>CM028131.1:1524160000-1526710000 GCA_016271365.2 Neoceratodus forsteri
CTGGCTTTCGGGGCTGGGAGCTCATCTTGATCCACTTTCAGCACAGGGCAAGTGGTCGAGGGTAGAGACCCACTACAACATCAACATACTGGAGATGCCTCCTGACATTTCAAAGATTCAAAGCACAGATCTCCAACCAGGATGTCCTCATCCTCAGTCAATTGAACCACAATGGCCTGCACCTATCACCAGGGAGGTACATGAGCTCTTGGATGGTACAAGAAAACCCTATTACTCTTTCAGTGGGCAGAGCATCGCCTGGTGAGCATGGTGGTCATATACATACCAGGTCAGGAGAACATCATGGAGGACTGGCTAAGTCAGGATGTCCTCCCAGCAGAATGGAATCTAAAGGTCAGCGCCTTCCTCCTTCTCGCTGCATGGTGGGGTCTCCTGCAGGTAATTCTTCACTGGTTGGTGAAGCCGCACAGTTCCCCAGTCCTGCTCTCTAAGCAGGGTCGAGCTGACAATAGCACAGGATGCCTTATCCCTAGACTTGGGACCCTGCAATATCCTGTAGGACTTTCCTCCAATTCCGCTAATCTCAAAAAGTCCAATTTTACTTATCCCAAGACTCCTGCACAAGATCACCCTGGATTAGGTGGAGCTATTCCTAATATGTCCTCGTTGGCCATGCTAGCCATGGTTCTCATGGTGGGCCCAGATGTCCCTACATCTTCTTGGCTCTGGGTACTCTCCCAAGTGCGGACTCTGGGGAGCCTTTGGGTGCTCACCCTCCCGTCAGTTGGTTCCTGAGAGTAGAGCGCTGAAGCGTCATACAATAAAGCCCATTATCTGACACTGGAAAATCAACCTGGTCCTCAGAACCCTCACCAAGACCCCATTGGAGCTCATTAAGGAAACTACCTTCATCATGAGGAGGACAGACATCTTCTTGCAGCACTCACTTCAGCCCGCTCTATCAGCAGATAGGAGCTCTTTTTTCCCAAGGGACGATACACCATATTCCTTCAGAACTCAGTGATTCTATGAACATATCCATCTTTTCTGCTGAAGGTGTTATCTCCCTGCCTATGTCCTAGCCCTAAGAGTGAGAAGGAGAGGGAAATTCTCCTTCTGGGCTAGAGGAGAGCACTCAAGCTTTACATCAGGAGAGCAGAAGTCCTTATTCGACTCTTCAAGTCTATTCATCCTCACCTTCAGGGCCGAATTTGGGCAAAAAAGCCTTAAGTCTCTTGGACCAAATTTAATTTTGTTCTCTTATCCATCACCTTCCAAAAGGTAGGGGTTTTCTCTGCCAGGCCCATTGAGGGCACCTTCAGCTCGAGCAGTGGCTACCTCCTGGGCAGAATTCAGAGAAGCCTTTCCCAGCAGTCTTTCACAGAGTGGCCACTTGGGCATCCATCCATTCCTTGGCAAAGTTCTACAGATTGGATGTGTCTACCTCCACTGAAGCATCCTTTGGTTAACTGGTCCCTCCATTGGCGGGGGACCCATAAATGTCTGCTAACATTCTTCCCACTTGGGAAGCAAAGTGATGTACTGCTTTAGTATATACCACTAGTTATGAGCCCAGAGATCAGCTTAGGAGAGAGAAATAGAAATTTAAATACGTGTAAATTTTCTTTCTCCGACTGCTGGTCTGCGGGCTCCTCCCCTCCCAAAATGTTGGATGTTGGCCATCTGGCCTGAGTGTTTGAAGTCTGCTCTTCCAGGCCGTTAGTGCAGATTAACATTTCTTCTTTTTATTTCTCAGTGATGTATTACTTCAGGGGACACATGCTTTGGAACAAATTGAGGGCTACAGGATGCAGAGATCTTTGTCCTGCCTGTTACGTGGTACCAGGAAGGACCTCCCACCAGTTACGAGCCCCGGAGACCAGCAGTCGGCAAAAGAAAATTTACAGGTGTTTAAATTTCTATTTTTTTCTACACAGAAAGGGTGGTCGACACATGGAATGGTCTGCCACAGGAGGTGGTGGAGGCAAGCACAGTGGAAGGGTTTAAGCATGCTTGAGACAAGCACAAGGGAAGTCTGAGAGGGGAGCGAGTGATGACAAGCCATTGATCACATAGGGTCAGTGGCCACATACAATGTATAGGGCCTACGGGGCAGACTGGATGGGCCTAGTGGTCATTATCTGCTGACAATTTCTATGTTTCTGTGGTATAATTTGTGCAGGATGGAAGAGGCAATCCATTATAGATATACAGCACCATCATGAAAGTTCAAGTTGTTAGGAGGCACACACAGGCATGCACACGAAATAAACTGTCCGTTCATAAAGGGCTGTTAAGGGAAATTGAAAATAAAGGCCCTTAAAGAGGCCGCTGCTGTGAGCGACCATGAGGTCTGAACTGTTATCGAACCTGTGACCCTGTTAGTAAAACTCGGAACATTTTAAAAGGATAAACAAATTGTAACATAATCCCAGCCTCTTCTCCCATAACAGCTGTATACAGGGTACATGTTATAAGAAAAACAGCATTTCCACATGTTAAAATTTTGGCCTGCATTAGTCTTTTTATTTATTTACTTATTTATTTCAGATTCAGATTAATACCTTTTAGCCATGGAGCTCTTTTACAGAGGTTCCAAGTCAGTTATAATGCAGTACAAGACACAGGGTACAGGCAAGTTCACAAGACAGAACAGTAAATACTCAGGAATACATTACATTGACATTTCCAGAAATGCAAGGTGTTAATAACAATATGCACAGTACAAAGTAGGTTTTGAGGTGCAAATACACACTCTATTATGTTATGATAACACTTGAGTTACTGAACTGCAACAAGTGGGGTAGTGGCAGCCTGAGTAGGCTTTGTCAGAATGATTGAGGGGAGTATAGGGATTGGGGGGGGGTGTTGTGGATAAGATGATTGGACAGGAGTGGGTCAACCAGTTCTTTGGTGTGGGGTGGTGGGCAAGCAGCTGAGCGGCAGTTGCATGGGAGCAGCGCTGTTGGCAAAGGAGGGAGCTCCCGGTCAGGGGCCTCCAGCTCTTCCAAGGCTGGCTGGGGTCAAGCAGTAGAGTGGTGGCAGCTGTTGCAGGGGAGCCTCACCATTGGCAAAGGAGGGAGCACCCAGACAGAGGTCTCCAGCTGAAACGGGGCCTTTTGTAGTCTGTGAGTACCGATGGAGCTAAACTGGGAATCGAAGAACAGTTAAGATGTCGCCAGTAAATTACAGCTCAGGTATCCCTTTAGAAAGTTCCTCGCTTTCTACCTCTGGCAATGTAGCATGGCTGAACTCCTTAGCAATCTTGTTGACTTTTTCTATGTCCCCTTCAGATTGTTGAACTGAAAGTCAGACCCCTGAATATTATTCGGAGTTGTGCCCTGGCCAAAAGTGAGTGGACTATCCCTAGTTCACAGAGCTGTTGTCTTAAGGGGTTAAATAGCTTTCGTCCCGATCTCATTGCAAAGGACCAGTCTGGGGAACATTTTAATGTCATGGTCATCAATATGTATAAGAAAGTTATGATGGGCCCATTGTAAAAAAGTCTCTGACCTCAGATGCCTCACTCACTATCAGTATTGTACTGGGTGCATTGCTGGGTTGCTAGGCTGTATGTATCTTCACTCTGTACACCTGTTTTTATGTCTTTTGGGATTGAACCCTAGGTTGTTGAGTAGCAAAGCCTGTAGCGATGTCCTAAAGTCAGATACCATGTCCTCCCCCTCCACTCCTTCTGGGAGGTCGACTACCCTTATACTTATGGCCTGAGTATTGTTCTTTAGGGTCTGGAGTCTGGATCTGAGGTGTGCATTCTCCATAGTAACTTGCCAACAGCTGCCTTTTTTTTTTTTTCAAATCTTCCATCTGCCTCGATGACACTTGAGACCACAGCATCGATCCTCACATCTTGTGCACTCATTCTATTAAACATTGACTCTATCTTCTTGTCTATGTCGCATACTGCTTTCAGCATGGTTTCCCAGGGTGATGGATTACCCTCCCCCTGGGATGCTGGCTTCAGCGTTACCCAGAGTATGCAAGGCCTGCTGCTGCACCTGCTGTGGCAGTTCTTGTGCCCATTCCGTTGCCCTCTTTCTTGTTGCTCCACCTCACAGTCATCCCATGCTCAGTTGTAGATCAGTGTTCCTTTCATCAAGAGGAATCTGCATATGTGATGCAAGTAAGCCACTCTGATTTTATGGTTTTATTTTTGTTCAATTCTTTGTCTGTATCAGAGCCATAGTGGAATGCAACCAGTCTTGAACATGGCGCTCTAGTGTGTCTAGAATGTGGCTCTCTTAGTGTCCCCAGAACCTTGTAGTTTAAAGCGCAAAAACTGTTTTAAGCATAATTTTCCACCCATCAGTTCTCATCAGTGAAGGGCAAGAGATCTAATAAATGAAATAAAATTGGAGTGATATTATAATCAGCGTCTTATAACTAGTTAGTAACCCTTGTGTAACACTGCTGTAAGCAGGACCACTAGGTCCCTTCTCCACCTGCAGGCTTCTTATAGGCGTCTTATTATTACCACTACCATCACCACCACCACTGCCCTTCTTTCTAGATAAAAATCTACTGCAGTTTTTTATTAGCTCCAACATCAGTGTTTTAAAAACGTATTAGAACCTGAAATAATTCTGATAAGGTTCTTTTAGTGAAAAATGCTCAGATTCTGGAAGGTTCTCTATTTATCTGAACATATTCTGCTATCTCTACAGTCTTCAGTCGAAGGTAAGGCAAGTCAAAGGCAAGTACAGGGAAGCCTTCCCCCGACATTTCGCTTTGCCCAACAGCTTCCCTGAGAGGAGTGTTGAGGGAAGCATTTGGTCACCTGCCTTACCTGTATATTGCTAGTTTACAAATAGTGTAAAAATGTCTAGTAGGGTAACTGCAATTGTGATGCCCTCCAAAGCAGGAAGCCAAAAATGTGCACGCAAAAATAATATACAAAAATAAAAACCAAGGGGTGCGGAGAGGTAAAAAGAAAGACTGGGTGAGCTGTGGTGAAAGGTAATGGTGCAGAATAAGAAATCTTTTCCCATCTTATTGATTTTTTTTCATTGAATAAATTATACCTTTTTACAATCTCCTGCTTGTTAGTACATTAAATATTTCATATTTTTACATGCTGGTGTTGGCTTTCTGGTAGCACTGCTGGAGGTTTCTGTAGTGCGTTCTTTGTTTTGTTTGACAACCTTGGTCAAAGCCTTGAGTCCACAAATGAGTTTATTTTGCAGTGATGTTCATTTTTGTGGCTTTTTGCTTGAGGAGCTAACTGTAGAAAATTTTTGCTTTGTACACATGCCATTGCAAATATCGCCTTGGCACTTAACTCTGCTGTACCTTATGCACTATGTAACTGTATATTACTCACATGGCCGAATAAGGAGGTAAAAGGGGAATTGTCCATCCCTCTCATGGGTGGGGGAGGGGTGCCTCTGGCTGCCAAACAAGGGCAGAAGGGTGTCACTTTTGAGGGGGGATCTTTGGAGGCACTGGAGGTGGACTACCATTGCCTCAAATTTGGTGTATCAGGACATGGTTGGCGAGGGGATGGGGGTCTGTGGATGAGAACTGATACCTGGGTTGAGCAGTCGGTGTCTGAATTGTGTGCTTATGTTGGCTGGGGTGGGAGGTTTGGGTCCCCAGCACATCACCAGTGATGGGCTGCTGTCACCCAGATGATTTGTTTATGTGGGGGATTGTACTGGTGTGGGGGGGGGACACAAGTGAATCACCAGGGATGGGCTCCTGGAGGCCGCATTTCATTTTTTTTTTGGGGGGGGGCAGTGGTGACACTGGTGAGCCACCAGAGATGAAGGGTGGCTGCATTGTTGTTGAAAGTTATTTGGAAATTGGTAACAGAGAGAGGCACACTAAGCCATTGCTCATTTTCAAGTGTGACCCAGGGGAGGGGAAAATGAAGGAAGAGCAGCAGCAGCAGCATAATACGTGGTAGCAAAACATTTGAACAATATTTGATGGAAGAAAATTGGATACAAAATTAGAATAAAATACTAAACAATTGTATTTGTAGAGAATTAAGTGCAATACAGCTCAATATGAATGCTTGACGAGTGCTTTTTCAGAAGTGGCAGCAATACTTTGTGAACAAGGACAGTAATGACAACAGGCAGTGGACCAGAGGGGCTGGTTATTTCCCAGCCTCATAATGGAGGTGAAAACGAAGTGGGGATCCAGCTGGCTGCTTACCAGCATGGAAGAGGCTTGACAGAGGTGTATTAGGAGGAAGGGTAATGGGAACAGGTGGGGGAAGGGTTGAAGCTTCAGTGAGTGCCTGAGGGAGTATGGTGATAGGGAGAGACAGGGAGGAAGCGAGTTGCAAAGTGAGGGAAGTTGATAGGGGGAAGGCAGATTGCCCAGCAGAAGAGCGGGGGTGAGGAGTGGCGAAGGTGCGACCCCTGTAACAAAGGGAGCAGGGG
Source organism: Neoceratodus forsteri (assembly GCA_016271365.2). Lineage (NCBI taxonomy): Eukaryota > Metazoa > Chordata > Ceratodontiformes > Ceratodontidae > Neoceratodus > Neoceratodus forsteri. The sequence goes on from CM028131.1 coordinate 1,524,166,369, forward strand.
GGAGTTGATAGAGGAGCAGTAAGATGGAAGGGAACCAAACCAGTATTTGGCTATGAAGGAGGTACAGTGAATCTGGTGACGAGAGGCCAGAGGGGGGATGGACAGGGATGAATTCAGTGAACAGTGGTTGGGTGTGAGGGGAGGAGTGTGTAGCAAAATGGCAGAAGACTTTGTAGAGGGTGTCCAGTATGGCAAGGGAAGTGGAAGGGGTCATGCCGTAGACCATATCTGAGTAGCTGAAGATGGGGAGCACCATTTTGTTAACGAGCTCCCTGCAGGCATGCACAGATAAGCAGTCTTTGTTGCAGTACAGGGCACCGAGCTTGGGACACAGTTTTGCATGGATAGCACCAATGTGGGCTGAGAAGTCAAACTTACTGTCTAGCCGCACTCCAAGGTACTTGAAGGACTGAACTGCTTCAAGAGGCGTGCCATCCAAAGTGGTGAAGGCTGGGAGCAGTGAGTTTGGCCAATTTTTGACTGTTACAAAAGGTCATGAAACCCATTCATTTAGTGTTGACTCTGTTATTTTTATTGGAAGCAGTGCAGAATATTGTTGAAGTCCCGATGGAGCAGGTCTTCCATAGCTGCAGTGGAGGGGCCAGAGGTGAAGATGACTGTCTCCTCAGCATACATGTGGATATATGAGTTGGCACAGGCAGAAGGGAAGTTGTTCAGGAAGATGGAGACCCCAGCCTGGATAGGAAGGAGAGGTGACAGGGCGCCACCAACCTATACTGATTGTTGTCGGCCCTTTATGTAGCAATGGAACCAAGCAACTGTGGGAGCTGAGAGGCCAGCAGAACTCTGCTTGTCCAGGAGGAGTGGATAGGATACCAAATTGAAGGCTTTGACCAGATTGATGAATATTTCGGCCATAATGTACCCCAATCCATCCCAGAGAAGCTAGTCAGAGGCACGCAGCAGGGAGGAGATGGTGGAACAGTGCTTCTGGAAAGCTGAGAGGAAGTTGGAAGATGAAAGGAGGTCGAGGAGTCTAGAGTGGACCAGGGACCAGGTTCTCTTGCGAGGGGGAGAGAGAGAGAGAGAGAGAGATGGTGGAAGTTGCCATGGGAGGAGGAGTCACCTCATTTGTGAAGTGGAATAACTTTTTCGCCAACTTCCAGGACTGAGGAAAAGCACTGTGGGAGAAGGAAAGATTGAGCAGGTGAGTAAGGGGAGCTGCAATGGCAGGAGCTGAGAGGTGGAGAAGCTTGGGGTCCATACTGTCAGGGCTGGACTTTGATGGGTTGAGGGGAGAAAGGGCAAGTAGGGTTTCCTGGATGGTGACTGGGGAGAAGTGGAAACCTGGTGGAGGAGGGGGAGGAGATGAGCGAGGAGGGGGAGGAGAAGAAGGGAGAGCATAGGTTGCGAAGAACTCATTGAAGTGAGCAGCAGCAGAGGTAGGGTTAGACACAGGTGAACAATTTACTATGAGGATTGAGGGAATGGACTCGCAGGATGGACAAAAAGGGAGTTGATTAACCTTCCAGAATTTAGTTGGGGAGTTGAAAGTTTCTGGAGGCTGGACTTGAAACAGTGAAATCTCGTGGCCTGGACAGTCTTTGTACAGTTGTTCCTCAGAACCCTGTAAGAGATGAAGTCAGGAGAGAAGTAGGATGATTTGTAACAGGCTTATGTGAGATCTCGGGACTTGCACAGATCAATGATTCTGGAGGTAATCCTGGAGTAGTGGAAAGTTTTTTTTTTCCCTCTGGATTTTTTGAGGGTGGGGTGTTTATCCCAGATGGAGAATTTGGAGTGGACTAGTGTGAGGGCCACATTAATATTTGAGGCAGAGAACATAGCTGACCAGTTAGTTGCAGTGAGATCACTCGGTAACACATTGATTTTTTGACAACCAGAGAGTCCTGGACCAGATGTATGTTGGTGAGGAGAGAGGATGCCGGATTTTTCTGACGTAGAATATTATGTAATGGTCACCAGATGAATATGACAAAATACATGCAGCAGTCCCGTGGGGTGGGAGGGTAGAACCCAGTCCAAAAGGCTATAATTGGCACAGTTGAGATTGAGCTGGATGGGCTCTGAAATAACCTGGGACTAGTTAAGGGGCTTAGTCCTTTGAATGGTAGCTTTGGAAGACTTGAGAAATTCAGTTTTCATTTAAATCCCCAATGAGGAGGATTTCACTTGTAGAGGAAAGAGAGCAGGGATGAATGTGAGGTCTTGGAAGAGGCATAGACAACCCCAATGAATATAGGTACAGAGGAAGGGAATGAGAGCCAGAGTCCGAGAAATTTGTGGGAGGATGGTATGGCCTCCCTGAGAGGCTCTGGCGGGCATAGATGGCAACCTTTTCTCCACATTTTCCTGTGTCCTGCCTGAAGAGATGGTAATCAGGAAGAGGCGAGCTAGAGTCAGGAGTCCTGGAAGAGAGTAAGGACTTTGAGGTACAGAGGACATCAATGTAATTGAAGCCAACAGAGAGTTTGTTAAGTTTAGCTAGAAGGCCACTGGCATTCATATGGAAGACACGAAGGCCCTTTGCGGTTTCTGAGGGAGGGAGGGAGAGGAGGGACCAAGGTTTGGCTGCACATCACCAGACAGGAGGAGGAGGAGGAGGAGGAGGAACAGGAGAATGAGGAGAAGGATGGAGTTGGGCTTCTACCATTGGAGTGGGTTGTGGAGCTGGGGAAGAGGGGCAGTGAGGGAAGAGGAGGGCATGGTGGAGAAACACCAGGTTGAGGGAAGGGGATGGTAGAGGTCCTGGGTGGATAGGGAGAAAGGAGGGAAGAAGGGTGGGGCTAGAGATGGATGGCTGTGAGAGGGTGGGGGGGGTTGAACGTGGAGGGGGAATGGAGCAGATAGAGAAGTGCAAGGAACATTGCGGCCAGGAAGAGGAAGGCAAGTGTAAAATGGCAATCAGCAGTAATCACTGTAATTCAGCAGTGTGCAATAGTAGGCTGATAAGAACTAGCAGGCAAATAACAGCAAGGCAGAACAGTAAATTCGTTGTGCTAGACAAAGTGAACAGTAGCAAGTGGTAACATCTGGAACAAACCTGAGCTGGACTACAAAATGGGAAAGCAACAAGTGAGAAAGGGCTGCAATGCAGATGTACTGCACACATTACAGAGTAGCTAAATATGTGCAAGTAGGTGGGAGACTACTGACAGACAAGCTTAACACAGTTTGTAACACGGCATTAATTGTGTGCACGAAATCCCGATCACCGATAGGCACAAGAGGGTCACGAGATGGCAGCCGGAGCGGGCATTAACCTATGTTATATGCCGTGCCCGCTCAGGCAGTACCGTGACCGGCCAGACCCCAAGGTTAGCAGCACTGGGTCCTGTGGCTGAGCGAACTCAGTAGGGAGAGGAGTGCCAGCCCCACTAGGCATCCGAGGGCGGAAACGGGCAAGGGGGACCAGTACTCGCGGCGGACATCTGCAAGAGGCAGCAGGGCAGACCCAGGAGCAGCAGAGACAGCCGATCTGGAGCAGGGCAGCGGCAGAGCAGTGTGCGGAAGGCAAGAGGAAGTGAAGCCCCCCGGCATGCACAGCACGAGTGGAATCCTCCTTGCGGCGCTGAAACCCTTCACGGAAACCTCCAGAAGTTATGGCCCAAGGAATAAGCCGCACATGATGGACAGAAGTGGGACAGTGATGTTGGGTGCATAGATCCGCGCGACTCCAGGGACAGCAGGTAATGACCGCATCTGTTTTTATGTAGTGCTATGCACCATAGTGTGACAGCAAAGCACAGGGTGACAAGTCTCGCAGCCCCTCCGTCTCTCAGTGTCCATCTTGTAGACTGGGCCCCCTTCAGATGCCTCCACCAACCCGCGGCCCATGTTACAAGTGCATTAAGCCACTCCGGTGGCATCTAATGCGATTGATGCATGGTGGGACGGGTGGTGGCTCTCGGGCCGCCACCGCCCCCCATGCATCAATCCAACATTAGATGCCACCTTCGTCGTGGCTTAATGCTTACAGTGATAGACCTAGAGAGATTCTTTATTATGAACTGAGGATCATAAATGGAGGAATCGGATTGGCCCAGAGCTCTTTGAAGCCGTGATAATCGGGCTACATCATTATGGCTTCAAAAAAGTTCTAGTGCCACCAGCCTCCTTGCTCTCTACTGTCTGAGAACTATTTTTTCAAAATGTACTCCTACACCACCCAAAAACTCATTCATAAAATGTTTTAAAACCTGTTTCTTTTATTTTTTTTATTTATAAAACTTGAAACTCGGTTCATAATAGCAATAAGTCACTCCAGGGTGTGGTATATCATGGGATATCGGCACTTCTCGGGTGGTTGGACGCCTGCGGCCTTGTGCCCAATCACCCGAGGCATGCGGTATCCATGATATTCTACTCCTATCATACTTATTGCTTAATGATAATATTATTTTTTTTATGATGTTGTTCTCGAGCCTCCCCACTCCGCCGCTCCTCCGGCGCCATCCCCGGACATGAGACCCCCTCCCTTCAGCACCCCGCGACTTACCCTTCGCGGCAGGGTGGTGGGGAGCGACTCAACCCACCAGAACGGGTCCATGCCAGGGAGGCGTCCTCAGGGGATGGTGACGGGGAACTACGTCGTGCTGCAGGCTCCATTTTTTCCCCGAGTTTTCTCGGCGGGCATGGCGTGCAATGGCGCGGTGACTGAATCGGAGCGCACTCGCCGCCGCAAGACTAGTCAAGCGCCTGTCACGCCCCGCTTCCCCTGTTCTTTGCGTTGCGTGTTGTCAATCCCAGCTCCGCTAGGGGTCAGGCAAGCACTGCCGCGAATCCACCCGGAGATGGAGGCAGTCCTCGGACGCTCGATCCATCTCCTCCCTGCCGACCCCCGACAACCCGTGCTGGTTCCGGACACGGGTTTGCGGCGTGTGGCGGTGTAGACGCAGCGCTCAACCCTCAGTGCCACCGGGCCGCTTAATGATATTATTATAATAAAATGGGTCAAAATGGTCACCATAACTACTGCTCTTGACTGCAGGACCCAGATTACTTGCTGTGTCTATACATACCCGTGCATGCAGGTGCTGCAGTCTCTAAGCCTTCTCACCCCAGGAATACTCCAATATTCCTAGCTCTTATGCAGTGTGCTTTTAAGCCAGATCTGCCCAGAGATGGAACGTTGTGCTAATGATAAAATCATTGGTTTGTGCCACTTTTTCAAATGCTGCCACCTATCAACTGGCGCCATTTTTTTTTTTTTTTTTAAACTTTCTTTATTGCCTTTTTGGTAATAGACCAGCCATCACAGTACATATAGAGGTGAAATCCATACACTTAACATCAGAGTTCAGACAATGTTTGAACGTTATGACATAGGAAATCCTATAGCACTCCTCCTTCTATGTTACCACACTTGGAGACATTTCTCATAAAGCAGTTTTTAATAAGTCCAAGAAACCATATAACCCTCCAAGGCCCTGGTCACTGTTAAGCGAATAAGGTCCCACAATGAAGATTCCCACCACATAACATTGGTGTAGTGACCATAATCCATGAAAGTGGAAAAGTTCCATATATTGTTGCTAGGAACAATCGAAAGAATCATATCACCTCTGCATCTAAAGGGAACATACACCAGAGGCAGAGCCAAACAACCCCACATCTAAAATAGGTATGCTCAAACGTTTTAACAATGCAGAACTTGCTGTTAAATTCTGTCACCCAGCAGTTTTAGTGCCGAGTATCATTGCCCCATCTGTATACAGGTTATTGTTGATGAGCAGCGGCTTAAAGGATATCTTCCTAACTGGGAACAAAAGCACAAAGAGTGTAATTTTAACCATGCGGTTACTATTGAATCTTGTGCCAGGCTTTGAAAAGCCCATTATAAATCCCTTATAACTGCTCCCTTTTGCTGTCCTGCATTACACTGAGCATATTTCTCGTACATTTATAGTATACATAATATCATGGGAGAACAATGGTATTAGGAACATATTTTAAGAACTTCAGTCATTACTACAAATGTCCATTACTGTCATTCCGATTCAGGTATCTGATTCTGCGTCAGACTAGGTGATGTCCACTTGGGTAGAAAATTCCTGTCTGATTATTTTTTTTTTTTTTTTCCAGTTAATTTGCCCGCATCTGTTGAGTTAGAAAATAAGTATGTTTTATCTCTGTAGTAAACTTTTAAATGAGCAAGCAATAGCAGGTAGTGATTAACCCCAACTCTCTCTATCGAAAGCCTTCTGTTTTGTTCTTGTATTAAAGCTTGGGTCGGGAAAGAATTTAATCACCTCTTCTCCCATGCGGGCTCCCTTATTACACTTTGCACCCAACAGGATCACGTCCCTCTTCTTGATACCGCCTGTTACTAGTAGAATGGTGCACAGAGTTGCAGCATCTTATTGAGGCCGCCGTGGGGTTATTCTTTAGGCCCTTTTAATAGAAAAGGCTTCATCAAAGGAAAGAGCCTCTGGTATCCAGTCCATCAGGAACGATTTTAAGTCATCCCCTTCTACATCCTCCAGTAAGCCAATGATTCGGACATTGCCAGCTCTGGTGAAGTTTTCTAGTTGTTCTAGGTGCATCCGTAATGTAGTATTTTCACGGACTAGCCCCATGCATGTTACTAGGGCTTTCTCTGCTGTTACAGTTGCCGTTGTAGCCTTGTCGATTGCTGTGTCTGCTTTTTGTTCTGTCAGGAGCATTCTATGATTGAATTCTTAGATTATTTATTTATTTATTTATTTTATCAAGCCCCTGTATTGCAGAAAGTAGTGATGCCAAAGTGGGTTCCTCGCTAGATGTAGAGGGCGCTGGATTTGCCGTTCCGACCCGCATGTTTTGGGCCTTCTGACGTGGCTTTTCAGAGGGCACCTGATTTTTTTTTTTTTTTAATTCAAGTTTATTAACAATATTTAGGTACATTCTTTCAATCATGTTTGTTAATATTCCAATCATATTATTTAATACAATGCATTTCTTACTTGTTTCTTATACAGTAAGTCTCAATCAATTCAATTCAGTTGTGTTCAATAAATTATTGTAATCCTTCAAAGGAAGGGCTTCACCCTTCAAGCCCTCCCTAACTTCATTATAGTCTCCTTCAAACATCAAATGGATCATCGCTCTCCCTCCCCCAAACCAACCACCCCCCCTACCGATTCCAAAGTCTCTCTGAAAAAAGACAGAGAGAAAAAAAACCCCCAAGGCTCAGTCTGTTCCCTTTTTCCATGAGCCATGTGCAGATCAGTTATCCCTTTCTTGCCTTGCGGCTCGCCATAACGCCCACCTAGCCCATCTTCTTAGATATACCGAGGTTCTGTTGTTGATTCTATAAGTGAGTTCCTCCAGATCTGCTATAGTGTTCACTATTGTTATCCACTCCCTGATAGTGGGGGAACTGGAAGAGAGCCACTTCTTCGTAATGGCCTTATGTGCAGCTGTTGTTGTTAGAATAGACCACAGGTACAGTGAGTCAGCACCTCGTATCTCCTCAGGTGGTAGACCCAGGACTATTGCGGGCCACTCCAGCGGGCTCTGCACTGGAAATATTTCTGTGAGTGCTCTCGTGATGTCGCTCCAGTGATTCTGTAAGGCATCACAGGACCAAAAAATATGTAAATGGTCCGCTTCCAGAGAGGCACATCCTCTCCAGCACTGGGTGGGAGCAGCTGGATTTCTTTTGTTAATTATTTGGGGCGTTAGGAAATATCGAACCTTTATTCTCCAATAAAATTCTTGCCAATATGGTGATTGGGTCGTCCTTTTAGTAAGGGAGAATATTCGTTCCCATTCAGTCTCACCTAACCTCTGAGTGGTTTCTTGGCTCCATTTGATCTTAATTTTGGTTAATAGGTCTTCCTTTAATGACGCCAGTGCCCTGTAAAGTAAGGAAATCATTCCCTTTTGGCTAGTTGCTGTTATTCCCTTCTGCATGTTCTCTAATAGCTGCTGAGCCCTGTCTGAGTCTGCATCCTTTTTCTTTAACGCGAGGATATAATTTCTAGCTTGTGAATATCTAAAGTGGTCTGAGTTCTGTAGGTTGTATTTGTTTTTAAGGGAAGCAAAGTCTAACAAAGTCTCTCCCTGCCAAAACTGGGAGAGGAACCTGAGACCCTTTGCATCCCAGGTATGGAACCTTTTATCCAGGCGTCCTGGCGTAAAATCTGGGTCCTCGGCTAGTCTCCTCAGTGGCCATAGGGAATTTTTAAGTTTGTATTTTTGCCATATTCTGTGAACTGCTCTAGTTGTGTCCCTAACTGAGGTCAATTGTGGGTGGGAGTCTTTGTTTACATTGTGGATTAGGAGAGCAGGGTCTAGGGATTGTGAACCCCTTACTCCTTCCTCTCCCCTCTCCATGAGCTTCCAACCCGTAGAAGCAGTGGGATTGGACCAGAGCATGGCATTTTTTAATTGGACCGCCAAGAAGTAGTCCTCGAGGTCCGGAAGGGACTGCCCTCCCCTTCCCCGATGCGTTTGAAGAATTCTCAGGTTAATTCTAAGGTTTTTTGGAGTTCCAAACAAATTTAGTTATCATTTTATTCCAAATTTGAAAAGTCGTTTTACGTATATAGAAGGGAATACATTGAAATAGATATAAGAATTTTTGGAGTACATTCATCCTCAGTGTATGTATTTTCGAATACATTGGGAAGTTTAGTAATGACCAGCGTTCAAAATCTTTTTGCAGGTTATTTGTTAAGGGAAGATAGTTTGCAGCAAACAGCTGGGAGTACTGTTTCGTAATGTATGTCCCTAAGTATTTCAGTTTGTTGGCCTTCCAATTTAACGGGAAGAGGGTGGACAACTCTGGACTAGGTTTATAGTAGAAGGTAAGAACCTCTGTTTTATTTTTGTTAAGAGAATAGCCTGCATGGCTACCAAATTCCGACAATATTGTCCAAACTTTTTTTATGGATCGGTTAGGTTGTGTGAGGCTAAGAAGGACATCATCTGCATATAGTGAGATTTTCTTCTGGAGGTCACCTACCTGTACCCCTGATATCTCCTCCGCTCTCCTCACTGCCTCAGCCAGTGGTTCGATATAGAGGGCAAACAACAGCGGCGACAGTGGACACTCTTGGCGAGTACCTCTACCCAAGTCGAACCTGTCTGAAATGCCTCCATTCACTCTGACATAAGCCTGTGGTTTATAGCAAATCGCTCGGACGACATTTATGAATGGAAGAGGGAAACCTCTATGTTCCAGAACAGCGAATAAAAAGCTCCAGGAGACTTTGTCAAAAGCTTTTTCGGCGTCTAAGCTCATTAAGCACGCTGGTGTTCCTGATCTCTGGATAGTGTCTAAGTTTTTCACCGCTCTAACACTGTCTGGAGCTTGACGGCCCAAGACAAAGCCTGTTTGGTCCATGTGTACTAATTTAGGTAGTATAAGATTTAGCCTTGATGCAATTATTGCCGTAAATATCTTATAGTCGGTGTTTAGTAGGGATATGGGACGGTAGGATTCACAGTATGCCGGATCCTTGCCTTCCTTGTGAATCACCGAAATGGTAGCATATTGCCATGAGGGGGGGACCGGTTCCTCTCCCGTCCATATTGCCGCGAACACCACCGAGAGGACAGGGGTAATCTCCCCCTCAAAGGTTTTATAGAATTCCACGCCAAATCCATCAGGGCCTGGGCATTTAGCTGTTTTTAGGGTTTTTATTGTGTGTTTAAGCTCTAGCGCAGTAATCGGATTGATAAGAGCTTTTGCATCGGGGGAAGGGAGGGGAGAAGAGGGACAGCCTCCAAATATCTCTTTTTCTCTTGGGGGGAGGTTGTCTCTTGAGGTGAGTATAGTTTAGCATAGTAAGCCCTAAAGGCCCTCATTATTTGTGTGGCTTGAGTGGTTTCTTTGTTGTTATCAAGGGATTTTATTTTAGTGATAGTCGCCTTCACTGTATTTTGCCTAAGTCTATAAGCTAAAATCTTAGTCCCCCTAGGGCCTCCCTTGTAGTATTTTTGTTTAAGGTAGAACAGGGCTTTCTCTACTTCCAAGTTTTGTATTTTTTGCAGCAGGTGTCTGTTTTTCTTAATATTTTCCTCCCTTTCGGGGTCCCACTTAATTTTCTGCAGTCTTTCCCATTCCTGAATCTGGGAAATTAATTCTTGCTGCTTTTGAGTTGTGATCTTTTTTTTATGTGTGGCAATCTGTATTAGTTTGCCTCGGACCATCGCCTTCAGGGAATCCCATAGTATCTGTGGAGACATTCCTGGCGTGTTATTTTCTTCTAATGATTTTTTGAGAAATTGTTTTGAGTTCTTCAACTGTTTCTTTGTCTTGGAGGAGAGAGGTATTCAGCCTCCACAAGGTTTTTTTCTTGGGGAGACCCAAGTTAATCTCCACAAAGAGCGGGGAGTGGTCCGACAAAACCGGCGTTCCCACCCACATCGAGGAGAAGAGGAGGAGGTCCCTTGTAAAAGCGAAAAACATGTCTAGCCTTGAGTATATATGGAACCTCGGGGAATAACATGTAAACTCCCTAGTAACTGGATATCTTTCCCTCCATACATCCACCAGTCCTAGTTGTTGAGTGAGCATTGTGAATGCTTTGGCTTTACTTATTTCTGGTCTGGGTATTTGAGATGTGGTGTCCATCTCCCTGTTGAGAATTATATTCCAATACCCACCCATCACTGTTATACCTTTTGCTTTCTCTGCAACCAGCTGCAGGAGGGCGGGATAAGAGGAGATCGGAGAACCAGGCAGGACATACACATTGATCAGAGTAATCACCTGATCTTGCATTGTTCCTATTACTAAGATGTATCTCGCTGCTGGGTCCTGGACCACCTCCCGCACCTGCAGAGGAAATTTAGCCGACAGAAGGACGGCCACCCCTCTTTCTCCCATTCAGCAGAGAGGAGTGAAATAGATGGGGAAAGCTGGGCACCTTAATTTCTGAACTTCCAGAGGGGTAAGGTGTGTCTCTTGCAGGAAGGCCACCTCACACCCCTGGGCACCCAGGTATCTCTGTAATCTCTTCCTCTTAATAGGGCTTGAGCATCCGTTTATGTTGAAGGAGACTATCTTCGAGTAGTGATTAATCATAACTACATTTTTTCCTGAGTCTTATTTGTTAGCCACTGAGACACTGTAGTTTTAATAAAATAATATAGATCATTGTACGTACCTTGCCTTAATTTAAACCAAGAAACCTCATAACATAACAACTTTTCCATGAACTTTAACATGAATTGCATAAACCAGTTAAATCTTTGCTTTGGCCTTATCCAGTTTCTAGCCTTAAGTAACATGAATGAAATAATGCCCGTGGCTAGCAAACTACTTTCTTGTAGTGGACTTCCTAGGTGTGGTTGAGTAAAGAAACTCAACAGAGGAAGTAATGTCCTTTCTGGACCTGAAGGGGAGCTCGGTGGTACAATGAGGTTCCCCTTTGGCCATATCACATGATCACTATTGTGGCCATCCTCTTGTGGGTCACCTCTCCGGCATGTCTTCATATCAAGCATTTGATCCCGCCCTCTCCTATTGTTCCCTTTCTCCTCCATCTCCTCAGTCCAAAAGGGCTGGGGAGGGAGAAGCGGACCATAAACTATTAAATCGCTCTCAGGTTATGAGGTAAAAGGTTTTTTGGTATTTGTCAGGGTCTGTCCTGACATCTCCAATTTCCCCGGTGGCTCGTCAAGTTAGCCACTGCACCCTCAGTCTTTTGATTCCCCCCAACAATCCCCGTGGTCCCCACTTTTAAGGAATTTGACTGGACTCCGTTTTTTAAAGAATATCTTTTGTCACTCCACATGTTCTACCTGATTTCATGATGAGCAATTAGGTCGTTAATAATCAGCCCTGATCTCCTTCCCTCCTCCCTTTATTGAGCTTATCCATAATTTTTATATTGATTTGGGGGAGGAGGGTGTCTCAGACAACACAGAGGAGACCCCTCTCCTCCCTTTTCCAGGGTTCTCTTATGTTCAAGAGCACATCGATCTGCAGGCGCTCTTTTCCATTTGTTCTGGGTCCAGGAATCCCACGTCAATTCCATAGCGTCTCCCCCTCGTGGATGCATATTGGTGAGTGCTTTTCTAGAAACTCTCCTCGTCGGAGTTCCAGAACCCATCCCACTTGCAGGAAGGACGAGTATTCAGTGCTCCGTCAGCAACTCTGAACAGTTTTCCTTTATCTTTTTATGCGGCCCCAGAGTAATATTAGAGCTCTCCCTCTCCCTACCCCAGAACGTCCAGACCTCCTGTATGCAGAGAGGAGAGAGGCCCCCCCCCCCCGTTCATGTTTCCTCTCCTGGGCATTGCGCTCCGAGGTCTTGTAATTTCAGGTACCTGTGTTTCTCGCCTGGTAAGTCTCTGAGGGTTGTAATCTGGGTCTCAATAAAATACAACCCCAGGTTCATCAAGTAGCCAGCGATCCTTTTACCCAAGTATCTGGCATCCCCCCCCCGCCCACCTGGACCCGGGCAGTGAGCTAAGCACCTTACCATAAGAGTAAGGTCACTATTCAACTGTTTGATCACTATTGGAGTTCCAACTCTTAGCCCACTGTTTCATGTTCATGGTCGCTGTCATTGGTTGCGGTTTTGGGTGTGGGAAGTAAACCAAATGGAAGTGAGCCTTCCAGTAAAATACCGCCAAGCATTATACTGAATCTCATCGGGTCTCAGGAGTCCATTAACTCTCAGCCGCCCAGACAAACAATAGTAAGTCGTCCTCGGTTACCGGGTTGGGTACGAGCTGGACTCCTGAGGTTAGAGAAGTCACCTCCGTGATGCTGTGATGGGGTCTCAATTATAAAAACGGATGAAAGAAGTGCTACAAGCACGGAGATCTGGAGGGGGAGTTAATTTCCTCCAAGTTGGTCTGGGGTGTCTGGCAAGCCACCCGGTTAAGGGAGAAAATCTAGCACTCTGACTCCGGCTAGCGGGAGAATGCTTAAGCTTCACATCCAGAGTTGTAGGATATATGGGGCCGCCATAGGAATCCCATTGGGTATTTTTACAGCCCGTATTGTCTCAGGCCGTAATGCAACAAACCCCAGACATGTGACAGAGGGGAGGGGGCCTGTCAAAACTACGAACATCTAATTCATGGAGCCCTGGGCTGCACGAAATCGAGACTGGGGAAACTTTGCGGCTAAGTCCACATCGACAGGGAGTGTTTCCAAGTACTGCCTCGAGGACTCCCACTGCAAGAGTAGGCTGACTTCGTAAATATCGGTGATGTAAGCCATAATTAGCTTACTATAGTTAGTCACTCTGAGAGTCATCACCATGTCGATCCCTGCTGGCAGGCTAACCAATTCAATAACATTAGCATTTGTATTTGCCCCCCGCACTCCAAGCAAGCAGACAGCGCTGTATTGCTTTGTGCCCCTCCCACAGACCCCACCCCCATCCCTCATGCAACCCGGACCCTCAATCCGTCCGCACTTACTAGCTGTAGTTTAAGTCAGGTAAGCTGTTTTGAATGTCTCTGGGTCAGGATTTTTGTCCTAATAGTTCTTATAACGATCAACTATGTTTACTCACAGTTGGAGTCAGTGCGTTCAGACACAATCCGGGTCCGAGGGCCGGGGAGTCTTAGTGTGGGTCGCCAGGGGGGCGGGGGTAGAAAAAAGGTTTCTGGGTGTCATACAATGGTGGAAGTTCATCTGGGGCTATGTTGTTGCTCCGGTTGTGCCTCTTCAGGTTCAAGTGGTTCCTCTTCCTCTGTCAGCTGGTGCAGCATCTGCAGGTGCATCGCAGCTTTATTCACTGAAGCCGGTTCACCATAACGGCGGATCATCTGCGCGATATCTGCACATAGTGTTGTTTGGGGATTACGTTGTGTGGAGCCCGTTTTCGTCGTTCCTTTTTGGGCTATAGCCCAAGCCGAAGCAATCAGGTCCTTCTCGAGTTTTTCCTTTGTCTGCGGCGGAGTGTGAATACCGAGGCTCTCAAGGTATGGTGTTGCTGTAAGTAGGTCCTTGAAGACTTTATTGCCTTGCTGAGTAATCACTTTAATTTTGGCTGGATGCAAGATCTGTGCTTTGATTCCTTTGAGCCTCAATTGTTTAATTATGGGCCAGAGGGTCTTCCGCGCCTCCTGGACATCTGTTGTGTGATCGTTGTCAAAGATTATTCTGTGTCCTTGGAATGTGATGGTTTTTTGCTGCCAGGCCCTTCTAAGGATGTCTCCTTTTCTTCGGTAAGATGTCATTCTTACAATAAACGAGCGGGGCCTTGCATCTGGATTTCTAGTCCACGGGACTAACAATTGGTGGGCCCAATCTGTTTCTATATCCAGCTGTTTTGGAAGCTTAAGTGAGCTTCGTAGGAGGGTCTGAATAAAGGCGATATTATCAGACTCTTTCTCCTCTAAACCTTCCGGAACCCCGTGTATGCGAATATTTTGTCTCCTGCTCCTCCCCTCGAGGTCGTCTAGTCGATGGTTGATCTCTCGTTCTCTGGCTAGGAGGTACAACATCAAATGGTCCTGTCTGTTTGCTCCATGGTCTGCGTTAACCCGAGCTCCAGCTGCTCTGCTTTGTGGTCGATCTGGTTTAAATCCGACCGGAGTTCAGTGAGTGTGTGGTCTATCTTTGCAACCGTACGGGCCATCTGTTTTATCATCTCAACTATATCTTCTTGTGGAAGGTCGTGCTGTGGTGAGGCCTGGTGTAGGTCTGATGACGGGCCTCGAGTCTCCGGGAGAGCTTCTATATCTGCCTGTATCATCTCCTGTAATTTTTGCTTGGGAGTGCCTGGAGGCTTTCCTGGCTTGTTCCTCTTTTGTTTGGCTGGAGATGCCATTCTGTGAGAGCCAACTTTGAGCGGATTGCTATGGGAGGGATCGGAGAGCTCCTTGACTAAGGCGCCATTCCAATCGGTAACGTCACTGGAAGTCCGCCTGAGGGCACCTGATTTCTTGACTTCCCCATTCTTCTTAACTCCGTGAGTTTTTCAGCCACACCAGAATCGTAAGTTCTTATAATAAATATTCGAAATAGATTAAAATTCTGCTCTTTTAAAGTAATTAGAAGCTGTTTGGAGTCTATCTCCGACGGAGCTCCTGTTTCTTGCATCTGTCTCTGCCGGCTGTCAGGCCACGCCCCTCAACTGCATACGCTCTAACCCTCCGATTTTCTCTCTCCACCTGTCAAGACAAGACACTCGGAGATTTTCTCCTCGTCATCTTGCCTTAAACTTTGAAAATAAACCTACAAGTATAAAACTTTTATTTTATTTTCAACTGCTGCCCTTCTCTTTTGTTTATTTTATTAATCATTAACTTTATTTTAGTAAATTATTTTGTTTTCTCAGTTTCTCACGGTTCTGTATAACCTGTGAGAAACTGAGGACTTAATTAGGCTTGGTGTTTTTTTCCCCCATACTTTAGTTTTTTCTTGTATAAGAAAACTTATTTTAAATATCTTTGTGTAACCACTTTTATTGGTTACCGAACCTCTAATACCGGTTCCTGTTCTATTGATTCCCGGTTCTACTTTGTTTCCCGATCAGTTCCTGAACCGACTGCAACCGATAAATTTATTTTCAAAATACTGTAGTTTTATTGCGGTTGCTGTTTTTGTGGCTTTTTCTTTTTTTTGAAAATGTCAGAAAAAAATAAAACAAAAAAAGACCAGTGAACCCGGTTTCAAAAACTGCACAGAGTGTAGAGAGGTATTTGCCAAGGCAGACTGACATAGTTCTTGTGTTATCTGCCTTGGCTGTGATCATTTAAATACAGACTATGAGGTCTGTAAGACCTTTCCTGAAAAGACGCATGAAAAACGTCTGGAAAGGCCGAAGAAGAAAGTGCCTCCGCCTAAGGGGCACTCTGGCTCTGACCAGCCGATACCCTCTGGGGCTGTGGGTGAAACCACAGATCGCCTTACTTCTACCCCTGATACAAGTACAAAAAGACCAGCTGAACTGGCTAGCTGTCCGGTCCCAGCTAAAAAGACTAAGCACACTGAACCCCCTGCTGGTCAGCCTAAGGGACTTCTGTTGTGCTGCCTGCCATGCCTTCTCCTCTTGGAATAGAACAGGCTTTTAAAGTTTTGCAAGCCTTGCAAGGTCTGCTGCCTGCTGCTTGCTGCTCAGCAGCCTCCAGTCCAGACCCCTACTGATTCTAACCAGTCCTCCCTACTGGAAAGGGAGGAGTGTGGTGATTATGAGGAGGAGGATGAGGGAGAGCCCAGAGAGCCTGAGGTCTCCCCTGAACAGGAGTATGGCTGTCCTCCCAGGTCTTCTGAAGACTGTTCTTCACATTTTTCCTTTGTCAGGAAAATTGTTGATGCCTTGGATATCTCTACCACAGAAGTGATAGAGGATGAGGAGGGAGCTGAGTACCTTGAAATGATGGGCTTGACACCCACCAAAAAGCTATTACTCCCTGTAAATACATTTTTTAAAAGGGATGCACTCAAGCTCTTTCAGACATCAGGGTCTGTCCCGCCTTTAGATAAAAGGCTGGATAAAAAATATAAGCTTGACAAAGAAGGGGCTGAATTTTTATATTCACACCCTGACCACCAGGGGGTGGTGCAAGTTGCAGCCTGTGATTGGGCAAAAATCCCTTTGACTTCTCACCCCCAGAGAAGGACTCATGTAAAATTGACAGCATGGCCAAAAAGGGCTGTTTATCAGCCTCTTTGGCCATCAGGCAGGCTAACTTTCAGGCCTATTCAGCCCAATATCAGAAAACTCTCTGGCAGTTTGTGTTGGCTATGGCTGATAAAGCCCCAGCTAGCCTATCAGCAGTTTTGGCTGAAACTGCAAGATCTGGCATGGAAGCTGCCAAATACCAGTTTCAAATGGCAGCAGACTCAGACACTGCTGCCAGGTGGATGGCTAATGCAATAGCTCAGAGGAGGCTTGCTTGGTTAAGAGCCACAAACCTCACTCAAGACACCAAAAACAAAGCTCTGGACTTCCCAGTGGAGGTATATTCCCTTTTTGGGAGCCATACAGAGGCCTACATTGAGAAGGTTGATGAATACAAGACCACTTACAGGAGTAATTCAGCCAAAGAAAGGACCTCTGCATCCCAAAGACCTTACAGTAGGGGAGGCAGGGGCAGAAAATTTCACTCCAGGCCTTTTTATCAGGCCATGGCTGTACCCCAAGTACCTCAGTATCCTCACCAAGGGTACTTTAGATGTAGGGGCAGGAGGGGTGCCAGGTGTGGCTCCCACACCCAGCCCCAAGCAAAGCAGGATCCCTGACTTGTCCTCCCAGGCCGCCTCTCCACCTCCAGTAGGGGGCAGGCTGACTCACTATTTCCAGGCCTGGAAAAAGATCACCACAGACAAGTGGGTCCTGGAGATAGTGAGTCAGGGATTGTCCCTAAGCTTCAAATCCCTTCCCCCCTCTAGAAACAAGAGTCTTCAAACCAGTCTCCATCATGGAGAAAAAGCTGCTGGAAAAGGAGGTTCAAAAATCTGTTACTGTTAAAAGCCGTGGAACCAGTGCCTCCACAGCACAGGGGAAAGGGACTATACTCAAGATATTTTCTTATAACAAAGGAAAATGGAGAGTTGAGGCCTATCTTAGACCTAAAGGTGCTAAACAGACACTTATCAAAACCAAAATTCAAAATGGTGACATTGTCTCTGATCCTGCCAACACTCCAAAAAGTCTCTGGACCTAAAAGATGCTTATTTCCACATCCCCATAAGGGAGTCTCACAGAAAGTATCTCAGATTCAGGCTTCCTTCAGGTCACTACCAGTTCTCCGTACTGCCATTCGGGCTCACCTGAGCTCCAAGGGTTTTCACAAAGTGCTTGTCAGTGGTTGTAGCACACTTGCGAAGGCAAGGTGTCTGTGTTCCCTTATCTGGACAATTGACAGGTAGCGGGAAAGTCACCACAACAGCTAAAAGAACACCTACAACTCACCCAACAACTTCTGGAGTCCTTGGAGTTTCTGGTAAATCTAAAGAAATCAGTTCTTCTCCCTACACAAGTTCTGCAGTTCATAGGAGCGGAATTAAATACCCGGGAGGGAAGAGCTTACTTACCACTGGACAGGGGGAAGAAGCATTCTGCAACTAACAGGCTCTTTTCAGGCTGAACAAGCCAAGAACCACACAACAGTTTCTTCAACTTCTGGGACTCATGGCAGCTGCCACTGGCACAGTCCTGAGTTCCACTTTTCAGATGAGACATTCAGTGCCACCTAAGGGCTCATTGGTCTGAGAAAAGACCTTCTCTCAAAACTGGTCCCCAAACAAAAATGTTAATCTTGGCCCTTCAGTGGTGGAAAGAGGAAGCCAACCTCCTGAGAAGGGGTTCCCTTCCAAAAGGAGTTTTTTTCTGTAATCCTCACAACAGATGCGTCACTGTTAGGATGGGGTGCCCATCTGGGAGAGCACACTACCCAAGGCACTTGGTCAAGTGCAGAGTCTCTCCCAGCATATCAGTCTGCTAGAGCTCAGGGCAGTGTACCTGGTAACGCAAGCTTTCACACCACTAATCCAGGGAAGGGTGGTATAAGTCAGAACAGACAGTACCACCACTATGTACTACATAAACAAGCAGGGGGGTACAAGGTCAGATCCTCTCTGCGCAGAAGCCGTGCGAGTCTAGACTCTGGCCTACTCCATAGGAGTTTCTCTTCAGGTCATTCATCTGCCAGGCAAGGACAATGCTTTAGCAGATGCCTTAAGTCGAATCAGCCAAGCCCATTACGAATGGTCCTTAAACAGGCAGGTGGTGGAAGTGATCTTCAAAAAGGTGGGGTACCCCAGAGATGGATCTATTTGCATCCCACAAAAGTCACCACCTCACACAGTACTGTTGCAGACCGCCAGCAGTGGGCACAGTGCCCCTGTATGCCCTCATCCTGGACTGGTCAGGGAAGTATCTGTATGCCTTCCCTCCATTTTCTCTGGTGTACAGGGTACTGTTCAAGCTCAGGCTTCAGATGGCCACAATGATTCTGATAGCCCCAGACTGAGCCAGACAGTCATGGTACTCCCTACTGCTCACCATATCAGTGGACAAACCAGTACACCTTCCCAGGAGGCACAATCTGCTGATGTCCAATCAGGGGAGGCTCCTATACCCGAACCTCAAGTCACTCAGGCTTGAGGCATGGCTCTTGAGGACCTAGAGTACGCTGACTTACATCACTCTGAAGGGGTCTTAGACATTTTAAGGGGGTATAGGAAACCTCCTACAAAGAGAACCTACGCTGCAAAATGGGAAAAAAAAGTTATGTTTGGTGTTCCACCAGGCATATAGTACCAGTACAGGCAGGGGTGCTACATGTGCTGGACTGTCTGGGTTATTTTCATTCTTTGGGACTGCAGCCCTCCACCCTGAAGCTCCATTTAACTTCAGTCTCTGCTTATACCTCAGCAGGTAAGACTACCTCTATGGCATCGAACCCCATCTTTAAAAGGTTCTTTAAAGGCCTATCTCACCTGCACCCACCGGTGCCAGCATGGGACCTAAACATTTGTATTGCCAAACTCATGGGTTCCCCTTTTGAACCCATGTCTTCAGCCCCACTAAAGTATATTACATGGAAAAGAGTATCTTTAGTGGCCATTACTTCAGCCAGACTGATCAGTGAACTTCAGGCCCTATGCATTGAGCAGGACTACATCTCCTTTCACAGGGATAAAGTGGTCCTCTGAACTAGCAGAAAATTCTTCCCTAAAGTAGTCTCAGATTTTCACCTGAATCAAACCATCACTCTGCCGGTGTTCTTCACTGAACACACATGCTTTGGTAAACGCAGGATCTTACTTCGAGTGGGATTCTTGCAGCAGACTATAACAATTAGGACTATGCCGCAGGCACTAGGACCCTCTGGAAAACTTTTCAGCCAGCAGTATACAGCAGGGACTACCCCTGATGTTGGCCCTGGTACAAAAGGGGGCGGACCCAGCTCCACCTCAGTTCTTTTCCCGCCGCGTCCCACGCATGAGAGAAGAAGCTTTCGTTTCAGCTTGCCAGAAACAGCTAAGTATCTATTTTTCAACCCATTTTTGTACCGTTTTCTACAGTTTTTCTAAAGTTCTCGATGGATGTCTTCACTGTCATCGATCTCTCCAGAGCCACATCAGAACAAGTGCGACTGCGGGAGGCAGATCTGTGCTAAGGATGGGCACAAGCGCTGCGTCTTTTGCCTTGGGCCGGACTACGACACCGCGGCCTGTTCAGCCTGCCAGGCGTTCACCAGCCGGACCCGGATCCGACGTCTCAGGGCCCTGAAGGTGTTCCTTTTGGAAAAGAAGATGGATCTGCACTCCTCAGAGGAGAAGCGCAAGGAGAAGATCAAGCGCCACAGGAAAGACTGTAGTCGGTCCCGGTAGCGGTCCCGTTCTCGCTCTCAGCCCTCTCCTAAGAAGGCCCGTGTTTCCCCGGGCTCAGGCGAGCACCTGAAATCTTCTAAGGCCAAGGCCAGCCCATTGGGGGAGAAGCCGGCCAAGCCTAAGGTAACCCCACCAAGTCCTTGGAGGTAAAAGCTTCAGCCCCACCTCCCAAGGCACCGGCGACGCCTGCTAAAGGTGCGCTTCTGGAGCCGAAGGACTCTCTGGCGCCCCTCGGTGGCACCCTGTCATCTGTCCCACCACTAACACCGGTTGAAGGGGCGAAGGGTGCGGGCGTGGCCATGGAAGTGCCGACATCCCCGTCTCCCAAGTCCTCCTCCCCCCCCGGGCTCCCAAGAGGGCTCTCCTTCGGGGGCCGACGTCCCGGATACTCCCTTTCCGGGCCGCGCTGCTGAGGTTTTCTCAAAAGACGAGCTGTAGGAGTTGTTCTCCTTTTGGTGGGGACATGTCCAGAAGCGGACCCCCATCGCCGGCCCAGACACTGGTACCAGTACTGGACCCGGTGGGCAAACCACAGCCTGGAGGTGAGCCTTTCCCGAGGAAGTCCCCAGAGTGGCTGCCTGCACCTCCATCCAGGGCTCATTCCCGTGCCTGGTCCAAAGACCACTGCCGATGCTCCAAAGACTCTGGAGACCGTCGCCAGTCCAGGTCTCACGCTCGCAGCCCTTCTCTATCTAGACGAGAGCGCTCCCGATGTCGGTCCTCTGACAGATGTCGGTCTTTGCTCCGTCGCCGGTCTTGGGACTGGAGTCTGTCTTCGGACCGACGTCGGTCCCCCAGCTACTGACGACCGAGGGAATCTGGCCATAAGGAGAGATCTGACTATTCCAGACCTAGTAGTCGATTTCCCTCTTCTTCGTCGACATCTTCTTCCTCTCTTGACTTGGAGTGGTCCCTGGGAGAGAAGGACTAGCCTCGCTCGCCTCCAGACGATCCGACCTTTATGGACGTCATGAGGCATATCCAGGCCTCCAATGAGTGGGAAACGGAGGACCTGGATCCAGAACACTGAAGGTTGGCCAAATACCTGAGGCAAAAGGAGCCGAAACCATTGGTGGTCCCTCCTTTATTGGACACTTTCCAGGACCTGACTTGGACTACCTGGAAGCGTCTGGCTTCCATCCCGGCTGTTCCCCAAAAATCGGACAGGCTGTATAAGGCCCCAAGGGCAGAAGCCTTTTTAGCAGAGAACCCTCAGGCGGACTCATCGGTCATCACAGCTGCCCATGACAAGTCCAGGCAGCCGAAGCACCTTAGCTCACAGCCTCCCGATCCGGAGTCTCGGTATTTGGACCAGGTGGGCAAGAAAGTTTACTCTGCCTCCACCTGCTCCAGCTGGTCCCTTAACTTCCTGATGCATATGGTCCAGTACCAGAATGCACTGTGGGAGAGGGGACAAGAGCTACTGAGAGCCATGCCAGATTCCGAGCAGAAGACGAAACTTCTGGACATTGTTAAATCGGGCTCCGACATAGGTTCTCATGTCCTGAGAGCCTCGTACGACACTGCAGATACGGCAGCCGCTTCTGGGGTGTGCCTTCGGCACCACGCCTGGTTAAGAGTTTCAGCTTTTCACCAGGATCTGCAGTCCGATATCAGGGATTTGCCATTCTGGGGTACCATGTTGTTTGGGCAAGAAACGGAAGCTTTGATTTCTCGTCTCCAGGAGTCGGGCAAGTCCATCTGGTCGGTCCGCCAAATGTACTCTGGCGACCAGCGACGGCAACGGAAACTGCCATTTCGCAAGCCCTCAGGTGGTCAAGGTGGAAAAGCCCGTGGTAATCAGCAGGGTCAGAGAGGCGACTTTCGTAGGAGAGCCAGTAACCAGTAACCTGGAGGCACTCCTAACTGTGGGCCCAAGTCCTCCCAGGCCTCTCTGCCCACGCCTGGCTCGCCCAATGACTCCCCGCCCCAAGGGAAGACTCTGCGAGACGGTCGGGGTCCACTTCTCCTTTCATCTCGAAGGGTGGAGATCGATAACTGCAGACCAATGGGTCCTGGATATTGTCAGGGGAGGACACACACTAGAGTTCAGAGTTTCCTCCATCTACTCCACCAAATTACTCCTGATATCCTCCTTCTCACATCCCGCTTCTAGAAGGAGAAATTTGGGCCCTCTTGCAGAAAAAGGCAATAGAGGTTGTCCCCTTGCATCAGCGGGGAAAAGGGTTTTATTCACACTTCTTCCTGGTCCCGAAAAAGACTGGGTACCTTCATCCCATTGTGGACCTCAGCTTTCTCAATCTCTTTATAGAGTACAAACGGTTCAGGATGGTGACCCTTCCAGGGCTACTCCCCCTGCTGCACCAAGGAGACTGGCTCTGCTCCCTAGACATACAAGATACAAATATGCATATCGGGGTCTTCCCTCCCCATGGGAAGTTTCTGAGGTTCCACCTCCAAGGTGAGCACTACCAATTCAGAGTTCTTCTGTTCGGCCTCTCCTCCACGAGTCTTTACAAAATGCTTGGCAATGGTGGCTGTGGCTCTAAGGCGCATGGGGCAGTACGTTTTCCCTTACCTCAACGATTGGCTGCTTACAGCCCTGTCCAGGTCAAGCCTACTTCACACCCTCAGAGACACCTATACTCTGTTCCGAGAGTTGGGGATCACTCTGAACCTTCAGAAATCATCCCCTGAGCCCAGTGAAAGACTCGTCTTCATTGGAGCGGTCCTGGATTCTATCCAGGGCATGGCTTTCCTACCCCCGGACAAGGGCGATCGCCTGCGAGAGATTGCCGAATGGATCTCAGTAACTCCTCAAGTTCCAGCACAGAACTTCCTCAGGCTACTGGGACACATGGCGGCGGCCATTTCAGTCACTCCTCTGGCCTGGCTCCACATGCAGGTCCCACAGTGGATGCTCAGGGTACAGTGGGACCAGGGTTATGATGATCTAGACTTACTGGTCAGGATCACCGAGCCAGTCAGGAGAATTTTGCTTTGGTGGATGGATCCCTGGAATTTGGAGAAAGGGGACAGGTTTCGTCCGGAGCCACCAGGTCAGACTCTTACGACAGATGCATCCAATCTGGGATGGGGAGCGCACCTGGGCGCTCGTTAAACGCAAGGGGTTTGGACACCCGGAGAGCGATCTCTCCATATAAATGTATTAGAGATGCGAGCAGTTCTCTTGTGCCTTACAGGCCTTTCAAGAGGACCTGGTGCCGGGCTCTCTTCTAATTCAAACAGACAATATGGTGGTCGTCTTCTACATCAAGCAAGCAAGGGGGTACTCATTCGTATTATCTCTGCAGGGAGGCAATGAGAGTCTGGCACTGGGCGCTGGAGTGGCACATTCTGCTGTCCGCAGTGCACGTTCCAGGCGTCCTGAACAATCTGGCCAACAGCCTAAGCAGGTCTCGTTCCAGAGCGCACAAGTGGGAGCTGCTACAGTCTGTAGCAGATCAGCTCTTCGACAAGTGGGGTCATCCAGAGCTGGACCTCTTTGCATCACCACACAATGCCAAACTACCAGTTTTATGCTCGCGAGAGCGTGCGCCTGGAGTTTTCTGGCCAGACGCGTTATCCCTTTGCTGGGCAGGGAGGTTTCTCTATGCCTTACTGTCCTTCCTCCTCGTTCAGAGAGTTCTGCTGAAGTTGCAGGCAGAAGGGGCTCGAATGATTCTAGTAGCCCCCAGATGGCCTTGGAAGATTTGGTTCCCACTCCTGCAGCGGTTATTCACGGAACCTCCAACTCAGCTGCCCATATGCTCACAGTTGCTATCCCAGGAACAGGGGTCGCTGGTCCATCCGGATCTTTGTTCCTTACATCTGCATGCTTGGCTCCTTCAGACGTTAGCTCAACAGAGATATGGGGTTTCTCCGGAGGTGGCAGCAGTCCTAGTGTTGGCAAGGAAGCCCTCCACCTGCTCTGCCTATGCTATGAAATGGAAGCGGTTTTGTTTATGGGCCTCGTCACAGCATTTGGACCCTGTCATCTGTCCAGTGAACTCAGCGTTACAGTACCTCCTCTCCTTGTACCAACATGGCCTGAGTTACTCCTCTATTAAGGTGCACATGTGGGCTGTCTCCGCCTATCATGCTCTGATTGGAGACAAGGCATTAGCACAGTTGGATGTAACCCACACCTTTTTGAGAGGAATTTTGCATATGAGACCTCCCTTTCGGGACCCTATCCCACCCTGGGATCTCCTTTGTGTTGGAGAAGCTCACCCTCCCTCCCATTGAGCCGGCAGCGGATTGTGAGCTGCGTTACCTTTCCTGGAAGGTGTGTTTTTTGGTTGCTATTACCTCGGCTCGAAGAGTTTCTGAGCTTCAGGCTCTGATGTGTGAAGAGCTGTATTTGGTTTTCCACAGGGAAAGGGTTTCCCTTAGAACAAATCCTAAGTTTCTTACGAAAGTGGCCTCGGAGTTGACCCTCAACCAGTTGGTTGACCTTCCAGTCTATTTTTCTTCCCCATCTAATAGAGGGGAAGCTCTCCTTCACACATTGGATGTCCACAGGACTTTGAGGTATTACCTTAAAAGGACGGCTATGCACCATCAGTCGGAGCAACTCTTTGTGGCCTTTGCACCACAATGCTTGGGCAAACCGGTGACCAAGCAGACAGTTTCGAAGTCGATTGTCCACTGCATATCCTTCTGCTATGAAAAGCACAGGAAACCCCTTCCGGGTCTGGTCAGGGGTCACTCCACCAGGGGAGTGTCTGCTTCTTTTGCCGCCCTGAGAAATGTCTCTGTAAGGGACATATGTGCGGCCGCTACCTGGAGTTCGGTGCATACCTTTGTCAAGCATTACAGCTTGGATATCGTCTCCAGGCGCCGTGCCGGTTTTGGTCTGGCTGTTTTGCAGGGACTTTTGTCCTAGGCCTCTGGAGCCAGTATATTCCACCTCCCGGGGTCGACTACCTCTTTGGCATGGGACTGCTTGGCATTCAGTCCTAATTGTTATAGCCTGCTGCAAGAGTCCCACTCGAAGTAAGATAGTACAGTTACGTAAGAACTTACTGTAACAGTAGATCTTCGAGAGGAGCTCTTGCAGCAGGCGTTACTTTCCCACCCGCCTTCCCCCTCGAGGTGTGCAGATCTTCATCTACATCTTCATAGAGTGCGTAGTCTCCTTCTCTTGTCATGGCTTGTTCGTGGGCCTTGGAGGGGGAACTGAGGTGAAGCTGAGTCCGCCCCCTTTTGTACCAGGGCTGACGTCTGGGCGGGGCCGACGGGGGTGGTCCCTGCTGTATACTGCTGGCTGAAAAGTTTTCCGGAGGGTCCTAGTGTCTGTGGCATAGTCCTAATATTTACAGCCTGCTGCAAGAGCTCCTCTTGAAGATCTACTGTTACGGTAAGTTCTTACATAATTGTACTTTACATAGCCTTGATGTCAAGAGAGCTTTGAACTACTATATGACAGCCACTGAGTCCCATAGACAAGAAAGGAAGCAACTATTTCTGACGTATGGGAATGTGGGAAAGGGTAACCCAGCATCTAAAAGGTAAATTTCTCGCTGGATTGTTCAATGTATCCAATTCTGCTACTCAAAAGCTGGCTAGGAAGCCCCAGGAGGGCTCCCAGCCCATTCCACACGGGGTACAGCTGCCACTCTGGCAGCCTCTAGAGCTGTTCCCTTGGTGGACATCTGTAAAGCAGCTACTTTGGTACAGCTGTCCTGCAGAGCCTGTTCCCAAAATAAGTTCTGTGCCCACCTCCAAAGGTACTGTGCCCACCTCCAAAGGTACTGCTTTCTAGTCTGCATAAGAGTTAGGAATATTGGAGTATTCCTGGGATGAGAAGAAAAAGTTGCCTACCATAGTAACCTTGTTTCTCTCAGGGGATACTCCAGTATTCGTAACTCTCCCACCCTGCCTCCCCTATCAGAACCAGTGGCCTTTGCACGTCATACTGTAATAACTAAAAGCATGTATGCCACACTCTGGCTTTTCACACTTGAAACTGTGTTTCAGCTGATCTTTCTTCCCCTTCAGATGATTCTTACATTGGGGACTTTGTTGCTTGGTGCTTTTTCCTCCTGTTGGAGGTTAGTTATGGGTGGTTTATGGTTACTAATTTTAGATAATTAATTCCTTTTGGGCCCTGTCTTTCCAGGCTTCCACGAAATCTGAGTGTTAGAACGTAGGCATTTGATAGGTGGCAGCATTTGAAAAAGTGGCACGAGCCAATAATTCTATCTTTAGCACAATGTTCCACCTCTGGGTAGATCTGACTTTAACGCACACTGCATAAAAGTTATGAATATTGGAGTATCCCCTGGGAGAAACAAGGTTGCTATAGTAAGTAACTTTATCTTCCTATAAGCAAGGTGACACACTCCAGGGTGCTGTATGCCTTAGCAGATAGAAGCACTCCTTTCTTGGAACTTCCAGTATTTCCCAGATACTACCTTTGGTACCTTGCTTTGTAGCTTCATCCAGTTCCCTTGCAACAATTGTACTCTCCCTTGATTCCCCCGCTGCCCATCCTCATATTTTTGTACCTTTTTTGGCACTTTTAATTTAACTTGTTTAACACAATCTTAACAATTTCACACTTAAACATGTATACAGTGCTTTAAAATCATAATAAAAACATATTTATCTACCTAATACATTAAAGACCATATGCAGTGGTTTTCAAAACAAACGGGCAGCAACAATCGGTAAACATTGCTGTAAAAACTATGCGTGTTCCTGGTGTTGAAACAAAAATCATCAAATTCATACCTTTTAGTGCCTTTTTGCTGTGGTCCATTTCTTCAGGGTTGCTGGATGCAGAGTTAGCATGCCTCCAGGCTGTTGATGTAATTTGGGGTACTTTCTGAACTGTTTCCGTGCGTGCACATGTTGCACAGCACTGACTATTTGAACTGTTTCCGTGCATGCACATATTGCGCAGCATTGACTTTCTGCTCTCTTACCTGCCTGAATTCTGACTCCTAACTTCTCGGAAATGGTGGTGGAGGTTTGACTGTCTGAGCCACTGTTAAGTCATGTGTGTCTAGCTCAACTCTCACTCTAGTAGACTGACAGCAGCAGCCTAGGAGGAGCTGGCCAAACGGGTAGAAATGAACAGCCAGCAAGTTATGGGTCAGCACATGTGGCTGCATGGTGTGATGTGTGGCAATTTGGATTTGGTGCACTCATTCGCTCGACACTTTCTGGTTGCAGGGCATGTATGTGTTGAGGTCAGGTCAAGAGCCTGCAGAGACAAGTGTGGAGTAGGAAGTAAAAGGAGCCAAAGTCTGGCTGGCTGGCAGAGAATGTCTTTATCAAGTTGAGATAGTGGAGCTGAAGTGCCTGTGCCACTAGTAGTGGGTATGGTGTACTGGAGACAGAGCTGACTCCATGAATGGGCGGGTGGAGGGCCGTATTCGGTGGCAGCACAAATCTCTGGTCAGAGGATGGGCATGTGCAGCATGCCCAGTTGACGCAGAGTTTCAGGCAGCACAGCTAGCCTAGTAGTAGTCAGGAGTAAGCAGAGGAAAGGAGGAGATGAGAGGATGAGGAATGGAATTGAGGGATCCTCGAGGCAATGGGCAGCAGCAAATTACAGCAACAACTCCAACAGCAGCAGCAAAAGGTATAGAATGAATAATGATTACAATCTCCCGTATCAGTTTTTTTGTAGTGAACATTTTTTTAGCATGGGTTGGCCATTGCAGGGGTTGCACCTATTAATGGCATTAGAATTATATTTCCCATCCTGTAGACTTCCGCACCTTGTTGTTTAGTACTAGTTAATTTGTGAATGACTGTGACCTTTTTTCATAGTCCGTAAACTTTACTCAAGTACTTCTACCCTCGGATGTTACCTGTGGAGTCTTGCATTATTCTGCCTCAAATGTATAACGTTAGATATACAGTACACTGTATTAATATTTTAGAGTACTGTCCCATGTGTGGCAGTTACTAGCTAAACTTCTTACAGTGGCTTGGGTAGCAGTTGGTAAGGTGGACATCCTGATTCCTGCAGTTTCTCTTTATCATCAGCAGTGTCAATATGTTTCCTGATTTGTGGCATTTGCAGGACAGGGCCTGCACATTTGTATCAGCTAGATGTGTTTTTTGTTGGATGCATAGGCCATTGATAACAGTGCAACACTGTGATCCTGGAGACAAAAGTTTGAATCTCACCAATGCCACTTACTGCATGATCTTGAACACCTCTCTCACTCTTTCTCTGTGCTTAACCACCCTAGAGCTTTCCGTAACCTCCAGTTACCCCAACCTCTCGATCTGTGCCTTATAGCTGCGGTCACAATGTCACCTGTTAATGGACTGTAAAGTGTTTTGGGATACAGCAATGTGTATTAAAGGCACAGTATAAATCAAATTCCCCAGATGGTATTTAATGTAAAAGGCTTTAACTGAATTGTTGGGTTAAATTTTAAAATTTAGTAGATTTACCCCCTACTCCCACATTTAGTTAATCTTGTTATGGGACCATCAGGTGTTTACTTTATTGTGCTTAACTTTAATTTAAAGAGCAGACCCATGCTTCGGATGGACAGCAATATTTCTACATATCAGAGCACTCTCCATGATGTCAAGGCCACCCTCACAGGCACCCGTTCACTTGTAAGAATGCTGGTGAGGTGCTGACATCACCGAATGTGCCCCCCCACACCCTCACTCTTGTCTATATTGACTGGTTAGTTAGTCTGTTGCCCATATTCAGCAGTTTTTAAATGCAGGCCAAGGATGTGGCATCTGTAAAAGATTTGTATTTCCATCAGGTGAAATGGGGATGGCATGGTGGATTGGAAAGCAAATGGCAGGATGTGATAGAAACCCATGAAGCTAGTCAAGTTCAGGCATCCAGCAGCAGATGGTAAATGGCATAATGTGAGGGACTGAGCCCACTGTGATTGAGGAACTCAGCAACAAATGTTACTTTTTTTTTTTTTTATGTAAGCATCCCCCACTTCCCTGTCTAGGGGTAAATTGTGAAGGTAAAGTTCGTGGGGAAGGGGAGAGCAAATTACAGCCCAGTAAACACAGTCCAGAAATAAGACAGGAAAAAACTGTACCTGATTCTCCTTGGGTGTTGCAGGTGATTAGCTCCATTGAGGTGCCCTCTTACCTTCAGGGAGCTGAGATGGTAAACAGGGGGGATGAGGAACGCTGACTCTTCACCTGCCTGGCCTTGCCAACTTCGCCCATAGGCCTTTGTAGACTGCTTTCACCAGGCAGGTCTCTTGATGTCTTCCTCGGTGGTTCTCCAGTCTCCGCTCCTCTGGATGCCATCCCGGAACACACTGGAGACATGGCTGTAGAGGCAGCTTCTTTTAGCAGCAAAAACAGTTTCTCCAAGCGCAAGAGGGAAATGCCAAAATTGCAGAAAATTGGGGATCCCACTTAATGAATAGTTAAATTGAACAGAAACAGTCACTCCATGGAGCAATAAAGCACAAACAGGTTGCTCAAGACCATGTGGTCACATTAGAAGCTCAGAAGTCACTCTGGACCACAGGGGTCACATTAGAAGCTGAACGGTATTCTGGACTGAGTTGTCCCATTGAACTGTTAAACAGTACTCTGAACCCAGGAGTCACATTAGCACAAGATATCCAAGCGATGACTCCAAAATCAGGGCAGCCAGACAGTGCAAACACAGGAAGTAAATTCTAGGCTGAATCAGGCCTTTGAACAGTGGGCCGCATTAATTATCCATCTCTTACCTTCATACGTCCTCACAGGAGCTTGGACCTCCAGAGGGTGCACGTCACACTTATGGGCCCCCCCTCACCTTCCGCTCCTCCTGCACAAACTTTTTATACTGGTTCTGCTTCTTTGAGCTAACGGGTTTCCCTTACTCCACTGGAGCAGTAAGCCACAAATGACAAGAGCCAGATGAGAATCTTCAAAACTGTCTAGTACCTGATCACTGATGCAGGGACGGTTTCCCCCTGGCAATCCCAGAGACACAGGGCAGATCCCTCATGCAGTGATCCCAGTCCAGTACTGGCCTTTTTTGTCGGGCTCAGCCGAAATGCCATGAAAATCAAGAAACAGCCTGCCACTCTGCCCCAACAGCCAACCCACAGGTCTCCTCCTGCGCCCTCCGGACTCTTGCCTCATGTAGTTCCTCTGCATGCAGTGGCAACCTTGTCCAGTGAACCTGAGATCGACTGCCACCACCAGACGGCGCACCAGATCCCCTTGGCCATAACAGGCCCAGCCACAAGCCTTCTCAACCAGACTTCATGCTGCACTCATCCGAGGATGGGACGTTACCACCCGGATCCCCTCTCCTCATGCTTCTGTCTTAGGCTAGCAGCATTCTCCTCCTTCCTCTCCCCAGGGATTCTCTGTGGTTTGGCCCCAAATTACTGGGGCACCAGAGAAACAGCAGCTGCTACTTTCTTTTTTTCTCCTCACTGCAGCACTAATACTGTTTTAAAAACCAAAGCCGAGTGGGCGAATATCCCGCTCCGACCTCCTCCTCCACCTCTTACTCCCACATGAATCGCCCTAGTTTTCCTTCCTGCTCTTCCTTATATGCCCTCTGATCTCTTTGGCACCTAAAACTATGGTTCAGTCACAGACCGATTCTCGCAGGTGCCAAGCACACTGTTCCCCTGAGTGCCCCTCAGGACTTGTAGTCCCGATCTGCACTATTTGCTGTGCCCCCTAGGGTGCCAGGCAGCACCGAAACTACTTGCAGTCAAAGGAGCACTGGCTCTTTAAATTTCACTCAGGTGGCAGTCATGCATTCTCAGTGTGCGCTGGTCTGCCATCTTATCTACCAAAAAAATTATTTATTTTATTTAAACGGAGTGGTCCCGAGCCCTGCCTGCCCAAACAGTACACTCAACCATCCCCTCGATCACCTGAGGCACAGACAACCCTGCGGCTTGGCCTGACCCCAAAATGACCGAACAGCTGGAAAAAACAGCCACATCTGCAAGCCGCAAAAACCGGGGTCACAAGGTGTGACTCCCACCAGATCCACAGGATGCAGCACCATGGGGGAGCACCGGAGCTGCTGGGCTCCATAGGTAAGCCCCCTTTGGGAGTCTTACACACTTCCCCTGCCAAATGCTCACTGTCCTGGCTAGCCCAGACTCACCCTACACTATTTACACTATGCTTACTCTAAACCTAAGCTAGCACTACCTATCCTAACACCAACTCGGTTCACTAAACCACCCAGGAATCACTTTTCCTACTGGGCCACCTACCAACCAAAGCTACGAAAGACCCAAAGCCCGGCCTGACAGACAGCGTCCCCAGTCCCTCAACTAATTCCTACCTGGCCACCCGCTGACCAGGTCTGTGAAAACCAGAAGCTTGGCCTGGCCTATGGCATCCCTGGCTCTCCTGCCCTGGCTACCCACTGCAAAAACCTTCAGACTGATTGATTGCTTTTAGTTCACACGTTGGCATTCCAAGTTCCCAAATTTTGCACAAATCTTACCACTTGGACCTCTTACATGCTGCCAACTGCCTGCTTTGGACTGCCTTGATATTTTAATAGAAAATCACATTTTTAGCAAAAGCAGAAATTTTAGCATTAGTTACAAACCACTCTAAGTAGCATCTCTGTGACATTTGCTTACTTGTTACCACCTTATATGAAATTATTAAAGCTAGAGAAAACAGTTTATCTGATTGACACAATTTTTACTCAGTACATTTTCTTTAAATTCCCCAGAATAAAATTATTTCCCTTTAAAACATTTAACACATTTTAAACTGGGTGCAAGT
This sequence comes from Neoceratodus forsteri, assembly GCA_016271365.2. Taxonomy (NCBI): domain Eukaryota; kingdom Metazoa; phylum Chordata; order Ceratodontiformes; family Ceratodontidae; genus Neoceratodus; species Neoceratodus forsteri. Next base: position 1,524,198,281 of record CM028131.1, read on the forward strand.
AATTCATATTGTAACATGGCATGACTTGCCTAGGTCTGAGGGATCAAACAGATAGGACAGGGGCGGTCACGGGACGGCAGCCGAAGCGGGTATTAACCCAGCTTATATGCCGTGCCTGCTTCGGCAGTACCATCACCAGCCAGACCCCCAGCCTAGCAGCACTGGGTGCTCTGGGGAACCGAGAACAGGAGCGGGACGAGCGGCGGTCCTGGAGCCCTGCTAGCACTCCGAGATGGGAAAGAGAGCAGGGGTGGGGAAGAGAGCCGGCGACAACCACGCTGCACAGTCGGATCACTGTGGACCTGCCGAACGTGAGAGGCGATGCAACACAGCCCAGTTTACTGTTGTTTGCAAAGTGCCCGGTCACAGCAACACACTCGCAGGGCAGACCGGGCAGCATCATTCAGAGAGCACCTGGAGGACGACGCTGCCGGATGACTATCCCAGAGGGAGCAGGAAGTGACAGGGATCGAGATGCACAGCGCAACTCCAGCGCCTCGGAGCGGGCGAACCCTGCACGGCAGCATCTCCCACCGCGGGTAAGGAGGAGAATACCCACACAAAACTCTCCAGAAGAGGCACAGGACTGTTGGCTGGCCGCCTCACAAAACTGTATGGACAGTCGGTGTTCACCACATCAGTATGTATATAATGTGTTACAGCGTCTGTGAAAGTGCAGTAAAATTTTCAAAACTTCTCACCGCTCCTCCTCTTATTGTTTACCTGTCACAGTGGACCCTTCCACATCCCTCCCAACGGCGCGTCGTGCCATATTTACAGCAGTTAAGCCACTCGTCAGTGTGCTGTAATCGCATTGATGGCTGGGGGTCGGGTGGTAGCCTCTGCCATGGGCCTCGCACGCACTTCCATGCATCAATCCAGCATTAGAGCACACCTCCGTCGTGGCTTAATGCCTACCTGTGGCATTGCATAAGTGCAACAATCGACAATTAATATACACCTCATGAGCAGTGCAGAACATTTAGTCACATTTTTTTTTTCTTTCATCAAGTTCAATTTCCGAAAGCCCATTGTTCTCAAACAGTTCATAAGTCTCTGCATTAGCTGCTTTTCAGTTCAGATTCATGGGGCGCTGAATATTTGTTGGTCAACCACCTCACCCCATACCTGGGTCCTAAGCAAATAGGGCGGTGCCCACAATACAGTCTCTGCTCCCACAGAGTCCATCCTTGCTCCAGTCTTGGCCATGGATGGAAACAAGGAACTGGCAGTTCTCACAGAATAAATGGTGTGAAAATGTCTTGGTCCCACACGCCATTTTGTTGGCGCAATAGAATAGTCCAGCAAATGGGGGATTTCCACAGCTTGTCCAGCACCACAATTTTGAGTCTGTAAAGGCCTGAGCACCCCAAGATCGATTCCCAGATGAGCCACCATGGTGTAAGCACCCCCCACTTCCCTGTCTAGCAGTATATTGTGATGGTAGAGTTCATGGGGAAGGGGGAGTGCATTACAGTCCAGAAATAAGACAGGAAAAAACAGTACCTAGATTCCCTCTGGTGTTATAGGTGATGGATTTGCTCCATCGGGGTGCCCTCTGCCCTTCAGGGTGCTAAGATGGTACGGGGGGGGTTGAGGAACACTGACTCTTCACCTGCCTGGCCTAGCCAACTTCGCCCATAGGCCGTTGTAGACTGCTTCACCTGGCAGGCCTCTCGATGCCTTCCTCGGTGGTTCTCCGGTTCCTGCTCCTCTGGATGCCACCCTGGAACACACTGGAGACATGGCTGTGGAGGCAACTTCTTTTAGCAGCAAAAACAGTTTCTCCAAGCACAAGAGGCAAATGCCAGAATTGTAGAAAATGGGGGATCCCATTTAATGAACACTTAAATTGAACCATCACTAACTCCATAGAGCAGTAAAGCACAAACATGTTGCTCAGGACCGTGTGGTCACATTAGAAGCTCACAAGTCACTTCAGACCACAGGAATCGCATTAGAAGCTGAATGGTATTCTGGACCGAGGGGTCCCATTGAACAGTTAAACAGTACTCTGAACCCAGGAGTCGCATTAGCACAAGATATCCAAGCAGCTGCCCCAAAATCAGGGCAGCCAGACAGTCCAAACACAGGCAGTAAACTCGAGGCCGAATCAGACCTTCAAACAGCAGGCAGCATTAATTATCTGTCTCTCATCTTCATACATCCTCACAGGAGCTTGAACCTCCAGAGGGTGCACAGCACACACGGGCCCCCCTCACTATCCACACCTTCTCCACAAGCTTTGATGCTGGTTCTGCTTCTTTGAGCTAACGGGGTTCCCTTACTCCACCAGAGCAGTAAGCCACAGATCACAAAAGCAGGATGAGACCCTTCAAAACTGTCCAGCCCCTAATCACTTATGCATGCCTGCTCCAAGCATCCCAGGGACGTTTTTCCCCTGGCAATCCAAGAGACATGGGGCAGATCCCTCATGCAGTGATCCCATTCCAGTACGGCCTTTTTTGGGAGGCTCAACAGAAATGCCATGAGAAATCAAGAAACAGCCTGCCACTCTGCCTCCTGCCCCAACGACCAACCCACAGGTCTCCTCCTGCCTCCTCCAGACTCGCACCTCATGGAGCTCCTCTGCATGCAGCGGCTACCTTGTCCGGTGACCCTGAGACCGACTGCCACGTTGGTCCCACCACAGTCTGGGCTGTCACCACCAGACTGTGCACCGGATCCCCTTGGCCATAACAGGCCTATCCACAAGCCTTCTGAACCAGACCCCATGCTGCACTCATCCGAGGATGGGACGTTACCACCCAGGCCCCCTCACCTCATGCCTCTGCCTTAGGCCAGCAGCATTCTCCTCCTTCCTCTCCCCAGGGATTCTCTGCAGTTGGCCCCAAATCACAGGGGCTCCACAGAAATGGCAGTCGTCTTTCATTTTTCCCACACTGCAGCACTAACACTGTTTTAAAAAAAAAAAAAAAAACTAACAAAAAAAAAAAATAAAAGAAACTGGCGAGTGGTGAACGCCGCACTCCAACCTCCTCCTCACACCCCACACGAATCTCCTGATTTTTCCTCCTGCACGCCCTTATATGCCCTTTGATCTCTTTGGCGCCTAAAACTATGGTTCAGTCACGGACCAGTTCTCACAGGTGCCAAGCACACTGTTCTCCCAAGTGCCCCTCGAGACTTGTAGTCCTGATTCACACTATTTGCTGTGCCCCCTTAGGGTGCCAGCCGGCACTGAAACTACTTGCACTAAAAGGAGCAGTGGCTCCCTTAAATTTCACCCAAGCAGCAGCTGCGCATGCGCAGTGTGCGCGGGTCCACCATCATATCTAGAAAAAATTATTTAATTTAAATGGAGCGGCCTTGAGCCCCGCCTGCCCAAACAGGACCCGTGACCACCACCCCTTGACCACCCGAGATACAGACAACAACTCTGTGGCTTGGCCCGACCATGAAACAGCTGAGCAGCAGGGAAGAACAGTCGCAAACTACAACAACAGAGGTTGTAAGGTGCGACTTCCACCAGATCCACCGGACGGAGCACCGAAGCCCACTATGGAGGGCTTACATTTAGTTTGCTAGGAGACAGTAACAACACTTAAATGCTTATGTTTATTAAGTGTAAATAACCAATTTAGATGGGGCTGACACACCGCTGTCCACGGTGGGCAGAGGTGGGGCAGGCATCCAACGGGATGTGCACGGGATCGTGCATGGTACCATAATTGGCATCATTGCATGTCCCGCCCCTGAGGGAGAAAAACAGAGGAAGTACAGATCCCCCGGCTAGATGAAGGAGGTGCTCACCGGTCCTGCTCCCTGAATAGCTGTGTCGCTGACCAGAACTGGATCAGGTCTTTGCTGGGGTTTGGGTGCCTCCACTGACCTTGCTGGGGGGCAAACCCTGGGGAAAGATGGTGAGGCATTGGCTGGTGGATGTTGGGGGACAGGGGCTGGGGCTCCCTCCTGAATATGGGCAGAGAAGAAGGGGGGAGGGAAGTGTGTGTGTGTGTGTGTGTGTGTGTGTGTGTGTGTGTGTGTGTGTGTGTGTGTGTGTGTGTATATATATATAATATGCACACACGCGTGCACACACACATTAAAAAAAAAAGTAATATAACAAGGAATAAATGTTAGTCACTAATTACTTGTAGTGTATGGGAGAGCCCTATTATTAATCTAAATGTTAACATTTCACAGCATTGTTGTATCATCGATGTGACATCCTGATGCTGTCATTCCATCGTGAATACATCACATCAATGGTGCAACAACATAGAACGTCTTTGCACATGCGCGGTTCGCAGTGTGCTGGACATCGGGAATCTGTCTTGGCGGTGAGTGCTGGCCCAGAATTGAATAGTGCAGAGTAATGTAAGCAAAGTAAGGGCACATTTCTTGGTAACTGTTGCCCGTAACACAGCAGGCACCTGTATTTTTATTTATTATTATTTCTTTCTTTATTTATTTATTTTTAAAGAAAATTGACTCTGAGAATGGGAGAGGGGGGATGGAGTGGGTCTAGTTCCTTGTATTTGGGGGGGGCAAAATTGCATTGTGACTCAAAACATGATAGAAGTGGTCAGCTCTTCATAGTTTCATACATGGATACATGTTCAAAAGGCGGTGACTCATAGAGAACTCACCACCGTCATGTTAGCAGTGGAAGGTATACTTCCTATCACCCATATAAAAATATAATCTTTTTTTAAATTGTTCCACATTTTCGCTTGTAACAATGTCTACGGGGATTGAGTTCCATATGGGAGGCACCCTCTGGGTAAAAAATATTTTACGCTTCGTAGTTTTGCACAAAGCAGTTACTAACTTAAAATTATGGGATCTTGTATTGTTATTAGTTAGGTGTCTTTCTAGACAAATTGTGTCTAACATAGACTCTTTTTAAAGGGCCTTGAAAGTGTAAATCCAATCACCCCTTAGGGCTCTATTCTAATGAGAATGGCTTAAGTGATTTAAGTCTGCACTTGTAATCTTTGTTAGTCATGTTATTAATCCTTTTAGTAACCTTGCACTGAACCTTCTCTGTCATGATTTGGCAGCCTGTTGAAATAGGAGCACAAAAGGGTGCACAGTAGTCCAAATGTGGATGCACTAGGCCAGTGAATAATGGCAGAAGGACCTTGGAACTACTGATTTTAATGTGCTTAAAAATGTTTCCCAACATGCCATGGCACTTTTTGACTGTTTTATTTGTGTGTATGTCAAATTTTAGATTATCCGGTATTGTAACACCCAGATACCTCTCTTCTGTTGTGACTGTTAGCTTTATGTTATTCATTAGGTAGGTAGACCTAATATTATTCTCCCCCATGTGCATGATCTTACATTTTGTAACATTGAACTTCATTGTGTTGTCTACTGCCCAGTTGCATAGTTTATTTAAATTATCTTGCAGAGTGGCTATAGACTGGGCATTGTTTACCACGCACCCCAGTTTGCAAACATCAGCGTATTTATTTATCCAGCCCCATCTGATGCTTGCATACTGGAGACCAGTATATTAAATAGTAGAGGCCCCAGCACAGATCCCTGGGGCGCACCACTGGAGACAGGACTCCAGTTGGACTTGTGTCCTCTGATAGCCACTCTCTGTTGTCTATTGTACAACCAAGATGCAATCCATTTTATTAGTTTAATGTCCAGATTTATATTAACTAGTTGCTCAATGAGGGTTTTATGGGAGACAGCGTTGAATGTCTTCTCGTAATCCAAAAATACAACGTCCACTGGCATTCCATTATCTAGGGCGTCACTGATCGGTTTGAAAAAAATTTAGATTTGTTAGGCATGATCTGCTCTGTGTAAATCCGTGCTGGGAAATATCTATGCGTCCTGTGTTCCTAATATGATCAACAAGTTTTTGTAACATGGCAAAAAAAAATCAATGCTAAAGAAGAAAGGTGATAGGACGAATAGCGTCAGCTGGTACAGAAGCAACATAGCATTATGAGACGATAATGCCGTGTTGCTTGTGCAGTACAAAAAACAGCCACGGGAGGAAAAAGAAGTACATAAGAGGAGAGTAGAAGGAATAGAAGGGAGTAAGTTCAGAAGTGGCACGTAGGTAGACAACAGGAGTAGTAGGAGAAGTGACAGCGAAGGACTGGGACAAAACATAGAATGAGACAAGTGCAAAACATAGACAGGGAGACAAAGAAAAATGTTTAGGCTATGTGGAGAAAGAGGCGTGGAGGAATCGGCTGAACAGCATAAAACAATCATGCGAAAGAAACAAGCAGAGACCAGTAAGCTAGAAAAGCACACATTGGAAAGGAGTGGAACGAGAGCACCTGGGACAGACGCAAGATAGGAACCTGTAACACAGGTAGTCAGTGAGACAGGATGGAAGGGACCGGAAGATGAAGGAGCACAGGGAAGATCCGGAAACACATACCATTGTAGCAATTTCAGGGTATATGGGACCGTAAATTGTCTTAATTATGCAGCCGCAGATACAAACACAGGAGACGGAAGAGACAGTCGGGGAAATGTGAGTAGTGTAAATAATGCACTATTAAAAACCGAATATCAGCAGCGAAAGAGTAGCAGGACGCGGCAGCAAAGCACATCAGCTGTTTGCAAATCAGAGACACAGTGACATGCTCATGCAGTGAAAGAGGAAAGGTGCGGTCATCCTAGGGACGATAGGAAACAAACAGCCACTCAGAAATAGACGAAATGTAGTGCAGTCGTTAGCAAATTGATAATTGTAGTAGTATAAGAAAGCGAAAAAATAACATATACATATATGTATATGTATGTGAGGGTGGTTCACACTTGCAAAAGTAACAGTAAAAATAAGTGATTACCTCTATTCATGTCGTTGTTCGTTTATATAAGATGAGCAGAAACATATATGTAACATCTAAACCCATTCACAGACCATGTTACAAGCGCATTAATCCACTCTGAAGGTGGCACCTAATGGGGAGTTAATGCATGGTTGGTCCGTTGTACGCACTCGGCCTGCGGCCTCGTGCCACAACGGTCCCAACCATGCATTAATTCTCCATTAGATGTCACCTTCATCGTGGATTAACGCTTACATGTTGCATAAGCCTTTCCATGATTTTGCTAATAAGGGAGGTTAGGCTGATAGGTCTGTAGTTACATGGTAGTTGTTTGTTGCCACCTTTTAAAATTGGTGTGATATTGGCCTCTCTCCAGGACTGTAGTACACGTCCCTCCTTTATTGAGGTGTTAAATTAAAAAAGTTAAGGGGCCTGAGAGTTCTTTGGAAAGTTCTTTTAAAAATTTCGGGTTGATGCAGTCCAGACCTGGAGATGTGCTAACTTTAATTAAGCTGATGGCATCCAGTACGTTCTGTTCTGTTCACTCAACAATATAGATGAGTCATTAGTGGGTAGCATGTCTGTGTTTTTCTTTGGGTTAAAACATAGTCCCAAATACTGATTGAATTCTTCAGCCATTTCTTTTTCATCTGTAATTATTTATTATTTGAATTTAATGGACCAGTTCTTCTCTGACTTCCTTTAAGTGAACCAATATAATTATAAAACTTTTTCTTATTATCTTTAACATTTTTTGCAAGGTTTATTTCTAACCTCCATTTTGCCATTCGAATAAGTTTTTTTGGCAAGTGCCTTAAACCTGTTCCAGTCAGTATCTTTTTGACTCTTGCTGTATTTACAGTATGCTCTACGTTTGTTTTTGGTTTTTGATAGTACGCTTAATTTCATTGGTACACCATAATGGTATCCTTTGTTTATTATTGTTGTATTTGACTTGGTCAGGAACCCATTTATTTATACAAAGATCCAGTTTGGTTTTAATTTTATCCCATATTTGTTCAAGATCAAGATTTTTCAGATCCTCTTCCCAGTTCCACATGGCAAGATAACATCTAATGCTTTTGTAATCTGCTTTGTGATAGTTTTTGATTTTTGTTATCCCGTTTTTTTTTTTTTTAGTTAGTTATTTAACCAGGTATAGCACACTAAGCTGAAAGCTTTTTTACAGGAGCGACCTGGGAGCACAAGGAGGTTAAGTGACTTGCTCAGGGTCACACAGTATGCAAGTGGAAGCTGTGGGATTCAAACCCAGGTCTGGTCTGCTGGATGTCACCAGATTTGCAGCTTGGAGCCTTAAACCACTGCGCTATACTGCTTCGAATGCTTCGAACTGCTAAGCCGTTGTTACTGAGTTATCCCTTTGGACATTACATATTCGCATGTTATGGTCACTATCGCCCAATGGTGGTAATATTACAGGAGAAGAAAATATGTCTATTATTTGTAAAAATTAAATCCAAGATATTGTTGTTCCTTGTTGGGTATGAGACTAGTTGTTCTAAGCCAAGTTGAAAGGTGGTTTCTAAAAATGTCCTTTCAAATAGTCCCTTAGTCTCAAGGGTGGCCCAATTTATATTCTGGAGGTTGAAATCTCCCATTAGTATCGGGTCATCTGAAGATGCCATGTTCTCTAACTGTTCAAGAAATATTAAATTATCCTCTTGTTCTAAATTAGGGGCCCGATAACCTAAGCCAGTAGTCAAGGTTTTGTGGTCAGATTCTATCCTGGTCCATAGAATTTCAGCACTTGTAGCATCCAGGTTTATCTGGTAGCTCTTGAATTTAGCTGATAAATAAAGTGCGATACCCCCACCTTTTTTATTCTATTTTTCAAGAATTTAACATAACCTGGTATGTCCGTGTTCCAATCATTGTTGGAGAACCAGATTTTTTGTGATACTGCAAATATAAATATAAATATAAATATAAATATTTCTAGTTGCTAAAACGTGCCTTAATTCATCCATTTTGCTAGGTAAACTTCTTGCATTTATCAGTAAGATCTTTAATTCGTTTGGGTTGTACAGCATATCAGGGGTTCGGTCTGATCTATTATTACTAGAGTTTACTAGTATATTCTGGGTATTTGTTCTTTGTTTCATATTTTTTTCTTTTATCCTTCTTATTTTTATTTACCCTTTTAGGTACTTTTTTAATTTTGATTTTGACAGAAGGTTATATGTGTGAATGAAACTCAAAAAGAGCTTGAGAAGTGACCCCCCCCCCCACATCTCAGTTTAAACGACTTGTTATGTAATTGTTTATATGTTGGCCGAGAAGCTGGGACCCTAGTTTGCTCAGATGCAGTACATCTTTGCTGTACAAACGGCTATTATCAACAAATTCTTCCCAGTGCGTACTACACCCTACCTCCTGCTTTATGCACCACTGCCTTACCCAGTTATTAATCTGTTTTAGCTTACATGTTTGTTGATATGTGGCTCTCGGAATAGGAAGTATTTCTGAGAAGGCGAAGTCGCAACCCAGGTTCTCAAGTTTGTTGGTTAAATCTGCTGGGTATATTGCTGTAATACATTATTAGCCCCAGCATGTATGATCACTAATTTTTTGGGCCTTCTCATGATAAAGTATGTCACCAGTCATTTTAGTAATGTCAGATATTTTAGCTCCCCTAAAGCATGGCATAATCCTATTTTCTTTATCTTTGTTACACATTGCTCTGTCTAGTCCTTCAACAATGAAATCCCCTAGAACAAAAACCTGTGTGTTGCTATGTTGTTCTGTTCTGTTTCCATACATATGGGTGGCACATTAGCTTCATTCTGCCCTGAGTTTGTAGGTGGTGGTTCTAAAGTTATCAAATGTTCATCTGCGGAGCAAGATACACTGTTGTTTGTGTTATATGTCTCACTGACTTGTGGAATGGTCACTGATCCAATCAGCTCTGCTACAGCATTACGCGCTGCATCTCCACAATCTGCCTGTGTAACATCTTGGGCAAGTGGGTCAAATGAGTTTGAGAGTTCTAAGGTAAAAGTATTTGCTTTTCTATCTTTTTTGGCAGTTTTAAGTTTTTTGTACCTGATACTCTTAAGTTGTTGTTGCCCATACAAAATATAAAAAACCAGGGATGGGCAACAGTAAACAGCACCGCTGACAGCGTTGTTGTACACTGTTGCCCATCCATTATCCTTTGTTTTCTATACAAGTAACAAGTAACCATGGCTGATTACATTTAGTCAAGAGTAACTTACTTTTTAAAAGTAACTTACCCAATGCTGAAAATAAATAACACGTAAAAACTGAAGTTAGTCTAAAAATGAATGCATTGCCCATCTCAGCCATTTACATAATTGAACTTTTTTTTTGCAACAGATGATAGGGCAATTAAAAAAAAAAAAAAAAAAATATTTATTGTATTCCCTTATGCACTGTATCACTGCGTAGTCAGTTGGTATTATTGATCTAGTTTTGATTTCTGCCTCATGGAGTTTGTCTAATTTTGTTGGACTCCTTCTGTAATCCCCCTCTCTGGAACTGCACCTGGAAATGAACCTCAGCTCAGTGTGCCTTTCTCCACCACCAGTTTGTATATAAAGTAGCCCACAGAGAAGGCTGCCAACATTCTGCCCGTCTGGCATGTCGAAGCATATAGCTGGCTGAATGAGAAAGGATGTTGACAAAGATGTCGAGTTTGTGGATGGTGGCCTTTGCTTTCGGTGGGGTGGCCAGTATTTGTCAGACTTGGTACCATCACTGACTGCATATTGGTGGATCTGGGCTCTTGCGAAAGTTGGCATCCATGTCATTTATGCATAGCTGGCAGTAAAGACAGTGGTAATTTCCCAGTACGCATCTCCCGTAGGTGCGGAAGCTCTTTTAGCACTTGCTGTGATTTTTCTGTACTTGCAGTAAAAAATGCTGACTTGCAGTAATTTGTTTTTGTAGTTCAGCACTTTTTTAATGCGAGTTCCACTCCGGGACTCTCAAACTTTTTTCCAGGAGCCACATTTTTTTTTTTTCCCTCTGAGTGTCCTGGACCTTCAAAATGAAAATCCTGCCACGAATCCTGTGGACAGCCTTTTGTTGTTCTAGTAACTGATCCACCATGGTGGCTGCCTCTGACCGTGGGAGGAATGGCTGATTTCTGGCAGCTGCCATTACTTATACCATGGGAGGAGAAAGAAGGGGTGAAAGTCACCCAGTGGGCAGTTAACGCTAAGTAATCAGTGGTCTGGCTGCTGGAGTACTTGTCTGCCCCATGAACTTTGTGGGGGTGGGGGAGAGGAATGTATGCCTTTTGAAGACTTGGGCACGTGTGGTTTTGTTACCTGCTAACTTTTGCTGTCCTGGCTCTGGGTGTGGAGGTGAATGAGATTCCTTGGTAAGGAGGTTGGTCAGTAAACTGGTAAAAGTAATGTGCACTAGATTATGATGTTGTACTGACCAAAGACTTTCCTCACTCCTCCTAGTGCTGGTGGTGATAGAATTGGCTTTGATTTGTTTTTATTGTGCTTGTAGTAGGCACCCAAGTTGGTATGCAACCTGATTGCTTCTTTCTCTTAGTGTTTGATTTTCTTTGAATCTTACTTATTATGTTTCTTCAATCTTGCATATATATTAAACAAAATTTGACTCAAACCTGCTAGTTATTTTTTGGAAGTAAGATTTTTTCATAAAATCATCTGTTTTCTTTTTTTTTCCTTTTTCCTGTATAGCTGTTTGGACCATTGACCACAGCCCCCTCCAGACATTTGGGTCTTTTGCTGATCCTCAACCCTGTCTGCTGCGCCTCCCTCCATCGTATTTATTGGGATCTACACAGTGTGGGCCTAGAGGACTGAGGAGACCGTCATATTTGGCAGTTGAGACACATAGGTGTTTTTTGTTTTGTTTTGTTTTTTGTAGTTTTTCTCCCTCTTTCCCTGGTTCCCTCCCACCACCCCATCTGATGTTGGGCGTAGCCTGCTGTTGGCTTCGGACATCAGCAGTATACGCTGGGGTGGCTGCTGCGCTGGATCCCAGCTGTCTCCCTCTCTGGCTAGCTTGTGCTCCCCTTGGGAGCACTCCCCAGCCTGACCACCCAATCCTGACATCCCTGAGTTTGCTTCTGAACCTGAGTTGTTAGCATGGAAATGCAATGCACTTCAACTGAGTCTTCAGGTGGCCCAAATCACCCACTTTCTAATGTTGTCCTCCTGGTGTGAGGTTTCCAGATCGAGGAATTCTACTCTTTACACTGGTCAAACAAGAAAATAAAACCTTAAATAGTAGGCAGTGACTTTTTTTTTTTTTTTTTTAAACAGTGGTATTGTTTTTAATAAGACCATCAAGATTTACCTAGCCTTGCCTGTAAACTGGGGTTTCTGAATAACCAGCCCCAAACTGGTCCACGACTGCAAATTGAAGAATCCATGGGAGCACTGTGCCAGACCACTGTCTGAGTACAAGGGCTGATTTTGTTAAAGCCTGTGGGTCAAAATTAGCTCCACCCACTAGACAAATGATGGTAGATTTTGTATTAGGTTAGTAATATTTTTCTTTATATAGCCCTGCTTGCATGTGTAAACCTGGAGACCTGGGTTTGAATCCCATCAACCCCCACTTGCATACTGTGTGACCCTGAGCAAGTCACTTAGAGATCCACCAAGTTAAATAAAATGGGATTTGCACCTGCTGGATAGGTGCTTTACCTCTTCCAAATGATATTATTGCAGAGATTATGAAAAATATTCCAAAAGGGTAAAAATGGTAGCCTTCTCAAAATTACCCCCACAGGTCACTAGGACTTCCCGGTTTCTGGAGCTGCCCATGCTCCACCCCCGTTCTCAGCAAAGTTATGACATAATCCTAGGGACAGTGCGGGGATGCGCTCCATTATAGTCTATGGGGGCAGCTTCTAAATCCTTTATATATTGTAATGGTCATTTTTTGATGAATCAGGGGCGCTGGTCGACTAACAGGGGCCTTGTTAGTGATGATGCCTCGGTCATCGCAATAACCATTACAACTAAAGGGTAACTGCTTGCAGATATAATAATGCATCCCAGATAACATAACTTTGAGGAGTGAGCATGAAACAGCAAGCCAGAAATCAGTGACCTGTAGTAGAAAACACCATTGCTGAGTATTTTCATGACTCTACGTCTCATTTGGAAGAAACACCGATACAACCAGGAAATCCTGAGCTGGTAAAGTCCTTGTGCTCCCTTGTTGCACCTGGAAACAAGCTCTGTGCTCAGTGTGTCTTTTCCTGGTTAAAACAATCCCCCCCACCCCCCGAATTAGAGAGGGTAACAGCTCAGCAAGTACATCAGCTGGGCCTGTGGAAAAGGCTGTGGCCAGTGAATTTTCCTTGCTGGGTAGTGGCTGTAAAACTTGCATTCATTTCAACCCCTGAAGCTGCTATCCTTAACCCATTGACTGTGGAACTGGAGCTCTGTACAGGCACATCAGAAAGTAAGCTGCTATAATAATAGAAACTTGTGTAGTGTGGGGGCAGGGAAGGCAGGCAGCTTTTTATAGTTAGACTGACAACATGAGACTCTCGTGCTGACTTGAGCTTAGTTGCTGGGGAGGGGTATGGGGGAGTCTGTAGCAGCAGCCACCTTTCTCGCTGAGTGAAAGCCTACCCCAGTTGTCCCTGAAATTGGATTTTTAGTAATAACTGGTGGGGGTTGAATCTGGTACTTAAACCACCTTGCAAATTATTCATATTAAAAAAACGCTGTAAACAGAGCTCTTAAGACTGCATTTCTCCATAGCTTAAGCAGGCTGATCTTATAAGCAGCACTAAAGAGAAACCACATTTAAAAATACGTTTTACATAAAGGTGCTTTCTTTTACAGGTACAGTCAATTCTATGAAGCACAAGGAGTGTTTGTTCTTTATTAATTATTGGTTGCGTTGACTTGTTTCATTATATTGTGTATTCGAACTGATTAGTGCTGTTTGCGGTTGCTTGCACAACGTGATGATGCCGCAATTTGTTTCTTTACATCCTGTATTTTTATATTGCTAGTTTCTTTATCTTGTTCTTGCATTGATCAGTACTGATTACTGTTTGTACAACGTGATCAGTACTGATTACTGTTGTCTGTACAGCGTGATCAGAACTGATTACTGTTTTTTGTACGGTGCAACATCATTCTTAATTGTCTTTACTAACTGTGTTTTACTTTGGTATTGTTTTACTACCTGGTCCACTAGTCTCTACTGTAAGCTGCCACTCTTTTGTACTCTCCCAGGTTGTACTTCTAAATAGGCATTCAGGAGTCTAACTTACTTACCTGGTTTAAAAAAAAAAAAAAAAAATGCCTGCTGAAAGGTGATATGACACCATGACCAGACATGAAAGCTTTCTGTGGTGTACTACAGAAGGATGGGCTTGGATATAGGTTTCTTCATGCTGTCTCGTCAGTGTGTCTCACTGCGACACTTTAGGCTTGTTTTACATGGCAGCATTTGCTCTGCACCAAACAGAGTGCACAGGTTGTTGCGGTGCAAATACAGCCATTTGGACAGGGTAGCCTGTTAATATGTCAACTGATTTCTGGCACGGTGATGTTGGCACAGGCTGTGTCGGCTACCTTGGTTTCTTGCCACCTGCTATGTTTGGCGGTAGTATAATGAGAGCGCTAGGTGGTGTAGGTGTGTTACCACCTTCCCTCAAGTTTTCCACAGCTTGGAGTTTGATATGTAAAGTAGTAGGGGGATGCAAGGGGCTAATAATTCCCTTCCATGTTGCTTTGCCCTGCTGTACATGGTTCAGTGTTGGGTCAGTTATGTGTTGTACTTCCCCTGCTGTTAGGTCGCATTCTTACCATCTCCTGCACTATGCATTGCTGGTGCCGAAATGTCAGAGTGCTGCATTTGCTGTCGGCCACTTGCTTGTGCTGTAATTTACATCGCTCAAGTGAATGTTGCTGCGGCATGGGTGAACCTTTGGACACTTACCCAGTCAAGGTGAGCAGATCATTGCTCCTCTTCCTGAGCCGATGTGGAGTAGGGAACATGTTCTGGAGCGAGCAGTGTAGGCAACCATGTGGAGAGGCTGCACCACTCGCTTCAACCCACAAGATCCACTCTCAGCATTCTCTTCTGCCATCCCATTATCCCTCAGCCCACAACAAGGAAGTACTGGTTGTTGGATTGCATATTTCTATGCAATAAATTAACCTGTCTGTGGTGAATATGCTCAATCCATATGTTTATTTGTGTGTGGTTATTATTATTTTACTGTACTTTGTTCTTCCCTCTGTTCCGATTCAGCCCTGGTTTCCTTCCGCTGCTCCTGGCTCACATTTGTATATCACCTATCCTCCTGCTGTTGTTATAGATGTCAGCAGGCAGCCTCCCACCCCAACCACAGTCTCATGGCCCCTCTACAGCACGTCTTGCATTGGCACTAAGAGGGACCTTGTAAACACAGGAAAGGATTGGCTTGGGAGATCAGGGCATCCGTGGAGCAGACGCCATGCCACAGCAGAGCAGCCATGTAAACAATGCCTTTTGTGATGTCAGATGCAGATAGCCTGAAGTCAGAATGGTCGATAGTTTAGTTCAAAATTAACTGTTTGTTATTGGCTTTATAAATGAGGCCCACCCCAGTATGTCTGCTGTCCATTTTTGGAACACAGTAGCATCTGTATTAAATTGCCATTCAGCTTTGATGCTATTTTGTTTCTTTTTTATCTTTTTATTTATAGAAGTGTTAGTTTTGGTGGCTATACATAATGTACAAATAAGAATAATTCAACACTCCAAAAAAGATCCTTCACACCATAAGCTTAAGTCCATGCCTTGGAGGTTTTTAACAAGTTATATATTACATTAAGTTGCCAAAAAAGTGAAAGCAGATATGCCTGCTTGGAGAGAGCTAAACTTGTGGTCTAACGTACAATGGCAATTCATTCATTGCTAAAACAGGTCAACTTCAAAATACTAACTTGATTATTTTATTACTACATTACCCTTCATTATCCCTCAGAAGTTTTAAAGAGCAACTGTCACAATTATTATTTAGCTTTTGTTTACTGGGTAGGTGCACTAGCCAGCGGGTGACTATTTTCAGGCACGACCCGGGAGAGTACAATACAGGATAACACAAGGAAGCAAACATTACAATTTAGGCAATCAGTACAGAGCACATTCATGACATATACAGAGGCAATTTCAGCTAGGCTAACATGATGTAGGCTAGTCTAGGCAAAGAGCAAACAGTACAGTACAAGGAGGTTACAGGGGGGTGTTGGTACTAGTAAAGGGTCAGGATCAGGGAGTCTGAGAGCTGTAGGGGAACACTTACGGCTTTACCGGAAAAAGCACTAGATATTAGCCGGATTTGTGGTTCCCCCACTGGGCCAGATGGTGAGGAGTGGCAGGGAAGGGTGCCAGCCATGGAGAATGAGGTGGGGGTGGACAGCCAGAAACGTGGTATGGAGGAGGGAGGGTGAGCCATATCGGGGGAGATAATTAAGACACCCAGCAGCGAGTAAGACGGCTAAGTTTGGTGTGAGGCCGTAAACTGGCGAGCAGCAGCAGGCAGCCGTGGAATATGGGGGACACCAGCGGCTTTTGCGGTGATGAGCTAGGAGGGCGCGGGTTCATGCTCCCACTATTGGGCATGCGAGAGAGGGGCAGTGGGCGAGAGAGCAAATCACGGCGCATTACGAGCTTCAGCGGTAGTAGGAGGTAGGTGCAGCCGAGCTCGCGGTACCGAGACTGGGCAAACGAGTCGGTAACAGTCCCTGGTCGTGGCTGTTCGGAGGTAAAGAGTAGGGGAAATTGGGGAGGGGGAAGTGTACCTAACAGTACCAACTTCTGGCTGCAGTCTGTTTAGACAGTGCCCAGGTAGCGGGAGGAGGGAAGAAAGAAAAAAAGCATGATAGTGAGAGAATAACACATAACAGCTAAAATAGGTGATCATTCATTTCTATCTAGTGCAATTGTATCAAATGGACAAAAAGAAAGGGGAGCTTTAAGGAGAGGGTAAGTCTTAGGAGGAGGGAGGAGAGAAGTGAGGAGAACAGGTAGCAAGGGAGGGAGTAAACGGGGATGTGAAGATCAGGTAGGGTGAAACAGGTGCATTGATCAAGGGTGGCCAGGTGAAGTCTCAGCACGCTTGAAGGCAGGGTGCTTGTCTGAGGTCCAGAGAAGCTGGTTCCACAACTTAGGGCTGCATATTGGAAGGAGCCAGTTCCTTTTT
The DNA here is from genome assembly GCA_016271365.2 of Neoceratodus forsteri. NCBI lineage: Eukaryota > Metazoa > Chordata > Ceratodontiformes > Ceratodontidae > Neoceratodus > Neoceratodus forsteri. Next base: position 1,524,215,249 of record CM028131.1, read on the forward strand.
GGTATGACAGCGGGAACATCCAGAAAGGCTTTGTCTGCAGATCTTAGTTCACGGTTAGGAATTGAAGGAAGAAGTAATTTAAAGTGCTGCAGGCTGTCTTTGTCTGAGAATAAGTCATTTAGACAGTCAGGTAGTAGCTCCTGGTGGCGAGGAGAGCCATCCAAGGTCAGTGTATAGTTGGCAGTGATAAAGAATCGAGGAGCTTTGGCAGCGATACCGACATATATTATTATGAGGTTACATCTCATTTTGCAGAGCAGATTTGTGGGCAGAAGTAAGTATAGGCGCACAATAGATGGCGTGCAGGTAGTAGGATCCCCTTGCTGTAGCTGGTTTAGCGAAGATAAGCATATAGTCGTTCTGTAGGCTGCTCCCAGCTTGCAATTAACATTTTGCAAGTGGTTTGGATGTGTAGATTTAAATCAAGAGATTGGTCAGTAGAATGCCCAGGTAACGGAAGGAGGTAACCACCTGTAGAGGATTTCCATTTAGATCTAGGACATTCAGAGGGTGGTACACGATCGAAGCTTTTGTGTAGTGCCTAGTAACATGGCATTTGTCTTGGTGGAATTAAGAATAAGGCGGTGGGAGTTTAACCATTTCTGGACGCTGGTGTAGGCACTGTTAAGTGATAAGTTAATGTGCTCAACATTGTGTGAGCTGGCATAGATGACCAGGTCATCTGCATAGAGAAGTGAGGAGCAGGCAGGTATTTCATCAGGGAGGTTGTTAATAAATAGTGTAAATAGAAGAGCACCCAGAATAGAGCCTTGGGGAACCCCAATGTTCGTTTTCACTGTGGAGGAAATGGCTGAATTGAACTTAACAGCCTGAGACCTGTTTGTCAGGTAGCTCCTAAACCAGTTTAGTACAGGAGAGAGCAACTATTTTCCAAAGGTGGACAGGAGCAGAGGTGGTCCACAAGTCAAAGCCTTGGTGAGTCAATAAAGACAGCCCTGTAAGCCTTCCTTGATCCATGTCAGAGAGGATGTCTGTGGTGAACTTAGCTAGAGCTGTCGTAGTGCTGTGTTTTTTCCGGAACCCATGCTGTGCATCATTGAGCTGTTTAGTAGTATCAAGGAATCCCTGGATCTGTGTGGCAACCAGTTTTTCAAGGATTTTGCTGAGAGGGGATAGTATTGCAATAGGCCTATAATTGGAGATGTCGTTTTTGTTCCCTTTTTGTAGATTGGCGAGATCCTGGCCATTTTCCAAAGGTCTGGGACTATGCCACTGGTAAGGGACAAAGTGAAAATTCTTGCTAGTGGTTTAGAGATAAAATGCGCAGCTAGTTTTAACAGGCGAGGTTCGAGTTGGTCAGAGCCAGGACTGGTATATTCCGATATTTTCTTTAGAAGGTTCAGAACCTGATTGCTCGTAATAGCTTTGAAGTAGAGGGGGTAAGGTTTAAGGTTACTGATGTGAGAGGCAGAGTCAGGGTTGCTGGTGTGGGAGGAAGAGTCAGAAGGAGGCACATTGTCAGAAGTGGGGGTTGCTGATGGCAGTGCACTGGTATAGGATGAGAGGTCAGAGAACATATTGTTAAAAGCATTTGCTATGGTAATGGGGTTGTTACAATGGGAGCCACTTATAACCATATCAGAGGGTAACAGTTGAGGATTGTCCCAGGAAGGTTTTATGTGCCCCCAGAATTTAAGGGGGTCATGGGCTCAGTTTTTTAGCAAGTTCTGGTAGTACAGGCTTTTAGCAAGCTTTATGTTCTTTCTGCAGGAATTCCTTTGCTGTCTGTATATAGAGTAGTCCCGAGGCAACCCAGAGCTTTTGAAGATTTTCCAGAGTTTGTCCCTGCATCAAAGTTGTTGTAGGAGATCTTTATGGAGCCATCTGGTTTGTTTTCCCCTGACTCTTCGCGTGGCTTTTGGAGCATGCTTGTTTTGCACAGGGAGAAACTGCTGTAGAAATGCATTTAGGGCATCTTCTACATTCACTGCAAGGTATATGCCCAACCAGTCAATGTTGGATATATCCAGGAGGAAGGAATTTTCATCCAAGTTTGCAAAGTTTGTAAAAGTGACCAGCCGTGGTGGTGGGGGGGGTGGCTGACCAGCGCGCCATTGACAGTAGATAGGCGAGTGGTCAGTGATGGAATCAGCCAAGATCCCAGAGCTAGTCATATGTTCAGGTCTGTTTGTCAGGATCCAGTCAATAAGTGTGCCAGACTTCGGTGTTGACAATCTGGTGTTTTCTGTGATTTGCTGGTGAAAATTTAAGCCTTGCACAAGTGAAGCCAGGGTATTGTGAGAGGGACCCAGCCAGTTCAGGTTAACGTCACCAAGGATGACAGCTTCATTATTATTGATGTATTTTAGAGTTAGCTGGAGAGCTTCCTGGAGCCCGCTTACTCCTCCTGAGGGTGGATTGTAAATACAGATTATATGGAGTTTTTTAGAACCAAGTGACAGAAGCGTATGCATTGATTCACACAAAGTTGGGGGGTTTGGGTCAGAGATTGTACCGATATCCAGGTAAGACTTATGGTAGAGGGCAACACCTCCACCCCTCTTTGACCCCGGTCTGTCCTGACAAATAAATGAGTAGCCAGGTATGGTGCACATGGTGTCTGGGGTTCTAGATTTCAGCCAGGTCTCCGATAGGCACAGTATGTCGGGATCGTATGGTTTGAGCCATGCTTCCACTTCAGGCAGGTGATTCAGTAGGCTTTGGATGTTCATATGCGATAAAAGTAGTCCTTTTGTTTGCTTAGTTATCACTTTCAGGGGAGCCCCACTGCAGGGGGGCCTGGATTCAGTTCAATATCGCCAGAAAGTATAATCAGGAGTGATGCTAGGAACATAAGCGGTGAGCTGAGGAGGTCTAGGTCTAGGGCACTCCTCGAACCCTCCACTTATCTTTGAGGGAAGACAGAAATCGATAAGTGCAGCCTTTGTTTAGGAGAAGGTGTTCCCAAGAGGGTTTAGGTCGTAAGTCTGCAATCATGAGGTTGGAGAGACTAAAGTCCGTGGCTGGGGTGGGGTTTTAAGACACTCGTAGTGCAGAGAGACTTCGTTCACGCCCCAGAGGAGAAAAAGGCAGATTAGGATACTAAGCCCATTTGGTCTGCGGCGAGTACTCTGTGCGAATGTGGGTGAGGAAGACATGTTTCCCACTTGTGTGCCAAGATCCTTTTATTTGAGCAGCTAAAAGTTTTTCCAGGGTAGGGTTGGAGGAGAGGTAAAGCTGGAGCTAGGTTCAGGGAAATAGAGCTAACACAGGCATGCAGAAGGAGAAGGAAAGCAAAGGTAACGCTAAGGATATGAGTGAGAGTACAGTGGGGGTGTAAGAGAAAAGCTGTATAGTGTGCTCAGGAGGAAGGAAATAGATCAGGGGAGGAAGATTTGGCGCGAAGGAGATTATGAACTTTTGGCAGACGTTGAGGGTAGATCACCCCCAGCGGTGAGAGAATATAAGGAACCAATGGGAAAGTGGGCACTTAGTCATATGATGGGCTGAGTCCTATAAATCTAGAGCGCCGGCTGGACAAACTGCCACCGAAGGGGCTGTATCACTTTAGTCTTGTGACCGCTCGGAGTTAACCTTAAGCGGGTAGGGAGGTGCTTTTGAGCGGCGCTCCTAGTCCCAGGTCGAAAAAGTTCCCCAAAGTCAGCGATTTCAGGTGAAAACAGCCGCTTTTCCTGAGAGAGTTCAGCCAGGCAGCACTTCAGACTGGGCTGGAGGCAACCGGCAGCTGGATTCGGTGAGAAACATACCTGGCGGCTTTTACGGCTTTAGCGGGTCTAAGGACCAGGGTGCGGCCAATTCTTGGGCGGAGGCAGGCCACCCCTACAGTAAAGTTGGCTTCCCTAGGAGCTATTTTATCCATAATTGGATTTTTTGTTTGCATTTTAAAAAAGTTACAATCTCCATAATGCCTGGCTCATAACTTCCTAGTACGAGCCAAGCAGCAGCCACGTGTTGCAGCTCTGCCCTTAAGAACTAAAGTTTGATGACGTGAGGTAGGGAATGGGGCTGCAGGCACTCTGTGGATACTGTAAGAGGATCGGGGATGGGGCGCCACCTAAATGTACTTAGATTACCTTTGCTGGCAGGTATGCATGTGTGGAGTTGATGTATAGTATATATTATAGCCCCATACATGTATACCTGCCAGCAAAGATAGTCTAAGTATATTTAGGCGGCGCCCCCTCCTTGATCCTGTTACAACACCCATTGAGCACCTGCAGCCCCATTCCCTACCTCGCAACATCAAACTGCAGTTTTTAGGGGCGGTGCTACAGCGCTCGTCTTGTACCAGGAAGTTATGAGCTGGGCTTTACAGAGATTATAACTTTTTTTTGTAAATGCAGAAAGAAATCCAGTTATGGATAAAATAGCTCCCAGGGCAGCCAACTTTACAATATGGGTTGCCCATCTGGATCGTGGGGGTTGCTCTTTAACAGGCAATTTAAAGTTCTATACCCAGTTCAGGCAATTGGTACTGCTAGTATGTTAGAACTTTCCATATAAAAACTGGTACATCTGCTATAATTGCGTAGTCTGTCAATATCTGAACAGAGCCATATGTTGCAAGGGTTATCAGTTCTGCACACATCTTTATCAAGATTGGAGAAATGAAGAGGGAAGTGCATACTGTGTTATTGTTCATTAACCTTCCTCCTGTTCAGTTTCCCATTTTTACTGTTCACTGATAAAACCGGCTAATTGGCCGGGCTCAAGGAAAACAAAGGTGTGTTGCTTTGCTATTGTATTTATAGTTTAAGGTGCTCAGCAGTGAGAATACATGGGTTCAGAGTTCAATCCTTTCACCTCTAACCAAAAGAAAACGCATACATTTATGTTGGTATGTCAAAGCAAGGTCTGTTGATAAATAGAGATTTCTTAGCTTTTATAACATAACACTCCCCACACACACACAAACACTTTCTGTCCAGCTTTAAAATTAAGTTATAATCAGTCTTAAATGTGAAACTGAGAAATGCTGTAGTTCTTTGAAAGGATTTTGTAGTTTTAAAGCGTACTTTGATATAATACTTTCAGCTGGTTCGCAGTGGGACTCTGTCCACCTCCGGAGCTGTATATTATCCAGATTCTTTACCATTATTTTCAACTTCCTGAGAAGTTCAAGTGGAAAGCTACATTTCTAAAAATGTTACACTAACTTGCACATATCTAATTTCTTATATACTCTGCATTGTCTTGGAAAATAGTATTGAACATGAGAAATGTAATATATACATATTGGAAAAACATGATCAGTGCTGTCAACACACGGGCTAGTATTGTATGCAAATTGGACAAAAGGAAGAAAGCAGTCTCAAGTGTAATGAGTTTTGTCCAGGTACATGGAGAATGTGTTCAGAACACAGCATTGTTGTACATTGTCCATTGCTTCGTGGGTGAAAGCTACAGTAGTAGTACAAGAATAAGGAGAATGAAGAATGAATAATAATAATAATAATAATAATAATTTACATTTATGGGGCTTTTCATACACATTGTGTCCCAAAGCACTTTGCAAGCAATGAGAGACTGGTAGTGAAGTGACTGTAAATATCCAGTGGAAGCTCTCTTGCACCTGACTTCCTTCATGTGTTGCAGGAATTACTGTATGTAATGACCCCATTCGGATTTTAGGCATTTACTTTAACCATCTTGAAGCAGATATTTTTAACTGGGAAACTTGTCTAGCTAAAGCAGAACAGAGGTTATTAGTATGGAAACAGAGCATTGGCTAAACTGAAGAGAGTTTATCTAATAAAGACCTTGTTGCTTCCTTGCATTACATTCCCCTGTGGTGTTTCCACCTCTCCCTTCCATGGAGACAAACTTATTTAGCTTGTTTTTTCGAGGACTGCAAGGCTCTCACTTCAGCCCTATTAAATGGAAAGTCACTTACAGGCCTAGGAGTTTTTGCACTATTCAGAATAGAGGAGGCCTCAAAATGGTCAACCCCCTAGGCTTTTATTATAGTGTCTTTGTCACTAGTAATTTTGCGCCCCATTGGGTAACTCCATGGCCGTCTACATTCCTTTGGTATCAGACTGGATTTTACCTCTTCTTGCAACCCTGCCCGCCATCCTTGTTTATGGATATGGCCAGGACTACCATTATGTACTCGTAGAAACATAGAAACATAGAATTTGACGGCAGATAAGGACCGCTTGGCCCACCCAGTCTGCCCATTTCCCTACCTACCTACTGGATAAGCTGCAGATCCTAGTTAACCAGCAGCCTACTTCTTCTTACCCCCACCCCCAGAATTGCCTTATGACTGTCCCATGCATGCTTGAATTCCACCACTGATTTTGACTCCACAACCTCCTCTGGAAGGCTGTTTCATGCATCCACAACCCTCTCTGTGAAAAAATACTTCCTTAAATTACCTCTGAGCCGCCCCCTCTATCTTCAAATTGTCCCTCTTGTTCTTGCACACCTCTTTTTTGAAAGATGCTACCCTCTTGGACTTTGTTGATTCCCTTGAGGTACTTGAACGTTTCTGTCATGTCCTCCCTCTCCCTCCTATCCTCGAGGCTATACATATTAAGCTCCTTAAGTCTCTCTTCATATGTCTTCTGGTGCAGACCCTGCACCATTTTAGTTGCCCTCCTCTGGACAGCTTCCATCCTGTCTATGTCGTTGCGGAGATTGGATCTCCAGAACTGCACACAGTACTCCAGATGGGGTCTCACCAGCTGTCTGTACAGAGGGATAATAACTTCCTGTTTTCTACTGGTGATGCCTCTCCCTATGCATCCCAGTAACCCCCCAGCCCTCCTTGCTGCCCTCTCACATTGCTTGCCCACCTTTAGGTCATCTGATATGACTACCCCAGGTCCCTTTCCATTTTGTTGTTGTTAGTATCTCACCCCCATTGTGTACTCTTCCCTGGGTTTTTGTTTCCCAGGTGCATTACTTGCATCTTAGCATTGAATCTAAGCTGCCATACATTTGACCATTCCTCTAACCTTGCCAAGTCCCTTCACATCCTTTCCACCCACCCTGTGCATCAACTCTGTTGCAGATCTTAGTGTCATCTGTAAAGAGACATACTTTTCCTTCAGTCCTTCCGCAATGTCACTTATAAAGACATTGAAGAGGACCGGTCCTAATACTGAACCCTGCAGTACCCCACTAGTAACCCTCCTTTCTTCTGAGTGGACTCCATTTACTATTACTCTGTGTCCTATTCTCCAGCCAATTCTTTACCCAGGCTGTCATCTTGGGACCCACTCCCAGGCTGGCTAACTTGTATATTAATCTTTTGTGTGGGACTGTGTCAAATGCCTTGCTAAAGTCTAGGTAGGCCATGTCCACAGCCCCTCCCTGATCTACTACTTTGGTCACCCAGTCAAAGAAATCAATCAGATTTGTCTGGCATGACCTTCCCGCTGTGAATCCATGCTGCCTAGGGTCCTGTGCCCCTCTGGCCTCTAGATACTCGACAGTTCTTTCCTTCAGAAGTGATTCCATCATTTTCCCTATCACTGAGGTTAAACTAACAGGTCTGTAGTTTCCTGCTTCTGCCTGCTCCCACTTTTGTAAGGGAATCACGTCTGCCCTTCTCCAGTCCTCGGGTACCACCCCATCCTCCCATGATTTGTTAAAAAGGGTAGTCAGTGGTGTCACTAGTTCTACCCTTAGCTCTTTTAGAATTCTGGGATGAATCCCATCAGGCCCCATTGCTTTGTCCACCTTCAGTTTTAAGAGTTCTTTCAGAACCCTTTCTTCTGTAAATGGGCTGGTATCAACTTCTGTATCCAGAGTGTTACTACTGTTTGTTTTATGTACCTCCCCCTCTTCATTTGTAAATACTGAGCAAAAATATTTGTTTAGTATCTCTGCCTTTTCACAGTCTCCCTCGCCCACCTTCCTCCCTTTATTAAGCCTCACTATCCCTCCTTGGTCTTCCTTTGCTCCCTGATATACCTATAAAGGTTTTATCCCCTTCCTAACTGAGTTGGCTATCTTTTCCTCGGTTTGGGCCTTTGCTGTTCTGACTGCCTCCCAGCCTCCTTTTGCTTTAACTGATACAGTTCTCTGTCCTGCTCCTTCTGTGATTCCTTGTACTTCCTGAATGCTTTCTTTTCTCTTGAACCTTCACTGCCACTTCCTTTGAGAACCATAGTGGTTTCTTACATCGCCTTGTTTTGTTTATTTGCTTCACACAAAGGCTCGTTACCTCTGTGATGGCAGTTTTTATTATTCCCCATTGTTCTTCCACCCCTCCTTCCTGCCCATTTGCTAGTGCATTCCTTAGGCACTCACCCATTTTGGCAAAGTCAGCCCTCCTAAAATCCAGTACTTTTGTCTTTGTATGGCTTGACTCTATTGCGGTGTTTATTGTGAACCATACTGTTCGATGGTCGCTAGTTCCCTGCTTATATTCTGTTATCTATTAAAAAATTGTTATCCTGGAAATTGAATTTTGATGATTGTGCTGGACTTCCTTGGAGAAGAATGTACAATACTGTCATTGACCGACAACTATCCCCCGAAATGCCCTTATGCTCCCTATCTAGTATAGAATCTGTATTGTCTTAATTGGTTAAATGCAAGATCTCTTTTCATATGTGGGGTGTCTTATGTCTCGGCTTATATGGCAAGTTAGCAGTCCATAACCCTTGAAGCACAAAGCTCTAACAGAGGGGTATTGTCCCCATTTAACAAGTCTGAACGTCCCTGAAACCCAATTACATTTTCTTTTTGAGTGCCTTACTGGTTGAGCATTTTGGAAATGAGTAAGAGCAACATGTGGCTTTTTCCTACCTTTTCCCCCTGTAACCCATGATATTATTGTTTTAAATTTGTTTCCGCCAATATGGAATTGTTTTTCTGTTTTAACCCTCCAGGTATGCTTTGCAATTTGTAAATACTTATGGCAGGCTAGATGTGCCTGTATGCTGCAGCAAAGACAGATTCCTCCTGCTGTCATCACCCATATGGTCATGGATTACCTCTCCTGACCTTATACGCTGGACAAATGACAGTTACACACTAGTGTGTTTCATAAGCTGTGGTCAGGTTTCCACAGAGTATTTTTGTGACCGTTTCTTTCATTGTCTTCTTGATTGTTTCGACTTAATTTGATTTGTATTGTTATTATCCTCGGTTAATAAAATTCCCCTACTCTTTCAATGGAGCAAGACTGAGTGGAATGGCTGTTGTGTAATATTAGTTAATACAATATAATATGATTTAGTTGGTTAGTATATCTTGATTATTTTTGATTGTTTCTTTTTGTATTATTGATTGTTGATTTATTTTTTTGCCCAACAAAAATTCCCCTAAGCTTGTGTAAGCCCCTCACCCCTGTACTTGTTGCAAACGACAGGTGGTATGCTGTTGAAGCTGACAGCAGTACCAGGTGGGGACTGGGTTCGGGGAGGATGAGGTTACTCGGCACAAGGGCTAGGTTTGACTACTGTGCACAGGGGCACCCAAGTAAATCTGAACACAGGAAGCAATAACTGTAATGTCCAATACCAGGAATGGGATTCTAAAGTGTGGCTTTTATTCACATCCAAACTGAACAAACAAAGCATAGACGGACCCCCACGGGGCTACATTCCTGGTAATGCAGATAAGAGTAACAGAAAACTTCTTCAACACTTCAGCCCTCCGGCGACCTTTATGCTATCAACTGACCCACGCTGACACCTTAGTATTATGAGTTTTTTAACGAGTTTTTTATAACTTCTTGTTGCTAGCCTTTTTTCTTATTAATTGCCCTCCATCCTCCCACCCTAAGCCAGTTCTACTTTTATAGCCACTGGATTTGACTGACAACCGGAACTTCCTGTTTGGCAGTAAGAAGGGAAGGATCATAGAGAAACATTAGTTTTGTCAACCCTAAAGGAAAAAAGTAGCTCACTCTCCCCCCCCTCCCCAACCCCAAGCTGCTGGTGGTCTGACACTGAGCAAGGAAGAAGGAGGCTACTGAAGAATATAGGAAGTTGCTGTCCCATAACAGGAAGGGTGAGAGTTGTAAGGAGAGGAGAAATTAAGCATACAGAGACACAGGACAAAGGACACAAAATATGACATGATAGGAGTGGTGCAGTGCAATGGCTGTGGGGCTGCAGTGTTCTGGGAGACATTCTGGATGCTGCCCAATTTGCAGGCCTCTCTCTGATCTGAGGGAGGAGGTTCCCCGTCTCCAGGCTGACCTGGCTAGGATTCGTGAAACCTCCTCCCCCACTCAGGGACCACCAGGGCCAATGCCACTACTTCAGAGGTTGCCAAGAAAGAGGAGAGGCTGGATCAGGGTGGGCTCGGGGAGGGAGAGGGTGGTGGAACAGAGTAGCATCCTTCTGATGGATGGTGGTTCCTCTATGGAGGCACCTGCAGTGGAGACTAGAGGATGCTGGGAACCTTCACAAAGAGACCCACAGGAGGGTGGCATGGGACCCCAAGGGAAGGAAACTACTCCGGGGGGGACTCTATCATGGGGGGGTAGAAGTGAGGGAGGAAGGGGAGAGGGAGGTAAGGTGCCTACCTGGTGCCATGGCTTGGAGGGACAGGAAGCGAATCCTCAGGATCGTGGGAGCAGCCGCACAAGGGAGGGAGATGGATGTCATTGTCCACCTAGGGACAAATGACCTAGCTAGGAATGTGATCAGAGCAGTGCAAGAGGAGTTTGTAGAGTTGGGGAGGGACCTTGGACAAGTAGCACATACGGTAACCTTCTCAGAGGTGCTGCCTGTCTATGGCAAGGGTGATGCTAGGGTACTGCTCACCAGGGAATTCAATGAATGGTTGAAAAACTGGTGGGGAGCTCAGGGTTTTGGCTTCATTGGGGACTGGGGAGCCACCTAGAGGGATGCAGACCTATACTGGCGCGATGGTCCACATCTGTTCGGGGGGAACCAGGATACTAGGTGAGAAGTTTAAATGCTTGATTGGCAAGCATTTAAACTTGCCGAGGGGGGAGGCACTGAAAAGGAGCAGGGAAATCCCTGACTCCCCCCACAAAACATGGTAATTAGTGAGGTAAACACCAAGGTAGAGAAGTCATTAGGGAACAGAACAGAGGTAAATGTAAAAAAAGGCAAAGGCAGTAAGGACAGGGATGGGGCTAAAAGGGGTATGGCCATCAAAAAGTGGATGGTGATGAGTACCAATGCCCATAGTGTGTGTAACAAGCTCCCTGAACTAGTGGCTTTGATGGAAGAGGGTTGCTTGGATAGTGTGGCAGTCGCTGAAACATGGTACATAGAGAACCATGACTGGGATGTCAACATACAGGATACACAATCTACAGGAGGGATAGGGAGGGTAAAAGAAGAGGAGGAGTAGCTCTCTATGTAAAGGAAGGGATCAAAGCAGCAGAACTAAAGAGTAAACAGGGAGCAGATGAGGCACTCTGGGTCACCCTGGAGACAGGAAATGGCACCACTATTTGCATAGGAGTTGTATACAGACCCCCATCTCAGGGGGAGGGAATGGACAAGTAAATGATAGAAGGCATCCTTAGAAGGGCAGAAAAAGGGGAGATATTGTTGGGGGTACCTGAATATGCCAGATGTTAACTGGAGCACCTTTGCTGCAGGCACATCCAAGAGCAGGGTCATTCTTGATGTCCTACAAGGGACATGCCTCAGACAGCTAGTATTGGAACCCACTTGGGAGGGGAGCAGTCTTAGACCTGGTACTCTCAAATGGGGACGGAGAAAGAATCTCAGATTTAGAAGTGGGTAGCTATCTGGGAACAAGTGACCACCAAACAGTGTGCTTCCCGATAAACACAGCCATACAGTCAAGCCATACAAAAGCAAGAGTATTGGACTTTAGGAGGGCTGACTTTGGGAAAATGAGAGAGTGCCTCAAAAAAGCGCTAGCAAACAGTCAAGGAGGGGTGGAGGAACAATGGGGAGTAATCAAAACAACTATCACAGAGGTAACAAGCCTTTGTGTAAAGCAAATCAACAAAACGCAACAAGGGAAAAAACCACTATGGTTCTCAAAAGAGGTGGCAGGGAAGGTTAAGGAGAAAAGGATAGCATTCAGGAAATATAAGGAAACACAGAAGGAGCAGGACAGAGAACTTTATCAGTTAAAAGAGGCAGGGAAGGCAGTTGGAATAGCAAAGGCCCAAACCGAGGAAAGGATAGCCAACTGTGTTAAGGAGGGGGGTAAGGTGTTTTTTAGGTATATTAGGGAGCAAAGAAAGACCATAGGAGGGATACTGAGGTGTAATAAAGGGGTGGGAATGTGGGCAGAGGGTGGCGGTGAAAAAGCAGTACATTGAATGAATATTTCTGCTCAGTATTCACAGAGGAAGAGGAGGGGGAGGTACCTAAACCAAACAAGAGAAATACTCTGAAGATGGGGGTCGATACCAATCCATTTACAGAAGAAAGGGTTCTGAAAGAACTAATAAAATTGAAGGTGGACAAAGCAATGGAACCTGATGGGATTCACCCAAGAATTTTAAAAGAACTAAGGGTAGAACTAGTGACACCACTGACTACTCTCTTTAACAAATCATGGGAGGATGGGGTGGTACCCGAGGACTGGAGGAGGGTGGTTGTGATTCCTCTTCACAAAAGTGGGAGCAGGACAGAGGTAGAAAACTACAGATCAGTTAGTTTGACCTCAGTGGTAGGGAAAACGATGGAATCACTTCCGAAGAAAATAATTGAGTACCTAGAGGTCAGTGGGGCATAGGACCCAAGGCAGCATGGATTCACGATGGGAAAGGTTGTGTCAGACAAATCTAATAGATTTCTTTGACTGGGTGACCAAAGTAGTAGACCAGGGAGGGGCTGTGAACATGGCCTACCTAGATTTTAGCAAGGCATTTGATACAGTCCCACACAAAAGATTAATACACAAGTTAGCCAGCCTTGGAGTGGGTCCCAAGGTGGTAGCCTGGATAAAAAAATTGGCTAGACAACAGGACACAAAGGGCAGTAGTAAACTGAGTCCACAGTGAAGAAAGGAGGGTTACTAGCGGGGTATTGCAGGGTTCAGTACTGGGACCGGTCCTTTTTAATGTCTTTAAGTGACATTGCAGAGGAACTAGAAGGAAAAGTATGTCTCTTTGCAGACAACACAAAGATCTGCAACAGGGTTGATACACAAGATGGAGTGAAAAGGATGAGAAGGGAATTGGCAAGGTTGGAGGAATGGTCAAATGCTTGGCAGCTCAGATTCAGTGCAAAGAAGTGCAAGGTAATGCACCTGGGAAACAAAAACCCAGAGGAAGAGTAGACAATGGTAGGTGAGATACTGACAACAGTAAAAATGGAAAGGGACTTGGGGGTAATTATATCAGATGACCTAAAGGTGGGCAAGCAATGTGAGAAGGCAGTAAGGAAGTCTGGGGGGATACTGGGATGCATAGGGAGAGGCATCAATAGTAGAAAACTGGAAGTTGTTATCCCTCTGTACAGACAGTTGGTGAGACCCCATCTGGAGTATTGTGTGCAGTTCTGGAGACCTCATCTCTGCAAAGACATAGACAGAGTGGAGGCTATCCAGAGGAGGGCAACCAAAATGGTGCAGGGTCTGCACCAGAAGACATACGAAGAAAGACTAAAGGAGCTTAATGTGTATACCCTTGAGGATAGAAGGGAGATGGGGGCGTGATAAAAACTTTCAAGTACATCAAGGGAATCAACAAAGTCCAAGAGGGTAGCATATATCAGAAAAAGAGATGTGCAAGAACAAGGGGGCACAATTTGAAGATAGATGGGGGGGACGGCTCAGAGGTAATGTGAGGAAGTATTTTTTCACGGAGAGGATTGTGGATTCAGGGAACAGCCTCCCTGATGAGGTCATGGAGTCGAGAATGGTGGGGGAATTCAAGAATGCATGGGACAGACATAAAGCAGCCCTAGTGGGGGGGTAGGAGGAAGTAAGCTGTTGGTTAACTAGGATCTGCAGCTTATCTGCCGTCAAATTCTATGTTTCTAAGTATTTTAAGTGTCGTGAACAATACTGGAGTAATGATTGGTACCTTTGTCTGAATGTTGGTTCGAAGGGTTTCTGTGTTGTCCGACAATGTGATTTTTTTAAAGTAGTAGCTTTGATGTACTTTAGGAGTACAAGCTCCAGGTATTTGGTAAGTTTCCTTTTATTTCATTTCGTTTTGTGTGTTTTACCAGGAAAAGCTCCATCGAACAAAGCTGATTTGCAATAATCCTGGTTAGGACAGTACAGTGTATAAAATCACAGCGATAAGTATTCATGGTAAGGAATAATATAAATAACAGCAATGTATGGTCTGATAATCATAATAAGAGGTAAAAAACGGTAGCAAAAAGTACAGTTATGTAAGAACTTACCGTAACAATAGATCTTCGAGAGAAGCTCTTGCAGCAGGCAACACAGTTAGGACTGACGTCACATGGAGGCAGTTCCCAGCAACTTTTTCTTCCAGCAGTACCGATGTGGGAACACCCCTCACTGATGCAGGCTCCACCCCCGACATCACCCTATATAAGGGAGGAGTTCCCCACGTGCTCCAATTCTTGCACGCCCTCCCCCCCCCGTCCAGCAGACAGATGGTAACAGGCAATAGTCAGAAGGATGAACCAAAACTTATTCCCTCACAATGGAGAAAAGGCCAGCCTGGAAAAGGCCTGATCGCTGGTGGAAGGAGGGCGGGAAATACACCTGCTGCAAGAGTTTCTCTTGAAGATCTACTATTATGGTAAGTTCTTACGTAACTGTAGTATATTACTTTGAGAGGAAGCTCTTGCAGCAGGTAACACAATTAGGACTGATTCCCAAGCAGTATAAACTTTTATAACAACCCCTGGATAGGGAACAGTATGGAAAGGAACAGCAGGAACAGAGAAGGTCCCTCAGGAAACCATGCCCTGCAAAACTGTGAGGCCAAAACCTGCATTGCGTCTGGAAATTTATGTCAATGCTGTAATGCCTGATGAGGGTATGAACAGAACTCCAGGTAGCGGCAGCACAAGTATCAGCTGCAGGTACCCGCTTCAGCACCGCAAAGGAAGCAGCGACCGCTCTGGTAGAGTGAGCTCTAACCGGTCCTGGGGTAGACCGGCTATGTTTCTAATAACAGAAGGTAATGCAGTGAACCAACCAGTGCGACATCATCTATTTGGTGACTGGACGACCATTGAGCAAAGGAACAAAGAGTTGATCAGATTTCCTGTCCCCTTTGGTCCTGGCTGGGTAACATCAGAGAGCCCTGTGGACGTCCAAGGAGTGAAGCAGGGCTCCCCCCCCCCCTTATTAGAATGCTCTGGGTAGTACACTGGAAGCTGAACAGATTGGTTCAGGGTGAGCTCTGAAACCACCGTCAGTAGAAACTTCGGGTTAGCAGGGTTTTAAATAATTGATTAGCAGTTTTTTTCTTAGGACAATACTAATTGTACAGAAAGTATTTATATAGGTTTTCCAGAAGTGTTATGTTTGTTAAACACATTGAGGCAAGTGCTATGCATTTTTACAATATTTTAACACTTTTATGAGCAAAACGCTAATCAATTTGTAGAGTTAAATAAAACCCTGGGTTAGTGCAAAGATCAACCCTATCCTTATGGAAAACAAGGTAGGGTTCTTTACACATGAGGGCCTGAAGCTCTGAAATGTGCCTCACCGAAGTAATGGCTACCAAAAGTAGAGTTCTAGGGACATGGATATGTTGTTCATCCACACTCATTGGCAGGTATCCTTGCCGCTTTAAATCTTGCCGGAAGGTCTTCAAGCTTGCTCCTCCCACCCACCCGGGTGGTATAACTCTCGGCTCCGCCCCATGACGCCAGATCTTCCTTACCGCTTGGAAGCTCAGGTTCCCTCCTTAACGCTCTGCGTTTGAGACTGGTTCCTATTTCTCCGTTTGGATTTAAAATAAATTTTCGAAAAAGACTTCAGTCTTCTATCCCTCGCGGCTGCGATGGACAAATCGACTCGGTTTCGGAGATGCCCATGCGGGCAGAAGATGTCTCGGACGGATCCACACTCCACGTGTGTCTACTGTAGGCCTTGAGCGACCGCGGGTTCGACCTGTGCTCATCTTTCGTCTCGGTCCTCGAGGCCGTGCTGCCCGATTGCAACTGGGCCGTCCGAGCGTTCCCTCGGTGAAGTCCAAGGAGGCCAGGTTGGCGGTGTCGCGGCGGCGGGCTCGGCGGATCAGCTCGAGCGGATGGTCGCCCTCGAAGAGGAGGCGGCGCGGGCCGTATCTTCCTCGCCGCGGCATTTATCCCGCTCTCTCTGGGCTCTTCTTACACGGCTTCCTTTAAGGAGCTTTTGTCCGTCCCTCTCCACTAAAGGAGAAGGGCCTACGTCTCAGGACCTTATTCTCGGTCCAAAAGAGGGACAGGGTAAGTCCCTCCGTCGGCGCTCTTGGGAGGCGGGAAGGTCCCTCTCCCGGGCCGTCGACCGTCGGCTGGTCGACCGCTTCGGCCGGCCACTGGCCTCACGGTGTCCCGATCAGGTCAGTTGGCCGAGACTCCAACTGATGAAGTCGAGATTTTTCTCGACCCATTAGACGAGCTGTCGCCTTTGCAGCCGGATTCCCCTCTCCCGGTTCCCCGGAGGAGTTGAGGATCGATGGGCTCGCCTGTGCCTCGGTTCCGGAGCCCTCGGATGGACCATCGAGCCGAAGGAGTGCGGTTCGGCCGACACCTCCCGCACCGACCTCGAAATTCGGGACTCTCGGTCTCGGTCTCGGACCTCTTGGCGGTCCAGCCAGATCCCACCGTCATGGCGGTCTCGGTCTCGGCACCGCGATGGCGGCGTCCGCTGGTCTCGTCCTCCTCCTCCGGACGGGGGCTTCGGCGTGAAGTGCGTCGGCCAGTACGAGACCTTATGTTGCAACAGCTCCTCCTGGCCGAGAGTAAAGCCGACCCGTCGCCTTCCGACCATTAAGTCAACTGTCACGGGCGGCCGACACAACCCCTCGACTTATCAGGAGGCCTATACCCAGGCGGTTGTTGACCGCCCAACTAGCTCCCCGATTCGGTGGAACCTCGCCTCCACAGCCACCAATTGGGGCTCCGACCAAGGATTCTCGGTCGTGAGGTCCCCATCGGCTGTCAGTTACCCTCACTCCCGACCGACCTCGGCAGGTTAAGGGTGGCTCAGGCCAGAGGCAGCTCTTGAGGACTCTTCAGAGTCGAAGATGATTCCTCCTTTTTCTCCAGCGACTGGACTTGGAGTCTTCAGGAGGTCAGTCATTGGGCGATAGCCGTCGTCCTTCCTAGGACTGCTTGGCTCATCTCGGAGTCCACCGGATGGAGCTCGAACCCGTTCCAAAGCAGCCAGGTATCCCCTCACGAATTCTGGACAGAGGGA
Source organism: Neoceratodus forsteri (assembly GCA_016271365.2). Taxonomy (NCBI): domain Eukaryota; kingdom Metazoa; phylum Chordata; order Ceratodontiformes; family Ceratodontidae; genus Neoceratodus; species Neoceratodus forsteri. Next base: position 1,524,232,502 of record CM028131.1, read on the forward strand.
TTCTCCGGCGGAGAGCCTTTCAAGTGCTTGAGGCCATGATGGAGTCCGGCACTGGAGCTTTGGCAGGCGCCCTGCTTCCTGCCTCGCCTTGGCGCCAGGATGGCCAGGAAGTATCCGAGTCCCAGGTTCCCTGTCGGTTTGAACACCCCTCTGCTGAGGGTTGGTTACCGACAGCGTTTTCCGGTGCTTGACGGCAGCGCCAGGGATGTGGACAAACCTCCTGACAAGGAGTCCAAGAAATTGGACTATGTCGGGCCGAAAAAGTCTGCTCGTCACTCTCGGCCTTCGTCAGGCCAGTTCGGCCGTCCTCAGCACATTTTCTCATGCCTGTTGGGCTCCTGGATGAGGTCATCCCTCATCTTCCAGCTGATCTGCAGACTACGGTTAAGCAGGTGCGGGACCAGAGGCAGAGACAGTGGCCAAACAACAGCTCAGACTGCTTTGGATGGGGACTCATGTGCCAGATCGGTGGCGGCGCAGTGGCTATCGTCGGCCGGCTTGGCTGAGGATATCACACACTTGGGATACCCAGCACAAGTTGGCGGATGTTCCTTTTGGGGACTGACCTCTTCGACCCTGGGGTGGAGGTTCACCTGCAGAGGATCGAGGGAGTCAATGCTACCTTGGACTCCGGTCTCTTCCGCTCAGAAGGACAAGGCCGCAAGCCACAGCCTAAGCCCTTTCGTCCTTCTGTGCCCCGGCCACCGGCCCAGCCAGCGTCAGGGCCAGCAGGCACGACCTTGGCATCCCAAACCAAGCCGCGGCTTCCTCTAACAGGAGGCAGGGAGAAAGGCCCAGGAGGTCCCTCGGCGGTCCCTCCTCCAAGCCTGCCCAGTGGCGGGCTGAGGGTGTCGCCCCCATTCCGTCATCCTACCCTGGGTGCCCCTGGTGAGGAGCTCCGGCACTTCCGTTCCGCCTGGTCCGCTGTTACCACGGACAGGTGGGTCTTGAGGTGGTGGGAAGAGGCCTGCCTCTGGAATTCGAGCAGGCACCACCCTTCAGGCCGTCGCCCCTCGGGGAGGCTTCGGGATCCCAGCCTCACTGGCGGCTCGTCGAGCCGACATCGCTCTCCTCCTCCAGAAGGAGGTGATAAGAGAGGTGGTGGACCCTCCTTCAGACCCAGGGTTTGTGTCCAGGTACTTCCTGGTTCTGAAGGCAGACGGGGGCTGGCGCCCCATTCTTGACCTACGACCTAAACAAGTTCCCTGAGGTCTCGAACCTTCAGGATGGTCACTCTGGCTCAGATAATGCCATCCTTGGGCAGGTGTGTGGTTCTGCTCTCTGGACTTGCAGGGCCAGCGTTTTCCACGTCCCTATCCGTCCGTCTCACCAGAGATTCCTTCGCTTCGGCGGAAGGATCCCTCTTAGAGTTCAAGCCATGCCCTTGAGCTTGTCTCAGCTCCCAGGGTCTTCACCAAATGCATGGCGGTGGTGACAGCATTCCTCGTGGCCGAGGGTCGGTGTACCCTTACCTGGACGGCTGGCTGATGGCAGCTCCCTCAGGAAGGAGGCGGAGTGGTCAGAGATCTGGCCTCAGGTCTGCTCTCAACTGGGCCTCCTTATCCATGAGGCCAAGTTGGAACTCGAGCGAAGCAGGTGATTCTATTCATGCGGGCGCAGCTGTCGGACTCTCTTGAGCCAGGCGCGGCTCCCGGCGGACAGGGCGAGGTTCTTTCCTCCTTTGCCCGATCATTTCTGGTTGGGCAATGCGCCTGCCGGGACTTCCTGCGCCTCCTGGGTCTCATGGCGGCCTGCACCAGCGTGGTCCGTTGGGCCCGCTGGAACATGCGTCCCCTTCAGTGGGGACTGGCCAGCCAGTGGTCACAGCGCTGCGATCCTTTGGACCAGCTTGTGTCGGTGACACAGGGGATGTGGAACGCTCTCCAGTGGTGGACCGTTCCAGATCATTTGCAGGAGGGCATCCCGTTCGTCCGCCCCGAACCGACGGTCTCTCTTTCGACCGATGCCTCTCCTGATGGGTTGGGGTGCCCATCTGGGGAACACGACCCAGGCTCATGGCCTCTGGTCCCCGTGAGTCGATGCCACATCAACCTGCTGGAGCTCAGGCGGTCCGCCTAGCTCTCACCGCCTTTGCTCCGTTCCTCCGGGGTCAAGTGGTCTGAGTCAGGCGGACAATACCACGACCATGTACTATCTAAACACGCCAGGCAGGGCCGCGCTCCATGCTTCTATGCGAGAACTCCGCATTTGGTCACTCGTGCGCAGCCTGGGCGGATCTCTTAGCCATTCACGTGGCAGGGCCTCCAACACCCTGGCCGATGCCTGAGCCGGATAGGGGCTGCATCCACAGTGGCTCTCTACCGGAGGTAGTACAGCATCTGTTCTCCCATTGGGGCACACCTCAGGTGGACCTGTTTGCCTCCAGGGAGGCAGACTGAGTCTGTTCTATGCCCCCCTCAGCAGGGCTCGCTGCAGGGGATGCCTTCTCGAGGCAGTGGACCGGGCCTCTTTCGCCTCCCCATTTCCCTTGATCCACAGGTGCTTCTCAAGAGCGAGGGACAAGGCGCAGGTGATTCTGATAGCCCCAGACTGGCCTACGCCAGTTCTGGTACCAGATCTCCTCAGTCTCAGCTCCAGGACTCACGGCAGCTTCCAGCTCGCCCGGACCTGCTCTCAGTCAATCAGGGAAGGTGTTTCCATCGGACCTTCAATCCCTGCACCTGGCCCTGGTTTCCTGAGCGGCTAGAGTTCCAGGCCTTGGGTCTTTCCAGCGAGGTCCTCAATGTAGTTGAGGCGTCCCGTAAGGATCGACCAGAAAATGCTATGCTTCAAATGGAAAGGTTTTTCCATTTGGTGTCGAGACAAGGGCTTGGACCCTTCCTCCTGTTCCTTGGCAAGCATCTTGGACTATTTATGGTCCCTTTCTAGTCAAGGGCTTGGTCGACGACCCTAAGGGTGCACCAGCAGCCATCTCGCTTACGGCGGGCAGGAAGCAGTCGGTGGCGCAGGAGAAGGTGGTCTGGCGCTTTTCAAGGCCAGTCACATTTCCTCCAGTCTGGGAACCCCCACCTCCGTGGGATCTACTGCTGGTACTGGCAAAGCTCATGGGCAAGACCATTCGAACCTATGCACAGGTGTGCTCTCTCTCACCTGTCGTGGAAGACACGCCTTCTTGGTGGCTATCACGTCAGCCAGAAGGATGGGGAGAGCTCAAGGCGCTCGACGTAGTCTCATACCTGGTCTTCCACAGGGACAAGGTTGTCCTGCTTCCTCAGAAATTCCTTCGAAGGTGGTGTCGGAGTTTCACCTTAACCAGGTGTTGACTCTGCCGTGTTCTACCCAATCACACCTCGGAGGCGAATATGGCTCCCATACTCTGGACCCTAGAAGGGCGCTTATTATAAAGGACGCCAGCTGGGAAATCGGGAGAGGTTATGCCAGCTGTTTGTCACCTCGCTGAAGCGCATCCGGCAGACCTGCAGCCAGAGCGGACGATAAGCAGGTGGGTAACCTCCTGCATAGATCTCTGCTATAAGTTGGCGGGCATGGAGCCTCCCAGAGGATAAAGCTCATTCTACCCGCCATACTGCTGCAGCAGTGGCTGCTTCCAGGACGTCCCTATCCAGGAAATCTGCAGGGCTGCTACCTGGAAGTCAGCAAACACCTTCATTACCCACTACCACATCGAGCCTTGAGTCACGCTCGATGCTGGGTTTTGGGCCTCGGTTCTCAGTCTCTCTTTCCCAAGTAAGTATTGGGGTGTCGTCTTGCCTCCTCCTCCCGGAGAACTGCTAGGAGTCTGCCAATGAGTGTGGATGAACAACATATCCATGTCCCTAGAAGTAGAAGTTACTCACCCGTACAGGAGTTCTAGGAATGGTATATGCTGTTCATCCTACGACCCGACCTCCCCGGCTTCGACGCACAACCTGAGCTTCCAGCGGGCCAGATCTGGCGTCATGGGGTGGAGCCGAGAGTTATACCACCCGGGTGGGTGGGAGGAGCAAGCTTGAAGACCTTCCGGCAAGATTTAAAGTGGCAAGGATACCTGCCAATGAGTGTGGATGAACAACATATACCATTCCTAGAACTCCTGTTACAGGTGAGTAACCTGTATTTTTCCAGGACACGAAATGGAGCTCAGCCTCCATAGCCAGTTTGAGGGGGGGCAGAGCATAAGCTTCTCCAGGACAAAAAGGAGATCCCAAGGGGGTGCGGGATCCTGGATGGGAGGTTTGATATGCAGAATACCTTCATCTGAGCCACTGTCTTATCCAAAACTGGCAAGTGATGAGCAGAGGTGGCGGCCAGGTGTACTTTGATGGAGGAATAACTGAGACCCGATTCCGAGAAGGAGAGCAGGTATTATAAAACTGAGTTAATTGGACAGACCAGTGGGTCCACCCTCTTGGCTGTGGCCCAGATACAGAAACGTTTTCCACTTCATAGAGTAAGTGGCCCTGGTGGCAGGCTTACGCGCCTCAACCAGAACTTGCAGCTACCTGATGGGACACACCAAATCTGGCTTTCTACGTGCTGAGGAGCCAGGCATGCAGGTGAAGAGAGCACAAATTCAGATGGACCAGGAACCCTCTGTCCTGTGACAGAAGATGAGGAGAGTGGAAGAGACAGCAGAGGCTCTGCCACCAAGTACTGAATCAAAGGAAACCAAATTTGACAAGGCCACAGCAGGGCGATCAGAATGAGGATGGAAGGTTCTGACTGTGCCTTGAGGGGAACCTCCTGCAAGAGCAGGAAGGGAGGAAACGCGTAAAGAAACCTCCCTTTCCAGGAGAGGGACAACCTGTCTTGCCAAAAAGCTCCAGGCTCTGGACCTAGAGAGCAGAAACTGGGCAGTTTTGTGTTGAATTGTGATGTGAAGAGGTCCAACTCTGGTGTCCTCCACTGGCAGGAGATGTGATTTGTGACTTCTTGAAGCAGCTCCCATTCGTGAGCCTGTAACTTTGTCCTGCTGAGCGCATCGGCTAGCACGTTTTGTTCCCCTGGAATGTGTACCTCCTTCAACATGAGCTGATGCTCCAGAGCCCAGTCCCACACCTGCATGGCTTCCCGGCAGAGGGGATATGAGTGTGTGCCACCCTGTTTGATGTAGAACATCACAGAAGTGTTGTCCATCTGGACCAACAGGTGGCCTGGCACTAGGACTGAGACCAGGGCTTGAAGGGCATAAAGGACCGATCTCCGCTCCAGAACATTGATATGCAGATCTTCCTCTATTGGGGACCAGGAGCCCTAAGTGTGATGTGTCCCCAAGTGGGCGCCCCATCCCGAGGACGACGCGTCCGTGGTCCGAATCTGGGTCGGTGCCCCTGTGTGGAAGGGGATACCCTCCAGCAAATTTTGTGATGACATCCATCAGCGTAATTCCCGGCGGATTGGCTCTGAGATCTGGATCGAGGCATCCAAGCTGTCTAGTGTTTGATACCACTGAACTCTTAGCGACCACTGGATGCAGAGGGACCGAAAACTATGGCGGCTGCCATATGCCTTAACAGCCTGAGGAGGAGCCTTGCAGGGACTCTTGAGGCTGAAGAGATCTGGTATGCCAGGACCTGAATCCAATCTGCTCTGCGGAGGGAAGAAACATTTTCCCGCGAGTAGTATCCAGAAGAGCTGCAATGAACTGAAGGCTCTGGGACGGGAGAAGATGAATCTTGTCCCTGTTGACAGTGATCCCCAGGTGCTGAAACAGCGAAATGGAGTCCCTGATGGTTTCCAACAGGCGGGACCTGGAAGGAGCCAGTTGTCCAGATAAGGAAACATGAAGTGGCCCAGTCTCCGCAGTGCCGCAGCAACCACTGCCAGGCACTTGGTGAAGACCCTGGGGGCTGAAGAGAGACTGAAGGGAAGGACTCAGAACTGATCGTCCTTGTCTTCAAACCTGAACCTCAAATCTTTGATGACCCCTGGCAATAGGGATATGCAAGTAGGTGTCCTGCATGTCCAGGGATGCCAGCCAGTCTCCCGCCGAGTTGAGGGGCAGGAGAGTGGGGATGGAGACCATCCTGAATCTCTTGTAGGAAACCCATTGGTTCAGATCGCTGAGGTCCAGAATGGGCCTGAGATCTTCCGACTTCTTCAGGACTAAGAAGAAGTGGGAAAAGAACCCTCTCTCTCGCTTGGCTGGGGTACCGGCTTGATGGTGTTTTTGTCCAAAAGGGTAATATCTCCTTTCTGACCAGCGCTTGGTGTTCCCTGGGATAACTTGATGTGGGTGGTGGTCTGTCCAGCAGAATGGTGTCGAACTTGATAGAGTGCCCAAACTCCATGAGCTCGAGGACCCACTGGTCGGAGATCACTTGACTCCACACATCTGCGTAGATGGAAAAGCTGCCTCCGACTGGCTCCTCTGGCAAGATGTCTAGGGCAGGAGGGTGGCCTGGTTAGTCGGGCAGTGGGAGGGAAGGCAGCAGTGTCTGCCTTGGCCTGTCTAGAGGAGGAGGCAGAGGATCCTCTGGCTCTGCTCCTGTGACTGAAGCTGCCTCGCTGCGAGTGGGGCTGGAAGTGAGGCTGATGTCCCCCACGGCCACGAAAACGAGGCTTACGAGCTCGCCCCCATTTCAGGTGGTACATGGATTGCACGGTTCAAATGGCCTCACTGGAGTCCTGCAGCCTGGTGGTGATCTTCTTCATGTCCTCGCCAAAGAGCATGGAGCCTTTGAAGGGAGCATCCAGAATGTTTGTCTAAACATCTGTATCGAACCCAGAGACCCGAAGCCAAGCATGGCGTTGGAGGAAAATGCTAGTGGCGGACGCCCATGAAGAGGTGTCCGCAGTCTCGTAGGCCGAGCTCAGAACGTGGATATCCACATCTGTGCTGGTCTGAAGCAGTTATGCAAGCTCTGCCCACTGATGGCAATTGGGCATGCTTTGCACAATGTCCAATCCTGATTCCCAAAGGGTGTTTTGGAATTGGACCATGTGTGTCAGAAAGTTGAGACTCCTGATAATGTAGGTGGCAGCAGAGTACACCTTGCACCCCATGAAATCCAGTTGCTTTGACTCTGTCAGGCGGCTGGGTGCTCAGGTGTTTGGGCCTCTGCGAGTGGTCATGAGCTGCCGAAATCACCATTGAGTCCGCTGTGGGTGGTTTGGCCAAGGAAGGGGTGGTCCTTAGGGGCCTGGTAGAGTCGATGAGCCTTCTTGGGCATGGCAGAAGAAGAGTGAGGGCACTTCCAGGTCGCGAATGTGACATCCTCAAAAGTGTCGACCATGGGAAGGATGACCACCGGCTTAGGGTTTTTTTTGTGGAGGTATTTAGCCATCCACAGTTGCTCGGGGTCCAGGGCCTCTGTGTCCCAGCCCATGTTGGCCTGGATGTGCCTCATCACCTCCATGAAGCTAGGGTCATCTGGAGGAGATTTTGGGTGTTCCTCCATGTCCCCTAAATCCGGATCGATGTCAGAGCCCACACGAGAAGTGTCTGAGTCAACATAAGAGTCTGAGGTCAAAGAGGATGGGGACTTATGCCGTTGCCTCTTGTCAAGAGAGGGAGAGCAGGAGGAACTGCTGGACCTGGTCCTCCTGTGTCTCTTGTCCTTGTGTTTCTTAGGTGCTGGCTCCTTCCATGCCTCTTGGTCAGAAGGCTCCGAAGGGGGACGATGGGGGCCGCGTGGAGGATGACAACAGTAAAACTGACATATTGAACAGGTATTTCTGCTCAGTCTTTACTGAGGAAGAGGAGGGTAATGGGTCTGAAGGGAGTACAAGGGTGAGAATGGTGCAGAAATGGACATAAGTCCCTTTACAAGAAAGGGTCCTGAAGAAACTGGAAGTAATAAGAGTTGATAAAGCAATGGGCCAGATGTGGGCACTCAGGGTCCTTAAAGAACTAAGAGAGGTGGTGGCTGAACCTCTGGCTATCCTGTTTAGCCAATCACTGGAAACAGGGGAGGTACCCAAAGACTGGAGGACAGCAGATGTAGTTCCCTTATACAAAAGTGGGAACAAAGAGGAAGCGGGGAACTGCAGACCAGTCAGCCTCACCTCGGTAGTGGGGAAGATCATGGAAGCACTACTGAAGGAGAGATTGGTGGAATATCTGGTTGTCAATGGACTACATGATCCAAGGCAGCATGGTTTCACTAGGGGGAGGTTATGTCAGACCAACCTGGTTGAATTTTTTGACTGGGTGACTAGGGAGGTGGATCAGGGGAGGGTAGTGGACATGGCCTATCTGGACTTCAGCAAGGCCTTTGACACTGTGCCACATAGAAGACTATTACACAAACTGGGGAATATGGGTGTGGGCAGGACAGTAGTGTGGTGGGTAGGTAACTGGCTGGGTGGCAGGACACAGAGGGTGGTGGTACATGGCTGTCACTCCACATAGGGAAGAGAGACCAGTGGGGTACCACAGGGATCAGTGCTGGGACCGGTTCTATTCAACATCTTCATCAGTGACATTTCGCAGGACCTAGAAGGCAGAATTTCACTGTTTGCTGATGACACAAAGCTCTGTAACAAGAGTAGACACACCAGAGGGTGTGGACAGAATGAGAAGGGACCTGCAGAAACTTGAAGAATGGTCAGGGGTTTGGCAGTTGAAATTCAGTGCAAAGAAGTGCAAGATAATACTTATGGGGCACAAAAACCCTGGCACAATATGTCAGTTGGGGGGTGAGGATATAGCATGCACCAAGCAGGAAAGGGATCTTGGTGTTATCATCTCTGATGACCTCAGGGTAGGGAAACAGTGTGACAAGGCAGCAGGTAAAGCAAATAGGATGCTGGGATGCATAGGCAGGGGCATCACCAGCAGGAAAAGGGAGGTCATAATTCCACTATACAAGACACTAGTGAGACCCCACCTGGAGTACAGTGTACAGTTCTGGAGACCTTACCTACGTAAGAACATAGACAGGGTAGAGAAGGTTCAGAGGAGGGCAACAAAGATGGTACATGGATTGCATCACAAGTCCTATGAGGACAGGTTGAAGGAACTGAATATGTACTCCCTGGAGGAGAGGGAGAGAGGGGATATGATGGAGACATACAAGTATCTTACAGGGAGGAACAAGGTGCAGGAGTACACTATTTTTAAGCGAAAAAGATGTTTCAGGACTAGAGTGCAAGGGATGAAGTTGGAGGGAGGACAATTCAGAGAAAACGTGTTGAAGAATTTCTTCACAGAACGGGTGGTGGACAAGTGGAACACCCTGCCAGAGGAAGTGGTGGGGGCTGAAACAATTGCGGGATTTAAGAATGCATGGGATAGACATAAAGGAATTCTAGAGGTCAGGTGTAAGGGGCAACAGACTTCTAGGAAAACAAACTGAACTTACAAGCTCAAATGGGCAGACTAGGTGGGCCATAGGCCCTTATCTGCCGACACTGTCTATGTATCTATGTATCTGGCACTGGAACTGGAGTGGGCATGGGAGGAGGTGCCCCCGCTGGAAGATCACGTTTCACCGTGTCCCACCAGTGGGAGAAGAGCTCCTTAACCTGCAAAAGGTTCAATTTAGGGGAACCAGGCACAGGGGGCAGAGGAGCACCAGAGCCTGTACCAGTCCTGTGGGGGGGGGGCGGCATCAGGTCCAAATCCTTGTTGCCGTGTCAGCGGGCCCAGTGTACGCCTAAGGGGTGGCGTCGGAGGGGCATCAGGCTCCGACATCAGGTGGACCAGCGACTGTGGCGATGGGGTCTCAGAACTGAGGTCGGGAGGCGCCACGGTGGCCGGCACTGGGAGGACTTTGACTGGCAGCGGGATGGTCTTCGCCGGAGTGGTGGCTGGAGGAGCTCCGGGTGGATGTTGGTTCAGCATTTGCTTGTTCTTGGAGCCAGGTAGGCGTCCCTCAGGGGTGAGCACCCTGGGATAGTCTGACTTGTGCTTTGAAGATTTTTTTGACCAAGCATCGGTCAGCCTCCGAAGGTAGGTGCCAGTTGGAATCTTTAGATTTCAGTGGCAAGAACGAGGCCCAGCTGCCTGAAGACCTAGAGGCTTTGCTCAACTCCTGGGAGTCTGCCTTGGAAGAGAAGGCTGAGCGGGTGGAGGGCTTACCTGCTCCCGATGAGAGAGCCTTCTCGGCGGGTGGATGCACCTTCAGAGGTTGGAGGGTGGTCCTTGAAGACTTGGCCGCAGAAGATCCTGCAGATGATTTGAGGATTGTGAGGTGGGAATCATGCCTCGATGACTCGCTTTGAGCCCAAGGACCTGGGCCTAGAGTGGGATCTCTCTTTCTCCTAAAGCTGCCGGTGCTTGTGGGTGGGAGGGTGATCTGATTTCCCCAGAGGACAAGGCACGTTCCATTGCGGTCAATTTCGACTCCGCTAAAAAGGCGGAGAGACTTCTGACTCCTGATGCGCGTTCAGGAGTTGAAGGCCTGGCAATGGGGGTAGGTGTCAGTGTCATGGTTGGGTCCGAGGCAGAAGAGACATGCTGAATGGCTGTCCTTCGGGGGTGTCTGTCACCCGCAAGAGCACTTGTTGACATGCTCTTGGAGGAAGATGACATAGATGCAGTGAAAAAAATATAATTATACAATGGGGTGTGAAAATCCTGTAACCTCACTGGTCAAAACGCATCACATGACTGTGATAAATCCTCCAGTATACCCACTGTAAACATTTTATCAATCAATCAAATCTTTATTTATTCGGGCGATCATCATTGAGCAAGGCTCATTTACAAGATGGACCTGATAAGGTCAAGGTTCGAGTTGATGCACAGCAATTACATCACATACTTATGAGACAGTTATACATACAGAAAAAAGAAAATGTTATTTATAACACAATTAATATACAGAGAATTCACATGTTAAAGCTTGGCAAAAGAAAGTTAAACTAACATCTACAATATGTACAGTACATATATATCACAATGAGGGCCATGACAGTCACTCACATAATGAGTACAAGGATGGTGAAGGGACTATTAGGTGCCATATACTGGCGGTGTCTGGCTGGAAGGAATATGCCATATGTGATTGGAATATGGTTTTGTGGGATGACTATTCTATCTCTAGCGGTAACAACTGCATTTCTCTGTGAAGAAGGCTGTACAGTGCTGCTTGAAGGATGTAAATGGAATGATAATGGACAGTTTTAAGGATTTTTGTAGGGTGTTCCATGCTATGGCTAGAGAATAGCTGATTGCTGCCCTCCCTATTTTGGTGTTGACTTTGGGCAATTTGAGCAGGATGATATTGTTGCTTCTTAGGGCATAGGACCTGGGAGTGGTCAGGTTGAAGCAGTCCAGGATATAGCTTGAAGTTTTTTGATAAAGCTCTGTAGATCCATAGAGCTGCATTTCTGCTCCTCTCCTGACATGAAGGAAACCCATCCAATTGCATCATAGAGAGAACAATGGTGAGTATTATATGGCAGGTCTATAATGAACCTTATTGCTCTATGGTATAAGGTATCCAACTTTTGAAGGTAGGTAGTGGGGCAGTGACTATAGAGGAAGTCTAAGAATCAATGACTGATAGAAAGATGGCCTGGACTAATCTCATCTTTGAATCTCTATTAAGGAAGGGTTTTAATCTGTAGAGGAGGCCAAGCCTTAGGTGAAGCTTTTTCAGCAGTTGTTCTAGATGCTGAGTAAAGTCAAGTCTGTTGTCAATCCACACACCTAGGTATTTGAAATTTTCAACATACCCAGATTTTCTCAAGTATAGTGCACATCTGGGGAGACTGATTGAAGAGGATGTGTTGGTGGAGTTCTGGGTTGTGAACATCATTGCTTTGGTTTTCTTTGCATTTAGCAGAAGCTTTTCTCGAAAAGCTGATGTTGTAACAGGAGAATTCTGCTTGTAGGATTTCATGAGCAACTTTAGGTGAAGGGTTGCTGACATACAGTACAGTGTCATCAGCAAAGAGATGTACTGAGGACTTGGTAAGGGTTGAATCAATTGTATTTATATAAATGGCAAAAAGGATAGGACCCAGAATAGAGCCTTGGGGGACTCCTCTTGACAGTGGTCTTAATGTGGAGAAGTCACCTTCAGCTTTTACCTGCTGTGACCTACCGGAGAGGTAGCATCTGAACCACTTAAGGGAGGATGGATCTAGGCCAGTGGAGTGTAGGGATGAGAGTAGCAGTTCATGGTCCACTGCTTTGCTCAGGTCCAGGAATACTGCACAGACATTGTTCTTTTATCCAGTTCGGTTTACAATCATTGGTGACCTTGGCTAATGCAGTGATAGTGCTATGTTTGGCCCTGAATCCAGATTGAGCTGGAGTTAATAGATTAGCATTGTCCAGATATTCCCTTAACTGAATACTCACTAATTTCTCCAGCATCTTGGATAACACAGGTAGGATGGAAATGGCCCTGTAGTTATTAAGATCCATAGGGTCCCCTGATTTTAGAAGGGGGACCACTTGGGCTGTCTTCCACAGCGTGGGAATAGAGACAGAGTTTTTAGAGAAAGGTTAAAGAGGTGAGTTAGGGGGACTGCAAGCACATGACACGCAATCTTTAGAAAGAATGGGTCCAGAAGATCTGCTCCTGCACTTTTTTTGGTATCTAGATGCCATAATAGATCCTCAACTTGTTTCAACAGTATAGGTTTGAAGCTAAAGGAGGAGTCAACTCTTTGTTCACCAGTATAGTGGGAGCTTAAATGATCCCTTAATAGGTTAGCTGGGGAGGAGTCAAAGGCAAGGCCAGCTGTTGTGAAGTGGTTGTTGAATGCATCCAGGATTTCCAATGTGCCAGTAATGGGGCCATAGTTACTGTGTAATTGGGTTGGAAGGGGGTTGTTAACATCCTGGCCCATCATACCCTTGATGGTGCCCCAAAATCTAGCAGTATTATGGTAGGAGGAGTCGAGCTGGGCCAGGTAGTAGGCAGCCTTTGCATCCCTAACTTTCCTAGTGCATTTATTCCTGGCTTTCCTAAAGATCATCCAGTCTATGATATTCTTAGTTTTTCTTGCTACTTTCCAAAGTTTATCTCTCTCCAGCAGTGCAGTTTTGAGGTCAGCTGAAAACCAGCGACAGGATTTGTTTTTTATTCGGATACTAGAGATTGGGGCATGGGTGTTAAGGGCATTTAATATAATGCTATTTAGCACCTGCTGAGCTTTTTCTACAGAATGTGCAAGATAGAACTTTTGCCAGTGTGGAGAGTAGGCTAGATCATGCAGATATCCTTCAATATTGATGTTTTTCTTGGATCTCCTCATGAGGAATTTTGCAGGATCTGTTTTAATGCTGTTGGATCTTACCCCTGTGATGGGGCAGTGGTCACTTATGTCGCATAGGAGCACTCCAGCATGTGTGAATAGATGTGGTTTACTCACTATCATGATGTCAAGTAGAGTACTGTTCCTACTATTCCTTGCATTTAGTCTTGTTGGTTCATTAATTAACTGTGTGAGCCCGTAGGTGTCACAGAATGATACCAGAGGTGTAGCTGCCTGGGTGAGCCAGTTGAAATTCAGGTCCCCTATGATAATGACTTCTTCAGTACAGGACTTGACCAGGTTTCCCAGGTGGGATAAGAGTTTGTGTTCAGCAGAGGGGGGTCTGTAGCATCCAATTAAATGGAAAGCTGCTGTATTGGGGAGAGAGACTTTTAGAGATAGACACTCAAATTCCTTGGGCATAGATGTTGCAGCAATACAGGATACAACTAAACCAGCTTTTACATATATGGCTACTCCGCCTCCCCTTGTTTGGCGATTAGCTCTGAATAGCTGATAGTTAGGTAGGTTAACTTCCCTGTCCATTGTGTGGTCTTGAGCCATGTCTCAGTTATCACAAGAAAGTCTGGCAAGGTATGGGCAACCCAGGCTTGTAGCAATGTAAATTTTTTCAACAGACTGCATACATTAATATGCAGGAAACTGAGGCCTTTAATTGAGGATAGGTCTGATGGAGAGGTGATGCTTTCAAGAGGTCCAGGGTTGATTTCTACATTACCAATACAGAGCAATAGGAAGATCAGTAATTTCATAAGGGCTGCCAGTGATAGGGAGAGGGGGCTGTCTTTGGTCCTCCTTTTTTTATTCCGTTGCCACTCTTTGTTTTGGGTGCTCCCTGTGGATTTAAGGTAGTGTGTCGGGATACCAATTAGCAGTTTGACGACTAGGCTTAGTGGGGATCTATATACCCAGTAGTGGGGCCTTGGCTGAGACATATATGTGGTGATATGTGTAACTTTATGGTGATTGTACCACTGTAGTTGATGCAGCAATGGCAAGACTATATTACTATAAAAACAAAAAAAACAAGTTGAACATTGTACAATTGCAATATACCATGACAGGGAGTGGGTATATGGGTTGATATACCACTTTTGGTTTGGTTAAGTCACTCGGCTGCGCCTCATGACCGAACCACACCAGGTGTGGTAAATCCACCAATATACCCACTCCCTGCCATGGTATATTGCTTAAATAAAATCTGTGGAGAAAGAAGGAGAGCAATCAGTACTGCGAGCGGTAACTAAAGACGAACTAACCCTGACCGTGCGGCGGGAAAGAACTGGAGCACGTGGGGAACTCCTCCCTTATATAGGGTGACATCGTGGGTGGAGCAGACGTCGGTACTGCTGGAAGTAAAAATTGCCGGGAGCCGCCGCCAGGTGAGGTCTGTTATAATTGTGTTACCTTCTACAAGAGCTTTCTCACGGAAGTAAGATCATGTAATATAGTCATAAAATGATAACTGGACAGGGCCGTTACAGACGGAAGAACATTTACACAGCACTCAAAATGCAATATCAAGGACTAGGTTTAGTTTCAAGTATTGGCGCAATAGGGATTGAGCAGCAATTTGAAGGTATGGAGGCTCACGATAGAGTTCAGTTTGAGGGTGGCCTCAAGTTTGTTCCAATATGTTGGGGCTAGCCAGCTGAAAGCTACAGTATTTTCCCATATCTGGATGCAGTTCTTGGCATATCAAACAGAATATAGTTGCAGGGGTGCTGTTAGAAATTCCTGGGCCTAGGACACACCTTTAGGCGGCCCCGGCCTCTTAAGATATAAATCCCCCAAAAATGTGTAAATGTATATTTAAATGATGCTTAAACAAAGACTAAAAAATAACAAAATAAGTACTTTACTTACATGAAGTTTTTTTGCAGGCTGAGCCTGCAGCACTGCAACAGAGGAGGAGGCCCACTCCCCACCCTTGACTCCACCTGGCCATCAGAATCAGATGAGATGCATGATGACTACCATGAGAGATGACTGAATTGACTGACCGTGACCAAATAAAATAAAAAGCAGTCAGAGGCATACAGGCTCGGGCAGTTCGACTGGACGGAGGCTCCCTCACAGCCTAAAAGAAGAACTTGCGTGGTCTATCCGTTGCCCAGCCGCTCTTACCCTCTTGACCTCCCCTCCTTAGACTCTTTCCTTTTTTTTTTTTTTTTACTCAGTTTCTGCCACTGGCTCCTTGGTCAGCACCTTTCATCTGCGCTTCCCTCTTGTCTCTGCCACAGTCTGGTCTGCCCGCAGCTTCCCCCAGTGGTGGAACAGCAGGCAGCCCCATATTACCTGCCAAGTTCAGATCCAGTTCCGGTGATGCCCCCGAAGCCAGGGCTCCCGTAGGATGGCCATCAAGCCACCGTGACCAAGGATGCCATTTTCCCGGTTTGTCCCCTATTTGTGGGACGCGTTATGCAATGACTCCTCTGATGTGGTCACGCATGCTTCCAAGTGCCACCTCAAGTGTCTTACTGTGCTCCCACCCCCTGAAGTCTTGGGACCATGTCACTGACTCCCAGCCTCCGATAGGGGTCGAGTGCACAGCGGCCACAGGTACCCACCCTCCCTGGAGATGGAGAGCAGTCCATCGGACATTCAAGCCATCTCCTCCTCTCTGACCCTCGGCGACCCATGCTCACTCCCAAACATAGATCGTCAGCGTGGCGAGAGGTGTGGCTTCCAGCACCTCAACTCTCGGTGCCACCGGGCCGGCCTTAGAGTCCTTCCTTACCACCAAGTCCTAATCTGTTAACTTTTGTCCAGTGTGCAGTGTCCACCATGAGTCCACCTGAGCAGCAGCAAATTCAGCAATTATAAGGCACAGCAGCCAGGCTCCATCAGAAGGATGGAAGGTAAGATTTTTGGGTTGGCAGCTGCCAACAGCAGGAACGAAAGTTTTTTTTGGATCGGTCCTCTGCCTCCTCTCCTCCTTCAGCCAGCTGAAAATCTGATTTGTTGCTGAACTTGCTGCTGCCTCAGTCACCATACTAGTGCCCACTGCCTGACAATAACTATCGGGGTGGGGGGTGACAGAGTCCATCTCGGAGAGAATCCCTTAGTACGCAACTACGACACAATCCATGATGGACGGAGGCGGACGGTCCGGTATGGGCACGGGACAGTATACACATTGCTGCCCTGGTGGGTGATGGGTTGGGTCGGGTCGAGCGAGGCGAGGAGAATTACTTAACAGCTGCTGAGGCACTACCTAGCATGGGGGGGAGGGTCTGGCAGACACAGCAGTGTGGCAGCGCAAAGTCCACAAACTAATAATAATACTACACCCAACCCGACTCCGCTTTTTGCCGGCGCTGGTATGGTTGTAATTAAGTTTGACTTAACATACTAAAATGCTAAAAAGCCAGCAGATTAGGCCCAATGGTCTGTCGAGTCTGCTTGTGGATCAGTGCCCACCCAGGGCACTGTTATAACCCCCCAACAAGGTCCCTCCTCCCAACCCCTTGTGAGGCTCTGGGATGCACCCTCACCTTGTACCTATCCCAGCCTCTTTTGAACCCCTTCACAGTTGCATCAGCTACCAGTTCCACAGGCAGCACATTCCAGGGCTCCACAACCCTCTCTGTGAAGTAGTACCTCCTTGTCAACCCCCTTGGTCTCCTACCGACCAGCCTCATCAAGTGCCCTCGGCAGCCCCTACCGCCCTCGGCTGAAATTTGGAGGGAAGACGGCCACCATCCCACAGATGTGCCTTTTAGTGGTTTGGTGAAAAAATATTACAGGGAGGCAAAGTTATGGCACTCCGAACTTCTCTCCCCCCCCCATAGAATAATATTACGGCGTTTGCCGCGCCTTTCAGGGCCCGTATCTCGGAAATGGTGCAAGATACGGACTTTTCGTTGGAAAAATACTTAGCTAGCCAGGAAAGTCATAAATCATATGACTTTTAAATTTGTTTTCTACGTCGTGCGGTTCCTGAGATATAAGCAATTTACTATTCCAACTCCTCATGGTTCTGCTCTGAGACCCATTATTATGCATACATTCTTTGTACTCACTGTCTTTCTCTATGAAGCTTTTGGGGAAAACCAGCCTGTGCGCTTACATTACTGTTAATGTTGCCCTTTCCGCTTGCGGTTCCATACCATTCACGTCTACGCCACCATGTGCCTTATCCTTTGCGTTTTCATTTGCGCTTGCGTTTCCATTATTTTTTTACCATTTGTGTCTACGGTACTGTTTCTGTTTCGCTTTGCGTCATCGTGGCCATTACCATTTGCGTTTGAGGGCACCATGTTACTATGTCACAAGACATTACATGGCGGACCGTTTCTGTCTACACCACCATGTGCGTTACCCTTTCTGTTCTCATTCGCGCTTGCGTTACCATGTGCGCCACTGTTAGCGCTTCTCTTTGCGTTGCTGTTCCTGTTACTATGTCACAAGATTCGGGCCCTGCGCTCCCGCCGCCGCATTACATTCACTATTTCTTGTTATCATTCTCAAAGAAGGGAAATTAGAGGCAAAAAACTCCGTTTAATGCATCAGTTAGGGTTGTTCACAGCGACAAAAGTGAGGAAATTCGGTGTTAGGGTTGAAAACCCCCTTTGGAACCCCAGCCCACCCCCAACTGGCATTGGGGTGCCCATTAGGGTCTTGGTGCTAACTCTCACCCCATTCTCCTGTACCTCTGCTTCTTTCACATGTGAGGGGTGGGGAAGACCTCAACCCCAGTGCCAGTTGGGGTGGGCTGGGGGTCTTCAGCCTAACACGAATTTCCACTTTCACTGGAACATATGACTGATGGATTAATTAATGTATAATGTGTGTGTGTGTGTTGTGTGTGTGTGTGTGTGTGTGTGTGTGTGTGTGTGTGTGTGTATGTATGTATATAGTATATGTATATATATTATAGTGTGTGTGTATATATATATATATATATATATGTGTGTGTGTGTGTGTGTGTGTGTGTGTGTATAGTAGAGATATAGATAAATATAAATATTATAATATATGCATATGTGTGTGTGTGTGTATATATTGCAAAAAACTTTGTTAATGCATCAGTTAGGGTTGTTATTAAAGTGGCAAAAGCAGGGAAATGTAGTGTTAGGGTTTCTAACCCAAACATCCCACCCCCTCACCCTGCAGATGCTGACAGGCATCGGGGATGTGCCTTGGGGTCTTCAGCCCTAACGCTCACCCCATTCCATAAGTAAATAAGCTGAGATGGGCACAGTATAGGAGAATGGAGTGAGCGTTAGGGCTGACGACCCCAAGGCCACACACCCAATGCCTGTCAGTGTCTGCAGCGTGGGGGTGAGTTGTTAGGGTTGGAAACCCTAACACCACATTTCTCTACCTTTAGTTGCTTTCGTAACAACCCTAACTGATGCATTAACAAAGTTTTTTTGCAATGAATTTCCTTACTTTCTCAGATAGTTATAATCTTATCCTTATTTGTCTGTGGAGGTGCAGGGCCCTCTGGGCCCTGTGCTCCCATCCCTCCATAGATATTTATATGTATGTAGCCATGGAGGGCCCTGTGCTTCCATTCATAGGACAACAATGACCAAATTGTCAGCATAGCCATCTTATTACTCAATCTGATGTACCCCGGTACAGAAAATGTTCGAATCCACGCCAGAATGTAATTTCTCTCTCCCAAGCTGGTCTCTGGGCTTCCTTACTCATGGGCTGTACCTCCTGATGCTGGTTGGAGGCAGGGATTAAACCTCTGCAGCGGGGGGGGGCATCTAGCCCTCCACATCCAGTTTTCTCCAGTTTACTTCTTGCCTTCAGTAGAGCAGGTACTTTGCAAGCAGAGCTCTGTTGCACGTGGCAGAGCTGAAGACAGCAGACCATAAGTTTTTTAATTATTTCTACTTTTGGACATTAATCGGACCTACATTCAGTGCTCCAGGGTGGGTTCCATTCTCTGATGTGCAAGCTGCACATTCTGGCCCCACTCCTCCATTGCGTATTTTCCCGCGATTCTGAGCAACGAGGGCACTATCAGGAAAGAGTACTCCAGTGCCTGATTTAGGCTTGTGGGGGGGGGGGAGCAAACAAAGGGAGTTCTCTGAGGATTTTATTAAAACTCCCCTCACCAGCGATAGTTTTTTTGAAAAACCCGTCGACGGCTGACTTCTTGACTGCTTTAGTCATCCGTCAATGGTGCTGCTCATCGACAGTGGGCCCACATAGCTAGGGCGCCACTCGTCAACACTCGGACACTCGTCGACTAGCACTGCATGTAAAAACAGGGCACCACTTGTTGACACTCGGCCAAAACCCAAGAGCACTGTGGAGCAACAGGAGAACTAGCCAGGGCCATCCTTTTCTGCACCCCCCCCGTAAATTAAGGGGACTTCTGAAAAATTTCAGAGGAAGCAACTCTGGCATTGGCCCTTAAAGGGACAGCATGTCAAATTAGCTCAGCATCAGTCTAGGACTTCGGGGGGGATACGCTGAATAAAACTTCATTTCTGGGATCATGGCTTCAGACAAGCCTGGCAGGGGCAAAAAATGCCAGCACTGCAAATCCCCGCTCTTAATTACTTTTGCGGGCTCGCTTTGCCTCACATGTGAAAAGGCAGCATCTGTTCATGAGGAGGAATCGACAGATGCAACCCCTACTTTGGCTCTGATTGATGGCCAAGACAGGCCTGAGTGTGCGACTGCCTCCCGATTGAAGAGAGCAATTGCCACCAGGGAAACCCAACAGGCCACAGCCCCATCTCTGGCCGCAGACCTCATAGACAAGTTAAACAGGGCCTTTGCTGTGGACCCTGCATGCTTCGACTGGCAACCTCCAGGGTCACCAGATACAAGACCTCACAAGCAGGCAAAGCGAAAAAGGACACCCACCCCATCCTCTTCTGATGAGGGGCAGTTGTTTTCGCATTGCTAAGAAAAAACGAAAAAATCCCGACACAGGTACAGATCATCCGAGGAGGAAGATCACCATTCCTCACGCAACAGGAGGAAGAAAAGTTCTTGTTCCCAGAGTAGATCCGGGGTACTCGCAGGGGAAAATGTTGCCAGGATCATTCCTCAGATGACAGCTCCTCCCCCGAGGAGGGAGAAAGTGTGGGCGCATCATCTGATTTGGATGACTCCCCATCCAGAAACTGACCTGTACGACCTAGATTTTTTTTCATCAAAAAGGTTGTATCTGAGATTCACCTGGGACCTTTCCCAGTGGCTCCTTCCCATCCGAAATGGACATTTTGCCTAGCTCTGCCTCTAAACTGGCCACAGCTTTCTCTATCCCTCCAGCCATAGAGGAATTGCTAAAAGAGGAATGGCAAGGCCCTGAAAGCACATACCCAGTCCCCTGAGTGATCTCTAAACTTCTAAAGTTTGACAAGAAGCAATCTGAAAAATGGTTAGACTGCCCCAGAATTGACCCCTTGATTTCTAACCTGAACAAGAAAACAGTCATCCAAGCAAAGGAGGGGCTTCTCTAAGGGACCCAGTAGACAGAAAAGTGGATGCTTCACTCAAAAAGGCCTTCCAAGCTTTGGCGACATCTCTCAAGGCAGCCACCGCAAATCTGTTTTCGGCCAGAGCCGCCCTGTCCTGGGCCTGTGATGTAGCTTTTCAATTTGCAGAGGACCCAGAGAAGAACACTCCGATTATCCATCAGCTACAGTTAATGGAGTTAGCCTCGACCTGTGCAGCAGATGTGTCTGAGGAGGCGGTCAGGTGTGCTGCACGGAAAATGTTCTATCAAACCTCGGCTCGCTGCAACCTCTGGCTTCGGGCCTGGCAAGCCGACGCCTCTTCAAAGAGCCATTTGGTGAATGCGCCCTATGAAGGCAATCTCCTGTTCAGTTCAGCCCTGAAGGAGGCAGTGAAGGAATCTGTAGAAATGACTAAGGTGCACATGCCCCAGTTCAGGGGCAGCAGCAAAGCCTGGTCCTCTGGCTTCAGATGCAATTTTCGTGACAGAGGTTACAACAAGGGTCAAAATTCCAACTTTTCTGGGAAAAGAACATGCTTTTCCTCATGTAACCAGCATAACTTCAGAGGGGGTGGATCCGATGATGGGGGGAGCACCAGAGACACTGGAAACAACAATAAGAAATCACAATGAAGCCTTCCAGACCCATACTCGAGTAGGGGGCAGACTTTCAGAATTCCTCGAGAAATGGGTCCAAACTACATCGGACAGATGGATTCTAGACATTATCAGTAAGGATTACCTGATAGAATTCGATTCCAAGCCCCCACTACCTAACATGGTGCCCTCCCCCATCTCAAGCAACCCATCCAAAAGACAGGCGATGTTGCAGGCTATCGAGCAGGATCCCCCACAGAGTTCAGTCGGGGGGGTATACTCCCTATTCTTCATTGTACCCAAATGCACAGGAGGATTCAGGTGAGTCCTAGACCTCAAATTCTTGAATCGCTTTGCGCACAGCAGACCATTCAAAATGGAAACATTGTCTTCAGTCATCAGAGAATTGCAGCAAGGAAACTTTCTAGCATCCATTGACTTGTAAGATGCCTACCTACATATTCCTATTCAGAGGCTACACAGGCAATATCTCGTGTTCAGGGTGGGGAAGCAACACTTTAAATTCAAAACTCTCCCATTCGGCCTTTCATCAGCCCCAAGAACTTTCTTAAAGGTACTGGTAGTGGTTATAGCTCACCTTCGGAATCGAGGGATCCAGCTTTTCCCTTACCTGGACGATATCCTCATCAAGGCCCCAGAGCTCAACCAAGCAGTACAGGCAGTGGTGGAAGTAGTCCAATGCCTCTCGGCACACAGATTTGTCATCAACTGGAAGAAGAGTTCGCTAACTCCGTGCCAGAACTTGAGCCACCTGGGGGCAGACTTCAGGACACAGGCCAACAAGGTCTTTCCCCCAGAAACAAAATTCGGGGACCTGCCAAAGCTCATCAAGAAATTTCAAACAGCCGCTCATCTGCCAGCCCACTCCTTTATGCAGCTAATTGGGACTCTAGTGTCACTGGCAGATTTGGTCCCCTGGGCTCTAGTGTACATGCAGCCCATTCAAGCACATCTGCTCAGGCTGTGGTCCCAGTCCAGACACAGCCAGCACTAGCTTATCCCAGTTTCTCAGCAGATAAAAACCTCCCTCTGATGGTGGTCTCAGAGAGCAAATGTCATGAGGGGGCGAAAGTTGGGCCATCCACACTAAATCGGAATCATGACCGATGCAAGCCTCAGGGGATGGGGGCCCACCTGCATCAGCTGTCAGCACAAGGCAAGTGGTCACCGATTTAGAATCAAGGTGCAGCATCAACATCCTCAAGATGAGGGCAGTTCACCTAGCCCTGCTACACTTCCAGCAGCAAATACGCAATCAGGATGTGTCAATTCTAACAGACAGTCGAACAATGATGGCCTGCATCAACCATCAGGGAGGCAAAAAGAGTTTGAAAATGCTTTGGGAGTCACTTCTCTTTAAATGGGCAGAACACCTGGCAAGTATAAGAGCCATGTACATCCCAGGACAGGGAAATGTCACAGCAGACTGGCTAAGTCACCAAGATGTCCTGCCAGAGGAATGGGAGCTGAAGGACAGCACCTTCCACCTCCTAACAGAGCAGTGGGGCAATCCCCAGGTAGATCTGTTTTGCATTCCAGCAAAATTCCAAGGCAGAACAATTCTGCTCCCTGGCCTGGGACAAGCGAGCAGTAGCTCAGGACGCCTTTTCCCTAGACTGGGGTCAACTTGGCCTCCTGTATGCCTTTCCTC
Source organism: Neoceratodus forsteri (assembly GCA_016271365.2). Lineage (NCBI taxonomy): Eukaryota > Metazoa > Chordata > Ceratodontiformes > Ceratodontidae > Neoceratodus > Neoceratodus forsteri. Next base: position 1,524,255,346 of record CM028131.1, read on the forward strand.
TGATACCACTACTATCCAGGGCACTGCACAAATTGGCCTTGGACAGAGCAGAGATGATCCTAGTCTGTTCCAGGTGGCCTCTCCATCCATGGTTCCCACTTCTCATTCAACTGTGAAAGGGACCACCTTTAACCTTCCAGATCAGCCCGGACCTTCTCCATCAGGGTCCAGTTCTGCACCCCAGTTTAAACAATCTGTCCCTCTTGGCCTGGAAATTAAGCGGGAAATCTTTGAAGAGCTAGGCAACACAGCTTCGGCTATTGAAGTGATGGTGAATGCACGGTGCCCCTCCTCCTCTAAAGTGTATTATAGAATCTGGAGAAAATTCTTCTTCTGGCTTCAATCCAGACATGTACAGGACCAACCAATATCATTACCGGTGCTATTGCAGTTTCTTCAAGAGGGGTTTGGCAAAGGACTGCAACCAGCCACCTTATGAGTTCAGGTCTCTGCACTGGGGGTGCCTTTGTTGGTAGAAACCTCCTGACATGAGGGTGTGATCCCAGCGAGTCCCCTGAGTTTAAGGGCAACAACGTTAAAACGCCCCCCATCAAGCCAACTGTACCACCTTGGAGACGATCTGGTTCTCAAGGCCTTAACCAAAGCGACCTTTGAGCCTCTTAAGGAGAATTCCCTTCTGCATCTTACTATGAAGGTGTTTTTTCTCGTAGCTATTACTTCAGCAAGAAGAATCAGCGAACTGGGAGCTCTGTCCACCAAAGAGCCATATACTGTTTTTCATTAGGACTCTATGGTGCTTCATACAGATCCAGGATTTTTACTCAGTTATGTCTCCCTTCCATTGCAACCAAGAGCTAATTCTTCCTTCCTTCCTTCTGCCCACACCCGAAAAATGAAAAGGAAAGGGAGTTTCATACGCTAGACCCTAGGTGAGCGTTCAAAATGTATATTAAGGGACCAGAGGCTATTCGCAAAACGTCAAGTTTGTTCATTTTAACTTCAGGCCAGAATGTGGGTAAAAAAGCCTCAAAAGACTATAGCCAGACGGATTCGATCAGTAATCTCCAAGGCTTGCGATCAGGCTGGAGTAATTCTGTCTGGCCCAGTGAGAGCCCATTCCACCAGAGCTATGGCCATTTCATGAACGAGCTTCAGAGAAGCATCTCCTGCAGACTTATGCAGAGCGACCAGTTGGTCATCCATTCACACTTTACAAAATTTTACAAACTGGATGTGATCTCTTCAGTGGAGACATCCTTTGGCTGCCGAGTGCTTCAGGTGGTGGTGGAACTTTAAGGGCATTTGACATTCTTCCCACCCGGGACATCTGGGGATGTACTGCTTTTGTATATCCTATGTGTAAGGAAGCCCGGCGATCAGCTTAGGAAAGAGAAATCGAAATTTTAAATACCTGTGTAACCCCCATTACCCGGGGTTGCTAGAATCCCAGTAAGACCTAGTGGTAGGCAGGGAAGGCAGCTTGAGAAACACTCAGCTGAGACTGAGTGATGACATCATTTTAGAACTGTCACAGCTGCATAAGCCACACTGGAATGCTGCAGTTGGAGGTTTGAGTAGAACGTTGGGGAATTTGAAGCCAATCTTTGTGCAGTCAGAGTAGAGACTGTAGTGCAGCTGAGTGTGTGCAGGCTGTCAGAGCTTTAAGTTCTGTTTTTAAGAGCTACTTTTGGAAGGTGTGTGTGTTTCCACCTGAAGAGGAACACAGGAACTAGTAATTGAAGTGGTGGAGACTGCTTTCAGTGGTTCAAGAGGCCCATCCCTGAGGGGATGGGGGGAAGTGTTTGCCTGTTTTCCAGGGGCAACCCTCCTGGGTCCGGCTAAGGGAAAGAAGCTGCTTGCTCAAGTTGTGCTGAGGCACCAGAAGCTCTGAGAGGAAGATTCCTTGACGAGGAAATGCCTGTGGGGCACCTGCAACCAAAGGGTGAGTTCGCTCTGAAAAAGGGCCAAGTGTTTTCACCTGAACAGAAGGAAACTAAAGGGACTGTTACTATGGGGTCAGGAAAAGACAGCCAAGTACAGTTGGAAAGTGGGAATTGGACTGCTTAATCTGTGGGAGGTCTAGAGTAATGGACAATGCCACTTAATTCAAGTATGTTCAAGTCCAGCACAAAGAGTTGAACGAAATTGGGGACTGGACTGCTTAACCAGTGGGGGGTCTAGACTAATGGACTATGCCACTTAAAAGTATGTTCAAGTCCAGCACAAATGGGAAGCAAGACAAGTAGATGGAATGTGAAATATATTTAGCAAGAATCTACATTGCAAAGCTTTACAGGATGAGGTGTTTACTGTACAGAGAAATGGCCGGGTATGAATTGTGGGAGCGAGAGGTTGGAGACCCCCCCATCAGTAGTAATCAAATTCACCTCTACGGATTTGCTCTGAGGCACCTTTTACTTTCTCTCAGGTACTTGGCCAGTGCCTGAGGAAAGTACCCAGATGTGGGATTGAAAGGAAGATTCCCTGATGGAGCCGAGGTGCTCTTAGGTGGTTTAGGGAGCCACCAGAAAATGTTTCCATGAAGTATGGAAGGTGTCCAAGTGGGTGGCAAGGGAATCGAGCCAGGGAAAACCCAGAACCATGTACAAGTTCAGGCTGTGTAACCCAAAGCAGCGTGCAAGTCTGGGCTGTGTGCCCAGTGGGTTCAGAGCCTGAGGGCTGAAGTGTTGAGGAAGTGTTCTGGTCTCTTTTAACCTGCATTACTAGGAGTGTAGCACTGTGGGGGTCCATCTATGCTTTGTTATTCTGTTGGATGTGAATAAAAGCCACACTTTAGAATCCCACTTCTGGTATTGGACATTACAGTTATTGCTTCCTGTGTTCGGAGTTACTTGGGTGTCCCTGTGCAGAGTAGCCAAACCTAGCCTTTGTGCCGAGTGACCTATTCCTCCCCGAACCCAGCCCACCTGGTAGAGCTGTCAGATGGAGACGGCATACCGGGTAGGGGTTACACCTGTAAATTTTCTTTCTTTGATGGTTGGTCTCCGGGCTTCGGATTCTCTCCCAGAATTTATTTATTTATTTTATTTCAGTTTAGGATTAATACCTTTGAGTCAAGGACTCTTTTTTCAAAGGTTCCAAGTCCAGTGGTGGACAAAAACATTACAGATAGGACAAAAAATGCAGAGAAACAGTGAATCAAATTACACAGGCAAATACATAGCGATTATATACATCTTAATTACAATGGTGCCAGAGAAGGGCTTAGGATAGGAGAGGAGGGGGTACACTGTCCTAGTGATAACTGGATGGTCAAACCAAAAGACAGAGAGGGTAGAGTGGTCAGCCTTGATAAGGCCTTGTCAAGTGGGGGGATGATCAGCCGAGGGAGGCATCATCCGTGTGAAGCGTACAGGGGGAAAAGTAGACGTGATAGCGGTGACAGGAGGAGGGGTGGGAATAGAGGGAAAATAGGGTGGCTAGGGGGCGCACACAGCTACACAGGCAGGTACAGGTCTTGGATGTGTCCAGATAGGATCTGAGTCCAGATCTGAAAGTTCCAATCTTGGTTGTATCAGTGAGGTCAGCTGGTAGTTCTTTGTACCATTTCGGTCCATTGTACAAGATGGAATTCTGTGCAAGTTTCGTACATTTGAAAGGGATCGTCAGCCTGTGGGAGGACACACTTTTAGTGTATTTAGTTGGCACTGCCAGTTTAAAGAGGCTGCCCAGAGTGGAGGACGTAAGCCCAAGGAGCACTTTTTTTTTTTTTAAGGAGAAGACAGGTTTGGTGTTGTACTCTGAGCTGAAGAGGGAGCCATCCAGTTTCAGTGTAGAGGGAGCAGGTGTGGGTGTCGAGAGGACCCCAGTGTTAGGTGGCATGCCTTGTTGAGGAGTGTACTAACCCTGTTGAGTGCAGTCTTGTATAGAATGTATATAGTTGGCTGGCATCATGGCCATTTGTGTCTTAGCTTTCTTGTGTTTTGTTTCCGAGTTCTTGTAGTATTGCCACATTAGGACTGCTTTCGGAACAACTGGATGTGAAGGGCTAGATGTCCCCCTGCTGCAGAGATTTAATTCCTGCCTCCAACCAGCATCAGGAGGTAAAGCCCATGTGTAAGGAAGCCTGGAGACCAGCCGTCTGACAGAGAAAATGTACAGGTATTTAAATTTTGATTTTGCACAACTGCAACGCCATTCCATGCCACAGGTGCGAAAACACATTTTGGGCAGGATTTGAAAAATGTCAGCAGTGACATACATGAGATCAGGTAATAAGAAGGCTATGTTGAAAATCTGGGGTCAAAATCTTTAAAATTTCTGAAGTTACAAGCGGGCGTACCGAAATTGCAATGAATGGTCATAACTTTGGCATTTTTTCATATTTTGACCCACCCTTTCTGAACAAGTCTTCTTATGACCCCATCTCATAAACCCCACAGGTGAAAATGTTCAAATCTGTGCCAGAATGCCATTCTGCACCACAGGTGTGAAACCACATTTCAGACAGGATGTGAAAAATGACAGCTATACTGTTCATGAGGTGGTGTGAAAAAATGACCATGTTGAAAATTTGGACTCAAAATATTGGAAATTACTAAAGTTGCACACGTGTAGAAAAATTTCACCGCAATCTCATAACTCGGCTATCTTTATGAATTTTTTCACCAAATTTATAACATGGCTTTTTTGAGACTGACCCTCATGAACACTGGCAGTGAAATTTCATTATTCAGTCCCAAAAGGTGATTTTGTGCAACGACCATGAACTCGCCTTCTAGGCCTGATTAACGAAATGACAGTTGCAGTGCTCATGAGGTGGGGTCCCAAAAAGCCCATGTTGAAAATTTGGTGAATACATTCCTAAAAGTGGCAAAATTACAAACATAAGTTGAAAATGCCACTGAAATACATTCTACGTCTCTTACTTTGATTCCTCAGTTCATGGTTCGGCATTGAAGAGTTCAGTAATGTCCCGGCCCACAGAAGATGACATCCTAGGACCTCTGGTGGTAGGTATAGGGTGAGGGGAATGTGGGGTGGTGGGTGCTCAGTGGGAGGGTCGAGGATGGGGGACAGCAGGGATGACTAGAGACTGTCTTCTTTTTTTCAGGTAAAAAAAAAAAAAAGACTGGAACGTTTTTTTCTTTTCAGGGACCGAATTGAAAAATTGAAAATAATTTCGAGACACTGGCGATGGGCTTTCCAGTGTCCACACTCCTGGGGGGATGGGTGTCTTGTAAATGCCGACATGGAGACTGGGCCCCTCCAATGTCAGCAACTATTAACAGAATGGGCTGTGGAGGGGGGTATCTGATACCGGGGATGGGCATCCCAGTGTCAGATTATAGAAATATATATAAATAAATAATTCCCGGGATCGGAGGGTGGGAGGGGCCATTAGACACCAGGAAAGATATATGGGGGATACCACTGACACCAGTGAAAATAATAAAAAAAAAAAAAAAAAAAAAAAAAAAAAGAAACTGTGGGGATCAGGGTTGGGGGTTGCCACTGGACACCAGGTATGTATATAGGAGACTGGCAGGATGTCATCAATGCCAACAGGGAAATTAATAAAAGGTATGGGGTGGGGGAAATGCCACTAGATACCAGGGAGATGGCGGCTCACAGCTGAATCTGCATTCAGCAGTACGAGTTCAGCTTCAGCTGCAGAAGGCAAGAAAATCCCATTGTTCTCATACAGAGAACATGGGAGAAGCGGTCCTCTTGCTAAGCTCGGCGCCCGGGATTTCGGGTGCCCAGAAAAGGTGTTTCTTGCCAAAATTAAAACAAGCATCAGAATATAGTTAAATGGGTGCCATTTTGGTGTTTAGCTAGGTTCTGATATATATGTTTTTAAATCCATTCATTTGTATGTGTTTTCTTGATTTGTTTCTCTCGCTAACTGAAAAACAAGAGGGTGGACACAGGAGAGCTTTGCGAAAATATGCTAGGCTCCCTGTGACACTGTGTGACCCTGTCTGTGAAAATACAACAGCTCCTGTGAAAATAAAAGTATTTTCTTAGAGTCTTATTCACGGACTTAACGGGGAACATCAAACTCCTATGGGAAAGGGATGTGGGGATCCAGATCTCCGAGGAGCAGTGGGCAACAATATTGAGGACACATATGGATCTCCTAACATGCAACAAACATAAGGAATCACAATTTAAGTTCCTGCATAGGTTATACTGCCCGCCTGTTACAGTTCACAGATTTAACCCTGTAGTGCTACCCACATGCAGAAGGTGCAGTAGTGCGTTGGGGACATACATGCACTACTTCTGGGAATGCAGGGACCTGTTACCCTTCTGGTCAAGGGTGGCACAGGAGGTGTTAGTGACTATGGGGGTACAGGTGGTGGATACAGCACCCTCATTGCAATTCAGGATGGAAGACTGGGGGGAGGAGGGCTGGGAGGCATATCCTAGACTGGTTAGGATCTTGTTGCCACTTGTCAGGCAGTGTATCCAGAACACCTGGATGTCACATGTACAACCAACAGTAGATCAGTGGAAAGCCCTGATGATACAGAACCTAGCATTGGAGAGACCAACGTATCAGTTGCAGGGGAAAGGGGAGTTATTCTTGGCATGCTAGGACAAGTATAGAAATTTGCTGCCTGTGGCAGAGGCAGCAGTGCTGAGACAAGGGGTGGTGTTACCACATACTTGCTATAATTTTACAGGTAGCCTAGTGGACGATTTAATTGAAGTGAGAGTCAAGGTCCCATGTACAGGTAACTTCTTGACTGAGGATGAGAGGGACCTGTGACAGAACACAGGGGGTGAGGAATGACCACCAGGGTAGGTACAACCCGTGGCTGTGGGCCAGAGGTGAGAAGAACTGGAGGCTGTTTAGTAGAACAAGTAAGCCTTTTATGTAATACTATACACAATGTGGAATAACTTTACCAGGACATGCTGTAATGAATTTCTGTTAAGGGAAGACTCCCCCTTTTAAGGCCCTGGTGGTGGTGAGGTTTCTTTTTTCTTTTTCTTTAACTAAAAAGGGGGAAGGAGTAGGCTACGCAATGATCATTGACATGAGAAGTCAATCACACAACAGTACACAAGGGGAAAAACGTATGGCTTGTAACAATAGGCTTGTTTGTTTTTGTTTATTTGTTCTAAGAGTACATATGTATGAATAGGCACAATGATTTATTGTCTTATGATTTTATTGAAACCAATAAAAATAGAAATACAAAAAAAAGTATTTTTGTGTGGAACATCTAACTTTTCCAATAGGAAATAATGTGAAACTTTAAAATTTAATAACTTTGGCACAGATCAATATTTTTTCACCAAAAGGCACATCTGTGAGGCAAAGGTTTTGTACTGTGATATACAGGTGGACAAACCTCAAAAAAAAAAAAAAGTAAATTTAGGGATTTTTGACACTCTATCTCAGCTACCACATAAGTCGCATACAATTTGCCATGTCAAGAAACCTACCCCAAGAGATTATGCATGCAAAATTTCATGCAGTGCTGTTGAAGGATTGTAAAGTTAAGGTTCAAAAATGTGGCTTTAACATAGAAGTGAACACTCAACCCTAACTATAGTGGTGCTACCGTGCCACTATAATATACATACTGTATATCTATAGAATATTAGAAAAATGAAAAAATATTTTTTTATATTGTTTTTAGACAGTTATCTTGTATGTAAAACAAAATTATAATAATGTGTTTAAAAATGGGTTACATCTCCAGAAGTAGTCGGGCATGAAACATTGATGTGCTCCAAATAGTGCTGTTGAGCCGGTACCATATATGAAATGCTGTGTAAAAATAAAGAATTCTAAAACTTTTTTAAACTGGTGAGTGGGTTATTGCTCCACTATGTGGTTGCAGAATTCAGTAAAAGGCACCAATGGGTTGGAAGGCACATCAAGCAGAACTACATCTGCCACCATGGCAGTATTAAGGGACATACCCTTGCCAGTGGTGTGCAAGACAACCACATGGTCTACAGTTACACACCTTCACGTCTCATTACTCTGCTGACATCCAGGTTGGAAGGGATGGCAGGTTTTAGATTTTAGATTCTGTCTTCCCAGTACCCTCTTCTGGGTAGGACAGTATAACACCTCCTAGTACTGTTGGTACTTTGATTTTCATGCCTTGAGTTGCCATTAATCTAGCTGCTTCACTGGATCACCCAGTCTGTGTATTTTCTGTTCTGGACAGTACACACCTGGACAGTTCATCCTCTGACTGTTTTCCCTAGATCACTGTTTTACATATGTGCTTATATACTGCAGATTTGCCTTCATTTTATTCATTTTCCTTTTCTTTTCTTTCTGTTTTATGCTCCCTTCCATCTCCGGCTTCAGTATCCCCTTGAAAGCACTCTCATGGTGCACCGGGTCCTGTTGTACCACATACCTACTGATGTCTTTTGTCCTCCACTGAGCAAGCACAGGGGCTTGGGTGGGGGATATACTCCCAAAACATATTTAGTCTGCCCTCCATCCCAGCAGTGGTGGGGCTAGATATACTAGAGTACTAGAGTCACACGGTCGGATAGTACACTATCAGCATGCTTAAAGTGGATTGTTTACAGATTTAATATTTTACATTTGGTGGTTTTAAATGTTTTGAGCATGCAAACATATGACAATTCCAGCAGATGAAGGCTACCTTGGTGTATCAAGTCTGCTCGAATATGCAGCTCTGTATTGTGTATGCTAGAGCTGCCTCCCAACCTCCCTAGATTCTACTTTCCTCCCCCTCTCGCCCCCTTCACGAGCCCTTCCCCTGCTTCCATCCTCCCTTCCACCCTATCCCACCCTCTCTTAAAGCTGTTCACTGTCCTTGATGCAGCTGCCTCCTCTGGGAGCTCATTCCACCTGGATACCACTCTTTCAGTGAAGAAGTTCCTCCTGATCTCTATTAAATTTTCCACCCTCCAGTTTGAGGGAGTGTCCCCTCATTTTGCCATTTCCTCTGACGTTGAAAATGCTTTCTGTGTTAACCTTATTTATACTTTTGAGGTGCTTAAGAGGTTTTGATCATGCCCCCTCTCTCCCTTCTCTCCTCCAGGGAATACATGTTGAGCTGTGTTAAACATTTCTATTGAATCTGGAATTGTACCCAAGGAATACAGTTCTCAAACACAACAACAACAAAAAAATAATTTTTCTTAACTGTAGCATTAATTGTTGAAGCATCCTTTGAACAAAAGATTTTAAGTGATTCTGACCTATTCTTAGTTGATGTCTAACTTACACCTCTTTAATATTTTAGAAAGCATTTCTTTTTTGTTCAGTAGAAGTAAAAGACAGAATCTGCAGCATATGAAGACCTTTTATATAGTCAAGAGTTTTCTGTTGGGCAGGCAAACTAATGGGCAGTGGCAGGTGGGGGAAGGGGATGGAGACATGCCAGCTTCAGTTCGGGTATGTGGCAAGTGAGACAGATTCACGGATTAAATTAACCTTTTGGCCGGATGAAGGTGAGGAATAAAAGTCAGCTGCTGTTTAAATTGTGCTACAAACGTACTGTGCAAAAAAAAAAAAAAAAAAGATACCTGATGATAAATTCTGAATAGGATATTAGAGATGTCACTTGACTAATGAAGAGTGCTATCTGAATATATTTTTGTGTTCCAGAACTGCTCTGCTTAGTTTTGCAGTTCTCAATCAAAAAGATGTTTCAAAATGACACTCTTGATTAGCAAAGAAACATCTTGAACATCCCATTTACCTATAAAACCAAGAACGGTGAAGTTTTACTTGGCCTTGCTTGGTGTTTGTGCTGAATGAGGTGGTAAGTATATGTGTGGGGCTGAATGTCTGCTATTTGAGTGGTCCATGACCCTATGACATCACGAGTGGTGAATCCATAAGTGAAGTTGTGGATGTCGAGAATACCAGTAAAACATCAGGCATGTTTTTTATAGAGCCTATGCCATGTTTGACTTGTGTAATGTTATGGGTTTGTGTGCTGAAACAATTAGATGTGCTGGCTTCTGCAAATACAACTTCTTGCGTTAACACTCAAGTCCCGGAATGAAATGCTGTTAGGCTGCTCTTCTGAAGAACTTACAGTGATACAGTTGGCTTGGCCAGCATCCAGCTAGAGTCAGAATATTAGGATATTCTTGCTGTGTGTGCCTTACAAGCAAATATAACTTTGATATTTATGACATTTTAATTTTATTGCCATTGCCCAAATAGGCAGTGTTTTATAGGGCATGCAAGAATAAGTGTTTTTTCACTCTGGAATGTTGCCTTTTGTCAACAGAACAGTATGTGGTGCGCACAGCTGATCTCACTTGAAACCAGGTGGTAGGTATAAGTACTGGAGCTGCGTACTGTGAGTACAAGATTGCATCTTGCCTTGTGTGTTTACACCCAGGATAATTATGTTTGCAGACCTTTACTGACAACTGGTTATGTAGCGCAGAGCTGGGGCAGTCTGAATACTCATCTTGGGAGCAGTGGCCCACACAAGTTAACACTCACTTTTGGACAGCTGGCTATTTGAAACCCAGCAGACACCAACTGTTTCACTCCCCTCCCCCCCAATGTTTTGGGAAGGCTTGATGCTTCAACTGGACAGGATTGATGATTTAGCTGCTATTTTGGTCAGAAGTCTGAACAGATATGGGATAAGAGGTATTTAAAGCAGCTGTGGATTGTTTAGAAGTCTGCGTATGTCACACCAGTCAGGCTTCACATCACTCAGTATCAGCATCACTGATCTGTGTTGAAAGAGACAGTTGAGGGTGTTCCATTGTAGCAGGATTTGAAATCGCAGTGAAAATACACTTGGTCTGATAAATTACTTGCTAGCTAAATGTACAGTTTGACATGCAGACTTTCTCCTTAGACTACTTGCTGCTTAACGCTATAGGAGTGTCATACACAGTATGTCAATATACCAGGGTACACAGTCTACAGGAGGGACAGGGAGGGTAAAAGAGGAGGAGGAGGAGTAGCTCTCTATGTAAGTAAAGGGATCAAAGCAATGGAATGAAAAGGTTTACAGGGAGGAGAGGAGGCACTGTGGGTGACCCTGGAGACAGGAAATGGCACCACAATCCGCACGGTGGTTGTATACAGACCCCCATCTCAGGGGTAGGCAGTGGACAATGAAATGATAGAAGGCATCCTTAGAATGGCAGAAAAAGGGGAGATATTGCAGATGGGGGATCTGAATATGCCAGATGTTAACTGGAGCACCTTTGCTGCAGCCACATCCAAGAGTAGGGTCATTCTCGATGCCCTACCAGAGGGGGCATGCCTCAAACAGCTAGTGTTGGAGCTCCGTCGGGAGGGAGCAATCTTAGACCTGGTACACCCAAACAGGGATGAGAGAGGATCTCGGATTTAGAAGTGGGTAGCCATCTGGGAACAAGCGACCACCAAACAGTGTGGTTCATCATAAACACAGCTGTAGAGTCAAGCCATACAAAAGCAAGGGTTTTGGACTTTAGGAGGGCTGACTTTGGCAAAATGGGAGAGTGCCTCTGAAAAGCATTAGCAAATGGGCAAGAAGGAGGGGTGCAGGAACAATGGGGAAAAATCAAAACTTCTGTCACAGAGGCAACAAGCCTTTGTGTGAAACAAGTGAAACAAAACGAGGGAAAAAGCCGCTATGGTTCTCAAAAGAGATGGTGAGAAAGGTTAGGGAGAAAAAGATAGCATTCAGGAAGTATAAGGAAACACAGCAGGACAGAGAACTGTACCAGTCAAAAGCAGAAGGAAGCGGGGAAGGCAGTCAGAACAGCAAAGGCCCAAACTGAGGAAAAGATAGCCAACTCAGTTAAGAACGGGGATAAAACCTTTTATAGGTACATTAGGGAGTAGGGAGAGGGTGACAGTGAAAAGCAGGGATACTGAACAAATACTTCTGCTCAGTATTCACAAAAGAAGAGGAGGGGGAGGTACCTTAACGAAACAATAGAAGCACTTTGGATAGGGGGTCAATACCAGTCCATTCACAGAAGAAAAGGTCCTGACAGAACTCCTAAAACTGAAAGGGGACAAAACAATGGGGCCTGATGGGATTCACCCCAGAATTCTAAAAGAACTAAAGGGGGAACTAGTGACACCACCGACTACCCTTTTTAACAAATCATGGGAGGATGGTGTGGTGCCTGAGGACTGGAGGAGGGCGGATATGATGCCCCTTTACAAAAGTGGGAGCAAGGCAGAAGCAGGAAACTACAGACCTGTTAGTTTGACCTCAGTGGTAGGGAAAATGATGGAATCACTTTTGAAAGAAAGAATTATTGAGTACTTAGAGGCCAGCGGAGCACAGGACCCAAGGCAGCATGGATTCATAGTGGGAAGGTCCTTTCAGATGAATCTAATAGATTTCTTTGAGTGAATGACCAAGTAGCAGACCAGGGAGGGGTTGTGGACATGGCCTACATAGCCTACCTAGATTTGTTATATCTAACCACCTCTACAAAATCCAGGATGTCACTGTCCTCCCTGACTCTCTTAGTGATCACTCCCCAGTCCTCTGTCTCTGATCATCCTCCACTCTGAAGCCAGTGTCCCAGGCCACTCTATGCCGCCATTTATGCCCCGGTGGCCTCAGAAAATTAAAACAATACCTAGCCCAGCTAAAGTGGTCCCCTATCCAGCGCGCCACTGACATTGACTCAGCTCTTGACCACTTCACAAATGCCTTCTGTAAGGCTTGTGACCTTTTCGCCCCCCTCACCAGGATCTGCTCCAAAAAATGCAATGCCCCATGGATCACCCACCCTCCTCCAGAGACTCAAAAACAGAGATAATCTCTGGCACACTGCTGTAGATTCTGGAAAGGCATCTGATAGACAGGCCTACAGTGCAGAACGCAGTAAGTGCACTTGGGCCATTAGGCGGGCCAAGGCAGAGCACTACCAGACCACCCTCGCTTCCATTTGGGGTTCAGCCCCGACCTTCTGGGATAATATGAAAGAGCTAAATAGGAAGTCCCACTCCCCCAGCTCTCCATCAACGGCACCCCCACCACAGATCCGCTCCTTATAGCAGATTGCCTTAACACCGCCTTCTCTGACCTAAACTCGGTCCTCCCCAGCAGCTTCTTTGACCCAATCCCCGCCTCTCTCTCTCTCTCTCTCTCTCTCTCTAGTCCTGCATCACCACCATTCTACCAGTGCACCCAATTCCCCCAAGAAGCCAGGTCTTAGGCAGCAATAACCCTAGCAGTGACCTCCTCGACTCCAGGATCCTCCGTATGGTCTTGGACAAAGTCCTAGTCCCCCTGACTGACCTTCTAAACCGGTCTGTATGCCTGGGTCAGTTCTCAAGTGCTTGGAAAACTGCTGAAATCACACCCATACATAAGAGTGGGGACCGGTCCACCCCCAACAATTACCGGCCGATCTCCATTCTCCCCCCACTCTCTAAAGCCCTTGAAAAAGTGGTGTCGATCTAGCTCTCTGAATACCTAACCAAGTATAACATTACATGTCCAGAGCAGCACTGTTTCCGCCCAGGACACAGTACAACCATGGCTCTCCTGGAATTCTCCCAACACCTGCTTGCTGCTCTCGACTCTGGCAGCCTTGCAGGAGCAGTGTTTGTTGGCCTCTCCAAGGCCTTTGACACTGTCTGTCATCCCCTTCTACTCAACTCTCTCCACAAACTTGGCTTCTCTGGCAGTCCAATTTCCTGGTTCTCTAGCTACCTCTCTGCTAGATCCCGGCATGCCAAGATCAGCTGCTCCCTCTCCAGCACTCTTCCCATTCACTCCAGGGTCCCTCAGGGCTCCATCCTGGGTCCAGTACTTTTTAGTCTCTACCGCAACACCCTCCCTAGCTCATGTACCAGTAAAATGCTCCTCTATGCCGATGATGCAGTCCTAATTGCCTCACATCCCAATCCCACCTCCCTCCAGTTATCCCTCCAGCAAGCTTAAAACCAAGCCGAAAGGTGGTTCGGCGATCACAAACTGATCATTAACCTAAAGATAACCAAATCAATGCTCTTCTCCCACCACCAAAATAAAGCTAAAAATACCTCCCTCTTGATTATTCCCAGCACTCTGCACCCGCTAGAACAAGTGACCACGTACAAGTACCTAGGCATCACATTCGATACTGCCCTCTCCTTCCACACCCACATTAATGCCCTGTCATCCACCATAAACTCTTGGATTGGCCTGCTATACCGGCACAGGGACTTCCTGTCTCAGCTTGCCCTCAGGCTGGCCATCACCTCCTCCATTTTGTCCCTCGTGGACTATGGCTTGCCCATCTGTGCCGTGGCTGACAACACTGCCCTCTCCAAAATCCAACTCTCCATCAATAAGGCCTGTAGGCTCCTGACCAGTGCCCCTAGCCGCACTCACACCTGCCTTCTCTATACTACCTCCAATCTGCTCAACTTTGAGGAGCGTCTGTTCTACCAGAACTGCCTTCTCGCTAAGAAATCACTGCTAGGACTCTTTCTCCCCCCCCGGGGGTCTTCACCTCCCTACAGCAGTCATCATCATCCGTCACCATCCATAGCTCTGTAAAGGCCACCTTCCTGGTGCCCAGAACCAAGACCTCTCTTGCCCAGAGATCCTTCCTCTACAGAGCCCCCACCTGGTTCAACTCCCTCTCTAGTTGCTTCTCCAACTTGCCAAAAACTGGCTCCTTCAAAACAGCCCTTCAGAAGCATATCTTTAATACCCGCTGCTGTAGGTGCAACTAACCCCCTGTTGTAACCTATGGTTCGCGCCCGCCTTGCCCCCTGACTTGACAACGTCCACTGGAGAGCCTCTCCCTCCCCCAGACCCACTCCTTCCCTACTAGGTCCAAATAGGGATGTAACCTGCTGTCTTCTCTGAGGACCTACTATATCCATGATTGTAACTCACAATTTTGTAACATTGTGTAACCTAAGTAACATACAAACTACTATATTATGTAACCTAAGTGTGTATCTATGTTAAATGTTCCTTTTACTGCACCTGTAATGTTCTCCTCTGTTTTAATCTGCACTGTAACAACTGTCTTGATGTCTGCCCTCCCTACGATGAGATGCCTTTGTAAATGAGTCTCTGACTCGAAGGTTGTAAGCCCGATTTTGTAATGAATAAAGAATAAAAAGACTTTAGCAAGGCATTTGGCACAGTCCCACACAAAAGATTAATAAACAAGTTAGACCGCCTGGGAGTGGGTCTCGGGGTGGTAGCCTGGGTAAAAAAATTGGCTGGACAACAGGATGCTGAGGGTAATAGTAAATGGTGTCCACTCCGAAGAAAGGGGGGTTACTAGTTGGGGTACTGCAGGGTTCAGTAGTGGGACTGGTCCTCTTTAATGTCTTTATAGGTGACATTGTGGAGGGAATGGAAGGACAAGTATGCCTCTTTGCAGATGACACAAAGCTCTGCAACATGGTTGATACAGAAGGGGTAGTGGCAAGGATGAGAAGGGACTTGGCAAGGCTGGAGGAATGGTCAAAAGCACGGCAGCTTTGATTCGGTGCAAAGTAATGCACCTGGGAAACAAAAACCCAGGGGAAGAGTACTTAATTGGGGGTGGGGGGTTGGGGGTGGGATACTAACAACAAAAATGGAAAGGGAGCTGGGATAGTCATATCAGGTGACCTAAAGGTAGGCAAGCAACGTGAGAAGGCAGTAAGGAGGGCTTGGGGGATACTGGAATGCATATGGAGAGGCATCACCAGTGGAAAAGAGGAAGTTGTTATCCCTCTGTACAGATCGTCGATGAGACCCCATCTGGAGTACTGCGTCCAGTTCTGGAGACCCCATCTCTGCAAGGACATGGACAGAATGGAGGCAGTCCAGAGGAGGGCAACTAAAATGGTGCTGGGTCTGCACCAGAAGCCATACGAAGAGAGACTAAAGGAGCTTAATATGTATACCCTCTGTGAATGGAGGTTGAGGGGGGACATGATAGAAACTGTCAAGTACCTCAAGGGAATCGGCAAAATCCAAGTGGGTAATATCTTTCAGAAAAAGAGATGTGCACGAACAAAGAGGCACAATTTGAAGATAATGGGGGGGATGGCTTGGGGCAACATGAGGACGTAGTTTTTCATGGAGAGAGTGGTGGACGCATGGAATGGCCTTCCTGAGGAGGTCGTGGGGTCAAAAACAGTGGGGAAATTCAAGAATGCATGGGACAGGCAAGGCAATTCTAGTGAGGGGTAGGAGGAAGTAGGCTGTTGGTTAACTAGGATCTGCAGCTTATCCAATAGGTAGGGAAATGGACAGCCTGGGTGGGCCAAGCAGTTCTTATCTGCCATCAAAGTTTATGTTTCTATGAAAGAAACTATCGCTTAATGGTTGCAGTGACCACTTAACACCAGTCCCTCACGAGTTGCTCTTGGTGTCAGCATGGTTTGAGTGGTAGCACATCTGCCTCTGGGCCAGATGTTCATGGTTCTAGTCCCACACCAGGACCTGGGCTCATACCATAAACTCTGATAACCGAGTGTGGTACTTGGGGGATTCTGTACTGTCGGATGTGCCATCCTTCAGGTGAAACATTAAACCAAAGTCCTTTCTGCCTATCTCTGGGGCTCTCCTGGCAGGGTTCAAGTAGAACTAAAAGAACCCAAGGCACATTTCACAAGAGTAATGTATTTTTCACTATGTCCTGGCCAAATTCCCCCTTCCATAAAACCAGTTAAGATGATTGTCTGTGGGTGGGTGTGGGTGCTGATGTGGGAAATTGCTGCCACTACACGTTTACAGTCACTACTCGGTTCTTATTGCTTGTAAAGCACTTTGGGAGAAAATATGTATAAAAAGTGCTATATAAATGCAAATTATTCTTCTACCCTGTTTTGCTATGCACAAAGGAGCTGCAAGCTTTTCCTTGAGCAGTTGTTTGTGATATTGCTACCATGCAGGGAAGGGAATGGGGTTGCCATGAAAATGACCCATAGGCCATGCACAAAGCATTGAGACCTTGACACAAGCAGCTTCAGAATTTTGTGACGTTCCCTGCCTACAATACTACTGCAGGTAATTGCTAAGGGGTGTTGTAATGCTGCGACTGCCAACCGTGGGATCAAGATCATGGTGAGACCAGAATAATTAATGATGTCGGCTGACATTGGGGCTGGGGGAGGTGTCACTGGATGCCAGGGACTCTAAAAGGATCAGGGAGTGGTTAAGTGCTGGGGCTTTGAACCACCTGGGATGGATGGGGGCAGCTGGGAAAATTAAGAGTATACCAGCCTAGATAGTGGCTAAAGTGAAGGGCAAGTGGGGGAGTTCTACAGCAGTAGAACAAGTCACCCAGGGCTGAGGGCATGGCATAGCACCAAGTGACTTGCAGTATGCCATGCCCAGACCACCATAGCTACAACATGCCAGCATGTTATCTGATGCAGCCGCCATTTGTGCCTGCCAATATCTGGCCGCGTGATTTGCATAGTCACTTTGCTGCTTTAGAGACTCTCCCCATTGTAACTAAGTCATTCCATTGTGTATGGCAGTTATTGGTGGTGGCGCAACAGTGAGCCTGTTTGCACATTTGGCTGCCACCAGCTATGACTGAGAAACAAATAGTATATACTGCACTCCAGAGAATAAGTAGCGAACAATGATTGATGCTTCAGAATTTCAGTATATTTATTACTGAGCCAACTAGCTTAAATAATTCATACGGTGCTGGTCATATACACAGGCACAATACCCCAGCACTTCACCCTCATTAAGGCTTCATGATGGGGGTAATATTCCAGAGACATACATTGGTTTTTATAGTCCCTACTTGATGACATCACCAGTTAACGTTAACTATTTCTAATTATACAGTTAAATTAAATTAATGAATAACATGAGCATCTATAATGTCTTCAAGGTTTGGTTACAAAACTTAAAAATAATTACACACTTAACAGCAGGAAAGCATAACCTGATACCTCTCTACATGTTTTATATTTGAATCATTTTACAAACATTTTAATCTTTCAAAACATTGGCTTGTTCACTGTGTCACCGTTGCTGCATTCTATGACTGATTTAATACAAAAACTTTTATTACTAAACACTGGTGAACTACCTGAACTTTTCCAAAGAACATATATCTGTATATGCGTGGATTAATATTTAATATTTAATTAATCCACGCATATACAGATGTATGTTTTTTTGCAAAGGTTCAAGTAGTTCAAAAAAAGCTGGAAGAATGGTCAAAACAATAGCAGTTGAAATTCAGTGCCAAGAAGTGTAAAGTTATGCACCTGGGGAGAAAGAACCTGGGCAGGAAATGTATCCTTGGAGGGGAACAACTAACAGAAACTAAGGTTGAGAGGAATCTAGAAGTACTCATGTCTGATGATCTAAAGACAACCAGGCAATGCGAAAAGGCAGCACAGAAAGCTAACTGCATCCTTGGATGCATAGGTAGGGGTATCACGAGTAGAAAAAGCGAGGTGATAATCCCACTGTACAGGTCCTTGGTGAGGCCACATCTAGAGTATTGCGTCCAGTTCTGGAGACCACACCTCAAGAAAGACCGAGATCATATGGAGACCATTCAGAGGAAAGCTATGAAGATTTCAAAATAAGAGGTGTGCAAGAACAAGGGGGCACAATTTGAAGATGGGGGGGAGCGGCTCAGAGGCAATGTAAGGAAGTATTTTTTCACAGAGAGGGTTGTGGATGCATGGAACAGCCTTCCGGAGGAGGTTGTGGAGTCAAAAACAGTGGTTGAATTCAAGCATACATGGAACAGTCATAAGGCAATTCTAGAGGGTGGGGGTAGAAAGAAGTAGGCTGCTGGCTAACTAGGATCTGCAGCTTATCCATTAGGTAGGGAAATGGGCAGACTGGGTGGGCCAAGCGGTCCTTATCTGCCATCAGATTCTATGTTTCTTTGTTTCTATGATTCATGGACTTCATCAAGAACCCTACGAGTCAAGACTCGACCATCTCAAGATGTACTCACTGGAAAGGAGGAGGGATGGGGGATATGACTGAGACATTCAAATACCTCAAAGGATTTAACTCTGTACAAACTCAGGACCTTTTCAGAGAAAACTCATCTAGACGAACAAGGGGGCACAGCATGCACTTACAGGGAGGTAGATTCAAAACCAACATCAGGAAGTTTTTCTTCACTGAAAGGGTGGTGGAGCCTTGGAACAGTCTGCCCCCAGAGGTCGTGGCAGCAAAGACCAGTGAGAAAGTTCAAGCTGGCATGGGATAGGCACTGTGGAAACTTAGGAAGGAAAAAAGACACGGGGGTAGCCCACACAGGCAGACTAGATGGATCATATGGTCCCCTTCTGCTGGCTGTTCATGTTCTCGTGTTAACTCAAGATCATATGAGTATAATTAAGCATGGGAGACATTATAACATATGTTTTTACACTACTTTATTAACAAACCTGGATCTTGCAGTTCCTTGCAGGTTACAGTCTGTTCCAAGTTGGTCTTTTGTGATTACATCCTTTCAGTGCCTTGGATAGGTTCATGGACACTGCCCTTGGGGGTTTTGAGAAAGGGTTGATGACTGGGGTGGTGTTTGTGGACCTGACCAAGGCATTCGACCTGACTGAGTTTGATCTACTTGGTTTAAAATAGTCTGTGCTGGGGTTCTCTGAGGCTGCTACCTCTTGGGTTGGGCACTACTTGTTTAACCGGTCCCAGTTTAATATTGGGGCTACTGCTTCAGGTGTTGCTCAAATTCAGTGGAGTGTTCCCCAAGGGTCCATTCTGTGTCCTTTATTATTCTCCCTCTTTGTTAATCCGGTCCTCCAGTCTTTTAACTTTTGTGAATCTATTCTTTATGCAGATGATTTGATTTTGTTTCATCATTCTAAATTCTCCATTGGTTTAACAGGGGCCTTGGAGAAAGATTGTTTGGATGTTTGTCATTGGTTCTCTGATAATTCCTTGGTACTCAATTCATTAAAAACTAAATCCATGGTGTTTGTTATGTCTTCAATGCTCAGTGATAATCCCACCATATCTCTGAGGGATTTAAAGGGTAGTTTAATTGAACAAGTTTGTCAGTTTAAGTATTTGGGGGTGGTGTTGGACTCGGGGCTGACTTTGTCATTACAAATTCAATCAGTTACTTCAACTATTAATAGAAAATTGGGGTTATTATATAAATTTAGATCTTATTTTCCCTTGAAGTGTGGAAATCCATTGAGGTGGGTACCTTACTACCACACTTTACTACATTTGTAGTTTATACTTTAAATTGGAAACTAAAGAATTGCATTGTTTAAGGGTTATGTATAATAACATTTGTTGATTTGTTTTGTCTGTACCAGTTAGGTCACATCATTGTGACCTATACCAACAATTGGGTGGCTGTCTCCTGATGCTAGGATTGAGTATTTTTTTGGTTGTGCTGTTTTCAAAAGTATCTTTTTTTTGGTCCTTATTTCCACTTTATGATCTGATTACGTGCTGTGTTGTCCTCCCTAGTTTACGTTTTAATGGAATAGTGCATGATGCTGTTCTACACAAACTCAAGATTGGGTCACGTGCTTTTTCAATAGCAGCTCCTTCCTATTGGAATGTTTTACCTTTTGACAGTCCGCCACGCTACCTTTATCCAGAGTTTTTTAAGGAAAAATTGAAACAGCATTTATTGTCAAAATTTGTATGTAATTGTCTTGTGTAACATTATTTGTATAACTCTTGTCTTGATTTTGTATTGTTTGTTGGTTGTTCTTCTGGGTTGGAACTGAAAAAGGCCCTTTGGTCCAGTGTCCTTACCCGGTTAACAAATGAATAAAATAAAGTATGTAGCATAAGGAAGTTGTAACATGTATGCTACTAACTGAATTCATTAAAATAGCTGTAAAAACAACACTCTCTCTGTTTCCTTCAATTGTAGCCCATCTGAGTCTTTTAATCTTTCATCCCCTTCAGATTTCTTTTCAAGATATAAAGCTGTCCTTGATTGTGAAATGTAAAGAATCCACGTTTGCCACCTGTTTATAGAAGTCGCTGGATAATTTGATACCTTTTATTGGACGAACCTCAGTTTTGCACAGAGATGGTATAGTACACAAGCTTTTGGAACCCAGCAGGCCCCTTCATCTGGTGTAACCTAATGCAGGGACTTATTGGGACCAAAGTTTGTATACTGTACCATTTTTGTACAAGACATGTTGGTCCAATAAAAGATCAAACTATCCAGCAGTCCCTGTTTCCCAAGGGCCAGTATGGCTACAATCTTTTTACGAACCATCTAGAACAATTTTTTTTCTTCTTCAATTTAATATATGTTTGAGAATATCAGATCCCCATGTACGTCCTGTGGGGTAGTCTGGCTACTACCATTTCTTGGTAGTGACTTTGAAGGCAGCCACTGCCAATGGATTCCAGATGTATTCCTGTTCCCCTAAGTCTGATGGAGCTTTCTCCAGTACCGAGTTAGGGATATTTAACCCACTAGAGAACACAATAATATATTTCATTGCCACTTTGAGGTATCCCTATGGGGAAAATGTTGCCTTGTTTTCTCCCACCTTCTTTTTCCAGTTTAAAGGGTGATATCCATGTTTAACTTTGGCTGTTTCTTTCCAAAAATACCTTATCATGCTTTTCAATAGGAATGCATGCCAGCCTGGAGTTCGGGATAGCCTATTAGCTGGCTCAAGGTTGTCTCTCCATTGCTCATTACATGTTACTATGTCATTTTTTAAACAAACTCGTATAAGTTTGGAACCTAAATTCTCAACTGCTTTTTTTTTTATATAGTGTCGGTATCACCCATTTGACAATTTCTCCATTCATTATGCATAGATCTGAAGCAGCGATGGCTGAGTGCAAGGACAGAGGAGTGTGACCAGCTCCTAGAACTACTCCATTACTAACTAGGATCTTTGTCTCTGCCTCCCACTTTGGGAATTGTGAACACTGCAGTCTCATGCTTCTCCTGCTGTACCCTGTCTCCATTCATCCTGTGTCCATGATGACTCATCCCCTGCCTGCTTGGCATCCGTGCTGGCCTGTCTTTAGGGGTGCAGTGCTGTGGGAGGAGAGGCATAGATGCACAGACACTGATGACGGACAAAAATCTCCTGGTCATTCAGTCTGGCCTCCTTACCTAACTAATTCTGCCTTGTCCTAGTGGCAATCCTGCCCCCCCTTCTGTTAGCTTGTTCCACTTATCCACCACCATTTCCTTGAAAAAGTGCTTCCAGATGTTATTTTTGAATCTTCCCCCTGCCAGTTTTAGTCAATTCCCACTGTTCTTGTGTTTGAACTCCAAGGAGAATAGTTCCATGGCATCTGTTGTATTTATCCCATGCAGGTACTTGTATGTCTCCCTCATGTCACCCCTTGCCCTCCTTTTCTTCAGAGTGTTCATGTTTAAGTCCTGCAGCCTCTCCTCATATGTCAAGGCCATGCACCAGCTTAGTTGCACTGTATTGCCTCCAGCTTGTAGTAGTCTTTCCTCAGGTGTGGGCTCCAGTGCAAGTATCACTTCCCACTTTCTACTGCTTATCCCCCTCACTGTGCATCCCAACATGCTGTTTGCTTTGGTCGTTGCCCTGTTGCAGTATGCAGATGTTTTTAGGGTCTCCGATATTATCACCCCTAAATCCTTTTCTTCTTATTTAGTTGAAATGTTTCACCAGGAAAGGCCTACTGAGCTGAAACAGCTAATTTCCAGTTGTTCTGGGGGGAGAGGGAAGAGGAATACAGTTTAATGAACACAACAGTGTGACAAACTAATATACATACAATCTTACATAAAATACACAATTTATACCATACAGGTAATACAGAAATGGACAGAGGAGCATGTGAGAACTATAGGAAATTAAGGAGTTGTTGAAGGCATAGAGTGGAGCCTGGAGATATAGTAGAGATAGCGCGAACGAAGGTGGGACCGAGTGGATTGGTTGGGAGAGAGTTATAAGATAAGAAATAACTAGCAGAAGGCTGAGGGGAGAGAGAGAGAGAGAGAGAGATAGGAGGAAGCGGTATAAGGGGGTAGGTAGAGAATGGCTGGCAGACCTTCTTCCAGAGCGCAGTCCAACATTACCCTCACATTTTGTGCACCTTTGGGTTCCTTTTCCCAGTGTGCATCATGTTACATTTTTAGCATTGCCTTTTATTCTTGCTGTTGTATTACTGCATTACCCTTGTTTACATCATTTTTAGGGCTGCAGGTAGGCTGAGCCTGCAGCCCTATTGCGTCAACTCTAAAAATGAGCTGCAGGATTCAGACCGAAGAATGCTTCCTTTGTAGTTTTCAAATGATCCTTCTACTATTTTGCAGCCCTTCAGGTTAACCCTTGCAGTGCTGCAGACTAAACATCTGTGCAGAGCTCAGTCAAATAGATTAATTCTAGTTCTTTTGTCAGCCTTGTAGTTCTTCAGTGTCTACAAGAAACACTTTTTCTTTTTAATCCAACTTGGTAAACAGCATTTATAGAGCTAGTGCAAGACAGATAACAGCACCTAACTAAATTGCATGCTTGGTCATCTCTCCCTCCGTGTGTGTGTAGCAATGATTTACAGTACTTTTGAAACATAACAGAAGATTACTTCAGAGAAGCTAATTAACACCAGTATGCTTTTAGCTGAGAAGCACCTGAAGGGCAAAGTTTATCAAGCATTAACAACAAGTAGAGAGCTCTTCTCACATAAATTTTAAACTGTCTCAGTAAGTTTCAAAAAAGCACTCTGCTAATAGAAAAACCTTGGAATACTGTTGTCTCTCTAATACATGTAAGATGAGATTACAGCTTTTATTGCAAGTGTCCTTGTGTTTTAAAGAGCACAGTCAATGAAAGACAAAATGCTGAAATGAGGCCTAATTGCAAATTGAAATTAAAATAAATATATACACATACACACACATATATACATACATAACGATTAATCACAGAGACAGGAAGCATTTCCCAGGAATTAATGCATGGTTGGGGTGGGTGGGTGCACGAGGCCAAAGGCAGAGTGCTTCCCACCACCCAACTATGCATTAATTCCTGGAAAATGCCTCCTGTCGAGGGGATTAATGCACTTGTAACATGGCAAGTGCAGCGTGGGAATTCCTCAGATCAGTGATGCGGCTAGCAGAACTACTGAGGTCATTAACGACTCTTTCATCGAATGTGAACACTACAACAGTACTGCCGCCCACACTAACACTGTTCTCTCCTCCGTTCACTGTCTCCCTCTGGACTCTAAAGCTGTAGTTTGCAAGCTGAACGTATAGGTCAGACACAGGCATCACTGCGCTCCCTACCTCCCACAGTATTGTGACTGCTGTGCCACCTATACGTCGGGTTCCAAGTTTCACTGAAGCACGGTCCCAAAGTCACCAGACACTTTCTAGGATGCTGAGTGTTGCTTTTGTTAGTTTTAAAATGCAGCTGTGCATATCTAGGGAATTAATACATGGCAACGTTCGGGTCACGTTACCTCTTTCCTCCAATCAGTGTTTAGTATTTACGTACTACTATTAATGCTGTGTTACAAACAGATACACAGTATCCACATATATATTATATAAGGATGTATATGTATTTGTATATGTATACACACACATACCCACAGATACACACACACTATATATATATATATATATATATATATATATATATATATATATATATATATATATATAATGTGTGTGTGTGCATATATACACATACCTACCTACAAACACACACACAATGTATATACATACACACACACACACACACACACATATATATACTATATATATGTGTGTGTGAATATGTATATGTATGTATACATACACACACACACACACACACATATACATATACATATACATATACATATACATATATATTGGATCGATACCTCTGATTTGGGGGTGGAACCTGTTGGTTGGTCCGATCACTACACCGTGAGATTCAACTTTTGCACCCCCCTTCATAGGCCTACACTTGTGGAGATGGTCAGTTACCACCCTTTATGGGATGTTAGCCCTGAAGGCCTAGCGGCGGTGATTGACCTCTCGGAGTTCACTGTGGCAAGCAGGAATCCAGAGGCTTTGGTTCTTGCATATAATAAGACCATCTCCTTAGCGCTGGACTCTATTGCTCTAGTCTGTGTTCGCCCTCTCTCCCTTTGCCCTTAAGCCCCCTGGTTTGATGGGACCTGAGGGAGTTGTGGCCATTGGGATGAAGGTTAGAGTATCGTTGGCAGAAATCCACCCTGGAGGCCAACCACCTTAGATTGGTAGAGCAGTATCAAGTTTACCAATCAACGATCTCCCATAAGAAGGCAGAATTCCTGTGCAATCCAGCCTGTCTGCAGCTCTGAAGAGCTTTTTCGCAAGTGGAATGTGACAAGCTTACTCGGTTCTTTGTGAATAAAGTGGCTGACATGAGGGCGGAGATGCTCCTAATTCGCTGTATGGGAGATGCTGGTGATTGGTGCCAGGTCACCATCCCTTGTATTTCCTGGAGTACCTTTGACCAGCTAGAGTTCATGGATGTCATGCGGATTGTCCAGAGTATGTGCTCTACATGCTGTAGTTTGGACCCCGGCCCAACTTCCCTGATTATGGGTTGTTGTGATATTATCGTCCCGGTCCTGGCTCAGTCTGGTGCTCCCTTGACTAAGGTGAGTTTTCTAGCTCCCTGAAGGAGGCGGTGGTGACACCCCTCCTAAAGAAGGCTTCATTGGACCAGGACTGCTTGACCAACTACAGACCAATCTCAAACCTACCCATTATAGGGAAGGTTATTGAAAAAGTAATGGCGGTGCAATTGGAGAACCACTTGACCATCCATAACATCTATGAACCTCTCCAATCTGGTTTTCGAAAGAGGCACCCTACCAAGACTGCTCTGGTTCAGGTGCTCAGTGATCTTCTGATGGCTAGAGATCAGAGAAGCCACTCAATCTTGATGCTCCTTGATCTCTCTTCAGCTTTCGACACCGTGGACCATGGGATGCTGCTTCAACACCTGAGGTTCATCTGTCAAGTGGGGTCCCCCAGGGCTCAGAGCTGTCCCCCATGTTTGTGGTATATATGCTGCCCCTCGGAGACATTGTAAGACTTTATGGGCTGAGGTTTCACTGCTATGCTGATGATATCCAGCTCTACCTGTTTTTCGCACCTGACCAGGATAGTGCTCTCTCAGTGTTTAACAACTACCTCACAGAAAGCCAAGATTGGATAAATTCTAGTTGGCTAAAATTGAACACGGGAAAGACTGAGGTGATGGTTCTGGATCCAGGTCGCCGGATAGAGGGGTTGAGGGCTGGTCAGCCCTCTGGACATTTTGTGGGGGGCTCCCAGATCCTTACCTTTGAATGGGTGCGGGACCTGGGGGTTGGTGCTTGATGATGGGCTAACACTTCGATCCCAGGTGTCGGCAGTCATCAAGTCTTCCTTTTACCATCTTAGGAACATCGCCAGGATCAAGCACCTTGTTCCGTCTGGTGACCTTCCTACATTCATCCATGCCTTTGTGACCTTGCGCCTTGATTATTGCAGCTCCCTGTACTTAGGGCTAATTGGGGTTGATATCCACCACCTGCAGCTAGTGCAGAATGCTGCGGCAGGGCTGTTGACAAGGACTTTTCAGTCCTCTCATATTACACCTGTGCTGCACGATCTGCACTGACTGCCGATTCGGTGGCTGATCATCTTGAAAGTCTGATTTTACTGACTTATAATGCTCTACATGGACTGGGCCCTGACTACTTAAAAGAGCTTCTGGTACCCTACTGCCCCGAGTGACAGCTCCGTTCTGCTGATGAGGGGTTACTAGAGAGTCCAAGGGTGTCTTTAAAATCTTCTGGGGCCTGTGCATTTATGTGTGTGGCCCCAACCCTCTGGAATTCTCTACCCCGTCAGCTGCGGGAGTTCATGACTGAAATGACTGAAAACTTTCTTATGGTGTCGGGCTTTTAATTTAATTGATTAAGGGACTCTGACAGACCGTTTCATTTCTGTATTGTTGATTTGATTTTGTTTTAAATTCATTGTACAGTGCCTTGCTATCCTGAAAGGCGCTTAACTTAAAGACTATTATTATTTATACATATACATATATGTAAGTAATAAGCCACGACAGGGTATGCAGTAAAGGATTTTAATGCACGCCCCAGGGGTGTGCTAAGGCATGAGGCCAAAGGCCGGGTGTCCTTACGCCCCTGGGAAATGCATTAAAATCCTTTAATGCACACCCTGTCGTGGCTTATCACACTTATAAAATGGGCCACTATCATAAAAGAATGTTTGATTTACGCTGATACAGATTAAAACTTATTTACTATTTTCAAGAGTGTACAATACATTATCTCTAAAACATCTAAAATCTGAAAAAAGTAGTCCCTATTAATGAATAAAATAGCATCTCAGCAATAGGTTAACTAATACAGTACTTTGCAGTAAAAGTATTTATTAGTAGAGTTGGTTGAAAATAAATTTTCTCTAACATGTAAATTATCATATAAATGCACTTTTTTTTTTTTGTGCCTCCCCTTCTTCCTGGCTGCCCACTTCTTCGAGTCTGTAATGCCCCTCCCGACTGCCTGCCCTGACTCCCATACCGGCTATCGCCTCATATGGCAGTCCCCCTGGGTAACCTGGCGTAACCCTTCGCCGGCCGGGTTGGGGAAGGCACCGGTGGGGTGGCCAGCGCACTTTATCATTGGCTCGGGGTACTGCTGAGGCATGCCGATCATGGGATCGGCGGCAGCAGAGGGCAGAGAGACCGACATCGGCCAGCCAGGAAGCATTTTCCTGTTTTTTCTGTGGGGAGTGACGTCCTGACGTGAAGGCATACGCCGATGTCTGTCACTCCCCTTGAGCTTCGGACCAGGCATCACTGCTTTGCTCCCAGCCTCCGCCAGGAGTCGGCATGCACCGGTGCACATCCCCACCCTCCCCCCGGAGGAGGAGAGCTGTCCCCGGATGCTTCATCCTTCTCCGGCGACCTGAGTCCGTTCCTGAACCCGGGTCGCTGGCATCGCAGATGGAAATCCAACCACTGCGCCGACGGGCCGGCAATATAAATGTACTTTAACATCTGTAAATTTGTAAAACATAAGTAGTGTTTAAAACTTAATTTTCATTACACTGTAGTTATATAGTTTCATTGAAGGCAGCCTTCTCTTTATTTTTGTTTTTTATTTGTGTTGTGGGTTAGTACATAAAAAGAAAACTGCTATAGGATTGAGGTGAACGGTTAGTAAGAAAAAAAAAAAACTGTAAACCTGCCAAGTTGCCTTTTTTTGGTGGTGGTGGGGGATACATTTCACCTGAAAATGCCTTTATATGATTAAAATATACGTGTTTTTATAAACATAAGCAATGTAGTTAAGCAGTTTGGCTCTCCCTCTGCCTATGTAACTGTGTTTTCCCACATTTTCTCTTTGTTTATAAAGTATTACTATATTGCCTACTTTCTTCATCTTTTTTTTCTTTCTGTTTTTCCCCACATTCAAGACATAGAATGTTTATCATGGGGTCCAAGAGGGTAGCATCTTTCAGAAAAAGAGACGTGCAAGAACAAGGGGACACAATTTAAAGATAGAGGGGGGGGGCCGTTCAGGGGCAATGTAAGGAAGTATTTCACAGAGAGGGTAGTGGATGCATGGAACAACCTTCCTGAGGAGGTTGTGGGCTCTAAAACTGTGGGAGAATTCAAGAATGCATGGGACAGACATAAGGCAATTCTTGTGGGGGGTAGCAAGAAATAGGCTGTTGGTTAACTAGGATCTGCGGCCTATCCTGTAGGTAGAGAAATGGGCAGACTAGATGGGCCAAGCGGTCCTTATCTGCCGTAAAAGTCAATGTTTCTATGGAATACAGGGATTCAAAATTCTGCTCAGTTCCACTGGTAGAATGTTACTCTCCTAACATATTGTACACACACACACACACACACACACACTAAAGGCCTGTTTTAGAGCCAGAGACTCAATTATCTCACTGTCCGGGCAAGCAGAAGAGATTTCCCAGATGAACAGGTAAAGATAGAAGGGGGATTTTTCACTGTTAGTAAAGAAACAGTTGTAATGAAACTATAAACAGTACTTAATGTTTCTAATTTGTTTGTGTGTAAGGAGAGTGTGATGATCAGGTAACCAACATTTAATTAGTTTTATTTTTTATTTAAGGTAGTTTTATTTTTAGGGCCCAGTTGAAGGTTTTTACAGTGTAAAGGTAGCAGCCATGTTTGTGATGGAAGATCAGTTCTGGTTGCAGGGGGACTGATAGAAGAGAGTTCTGGTTGTAGGAGAACTGATTTGCCCATTGTGTGATGTGGTTTAGGACCAGGGTGACTGTGCATATATAGAGGTTTAATGTACAGTCAGCTGATGTCTCTTGGCCAATGAGATTTCTAGTTTTTTTCTTGCCATTTTATAAATATATTTATGCAATAGACGTGGACTCAGAAGCCATTGAATAAATAAAGGATTAAGTATGGGGTGCAGTGTGTTACGAGAATTTAATACACTCCTGTGTTGTTAGATGGCACATAAACCTCGACAGCGAAGCCCGAGGGGTTTATGGTAGCCATCCAACAACGAGGGTGTGTTAAGTTAGAGTGTATACACTGCACCCCATATTTTGTTTGATATAATTTAAGGGGTTGCGTTTTTTCACCAACTGTGGTGCAGAAATAAAAAGTTTTATTTATTTTGATCCAACGCGGTCAGCACTTGGCCAGTGATGTAACCACCTACTCACCACCCCAGCCAGGAGTGAAGTTAGAGGAGGAGGAGGCAAAAAATGCTGGTTGGTGAGGGGTGCTGGAGACAGGCAGTAGAAGGGATGACTTGGAGGCCTTGCTGATCTCAAAGCTCCTGTCTTGTCCGGCCTGAGAGTGCACAAGATTGTGTATGTGGCTTCCCTTGTGGGCACTGCCGACGAGGGGCCGAAGCTATTTTGAAAAAAAAAAAAAAATGGGAAACCTTAGCGCACAGCAGGGATCTGGACTACACTCTCTTCTGAGGTACCGACGACAGTCTGACACAGAGTCATGTATTAACAAAATGCCGTAATACACATACGTGTATTATGGCATTTAATACACGGCTTTTTCAATGGGGAAAAAATGCAGCCCATTAATTATATAAAGAATAATGGATGGGGAAGGGTTTGATATGATAATTTAATGCACACCCGAGTTGTGGGATGCTACATAAACCCCGAGGGCAAAGCCCGAGGGGTTTATCAAAGCATCCCACAACGAGGGTGTGCATTAAATTCTCATATGAAAAACCCTCCCCATCTTTTATTTTTTATAATAACAGACCAGCAATTTTTCTCCAGCAGTTTGTGAGACTGTTTGGCCCTGCCCACACACAGAATGTTGGCCAATGAGGCAGCAGCATAGTTTGACTGGCATGGCTCATGAATGTCATAACAACCAGCTGGTTGTTATGGAAAATATCAACCTGGTCAGTACATTGAGAGAAATTGCTGACCAGTTATTATATCCATTTATCTTCACAGCCACTGAACAAATAAAATTTATCCATATAGTAGCTATGTCACAATTACTCTGGAACTTATTTAGAACGTTCAGCCTCAGTAGCAGTACTACCCATATTTAAATGCGAAATAACTTTAAAATGAAAAAATATAGCATGGTACTGCAAGCATGAAAGTTGTTCAGCACAAAATTATCTACAAAATGAGTGGTGTTTCATTTATAGATACTGTACAGATTTTTTATAATTAGCAAGAAAGAGCAGAACATGCAATTTTTTGTGCACTTTTTTGACAAACATATGCAAAAACAAAATAAGCAATCAAAAGCAAATGTCCCTGCACTGACAGAAAGCATCCCTGTGCTGTTTGACCTCAGACACCTCACTCGTGGTATACGCCACTCATGAGGCTTCCCGAGGTCAAACAACACTTGTGTAGATAAATTATTTATATGACAGCTCTCCATTGTAGATTATTTATATATATATATCTATATATATATATATATATATATATATATTCATTGTAGATCATACATATATATACACACACACATATACATGCATACATATACACAAACATATACATATGACATCCAGAGGGTTTAAAGTGAAGTTTATTCAAAGTGAGCAAATGTTTCAAACAAAATATAATATAGAACTTAGCTTGACATTTTCTCAACTATACTCTCAACCAGTTAATGCACTACATAAATGTTAAAGCCTTCAGTGTTGTATCAGCATTTAATACATATCATCAATTGTAAGTATAAGTACCGAATAAAAAAACAAAACTACTTGTCAAGGACCCCCAAGAAAATGAGACCATGAGCCTGATATGTACAGATTTCAATACAGTGTCAATGTATAACAAACATGTACAGAACCAGTCTAAGGAATCCATATAAAAACTCATAGGAATAAAATCCCACAGCTCTCCCTTTCCCTGGGAAAGGTAACTAGTAGGAATGCGATATATGTACACGAGTCCTAATACATCATCATTCACATCAATATCTTCAATATTTACCCAAAGGGATTGAAGAGTTGATTTATAGTAACCTTTTCAGGACCTATGTAATTAATGACATTGGAACTCTCACAGTGTTATATTTGTAGGAAGGGTAAATAAATGCTAGGCAGCTAGTGTTTTAGGCATTTTCTGAGGTTGCAAGGGGCAAAGAATCATAGAAGTGTCAACTGCAGCCTCCTTTTCCCCTGTATTTTCCATGTAAAACTGTTGCAATCTCTCAAGCTTTGCTCCCAATGTTTACATATCTCCAGAACCTCTTCATGGTATTGTAGCATTATTGCAATATACTGGCACAGCTGGATAGCCTGACTGAGATGCAGTATGTCCTATTCAGTGGGTCATACTTTTATTCATTTTGGCAATGTACTGACACAGGATGGCATTGATGAGATGCAGGCTTTCATTTTCAGAGGGGTCCTAATTTTATCCATTTCTACAATGTACGGATACAAGTTAGGCTGGCCAAAATGCAGCATCTTATTTTCAGTGGGGTCTTAACTTTTACCCACGCTTGAGTTCCAACAGAGGATACAGCATATAACTGCAGAGCAGTTCCAGATTGCATCCTTGGCCCTCTCTTCCAATGTGTGTATGTGTGTAGCAATAATTTACAGTATTTTCTCTGAAGAGTTGATTTATGTTGACCCTTTCAGGGACCTAGCTAAATAGTGGCATTGGAACTCTTATGGTTTTATATTTGCAGGAATGGTAAATGCTAGTAAGCTAATGTTTTAGGGGGGTTCAGAGGTTGCAAGGGGCATCATAGGGGATTACAGAGAAATCATATTCAATATTTTTACCACCACATTTCAACATAGCCATTCTGAAACATCAACTCATGAATGTGACAGCTGTTATTTTTCAACTCCTGCTCAGTATGTGTGTTTGCAGCCCAAACTCTGATTTTGCTGTCCCTGCACAACATTGCCTTTACACCAGGAGTTAAACATTTTCTCTGCCCTTCTTTGAGGCAGGCTCATCACAAGGCTTTGTCGAAAATTTGGTGTAAAAATATTTAAAAAAACATAATTTTCAATATTTTAAACCCAGATTCCTCTCCTGCAGCCCTATTGGCTCTGGCCAGATTTTGTTTATATAGCAAGTACAACTACTGTTATGCATTTTGTTCAGGCCAAAGTACATACTTTATCAACTTCCTGGCTAAGATTGGGTTTTATGCTCTATAAAGTATACTTTTTATTTATTTGTTTATTTAAAAGTTGGTAACCGGGAAAGATTCACTGAGCTGAGGCTCATTTACAGGTGTGACCCGGGGGAAGGGAAAGAAGGAGAAACCACTTACTTGAGGGAGGGATAAGCAGGATAGAATAGATCTGAGCCAGTATTTGGTGATGAAGGTGGCACAGTGGGACTGGCGACATGAAGGGAAGGGGAGGATAGAAAGGGAGGAATAGAGGGAACAGTGATGAGTGTGGAGGGGAGAGTTGGTGGCAGAATGGCAGAAGATGTTACAGAGGGTATCCAATTTAGCGAGGAAGGGGAAGTACCATAGACCATGCCAGCATAATCAAAGATCAGGAGGACCATTTTGGTTACTAGCTCCCAGCAGATCTGGAGGGACAGGCATTCCTTTTCACAGTACAAGGCACCAAGTTTTGGGCAGAGTTTGGCATAAATGTCTTTGATGTGGATGGAGAAATCGAGCTTGCTGTGAAGCCAGATTCCAAGGTACTTGAAGGCAGAGACAGCCTCCAGAGGGATACCATCAATTATGGAGAAAGCAGTGGGAGGTAAGAGCCTATCCAGTTTCTGACTGGTCCTGAAGGTCATAGTGACAGTCTTCTTTTTGTTGACCCTGAGTTGGGTTGGCGTGGAACCAATGCAGAACATTGTGGAAGTCCTTTTGGAGCAGATCTTCCACAGCTGAAGCTGAAGTGCTGGAGGTGTAAATTACCATATCATCCACTTACGTTGTATATGCAAAAAGACACCGTCAGAGGGGAGGTTGTTCAGGAAAATGGAGAACAGAACAGGGCCCAGGACAGAGCCCTGCCAGGGACACCTGCTAAGATGGGGAGAGTGGGGGACAGGATGCCACACACTTGTACCGACTGCTGACAGCCCATGAGGTATGAGCAGAACCAGCCAACAGCAGATGCTGAGAAGCCTGCAGAGCTCGGCTTGTTGAGAAGAGGGTGGAACACAGAGTAAAAGGCTTTGGCCAGACCAATGAATATAGCGGAGGTGATATGTCCCTGATCCATCCCCGGAGGATGGAATTAGTTACCTTCAGCAAGGAAGATATGGTGGAGTGGTGCTTCCTAAAACCAGACTGAAAGGGGGATAGGAAATCTGAGGAATAAAGGTAAGCAAGTCTGGAGTAAATGAGGGTCTCCTGAAGCTTATCAAGAGAAGGGAAGAAGTGATATTGGCTGGTAGTTGCCAGGGGAGGAGAGGCTGCCCCCTTTGTATAGAGGTAAGATCTTTGCTATCTTCCAGGGCTGAGGGACAGTGCAATGGGAGGAGAGGTTCAAAAGGTGAGCAAGTGGAGAGGCAGGAGCTGGAGCCAAGATTCGTAGAAGTTTGGGGTCCAGCCCGTTGGGGCTTGGACTTAAATGGGTTAAGTGAAGAAGGAAGACACCATGGTGGGAGGCATGGGGAAATGGAAGCTTTTCAGGAGGGGGAGATGGAAGCATGGGACTGAGAGGGCGTGATCAGAGGACTCTTATAAGGGAACAGCACAGGTGGTGAAGAATTTGTTAAAATGAATGGTAACTGCTGGCCCAGTGGCATGGAGGGCTATGGCATCACTGCTTTACCGGTGACCTGCGTTCGCGGTGCGAGCACATCGCCCAGGGAGGGAGAGGATTGAGCGCCTGGAAGACAGCTTTCTTCTCCTGGGGGAAGGTAGGGACACAGACCAGCACTTGCCTGACCCGCTGGGGGGGCTGGCATGCCAGATCCCACAATGTGGGGGTGGAGGTGAAGCAGCCGCCTGATGTACAGTGTGCGTACATGCGCACTGGGCATCATTGACCGCACTGCACGCTCCCAACTGCAACAAGGAAAACTGAAAAAAATGGTTCCTGCCCCAGCAAAATGATAGTGCCCCCGCAGTGTCGCCTCGAGAGGACACCTCCCGAGCTGGATCTGTGCCGGTGAGTCGAGAGAACTTCCCACCCCTGCCATGAAGGGTAAGTCGTGGGGTGATAGGGAGGGGCTGATGCTCTGGGCTGGGGAGGAGGGGCGCGAGGTGGATGGTGGGGACCAAGGGGAGAAACAGTAATAAAAAAAAAAAAAAAAAGAGTGGCAACTGAGCAGGGATCAGAGACCAACAAACCATCCACTTGGAGGACGGGGGAAGGGGAGAGAACTGGGCTGGAGGATCAAAGGAGTAGTGAATAACCTTCCAAAAATTAGTGGGAGAATTATGGTTAGAGTGGAGATTAGATTTGAAATAGAGGGCCTTGCCTTCGTGCAAGAATTCTTGAGTGACGTTTAGGACTGTAGGTCAGGCAGGGATTGTGAGAATTTGAAACAAGCCCACACTTAGTCATGAGACTTGCAAAGATTGATCATTTCAGGGGTGATGAGAGAGCCTGACTGTAGATTTACATAGAGGGGACATGGATTTTCCAGTTGTGGTTTAAAAAAAAAAAAAAAGTGATGAGGAAGTGGAACTGTTTACTACATTATATATGTTTGTCACTGTTGAAAATTTTCAATAAAAAGTGTAATTTAAAATAAGTTTGCCTGCCAGATCTGGGCCCAGCTCTCCAAATTGCCCAGCTTCTCCCTTAGTTCCAGTCTCCCTTCCTCTGTGTCTACCCTTGTGCAAATCTTTGTCTTCTGCCGAGGCAGCTCTTAACCTTGATACCTTCACCTATGTCACAGATGAAAACATTGAAGAGGACAGTTCCTAGTACCATCCCCTAAACTACCCTGCTGGTCACTTCCCTCACCTCTGAAAACTCCCCATTGACAACCATTCTTTTTGTGTTCTGCACCCCAGCCAGCTGTCTACTCAATTTGCCATTTTTTCATCTACCCCAAGCTCCCTAATCTTTTTGACCAGCCCCCTGTGGAGGACCGAGTTAAAGGCCTTGCTGGAGTCAAGGTATACTATATCAGTTGCCTGCCTTTTGTCTGCTGCTGTGGTAACCTAGTTTAAAAAAAAAAAAAAAAAGTTGACCAGATTCATCTGGTAAGACCATCTCTTTCGTGAACCCATGCTGTCTGGGGTCCTGCAGCCCATTGCCATCTATGAAGTCCGCTAGCTCCTCTCTGTCTATGATCTTCCCCATTGTAGATGTCAAGCTGACTGGCCTATAGTTCCTGACTCATCCTTCATTCCACTTTTGTGTAATGGAACCACATCTGCTGTCCTTCTGCCCCTAGGGACCACTCCCATGCCTAGTGAGCTGTTGAAAATGTCTGCTAGTGGTGCTGCTATAACCCTTGCTACATCATATAGTATCCTGAGTTGTAAGCTGTCATGTCCCATCGGTTAATCTACTTTCAGCCCTGCTAGCTTTTCTAACACCCTTTTCACCATCATCTGGAATTTTGCTCCAGTGTCTTTGTTCCCTGCCTTCCTAACACCACAGTCTGGCAGTGGCTCATCTTTCTCCTTAGTAAAAATCAAACGAAAATAATTGTTCAGGACAGTATCTCTGCCTTCTTCTTTTTCCTTCCTCCTACTCCTCGTTGCCCTTTTAAGTTTCACTATATGGCCCGGCCCGGTGGCGTAGAGGGTTGAGGTGCTGGAGGTCACACCTCGCGCCATGCTGGAGACCAGGGTTCAGGAATGAGCCTGGGTCGGTGGGACTAGAGCAGGCTGCCAGCTGGCATCCCTCTAACTCAGAATAGGGTAGCAGGCCTCCTCGGAGCTTGGCCGCCCTCTGGTGGAGGCAGGAGAAGTGACGCCTCTCCGAGGACCTTCAGCGTAAGCCATTGGGGAGAGGGCGGAGGAGACCCCACCTGAAGCTGTGGTGCGCATGTGTGCCTCCACTTCCAGGGGTCTCAGGTGTAGGTCCACGGGAGTAAACGGAGGAAAAAGTGGGCGGCTGCCGAAGATTATACCTCCGGACTGGCTCTGGGGATCTGCCAGGCGCACATGGCGCTACAAGCCCCTGAAAGACCCCGAGCCAGGTAGGCTGGTGGACAATGAGGGAGGACCTGCCACAGGCGGATAAAATAAGTTTGGGGGGGGGGGAGCTTCACTATACCGCATAGACTTTGCACTTCTGCTGAATGTACTGAAAAAATGCCTTATCCTCTTTCTTCACCCCCAATGCCAACCGGAGCTCTGTCTCCACTTTGGCCTGCCTTACCTTCCTGGTGGTTTCTCTTGTTGCTTCCAGATACTTCAACCTATCTTCTTCTCCTTGACTACCATTCTACTTGGAAAATGCTTTCTTTTTGGTTCTTACTGCCACCTTTACAACGGCTGCGAACCACATTAGCTCCTTAGCCCTTTTACCCTTGGATACCTTTGAATGGAATTATCTGCCCCTTCTATCATTGCCTTTTTAAATGCTGACCACTTTTCTTCTGTGCCCCTGTCTTCAGTATGTCCTTCACGCTATCCTCCAGTTTTTCCTTTCTTTTGCCGAAGTCCTTTTTTTTTTTTTTAGTCTCATACTGTACCCTTATTCCTTTTGCTCCTTTGGTTACCCCCACCTGAACTTCCAGTGCTGCTGCCCAGTGGTTGCTGGAACTGAGTGGTTCCAGGACTGTTGCTTTCTGAATCTACTCACTGTTGGTGAGCACCAGGTCTGACAGAGCCTTCTCACTCACTGGGGCCTGAACTAATTGCTGTAGAAATGTTTTCTGGCAGACATCCACCAGGATCTGATCCTAGTACAAGCTATGATCGGAGCTTTCCAGTCCATGTCCGGCATGTTGAAATGCACAACTACAACTACTTCCCCAGGCTTGCTATCCTCTTAAGTGTCTCTTTCAGTGCCATGTCTATCCCTTGATCCATGCCCGGTGGCCTGTAGACCACCCCAATCCAAATTGGTTTCCCCTTCCGTCTTTCTGCTGGTATCCACAGGGCTTCTAGTTCATTCGATTTCCCTAGACAAACTATTTCTATTACCTCAATCCCTTCAGTACTACCCCTTCTTCTCTGCCCTTAGCCCTATCCCTTCTAATTATGGTGTAGCCTGGTATGATCATGTCTGTCATGATTGGAAGTTGCCCACATCTCTGTTACTGCCACCAGGTCATGTCCCCCCTCCTTGACCACTCCCTGAAGTTTCAACATTTTGTTGCCCAAGCTTCTAGCATTGGCACATACAATTTTCGATCACTCCCCCTTTTTCCACAAGTTTACTTATCCTGCTGAGTTACTGAGGGGAGCCCTTTTGAAGTAAACACTCTTCGCTCAAGTTATTGTAAGGCAGTAGTTAAACCTTGTTCCAAGTTGTTAGCAGCGCTGTGTTCACTAACATACTGTGTATGTCTTTTTAGGATGCAACTTAGGATCTAAACAAATACAAATAAATTAACCCTGTGAAAAATTAAGAATATATACAAGGGTGCACAAGCAATAATCTTTATTGAATGGTACTGTATACACCAAAGAATTAAAAATGTAACGATATCATATTAAAAAAAAATGCTGATCAATGACATAAAATAAATGTATTTACAGATGTGTAACAAAGAATAAACCCCGTGAACAAGCTCCAAGTCGAGCGAAACGTAAGGGGAAGAGAAATAAAAAGAAAGATTGAAGAACAATAATGTGAGCGAAGAGTGTTTACTTCAAAAGGGCCCCCCCAACATTTCCTGTATTTTTTCTTGAATTTGAAAGCCTAGATTGGGGGCCGAAGAACCTAGAAGAGAACCATTACCCACTAAACAATATTTACATTACTGAGGGGAGGCCAGAAAGGCTCCCCTCGTTTGTGACAGTTTTTGTGTGTGCCTTGCCACTCTGACTTACTCCCTTTACTAGTTTAAACAATGTGCTGTGCTTACCTTTCTTCCAGAACCCTCCTGCCCTCCTAGTTAGGGTGCAAGCTGTGTCTTTTGCTCAACCTCTCAATGTTAGCCCCAGTCCCTGTTGAATTGACATCCATCCTCCCTGCACCAACACTTTATGCATTGAACTGGATCATGTGGAGCTCTCCCTTTTGGTTTAGGCATTCATTCACTGGGTAAGCACACTGAGCTGAGGCCTGTTTTCAGAAATGACCCAGAGCCGCATTAAAAATAAGGCTTAGCGAGGTTGTGGACAGATTGGTACACATCATCACATTTTCTGGGAATGCCCAGGGGCTGAGAGGTTTTTGGTCCAAGTTCCATCAAGAATTATGTCGAATTTGGGGGGTAGACATCGAATGTCAGTTCAAATATTTGGTGTTAGGGATGAAAATTAATACAATCTGAAACCACTCACAGCAAAACTTACTTAGAACGCTAAGTATTGCAGCACATAAAGAGAGCACATCGAATTGGCTCACCCCGCCGCCATACAAATCCTGGGTAGCCAGGGTTAATAACCTACAAAGAATGGAGGAAATCAGTCAAACTGAGGTTAACATTAAATAAGCGCACAGATATTTGGACCAGAGGGACAGAAAGAGGGGATGCACCCAACCAAAGTCAAGGAGCTAAGGAAGTGAGGTAAGAAGCATGAAAAAGGATACCAATGCCTGCCCTGTCTCACTCTCAAACTGGTTTAATACGTTGAAAAATGTGAAGACATAACCTGATAAAGAGGCTTTGTTCTACTCTGTTATTAATAAACATGGTAATACATGGCTGGTCATAGTTAAGACCTGCTTGCCTTTAGATAGTTATAGTTACAGATAATTACAGCTTTTTATTTATTACTACTGAATACAGATATAGTTTCACATAGAACAATTAATACAGGTAACAAAGAGGTAAGAAAAATAATGATGAGAACACACACTTATAACTGAAATTAATGATGGAACCGTAGTATGAGCAAAGACCAGTGAGATTTTATAGGGTTAACAGATATTTAGTTTGCTTGTATTTCTACTAGGAGCAATGTAAAGTTACTAATGAACAGAATTCTGCTACAAAATCTGTAAAGTTGAACTGTATAACCATCTTAACAATAAAGCTAAATTTTAAAAAATAAGGCTTAGTTGGCATAATAAACAATAAGGTACATAAATACAAAATACATACAAAACTTACAAAAATTACATTCTGAAAAACATTTACATTTAGCTTGTAATTGTAAATAGTTTACAAAAACGTTTTTGAAGTTAACATGGCCAGTAAGATCTATACAACACTGAGGCAGTGAATTCCAAAGTTTGGGACGTTGGACTGAAAAAGCCCTCTTCCCGACACTAGTTGAGGTTCTGGTTAATGCCAGATGAAAAGAAGAGGAAGATGGAAGTGTTCTTACTTCTCCCTTTACTTCCAGTAAAGCAAATAAAGGGGATCAATGTCTGAGTTTAATTGGATTGTTAAGCATGCAGCCTAAGCTGTATTGAAAGCTCAACTTAGGGGGCAACCATCCAAGATCATTATAAAGAGTGCAGTGATGGGTCATATATGGCCTGGTTGTTACAAATCTACAAATTAAATTGAAGGTCTTGTTAACTAGATCCAGATCCGTAACCGTTAACTTGGCAAATAAAAATTAGTTGTAATACAAAGTTGGTAGTAATACACTTTTAGATATGGATTCTCTAGCGAGGCAGTCCGTAATCCTATATAAAACACCCAGTCTCTGGTTTACAGGTTTAACTGGTTTACTAATCTGTGCTGAGAAAGTAAGATTAGAATCCAAAAGTACTCCTAGGTACTTAGATTCTGTAACTTGTTGTAACATCAATCCAGTTAGATCAAACACTTGTAATGATTGAGATTTAATCAATTTGGGTTTAGAGCCAAATAAAATGCACCGATTCTTTTTTTTTTTTTTTTTTTTAAGTATTTAACATTAATTGGTGCTGCAGTGGCCATCTATTTAAAGCAGAAAAATCATGATTTAAGGAGAGATTAATTTCATCAGCTGTTGCTGAACTGGAGAATAAAATGTCATCTGTGTAAAGTAATATTCTTGACTTAAATGGTATTTTAGAAACTGAATCAATGTATAAAGAAAACAGGGATCCAAAAAATGGACCCCTGATGGACTCTCTGCCCTAGTATACATGTCTGGGATTTAACCCAATTAAAGCAAACCCTTAAAGGGCGATTTGAAAGATAACTTTGGATCAACTCACAGGGTTTATCTGCTGGGCCAATGTTCTTCAGTCTCCGGAGCAGCATGGTGTGATTTACCAAGTGGAAAGCCTTAGATCAACAAATGCTGCCCCAGTCAGCATCCCTGAGTCCATAGATCTTAAGGTATGGTTGGTAAAGAAAGCTAGGCCAGTAACCGGTATGGCTATGGTAGTACCTTGGAGAAAGCTACCACTCCTGCTGTGTTCTTCACTACCATTCCCAGAACACACAAGTTGGCCTTCACTTGTTCCCTGCTCCGCATTGCTCAGCTCATTCGTTCACACATGTACAGTCAGATCTGGTCTTTCCACCCCTTCTCTGAGCTCACCACCCTGACAGTAAATCTGTCCAGTGTTGCCCCAGGATAACAGCAGATGAACTCTTTGCCATTGGGGTGAGACCCAGTTCCCTTACAGTGCCCTTTACTATTGAGTCCCCTACTACCTTTGGGGCTTGACCCTCCTCCCGGTCTGCTGTCTAGCAGAGCCTGCCTGCTGGGCAAGCTGGCTCCTTTCTCTCTCCTTGTGGGAGAGTGGGGGACCTCCTGTTGCAACACAGTGAACCTACTGCTAGTGCACAGCCTTGATTCCTCGGGCTTGGGTTTCCCTCTCTCCTCATCTAAGAGGCAGCTGTCTTCATAAAATTCTGTTTATTTATGTCACGATATTTTTACAGGACAGCATATTAAGCCCAAAGACTTGTTTACAATATGGTCCTGCCCAAGATGGCTAACAGTTACACAGACAATGATGCATGCTAACAGATTATGTACATGTTGGGCAAACAAACATTTACATGATTATTATGCTTCCAGGCTTAAACAGAGATGCTCTGTCTCAGAGTTTAGTGATTATTCTTCTAAAATTAGTAAGGGGAGCTATTACATATCAGTTGAGGTGAGTTCTGCGGTGCAGGGCCTGCACACAGAAAGTAGGCTTTGACAACTAGTTTTAACTTTAGGGATGTTTAAATTGCCATTGATACTGCTTCTAGTTTCTGGCGAGTGGAAATTTGATAGAGGCTAAAGTTTTTATGTCAGGTTATCAGGGGGTTTAGGTTTTAAGCTTGAGGCACATCACAATTGCAAGATGTATATACAATATGTATGTATATATGTATATGTGTGTGTGTGTATATGTATATACTGTGTGTGTGTGTGTGTGTGTGTGT
The DNA here is from genome assembly GCA_016271365.2 of Neoceratodus forsteri. Taxonomy (NCBI): domain Eukaryota; kingdom Metazoa; phylum Chordata; order Ceratodontiformes; family Ceratodontidae; genus Neoceratodus; species Neoceratodus forsteri. The sequence continues at coordinate 1,524,297,013 of CM028131.1, forward strand.
GTATATATATATATATATATATATATATATATATATATATATATATATATATATATATATATATGTGTGTGTGTACATTTGTAGAGTAAATAGTGGATCTTACTTATGATACAGTTCTTGCAGCAGGTAACACCATTAGGACTGAAGCCGGCAGGCAGCAGGACCTGGAATTCTTCTAGCTAGCTATCTTCAGGAGGGACCGCCTCTGGCGTTGGTCCCGCCTCCCGACGTCAGGCGTAGTATACATAAGGAGGCGGTCCCGCCAGATTCCCCAGTTCTTTTCCCGCCGTCGACTTGCATGTCTCGACCCTTCAGATCGTTTCTAGCGCGTGACGCATGGTTAAGTTCTTCCTTCGGGAAAAAGTTCAGTTTTTCGGCTTCGTTGCTGTCTGATGTCCTCTCCAACCTCCGTTGAAGGCCATCCCTCGAAGTGCGCCTGTGGGAAGCAAATCCCTTTCAAGGATCCGCATTCGGCCTGCGTCCAGTGCCTAGGCCCAGACCACGACACCCGGTCCTGTATTTTCTGCCAGGGGTTCAACAGCCGGACCCGGATCCGTTGCCAGAAGGCTCTGCAGGCATTTCTGCTCAAGGAGAAAGTTAAGGCTATGGACACCTCCAAGGGGAGTTCTGCTGAGAAAGCCCGGAAACACTCTGAGAAGCACAGGGAGAAGGCTCCATCCAAGTCCCCTTCTAGGGCTTCAGACTCCCATAGTTCCGGCTCCCGGTCCGACCACTCACCTTCCCGGGCCCGTTCTCAGCCTCCCTCCGCTGCGGTGAAGAAACCTTCGGGCTCTTCTTCCTTCTCACAGGCCAAGACCTCCAGGCCCTCTTCGTCGTCGTCTTCTTCTTCCAAAGTCCTGGTCAGGTCTGGGGACCATCATCATCACTACAAGTCGGGTTCCCACCATCCCGAACCCGACGTCAGGTCTGCCTCCTTGCCTCCTCCTCCCCAGTGGAAGACCAAGGAGCTTGCCTCGCTCAAGAAGCCGTTGGACTCGACGTCGGCCTCTCATCATAGGTCCCAGGAGCCGTCGACCGCCAGACGCCCATTGCCGGTCAGGCCTTCGCCTCTCGGTCGTCGGCAGGAGGGCCGACGTCCGCACGAGTCGAGAAGAGGACCCCGGCACCTCCTACCGACGTCGGTCAGGAGACCATTATGGAGGAGGAACTGACACAGCCCGAGGACCAGATGGGCTAACCAGGTCCTGTCGAGCCTCCCAGGGAACCTTCCCCACAACCTGAGACTCCCAAGGAGCCGACGCTGGAACCCAACGACCGACCACCGGCACCTGGCCCGTCGTCGGGCCTTTCTTTTTCTGAGGTTAAGGAGCTTTTCGCCCACTGGTGGGATACCATTAAAAAGGATGTTCCCACACCACCTCCGACACCTCCTCCGACACCTGCAACCCCTCCGGCTCCTGCGCCCCCTTCTCCATCCGGGGCAGCAGGCCGAGTACCTCCCCCCCCAGGAGCCTACGGACCCTCCAAGGGGAAGACCAGATAAAAGGAGACCTCCGTCTAGATCCTCTTCAGGGTCACCCGGTCCCAAGAGACCCAGAAGACGCCGCCGTTCGACTTCGACGGAGGATACAGGATCAGAATCCTCGACAAGATCCAGATCCCTCTCTCCTCTTCCAATCTCCTCTCCGGACCCACGTGAGCTTCCTAGATCTCCTCCGGATGACCCATCATTCTCGGAAATCATGAGGCATATCCAAGAGAACATGGGCTGGGATGCAGAAGAGTTAGATCCCGAGAGACTACGCCTTGCTAGGTATCTTCGGCAGAAGGATCCAAAGCCTGTGGTGGTGCCACCCTTGGTGGACACTTTTGTGGACATCACCAAGGCAGCGTGGAAGCATCCACATTCGCTCCCGTCAATGCTGAAGAAAGCTGACCGCCTGTACAAGGCTCCAAAGGAGGACCAGTACTTGGCTCAACATCCTCTGGCCAACTCTCTGGTCATAACAGCATCTCATGACTGGTCCCAGAGACCACAACATTTGAGCACCCTGCCACCGGACCCGGAGTCCAAACAGCTGGACGCTATGGGCAGGTGCATGTATGCTTCCGCTACCTGCGCCATCAGATCCCTGAACTACTTGACCCACATGGTGCAGTTCCAAAATGCTTTGTGGGAACAGGGACTTGATCTGGCGGAGAAATTGCCAGAAGGTGAGCAGAAGGAGGAGATGTTGCAGCTCCTCCGTACGGGTTCGGACGTGGGAACCCAGGTACTGCGAGCCGCGTATGATTCCGCGGACTCCTCGACCAGAGCGGCAGCTTCAGGCGTATGCCTCCAGAGACACTCATGGCTTTGTGTCTCCGGATTTACCCCGGACGTCCAGAAGAACATCATGGACACCTCTTTCCAAGGAGAAGTTCTCTTTGGTGCACCCTCTGAGAAGGTTCTCACCAAGCTCCAAGAGGCTGGGAAGGCGGTGAGGTCGGTCCAGGCGATGTACCGACCGAAGCTTAGTTCCTTTCATAGGAACCAAAGCCGTTTTCATGGACGGACGCAGAGACAACAGTCCCGCACCGGTCCACAACAGAGGGGCTCTGGTTCCCGGAGAGCCCAGAGAAGACAGCCCGCGGGCAGAAGTCAGCGTCCAGCCAAGCTGGCCAAGCCCGCGGCTCCCTCCGCCACCACAGCCTGACTCCTTCCCGGCCCCCCGCCCCTCAGGATCAACGGGACATCAAGGTCGGGGGTCGTATTGCAAATTACCTGCCAGGATGGCAGGCCATAACCACCGACGTGGGTTCTTCAGTTGGTCCAAAAAGGCCACTTTATAGAATTCGCAGACAAGCTGCCCTCGAGGCCTCCTCTGCTTTCCCGTTACTTGGGTCAGCACACATTGCTTATCAGGCAAGAAATACTCATGCTCCTGCAGAAGGGAGCAGTGGAGTATGTTCCAGAGAACCAGATAGAATCCGGATGCTATTCCCACTTCTTTCTGGTTCCCAAGAAAACAGGGGACCTCCGTCCAATCTTGGACCTCAGCGACCTAAATATGTCGGTCACATACAAACGATTTTGCATGGTGACCCTACCGGGCCTCATTCCCATGCTGAAGCAGGACGCCTTGTTAGCATCCCTAGACATGCAGGATGCCTACCTGCACATCCCCGTGGCTCAGGCGCACAGGAGGTTCCTGTGCTTCGAGTTCCTCGTCTACCATTTTCAGTTCTGGGCTCTTCCGTTTGGACTGTCATCAGCCCCCAGGGTCTTTACCAAGTGCATGGCAGTCGTGGCAGCGTCCTTAAGGAGACAGGGCCACTATGTGTTCCCATACTTGGACGATTGGCTTCTCATGGCCGCCTCCAGAGAGGCGTTGTTGCTGGTTATTCAGAGCACCCAGGACCTGTTCCAGTCTCTGGGCATTCTAATCAACTATGAGAAGTCTCTCCTCGTACCGTCACAGAAGCTGCAGTTCATTGGAGCAGTCCTGGACACCGTTCAGGGGAGAGCATTTCTCCCAGATGACAGAGCGGAATGCATCAGATCCCTCATCAGGGATCTCTCGGCGAAGAAGACTGTCCCTGCCAGGCTGGTCCTTCGCCTGCTCGGACACATGGCTGCGCCATTCCACAGTCCCTTTGGCAAGGCTCCACATGCGGTAACTCAGTGGATGCTCAAGGCAGTGGGACCAAAGCAAGACCATGCAGCATCCAGTCAGAATCACAAATGCCGTGATTCGAGACTGGCAATGGTGGCTAGACCCAGGGACACTTTCTGCGGGTGTCCCGTTTACAGTGCCGTCCCCGGAGATAATCCTCTCCACAGACGCCTCAGGGCTAGGGTGGGGAGCACACTTGAACGGGGTGAGGTCCCAGGAAACATGGACCCCTCAGGAAGCCCACCTCCACATCAACGTGCTGGAGATGAGGGCGGTCCTCTACGCCCTGCAGGCCTTTCAGTCAGAAATCCCGTTGAGCACTCTTCTGCTTCAGACAGACAACACGGCGGTGATGTATTACCTCAACAAACAAGGAGGCGCACACTCTTACCCCCTTTGCAGGGAAGCTATGAGAGTGTGGGATTGGGTAATTCGACACGGCGCAAACCTGATTGCAGTTCACGTTCCCGGAGTGGACAACACAATCGCAGACGGCCTGAGTCGCTCCCAGGCCAGAGTCCACGAGTGGGAACTTCTTCAAGGGGTCGCAGAGGATCTGTTTCTTCGATGGGGCACTCCAGAACTGGACCTATTCGCTTCCCCATCCAACGCAAAACTGCCCAATTTCTGCTCACTAGATCCAGGGCCTGGTGTTTTCTAGCGAGACGCGTTGTCCCTCTCCTGGGTGAACAGATTTCTCTATGCCTTCCCTCCCTTCCCGTTGATCCAGAGAGTTCTTCTCAAACTGTGCAGGGAGCACGCAACAATGATCCTGGTAGCGCCTTTTTGGCCCAGACAGATCTGGTTCCCCTTGCTCACGCAGCTGTCCCGGGAACCTCCGGTCCCGTTGCCCTTCAGCTCCCACCTTTTGTCTCAGGAGGAAGGTTCTCTAGTCCACCCGGACTTGCGCTCACTGAACCTGCACACATGGCTCCTAGAGACATAGCCATTTTGCGACACGGGGTCCCGCAAGAGGTGGCGGAAGTTCTTTCCGTGGCCAGAAAGCAGGTAACGTGATAACGACGCCTCTTGAAGTGGCGCCTGCTGCCTGTGGTTGCAAGCATGCGGCCTTTCCCTCTAGGGTTGCCTGGTGAAAGCGTGTTAGAGCACCTGCTCTCCTTTTCCATTCGGCCCGCCTACCTCTATTAAGGTGCACCTCTGCGCTATTTCTGTTACCACTCTCGGTGGGACAGCTGCACGTAGCTAACCTCACGCCTCTTGAGAATTTCTGAGCGGGGGTGTTACACCTTAGGCCACCCATTAAGGACACTGTTCCTCCATGGGATTTACTCTTTGTCCTGGAACAACTCACGCTTCCCCCTTTTGAACCTGCCATGGATTGCGAGCTGCGTTTCCTGTCATGGAAAACGTTATTTTTAGTTGCTGTTATGTCAGCAAGGAGAATTTCCGAGCTTCACGCTCTCATGTGTAAGGAACCTTATTTGATTTTCCACCAGGACAGAGTGTCCCTGAGGACAAATCCTAAGTTCTTGCCTAAGGTGGTCTCTGCACTCACTCTCAACCAGGACATTGACCTTCCTGTATACTTTCCTAAATATTCTAATAGAGGAGAAGCGCTGCTCCACACCCTGCATGTTCACCGCTGCCTAAGGTATTACCTGAACGGGACTAAACAGCTTCGCAAGTCGGAGCAACTTTTCGTTTCCTTCGCTGAGCGGATGATGGGCCAACCAGTATCGAAGCAGTCCCTTTCTCGCTGGCTTGTCCAGTGCATATCATACTGCTATGATACTAAGCAGAAGCCCCTCCCGGGTACAGTCCGGGGCCATTCCACTAGGGGGGTGGCTACCTCCTTTGCAGCACATCGTAACGTCTCCTCCTCTGCTATTTGTGCTGCAGCCACTTGGAGCTCTGTGCATACTTTTATCAGGTATTACAGCCTGGACATTGCTTCACGCCGAAGAGCAGGTTTCGGCCTGGCCGTGCTGCAGGGTCTCCTGTCCTAGAGTCAGGACTTGGTATGGAGCGTTCCTAGTTTCTCCTCCCAGAATGCTTACAAAGCGTTATTGCTTGAAATCAGTCCATGAAAGTTACCTGTGCAAGAGCTGTATCTCGAAGTAAGATAGTACAGTTACGTAAGAACTTACCGTAACAGTAGATCTTCGAGAACAGCTCTTGCAGCAGGTACCTTCTCGCCCACCTTCCCCCTTGGAGGAGGCATGGCTTACCGAGCCTTTGGCAGGGGCTTACGCCTTTTGTCTTCTGATGGTGGATCCTCGGTCTCCCATTCTGATGTCGTCCTGTGGCCGGAAGTCTCCGGCGGGAGAACTGGAGAATCTGGTGGGACCGCCTATGTACTACGCTGACATCGGAGGCGGACCGACGTCAAGGGTCTCAAGGAAGATAGCGCTATTAGAAGAATTTCATGGGTCCTGCCGCCTGCCGGCTTCAGTCCTAATGGTGTTACCTGCTGCAAGAGCTGTTCTCAAAGATCTACTGTTACGGTAAGTTCTTACGTAACTGTACTTTAACCATTGCTAACAGCAGATAAGGCCTACCTTCTTTAGGGAATACCTGATTTACACTCTGTTAATCAACCCAAATACTTTCCCAGATGGAAAAGCTACGTAAATACAAGCTCAATTATTTGCCATGTAGTACACATTACACAAAGGTGCCTGTAAGGAACTCTGTGGCAATTTCACCTTATGAACCTGGAGCCTGTTGAAATCCCATGCCCACTAGCCCTTCAGGCTGATGTCTTATCCTGTCACCAGCTTCACTCAATGAGATTACCACCTTGTTCTTCACAGGTACCCATGCATAATTTATCTCCTGGATGTTTTCTCTTTGCATCCAAGCATGACTCTACCTAATCTGTTTGTACAATTTATAGACTTCTGTAGGTGACCCTGGTTTTACACAACCTACAAATTAAGTCTCCATAATTGAAGTGTGGTAGAATTAATGCATTGTAGACTGTATGTGCTGTTGTCAGTGATAGGCAATGCTTAATTCTCCTAAAGAAAGAACACCGTGAAAATGTTTGTAAAGAAAGCTTAAATAGATTTGCTTTGAATGTAAAAGAATTATCAAAGTACTGTAGACTCCCAAGTATTCAGTTGTGTTCACAGATTAAAGAAGGATTCCATTAGTGTACACCACCAATTCTGGACAGATATTAGTTAGACATAATAAGCTGAGTTTTGTTTTTTAAAGTATTTAAAATTAATTGTTTTGTAAGCAGCAATTGGGAAACATATGCCAACGTTATGAGTGGCTTTTTTTTTTGCTCCCATGACTACTTCAGGTACCCCAAAAGCACATCCATTGCTGCCCACCTATTCATCCTGCACTGCTGGTCCTAACGCCAGTGTCTCTTGCTCTAGTCTTCTGTGTTCTGGATATTCCAATTTATCCCTGTTGTGGAGCCTCCCTGCTGCCACTGGGAGAGAAGAACCTTTGATCAGCTATCTTCAGGGACCTGATGGCATGGGAAGAGATTGCTAGAGGGGCTATCATCTATTATGCCTGACTCCATCCTTTTTGCTGATTTTAATACCCCGCATACCACTTGTGCACATGCTACCATGCGACATCCAGTGGAAAGGGAGGTACAGCAGTGCATGACCACCATGACCTACCCTCATGGAGTAAAGGTTCCAAAGGATGTTCTAAATCCCTCTCTGTCTACCTCTGCTCCTGACATCCTGGGCTTGAGTATGCTCCGAGGTTGCCAGCATGCCAGGGCGATGCCCTATTGCTTAGTGCCACGGGGCCAGCAGTTTTTGTTTGTTGTTAATGGTTTTCACATCTTTATCCACACATAATTTAACAGTGTCGTTTGCATACGTAAAGACCTTTGAGGAGGTACTGACGTGTTAAGTCATTAATAAAAGAGAGAAAAAGATTGGGTTTGAGGATGTAGCCTTGGGGGAACACCCATATTACCTGCCCTTGCCTCATAGGGAGATCCACGGTGCAAACTCTCTGAATCTATTAGATAACAATTTAGCTATTCAACTGGTATATTCAATAGTCTGCTGCTCAATAATTCTTTTGAAAAATATGCCATGATTCATGGTATCAAATGCTTTTCTATGTCCAGAAACGTAGTACCACATAAACTGCCTGTATCAGTACTGCTGCAGATCTTATTCGTGAATTGCAGCACCAGTATTTATGAAAGGCCATGTCCGAGAAGCCAGATCACAAACTTTCTAAGATGTTTTGGCATAATTATTGAAACAGTTGTTGATGGACACGGAATTACCAAATATTTTCTAACTGATGAGCAGAATTGATAGTGGTCTGTAGTTGCTCGAATTATCCATGTCTTCATCATTGATGATTAGAGACTCAGAGTTTTTATGGCTTCTCTAGGAATATTGCTGTGGAGTGAGAGGTTTGTAATGTGAAAAAAGGTAATAGATAACAGGACTGGAGTCGGATATTTGTTTGGCATCAGTATTGTCAATCCCTGTTCCATTAGATATTGATAGCTTTTGCATTGCAGGGTGAAGAAATTAGACATAATGGGAGAGAATTGAATTAAAGAATAACTGAATTGTGCTGTGTAGATGCTACCTAGGTATTCTGAGGCAAGTGATAAGATGTTACCGTATGTGATTGCATCTAAAGCAGCTGAGTGCATAGACAGTTTGTCAGCAGAGTCCCCAGGAGTGTTGCAGACTCCTGTAACAACCCCAGCACTAACTGTGATCCTTGTCATGGCCTCCCACTTTGTGAGTTATGAACTGCAAGGTCTTGTGCTTCATCGGGTGCGTCCTGCCTGTATTTGACTGGAGCCCATGTTGCAGTGCCCTCTGCCTGATTGACAATCTTGCTGGTCAGTCTACAATGGTGGCAGCACTATGAGAAATGGGATCGCTTACTTCAAATGATCTGTCAGTAGATTTATCGTCACTGAGTGTGGAAGCAGAATGCATTGTTGGAGTCCCCCAGAAGTTAAACAGGAGCAGCCAGACCCCAGGCAGGTTAATGCCCTATCTCCTTTGGGGATATCTCTGTCATCAGATCACACCTGTGGAACTTAGCCGTCAGGCGCTAGGATCACATGGAAACCTTTCTGCAGTAGCCTAGCAGGGACTGCCCATGCCGACATCGGGCTCATATGTCACAGCCCTATAAAAGTGCAGGCAACCTCGCTTCTTTCTCAGTTCTTTCCTGCCGTGGACCATTTGTGCATGGACTCCATGGATGTTTTGTTGCTCATTCAACCACCAAAATTTTATTTACCTTTCCTTTTGTTACCACCTTGGAATCACTTTAGTTCAAAGTGATTCCATTTATTTTTGTATGTCAAGAACTTATCTTTAGTTGGCTCTTTTCTGTCATTGCAGAAAGAGTTCCTTACACCAATGACCACGAGCCCTGTGTCTGCTGCCTCATGCCTAGTCACAATGCTCTTGCCTGTGAGCTTTGCCTGAAGTTCAATCTCACCACCCAGCGGCGCTGCAAGAAAGCCGTGCAGAAGCTTCTCATGAAGCAACAGGCAGCCAGTGGAGAACATGGGGTCTCCCAGGGCTCCCCCTACCAGTCACTGGTGGTGTCTTCAGACTCTCAGGCTGCCAAGGCCCAGGACAAGTGCTTAGGGAAACATGCTTATCTGGAGAGGGACCGTCCCAAGGACTGTCTCCCCCCCCCCAAAATGGTGCTTCCTCTCCCTGTTGGATTCTTTTTTCTCCTTTCCTGGGATCACACAGTTGAATACTTTGGCTTTGTTGCCTTCCTGCATGCAGGCCTTTTTTTCTCTCAGGACCCCCACAGTGGAGAGTTTTTCCAGCCTTCTTAGGGCTGAAGAGGGGCCGTCTGCCTCCAGCTCATAAGCCCCAGCCCCCCCATCTTGACTTCTTGAATCACTGGGGCAACAGGCGCTGGGCCCCCACCACCTCTTCTGTTGCTGCTTGTGGTGGTTTGATGAAGCTGGGGTCTCTGCCCCCTCTGTTGATCCCTGTGTCGATGATGCTTCCATATCCTGTCGTCAACCTTAATGCAGTTTTCACTTCTATAACCTCGACTCTTATCCTACAATTTGTTCCATGTCCTGGGCCTTCATTGCCCTTGCTGTCAAGCACAGCTTCAGCATTGACGCCAGTTTGTACTGTCTGCCCTGTGCCTTCTAGAGAGCCATTGGTACTCTGGCCATCAGTCCCTGCTGCAGAACAAGCTGACTTAGAGGAGGAATATTACCATGATCTCATCCTCCCTGATGAGGAGGATGAGGAAGAAGATGTTGAGGTTGACTTTTCTGACAGGTCTACTGTCTCCTCCAGGGGTGCAGACTCTGTCAAACACACCCCAAGGTCCCCCCCTGAGGACCTTTCCTAATTTATGAAACCGCTCTCCTCAGCTCTCCTGCACTATGGGGTTCTAGACTGAGGATATCACAAGGTGGAACCTGGTAGATTTCTCAATCTCCACCCAAAGGTATTCCTCTTCTGCTTCTAGCACTGCAGGATGCTGCCAGTGCTGCCTGGGATAGGCCCAGTTTGGTACCTGCCATGCTCAAAGTCTGATGAGCTCTACCAGGCACCCTTGGGGCTGCCTTTCTATGCAGCCCAGGTGGAAACAGACTCTGTGGTAATCAAGGCAGCTCATGACAGGTCCAAGCACCTTAGGTCGCTCTCCTCAGACCAGAAATCTAGGAGGATTGACCTTTGGGGAAAGGGGACATTTGCCTCAGTCACCCTGGGCCTCAGAATTGCCAACTACTTGTCTCATATGATCAAATACCAGAATACTCTCTGGGAGAAGGACAAGGCTGCTGCTCAGGCCTTTCCTGAGGGTTCCCAGAGCCAGGAGCTTCTAAAAATTCTCCAGGCCATGGAAGATGTTAGTAAGCATCTCCTCAGAGCCACTTATGATACAGCTAATATTGTAGCCCGAGCAGCTGCCACCGGCATTTGCCTTAGAAGGCACTCCTGGCTGAAAGTCTCTGGCTTCACTGCGGATGTCCAACAAAAGATATTGAATGCCTCTTTTGTGGGTCTTAAACTTTTTGGTCCTAATGTGAAGGATATTATTAATGTCCTGCAGACCTCTAGCAGGGCTGTTAGGTCTGTCCACTCACATTATCATACCCAGCCTAGGAGCAGACCGAGGCCCTCCTTTCATAAGGTCCCTCACAAGTCTGGCTGCAGAACCAAGCTCCAGGGCAAGTGCAGAGTCAGCTCTTCTTTGCCTGCTCCCTCCTCCACCACTGATCCCTCTGCTAAACACTTCAGAGAAGGAGGAGTAGTGGCCCCGGCGGCAGGTTCCACCTCAACTTGACTCTTTGCCAGATCCCCCTCCTCTTGTTCCAAGCCAAGAGGTGGTGATTGGAGGTCAGTTCCTCTCTCCATCTATCTCAGTGGAGAACCATTACTACAGACGCTTGGATCCTGAAAATAATCCAACATGGCCATGCTCTAGAACAGCCTCCAGATGTCCCTCTGATTCCCACCTTTTATGCTTCAGACCACAAAGCAGTGCTCCAGGATGAGGTGCTCACCTTGCTGTGCAAAAGGGCCACAGAGCCAGTGCCCAGGCAGCAACGGAACTTAGAGTTCTACTCCAGGTTCTTCCTGGTTTCCAAAAGAACTGGGGACTTGAAGCCCATTCTAGACCTCAAGGAGCTGAATCTTTATATCAATACAAAAAGTTCCAGATGGTAAATCTACACAGCCTTCTTCCTGTGCTCAAGCGGAGCAACTGGCTGTGCTCCATGGACATGTAGGATGCCTATCTGCATATCACTGTGTGCCCTCCTCACAGACAGTACCTTTGGTTCGTCTTCCAGAGGGAGCATTACCAGCTTAGCTGTTGCCCTTTGGCTTATCCTCTGCGCCACAGGTATTTACCAAATGCATAGTTGCTGTAGCAACAGCCCTTCAATGTGAGGGCCTTTGTGTTCCCTTATTTCCTGCCACAGGACAGGGCGGATGGCCTCCTAGCTCAGGCCCAGGCTGTGGCTCAGTGCCAGTATGTCCCAACAAGGATGCTCTTGAGGCTGCTAGGATTAATGCTTGCAGCTATTGTTACAGTCCCTTTGGGCAGGTTGCATATGAGGATCCCTGCAGTGGACCCACAGGGTCCATTGGGATCAACACTCCGGCGATTTGGATCAGTTGGTCCTTGTCTCCTCCCCAGTATGCAAGGTCCTTCAATGGTGGATGTACCCAGACAATCTCTTAAAAGGGGTCTCCTTTCTGATCCCTACCCTTTACCAAATCCTCACCCTGGATGCTTTAGGTCAGGGTCGGGGAGCGCACCTAGGCACTTGTCAGACCCAGAGGACCTGATCCCCATTGGAGACCCACCTCCACATAAACGTTCTAGAAATGCGGGCAGTTCTGTATGCCTTCCAGTCTTCCAGAAACCTCTCTCTCTAGGCCCCCGGTCGGTGCAGCCAGACAACCTCGGTGTGGTCTATTACATCAACTAGCAAGGGGGGATCCACCCCCCACTTCCTGTGCCAGGAGGCGATGAGGATCTGGTACTGGGCTCTAGATCAGTCTAGTACTGTCAGCTGTCCATGTGCCAGGTGACCAGAATGCCTTGGCAGAATGTCTCTCAGCCAGTCACAGTCCAGAGTGCTTGAGTGGGAACTGCTGACCTTGGTTGTAGAAGACCTGTTTGACTGGTGGGATCGTCCTGAGTTGGACCTTTTTGCGTCCCCACTCAATGCAAAACTGCTGCATTTCTGCGCACTATATTCAAGGCCTAGAGTTTTCTGGTGAGACGTATTGTCCTTCTCCTGGAAAGGGAGGTTTCTTTATGCCTACCCACCTTTTCCCTTGATTCAGAGGGTGCTCAACACGCTACAGATAGCGGGTGCCACCCTGATTCTGGTGGCTCTCTTCTGGCCTTATCAGATATGGTTCCCATTACTGCAACAATTGGCTATGGAACCTCTGGTGCGCTTGCTTCTTTGCAAAGACCTGTGGACACAGGCTCGGGGGACCCTGGTCCATCCAGATCTCAAGTCCCTCCGGCTGCATGCCTGCCTCCTGAAGATGTAGCCATTGCTCGCTTTGGGGTCTCCCAGAAGGAAGCTGATGTCCTGGTGGTTGCCAGGAAGCCCTCCACCAGGACCACTTACTCGATGAAGTAGAAGCACTTTGCCATATGGGCCGCTTCCCATCATTTGGACCCTTTCACTTGCCCGGTCAACCAAGTTCTGAAGTACCTCTTGTCCATATTGGACGCAGGACTCCAATACTCCTCTGTTAAGGCGCACCTGTCTGCTGTATCGGCCTGTCATGTGCCTATTGATGGCCATACTGTGGCCCAGTTGGATGTGACCCATACCTTTCTGAGAGGCATTCTTCACTTGAAGCCTCCCATCCGTAATCTGTTCCCAGTTTGGGACCTCAGTTTTGTGCTGAAAAAGCTGACCCTACCTCCTTTTGAGCCAGCCACATTTTATGAGCTATGCTTTCTGCCCAGGAAAGCATTATTTTTAGTTGCTATTACTTCTGCTCAAAGAATTTCAGAGCTACAGGCTCTCATGTGTGAGCAGCCATATTTGATTTTCCACAAAGACAGGGTCTCCCTGCATATTAGTCGTAAGTGTCTTCCTAAGGTGGTGTCTGAGTTTACTCTAAATTGATCTATCCACCAGTCTGTTTATTATCCAGAGCATGCCAATCCAGGGGAAGCATTGCTACATACTTTGGATGTGCACATAATTCTCAGGTACTACACACACCATACTAAAGACTGCAGAAAGTCCTCTCAGTTGTTTTGTTTCTTTTTATCCCTGGTAAAGAGGCTGCTCCAGTAACTAAACCATGCTTGTCCAAAGGGTTGTCCAACTGTGTAACTTTTTGTTATAGTAAGTATGCTAAGGAACTTTCTGGTGTGGTTAATAGCCATTCAACCAGAGGCATGGCCACTTCTGTTGCCTGTTTCAGGAACATGTTAGCTGCTGAAATTTGTGCTGCTGCTAATTGGAGTACTGACTACATGTTCACCAAGTACTACAGTCTGGACATTGCCTCCAGAAGAAGGGCAGGCTTTGGCCTAGCTTTGCTTCAGGGCCTTCTTTTTTAGGCCTCTGGCCTCCTGCCACCCAGACTGTCTTGTTCTTAGCACTGTTTGGGACTCATTCCATAGGTGTGACCATAGAAACATAGACTTTGACGGCAGATAAGGACCGCTTGGCCCACCTAGTCTGCCCATTTCCCTACCTAGAGGATGAGCTGCAGATCCTGTTTAACCAATAGCCTATTTCTTCCCACCCCCCACAAAAATTGCTTTATGTCTGTCCCATGCATTCTTTAATTCTCCCACAGTTTTAGACCCCAAGAACCTCCTCAGGAAGGCTGTTCCATGCATCCACCCCCTCTCTGTGAAAAAATACTTCCTCACATTGCCCCTGAGCCGACCCCCCTCTATCTTCAAATTGTGTCCCCTTGTTCTTGCACATCTTTTTCTGAAAGATGCTACCCTCTTGGGCTTTGTTGATTCCACTGAGGTACTTAAACGTTTCTATCATGTCCCCTCTCCTTCTGTTCCTCAAGGGTATACATATTAAGCTCCTTTAGTCTCTCCTCATATGGCTTCTCTTGCAGACCCTGCACCATTTTAGTTGCCCTCTTCTGAACTGCCTCCATCCTGTCTATGTCCTTGTGGAGATGGGGTCTCCAGAACTGGACGCAGTACTCCAGATGGGGTCTCACCAACTGTCTGTACAGGGGAATAACAACTTCCTGTTTTCTGCTGGTGATGCCTCTCCCTATACATCCCAGTATCCCCCAGCCCTCCCTACCGCCTTCTCACATTGCTTGCCAACCTTAAGGTCATCTGATATGATTACCCTAGGTTTCTTTCCATTTTTGTTGTTACTACCTCCCCCTTCATTGTGTAATCTTCCCCTGGGTTTTTGTTTCCCAGGTGCATTACTTTGCACTTCTTGGCATTGAATCCAAGCTGCCATACTTCTGACCATTCCTCCAACCTTGCCAAGTCCCTTCTCATCCTTTCTATGCCTCCTTGTGTATCAACCCTGTCGCAGATCTTTGTGTCATCTGCAAAGAGGCATAGTTTTCCTTCCAGTCCCTCTGCAATGTCACTTATAAAGATATTAAAAAGGACTGGACCCAGTACTGAACCCTGTGGTACCCCACTAGTAACCCCTCTTTCTTCAGAGTGGACTTCATTTACAATTACCTTCTGTGTCCTGTTGTTCAGCCAATGTTTTACCCAGGCTACCACCTTGGGACCCACTCCCAGGCTGGTTAATTTGACTACTAATCTTTTGTGTGGGACTGTGTCAAATGCCTTGCTAAAGTCTAGGTAGGCCATGTTCACAGCCCCTCCCTGGTCTACTACTTTGGTCACCCAGTCAAAGAAATCAATTAGATTCATCTGACATGACCTTCCCCCTGTGAACCCATGCTGCATTGGGTCCTGTGCCCCACTGGCCTCTAGGTACTCAACAATTCTTTCCTTCAGAAGTGATTCCATCATTTTCCCTACCACAGAGGTCAAACTGACAGGTCTGTAGTTTCCTGCCTCCATCTTGGTCCCACTTTTGTGAAGGGGAATCACATCCGCCTTCTTCCAGTCCTCAGGTACACCACACCATCCTCCCATGATTTGTTAAAAAGCGTAGTCAGCGGTGTCACTAGTTCTCTGCTCAATTCTTTTAGAATTCTGGGGTGAATTCCGTCTGGCCCCATTGCTTTGTCCACCTTCAATTTTAGGAGTTCTTTCGAACCCTTTCTTCTGTGGAAGGACTGGGATCAACCCCCTCTCCAGAGTGCTTCTGTTAATTGGATTAGGCACCTCCCCCACTTCCTCTTTTGTGAATACTGAACAGAAGTATTCATTCAGTATCCCTGCTTTATCAGTGTCACTGTCTGCCCACCCACCATCCATTCTATTCACCCTCACTATCCCTCCCTTTGTCTATCTACGCTCCCTGATATACCTATAAAAGGTTTTATCCCCCTTCTTAACAGAGTTGGCTATCTTTTCCTCAGTTTGTGACTTTGCTATTCTGACTACCCTCCCTGCTTCCTTCTGCCTTAACTGGTACAGTTCTCTGTCCCGCTCCTTCTGTGTTTCCTTATACTTCCTAAACGCTAACTTTTTCTCCCTAACCTTCACCGCCACCTATTTTGAGAAGCATAGTGGCTTTTTCTTTCGTTTTGATTTATTTGCTTCACACAAAGGCTTGTTGCCTCTGTGATGGCAGTTTTGATATTTGCCCATTGTTGCTCCACCCCTCCTTCTAGCCTGTTTGCTAGTGCTTTTCTAAGGCACTCTCCCATCTTGCCAAAGTCAGCTCTCCTGAAGTCCAGAACCCTCACTTTTGTATGGCTTGACTCTGTAGCAGAGTTTATCGTGAACCACACTGTTTTGTGGTCACTTGTTCCCAAATGGCTACCCATTTCTAGATCTGAGATCCTCTCACTGTCCCCATTTGAGAGTATGAGGTCTAAGATTGCTCCCTCACGAGTGGGTTCCAAAACTAGCTGTTTGAGGCATGCCACCTGAAGGGCATCAAGAATGGCCCTGCCTTTGGATGTGGCTGCCGCAAAGGTGCTCCAGTTAACATCTGGCATGTTAAGGTCCCCCATCAACAGTATCTCCCCTTTCTCTGCCATCCAAAGTATGCCTTCTAACATATCCTTGTCCATTCCCTCCCCCTGACATGGGGGTCTTTATACAACCTCTGTGCAGATTGTGGTGCCATTTCCAGTCTCTAAGGTGACCCACAGTGCCTCCTCTCCTCCCTGTTTACTCTTTTGTTCAGTTGCTTTTATCCCTTACCTTACATAGAGAGCTACTCCCCCCCCCTGCCCTCCCTGTCTCTCCTGTAGGTTGTGTACCCTGGTATGTTAACATCCCAGTCATGGTTCTCTGTGTACCATGTTTCTGTGACTGCTACAATATCCAGGCATCCCTCTTCCATCAAGGCCATCAGCTCAGGGAGCTTGTTGCCCAGACTATGGGCGTTGGTACTTATCACCCTCCATTTCTTGATGGCCTTACCCCTTTTTGCCCCATCCCTGTCCCTATTGCTTTTGTCACTTTCTCCAATTACCCCTGCGCTTTTCCCTATTGACATCTCTATGTTGGTGTCTACCTCACTTAGTACCCTGATATTTTTTTGGGGGGGGGCTAGGATTTCCCTGCTCCTTTCCAGTGCCTCCCCCTTGGCTAGTTTAAATACTTGTCAATGAAGTATTTAAACCTACTGCCTAGGATCACGGTTCCTCTCCTGGACAGATGCAGACCATCATGCCAGTATAGGCCTGCATCCCTCCAGGTGGACCCCCAGTCTCCAATGAAGCCAAATCCCTGAGCTCTGCACCAGTTTTTCAACCAATGATTGAATCCCATGGTGTGGAGCACCCTAACCTCACCCGTGCCATAGACAGGCAGCACCTCCGAGAAGGTTACCATCTGTGCTGTTTGTCTAAGGCCCCTTCCCATCTCCACAAATGCTTCTTGCACTGCTCTGATCCCTTTCTTAGCCAGGTCATTTCTCCCTAGGTGGACAACGACATCCAGCTCCCTCCCCTGTGCAGCTGCTCCGGCGATCCTGAGGATTCGCTCCCTGTCTCTCCAAGCCATGGCGCCAGGCAGGCACCTTACCTTCCTCTCCCCTTTCTCCCCCAGTTCTACCTTCCTAACAATGGAGACCCCCACCAGGAGTTGTTTCCTTCCATTGTGGGGTCCCATGCCACCCTCCTTTGGGTCTCCTTTGTGGAGGTTCCCAGCATCCTCCTTGGTCTCCACTGTGGGTGCCTCCATAGAGGAACCACACTTTTCCAGAACGGCATAGAAATTGTAGAGAGGTACAACTGGAGGGATAAGCCTCTGTTCCACCACCCTCACCCTCCCTGAGCCCACTGTGGTCCAACCACTCCTCTTTCTTGGCAACCTTTGAGGCAACAGCAGTGACCCTGGTGGTCCCTGGATGGGAGAGGAGGTTCCACAAATCCTGGCTAACTCAGCCTGGAGATGAGCAACCTCCTCCTTCAGCCCAGAGAGGTGTTTGCAGATGGGACAACACTGCATCCTCCAAAACATCTCCCGGAAGACTGCTGCTCCACTGCCACTGCACTGCACCACTTCCATCATGTCTTCTTTCTGGCCCCTTAACTGTTATTTGGAATACTTACTCTTTCCTCTGTTTGTTTATTTCTTTTTTTTTTTCTTCTCTCCCTACTTACTTACTGCCTCTGCACCCTTTTATCTCCTGATCTTCCTGTTCTGAGACAAGAAGTTCCTGTGTTTCTCAGTAGTCTCCTTACTTGCTCAGAATCAGACCTCCAGCAGCTAGGGGGGGATGGAGAGCTACTCTTGCCCTTCTAGGGTGGTGAATCTTTGGTGGCTCTGTGATCACTCACTTCCTGCTCCCAAACAGGAAGTTCCTGTTGTCAGTTAAATCCTGTGCCTATAAAAGTAGAACTGGTTTAGGGAGGGGAAGGAGGGCAGTGTAGTCCCAGTAGAGAAGTTGTAATTATACCAGTAGCTCCTTGCTCCTGGAGTTCTGTCTGTCCTCTGGCAGAAGCTATCTAGGGCAGTATTTATAGCTGGTCTTAACCTGGCGCCTTCTCGCTAAGCCACTCCCCCTACTTTGCAAATCTTTCTACACTTAGTTAATTTCACAGATAACAATTCCCTTCTGACACCTGTGACAGGCACCTAGATACGTACACAGATAACAGATAACAGTTTACTTCAACTACCTCTGACAAACACACCAACTCCATTTTTTTTTTACACCCTTAATTGAAGGTCCCAGTACAAGAGATCTAGTTCTTAGTCCCAGTAGAGAAGTTTTAGTTAAACCAGTAGCTCCTTCCTCCTGGAATTTTGTCTGTCCTCTATGACCAGTGGCGTAGCAACTTCTCACAAGGCCTGGGTTCAAGGGTATGTTATAGGGCTCCCCGCCCCGGGTCCCCCACCCTCCTCTCTGGCCCCCTTCCCGTTTTGAGGAATGACTGCTGGCCTTATGGTTCATCCAGAGTTGTCCCTCCCCCCACCGGCCTCATGCCTTGCTTAGATTCAGAAACTAAAATACAAACAAGGCACACAGGGCAGATGATCATTATCCACCGAGTTGTTCTTGCGCCCCCTTTACAGATTCTCAGAAAAGAAAAAAGCGAGGCATACACAGGGCAGATCATTGTCATCCACAGTTGTCCCCAGGGCCCCCTCCTTCTTAACTACCCCCTGGACTCTCAGTCAGAGTACTGCTGCTCGCCCACGCCCTGGCTAAGCAGGCTGCAGGCTCGGTCAGCTCCTCGGCAGACACCCATTGGTGCAACAGCTCAGTCCTCCTCCAAAAAAAGCAGGACAGATCACAGGAGGAGCACCAGGTGGAGAGAATTGACTGAATTTTAATTTTGTTCTCAGATATCATTCATTTACCCCAACCCAGGCTAGTTAGTTCAACATAACCCTTAACATTGCTGCCCTGCTGCGATCGTCCATCACCACCTTGTGTTTCTCTCTCTCTCTGCTTGCCTCTCTCACTCAATGAGTTGCTCACTGCAGGCGGCAGGGTCATGATCCACCTCGACCTCACCTCGGCTCAATCAAGCAAGCTGTCAGTCCCAACAACACAACTCCTGTCTCTTACTCTCTGTCTCTCGTAGTTTCCTTCTCCTACAGTAAGTAGCAGTTTAAACTACTGTATTTTATTTTTATTATTTGGACTCTTACTTTCTCCACCGTCCACTGTCTCTCCTCCACACACTGCAACTGAGAACTGCTGCTGCATGCAAGGTGTGCAATTTCTTCAGACATGCACACACTTGCTTCCTCCTCCTCCTCCTTGTACCACATGACTACTCCACTCTCTCCGTTCTATAGTCCTGTGGTACAGTAGTTCCTTTAACCTTTATGTTGCCCCTAGCAACCGCCGCCCCACCTCCCCTGCTCAGAGGCAGACAAGGCTGAAAGCTCCTGAGGGGAAATAAAGCCGTCAGAAATGAAGAAAAGAAAAAACAGCCGCACTAGCGCGACGTGAGCAAACAAATTCCGACCGGACCTAGGGCCCCCAAACACTCTGAGCCCGGGTACGACTGAACCCCTTGCACCATTCTAGCTATGCCCCTGGGTGTGACTAGATGACAGAGGTATCCCTGAAGAAGATAGAACAGTTATGTAAGAACTTACCGTAACAGTAGATCTTAAAGGGATTCTCTTCGGTCAGGTCATGCCATCCCTCCCTCCATCCCCCTTTCTGTCTCTCTCTCTCTCTCTCTTTTTTCAGCTTTTCTGTCCTGTTGCTCCAGCCCTTCTCCTAGCTGGGCACCTTCTATCTCTCTCTCTCTCTCTTAGGTTTCCTGGTGGGTCTCCTGTCTCCTATGACCTCTGGCTAGGGAAAGAACTGAGGAGGGAATGGGACCGCCCGCACTTATATAGTGCTGTGATGTTGAACCCTGACGTTGGCGTGGGTGGCCTCTGCTAGACTGCTGCAAAAAAGCTTCCATGTGATCCTAGCACCTGATGGCTAAGTTCCATAGGTGTGACCTGATGAAAGAGTCCCTCGAAGATCTAATGTTACAGTAAGTTCTTGCGTAACTGTTCTTTTTATGACTATTTGTTTTTTGCTTTATTTGTGCCTATGTTCTTTAATGAATTGTTTGTTGTACTTTAATGTGTGTGCTACAGTCAGTAATGTGCATGACTTGTTTTACACACTCATGATTCAGTTAATGATTATAGAGCTATTTGCTGTGTTTTAAACACTTGAATGCAAACTTAACGGATTGTCCACTGCCCAGTCAAACAAATGGATATGCCCAGATGAACAGGGTTCCACCTGGGGCAATTTACACATTTTTTTTATCATGACATACTTTACTCTCCTACCTGCAGGATAACCTGCCTACATCCAGCCACCGCCTTCCGCTTGGCTGGGGGTCAGCAGGCTCACTTGCATATTGCGCCTGGTACAGCTATTCCCATACCCACAGAGGGGCTCCCCTATATCCACTCGCCGGGTCGGGACCAGGCCCACAGTGCATTTCCATGACAGCCCCCCCCCCCCGGGCTGCGCTAAGTGCAGCCATCAAGCTGCTCTGTACTCGCTGCCATTTTTCCTCCATGTTTTTGCCCCTTGGGTGTAGACGTGTAGTGACGTGCGAGGCACAACGTGCCGACATCCGCCACACTCCACCCCCAAAAGACACCTGCGCTAGTAGTGCCCCCGATCGTCACTGGGGCCACTACAAAGTGGTGTAATCCCTCATCCCTCCCCAGCGATAGGAGAGCAGTCCCTCGGATGCGTGATCCTATCCCTCCCCTGCCAACCCCTGATGGCCTAGGCACGTTTCCAAATCCAGGTCGCCAGCATGACGTGAGGTGTGGTGTCCAGCGCCTCAGCCCTCAGCGCTACTGGGCCGGCCTGCAGTTTACACATTTAAATTTTGGGCGGGATCTCCAGAGTGGTTCCTGATTTGGTCAGCTTGTTCTTGACAACAATCCCAAACAGGTTTCTAACCCCAGACTAGAGATTTTTGTCTGTGTTACAGTGTGAAACCAGTTCATTTGCAAAATGAATATTGGAAGTTGTATCTTGTTAATGGGTAGGGGTGGGTGGGGGGTTTGGTGCACAGCTTTAGGATTTTTAAGCAGCTTCCTTTTTGCACCCCATCTCCATCTCCTTCATTGAGTTTTGTTGCAGGTTTTAATATTAGCACTTCATTTGGCGAGCTTGCAGTTCTTTCCAGGTCCTGAGGCAAAAAAAAAATTTCATAAATGGATTCAGCTATACTCTTTGCAGTGTTACTGTGTGACATTTGTACATTTCAAAATGCTCTCCATGCCTTCCTGCTTAGTGCTACCAATATTATTTTTTTTATTTATCTGAGTTTTGGTAACCAGGTATGTCCACTGGGACAACTGCAGTCCCTTTTCAGGGGCGACCCGGAAGTGCAGTAAGTATGCAGTACAGTGCATTAACATAGCAATGACAGTTACAGTGGCAGAACAATTGATTTACAGCAATTCAAAGATCTATAGAATCAGGATACATACAGAATACATCTGCAAGTTTACGAAATAACAAATAGATAACTACATAGTAGTGAGACAAAATACATGGCACTGTCAGGAGAGTCCAAATACAGTATATACTAAATGTCAAAATGACATCAGAGGCATGAGGCCAGACAAACAGTAGTAATACTTAAAGGTGAGGCACAGAGGGCAAGGCAAGGAGCCAGGATCAGGGGTGCGGCAAGGAAGAGGAGAAGAATAGAGCTGAAGGGATAGGGATCTTGTATCACCAGTAGCAGGAGCAAGGTGCAGAGGCAGAGAGAAAAGAGAGCAAATTGGAACTTAGTAAGTGTGAAGCATGACAGGATGGAGGGAGGAAGGGCATTCCAGTCAGACACAGCCATGTAGGAGAATGATTTATGGGCTACAGCTAGCCACAGTTTGAGCATTATGAGAAAGGGGAGGGAGGCAAATCTTCGGGCTCATGGAGGTTGTTTTTGGCGAAGAGACTCGCTGAGGCATGGAGGAGTATAGTTGTGGACCTTGCTTGTGCATAAAATTCA
Organism: Neoceratodus forsteri; assembly: GCA_016271365.2. NCBI lineage: Eukaryota > Metazoa > Chordata > Ceratodontiformes > Ceratodontidae > Neoceratodus > Neoceratodus forsteri. The sequence continues at coordinate 1,524,319,127 of CM028131.1, forward strand.
GGGTGGCATACCTCGCTTAGATTCATACGATAACCAACCCAGAGAAGAGAGGACATCACAGTGGTGGTGGTGGGCATTGACCCCCAGGGCAAACCTTCCCACCCTATGGTAAGCCTGTTTGAGGAGAGCTAGGGTAGTAGCATTAGTTGTGAGCAGTAGTGGAGCACCATAAGTTAGAATTGGAAGAAGGGACAAGGAAGTGATCTTATGGCAAGAGGCAGAGGTGAGGATGGGGCGGATAAGATAGAGGAGGCCTAGCTTTTGCTACAGAGATTTAATTAGAATGGAGACATGAGCATTAAGGGATAGAGAGGTGTCCAGAGTGATGCCCACATATTTAAAGGTATGGACAGGTTCGAGGGCATCACCATTGAGAGAAGTAATCCTGAGAGGGGGAGGGGTAAGGGATGAGGAGGGTATTTGGGAGAATAGCATACTTTTTTTTTGTATTAAGGATAAGTTGATTTTGCAGAAACCAACCTTCGAGAGCAGCAAAGTCAGATGCTAGTTTTCTGTTGATTCATTCGACATCAGGAGGGGAGCAACAGATGATTACGTCATCCACGTAGAGGTGCACAGAAGCCCCTCCACAGTTATTTGGTAGATCATTAATAAATAGAGAGAACAGCACTGGGCCCAGTATGGAGCCCTGCGGAACACTGTGTGTTATTGTTCTAAGGCCCGAAAGAGAACCAGCCCACTTGACCTTTTGTGAACTGTTGGAGAGATAACTTTGGACCCATGCGAGGGCACTGGCATCACGGCCAAGAACTTGTAGCTGCTGGAGCAGGAGACCATGACTGACCAGGTTGAATGCCTTTGTGAAGTCGATGAAGATGGCACCAGTGGCAAAGCCTTGGTTCATGGCCTGGAACAGGTTGGAAGTTACTTTTATTAAGACAGTGAGGGTACTGTGGTTCTTTCTGAACCCATGCTGGTAGGGGGATAGCAGGTTATGGTGTTCCAGGTACTTCTGAAGGTGATCGTATATGATACGCTCCTGGATTTTTGCCAACGGGCAGAGGATGGAGACGGGTCTAAAGTTTTCAGCAACAGTGTTGGGCCCACCCTTATGAACAGGCACAACCACAGCAACCTTCCATTTGTCGGGGACAGTGCTTGATAGGAAGGACCTGTTGAATAGATCATGAACAGGGCGGGTGAGGGCAGGCACTCCCAGCTTAAGAAACTTATGCTCTAGGGTGTCATGACCAGGTGAGTTATCAGCTTTCAGATTAGCAAGGAGCTGCCTGGACCTCTTTGAGGGAGGCCAACTTCATACGAACATATGAACACACGAAATTTGCCAGCAGATAAAGGCCTAGAGGTCTATCAAGTCTGCTCGAATGTGCAGCTAGCACCCCTTATTCTGCAGCTGCCCCTCCCTTCCACCCTTCCCCTTCATTATCCCTCCCCCTTGTCCTGTCCCATCCCCGTTTGAAGCAGTCTACTGTTCTACTGCATACCACTTCTGCAGGTAACTCATTCCACCCAGCCACCACCCTCTCTCTAAAAAAGTGTCTCCTCATCTCCCCCTGAACCTTCCTCCCTCCAGTCTCATATCATGGCCCCTGGTGGCCCTCCCCTCCCTTACTTTGAACAGCCCCTCTGTGCCTGTCTTGTTTATTCCTTTCATGTATTTAAAGGTTTCAATCATGTCACCCCTGTCTCTCCTCCTCCAGTGAGTACATGTTCAACTCCTTCAACCTCCTCTCGTATGATAAGTCCCCCAGCCCCTTGATCATCTTTTGTCGCCCTGCGCTGCACCCCCTCCAGTAACTTAATGTCCCTCTTCAGATATGGGAGCCAGTACTGCATGCAGTACTCCAGGTGTGGTCTAACTAATGACCTATACAGTGGCAGAATCACCTCCTCCCTCTTTGAGGATATACGCCTTGCAGTACAACCCAGCATTTTGTTGGCCTTTGCAGCTGCTTTCCTACATTGTGCCGAGTTGTTCATTGACCCTGTAATGAGCACACCCAGATCCTTCTCCTCCTCTGTCTGGGCTAGCTGCACTCCCTCTAGCTGGTAACTCCTCCTTGGGTTCTTCATCCCAAAATGCAGCACCTTGCACTTCTTGGCATTAAACCCCAGTTGCCAAGTGTCTGACCAGGTTTCAAGCTTTGCCAGATCATCCTGCAACCCCTGCCATCCCCCTAGGTCATCCACCACCGCACCTACTTTGGTATCATCAGCAAACAGACTGATCTTGCTCTTGATGTCCCATGATATGTCTGCAATGAATATCCCAAACAACACTGGTCCCAACACCGAGCCCTGTGGAACACCGCTCGTCACTGCCCTTGGGTGTGAGAGCTCCCCACCCACCAGGTGGAAAGCAGGTTGAGCCTCAGTGTTGCCAGGCACTATCCTCCTGAGCTCCTGAGGTTGGCATAGGAATATTGGTTATAGAGATAAGCTTAGGGTCTTTAATAGTTATATCTATTTAAATTGGGACGAAATTGGGGAATGCAAGAGAGAGAATCATTGTTTATGCCTACAAACTAAACACATATACAGAAAATAGGTTGAGGGGCCTTTCCCTTTAAAGCACAGTCCTGCCACCCCTTCTGAGTTGTGCTCAAGTAATCTAGCATACAGTAATACATTCCCTGCAAACTAAAGTTTAACATGAAAGTAGGATATTAACTTGCATATCCCCAGCAAGTACAGCAGGAAGCAACCATAAGTGGTAGGGCAAGTGGAAATTACAGTAGCTGCTAGAATCCTCCACCAGCACAATCATAAGATCTTATTGTTCTGCAGGTATGCCTGTGGTTTGAGTTCGTCCAGTTTACAGCAACTTGTGAATACTGCTGGGGGATTCTGTATGTCAGATTATTGCATGGATCACTGAAATGCTGGATGAGGTAATTCCTGTTTATCCTGCCTGAGGTTGTTATGCTAAGATTCAGTGTCAAGGGAACATTTCTGTGTTTCTATGAATCACCGTGTCTGATATAACCTTTATAAGAGAACTAGTGACATATCACTGCTGGAATTTCTGATTTAAATGTTAAGAATGAGTGGTTGGTTTGATTGCTTTGAGTGTCTGACTAGACTTGTGAGGTTTTACTTTGCCAGCTTTTTGTGGTTGACCACTGTTATCCCCTATGGGGGGGGGGGGATTCTTTGGCAATAGTGATATGGCAAAGGCCAAACTAAGCATTCATGTTGCAGTTATATTTTCAGCATATCTTAAGGACTACTTTTCTATGATTGTTACGCGATAAGTCCCTTAGTTGAGTTGATGAAACTTATAATGTACTCTGCATGAACTGAAATATTGCAAAGAAAGTAGAAAGATAGATTGCAGTGCTGCAGACGTCTACGGTGTACTACTGTTGAACTTTTTTGTACAGAATAATGGAGCATTCTGAAGCCAAAGTTCTTGTTTTCTCTTGGCATGTCTTCATGAGGGGGCCGATCATGCCAAACTAACCTTGTTTTTTTGGTTTTTTGCAATTGTTTAACCAGGAATAGCACACTAAGCTAAAAGCTTGTTTACAGGTGCGACCTGGGAGCACAGGGAAGTTAAGTGATTTACTCCGGATCACACAATATGCAAGTGGGGGCCGCAGGATTCAAACCCAGGTCTCCAGATTTGCAGCTCAGAACCTTAAAATAATGCGCTATACTGCCTCCCTAACTAGCCTGATCATAGTGTTGTAGCGTATTATATGTTGTATTACAATATATTATACTTTGATATGTAATTCTGTGATCAGTAATATATACAATCTGTGTTCTGTGTCATTGACACGGTACACACTAAGATGCATCTCCCCAGGTTGCTTCTGTAAAAGGAAGCATGTTCCAGTGAGCTTACTTGTTCTCCAAGTAAATAACTAATCTATCAGTCAATCAAATCTTTATTTATCCAGGCGAACACCATTGAGCAAGCTCATTTACAAGGTGGACCTGCATCACACAAGGTCAAGCAACAATGCATATATGTACAGGCAAGAAAACAATCAGTGTAGAATAATTAAACCTTTTTTGAGGGGAAGACTAGAGGGGCAGACAGAGGTACAAGCCTATACAGTTTGTACTGTTTGCACTTGGTCTTTGACGCTGTGGTACATGAGGAGGTACACTAGTGAGGTACAGTATATAGGACAAGGTGGCTTGCAAACTGGCTCGAGGTCAGGAAGCCGAGGGTTGTAGTAGACTGGTACTATGCTGAGTGGAGGGGGGTACTCTGTGGCGTGCCTCTGAGATTGTGCTGGGGCCACTGCTGTGCAAAATTTGTATCAGTGAACTGGAAGCTGGGTTCTCTAGAGACTGCTTAACTTCACTGATGAAACTAAGCTGGCCAGGGTAGTGAGCTCCCTTGAAGATGGGGACAGACTTCAGGAAGAGCTGAACAAGTTGGGTGTGTGGTCAAACTCCAGGAGCCTCATCCAGCCCCTGAAGACTTGAAATGCTGCAGACCTTGCCCGGGAGCTAAGCCATGGCTCCATGGGGAGGTCCGGAGGCAGGCGAGTACAAGGGTTAAGGGAGTTGGGTACAACTGCTGGTGAGAGGCGCTGGGACAAAAAATAAATAATAATAATAAAAAAAATAAAAAAAAAAAACTTCCTCCAAGAGCCTCAGATTCAATGTAGTCAAATGCGGAGTGCTACATATTGGGACCAAAAAACCCCACAAAATAACAAAAACAGAAGTAGGACCTTCCCACTGTGTGGGTCCCTTCTTGTTGAAGTGGAGAACAGAAGAGAACCCAGGGCTCATACAAAAAAACAAAACAAGGGGATATGGCATGACGAGCAGTGTGTGGTTGCTGTCTAGAGGGCTGGCAGAATGCTGGTGTGCGACAAAAGGGGGCTGGCCAGTTGGGCAGAGGATGTTATGCAACCTCTTTACAGAGCCCTCACCAGGCCCTGCCTGGATTACTGCATACAGTTCTTGGCTCCTCAATATGAAAAGATGTTGAGCCAGTCAAGAGGGTGCAAAGCTGAGCCACCAGCATGATCAAGGATATGGAAGACAGATGCTTTGAGGAGTTACTGGTGGCCCTGAATATGCTGACATCGAAGAAGAGGAGGCCTAGAGGGGACATGATCTTGGTCTTCCATGTACTCAAGAGTACCGCATCAGCAAGATACAGATGTTTAATTTGGTGTCGTTCAGCAGGAGATGAAGATGCACCTTGAAGCTCAGAGGGGATACATTAAGGGGTAATGTTAGGAAGCACTTCTCCCAGAGGGTAAACTGTGGAACAGATTGCCAGCACAGAGGGTGAATGTGAAGACAGTACAGGCCTTCAAGGTAAGTCTCGGCAAATGTCAACGTACCAGCTGAATCACTGGATACCCTTTGTAGAAGGTATCCTTAAAAATGCTCATTTATCAGCCTTTATTGCATCATATTATTTCTAGCTAAAACCCCACATTTTATGATTGCTTACCTTCTCTGAAGTTTGTTGATGTTGCTGGTTGTTTTATCTGCGTCCTTACTCTGTAGAACTGAAATGCACGCCAATGTATAGTTACAACCGATCTTGTTGTGTTTCATATCATGGATCAGTTCTTACTGAACACTTTCTGAACATTAGAAACTCCCCCATATTGTGCAGCTGCTCATGATAGCTGCTGTACTCCCACTGCATAATGAGTGGCTAGACTATGCTGGAAGTGTTCCTAAGTCCAGGAAAGGTGCAATTGGGGTTGATCAAGGATTGTAAACAAACATGTTTTTGTGTGGTAACACCAGTATGGTGGACAGTCTGTTTTTCACACTTTTAAAAGAAAAAAAGAATTGGAATCACACAACCAGCTACATCAGCAGTTTCTACAGAATGTTAACAATCATAACGTGTTTTTTAAACTAGGGGCACCTTGAGGCCTAAGGGGATTGATGGTGTCCTTTTAATTTATCATCAAAAAATATTTTATAAATGGATTAAGACACTTCAGCTTTGGGAATATGTTAACACGCATGAATTGTTGAAGCCCAAGCTACCAGGAGATGTGTTAAATGGGGGTATTCCATAGGATGTCCAGGAAAAAGCTTTCTTTTTTCACTCTTGACTGTTGCCTGTAATACTGCCTAGTAATGAGGGCTGCAGGCACAAGTTCTAGGCTGACATTATTGGCATCGTACCAGAGTGAATAAAAAGCTTATCCCTGGATATCTAATGGGATGTCCTGTTTCTATCACGGATTAGTGATTGTCTGTGTATATCCCCATGTGGTTTCACTTTTGTTTGGTTTTTAAATGTACAGTATGTCAGAAGTTTAACAAAAGGCTTGCTGTGGTTACATCCTGCTGGGAACGTGTCATTTATGTAATTGGGGCTTTTTATTGATTGTAAAAAAGTTAGCTAGATGTATTGTAACTGCTGTGGTTTGAAAGGGTACAACAACAGAAAGTAGGGCACAGGGTTTGTAAGGGAGAGGAAACCATTTCAGAGGAGAACAGGACAAAATTACAACATTTATTCATTCCTGTTATTCATTCCTCCTGTGTTATAAATCAGGGATATACAATGGTGAGCTGTCAGATTAATGATTTATCTACACAAGTGCTGTTTGACCTTTTTGAGGTCAAACAGCACAAGTGTAGATAAATCATTTACCTGACAGCTCACCATTGTATATTTCATTTATGCAGTAAGGATGTTTTCTATCAGTGCAGGGGCATTTGCTTTTGATATATCTTTTTTTGGATATGTTTATCAAAAAAGTGAACAAATAATTGCATTTTCTGCTCTTTTTTGCTAATTATAAAAATAATCTGTAAGGTATCTATAAATAAAATACCACTCACTTTGTAGATAATTTTGTGCTGAACAACTTTCATGCTCCTAGCACTATGCTAACTTTTTTTCTTTTTAAAAGTTATTTGCATTTGAATATAGTTAGTACTGGTACTGAGGCTGAACTTTCTAAATGAGTTCCGGAGTGATTGTGACATATCTACTATGTGTATAAATCTGTGATGATGTGTCTACTATGTGTATAAATGTAACATTTCACATTTATCACATAGTAGCTCAGATTTATCACACAGGATTTATGTCCACGCCTATTGCATAAACAGAGGATACTTGATGCCCAAGAGTGTGATATGGAAAATATTCTCACTCCTGCAGAATAAGCTCTGCATACTCATGAGTGCCGAAGGCATGAGTGAGTATGCAGAGTTCACGATGCAGGAGTGAGCATATTTGCCATAGCACACAATCTGGGTATCATGTGTGCGATTTATACAATACAGTCCAGGTATTGTGCTATTTTAAACATCTATTTTATGGTTCTATGTTTTACAGGTTTAAGTATTTGCAGGTGTAACTCGGCTGCTTGTCTGGTGTGAATGCGAGATTTGTGAATGGGTTGTCTGTGTAGGTTTTCATTGGCTGTATAGATGAATGGGAGTGTTTTCATTCTGTATTCCTCTGGGGAGTTGTGGTTGCTGTGGTATGATTGGTTATGGTGTGTTGTATGTTGATAGAGTAGTGAGCTTGAGTCTCTTAATTGGCTCTGTAGTACTTGTGGGAGGGGCGTCACTGAACTGGAGTGCCGAGTTCATAGTGTTAGTACTGGGATAGATTTAAATTTTTTTATTTTGTATGTTATGCACTTGATGTTCGGCAAGTCTTTCTGATTGTAGAGCTTGTTTAATGAATGCCATAGCAGTTCTTTTGTTTTGTATTGGGAGTGCTCGTTTCATGTGATTGGTGAACTGTACTGCAGAAACTAGTTCATAACAAGGTATATTCCTCATGATTTTCACGGCTGTTTCTTATTATCGATCATTGCAATTGAATCTGCTGCAGCCGTTTAACGTTTTTGTAGCTAAACAGACGTGATGTATGCACAGTGGTACTTTGATGTCGTGAATAGAGACTGTGTGTATAAATGTAACTCTTGACATTTATACATATGTGCTGTGCATCAGTAAGATGTTAATTCAACTGGGGTGAGAAATGCATGTTTTTATTTCACTGTATATCACTTCACCTGTATTGTATAAATGCCTATATTTGTAAAGCATGCAGATAAATGGCAATACTTCTTCAGGTACGTGGATAACAAGGGCTACAAATAATCATTCATTTATTAATTGAAATTTAAAATTTACAGGATGAGTTCCGTGAGATACAGGTTTTGTTTATAGACAATCTGAAGTCATATTATGAGATACAGACAACAAGAACTATATGGATGACTAAAAGTACACAACAGAGACGCACAGCATAAATAAAAATCAAATGCAATCAATTGGATATCAAATAAAAATGGCTTGTGAGTTGTAACGCCATGTAATACACTTGCAGTATACATGGTAATGTATCAGTCTTTGAAAAGCATGCTGGCAAACTGTAGTGCCCAAAACCGGGGAGTATGTGCTGGACTTGGTAGATATCACTTGAAAGCAGGAGGCAACATGTAATAACCTTTTACTCAGGGTGTCTGCATCATGCATGAAACTGCTGCGTTGCCACGTTCCTTAGCTATCATAAAACAAAGAAATGCAGTGTTATAAAGGCAAACCCAACTGATGTAACCAGGAACAGTACAATACAGCAAAACATCTGTGTCATGCTCCAGGGGGACTGTGAAGTGATGGTGTTAGATGCTGATCTTCTCTCCTGATCTCTCTCATTCTGTGTAACCTTTTCTCAGTAACTGTTGCAGTTGCAGTCTTTCATTGCTGTCCTCCTGATCAGGGGTGCCAGAAGATGGTAAAGGGTAAAGGCTGCCGGGTGGGACTTATTATCTAAACTACTTTTGCTATGCAGAAATACTATAAATGCACATTTTTGATGACAATGGTATTAAGAATGCATTTATACCATATACAGTAGGAATATTTAATACAGAATATTAAGAGCTCAGCTGTCAACCCATTTCCTCCAGTAACTCCATATGAAGTCTGAACCATCCATTGCTTAACCTGATACAATGGCCGCCTAGGTGAAAGTCAAAGATGGCAGGGCAGCATATAAGCCACTCAAATGCAGCTCAGACGTTCTTCAAAATTATTACAATGAATAATGGGCAAAGCTGAATATTTATGTGCCAGCTGATTTGCCTTTAGGTGTCTACTATGTGACACAGTACAAATCGAAACAAAATGGGGCCAAAAAATTAAACCACACTTTCACAGCCACATAATGACTGGAGCTCTATTTCATCTCATTCAGTTTTTCATGGGGCATTTTTTAGCAAACTGCAACAAATACCAATTCAGTTTGATTGTAAAACATATTACACTCAAGACTAATTAAGAATTAACCAACTGACATCTGACATCTAGATCTACAGGGCAGGGCAGCCAGCCTTACCCTTTCTTCAGATTTTTTTTTTTTTTTTTAAACCAGGAGAGGCACAGTAAGCTGAAAGCTTGTTTACAGGTGTGACCTGGGAGCACAAAGAAGTGACTTGCTCAGGGTCATACAGTATGCAAGTGGGGGCTGTGGGATTCAAACCCAGTTCTCCAGGTTTGCAGCTCAGAGCCTTAAACCACTGTGTTTTACTGCCTCCTGTCTTTAGATAAAGGATTTTATATTTAACAATTCAGCAAATTCATGTTTACCCTTCTATTCTCAAATTCTATGTTTCTACTATAGAAGACATCACCTACAATAATAACCACTCCAAATGTGTGTGTTTTTTTTATTTTTTTATCAAGAATATATTCATTTAGGACTTTGATCTGTATAGTTCAGGTAGTAGTCAGCTACATGATTACATAGAGTGGGCTAATTCAGCCACATAGTGTTGTGAGTTTTTAAAAACTTTTTCACAGTTTCACTCTCTTTACCCCCCCAGCCCATACTGTGTATTCCTTGGGGACCATGGCAGTGGGGCACTGCAGTACAGCCTCTTGTCAGCATAGATGTTAGGTTGTCGAGCTGAGCTGTGCAGATGAGCTTGGTACATCTTGCAGACCTGATTTGATTCCCACAACCTCCACTGCCATACCATACATACTGTATGTAAGTAAGTAAACATTTTATTTTTATATAGGAATACATGTCGTTTGGACTTTGCAGTCCAGTTTGCAAGACAGTCCTGTGAACAAGGCAAAGTTACATAACAAGATATAAAAAGTTTAAGATATTCAGATTAATACAAATATTTTACACACAAAACAGACCCAAAGAGCAATAGAAGCACAAATACAGCAAATCATATGATGTTAGTTGTACAATTGCATGAGAAATACAATGTGTTCCTGATAGCCTGAGTATGTGACTCTCTCTGAGCAAGTCACTACCAACAACCACCTTCACAGTGCTCCTGCTGGACCAAATGAAAAAAAAATTAATAACTGAATAAATAAAATAAAATGCCAAGCAGCAGAAACGGACTATTCATGCAGCATTCAGAGTCAGGGAGGTGTCTGTTCATTACATTACAGTCAGTCCTGTTATTGTAGAACGGGGGGGGGGGGATTGTTTAACCAGGAAAGGCACACTAAGCCAAAGCTTGTTTCCAGGTGCGACCTAGGAGCACATGAAAGTTAAGTGACTTGCTCAGGGTCACACAGTATACAAGTGGGGGCTGTGGGATTCAAACCCAGGTCTCCAGGTTTGCAATTCAGAGTCTCAATCCACTGCGCAAGAAAAAAGGCAAGACTATGATCTCACAGTGTGTGGGGATGGGATTATTATTATGTGGAAAAGCAGAACTAGCAGGATGATGTCTGACAGGACAAATGAAATAAACAATGAAACATATATACATAGAAAGTGAAGGCACAAGGGGACCGCAAGGTCCATCTAGTCTGCCCAAGAACCTACCTGGTGCTGTTCCCCCTTCCCTCCCCTCCCCTCCTTTGCCTTTCCGTATGCTACCTTTTTATGTCTAGCCCATGCGTTCTTGAACTCTCTTACCATTTTGGCCCCATTACCTCCTTGGGTAGGCTATTCCATGGGTCTGACACCCTCTTTGTAAAGAAGAACTTCCTTGTATTACTCCTGAACCTTCCTCCCTTCAGCCTCATGTCATGCCCTCTCATTCTCCCACTCTTTCAACTGGAAAAGCTCCTGAATGTTAACCTTATTTGTACCTCTCACATATTTAAAAGTCTCAATCATGTTGCCCCTCTCCCTCCTCTGTTCCAGAGAGTACATGTTGAGTTCCCTCAGCCTATCATGGTGTGCCACATGGTGCAGTCCCTGAATCATTTTCATGGCCCTTCTATGCACCATCTCGATTCTATGTCCCTTTTGAGGTGTGGTCTCCAGTACTGTATGCAGTACTCCAAGTGGGGGCACACCAGCACCCTGTACAGTGGTAACACCACCTCTCTCTCCTGCGGCTCGTGATTCCCCTCCCAATACAGCTCAGCATGCCACTTGCCTTTAGTGCCGCCTTTTCGCACTGTTTGCCCACTGTCAATTCTTCTGATATAATGACCCCTAGGTCTCTCTCCTGGCTGGTGGAGGCTAGCTTCTCTCCTCACAGGTAGTAATCCTCTTTGTATCGTTTTTGCCTAAGTGCATGACTTTGCACTTTTTGGCGTTGAATTTTAGCTGCCATGTTTCTGACCACTCCTCCAGTTTCTTCAAGTCTGAAGTCCTACCCCTCACACCCTCAGGGGAGTCCACTCTGTTGCAAATCTTGGTGTCAGCAAATTTTATTTTTTTTCATTTTTATTTATTCAGTTTCGGATTAACACCTATGAGCTAGAAGCTCATTTACATAGGTTCCACGTCGGGAGTAAATTGGTAAGATAAAAAAAAAAAATTAACACAAAAGTGCAAAGTAATAGACATGCACGAAGTTTACAATGGATAGACAATACGATAGCAAGCAGGCAGATAAACATAGTTCCTAAAGTTCACAGTTAAACTTTACAAAGGGGGAAAATAAAGCAGTCCAAAGACATTGTCTAGTTATGGTGAGTAGGGGTAGGGAGATAAAGGCAAGGGGAGAAGGGGAGTGGAGGGAGAGGGTTTGCAGTGTAATGGTAGGAGGCAGAGGAGTCCAAGGCTAGAGTGAAAAGTGGGGGTGGGAGCAGGGGAGGGAGGGAGGAACAGTAGGGGGTGGGGAGGTGAGAAAGGAGGGGTGGCATTAAGGAATCTGGGACAGAGCATGAGAGGTGAGGTGGGGGGAGGAGTGAGGTACCGTTAAGTGGGGCAGGGTAAAGGCAGCGTGGAGCAGACCCACAGCAATTTAAATGAAGCAATCATAGGAGACACTTGTCACCAGATGTTGCTGGAGTTTGTATTTGAAGAGGCTGAGGGTGGTAGTGTTGGCAATATCCCCAGGAAGAGCGTTGAACCACTTTACTAGACTTCACTAGACACACTTCAGCTTCCAGCCCATTTGCAGTGTCTGCTATGAACACATTGAAGATGAGAGACCCAGTACCGAACCCTGTGGTACCCCGCTGGTCACCCCCTTTCAGCTGAAAATACTCTGTTTACCTGAACCCTCTGTGTTCTTTCTCTATCAGCTACTCACCCACTCAACCACCTCCCTGCCCACTCCATGTGGTCCAGCTTCCTTATCAGCCTTCTGTGTGGAACAGAGTTGAAGGCTTTGCTAAAGTCCAGATAGACGACCTCTACAGCCGCTCCCTGATCTACTATCCTTGTAACCCAGTTGAAGAAGTCAATTGGGTTAGTTTGGCAAGACCCACCTGCCATGAACCCTTGCCGTTTTGGGTCTTGCCCCCCACTGGATTCCAGATACATTATGATTCTCTGTTTGAGTAGTGTCTCCATCAGCTTCCCTATGACTGACGTGAGGCTTACTGGATGGTAATTGCCAGCCTCCTCCCTGCTTTTGTGGAGTGGGACCACTGTTGCCCTTTTCCAGTTCTCCAGTACGGTCCCACACTCTAGTGATTTGGTAATTTAGCCCTGCTGGGATGCTGTTAGTATTTCCCCAGCTCTCTGAGAACTCTAGTGTGAATCCCATCTGGTCCCATGGCCTTGTCCACCTTTAGTTTATTTAAAGCTTCCAAGACTGGAGCTTCTGTGAAGGGGCTTGTATCAACCCCTGGTCCCTGGGTGTTGCTGCTGTGCAGGCTTGGCCCATCCCCTGCATTCTCTTTGGCGACCACAGAACTGAAGTACTGGTTTAGGACTTCTGCCTTCTCGTAATCTTTTTCTATCAGTTTCCCTCCAGTATCTGCTAGTCCAACTACCCCCCCCCCCTTGGTTTTCCTCTTTTCCATTATGTACCTAAAGAAGGCTTTCTCTCTCCCTCCTTTACCCCCTGTGCAATCCTCAGATCAGTCAGGGCCTTAGCCTTCCTTATTGCCTTACCAGCTTCCCTCTGTGCTGCCTTATAGGTTTCCTTATCCTCATCTTTTATTGACGCTCTAAACTTTGTGTACACTTCTTTTTCTCCCTTACTATTGCAGTCATCTCCCTGGAGAACCAGAGGTGTTTCCTTTTCTTATTTGCCTTGCTCACCCTTCTGACGCACTGTTCAGTTACCTCTGTGATGGCTCCTTTGAGATACTCCCACATTTAGTCTACTCCTTTCTCTTCCCTATATCTAAGACTCTCTGCCAGGCTATTGCTCATCTTTCGAAAGTCTGCTTTTCTGAAATCTAAAACCCTGCTCTTAGAATGAATAATGTCTTCACTGGTGTTTACTTTAAATCCCACCATGTGGTGGTTGCTATTTCCTAAGTGGCACCCCACCTCTACCTCCTTTACCTGTCACTGTTAGTTAAAACCAAGTCCAGGACAGCTTCACCTCTGGTAGGAGTTTCCGCATGCTGCCTCAGTCCTGCACCCTGCAGGGCCATTACAAAGTCACTTCCTCTTGATGTAGATGCTGTATAAGATTTCCAGTTTATATCTGGCAAGTTAAAATCCCCTACTATTATTGTCTCACCTTGTCTGTCATTTTGTGGAGTGTCTCCATCATTTCCTTGTCCCCAGTATCCCCTTGCGATGGGGGCCTGTAGATGACTCCTATCCTAATGGCTGCCCCGGCTCCTGTCTCAGCTGTTAGTCATAGTGCTTCTGACTCATACAGGATCCCATGAATCTCTGTAGCCTTGATTTCCTCCTGGACATATAATGCTACCCTTTCTTACCCTTCCTGTCTCTTCTGTACAGGTGGTAGTCCGAGATAGCCATGGTCCCAGCTGTGGTTCTCTGTGAACCAGGTTTTTGTCATGGCCACTAAGCAGAGTTCAGCTTCTGCCATGGTGGCAATGATGTCAGGGATTTTGTTTGCCAGGCTTCTGGTGTTTATTGCCATTGCCCTTCATGTTCTACCCCCACTCTTAGCACAGGTGGGTTTCATTTTGTTTTGCCATTTCTCTTTAGTACCTTTAATGGATCTCCTTTGCTCCTGTGGTTTTGGACGAAAGATTTATGGGGCTCTTTTGGTCTGCACCTGTGGTTTTGGACAAAAACTTTTTGTTGGAAAGGTTTCCACCCCTCGTTTGTACCCCTGCCAGAACTTGTGGTTTGGGATGAAATATTTTGTTGAAGAGTTTTGCTGCAGGTGTTGGCAAGAGAGTTTTCCCTAATTTGTATGGTGTTATCGTACTTTGAACTTGTTACCCTATCATTTGCTGCTGTCAGGGGGGTAGTGACCTTCATACCCTTCATGGTGGTAAGTGTCGTCACCACCTCCCCAGTCTTCAGTTTAAATGAACTGCATACACATCAAATGTTTGACCAAGCACCCTCACCCCCTTCCTTTGTCAGGTGGATGCCATCGTTCTGAAAGAAGCCCCTCTCCCAGAAGGACTGCCAGTTGCCGATGAGACGGTAGTGATTTTCCTGACAACATTCTCTCAGCCTTAAGTTAAACTCATGTATGTCCTCCTCTTTGACCCTCTTAGTGCTTCTACCCCCAGACTGGAATCCCCTCCAAGAATGGCAGCGTGGATGAAAGAGAGGGGACATAGTATATGGTTACCCTTTATGTATAAAAATCAGCCTGCTCAAAATCTGTCTTAAGCACATTCTGAAGTGTTTTGCACATTCCGAACAGTTGTTATGCACAGATAAAAGGTCACACAATTTTAAATTTCTCATTTATGCTACACCTAGCTACTTGCTAACCACCCAGTGCCCAAAGTCCTAACTTTTACCTTTCAAAAGTCTGGAAATTTGATTTTGATATGCGAGTAGAACAAATAAATTGCAAGATTTTTTGTTTTCACATCAGTGGGGTCTGTTACTCTAGTATAAAAAAACAAAACAAAACTATACTATAAAAAATAATATGAACCACACACAACTCTGCATGTGTTTCCATCTTGGGGTTGAGACAACAACATGTACCTCTTGAGCTTCACTCTCGAGTTTCATATGCTGTCATCTCAAACCCTCGATGGAAATGCAGCTTTGTTGTGTATGGTTGCCCATACATCGTTCTCTGTGTTCTGTTAGCAAGTTGTACAGTGTGTTGCTTTGTCTCTGCAACCGATTGCTTGGACAAGTCATTTGTCCCTAGGTAAATGACTACGTGTTTTGTTCCATCCTTCCTTCGCACAATCTGCTTGATGCGTTTTGTCTCATTTTGGAGATGCACCTGGGAGACACTTGACAATTACCCTGGTACCGCTGTTTGAATTTAAGTGGGATTCTACTCCGTGGATCATGGAATCTCCCACTATAAGTTTCCTTTTGTCCCTGTTGCCATTGTTTTCTTTATCCTTTTCGATCATGCTTGGCTCTGCGAGCCATTGCCTAGAAGCAGTGCAATACCCAGTGACTGGTTCTGTTACCTGTGGTGTGTATCTGTTATTTATAAGCACGTTGTTTTCAGATGTTCATATCTTAATTCTTGTCACACTGCTTCGCCTCCCCCTTCTGACCACCTGCCAGCCCTCCAATTCTGGATCTTGCCTAGGACTGGTGCTGAGATTTGTGTGCCGCTGGGTTGGAGGTGGGAAGAGCGGGTGCCTATAGCTTTGTAATTCGACCTGGAGCTTATGTATTGTGGCCCATGCTTCTCTCAGCTGGGCCCGAAGGTCGGCTGTAACCAGCAAGCAGGACATTGACCTAGGCCATGAAAGAACACCTTGCCGAATAGGGCCCCACGTTGTCCACAGGTGACCATCTCCATTGCTACTGGAATATTTTAGGTTGGAGAGGTTGGAGTGGATCCACTTGGGTGACTTCTAGAGAGTAAAAAGACTATTTATCCTCCTGTCGTGGTTTCAGAGCAGCTGTTTTAAGGAAAATATGGAAGCAAAAGAGGCAATCATACAAATACAAAAGGAATCCAATTCAAATATGAGCTAATTAGTATCTTAATCTGAATATTATGTTTTTGTAGACTCTGTTAGAAGAGGTCACTGCACATGCTGTAAATAAGCAAAAATAAGAACTCTGCACAATGAGTTGCTCTGTTCATCTGTTAATTTTATACCAAACTACTAGGCTCAGACAGTTCTGCGATGAACATGCATGCAGCAGTAGCACAGTCAGCAGCAACTGGTCTGTCTACCCATGGCTCATTCGAGGCTCACTCACACCACACCTGGCTGCTGGGCTGGCAGCAGTAGCAACACTTACTTAGGTAGGTTACAGGTAGCCTTCATAAATCAAATAAAAATAAAGTAAATGTTTAGATGGCATTGGCAAGGAGCGGGGGCAGGGGCCAAAACAAGATCAGGACTCGGGAGGATCGGCTTGGAGGAGCAGTGCAGTGCTTTGCTTTTTAAGAAAATATAATTCTTGACAACTTTCTCAGTTTTGTGTATACGAGTCTGCTGGCCACTGCCCAGAAAACAGATTATAATACAGTACCTACTTACCTAACTAGTCCGAATAGCGGCTAGTACAGGCTCTGCAGCATCCAAGAATTAGGCAAGAAATAGTCTGTCCACTGCCACTCACTAGAGTCGTCGTCTGTGAGGTCCCGTCCTGGTCCGGAGTCTCAAAGAGGCAAGTGCCTGGTTTGGTAAACCCTGACACAGGAGCGCAAAGTCGGCACGCGGTCGCACAATCACTAGCAAAGTTTGTTAGCAGCGACTTCTGGTGGTGCCATGACAAAGTGAGGATCACTGGGAAGGAGCTCCCAGATAAGCATTAAACAAAACGTATAAAAAAACTAGCAGATACCCCACCAAAACGCATCAGCAGTTAATTTTACTACCACAGAGCAAAGCGATTTACTTTCAGAGCAAAGAAACTGGCACACTTTATGAGGAATAGATTTCAGGTCTTGGCAGAAGAAATTGAGACGAGCGACATGACGCTAAACAGCATGGATCCTGTGACAACGGCTCCCGATGATTTGAAACGGAGCCACTCAACTAAAAAAGCACATAAGGACTCCTCGATAAATCAACCCACCGACAAGCTTGACAGTCCTACAGGCAATTTCTGGGTGCTGCACTGAAATGCAGGATTTAATCCAGTGTCTTAGAACAGACTTGGGAGTCCTCAAGTCCAGAGCCAATGCAGTAGAAGACCAAATTTCCTCCCACACAACCAAGATTGAATTTCTCTAATCAACCGTGTCCGAGCTGGCATGAACCTTACTCCGGGCTGCAGAGAGACGGGAGGACGCAGAAAACAGAGGGAGATGCAAGAATCTCTGTATTTATGGTATCCCCGAGAATGAAGGATGTGACATGACAGACTTTCTGGACAGCCTTTTCTGTTCCCTCCTAGACCTGGGGCAGGAATACCCTTTAGACATTGAGCGAGCCCACCGAGTACTCTGCCCCCAAACCAGCAGCCTCTGATGCCAGGCCACACTCAGTAGTGGCTCGCTTCCTGAATTACGCCAGTAAAGATGAACTCCTTCAGAAAGACTGGAACAAAAAAATCCTCAAATACAAAGGGAAAAGAATCTTTGTTGATAATGATTATGCCCCCTCACGCAGAGACAGAGAAGAGAATACATCCCTTTATTTTCGTGTCTCCGCACCAGCAATCTTAGATTTTGGACCCCTTTCCCTGCCAAACTAGTGATCCAGTTTCCTGAAGGACAGAGAACTCGCACATCAGTAGATGAGGCAGAGAGGGATCTTCAATAACGAGGACTCTACAAGGCTCTCCCTCAGGGTTCGAGGGGATCTAGGTCAAAGAATATTATAAAAAGGGTCTCAGAAGTGCTGCAGTCTGATTTGGCTGTTAGGATTCCTACAGCCTTACATTAATCCCTATTACACTGTCATGTACAGCCTGATCACCACGGCACATGGATTCTTTCTGTCAGCATTCCATCTTCTAGCACTGCTGAATGACTGGAATGATGAAATTCTGATTTTGAACCAGCATTCTTAAACTGTTGGTGGAAGAACTATTTTATTAGAAACCTCCCTCTAAATGAGGAAATCATTCAAAACATATACTTTTAACACTTTTCTTTTGGAATATTTTTTTATAATAGCAATAAGGCACTCCCAGGAGTTAGATTACCAGTCAGTTAATCCCCCCCCTCTAGGGGCAGTATGGCACTCTGCTGTGCCTCGTGCCACATTACACCCCTAGAGGGGTGATTAACAGACTGTTAATCTAACCCCTAGTCATGCCTTACTACTTAACTAATGAGGACAGGGGACAGCTTGGAGCTCCAGCCGCAAGTCACAAGCCAGAACTCTCATTGTCTGAGATTCTAGAGCAACTGCAGCAATACCAATCTTGACAGCCTGCAATATGAAAAGCACCGGACATTAAACTGTATGTACTGCCTTATTTTAAAACATACTACAGACCTGGAATGTTCGACATTGGGCTGAACTGCCAAAGGGGGCCTGACTGTTGAAGGGGAGTGTGGGGGTCAGTGAGGGGAATCATGAGTTGGGGGGGCTGTGAGTGGCGTGAGTTGTTGTTCGGGGTGGGGACTGCTTCCTTCCCTGCTGGGTCATATCCCAAGGGATGAGATACTTGTCAACTCCCCAGCTCCTCCTTGTGGTAGGGCCTTGCGGTCTGTCGGGGAGTGCAGCAGTCGTTTCCTGTGGGGGAGTGCTCTGTCTCCGGGTTCTGCGGCTGTGGTGCAGCGTGGTGTGTACCTCCCTTTGCTTTCACCTCTGGCCGGAGTGTAGCGGAGTGCAAGGGGGTCCTGGCTCTGGTTCGCACGCTCATTCTGTCAGGGGCTGCCCTCTATTCCTCCCCTTTTTCATATGCGCTAGCCTGTACAAGAAATGCACTACACCAAGAACCTTATCTACTTAGTGTTCACACTAATGAACTTATACATACTGGATACCCCTCGCAACTTACCGGAGAACCCAGGCCCGGTTGCTGACTTAACCTAAGGTTTCTAGAAACTCCAAAGTGGGAGACCGTTTATATGATATACAAACTACCCCCAACCAATTAATATCAGTTGGTTATGACTGAAGTACTAACCTACAAATGAACTTGAGACCCAACAAAAAAAAGTCCCCCAAAAAAAAACTATAACTTCTACTGATATTGCTCTAGCTAAAAGAAGTGGGGCTGGTGAGTATACCCCAAGATGGTTTGTCTTCAAACTCTGTTCGAGTTGCATGTTGGGTTTACCTTTGCTGTTGTTTTTAAAGGGGCCAGTGTATTATATCTTAACTGTCTAAAATGCATATGATATCCTGGCCAGTTATACGGTTGGAAAAGTGCCCCTCTAAAACAAGGTAAAAGATCTGATTAGTGAAGTCTTTCTCTGGAGGTTCTTGTATATTTTGAACGTCGCCACATCGATCCCTCTAGGGAAAGAGGGGGGAGCCAATCCTAATATCAAACAAAGAAAATATTAATAGCTCATGAAAGCTAGGACTTGACAAATCTCCCCGTCCATTTACTTACTTGGGGATCTACAGCAATAAATCAGCCTTATATCTGTTTAATATAATGATTTTCACAAGACGCCCCATGCTTACTCTATACCCACCCAGTAGAGGGAGTCAAAGAATAATTAGCTACCTGTGTGGGTAATACAGTTGGCTTGACCTTGAATTTGTGAACTAAAATGTTCTCGTTCTATGTGAGACATGTTTTGTATTTGATCAGAGTTTTGCTTTTATGTTCTTAAAAACGCAGAGCTCATTCCCTTGGGAGTTAGAGCGCACATGAAGCCACCAATTATGTCACCACCTTTTCTTTTCTCCCTTCTCCTGTCCGTGATATGGATTATTACTTTTTTGGGGGACAAATTTGTCCCGCAGAGAACACTTGCCACGCTTTTCATGGGACAGATTCTCTGCCTCAAGGGATATATATGTTTACTCCCGGGGCACCCAGAGGTGTAGAACAGTTTACACCTCAATACTGGAAGGTGATCTGAATAATAGTTTGTTACTACAAATATTTTTCCCATCCAAGCAAGGGATTTTCTATTCTCAATGTTTAAAGGGACAAAGTTTATTCCCCCGGTTTTGGTTGAAAGGGGGAACTTTAGGTATTAAGCCTTTCGCTATAGTTATCATAAAAAAGACACACAACGAGCAATGGTTTCAGGATAGCTTTTATTACACAACAATTGAGATGGTGCCCCAGTTCACTGAGCGGTTTCTTCACAGTTGCTTCTTGTTTGTAGTCTGGAATGGGGGGAGACCTCCTTCGGGTGGGAGAAGCACCTCCACAGATCCTAGTCATGTCATCGATGACACCGGTAAAGATATTTTCACAAAACATTAATGGTCTTAAAAACCCGATAAAAAGAACAATATTTTTACAGTATCTACAAAGGAATCCAGCAGATTTATATTGTATACAGGAAATGCATACAGTATGTCTGAAAAAGAGCATGCAAAACTTCATTGGGGACAGAGGTATACAATCTACTCGTCGTTTCAGCCTAGTGGGAGAAGGAGGGGGGTGGCAGTTATGGTCCCTCAGACAACATCTTTTGAGGTTCATGCACAATTCATAGACTCTCAGGGGAGATGTATAATCTTACTTGGTGTGTTATACTCCCAGAAAGTAACCCTAGTCAATGTATCTTCCCCCGCAGTCCGCTTTGCCAGTGGTGCGGATATTTCTAATTAAAATGCTAGACCTCCCAAAGGGGAAACTTATCATTGGGAGAGATCTTAATATGACATGGAACATCAATCTAGATGCAACCAACCCCCAAACCTATAGAACAAGTAATGCTTTAAAGTTTTTTTTTTTTATTTATTTTTCCTATTTTTGGTCCAGCCTCCCCTCTCATCGGGTCCCGTCCATCAGCCACCCCCATGCCCAGACTTACCCCTCTAGGCGGGCAGTCAAGGGGGCTTCCACTCCCTAATGGACATTGTGGGCAAGCCCTGGATCACCTCCTCCCCCCCGGGTTGGGGCCATGAGAGCGGGACCCCCTGGTGGGCATCGGAGGCAGTGGGCAGTGGAATGGAATGGGACGTCATGTTGGGGGCCGGCATTTTGTTTTGTTTTTTTCCTTTTTTGCTGCCTTGTGGGCGGGGACATGTAGTGACATCCAGCGTCCACCCCCCAAATGTGCTGGCGCCATTTGCTGCGGTACCCCCGGCCTCTGCCAGGGGTTCATCAAGCACCAAACACTCTTTCCCCTCCCTGCCCCTGGAGAAGGAGAGCAGCCCTCAGGACGTTAGATACTGCTGTCCCCGGCCGGCCCTCTGACGCCCTGGGTCCATTCCCGAACCCGGGTCACTGGCGTCGCAAGCAGAAATCCAACCGCTGTGTTGACAGGCATGCTCTTAAGTTTTTAAAGAATTCATTTGATAGTCTAGGGATAATTGATATCTGGAGGAAATTATTCCCCTCGCAACAGTCATATACCTTTTACTCGGGAGGGTTTCACAGTTACTCTAGGCTGGACTATTTTTTCATCTCATGTGAAGATTTCCATTTGATTCAAGACATGACAGTAGGTTCACGCCTCCTCTCAGACTATCACCCCTTAATGTTAAAAACAGATTTTTTGGGGAAAAAAAAGACAAACGTTTAGGTGTCTTAATGAATCCCTATTAAAGGGCCATCAATTCCAGGAACTTGTCAAAACCAGAATTCCCCAAATAATTTCAGATAATACTTCTCCAAGTATATCGATGGTCATTCTTTAGGATACCTTAAAAGCCGTCTCGAGGGTGAACATTTTGGTGTTTGTGGTAAAGAAAAAATGCCAGATGGCTGCGAGATGCTCTACTCTGTTAGAACAACTTACAGGCCTACCAAATGTTATTTAGGGAAGGTGACTGACAACTTCAGTTAAAAATTAGAGAAACTAAAACAGAAATCCAGAAAAGAATAGACTATAGGGTCCAGCAGGCCTTACTGTACTTTATCTGAAACAAAGTAATTATGAGGGAGGTGTGACAGGTATGAGAATGTTGGCCTGTAAATTGCGCATGAGAAGGAAAACAGCTACTATTCTTAAAATCCACCACCCAACAACCAAAACCATAACTCACAAAGAGGAGGAAATTCAAACAATTTTACTAACTATCAATCTTTATACATGGCGGGACCATTCCCCAGTTTCAGACTGGACCTCGTTTTTGCGCCCCTTAAACTTACCCCAGTTGTCTGAGTCCCAGAAACAGGCCATAAAGGGACCAATAACAGTGGCAGAAATTGTACAACACATCTCCCTAGCTAAACCTCAAAAATGCCCTGGCCCGGACGGCTTCACTGCTACCTGGTACAAAAAGTTCCAGGGCCGCCTCCTGCCCACCCTACTACAGATGTTCCAAGAGGTGGTGAATGGAGACTTCCCGGCCCCTCCTGGTCATATGCGATAATTGCAGCCATCCTGAAGCTGAGCAAAGACCCCGGAGACCCCTCGTCATACTGGCCTATCTCTGTCTTAAACACAGATTATAAATTATATATGGCCATTTGGGCATCCCGACTTGAAGATGTGATACCCACTATCATTCATCCAGATCAATCAGGGTTTGTTAGGGCAAGAAATACAACCGATAATATCCACAGAACACTACTCTTACTCAAACTCATCCAAACGTAAAATTCCAGTGATATTGTTAAACTTGGATGCTGAAAAAGCATTTGACAGGGTTTCGTGGGATTTTTTATGGGACACACTGTCATTCTCTGGCTTTCTGGAACCCTTCATAAAATGGCTTCAAAACATATATGACACCCCAAAGGCCTATATTAGATTAAATGGTGCGGTGACCTCCCCCAATTTCCCTACAACGTGGTACCCGTCAAGGTTGTCCACTGTCACCTATATTATTCGCTCTCCATCTAGAACCACTGGCTGCTGCACTCCGAAGGGAAGTGGGTATTAAGGGAATCCCCCTGGGACAGAAACAATATAAAGTATCATTATTTGCTGATGATATCCTGCTCACTGTTTTGTCCCCAGAACACTCAAGTCACAAAACGTGGGAAACCCTAAATAAGTTTCAGGCGGTGGCTGGCTTCAAGCTTAATGTCACTAAAACTGAAGTGCTGTCTCTTGGTTTCAATCCCTCCTCCTCCTACTTGGAAAAACTTGCTTCCCCTCTGATGGAGACTGGTTAAAATAAAATATTTGGGAATAACTATTTCAAATATAGACTTTTTTGAACCTTTAACACAAACGATAGAACAAGACTTAACAAACTGGAGTGCATTGCACCTTTCATTCTTCCAAAAAATAGATGCTATTAGAATGAATATTCTTCCACGGCCTTTTTACCTCTTCCAAAATATCCCAGTTTGGCCTCCTAGATATTACTTCTCTTAATGGAATAAATTAATATCTAACTTTATTTGGGATGGACATCGTCGTAGGGTTCGTAACTCGATTCTACGTCTCCCTATAGCTTTAGGTGGAGCCAACCTCCCAAATTTAGAGTGGTATGCAAGGGCAGCCTTTCTCAAAATAGCCATGTTATGGTTGTTGCCTACCTGCACAGTGCCTTGGAAAGATATAGAATACATTCTGAAAGACCTATATGAACTGGTGCCTATTTTGTTTTCCACCCCAACAAATTCCATTCCAATCCATAGTTTCTTAAAAATTACAGGGGGGTATATTAAAATCTGGAAACAGTTGCAATAGCACTCTGACTTCTCGAACATATTTTTCTACTTAGTTTATTTCAGTTGACAAGTATTTCCAACCGGCCCAAATGGATTTGGCTTTGAGGGTGGTGCCAAAATGGCCTACATTATATTTTTCAGCTCCTCTCAACAACAGGCATTAACACATTTGAGGCTGTGCAAAGGGATTATGCCATGCCACACAGGGACCATTTTCATTTTCTCCAACTTTGAGCCTACATTCAAAGCCAGAACCCACAGAGGTCAAAGATACCCATCCCAAAACCACTCCATTTCCAACTTCTCCTTGACACAAAAAAAAAAAGGAATGTTGAATTGGGTTTAGAGATACCAGAGGAAGACTAGCTGAAGTGTTCCCCCTCTGCTATCAAAATCCACACGCTCCTTGACATGGAGGGAATACGCCTGGAAGTGCTGGTCCAGATATTTTAGATCTCCTACAATTTTAATCAAATATATGCAGACGGAAGTAACTGTACGGAGGCCAATTTGGGTCACATCCTGTGGCTGTGTCCTTTGCTAATTCCTTACTGGTGTGCACTGCAAAATGAAACCTGGGATTGCTTGGGAGAACCTGTTGAATTAACAGCAGAATTGGTACATCTGTCAATTTGGCCAAAATGGAGATGGACTGTCCTACCAACCCTTTTGCTAGCGACTAAGAAAGCAATAACCCAGAAATGGATGTCAACAAATATCCCAACTGTTTTGAACTGGATAATGATTGTTACACAAATTTATCAATTGGAAAAGTGAACAGCTACCATTCATGATAAATCTGAACCCTTCATGGGACAGTGGCAAAAATGGATATGGTACATGGCGGAGGTTGACCCAGGCTTTCTCGCTTCAGAGATACTTGGTTTCAATACTGGGGGTGCTGCTCCTGTCCGGGGGGGGGGGGTAGGGAAAGATATATACGACAAAGGTGAACTACTCACTTATAAAGTAGACTCAACTCTTCAGTTGTGTTTGTTTGTGCGAAAATGTCTACTATGCATAGTGAGTCCATGTTGTATGAATTACTGCATTTTTGTAAGATGATACTGAAATAACTACCTGATAACCAAGGTAAAGATGTTCTGAGGATGCAGTCCGCAATGCATATTGCTATGTACTAATGTATCTCAGCCTTGTAACACGGCCCGAGTGGCGCTCTTGGACCTTGGCGGCACCTCTGCCGCCATCACCGTGGATCCTGCTGCCTCTCGACCGCCCTCCTAGTTCCCTCTCTGGACTAACCTTGAAGGCTTGTAACGCACCCTGAGCGGTGTTCTCGGGCCTCGGCGGCACCTCCGTCACCATCACCGCAGATCCTGCTGCCTCTCGACCGCCCTCCTGGTTCCCTCTCTGGACTACCTCTGAAGGTACGGCTGCTGATTTCCTCCGGAGCTGAATCGCTCAGATTGGAGCACCTTTTTGCCTTGGTTTGACTGATTGGCTCTGAGTATAGCGCTCAGCTCCCGATTGTTGCTCCTGAAAGCCCAAGCTGAATACTAAGGCTTTTTTGCTCTGCTGTGTACTGTAGTCTCGGTAATTTTACTTTTAAAAAATATTCATTGGTGGCCCATCCCAGTGGCACCTTGGTTTATGTGAGATTCTTAGAGTTTATGCGAGATCCTTAGAACTTATTTGAGATCCTTAGAACCTCATGTCATGGAATGCTGCTATTAATCTAACTGTTGTTGACTATATTGTGCTAATATTGCTGCCAAAACTACTGCTCTCCATGTTTACTGCTACCTGCCTGCATATTTCTCCCTTTCTATTCTCACTCACTGTTCTCCTGTAAACCTTTCCCATCTCCTCCATTATTGTGTACCTTTCTCTAACCTGGGCCGAGCAGCCGAGTAGCCCTCACTATCTCTCCTCATCTCCCTCAACCTGCTCTTACACTTGACTCTCACTGTGTGCCTTCTCTTCTGTCTTGGTGTGTCCCCTCCTCCATCTCATTTGTATCACCTTGCTAGTCCTTTGTCTGTACCTTATCACCCCCAACCCCTGCTGACTGTCTGCCGCCAGATTCCCGCCCTTCTTCTCCCCCCCACCGGACTGAAAATGTTCCTGTATTTACCCTGTGACCTCTTCTCCTCCTCAGGCTTGTAACACACCCCGGGCGGCACTCTTGGACCTTGGCGGCACCTCCGCTGCCATCACCGCGGATCCTGCTGCCTCTCCACCGCCCTCCTGGTTCCTTCTCTGGACTACCCCTGAAGGTATGGCCGCTGATTTCCTCCAGAGCCGAATTGCTCCGATTGGAGCACCTTTTTGCCTTGGTTTGCCTGATTGACTCTGAGGGTAGTGCTCAGCTCCTGATTGGTGCGCCTGAAAGCCCAAGCTGAATACTACGGCTTTTTTGCTCTGCTGTGTACTGTAGTCTCTGTAATTTTTCTCGCGCCCCCAGCCAGGCCTCCTATTAAATACACTACTAGACCCGCCCACCTCGGCTCTAGCCTCTTAGCATTTGATTTTCTCTCTCACCGCCTACCACCTCTAGTTCTGCCCAATCTACCCCAGCTTGCCTTAATTCTATCAGCAGTCGCATTCTCCCTGCTCTCCCCTACCTGCTTGTTCTTTATGTCCTAATACTGTACTCTACTCTGAACTCTCCTAGATCCCATCCTCAAGACCCTAGTTTTATTCCTTCAACAGCTCAGTTCTCCTCCTTTTATTCCTTAGTATATTCTTTCTCTAAGCTCTGCACGATCTATCCCAAAGCTGCATCCTGTGTATCTAGCACCCCTAGCTTTAGTGCATGCAGTGTAACTCTCAAATCTCACTACTAACATCTTCCTTCACTTATATTCCAGCTATCTGTCCATTTAGCCCCTTCCACACCTACCATATCTAGTGTTTCCCACGAATCCTTCAACTTCTCCTCACCCTCTTCGTCTGGTTCCAGTCACTCGGAGAAGTAAGCATTCCATTTCTTATCATGTGCCTACTTTGAAACTCCCTGCTGGTTCTGTTAGTCCCTTTGTCTAAATGCCTAAAGCCCATTACCTGGACAATTTACTAGCCTAGTAGCCTATTATAGCCACCTGGATTCATAAGTGGTAGTACCTCCGCTCAAGGCTTTACCATGAAAGGGTTCCCTTGGCTCCTCTTACCACTACTTCTAACTGTGGCGCTAGTCTGTCCACTACAGCTGTTCCTGCCGCCATCATGCACGATCTCCAACTCCCCATTTTGTCATATTGTGCACAGTAGCCTATCCCTCGATTGCATATGTGACCCCGAGTATGTCCTGCTGCAGCCCTA
This sequence comes from Neoceratodus forsteri, assembly GCA_016271365.2. Lineage (NCBI taxonomy): Eukaryota > Metazoa > Chordata > Ceratodontiformes > Ceratodontidae > Neoceratodus > Neoceratodus forsteri. The sequence goes on from CM028131.1 coordinate 1,524,346,239, forward strand.
CCCCTGGTTTTAGTCGATTTGGAAGGACATACGCTGAACTCCCCCTACAGGGTACTCCTCCTGCTGCACCTAGCCCTGACAACCCTCTACATGTGGCTGCCTGAGTGTTAATCTTCACAGGGTTAGGCCAAAATAGCTACAAAGGAAAAGCTCCACACATCACACCTAACAAATCTTACAGACATAAACAAGTTAGGAATCTCAAAATATCATTAACTGCTCTTAGAAACTTACTCCTCATCCTTCTGCTGTGTTCGGGCAATGTCGCGCTCAACCCTGGCCCTCCTGTCACCTTAGACTCGACAATGGACTTGGCAAGAATCAAAGGCATGAGCTTCTTGCATATCAATGTATGCAGCTAGTTAAAAAAGCACACTATGATCCAAGCCTGGATGAGTCTTACTTCTCCCGATGTATTAGTAGTCTCGGAATCCTGGCTCAAACCAGCCACTTTAGACAGGGAGGTCAGTATCCCTAATTATGCCTTGTTTAGAGCTGACAGGCAAACCAGAGGCGGAGGGGTGGCCATTTATGTTAAGAATAAATTCACAGCCACATGCCTCGACTCATCTTCTGTCACCAGCAAATTCGAATGTTTGTCCCTCAAGGTGGCGGTTTCACAGACTAGTGCGTTCCAAATTATAGGATGCTGCAGACCTCCTTCTGCAGGTTTACGGCTCCTGTCTCACCTATCCGCGAAGCTGGAGCAATGCTCCTTGGAAGCAATCATTCTAGGGGACCCTAACCTTGATTGGCTATCTAATGCCTCAGCCCCACTCGCAACCTTCTGCAACAACCATGGATTTTCTCAACTTATTATTGAACCAACACACCACAATAAAAGGAACCCTAACAACAGTACCCTTCTGGATGTCATCTTGGTGAGCAAACCCCATCTCTTTACGCACGCTGACACCTTATTTTCTGATGTCTGTGACCATTGTTTCATCGCTTGTGTAAGAGTTCCCAGCAAACCGCATTTCACATCAAAGTTCTTGGTAAAGAGATCAAGGTGTAACTTCGACTTGTTTGCTTACTTAAACGAGCTCAGATGCTCCCCACATTGGCAGGATTTCTACCTGGCTAAAACTGTCATCTCAGCGTATAATATCTTTCAGGATATCTTGTCAGGGGCTCTCAACAAATATGCTCTCCTGGTAAAAACCCACGTAAGGAATAAAGACTGTAGATGGTTCTCCCCTGAACTTAAAGCTGTGTTGCTCAACAGGGATAAGCTCTGGAAAAAAGCCGGCAGACTCAATACCCCTACGGATTGGAACTATTTTAAAAGACTACGAAATGTCTGTACAAAACTGGTCAGAGATTCAAAACTGCTTTCTTTCATTTGGAGTTCGATTCTGCTACCAGGAACCCAGCTAAATTCTGGAAAACTATTAAGGACCTGTCCGGCAACGATTCGGGCAATCCCCTCCTGACCAAGATTAACTTTGGGACTTCTACATTCACCGACAGGCTGGAGATCTTAGACTCATTCATTAACCATTTTGCTACCATAGGCCTAGCCTTTGACACTTCTCCTGTATGCGCCCTACGCACCCAGTTCACCACCTCCCATCCCGATCCCCCTATCACTGACTCAGTATTTAAATTCCAACCTGCGTCTTTAAAAGAGGTGGGAGATCGCCTTCTGCAAATGGATATCAGGAATTCCGCTGGTGCTGACTCCTTAGACCCGTACTTTTTAAAGATTGCTTATCATGTACTGGCTGTGCCGATCACCGGCCTATTTAATCTATCATTGTCTCAGGGTATTCTGTCACCCACATGGAAGACTGCACATATCATCCCCCTTTTTAAATTAGGGAACCCCTGTGACCTCAACAATTACAGGCAGATCTCCATCCTTCCAGTATTATCCAAACTATTGGAAAAATAGTAAATAAGCAGCTGCGGTCCCATCTCGAAAAATTAAATCTACTTAACCCAATGTAGTCTGGCTTCAGGGCTAACCATAGCACCATTACGGCCCTCGCCAAAGTGACCAACGATTGGCAGAGGGAGTTGGACCTTAAGAATTATGTCTGTGCTGTATTTCTGGATCTAAGCAAGGCTTTCGACACAGTGGACCAACGCCTGCTTCTCTTCTCCCTGCAGTCCATAGGCATGGACTCCTCATCATTGTGTTGGTTCACTGACTGTCTTATAGGATGTCTCCAGCAAGTAAAAGCTGAAGGCGAATTGTCACCTCTTAAATCTGTTCAGCGGGAGTGCCCCAGGGATCTATTCTAGGTCTGCTACTATTCGCAATATACATCAATAACATCAACTTCAGCATAAATAAGGCTAGTATTCACCTGTTCGCAGATGATACTGTCTTATACTTATGTCACCCAACACCATTAGCGGCCTATGAAGATTTACAATCCGAATTCAATCTTCTCCAGAGACAACTTATTCATAAAGAGCTCCTCCTCAATGCCAAAAAAACGAAAGCAATGTTCTTCTCTCCATCTACCCTTTTAACCAGCTCTGCAGCTGCTGGCCCAGTACCCCAGATCACCACTTTACTAGGTGAAAAACTGGAATACGTCCCAAAATTCAAGTACCTGGGAGTGTGGCTAGACCACAGACTCTCCTTCATCGAACACATTGATGATCTACTGAAACGACTAAGGAAGAGGCTGGGAATCTTGTTTAGAATCAACCAATTCCTTACCAGAGATGCCAAGCTACGGCTGGTCCAAGCCACATTTCTTTCGTTGGTAGATTATGCGGACTTCATCTATAGTCATTGCCCTACCTATTGTTTGTCAAAATTGGACACACTCTACCACAGAGCCCTGAGGTTCATTACGGGTCTCCCACACGGCACACATCACTGTTCTCTGTGCAAGGCTGTAGGTTGGACTTCCCTTAAATCTAGAAGAGAGAGGAACGCCACATTTTGGACCTTCAGAGCTATTTCAAAAAAATGACCTCATTACATCGCCAGTTGCCTTCCTTTAAATACAGTAGGTAAGTATGCACTACGAAGCTCATCTTTCCTCTCACTTAAAGTGCCTATGGCCAAATCTCGCTTTGGCAGAGCAGCCATAAGCTACGTGCTGCCTGCACTTTGCAACAAAATGCAAAAAAAACTCTTTAACTGTGCGCCCCTGTCTGCTTTTTCACCTTTAAGAGCTTATACTCCCCTATCATTCAAAGAAGTCTGCAAGTATTTCTCCCACCCTCACTCTGGGTCTGTCTCTTGTAGTACCCCATTCTGTCAGGCACAGTACTCTAACAAAATAAACCTCTGGTACTGTCTACTGACCTTCCAAGACCTAGTCTTTCCATCTGCTCGTTCCACACCTCTGCCCCACTCTCTCCCTCCCCCCCCCCACTTATCCCCTGTCCCCCATCATCAGGACAGAAACTGATTTTATCCTCTGGTTGAGACTATTTCCATGCCCACTGCCCTGCCACTCTCTCCTCTGCATCCATAGCCATTTCCTCGTCCCCTCACATTCCTCAACTGTGCTTACCTGCTACTCTTTCCCTTCTCATCCCCTTGGGTCCCTCCAGTCCTGCCCTCCCCTCACCTCCACATTCTTCCCTTTTCCACTCCCTCATTTCTGTGTCCAGACTGAAATATATGCATAAGCCATCCTTCTACACTATTGTCTCAAACACTCGTTCTTGTATGCTCTGTTGTCTCTTATGGCTTTGTTTTCAAATATCCCTCTGTACTCAGTCACATCACTCTGTTCTGTTATCCACCGTGTTCCACCCTGGCCCATCTCGCAACTCCACATTGAATAACTTTGCCCAATTGGACAATTTAAATATATTGTTCGATGTACTGATATCGCACTTGTAAAGAATGTCTCGGTATGATTATCTAAGATTGTTGTATGTTGTGTAATCTTTAATCCTTTTGTATTATCTTGTCTGGTTGCACATGTATGTTTGTAACAGTTTAACCTAACCAGGTCCATCTTGCAAATGAGCAATGCTCAACGATGATTCGCCTGGATAAATAAAGATTTTGATTGATTGATTGGTGTGTGTCTTTTCGAAACGTCACAATAAAAAAAAAAAGTTTGTTAGCAGCATAGAGAGGAATGGGCTTTGCGTGGCCAGATGGCCCCCTACTTTTATACCAGAGTGCCTCCACCCGCTTCTCCTATTCCCCATATGTCCCTAGTTTGACTTTGCCACCAGTTTTGAAACGGACAGGAGGCAGCAGTACAGGGCAGGGGGCACATCAAACAGGTTGAATTAAGTCCCTATCCCATCCCCAAGAGAGGTATAAACCGGGGTGCTTGCCACCTTAACTGGCTGCAGCTGGAAAGCCAGGAATGGAGAGTCCTTGTATCCATTGTTCATTGCTCTTAGTAAGCACTTGGCCGCTCCGGGGAGTGGGGAGAGCATGGCATGAGTGAGTGGTGCTGAAATAAGAGAGCAAAGTCTGTCATACTCCTAAAATAATACACTATTGGGATCAAACAAGTTCATAAAGGCCACTCACCCTTCGGATTCTTGGCTTTATGGCTTTTCAACCCTGCAATAGTATTATTTTCTTTGTATACCACACTTTGCCATCATTTATCCTATACTTATAATATGTATGAATGTTAGCAGTAACCCACAACAGGGTGTGGGGCCATAGGCATTTAATAGCGCTTGGGGTGCATTGTGAGGCTCAAGGCTGCAGGCAGAGTGTCTTCAGAGCACCTCAGACGTGGATTAAATGCTTATAACCCCACACTGTGTTATTGGCTATTGCGCTTATAACATGGGTTGCATGAAGGATGCAAATAATGCTCAGAAAGTGATTTTAAGGTGGAAAAGACATTTTTTTGTGAATCTTTTCATCTGAAAAAATAATTCGTAATATATTCACTTGCTTCCTGGAGTATATGGGTAGAATGTTGTTTGTTTATATTGTAGTGACGTTAATACTTTTTGCTGTTCAGAACATAGGAGAGCAAAGTAACACAGCTCTTTTCCTAAAGTAATCAATAAAACATGCTAGAACATCTGTTTTACTTGCTTTTTGCCATGTATGAGAATTTACTACTTCCATGAGTAGCAAGCACTGCATTATGGATATGTAGATAATATGGGTTTTATTTATTAGCTTTTGGTGACCGGGTAAGTGCGTTAGGCAGTTGGTCCTGCCTATTTTCAAGCATGACCCAGAAGAGTACAGAAGTTGAGATGGTACAGTATGACAAAGCAGGACCTCACACTCAAAGGTCAAAATACAAATCAACATTTATCACATAGGTCACCCACGCAGGAGTGAGATGAAGGAAAACAATCAAATTGACCTGTACTGGACCCCAACACAGGAATATCTGACAATGTGGATTACATTCAGACAGTTGGACACCCAGAGATAACAGAGAGAGAAGCAAAACATAACATAGTGTAGGGGAGTTAACACAGCGGTAATATCGAACGAGACAAGCAACAGAAAAGAAGGTTAAGCATTTGCAGACACCATGTGTCCTTAGGTAAGAGAAGAGTGCTTTCTTGAATGAGTCATGAGATGTGGAGACCCTAATATGGGGAGGTAGGGAGTTCCAGAATTTGGGGGCAAAGTGGGAGAAAGCTTGTTCACCCATTCTTGTTGAGCAAGGGGGAACAGAGAGTAGAGGGGAGGCAGAGGACCTCGGGGAGTGAGCATAAGTCACAGGGTTTAACATAGCTCAGAGAGAGTTAGGTCTGTGCACACGGGTAAGACAGTTCATAAAGCATCAAAGGGTGTTGGAGCATAAGTCATTGGGAGTCAGCCAGTTTAAGGAGGAGTAGAGGAGACAGTAGTGGGTGAGTCTAAGAGTAGAAAAGGCAAATCTACAGATATTATTGTATGCGACTTCCCACTTGTGGAGTGCACTAACATTAGCCCAGGACAGGACTGGTAGAGCATAATTAAGCCCCGGGAGGAGGATACCCTGTGCTATGGAAATCCTAGCCGAGGGGGTTAGTGATTGGCAAACTTTGTAGGCGACTCCTATCTTCATATTTATACGCTTACAGACCTCATTTATGAGAGGAAACATTTAGAGATGGGTCAAGTGTCACACCCAGGTATTTAAAGGAGTCAGTATTGGATATAGCAGATCCATCAAGGCAATGGACCTGCAGACAGGAGGTAGCTGACTGGACTTTTCTGGTGGACCCGAAGAGCATGGCATACGTTTTGGGTAGGTTAAGGATGAGCTGATTCAGGGAGAGCCAGGACTGGATGCTTTGCAAGGAGGAAGATAGTTGATCACTTATGTCAGTGACTGAATTAGAGTCAGTGAAGAGGACCAGGTCATCAGCATACATCGTGGCCCGGCAGTGAGTAGGAAAGGAAGGAATATCATTAATGGATTGAGATAAGAGCAAGGGGCTGAGTATGGAACCCTGGGGAACACCACAGGGGAGGACCTCTGAGGAAGAGAGGACTTTATTGAAGGCGACAGTTTGTGTATGATTGCTGAGACAGCAGTTATACCAACACAAGATGGAGCCTGTCGCACCAAGCATATGGAGTTTCCTTAAGAGCAGGGGGTGGTTGATCAGGATGAATGCTTTTTAGAGGTCTACAAAAACAGCCCCAGTGAGGAGACCATTGTCCATGTTCATCTTGCCTTCACTAGTAAACAGGGTCAGGGCTGTTGTGATGCTATGTTCTGGCCTAAAACCATGTTGGACAGGTGTCTGGAGTTTGAACTTTTGGAGACAAGTCGAGATCTGACCGTGGACAAGCTTCTCAAGTAGTTTGCAATGAGTAGGTAGAATGGCAATAGATCGATAGATAAGATCTTGGAGTCACCTTTTTTGAACATGGGAATAGTCTTCGCAGTTTTCCAGACCTGTGGTACAGTGGAAGAGGAGGAGGAGGAGGAGGAGAGGAATAGGTTAGAGAGTCTAGTAATAGGTGTGGCTAGGATTGGAGCTGCCAGCCTAAGAATCCTAGGGTCAATGCCGTCAGGACCCGTCCTACCATGGATAGGAATAGTTTTAAGTAGTTTCAGAACTTCTTGACGGGAGACGGGGCAAGATTCAGTGGATGGGCAATGTCATCTGAGTCCAGCTCAGAGAAAAGAGGGCATTGGGCTAGGGAGGGTGATGTCATGGGAAGCTTAGTAAAGAGGGAGTTAAAGGCAATGGCTATTGTGGAGGGGTTATTACAGTTGATATCATTTACAATCATCTCTTTTGGAGCATCAGACCTATGACTCCCAAGGATCTAATTTATTTGGGACCAGTACCTCCTAGGGTCGGATGAAGAGGAGCGATGGAGCTCATGGTGGTAGTTGCTTTTTGCTAAACAAATCTCTCTCTTACAGACATTATGCAGAGCACGATACTTCATGTAATCAGAAGGAAGAGAGGAGGATTGCCGTGTGGACCATAGTTTGTCCCTCGGTTTCAGCTGCTGCAATAGAGGGCGCTTAAGCCACTTTGTGGTTTTACCCCTAACCCTGCACGTGGTTCGGGATATGCCTCTTCTGTAAAGAAAGTAAAGTACTGTTGAAGACGCAAGTCCCGAATAAGGGAAACCTAATCAAGTAGAGCAAAATTAGAGAAAGTTAGCAGTTTGGGTGGATATGAAGGGGGAGAGGCATCCCATACATAGTAGACAGGGCAGTGGTCACTGGTAGAATCGGGGAGTACACCAACTGAGGCGAGGTGGTCTTTTCTGTTTGTTAGTTTGCAGTCAATAAGAGTTTGACTGGTACCATTGGCAGCAATCCCACTGGGTGATTGGATGAACTGAGCAAGGTTTGCCTTGCTGATAATTGATGCCAGTTCAGAGGCATTGGGACCAAGCCAGTCAAGGTTAAAATTCCCCAGACATATCAGGGTTTTAAATAATTGATTAGCAGTTTTTTTCCTTGGGACAATACTAACCGTACAGAAAGTATTTATATAGGTTTTTCAGAAGTGCTATATTTGTTAAACACAGTGAGGCAAGTGCTATGCATTTTCACAATGTTTAATAACTTTTATGAGCAAAACGCTAATCAATTTTTAGAGTTAAATAAAACCCTGCATATGATTTCATTTTTCAATGTCACCATGGGTAGAAGGTCAATGAGTTCCTCAAGACCAAGCTTGCTAACACAAGGGGTAAGTAAACATTAAATATGTGCAGTTTCTTTGAGCCTCTCGGGAGTAAGAGAGAGTGTAGTACTTCGCAGTTATTCAGATTCTGTCTCGGTATAAGGGTCACATTTAGATGAGCCTTATAGTACAGTGCTAGACCACCTCTTCTGGAGGTGGTACGGTCAACCCAAAGTAAATTGTAACCTTGAATAGAACATAAGGAGCTGGGGATAGAGGGCTTGAGCCAGGTTTCTGATAGAGCTAGTAAGTCGGGGTTGTTAACTTGAACCCAGCATTGTAATTCAGGGATATAGCAGTTGGATTCCTGATATTGAGGTGAGCTATTCTTAGACTAGGAGACTGTGGTAGCATATGGGTGAAAAAGGGTGCAGTAATTTGACTCCCTGGGTTGGTCTCAATATCACCAGATTGGGTTAAGGATAGGGTAGTAAGCCAAGTGGAGGCAAATGCAAAAAAGCAAGATTTTCGCCCAGAGTAGGTAAGCTTCATGCGTAGAAAGTACCTAATAAGAAAACTAGTAAACTTATATCTAAGGCTTAAGGAGGGTTCAGCCCCCGTAATTTTAAGCACTAACTTATTTGACTAGGCAAAGTTATTTGTAGAAGCAGGGGAGTAGGCAGAGGTAGATACAAGGATTTGTCTGAGGAAGTCTGTGGTTAGTAGGGCTGAAAAAATGGTGATGCAGAAACAAAGCATTTGCATTCTAGATCTAGAGTAGGTATAATAAGTAAAATGAAAGAAATTTGGAGTGAAGACTTTAGGTGAAAGCATCTCAGTGGACCAAAAACAAACGGAGCTAATGCTGGAACCAGGGGAGAACAGAGAGAGAATAGCACACTCTAGTTACCTTAGAAAATATCCTGCAGATGGAAAAGTAGGGAGATAGGTTATTTCATCTCACAGACCGTCAGTAGACGTGATTATAGCTGCCTATAAATTCAGGGATAGCTATGGTGGGAGGGTATTAGTAGTGGGAGAGCTGCAGCGGCTGCGGGAACGCTTTAGGAGCAGAAGCCAGCCGCTAAGCCTGAGTCTTCCCTGAGCAGCTCTGACTTTACTCCGGAGTGCACACAGCAAGGCTTTAAATCAGTTTCACAGTGCACAGGCTTCAAAAGAAAGTGAACTGTCCAATTCAGTTTAAAATCTGTGTTTTCTCTAAGTCGGCTGTAGGAGCAGAAATTAATCATGCTATGCCCGGGAGCCTTCGGAGCAAAACTAATTCAGCATTAGCCCTGAAGCAGTCAGCAAGATCTAACAATTAAGTGGCTCTGCAAAATTGCTGTAAAAAAGGGCCCAGGAATTAACAGTTCATTTATACACTGGGCACATTAGGAATAGCAGCTGATGAATACTTGATTGAACTAAGCCACTTTGGCTAGGAAATAAGTTCAGCAGAATTGAGTGGCCAATTAAGAGAAAAGGTGCCAAATTTGAAGATAAATAACAAAGCTGTGGGGTGCCACGATGGAAACACTGGCTCCACTGGTGTCCTATTACATACCTTTGGTGTCTCGACGGGGAGCTGCTCCAAGGACACCAAGCCCTGCTGTGTCCAGGGGCTTTGGTGTCTTGACAGTTATGCAGTAGCTCTGTCATTCTCTGAGAAATAAACTTCTGAACGGTAGCTCATATGAGAAAGTGGTAAATAGTAGTTATGTGGGGAGATCTCTTTGCAATTCATAGCCCATGCTGTATTTTTCAGCATGTTTTCCTCATCCTTGGCCTTACTGTGTTGTAACTTTGTATGTGTGGTTTTAAATGGCTGCCATTTACTGTTCACATTCTAACCAGAAAACAAGATCTGGCAGGCTCAAGGATACTACACAGGGTTGCTTCACTCTGTGCCAGTACAGGCATTTAATCAATGGTCAGGTGGGGCTTCCTGACCAATTAAACGTCTCCCTTAGGACACCCATATTATAACATGGGTTGTCTGAGCAAGAAGTTTAATTGGGCGGGAAGCACCACCTAACCGTTGATTAAATGCCTGTACCCTAATAGTTAGGGTAAAGCACCCCTGTGTAATATTCCTGAGCCTGCCAGATCCTGTTACCTGGCCAGAATGTGAACAGTAAGTGGCAGCCATTTAAAACCACACATAAATGTGAAAAGTACAGCATGGGCTGTAAAAGTACTGGCGGATTGGTTGAGTACAAAGAATATGACTGTTAATTACAAAAAGAGATCCCCAGATAACTGCTGTTTACCACTTTTTCATATGAGGTACTGTTCAGAAGTTTATTTCTCAGAGAATGACAGAGCTACTGCAGAACTCATATTATTTACATACCCATAATGCAGTGTTTGCAACTCGTGGAAGTAATGTATTCTCATACATGGTAAAAAGCAAGTAAACAGATGTTGTAACATGTTTTATTGTGTACTTTGCACTCCTGTGTTTTGAACAGTAAAAAGAAGTGTTAAAGTATTTAGGTCATAACAGTATTAATAAACAACATTGTACTCCTATACTCCAGGAAGCAAGTAAATCTGTTAGGAAAGTGTCTGTTCAGAAGGTGGTATTCCTTAAAAATAGAACACATTTGCCACCTAACTGTGTAGTCCACAGCAAGTTTGCCATTATGAGCTACTGTTCAGAAGTTTTTCAGAGAATGACAGAGCTACTGTGTTATTGATTACTTTACGAAAGGAGATGTTTGTTCTCCTGTCTTTTGAACACTAAAAAGAAGTATTAAAGTATTTAAGTCATTATAATATAAATAAACACTCTGCTCACATACTCCAGGAAGCAAGGAACTATTTTTTCAGATGGAAGGATAAGCAAAAACAATTGTGTTTTCCAGCCTTTAATCACCCTTTCTGAAATATTATTTGTGTCCTTCATGCAACCCATGTTATAAGCACAATAACCCACTCCAGGGTGTGGTGTATAGGCATTTAATCCATGCCTGGGGTGTTGTATGGACACTCGGCCTGCAGCCTCATGCCTCACAATGCACCACAGGCATGGATTAAATGCCTGTAACCCCACACCCTGTCATGGGTTATTACTAACATACATACAAAACATGGGTGAAGAACAGGCAGCAATCCAACTGGTAAAACACCATCAGGTTAGATCGGCCTGGTGATGCTGAGGGTTGAGGCGCTGGATGCCGCAACTTGCGCCACGCCAGTGACCTGGGTTTGGGAACAGACAGGTCATTCAGGTGTCGGGGAGGTAAGGATTGAGTGTCCGGAGGACTGCTCTCCTTCTTTTTGGGGGGGGGGGTTGTGCTGCGGGTGTCAGCACAACAGGAGGAGTTCGGCCCACACCCAGGGTGCTTGGCTGCCTCCGCGGAGGTGGAGACAGCTACTGCACCCATTGCACGGGCACGGGGGAGTAAAACCGGAGGATAGTACTGGGACTCGGCAAGACCCATGATGGCCCCGATGGGCTGGAGGATGTACCGGGGTCATAGCCCCTGCCGGTTCTGTGGAGGTGGCAAATAATGTTGTGATTTAAAAAAACATAAATAAATCATGTGACCATGCATTAACCGCCTGTACATGTGATGGTGCCTTAAGCAGTATCCCGAGGCAGTGCGACACTCGTTATTTACTACAGAATTGTGAACTGAAAGGCAGCCATGTTGAACAGTGCGTAAGCGACAGTAAACTGTAACAGAGTTACAGGGGATATGCAGCATTGTTCACTGACCTAAGCATTTTGGAGCACTGTGCTTCTGTTAGTGTGGTAAGCAGACACACAGAAGCCTGACAGAGGGAGAGAGAGTGTCAGCGACACTGGCACCTACACTTCAGAAGTGCTCCACGATGGGGTGTCTCTCGGTGTCTTTGTAGCGCAACAGCAGTTATTAGTGTGTGCCCGACCCCCATCATGTGCCAGGTGGAGAGCAGCAGGAGTCCTAAACCAGCAGTACTGCAGTCGCCAGTCACCCGACACAGGGAGAGAGTGCCCCCCCCCGGATAAGACACACGTCGTATCACCACAGCCAGCAAAGACAGATATGAGTGGTGTTTCTCTCTGTCTACCTGCCTCTGTTTGTCTGTCACTTTGTCACGGTGCCAGCACACACAGTTGTCCGAAAGTAATGCTCACCATAGGGCACTGCAGCACAGAGACAGAAAGACAGCTTGTGCGGTAGCCACATCAGAGTGCAACAGAGAGAGAGAGAGAGAGCACCATGGAGTGGGACAGAGGGAGACAGTGATAGGGTCCTGGTGATCAAGGAGACAATGCCTTCTGTCTGTCTGCGATTGGGAGTCTGGAATGGCAGCACAAGATGCAGCTGGGTTTCCCTGTCTCTTCCCTCCATCTGTGCCCAGTCAACATGTTTCTGTGTACCTGTCTGTAGCTGAATAGTGCAAAGCCACTTTGGACGCTGCACAGAGAGAGAAAGAGAGAGCACCATGGGGTCAGGTAGAAATGTTGGCATTGTCTGTCTCTGTTTGTGACACAGTGTGACCTACAAAGAATGTCGTCATTCTGTTTTGCAGGACTGTTCGAGGTGGTCTTCATTTCTGGTGTAGGGTAGCAGCATGCCTCTTCTGTGTGACACGTCCTTTATTTATTTGAAAGTTTCATCAGGAAGGGCACACTGAACAACAAGTTGTTTGTCTCACTGCGTCCTGGGGGGAAGGGGATTGGAAAGACATACAATAAATCATAAGCAAACAACAAACAGTATACAATGCCAATATACCTGAGAATACATTACACAGTGAAGAGAAATTGACAAGCAGAAAAGGTTTTTAAGAAATTACAATTGATATATAGTGTGTGTGTGTGTGTGTGTGTGTGTGTGTGTGTGTGTGTGTGTTATATATATATATATATATATTTGTGTGTGTATATGTATGTATGTATGTGTGTGTATATATATAAATATATGTGTGTGTATATGTATGTGTGTGTGTGTGTATATATATATATATATATATATTATATGTATGTATGTTGCAGGACATCGTGGTGGACTTAAGGTCTGCAAGTGCAAAAGTTGGATAACTATTTACAACCCTTGTGACACAACTGGGTTAGATCAGTTGCAGTTCACAGAGCGGAAATTGTGCAAGGCTGAGGAAATGGATGAGAGGGAGGCAGAAAGGTGAATCTGGTAGGGGAGGGAATTCCACAGTTTAGGGAAGCGGTAAAAGAAAGCCGCCTAGCTGACAGTAGTAGTAGTAGTAGTAGTACAGCATGGGACACTTAAAGTACGGGAATCTGAGAACCTAAGTGAATGGGCAGGTGGTGGGGGGACTGTTGGGGAAGAGCTGAGGTAAGTAGGGAGAGAGCCAAACTAGAATTTGGAGACAAATTTAGCACAGTGGAGGAGACGTCTGTTATAAAGAGATGGAAAAGCTAGGGTGTGGTGGAGTTGACGGTGATGGGCAAGGGGAGGAGTGTCAAGGGTGAAGCGGAAGAAGGAGCCAAATAGGGTGTCCAGTCTGGCTAGGGAGGTCTTAGGCGCGGCACTGTAGACTACATCGCGGTAGTCAGAGATGGGGTGGATCATCTTCTGGACAGGTTCATGCCTAGCCAGGAGAGAAAGGCAATTCCAGTTCCTATATAGTGCATCTAACTTGGGGCGCAGCTTTTTTAGGATGGCATCCATGTGACCAGAGAAGATGAGGTGTTGGTCAAGCCAAACCCCTCTATCTGAATGAGGAGGTGTCCTCAAGCACCAACCCGTTGAGGGTATGGAAGGTTGGTAGGGAGGGGAGCCTAGAGAGTCTCTGCCTAGTGCTAAAGGTCATTGAGACCGTCTTGTTGGCATTTAGGAAAAGTTGATGTGAGCAAAACCAGCGGTGAACGTTGCTTGAAGTTGTTCTGAAGTATGTTTGCAACATCAGTGGGGGAGTGGCCGGAGGTGTAAAGGACCGTGTCGTCTGCATACATATGAACTGAGGTAGATGTGCAGACAGATGGCAAGTCATTAAGAAAGATGGAGAAGACTATGGGGCCCAACACAGATCCCTGCGGCACCCCAGTGTCGATAGGGAGGGGGGAGGATATGGAATCCTCTACTCTGACCTACAAGGTAGGTACAGAACCAGTTTGTGGTGGCAGCAGACAAGCCTGCAGTGGAGAGAGAGATGGTGTCAAAATCCTTGGCTAGGTCGACAAAGATGGTGGATGTGATCTGGCCACCGTCCATCCCAGTGAGGGATAGAATCAGTAAACCTAATCAAGGAAGTGATGGTGGAATGGTTTTTACAAAAGTCAGACTGGAAGGGAGTGAAAAAGTTGGAGTGTGAGAGTTTTTACCCAACTCTCTGCCCATCTAAGTGTTTTTGCAGCTTTGCGAGGGTAGGAAGTAGGGATATGGGGCGGTTGTTCCCAGGGGAGGATGGGTCACTGCCTTAGGGAGGGGAAGAACAATAGCATGCTTCCAGTGTGAATGAGAGGTTGTTGTTGTTTTTTTTTGTTTTTGTTTTGTTGAACTCTGTTTATCTCCTACTATCCAGAACTCTCCCTAGCTACCCTCTCACCACTCACCCTCTGCCACCCTGTCTGAAGCTCTCCTCTTTGGGAGATCGGGACAGACACTTCACTTTCCTACTGATCCGTCGACCTGGGAGCGCAACCATTGCCGGACCTAGGCAGGTTGGAGGGATCAGGAGAGCCAGAGGTTTGAGCCCAACTGATGAGCATGTGACGGAGGGATACTGGAGGGTGCTGTCACCTATCTGGAAAGCGGAGGGGGGGGGTTCCTTGCTTTTTCTCCCTTGAAGTGCAGTGTGCTATGCCACCTACGCATGGCTGCCCTGCTTGTGTCTGTCATACTCCTCCCCTGGCATCCACTGGTGTACCTGTAATACCCCCGATCACCATCGGGGGTCACCAGGACACCGAGCAACCCTGGATCCCTCCCCAGGGACAGGAGAGCTGTCTTCCAGATGCTTCATCCTTTCCCTCCCCAGCCTATCCCCGGGTACCCAAGACCTTCACCAAACATTGGTCGCCGGTGTGACACGAGGTGTGGTGTCCAGCACCTCAACCCTCCTTGCCGCCGGGCTGGCGTGAATGCGAGGTTAAGTAGCTCCTTCAGAGGGGCAGAAATAGCCATAGCAGAAAGATAAAGCAGCTTGGGGTCCAACCCATTAGGCGAACTGCCTTTGGATGGGTTTAGGGCAAGCAAGGCATCCAGGGTGTCTGAGGGGGTTATTTTAATGAAAGAGAAGCGATGAGACTGGGAATAGATGTGGGGCGGGTTGGGGGGAGGATCAGGCTGAGAAGACGGTAAGGAGGATAGGAGAACAGAAGCACAAGAGGAGAAGTAAGAATTAAATTCAGAGGTAACACTCAGGTGATCAGTAATAAGAGTGTGGTTAATTGTGAGTAGGGGGTGGGAGGAGAGGAAGGGGGGAGAAGTGAGTGAATGACTTTGCAAAATTTAGTAGGTCTGTTTACATTAGATTGAAAGGTTGAGCTAAAGTAGTCGGCTTTTGACAAGCGAGTAGCTTTGGTGCATATGTTGCAAAGCTGACAATAGTTGTAATCTTCCGGGAGCTTAGAGATTTTGTGTTGCTTTCAAGCTTTGGTCCCTTACTCTTTTGGCATGCGATGAGTTCTGGAGTGACCCATGGAAGGTGGTTCCTACGGACGCTAGCTCTGTGTGGAGGCGTGTCCATTCCAAACCTTGAGAGATTTACATTTAAAGTATTCTGAGGCTTCATCGATCGTGTTTGCTGAGGCTATTGGGGACCAGTTTGTGCTCGATGGGTCAACTAGGAGCGGGCCAAGGTGCATGACTTTGTAGAGTGAGTCACCAAGGTTTTGTGAGGGACTTTGGTTCAGTGAATTCTGCGCACTAGTTAGATCATGCGGTGGTTGCTCAAAGCATCAGATAACACTCAAGATTTGATGACCCTGTGTAGATGGGAATTGAGAGCCCAGTCCATTAAGGAGTGATTGCTTGATTTCTGGTTTAACCTAGTAGGTTCAAGGATGAATTGGGTTTAGTTATGGGCAACAATGTTGTTTTTTGCTTTGAGCATGGAATGGGGATAACCAATTTAGGTTAAAATCACCCATAATATAGACTTCACTCTAGGAGGTGTGGGATACTATGGAAGAGATGAGGTCAGTAACCAGAGAAGGGTTGAGGTCTGGGTGGCAATAGGCCCCTGCAATAAAAATAGGGATCGAGAATGGGAGAGATAGCTGTAATATGAGCACTTCATATGCTTTGGGGACAGAGGTGGAGTAAATGGTGGTGAATTGGATAGCCGAGGAGATGTAAATTGCCACACCACTGTCCCACCCAGACCGGTCTT
The DNA here is from genome assembly GCA_016271365.2 of Neoceratodus forsteri. Taxonomy (NCBI): domain Eukaryota; kingdom Metazoa; phylum Chordata; order Ceratodontiformes; family Ceratodontidae; genus Neoceratodus; species Neoceratodus forsteri. The sequence continues at coordinate 1,524,362,553 of CM028131.1, forward strand.
GCCCGGATATAGAAAAGCCCAGGATGGTGAGTGGGGGTCACCTATTTTATTATTTAACCATGTTTTAGTCAGGATAATTATGTCGGGGCCTAGCAAAGCAATAAGGAGCTGGAGATGGTCGATTTTAGGGAGAAGACTGCATATGTTTAGGTGCAGAGTTTTCAGGCCATGGGGCAGGACAGAGGGATGAGGTAGTGGGGTTACAGGGGTAGTGAATGGGGGCACCATGTCGTTCAGGGGGCAGCGCCCAGGGTTAGGATTTGTGTCTCCAGATGATAGGAGCAGTAGTGCAATGATTAGGTAATGGAGTTTTACATGCTTATGCCAGGGTAATTTGCAGGCATGACTATCAGGAAGGGAGGGGAGGTTACCTGTAGGAGCGAGAAAGCTAATGGTGTTTAAAAGTGTACAGTAGAGGGGGATAGATGAGAGAGACACTGTGGTGGAGAGGGTAGTGATTCCAGGTAAGAGAAGGGAAGGGGGAGACAGCATTGCATGAGACCAAGTTGAGAAGTGCAGTTTTAGGCCCCACAACCTCCTCAGGAAGGCTGTTCCATGCATCCACCACCCTCTCTGTGGAAAATACTTCCTCACATTTGTGCCCCTTTGTTCTTGCACATCTTGTTTTCTGAAAGATGCTACCCTCTTGGACTTTGTTGATTCCACTGAGGTACTTGAAAGTTTCTATCATGTCCCCACCTCTCCCTCCTTTCCTCCAGGGTATACATATTAAGCTCCTTTAGTCTCTCCTTGTATGGCTTCTCTTGCAGACCCTGCACCATTTTGGTTGCCCTCATCTGGACTGTCTCTATCCTGTCTATGTCCTTGGGGAGATGGGGTCTCCAGAACTGGATGTAGTACTCCAGATGGGGTCTCGCCAACTGTCTGTACAGAGGGATAACAACTTCCTGTTTTCTGCTGGTGATGCCTCTCCCTGTACATCGCAGTATACCCCCAGCCCTCCCTACTGCCTTCTCACATTGCTTGCTAACCTTAAAGTCCTCTGATATGATTACCCCTAGGTCCCTTTCCATTTTTGTTGTTGTTACTACTCCCCCCTTCCCCAAAACTGTGTAATCTTCCCCTGGGTTTTTGTTTCCCAGGTGCATTATTTTGCACTTCTTTGCATTGAATCCAAGCTGCCATACTTCTGACCATTCCTCCAACCTTGCCAAGTCCCTTCTTATCCTTTCCATGCTTCCATGTGTATCAACCCTGTTGCAGGTCTTTGTCATCTGCAGAGAGGCATATTTTTCCTTCCAGTCCCTCGGCAATGTCACTTACAAAGACATTAAAAAGGACTGGACCCAGTACTGAACCCTGCGGTACTCCACTAGTAATACCTCTTTCTTCAGAGTGGACTCCATTTACAGTTACCTTCTGTGTCCTGTTGTCCAGCCAATGTTTTACCCAGGCTTTAAAGGCTTTCCGAATTCATAGACCGGCTGGATTACACAGTCAGTCTACTGTTTGGAACAGCTGAGCTGGTCGGTTCTGTGCTGCAACAATCTCCCTGGACAGGAACTCTGCCTTCTTACAAGAGATTGTTGACTGGTGGACTCTATAATGTTCCATCAGGCTAAGCCTGTTGGCATCCAGGCTGGACCTACGCCAAGCACGCTCTAACCTTCGACCCACTTGCTTCAGCTCCCTCAAAATCCCATCAAACCATGGGGACCGAGGATAGAGAGTAAGTGGGCGAACACGGAAAGGAGCAAGGGTATCCAGAGCTCCCACCACTGCTCGATTAAAAGCCTGAAGTAGGTTCTCTGGACCCTTGCTTGCCTCTGGCATTCCTGATGGGTCCAACACTGCCAGAAGACCTTCAGGGGTCACGCCCCATAATGGGCGGTATCAGACCATCTCCTCAGGGGCAGGCCTATAAGGGGGAGCCAGAAAATTGAACCTTATGATATGGTGGTCGGACCATCCAGCTGGTTCCACCACCAAGTTGGAGGTCTCCAACCCCAGGAGAAAGACCAGGTCCAGTGAGTGACCGTGATTATGTGTTGCAGAGGAAACTACCGGTGTACCTGATCTACCCCATGGGACAGCGCATACCAAATTTTGTGCAAATCCATTAATCTGTTGCAAAGTTATTAAGTGCAAAATTTGAGGTTTAATATTAAATAGGCTACTCAACTCTAACTGTAGGGGCACGACTGTACCCCTATAATATACATGTCGCAAAAAACTTCATTAATGCTCCAGTTAGGGTCAAAGTGACAAAAGTTGGTAAATGAGGTATCTCAAGCCTAACGCTTACTCCATTCCATCTGTAAATAAGGTCAGATTTGTGGACTTTATGAAAATGGGGTGAGCGTTAGGCTTGAGAAGCCCAAGGCTCACCCCACACCTGCTTTCCTGCCTGGTTTGGGAGGGTGGGGTATTAGGGAAACCCTAACACCTCATTTCCCAGCTTATGTCACTTTGACCCGAACTGGAGCATTAACAACATTTTTTGCAATTTATTTCCTTACTTTTTGAGATAGTGTAATAGAATCCTTATTTTACTGTGGGATTGCTCCCATCCCTCCATAGATGTGTATATGTATGTAACTGTGTGCTTCCATTTATAGGACCACAGTGATCAAACTGTCAACATAGCCATCTTATTACCCCACCTCATGTACCCGGTACAGAAAATTTTCTAATCCCCGCCAAAATGTAATTCTGCGCAACTGCATTGCTATTCCGTGCCACATGTGTGAAAACACATTTTGGTCAGGATTTGAAAAATGACAGCTGTGACATGCATGAGATGGGGTAATAAGGCTATGTTGAAAATCTGAGGTAAAAATATTTAACATTTCCGAAGTTACGAGTGGGCATAGAGAAATTGCAACAAATTGTCATAACTTTGGGACTTGCCTTGATTCCTCAGTTAGTGGTTCAGCTTTGAAGAGTGCAGACATATCCAGGTCCACAAAAGATGACAGCTTATGACCTCTGGTGGTAAGTATAGGGTAATGGCCGTGTGTGGGGTGGTGGGTGCTCAGTGGGAGGCATAGGCATGCACAGAGGGGGGGCTACCCTAGCCCCGACCGCCTGTTAAAAATAATCCTCCAACTAAATTATAATATAATTATATATGCCCCCAGACCTCCCTAGCTTTGTAGGGATTCTGGCCCCCCCTTGTTCACTGACTCTGTGCACTCCTCTGGTGGGAGGGTGGGGGAGGAGGACGTCAAGATGATTGACTGACTGTTTTCTTCTTTTTTTCAGGTTAAAACAAAAAAGATGTTTTTGGGGGGACAGTTTCTTCTTTACAGATTAAAACTAAATGAATATTTTGGGACACTGGGAGTGGGCTTCCCAGTATCCCACACTTCTGGGGGGCTTCTAATGTCGACACGGAAATTGGGCTCCCTGATGTCCGCAAATAAGACAAGGTACTGTGGGAGGACATCTGACACCGGGGGTTGGGCATCCCGATGTCAGATTACATAATGGTAATCGGAGGGTGCCACTTGACACACGGGAAAGATGTAGGGGGGGAGTACTACTAGACACCAAGGACAGGGGACAGTGATCGGTGGGTGGGGGGGTGCCACTAGACACCAGGGGAAAAGGGCAACTCACAGATGAAATTACAGCCAGCAGCATGAATTCCACCTGTGGCTGCAGAAGCCAAGAAAATCCCACTGTTCATACAGAGAACGTGGGGGAAGTACTACTCTCGCTAAGCTGGACACCTGGGATTTTGGGTGCCCAGAAAAAGTATTTCTGGGGCTAATTGTGAAAAACAAACACCAGAATCTAGCTAAACAGGGCCCGTTTAGCTAGGTTCTTTTTTTTATCCCTTCTACGGCCCTCCGAAGTCGCAACCTCAGGATGCGCCAATTAAGCCTGACCCTACTGCCACCTTACTTGACTGCTCGGATCCCCATCCTGCTGTGGATAGCCACCCACGCCAGGTTGGAGTGGGCCCACCCCCGAACCTTAAATCTCATCGGTCTCCGAGGCAGTTGGGCAGGCAGAGGCAAATTGTGACTTGGCTCGGCGCTTCCATCCCCCAACTCTGGAGGGTGTTTTTCTGGTTTTCTCTTGAGGACGTCACTCGCCCAGATGTCAAGGCGCAAGCGCTGATGTTGTGACGTCCTCCCCCCACAGTTTCGTGCCTGGTAGCTTGCTATGCCCCAGGCCTTCACCTGGGGCCAGTCAAGTGCCACACTCTGCCCTCCCCTCCCTCCTGGAGAATGTGAGCTGTCCATGGGATGCTCAACCATTCTCCCCCCGGCCGGCCCTCCAGCTTCCGGGCTCATTCCTGAACCTGGGTTGCTGGTGTTGCAAGCGGAAATCCAACCACTGTGCCGACGGGCCAGCTCAGTTTAGCTAGGTTCTAGTGTTTGTTTTTTAAAATAACATTTTTATGTATTTTCCACGCCTTTTAGTTGGTGGTGGGAAGATATGGTGGCTTGCGAAAAGTGATTTTTTTTCCCTTACAACAAAGGAATGGATCTCGCGAGGATGAATCCTTTTTCATGAGATAAAATCATTTGTTGAACTTTTATCTCTGTCCTGAAAAATGAACTTCCCATAGGAAATAATGAGAACTGAAAAACTGAATAACTTTGCAGCAGGTTAATATTTTTGCACCAAACAAACTCTGGCAGTTCTGTTTCCCAAGTTCTTTCTACAGTACCATAAAAAAATTGCACCAAAATTCCACACTTTCTGGGTGCAAGGAGATGAGGAAAAAACTACAAAAAGTGGTGACTTTTTACTTTTTTACACTATCTCAGAATCCACACATCCAACTGTAACGAAAGTTGCCACGTCAAGAGAACTACCCGGGAGCACGAGCCAGTGCTAACAGTGAATAGTGGGTTGAGCGGCTTCTCCAGACGACTGTCGGCTATTTTAAAGTGGTAATTAAATTAACACCTGTTTCAGTGCAACCAAAGTGGAGGATTCATTTAGCCTAGATATAAGGAATTCATAAATTAAAAAAAAAAAAAGCGGAGTTTTATGATAGATTAATGCTCGTTTCAGTTATTCTTTAAATTGGCACCTCAGTGACTGAAACAAAATTCAACCGAGATGCGGGCCGCTCCGGTAAAGATCTCTGAACCAAAAAGGCAAATATCAATGGAGGACTCAGTATTGGTTCATGTGAACAATGCTGCTAATAAAGATGACATAGCTCAACTTAGACATGCTGGCAGGGTTGCAAACTGATATCACTGACATCAAGATTTGTACAAATACCTTGTCAAAAAACTCAGAGGTGCTTTCAAAGAGAAAAGATAGTAATGACAACAAAATATTGGAACTGACCAACTGGATGACATTTAGAACAAGCGACTCAAAAGCAAAATTCACAGATTGCTTTATTACAAGAGGAAGTTGACGACCTTGAAAACAGAGGTCATTGTAACAATTTAAGAATACTTGGGGTGCCAGAGGAACTAGAGGAGCCCAATGTAATACAGTTTCTGCAGGCTTTTCTCCCAGAAATTCTTGGACACTAGTGGCCCTGGCCATTGGAAATTGAACGGGCTCACAGATCGTTGGGTCCGAGACTTAAAAATTGGAAACCTAGACCCATTATTGCTACTTTATTACATTTTACAATAAAGGAAGAAATATTGTTTTTGGCTAGGAGGCACTGGCATTTGGAATGGAGAGGGGAGCGCATATCAATTCATCAGACTTCTCTACAGAAATAATGAACAGAACAACATTGTTTTGGAATGTTAAACATCAGCTGCAAAGGTTTGGAGTTGGCTATTACTTCAAATACCCTGCTATCCTAATAATTCAACAGGTTGGAGGGCGAACTGTTAAATGTGACACGTGGCTGAGGCCTGGAAAGCCTTTCATGATTTTTAAATTCAAACACACTCGTAGAACAAACTGCCTCTCTTAACAAGCATTCTAATTCAAATGCAGCACGAGACCCCAGCAGCACAAGTCATGCTGTGTCATTACCTTGAGCTAGATCCCCTTCTGAATTCCCTAAGCAGCATGGCTCCAAAGGATCTGCTCAGTACTCCCAAGCTGGTACTGCCTTATTGCCTACAACCCCACAAACATATGCTTATGTTGTGAATGCCAGAAATTCCTCCTCAGGCTCACCTGGTGTTCAGCGAAAAATCCAGAGTGACTCAACGCCCCCTCGAATATACCCAGACCGGCTTCATATGCATCAAGAAAGGGGTAGAAGCAGGGACAGCAGACAGTCAAACTCCTCGAGAATAACTTTGGAGGCAGAAGGAGGAAGTGGTACCGATGTCATCTGGATGGAGTCCAGCTGTGGTCTGTGCCTAGCAGGAACTGCTGTGGCCAGATTTAAAGATCCTACTACAGAATTACTGGCAGGAGCACTCTTTCAGAGCTGATGTTACCTCGACTCTTCCAGTATAATCTTGGTGGCAAGCGGATGGCGATCACAAGTCACTTAGAAGTATAGAGCAGGTGAGATAAATGACCTGCAGAATAAAAGATCGAAGAGTTCGAACACCTGTTGGGTGGTGCAGCTAGAATTCATCTGCTGAATTGTTTGTAATCCTTACTCAGTTGGTTTCAGTTAGGAACTACTAGGCATCCTTAAACTACAACAATAAAGAGCTAGTTATCACTTCACTTTCAACTACTAGATGCTATGTTTGTATTTCTGTGTAGTTTGGAGAGTTGTTGTTATGCCTATTTTTACAACTTCATATGATGAATGTCCAATTGGTTAAGGAATCTGGAGAGCCTGTATTCCATCCCCTCCTCCCTTCCTGACCCCTTTTTTTGGTTTGTTTTTTGCAGTACATGTTGGTATTGATTTGTGTGGGTGATTGATATGTGATGTGGCAGTGATTATGTGTGGTCTCTCCAACTCATGTGTTGTGTGACAGAAGATTGGTGAGTATAAAGCAAATAAGAAAGAAAATGTTAGTCATTTGGCTTAAATCTGGACTTGCCTGGCTGGAGCTTTACTTACTCTAATTGAGTGAATATAAAACTACTGGGGTCGGTCCTGTTACTGGTACCCCGAGCTCTTATTAGCTAGAGGCTAGTATGCTACAAATTAAGGAAACAAAGGAAAAGAAAGGGGAAAAGGAAGGAGAGTGAAATGTCTCTGTATATTATCTCTTATTTCACTGAATGATGTGCCTGCATCTTAACCTTTTGGTTTGCTTCACCCTACCCCTTCCTTAGACGGGCATTCTAGACTCCTGCATTCATTTCTTTTTTAGCAATAGCAGTGATGACTCTATTACTGCGCAGTATGTGACTCATGAATCTGCCTTTGTGCTCTGCATATATGATGTAATTTACCTTTTTGACAGCTGACTGGTGCCGGATAGATGTTACATCTGTCCTCACTTACAGATGTACCTGAACCGCACTGGATTTATTTAGATCTGGTGGACTTAAGGCACTGACAGTGGATTACATCCCACTGATATAAAGACAACAACTTTGGTTTTATTAACAACAGTTAATTATTGATTTTTGACCTTACATTTTGTAAGGCGCTTTTATCAAGTAGAATTATAGTAAATAGTATATTTACAAGTAGTATCGACTTATTATTGGAATTACCATTGTAGCTCTCAATAGTAGTTTGATTTATAGCAAATAAGTGCTGCTTTTTTTTTTTTTTTTTTTTTTTGAAATTTTGTTTTTTATTATTATACATGTATACATACACATAATCCATATCCAGGGCAGACCATAGTACTATAATAATTCTCCATTTAGGGAAGTAGCCATATTTCCCCTTAATATTTAGGAATAAATGCATCCTAGATATATTGATACCACATGGAGGGGTAACTAAACAATATTACATCATTATGTATCAATAACAAATTAAGCTGTGATATGGGCCCAGGAGCAGTATGACTAAATCCTGTGAACTTAAGTCCGTAAAAGTCCCGAAAAATCCATACCCAACCTGTGGGTTATCGGTGTCATACTATATAAACTGAAAGTTTAGAACTAGATTTATATCTACCTGAGGCAGCAACGCCTTAAAACCACCACCCAACCCCTTGCTTTAAATATATGGTTCAAGTTTAGCTCCTCCAAACAACTTATATTTCCCTTCAAGGAGCAAAACTCAGCATTTGTTAAACTTTCCCATACAACAGGTCTCCTTGCTTCAACATGTGGGGCTGTTAATATTACAATACTTGAAAGTCAAAAATTATATATGAGATCAGGACATCCTCTCATCAAAGTGACATTACTTCAGGTTAAAATTAAAACTGTAACTTGAGGAAATCTACTGTAGTACATCTGAATTCAGTCCTCTATATCGGAATCAGCTTCTCCAGGTTCTCTACGACGGTCTTGACTTGAAGCAAATCTCAAGGCCCATTTCCCAGCTTTGATGGGATCGGAGAAGGCCCATACCTTCCCTTCGTGCACGATTCGCAGTCTGGCAGGGAAAATCATCGAATGAATTATTGAGGCCTCCCGCAGCACTTTCCTAACTCCATCGAATTTCTTTCTCCTAGTACATGTAGCATAGCTTAGGTCAGGGAACAGGAAAATATTCCGATCGTCTTGTATTATAGGACTAGCTTGTCTTGCGAGGCGCAGGATTCTGTCACGAGAGCCAACTCCATCCGTGACTAGCTGCAAAGTCCTGGGTTTCTCTGCATTTTCTCAGGATCCTCTTGGCGTGATGCGATAAGCCTTCTGCAGTGGGATATTTAAACTCTGGCCCTCTGGCAATAATTTAGAGTCCAGCCATTCACGCAGGAACATAAGAGGGTGGTCTCCCTCTATCCCCTCGGGAAGCCCCAGTATTTGGACATGCGAGGAGCGGGCTTGATTTTCCAGGGGTTTCGAGCCTGGCTCTCAGATGCTGGTTCTCCTTCACCAGGAGTGTGGTTGCAGCCGCTGCAGATTCTGCTTGCTGCCTCGCATCTCCTATCTCCGTCTGCATACCTGTCATTGAATTCTCCACCAGAGTGATCCGAGTTGTAAAAGTGTCTATTTTGGTGCTTAAATCCCTCACAGATGTTATTAATTTTTGCAGCTTGAAACCACTAGAGGACATGGTCTCCTCTGGTTCCATGTGGGGTGCGGCCTGCTTCTCTGACCCATGCCCTGTTGCATGCGAAGTTCCAGTCGATTTAACGCTTGTACCGCCACCTCTGTCTTTTCTGGGATTCCCCATATTAACTTTTGGGGTTCCCTGTTGTGTCTGTTGAGTTTAGTTCTTAGTTGAGTAAACAAAATAGTAAATTTTGAACTATTTTAAAGCCTTTAATGCGGAGCTAATTAAAGTTGCTGCTTGTTAGCTCGGGCTCCATAACGCCCCCCCCAATAAGTGCTACTGTAACATCTTTTATTGTCTTTATTAACTTGCCCTTTGAGATGTAGACTATGATTTAATTAGAAAATTAGCTAAGCACGCTGTTACAAGTATAATTCATACTACTAGAGTTACTTCTTATTGGTGCGTAACTTAGATTATAATTTGTACTTGATTTTAATTTTGCTGAGACTCAGAGGAATTTTTCTAACTAATATCTTAAGAGTTTCTTGTCTGGTAGGCATTATTAATTACTGTTTTTGATAAACTTGTAAATTATATGGTTATTAGAAATAGCTATGAATAATCTGAATGTATGTTCATGGAGTGTTAAAGGACTGGGGTCCCCCATTAAGTGTAAAAAGGTATTATCATGCCTGGCTAAAAACAAAATTGACATTGCATTGCTTCAGGAAATGCATTTATTTCCTGTAGAAGCTGCAAAGTTAGCTAGATCTTGGGTAGCTTTGGCAGAATACAGTGGCCCGGATATTCAAAAGGGTTGCGCCATGCGCAAAAGGGATGTGCCAGCACAAGTATGGAAATGCGCCATTGTGCGATATTCAGCGGGAGGCTGCTGCGCGGCGCAAGTAGCGATGTGCAAGAGTGCAATAGTAATGAATGCATGCGCAACCGTAGGGGGTGGAACCATGAATAACATGTGCAGTGCGATATTCAACAGCATGCGCCGTGCGCAATAGGGGAGTTAGCGGAAGTTGTGCGACAGCAGAAATTATCCAAAATAAAAGGGAGCAAGAGAAGGGCGCAAGAACACTAAAGGGAAGCCACAGGTAGGAGCATGGTGACAGACACAAGGGAGTACAGAGGGTAGCAGTGAGCAGGACTGTGCAGGAGCAGGACAGGACACACCTGAACTGAGCCAGGAACAGGATAGGAGTGGAGAGCCTGTGCCACTGTGCAGTATACTTAGTGGAGTGCCACATTGGATTGAGGGCAGTGGCAGGAGGCAGGACAGCCACAGCCAAAGGCCAGAGGTGTACCCAGTGCAGGGGGAGCATCAGAAATGGACAGCGGGGAGGGGGAACGGGATAACAGCTGCCGGGGAGGGGGACACCAGCCAGGGACATGGCCAGTGCCACATTCCAGATGGAGGTGGTAATGAGGGGTGTGAGAAGGCAGGCAGCAGGGGGGCACGGCCCTGGAAGGGCCCGTTGGCGATACGCCCAGAACAGGCAGTACCGAGCCCGCACCACCTTTGAACATTACTCTGACAGAGATTGTGGGCTAGTACCGCCTGAACCGGGCGATCCTGAGGCGGCTCTGTGAGCTGTGCAGTGATGAGATGCAGGCACCCACATGGCGGAGCCATGCTCTGTCAGTGGAGATGAAGGTGGCAGCCATCATGTGCCTTCTCACCACGGGCACCTTTCAGAGACCAACAGGGGACATAACAGGCATAACCCAGTTGGCCGCATCACGCCTACTCCCACAATTCCTCAGCGCACTGCTGCCACATGCTGCAGAGTACATCCATTTCCCCAGCACACAGGCGAAGTGCACAGTACACATACAAGAGTTCCACAGGGTAGCACGGTTGCTTGGCGTGCTCGGGGCCGTTGACTGCACCCATGTGGCATCTGCACGCATGGTGTGTCATACATCAACTGGAAGGGGTATGCCAGGATCAACTGCCAGGTGGTGTGTGATGCCGGGGGCACATTACCAATGTCTGTGCCACGCACCCTGGTGGAGCACATGATGCCTTCATCTGGCACCAGTCCGCACTGTGCCACAGGTTTGAGAGTGGGGACATCCCCACTGGCCACCTAGTGGGTGAGTATGCATATCACACAGGACGACATGAGCAGACGTGGGGGGGGTGCGTAGTCAGAGGTGCCTTGGGTACCGGCCTTATTGGCCCATGGCAAAGCGACGCAGACCGCCATGTTAATGTCCAGCCTCTACACACAGGTGACAGTGGCTATCCATTCCGTCCCTGGCTGCTCACTGTACCGGAACCCCACGACCCCATCACAGCTATGGTACAATGAGGCACATGCCACAACACGTAATGTCATCGAGCAGGTGTTTGGGATGCTGAAGGCACGTTTCTGGTGCCTGGACACGTCTGGTGGTGTTACAGTACAGCCCCTCGAAGGCCTGCAGGCTATTCCTGGCCTGCTGCATCCTGCACTACATGGCCAACGACTGTGGGATAGCCGTAGAGGTCAAAGAGGGGGACAGCGGTGGGAACGATGAGGACACCGGACCAGCCGGTGATGGGCAGCCACCCCCTGGGCAAAGGGAACCACTCCTGATCTGGATGTCACAGCTGCACCTGGACACCATTACAGAAGAGAACTTTGGTCAGCACAGGTAGGTCACGGGGCCATGCACAACCACCAATATCAAGGGTACAGCCCACAGACAGGCAGGGAAGGACCCCAGGGGTGGACATTGGTAAAGGAATGGGTCTGAGTGTAGCACCACACACTGCGTCAGGGATGGGCAGGGCCGAACACGACGACGTGCTGTGTGTGTGTGTGTGTGTGTGTGTGTGTGTGTGTGTGCACACACACACACACACACACACCACAAGAGATGCACAAGGGGTAGACGGCATGCCAACCCCAATTGCCACCCCTACCCCCACACAGGTCCACACACGACCACGCCCAGTGGCTGTCACTGTGCGTGCCTCAGACACTGGGCACTATTGCACATTGGTGGACAGCGCAACGCAGGCATCATCATGCACACACCACAGTGGCCAGCAGCCGGGAGGGTGTGCACAGGGACCGTGTGTGTGCAGGGCCGGGTACCCCACCCATGCGTCGCACTATGCACACCACACTGCACATAGGGCAGCGGCAGACAGTGGCCATGGTGGGAGACAGGTCAGTCACACGTCACAGTGCACGGCCACCACGGTTGCATGAGCAGCCCCACCGAGATCTGCCAGCTGTGCCAGGCTGACCATTGGCCTCATGGGGTGGCACCAACTGTCCCCCAGGGGTCTGAAGCTCACCGAACATGCCCACGCCAGGCATGCTCGGTATGCCCACAGCTGAACCTGGTGTTGACACAGCAAGTGTTGCACAGCGCCAGGAAAGGGGGGTGGACATGACACTGTGCGGTGTCTGCGGCGCATGGGCACTGAACTGGGTGCCCAATGTGGCCAAGACAGCTGTGAATGCATTTGTCTGCCTGTCAATGGCAGTGGTCACAATCTCCCGCTGATGGGCCATCTCTGCCTGGAGCAGACCGTGGTCTCTGCTGCACCGGTCCTCTGCATGGTGCAGAACTGCACTGAGTGCATCCACCGCAGTCACAAGCTGCAACTGCTGATCTACTGAAGCCTGGAGTAGATGGCTGTGCTTGCCAAAGAGGTCATCCACTGGTCTGGCATGCTGTTCCTCGTGGTGTTCCTGGCCCTGCTGGGCAGCACCCCTTGACAATGGGCGCTGCACACCAGAGCCATGCCGGGGCATGTCCACGTGTTGTGCACTGCCACCCCCCCGACACTGTCCTCCCGTTGCCATTGGCCAACTGCTGGCACTGCCCCTCCAGCTGCCAATAGCCAGGGCTCACCGGCACCACCACAGCGGCCGCAACAGCCCCACTGGCCTGGACACACACCATTGCTGCCCCACTGGGGCATACAGGCACAGGCTGGGACTGTGTTGTTATGCAGGCCTCCACGGCGGCACCACCCATGGCAATGCCCGTGCCGTTGCCTGCTGTGGGACCATCCTGTGTCCCACACGTATCATTGTTCGGGATGTGTGATCCATCATCGGTGCTGGATCTGGCACCAATCCGTGTCCCAGCACGCTGGAGACCATGGGTGTTGTCACGCTGGGACACAGGCAGGGCCTCGTCCACACCCGCACCACCCTCTTCAGTCCGGACAGACAGGCAGGTATGCACTGGTCTGGTCCCTTGGACACCTGTGGAGGTGGATGGGTGATCCTCTGTGTCCAGGGCTTCACCCTCGGTGGACACACTCACCACCGCTGACCCATGTAGACGCTCAGGAGCTGTAAAGGAACACGGCAGAGTTAGTGTATCCGTCCTGCCCTGTGGCATTCCCCCCAACACCCAGACAGTGACAGCACAGGACTTACCATGTAGTAATGGGCTACCACCAGGAACGCCCTCTGTGGCACAACACCACATGCTGCCAGCCACCTGCTCCTCCTGTGGTGTCAGGTGTGGCACATCCGGCTGTCCCCCAACGGTGGCAGCACGTGCTGCCCTGGTGGCAGCCACCTTATCCTTGATCCTCCTCCTGTCTGTGCTGACCTTCTTCTTACACTCCTGCATGGACCGCTGGTGGCTGCCATGCTGGTTCATGGCGCGTCCCACCTCACCCCACGCTGCAGCACGGGCCTGTGGCGTTCCCTGCTGTCCACTAAGCAGCGGTTCCCTGTCAAGATATGCCTCGAACAGGGCATCTGATTCAGCCCGGGTGAAGTTGGGCTGCCTCCTTCTCCCCCGTACCTGTTTCTCCTCATCCTCACGTTCAGTCATGATTGAGCCTGTGGGAATGACAGGCGTTACCTTTGAATGTGCAGTCCCATTCAGCCCTCACCAACCACAGTCCACACATCCCAACAGCATGCAGCTCACCACAATAGACTGCAATACCAAACTATGTCCTCTGCAGCCCCATGTCGCATTTTATATAGCGCAACGCATGCAAATGAGGCGAGGCGCAACTGTAAGTGAATGCTAATGCAGTGGTTGCGCCATGGAATTGCTGATGAGCTGATTTGCATATGCTGGCTGAATATCGCTCTGTTGCACCTTGCGCAATCTTGAGCTGCTCAGGCCATGGCGCAGCTCTGTGATGTGTGCAGTAGGCACCGCATGTCGCATGCCCGGGGTGCTGACGCCGACACGTGCGGCGCTGATGATGTGCTGTGCACGGGAGGCAGTGTAGGGCATGGCCACCAGTGTGCCAGTGGTGCTGTTGCGCTGTTTTGCCCGTGTGTCGCTCGTGGCCTGGTGCACCATAGGTGCCATGGAGCCACAGTGCTGTAGGCCTTTGCAGGGTGTCACACATAGGCACCCTACTGCGCTACATGCAGGGCGTCCCAATAGCACTGTGACACTTGTGCGCAGACAGTCCCTTGACCCTGTGGTCAACCTAGGCGCCACATGCATCCTCATGGTGCACCCCTATCGCACAGTTCAGTGACAAGCACGATGGGGAATGGCATCGCAATACCACGCAGCCTCCACACATGGGGAATGTGTGCTACAAAGCACCATTTTGATAGCGATACTTACTGCAGAATGGCACGGAGTCAAGCACAGCAGTGCAGCGCCATAGAGCTGGCCAACCTGGTTGCCATTGTTGAGCCCCATGCTGGGGCCCTGTTTGGCCAGGACCCACTTGACAGGCCATGCAGTGCTGTGTGGGAGGAGGTGGCTGAAGGTCTGGAGGAGGAAACCGGTATTGCCAGGTCTGGTGAGCAGTGTCGCCACAGGTATGGCGACCTACGGCGGAGGGAACCAGACAGACTGAGGCATCTGCAGGCACGTGCCCAGCGAGGTGCTGTGCCACAGCCAGGTAGGTGCTCCATCCATACGCTGGTAGCGTCCATCCGGGTATCGCGGTGTGCATGTGTCCACCCTGCAGGGGGGGTGGGGTCCGTCTAGTGGGGGCGGTGGTGGTGGTGGTGGTAGGGGTGCGGCATGGCTGGGCTGTGCAGGAATGCACACACTGGGGGGGGCTTTGCTAGTGGTTTGTACTGCTGTCCCCTCTCTGTGTTTGCACCCTAGGCCCAGAGGAGGGCCGTAGGGCGTGGCAGGCCAGGGTTGATGCACCGCAGCTGCAGCAGGGTCATGGTGGAGGGGCCATGGGCCAGCAGTGCCTAGCCAGCCTGGATGTAGGTGAGTGCTGTTTTTCCACTTACATCTGTGCATGCTGTGTTGCAGGGTTGGCGGCAGGGCATGGCCACCAGCACTTGGCTCCACCACCGTGCACGCCACACTGTGCACTCAGCACTGTCCTGTGGCACTGCATGTGTGGGTGGACATCGCTGGTGGTCCGTGCGTGCACTGGGTACATGGCTGTGCCACTGCCTTTGTACAGCATAGCCATGTCACTGTACGGCCACAGTGGTGCTGTGCGGGACATGGGCGGTGGGTGTGTGCAGCGGTCCGCATAGCTGTAGGTGACTGGGTAGGTGGGTCATGTGGGCGTGGTCACTGTGGGTGTTAGCATGCCATCACAGGGGCGTGGCCCACGGCTGTATGCCATGCACAATGGGTGGGCTGAAGGGGTCTGGCAAGTCACGCATAATGACTCTGCTCCCTTGTCCTAGGTGGACAACGCTGGATGGCACTTGAGAGAAGTTTTACAGGAGCTGTTGCAGCTTGCCAGGGCCACCCTCGAGCTCCTGCAGAGGCTGGAGGATGACGGTGGCACAGAAGACGGCGCAGGGACAGAAGTGGGGAGAGGGGCTGGCAATAGGCCCTCTATGCCCCTTTATTGTATCCCCCCCTGGACTGACCCTCACACCCCTTCATCCCTCTCCCAGTTGTTTACCCCTGCCCCATGCCCATCTCCCTCCTGGTTTGTGGCCCTTCCCCCCTCCATTATATATATTTGTAAATATGTTATGTATTTCACACACCTTTTAATATATCCATTTTGTTTTGACAACTAAAACATAAAGCATAGAATAAGGACCGCTTGGCCCACCCATTCTGCCCATTTCACTACCTAATGGATAAGCTGCAGATCCTAGTTAACCAGCAGCCTACTTCTTTCTACCCCACCCCCTAGAATTGCCTTATGACTGACCCATGCATACCTGAATTCAACTACTGTTTTTGACTCCACAGCCTCCTCCAGAAGGCTGTTCCATGCATCCACAACCCTCTTTGTGAAAAAATACTTCCTTACATTACCTCTGTAACTGTTACATTACTGTGGTTGTCTCTGATTTGCAGCAGGCTAATGGTGCTTGGCCGCAGTAGTGTGCATGGCATCGGGGGTGGTGCAGGCCTGGGCATGTGTGTGTCCGGCAGGGACCCGCCTGTGGTATGGGTGGGGGACTCTGTCCCTGTCTGTGGTATGTGTGGTGTTCCCTGTGCACTGGACGCCTGTGTGCAGTGGTCCCTGGTACATGCACTGTGTTCATGGCCTGTGCATCTGACACCCTTGCATGTCTGTGCTATGCACGGTCTGCTGGCATGTCAGTGGTGGCTGTCCATGCTGGCCACCCTCTGAACCGGGCGCAATGGTGACTTGCCTCCTGTCACTGGTATGGTGCACATCTGCCTCGGGTGGCACTGTGGCCTCCGCTGTTGTTGTCCCCCCCCCTCCATGCTGTTGCTGGTGTCTGTTGCAGGGTCTGTGCTCCAATGTCTGTCACTTGTGCTCCGGCCACATGCTGGTGGCGGACGGCTTCATGGTGCATGCACAGGATGGCTGGTACACCTGTGCCTTGGTGAAGTGCTGGCCGTGGGTACACGGGTGCTGTGGTCCCATGCCAGCAGGATTTGTTGCCCCACTATTGTGTCCTTGTGTTGGGGTGCCCTTGATTCTGGGTGGGTGTTTGTCCGTGCCCTGTGTTGCGTCCTGTGTGGTGCATGCCTCCATGCACCACTGTGGACATCTGTGCTGGCTGTTGGGGCCAGTGCTGGGACAGGGTGGGTGTTTGGGGTGCTGTCCTGCTGGTGGTGGGGTCCAGGGTAGGCCCTGTCGCATGTGGGGTACCTCAGTTACCGGCGCAGGGTCGACCTCTCTGCTGTGCCACGGGGGCATGCAGGGCGGCACTGTGTCTGCAGTTGTTGCGTCGGTGGCTGGTGCTGCCCGCTGCGGGGTGCTCACAGTGGGACTGCCATGCATGGCTACATGGTGCACAGGGTTGCATTGTCACAGTGGGGGTGGTGGCATGCATACGGAGCCATGCACTGTTGGGCACTGCTCCTGGGCAGGGTGTCTGGGGATCACTGTGCAGGGTGTGCTCTGTATTGGTGGGATGAGGTGGACCAGGGTGGCCTGACCTCCATGTGTTGCGGTCACTGCTTGCCAAGGGGTGTGCTGGGGCACCATGCCCCAGCTGTGGATTCGGTGCTGGTGTTTATAGGCTGGTGGTTCATCCAGCTCACCACAGGTTGTGCAGTTCATGGGGTGTGGGGGAGCGCTGTCTGGTCTGCTGCATGCTCCTCTGTCCATGTCTTCCATGGGTGGTGCACCCCTGCGTCCTGTCCCTGCGCATCCCTGGTTGTGCTATTACCCTGCTCCACTGCGCATCCCTGGTTGTGCTACTGCACATCAGCCCTGTGCCACCGTGCATCCCTGGTTGCGCCATGGCGCGGTTGGCGCGATATTCAGTTGCATTGCGCAAGCACACCTTAGCCTGCGTTGTGTTTGAATATTGCACATGTTGCGCATGGACGCACTGCACTTGCGCCTGCTCCTGCTATTGCGCTACTTTGTGGTGCAGTTTGAATATCTGGGCCAGTGTGTTTAACTCCAAACAAAGAGGTGTGGCGATTCTGAGAAGGAAAGGAGTTCATTTTATTAAGACTGATCATTATGCAGACACAGAGGGTAGGTTCCAAATTTTAAAAGGCTCCACTGATGGATGTAAAATAGTCAGAGGTAACGGTAACCTATATGCCCCTAATGCTCGGAGGCATTTTTTTTTTATTACATTTCCACTAGGATTGGCTCCATTCAGGACCATAAAGTTATACTGGATGGAGACTTCAACAAAGTTATGGATCCTATTCTTGGCAGGAACAGAATTTCCACAACTGGGGATAAATCCAGATCTCGACTCTTCCTTCACAAAATGATTGAGGACTTAAATTTAATAGATACTTGGAGGCTTGCTCATCCTACAGGCAGAGACCATTCCTTTTACTCAGCTAGGCATAACTCTTACAGCAGGCTTGATTATTTGATGCTTTCTAAAAACTTGAGGGGGGTATCAACATCTGTTTAAATGATATTTCAGATCATGCATTTTTAAAGCTATCAGTCTCTGTTAGGGGAGGATAAGAGAAGTCTAGGAGATGGAGGATGAATAATTCACTTTTAAATTACACTGATTTTAAACTCTGGTTGGGTAAAGAAACTGAAAGTTATTTCCAAGATAATGACAATGGGGAAGTTTCCTATGCATGTTTATGGGGTGCTTTTAAGGCATTTATCAGAGGTAGAATAATAAGTTTATCATCATTTCAGAAAAAAGAATCTCAAAGGGACTTGGAAAAAGAGAAAGAATTACATCTGTTTGATCAGGATTTCAAAAGGCTAAATAATTCAGACGAGCAATTATTATTTAAAATGATCAGTCTAAAATATGAGATAAATAAGGTGTACTCTGCTGTGACTGAATATGCATTGTTTAGAACAAGGCAGTCATATTGGGAAATGGGTGAGAAGGCAGGCAAATTACTGGCGTATAGACTTAAAGTAAGGCAAAGCCAAAATGTTATAGCAGGCATCAGGAACAATCTAAATTCTGTTGTGATTACTAGCAAAGAAATAAACAATGAATTTAGAGACTTTTACTTAAAGTTATACCAAAGTAATTAGGGGGTTTCAGATAATATTATAGGAGAGTATCTCAAATCAGTCAAAATCTCAACTTTGTCAGATGCTGAAAGGGAAGGTTTGAGCAGGCCTATATGCTTAGATGAAGTGGCGTTAGCAATTAAGGAGCTATCTTCTAAAAAGGTGCCAGGGTCGGATGGATTGCTGCCAGAATTTTATAAGTGTCTGACTGAGCAGTCATGTAGAGATATCTTTTAGAAATGATTAAAGAAATACCGGTTAGAAATTCTCTACCTGATTCTATGAGAGACGCCGACATCACCCTCATTCTAAAACAAGGTAAAGACTCGCTGGCATGTGAAAATTACAGGCCCATCTCACTTTTAAATGTGAACTACAAAATCCTTTCAAAGGTGCCAGCAACTAGGATTAAAAAGCATATAATTAAATTACTAGGCAAAGAACAAGTTGGTTTTGTTCCAGGTAGGTATGGAGCAGACAATGTTAGAAGACTGTTGAATGTTATTTGGTCAGCTACTAAATTCAATATGCCAACTGCCATAGTAGCTCTGGACTTCTGCAAGGCTTTTGATTCCCTGAAATGGAAATATCTGTTTTCTGTTTTAGCGCATATGTATGCAGGAGAGAGCATGATTTCCTGGGTTAAGACTTTATATAACAGGCCTACAGCCAGAGTAATAACGAACAGCCTAATATCAGAACAGTTCAACCTTTATAGAGGGTCCAGGCAGGGTTGCCCTCTATCCCCATATTTATTCATTTTAGCCATAGAACCTCTAATTAGGAATATTACAGAAGAGTGCGTGTGGGATTAAAACAAATGGGGTGGCTAATAAGGTATTTTCATACGCTGATGATTTGTTAATTTCATCCGTTTAACTCTGAGGATTTATTTAATACTCTGAATAAGTTGTTAGAAGATTTCTCGCAGATTTCTGGGTTGAGCTTAAACTGGAATAAAACACACATTTTAGCAGGCGGTCCTCGATGATGGGGAGCTGAGTCAAGGGAGCAATTTAAAAATCAAATCACCTATCTTGGACTTACAGTAGTTAAGGATATAGGTAAAACAACAGAATTGAATATTGTACTTTTGCTTAAAGCTTTGGAATGTGATCTCTTAAAGTGGAAAGACATATATCTGTCTTTATGGGGCAACATTAATGCTGTTAAAATGATGGCAGCTCTAAGACTTTTTTACCTCTTTCAGAGTATCCCACTAAGAATTAATAACAAGATATTTAAGCGAATAGAAAGTTTGATGAGGACCTTTTTATGGGGTCCAAACCACCTAGATTATCTATTCGAAAGATTAGGAGCCTGTGGACTGAAGGACGCTTTGCTGTGCCAAATTGGAAAAAGTACCATCTCTCTCTCTCTTTTTTTTTTTTTATCCTCTCAGACCCATCCAGAGATCCAAGGCGGACATCCCCCTGTCTCTTGCTCTACCCGATTACCCCCAGATCCCCATGGAGCCGCGGCTTACCCCCCCAAGTGGGGATGAGGTGGGGGGCCCATGCCACCCTGTAACTTACATTTCGTCGGATCGGGGGCCAATGGGCGGGGCGAGTGCACATCGAGGGCATGTCCCTGGAACTCCATCTTCCTGGCGATGGTATGCTGTTTTCCTTCTCTTTACTCCCTGACGTGTGGTGTGAACCCTTGATATCATGACACAAGGTGCTGACATCCACCTCACGTTGGACCTTGCCCCTCCTGCAACTGCAGGACTTGTCACACCCAGAGCCTCCACATGGGGTTAGGCAATCTGCGGGCTATGGTGCCCTCCCTCCCCCAGGAGAAGGCGAGCAGTCGTTGGATGTTCCAGACTTCTCCCTCAGCCGGCCCTCCAGCGACCTGAGTCCGCTCCTGAACCCGGGTCGTCGGCATCACAAGCAGAAATCCAACCTCTGCGCCAATGGGCTGGCCATCATATCTCCTTTTTATTTAAACAAGCTGGTAAGGACATTGTTGAGGAAAATGGTAATGATACTCCAATGTGGACGTCAGTAGAAAAAGCGATGGTCTCCCCATTTAAACTTTCGGATATGCTATTTATTAAGGTTCAGAGGCAAATTAAAGATAACCCCTGTATAGCTTCTTCACTTCTCACGATTGAAGAAGTTAAGAACATTCTCAGTTTTAGAAGTTTTCCCACTAAACTTACTATAATAACAAATAGGATATGGCGGGAGACATTCACTTGAAAAATACTGGTTAAAGGCAGGTGTAACAAACATAGGAGATCTAACAAAGGGATAAGTCAAACTCTGCTCATATTTGCAGAAGTAAGAGATATATTTAAGCTGCAGAAGTTTTAATTTGCAAGCTATCTGTAGATCACGAAGGCATTACAGAATTCTATACTAGCACCAGATTTTACTTTGCCTAAGCATAATGAATGGGAGCAATAGCATCATTAAAAAAAAAAAAAAAAAGAGCTGGTATATATTATAGATTCATAACTAATATTGAAAACACTGTTTCACCTTCATAAGCATTCAGATTGAAGTGGGAAGCACAACTGAGAGCTGCTGACAAAAGAGGAATGGTCGAAAACAAACATGGAGACATGCGTATTTGAGTAGCAGAGAGGTCCAAGGTAGGACTACTCAATTTAAAATTCTTCATTATTACTATTACTCCCCCACACATTTAGAAGAACTGCACTATTTACAGGATGGTCCTTGCTGGAGATGTCAGTCGAAACATGTAGACCTCATGCACATATTTTGGGACTGTATAGTCATTAATGACATTTGGGGTATGGTGCATAAAATATGTGAGGAAGTAACCAGTGTTAGCATACCATTCTCCGGTAAACTGTTTATTTTAGATATAGATACAGAGATACCTTTTTTGAATAGTCAGCAAAAGTATTGGGTCTTTGCAGTTACCCTTGCTCTGAAAAGATTACTGCTCACACAATGGAAATCTCCCATTCCCCCCTCAGCTAATGAATGGTTTAACAGTGTAAGCTCTTTAGCAAATAATGAAAGAGTTACTGCAATAGTTAGCAATAAGCTGAATGTTTTTGAGAAAGTTTGGTCCCCTTTCCTTTAAATTCTGAGAAACAGACTTCCAGCTAAGTAGTGATTTTAATCTTCAGGTCATATTAATACTTAGAAAATGGTAAGAATGGATTCTCCATTCTGATGCTGAAAGCAGCTCCAACCTGAGCATTTATTTTTCAATAGATGCCCAGGTAAAAACAAGTACCAGTCCAAATGCCACTTTACCAGGTACTCTTCTATACTGGTGCCCCGCCTGCTTTCTCATTGGCTGAAAGCACCAGTTGGAAATTTCAAATCCCCTTCATGTTTTTCTCTTGCTTAGCGAGAGCTACTATCCCCCTCCAACACTCCTTACTTGAGTGGCAGCAAAAAAAAAGCCCACACTCCAGATAGTTTGCAGTTGGGAAGAGTGATAAAATAGTAATTTCACAAAGCCGTGTTCTTTTACAACGGCACCACTCTCCCGACCGTGTTTCTGCAATACCGCTGTGAACCAAAACCTAAAGGAAGCAGTCAGTTGTTTTCGCTTCATACTATGAAGCACATTTCAAAAAATGGCACAAAGCAACTAACTCATACCACAATGTCCCCACAATTAGTAAATATCCTGCTTTAAATCAAAACTAAAGAAATAATTTACCTCAGGGCTTAGGCTCACGCACGGTTGATCCCGTGGTCACGCAAGGTCAGTTGCACACTTAACAGACGCATCTTCCGACGGCTAGAAAAAAAAATCAAAAATACCACTCATGCAGAAAGGAGCCAGAAGTCCAGACATTGCTAGGATGAGATCTTTATAACACATTTGTTGCTGAACTGGCTGTGTGTGTGTGTGTGTGTGTGTCGGGCAGCAATAGATGACAGTAGCTCTGTGGGGAGGAGCAAAATCAGCTGGAACAGCCTTTAAAACATAGGGACTTATTTATTCAATCAACACATTTTTTGTACTATTTCTATGCATTTTTAAACTTATTTCCTGTCTTATTTTATTACGTACTTGAAATTTACTAAGATGCCTATTTTCTAAGCTCAATAATACCCTCCAGGGTGGGCATTATTGAGAAATACTGGACCTTCCAGGGGCTATAAGGCCCTCCGCCTGCGGCATTTGGCCTCATTATGCCCCTGGGCGGTCCAGTATTTCTCAGTAATGCCCACCCTGTCAGGTATTATTGCTTACATAATGTATTGAGTTCCAATAATACAGTCTTATTGTTTATTGAATGGTAAGGTATACAGGAGTTACCATAATGAATGAAACAATACTGTCTTTTAATAGTAGAATTTGTGGAATAAGTTTTTGCTCTAATGAATCAATATAATTGTATTGTTATCAAAATGCAGATTTAATTAATTGTATTGCATGCTGCATTACTGCTCTGTATGTCATACTTCATTGTTTTAAAAAATAAAAATTTTTGATTAAAAAAAAAAAAGAGAGAGAACTATCCCACAGGACAGCGCACATCAAATTTTATGCAAATCCATTGATTGGTTGCAAAGTTGTTAAAGTGCAAAATTTGAAGTATAACATTAAACAGGTGACTCAAACCCTACTATAGGGGCATAACTGCCCCATTGAGAGAGAGAGAGAGAGCGAATGGCAGAGTAAATGGTGACAAATTGTAGTACAGCATACAAGGAAATACCATTGAGGTTTCGAGCAAGCCATAAAGGATGAGTGGCCTTTTTGAGTTTGTTCAACACTGAGATGGTAATACTTCACGAGTATAGTGGACTTTGCCACAGATACGTAAGTGTGGGCACCTTTGTGCTTACTGCAAGCTGCTGACGAAAGGAAGGGAGGCGTGGGCGACCTACACCGAGGGTCCCTCCCCCAGCGCGACCAGGAGGTTTGTTGTTATAGCCGGGTGGAGGTGCCGTGGGCTTTTGGGAGCTCCGGCGGGCCTCCTCAGCTGGATCCTGACTGCTGGCTAAGTTTGTGGCCCCTGCCCAGGCGCAGGAGAGATCCTGAAGGCAGAAAGAACTTTTTTTTTAAAAAAACATCAGCGTTTCGTCTCCTTCCGGGATTGCCACCTCATTCTGGGCTCTTCTCCACGTTCCTCAGAGCTGCTAATCTGGACTCCGGACTGTTCTGCTGCCCAAAGCTGCCGGCGTTTCTCCAACTCCCTGTTCCGTTGTCTCGGATTGCTTTTTGCCGCCGAAACCGAACTGCCTGCCATTGGTCCCTGGCATTGGTGACGCTTCCCCACTGTTCTCTTAAAGGGGGAACGCTGTCCCAATGCCTTCACTTACTGCAAGCTGCTGACGAAAGGAGGGGAGGCGTGGGCGACCTACACCGAGGGTTCCCCCCCCCCAGCGCGACCAGGAGGTTTGTTGTTATAGCCGAGTGGAGGTGCTGTGGGCTTTTGGGAGCTCCGGCGGGCCTCCTCGGCTGGATCCTGACTGCTGGCTAAGTTTGTGGCCCCTGCCCAGGCGCAGGAGAGATCCTGAAGGCAGAAAGAACTTTTTTGTTGAGCCCACCCACCGTCCCTGTGTTGGTGGGGAGAATTTATGCTGGCTGGTGGCCTCGCCCATTCTGTCGTGCTATCCTATCAGTCTAGGGGGGAGGTTTTTGCCCTGTCTAATGAGGGGGTGTCTCTCATACAATCTCCTCCCTGTGCTCTGGATTGGGCTGTCCCTTTGACATTCTCCTCCCTGGGTATGGATGACATATGACTCATAGAGCTCTCTAATTCTGTGGGACTGAAGTTGCAGCCTAATCTGATGTATGGTCAGTTATTTCTTCATTCTCCTGTGGGTACACGGGCACATAGTCTAGTATAAGTTTATCATCTGCTGCCTAATCTGAAGTGTGTACTTTTACTTTTACTTTGTTTTTCTCCTGTTTTTATACTGAATCATAGGCAGCTATATGCTTTTGTCCTCTGCTGATCAATCCCTATTATGTGCTTAATCCTGGAATAGGATTACTGTAGATGTATTTTTCTGCTGTATTTTTTGGCTGGTAACCTCACCTAGGCTGCTGTTGTATAGCTCTGGCCGGGAGGGACTCCTACCTCTTCTGGGGAAGTTCAAAGCTGTTGCTCGTATCTCTCAATGCCCAATAACTACAGCTCCCTGAGGTGGTGGGTGGCATAGGGTCGTACCAACACCCCTGCCGGTGGGGGGCTCAAGGGTATTAATACCTCTGACTGTCCTGAACACCCCTGTTTGTTAATGCCGTAGCTTGTCTCCTAGGGTTCCTAGGGCTGAGGCTGTACCCATTTCCCCTTACCCTGGTTAGGGGCTATGCGCATTATCCACCTTGTAGCACCGGACTACCTTGGCTGCTGCGGCTGAACTGGCTTGCTTACCAAAGGGAATTCAGCCCTGGTTTGCTGTCTGTATTTAGGTTTGCCTGTTGGTTGTCCTGCCGTTTTGTGAAATTGCAAGTTGTGGAGATCTCTTCCCTTTTGGGGCCCTACCTTACGGGGAGCCCTGGTTTGCTCCTTTTCCAGGTCTCCAGTTGTCTACAATTTGAGGGGGTGGTTACTCCTGTCCTTACCATGGAAGAACTGGAAGCCTGTTCTCCTGTGTTCAGGAGGGGGTGGCAGGTCAGTCTTACGGCACTAATACTTATGATACTGGCCTTGGGGCTGGTCCTCCTTTAATGTGCTACCTCGCCTCCTAGCCTATTTATTGACTCAGGACAGTGGCCCTCCCCCCATGATGATACTGATTTCTCCTTTTCCAATCTACTTGTAACCAAGGTAATGCACTACTGTACTATCCTTAGCCTTGATACTAGATGCCTTATGTGTACGGTCAGGGTGAAGAAAGTCCGAAGCATGTACAGGCCTGGAGGTAGACCGCTCGTAAGGTTGTTCCTCCCCTGGCTAGTCCTTCTTGTACTTCTCATGGCTGGAGATATTGAGCTCAATCCTGGGCCACCTAAGCTGATCTCCAGTATTTCTGCTACCTGGAGTGGGAATAAGGGACTAAAAATAGTGCATATGAATATTAGGAGCTTGCTCCCTAACCGAGATGATCTCCTAGCGTGGGTTGAGCTATACAAGCCCGACATCCTAGGGATAACTCAGACTTGGCTCAAACCCTCGATTCCTGACTCTGCCTGCTTCCTAACAGGATACGAGTTCATTCGTCTAGACAGGACTGGGGGTAGGAAGGGGGGTGGCACCCTTATCTTCTACAGATCCCACCTGATAATCTCCCTGGTGGCACAGAGTAAACCTGATCTTCCACCTTGTGAGTTTCTTCATGTGCTCCTGCTGCTGGGTGATGCTAAGAAGCTGCATTTGGTGTGTGCCTATAACCCTCCTAGGGGGGTCTGACAGGACTCGCTTATCTCCTGGATGCAGTTAGGCCCAGTATAGGTGACAACGAACTCATTATTTTGGGTGATATCAACATGAACTGGGAGAGTGGCAATATTAGGAAATGTGAATCTCAACTTGCCTGCCTATCCCTTAACCAACTAATGCGTGACCCGACGAGACAGGCAGCCAATGGCTCCTCAAGCTCCCTGCTGGACTGGATCCTGTCCAACCGGCCGGAGAGGATTGCATCATCAGGCACGCTATCGGACTCCATATCAGACCACTCCCCGGTATACTGTGTCTGGAAAATCCTCTCCCCTAGAATTCCACATAAAATCATTCAAGTCAGAAAATACTCCAGTTTTGACTCTGAGGCTTTCCTGGATGACCTAAGATGTACTGACTGGACCAGGGTGCTTGAAGCCTCTGACCCCTCAGTGGCAGCCTCCTGCTTCATTGATTCCTTTGGTGTTCTCCAAGATAGAAACACGCCCCCAGGGTCACCCAGAGGGTGAGGGAACTACCACCTTCTGGCTGAATGGTGACTGCACCGCCCAGATCGCGGGAGAGAGACAAATGCTGGGCAAGTACTAAGGGATCAGGGATCCTGCTAATCTCCTGAGATATCGGCAACTCAGGAATCGGTGCAAAAAGGCTATTAGGGCTGCTAAAAGTAACTTCTGTAAATCTGCACTACTTAGCTCTGCCAGAGATCCTAGGAGGTTCTGGGGGAACATTAAATCCCTCGTCTGTGGGCCCTCTCACTCGGGTGTCGTGGACATGATTATTGATGGAGTCTCATGCAATAATCCCCATACTATAGCCGACCATCTCAATCTCCACTTCTCTGACCTTTCGGCCCTTACCTCTCGTTTCACAACCGATGGGGGTAGCTTGCTTAATATCCCTCCGATGCAGGGTGAACATCCTCCTCGGAGAGTGTTTAATCTCAGGGCAGTGTCAGTCCTGGACATTCGGAATCACCTGGCTGCCCTCTCCCAGCACTCCAGTGCAGGGCTTGACAACCTGGAGCCTAGGCTTCTCAAGCTGGGAGCAGCATACATTGCCCCTCTGATTGCCCATATCTTTAACCTATCCCTCAGTTCGGGGATAATCCCTGACATCTGGAAGGAGGCAAGGATAGTCCCTGTTCTGAAGCAGGGAAATCCCAAACTCCCTGACAACTATCGCCCTATTGCTATTCTCCCATCCCTTGGCAAACTCCTGGAAAAGGTGGTGGCGGAGCAACTCTGAGTATGTGGATACCCATGAGCTGCTTTCCAGGGCCCAACATGGTTTCCGGAAGGGTCATAGTACCACTACTGCCCTGATTACTGTAACTTCTTGTATTAGATCCGCCATGGACCAGGGCAAACTGTCAGGTGCTATATTTATTGACTTGTCAAAAGCTTTTGACCTTGTCAACCATGACCTACTGGGGGAGCAGCTCTGGGCTCTCGGGCTCTCTTCTCATGCCATGAGTTGGATGATGGGCTACCTAACGGGTAGAAAGCAGCGCACCTGCTTTAACAAGGTCCTCTCAGAGCCCAGGGCAGTGACCATGGGAGTTCCCCAGGGATCGGTACTTGGACCTCTCCTATTCTCACTTTTTATTAATCAACTTCCACTGGTGACCTCTCGTTGCCAAGTCACGCTTTATGCAGATGACCTTGTGCTAGTGGCCCACGCTCGTGATGCTGCTGACCTTAACCAGTGCCTATCCAAAGACCTCAGCAGAGTCTCGGCCTGGATTACCAACCATAGACTGGTATTGAATCCTAACAAAACTCAGGCCATGCTCCAAGATAAAAGCCTCATCGGCTATGCTCAAAATAACTTGTGATGGTGGCCCCTGTTGCCAACAGTGAGCTCAATTAAATACCTTGGGGTCACTCTCGACCCACAACTTGACATGGGAAGCCATATCCTAAACATCTGCACAGCCACAAGGTGTAAGCTTGGCCTGGCCTACAGGGCCAACTACAACCTGACTCCGGGGTGAGACTGGCACTTGAGAAGTGCTTCTCCCTCCATTAGTTATGGATACCACCTATTTGCCAGGTCACCCCAAATTCATCTTAATCGGTGGAACACGGCATATAATGATATCTGTCAGTTTGCACTAGCTGCTCCCAAACTCACCCACCGCTGTGAGCTCTATGATAAACTCAACTGGCTCCCCCCTACGGAATTCCTGATCCTTGGTGTAGGAAACTTCACCAGGAAAGTGCTTGCTACGGGCATCCCGTCGGGACTGGCGCATCTCCTCCCTAAACTGGATGCCATCCCCTACCAGCTCAGGTCACAGACCTCCGAGTTGCTTAAAGTCCCCCCTACTCAGACCCTTAAGGGGGATCGCGACTTTGCCGCATTTGTGCCTAGGCTCTGGAACTCTATTCTGGACCATGTTCACTCGGCCCCTTCCCATGGGACCTTTCGCACCTCCCTGTGGTCCCACTTAAAACAAACATCAAGATGTGAGTGCTCTTAGCCTCTGTAATGTAATACTCAGCAGTCCACAATTGTCTATTCTAGGTCTATGATGGTCTATGAAATATGTACTCAGTAATTCTCTGTCTATCTATGTCCTGTAACAATTTGTACAATGTGTGGTAGTATCTCTGCCTTTATACAAGTGTTGAGTTTGCTGTTTTTTACTGTATCATGCTGTTTCTCCAATGTTGCCATGTATGTATACTGTATGTTTGTGCTCTCCCGGGTCGTTCCTGAAAATAGGCATACTACTTGTCTAGTGTACTTACCCGGTAAACAAAAGCTAAATAAATAAATAAATAAATTTGCTTTTTGTGCTGGGGCTGGGGTTTTCCATAGGGCCTTAATGTATTGCTTAGCAGGGTTCATTTCAGATACTGGGTATAAAAAGTAAGTGTCAAATGAAAAACGAATAATGGGTTATACTGTTTAACCAAGTGCAGATTCAGAAAACTGCCATTCAATGAGCAGGTTGTCCCCAAGGAAGGAGAAAAGGTGGGTCAAAATTGAAAACTGTATGGCAATTGTCTCAATCCCCCAGTCTAAAATGAACACGTCCTTAATGTTGGATTTTTCCATAGTGTATTGGTGTTGTGTAGTAGTGCAGTTGCTTAATAACTAGTTTTTTTTTTTCTGTAGTGTAGGGTGGGCACGTGCATTTTTGCATGGGCATGCCTATATCAGGAAGTCCTCTATAAAAGAGGTAGTGGTCCAGTGAGATTTCCTTTTCAGAATGGCGTGAGCGACTTTGAGTGTGCTGTAGGGAGCAGCGGTTTAGCACATGGTGGGAGTTTAAATTTAGGATGGTATGAATGGGTTTAAGCATGCAGTCAGAAGTGGCGGTATATGGAGTGGAGCTGAGTGGTCAGGAGCGGTGGTATGGGGTGAGGAGTATCATGCAAACAGTAGCAGATTTGGTCAGGAGCAGCTTGAAAGAGGCAGCAGTGTGGAGGGTAGGTACAATATGTTCTGGCTCATTGGGTATATGATGTTTGAGTGGGAATGTGGGCGGGAGCTGCTGCATTGTGGTGTAGGTTTCCAGTTTGTGAGCTGCTTTTTGGGGGTCTGTAAGCTCTTTGTCTTGATTTGTGTGAGGACTTTTTCGGGTGGCTGCTGTATATGTCACTAAGGTGCTTGCTATATGTGTTATTAATGTGCTTGTTACGTGTGTGTGTTTTACATGTGTTATGGTGCTTGTTACATGTGTTATTACATATGTAATAGAGTTCGGTATTAATGTGCTATTAAGGTACACATTAATATAGTGTGATTAAGTTGGTTTCATATATGCTAATTTTTTTTATATACTTTAATTGGGTATGGTGGTATACAGGGTAATATGTGATATCTTTTTCTATGGGAAAGCGGGCCCATGGATGTGTGTGTGGGGCGTGGCCTGACTGAAAATATCATTTTTATCTTCATGAGAGGCCAGTGATAATATATCATCACGAGTGAGATATCTGAATTTATACAATAGGGGTGAGGCATTCTAGCATTACATGAAAAATGCATATTCTCGCCCCCGTGTATAAATCAGTAGTGATGTATGCAGAGTGAGTCTACCTGACATTTATATATATACTGTGCATGCATCACAACCTGATTTCTCCTCTGTCTACACGTCAGCAGCCTTTTCCTTTTTTTATTTTGTGGTCCAAAACATTGTTGGCACTGCTTCCACAGAATTCAATCGTAATAATGAGACTCGCCTGCTCCTGCACCTGTGATCGAGCTGCGCACCCCACCTTTTCCTGTGCCACAGCAGAGACGCTGGAGAAAGTAGTGAGTAAGCCTGACACTACCCGCACAAAAGGGACAAGAACTACAGATACCTGAATCAAAAGCCAGATTATCTTCTTGACGAGAATTTAAAAAACTGAACAGCTGAATCGATCCAGTGAAGTAAACCTTCTGCCATCTCGACTTCCCAGTAGCACAAATCTCTGGTGACTGTAACAGGAGAAAAGTAACACAAGCACCACATAAAGAAAAGCTGAGAACACAGATAAACAGTCAACAATAAAAATACATTTATCCCCCCAAAAAGAAAGGAAGCCAACAGGGAACCACTTCCCAACTCCCTAAGCCCCGCCCACAAGCACAACACAGAATTGCACGTTTCCAATCACAAACCAAACCAACTACAACAGTTCCCTACCTAACCAATCACATACATACCCTAGAAGCCTGCTCCACAACCAATAAAAAAAAAAATTACGATAAAGATCCACTTGATAAAATGAAAGTACTACCATTCAGAAAAAACCCAGCACTCTCACGCATCGAAACTAAACAAATAAAGTAAAATATTCCCTGTCACAGAATAAAAATATCTGAAAAAAGAACTCTCCTACCCTACTGTATAAATTGAACACATGATGGGCAGGAGTGTGATATGGGAAATATCTCCATTCATGACCTGTGACCTCAGGATACTTTCACTCGTGGCACCGCTATGCTCCGCCACTTGTGAGTGTCCTGAGGTCACTGGCCACTCATGGAGATATTTCCCATATCACACTCCTGCCCATCATGTATCCCCTATATCTTTGGCCTTGAATGAAGGTAAATGTATCTTTAGTCAGGACATGTCATGTTTTCTTTATACAGGCCTGTGTTTTGGGATAAACACTATTGGGAGCGTGTTTGTGACTTTGCAGGTTGCAGCAGTCTCCTGCTTCTTTTACAGTTGCTGCAGAGCTTGCAGCGTGGGAGTAGAATACAAATGCTAGCCAATCACAGCACTGTATTTGTGTTTGTTAGGGACTGGCCAGTTTTAAGATCTGCTACTGCTTCTATTTAAGAATGCACTATGGCTTAGTGCAATACATTTTCAAAAGATGCTCTAGAATATTCTACTTTCCTTTTCTCCCACAGATTTTGTCTACTATTTTAAGTTATAACCCTTATTTTTTACTGTATTTTTAAATGTTCGGAACTATATTTATTATAAAACTATTGTGCTACATGTCTATATACGTATTCTGTCCTTCCCAGAACCTCCTTGAACATGATATTGCCCGATGGAGCCTTATCCTAGTACAATAAACAAACTAAACTAAAACTAACAAAGAAATGTATTAGGATAACATAATGCATTGTGGAAATATGCTAATATATTTTCATGATGCCTGAGAACAGTTTTTACCTGCTCAGTGCTCAGTTATCTCAAAACATGTGTTAAATAAATAGGGATTATCTCATGGAAAAAGCTCCAGATATGCATGTTATCTGGTGTGGAATGTTGTTGTTGCACACTTGCACGAGTGGCACAGCCACAGATAACATGCATATCTAGAGCTTCCTCATGGGATAATCGATGTGTACCATGGGAGTGAACAACTGCCCATCATAGTACACAGAAAAGTGCAGTCAGAAAGTAAGGAAAGGTATGCATTTTAAATTAGTACTTTTTTTTTTTTGCCTAGTTGTTGAATGTGTGATAGGGGGCCAGATACTGTTGGGAAACGCATGTAAATACAGCCTCATATGCTGCAGCTGTACAACGAGTAAGATGTTTTCTTGTTTGGAGAAGTAGTGAATTGGTACGGTACTGTTTAGAGCATCTGGTTTGCTTGCTGGTCATCATGTTGCGGTTTTAATACTGTGATTAGTTTCTTCCGTTTCTGTTTGCTGAGCACCATCCTGAGTTGTGTTTGAGGAGCGGCCCGCCCAACAATGTGCTGAATGCATTGTTTGTGTGTGACTGTTGGCTGTCACCAGAAATAAGGAGTTGTGGTTGGTCGGCTGCACAGGCGTTCTCAACGCTTGGCACTATGTGTTAGGATTTCAGAGCCACGCTTGCAATGTTTTGTAAAAGGCAACTTTTTTATTTGTTTTTACCTTTTTGGCAGCATTACTAAAGGAGGAGACACTAACATATGGTTACCCTCAGATACAGATTATGTCTAGGTTTTGGCTTTGCTTGATTTGCAACGTCATGGAGCCTGTACAAGGGAATCCTGGTTTGAGCTGCAGGTCAACTATCAGCTGTCAAACTGGCCCTGGCACTCTGACTGGTTAGATTAGTGTAGCTGGCGAGATTTAGGATCTACAGTATGTTGTTTCCTACACTCAGAGCTAGTTTTTATTATAATGTTAATTACTGAGTGTTCCGCAAATGTAATCACCTTCCTGTTGGAATTCATGTAAATGAACACATTAGAAAATGCAATGCACTGTATGTAATGTCAGGTTTAAAAATACAAGTTTTCAAAATACCACTGTTTCCTTTATTGAATATCTAAGTCTGGCTTCTCTACCATGCTGATGTTGTGAACACAATTTAGGCTGACAGTTGAAATAAAACTTCATGCACTTCTGTGAAAATGAAGCCTGCAACTGTGATTGAGATCTGCTGTGCAGATAACGTGATGTAGACATTGTTTGCACAGTGGCTATCTTTTCAGTGCTGATAACAGGTGCTAATCTTGACTAATTTATTAGCACTGCCATGATATAGATATACCATGTTTTAAGATACATATACATATAAAAAGGGATGTCTAGAGATGGTGTGAAAGATACCACCGTATCAGTAAGTCATTTTTATGTTTGCTTGCATGCACGTGCAAGAAACATAGTGCCATCATCGGAGTTTTCGGAGGTGTGTCAGCACTCTTCCAATTCAGTCAGTGTGTTTGCAGGCGCGGCCGCAGTTCTCCAATGCCTGCTGGAGCTGTCTATGACAGCTCCAAAATCTGATGGCGTACAGTTGAAAAGGGAGCTACGCTTCAGTGAGCAGCGATCAGATATCGCCTGCTCACGCCGCCTCTTACTGTCAGCTGCGCATACGCCGCCCCCCAACGCACAGACTGTATAGTCGGCGGACGGGTGCCCAATCCCACATCAGCTGTGCTGTGCCCCCCGAAACACAGTTTCATATGCCACGCTGGGTGGCCACCCAGCATGGCTACCGTCGATAGCCGACGGGGTGCCTAATCCCGTCGGCTCCACTGTCCCCCTGAGTACAGGGTGCCACGCTGGGAGCCCACCCCAGCGTGGCAAACATCCCGTCGTCATAATAAAAAAAAAAAAAAAAAAACTGAAAATCAAAAACGGTCCCTCGCTGTGTCTGTGCCCACCCACTGCGCACCCTACCTCCCACACACCCCCCCCAATACTTATCTCTGGAGCTCGACACGACTATCTTCAGAGGACTGGGAACACGTCTGCACTCTTCAAAGTTGACCGCAAACTGAGGAAATGCCGGTAAGCTGTTTGATGGGATAGATAGGGTTTTTTCAACTTATTGCGCATATCAGGCATTTTTTTGAATTTTTGCACCAAATTTTCAACATGGGGTTTTTGGGACCCCTTCTCATGAATGCTGTCACTGTCATGGCATTACTTGGGCCCGAAGGGTGATTTCGCAGCCACTGTGCAAAATCACCTTTCCGGAACGATTAACGAAATGACACTGCCAGTGTTCATAAGGTGGGCTCTCAAAAAGCCTATTTTTAAAATTTGGTGAAAATTCCAAAAATTACTATTTCATTTAGTGTGCATTGTGCAGTTCTGACGCACTGTGAAGTTCAAATTTCAATATTTTCTTTACCCCAGATTTTCAACATTGCCATTTTACCACACCTCTTATGAGCAGTACAGCTGTCATTTCACATCTCACCCAAAATGCGTTTCCGCCCATGTAGCGCACAATGGCGCAGTCAGTGTCCGAAATCACAGTGACGCAGTTCATGAGCAGAAGTCTTAAAATGGCTATGTTGAAAATTTGGTAAAAAAATTCCTAAAAATGACTGTTTTACTAGCGTGCGCTGTGCAGTTCCTGCGCACGCTGGCAAGTTTGCAAATTTGTAATATTTGCACACCAGATTTTCAACAGTGCCATTTTACCGCATTTCCTTATGAGCAGTACAGCTACCATTTTTCACATCTCGACCAAAATGTGTTTCCGCACATGTAGCGCACAATGGTACAGTCGATGTGCGAAAACAATGTTTCGGACAGATTAAGAAAATCACAGTGACACTGGTCATGAGCAGAGGTCTTAAAATGGCTATGTTGAAAATTTGGTGGCAAAACTCCATAAAATGACTGTTATGAGTGAGCATTGCGCAGTTGCCATGCACCCTCGTAAGTTCATGAATTTGTAATATTTTCAGTCCAGATTTTCACCAGTGGCATTTTTCCACACCTCCTTATGAACAGTACAGCTGTCATTTTCCACAACATGGCCGAAATGTGTTTTCACACTTTCAGCACAGAAATGCGTGGTCGCTGTGGGAAATCATTGTTTGGGACAGAAAAAGAAAAACACACTGACACTGTTCATGATCGGAGGTCCCAAAATGCCTGTGTTAACAATCTGCTGTAAAAAAATAAAAAAATAAAAAAAATCCCCAAACTAGTTACATTATGGGTGTGCGTTGCACAGTTTCTATGCACGCTCGTGACTTCACCAGTTTTTTTAAGATTTTCACAGCAGATTTTCAACATTGCCATTTTTTACACCTCCCATGAACAGTACCGCTGTCATTTTTCACTTCCTGTTCGGAATGTATTTTTGCACCTGTGGTGCCAAATGCCATAGTCACTGTGCAAAAGCAGGCTAACAAACTGATATTGCCACGGTTCATGAGGTGGGGGTCACAAAAAAAACATGTTGAAAATTTGGAGTGAAAATACCAACGAATGCCTGAGGCATTAGGGTTTCCGACCATAACGCCCCACCCTGTAGAGAATGACAGGCATTAGGGGTGTGACTTGGGATTCTTGCCTGTGATGCTCATACCATTCCACCCACACCCACACCCTGCAGCCAGTGAGAGGCATCAAGGTATGCCTTGGACTCTTCGGGACCAAACTTTACCCCATTCTACTATACCGCACCCATCTCACTGTATTTCCTGATGGAATGGGGTGCGCATAAGGGCCAAAGACCCCAAGGCACATCGTGACACTTGTCAGTGTCTTCAGGGTAGGGTGTGGTGAAATGGCGTGGTCGTTATGCCTGACAACCCAAAGGCACACCCCAATGCCTGTAACTCTGTGCAGGGTGGTGGTGGGGTTGGCTTCAGTTCAATACTTCGCTGCCATTCCTATTATGCAGCTCTGTAACTTCTACACTACCAATGCCAGTGCCAGCAAGCAAACATTCGGCATTGACAAATGCTTGTTGTATCTGCGAGAGTACCAGTACATCACGGATACAAGATGACTTAAGCACAAAAGTGAAAGTGCTCAGCAGAATCACATAGTTCTGAGAGATGCCACAGATAATACAGTACACATTTCTGGCTGATTTGCATCTGCACTGTTTCTATGCTTGAGTCTTTCTTTTTATTTTAATTACAGGTACTTCTGTGTCATTTTGCAGGCAGTTGGCCATACTAACTATGAGTGCAACTTTACACACATTTTCCAACGGCCAACCAGCTGCATCTCCCTTGCGCTGTAGCTCCCGTATGTTTGCACATGCTCTCGGAGTCGCCTATCTGACTGCACAGTGCGATCAGAGTTTTGCCTTGGCATTTAACACAGCTAGTCAGGTACCATAATTGTTTCAGTCTCAGTTGGGAAGGGGGTGCTTCAGATTTCTTGGGTGGTTTTTCACATGAACCTAAATTATCTGTGCTGCAATAGTAAACAGTCTGGCTCATGCTGCATTCTGGCTGCTACTGCCCTGCATTATAATATAATGTGCAACAAAACAACAAACAAAAACATAAGTTGTATAAACCAAGCATGACATGGCCTGACTGAAGATATATTTGCCTCACTCATGCCTTTCCCACTCCTGACATATCCTATTATTGGCCTCTCACAAAGATAAATATGATACCTTCACGAGACCATGTCATATCCCCTATGAATACTGCACAAGTATAATACATACACATATGTAATATACCTATATTCATGTGTATAGATAATAAAATGAAAAGGGGCAGCTGAACAGTGCAGTGGTTTAAGGCTCTGAGCTGCAAACCTGGAGACCTGGGTTTGAATTCCACAGCCCCCCACTTGCATACTGTGTGATCCTGAGCAAGTCACTTAACTTCCCTGTGCTCCCAGGTTGCACCTGTAAACAAGCTTTCAGCTTAGTGTGTCTCACCTGGTTAAACAATTGAAAAACACCAGAAATATTTGACATATGAGTGTCTCTTTAAAAATTGTTTTCTAATGTTTCCCCTATGACTTCAGGGGCTGTTTAAGGGGTATATACTGTAGTACGGCAAAAAAAGCTGAAGTATTGGGAGCAGAGATGAAAAGCTTGTGTTCTATGCTCCTGCTATCACATGGACCTAACTCACAAATCTGTTTAAGCAGTTGCTTATTTGTGGGGAGGGGATGTAAACGATGTATATTGAAAGATATTTTTTGATGTCATATGAGGCATTGGAATACTAAACTGGAGGGAAAAACCTTAAGGGCCAAACCAGGAAGTGAATAAACTGGAGGTGTTCTGCAACCACCCTTTTTTTTCGAAATATTAGTCAAGATAGATAGTTATTTTGATTTTTCTGTGTTTCTTTGATAAGATAAATTAGAAATAAAAAAGAGACTTATGTCCGTTCTGAAGAGAAGTTTTTATTGTAGTCGCATGGCAAACTAAAGTATAAAACTTACATAGGTATTAAACAAAAATATGTAATGTTCTGGCTCATTGCCCCATTTAACTAGTAAAGTAAGACTTTTGAGTTATTTGATTTTCAGTTTTTTTTGGGGTGGGGGCAGGTTCTTCCAGGTTGGGAGGCTCATTTCTATTCTCGGAGAACACAGTTTTTACCACTGAATAAATCAAATGTGCATGGATAGCCTGGCGAAGGCTCTAGCTGCCTGTCTCGGGGATAATGGTAGGAGAGCAGGCAGACGGTGGACCCTAGTTGCAGTCTGAATTGCTAGCAGAACATGGTTGTGTTGCACCAATGGCAACCTTGCAGCCGTGGTCTCTAAACACTTTGTAAGCTGCGGGGCAAGTAGGTTGCGTCTGAATGTAGCCTAGAACCTAGCTCTGTATTGGATTGCACAAGTTTGTATTCTTTTAAGAGTTGATATTTAAATTCATTGTTTTCTTGCTGTTATTTGTGTTAAATCATTGTTTCTGTTTTTCATATTAATATACTTATTTGCTTTGTATTATGTATCCTTGTCACCTTGAAAACGGACAGTTTGCTCATGGGCCAACCAGATCAGCAAATCAGATTCTATAAAAAATGGGCATGATATCATCACACCCTGTCAGAGAGTGGAATGCCTTTTTTTGTCGGAATCACTTCATCATTAGCTTTACTGCATTCCAGTCAGTGTGACTAAGGTGAGCAAGAATGCACACCGTCAGTGGTTAACCTGCTGCATGTCTGAACTTGTGGAGGTTTTGCTGTTCGTTTCCTCAAGGATTTGTGACCATTAGCTTGGATCCTCTTTGTAGCTTCTATTGTATGAAACCCATTAAGTTTGCATAAGCATGAACAGGATTGCTTTATGGTCTTGGACACCAGATGGCACCCAGTTTTATCGTCTGTTCTTGATGAATATGCAAAATGTTTGTACCAATCTGTCTAATGATTTATAGTGTTTGGATAAATGCAATTCTGGATGGAAATTCATGCCTAGAACAGCATTGTTGTGCTGCAGTATTGATGTCAAAATGTTGTGCTGCACTAGGTATGTCGCTTCTGCAGCACAACAGCTTGGAATGCCATGACTCATCCACCTACCTCTAACTGGGTTGGTAATTGCACGGAAGGTGGGTTGAGCCTCCCTTCCCTCCTAACGTGCTGTTCCCTTTCCCCATGCTAAACTGCCTCTGAACTGACATGCAAACAATTTTTTTTGTTGTTGGCTGTCCTGCAAGGCCCCTCAGCCAATTAAGGTCAGACACCCCCGCCCCCGTTTCTCTCTCTCACTGAACATCCTGTAAAATATTTGAGCCTTTTATACTTTCTGTGTCTTTAATACTCCCGTTCAGTCGGTGACCACAAAGCTCAGCACAAGGAAGTAACAAGTAAGGATGTTCTGTTTGAGACTGCCTCGGAGGTGATTACACAGTGACACGCCTGGCTCAGCGCTACATGTTGGCATTTAATAAATCAACTTTAAAACTGAACAAAGGTTGCTGTTATTTCCTAGCAAAAGATGGATACCTATACACTATGAAAGGTATGTGTGGACAGCCATACACAGACAAACCAGTGTCTGCATTTTGAGATTTGATTTAATTGGCAACCAGGAGAGCCCCCGCTTGTTGTGTATAGATGCCTATACAGTATCCTCCATATGTTACCCACCTTTCGCTTTCTCTCTCTTTATTGTACAGTTCATATTGTTTTTTACCTTTTCTTTTTTCTTCCCGCCTCTCCCTTTGGCGTGATGGTCTTGTACCATATTATGCCTGTCATCACCAAAGCTCTGTACAGGTGTGCCTCCACACGTGCATGTTGACAGGCATGTCCCACTATGGGGAAGGGAGAAAACTAGTGGAAAATGGTGGTGGGACAGGCTGTCATGATGCCCTGCCTGCCGATCCTCCACCTGCCTCAGCGCCAGGACTTGGGGGCGAAACTGGATGAGTGCTTTGGTGGGTGAGGGATGCCCTCCTCCTGACCCCACCACCGTGGGGAATCTGTGAGGGTATCTGCTGCTGGTAAGTCCTGGGAAGTAGTGGACAGTGTGGGTTGGGGGCTTGGGTTGAAGGGAGTCGAGCCTGTCCTGGCTATAGGAGAAGAAAATGTATACAAAAACAAAAGCAGTATATTTAAGCAATAAAACACAACAGGGTGTGTGTTATTGTGTAATAATGTCATGCCTTGGGTGCTTGAAGCATGGGCTGAGTGCATTGAACACCTGAGAAGTGACTATCTTCAAAGGGGCTATCAGTCATTGGGTCACATCATAGGAACTTCTCTGGGGCACGGGGTCATAATGTTGTGACAAAAACAGCATGGAAGACAATGCTGCAGTCAAAATGCCGTGTGCTGCAAACAGTCGGTGAAAACACCGACCAAAACAAAAACAGTGCAAACCACAGAAACAAATGAGACACCGAGTTTTTTTGTTTTGGTGGGGGGCTTTGCCCACTACCCCCTACCCGAAACTAAAATAACTAACTCTGAAGGGGTGTAGACTGAGGAGATAAGGGGAAACTCAGGAGGGGGGAAACTTTGCATCTTATTTCGAGATTTGCTCTTGCAGCAGGTAACACCTTTAGGACCAAGCCTCCAGGTGCCAGGACCCCACGGAAAACTTCAAGCTAGCAGTATCCCACAGGGGACTGCCCCTGACATCACATACGGTATAAAAGGGGTGGTCTCCCAACCCATCCCCAGTTCTTTTCCCACCATTGACCGCGCAAGTTGGACCTCCGCAGACTCCTTCGGCTTGTTGACCGCCATTTTTACCCTTACTACCCACGTTTTGTTGTTTTATATAAGACCAGTGACTTCTACGAGTTTTTGCATGTCATCGTCTCCTTCTGCCTCTTCCATTGAGAGGCGGCAATCCAAGTGTGCATGCGGAAAGCAGATTCCCCATAAGGATGGCCGTTCGGCCTGCCTTTTCTGCCTAGGCCCAGACCACAGCATCAACGCCTGCCAGCATGGCCAAGACTTCAACCAACTCACCAGACTCCGCCACCAGAAGACCCTCTCGATGCCTTCCTGTTTTTGAAGAAGCTATCTGAAATGAAGGAGCTTCACCGCAAGAGTTCTTCATCCTCTCCAGCTTCTGGGGCCTCCACGTCATCATCTTCTCATAAAGAGAAGAAATCGAGTGGCAAACACAAGCACCGAGGAAAAACATCAGGAACGATCCCAGGCAGAAGACCGCTCCCAGTCCCCGAAGAAGTTGGTGACTGCTTCTTGCTTGTTCCCCCACAGAGGGTCATCCTCCACCACCGGGCTCCCAGTGACCAAACCTCCCTCTGTAATCCCTGTAGCAGGAGAAGGTT
This sequence comes from Neoceratodus forsteri, assembly GCA_016271365.2. Classification (NCBI taxonomy): domain Eukaryota; kingdom Metazoa; phylum Chordata; order Ceratodontiformes; family Ceratodontidae; genus Neoceratodus; species Neoceratodus forsteri. The sequence goes on from CM028131.1 coordinate 1,524,403,024, forward strand.
CTTCGGGGGGTGGGAAATCTTCCCCCAACCCTCAACCGCTTAAGCTTAGGCCCATTGTTACTGCGGGTGCTAAGCCAAGTGATTCGGTCGGTGGTTCTTTGGTAGCAGGTCTTTGCCTGTCGCTCTCCCGGCCAGGGTGCCTGCCGTGTCCGCCCTGACGTCAGGGGCAGACACCCCCAGGTGATACGAAGGACTGTCTCCCTCCTCCGGAAAAGAAGGGACATGTGTTCCGTTTGGGAGTTATCTCCCCTACTCGGGCGACTCTTCCCAGGTGGCTGCTGGATCAATCTCTGGTCCGGCCTATGCCTGTACTGGTCCCCTTGATGCCAGCTTCCCCAATACCTCCTCGGGTGACCCCATCGCCAGATACTCCGAAGTTGCCAGCCAGGCCTGATGCCCATCCTCAGCTGACACTCGATGACCAGACGCCGGACCCAGCCCGTCCGACAGCAGATGGTACTGTCCCTCTGAGTCCGATGCCAGGTAACCCAGATTACCCTACACTGGTGCCTGAGTTACCTCAACCTGATGACCAGACACCGGGGCGGTCAAAGCCTAACCCCCTGACGCCGGACATACCAATCTCTCCACAAAATCTGCCGCAGGGCCTAAACAAGCTTTTTGCAGATTGGTGGGCCACATCGGGTAAGCTGGCATCGAGGGGACCAGCATAGGCGTAGGCTGGACCAGAGATTTATCTGGCGGCCACTTGTGCAGAGTTGCCTGAGTAGGGGAGCTAACTCCCGAACGGGACACATGCCCCCTCCTTCTCAGAGGAGGAGGGCGTCTAATAGTAGTGTCTACTAGCTGGCCGATTGGCACAGTGGTTGGATTTCCGCTTGCGATGCTAGCGACCTGTGTTCGGGAGTGAGCCTGGGAGCTGGAGGGCCAGTCGGGGAGGAGAAGTCTTGAGCATCCCAGGGACAGCTAGTCTTCTCCAGAGAGGGAGGGGGGTAGCGACTTGGCACTTGACTGACCCCAAGCAAAAGTCAGGGGCATAGCAAGTACTGAGCAAATGCAGAGAGGAGGACGTCACAACATCTGCACTAGACGCCTTGACGTCGGGGCAAGTGGCGTCCAGAGAAAAGAAGGAAAAACACCCTCCAGCTCCAGGGAGATGGAGCACCAAGTATGGCCCCAATGTTCTCCCACCTGCCTGACTGCTTCGAGCACGTCGAGACAGTGAGTTGTTCGGGGTGTTCAGCCCACCTCATTCCTGCCTGGAGGATGGGGGAACAAGCCAGTACGGATAAGGCAGGTAGCAGGGGTGGACTCCATTGGCGCTTCCTGATGTGGAGCTGGAAGGGACCGGGGCGAGATAAATAGAAATTACCAAAAAAAAAATAAGTGTCTACTGCTGATATTTGCACAGCTGCCACTTGGAGTTCTGTCCACACCTTCTCATCGCAGAGCAGGCTTTGGACTCGCAGTCCTTTAGGGCCTCCTGTCCTAATTTCTTTGGGAGACTTCTACCTCCACCCTTCTGACTGGAGTCTCTCCTTTACTGTTTGGGACTCTGTCCTAAAGGTGTTACCTGCTGCAAGAGTGAATCTCAAAGATAGTACAGTTACGTAAGAACTTACCATAACAGTAGATCTTCAAGTGGAGTTCTAAGAAACATGGACTTTGACAACAGATAAGGACCGCTTGGCCCACCTAGTCTGCCCATTTCCCTACCTAAAGGATAAGCTGCAGATCCTTGTTAACCAACACCCTATTTCTTCTTACCCCCCACAAGAATTGCCTTATGTCTGTCCCATGTATTCTTGAATTCTTCCACAGTTTTAGACCCCACAACATCCTCAGGAAGGTTGTTCTATGCGTCCACCACCTTTTCTGTGAAAAAATACTTCCTCACATTGCCCCTGAACCACCCCCCCTCTATCTTTACATTGTGTTCCCTTGTTCTTGTTCTTGCACATCTCTCTTTCTGAAAGATGCTACCCTCTTGGACTTTGTTGATTCCACTGAGGTACTTAAAAGTTTCTATCATGTCCCCTCTCCTCCTTTCCTCAGTGGTGTGTGTGTGTATATATATATATATATATATATATATATATATATATATATATATATATACAGGGTATGAAATTCGTGGAAAAAGTAATGCCCACTTGGGCATGTAATCAAAAAAGTACATGCCCAAGAAACCACTACATTCCCTGCCCCCTAGTTTCATAATTTTGTATGTAGTCTTCACTGGACCACCAAGCAATTAGTGAGAGTGACAGAGTGCCAAAAAAACAGAAATACTGCTGCCTTTAAACTCTGAGAATAGCTATATGGCACCTCCACACTGCCGTGAGGCTGTGCCCCTGCCCTTTATCTGTTATCTATAAGGTAATGGATTCAAATTTATATATACTCATACAGTGGTCGGATGTAGTTCCCTTAATCTTTTTCAAATACTGTAGCTACTAGTACCTTGCTCAGCTCAAAGAATTTATACACTCAAAGACAGCTTTTCTATTTGATGGCTTTAGGCTTAGTTAGCTCTTTATTAGGTAAGGTAACCTTTAGCAGGTAAGGGTAAACAAAACAAAGTAGATTGTCTAGATTTTTAATGACAGAGAGGCTACAGATTTTCCCTGCAAGTTCAGCTCAGCAACTAGTCATTGACTGACTACAAAAAAAACAAAACACTGCTGTAGGCTGCAAACTGACTGGGAATGGCCACCTCTGAGTCCCACTACTCCCCCTCACTCTGCTGCAGTCTACTTGCTTAAAGTACTGCATGAGTTGGTTGCAAGTTTGAGACTGAAGCTGGTGCTAGGATCCCAAAAACATGCAGTACACAGTCACGTATGCAGCAGATCAGCACATTTGCTCAAATAGTTATCTCAGAAGAGCTGAGAGCTTGTATTTTCACTGCTTGAAATAGCCTCACCCCACCCCCTTCCTCTCAGCCAAACTTCATTTTTTTAAATTTGATGCAAGCAAGTGATAAAGACATTGCCCCGGTCTAATATTCCTGATCCTCCTGCTCGAGTGAATGCAAACACTTAATTTAATTTCTGTCGTGCTTGCAGAATCGAATCTCCCCCCCTCCGATGCAGACCTTTGCGGTCTCATACACACCTCCTCTCCCGCCTAGGAAGTCGCGCCCCATCCACATTTTACACCCCAAAGCAGTAATGAGCTATTAAAAGAGGTTTTACTTCATTTTTTTTTTTTTTTTGCGCAAGCTTTATCGCAATCGGCGATCCAAATGCTCCTCTAATCAGAGTAACTACTACACAGAGCAAGTCTGACCTACCTCTATGGAGCAGGAGAATAGCGCGCTTTGCGGCAGACCTTGAGACACACGGATTAAAAGCTGCAGGCGAACTATCACTCTGCAGTCCCCAATTGGTCTCATACTGCTGCAGCCCGCCTCCAGACTGATTGACGATTCTCTCAACAGTTTTGATTCGCTGAAGCAGATGCCAGTCTAAGGAAGGGATGGGACTTTCGCCTGCTTGACTTCTCTGCCCCAGGGAGCCTGTCGGCTGACACCACTTCCGAAGATCTCGCGACTGTGTCAGCGCTGCACATGCTATCATTTCAGGTGCCCTCCCGCTCCCCGGAAGACATCAGCGAAACCCCACACCCAAAAAAAAAAGAAAAAAAAAGGATGGCCAGAATGCAGAGGATGTAAAAAAATTAAAAACAGAGCTCTGCACTGCACCTATATCTTAGGTGCCCAACTGGGCAGGTACTAAACAGCACTAGGTGTCCTGACACAATAGTGCCTGCCCTGGGGCACCTAAGGTATAGGAATTCGCACCCTGTGTATATATATATATATAGATAGATATATAGATATATATATATATATATATATATATATATATATAGATATAGATAGATATAGATATATATAGATATAGATAGATATAGATATAGATAGATATAGTATATATAGATATAGATAGATATAGATAGATATAGATAGATATATATAGATATAGATATATATATATATAGATATATATATATATATCCTTCAGTTTCTCCTCATATGGCTTTTCTTGCAGACCCTGCACCATTTTAGTTGCCCTCCTCTGGACTGCCTGTATCCTGTCTGTGACCTTGCGGAGATGGGGTCTCCAGAACTGGATGTAGTACTCCAGATGGGGTCTCACCAACTGTCTATACAGAGGGATGACAGCTTCTTGTTTTCTGCTGGTGATGCCTCTCCCTATACATCCCAGTATACCCCCAGCCCTCCCTACTGCCTTCTCACATTGCTTGCTAACCTTAAGGTCATCTGATATGATTACCCCCAGGTCCCTTTCCATTTTTGTTGTTGTTATTAGCTCTTGCAGCAGGTACTGTATTTTCCTCCCTTCTTCTCCCTGGTTGCTACTTCTCCATCTCAGATATCTTTGTTTTCCTCTATTACAGGAACATCCTCGGTCCTCCACTTTTACTAACTTGCTGGGACTCCAGTGGGAGAGCTGGGGATGTGTTGGGGGACCGCCCCTCTTATACTGCATGTGATGTCAGGGGCAGGCGGATGTCAGGGGCAGTCCCCCGCTGGATACTGCTAACTAAAAGTTTTTCGTGGGGGTCCTATCGTCTGGCAGCTTGGTCCTAAAGGTGTTACCTGCTGCAAGAGCTCCTCTCAAAGATCTACTGTTATGGTAAGGTTTTACGTAACTGTACTTTCTGGCAGCAGAAAAAAATAAAACTGTCGGGGGACAGGGACTCAAACCCTGATCCCCAGGTCTACACTGCCTCAGATGCTTATGGCTTAGCCACTCCACCACGATAGTGGCTCCACCAGGCACAACACCTGAGTCTTCTAAAGCCCTTCCTCCAGTGTGCAGTCAGTGACAGGGGTAGCAGTAGTTCCCTACTGCTATTATACCCCTGTCGCGCTAAATGTTTCTGCGCTTTACACCACGCAGTTATTGCTGTACTGTTTCAGCTGCACTATATTGACCTGGTACCCACTACCCACTGTCGGTGAAGCAGGATCCACACAGAAGATTGTCAGTAGTACAACTGGGGCTGCCAGCCCTTTAAAGGCATGGGCGGCCCTGCTCCCTCCTCAGTTCTTTCCTGCTGTCAACTTGCTTGCATGGGTCTCTGCGGAACCTTTGACGCAGTATTTGTGCCTTTTTTTGCCTACGACTTCTTCAGTTTTTTTCAGAATCTCTTTTATTAAAGAGATTCCTTCAAATTGCTGTCAAGGCTCACTCCACAAGAGGGATGGCTGCCCCCTGTGGCTTGTATCCAAGGGTTCTCAGCCGCTGACATCTGTGTGGCTGCCACCTGGAGTACTGTCCATACTTTCACCAAGCACTACAGTCTGAATATTGCCTCTAGAGCCTGTGTAGGGTTTGGCAGGGCTGTGCTGCAGGGTCTCCTGTCTTAAGTTTATGAGGAGCCCTCCTCCCAGACTGTCTGTTTATACCTTTCACTGCTTGGGACTCGTTCCTACAGTGTGACCTGATGACTGAGATAACCCGGATGAAGACAGAACAGTTACGTAAGCACTTACCATAACATTAGATCTTCAAGGGTATCTCCATCATCAGGTCTGCTTTCCCTCCCACCACCCCCCCTTCTTGGGGCTGCTGCCTAGGAACTGTCTGTCTGGTGTATCCAGCCTTTCATTTAGATCTAGGCACCTCTAGCTCTCTCCTTGGTCCCCCATGGCTAGAGCTTTGCTCCCTTCGTCTCCAGAGGAAAGAACTGAGGTTGGAGTAGGGCTGCCATGCCTTTATAGGGTTGGTGATGTCGATGGCGTGGGTAGCCCCAGCTATACTGCTGAAAATCTTCCGTGTGGATCCTGCTTCACCGACGGTGAAGTTCCTACGGTGTGACCTGATGACTGTAATCCCCTCTAAGATCTACTGTTACGGTAAGTTCTTATGTAACTGTTCTTTATTACACAATAGTACACACCCTGGAATGCCTTATTGCTATTATACAATGGCTTGTTTCTAGTAATAAAATAAAAAATAAAAACACTATTATAAGTGCATTTTTTATTTAATTTTTAAATGGGTAGGTATACTGAATGAAAAAATAGTGCTGCTGTAGTGTTTTTCTTCTGTAGTGGTGCTGCTTTACTGTGTGGACTGCTGTCTTCCCAAATCTCTCCTTGTGCGACTTTTGTGATTGTGGGGAAGTGTTTTTTCACCCAGTCCCGCTGCCTGTCCTGGGACTGGGTGGAGTTCTTATGTATTTAGCTATTTTTGGCTGCTTTGAAAGAGGAACTGGCACTGCAGAGCACTTCAGCAATGGGGATCCTACTTCTGGTACTTCGAAAGCCATCAGAAGTAGCTCTGAAAATAAATACATTCTGTAGTGCGCCATTCAGTTTAGGGCTGTGCTTCTATTGATTTATTTTTTTTTGTTTTGTTAAGTTGGCTGTAAGTGATGCGGCCATTTCTTTTAGGAGCCGAGCGGTCTGTGAAGCTAGCCTGGCTGTTTGAAGTCGCTTGTGCTACAGCCAAAGGGGGATCAAATGTTTTTCAGATGACAGCTTTCTTTTTCTTAAAAGATATTTGTGTTTCAGGGGAATCGGAAGTAGGAGGTTGTTGCCAGTGTGTTTTGTTATACCTGGTGGTGGGGTGAGTGAACTTTACAGCAACTTCAGTGGGGAGGAACGTAAAGGTGTGGGTTCGGCTGGCTTGTGCAGGAAGGGTGGGAATTTTTTTTTAATGTCCTGTGGTCATTTGGATGCCTGTCCTAGATATAGAAATGTTACTGTCAGATAACATCACTGTGCCTACGGTAGTCTGACCACTCAGATCTGGGAATTATTGATGTATAATTTTGCAGTTCGCTTACGACTTTGTTTCCTGGTGGGGGGAAGGGCCAGGGAGTTCATGAGTGCACCATTAAAGGTGCCCTGGATAAGGAGATTTCCAGAGTAGGTATGTAGTAGCTGCAGGTGCAGGGGGCACTCTAGGGTGTCGGATACCCAGGATGTCTGTGGGCCAAGAAAGGTTTGTCCTTGTAGCTGGGCGGCTAGGACATGCTGTTCTACTCCATGGGAGGAGAGAGATAATCGTGGTCAGGTGCCATAGTGACTGGAGGTGGTGCCAGTGGCGTGCTTTGCTCGGTCAAGTGGGCGAAGTGGTTAGGACCTCTCCATACCTGGCTAGTAGCACTGGAAGGGGAGGGCTGCAGCCTCCAGTGTGACAGTCTCTGTATCTGAGTCCTTGTGTGTGAGAACTGCTACCCATGGCACCGTGGCCCTGTGACAAAACAGGGGTGGGTCACATGTAGGGTGTGTGTCCCCTGATAGTGAAGTGTAGTGAGGTTGTTTTGGGGGTTTGTTTATTTGGGTGGGATTCTCTCCTGTGAAGAGGAGCTGCATTGCAGTTGTCCACACCAAATGTTGGACAAAGGGCGGTGCGATCAGCCCCCTTGTGCAGCACAGTGGGGTCTATAGCATCGGCCCCCTCCTTGCTGTTTCCACAAAAAGAAACATTTAACAGGAGGGAAATGTAACAATCACTCTGTACCATAGGGGAAGGACTATTACTAGCAGTGCTAATTGGAGCACTGGGTGCCTTGGCACCGTTTATCTGTACTTAGTGGAGCAGGAGGAGTTTAGGGTTCAGATAAAGGCATGATTCTGGATAATTGGAAGAGTCATCAGTGTCTCCATATAAAGTTGCAGTTCAAAGGTAGGTAGCCTGTGTTCCAGTACATGGGGGTCCGGGATGTGGCCCACTCAAGGAGCTTTGATGCTGTGCTGTGGCCATGGGTCAGTGTGGTGCCTTATGCTGGGGTATGGAGTGGCGATTTCCATGTAGGCATTGCAAGGTTAAATGCTGCATGCCAGGAGAGGTGGGAGTGCCAGATGAATAGACATGTGAGGTGTTCCCTCCTGTGGCTGGCTGCAAGACTCGGGCCAGGGTGGCATGGTTCCCTGTTACAGGAATCAGTGGGGCTCCAGGTATGAAGGTAATAACGGTTATCCTAAGTTTATGGAACACCAGGGCTACGTACATGCTCTGCTGATGTTAGGCTGAAGGAGACATGCAGGCCCAGGATGGTGTCGGCGTATACTGTAAATTGACTTTGTGAGGCAGATTGTGGCTGGCGGTGGTGATGAGAGGTAAGGGATGTTGTGGCTCGCGGTGGTGATGAGAGGTAAAGGATGCCAGTCACCATCAGAGGGGAAGGGGGTTGCCTCACAGATCATTGCGGGAGGCACTGGGCTACCAGGGGGATGGGGTGCTTTGTACTGACAGGCAGTCCGAGGGATGGCAGGGGGTATGTGCAGTCAGTAACAATATCGGCAGAAGGGGTGGGGTGCTGTGGTATACAGCTGGCTGGTGATGGGGGGGAGCTGTATTCAACAGCTTGGAGGTGATTGGGGGGATGAGATAGGGAACCACCAGACTGCCAGGGACTGTTATGTATTACATGGATGGGTGAATGGCAAGGCACAGCAGCACAAGTCCAGGTTTGGGATGGCTGATGGCTTTGTAACACAGTCACAAACTTTTGGATATGTCAGTGCACCTGCATGCAAGCACAGCCAGCTGCTTTGCAAAGATGCATTGACATCAGTTGGTGCCGCTCAATAGCAGGTTAGTGCTTCTGTAACTGTGAAGTTCAGTATGGCATATTTAGCGAGTCCCCTGCTTTTTAGGCACTATTCACTGTTAGTGAGGTGTTCACCCATTTTGTGCTTGCTAGATACCTTCTAATATCCTGGCCCTTGTGTCTTTAATTTCTAGGTCTGCACACTTCTGGCACTGAATTGGGTCAGTTGAGGCCTGTAGGAAAACAAAGGGCATGAAAAGGCTTCTTGCATCTCCTTTCCTTCCTGTGATGAAAATCTGAGAACTTCGATATTTACAGTATGTGTTAATAATACAATACTGCCGTTCATTTATTAATGGGGCATTGCTTCATTTGCAGACAGGGGCTACACAGCGTTTAAAGCTCAATGGAATGTATTTATAACATTGGTGGTGGCGAAGGAGGGATTATTTGTGTAAAAATCAGTCTTGATAGGTAATATGTTATTACCCATACAGCATACTTGTTCTGGCCTGGTCATCCTCGCTCCTGTGTTCCTAAGCGATGAACTGAGAGTGCATAGTTGGAGTGTAAATACTCTCTGTGTGTGTGTGTGTGTGTGTGTGTGGTGGGGGTTTTGTTTTGAGGAAATAAACTGGTCAGAGTACAGATCGGTGACCTTGGAGACCCAGGTTGTAATCTCACCACCACACTGCTTACTTTGGGCTATCCTTAGTAAATAAATTATAAAATAAAAATAAATAAACTTACTCGGTGTGGAACCTTGAGCAAGTCACTTATCCTCCCTGGGCTCGACCTCACTCTTTTTCAGTCTTTCTTAAGTGGCATACTTGCTTTTTGAAAGCTGCAAAATCTTGCAAGTCTCTTCTATTAGGAATTCAGGCAGAGAATGGGTTGGCTGTTAGTAAGAATCTCATGGGTTGGTAATGCCTGTGTTCAACATCAAGGCAGCCAGCCCCACAGAGGACCACACACATGGTGTATGCATATAGTGAGTCCCGCTAGCTTTGGTAAAATCTCTGCTCATATCATATATACACAACTCTAGCTTACTACTCTGAGGTTCAGTATGATTACCTTCCAGTACAACAGAGCAAGCGAGCAAACTTAATCTTTCTAACTATTGTGATTTGGTGTGAACCAGAAGGGTTCCTTGATGATGTCACAGATTTGTGTGTCAGCCTCCTTAGGCTGGCAGAAGTAACCAGCAATTGTCATTAAGCCACTGACATCGTCGGAACGAACAGAAAAAAGAAATTTCGGTAAGTCTGATAGAATTTGTTCATTCTTAAATGGAACATAAACCTTGTTTTCTGCATTTTTTTTTAAATATAAATTGAAATTTTGACATGTGAAGTTAAATATCCCCAGTATATTTTGTGTGTGTATGCGTGTGTTTTTTTTTTTTTAAATAGTCCAGTTTTTCCCTGTTTGGGGTCCCTTGTCAGTGCTGCCTTTTCTACACCCAGTATTCATTTTATAATAACTGGTGACCCCCTATAATGACTGAATATCCAGTCTTGATAAAAATGCAATAATAACTGGCAAGGAATTTTGTCTATGGGCAGAAAAGGTTGATACTCGCCGTAACAGCTGAGTGGTTGTTACAACAAATACATGCTCAGTTAAACAGAGTGCAGCATGAGCCCCACAGCTGCTCTTCTCTCATCCGCTTGAACCGCCACCTTCGAGAAGAAAACACTTTCCCCACGACCTCCTGACATAAATCTTGCTTACCTCAAACCACTCCTGTGAGCAGGCAACCCCATCACACTTTGTCTTGTCAAAAAAAAAAAATGCTCCAACCTAAAAAAGGAAAAAAAAAAAAAAAACACCTGAACTCTGGTGGGGAAAAAATTCCTTGCTAGTTTATTATGCAAAATAAAAGATGGGAGAGTGAGTGATATGAGAATTTAATGCACACCCAAGGGGTGGGATGCTTTCATAAACCCTTTACGTCGCATCCCAGCCCTCGGGTGTGCATTAAATTCTCATATCACTCACTCCCCCATCCATTATTCTCTATGTAAAAACCCACAGAATTCCATAGTAACTCGATAGTGGGTTATTACAGCATTTCCCTCCTCATGCTCGCTTTTCACTAAAGCGCGAAAGAGACCACACTGTTTGTGTGAGTACAGCGGCTGCTCAGGGAAACACACAAATACAGTTTTTCTGAAACCTTGCACCAGTTATTCTAAAAAATCATGCCTGTGCAAAGTTTGCCTGATGAGGATTTTTCTCACATCCTCGGTGTGTTATAATCTCATAAACTCCTTGAGCTTCACTCTTGGGGTTTATGGATTATCACAGACCTCAGGTGCAACACACACCTGCACAGGCATTATTCTCTAATTATGAGTTCCAAAAGTCTGTGACATCAGTTGAGCGGAGGCCTAGCGTGGAGCTTTCCAGGTATGACTTCTACTCACCTGATGTCATCACGTTCTGGAATAGCTAATTGGAAAAACAAATATCAGGTGGGGAAAAAGCTCTTCTAATGCTGGGTACCTGATTTCCTGTAATAATGCTGTTGCTTACTACTGATATACTGCTACCTGCATCTTTGATGTGCTGTTACTGTATAAACTTATAAAGTAATTTTGTTTTAAAGGCACCCTAAATAAATAAATAAATAAAAAAAGGGACTAATATATTTTAAAACAGACATACAAAACAATACACTGGGTTTATTGAAACTGTGTTTACACATGCCCACATTTCTAATTATATTAAAAAAATGTATAGAACAAAATTTATTTTATTTAGTTGTTTAACCAGGTATAGCACACTAAGCTGAAAGCTTTTTACAGTAGCGACCTGGGAGCACAAGGAGGTTAAGTGACTTGCTCAGGGTCACACAGTATGCAAGTGGAAGCTGTGGGATTCAAACCCAGGTCTGGTCTGCTGGATGTCACCAGATTTGCAGCTCAGAGCCATAGACCACTATGCTATACTGCGTCCTATGTTTATGTTGCCTTTAAACCCATAAACTTTACTCCACCTTCATATATCTACTTAACCTCTTGTGTGTACTTAATATTGCTGCAGCTGTTCATGGTTTGTAAACAAAAAAACAAACAGAAAAAAACCTGGGATACAGTGTGCATACAGAGTATTTGTTTATTTACAGTGTTTGACCAGGAAAGGCATACAATTGACAGCTAGTTTCCTGTGACAACCCGGGGTGGACTTCTTGGACCTATTTTATTGACAGGGAATGTTGACCATGACACCAAGGAAACTCCCATACTCTTAGCTAAGCGCCTTGGGATCTTTAACTTCTACCTGGGCAGTGAGCAGATATGGGCAGAAGTGACCTTGGTTTAACATTTCATTCAGAGGGCATCGCCCCTTGTACTGCGCCACAATGTCTGCAATGGGTATTAGCCCAAGTACCTGGTGTGGAGCTAGAACCCACAACCTTCTGATCTTCCAGCCCCATAGGCGAGTGTGCTATCTGTTGAGCCAGTGACACTGATAAAAGGTGTGGTTTAAAATCAGATTTCTGTCCTTCCTTAATGTTCACCTGAATTTAAAGTGAGGGACTCTTATGCTGAAAAAACTCTTATTTTCAAACATTATGGTGTCTAGCTTGTCTTTCACGCATTCCAGAGTGTGTTTTTTTTTTATCACTAATTTATTTATCCTGCTGTGCAGTACGACCTGCTAATATCCAGCCACCGCCCTGGGCAGCCTGCAGGCTCACTCACAGGACTGGCACTACCACCATACCTGCGGAGGGGATCCCCCCATAGCCGTACGCCGGGCCGGGACCAAGGCCGCAGTGAGATGCCATAACAGGCCCCTCACGGTGGAGTTAGGTGCGGCTATCAAGCTGCTCGGTCACCCGCTTCATTTTTCCTCCTATTTTTGCGCCCCCTGAAATGCGGATGTGCAATGACGTCGGAGGCACAAAGTGCCGACGTCTGCCGCACTCTGGCCCCAAGTACATCACTCCTTGCAGTGCCCCTGATCTCCATCGGGGGCCACTGCAAAGTGATGGAAGCCCCAATCCCTCCCCAGGGATAGGAGAGCAGTCCTTCAGATGCTCAGTTCTATCCCTCCCCTGCCGAGCCCCAACAATCCGGGTGCATTCCTAAACTCGGCTCGACGGTGTAGCACGAGGTGTGGCATCCAGCACCTCAGCCCTCAGCACCACTGGTCTGGCTGCATTTCAAAGTGTTTGATTTGGGTGAACCTACTCTTGCTCTACAGTAGAGAACATTTTTTGTCCTAGACTCTTCTAGCTACCATAATAGAGTCTAGGACGTATGGGCCCCCTTCCCACCGTAGAAAAATCAGATTTGATGTTGGAAAGGATTTATTTTATTATTTAGTACAATTTTGTTAACCGGGAAAGATGTTCTGGGCCACATGGCCCTTTTATAGGCACAACCCAGAACATACAGAATGGAATATAAAACCACCATATGAAAATGTAAAACTGAAGCATAATACACAAATAACACGTGCTATATGAAAGAGACCACATTTATTTATTATTGGAGTAGCAGCTGACATCCTGAGATTTACAATCTAAGCAATTTTATCGATTTTTTAAATTCTGCCACCTCATGTCTTGTTGAGTTATGCTGTGAGTTTCAGGGCCTGTACTCCTCTGATTGTCTGTCTTCATGCTTGGCATGCCTTCGTAACATACTATACATACTACCTTGTAATGGAAGAAGTTCTTCTTAAGCAATATGGCATGACTGCATGTGCATTGGTCTGTGACAACAGCATGCCTTAGGTGATTTGAAGCACAAGGCCGCAGGCAAAGTGCTTCCTTCACTGAAGACGTTGGCAATTCAGGGGGCAGGTCACAATATTATTTGTGAAACTAAAATTCTGCAACTTCCTCAATAAAGTAAAACGTTGTAACATCTCTATTTAGAACACACAGCGAGACACTCCAGTAGCCATAAGAGACAGCCCAAGTTCCTCATAGATGTAAAGACAATGTTGTTTGAACAAAAGCAAACACAATTATTTTTAATTTCAAAATTAAAGATGTGTAGTAGTTTTGTACAGGATATTATGTTCAGTTTGGAGGTAGTGTTTGTGCTATACAGCAGAACGTAAATGGACCAGGGGCTGTGGCTGTAATCAGAGTAGAAAAAGGAAACCAGATCTGTGCTTATTAAATCATATTCCTTTGAGTTCAGCAAGCCTGATCAGTAAGGTAGACATTAATGTAATCAGATCACTCTGGAGAACAGGTGGCAAAAAAGTAAGTGAGACTGAGAGGCAAGGAATAATAATTCTCGTTCTTTATAAGAGGAGGAGGTGGGGAGAGAGAGGGAGAAAGAGAGATGCAGCTGAATATCTCATTCTCTTGCCGTGTATTGGAAGAGAGGTAGATATATAATCTCTTCTTGGCAAACTATGGCCAATAATGCATGTTTACCCTGTGGAACAGAGCAAAATATTAGTGCTTGCATGTATCCACTCCCATTCTTCTATGCTTGGCAGATATGAGACAGCACATGTGATCTCTCTGAGAGACCAACAGACACTACTGTAGCTATTATTATAAAATGGATAGAAAGTTTTCTGCATTCTCATTGGTCAGGTTTCACGTCATTATAGGACAACCACCCTGCATGTATTGCACTCCCGTTCTCCTATGCCTGGCAAATGTGAGACACCACATGTGTTCTCTCTGACAGACCAGCAGACACTACTGTAAATAGTATTATAAAAGGGGTAAAGAGTTTTCTGCATCCTGATTGGTCAGGGCCCATGTCCTTATAGGACAACGACCCTTATGGGGTCACTTCTTTGGGCAAGCTGGACACAGCACAGCCCACATATCCATGCCTGCCAGAAACTTCTAGAAATTTCTGGTAGCCATGTTAGTACTGTAAAATATAGTACTTACCGTAACATTTAGTAGCTGACTTGAGCTGGGGAGACTGAAACAGAGAGCACTTTGCAACCCAGAAGTTGTTCACTTGATCCTCTCTCGGCTACTAATGCTGTTGGCCCCAAAACAAGGCAAAAAAAAAACATGAATTTTGTGTGGCAGCTGGAAGAGTGGATGGGGGATTCACTAACTGACTTGAGCATGGTGGGGGAGGGGGATTTAAGCAGAGAGCCACTGCACATATGGCACCATTGCCCTCTAGTGGCATCAAAAGCATTTGTAACACGGCATTAATGGCCCAGACACAATCGGGATCCGGGATAGGCTCAAAAGCGTCACGGGACCATAGCCGGAGCGGGTATTAACCCGGCTTATATGCCGTGCCCGCTCCGGCAGTACCGTGACCAGCCAGACCCCCAGCCTAGCAGCACTGGGTCCTGTGGCCGAGCGAGATGAGGAGTGACAGGAGCGCCGGGCAGTCAGCCTCATTAGCCGTCTGAGCGTGGAAACAGGGAGGGGGGACCTGAACCTGCGGCGGACCGAGCAGCCAGACTTCCACTGCCAGACCTTCACCGTCCATGGCACGGAGAATGTGTTCCATGGAACGGGGCCACCGGTGATTGGGAGTGGAAGCAGCCAGGCAGAGGAAGAGAGCGCAGGGCACACCGAGGAGCAGGAAGGACAGCCCAGCTGGAGCACGGCAGCACGGAGCAGTGTGTCGGAGGCAGAAGGAAGTGACAGCCCCGGCATGCATATAGCGCCAGTGCGATCTCCTCCTGGAGCGCCAAACCATGCACCTGAGACTTCCGGCAGGGTATCAGGAGAATACCCGCTCAACCTCCACACAAGTGTGCAACAGCGATGTTGGCCGACATGCCTCCGGGCTAAGCTAGGGACAGAAGCTGATCACCACATATGTACGTATGTAATGTTCCACACTGTGCTCTGATCCCAAAGTGAAGCTGTACAAACCTCACACCGCTGCCGCCTCTCATTGTTGATGTCGCATAGTGGACCCCTTCCAGCTGCCTCCACCGACCCATGTTACAAGCGCATTAAACCACTCCGTCGGTGTGCTCTAGTGCGATTGATGCATGGGGGGGACGGGTGGCAGCCCTCGGCCCTGGGCCTCGGGCACCCAGCGCCCCCCCCATGCATCAATCCAGCATTAGAGCACACCTCCGTCATGGCTTAATGCTTACATAAAATAAGGTCTAGAAGGACTAAGTTTCTGCTTTTTTTTTTTTTTTTTTTTGCTTTTATAGTCTTATTTTTTTTATCTTTTTTACTCTTATGTTGTATTACATAATTTGATTTCACAGGGACCCATTTTATAAGAACAATAAGACACTCCTGGGGTGTATGTTGTTGCCTGATAACAGCACTTCCCAGGTGCTGAAGGCACTGTGCACAACCACCTCATGCCTCACTACCAAACCTGGATTGTGTTCTTATCGGGCAACAACCCACACCCCATTGTGTCTTATTGGTTACATATGCTCTTGCTATTTAAAGGGGAACAATCAGCACTAATAGTCCTACACCCAATTATGGGGCAGGTCCCAGTTTGCACTTTGTGTACAAAAATTATTTTTTTTTACTGTTTACTGCAGTGTAGTAGATTGTATTAGACTGATTGTGCTGATGTCCAGGCTGCCATTTTCTATAACTACAGATCCCAGAATCCCTTGCAGCTGGCATCAGAGCATATCTGCAGCATTTGGAGATTCAATAGCATGCAGTGCATGTTAGTGTTTTTATAAGTTTTGATCTTTTGTTTGCTGGTTCCACTGCCATTCCTGGGCTAAGTGCAGTAACAGATCTGCTACTGGGTATTCTAGGATTTCTAGTTACAGAAAATGTCAGCTTGGTAGTCAGCAAAAGTAATCTGTCCGATACAATCTACTATACTGCAGTAAACAGTAAGTAAGAAGAAAAAATGTTTGTACACAATGTACAATTTGGGATCAGCCACACACTTGGGTGTATAGCTCTTAGTGCTGACTATTCCCCTTTAAAAAAGAGAGGCACAGAATCTTGTTTTTTTCTCTTACTGTTTTTTTTTTAATTAATTTTTTTTTTCCTTTTCCAGAATAATGTTTATTTAGGAAAAAAAATATAACACAAAATGCATTATAAAACAGTACAAAGGAGAAAAAGATAACCAATCACAGTATGAAAAAAATACCCAATCAAAAAAAAAAAAAAAAAAAGAAAACTATAGGCTTGCTTGTAAGAAGCATAGTCAGTGTACATTCTTCAGTTATATATAACATCATTATTCTTTGACTTCTCTTCTCTAGACTATCAAGTAAATAATAAAACCCTAATAGAACAGGTAAGAAAATTCTAGTGTTACCATTTTCAAAATATACCCTATTTTTACTAACTGTTTCATAATTATTCTAAATAGGGGATTGTGACAGGCCTGACCGTTTATGCCCCTAAGTTACCAGTTTTAGGGTGTGGGTAATATTTTAACGATCACTTTACAATTTTTAGAACTTGCTTGGGGATATGGTTTAACAGTTTTTCAATTATTTAGGTGTCTAGGAGGGGGTTTCTGAAATGGTGAGGCCAGCCTCCATGAGGAGGCACCAACCTGTTCCACGGGAGGCTCAAACAAGTCTGAAAAAGTGTATAACATTTTGGTTTTGGATATTTTGTTTGAAGGGGTGAGGCAAACTGAAAAAGTGTAATAGTAGGTGAATTTTTTTTTTGTTTTTTGTTTTTTTTTTGAACAGATTGGTGACCAGGAAAGGCATACTGAGCCAATGCTTATTTCAGGTGTACCTGGGGAAGGGTGGGGAGCAAACACAATTAAAAACATAACTGTAAGCTGGCCCGGTGGCGTATAGGGTTGAGGCTCTGATGCCTTACCTTGACTCACACCGCAACCCGGTTCGAATGGACTTATGGGGGTCGGGCAGGTGGCAGACAGGAATGAGCGTCCGGAGAACTACTCTCCTCTCCGGGGGTGGGATGGGGGAACGCATCACTCAGCAGCTGCTCCCAGTGGAGACTGGAGGCACTGCCTGAGCATGCTCTAATGGGAACAGAAAAGCAGGAAAAAAATGGCACCTGAAGCAAGCGGCTCGATGGTTGCACGCAGTTTCACCGTGGCTCCCTGTGGCCCTGCTGCAGGAGGGAAGCCGCAGAAGTCTGGGTGTCCGTGGTAGAGGCGGTTGGCGGCTGGATGTCCCCAAGGGGAACAGCAAGCGGCCAAGGAGCGAAAAATAGATACTTAAAAAAAAAAAACCAAAAAAAACTGCAAAACAGTCAAGCAGTACAAAATGAAACAGTTGTGCAAACAAATAGGAGCAATAAACTAATGGTGAGAGGTAACAGTTGGTGGCAGAACAGCTCAAATACAAGGGTTAAGCATAGAGGTGCTAGGAGCAAGTGCAGGTGGGAGCAGAAGGATCCCTGAGAAGTTATTTAAAAGCGGGGTAAGAATGAGAGAGGTGGGTAGGAAGGTTATTCCAGATAGAGGGAAAACGGAGAGAGCAGTCTGACCCACGAAGGTATTGCAACAAATGTTAGTGGTTTGAGAGTCAAAACATTCGACCAAGTAGGGTGGCCTGCAGAGGGGGGTTATGGGGGTGTTGGTTACAATAAACAGAATAAAATGAGAGCCAGCTCCTCAAGAGTTTCACTTTATTCCTGATGTACTGTGTAAAGTATGCTATTTTTTTTTGGGGGGGGGAGGGGAAGCCCAAGACTGCTTCAATATTTGGGGGAGGCTCACCATAACAAAATCTGAGAACTTATCAAACTGGGTTAGATTCTCCACATTCTAGTTACTTGAAATTAAGCGTTTTGTGATCATAGTGCCTATGGGCAAACATTTTTCCCTGTTTTTTTTTTTTTGTCCAAATTCAACAAAGAAATATAATTAAAAATTAAAACTCCTAGGGGTTAATGGAATTTGTCTGCCCAGAATTTTTCCCAAGCCTTGTGCATTTATTTGCCACCAATTTTTAATTTGAGGTCATTGCCAAAATGTGTAGTAAAGTTCCTTTTTGTTTGGAATCATGCCAACAAAGGTAGTCAGTTTTATATTCCATTGTATGTAGTCTCATGGGTGTGTTATGTGCTCTTATTATTTTTAATTGAATCAATTTATTTTTGGCAAATGTATAGTTTTGATTAGCTAATGTCCAATATATGTTTGTTATTTTCCATAGTATAATCATTTATTCAAACAACATGAAGTCTTGCTGTATTCAGACATAATGCAGTTAGCCCCTGCACTTGAACTAGCCGGAGAGGAAAGGGTTAACTCTGTGCAGAAGCATAGGACATTGAGCTCGAGCTTGGGTTTCAAACCTCTGTCTGTGGTACTTCCCAGTGTAACTGTCAGATTTTTTACTCCGCCTAACAGTGAAGTCGCTCTGGAGATTTCCTCTGCTCGGTTCGGTAAAAGTAAAGTGTTCGGTTTACGGTTTAAACCGCATATTTTTTTTGTTACTTTCGGATTTCCAGCCTCTGTCTGCGGTACAGGTAGTGTGTAGATAGGTCCCACTGGGTTTCAGCACTGTACTGAATGTGGGGAGGCCTTTGCTAAGGCTGACCCCCACCTCATCTGTGTTTATTGTCTGGGGTTTGACCACCTCAAGTCAGACTGCCAAATCTGTAAAAATGTTCCTAAATCCACTCTAGATAAAAGACTGAGTAGGCTAAAGGAAAGGAAGGCCGAGAAGTCTGTAGATCTGGATGGCCAGCCTGGTTCGGTTGCGGCTGAACCTGAGGAGGTGCCTACTGACCTAGGCGATACTACCTCGGGCAAAAGGAGAGCCGATCCTGAGGGGTTGGGTCCGTCAAAGAAAAAGCGCAAGTCTGCCAGTTTGGATCCTGTATCCCACTCTCCAACCGCGGACGAAATAGCCAAAGCGATTAGTATTGTCCAGCTGCTTAGACCGGTTCCGTCCAAACCGGTACCGCCGGTTCGGTCGAATCCGTCTCCTCCAGATTATGACCCAGATGCTGCTTATAAGGAGTGGGAGGGAGACGAAGACTATCCTGGTGGTGGTGATGACGATGATGAGGTGGGTCTGGATGTGCCTATGGAACCG
Organism: Neoceratodus forsteri; assembly: GCA_016271365.2. Classification (NCBI taxonomy): domain Eukaryota; kingdom Metazoa; phylum Chordata; order Ceratodontiformes; family Ceratodontidae; genus Neoceratodus; species Neoceratodus forsteri. Next base: position 1,524,422,467 of record CM028131.1, read on the forward strand.
GACATCTCCCCAGACAGGCCCTCATGTGTCTCTCCTCCCAGGCTCTGAGTACCCTTCATACTTTTTGTTCTACAAAAAGGTGGCACAAACCCTGCAGCTTCCCTTGGTTGAAGCCGCAGAGGAGGATGAAGAGCCTGATTTTGTGGAAATGATGGACATCCCAGAGTCCAAAAAGCTGTCTATCCCTCTTCATAAATCCTTGGGGAAACAGTCACACAACATTTTACAAACCCCTAATTCAGTACCTTCTGTGGATGAGAGAATGGACAGTAGGTATTCGTTATCAGGCTCAGCTGCGGAGTTTCTTTATAGTCATTGCAGCCATGTTGGGGTAGTGCAGGCTGCAATCTGAGACAGGGCTAACATTCTTTTGGCTTCACCCCCCCAGATAGGGAATCCAGGAAAGTGGATGCCGTGGCCAAAAAACAGTATTTTGCATCCTCTTTGGGATTCAGGCAGGCTACTTATATGGCCTACACAGCCAGGTACCAGAAATCCAGATGGGATACGGTTCTGGAACTGGCTAAACAGGCCTGTCCCCAGCTAGCCAAGGAGCTGGAGGTGGTGGCTGCTGATGGAACTGAGGCATCCAAAATGCAATTTCATGCTGCTGTGGACTCCAATGATGTGGCATCTAGAGTCATGGCTACATCTAGTACTAGTAGTAGTAGTAGTAAAAACCTTTATTTTTATACAGGAAAGTTGTTGACTATTTTACATCATTAGGACAAAGTCCTGTTTGCAAGATGCTCCTGTTGTATAAAATTTTACGATTTATTGCAAATATATAACATAAAACAACAAAATAAACCAGATGATCAATTTACAGACATTACAAGTGGATTAATACAAAAATCATATTACAGTACACACAATTAATGATTAACAAAAATACATATATTACATATCTCTATTCTAGTTGTGTTTTAATTTTCCAATATCTAACCATAACATTCACACCTAGTTCTTAATTCTAACTTTAGACTTGATGAGAATTATTTCACATCTTTGAATTGTTTGTTTATTACTGATTTTAACATATTCCATGTTCTATCTACGATCACTGGGAAATGCATGTTACTATATATGTTTTTAAGTTTGGGGAAAAACAAAATTTCTTAAATTTATATTTCGCTAGTTATAAACATACTTTTTCGTTTCCAATTTATCACTTAAATACTCTAGTTGTTTCTGATTTAACACTTTGTAAATCTGTGTTGCCTGTGCAATCTGCCTTTTGGCTTCCTGCGAGAGCCAACCTAGTTCCTCTAGTAGATCACAATGATGGACTTTATAATCCTTTCTCGTTATAAATCTAGCCATTCTATTATACGTTATATCGATTTTTTTACATCTGTGTCTCTCAGAAGACGTGCTTGACTCAGATGTACTGGCCTTTCACAGGATACCCAGACTAAGGCCATGGAGTTTCCTGTAGTAGGTAACTCTCTGTTTGGGGAGCAGACAGAGGCTTACACGAAGAAAATGGATGAAAACAGGACCACGTACAGGAGTGCACAGGCCAAGGAAAGGCAGGCCACTCCGCACAAGCAGCAGTCTAGGGGCAGGGGCAGGCCCTTTCAAATACCTTTTTACCAAGCCCAGGCCTCCTCTCCCTTCCCACAGAGGGGTTCTTCAGAGGAGGGGTAGGAGGGGATGAGCAGGGCTGCTCCTCCTCCTCTCAGTCTAAGGCTCCTGCCAAGCAGACACCCGTGTGTCAGCCGGGTTGTCTCCCCATTTCAATAGGAGGCAGGTTGGCTTACTACTTCCCAGACCTGGAAGTCTGTGACCCTAAGACAAGTGGGTCCTGGAAGTAGTAAGCCAGGGACTGGCCCTCAGCTTCAAAAAATTTCCAAAAAAGAGGGCCAAGTCTTTTCCACCTGCATCAGTCTCAGAAACCTTTGCCCTAGAGGCAGAGGTTTCCTCTCTTCTAGCTCTCAGAGCTATAGAGAAAGTTCCTACTCAGCACAAGGGAAAAGGACGGTATTCCAGGTACTTCTTTACCCCAAAGAAAACAGGGGAGTGGCGACCCATTCTAGATCTAAGGTATCTGAACAAACACATTTCAAAGCCCACATTCAAAATGGTAACTCTGGGAATAATCCTTCCCTCTCTAAGGCCAGGGGATTGGCTAGCATCTCTGGACCTCAAGGATGCCTACTTCCATATTCCTGTCAGGTGCTCCCACTGAAAATACCTCCAGTTCGAGTTGCCTTCAGGCCATTATCAATTCAGAGCCATGCCATTCGGCCTAACATCAGCTTCAAGGGTGTTCACGAAGTGCCTTGCAGTAGTGGTGGCTTACCTCAGAAGACTGGGTATCACCATCTTCCCGTATCTGGATGACTGGCTTTTAGTGGGTCAGTCACCTTTACAGGTCTGCTCTTCAAACTACCCAGGACCTACTCAGCTCCCTGGGATTTCTTCTCAATCTTCCAAAGTCTATACTTGAACCAGTTCGAATTCTCACCTTTATAGGCATAGGGTTGGACACTGTACAAGCAAAAGCCTTCCTTCCCCTGGCAAGGGTAAAGGCCCTAGTGGATCTCGCTTCCTCCTTTTGACCTCAGGTCTCCCGCCCAGCAAGACAGTTCCTCCACCTCCTGGGCCACATGACAGCTTCCATGGCAGTGGTGCAGGGAGCAAGGTTCTAGATGAGGGACATTCAGTTTCATCTGAGGTCTTTTTGGTCTCAAAAGAAGGATTCACTTACCAAGCTGATTCCAGTGACTCAGACTCTGGTCCAGGCTCTCCAGTGGTGGCTGGACCAGGACAACCTCAGACAAGAGGTTCCATTTCTCCCTCAAGTCTCATCAGTAGTTCTGACTACGGATGCTTCTCTCCTAGGGTGGGGAGCCCACCTGGGAGCCCTGACAGCTCAAGGGCTCTGGTCTCCACAGGAGTCTCTCCTTCATATCAGTCTCCTGGAACTCAGGGTAGTTTTCCTAGCCCTGCAGAGCTTCTTGGATTCAGTCAAGGGCAAGGTGGTCCAAGTCAGAATGGACAATACCACCACAATGTGGTATATCAACAAGCAGGGAGGCACTCATTCCTTGGCCTTCTGCACAGAAGCCATGTAGCTGTGGTCTCTGGCCTGTTCTCTTCAGACTTCTCTGGTAGCAGTTCACCTTCCAGGGAAGGAAAAAGTACTAGCAGATGCTGTGAGCAGAATTTCACAGGGACACCACGAATGGTCCCTGGGTCCTCACATCCTGAAGGTCATCTTCTCCAGGTGGGGCACTCCAGAGATAGATCTCTTTGTAGCACCGAACAATCATCAACTTCCTCTGTTTTGTTGCAGACCTCCAGTCCTGGGGACAGTTCTCCAGGATGCTCTCTTTTTGGACTGGAAGGGCAGGTTTCTCTATGCCTTCCTTCCCTTCCCTCTGCTGTTCAGAGTTCTGATCAAGATCAGGACTCAACCTTGCACAGTGATACTGGTGGCTCCGTCACGTCCCCTGTCTCTGCCCAGGACATACAATCTCCTGTCCTCCTCCCAGGGGCGGATCTGGTACCCTAATCTCCAGTCTCTCAATCTCAAGGCCTGGCTCTTGAAGAGTTAGAATATGCAGCTCTACATCTTTCTCAGGGAGTTCTGGATATTCAGAAGGTCTCCAGGAAACCTTCCACTAGAACAACTTAAAACTCCAAATGGAAAAGGTTCAATATTTGGTGCTGTCAGAAAGGCATCCTGCCCGATTCTGCAGACATTTCCACAACCTTAGACTATCTAGTTCATCTCAATGGTTTAGGCCTTAGACCTGCCACTCTGAAGGTTCATCTAGCAGCTGTCTCTGCATTCCTCTCAGCAGGGAAGGGCTTTTCCCTGGCATCTCATCCTGTTTTCAGAAAGTTTTTCAGAGGTCTGGTTCACATTAACCCTCCCTTTAGGGAGCCACTCTGCCTTGGGATCTTAATGTCTGCATAGCTCAGCTAATGCAGCCACCCTTTGAACCTCTGGCTTTGGCCGAATTGAAGTACTTGACCTGGAAAACTGTTCCTGGTAGCTATTACTTCTGCCAGGCAGATTAGTGAGTTACAGGCTCTGTCAGTGGAACCTGACTTCATCTCCTTCCATAGGGACAAAGTGGTCCTAAGAACCAATAGGAGGCTCTTGCCCAAAGTGGTATCAGATTTTCATCTGCATCAGTCTATATCTCTCCCTGTGTGTTTCAGTGACCATTCTTCTTCAGGTGAAAGAAGGTTACACAGTCTGGATGTTAAGAGGGCCCTTAGCTACTATATTAAGCATACTAAGGCACATAGAAATGACTGTCTTCAATTGTTTCTCACTTATGGTGAAGTGGGGAAAGGTAAGCCTGCCACTAAGAGAACTATTGCCACGTGGATTGTTTCTTGTATACAGTTTTGTTATGACAAATTGGGTAGGACGCCCCCTTCAGCCCTGAGGGCTTACTCGACTAGGGGTACAACTGCTTCTCAAGCTGCAGCTAGAGATATACCTTTGTTAGAGATCTGTAAAGCAGCCACGTGGAAAACAGTACATACTTTCACTAAGCATTACTCCCTGGACATCCAGGCTAGGAGTGATGCTAGGTTTGGTACAGCAGTACTGTAGAGCCTCTTCCCAAAGTAGGTTCTGCATTCCCTCCTCCACAGGGAACTGATTGATAGTCTGCATTGTGTCTGAATACAGCAAGACTTCAAGTTGTTTGAAGAAAAAAACTACTCACCATAGTAATGTTTCTTCTAATGGAGTCTTGTTGTATTCAGACCTCCCCCACCTCCCTCTCAGAACCTTGTTTTGGAAGTGGCTGGCAGGTACAGTGTTGCACCAGGTGTACCTTGTACCCTCCCTCTGGGTGGGGTAGATGTTATCATTTTTCTGGTGTTTTACTTAAATATTGTCACTACCTTTCCTTCTTGGGTTCTCAACTTGAGTCTTTTGGGGCCCAAAAAGAAATCTTTTGCCCTTTGGCTATATTTTGAACAATTTCCATACTATAGTATATTAGTTAGTTTGTAAGAATCTGACGGTTACACTGGGAAGTACCACAGACAGAGGTTTGAAAACCGAGCTCAAGCTCAACGTTCTATGCCTCTGGATAGAGTTAACTCTTTCCTCTCCGAGGCAGTTCAAGTGCTGGGGCTAACTGCACTATGCCTGAATACAGCAAGACTCCATTAGAAGAAACAACATTACTATGGTGAGTAATTTTTTCTTTCTGCTTGCCATTTGCACATTTTTTGTTTTCTTTCTTTTAGTGCTGTCATTTGTAGCTTTTATGACTATTTTATAAAATTTACTTAGTTTTATTATTTCAACCTCTTGTTTTTCCTATCCCTGTCAATTTTTTGTTGTGTTCATTAAGCCACCTTTTACATAGAAACTTAGAATTTGATGGTAGATAAGGACCACTTGGCCCATCCTGTCTGCCCATTCCTCCCTACCTACACTATTACCAATGTCCTATTTATTTTAAGTTGCAATACAGTTTTTTTAGAATATTATATTCCCACCAATTAATCTATATTATGTTGTTAATCTCATCTACTTTCAACAATCTGTCTGTGTTTAATAACTGATACCATTGATAAATGTTCCATTTTTGAATTGCTCAGTCAGTAAACTTACTCCTGTATTTTCCCCCTTCCCATGATTATATACCTATTTCCATTTTTGTCCAGGAAATCTTGTTGGGAACTTCTTTCAAAAACACTGTGGTGGCCTTTGTATTCGTTTGCATAAGTTTATCTTTTTCCCATTTCTTACGTATTTTTGGTTGGAAGATATCAGGCCTGTTTTTGTAAAACATGTTTTGTAGTTTTCAACATGACCAGTTTAAACTCATTTTATTGAGCAAAATGATATTCATATGGATCTGAGCACCCTGGACCTCCTTCCTCCCTAGATAAACAAAGTGTTGCCCAAGCAGTTCTTGGAGATCCTCCTCACCATAGGAATTTTCAAAATAAAATGTTAATTTTTTTAAGAAATCATAGGGAAATGAACTTTGTATAGCTTGATAGACATATAGGAGATGTAACAACGCCGATATTTTTGATACAACCCCATAACGATAATCATAAATTCTGCCATTTATCTGATAATATTTTTATTTTATTAAAGTGTTTGGGATATTTAGCCTTGTTGTAGTGTCAGTTTATTTTGTTAGTATAATCCCTAAGTATGGAATTTCTTCTTGGATTTTTATTTCAGAAAAAGCTTGTTTAGTTGTTTTAAAGCAGTTATTGGTAAAATAAATGATTTTGTTTGGTTTTGTCTATATCCTGTTAGATATCCAGATCATTCCTGTGACAGGGTTGGTTGGGCCATGTCCCACTTGTGATGTATAGGGTGAGTTTGAAGCAAGGATTCTGCCTCCTAGCTCTGGTTTATTGGAGTGCGCAGCCAACCCTTGTCTTTACTTGCTGTTCTTTCCTTTTTCCCTTTTTGCTGTCTTTGCCTCTCTACCTTACTTATATATAATAAAAATATGTATGAAACTGAGTTCCCCGATTTGTAAACTAGATTGTTATTGTTGTTGAAATGACTGCAGAATCATCTCTTTGCGTTTATTAGGAAAGTGTATCAGTGTGTGACCTTTTGACCTCAGGTTGGTAGAATCTGTTAGCAGAAGTCAGGGAGTAGCTGGGTCACAATGCTCTGGGAAGCTAGAATTTGACAGTGTTCTGAAGTTCTGGGTCATAATGCCCTGATGGAAGCTAGAATCGGACAAGGTTCCCAATTTTTGTGTGAAAAGAGGAAAGCAAGCATCTTCAGGGGGATTTGGAGACCAGGTGCAACAGTCAGCAGGTTGATTGCAGACTTCAGTTTGGAACTCAGAAATTAGACTTTGTTTTTGGACTGTCTATGTTGAAAACCAGTCTGTAAATTTCTTTTTATTTTTATTCTCTTGTTACTAATAATAAAATACTACTTGTGGATTTTACAATTTCTCCTGGTCTGCCTATGCTTCCTGACCCAAGCCTCAGTGACTATTCTAATTTTACTATTAACTATGAATATGATACCAAAGGATTATTCAGGAGAATCATTGTCATCTGCATATGCATTTAGTTTAGATTCCTTGTTTTTATTTAATGCCAAAAATCTCTTTCCCCTCAAATATGGTTTATTAATGTCTGCAGTGCGATTATGAATAATACGAGGGATAAGGGATAGACCTGTCTCACTCCATTAGACATCAACAATAGCAGTGTAATAACGATTATTTATTTTAAAGATAGCAGTTGGGATAAAATAAAATTGTTTAATAATATTTAAATTAGGGAGCCAGTATAGCGCAGTGGTTTAAGACTCTGTGCTACAAACCTGGAGACCTGGATTTGAATCCCACAGCCCCCCACTTGCATACTATGTGACCCTGAGCAAGTCACTTAACTTCCTTGTGCTCCCAGGTCGCACCTGTAAACAAGCTTTCAGCTTAGTGTGTGTCTCCTGGTAAAAAAAAAAAAATATATATATATATATATATATATATATATATATATATATATTTGTGGGATTTCCGTATTTTCTAAACACAACATAATAAATTCCCACCTCATAAGGTCAAAGGTCTTGTTGCATCCTGTACAATTACTATAGATTTCTCCATTTTGTCTAGCATATTTAATAATGTTCTGCATGTGAGCAGTGCACTGTACATCCTTGTACAAACTCTGATTGATCTGAACTTATTAAATCAGATATTTGGGTTTCAATTCTGTTAGTTTGGGCAATTATTTTATAATCTATGTTTCGTACTGGTATTGGCTGGCAATTTTCAGATGAAATGTTATCTTTATTTGGTTTGGCCAGTAGCACTACTGAAGCTTCTAACACCGATGGAAGAATTAGCTTGTCACCAGCTATTCCATTAATTAATATTTCTAACCATGGAATAAGTATTTCCTTAAATGTAAAATTCAGCAGTATGCCCATCATTACCAGGTGATTTATTTATTTTTTAATGACTTCATTTAATTTCTTTTCATGAAAAGTTGGATTATCAAAGTTATTAATAAATGGAAAATCTTCTGTATAATTCAGTTTCATTTTTATTTTTTGTGTTGTGGTGTCTGGTTCCTGATAGTGTAATATTCCCTAAAGATTTGCCCAATTTCTTCATCTTTAGTATGATATGTACCCTACTTGTCTTTTAAACTTATTATAGTGTTCTTTTTTTTTTAGCTTGTAAGCTAGCAATTTACCAGATTTATCGCCATTGTAATAAAAATTTGTTCTGAGGATTTTAATGTATTTTACTAGTAGATTATTAATTCTGTCTTGAAATGTTTATTATTAAATTTCCTTATTCTCTTAATTCTAGTTGACCTTGTGTAATTTTTTGATCCATCTCAGCAAATTCTTTCTCCAATTGCATTGTGATTTTTTTTATTTAATAAAAATAATGTATGCACAAATGCTGACCTTAAACACATCTCATAATGAAGTACTTTTTGTTCTCCATTGTAATTTATGAAACCAAAAATTCCTAATAGCCTAAGTTGACATTTTGAATTACATTTTGATTCTCTAATAAATCATTTGGGAATCTCCACTGGAAGTTTATACTTTGAGATAATGTTAGTAACCGATCTAATAATATCATGGCATGGTCAGATATAGATATTGGTAATATGACACGTTATCATATTTAGTAAAGTGGAGCTAGAGCATAACATATAGTCTAATATGGAAAAGGAATTTGTGAATTTAAACCAGTATGAAAAAATGTTTTTGTTTAGCTCTCTCCAAATATCTATTAACTGTTGATCCTCCAAAAAATGTTTTAAAAAATGGACTTCCGGTGACGCAACGAGCCCAATGGCAGCCTAGTCGCACTGCTCTGGGACCCCGGATTGTACAATCTGCTAATCGAACGAAAAGCAGCCTGCTAGCCCTTTTCCTTCATGATCCTCCCTGCAGACTGCCTCCAGGAGAAGATGACTCCAACTTGGAAACCACATCGACTTTTACCAAAGCTGACAGGAAAAGAATCCTCAGCATACTGCATCGCATCAACTCTAAAATATCCTGTCTGCAGACTAACTTCAAGAAATTGGAGAATCATACCACTGCGGAAGAAACACACATGGAAACGCTCCAAAATGAGCATATGGCATTTGGGAGATCATTGGCTTTTTTTTGCACGACAGAGAGAGAGTTAACACAGAGAGCAGAAGATGCAGAAGCCAGGGCTCAGTGGAACAATATCTGAATATTTGGAGTTCCAGAGGGTAGCGAACAGGATGATACAATCGCATATTTGTAATTATGGCTACAACAAGAACTCTCCCTACCAGTGAACTTTGAATTCACCATTGAAAGGGTGCACAGAGCCCTCGCTCCCAGGCTCAAAACTGGGGCCCCCTCACGCTCACTAGTGGTTAAGTTTCTTAAGTTTACAACAAAAGAGAACAATTCTTCACCTGGCCTGGGACAAGAAGGATTTAAACCTTGATGGACAAAAGGTATACTTTGACGAAGATTTTCCTCCAGGCATGATGAATAAAAGGAAGAAAGTTCTTCAAGTAGTTAAATTGCTAAGGGAAAAGGGGCTAAAGGCATATCTTCATTACCCAGCCAGATTGTAGATGCAGGATGTTGAAGGCATACAGCTTTTTGAAAACCTACTGCAGACTACTCCAGTTCTAGAATGACTGGGGATATCCATTCCAGATACTAGTGAAGAGAAAGTGGAGCAGGAGATTGAAAGTCTGCTATGGGGTTTGGCACTAGGAGGGAGACATCCTCAGAGAAGAAGACATGACTCCCTGTTACCATTACACGCTGATGTGGCTCAGTGGATTCTCCCATGTAACTTACCCCCTTGAAATTTTAAGAAATCTCGAAGTTCGTTGATTTGAACTAATCCCTAAGACCTCCACTGAAGATTTTTTTTCCCCTCCCTAAGCACCACGGGAACTGGTCAGGCTAACCTGTCCAAATTTATGCTAGAAGCTTCCGGAGGCTGGCGAGTGTTATTACTCCTGGTTTCCTGGAGGGGGAACTGTTTATTGCAGGGACAAATTTCACCTGGGGGTTCTGATGGAACTGACCTCCTAGAATGGTTCATCCATATTTTGGTTCCCAGTGACTACACATAATCTTTCACCTGAACATGGGGAATTGGTTAAGAAGTGATACCTGCTAGGAAAGTTAATGCCTTAATCATTTTATCTCCTTTCCTTAAGGGAAAAGGTTCAATCTTTTTGTTACATTTTTAGATGAGTTTTACCAATAGTAAGTGGTTGCACCTGGCAATTAATCTTGGGCTAACAGGGCCTGCAATGTCTGTTAACTTGCAGGCCTCTAAGAATGTCTACAAAATTCTGCTAATAAGAATTACATCTGCGTGTCTAATGAAGCTAATTATGGAGCGCAGAAGGTTTCACTTATTACTGGAGGGAAAATGATTGGGCTTAACCTTTCTTCTCCATAAGTTATAAATCGTTATTTGTTTTATACAAAATTTTTGAAAAGATTAACGGTTTAAAGGCATACATTTTTTTCTACAAGGATGGCTTACGTCATTAAATGCATACAATCCTGGATTGACAGCCAGGTCTAGGATTCCTGCACTGGTCACCCTATTAAAAGGGAAGGCGTGTTTCTGCTGATGGCGGTTGGGAGAAACCCCTTGGCACATTGCGTGCCACACTCTTCACATACTTCTGAAGACCTTGCCTTTGTTACCTCCTCTGTGGCTGCAAAGGGACACAACTGGGCAATTAAGTTTGTCCTTTGGGCGTGTTTTTACCACCTAAGCCCAGGTCCTTTGGACCATCTGTGTTGTTGCTAATAATTCTTTAGTCTCCTGATGAGACTACTCTCATTTCATGTCCTATATAAGATATTGGTGTTTTGTTTTTATTGTATTATGTGTCTATGTTTGTCTTTTATGTAACGGGGAAACACTGGAAGGGGGGAGAAAAGAGGAAAGATTACGGATAGCACACCTACAATTTAAAAATGGGTTCATTGAATATATGTATAGTTAATGTGAAAGAAATTGATAATGTTATAAAAAGGGCAAGAATTCTAAAAGAATTGAGAGACTTATGATGTGATGTTGCATGTTTACAAGAAACAATGCTATCTCTCAAAGAACACGACAAGCTAAGAAGATCTTGCGTGGACATGGGTTTTTCAGACTCTCACCCAACTGCATCTAAAGCAGGAATTGTGATCCTGGTAAAAAAAGGTCCGTCTTTCACACCAAAGACTGTGCTTAAGAAGGGTACAGGCAGATGGATTTTTGTATTGGGTGAATTCAGAGGCATCCCCATTAATATTGGGTCTGTATACACTCCTACCCCTTCCTCAGGGGAATTCTTTTTAGAAAACTGTTCTCGACTTTGGCAGGTCTCCCCCCAGGACATCTTGTACTGGCCTGAGACTAGAATAGTGTAGAGAGCCCTAGCCTTGATAGAGTTCCACCGGGGCAGGGTGGACTGGGGTCCTGTCCGAACCTTAGTTAATGAAGCAGGTATGGTGGATCTGTGGAGGTGGCAACACCCTACTGTAAAAGACTTTACCTTTTATTCCCCTGCCACAAACACCTACTCTAGATTTGACCTGTTTTATACATGGCGTTCAGAAACACACCTCTTTAGAATGATTCAGATTTTTTGGACCATGCTATGGTTCGAATGCGGGTGGAATGGGACTCACCAAAGCAAAGGGGACTATGGAGACTAGACCCTGGCCTATTAACAGATACGACCCTAGTGAATACACTTAAGGAAGAAATAAAATGGTATATAGAAGAGAATTCAGAACTAGAGACTCCATTGAAATTTATTTGGGATGGGCTTAAGGCATGCTAAGGGGCAGATTCATTAACCACATAGCTTATAGGAATAAATTACATAAAGCAAAAATTACAAAGGCTCTTAATATTTTAATGTCCCTAGAAACAGAACATAAGATATCACGTGACCCCCTTGTCTACCAAAAAATACTTAAAGATCAAGAAGATTATAACAAGTTAATGTTAAATCAAACCCTTAATTCCTTAAGATTCACAAACCAAAAATATTACGAAGAGGGGGACCGAGATGGAAAATTGCTGGCTATACGACTTAAAAAGCAAGAAATGGATAGATTTATCCCCAAAATTTAAAGGTTTTACAAAACCAGGAGAAATCTTAGACTGACCCTCAGAGATAGTGGGTGCTTTTGTGGATTTCTGTTCACACTTATATACTAGTGAGAGACAAACTGATCATCAATCGAAAATAGACACGTCTTTGCATCAGTTCAGCTCCCAAAGTTGTCCGGGGCCCAGATCCTTGGCCTAGAGAAACCATTCACAGCAAAGGAACTGAATTTGGTAATTTCATCTTTAAGATCGGGGAAATCCCTGGGTCCTGACGGTTACATAGCTGAATTTTATAAGACATTCTGGAAAGAATTGACTCCAGTTCTTTTAAGGGTATGTAAAGAAGCTCATGGTAAAGGGTCACTCCCAGAGACATGGATGGAAGCCATCATTTCAGTTCTTCCAAAGCCAGGGAAGGATCTTATTGAGTGTGCCAGCTATTGGCCAATATCTTTATTGAATACTGATGCAAAGATTTTTGCTAAATTGATAGAGGAAAGATTGAAGGGTATAATTCTGCTTCCGATACGTAGTGACCAGACGGGATTTGTGCCTGGCTGGCACATACAAGATAATATTAGACTACTATCAAATGTCTTGGAAGGGACTCACTCACTTCCCCAGCATAATCTCAAAGTAGTCATTGCGCTAGATGCAGGAAAGGCATTTGATCGCTTTGACTGGCAATATTTGAATAAAACTTTAGCTAAGTTTGGCTTTGGATCCAAGTTTAGGGATTGGGTTGACAATCTTTATTCGAATCCAGTAGCTCAGGTTAGAGTGGATGGCATTCTGTCAGAAAAATGTCATATAATGCGTGGCACCAGGCAAGGATGCCCACTTTCCCCGGATTCGTTTATTTTAAGTATGGAACTATTTGCTGCTAAAATAAGACAGTAAGACTCCTACAGGGGAATTCGGCTTCAGGGGGAGGAGGTCCGGATTTCCATGTGAGCGGATTACACTTTATTATATTTAGAAGATCCAAAGAAATTCGGTTCCCCTCGTCCTGTCCCTAATACAAGAATTTGGTGCCATCTCAGGGTTTAAAATAAATTAAACTAAAACTGAAATGCTCCCTATTCCCAAACCAATGCAGGGCAATCTTCCACAAGTGGGACATTTCAAGTGGGCAAATGAGGGATTTTGCTACTTGCGAGTTTGGTTTTTGGATAATATAGCTAAATTAGAACAGACTAATTATCTCAGACTACTTCAGAATATACAACTGGATTGTAATAGGTGGACGGAATTACCCTGATCATTTTCGGCAGTATTGAAACAGTACGAATGAATATTTTACCCCGGTTATTATTTTATTTCACAGTATTACTAATTGGACCACCTGCCTCATTTTGGAAAAGTCTAAAATCAGCTACATCTAAATTTCTCTGGAACCATAGACCACCCAGGGTTAAGTGGCAGATATTGCAGTGGGCTAAAGAGAAGGGAGGTTTTGGACTTCCACATTTTTTTAAATATTACTGGGCAGCTCAGCTCCGAGTACTGGCACAGTTATGGCCAACATGAGTCAGCCTTTATGGGCAGTCCTAGAGAAACCAGTGGTGCCCAGGGTTCAGTTGGTAGATATCATTTTTATGGATCATGCAGGTTTATCAAAACTGTGCATGAACAACCCATGGTCAAAGATATTAAAACAGGTCTGGATGGGGGTTAACAAAAATCTGGGTCTGCAAGTGAGAATTTCTGCCCAGACCCATATTCTGACTTGTCTGAATTTTCTTCCAAATTACACAGATTTGGGTTTCTCCAAGTGGGAAAAAGCTGGTCTTTCTTCTATAGAGCAATTGTTTGATTCACAAGATTTTAAAAGCTTTAAACAATTATCAGACGACTTCGGCTTACCTTCCTGAGAACACTTTAGATTCTTACAAATCCGTCATTTTTTAATAAGTAAAAGTTTAGGCACAGTGGAGGTAACAGTGAGTAATCCATTACTAAAAATGTTCTCTCATTATTGGTGGGGGGAGGGGTAAGCATCTGATTTCAAAGCAGGTAATTTTTTTTTCTAGTAGGGAACCTACCCTCATGGGGAACTTAGAGGCATGGTGGTCTACAGAACTTAATTATGCACCAGGGGAGAAAGATTGGCTCAAATTTGGGAAGGGGTGCATGCCACCCCAGCCTTACCCACATGCAGGGAGTTCAGGTGGAAAGTCAATTTAAGATTCTTTCGCACCCCAACTATAACAGCACACTATGGAGCTATGTCAACAGACCAGTGCTGGAGGGAGTGTGGAGAGAAGGGTACCCATACTCATATTTTTTGGAGTTGTCCTAAACTCAAGACCTTCTGGCATCAAATAATTCAAACTTGTGAGCGTATATTCCACATACAGTTTTCAAGGGAACCCATGTTTTGGCTGCTGGGTCTCCCACCCCCATATATTAAGACCAAAAGTCACAGATATTTATTCTGGATCTTTCTAGCAGGGGCACAGAAAGCGATTACAAAATGCTGGTTAAATGAAACCACTCCAACCCTCGATCTGTGGTACTCTATCTGCAAACAAGTGCAGGAAATGGAAAGAATTACGGCCCATTTAAGAGCTCAGATAAGAAATTTCTGGGGAGATGGTTACCATTCTTTCATTACCAGGCAGAGAAAGAGAATAAAACAGTTTTGGAAATCCTAGCTTTGAACTCTGGATATTAAGATTGGGTAATGAATGGAGAGGTGGTCCCCTCAAGGGGTGAGAAACCTTGGAACCTTGAAATCGGGGATGTAGAATTTTTAAATACTCAGAGACGTTATGGTACAACCTAGGAATAATACCCAGGGCATAACCACTGATAACTCATAACTTTATAATAATTATAATCCTATAAAACAAGGGGGGGGAGGGAAGAGAAATAGTGAGAATATAAATATAATTTTAGCCCCATTGGGTCAGACCCCGAAGGCTATATCCTATAGGAATTTTAGGTGAACCTGCCCATTACTCAGTATCTTAATACATAATGGACCAGAATGCAGTTTCTCAGCACCTCTGGTGTCACCACCTCCAACCTGTGTTTACAGTGCTATATTATATTTATGTCTTAATTCTCATCCCCTTTTCTGTTTTCTTTTTGTTTATTTGGCTTGGACCAGAGACGTAAATGTTGTCATGTATAACAAGATTATTAAATCCATAACTCTTCCCAAGATATCAAATTTGGGGGGGAAGGGGCTTATCACCTCTCCCTCTTATGTTTTTAGAAAGGGGAATATGTCCCTGGTTTAGGTGTATTATCATTAGTATTACCCTTTTTTCTCTGAAACCCTATATGTCAATGTATGCTTACTATGTAACTTCTTTTTGTCTTTTTTTATTTCTGTCGTATGTATTTTGTCGAATGAAAATGGAAAATGCAACAAAAGTACTATTTCAAAAGAAAAAATGCTTTTAAAAAAGAATGTTTTCTTATCTTGTTCGGTTGGATGAGATGTCTTGTCAAGATTCATGTTTTCATAGGCATAGCCACTCATTATATCACCATCCCGTGAAGGGTTTTACTCCTTAATTACATGTGCCAAGAATGTTAAGCAGTCTATAAATGGAACATAGACAGATGCCAAAATCATGTGTTGACGCACAATTTCTGCTTTCACCTTAATTATTCTGCCTTCTTGTTCTGAATATAAATCTGTAAAATGAAAGTCCAGTCCCTTGTTTGAGTGTTGCACTGCCGCAACTTCTGCTAGTGCCAGTACTATAATAAACTCATTATACCCATAAAGTTTTGAATTTTCCAATTTCAGTTTGTTCCTATGTGTCTCTTGTAAAAAAAATAATCTATTCTTTTGCATGTGATAGGAGCCATCTTCTTTTCTTCCCTGTATTTGTTCCGTTTATGTTACATGATTCAATCTTATTTCCTGAGCCCCCTTGTTTTATTAGATTCAGCTATCATTATTCTTTATTCATTTCAACATATTTGACCTGCGCAAACCACTATTCTTTAGCTATACCCTATTTTTACCTATTTTTAAAAGGATGGTAACTACTAATATCTTAACCATCTAATAAAGTTTATAAACAAACATGGACCAAAAAATCCATTACTTAAGAAAGTGAAAATATTTAACTTGGACATAATTCCAATGTACCAAATTGAAAAGGCATAATTGTAAACCTTAAGGTTGTGAAGACAAAACTTGCCCTCCCACCCCAAAGCTATGCCTATAAAGCAAAAACTCAAATCCAATGTGTACAGTATTAGGCTTATCTGTACTATTCTGGCTATAATTATACATAAATAATTTTACGAAGGTAAAAAAACCACTCTATATATGCATGATATGATAGCCCCAGTTCACAAAACAAAGCCACCTGAGCTAATACTCCAAAGCTCCAAACACCTTTTGGCATCTGCAAAATTCTCTCAAAACTTTACATCTGTAACTTAAATCATAAAGTATAGATCCATTTCTCTTTTCATTTAAAGTAAAGCTTAACATTCTTTCCATTTTCTACACTCATGATCTGCTTATATTTAGTCCATCTCATCCTTTTCTTTTTTTTATTATGCTCTTTTGCCCTTTGTTCTGATGCTATCAGCCATCTTCCTGCACCTACCTTGCCCTCCAATTGCCACCATCCTCCACCCTCACCGATACTCCCTGGCTTCCCCCCTAGGTTGGGGCCGTGGTACCGCTGTCCGCACGTCTACGACGGGGAAAGGTGCCAGCTACCCGGCATTGCCTCCCTGGCTTCCCCCCCAGGACGGGGTTCAGGGCTTGCAGTGGCCCACAGCATCATAATTAAGTCAGTGGAGTGGCGGAGAGCCATACAGGCCAGCACAGAGGCAGCATCATGAGTCAGGCTCAGGAATTTTTTGTATGCCCACTGAGGAGCCGGATGTGCACTTACGTCAGCGCACTGAATGCAGATGTCCACCAGCTCCCCCCCCTTTGTGAATGCGCCGCTCTCTGCTGAACACCCAGCCTCCTCTGGGTGTCACTGCAATGCGGAGCTTGTCCCTCACCCACCCTGAAGGAAGGAGCGCTGTCTCAGGATGCTTAATCCTTCCTTCCCCCAGCCAGCCCCCAGCGGCCTGAGTCCGCTCTCGAACCCGGGTCGCCGGTGTGGCGCGAGGTGTGGTGTCCAGCACCTCAACCCTCAGCAACACTGGGCCAGCCCTTCTTATCCTTTTCAAGCAAGCTACTTTGTCTCAGAGGGGACACTCAAAATGAAAACACAATTCATTTCATAAATCCAAGTTTATACTCATCAGTTCTAAACAAAAATTTTGTGGAAGTCTTAATTTTAAATGGCTGTTTGCTTCCACTACATTTTCATAGGGTAAAGATTGTCCATTTTGGACCTCTTTTAATTTTGTAGAATAAGTCATATAAGCTTTGACATTATTTGTCCATAGTAATGTTCTCAGTTAGTCAAACTTTTTTCTCGCAAAAACTAGCAGTCAGGCTAGCCCCTAGGAAGGCTGCAAAACTCTGCCTGAAGTTATTTCTATTAATTTAAATGAAACTTTGATTCCATGTGTGTACTTTTGAGTGAGTAGCTGGAGCCCTGTAATTGTAACATACAGGAAGAGGAGCTGTAGTTCCTTCAACGCTAGAGTTTATCGTTTTAAACTGTTGATCGCTTGATATTTTAGAAGCTTGACCACATAGGAGTGATTAAAGCATATTTTTATACACCAAAATGCTATATTTGTGACAGGGATCGGCCCGTGACCCCAGTAATTATTTCTGGGTCACCCTCAGCTTATTTACTCGGCCTTAGGCGAACAAGGCAAGCATGAGCTAGCAGGTTAGAGAAATAAGATAACTAGAGATCATAACAATCCAGGTAAGACGCTAGGCCTCTGACACTAGGTCTAGATGTAAAAGTGCCAGTGTGATACGAACAGGGACTGTATCTAAAGCACCTTGAGGACTTACTAAGCTTTATATTGACCAACCTCTCCCTCCTGTATAGATTGCACCTATTAAAGCTAAAATGTTAAAACAAACTGTAAACATCGAAGGAGGTATGGATGTCCTGTGTGCTGAATGTTTAATGTACACAACAGCTGAGACGACAGTTACAGACCCCTTTACTTGTTAAAAAAAAAAAAAAATGCAGGCAGAACCTTGAGCTGCAGATAGAACTAAATATGTTTTCCTTGCGATTACAGGCTCTGGATCAAAAACAATTTGAAATGGCAAAGAAACTAAATATAAATATAGATGGGCCTACCACAACCACAATTGCAGGTGGTGAGACTATGATACAGGAAACAGTAGGAAGTAATATGGGGGGTTAAAATTAACAGAAATTAATGTGGAAAAAAATATAAAAAAAAATTATACACAAAAACTCAGGAAATATAATAAATAGATCAGTATCAGCTGGAACCAATGGTGCAGAAACTAGAAAACCCAAGATTTCCAACACTGTTACTAAAACCAAGATACCAACTAAAAAAAGAACAAGGGAAGAGGAACAACCAGAGGGAAAGGAGGACATTGGTTTGAAGTGCAGGCAGCCAAAGTAGCCAAACGAGGTAGAAGGGCAGATCAGTTTATACTTCCCCTGTTTAACCGTTTTGATCCACTTATGACACCAAATGAACAACAGATAAACAACACCCCCAGTAGTGACTGTGCACTGGAAGAATCAACATTAATAGGGCCAAATCAGCAGGAAAGCCCCTGTATTATTGCAAAATTACATACAGTAACAAATAATGACAAACCCTTGATTGACCTGGGTGATGAGGGCGAACAAGACCCAGCACCAATGCAGACTGAGGACCAACCAGTCAATAGAGGGGTTGTACTTCTGGGTGATTCAATTATTAAACACCTTGATCGAGTAATATGGGACCCAGATAAAGCAACCAGAACACTTTCAAGTTTCAGTGGTGCCAAAATAAGTGACATCACTAAGATGGTAGATAATATACTGAAAGGAACTGACATTAATCCCCTTGTTGTTGTACATGCAGGGTCCAAAGATTCCTGGCACGCACAAGTCAAAATATTAAACAGGACTTTATAGCGCGCATTGAGAAAAGCTGCGAAGTGGTTGTATCGGAAATTCTCCCAATACCTAAATCATCAAGGCAACATCGACTAAAGATTACAGACATTAATAACTGGCTAAGAAAATGGTGCGTGGAACAAAGTATAAAATGCATCACTCACTGGGAAGAATACTATGGGTGCCAAATTTGTACTGTTATGATGGGTTGCACTTGAGTAGAAGGGGAAGTAGGATGCTCGGCGAACACATTGAATCTATTATAAACAACACTTTAAACTAGAGGCTTGGGGGAGAGATGTAGTGATGATGTCTCTCTTAACAAGAACTGCGTAGTACCTACAAACATAACACAGTCGCCATATAGACATGAGAATAATACAAACGACGGGTGACAAATATGGTCATGATGTGGGGATGCTACTTTTGAATGCCAGAAGCCTGAACACCAAAATGGACGAGCTGCAACACATACTAACAGAAAATAACATAACAATCTGTGGGATAACAGAGATGTGGGGCAAAGAAGGCAACTGGAACGTAGAAATCAAGAGCTATAATAGATTTCACAAAAACAGAACATATCACTGGGACGGTGCAGTAGCCCTTTACATAAACGAGGTCAAGGCTTTTGAAATGTACGATAGTGGGGATAAAGAGACTGAACGTATTTGGGTAAAACTACTGTAAATTTTAGAAATAATAATCTTACAGTAGGATTAGTATACCGCCCACCAAGCCAAACAATATAAAAGTGCAATAATCTGCTAAAAGTATTACAAACCAAATATATTGCTGGTGTCTTTGATCTCCTTTTTTTTTATCACATCTATCCTTCTCCTGTCCCCATATGGCCCCCATCTGACTGACTCCCCCAGCTCTGTGCCCCGGAATTACCGGGGCTTACCTTCACCCAGTCCAGGGGCGGTGCCTGCAGAGAGTCTGTCACCATCCTGCCGCCAGTGTTTTTCTGCTTTTCTCCCCATTTTGCCCAAGGACCCCAGGAGAAGTACGCATGCGTGTGGCGGCACGCATGTACCTTACAGCCCCGGTAACAGCCCTCCTCCACCCGCCCCATTGGCCGATCGCCAGCACCCTTGCTTACGCAGACCCTCGGCCTCCACCAGGTGGTAGTCATGAGCGAGGGATGCCACCCACCTCCCTGGAGAGGAGAGCTACCTTGACGGCTGCTCCATCCAGCTCTGCCCGCCCCCCGTGTTGACCTCCAACTACCCAGGCTCGCCGGCGTGTAGACTGGCCAACTTTTAACAGCAAGGTAGCATAAAAAAAAAAAAAAGTTCATTGACTTATTTATCCAACTAAATCTGGAGCAACTGGTTCATTATCTAACAAGGAGGTCAAATAAACTGGACTTAACTTTGACAAATTGTGAGGAGATATTTCATGAAATAAGTTACTTCTGCTACTTGGAGATTCAGACCATAATATGGTGACTGCTCTTTATAAAAAACAAAATAATTCACACAAAAGGAAATACCTTATTAAAAGATTTTCACATGGCTGATTACCAGAAAATGAAGTTGCATTTAGAAAAATGGAATTGGAAGAGGGAATTAGCTGATACTGACCTTGAAAATAGTTGGCACACAATTAAACAACTTGATTTTTGTATTGACAAATATTTCCCCATAAGTCCTAAATACAGCAGAAACCAACGTGTCCCCCCCCAATGGTGAAATAAAAAAATACAGAAACAGATGCACAAAAAGAAAATGTTGTTTCATAAATATAAGAGAACATCCCCTGAAGTACTGGATAAACTTAAGTCCTGCAATAAAAAATAGAGTATGATAAAAAATTCCAAGAAAAATCCCGAACTAAAATTAATTACCAAAATTAAAAAATAAAAAACAATTCTATAATTATATTGGTACTTTAAAGGATAAGCAACAAACCATAGGACCCCTTCTGACAAACAAAGGTGTAATGACTAATGAGGAGGACATAGTGGAGACACTAAATAACTACTTTTTTGAGTGTCAGTGAGCCAAGTGTCCATCGGACCAATCAAGTGGTCTTGACTAATGACTGTCCAATAAATATCAGTACTAATGATGTAGAGCACATTATGTACTCTCTAAAAGCCAGTAGCTCTCCACGGCCAGATGGTATACCCCCACCAAGACTTCTCCAGGAACTAAGCATACAGATCGTAGGACCACTCACAGTCCTCTACAATAAATCCATCCAGGAACGAAAAACATAAGGAATGGCAGGTAGCAACTGTTACAGCAATTCATAAAGGAGGAAAAAAAGATGACTAAAAAAAGTACTGACCTATCCGCCTAACTTCGGTAATCTAAAAGATCATGGAACAACTACTAAAGGGGCTGAACATGAACATTTAAAAGGGAAGGGCCAAATTGATCATAGCCAGCACAAATTTATTCCTGGTAGATCATGTCTGACAAACCAAATCAACTTCTTTGAGCCTATAAGCCAGGTCTTGGATAAGGGCATTCCATGTGATGTAGTATTCCTTGATTTTACTGAAGCATTTGACTGTGTCACATTATGCACTAATACAAGAATTACAGAAGGTGGGTCTGTCCCTCAACATCACAAACTGGATTAGCTCCTGGTTAGGAAATGGATATCAACGTGTGGCAATCAAGGGTTACTGTTCTAAATGGGGCAAAGTGACAAATGGTGTCCCTCAAGGATCTGTTCAGGGCCCCACACTTTTTAATATTCTGGTTGCAGCAATGACAACCTTAGAAAATGTATGGCTGGGCTGGCCCATCGGCGCAGCGGTTGGATTTCCGCATGCGACGCCAGCGACCCGGGTTCGGGAACAGACCTGGGGCACTGAAGGGCCGGCCAGGGGAGATGGATAGAGCATCCCATGGACTGCTCTCCTTCTCCGGGGGGGAGGCTGGGGAAGTGCCTGGAGCATCGGCGACCCCTGGAGGCCAGGAAGGCGCAGCTACCAGCGCCAGTAACGCTCAGGAGGCGGGCAGGACGCTAGGCGCCATTGCACAACCTCTTCTCCCAGAAAACCGGAAAGAAGACAGCTGCCTGCCGCCTTCCATGAAGCCCGCCACGCTTCAATTAGCTCCTCAGGCCAGCCCTCCGACCTATTCCGATGAGCATGCATGGGAGAGGCCGCAGCCCCTGGCTGGAGGCTCACGTCGTATTTGAGGAAGTGGAAGTCATGGTCCGTGACTGGGCAGATAATACCGGGCGGCAGGCAGCTCGGGAGGAATAAATAAAGAATTAAAAAAAAAAAAAAAAGAAAATGTATGGCTATCAAAATATGCAGACGACTGTAAGATTGGGGGGTTTGTAACATCAATAAGTGGCAGCATAAATATACAAAAACAATTGGACACATTTTATGGATTGGAGCAAGACAAAGCACATGCAATTTAATATACACAAATGTAAGGTCATGTACCTTGGTAAGAACAACCAACTCTTCAGTTATAAATTGGGAACTGTAACACTGCAGACAATTCAAGAAGAAAAAAGACTGTAGTACAATAATAACAAATGATCTCAATTTTGAGAGGAATACCATTCTGAAGGTCAAAAAGTGTAATAAAATAATAGGTTCAATTATACCTAACATTAAAAGCAGAAAGCAGGAACTTTTAATCTCGCTTTATTCTAGTCTTGTTCGTCCACACCTAGAATACTGTTAGCAGTTCAACAAACCACACACTATAAGAGGCTGTAAACTCATAGAAAGTGTCCAGAGGAAATCTGCTAAAAAGATGGAACACCTGAAAACTATGGATTACAATATGAGACTTAAAACCCTTAGCATATATACAGCAGGATACAGGCAAATTTGTGGTGATCTATGCTTAACATATAAAGCTGTGAAAAAACAAAAAACAAAAAAAACTCTTATCTGGGGGCTACCATGGGGCCAGCTTTGAGTGAAGTCAAAGCCAACGCTAGAAATAATGGCTACAAGCTTGAAGGGGGAGTTAATAAGAACTACTAAAAGAAGTAACTTTTTCACACAGAGAGTTGTAAAAAGTATGGAACAGCTTGCCTTCACACGTAGTCTCAAGCTCTAATATTGACACTTTTAAATAGAGATTAGATGTATAAATGGGAGACGGGAAATACAAATACCACCTATGAGAAGGTGGCGAGTTCTTCAAAGGGCTAACACCCTATTGAACTCGTATGAAAACCTATGAACTAAGTTTTGTGGTAAATCCTGATTGAGTGCTACCCTTTGACCTTTAAAGTCCAGCCTGTTTTAATGTACCTCTCTCATCAGTGTGTTTTTTCTTGACTTCTCATGAATTTTGCTTTTACCACCCAAGGTGGTTTATCAGGTCTAGTCCATAAAAACTTATAGGCCCAATCTAATTCGGTTATATGGGCTGCTAGCATTTTCTCCTACATAAACAGTAAAGATATTTTGTAGTGTCACTGTCCTAACTCTCCGGTTTCTCTTTTAGTCTGATATATTTTCCCCTTCTTGCCCTTGATTCTGCATCAGCAACTTTTATCTTTAGATATTTTATTTTACCTTCATATTTAGTTCATAGTTTTGTTTTGGGACAGGGTGTCATCCTCAGTTAATGAAATATGTTTTTTCTGTTTCAGAAATTCTTTTTTGTGCTGCTTAACTGAACATATCACTTCCCCTACTTGATATGTGTTAAGGTTTTAATTTGCCCAGGTAATAAAGTTAGAAGGGCAGAGCTGGCCTTTTGTCTCCTTCAGGTTTTCATACGTTTTGTCTGCCCATATAGGTGCAACATTGTCCCATTTTTCTTCTGTCTCATTTTACAGGACAGATCTCTTCCCTTGGAGTCTCATTTTACAGGATGGATATCTTCCCCTGGGGACTTATTTGTATCAGTTGTTTCTTGTAGAGTAGTATTGTTTTTTTACATGTTCACTGGAGCTTTCAAGATTCAGCACCTGTCATAAAAGTGCCACAGGGAAGCTCAGAGCTGTAGCCTTCTGGATTATCCTAATTTGCTAATTCTCCAGATTTATTTTTTTGGCACTGTATTGGGACAGTTTATCTGAGAGTGTATATTTTTCTCATTGTTAGACACCTCCTATTTGTCTCTGCAGTCTTCGTCCAGTTTTGCTGATGTTAGCATTTGCCCTTTCAGTACTTTCTAGAAGTTTGTTTATTAATTCTAAGTCTTCTAACTGTAGAGATACAGTAGCTGGTTGTTCTGCTTGTTCCTTACCCAAATCATCTCAGATTTGCTTCAGTGCAAATTTCTGCTTGTTTACTATGCTCATTGCTGCATTTTCAGTCACACTGAAACCAAATGGCTTTTCCTCTATTATTGCGTCTTTTTGATGCCTAAACCGGGCTGCGTAATGGAAAACAAAGGTAGCTTTATTCACGTCAGTAAATCCAGTCAGTTCCCAGTGTTCCTTCGTAAACTTGATTGAGCTGTCTGCATCTTTTGCAGTTTGACTCCTCATTGCACAAGGAAAATTTGGTTGACCCTAAGAGAGCTATTTGGGGGTTTCCTCAGTAAATTTTCTCCCCTTTTTCTTGGAAGTTTTTGGGTAGGGTCTGGATTGAGATGTCTGTTCACTCTTAGAGGTTCAGCTATGTCTTTGGAGTATAAAATGCTGTAAATTCCAACACTGTAACACTGTCTCCCATAGGAAATGTTCCTGCTACCGCCAGTCTTGGACAGTTAGGGTAGCTCAGTTTCTGTCTTTTTAAAATAAAAGACTGGTCATATATTCAATCTTAATAATGCTTCTTCAAGACTGGAATTTGGGGGCGGGGGGGTGTGTCAGGCTGTAACATGGCAGATGCAGTCTAGCTGAACTCCTCATGGCACATTATTTTAAAACATTTTTGAGGCACCCGCGTTAAACAAAAGGCAAATTTTGGACAGTTAATCTGTATGAGAGAGGTAAATGGCCTCGGGAAGACAAAAAAACAAGCAATTGAAACTCCGTTTGAGCCTGCAGACCCAACTAAAGAATCTCGCCGAGGGCAGGAGGCATGCTCAAAGGCCCCAGAGGCCGAAGTCAAAACACGCACCATGATGGATCTGGAAAGATCGCTAGCAACGGTTTCGGCTACCCTGGCACAAATGCAGCATGAGACGAAGGCTGGATTTACAAACATCACCGCCCAGATAACTCGTCTCCAGAGTGTAGTCACTGGCCTTTCTGAAACAATAGCCACTCACTTGATGCAGATATTCGAGTTGGAGCATCGGGTGGGGTACCTGGATGATACCCTGTTGGTAGTAACAAATGAAAGGAACAACTTGCAAAAGGCAATAGAAGAACTATCGGCTCGAGTAGACTATCAAGAAAATGGGTCCCAGTGTTCAAATCTATGAATTGTGGGACTTATTAAAGGTGTGGAGGGAAAAGACAGAGAAAGGCCTACATAAATGGTTAGTGGAAGAACTGAATCTGCCTCAAGAAATGTTGCAACGTGAGGTGGAAAGTGCGCATAGGATAGGCCACGCTCCTAATCCTGGAGAAAGACTGCGACATTGTCTCATTAAATATTTAAGATACACATATAAAGAAGCTATTCTGAAAAGGGCCAAAATGAAGGGGCCCATCTTGCTTAATAACATCAAAGTGCACGTGTTTCAGGACTATAGCAGAGAGTTGCAAGTAAAAAGACAGCAATTCAACTCCATCAAGTCTAAGCTTTATTCAGTGGGATGGACATTCGCTTTTATGTATCCAGCCAAGCTGCATGTGGACAGGCCAGGGAATGTGTCAAAATTCTTCACTTGTTCTAAAGTCGCTGACTGATGGGTTGAGGAGGAATCCAAATGAAAAGCCGGAAGGTCGCCTGCTAACCCGAATGATGCAGATAACAGCTAAGTACAGCTTGCCTATATAATTTCATTGGGACAGATTTGGGCTACAGAGTGGGGTTTAAGTTGCTATCCAGGATGGTTGCTTGCTTTTTGCACCGCGTGAATTACCATCATGTTCTACGACTTAGCCTGGAAGGTAGAGTCCCGGATCACTCTCTGCATGCCCGGTTGAAAATACTCCATTTTGTTGCTGTAGTGACCCCGTTGCCTCCTTATTAGAGTTCTGAAGTCGCTAGTTCACTGTATATTGGTTTGCCATCTACACTGACTTGATGGCACAAAGCCACTGGGAAGCTTGGAGTCCACCCCCCCCGACCATGCCTGGGGACATGGGTACTGATTGGGTGGGGGCTAACTTCTAAAATCACTCTTCTTTTATTGCTCAGTTTAAATTCTGGCTGCCTTAAATTTGGATCCTTTTTAAGGAGTGAATTCGGATGCTCAAATTTGTGTTGGGATTATAACCTCATTACCTGTGCCATGCTGTACTGGGAATGTTTTGTTACTTTCGGGTGATCTCTAAGTTTAAATGACTGTTTATATTTACTGAGCCTATGCAGTGTGGCTTGATAATTTAATCGAACAGTGTTATACCCGATTCTTATCAGTTAGAGTTCTTGTTACTCAAATGTTTTATGCTTCGTGTTTCATTACCTAGTTTTTGCAATAGCTGTCTTATTTGAGCTGCAGTCTATTGTTATTGGGGTCCTTACGATAAATGAGTAGTTTGGAAAGTGCTCTCCACTAGATAGGGAATGGTAATACTTAAAATGTTTGTTTTAATGTTTTCCAACTGTTTGCATGGGACTGTTTTCAGGTGCAGTCAGGCCGGAGATGGATAACGGTTACATATTAATAGGGGGCTGAGGTGTCTTAGTGTTTTAATAGTACATTTAGTAAGCGGGGAAGTGAAGAAGGTTGGCTTGGGGGTTGGGAGGGTCGATGGTCCTGCCACCCAGTTGATGTCAATATTGCTGCACGTGTCTTCTGGATAGGGCGAGCACTACTCCCCTCTCGAATACTGATTGGGGGAGGGAGCTATTGAAAGTTGGGGTAATTGGGGACAAATGCTGGATGTTACTACTCGATGTCAACCTTTTTTTCACTTCTGTATGATGCTAAACTTCAATACATGTTACAGATGGAACTTTCTGAGAGCAACCCATTTTGTTTGTATGTATCTGACTGCAGTTCTCATGCTGCTTGCTTGAATGGTGTGATTATGGCTAGGTAATTTAAGGTAGCAACATGAAACATAAATGGGCAAAAGCCAGTGATAAAGAAGAAACGATTCCAGGCTGAGGTTAAAAGAGCAAAATGGCAAGCAATACTCTTACAAGTGTAACTCCCTTGTTCCCAGGGGTTACTAGAATACCACTTAGAATCAGTGGCAGCCTGGCAGGCAAGGAGAGGCAGCTTTTGAGATGCCAGTTAAATGGGTTTCACACTGTCACACTCTGTTTTCAGTTTCTGCTGAGCTGGAGTGATGATGTCACCTTAGAATTCTCGCAGCAGCATAAGCCACAATGGAATGCTAGCTGCAGGGGTTAGCAGTAGAACGTCGGGGAATTCAGTTCAGTCTTAAGAGAGCAGTCTATGTGGAGACTCAGGAGAATGAGTGCTGCAGAGTGCAGCTCCTCAGAGCCTAGCTCTGATATAGAGCTACCTCAGAAGAAGGGATTGTGTGTTCTCACCCCTAGAGAGGAACACAGAAGACCTGTAGAAGGAAGTGGTAGAGACCGTTCCTAGAAGTTGTTCCAGGACCCTATCCCTGGAGGGATGGGGGAGGGGGAATTCCAGGACTTCAGGGGCAATCCCCTGGTCCAGCCTGGAGAGGGAGAAGCTGCCTGAGAGTTGTTTTGTTCTGTGAGTACCAGAGATTGTGTTGTGGGAAAAAACCCTGGGGCACCTGCATACCGTGGTGAGTTCTTCTTTGATAAAGAGACTTTATTTTAAGTAAAAGTATCTGCCTACTGTGGGGTCAAAGAGAGACTTGCCAAGTACAGAACTTTTAAACTGTGTATGACTTAGAAGCATCTGCAACAGTGGGGGTCTAGGGTAAAGACATAGCCACATAAAGAACTTTTAATGTCAGGACACCTCCAGTGAAAAGTAGAACATTAAATGTGAAAAACATTTTGAGAGAGCTTCTACAAACTGTGTTTCAGAGAAAGGTGTTGTAACCAAATGGATGGCCGAGTATAGATTTGGGAGCAAAAGCTGGGAGAGACCCCCCCCCAATCTGGAGTAACCAGGTTTACCTCTCCAGGTTCAGTTTGGGCACCTATGTTTTCTCTCGGCGCACTTGGCCAATGCCTGAGGAAAGCACCCAGATGTGGGATTTTGGATTTTCCCTGAGAGCTGGAATGTGCTTGTGGGTGGTTTAGGGAGCCACCATCAACCTTCATGCAATATGGAAAAGTGTCCTAGTACTGGCTGGGGTTCCAAGTCAAGGAAAATAAGAGAAGTGCACCAGGTCGGGCCATGTGTGCCCAGATCCATTCAGAGTCTGAGGGTTCTTAATGAGGAAGTGTACTCTGTACCTCAGTAATCTGCATTACCGGTGAGAGTAGCCCTGTGGGGGTCCGTCTTTGCTTTGTTATTCTCGGTGTTATGTGAATAAAAGCCACACTCTAGAATCCCAACCTGGTTTGGACAGTACAGTTATTGCTTCCAGTGTCCGGATTTACTTGGGTGCCACTGACCAGAAGTACAAACCTAGCATAATGCTGAGCAAATGTTTTCTCCCAGGGACCCAGGTTGATGGCCATGCTAAATGGTCCCCCCAGGTGTGAGCCAGGTAGTTGCCACACTTGGTTTGCCTGTCTAAGAATGGCAAGCTCCGTAGTAGAAGTAATGGGTCCACAGAGTAGTTGTGAGATATTTTTAATGACTACCCTCACCGCTCTCGGTGGCGCCTAGATGTGAGAGGAGCAGCCCTACTAGTAGAAACAAGGGGGGGCCGGTGGGGGAGGTTACACAAGAGAGACGCATGTCAGGGGGAGGAGCTATTAAAACTAGCACTGCGATGAGGGAGAACATGGGTCTTATCCACTTTCTTGTCTAAAGTCAGGGAAGTATCTGTCTGGTTCCCGCAGGGAACTCTGGTTAAGATGCTTGACCGTAGTATAGACTCTGCTGGAGGTATGCCTTGGTTAGGACCCAGGTGTTGGGGGTGGGAACCCTTTCGCTGGGGTCAATTTATGCACCCAATGTGGAGGATCCTAGCTTCTTTCAAAAACTGGCTGTGGACACGGCGGGGTGGACAGGCCCTTGGATCTTGGGTGGAGACTTTAATTGTGTCCAGGATGCTTTCTTGGATCGCTCTAATGTCATCCCGGTTCCCATGTCTAAAAATGCCCATGCTTTGGGGGAGCTGGGAATGGAATTTGGGTTGGTGGATGTACGAAGACACTTAAACCTCTCAGGTAGAGACTACAGCTTTTACTCCCACGCCCACCAATCCTATGCTAGACTAGACAGATTGTTGCTTAGCTTTTTGCTTTTACTGGTGGTTAGCACAGCCAATTACTCGACGATTTGTTGTCTGATCATGCCTCATTATCGATGGAAATGCCCCCTTCAGATTCCCACCCCCAGTGGTTAGACGATGGAGATTGGATCCACTACTTTTAAAGGATCAGAAGTATATAGGTGCAATGTCAGCCAGCATACAAGAATTCCTGTTTCAATAGGAGGGGGAACACTTCTCATCATATCAGATTGGAGGCTTTGAAAACCTTTGTTAGGGGGCAATCCATAGCCTTTTCAGCCCACACCTAAAAAATCACAGAGCAAGATAATTAGTAAACGCCGTATTAAAATTGAGGCCTCTGAGGCTGCCCATAAGAGAAAAACTACACTGTCTATATAGAGTGATCTAGAAACTGAAATGGCGCTTTAATACATTGAGTAGTGCCAAAGTTGAAAGGGCCATTCTACTAGTACAGTCTGGAACCTGCTTTGATGGGGACAGAGGGGGAAAGTACTTTGCTTGGCAGCTACGTAGGCAGGAAGGGGAAAGGCTGATTGGTCAGATCCATAACTCAGCGGCCCAACTGGTTCAGGACCCTTCAGCGATCAGTGAGGCTTTTGGAGCCTTCTATGAAGCCCTTTACACCTCTGAGGTGGACCCCCCCCAAGAGTTGGATCATTTTTTTGCAAAAGGCCCACTACAGACCCCAAGTGTTGAAAAAGCCTGTGAATTGGACATGCCTATTACTAGAACAGAGATCAGTACCGCCATTAAGGAGTTAAAAAGTGGGAAGGCGCCTGGACGGACTCCCTATAGATTTTTTCCAAACCTTCCATAATTTTGTGCTGGACCCCCTCTATAATGTGAAAGAGGACAGCCTTGCTGAGGGTGAGTTGCGCCCCTCCACATGGTCTGCCACCATCACAGTGCTCCCAAAACTGGGTAAAGACCCATCTTGGTGTACATCATACAGACCAATATCATTCTTAATGGCTGATTATAAGAACCTGGCAAAGTCCCTAGCCTCCACACTTGACACAGTACTCCTGGACATTATACACCCTGATCAAACTGGTTTTGTAAAGGGTCGTCAAGGCAAGCGTAACATTTGCAGAACCCTAAATATACTTTATAAATGGGAAAAAAATGTGCATTTGCATGGGGCAGCATTACTAGCGATTTGATGCGTAAAAAGCTTTTGACCATGTGGAATGGGAGGAGTTGTTCAAAGCACTGAGGAGGGTGGGTATTGGCCCGTCATTTCAGTCCCGGGTGAAAACCCTCTACATCATCCCCAGGGCCCAGATTGCTGTGAATGGTCTGATTACTCCTCCCTTGAATCTGGGACAGGGAACGAGGAGGCAAGGTTGCCCTCTATCCCTCCTTTTGCATGTACTCTTGCTTGAACCATTGGCCTCATCACTTGGGTACATCAAGGCATTAGGGGATAGTTGGGGGGTGACTATGAATACAAAATTGCACTGTATGCAGATGATCTGCTTTTGTACCTGCAACAACCCTCGACTGATTTACCAGTGGTCCACAAGTTGATCAAGGAAGAGGGGAAGCTATCAGGGCACAAAGTAAATTGGACTAGAAGTGAACTTCTTCCCATAGGGAAGCTGAGAGGTTGGCTCTTGTAGCTAACCTGGGTGGCCTTCAATTAGTCACTAAAATAAAATACCTGGAGAAACAGATTTTGGGCAGGATCAGCTCTCTATATGCCCTCAATTATAAACCTCTATTGCAAAAAATTACTGAAGATTGTGACAGGCAGCAGGGCCTTTCTCTGTCTTTAATTGGGAGGGTGGGGGTAGTGAAAATGACGATCCTGACGAGGCTCCTGTACAGGGTGCGAAATTCCTATACCTTAGGTGCCCCAGGGCAGGCACTATTGTGTCAGGACACCTAGTGCTGTTTAGTACCTGCCCAGTTGGGCACCTAAGATATAGGTGCAGTGCAGAGCTCTGTTTTTTATTTTTTTACATCCTCTGCATTCTGGCCATCCTTTTTTTTTCTTTTTTTTTTTGGTGTGGGGTTTCGCTGATGTCTTCCGGGAGCGGGAGGGCACCTGAAATGATAGCATGTGCAGCGCTGACACAGTCGCGAGATCTTCGGAAGTGGTGTCAGCCGACAGGCTCCCTGGGGCAGAGAAGTCAAGCAGGTGAAAGTCCCATCCCTTCCTTAGACTGGCATCTGCTTCAGCGAATCAAAACTGTTGAGAGAATCGTCAATCAGTCTGGAGGCGGGCTGCAGCAGTATGAGACCAATTGGGGACTGCAGAGTGATAGTTCGCCTGCAGCTTTTAATCCGTGTGTCTCAAGGTCTGCCCAAAGCGCTATTCTCCTGCTCCATAGAGGTAGGTCAGACTTGCTCTGTGTAGTAGTTACTCTGATTAGAGGAGCATTTGGATCGCGATTGCATATAAAGCTTGTGCGCAAAAAAAAAAAATGAAGTAAAACCTCTTTAATAGCTCATTACTGCTTTGGGGTGTAAAATGTGGATGGGCGGCGACTTCCTAGGGCGGGAGAGGAGGTGTGTATGAGACCGCAAAGGTCTGCATCGGAGGGGGAGATTCGATTCGGCAAGACGACAGAAATTAAATTAAGTGTTTGCATTCACTCGAGCAGGAGGATCAGGAATATTAGACCGGGGCAATGTCTTTATCACTTGCTTGCATCAAATTTAAAAATGAAGTTTGGCTGAGAGGAAGGGGTGGGGTGAGGCTATTTCAAGCAGTGAAAATACAAGCTCTCAGCTCTTCTGAGATAACTATTTGAGCAAATGTGCTGATCTGCTGCTACGTGACTGTGTACTGCATGTTTTTGGGATCCTAGCACCAGCTTCAGTCTCAAACTTGCAACCAACTCATGCAGTACTTTAAGCAAGTAGACTGCAGCAGAGTGAGGGGAGTAGTGGGACTCAGAGTGGCCATTCCAGTCAGTTTGCAGCCTACAGCAGTGTTTTTTTTTTTTGTAGTCAGTCAATGACTAGTTGCTGAGCTGAACTTGCAGGAAAATCTGTAGCCTCTCTGTCATTAAAATCTAGACAATCTACTTTGTTTTGTTTACCTTACCTGCTACAAAGGTTACCTTACCTAATAAAGAGCTAACTAAGCCTAAAGCCATCAAATAGAAAAGCTGTCTTTGAGTGTATAAATTCTTTGAGCTGAGCAAGGTACTAGTAGCTACAGTATTTGAAAAAAGATTAAGGGAACTACATCCGACCACTGTATGAGTATATAAATTTGAATCCATTACCTTATAGATAACAGATAAAGGGCAGGGGCACAGCCTACGGCAATTGTGGAGGTGCCATATAGCTATTCTCAGAGTTTAAAGGCAGCAGTATTTCTGTTTTTTTTGGCACTCTGTCACTCTCACTAATTGCTTGGTGGTCCAGTGAAGACTACATACAAAATTATGAAAACTAAGGGGCAGGAATGTAAGTGGTTTCTTGGGCATGTACTTTTTCTGATTACATGCCCAAGTGGGCATGTACTTTTTTCCACGAATTTCATACCCTGCTCCTGTACATCTACCACTCACTCCCCATTAAGGTCCCCAAGTCCCATTTTAAGCGCATAATGCACGGATTTTTATGGTGGGGTAAAGCAGCTAGAATAGGAAGAGTCATTTTGCAAATGCCACAGAAGCTGAGTGGGATGAGTCTCCCCAGTTTTCAATGGTATTACTGGGCCGCACAGCTGGAGTACTTACCCACCAGTTTGGAGGAATGTAAGCCTGGATGGCTGGCAATAGAGGAAGAGACATTGTCTGGCTCCATAAGGGGGGAGCTGCTGGCTGGGGCCCCTTGGCCTAGAGAGGCCTTGGAGGTGGTTAACCCCTTCACTGCGTCCACTTTAAAAGCATGGATGGAGGCCCACACCTGTATAAAACATAACCCTGCCCCCTCTCCTTACACGAATTTGGTATCAGCATTGAGGCTGAAAGGAGCTTGCACATAGCACTGTTACAGAGGCTTCTTCATTGGAGGCATAGAGGGCTAGCATTGGTGCAGCACCTATATGAAGGGGGAATAATATCAAGCTTCTCATACCTTTGCTCCAAATGGGGTATACCCCATGGAGACTTTTTTGTATATCTTAAGATTAAAAGTCAACTGGGGGACCCTTGAGTACATCCAGTGGGTGGGCCCCCCTCTGCCCTTTCGAGGAAGAGCTTTACAAGCCACAACCCAGCAAAAAGACACTTACCACCTACTACCAGACAATTCAGAGCACAGATTGTAGCCCTTTGAGAAAGGTAGAGAGTGCTTGGAGTGCTGATCTGGGTGTCCCAGTTGATGCCAAGATTTGGAGGCAGGCAAGCTGTCATCTGCTGTATTGCTCCAGGAGTAACAAGCTTAGACAACTGCAGTTAAATTTTATGTACAGAGCCTATATAACTCCTGTACAGCTCATTTGAGTGGCATGGGAGATTTCATTCACATGGCTCTAACATGCCCTAAAGTAGACCCCCATATTTTTGGCATGGTGTCCATCAGCTAATGGCAAGAATATTGGGATACCAACCCTCAAGTACACCTCTAGAGCTACTCCTAGGCGCAGATCCTTGCCACCCTAATGGTAGGTTGTCAAAACAACTTATGGTCGTTAGCCTTGATTAATGCTCGTAAGACAATAGCCCAGTGACGGTTGGCTTCCTCACCTCCGACCATTCAGCAATGGGTGAATAACCTTAAACAGTGTATAACTTTGGAGAGGGTCCAGTACACGGCACTTGGTAGGAGGCAATTCTTCATTGACATCTGGAATCCTCTTCTAATGGTCATCGAGCAATGGTTGTTCCCCACTTACTATAGTAATTAGCAGGGAACTGTGTTAATGCAGTCCTCTGCATTAATATATGTGTGTGTAACCTCTTGACATTATGTGCTGGCTCTAATCACGTGTTATATCTGGGTCACTGGTTTGTATGGATTGTGCCACCCCTATGATTTGTGCTTTGTCTATCTAGTCACTCTCATCTCTAGAATTGGATAATTGTACAATAACTGTATAATTGTGAATGTAACTTGTGCTGTAGTGAACTTTTGTAACTCCTGTTGTAACATCTTTTCAATAAAATATTTTGGAAAAAAAAGACTGGAATTCAAAAACATTCATACTAGTGTAGCAGCAGTGTAGTTACTTGGGCTTCTCTCTGCAACTCACCGTAGCATGTTAAAATAGCAAACCCAATTCAGTGACTCGAATATGAGTGACTCAATTTGGGCATCTATAGGAGCAGTGACAGAGAGTATAGAGTAAGAGCTGGGGAATAGCGACAGAGGAGGGAAAGAGCAGCGACTGGTAATGACTGGCTTTGCAAGAACTATTGGTGAAATACAGAAGTGCAGCTTGCTGATGCCGAGCTTGCTGCTTGGCGTGGCAGGTAGGGACACCGCCTACGGAGATGATGATCCTGGGCTTGGGACTGTCTACAGGTTTGTACTTTTACCGGTGTTGTTTTTTTTTTTGCTTGTTGCCTATCGTCTGGTTCTGGGGCTTCAGTAATCTCCCTGGTCCCCGAAAGCATGTTGTTTTTTTTAGTTTGGGGTGTAGCCTCCGCATTGTACATTAATTTTACTGTGCAACTCTAATTTGTGTTTGCTGTGGTGTGTGTTATGACGATTAGGTATTTGGCAAGATGTGCTCACTCTTTTGTGAGTCGTGGTAACATTTTCGCTATTATGACATGGAACCGCAACTCACTCCATGTCTACTCCTGATGCATCTTGCACCATTATTGTTTTCTTTTACTCTGTCTTTGTATCAAAAATGGTAGCTATGACCAGCTTCTCAACATGGTAGTGCTTGTGTTTTTTTAGCACAGCCTTGTAGTAGCCTTCTTTCTGTGTGAAGGAGTGATTTTATGAGTTACTCCACATTTAGGAGTACCATACCACATGGAGAAAGTGAATGATGGCCAGCCCTGGAGGGCAGCACATGTCCGCAGGACACGCACAAAACATGCCATCCTGTTTCTGTTACTAGCACCATATCATCACTGAATGCTGTTCTAGCCAGCCCGGTGGCGTTGAGGGGCTGGATGCCTTGCCTCACGCTACACCGGCGACCTGTGTTCAGGAACAAGCACGGGCTGCCGGGGGTTGGCAAGGTTGGAGGAGAAAGATTGAGCATCCAGCAGACTGCTCTCCTTCTCCAGGGAGGAGGGACATCAGTGGTCGGCACATGGCTGGCCCTAGTGGAGACTGAGGATGGGGGCAATCTGCCGATACTGCAGAAGGAGGGACAGGAGGAGGCAGACACCGGGAAGAGCACTTGTGGATGTGTGCGCGCTCCTCTCAGTGGCGTCATTGCACGCCCCTCTCCACAGGGGAGAACCACCACCAGGAAAAATTCTCGGCAGCATGAAGGCTGCCCCAACGGCACCACCATGGTCGCGCACAAGTTGGCTCCCTCCTGAGTCCACCCTCCTGGTCTCCACAGTGGTGGGGTAAGTACCTGCTGCAATGCAGCCAGATGGGGGAGTGACAGGGAGGTCCGAGCTCTATCCACGACTGGGGCAGCAGCAGTGACGGTTGGCTGGAGTTGGAGGAGGAACCAAAGGCACAACCTCCCCCAAGTCGAGGAAAGTAAAAGAAATGCACTAAAAAAAAAAAAAAAATCACTCAATGCTGTTCTGTACCTTCTGTGTGCAAACTTTGTGGCTCATCAGGGGATAAGTCAAGGGAAACAAGTGATGTGGGTGGATACTGCTATGGGAACCAGAGCGGGTGACAGCACCTATTACTGGTGATCTGGAATAGACTGCAGATTGAGGTAGGACCTGATGAAATTCCAGTGAATGACAGAAAAATAAATCAAAGTGGGGACACACCACACATCATTGTAAGTTTGTCCTATTCTTTTTTTATAACCATACACCATAAAAATGATGGCAAACCTCAGCACTTCATCAGACCCAAGGTAAACCATCTTCAGTCTGTTAAAAAATAAATATATAATCAAAATAATGTTTGTCACAACTTGTCCACACTCTGGACACAGTCGGTAACAGGTTGCCAAGTTTCTCAACCCTCAGCACCTGTAAGGAGTACTTCCATAATTGCCACAACTCTGAAGTAATTTTCATAACTGGGGACTTTCTTTTTCTGAATCCCACCAGAACCACTGCTCACACAGTACAGTGCTTCTTTGGGTACCAGCAAATGGTCTTCCCCTGCCACTCGCTCCTGAGAAAACACGTCATTCCTTAGAGTATGGTAACTGTAGCCTTCTTGTCCCTTCAGAGGTGGATCTTGGATTTGCCAGTTCCAACAGTTAACTATTGTCCTAAAAGATTCAGTCTCAGAGGCATGTAGTACATAATAATAATATTTACTACTTCATACTATTTGCACAGTTTACATGATATCACAATACATAAGACTACAGAAGTACAAGGTTACTACAGAAATTAAAAAGAAAATGATTTGCACACAGCAGAAGAAACACGTAGAAAACCTTGCTATCACTTCTTAAATCTAACAGAGTAGAAAGTCTCTTACCACACAGGATAACTTTGCGAGCCATGGCAAACTCCAGCTCTTAGATGTGTTAGGTGTGAAGTCCCAACACTGACTGAATTGCCAGTGTCTGGCAAGTCTTCAAAAGCCTTCAACTGCCAGCCCCCCATGCTGCATCATCAAATGTGTCACACTGACATCATGGTTGCTGCACTTTCTTTGTTTCCTGGGGTACCTCCTCGCTGGAAAGCTGGCCTAAACCAGACTCTTGTTTTTTTTGTGGCATCTCAGACCCTTGTTATTGTACTGAACCATTTCTGCCCCATTGGGGTGGGTTGCATGGCTAGGACAGTTTCCTGACAAGAAAAACCTTGGCCTTTTTGAAGCTACCTCGTTAACTGACCTGGGGTCCCATCATTACAGAACAAAGGGACTGAAATTACCTACAAGGACCAACTAGTCTGCCTCTAGCAACAATTTTAATCTAATTTCCCAGCACATCTCTGTCCACTTAGCAGATGGAGTTACAAAAGAAAAAAGGTACAAAAATGAATAGCAAGTTGTTACATGTCTGATACCGGAACATAATTCACACTACTGTGCCACCACTACTCCCCTGAAAGTGTGCTCGCCAGCAGCCATGCTTATAACAAATTTAATGTATTTACAAAAAGATCAAATAGATCAAAAACTGATCTCCTGTTTATATATAATGTAAACATTTAAATTCATTACAGAGAATAGTGTGCGCTACTGTAAAATGGTACTATCATCAAACTCTGACTTTGCTCAGATGGATGTGGAAAGTAGTTACATTCCTGATAGGCTAAAACAGCTTTTTATCAAGGATGGGGGGTATGTGTGTGTGTGTGTGTGTGTATATATATATATATATATATATATATATATATATATATATGTATATATATATATATATATATATATATAATATACTGTATATGTGTGTATATAATATAAAATCAATGTGAAATACAGATACACAGACTGTAACATGATACAGTGCAATGCCTAACATGCAATAAAGAATAAATACAATATTAAATACACTAGGGCCCCCATATTCAAAAGTCCCCTGCAAAAGCATGCAAGTGATTGTGCTGCACATCTGAAATGTGCCAGCCCAAAATAATGAGATATTCAGAAGATGCACCAGATTTATCAAAGGAAGGCAGCAGTTATCTGTATCCTTTTTGATCTTCCCACCATTTTAAGACCTACAGACTTAGTTCATTAGCTGTATTTATACATTCATTCTCCGATTACAATACATTTGAGCATATAACAGCTCTTTTACAAAGGTCCACATCAGTGGGAAGGGTGACAGACATACAACGAATGGTATTACATAAAATTTTGACAAGAAAGTATTTAAAATGACATTAACTTTGCAACTAAAATTAAAACTATGAATTGGTAGGAAATCAAAAATAACCTAATAAAAGGAGGCAACTGAAGGTGTTTTGTCAAATAGGTATAGGTAGATTTGGGTGAACTAAAGTTTAGGTAAGTGACGATAAACAGTGGAAAGAATGTGGAGGGTGAGAAGGGTGAGGTGAAAGAAAGAACTGGGAAAGAGGTAGGAAATAGGGCAGAGCGGTTAGGGTGAAAGTGGTCATTCACAGAGAAAGGGGAAGAAGTAGGTACACGAGGATGTGTCAGTGTACTGCTGAGGTAGTGCATTGGTCCTTGTAAGATCAGATCTAGAAAGAAATGGTTTGATACCTTTTATTGGACCAACAAAGATGTCAGTGTTTTGTTTTGTTACATCTTTGTTGGTTCAATAAAAGTATCAAACCATTTGATTCTGATCTATTCCAGCATTGTAGGGAAACGCTCATGGCTCACTGGTTGGCATTTTGACTTTATCTTGCTGAAGTGCTGGTTCTGCCATTTGAAACAGACTTCACAAATGTCAGGAATTTAAACAAATTAATTTGACAGAGGAAATACAAACAGTGTTGTCTGATTCTTGACCCTCAGCAGTACTGTAAAACCATCCTGTGCCAGACGCAGGGCCAGCCTAATAGAATGAGAAAACTACAGCACAGGGTTTTATTTAACTCTAAAAAATTGATTAGTGTTTTGCTCATAAAAGTTCTAAAACATTGAGAAAATGCATACCGCTTGCCTCACTGTGTTTAACAAATATACCACTTCTAGAAAAACTATATAAATGCTTTCTGTACAGTTAGTATTGTCCCAAGAAAAAAAACTGCAAATCAATTATTTAAAACCCTGCAGCATCAAAATACATAAATTGTTTAACTAGACAGTTTGCCTGTGTGGTCTTCTTTGACTAACTATTTTAACATAATGGAGCTGAGCTTGTGAAGATGCTATTTTCTTTATATTTTTTAAGCGAGGTTACAACAGTCATGATTGAGTGATGGGTCATCTGATCTTACTTCGAGATAGAGCTCTTGCAGCAGGCTATAACAATTAGGACTATGCCGCAGGCACTAGGACCATACGGAAAAACTTCTGCCAGCAATACCAGTGAGACCACCCGGCGCAGCCCGCTTGACGTCGGTCAGGGGTACAAGAGGGGGCGGACCCAGCTCCACCTCAGTTCTTTCCCGCCGCATATCACGCACGTGAATAGCTGCTGCCTGCGATTCACCAAGCGAGAAAAGGATCTATCAAGTTTTTCGACGGTTTTACCGGTTTTTTCTTCTTCCTTACCGCGACCGACGCCTGCACAGTTACCGCTAGTGGCTCGGTTTTTCAAGTGATTCGTCGTACTTTCCCTCGGTGTTTACCGCTGTTGGCGCCGTCAGTACCGAAGTTTGTCCCGCGGGTTCGATGTCTTCCCGGGCGTCTCTTTCCCCAGAACACCTAAACAAGTGCGAGTGCGGCTGGCAAATTCCCGCCAAAGACTGTCATCGGCGGTGTGTGTTCTGCTTGGGCCCGGACCACGACACCACTAACTGCGCCGACTGCCAAGCTTTCACAAGCCGGACTCGCATCCGATGCCTGAAGGCCCTGAAGGCCTATCTGTTAGAGAAGAAAATGGACCTGCACTCGTCTGAGGGGAAGAAGAAGGAGAAAAAGCACCATAGTAAAGACGCAGTCGGTCCCGCACTGGTCCCGTCTTGGTCCCACTTTCATGGTCCGCGACCTTCCCGAAGAAGGCCCATTTTTCGGGCTCGGGTGAGTCGCCGAGTTCATCCCAGGCTAAGGCCGGCCCGTCGGGGGAGCAGCCGGCCAAGCCGAAGGTGACTCTGATCAAAGTCATCGCAAAGTCCGTGGCGGTACCTGCTTCGGCCCTACCGTCCACAGCACTGGTGCCGCCTGCTAAAGGTGTGCCTCCGGAGTGTAAGGACTCTCCGGCACCCCCTGTCATCACTCCGTCATCGGTTGTGGTACCGACGCTGGTTGAAGGGACCAAGGACCTGGGGTCGGTCGTTGTCCTGCCGACGTCCCTGTCACCCAAGTCCTCCTCCTCCCCCCTGGGCCATCAGGACAACTCGCCGTCACGACCCGCCGCGCAAGAAGCTTCTTTCCGCAGCGGGCGGCAAAATATTCTCGGACGAGCTTAAACCGCTTTTTCGTTTTGGTGGGGCAGGTTCAAAAGTACCACCCCTTCATCGGCCCAGACCGATGCGGATCCTGCGGGTGAACCACAGCCAGAGGGCGGAGACCTCTCCATCGAGGTTCCCAGCGCTGACTTTTACGCCCCTGTCTAGGGCTCATTCCCGCTCCTGATCCGAGGACCACAGGCGATAAGCTCCATAGTTTCGACTGACCGACGTCGGTGCCGGTCTTGTTCCCGACGTCGGTCATTGCTCCGTCATCGGTCCAGGGACCGGAGTCGGTCTTCGGACCGTCGCTGGTCTTTGGACTGTCGTCAGTCCCCTGCATACCGACGTCAGCGTAGGCATGGACATGAGGCAGAACCAGACTACTCTAAGTCGGATGGTCGGTCCTCCTCTTCCTCGTCATCCTCTTCATCTTCCCTCAGCCTCAAGCACTCCCCTGAGGAGAAGGACGTGCCTCGCTTGCCTCTGGACGATCCCACGTTCATGGACGTCATGAGGCATATCCAGGCTTCCAATGAGTAGGACATGGAAGACTTGGACCCGGAACGCCGGAGATTGGCCAAATACCTGAGGCAGAAGGAGCCAAAGTCTTTGGTCATTCCTTCTCTGGTGGATACTTTTCAGGACCTGACTAGATCCACCTGGCTGCACCCAGCCTCCATCCCGGCGGTTCCCAAAAAGTCGGACAGGCTTTACAAAGCTCCGAGGGCTGAACGCTTCTTGGCAGAACACCCTCAGGCAGACTCTACTGTGATCACGGCTGCTCATGACAAGTCTCGACAGCCGCGGCACCTCAGCTCCCAGCCTCCCGACTTGGAGTCCTGTTACCTGGATCAGGTGGGAAAAAAAGTTTACGCTGCTTCCACCTGCTCCATTAGATACCTGAACTTCCTCATGCATATGGTGCAGTTCCAAAATGCATTGTGGGAACGGGGTCTTGAGCTGGCACAGGCCATGCCAGACTCCGATAAGAAGACAGAGCTCCTGGCCCTCTCACAGCCGGGCTCGGACGTGGGCACTCATGTTCTGAGGGACTCATACTATACTGCAGATATGGCAGCCAGAGCAGCCGCCTCTGGGGTTTGTCTCTGGCGCCATGCCTGGTTACGGCTTTCGGGCTTCCATCAGGATCTGCAGTCCAGTATCCGGGACCTCCCGTTTCAGGGTACTGTTTTGTTTGAGCAGGAGACGGAGGCCCTGATCTCCCGTCTCCAGGAATCGGGTAAGTCGATCTGGTCGGTCCGCCAGATGTACCGTGGCGACCAGCGACGCCCCCATCGCTGTCGGCCTTTTCGAAAGTCCTCAGGCAGTCAGACTTCGGCCTGAGGTTCCCAGCAGGGGCAGAGAGGTGGCTTCTGCCGGAGATCCAGAAACCAGCAGTCTGGTGGGCCCAAGTCCTCCCAGGCCTCTCTCCCTATCCCTGGTTCTGCCCAATGACTCACTTCCACCCCCCCTGTGGTCAGACGTCCAGGGGAGCCGGTTGGGGGCCGCTTCTCCCTTCATCTCGAAGGGTGGAGCTCTATTACCACAGATCAATGGGTCTTGGACGTCATTCGGAGAGGACACACGTTGGAGTTCACAGAGTTCCCTCCACGTACTCCGCCAAAGCTCTCCCATTATCCTCCTTCTCACATTCCACTCTTGGCAGGAGAAATTCAGGCCCTCCTGCAAAAGAGAGCAATAGAAAGAGTTCCCATGGAGCAGTGGGGTCAGGGGTTCTACTCCCACTTTTTTCTGTCCCAGAAAAGACGGGGGACCTTCGTCCCATTCTGGATCTCCGTCCTTTAAATCTCTTTATAGAGTACAAAAAGTTCAGGATGGTGACTCTTCAGGGTCTCCTCCCTCTGCTGCACCAAGGGTATTGGCTCTGTTCTCTCGACATGCAGGATGCGTACATGCATATCGGGGTCTTCCCTCCCCACAGGAAGTTTCTGAGGTTCCACTTCCTGGGAGAGCATTATCAATTCCAGGTGCTCCCATTCGGCCTCTCTTCCACTCCGCGAGTCTTTAGCAAATGCCTAGCAGTGGTGGCAGCAGGCTCTCAGGCGGTCAGGCCATTATGTTTTCCCTTACCTCGACGACTGGCTTCTCACAGCCCCGTCAATGGACGGCCTCCTACGCTCTATCGGAGATGCCTATACTCTGTTCCGAGAGCCAGACGCGTTATCCCTTTGTTGGGAAGGGAGGTTTCTTTATGCCTTTACGCCCTTCTCTCTCATCCAGAGGGTTCTGCTCAAGCTACAGGCAGAGGGGGCACGCATGATCCTTGTGGCCTCCAACTGGCCCCGACAGATTTGGTTCCCACTCCTGCAGCGGTTGTCCCAGGAACCTCCTATCGCTGCCCATATGCTCGCAACTGCTGTCCCAGGACCAGGGTTCTCTGGTTCACCCGGATCTCAGATCCCTGCACCTTCATGCTTGGCTCCTCCAGACGTAGCTAAGAACAGATACGGGGTTTCCCCGGAGGTGGCTGAGGTCTTAGCGTCCGCAAGAAAGCCCTCTACTCGCTCCGCTAACGCTATGAAGTGGAAATGATTCTGCCTTTGGGCCTTGCCTCAGCATTTAGACCCAGTCACCTGCTCTGTGAATTCCGCTTTGCAGTATCTCCTCTCCTTATATGAGAAAGGCCTGAGCTATTCTTCTATCAAGGTGCATATGTGGGCAATCTCGGCCTATCATGCTCTTGTGGGAGACTGAGCATTGGCCCAACTGGAGGTGGTCCGCACCTTCCTTAGGGGGGG
The DNA here is from genome assembly GCA_016271365.2 of Neoceratodus forsteri. Taxonomy (NCBI): domain Eukaryota; kingdom Metazoa; phylum Chordata; order Ceratodontiformes; family Ceratodontidae; genus Neoceratodus; species Neoceratodus forsteri. The sequence continues at coordinate 1,524,465,603 of CM028131.1, forward strand.
TTCTTCCCATGAGACCTCCCATCAGGGACCCTGTCCCACCCTGGGACCTCCTTTTTGTGTTGGAGAAACTCACCCTTCCCCATTTTGAACCCGCAGCGACTTGTGAACTGCGATATCTGTATTGGAAAGTTTGTTTTCTGGTTGCTGTTACTTCCGCTCGAAGAGTTTCCGAGCTGCAGGCTCTGATGTGTAAAGAGCCCTATTTGGTTTTTCATAGGGAAAGGGTTTCCCTCAGAACTAATCCTAAGTTTCTTCCTAAAGTGGTCTCGGAGTTGACCCTCAACCAGTCGGTTGATCTTCCTGTTTATTTTCCTTCTCCTTCCAATAGAGGGGAGGTTCTTCTCCACACATTGGATGTCCATAGGTCCCCGAGGTATTACCTCAATAGAACGGTTCAGCACCGTAAATCGGAGCAGCTCTTTGTGGCTTTTGCGCCACAACGCTTGGGTCAACTGGTGTCCCAGCAGACTATCTCCAAATGGATAGTCCATTGCATCTGGTTTTGCTATGAGCATCACAACAAACCCCTGCCGGGTCCGGTTAGGGGTCACTCCGCCAGGGGTGTGTCAGCTTCTTTTGCCACGATGCGGAATGTTGTCATTCAGGACATCTGTGTGGCCGCGACCTGGAACTCAGTGCATACCTTTGTCAAGCATTACAACTTGGATATCGTCTCCAGACACCGTGCTGGCTTCGGCCTAGCGGTTTTGCAAGGACTCTTGTCCTGAAGGTCTCTGGAGTCAGCATATTCCTCCTCCCGGGGGCGACTGCCTCTTCGCTAGGGGACTGCTTGGGACTCAGTCCTAATTGTTATAGCCTGCTGCAAGAGCTCTATCTCGGTGAGATAGTACAGTTATGTAAGAACTTACCGTAACAGTAGATCTTTGAGAGGAGCTCTTGCAGCAGGCGCTGTTTTCCCTTCCGCCTTCCCCCTTGGAGTGTGCAGGTATCTTCTCTTCTCTTCTCACTGATGGGCTTCGCCTCCTTCTCTTGTCAGGCCATCTGCTAGGTACTGGCGGGAGAACTGAGGTGGAGCTGGGTCCGCCCCCTCTTGTACCCTGACCGACGTCGGGGCAGGGCCGGCGTCGGGGGCGGTCCCCCGCTGGTATTGCTGGCAGAAGTTTTTCCGTGTGGTCCTAGTGCCTGCGGCATAGTCCTAATTGTTATAGCCTGCTGCAAGAGCTCCTCTCGAAGATCTACTGTTACGGTAAGTTCTTACGTAACTGTACTTTCTGTAGTCACACACATTACTCAGTGGGGGAAAGTGACTTAAACAGACTTTTTTAAAGCCTAGCATTACCCAGACTCCACATAAATCAGGGATGCACCTTCAATCTCACCCTAGCTGTGACTGACCTCAGTGTTACAGTTTTTCCCAGAACTCCACAAAACAAAGACAATAGGTGCTTTTACACACAGGTTTCTGTAACGGAATGACCATTACAGAAACAGTATTCCATTACCTCCCTTGTGTGTAAAATGCACCTGTTCCACTCCCTTGTTGAACGTTTGTCCGAACCACATTCTCAGCTTTTCACAGTTCATCCCGCTGTGTTCCATTTCATCCAGGTATGTAAAACAGCCCTTCCAAAGCAGTGCAGAAACAGCTATAGAGTAGCAGACTCTGTGTGGGTGCCAAAACACAAATGGAGGTAGGGGTTGCCAGAATACTCGTGGAGTGTAAAGGGATCCAAGAACGCAACAGAGTACAATGGCGCCACACAGGTAATGCTCATTCCGTCTTTAAAAGCTGTGTGTAAAAGCGCCTAATGAGACCAGTACAACTCAGATGAGCAGCCTCGTCCTATTAAGGAATGCAAAAATGAGTCTGTGTACACAACAGGGGTATAATACCCACAAGCTTTTTTATTTCAGTGACATGCCCTTACCTCGCTGGCTCACGTTATTGGATGATGAAGTCCCACATGATGGCAGGATCACTCAAAATGTTGTCGTTTAATTACTGAATCCACAGATAGCTTTCTTGTTGCATCCTCCTGCCCAGGGCCCAAAATGTGGACTGGACTGTACATTTTTAAAGTAGGTTGCATTTAATAAGCACTATACCAGTGAAATGCTTTGAAAAAATTTCAAACATTTCAGTGATACAGTAGTTATGAAATGCAACTTACTTTAAAAATCTGCAGTCCATATTTTTGGCCCCTAGGCAGGAGGATGCAACAAGAAGACTATCTGTGGATTCAGTAACAGCAAGGACTAAACAAAGAAGCTGTGTTTTATATGTGCAGTAATTCAGCTGGTCCCCCCACCCCCGCTATATTTTAAGCAGTTTGCAACTGGATTTGAGTCTGACTCAGTGTTATTTTTTATGTATATTTCTTTGTTATAATATTGTTCTGGTGTGTTAAGTGTCTTATAATAAACATGGATAAATAAAAAGTTAAAAAAAGAAGCCACTGTACTGTAAACCATCACACAGTAAGTACTCCATGTCACAAACCCACTCAGCAGGTCAGCCCTGTACTCCCAAAGTGCCAACCTCCAAGCGCAGACTTGTGAACAGTTTACAGAAACAGGGTTCCTGTCTGTTTTGGGGGATCGAATCAACAAACTGTGCACCTCTTGTTAGCGTACCCATTGTATAGGCTCAGATAATTCTGTCTTCGGGGGGCCAGATATCTTTGCCTATGGACGCCTAACCAGGTGTACAGAAATGAACCCTTAAAAACTGTAATAAAAGACCTCAGATTTAAAACGCTTAGCTTTTTCCAGTTTGATATCACCATTCAAGCATTATGTACAGTGTCTGCTTTAACCATATATACTCCACTTGTAAAAGAAAAGAAATCAAAGACGGACCAAGTACGCTCTAAAAATAGAGTTTTACTAAAATAGATATGTAAGACATAAAATACAGAACTATTATATCACAAGACATACAAATCTATTAAAAGAACAAGGTTTTAACAGTACAATTCCTACTACAGTACTTAGATTTGTCTCTCTCTAAATACCTGCTTAAAGTGCTCAAAGATGTTTATTTGTCAGAGTCTAGATAAAAGTGTGTCTCTGAAGTATAACAGAATATTGTCTAACAGCTGGCTTTGCCCACCTCTTTGCATGAGGTCACCTAGCTCCTCCCTGTCAGAATGTATATAAAACAATATATCTATACAAAAACAGGATGTCTTTTCAAAGTATTATATTCTGTAACCTCAGCATAACTCATTTTCTTTTTCAAATGACATTTCTTTGATCTTAAGATCAGTTTCCCCTTTCCAGGGCATCAAAGCATCTTTTATGACTTCGCACTGAAACGTCACACCTGCTCTTCCTCCTCTAAGCGTTATAGAAGCTTATGATTTTCTCTCTTAGCAACTACAGCTATAATTAACTTAGTTAAAGTCTGTAATTAGCTTTTGGCCTTCCAGGTAACACCTTGTATCTAAAACCTGTGTGTGTGTGTGTGTCATACTCACATGCTGTTTCAGCATTTCTCAAGAGAGACAGTCCATAACCCATTTTTATATTTCAAAAAATGATTACACTGATCAGAACCAGCTGTCCAAGTGTCACACTTCCTCTATTTGTAAGTTTGGGGGTAGATCAGGCTTACCCAAAATACGAATATACAGTAGTTGGCAGTTTTTTAACAGTATTTTTTTATAATATTTGTCTCATATGGTTCCTACTCAAAGCTGTAGGTGGCATTGCAGCTGTCTACTAGTATTAGTCTTGTAGGAAAGGATGGTTGTATGGTTCATTCTGCAAGCCACTTTCCCAAGTACTCAGATTAACTAAAAGAATTAGACGACAAGACACCATACTAGCTGGGCAGCTACTGGGCACTGTTACGAACAGCAGCTGCCTCATCTAAAACCAGAACTACAGCTTTATGGAGCGCTGTTCCTTCCGAAAAACAATTTGCAAGTATAGCCAAGTTAAATTTACAGAAAAAAATTAGACAACATACCGGACTAGTTGGACACTGTTACACACAGTTCTGTTTAACACAACCTGTACACCTAATATTTAACATTATACAGTATAATTAAGGATCTAATACATGCCAAAACAGATTTCTTTTAACTGTACCACACCAAACATCAACAATTGTTAGTCTGAACTTGTAAACCTGTAAGTACCCCATTACAAATTCTCAAACAGTGTAAAATGTTGCAAAATCTACAGACTGCAATTTATAAAAGGGGTTCATTCATCCTTATACAACCTTACTCACCAACTGTTTAATGCCAACCTTCTGACCATAACATCAGAATGAATGATGATGATGCATATTTGAAGCATTCAGATATGCGTTATCATTTATTCTGATGCTATGGTCATTTATTGTATTACATTTTAAAAAATGAAAAATACTTCAAGCAGTCACAGAACACTGAAACATTCTGTATTTAAGTAATATAACATCACTGATGTTTATTACCTGTATGACAGTGCATTCACAACAGTATGCTTTCAGAAAGGCAGCATTTAGCTGCCTCATACAAAATGGAGAGGATGGCTTTATGAAGCTGTTATTTCTGGAAAAAACAATTTCCAGGCAGTACAGGTAGGCAAGGTTAGGTTACTAAAAAATAGATACAACACACAGGACTAGTTGGGCAGTTAGAGCATTGTTTGTTAGTAAGACTTGTACCTGGTGTGTAGGCAACCTGGTGGTAACGGTGTACCCCCATTTTATTCTTTCACCCTTCTCTCTAGTGAAGTCAACAGAGGTAATGAAAGAACAGTAGTAATTAAAAAAACTAGTCTAAAACAAATCTACTACTTTTTTGAAGTTTTCTAGGCAGATTCGATCCTCACACTGGTAACAGTGAAGTTGGTCTTAGTGTGAGGATCAATTCTGCCTGGAACACTTCAAAAAAACTAGTTTAATTTTTTAGACTAGTAGGTCTTTAATTACTACTGTTCTTTCATGCGTTTTACTTTTCTCAGAGTACACTTGATACCATGAACTCCCATTCCTGCTTCACCCCCCACTCTTCCCTCCGACCCTCCCACCTCCTTACTGTTCCTTCAGTGTTATTCAGTTTTGCTCTTTCCTCGAGGACTGGTGCTGTAGCCAGTAGCCCTTCTGCCCTTGCCAGATCTGATTTTTCAGAAGCACTGATGCCCACCGCAACTGCTACGACGCAGCTGGACTGAAGAGAAGGAGAAACTTTAAAAAAAAACATTCCTGCTGGTTGCCGCTTCTTAGCTCTGTCCAGAGTGACTGTCCGAATCTGCATGGCACCCAAGTTTGAGCCTCATGCCTCTAGTTCTGCTGCCGGAGGTGACATTTAGGTTCCCTTCCTCTTGCTTATTTTCACAGTCCAGATTCAGCTCCTTAATTGCATGCCTTGAACACTTTTCCAGAGGCAGTTCCACCCGGCGGTGGAGAGTGCAGTGACATGCTGTCACTGTCACCTAGGCAATGGGATGCAACATCTAGCATTGCATGCCGTTGCCATAGGACAGCTGTTATCCCACCACTAGAGCTCTGGTCCACATAGAGGATGGACACCTATGGTCCTGAGTGATTGAATGAGAAAAAACAAAAAAAATACAGGAATGTATAGGCATGCAGTGCATGCCTTGCATACAGTGAGTGCACACCCCTGGTACTTATCAAGGAAGAACAAGGGAGTTTCCCTGGTGTCATAGCCAGTATTTCCCTGTCAATAAAACTGGTCCATGCAACCCACCCCACAGGACACACCTGGAAACAAGTTGCTATAGCTTAGTGTGCCTTTTCTGGTCAAAAAGTACAAATACAAATAAGGCAAGCTTAGGAATGCAGTATAAGTCAATTGAGATGCAAACTGAGTAGTAACCATACAATAGAAATTAGGAAATATACAGAATACTAAGTGTACAAAACATGTAGGCACTAAGTGCCACAGGTGCAAAAAAAGTACAGTATTGCAACAGGTGAATACAGTGTCAATGAAAACCAGGATACATCACTCCAGCAAATGCTCGACAAGACCAGCTTTAGGTGCTGGGGACAGTAGCACACAGGTGAGGGTTCAGTGGTAGGTACCAGGGAATATAGCATGGGAGGTAGATTTAAAGGGTACCTAAATGAGCATTTTTTTTAAAACAGCAAACTCCAAAATCTGGCTTCACAGCAAGGTAAAGGAAAGGCTGCTGTTTACATTTATGCTAAAACTGCATGTATGTAAACATAAATGCAGTTTTATAGCTTTTGGAAAATGTAAACATCAGCCTTTCACTTTCAAAAAACAGCCTTGGTTTTTCCCTGAGATGTCTGCCAAGTGTGTTAAGTGATGAGTCATGATGACATCATCAGAGCTAGAGACATGATGACATCATCGGAGCTAGAGACAGAGACCCACATATATTCCTATAGTGTTAACTAGTTATTCTTTCCCTCTTTATTTTGAATTGTTATACCAGAATGATCAACACCATGTATTACTTTGTGGATTATTTTGATCAGTACACTTGTTAGGCTATGATTTTGTTCATTTTGTGTACTTTTACTTGCGGAAAATATTTTGCAATCCAGCCAACTTTTTCTTTGGCAAACTGCATTACAGTACAAAACTTCAAATACCTGATGATCTAGTGGGTATAGGATGCACTGAATTTTGTTTTTTGTTAACCAGGAGAGAGACACTAAGCTGAAAGCTTGTTTACAGGTGTGGCCTGGGAGCACAAGGAAGATTAGTGACTTGCCCAGGGTCACACAGCAAAGTAGCGGTCTTGTATAGTTCCAAATCTCTTGCTGTTTTGTTAATCCACAAATAAGGTTTTCTTTTTCCATGTGAATCCACTGCACCTAGCCTGCCTTATGTTGAACACCCCACCATCCATACCCTGTCCTTAGTACTGCCTGGGGCTGCATATGAGCTTGCGGTCTCATGAAGAGAATTATCACACCTCAAATTGTAATCTTGTACCTCAGAGAGTTGTGCACACCTATACCAATATGCATCATTAGCTGGCACTGTTAAAACATGCCTCCCCAATCACTCTGCAGTCCACATTCTCAATGTTTGACTTCTGCTCCCACAGTAAACATTGAGTGGATCACCACCCTTCTGCACAGTGAAGGTAGTATGTACAGTTCCCTGTTCTGTTTTTTTTTCCCCCACCTCATTAACCAACAACTAGGTATTTCTGGAGGGTCAAGCAATAAGCATCATGAACCACCAGAAAAACTGCTGTTCATGCCCTGATAAGGGCTGCACTTATAATGGATGACAATTTTATTAGCAGGAGAGGCATACTAATACCTTGAGCGATTCCACCTGACTTCCAGTGTCAATCTACTCCTTTACCTATGATCTGCAGAACCCGCGGGACAGTTCCCAGCAATTCTTCTCCAGTACTTTTCTGTGCTCTACTCCTCAGTGCAAGTTGGCTGGCTACCACACTTCCAAATCCTGAATGAGCTATACACAACTCCCTCAATACTGTCCTAACAAACGTCAGCATCCTCCCCACCCAAGGGTAATCGCCCTACACTGAATTCAAGTAACAGTTTAGATGCAGCCCTGCCACTCTGAGTATTTGTCATCACTCGCTACTCTCATCCACAGTCGGGTAATGATCATGATGCTGACAGCCCCACATTTCAGATCTCACAGTGATCTGCTCAGCGTCCTCCTTCATGTCTTTAACTAACCTGTATATAGCTGTACCCTGCTGGAATGGCCTCTTCAGTCCCTCTCTGGCATTCATTCTTCTCACCTATGCTGCTCACCCAAAACTGGTGAGTTCACTACCCTTCCACATCAATGAATGTGTTTAGTACAGTCTCCCCGTGTTATATTTACATAATAATGAACATGATCTTCTGGTAAGCCAGGCTGATAGCAGCATGGCACAAGTGGAAAAATAGGCTTTTCTACCCATATAGGATCTAAGCCACCTATTATTAGGCACTATTGTATGACGTGCATAATGATGTGCACACCCATTGTTTAATAGAGCCTGATCAAACGTAGCCTAGATCTTTTAAGGATAGGAAAGCCCATCATTCCCCTTGTTCCCTGCTGCTATGAGCCTGACTTACTGGAAAGATATGTTTATATTTGATATGTCAAAATACGTGGACTGTACTACTTGCATTCATGATGCAGAAGGGTGATGAACTCACCAGTTTTTGATGTGAAGAGGAATAGTGAAGAATGAATACCAGATGGGGACTGAGAAGGCCACTCTTGCAAGATACTGCTAGATTCATGGAAGGGTGAAGACAGAGGAGAGAAATATGAGCAGATTACTGTGAGAAATAAGATGTGGGCTGCCAGCACCTTGATCACTACCTGACCCAGTTGTCCTGGCCAACATTCCCCTTCCCATAAAACCAGTTCATGCAATTGTCCAAGGCTGTGTGTGGATATTAATGTATGAAATGGCTGCCACTACATGTTAAGTCACTTCACTACAAGTCTGGTATTGCTTGTAAAGCACTTTGGGATACAATGTGTATGAAAACCACTGTATAAATGATTATTATTATTCTTATTTCCCATGGAAAAAGAAGACAAGACGAGACAAGCATATATTTGAGTTTTGAGAAAGTATGAACTCTAACATTGGACTGCACAAGAACTTTGCTACAAAAAAGTGGTGGCTCTGGGGGGTGGTGAAGGGTGTGGCTGCAACCCCCCCCCCCCACATAGTAACATACTTGCTGCTGCTGCATTTCAACTTTGTTGAAGTCTGATTTATTGATTGTACAAATGTTTACATTCAAACTATGGATTACATATGTAGGATCTGTCAAAAATGTACTAGAAAAGAATAATAGCAGAAAATATAAAGGTTTAATAAAAATGTTAAAAAGTGCACACCACCCCAGCACCCCCATTGTAGCATATTGGATCCACCATAACAACTTGACCATCAGGTTATTCAAGATTTGTACTGCACTGTGGTTTGCCACAGAGAAAGGCGATTGGATTAAAACACATTTTCAGCATGTTAAAGTAAACAAAATGAACAGAACCATAGCCTAACATGTGCATTATACAACATAATGTACATGGTTTTGACCATGTGGTTGAAACAATTCTATACAAAGGGAAAAAAAGAACTAGTTATCACTATAGAGAGCCATATATTTCAAACATGAAGTCTTGCTGTATTCTGACAATCTGTAGTTGGCTCCAGCCTTTAAACTGCCCAGAGAGTATAGGGTTAATATTCTATGCAGTGCATAGAACGTTGCGCTCAAGCTCGGTTGAGGTCTCTGTCTGCAGCACTTTGAAACCCAACCGTCAGATTCTTTACTCCGCCTCACTGAACAGTCGCTCCGGATATTTCTCCTTCAGCTCGGTTCAAAAGTCGGTCAAAGTGTCAGTTAAACTATAGGTTTAATCCGAAATTATGTCCGCATTGTTGGTTCAGGCTCTGTCTGCGGTACCATGAGTACTTAGATAGTTTTACTGTTTACTTTGTGGAAATTGTAAGACTTGTCAATCGATTTGGCTGAACCGATCCATTAGTGTGATTTCTTGTGTTTTTTCTTTGGTATAGTGATTTACCAGTCCATATCAGTTCTAAAAAAAAAAAAAAAAAAAACATGTTTTAAATGTTTTTTTTTTTCAACTCTCATGACATGGTTAGAAACCATAAGGAGTCTTGCATGGCGGTTGCCGAAAAAAGGGTAAGTTTGGTTAGGTTGGCCATGTCTGAGAAAACCAAGAAAAAAATGGGCCCACTGGGTCTCAACACTGCAGTGAGTGTGGGGAGGTCTTTGCTAAGGCTGATCCTCACACCACCTGTGTTTATTGTCTGGGGTTTGAACACCTCGATACAGAATGCCAAATTTATAAAAATTTTCCTAAGTCTACCCTGGAGAAAAGATTAGGTTGACTTAGGGAAATGGAGGCCAAGAAGTCTGCTGACTCGGATGACCAGCCTGGTTTGGTTCCGACCGAACCAGAAGGAGTGCCCTCTGACCATGGCGATACTTCTTCGGGCAGAAGGAGAGCCTATCCTGAGGGATCGGTTCCTACAAAAAGAAAATGTAAAGACAAGTCAGCCAGTTTCGGATCCGGGGGTTCATGTTCTGACCACTGATGAGATTGCCTGAGTGATTCTGATTGTTGAATCGCTTAGTCCGGTTCCGTCTGATCCAGCTTCGTTAGCTAGGGGTTCGGTTTGGTTGGTTCCACCGTTTCAGGACTATGCCCCTGAAGATTTTTATGAACCGGAATTTGAGATGGGGGAATTATGAATAAGATGACTGTGATGGAGCAGAAAGTCTGCATGTGCCCATTGAACCGGACATCTCCCCAGACAGACCTTCTGGTGTTTCCCCTCCTAAGCTCTCTGAGTCCCCTCCCCATTATCTGTTTTACAGGAAAGTGGCTGAAACTCTCCAGCTCCCTGTGGAGGAAGCTACAGAGGATCAAGAGGAGCCTGATTTTGTAAAAATGATGGACATCCCAGAGTCCAGGAGACTGTCTATTCCCCTGCATAAATCATTTGGGAAACAGATGCAAAAAATGTTAGTCTCCTAATTCTGTACCTCCAGTTGATAGGAGAATGAACAAGAGGTACACTTTATCAGGGTCAGACATGGAGTTTTTCTACCAGCAATGCAGCCATGTTGGGGTAGTGCAGGCTGCAGCCTGTGACAGGGCTAATGTTCCCTTGGCTTCACACCCCCCAGATAAAGACTCCAGGAGGATGGATGCCTTGGCAAAGAAGCAATATGTGGCATCCTCTTTGGGACTCAGGCAGGCTAATTATATGGCCTGTGCAGCCAGGTGCCAAAAGTCCAGGTGGGACACTGTGCTGGCACTGGCTAAACAGGCCTCCCCCCAGCTGGCCAAGGAGCTGGAGGAGGTGGCTGCGGATGGGATTGAGGCATCTAAGGTACAGTTTCATGCTGCTGTGGACTCCTGTGATGTGTAATCAAGAGTCATGGCTACATCTGTGGCTCTTCGGAGAATGGCTTGGCTCAGATGTACTAGCTTCTCACAGGACACCCAGGCTAAGGCTATGGACTTCCCTGTGGAAGGTAATTCTCTGTTTGGGGAGCAGACAGAGAATTACATGAAGAAAATGGAGGCATATAGGACCAGTTATAGGAGTGCACAGGCCAAGGAGAGGCAGGCAACTCCTCAAAGGCAGCAATCTCCCTTTTCACAGAGGAGGTTCTTAAGAGGGAGAGGCAGAAGGGGGATGAGCAGGGCTGCATCCACTCCTCAGCCTAAGGCCCCTGCCAAGCAGAAACCCTGATGGGCCTGCCCGGGTCGACTCTCCTATCCCTGTAGGGGGCAGGCTGGCTTATTTCGTCCAGGACTGGGTGTCTGTTACTTCAGACAAGTGGGTCCTGGAAGTAGTAAGCCAGGGACTGGTTCTCAGCTTCAAAAAATTTCAGAAGATGAGAGCCAGATCATTTCCACCCGCAAGTCTCTCCGAAACCCTTGCCCTAGAGGCAGAGGTTTCCTCTCTTCTGGCCTTAGAAGCCATAGAGAGAGTTTCTACCCTACACTGGGGCAAAGGTCTGTACTCCAGGTACTTCCTTACCCCAAAAAAGACAGGGGAGTGGCGACCCATCCTAGATCTAAGATACCTGAACAAATATCTTTTAAAACCAAAGTTCAAGATGGTGACTCTGGGAATAATTCTTCCCTCTCTAAGGCCAGGGGACTGGCTAGCCTCCCTGGACATCAAAGATGCCTACTTTCACATCCCCATCAGGTGCTCCCACAGAAAGTACCTGAGGTTCAAGTTGCCCTCAGGTCATTACCAGTTCAAAGCAATGCCCTTTGGCCTAACATCAGCTCCAAGGGTTTTCACAAAGTGCCTGGCAGTAGTAGCGGCCTTTTTAAGAAGGCAAAAGATTTCCATTTTTCCACATCTGGATGACCTGTCTCATAGTGGGTCAGTCTCCATGCAAAGTCAAGTCAGACCTACAAGTGACCCAGCAAGTGCTCACTTCCCTGAGATTTCTTCACGACCTCCCCAAGTCGGTTCTCGAACCAGTGCAGCTTCTTACTTTTATAGGGGCAGGACTAGATACTGTCAAGGCAACAGCCTTTTTCCCCCGGAAAGGGCAACATTTCTTATAGAACTGGCTTCTTATTTCAACCTTCAGGTGTCCCGACCAGCAAGACACTTCTTTCAGCTCTTGGGCCACATGGCAGCTTCTACAGCAGTGGTCCAAGGGGCAAGATTCCAGATGAGGGACATCCAGTTCCATCTGAGGGCCTTTTGGTCCCAAAAGAAGGATCCTCTTACCAAACTGATTCCAGTGACTCGGACACTGATCCAAGCTCTTCAGTGGTGGCAGGATCAGGACAATTTAAGGCAAGGTGTCCCATTTGTCACTCTGACTCATTCAGTGGTCCTTACCATGGATGCTTCCCTTTTAGGGTGGGGAGCTCATCTGGGGGCTTTCACAGCACAGGGACTGTGGTCCCCTCAGGAGTCCCTTCTTCATATCAATCTCTTGGAACTCAGGGCAGTTTTTCTGGCCCTGCAAGCTTTTTCTCTGTCTGTACAGAACAAGGTGGTTCAGGTCAGAACAGACACCACCACCACCATGAGGTACATCAACAAGCAGTGAGGCACTCGGTCTATGGCCTTATGCATGGAAGCCATGAAATTGTGGTCCATGGCTTATTCCCTGCAGACTTCTCTGATGATAGTCCACCTTCCAGGGAAGGACAGTGTGCTAGAAGATGCACTGAGCAGGATCTCCCAGGGCCATCACGAATGGTCCCTGGATCCCCTGGTGCTGAAAGTGATTTTTTCAAGGTGGGGTACTCCAGAGATAGAGCTCTTTGCAGCCCCAGACAATCACCAACTTCCTCAGTTTTGTTGCAGACCCCCCCATCTTGGGTTCAGTCCCTCTGGATGCTCTGATTTTGAACTGGGAAGGGAAATTTCTGTATCCCTTTCCTGTCCTGTTCATGGTTTTAGTCAAGGTAAGGTTACAACCTTGCAAAGTGATTCTGATTGCTTCAGACTGGGCCAGACAGCCTTGATACCCTCTGTTGCTGTCTCTAGCAGTATATCTTCCCCTGTTTCCTCCAAGGAATTACAACCTGTTAACCTCCTCTCAGGGGAGGATTTGGTACCCCAATCTGCGGTCTCTCAATCTCAAGGCATGGCTCTTGAAGAGTTAGAGTATGCAGATTTGCACCTGTCCCACGGGATTCTGGATATTCTCAAAGCCTCTCAAAAGCCTGCCACCAGAAAGATTTATAACTCCAAATGGAAAAGATTCAGCATTTGGTGTTCCAAGAAGCATATCTCCCCATACACTGCTGAATTGCCTACAGTTCTGGATTATATGTCCATCTTAATGGCCTAGGCCTCAGACCAGCTACTCTCAAGGTACACTTGTCAGCTGTTTCTGCTTTTCTGTCAGTGGGGAAGGCCTACTCACTATCATCTCATCCTGTGTTCTGTAAATTTTTCAAGGGATTGCTTCATACCAGTCCTCCCTTTAGGGATCCTGCCCCTGCCTGGGACTTAAATGTTTGCATTGCTCAACTTATGCAACCTCCTTTTGAGCCTATGTCCTCATCAGAGCTTAAGTACTTGACTTGGAAAACTGTGTTTTTGGTAGCCATTACCTCTGCCAGATGTATCAGTGAATTGCAAGCCCTGTCAGTGGAACCTGATTGTATCTTATTCCATAGAGATAAAGTGGTCCTTAGAACCAATAGGAGGTTCTTTCCCAAAGTGGTTTCAGACTTCCATTTGAATCAGTCCATGTCTCTCCCTGTTTTCTTCACTGATAATTCTTCCTCAGGGGAGAGGAGGCTACACAGTTTAGATGTTAAGAGCCCTTAGCTACTACATAGAGTGTACTAAGGGTCACAGGTTTGATTCCCTCCAGTTATTCCTCACTTATGGGGACGTGGGAAAGGGTAAACCTGCCACCAAGAGAACTATTACCAGGTGGATTGTTTCTTGTATACAGTTCTGCTATGAGAAACTGGGAAAAATTCCACCCTCAGGCCTGAGGGCTCATTCCACAAGAGATACAGCTGCTGCCAGGGATATCCTTCTGTTAGAAATTTGTCAAGCAGCCACCTGGAAAACAGTTCATACCTTTAACAAGCATTACTCTCTGGATATCCCGGCTAGGAGTGATGCTCGGTTTGACACAGCAATACTTCAGAGCCTGTTCCCAAAGTAGGTTCTGTCCCTCCTCCATGGAGTTACTGCTTGGTAGTCTGCAGATTGTCAGAATACAGCAAGACTTATGTTTGAAGAAAAAATTACTCACCTTAGTAATTGTGTTTCTTATAATGGAGTCTTGCTGTATTCTGACCTCCCTTCCTGCCTCCCCTCTCAGAACCTGTCCTTTGGGAAGTGGGTGGGCAGGTGCAGTGTTGCACCACAGGGGTGTCTTCAGCACACACACCTTTTTTATTTGGGTGCTTATATTGTAGTCTTATTTGAATAGGTTTTTGGTTTTGGGTTTCTTGACTTGAGTCTTCCTTTGGGAATCCAAAACTTTTGTTGTCAGTTGGCTAGTTAAAAATTTTACAATTTCCACATAGTATAGTTAGTGAGTGTTTGCTCGTAAGAATCTGACGGTTGGGTTTCAAAGTGCTGCAGACAGAGACCTCAACCTAGCTCAAGCTCAACATTCTATGTACTGCATAGAATATTAACCCTATACTCTCCGAGGCAGTTTAAAGGCTGGAGCTAACTGCAGATTGTCAGAATATAGCAAGACTCCATTAGAAGAAACACAATTATTAAGGTGAGTCATGTTTTCTTCTCTGACTTTGGCTCCAGTTATGTCATCACATAATTGCACGGTGCTTCTAGAGGGTCCTGTGGTGCGTGAGGGCTGCCTGAACTGGCCCTCCACCACCCCCACCCCCGAGAGGAGTCGTGGATCGCCAACACGCCGACTTTACAAGCTGAAGGGTGCACGGTGCTTCTAGAGGGTCCTGTGGTACGTGAGGGCTGCCTGAACTAGCCCTCCACCACCCCCACACCCCCGAGAATCGTTGTGGATCGCTGACACGCTGACTCGACAAGCTGAAGGTAATCCAACCACTGGGCCTGAGGAGGAGCGCTGATTACGCAGCTCCTGTGACCTTGCTCCTATTTGGACTTTTTTCACTGCATTTGCTCCCAGTCTGAAATAAAATTGGGCCGTGGTACCTCCTACCTGGATTTGAGGAAAGCCAGCTTGCCGAGTCCGATCCTCTCTGCCTGCATTCCTTGGGCTTGTGCTGCACAGAGCTCTGGCCCCACCGCCCCTGCCACCACCCTTGGTTGTCACTCCTTTATATAGTGGTGGTCACATGTTGGCTGAAAACCTATCAGCCCACTTCTCCATAAGCAGGCTGTACAGTTCATCCATTGGGGCATTCACCTCATCCCAAGTATACTTACTCTCCCAAATCCCTGCAGCCCTCAGAATTGTAAGCTCCTGCCTTTCCACTAGGGGCATTTACTACTCAAGTGTACTTTCCCTTCCAAATTCTCCGTAGCCTTCTCACTTTAAGCACCTCCCTCTTCACTCATACTACTAGTTCACTCCCACCCTCTATCGTAGCTCCCACCTAATCCCAGCCTCACCCATGGTCCTAGTTCCCATGCTCTGGCCATCCTCCTGGTCTCTTTCTTGCTTGGCATCACCCCAAACCCTCCCTCCTCCCCTGTCCCATTGCTCTACTTAGGTGCGTTCCCGAGAAGTGCATCACGTCAGGGCAGCTCTCTACCTAGTGGCATGACCCCCCTCGCTCAGACCGGTCACTCAGCCAACAGCCAGGGTCCTTCTGCGCTCCTGATCTCTTTCAGTCCTCTCCCTGCCTGGGGGCGGCTAAGGGAATAAAGATAGCCCATTTGCACATCCGCAGCCTCCTACAAAATCTCATGGAACTTATTGCTTGGGCTGCCTTCTATAAGCCTGATGTCTTGTGCATCACAGAAAGGTGGCTTAAACTTCGCACCTCTGACTCTGCCTGCTCCCTCTCGGGCTACAGCATGGCCCGACTTGACAGGGCTGGCAGTAAGCACAGTGGGGGAGTGCTTAGTTACCATAAGGTGCACCTGAATGTCTCCATTGTATCGCACCTAACCCAGGGACCCCTACCCTGCGAGTTTCTCCACACACTTCTCCTACTTGGTAACACTAAGAAGGTGCACATAGTGTGCGCATTCAACCCTCCTAAGGGGGGTTTGCTGGGGCTCTCGACTATCATAGAGCTACTCAGGGACAAGGTGGGCTCAAGTGAGCTCCTCATCCTAGGTAACTTAAACCTTAATTGGCTGGGGCCCAGCGCTAAGCTGATTGAGCCACTGCTCTCAGGCCTCGCCCTCAGTCAGGTCATCACGGAACCCCCCCAGGCTCTCCCGTCGTGGTGACAAGGGGATGTTCATTGACTGGGTATTGAGCAACTGTCTTGACAAAATTGTTCACTCAGGGCTTCTTCCTGACTCCATCTCCGACCACTCGATGATCTACTGCATGTGGGGCTCGAACTCGCCCAAAGTTCCCTGTAGAGTGATACAAATGAGGGACTACTCGAAACTCATAATCTCAAACTACCTCGAGGACCTACAGGGAGTTGACTGGTCCTGCGTCATGGCCACACATGACCCCGTCGAAGCCCTAGACCTCTTCATTGCAGCATTTGCCCCAATCCAAAATATGCATGCTCCCCTATCTAAAAGGAGAGTCAGAGGTTCGGTCATGAAATGGCTTCACAGCGAGCTCCTCTCTCTTATGAAACGGCGAGACAAGTCCTGGGCAAAATACAGGGTATCTCGCAATCAAAAAGACCTCCAGGAGTACCGCCAGCTAAGGAACTCCTGCAAACGGGCCATACGTACCGCGAAAAGTGAGTACTGCAGTGCTGCCCTGATTGCCGCTGCAAATGACCCATAACTTTTTTAGAAGAACGTAAAAAATCTTGTCAGTGGTTTGGCCAAAGAACAAGTCACCGACATGATCATTGGCGAAGCCAACTGCAATAACTCCCTAAGCATTGCCTACTCCTTTAACCGCTTCTTCATGGACCTTCCAGCTGCCACCCCTCCATAGTCCTCTGCCCCAGCACCCGCTTATGGGCCTCCACCCCCTCGTCTGCCTTTCTACCTGAAAAAGATCACTGTTGGTGAGACCCAGGCACTCCTTGCTGGTGTCTCTCACCACACAGGAGTGGGACAGGACAGCCTGGAACCCAAGCTACTTAGCCTGGGGGCCCCTATCATCGCCCGACCTCTTGCCCACATCTTCAAAGCCTCGCTTATCTCAGGGATCATCCCTGACATAAGGAAAGTTGCCAGGGTTGTCCCCGTCCTGAAAAATGGTGACCCTAAAGATATCAACAATTATCGCCCAATTGCCATACTATCGGCTGCCTGCAAGCTCCTGGAAAAAGCTGTTGCCTCGCAACTATCCCACTACCTACAGGGATACGATGTCCTTTCCTCATCTCAGCATGGCTTACGAAAAGGCCACAGCACCTCGACAGCTCTTGCTGAGGTCACCACCAGGATCAGGGCCGCAACCGACCAGGGCAAGTTGACTGGGGCTATATTTGTTGATCTTTCCAAAGCCTTCGATCGTGTGGACCACCCCCTCCTCCTCTCCACTCTACAGACCCTTGGCTTCTCCCTCTGTGCCCTCGACTGGTTCTCCAACTACCTCGGGGGCAGGCAGCAACTCACCTGCTTCAACCGTACCCTCTCAACCCTCTTACCTGTGAACAGTGGGGTACCACAAGGGTCTGTCCTTGGACCCATCCTGTTCTCCAATGATTTACCCTCTGTTGCCACAAAAGGGCACCTAACCCTTTACGTGGATGACCTGGTCATCTTAGCCATCTCGCCCGATGCCACCAGCATCAATACCCAGCCTAACTCTGACTTCTCCCGTATCAGGGCATGGCTTTTTGGGCACAAACTCACAGTCAACCTGAAGAAAACACAGGCCATGCTCTTTGGCTTAGCAGCCAAAATCTCCTCCTGCACAATGCCCCTCAAAATCCGTGGGTCCTGCGACTCTCTTCTGTCGACAATTGACTGTGCTAAGTACCTTGGAGTTACCCTCTGTCCTCACCTAGATCTCTCCGGACACATCAGAAACATATGTAACGCTACAAATGGTAAGCTTGGCCTAGCATACAGGGCAAAAGACTGCCTTATCCCCACTGCCCGGCTGGCCATAGCTAGCGGGATATTACTTCCTACCCTCTCCTATGGTCTCGTTGCCTTTGCTTCTGTCCCATCCTCAAGCCTCGCAAAGTGGGACACCACGTACAACAACATCTGCTGCTTTGCACTCTCAGCTCCCCGTCTCACTCACCGCTGTCCGCTCTACTCTCGATTGGAATGGATCCCCCCTGAAAAACACCGGACCTACATCCTTGGAAACTTCATTGACAACATAGTTCGAACGGCCACTCCTGCTTCGCTCGCCCTCCCCCTGAAACACGCCTCCCCTGTCTACCACCTCAGGTCTTGCGTGTCCCAGACTTGTCTGGTCCCCAAGACCCGCACCCTCACAGGTGATCGGGCGTTTACCGCCCATGCGCTAAAATTGTGGAACTCCCTTCTGGCACAAGTTCGTGCCTCCCCCTCCCACTCCACCTTCAAAACTTCCCTCTGGAACTTCCTAAAAGCTGCTGCGACCTGCCTGTGTGCCACTTAATGCCCAGTCCCACAGCCCTCCTACCCTCAACGGTACCCCAGCTAGGCACTTTCTGCCCCTCTACCTTTGTGATGCATTATTCCAATGGCTATGCTATGTACTGTTTCTCTAAATGCCTAGGGGATGTCTTATACCCCACCATGATGCCCCTTGGGCCTGTATGTACCCTATGCTGTGTGACCCACTGTTGGTGCATCTATTCTAATCCCTACGCTATGTACTATTGTTTTAAAATACCTGGTTATGTCTTGTTGTTTTATGCCCCCCCAAGATGCTTCTCTGAGCCTGTATGTACCTTACGCAGTTTATTCCGCTGTTGGAGCATGTTGCTCTGGTTTGTAATGCTGACTATGTATTTGTCTCATGTATACCTTGTAATTCTCCTGGGTCGCACCTGAAAATAGGCACTAGCTGTCTAGTGTGCTTACCCGGTTACCAAAAACAAATAAATAAATAAATAACACATTTGGCAGCCATTTCAGGAAGGAGGTAATATAGTTTTTTTTGTTTTTTTTTAAATTAGATGGCTGATTTTACAATTTTCAAATGCTGTGGAACAACATTTAGGTAAATTATGTAAATATAGTTTTAGCATTAATGAATACAGCAGACTTTCTTTTAGTCACCTACAGAGCCAGATTTTTGAATAGTTTGTTGTCAAAATGTTGTTTAGGTATCCTTTAAAATAAAAAACACTCTGGAAGAGTGGGAGCGAAGTACAAGAGCATACTTGAATTGTGATCTCATGGAGCAAGGCTTTCAGGATGAAGGAGAGAGAGAGAAAGGCTACATACCATGATGGAGGCAAGGGTTTGGGGGTGGCAGACTTCTGTTTTTTGCTTGTGATGGGGGAAGGGGTGATGTCAGTACAATTTGACCCCCTACATTTCAATCGGTGGAAGGATGTTAATTTAAAACTAAAGGAGCCTGGTTAAAATTCTGAGGACTGCAGTCAGTCTGCTTTTAAAATGTTCTTAATATATAGACAGAATCCAGGCAACGGAAAGTATAGTTAGAAACTGTAAACAGTATTACATTTTTTTTTTTGCTACTGAGTTGGTTGCACTATATACATACTGTATTTGGACCTCCTTGCAGCTTTCAATAAGATGCCTGTCCTGACCCTGTTCTTCTACGACACCAGTGAAGAAATTCTTATGAGTAAGCCATGTCAGTGGCTTAGTAGGTAGCACACTTGCCTCTGAGGCCGGGAGATCAGAGGGCTGTGGGTTCAGTTCCCACATCTGGCACTTGGGTTAATATCCCAATACTGACACTGTAGTGCAGCATGAGGGGGGTGCTGCACTTATGAGGTGCCATCTTTCGGATGAGACGTTAAACCGAGGTCCCATCTGCCTGGATTGGTGGTAGTTCAGGTGGATGCTAAAGATCCCAGGGCACTTGTCGAAAAAGAGTAGGGGAATTTCCCTGGTGTCCTGGCCAAATTTCTCCCATTCACTGAAAATACCACCAACAGCTTAATCTGGTTCAATTTCAGTTGCTTACCATCTGTATCCCCCCTCCCCCCAGTTGCCCCTGAAAAAGAAACTTAGGCCCAGTGGGCTTACCGGATCAACAAAATTCAATAAATAAATAAGCCATGGATTATTCATATATAAAATAACAAGTAAATAAGTTTCTAAGAGCTCTGATTTCAAAATGCTGGGAGATTTGTGAACACAGAGGAGTAGAGCATTACAAAGAATAAGTCAGATGAAAGAAAAAAGTAATTTCCTGATGCCAACAGAAACTTGAGTTTGGGGCCAGTAAAACATGCCCACATGAGAGGAGTGAAGTGGGTGAGGGGGAAGTATACCACTGAAATCAGAAGGGAAGATAGAACTTGTGCTCAGTTTAGAGAGACAAACTATAATAGGATTTTTAAACTGAACCCTGAGATGAAGTGGAATCCAGTGCTAAGATTTAGAAAGTAATGTTCGCATGATGAGAAGTAAGAAATATTAAGTGAGTGACTGCCTTCTGGCACAACTACGGAGATGGCACTGGCAGAGCCGGAAAGTGCACACTGTTGGGAAATTCTGTCTCCAACAGCAACAGCAGAAACAAGGAGCAGTGCGCCAGCAAATGAGGTCGGACAACAAAGTAGTAGGAAACCAGGTTTATTTACCTTAAAGTCTGCATGTATCCATCATAGACATTACTATACCATAATTCATCTTGATTACATACTCCGTGCAAAAGTAATTACTTAGCAGGGCCTCAACAGTAGTCAGTAGCTGCCCCAGTGCATTGCTCCACAGGGAGCTTCATCAAAAATGAAACTGTGTATCGGGGTGTTGAAGATCAAATTAAAAAATTAAAAGAGCTCCTCATATTACTTAAAAGGGGCAATATGCAAGCAAAAAAAAGAAGGGTCCTGAAAATGGACCCCTAAGGGACACCAGAAGAAAGTAGATGAGACCCAGATATTAATGACCCAAAAGAAACTTTAAATGATAGATTTGACAAATATTATTGAAACAAGGCTGAAGCTGTGTCTGACACCCCAAAATCAAACGCCAACTGAGCCCATAAAGCCTAATGGCGAAGAGTGTCGAATTTTGTCGTAAAATCCAACAAAATCAGCATAGTGAAAAGGCCCTGGCTTCCAGCAAGAACATCCTCATTAATTCTCAAGAGGGCTGCTTTAGTAGAATGGGCCTTTTTTAAACCAGACTGCAGGGGTTCAAGAAGAGACTAAGATTCCGGTTATTCAAGAAACTGGGCAGTAAAGACTATAACCAAGACCATTATCATGTGAAGTTAATCTGTGTGATAACAAGGATGACAGTAGGTAAAATTGTTTTCAGAAGTTTTTTAGGGTAAGGGGTTGAGTAGACAGGTATTCAGATTCACAGGATTTATCACGTTAACCACAAAATCATGGTCAACTAAGGAAAAAGATGAAAACAGAACATCTTTTGTGAGAGTAGCACACAAGTTACAACCAGACTAAGAACCAGAGGGAAGAACAATATATTTCTTAATACAGTATCTGAAATTTTATTGATGAAAAATGAGGCAGAATGTTTAGGGGTAAATGCAAATTAAGGAGAGACGATACACCAGTTTTATGAATAAACAAAGAATCAAACATGATGTAGAGCTTTTAGGATCATGGGCGGCTGAAGAAACCAAGGCCAGTCAGTAAGTTTCCTCAGTATTTTGTAGCAAAGTGTTATAGGCCTTTAACTTTCCAGAGTAGCAGTCAAATGTCAAGGCATGTTTACTTGACCACCAAGCAGGTTCTATCTTTCTGCACTACTTTAAAACACAAAGCTGAGAGATGTACATGGGCTAAGAAAAAGAATGCTTTACTGTCAATGACCATAGACACAGTGATTTTTTTTTTTTTTTAAGTCACGTCCGCGTCAAATCATGGGCCTTAAAAAGGCTGTTCACATCAGATAAGCCAATACTATCCAGCAATTCAGTTTCTAAGGATATCTAGTACCATGTATATATGATGGGGAAGAATGACTAAATCTAGGTAATGGTCAGCAGACTGCAACAGAATCACAGTGGATACTGAAGTACCCCCCCCAAATAAAAAACATATGCAACCCCAGGCTGGTATGCCGTTTGTATCTGACAGCCCTACCAGTTGGGCTGGGTTCGGGGAGGAATAGGCCACTCGGCACAAAGGCTAGGTTTGGCTAATCTGCACAGGGGCACCCAAGTAACTCCGAACACAGGAAGCAGTAACTGTAATGTCCACTACCAGAAGTGGGATTCTAAAGTGTGGGTTTTATTCACATCCAAACAGAATAAACAAATCATAGATGGACCCCCACCGGGCTACACTCCTGGTAATCAGATTAAAAGAGACCAGAACACATCCTCATCACTTTAGCCCTCAGGCTGTACAACACACTGGGCACACAGCCCGGACTTGTACGCTGCTTTGGGTTACACAGACTGAACTTGTACACTGCTCTGGGTTTTCCCTGGCTCGGCTCCCTTGCCAGCCACTTGAACACCTTCCATACTTCATGGAAACATTTTCTGGTGGCTCCCTAAACCACCTAAGAGCACCTCTGTTCCATCAGGGAATTTTCTTCATTAATCCCACGTCTGGGTACTTTCCTCAGGCACTGGCCAAGTACCTGAGGGAAAGCAAAAGGTGTCTCGGAGCAAATCCATAGAGGTGAATTTGGTTACTACTGATGGGGGGGGGGGTCTTCCACCTCTCGCTTCCACAATTCATACCCGGCCATTTCTCATCCTTTAACACTTTGCTGTGTAGATTCTTGCTAAATGTATTTCACATTCAATCTACTTGTCTTGCTTCCCATTTGTGCGGGACTTGAACATACTTCAAAATAAGTGGTATTGTCCATTACTCTAGACCCCCCACAGGTTAAGCAGTTCAGTCCCCACATTCCTTCTTTCCATTTTGTGCTGGACTTCCTTAAAAATAAGTGGCATTGTCCATTACTCTAGACCCCCCACAGAGTTAAGCAGTCCAATCCCCA
Source organism: Neoceratodus forsteri (assembly GCA_016271365.2). Classification (NCBI taxonomy): domain Eukaryota; kingdom Metazoa; phylum Chordata; order Ceratodontiformes; family Ceratodontidae; genus Neoceratodus; species Neoceratodus forsteri. Next base: position 1,524,488,667 of record CM028131.1, read on the forward strand.
TGTCTTCAACTGTACCTGGCTGTCTTTTCCTGACCCTACAGTAACAGTCCCTTTAGTTTCCTTCTGTTCAGGTGAAAACACGTGGCCCTTTTTCAGAGCGAACGCACCCTTTGGTTGCAGGTGTCCCACAGGCGTTTCCTCCTCAAGGAATCTCTTACAGAGCTTCTGATGCCTCAGCACAACTCAGACAGGCTGCTTCTTTCCCTTAGTCGGACCCAGGGGGGTTGCCCCTAGAAAACAGACAGACACCTTCCCCCCCATCCCCTCAGGGATGGGGCTCTGAACCATTGAGAGTGGTCTCCACAACTTCAATTACCAGTTCCTGTGTTCCTCTTCAGGTGGAAACACACACCTTAAACAAAAGTAGCTCTGAAACAGAGCTTAAAGCTCTGAGAGCCTGCACACACTCTGCTGCACTATAGTCTCTCACTCAGACTGCACACAGACTGGCTTCAAATTCCCCCAACGTTCTACTCTAACCTTCAACTGCGACATTGCAGTGTGGCTTATGCAGCTGCGACAGTTCAAAAATGATGTCATCCCTCAGTCTCAGCTGAGACTGAGAACAGAGTGAGACGGTGTGAAATTCATTTAACTGGAGTTTCACAAGCTGGCTTCCCTGCCTACCACTAGGTCTTACTGGGATTTTAGTAACCCCGGGTAACAGGGGGGTTACACATAGGTAAGCCATGTTTAGGCAGTTCAGTAATTAAGTTCATGAGGATTCAGCTCACAGAGTCATTAGGCAGAAAGAGTTGCACGGGAGGGGGTTTACAGGCCACTGAGGCAGGGAAAAGAGAGAGAGATAAGGAATTGTATGCTGAAGTAGGGAGGGGGCGGCAAAGGGGGGGGTTGTAACAGTGGGAGACCTCAACCTGCCAGACATAAACTGGAACATCCCAGTGGCCTGGAGCACCAGAAGCCATACCTTACTTGATGTCTTGCAGGACTGGTACAACAGGTCCAGGATCCCGCTAGACAGTCTGCTATTCTAGATGTGGTACTCACCAATTTGGAACGCATAGACGGAATACGGGTCGGGGGACTACTGAGGTTCGGTGACCACAGCACTTTATGGTTAGAGGCGGCCCTGGGCACCTGTAAGGCCTGGTTTAAGGCTGATGTGCTAGATTTCAGGAGAGCAAATTTTAACAGTATGAGGGGAAGTGTGCTGAACAGATCAGCTGTGTGACAGGGTGATCCTGCCACTCTTAAGGACCAACCTTTTATTAAATCTGTTGCAACAGTTCTTCTATTTCTTAGCCTAATCTATCCTTTACAATTTCTAGTCCATGAGGTTGGCCACCTATGGGTGCCCCCCTTCCCTTTCTTGACTATGCTGTAGTGTCCTCCTTTAATTTTCCTTTTCCCACTCAGGTCCTCGTACAGGGAGGTTATTGTGGTGACCGCCGAGCTAATGTAAAACTGGCTATGTTCCGCGTTATTGGATTTAGTATGTAATAGCACTATGTCATAAAATACCTTGATGTATATGCCTTGTGTGTATGAAACCTGTAAATGTTGAAAATACCACAGCAGTAGGTATTTTTGATAAAGGTAAAAAGTTCCTAGAGGACTGTATTATAAAAATTAAGTTACCAGGGTAGAAATATCAGAAAACAGCCCTTGTGTTATTTTAAAATGATTGTAAATTACAGATTGTTGTTGTGACAGGGTTGAATAGGACCCTGTCCCAGTTGTTATGGCGAGTTTGAATGCAAGGATCTGTTCTGTTCTTTCCTTTCCTGTCTCTTGTCTGTCTGGTAATGCAACCAGATTTTCTTGTGAGACCTAGGACTTGATCACCCCGATTGTCTCACAGTTCTTTGCCTCTCACTGTCTGTCTTCCCTTGCTGTTTCTTCCTCCATTACATATCTGTTGGTATAAAATATGTATGCAAATCATTATGTGGAAATGTAACTGATATTGGGATCCCTTTGTTTACAAATTATACAGTGTTACCGTTGAAAAGTATATAATTATAGTTTGAGATGATTGCAAAAAGCTATTGGGACTCAAGGGGTTAACCTGAGAGCAGTTTTTCAGAAGCTGTGGAGAAGGGGCTCAGTTCTGGGACTTTGTGTTCTTGCTGCACCTGCATGAAATTGACAAAAACATTTTAGAAAAAAAACAGGATGGTTGTTAAGGAGAGGGTCGCAAAGACTTATAAAACAGCAGCAGTTTCTTGTAAGAGACACAGACACATAGATTGAAGGAAAACTCAGATGGATTTTCTATTTATTCTGCCTTTGTAAATAGTTATTATGAACAATTTTATTTTTTTATTTTACTGCTAGTACTGATAAACACTTTTTGTGAATTCTACAACTGCTCCTGTTTTTTTTTTTCTATGCTTCCTGACCTGTGCCTCAATGACAGTCTGAGAGGCCCTTTGGCACCATGCATTCCTGCTTTAAACTGAACCAGCCTAAAATGTCATGGTGATTTGCATATACATACCATGATGCTTTGCATTATGGGGGTATGTGTGATGCTGTATTTCTTTAAAACTTGGCTTTATTGCCAATGCCCTTTGGGGGGTAACCTTTGCTTCATTTCTTCTGCAGTGAGGTTCTTTGTCTTTAGCTTGTTTTTGGGTTTTCCTTTTTGAGCTTCCCATCACCCAAACACACAAGACCAACATAGGGAATTAAATCGTTTTCACTAAAGAGATAGATCAGTAGATCAGTGGGTTAGTAGGTGCTGATTAAGTGCAGAAGAAGGATATACATAGTTTGTTGCTGCAAACTGATGTACTGAAGACGGGAGATGCCATTGCTTAAGGTTATCCTCTGTTTTAAACAAACATCACACAGAGATTGTGTGTTGAAACGGAACTTCTCTGTCTGGTCCATCTGTTATCCCACAACCACTCCACAAGCTGGTGTAGACAGCATCAGTGGAGTTAATGAATGACGGGGTGTTATAAAAGTGGCCATTCCTGAGGCAACAAAAACATGCATGAGAACAGTTATCAAGAGAAGCAAGTATAAGAGACCATTTTGGGTCTCTGAAAGGGTTAGGGAAGCAGTGAGGGGTAAAAAGAGGGCCTTTATGTGGTACAAAAAAAGCAGGGTGATGAAGAATGAGAGAAAACGAGAGCGATCAAGAGGGCAGTCAGGATTGCAAAGGTAGACACAGAGCTGCATGTTGCAGACGGGTCAAGGGACGGGCAAAACAGTTATTTAGATATATAAGAGAAAAAGAAAGATAAGAGGGGCAATGGCCAGGCTAATGGATGGGGGCAGAGTGATGGAGGAGGATGGGCAGAAAACAACTGTGCTGAACAACTACTTTGGCTCAGTATTTCATAGGGAGAATAGTGGGCCCTTGCTGGAGAGTGGCAGAAAGGCAACTGTTTGAGGGGTCCCGAAAACGAAACTGCAGACATTTACTAGTGAAAGAACTAAAAAGGGGCTAGCAACCCTGAAGGTAAACAAGGCCCGGAAGCTGGATATGAGGCATCTGGTGGTGCCAAGGGAACTGGCAGCGATGTTAGCTGAACCCCTAGTGGAGCTATTCAGTAGCTCTCTCCAGCAGGGGGTGCTTCCCAGGGACTGGAGGATGGCGTATGTGGTTCTGCTGCACAAGAGAGAGAGGACAGGGAGCAGCCACAAAATTGTAGACCCATCAGCCTTATCTCCATGGTAGGGGAACTGATAGACACACTAGTCAGAGAAGATCTAGTGGAATACCTGGAGGAAAATGGACTTCAGGATAGTAAGCAACACAGATTCATCATGGGGAGGTCTTGTCAGACCAACATCTTTGATTGGTAACAAGGTAGTTAAGGGCTGTGCTGTAGATTTACTCTGCTTCGACTTCAGCAAGGCATTTGACCTGGTGCCACATCGAAAACTGCTGAAGAAGATGCGGATCTAGGAACAATGTAGTTGGGTAGCGGAGGCAGTAGAGAGTTGTGGTGAATAGGGGTCAGATCAGAGAGAAGTCACTCGTGGAATACCACATGGATCTGTTCTGGGCCCAGTCTTCTTCAGTATGTTTATCAGCGACATGGGAGAGGAAATCCAGGTCAGATTGTGCCTATACACAGAAGACACTAAAGTCTAGTAGGAATGACAATGTGGAGGGGATAGCAGAGTTGCAGAGAGACCTGCAGAGTTGGAAAATCGGTCCAAAGTCTGGCAGCTGAAATTAATTGCCAAGAAGTGCAGTTATGCACTTGGAGAACAAAAACCCCTGCAGAGTATTGCATGGGGGGTTAAGCCAGAAACATCATCTGAGGAAAGGTACCTAGGAGTCAGCATTAGTGACTCCTTGTAACAACCAAATAAAGTCAATGTAACAAGGCATTAAGCAAGGCTAACAGGATATTGGGGTGCATCAGGAGAGGGTTCAACAGCAGATGGCAGGAGGTACTGTAATCACTTTATAGGTCACTGGTGAGGCTACACCTGCAGTACTGTGCCCAGTTCTGAAGTCCCCACCTCAAAAAGGACAGTGAAAGACCAGAGAAGGGAAAAGTGTAGTATGACCAACATGATTCAGGGCCAGTAGGGCAGACACTATGAGGATCGGCTAAAGGCACTGAACAGGTATTCACTCAGAACCAGAAGAGAAGGTGGTGGTGGGGGCGGCTATCATAGAGATCTTCTAGTTCCTGAAAGGAATTAAGAAAGGTTGAATGTGAGCCGCTGTTTACTAGGAAGACAGGTGACAGGATAAGGGGTTATGAGTGGAGGTTAACTGGAGGGGGTTAAAAAGGTAGTGAGGAAGTATTATTTCACAGAAGGAGTGGTCGAGCTATGGAATATTCTGCTAGCAGAGGTGGTGGGTGCCAAAACCATAAATGGCTTCAGACATGGCTGTGATGGAGTCAAGCTGATACTGACTACTCGGCAAGAAGTGGGAGGTGGAAACATGAATAGCAAAAGGGGGGAATAGTGTAAATGGTACCCCACAGAGACAGTAGATCTGGGACATGATAGGGTAATATGGGCCATCAGTCTTTTTCTGCTTTCATTGTCTATGTTTCTGAGTTTGCAGAATCATCAATAAAGTCAGTAAGGGAACCAGGAGGGAAATAAACAATAATAATAAATGTTTTAGGGTAGGAAATCTGTAAACAAATTCAAAGAATGATATAGAGAAGGGGACAACTGAGTAAATTTAAAACTAGAGTACATGCTATGAGCCACCCCACATCCACGTCTAGCCAGTCTGGGTAGATGGCTAATAATATAACTACTAGGGCTGAGCTCAGTGGGCGTGACAGAATCACTGAGATATGTATATTGTATTTGTATTTCCCAAGTTCTTCCTTCAGGATGCATCTCTAAATGAGATGACTTATTTATCTATGTATGTTTTTTTTGGTTTTTTATTAAGACGAACAAAGTGGGTGATTTGATATTCTGCTTTACCTGAAGAAGGGCTCTATGTAGCCTGAGAGCTTGTATTCTGGAAAAAAAAAATTTGTGCAATAAAAAGTATCAAATCACCCACTTTTGTTCATCTTTTTGTACTAAGACCAATATGGCTACACACATCAATTTGATTAAATAATTCAGTACATAAATGATTCAACAAGTCAACTGTTTTACCAGTGACCTGAGCTGTGTTGTTTCCTAGCTTTGCCTCATAGTCTAAGCAATTCTGCCCCCCCCCAAAACACACTTGCAAACATACAAACGAACGAAATGCCAGCAGAAACAGGCCACACAGTCTATCGAGTCTGCTCGATTGGGCAGCTAGCTGCTCACTTGAGCAATAATGTCCGAACAACCAGTCTTTTCCTGCAGAGTAAAAACTGGCGGGGGGGGGGGGGGGGGGGGAGAGAGGTGGCCTGAAGTGCAGCCAAGGGTCAGCCCCATCCAACCAGTCATTAATCGATAGGAAATTACTGGCTGTGAGGTTATTATTGCGATTATAAGTCTAATCACAGTAATGACCTTTTTTCCTTTTGACACTTATTTTTTTAGTTGTTTTGGTTTCTTTGCATTGTGCAGTGACAGTGCCGCGTGGTATCTTCTGAATGTTTACCAGAGCCGTGTGTTATCTTTTTTGCTTGTTTACTGGTTTTCAGTGTTCGGGGAGGTGTTGTGCATGTGTTTTTAGCAGGTGTTTTTATATTAATTTTTTGGTAAAAATGCTGAGAAATGTTGTTACTGTAGTTTTTTTTTCCTATAGTATTACTTACATTTAAATCATTTGGTGGTAACGGAAATGCCTCCACGATCGCGAACAGCTGTGTGGCTGCCGTGCCACACTTCAAGGAGATTTCAGACCGGCACAGCAGCCAATTGCTGGCCTTCTTTAATATGAATTATTAATCAGACATATTTCTGGTATGGTCTGCCACCACCAGTTAATTTGTTTCATTTTGTAACTATTTCTGGTTTACTTTATATCATTGTTTCTCAAGTTTTGTGATGCGATTCTAAACTTATTTTTAAAGGAAAACTGTCAAAATTTTCCGTTTCCCCTCAAAAGCTGTACCCCCCCGATTTAAACTTTTCGCAAGGAAAAGCCTTTAGTTTATGTGCTGGAACTTACTGAATTTTAATTTTGCAAAACCCAGTAGCTAGAAACATGGCAGAGGCTGCACATTTCCATTTAGTGTGAAAGTGCGGCACTGCACCGCTTGCTTCAATTTCTTGGCACGAATCACCAGTTACTCCAGTCTTCAGAAAAATAATTTATTACTGCACACTGGTTGTCCAAATAGAGCAGTAATATTCAAGTAATTATACAACAGTACACATCTAGGATTACAAAAGCAAACTAGTACTTCTGTGCAGGTAAGCACGTCTGTCTTTTCTTGCAGTTACTAGGTTTTCTTATCCCAGTGTCTATGTCCATACTACTCTTCAAGTCTCTTGTCTAAAGATGCACAATCTTGCTCTCTCCTTTGGACACACTTACACTCATGCTCTAGCAAAAGAGACTGCAAAGAACTGGGTCAAATAATGTATACCCTGTTCCTGTCTCTCTCTCTCTCTTCTCTCCACCCCCCACAGTGTTTTGGTTGAGCAAGGCTGTGACATCCCTTCCCTGTACCCAGATTCTTCCACATGGCTGAAGTCGCTTCAGACCACAAATTATGGTTGATACCTACCTTGCGATATTGTATGTCCTCTCCATCTCAGGGACCTAAGTTCCTCTCCGATTATTGAGCACCTGAAAGAATGCTACTAGATGTAGTCTCAACATAGTGCCTCCGAGCCTTTGTTAATTCAGACTAGAAGCGAAAAAGTTGCTTGATCCTCACACAAGGCATCAAAAGATCCCACAAACGTATTATGTAAAGCATCTGTCTGTCCATCCATTTGTCTATCGTAGATGGTTGCCATTGATTGTGGATGGATTTCAGTGCCTTTTTAATGTTGTACTACAGTTCAGAGGTCATGAACAGTTGTATTGTTCTGACATCACAATGATGCTACAACATTTCGTGACCTTTGAACCACCTGCATTGCTCTAGCACTTTGAAAACTGGAGAGGATTACAAGGTAGAGCATGGTAAGGTGCACAGTTTGAGTTAAGCCCCGTTTACACTGCCCCATTTGCAGCACATCAACCCATGTGCACAGGTTGATGCACTGCAAGTGCTGCCTTGTGGACATGGCAGCACTTCAGGAACCATGCAAATCTTTTTTTTGGATCGACACAGGAGTGGGGACGTCTAGTGGATTGAGCGCATTTCCCCGCACTGTAAACTCACTTCTGCACTCGATCCGCTATGCAGCCCACTTTTCCCATCATCCACGATTCTTCCCATGGTCTCGGGGAAACACACCACCACTACAGGAACAGACCCACTGCAGTGTGACTTGCAGCGCAATGGGGGGCTGTGTAAACAGTTTATTCGTAAGTCGGCCAACTGCGCAACTAGTGAGGAGTGGTGGAGAATTCAAACAGCTGCCACAGTGTAAACAGGGCTTAAGTGCATCTCCCTCCTCTGCTCCTGCCCATAAATGCTCTGAGGGGGTAGTAAAATTTAGGATTTTTCTTTTTGTAACATCTGAAGCATGTCTCTGTGGAGCGGGCTGACTGGCAGCAGTTTGTGTGTGGCATTACTGAGAAAAGACACGCTGTGGCTAATGGAAAGGAATATCAAGTAAGTTTAAAGAAAAAATGCTAAACTTCTAAGTTCAGCATCCTGAAGAGTGTGGTCATGTGAGATGGGCAGAGGAGGGGACAGAAAAGCATGATTCATTTTTTTTTCCATTTTTAAACATTGTTTTGTTGCAACAATATACTATAGAAAACACTGCATGTCCTACTATACACAACAAGGCACACATTTTCCATCTCTGAGTTAAGATGACATCGGGGACCACTCGAGCTTCACTCTAGAGGTCCTTATGATGTCATCACAACCCCTCTGATAAAACACAGCTGTGTAGTTTATGGTTGCCCATACACTATTCCGTCAGTCAGTCTACCTATCCATCTATCTATTTTGCAAGTTGCACGCTTTTTAAAATCTTCAAATCCTGAATTCTATCATACCTAAATTACACAGACTGAATCTCGAGGCAATGCAGAAACTAGTGACTCCTTTGGATACTAAAAGGAGAAAAAAATGCACTTCTAATCAGAGTCCAGTGCTTAACTTATTTGTTTGGACAGCAGACAGTAGCATCACATCCAGCATTTCAAGGCTCAGGTACTTCTTCACTAGTCCCCTGAAGTAGAGCCACCACAGCCTTGATGTGCTGGGTTGGAGCCTACTGTCTAAAACATTACTTTGTGAAGTGAGCTGCATGGCAGTGTTGCAATGTCTGATTGGATTTTCCTTTTTTTTTTTTTTGCAGTTAGTTTCTTTCTCTCCTTCCCAGGCAGCACTCCTGGCCAGATCCCCCAGCCCCGTCCCCTGCTCGTGGCCTACCTTCCACTGTTCTCTACGGCTTGCCCCCCATGGCGGGGCAGCAGGGATCCCTCAACCCGCCGGAACGGATCCGGTGCGGAGGTTACCGCTATTCGTGGGAGCGGGGATTGGCTGTCATCATGCCACGGCCAAGACTCTTTTTCACTTTCTCTCCCTTAGAAGAGGAGGCACGACACCCTAAGGGAGAGAGCACGCATGAGTCCAAGACATGCTCCCTCCAAGCATCTGCCTCTCTCTCCCCCTCTCTGAGCGCCTGTGTGCTGTCCACCACTAGGGGCCAGTTGACACCAACTGCTGGTAGCCCCCCCTCCCCAGAGAAGGAAAGCAGTCCCTCGGATGCTCGATCCTTCTCCTTTCCTGCTGACCCTCAGTGGCATGTGCTCGTTCCCAAACTTTGGTCACTGATGTAACATGAGGTAAGGCTCCGAGCGCCTCAGCCCTTCGCGCCACCGGGCCGGCTGTTTGAATGGATTTTCAGCAAATAAGTTAAACAGCCCCTGACACCATTGTGACAACTTTGAGAAAATGTAATGTTTAGCACAAACGAGTTCATATTTTATTGTTATTTCTGTATTTCTCATTCTTCTTTAACACTAAGGACATCTGCATGTAAACAGGATTACTACCCTATCTGTTCTGGCTGTTTGCCTACATGTGACATCACAGTTCTGTTTATGACATCACAATCTGTTGTTGTGGGGATAATTATGATGCCATAAATAGGGAGGGGATTCCTTATTTTATTTATTTATTTATTTAAAAGTTGGTAACCAGGAAAAGCTTCATGACCAGAAGCTTGTTTCCAGGTGCAAACCTGGATTATGATGTCATATGTAGGATAGTGGAAAGAGCAGATAAAGTCTAAGGGACAGTAAGCCTCTTTCGTACAGCCGTCCTTGGTAATAAAGAAAAAAGTAAATAATTATAGAAAATACATGAAATACAAACTGAACTAACTCTCACATTTTTTCTAAGTTTTTGTAACGGTGTCAGGGGCTCTTTAAGAATTGGATTGTTTGTCTCAGTGTGTCCTTCTGTAGTGTATGGAACACAACTTGGGCTCAGCCAACCTCAAACAAATTAAAATTCTATTCAGGGAGTAGCCTGTTCCAATCAAGGCAAAATCGTACACCACAAATTACAAACACTAGGCCCACTCACCTATTGTATTAATTAATTCACGCTGTCTTATTTATTAAAGAAACACACACCAGGTGCATAAATATGCCCACCAGAGTTTTGGAGCCACTTGCTCCATCAGGATATGCTGGCTTGTGTCTTAAAAAAACAAACATACTTACAGTATATTTACATCACTTAAAATGTACTGGAAATAAAAGGGTCTTAATAAAATAAAACAGCTTACTTCAAAATCATATAGACATGCCTCGATATGGTATCACTGCAACTCACTTCAAAATTGTACACACAGGCCTGGATTTGGTATCTCTACAAGCATTCCATCCTATATTAAATATACATATACTTATATCCATCACTGGGATACAGATAATTTTGAGCACTGGGGAGTATTTACTGCTAGCTTCTTCCACTTGGTAGTGCTGTATTTTCATCTAACTGGTAGTCATACCATCAACTGACCTGTCTTGGACTTTCCACCTTTATACCAAGTCTCAAGCCAACTGGACACCTGCAGCCAATGACTCTTTGTTAGATATTGCTGTGGAGTTTTGAGATACTACACCCCTGCTATGACACCACTTTTATGTTTGCTTGCACGCATGTGCAAGAAACATAGTGCCACCATATGAGTTTTCATAGGTGTGCCTCCCTCAGTTCCAATGCCCTGCTCCCTTTTGCAGATGTGGCTGCACCGCGCCATTGAATGTCCAAGCTGTCTATGACAGCCATTCAGTTGCAGTGGCATACAGTTCTGAGGAAAACACCACCACAATCAGCGGTGGTAATGTGTAGGCAATTTGCAAATTGCCTACATGTCAACACTGCATCTGAACTGTCATAGATGGTTCATCTCTTCCCCCCAACGTACACCTACGTAGAACGCTGGGAGGCTACCCCAGCATGCCTATGCACTCCCTTCCACCCCCGCACACTGTATGACCGGGGGTGCCCAATCCCCTGTTGGCGCCACTGCCCCCAAACAGACTTCCAGGTGCCACGCTGGGAGCCCACCCCAACGTGGCAAAAGTTCGTATGGCCGACTGGGGTACCTAATCCTCTGTTGGCTCCACTGGCCTCCCCAAAAATAAACTTCCAGCTGCCACACTGGGAGCCTACCCCAGCGTGGCAAAAGTCCTGCGTTGTCTTCCTTGAATAAGAAAAACACACTTGTGTAAAAAAAAAAAATCCCTTGTTGACTGTCTTGCCCTCTCCCCCAGCCCATATCCACCCTCTGTGCACCCACCTCCTCACCCCCCGACCCCATACTTACTTCCGGAGTCCAGTGTGATGATCTTCAGTGGACCGGGAACACGTATGCACTCTTCAAAGACGACTGCGTACTGAAGAAATGCCAGTAAGCTGTATAATGACAAAATGTTTTGTTTTTTTTTTTCAACTTTGGTGCATATCTTGGCCATTTTGGGGAATTTTTTTCACCAAATTTTCAACATGGGGTTCTTGGGGCCCCACGTCATGAACTCGGTCACTGTCATTTTGTTATTCAGCCCGAAAGATGATTTTGCAGTCACTGCGCGGAACCACCTTTTGGGACCGAGTAGTGAAACAGTGTCACAGTTCATGGGTGGACCCCAAAACCCTATGTTGAAATTTGGTGAGCATTCAAAATCACTCATTTCACAGTGTTTGTCGCGGATTCCTACACAGCTCATAACTTCGCGAATTTTTGATATTTTCACTCCAAATTTTCAACATTGCCATTTTACCACACCACGTTATGAGCAGTACAGCTGACGTTTTTCACATCTCGCCCAAAATGTGTTTTCATGCATGTAGCACAGAATGGCGCAGTCAGTGTGCGAAATCAGTGTTCGGACAGATTAAGAAAATCACAGTGACACTGTTCATGAGCAGAGGTCTTAAAATGGCTATGTTGAAAATTTGGTGACAAAAGTCCATAAAATGACTGTTACGAACATGCATTGCACAATGTCCACGCACCCTTGTAAGTTCACGAATTTGTAATATTTTCAGTCCAGATTTTCTACACTGGCATTTTTCCACACCTCCTTATGAACAGTACAGCTGTCATTTTTCACACCCTGGCCGAATGGTGTTTTCGCACTTCCTGCACAGAAATGCGTGGTCGCTGTGGGAAATCAGTGTTCAGGACAGATTAAGAAAATCATAGTGACACTGTTCATGAGCAGAGGTCCCAAATGCCTGTGTTGACAATCTGCTGAAAAAAAAAAAAAAAAAAAATATCCCCAAACTAATTACATTACGGTGTGAGTTGCACAGTTTCTTAGCATGCTAAGTAACTTCATTAGTTTTTATCTTCACTCCAGATTTTCAATGTTGCCATTTTTACACCTCTCCATGAACAGTACAGCTGTCATTTTCACATCCTGTTCTAAATGTGTTTTCGCACCTGTGGTGCCAAATGGCGTAGTCGCTGTGCAAAATCAGCTTTCGGCTAACAAACTGATACTGCCACTGTTCATGAGGTGAGGGTCACAAAAAATCCATGTTGAAAATTTGGAGTGAAAATACTAACGAATGCCTGGGGTGTTAGGGTTTCTGGCCATAACGCCCCACCCTGTAGACTGACAGACATCAGGGATGTGACTTGGGATTGTCGCCTGTAATGCTCATGCCATTCCTTCCCCACCCACATCCTGCAGCCAGTGACAGGCATCGAGGTGTGCCTTGGACTCTTTGGCTCCAAAGTTCACCCCATTCTCCTATACTGCACCCATCTAACCGTATTTCCTTATGGAATGGGGTGCGCATAAGGTCCAGAGACCCCAAGGCTCGCTGTGACACTTGTCAGTGTCTGCAAGGTAGGGTGTGGTGAAATGGCATGGCTGTTATGCCTGACGACCCAAAGGCACACCTCAATGCCTGTCAGTCTTTGCAGGGTGGTGGTGGGGTTGGCTTCAGTTCAATACTTCACTGCCATTCCTATTGTGCATCTCTCTAACTCCTACACTACCAATGCCAGCAAGCAAACATTCGGCATTGACAAATGCTTATTAACATTCTGCCATGCCTTTCTAGCCAGTCAGTGAGCAACTCCTGACACTTGATTCCTACCACATGCACAATAGGAATGGCAGTGAAGTGTGGTTCACGTTAAACTCAGCTACAGAGTCAAGCCATACAAAAGTGAGGGTACTGGACTTTAGGAGGGCTGACTTTGGCAAGATGGGAGAGTGCCTCAGAAAAGCACTAGCAAACAGGCTAGAAGGAGGTGTGGAGCAACAATGGGGAATTATCAAAACTGCCATCACAGAGGCAACAAGCCTTTGTGTGAAGCAAATAAACAAACAAAACGAAAGAAAAAGCCACTATGGTTCTCAAGAGAGGTGGCTGTGAAAGTCAGGAAGAAAAAGATAGCATTCCAGAAGTATAAGGAAACACAGAAGGAGCAGGACAGAGAGCTGTACCAGTTAAGGCAGAAAGAAGCAGGAAGGAAGTCAGAATAGCAAAGGCCCAAACTGAGGAAAAGATAGCCAACTCAGTTAAGAAGGGGGATAAGACCTTTTATAGGTACATCAGCGAGCGTAGAAAGACGGAGGGATAGTGAGGCTGAATAGAATAAACGGTGGGTGGGCAGAAGGGGACAGTGAAAAAGCAGGAATACTGAACGAATATTTCTGCTCAGTATTCACAAAAGAGGAGGGGGAAGTGCCTAATCCAATTAACAGAAGCACTCTTGATAGGGGGGTCGATCCCAGTCCTTTCACAGAAGAAAGGGTTCTGCAAGAACTCCTAAAACTGAAGGTGGACAAAGCAATGGGTCCTGATGGAATTCACCCCAGAATTCTAAAAGAATTAAGGAAGAAACTAGTGAAACCACTGGCTACTCTTTTTAATAAATCATGGGAGGATGGTGTGGTACCCGAGGACTGGAGGAAGGCGGATGTGATTCCCCTTCACAAAAGTGGGACCAAGACAGAGGCAGGAAACTACAGACCTGTCAGTCTGACCTCTGTGGTAGGGAAAGTAATGGAGTCACTTTGAAGGAAAGAATAGTTGAGTACCTAGAGGTCAGTGGAGCACAGGATCCAAGGCAGCATGGGTTCACAGCGGAAGGTCATGTCAGACGAATCTAATAGATTTCTTTGACTGGGTGACCAAAGTAGTAGACCAGGGAGGGGCTGTGGACATGGCCTACCTAGACTTTAGCAAGGCATTTGACACAGTCCCACACAAAATTATTAGTCAAATTAACCAGCCTGGGAGGGTCCCAGGGTGGTAGCCTGGGTAAAACATTGGCTGGACAACAGGACACAGAAGGTAATTGTAAATGGAGTCCACTCTGAAGAAAGGGCGGTTACTAGTGGGGTACCGCAGGGTTCAGTATTGGGTCCAGTCCTTTTTAATGTCTTCATCAGTGGCATTGCAGAGGGACTGGAAGGAAAAGTATGCCTTTTTGCAGATGACACAAAGATCTGCAACAGGGTTGATACACAAGGAGGCGGGAAAGGATGAAAAGGGACTTGGCAAGGTTGGAGGAATGGTCAGACGATGGCAGCTAGGATTCAATGCAAAAAGTGCAAAATAATGCACCGGAAACAAGAACCCAGGGAAGAATACACAATGGGTGGGGAGGTAGTAACAACAACAAAACAGGAAAGGGACCTGGGGTAATCATATCAGATGACCTTAAGGTTAGCAAGCAATGTGAGAAGGCAGTAGGGAGGGCCGGGGTATACTGGAATGTATAGGGAGAGGCATCAGCAGCAGACAACAGGAAGTTGTTATCCCTCTGTACAGACAGTTGGTGAGACCCCATCTGGAATACTGTGTCCAGTTCTGGAGACCCCATCTCCGCAAGGACATAGACAGGATAGAGGCAGTCCAGAGGAGGGCAACTAAAATGGTGCAGGGTCTGTAAGAGAAGCCGTATGAGGAGAGACTAAAGGAGCTTAATATGTATACCCTTGAGGAAAGAAGGGAGAGGGGGGACGTGATAGAAACTTTCAAGTACCTCAAGGGAATCAACAAAGTCCAAGAGGGTAGCATCTTTCAGAAAAAGAGACTTGCAAGAACAAGGGGACACAATTTAAAGATAGAAGGAGGGCGGTTCGGGGCAATGTGAGGAAGTATTATTTCACAGAGAGGGTAGCGGACCAATGGAACAGCCTTCCTGAGGAAGTTGTGGAGTCTAAAACTGTGGGAGAATTCAAGAATGCATGGGACAGACATAAGGCAATTCTTGTGGGGGGCAGGAAGATATGGTCTGTTGGTTAAATAGGATCTGCAGCCTATCCTGTAGGTAGGGAAATGGATAGACTAGATGGGCCTAGCGGTCCTTATCTGCGGTCAAAGTCTATGTTTTTATGTTTCACTGTACACAACTGCAACTGATGAAGTTTTCTGTAACCACCTCTACTGGTTTCACTCTGCTAGTGTGTGGATCCATGGCTGGTAGCTACTAATTTTGTATGTATGTACCAACATGCTGTAAGTGTGCAGGGTTGGAAACAAATTCCTAAAATCAGAACATGGGAGTAAATCACGGAAAAATGGTAGTACAATATTCCTTTATTCCCCTTATCTGTTCCCCTGTCCATCACCATACAAATCACTTGTCACCCAATGTGCAATATAAAACAAATTGAGTCAGTACTTCAATGGATATTTTGTGGCTTCTAATACTTCCTGTAATAAGGTAAATAGCATCTCTAAACCTGGGTACATTTGCGACGGATTATAAGTGAAGCGCTATCTTAAAAAAACAACAAAAAAAAAACTTAATTTCTGCTTCTCTAGGATCATATTATATATCAATCTAACAATTTTTGCATTGTTTCAAAGTAAATGCACCATTCATGTATGTAGTAAATTAAACTGTTCACTCTGTTTATTTTTTATTTATTTAATAAATTGGAAAGACCTTTGAGCCAAGGGCTCTTTTACAAAGGTTCCATGTCAAGTCACAAGAATAGCAAATTACAGTGGTTTCAGTAAGTAGTACAACATGAGGAAAGTAATTACATAAACAAAAGACAATATGGCAAGATAAATTTTGTGTCAAGTGCAGCCAGTGGCCTTGTCTGAAGAGGGGTGAAGGGGCTTACAAGGAGAGAAAGTACAGGGGGTGAATTGGGGGGTTGAAGGAGCAAAAAAAAGAGCAAGGAGGTAGATTCCACAATGAAGCTTGAGCAGGTAAGACCCACGAGGCGATGGGTAGAGGGAGAGAACAAGGTGAGGAAACAGAGGGGAGGGGGGAGTGGGAGTGGAGGAGTAAAGGAAGAGGGGGATGAGGTAGGATGAAGAGGGCAGGAATGGGAAATGGATAAGGGAGGAAATGCTAGAAGTGGAATAGCGCAGCAGCAGCATAGGGCTATACGGGGGCAAATAGTAAAAGAGGGAGGACCCAGTGCATTTAGCTGTCAGCAGAGATTAGGTATAGCAGTCACAAGATGCTCTGGAAACTAGGAATTGACGCAGCTTCCACTTAAATGGTCCCAAGATTGCAGTTATCGCAATCTCAGGAGGAAGGGAATTAAATAAATTAGTAGCTGTAACTGCTATGGATCACTGTCAGAGCGAGGTTCGACGGCGAGGGACAGTAAAAGTTTGCCTCACAGAACTTTGTGTGCTCCGAGTGCCCCAGAAGGGACTGAAAAGCTGAAGGGAACCTGGTGGTAGGAGACCAAGATCTGCCTTCTTAGACAAAAGGCAGGCTTGATATTCAATGCGAGCCTGGAGTTGAAGCCAGTTTGCTTGTTCATAAAGGTCACAAGTGAGAGTACGATATGCTGCACCAGTTAGTAGACAGCATGCCTTAATCAGAACTGTGGTGAGCCGATGTAGGGTTGTGTCTGTGGCAGAACCATAAATGACCAAACCATAGTCAATAATAAACACAATTGAACTTTGGATAGCCAATTTGAGGGCTTCGTTAGTAAGGCAGTGTTTATGCCTGTGTAGAAGGCCTAGGCAAATATTAACTACCTTGGCAACATTCTCAGCATGGTTGGAGTAGGAGAGCATACTATCCAGAGTAACTCCTAGGTATTTAAAATATTGAGTCTGATCAAGGATAACACCCACACTGTTTTTAATCACCAATTGTTTGGCTTTGTTCTTGCTGTGGGTACCATGGAAGAGCATGACCTTAGTTTTTTTGCAGTTAAGCATCAACTTATGAGATGAACCAGGACTCTGCTTCAGTAAAACTTTTCTGAAGTTGGGCCTGAAGGAGGGTAGGGTCAGCAGTCTTTGAGAAAATGACCGCATCATCCGAGTAGAGGAGTACTTGTTCGGAACAGGATGCCGAAAGATTATTGAGAAAGGTGCTAAATAGGAGGGGTCCCAGTATTGATCCTTGAGGAACCCCAGAGCAGACAGGCAGTTTAGCAGAAAGGGCAGACCCTATTCTCACCTGCTGTGTGCGGTTTGCTAGATAGCTGGTGAACCACTTTAGGGCTTCTGAAGATATACCAAACTCAGCAACTCTAGTACTATCCTGTTTGTAAATCAGCTTCTGTGCTCATATACCTTCACCCGCAGTAACAAACACACACAGTAATAAACAAATTGCATGCTGATTAAAGGAAATGCTTACATAGCTTAATTTCATGTTCTTTATATTCAAAGTTTTACGTGTTGCCTGCAGGGATATTATGAATAAACTTCAATAAGAAATGTTCTTTCCGTATCTGTGCAGTACATGCCCTAATTTAAATGTTAGCTTTTTCAGAAGGTTTAAAGTATTGGTTACCGCACTCATACACTCTAAAAAATGAAGTGTTGTTTTTTTTTTACACAGTAAATGTGTAAATTACTGTTCAGCACAGTGTGTGTAACTCACAATTGTCATATTTATGAAAAGTGATTTACACGCTTACAGTGTAAACAAATGACACCTCATAAGTGTTTTTTTTACACTGTCAGTGTATAAATCACTGTTTAACAGTGTGAGTTATATATTAACTCACAAATGTGTCATATTTATGAAAACCATGATTTACACAATTATGGTGTTAAAAAATTAAAATAACACTTCATTTTGTTGATCAGCTGTACCCAGAAATGGTATAGTGCTGTGTTACAGTAATTAATTAAAATGTTTTTGCAAGCAGTATTGTGATTTTTATTTTATAGCTTTAAAAATTGTTATATACATGTTAAAATATATAGTTTTTTAAAGTTGAGCCAGTGTAATTCAAACAACATGAAGTCTTGCTGTATTCTGACTATTGGAGTTAGCCCCAGCACTCAAACTGCCCCGGAGAGTAGAGGATTAATTTCTATGCAGAGCATAGAACGTTGAGCTCGAGCTCAGTTCAAACCTCTGTCTGCTGCACTTTGAAGCACAACCATCAGATTCTTTACTCTGCCTAACTGAACGTTTGCTCCGGAGAGTTCTCCTTTGCTTGCGGTTCGAAAGTCTGTTAAAGTCCTCGATTTTACCAATTTACATTTTGAGGGTTTCGGTTTGGATCTCTGTCTGTGGTACAGCAAGTACTAGGTAGTGAACTAGACATAGTAAACTTGTGGAAATTGTAAAAACTGAATTTTTTGACCAGTTTGGCTGAACCGGTCGTTTTAGTGAATTATATATTTTGTCTTTATTTCTAAACTTAGAGTATGGTTACCGGTCCTTATCAGTTTAAAAAAATCTGCATTGTCTTGTGTATTTTTCCAATACCTGTGACACGGTTAGAAATCGATAAGAGTGTCTTGCCTGGTTGTTTGCCATAAAAAGGGTAAGTTTGTGATTAGGATGGCTACAACTGAGAAACCCAAAAGAAAAACCTGGCCCACTGGGTTTCAGCACTGCAGTGTGTGTCGGGAGGTCTTTGCTAAGGCTAATCCCCACACCACCTGTGTTTATTGTCTGGGGTTTGACCACCTCGATTCAGATTGCCAAATCTGTAGAAAGGTCCCTAAGCCTACCCTGGAAAAAAGATTAGGTAGGCTTAGGGATAAGGAGGCCGAGAAGTCCATTGACCCGGATGGCCAGCCCGGTTCAGTTCCAGTCAAACCTGATGGGGTGCCCTCTGACCAGGGCGATACTTCAGGCAAGAGGAGAGCCGATCCTGAGGGATCGGTTCCTACAAAAAGAAAAAGAAAAGAAAAATCTGCCGGTTCAGATCCAGAGACCCATTTTCCAACTGCCGAAGAGATTGCCAAAGCGATAAGGATTATAGAATCGCTTCAGCCGGTTCAGTCTGATCTGGCACCTTCTGGCAGGCGCTCAGTTCGATCGGTTCCTTCAGTTCAAAATTATGCCCCTGAAGATTTCTATGAACCGGATTTGGATGGGGTTGAAGATGATGATGATGATGATGATGATGATGATGATGATGATGATGATGATGATGATGATGTGGAAGGTCTGGTTGAGCCCATTGAACCGGACATCTCCCCAGACAGGCCTTCTGGTGTTTCCCCTCCTAGGCTTTCTGAGTCCCCTTCCCACTTCATGTTTTACAGGAAGGTGGCAGAAACTGTCTAGCTCCCTGTGGAAGATGCTGTAGAGGAACAAGAGGAACCTGATTATGTGGAGATGATGGATATCCAGAGTCCACGAGACCATCTATTCCCCTTCATAAGTCTTTTGGGAAACGGACACAAAAGATTTTAAAAATTCCAAATTCTGTTCCTCCTGTCGACAGAAGGATGGATAAAAGGTACACCTTATCAGGTTCAGGTACAGAGTACTTCTATCAACAATGCAGCCATGTTGGGGTTGTGCAGGCTGCAGCCTGTGATAAGGCTAATATACCCTTGCCTTCGCACCCCCCAGATAAAGACTCTAGGAAGCTGTATGCCATGGCAAAGAAACAGTACATGGCATCTGCCTTGGGACTCAGGGAGGCTAATTATATGGCCTATGCAGCCAGGTACCGGAAGTCCAGGTGGGACACTGTACTGGCACTGGCTAAGCAGGCCTCCCCCCAGCTAGCCTCAGAGCTGGAGGGGGTGGCTGCTGATGGGATTGAGGCATCTAAGATGCAGTTCCATGTTGCTGTGGACTCCAGTGATGTGTTATATAGAGTCATGGCTACATCTGTGGCTCTTCGGGGAATGACTTGGCTCAGATGTACTAGCCTCTCACAGGACACCCAGGCTAAGGCCATGGATTTCCCTGTGGTGGGTAAGTCTCTGTTTGGGGAGCAGACAGAGAATTACATGAAAAAGATGGATGAGTATAGGACCACCTATAGGAGTGCACAGGCCAAGGAAAGGCAGGCAACTCCTCAAAGGCAGCAAGCTAGGGGCAAGGGCAGGCCTTTTCATAGGCCTTTCTACCAAACACAGGCCTCTTCTCCCTTTTCTCAGAGGGAGAGGCAGAAGGGGGATGAGCAGGACTGCATCCATCCTTTAACCTAAGGCTCCTGCCGAGCAGACACCCTGATGTGTCAGCCCAGGTCGACTTCCCCCATTCCTGTAGGAGGCAGATTGACTTACTTCATCCAGGACTGGATGTCTGTTACCTCAGACAAGTGGGTCCTGGAGGTGGTAAGCCAGGGGCTGGTTCTCAGCTTCAAGAAATTTCTAAAGCTGAAGGACAGATATTTTCCACTTGCAAGCATCTCCGAAACCATTGCCCTAGAGGCAGAGTTTTCATCTCTACTGGCTCTAAAGGCTGCAGAGAGAGTTCGAAAATTGCACAGGGGCAAAGGTCTGTACTCCAGGTACTTTCTTACCTCAAAAAAGACGGGAGTGGGACCCATCCTAGGCTTAAGATACCTGAACAAACATCTTTTAAAACCAAAATTCAAAATGGTGACTCTGGGAATAATCCTTCCCTCTCTAAGGCCAGGGGACTGGCTAGCCTCCTTGGACTTAAAAGATGCCTACTTTTACATTCCCATCAGGTGCTCCCACAGAAAGTACCTCAGGTTCAAATTGCCTTCAGGCCATTATCAGTTCAAAGCTATGCCCTTCAGTCTGACATCAGCTCCAAGGGTATTCACAAAATGCCTAGCAGTAGTAGTGGCCTTTTTAAGAAGGAAAAATATTTCCATATTTCCATACCTGGACGACTGGCTCATTGTGGGTCAGTCCCCAGACCAAGTCAGGTCAGACCTTCAAGTGACTCAGCAAGTGCTCACTTCCTTAGGATTCCTTCTCAATCTTCCCAAGTCAGTTCTAGAGCCTGTACAGCTCCTCACCTTCATGGGGGCAGAGTTGGATACAGTCAAAGCAAGAGCTTTTCTTCCCCTGGAAAGGGCAAGGGCTGTTGTAGAGCTGGCTTCTTCATTCCACCTTTTGGTCTCTCAGCCAGCAAGGCACTTCCTTCAGCCTCTGGGCCACATGGCAGCTTCTACAGCAGTGGTCCAAGGGGCCAGATTTCAGATGAGGGACATTTAGTTTCACCTAAGGGCCTTTTGGTCTCTAAAGAAAGATTCTCTAATCAAACTAGTTCCAGTGACTCAGACTCTGATCCAGGCTCTCCAATGGTGGCAGGATCAGAGCAACCTCAGGCAAGGAGTTCCATTTGTCACTCAGTCTCACACTGTGGTCCTAACCATGGGTGCTTCTCTATTGGGGTGGGGAGCCCATCTGGGGGCGTTCTCAGCCCAGGGACTATGGTAGTGTCAGGAATCCCTTCTTCATATCAGTCTCTTGGAACTCAGGTCGGTCTTTCTGGCCCTGCAAGCTTTCTCTCGGTCAGTGCAGAACAAGGTGGTTCAGGTCAGGACAGACACCACCACCACCACCATGTGGTACATTAACAAGCAGGGAGGCACTCAGTCTATGGCCTTTTGCACGGAAACCATGAAATTGTAGTCCCTAGCTTATTCCCTGCAGACCTCTCTGACAGCAGCCCACCTTCCAGGGAAGGACAATGTGCTAGCAGATGCATTGAGCAAGATCTCCCAGGGCCATCACGAATGGTCCCTAGACCCTCTGGTGTTGAAAGTGATTTTTTTCAAGGTGGGGCACTCCAGAGATGGATCTCTTTGCAGCCCCAGACAATCACCAACTTCCTCTGTTTTGTTGCAGACCCCCAGTCTTGGGCTCAGTCCCTCTGGATGCTCTGATTTTGAACTGGGAAGGGAAATTTCTATATGCTTTCCCTCCCTTTCCTCTACTGTTCAAGGTTCTGGTCAAGGTAAGGTCACAACCTTGCAAAATGATTCTGATTGTTCCAGACTGGGCCAGGCAGCCTTGGTACCCCCTGTTGCTGTCCCTAGCAGTCCATCTTCCCGTCTTTTCCCAGGAATTACAACCTGTTAACCTCCTCTCAGGGGAGGATTTGGTACCCCATTCTTTGGTCTCTCAATCTCAAGGCATGGCTCTTGAAGAGTTAGAGTATGCAGATTTTCATCTGTCCTAAGGGGTTCTGGATATTCTTAGAGCCTCTCGAAAGTCTGCCACCAGAAAAACGTACAACTCCAAATGGAAAGGATTCGGCATTTGGTGTTCCAAGAAGCATATATCCCCAGACACTGCTGAATTGTCTACAGTTCTGTATTATATGGTTCATCTTAATGGCCTAGGCCTCAGACCCGCTACTCTCAAAGTACATTTGTCAGCTGTTTCTACTTTTCTGTCATTGGAAAAGTCCTCCCCACTGTCATCTCACCCTGTATTCTGTAAATTTTTCAAGGAATTGCTTCATACGAATCCTCCCTTTAGGGATCCTACCCCTGCTTGGGATCTTAATGTTTGCATTGTTCAGCTTATGCAACCCCCTTTTGAGCCTTTGTCTTCAGCAGAGCTTAAGTACTTGGTTTGAACTGAGCTCGAGCTCAACGTTCTATGCTCTACATAGAAATTAACCCTCTACTCTCCGGGGCAGTTTGAGTGCTGGGGCTAACTGCAATAGTCAGAATACAGCAAGACTCCATTAGAAGAAACACAATTACTAAGGTGAGTAATTTTCTTTCAAGTCAATTTTCATGTACTTCTCATGATGCTTTGCTTAATTGGGTGTGTGCAATTGTGTTTTTCTTTCAAATCTTGCTACGTGGCCAGTACCCTTCTAGGGTAATCTTTGCCCTGGGGAATTTGCTGTGGAGTTTTTAATTTTTTGTAGTCATTCTCTTCTCTTGTATGGGCTCCCCATAACATTAAAAAGTAAGACTGTCATATGGGTAGCTGGGTCTCGAGCACAAAATCAAAATTGAAATCATTGTGACTGCCTCACCTAATCAGGGGCCCACCATTCACTGCCCTCCACTTCACTGTTGACAGCTATCTCTCCCCGCCTTGCCCCATTCTACCTGCCTACCCCCTTGCTCCCCTCTCCCTTACTTCCCCGGGGCATTTCCTGACTTTTATCCCTCCTCTCTCTCTCCCCTTTAGAGCTCTTACCCTCACCTCTACCCTCCGACAGTGGCCTTCCTGCCTGCATAACCCCTTCCCTCTCACCTGCAGTGCTTATTTCCAAGATTGCCCTTGGCTGGTATGTCATGTTACCTAACGTTTGGCACATTTTTAATTACTGGAATTTCCTAAGCCTCAGTCTCTTACTTCTTGTTATTGTGTAACTATGTATTATAATGATGACCTTTGTATGTATGTATACCCCCATTCCTTCGATGTGGAACCTTTGTAAACGAGCAGTTCCTGCTCGAAGGTATTTGTAATCCTAGATTTCAATAAAATAAAATAAATACAGCATCTTGATGAGCTGTAGTAAGGGCATGTCACCTGTGTAAATTTGCTGTGCATTGGCATTGAGAGTGCCTGGAGCACATCCATCTCAGAGGGCTGTCTCAGGGTCATTTGTCTGCAGCCTGCCTGTGGGTGGCTGGCCAATTTAGGTCATCCCCTTACATACCTTTGTATGGCATAGTTTTGTGATACGCAACACATGCGTCGCACATTTTGGCCGAATATAGCCTTGCACGGCATATTCAGATGCCCGGTCCTCATTTTTATACTGCATACATTACAGCTCATCTTTCCCTTTCGAATATCACTCTTCTGCGCACTTTCTGAGATGCGCCATGCATCTCCATTTTGGGCCGTGCATCTCCTTTAAATATGGTTCAGCTGTCAAATTGTAATTCTAAGCAGTGAAGTAAATGTTATAGTCTTTATATAGGCATTGCGATTCTTTACATGTGCATTGATAACATGAATTCAGCTAGAAAACCATACTATTTTCAATAAGCAACTTTTGATGCATATATGCTGAAACAGCCAGCAGAAAATCCCATCACTTCCTACTGATCAGCTGACTGTGGCCCACTCTCCCTCACTCTTTTGTGTGGAGAGTTGCACACTGTTGTCACATTTCTTTTACTTCTTTGTTCTTTTTAATATAACATGCTGCGAAACAGAACTGCCTTTGTGTGTGTATATTAAAATATAAACAAAAAAAACTGTTTGTTTTGCAAATTAGTTATGCGCAGAATGCACACAGTAAATCAATACTGATTTCATTATCAGACATGTTTATTTAGACTTCGCCTCATCAACTTATCATCTCTAACTCCCTCCCGACCCCCTACCCAATAATTCCAGACCACCATGAGCCATTTTCTTGACTAGCAGAACATGCACATGAAATACTTCGGTGGAAATATTCCAAACACATTCCAAGACCAGCCATCAAAATTAAGATATCAGATCTCACTAAAAATGAAGCAGCCCTGATCTCATCCTCCCCAACCCCCGGACTGAGATGGAAATGTAAGAAACTGAATGTTCATAAGGGTCACAATATGATGTCAAATATAAAAAGTGACTATTACTATACGATCTGCAAATCACAATACACGAGTGCCATCTGAAATGAACGAGGCACCTCCTGCTAAACTGACAGCATGATTTTCCATGTTTTGTGCTCCCAGAAATTTATGAAAACAAGATAAATTGGAAACCCTTGGCCGCAACAGCTGTCTGTTTTTGTAAAATATGATGCTCGATAACACGGAGTGACAAGCAAATGCTTTGCACATAATTCAAATGTGGGAACACGAAAAAAAAGGTTGCTACTGTAGTCTTATGCATTTTTACTTTTAATCTAGGAGCAAGTTGAGACATTAAAATGTATAACACTGTGTATAATACACATCGGACATACTGTATGAACATACAAACATATGAAAAAGCCAGCAGAAGGTGGTCATTTGATCTAGCTAGTCTTCTTGTACTGCAGGGTCCACAGCTTGAGTTACTGACCCTACTCCCCTCTCCACTCCTTCCCACCGATCCCCTATGCCTACCCCACCCTCTCTTGAAGCTGCCCACCATCTCATCCCCGCATATGTTTCACAAGATCTACTGATAAAAGAAATGTGCTAATTGTTTATCAGCTCAGTCTCACTGATCCAGGATTGTACAGGGCTTGGTTAGTTGCCACAGCAAACTGTCACAGGGGGAGCATCATTGTTGTCACGCACAAACAGGATTGGAACTAGTAAAACCACTACTTGGTGACTCTGTTATGGAAAAACAGTTCAAAAATCATACAAAACAGGCCAGAATCACACTAATTACAGCTAATACCACACTGATTATCCTTCCCTCTCATCCATACACATATTGACATAGGTCAGGACCACTTTATTTTTTTACATTTCACCTATAAGTAAACTGCACAGCTCTTTTGTCAATTGTAATTATGCCGTTTAACTGCTCACTTATGTCAGTTACAGTTACATGCTTTCATTAACCTACCTTTACTTTTCAAGTCTCTCATTTGAAGTGTCTGTTTGGTTTACTGATTTTTGTATAGCTTTTGCAAATGTACCTGGTATCTCTTATTCGGGTGACTCCTAGGATTTTGGCTTTTTACCTTGTCAATGTGCCTGCTAGTACTGATTTTCCTATCTGGCCTGGCTGTGTCTGCATTGCCTTTACTATGGTTAAACTGTAAATGTTTAGGAGGTGAGATCCTCATCTTTGGATTTGTAGGAGATGGAACCGTTATCTCTAGAAGGTGGAATTCTTATATTACTCAACCGAATGATGTAAGACAGTCCATTCTCAATGCTCCCTTTAGAGGATACAACAGAGAAAGGTGCCAGAGGAGCCGGAAATCACACACAATTTTTTTTGGTTTTTTTGTTAAGGTGGTGGAACTGAGTTCTTTTGTGTTAATATCCAATTTAACACAATACAGGAGAGAAGGAAGCATGGAAACATAGACAAGATAAGGACGGAAAAAGGCCTTAACATCATAGTCTTTCCTAAGATCCCCTACTTGAAATCATATTAACATATTATTTCCCTCATCTTCTCCTTTTCAGAACTACATTATCCCATCTTATAACGCCCTTAAATGTATTCCAAATTCTTTTGAATGCGGATACTGTCTCTGCCTCCACAACCTTCTCTGGAAAGGAGACAATTATTCAAACACGTACTTAAAAAAACGGATTGTATATTAAAAGTACATTTTTCTGCCTTTATTTTTTTGTTAGTACAGATTTGCTAACTCTCTAGCCTGATATGTAAAACTGATGTTTGTTATGTACCAGAAGTGGGTGGTGGGAGGAGTCATGCCATGGCACCTCAGAGTTTGTCACAGGCAACTGAGAGAAATCTAATCACTGCCCCTCCTCACATGTTGGGAACCCTGTAGCTACAGTAGGTTATTTCTTTCTTATTGTTAGCGGTTGCCGTCTCAATTGATTATCGCCTTTATGTTTCACAGCCAAGTTCAATTCTTTTTGTTTTATTAAAACCTACAGTATCCCTAAGAGTCCATAAGGTAGGAGTGCTCTGCTGGGGGTGTATATATTACCAAAAACGATGAAGAAGGCTCCCTTACCTCTATGAGAGTTCCACTGTGTGATTAATTTTTTAAAATGTTGCCCCTAAGGAAGGGAAAGGATCATAATTTGCCCCCCTTCCCCAAGAGGTTCGCTGCTCCATCCCTTCCACTTCCAGGTTGCTGGTCACACCCCCGTGCTCTGACAGTTTATGGCATGTGAACTTCGGGTGTGCAGAGGCATGCCCCATACAAGTCTATGGAGTGTCTTTCTTTATTCATTTTTATGTGCTTTAAAGCAAGAGGCACTTTTCTTAAATCAAAGTTGCTTTGGAGGCCGACCTAGCTGCAATGCAACATTTATTTTTTGACACCTACACTTTCTCACACTAAGTACCTTCTCTTCTATTCTAACACCACAACGCCTTTGATCACAACTCAAGTGAAATTCTGACAAAAGAGAAGTAAAAGGTCTATGTGTGGATTCAAACTCTCAACATCTTGTTTATCAGCCTGTAGACCTTTCCACTACGCCATGAAGCTGGCACAACAATACAGCTCAGCTCTTTAGCTCTAGAGCACTATTTCTCACACTTTGTGATAGTGATCCTCCCCCCCAAGCCATGAAAAAGATTTCAAGCCTCCCTCAAATTTGACAAAAAAATCATGGGCCTCCCCACAGAAAAAAAAAAAATCCTACTTTGCACAGTACACCAGAAATAAATTGAAACTAATAAAGTTGACTGAGTATATTCTCTTTTTATTCAACTTATTGCTCTCCGCCTCTGACCTGGCACCCCAGGTTTTACTTGTCACTCCTTTTTTCTGACTCTTGGGCCCCTGTTACACTGTTTCCTCTCTATCTGGAACAACCAAACCTAGCCACTTCATCTCTACCCTCTCTTACCCTGTTAAGCAACGTCCTGTACCCTTACCTCAGGTGATTACCTAAAAACATGTGTTGGATCTCTGTGCCTTCCCAGTCACTAATTTACATATAAATACCTACTATAGAAATGAGCCATGACTCAGTGTGCCTTTCCAAGTCATTAATTTGCATGTAAATACCTATTGTAGAAACAAGCCTCGACTCAGCATGCCTTCCCCAGGCATTAATTTACATATAAATACACAGCTATAAACAAACTTTGGCTCAATAGAGAGTTTGTGGTCACACATTTGTGCATAAGAAAAGCAATTCACCTGCAATTATCCATATTTATTTTATCTTTTCACACAAAACAGTCAAAACTTAAAATTTAAATACTGTAAATTCCCAGACTTGACTGAGCCTCCCCTGGAACAATCTGGGGCCTCCCTTGGGAGGCTGGCCTAACCATTTGAGAACCACTGCTCTAGAGGTTACATGCCTTCCTTGGGAGGCAGCTCTATCTATAATGTCTGCTTCAGAGATGGACTCATCGCAGAGGAAGCCCTGCCTCCGAGGTGGGTCTGCCTCTGAGGCAGCTTTGGTTTAAGGAAAGTGTCTCTTGCTGCTTTAAATTGAGCTTTGGAAAAAATCAAAGCCAGTGCTTGGCTAACATAGGTCTTGTTAACCAAGCGCCGGCTTTGATTTTTTTCCAAAGCTCTGGCTGCATTACTAGTCAGGAACTGCAGTCAGTCCAGGTATGGTCAGGTTCGGGACAGAACCTGCACAGCTAGCCACACAAACTTATATATGTGGTTTTTAAGTCAGAGGGGTTAGGGAAAGCAAGCAGTCAGCTACATTTCTATTAACTGTTTTCTATTTGGAGTGTTACAGAAAATAACTTTGTGGAACTGATCTACAAAAATGCACATTTATTGTAATCATTCTATTATCTGGTTACGTCGGTCACAATCTGAATGATCTGGATCAACTGCATGCACTGGGGCTCTGAGTTCTACACACTTAATGCATGTACTCAGTCTGATCCTGTCCCTTATAGGATTCCTGATGCAATACATGTATTCACCATCCAGTGCCCCCAGTGTATGGATCGGGTGGGAGCACAAGAGTGCTCCAGTGTATGCCACCCGATGTCTGACATCACACATCACAATGTCAGTGGAGGTGTGCATCCCTCATGGCCATTTCCAATTGTGGTTCAATATAAAAGGGTAAACTACAGCTGTGTATGCTGCCTGCTCATAGAAAAAGCAGATAAGGCAGTGCTGCACAGCGTTAAACTCTTAGAAAGGAAATGTTAAATTTGGCTACAAATTAGTTAATTTTTAACACAGCAGTTTGTGCGGTTAGGGAAAACAGTGTGTGTTACATGTAACACATGCATTATGCTAAATAAATTTAACACAGTGGTGTGTAAATTGTTCAACACAAATATATAGCTTTTACTAACACTGGTGTGTTGATTTTTTAACACATTTATGTGTTAAAATGTCCATACTGAATGTGTTATTTCAACACATAAATATATTGAAATTTGAAATATATAATTCCCACATAGACTAAATGATAAACACAATTGCTAATTTGAACCATGTACAAATCCTAATAAAAAAATTCTAACTTTAGTATCAACAAGCCTTGTAATGTATCCAACGTCAGTCATGCCAGGACGGTATTACCCAAAGCCACAGCTGCGCTGTGCCTGCACATTTGGCACCTGCCAGGTGCTGCTGGGTGACACCACCACACCACACCCAGGTCAGGGGAGCCCAGCTTCCACATGTCAGGTGCCCCCCCCCCCAAGTACACCAGCGTAGCAGACAGCTACACTGCGGCACATGTGACAGGTGCCATGGCCATCCATGTGGCTGTCAGAGTGACACCCAGTGTAGGCATGTGCCCATGGTGGTGTCTGGGACAACGGTGAGCAGGATGCATGGTAGCTGCATGGCATTGGTATTGGACAGCCCAGAAGCACACACCTATGGTGGAACACCAGAGGTGCACACAAGATGCCTGTGCCAGACCCACGCCACCAGAAACCACTTATATGTCACCGATGCTGTCCCTGCTGTGTGGCAGTACCACAGGGGCTCTGGGTCCAGGTCACTGTGGTGTACTGGTGGTGGTGGACAGTGAATTACTGTGAGCAGTGTGGGGCAAGAGTGGAACCTCCTGCGGCCTTGAGGTGGCTTGGGCATGCCCCAAGGACACGGACCGTTCTAGTGATGTGTCAGCGGCCACCTAGGACACAGACATGGCCATGGGTAGAAGCACTGCAGACCTGTCAACCATCACACAGTATGGGGTATGGCATTCATGTTATCACTCGGACACCCTTTGACTCGCATTGAGTGGGTGACATTATACACCGACCACTGGGACTGTTATGCAGACTTGTATGATAATATGAGATGCTAGGTATCTGCACACAGTAGCAACACTGTGCACTTATTTCCAGTCTTCTGAGCTTCCACTGTCATGTTTGCTGCTGTGTCACATATTCTGACCAGTTGTCACACACCTTGGCACACATTTGGGTGCTAAGAGGTTGGGGGGGGGTATGCAGTCCACCCACAAACATCTATGCATTCTCACCTGCCTGCTAGGCTGCAGTACCTCCTGATCACCTTTGTGGAGTGGTGGTGGTGCTGCCCTGTAATGCTGGGACTGTGCAGGCCAGTGGTATGCAAATTGCTGGAATACATTCTAGTAATGAGATGCAAATGTGCTGTTTGAGCGCTGACACTGCAGTGAGTCTATTTGCATATCCTGGCTGAATATTGCAAATCTGCGTGCCGTGCAAGTGGCTTTGCATCCTGCACTTCTGTGTGCTCTGTACTGGGCTCTGGGCACCTGCCGTGCCACACATCTCCCACTGTGCAATTGTGCATGTTCAGGAAATTCAGTCACACATGCGTGATCGCATGTTATGGCGCAACTTCTGAATATACCATTATTTTATGCTGGTGCAGTTGAATTGTGTGGTACAAGCACTTGCACGATGCAGCCTGCCACTTTTGAATATGGGGTCCCTAGCAAACAAAAAGAAACCTAGCTAATGGACAGGTACAACCAGTGGACACAAGCAAGAAAGGTTTACTTAGGGTTAAAGGGGACACTGTCAACCCTTTTGGCATCATACTATTTCTAGCTGAAAACCTACATTTTATTATTGCTTTCCTTCTGTAAAAGTCATTGGTGCTGCAGGTTGTTTAATCTGTCCCCTTTCATAGAAGGTGTAATTATTCTCAGCCTTGTTTTGTTTCAAATCCCTCATCTTCTTTCATTGCATACTTTCTGAACATGTAGGAACACCCCCAAATGGAGCAACCACTCATGATGCAATAGCCTCCTTTTCTCCCACTGTATCTTGACTGGCTAGACTGTGTTGGGGCGGGGTGTACCCAAGTTCAGGAAAGATGCAGTGGCAATTGATAAGATGGCGGCCAAGCTGAGCTAACCATCAGCAGTAGTAGATTTTAGAGTTTTTATTTCTGTGTCATTTTATTTTCTGTCATATTTTTACCATATTATTTTGTTATTAGAGTAGTTTAGTAAGTGATAGTTAAGCAAGGGTTTTGAGAGTGAGTGAGTTAGTTATTCTTGTTGCGTTCTCAGGACCAGTCTGAATATGAGGATTGCTGTATAAACGGAGCTGCCAAATTGATTTAACTATTGCTTTTGTCCGGCGTTTTGTTTGGTGTTTGAAAGTAGTAGCAGCAGACTCTTAAATCTGTTCACCATAAACTATAAACGCCAGAAACATTTCAATTATTGTTGTTGAAGTCTCTTACCTGCCAGCTTTTACGGGATCCCATACGGAGGTTGCCGAGTGTGTTGGATTGAATTTCCCCTTTTTCTGAAGAAGTTCGTGGACATATTTTCGAGCCAAGGAGTTGCTTCACAACAGGGGCACAGAGATGGAAGATTGCCCAGGATTATTTGTGTGGGACCCTTGCTGGAACGACACGTGCACTCTGAGGTCAGCTTAGCCTTGTGGAGGATTGAGGCTCTATTGTTGGCTGTTGTGGGGAATTATGCCGCTCAGTGCCTAATGGGAGACACTGGTCTTGGGCTTGCTGGAGAGTGTGTCCTTTTCTGGGGTTTTAGTCCGTGGGGGGTGCCCACCGGTGGGTGGATGTGGCCCCGAGGTTGGTATTATCTGGGTGTCTGACCCCTGGGTTGCTGGCAATTTTGGGAGCTTCACTCTGGGTTTTGGGAGAGACTCTCTGGCCTGCTCCCTATTGCGGCTGAAGAATAACTCCTGGGTTAGCCATAGGAACAGCTGTCGCTTGGAGAGGCTGCTTTGAGGGGGTCAAAGGCATTGGGCTGTCTCCAGTAAGGGAAACAAGGGAAGGTCATTTCTTGGAAAGAACTGAAATCGTTTAGATCTGCTCTACCAGATGATCCTGTGACTATCTTTTTGCTGGTTTGGTTTTCAATTTGACTTAATTCTGTCTGGGTTAAGGCAGTGAAGAGTGCCTTTAAATAATTTTTACAAACAATATCTGTAGTACTCATTGTAAGCCCAGGTGGGAGCTGGACTTACCTCTGAGGAACGTTTTATGCACAAGTCCTTTTGAAGTGAGAGTTCGAATGGACATTCGCTGAACTTATTTTAAGAGTTAGCAACTCTCTTGCAGTGGACCATTAGACATACACCATTTGGAGCCTTTATTTCTAAGCCATACTCGCCGTTTGTCCGACTGATTTTATGTGTTTAATTATTGTTATAGGTTTGTTTGGGTTTATGACTGGGGGAATTTGAATTTGTATAAATTATAAAATAATGAAGGCTTTTTGAGTGTGAGTGGTGTGTGAGTGTGTGGGATTTGGCTGGAGCGAATTGGGGGTTTGTGTAGAGCTTGAGAGAATTGTATGTAGTTTTGACTGGAAAAGATTGGGTGTATGCAGTGTATTATTGTCTATCTGTTTGCTGCTGCTGTTGTTGATAGAGATGTGCTGGGATGGTGTAAAGACGGTCAGGCACTATTCCCCCTCCAGGTTCAGGGACCTTTGCCCTTTTAACAGTTTCCCTTTCCCATCAGAAGTATATAGGAGATGTCGAGCTTTGGGAATAGTGAGGAGGAGTAAGAAGAGTGGAGGTGCTGGGCTAGGCGGGGGAATGGAGAGGGATGGGCAGATTGGGGTAGTGGGAACTAGGAGACACCCTGGCGTGAAATGGGTCCAGGAAAGGGGTCCTACCCGCCTTGTTCCCATACCCAAGGGCTCTGCTTTATGCAGGCAGGTGACGCGGCCTTCCTCGAGTGTTCATCCTACTCGGGCGGTGTTATGCAATGCCAGATC
The DNA here is from genome assembly GCA_016271365.2 of Neoceratodus forsteri. Lineage (NCBI taxonomy): Eukaryota > Metazoa > Chordata > Ceratodontiformes > Ceratodontidae > Neoceratodus > Neoceratodus forsteri. The sequence continues at coordinate 1,524,521,464 of CM028131.1, forward strand.
TATCAAGAACAAGACTGCTTTAATAGTGGATCTTGTCAGGTCATCGGATCTGGCTGAATGAAAATGCTGGCCCTGTGCTGGCTTCAGCAGCTCCGGCCGGGTACTCAGTGATACACTGCCCAAGGATGGATCGTAGGTGTGGGGGTGTAGCCATCTGTTTTAGAATGGAACTGGGCCTTGTGAATGTACCAATGGGGACCACCAACTCCTTTGAGTGTATCGTAACCACGATAGCAGATGTAGGATGCAGGATACTTCTCATCTACTGTCCACCCGGACATGGGAAAGTTTTCCTGCAGGAAGTCGCAGACTTCATCATCAGCGAGGTTTTGGGATCCCCCAGATGGTTGATTCTGGGGGATTTCAATGCCTGGGTTGACAATGAACTCTCGCAATTTGGTCAGGACTTCTTCCAACTAATGACTTCGTTGGGTCTTACACAGGTCATTACCTCTGTTACCCACAGGTGTGGTCACACCCTGGATTTGGTGTTCCTCCTGGGGATGGAGATCTCTGACATGGTGGTGGATCCAGTCTGTTGGTCTGACCATCGCACCATAGGGTTCAGTTTTGTGGCTTCGCCTAATGGGCCAGCCCCTATGGAGATGGTCCAGTACTGCCCTTTGAGGGGTGTTTCCCCAAACGGCCTAAAAGCGATGCTGGATCTATCTGGCATATCGAGTGAATGCATGGATCCAGGGAACCTTGTACTAGCCTATAATAAGGCAGTAGTAGGAGCCCTGGATTCCATAGCTCCTGTTTGGGTTTGTCCCCTCACTCTTTGCCCATAGTCCCCTTGGTTTGTTGGGACCTTGAAGGAGATGAGGAGAGAGGGATGAAGATTAGAGAGGCACTGGTAGAAATCTGGCCTGGATGGAAACAGACTTAGATTGATGGACCATTATGTTGTCTATCAATCTGCAATCACCTGTAAGAAGGCAAGAGTTCCTGTCCAGGGGAGATTTCCTCTGCATGGAACTGACCAGCTCAGCTCTTCCAGACTGTCAACAGATTGTGCAATCCAATCTGCCTTCAGCCTAGTAGAGCTTTATCACAAATAAGATGCGATGAGTTTGCTTGATTCTTAGCAGATAAGGTTGCCACCATCAGATCTGAGATCTGCGCAGCCCCCTCAATTGGGTATTGCGGAGGTCGGCAGGGGGATGCGGACACCCAGCTTGCTTGGTCTGACTTTGGCCAGTTGGAATTCATGGACATTGGGAGGATCATCCTGACTTTGCAGCCAACTTGCTGTAGTTTGGACCCGGACCCAATGTGCCTTCTTGTAGGGTGTGTTGATGAGATTGACCCCATCAGGTGTCAGCGTGGCTGAGTTGGTAGCACATCCGTCTCTGGACCAGAAGGTTGTGGGTTCTTGTCCCACTTGGACTTGCACCTAAAAATCGCTGGCATCCGAGTGTAGTATTGGGGGGGTGCTGTACTGCTGGGGTGTGCCGTCCTTCGGATGAGACGTTAAACCGAGGTTCCTTCTGCCCATCCTGTTGTTGTCCTGGTGGGTGTCCAGGTGGAAGTAAAAGAACCCAGGGCGCTCTTTGCAAAGAGAAAGGAACATTCCCAGTGTCCTGGCCAACATTCCCCTTCCCATAAACCGGTTCATGCAGTTATCCAGGTTGTGTGTGGGTGATGATGTGCGATATAGCTGCCACCACACATCGTCACTTCACTACCAGTCTAGCATTGTTTGTAAAGCACTTTGGGATACTGTGTATGAAAAGTGCTATATAAATGCTGATTCTTCTTCTTCTTCTTCTTCTTCATCCTAGCCAAGATAGTCTGGAGTTCACTGGAGAGTGAGGTCTTTCTAGACCCCCTAAAGGAGGCAGTTGTATGGCCTCTCCTTAAAAAAATCCTCCCTTGACCTAGACTGTCTGGCCAGCTACAGACCTGTCTCTAACCTGCCTTTTGTGGGTAAGGTTATTGAAAAGGTGGTTATGCTGTAGTTGGATGATCATTTATTTATACATGATGTCTATGATTCTCTTCAGTCTGGTTTCAGGAAAAGACATAGTACTGAGACGGCTCTTGTCCAGATGCTAAATGATCTCCTGATAGCGTGAGATCGGAGGACCCGTTCCATCTTGGTTCTCCTTGATCTCTCTGCAGTGTTTGATACTGTGAACCATGGTGTGTTGCTGGAGTACCTGTGGTTCATTTGTGGACTATCTAGCACGGTTCTCGGATGGTTTCGATCTTTCCTCGAGGGTAGGACTCAGAGAATGGTGTCTAGGATTTATTAATCAGCCCCTCTCCCCCTACCCTGCGGGGTACTGCAGGGCTCCATTTTGTCACCTATGTTGTTCGCGGTGTACATGCTGGTGTTGGGAGATATCATTAGGCAGTATGGGCTGAGTTTTCACTGCTATGCAGATAATACTCAGCTGTACATGTCCTTTGTGCCCGGGCAGGATAGCCTTCTCTTGGTCTTCATTTATTAATTCATTACAAATCGGGTTTACAAAGGCACCTCGTCGCGGGAGGGGGGCAGACATCAAGACAGTTATTACAGTGCAGATTAAAATGGAGGATAACATTACAGGTGCAGTAAAAGGAACATTTAACATAGATACACTTAGGTTACATAATGTAGTAGTTTGTATGTTACTTGGGTTACATAATGTTACAAAATTGTGAGTTACACTCATGGATGTAGTAGGTCCTCAAAGAAGACAGCAGGTTACATCCCTGTTTGGACTTAGTATGGAAGGAGTGGGTCTGGGGGAAGGAGAGGCTGTCCGTGGGATGTTGTCGAGCCAGGGGGCAAGGCGGGCAGGTTTAATAACTGTCTTTCCGAAATTCAGGACTGGATGAATACCAGCTGACTGAAGTGTTTGGTAGTGGACCCAGGTCGTCGGGAGGTGGGTTAATCGGCAGGACAGCCCTCTGGGCTTTGGCTTGGGAATGTTCAGCTGATTACCTCAGACCAGGTGCAGAACCTGGGTGTTAGTTTTGACAGCAGCCTGACCTTTACATCTCCAGTATTGGCCGTTATCAAGACCTCATTTTTTCATCTGAGGAATATTGCCTGGGTGAATCATCTGGTCCCTCCCAATGATCTTCCGACATTGGTCCACGCCTTCATGAACTCTCGTCTTGACTACTGCAATGCCCTATACCTAGGGTTGTCGGGGGTTGATATTCGCCACTTGCAGCTGGTGCAGATTGCAGCGGCCAGACTTTTGACTGGTACCTCCAGGACCAGTCATATTATGCCTGTGCTGTGTGGACTACACTGGCTGCCAGTACAGTGGTGGATTACCTTCAAGGTTGGGTTACTGACTTACAAAGCCCTACATGAACAGGAACCTCGTTACCTGCAAGATCTCCTCTGTCCCTATTGCCCCCTTCACCCACTCTGCTCCGCCGATGAGGGATTGCTAGAGATTCCCAGGGTGTGTTTAAAGACATCTGGGGCTCTGTCTTTTGCTTTTGCAGCCCCCACCCTGTGGAATTCTCTACCTTGTTGGATTTGAGAGTGCCTGACCATCTAAAGCTTTGAAATAGCTTTAGAAACATATTTATTTAGTCAGGTGTTCCCAGACTCTAGTGCATGATTTCATGCTGGGTATATGATTTTAACTTTCTGAAAATGGATATTTTATTTGATGAATATTGAACGTTTTTAAATGTTATAATGTGTGGTTTTATGTACAGGCGCTTTGGCTCTGGAAAAGCTCTTTTTATAAATAAAGGATTGATTGATTAAGGAATGTAAACAAGCACATGCTGGTGTGGTAACACCAATATGGTGGGCAGTCACTTTTTCACTTTTAAAAAGAAAAAAGGGATCAGAATCAACCAGCTCCAACAGCACATTCTACAAAATGTGTATTATAAATCAGGGACAGTTTGAGGCCTGATGGGGGATGACAGTGTCCCTTTAAAGACAAGCCTCCAGGCAGTACTAGTCGCCCATTTGGTGGTGGGGTCTGTGGGCAGAATAGCATGCTGTGTGCTAATACCCAAGCTGACATCCTCATGCTGGTTGCCCTTATGCTGGGGACAAATCACAAAGAGAACTATTTGCTTGCCCTCCTAAGGTGTGCACTTGCTCCTTCTTAGCTTTGCACAATTTTGCATCTGTCCTTTTCCCAGTGAGAGAGGGTAAGACCTTGGTTTAATTCTGTTTTTCTTTGATCTTCCTCATTGATTCCGTTGCATTGATCTGCATCAAACAGTTCACTTTTTATCTGTTTTGATTTTGAAATATAAACAGTGTCTTCAAGTATCAAAGTTTCTGGACTTTAAGGACTTTTCAACTGAGACTCTTTCTTAGAGCTGGTATCGTGTTTGCACTCATCCCTTTATCTTCCAATACTTTTTCAGGCAAAGCCTGCAAAAGCAAGGAAGATTTGGTGCTGCTGGTAGGGTGACTTGAATGTTTTCCATGCGATTTATGACATACGATAAATGTTTGTTATGGGAACTAGTACCAAAATTCTGAAAAAGTGCCCAAAATGTTGTTTTTTTTTAAATTTGATTTTTTAAAAGCGTCATGAAATTTTACATGTCAGTATTAAATGTGGAAAAAAGTGCATCAGTAACATAGAATAATGCATAGGGTGGTGCGTGTTACGAGAATTTAATACATATCCGAGGTGTGTGATGTTACAAAGACCGTGAGAGTGAAGCTATAGGGGTTTATACAAGCATCACACATCAACGGTGTCTATTAAATTCGATTAATCACACCGCCCCATGTTTTATTTCATATGATCACTGGACATTCAATTCCATCTCACCCCAATTTTAATGCACTTCTGAAAATGTGTGGTTCTGTGCGTTTCTGCCAGTCAACAACAAAAAAATCACTTTAAAACATTTGTTAAACTTCTGCTAAAACACTTATTTAAAGATTGATTGAACTTCATTTAGTTTCTTATAGATTGCAAACATATCAGAAGTAGCCATATTAAGAAACTGAAGAATTAGTTTGCTTGTTACAAGAATGCTAAGTATAGGCTAATGCTGAAAACGTTTTGTTTCCCTGTGCCGCCGCCACCACCACCACCACCACCACCCTGCAGCCCTGGCTCTATACCTTTAATTAGGTTGAGAGGGATAAATGTCGAACCATGCCAAGGGAAGAGAAGCCTGTTTACTGCTCTTGTATTTATTTATTTTTTTTAAAGCATGCTGCAGCATGAAGGATCTAGCAAAAGTACTACTTTTGTTTAAATCTTTATTTCCTTATATGTAGAAATGATATTTTAGCTGACTGAGTTTTACAGTGATTGTTTTAGTAGCAGGTCATACAAAAAGGCAAAGCATCAGACCAAGTCTCAGTTGAGTAGTCCTTAAAGTCCAGAAACTTTGAAATGTGAAGACACTGGGCCCAATTTTCAGTTAGGTTAGAAGGACGCAAGGGAGTTGAGTCACACATGTTTGACGCAAGTTCACAACTTGCACCAAACGGAATTTTCAAAGGCAGTCTCCGTCCCTGCCACACACAGCTGCGCCAAAGCCCCTCTGCACCAGGGTTGCATCTAAAAACCCAGTGCGCCAGGTTGCATGGGGGCTTGTGCCATGGCAGGGCTGCCACATCCCCTTTATTGGGAATTTTAAAGCCCCACCATGGATGCATCAAGGGTGACCACTTGGACCAGACAGGAGCTGGTCTAAGTGGTCTGCAGTAGTGGAATAGCTCAGTGCGGTGTACCCCGAACCAAGGAGATAGCAGTGTGGGCATCAGGGAGTACTGTAAAGCAACTGTGATCACCTGTTGGGGTGCTGTTGCGTGCCAACATGGTAACAAGCACAGCACATATCAACCCCCCCCGTGCCACCTATGGAAACAGACCCCCAGCTCTGATCCCTTAGTGGACCCTGATTCCCTAGAGGATGCTGATCCCAGCCAAGCCACTGCAGAAAACCCTTCCAAGTGGTTTGAAGGACTGCCCTCCCCCACCTTAGCCCATGCAGTCACCCCTTTAATAAGGTCCAAAAGTATGCCTGGTGTCCCATTGGCCCCCCCCACCCTGTCAGGTACTGTCCCACCACTCCACACACCCCCATCCCAAAGGGGCACTACCATCTGCACACTACCATGGTTGGCTGCCAACTGTGCTCACGCTGACCGCATACTGTAAGTGAATGACAACTCGGACTGAGCTATCATTCACTTACAGTATGCGGTCTGTGTGAGAACAGTCGTCAGCCAGCCATGGTGGTGTGAGGAGGGTTGTGCAGGCTGCCAGTTGCCATTTGGGATTGGGGGATTGCAGTGTGGTGGGGCAATACCTGACAGGGCAGGGGGGCCACTGGGTGCCAGGTATACTTTTGGACCTTATTAAAGGGTTGATTGCAGGGGCTGGGGTGGGGGAGGGCAGTCTTCCAAACCACTTGAGAGGTTTTCTGCAGTGGCTTGGTGGGGATCAGCATCCACTAGGGAATCAGGGTCCACTACGGGATTAGAGCTGGGGGTCTGTTTCTGTAGGTGGCACGGGGGAGGGGGGCAGGTCGATATGTGCGGTGCTTGTTACCATGTTGCCATGCAACAGCACTCCAATGGGTGCTTACAGTTGAAATACAGCTCTCCCAGATGCCCACGCTACCATTTCCTTGGCCCGGGATACACACCTGGCACCCTACTGTTACACCTCCCTCCCCACCATTATAGTTCCTCTAGTGTTGTGCCGGGGGGGGAGTGTTGCAGATACCTGTGCCACATTGCACAGTTGCAGCCAGGTTTTTGTCGCATCCTGCGGTAATCCTGGGCAGTTTGGCACATGCACCCATCTGTTCTAAAATCTGGTGCAAGGTGCCTGCGCAACCTGGGTTTGCCGCAACTGTTAGGGCGACGCAAGTTGCGTTGCTCTAAAGGGTCTTTGAAAATCAGGCCCACTGTTTATATTTCAAAGTCAAAACAGATATAAAATTAACTGTTTCATGTCTGCTCAAAACAATCACTATGAGCATGAATGCCATAATAACCAGCCAGTTATTATGGCAAATAGCTGGCCATCTCCATAGAAAAATTTGATGGCCAGTTATTTGTGTGTGTGTATATATATACTAACACACACACACATACTGTATATATGTGTGTGTGTGTGTGTATATATATAATGTGTGTGTGTGTGTATATATACGTGTGTATATATAAATATATATATATATTTATACCATGGGTGTGTTGTATTCTTCACAATATAATCATGTATTCTCACCCCAGTGAGATAAATGGTTGACATAGCTACAGTGAAAATATTTACATTTACACATTCTGCAGCTACGTCATCAGCCAATATTTTCACTCCAGCAGCATGTCCCCAATGTAAGTTAGAACTTCTTCTAAATGTGAAACTGAAATGTTTGAGGTACCTAAGTAGGCAGCTTGTCTGCATTCTTCATTCTTTGCTTGCAGTTTCATGAACGCCAGAAGCCAGCAGCAGTACAGTCCTCATTGCACCAAATGGCAAACACCTAAAACAGCAAATTTCTGTACTACAAGCTGCTGAATGGTCGTGCAGTCTCTCACACTGCATCCAAACTGTAAACCTATCTGGTTCCATTTATGATCTCTGCAATAACAAACATAAAGAAAATCTGTCTACAGACTCCTCCAACTCTACCAGTTCTTTGTAAATGAGTCCTTGACTCAAAGGTCTGTAAAACCGATACTCTAAATAAATAAATTAATTTCCACACCAAAGCCTTCAGTTTTTAATTTCATTTCTTCACGTTACAGCAACCTAAACATGACCTCTTTAAACTGATATTTACATGGTATATACTCTGAAACTGTATAATTCTTGCTGTCGGTCTCGGGGAGGAAAAAAATAAAGCTGAACGTCTCGATGGCAACTAAAGAACCTCACACAATCGAAACTGCTCTCTTACCTGTAGTTCCCATGGAGCTTCTCACAGACATTCCAAAACACATAACATATAAGCCAAACACGAATGAAAAAGTTACACACAGCAGCATACAACAAAAATTAAACACTACACAATATAGGGGGAAAAAGGAAAATCACACACAGTATCTACAGGAAACCTCCTGCACATGTCCTGCCTACCAAAACACATCATCCAACCACGGATCACACTCACACACATATCAACCTATTACCACCCATTCACACACACAACGACCAATCGCACAACATATACAAACCCCATTCATACCCATTCACTCACAGCAGCAACTCACAGCAACAGAACGACATAAGATGAAACAAAATAAATTAAAGCTTCCACACCTGTTGTATAAATCGCACACATGATGTGCAGATCGTGGGATATGGCAGATATTCTCACTCCTGCATCATGAGGCATGGATATCTATATTTCACTCTGCAGGAGTGAGAATATTCCATATCCCACTCATCATGTATCCTATATATATAAATAGGGGATACATGATGGGCAGGAGTGTGATAAGGGAAATACTCTCACTCCCGCAGACTGATCTCCAGCTCACTCTGCAGGAGTGAGAATATTTCCCATAGCACACCATGTGTGCTATTTATACAATGGGGTAAGCGCTTAAGAAGTGTTATCTTTTTCCTGGTTCTATGTGCTTTTTTTTAAGTTTTTGGTAACTAATCTTTGGTAAGTAGGTGAATTTTTAGGAGTGACTTGTTCAGAGTCGCACAGTATGCAAGTGGTGGTTGTGAGAATCAAACCAAGGTCTGGTCTGCTGGCTGTACTAAGCTTGTTCAGAGCTCATTACTCTAACCTCTAGGCTATACTGACGACACTGTTTGATTGTGGTCTGAGTGTGTGAGAGTGTTTCTGAATGGGCTGGAATTGTTAGAAACACAATGGGAAACAGGTGATTGTGTTTTGCAGAGCTAATTGAGCTAGTTGCAGCTTGCAGTGAGAAAGAGAAACTGCTTTGTAAAACAACTTAATTTACAATTCAGGTTGTTTTGAAGCTGAGATTAGCACAGTAATGGGTTAGGAGTGTTAGAAACTATGGGACACAGGTAAGTATATTTTGCATTGCTAACTGAGTAAATTGCAGGCTTCTGTGAGAAGCAGAAACTGATTTTTCAAGCACCTTCATTTAGAATGCTAGCTTGAGTGAGTGGTGACATTAGAAGAATATGGATAAACAGAATATATCTCACTCCACTGATGTCATCAGCATTTATCTCACTGCAGTGAGAATATCTCCATTTATTCCACTGGAACAGCTCTCACTCCATTGTATAAATATATACACACACATTCTGTATACATTATAGGGGCACGCTCACACCCCTGTAGTTAGGGTTTATTCTTCACGTATATTTTAAACTCGAAATTTTTAACTTTCATAACTTTGCAGCCATTCAGATCATTTATATGAAATTTTGCATGCGCCATCAGGGCGCAGAAATCTCTTGATGTGGGAAGTTTCGAGTCAGATGAGTGGGAATGGAGATATGGAGTGTCAAAAATTTGAAAATTACATTTTTTTTAATTTTTTGTCATGCCACTTCACAAAAACAGCTTGCTATATTAGTCTGACATTTTTAGGATAGAAAGGTCTTGTGTCACAGATGTGCCTTTTGAAGATTGCTGAAAAAATATTAATCCATTCAAAAGTTATTCAGTTTTAAAATGTTCCATTATTTTCAATGGGAAAAGTTAGATGTGAGCCTCGAAACAGGATTTTGTGTTGCAAATGGGGAATCTTTTTTTTGTGCTGCTGCCATAGTTTGTTTTCTTAGCAAGGCAAACAAAGTTTAAAAACAGAAAAAAAAAATGTTTTTTTGAATTAACCAACACGTGTTCTGCTAATCGGGACCCATTCTATCAGATTCTGGTGTTAGTTTTTTTTTTTGATAAATCACCTGGAAATGTTTTATTTATTTATTTTTTTAACATGCTGAAATCCTTTTTCGCAAATTTATGAAAAAAGAATCTCAAAACAGGATCCTGTTTAACATTTTGCGAAAAAGGATTTTTCTTTTTTCGCAGTTGGCGAAAAAGGATTTTTCTTTTTCGCAAATTGCAAAAAAATAATGCAAAGCAGGATTCTGTTGTGCAGTTTGCGGAAAATGATTTTTTTTTTTTTTTTTTGCAAACTGTGAAAAAAGGAGGCCTGAAACAGGATCCCGGTTTGCTATTGGCAATAAAATAATTTTATACAGTTGTTGTTTATTTGTCACTTCACACTAAAGAAACGGTTTGGAATTTTGGTCTGAAATTTTTAGAGTACAAAGGGCCTGTTCCACAGATGTGCCTTTTGCTGGTTTGGTGAAAGTAGATTACATTGCTCTGGAGTTCTGGGTATTTAAATTCTTCTTCTTTTCCCATAGGATAACATTGTAATGTGAGTTGTATGCAGTCGTTTCTTTGCTACTCCACTGTGAACACATGGCTACCAATTTTTGTATAAAATTTTCCAGGTAGAAAGGGCTTGCCCTACATAAGTGCCTTTTGCTGGTTTGGTGAAAAGATATTCATTTGGTGTGGAGTTATACAGGTTTAAAAATTTCCTGTGATTCCCATGGGATAACATTGCATTGAGAGGACTTTATTTGGTGCTGCGAAGCATGGGATAGGAGATGACTACAGTACCTTTAAAACTATGGATTGATGGGCCCTGCACTCCCACACACAAATATGGATACTGTTGTGGACTGATCAGAGTGCAGGGCCCAGAGGGCCTTGCGCTTCCAAAGGGAAATAAGGATATAATTACAGTATCTCAAAAATTATGGATGTATACAAGGCAAGGCAATTTTATTTCTATGATGCCCAATCCCTGAGGCTCTGGGTGCCATACATAAAAGCAGGTAGGAGAAAAAATAAAAAAACACAGGCTATACAGATAATATACATAAATATAAAACAATAAATATAATACTATAATAGCATATGAAGCTACAATTAAATTAGCTCTTGTCAACAGTGTCAGTGGCTCAGTAGGTAGCACACTAGCCTCTGAGGCTGGGAGATCAGACGGCTGTGGGTTCAGTTCCCACATCTGGCACTTGGGTTAATATCCCAGTACTGACATTGTAGTGCAGCATGAGAGGGGTGCTGCACTTTTGAGGTGCCGTCTTTCAGATAAGACGTTAAACCGAGGTTCCATCTGCCTGGATTGGTGGTAGTTCAGGTGGATGTTAAAGATCGCCAACAGCTTAATCTGGTTCAAGGTCAGTTGGCATTCATCTGTATCCCCCTCCCCCGGGTCGTGCCTGAAAATAGGCAGGATTTGTCTAGTGCACTGACCTGGTCAACAAAAACTAAAAAAAAAAAAAAAAAAAAAAATCCGATATCATTGGAGAAGGCCAAAGAGAACAGATGAGCCTTGAGACCCTTCTTAAGTAACTCGACCATCAGGGCCTCCCTCACGCCAGCTGGAAAGGAATGCCATAGGGCTGGACCGGTGACTTCAAATGCACGGTTGCCTGATGTTTTTAATCTAGCCCTCGGAACCGCAAAGAGGCCCCTGGTCGAGGAACAGAGGGAATGAAGAGAGGTGGCTGGTGTCAGATCAGCCATACAGCCCGGGCCCAGTCCATGTAGGGCCTTATAGGTGAGCAAGCCCACCTTGAAGATGATCCTCCACCTGACAGTCAGCCAGTGCAGAGCCTGTAGGTCTGGGGTCACATGAATGGACCTAGACAGGCCCATCAGCAACCTAGCTGCTGCATTCTGCACTAGCTGCAGCTGGCGGTGGGTCCCTCCAGTGACCCCGAAGTATAGAGCATTATAGTAATCAAGCATAGATGTGGCAAAAGCATGCACTAGTGATGGCAAGTCTTCAGGCAGAACTAGGGGCTTAATCCTGGTGATATTCCTTAAGTGGAAAAAATGTTTTGAACCATAGATGACACTTGAGCTTCAAGAGTCAGTCTGTCATCCAGGATAACACCAAGATCCCGCACCCTAGGAGAGGCCCCAGAGGGCCCTGCTTGTCCACATTTAAATACAGATACCATTATGGACTGATATGAGTGGGTCCTGCACTCTTACAGGGAAATAAGGATATGATTACAATATCTCAAAAATTACGGATGGGAGTGCAGGGCCCTGTGTTCCTACAGGCAAATAAGGATATGCTTGTACTACCTCAAAAAGTAAGGAAATTCTTTGCAAAAAAACTATGTTAATGCACTAGTTAAGGTTCCAGCGTCAAAAGCAGGGAAATGCCATATTAAGGTTTCCAACCCTAACGCTCTCCCCACCCTGCAAGCAGCAACAGGCATGAGGTGTGCCTTAGGGTTTTCAGCCCTAACGCTCACCCCATTCTCCTATGCTATACCCATCTTGGCTTATTTATTCATGAAATGGGGTGAGCACTAGGGTTGACAACCCCAAGGCACACCACATGCCTGTTGCTGCCTGCAGGGTAGGGGTGGGGTTTTAGGGTTGGAAACCCTAACACGACATTTCCCTACTTATAACACTGGAACCCTAACTAGTGCATTAACAAAGTTTTTTGCAAAGAATAAAAACGGCCTGTTTCTATATGGATAACATACTTAGTACTGTTACACGATAATGACATAATGCCAGCATTTCTTAACGGCTGGACTCCAAGCTTTTATTTTAAAAAATTGAGTTTCTAGCCCCAACAGTTCCAGAGTTAGAATTTTCAAAAGATAATAACATGATAACTTTGCAACTGTGAGGGCTAGAGACTTTTTTTGTTAATAAAAGCTTGGAGTTGGCCAAGTAGATATAGCATAAAGATATAACCACAGCTACCATGTATCAGTATAAAAAAATGTTTTATAGTGATATAAAAAAATAGAATGCTTCAATAAATTTCTAAAGTCTCATAATTTTTAACAGCATGTTATATTGACATGTATGGGCATGTAGCAACATAGGCGAACTGTATTGTTTGGGTCTGTACATGTCGCTTGGATTCCAAGCTTTCCTTTAACAACTTACGTTTTTATGATTAACCATTTTAATGCTACAGCTTTCAAACTATGGTTTCAAGTAAAATAAAAATATCACAAGATTATTTTTGGTGATGTTGGAAGATACAAGTGGTTGTTCTGTCTAAGAATAAACACATTCTTTTCTAGTTTTTGTAGCATCTGCTAAATCTGATGCCCATTTATTGGATTGCTCTATTGTTGTCTATATATATAAAAAATGTAGGGGTTTTAAACTGTAAGATTGTTTAGCGCATGTTGTATTATTGTATGACTGTGTGAGTGGTTTTATATTAATTTTGGGTTGGGTGGTTTATTGTTGGGTGAGTAGTTAGTGACATTTTTAATTAAAATGTGTTGGGTGGTTAGCAGTCTGATTGTTTTCTACTCTTCTTATCAGTTGTGTCTACTGTGTTCTTTTGGGGGGCAATATAGCATGCCAGCTGTGGTTATAGATCATTGCTGGGGGTTTGCATTTTTCAGGGACATGGATAGAAAAGTCTCTTGCTCAGGGAGAAGGAGATCTAAGGGGCATTATTGGGAATGTAAGGTCAAGAAGGCACACTGGGTGTACAGTAGATTGCTCCATGACAGAAGAATTTCCTGTCTGGTACCAGTCACAAGTGCAGTCCAGATTACAGCAGAACAGGTAGTGAGAAGGCTGCCTTCTTCATGCAGTTTTGTGTAATGCTAGGTCCCTGAGGAATAAAGCTGCAGTGAAGGAGGCATTCAGCGTCGTCTCCCTGACAGATCTGGTATGCAACACAGAGACCTGGATGGGCAAGGACTCTGTCCCTGTGCTGGAGGCATCAGTCCCCTGGGTTATTGTGTGGTGCACTGCGCAAGGCAGGGTGGGTGGGTGGTGGGGTGGCCATCTGTTTTAGATCCACTTTAGGGGTGATGGCATACCCCATGGTGGAAACCACTTCATTTGAATGTGTGGACAACAAAGGGGGTCTGGATACAGGTTGCAGATCCATTCTTGTTTACCGTCAGCCAGAGTATGGGAGTGAATTCTTGCAGGAACTAGTGAGCTTCAGGACTTACCTGGTGGTGGACTCGCCTAGCTTGTTAGTGCTGGGCAATTTTAAAATTTGGGTTGAAAATGAAGAGTCTCTCTTTGGACAACAGTTCTTTAAGTTTCTTTTCATTGGGCCTAGTACAAGTGGTTGCCACTGGGATGCACCAAAAAGGCCACCGTTTAGATTTGGTCTTCGCATTGGGTAATGACATTAGTAGTGCTAGGGTTGATCTGTTCCAGTGGTCATCATGCTGTACAATTCCTCTGTGGGACCTCCCATTTTCAAACCCCTCCTGTGGAGATGGTCAGAGATCACCTTGTTAGAAGTCTGGAGCCAAAAAATCTCCTGGCAATCCTGGACATCTCAAGCATGGTATCACATGTGCAGGGGGAGTGGATAATGCTGTGGAGGGCTAGAACCAAGCCCTTTCTGTGGCTTTCAACTCTCTGGCACCCTATCATGTTTACCTCTTGATGTCCCACCATAGGTCACCCTGGTGTGATGATGACCTAAGGTGTTTGAAGACTAAGGGGAGGAGGCGTGGAGTATTCCTGGTAGAGATCCAGGTTGGAGAAGGATAAATCAATGCTGAATGCTCACTGTGGTGAATATCAGTGGGGATTGCACTGAAATGACAGAGTTCTTGTCACTTGTGAACGCTGATGGGAGAAAATCTACCGGATCAACTCTTCAATGTCCTGGATAGAGTGTTAAATTCTTGCTGTCTTTAGTCGGGAAGAGTTTTAACAGCAGAGAAATGTGATCAGTTCAACAATTTTTCTTTGCAAGATGTCATCTATCAGAGCTGGTATTTCCTCAGGCAGCCTTTTGTGGGCCAGCAGTATTCAGGAGTTGAGGCACTTAAGCACTTAATCGCCATGGGCAAAGTTTTGGCCAGTCCCGATGGAGTAGGTCTCCTGAGTGGTCTTGGGGCTGCATCCGATGTGATGTATGTTGGATCGAGGGTCTACCAGCTTTCTCTCACGTTGCTGGCTGACAATGGTTCCAGTTATCATTGAGACAGTTGGGTGTTCACTTCCCCCACTGAACTGAAAAGAGCAGTGGTGAACCCCTGCTGAAAAAGCCATCGTTGAACCCTGAGGATTTGGCAAATTACAGACCTATCTCAAATGTCTCATTCATAGGGAAGGTAATTGAGAAAGTAGTAGTGGCACAGTTGCAGGACCACCTGGAATGTTATGAGTTTTTTGAGCCATTTCAATCTGGATTTAGACCTCTCGTGTTTGCCCCCCTCACCCTTAGTTTGATGGGACATTGAGGGAGCTGTGGAGAGTAGGGGGAAGGTTGGAGCATTGCTGGTGGAAATCCTAACTGGTTGATGACAGACTTAGGCTGATGGCCCATTACAAAGACTATCAGTCGGCCATCTCCCATAAGAAGGCAGAGTTCCTGTCCAGAGAGATTGCCGCTGCGAAAAATTGACCGGCTCAGCTCTTCTGTACTGTGGACAGGCTGTGCAATCCAGCCTGTCTTCAGAATTGGGGAGCCTTTTCACAGAATAAGTACAATGAGTTTGCTCGATTCTTCACAGATGAGGTTGCCACCATCAGGTCGGAGATCTGTACAGCGCGCTTGAATGGTTGTTGTGGTGATCGGTGGGAGATTGCAGGTGCCCAGTTTGTCTGCTCTGATTTTGACCAGTTGGCGATCATGAACATTGTAAAGGTTATCCAGGATTTGTGACCGACTTACTGTGGTTTGGATCCTGGTCCAACGCGCCTCTTGGTAGGATTCGTAGAGGTTATCGGTCCAGTCCTAGCTGAGATAGTCAGGTGCTCGTTGGAGATGGGGGTTTTTCCGGACACCTTGAAGGAGGCCATGGTGCGTCCCCTTATTAAGAAATCTTCTTCTATTGACCCTGTCTCGCTAACTACAGACCTGTCTCTAACCTGCCTTTTGTGGGCAAGGTTATTGAGAAGGTAGTTGCGTTGCAACTGGAGGATCATCTTACCACCCAAGACATTCATGATCCTCTCCAGTCCAGTTTCAGGAAGAGGCATAGTACCAGGACAGCACTGGTTTGGGTACTTAATGAGCTCCTGACAGCAAGAGATTGGAAGAGCCGTTTGATCTTGGTTCTCTTTGATCTCTCTGCGGAACTTGACACCGTGGACCATGGTGTGTGTGTGTGTATGGTGGTTTTTTTTTTTTTTTTTTAATATTTATTGTGCTTTTTGCCACTGGCTGCTTCTCCTTCAGCTCATTCCCCACTACCTGCCTTGCTCCCCTATTCCCATGCCCCCCACCGATACCCCCTGACTTGCCCCTTCGGGTGGGGCCACTGCTCTGATCCAGCCCTTCTACTACGGGAGAAGGTGTCTGTAATGACCAACATTACCTTCCTAGATTCCCCGCAGGGTGGGGTTCAGGGCTAGTCATGCAGTGGAGCTGTGTTAGGGTGGCGGAGAGAGGCGGGAGCCATTAAGGCCAGGCACACTTCATCTTGGTTGCCAAGATTTTTCAAGCTGCCCCAGGGGTGGGGGCAGGCAATGAAATCCAGCATCTGCGCTGCCCCTCTTATTTCAAGGCGTCAGTCACCTGTGGTTCCCCCAGCCTCCACCAGGAGTCCATTGAGCACCTGGCACATTATTCCTCCCTCCCCCTGGAGAAGGAGAGCAATCCATGGGACACTCAAGTCTTCTCCCCCGGCCGGCCCTCCAGTTCCCCAAGTCCGTTCCTGGGTCATCAGCATCGCAAGCAGAAATCCAACCACTGCGCCGGCGACCATGGAGTGTTATTGGAGTGCCTGCGGCATATCGGTAGCCTGTCTGGTACAGTCCTCAGATGGTCTCAATCGTTCCTGATGGGCAGGACTCTGAGAGTGGTGTCGGGGAATTTTTCTTCGTCCCCATTCCCCCTGCCCTGTGGGGTACTGCAGGGCTCTGTTCTTTATCCCATGTTGTTCAAGGTGTATGTGCTATTTTTGGGGGACAATATACAGTGGTATGGGCTGAGTTTTCACTGCTATGCAGATGATACTCAGCTATACCTGTCTTTTGTACCTGAGCAGGGTGAGGCTGTCTCGATCTTTAATACCTGTCTCTCTGAGATTCAGGACTGGATGCATGCCAACTGGTTGAGGTGGAACCCTGATAAGACTGAGGTGTTGGCAGTGGACCCAGGTTGTCAGGTAGAGAGATTATCTGCTGGGCAGCCATCTGGACTTTGGTTGGGGGTGGCCAGCGGATGACCTCTGACAGGGTGAGGAATCTGCGCGTTATGCTTGATGCTGGGCTGACACTTAAGTTGCAGATGTCGGCCATCATCAAGACCTCATTTTACCATCTGAGGACAATTGCCGGGATAAAACACCTTGTCCCGCCCAATGATCTTCCAACGTCGGTCCATGCCTTTGTGACCTCCTGCCTTGACTACTGCAATGCGCTATACCTAGGTCTACCGGGGGTGGACCTCTACTGCCTGCAGCTGGTGCAGAATGCGGCTGCCAGGTTGTTGACTGGCCTATCTCAATCTTGCCATATCACACCTGTGCTCGGCGGCCTGCATTGGCTGCCAGTTCGGTGGAGGATCATCTTCAGTGTCGGATTACTAACCTATAAGGCCCTACACAGATGGGGATTGCGGTATTTGCAAGATCTCCTTCACCCCTACTGCCTCCTCTGCCTGCTCCATTCCTCAGACGAGGGATTGCTAGAGGTTCCCAGGGTCCATTTGAAGACTTCCGGGACCAGATCTTTTGCTTCTGTGGCCCCGACCCTGTGGAATTCTCTACCTTGTCGGGTGCAAGAGTGCCTGACCACTGAGGCATTTAAATCTGCACTAAAAACATACTTGTTTAGTATGGCATTCTCAGGAGCCTGAAATGTTGCTGCCTTTAGTTATCCATTTTATAGAGTGTTCATTTTATTTTCTATTTATGAATGTACATGTGCTTTGATAAATTTTTGAACTGTGCTTTTTATAAATAAACGTTGATTTGACTCTGTATAGCACGGAGACTGCCATAGTCATGGTGTCCAGTGATGATCTGGTGAGAGACGGTGGTTCGTGTTCCATCTTGACATTACTGGATCTTTCCTTGGTGGGATGGATCATGAGGTGCTTTTGACCCATTTGAGGTACTGTGTAGGACTCACTGGTATGATGATGTGGTGGTTTGAGTCTTATTTGTCCAGCAGATTACACCAGGTGGCATTAGGCAGTAACATCTCGAAGGTTGCTGCCCTCTGCTGTGGAGTGCCTCAGGGGTTGATCTTGGCTCCCATGTTATTTGCAGTGTATGCGTTGTCGTTGGAGGAGATCATCAGATGGTATGATCTGGGTTTTCACTGCTGCATGGATGACACCCAGATCTACCTGCTATGTGCACCTGATGGGCTCACCATGGTAGCTGTGTTAGATGAGTGTTTGGCTGAAATCCAAGACTGGGTGGCCTCCAGCTGACTCAGACTAAACTTATCAAAAATGAAAGTGTTACTGGTAAAACCAGGCCAGGTTGTGGCAGCAATGAATAGTGATTGTGCCCTGTTGCCATTGTTAAATGGCACTACATTGCAAGAGGCAGTTGTGGTAAGAAATCTGGGCATCATTGTGGACAGTGGACTGACTGCAGAACATCAGGGACTCTATTCTCAAAGGATGGCACAAGGTGTACACCATCCTTGCGCCGATGGCACAGTTGCCCCGAACATTTTGGCTCATGGTGCTTCTGATTCTTGTAGGTCATGTGCTTTTGAGACACTACACCCATTTTACAGTGGCTTATGCCAAGTACCTGGCACAAGCCCGTAAAAAGGCCGATGATGTTAGACTATTGAAAGCTGGTCTAGCTCAATGTGTTTGGTGCACGGAGGGCTTGGGGTTTGAGAATCCCAATCAGATCCCATGGATTGTCGCACGCCCCTTGTACCATGTGTTGGACACACCCAGGGCTTGTGGCAGTCCAAGTCCTTTGAGAATAGAGCCCCACATTTGTTGTCCACAGTGGTTTTTGCCACCTGTATAATATCACCCGAATTCAAACCTGGCTAGTGTGCTGTGACTTGGAAACACTAGTACATACATTTGTCACCTCCAGACTGGATTATTGCAGTGCTCTCTACCTAGGGCTATCTATGGGGCTAATTTGTAGCTTGCGGCTTGTGCAGAACTCAGCAGCCCAGTTGACTGCAGGGCCCTCACAGTCTAAGCGTATCACTCTGATTTTGTGGGAACTGCATTGGCTGCTAGAGAGGTGGAACATCAGCTTCAAGATAAGTTCAAGTTACAAGACTGTACACGATTTGGACTGTGGCTACCTCAAAGGCCTTCTGGTCAAATACATTCCTGTCCACCCCCTTTGTTTCTCTGAGGCGGGGCTGTTCATGGTTCCATGTCCCTGTTTTGGTTTTTTTTTTTGTTTTTTTAAACTTTATTTTTATTATTTTCAGTTATTTGCCAAGTATAACATTTCCATGTCACAGACCAACCCAAATAATTTTTACACAACACTGAGAGTGCACAGACTCCCTTAATCAAAGAAAAGGTGCATCACAGACATTTTGATACCTCATCTGGGGGGAATAGCAAAGCTTAATCTTACTAAAACATACATAAGTAAATATGCTGCAAGCTAAGCCCATGAGCAGTATGACTTTATACAGCAACGGAAGTCCAGTAATAAAGTCCAATAATAGCACGCACAGTTAGGGGCTAGTGGCGTCACACATGTTCCTAAAGGATTGATATTTTATTTGTAAAGAAAAAAGGAACATTTCTAGCAGCTTAATACAGAATGGGATCGTTAACTACACAAGCTCAAACTGAAGTACCAACAACCCCATTGATAACATCAAGATAGAAAAGCTTCTGCTTATTTCAAAATACCCACTTGGAGTGTTTCCTGTTTCTAATTACACTTTGTTTTAAAGGCAGTGCCGATCTCAATGAAATATTTAAACACATAACAATAAAATACTTTACTGATTAACAGAACTTCTCTCAGTTTTCTTAGGGACCACCATAAGAACTGTAGCAGGTGACCTCCCAGTAAGAAGCCAGAGGACTTATAACCAGCAACTTCTAACTGGAGACAAACATTACTACAAACAGCAATTTAAAAGTAAACCAGAACTATACTTAGCTCAAATTAAAGTAAAGTCAAGTGTTTCCTTCGTGTTCCAACTCTGAAATTTATTCATCTGCAGTTTTGCTTCGCTGGTGACTTGTCTTAAAGTGCAAGGCCCAGTTTCCTGCTTCGGTAGGTTCTGCAAAGATCCAGACCTTACCTTCGTGAACAATTCGAAGTCTGGCTGGGTAGATCATGGTATGCAGTATTGAGGCCACTCGAAGTGTTTGACGAACTCATTGAACTTCTTTGCGACTCATCCATGTTGCATAACTTATGTCTGGAAAAATGTAGACATTGCGGTCATCTTGCGTGAGGGGTCCCATCTGCCTGGCCATCCGGAGAACCTTATCCCTTGTCCCAATGCCATCAGTGACCACTAAAAGTGTACGGGGTACCTCAAATTGTTCCCAATACCCCCTAGGAGTGATGCGGTATGCTTTTTGTAGGGCAAAGTGTTGCTTTTGTCCCTCTGGCACCAATTTTCTTGTAGTCATTCCTGTAGAAAAAGAAGGGAATGATCACCCTCAATCCCCTCAGGAAGGCCCAAAATATGTAGATGTGAGGCACTAGCCTGATTTTTTTTTTTTTTCCAGAGATTCCAGCCGAGCTCTGAAGTGCGTGTTTTCCTTGACGAGCACTGACGTGGCTGTCGCAGCAGAGTCTGCTTGATTTTTCGTTTCTTGAATAAAAACCTTCAGATGGTCTGTTGTTGTTTCCACTGCAGTCACTCGGGTCCCGAAGGGATCAGTTTTTGAGTGCAAGTCTGATACTGTGGAAATTAACTGTTGTATCTTAGCACCTAAAGAAGTCAGAGTTTCCTCGGTGTCTGGAGTAGCTGTGGCTTGCGCACTTCTATTGGGCCTAGCTGGCTGTGAGAGAGATTACCTGATTTTCCTCCGGTTCCTCCGCCACGATCCTTTTTTGGATTGCCCATAATAGTAGTAGCCCAGGAATCCTCAATCGGAATATGCAGTCTGTTCCAAAAATTATTTGCTCCCAATAGGTGATTTTTAAAGGATAATAAAGCTGTCGGTACAGAGCTTTAGAAATTTGCTGCCTCTTAACTCGGGCGCCACAGTGCCCCCCATGTCCCTGTTTGAAATCATCGTAAGATAGGCATGGTAACACAGAAGACTCTATCTTGTGGAACTCGCTTCCTGCTATCATTAGAGGGGACCCAGCATTGTAACGCTTTAAGGGTTTGCTAAAAACCCACTTATTTAAACTGGCATTTGGGCTGCTTAGAACTAAGCTTTGGGGTGGTGTGTGTTCCTTGGGGTTGTTGCGTGTATCCTGACCTGTTTTTAATTTTATTGTGTTCTAAGATTTTAAAGTGTTGTTCTGTATGTGCCAGAGCTTTGGATGGGCACTTAACAAATGAATTGCCTTGCAGAAGTTTGAGTGAATTGGAAGTCTTAAACCTGGTCTGCCTACCTCCCGATTTTAGGGTCCTGCTGATCAACAGCTCAGGGTCTGTGTTTATTGGTGGTTCAGGGTCCAAGCTCTGTCATCTTGTGCAGAACAAAAAGGGACCCCACGTAGCCCAACATAATCCTGGCTTCTCAATTATTCTGGCATCTAAGGTAGCATCTGCTGAAAATGACCATGACTTTCAGCTAAAGCTAAATTAGTAACTAGATGAAAAAGGAATAAATGGTTGCCTGCTTGGTTGATGAGGGGAAAATTATGATTGCGCTCCTTCTGTTCTTTTTCATGTGGTTATATGCAGTTTATATATTCCTGTGTAGTTTGGCATCAAATTTAAAGGCTACATTGTCCTTCACTTTGGATATCCACTCCTGTAACACTAGCCCAATAACTAATACACAATTTATTTCTCTCCCATGATTCTCAATAAACATGGCAAGTTGAATCTTTAGACCACCATACTCTCCAAATTCAAATCTAGAAAAAATATTCTATCGCTTGACAGTAGTCTTTACAAGTAAAATTACATTAGTTTAGGTTCAACAAGAAATTTCAAACAATCGGGTAAGGCAGTTCACTTCATTTTTTAGTTAGTTACGTGGGGAAGAGAGTCTCCAGCATGGAAGGTTCATCATCTGAATTATTTCCCTTCTCCCTTAACATGTAAGCTGGGATAAGAAGATAAGGTTAAGCAGATTACATTTTTTTTAGGGTGGGTTGTTGCACCACTGCTAAATTTACTAGGCAAATCCCCACTGATCTAAAATGTATATTCAGCATATAGCAATAGAACTGGCTAGATGTTGTTAGGGCATCCTATTTGAACTGTTCTTTTCTCAGCAGCTAATGCCATAAATTTGGCTACCGCAGTTATCACCAGAACTGTGTCGGTGTCTAATTGACTAGATAAGTTATTTGTGGAAGTACAGTATGCGCCACTTAATTCGTTCTCCATTAATTCAGACCGCTGGTTAATTCGCCCGAAATGCATTTGCCAGAAGCTCTTTCCTATATCCTTGTATTAAACTGTAGCGATAATTCATATTTTGGCCACCGCCTATACCGCCCGTTACAGTCTCATTCTACTACCCGCTTAACAGCTTACAGCTCCACTCATTAAGGTGTTAAACTATTTCAGTTAGCGCTACCATAAAAACTTGCACTATCATTAGCGGCCTCATTGTGCAGGTATACCTAGTTGCTGCGTTTGCTGCTGAGAATGTCCGGAATCAAAAGAAGTGGCATGACTCTGGCTCGTAAAATTCAGATTTTGGAGGAAATGGAGACTATTCCAAAGCTCAGCCTCCGTGATTTATCAGTTCTTTTTGGAATGCCAAATCAACACTGTGCAATCTCATAAAAGCTAAAGATTGTCTCATAACTGACTGGCACGCGAACCATAATCCAGATAGGAAGAGAAAAAGGGAAGGTAAGGACGTTGATGTGGAGGATGCTCTCCTCCGTTGGTTTTCAAATGCTCGTGGTCGAGAGGCTCTAATCAGCAGACCTTTGCTCCTACAAAAGGCCCAGCAGCTGGCAGTCTCAATGGGTAAGCCAGATTTCAAAACTACTGATGGCTGGCTTACCTGTTGGAAGCATCGGCACAACATCTGCTTTCATAAAATACACGGGGAAAAGCAGAATGCCGATGCAGACAGTGCAACTGGCTGGATTAAGCAAAGATAGCATAGTTCTTCCGGCAGCCAGAGTCCAAGAAGGAGGATTAACGTGGCACGCAAGTCAAACTGCAGCAAATTCTTTTAATTGCTTTAATAAAAGTTAAATTTTTATTCACAGGATGCCTGCACAGCTCTCTAAACAAAATCACAAAAAGAACTGTAATCACTAATCACTTTTTTTTTCATTTAGACAGACAATGCTTATAGCAGATGAAATGTCTTTACTCATTTCAGTCCACCATAAGCGGCATGTACTGTATACCAATATAGATAAAAGCCTTTTTGTTCTTGGAGAATGATAACAAGTGCAATGTAATACCGGTTATGGGTCCTCCGTTTTAGCTGAGCCACATGAACACTTCCTTAAGTATCTCTGGATTCCATCTATCCTGGCCTCAGTAATTGCTGAATTACATCTGTCAGCTCTTTCATAAAATGTTACAAATGGTTAGCTGGAACAAAAGTGCTTACACAGCCAGCATGTTAATAGAAACAACTACACACAAAAACAACATAAATATAGACGTGCACATGCCCATACATGTACACCCCCCCCACCCCCCACACACACACACGCACATATACATGAACACACAAGTACAGGTACACACCAACTCACAGTTTTATTACATAAATGCCTTAAATGATACTGGGGAAGTAGCAATGATCCTTGGGGAGCAGAGATGTTTTTTTTAATGCCTAGTCCCCTGTATGTATATGGGGAGGGAGTGTTAGTCATACTGGCACTAAAATATTTCTACTTGTACTAGAGCTCAACTATAGTAAGGATAAGAAGTAATAGAAGTTATATTATGGTCATAAGAATGTAATCTGTGTGGTCATTACAACTGGAAACTTTTTTGAACAAATTCCAATGAAGGGCATTCTCAAGAGAATATTCTACAGTGACTTATATTTTTCTCTCTCCTAAAGCTGGTCTCTGGGCTCCCATACTTATGGGCTGTACCTCCTGATGCCACAATGCAGGCAGGAACCAAAACTCTTCAGCCTGGATATCCTCCCCTCCACTTCCTGTGAACACCAGTTCACTTCCTGCCTTCCATGCGGCAGGTGCTCTGTAGTAGAGCTCTGCCACTTCATGGCAGAGCTGAAGACTCCAAACTGTAAGTTGCTCTTTTCTTCTTTTGGATACCCTCATCGGAGAAAGGGGAATTTAAGGAACTTGATTGAGAAAAGCCTTTCTCTGGTGATCCCAGCCTCAGCCTTGCACGCTGCACAGACTGGCTCTGTGTCTCCCGGAGATTTTTACCTGCAAATTTTTTGGCTCAGCCTTGCTGCTGGACAGGCCATTTGGCACCCCCTCTGTGGCTGCCTCTCCAGTTTGTTATATCAGTCAAGTAAAGGGGGAACTGAAGCAATTTTAATGGCGGCGAGACGTACATTGCCACCTCCCCCAGCAGCTAGCCACCCCTTTGCTGGTTCCAGACCTCATCGAGAAACTAAACTGTGCATTTGCCCTGGACCCCTCTTGCTTTGATTAGCAGCTTCCCAAGTCCCGGAGTAAAGAGCACGCAAGAGGGCCTTGGTCACCTTTGCAGGCTCTCTCTCTGTGTTGGAAGAGTGAGAAAGCAGCGGACTCCAGGGTGGAAGACCCAGAGGAGGCATCAGCGGCTGGCCACTCGGACTGAGGAGGATGTGGCCACCTGGAATGTCCAACTTCTGGCCACGCTGTCGCTGTCCCCAGGTCTAATATGAAAACAGAGCATTCACTCTGGTGCCCTCATGCTTCCATTTGCAGCCTTCTAAATCCCCCAAGCAGATGGCCACTGGAAGATGGCTTAAATGAGAACTCCTTCCCCGTCCTCGGATGAGGTGGGGCAACTCTGCACACCACTCCAAGGAAACGAAAAGATCTCCAGCAGTCCACCCTCCAAAAACTTTCATTTGGACAACCTGGACTTTTTTATAATCACAAACCAGCTTCAGACTCTCATCTTCCTCTGAGCTGGCCATGCGTTCCCCATCCCTTGAATATTGAGGACTTGCTAACAGAGGAATGGCAAGGGCCAGGGAAACCCTATCCGGTCTCACATTGACTCTCTAGGTTATTAAAATTCGACAAAAAGCAAATGGAGAAGTGGTGGAATAACCTCAGAAACTATCCTCTGATTTTGAACCCAAGAAAACAGTTATTCCAACAGGGGATGGGGCCACTCTACTAGACCCAGTGGACGGGAAAATGTATGCATCTTTAAAGAAGATCTTCCAAGCTTCAGCAGCCTCTCTCAGGGTAGCGACAAATAATCTTTTGCAACCAGAGGCATTGCTTCATGGGCAATGGACCCGGCTCTCCAGCTGCTGAAATATTCTGAGAAAAACGGGCATCACTGCAGTGGCTCCAGCTTCTTGGTTTAGCCTCCACCTTTTCAGCAGTGGTGTTGGAGGAAGCAGTCAGATGCATGGCTAGAACTATGTTCTATCACACTTTAGGTGCAGGCAGTACAGTGTAGTGGTTAAAAGCACTGACCTGCAAACCAGGAGACTTGTGTACTTGAAGACCCGGGTTTTGAATCTCATCCTCCACTTACATATGGTGTGATCCTGAGCAAGTCACTTAACTTTACTTGGCGCAACCTCTGTCTTACTACTTGGCAAGCAGGTGCCTCCTCGATGATTCTTTTGGTGAATGCTAATTCGTCTCTGCCCTCAGAAGCGGAGAAAGAATTGGGTGAAGCCACTAATGGATGCATGCATCAGTCAAAGACCAGGCCCCCAACGGAATTCTCATTCCCAAAATTGTAACAAAGGGCTAAATAAGAACTTCTCAAAAAAACTAACATGGTTTTCCTCCCAGAAGCAGCACAACTTCAGAGGAGTAGGAAGGGATGCCTGAGAGGCCGGGGCAGCAACAGTCAGTGAGCTCCCACCATAGAATTCTCCAGGGTGTTTACTCACTATATTCTTCATTGTTCCCAAATGCACAGGGGATTCAGACTAGGCTTGCACCTGAAATATCTAAACAAATTTGCGCAGTGGATCCTGTAAAATGGAGACCCTACCATCCTTCATCTGGGAGCTTCATCAGGGGGACTTTTTCAGCATCTGTTGGCCTGCAGGACACCTATTTACAAATGTCCTTCTGAGAGGCACACAGGCAGTATCTCAGACTCAAAGTGGGGGAATATCAATTCCATTTCAAAACTCTTCCATTCAGGCTTTCATCTGCCCCAGGATTCTTCTCCAAGATCCTAGGGACAGTCATTGCTTGGCTTCCAAGCCAAGGGATACAGCTTTTCCCTTATTGGGGTGCTGCAGATCAATCAGGTGGTCCAAGCCATGGCGAAGGTCATCCGGTACCTCTTGGCACACAGATTTGTCATCAGCTGGAAGAGGAGCTCAGTAATTCCAGCTCAGATCCTGAATCATCTGGGGACAGACTTCAAGTTGCAAGTGAATAAGGTGTTTTCCAACAGACAGAATTCAAGGTCTCACAGATTCTATAAAGAAATGTCAAAGTTCACCAGTTGTCAGCTCACTGCTTCGTGCAGCTCAGAGGGACCATGGCCTCACTGGCGGATACAGTCCTCGGGCACTGATTCCCATCCAAGCTTTCCGTGTCAAGCACTGGTCTCTATCTAGACACAACCAGGATCCAAAAATCCGAGTTTCTCACCAGATAGATCCCTCTTCATTTGTGGACTCTGAAGACCAGTATCATAAGAGGCCACAAACAGGGACATCCACACCAATTACGAATTTCTACTGATGCCAACCTCAGGGGCTGGGGAGCTCACCTGGGCCAGTTCTCAGGCAAGTGCTTCTACTGGAATCCAGATGCAGCATCAATTTCTGGAAACGAGAGTGGTACACTTGGCTCTTCATTGGTTCCAGGAACATGTCCACAGCCATGTTTTTCTGATCGTAACAGACAGTCGAACAACCATGACATACATAAATCATCAGGGCAGCATGAGGAGCTCACAGATGCTCAGGGAATCTCTCTTGCTGTTTCATTGAGCCACATGTTACCTCGCAAGCCTGTTGGCAGTGTACATTTCAGGATAGGAGAACATTACAGTAGACTGGCTCAGTCGCACGGACGTACTACCAGGGGAATGGGAGCTGAGGGACAGGACCTTCCAAACCCTCACCAAATGCTGGGGTGGTCCTCAGATGGATCTGTTTTTCTGCCAGCAAAACTCCTACCTTCAAGAACTCTGCTCCCTGGCCAAGGGTGAGCTCGCAACGGCACTGGATGCCATCTCCCTAAATGCCATCTCCCTCAACCGGGGACAACAGGATCTTCTGTACACCTTTCGTTCCATAATGCTCCTATCCAGAGGTCTTCAAAAAGTGGTTCTAGACCAGGCAGAGCTGATATCAGAGTGCCCTCTCTGGCCCTGTAGTCCATGGTTCCCGTTCCTGTCGAGGCTTCCACCTCTGATTGTCCAGATCAGCCTGGACCTTCTCCATCAAGGTCTTGTGATGCTTCCCAGCCTTCACAATCTGTCCCTCATGACCTGGAGCCTGAGAGGGAAACTCAGAGCTAAGATTTACAACACCCGTGGTTGAGACAATGATGATACTTTCACATTGCCCATTTTCCTCCAGTTTTGTTCTACTTCCTTTCCTTCAGGAAGGCTTCGAAAAAAAGGGCCGCAACTAGTGACCTTGCGAGTTCAGGTTTCTGTCTTGGGACACTTCAGCTAGTAGATTCAGGAGAGTCCCTGGGTTCTCATCCCCATATTAGATGGTTCTTTAGAGCAGCAACTCTAAAACGTGCCAATCATCTCTCCTCAGAGACTCAGTTTAGTCCCCAAGGCCCTTACCAAGGCACCATTTGAACCTCTTTAAGAGACAACTTTCATGCATCGCATGATGAGTCTTGTACCCATTCCGTCAGCCCGAAGGATCAGTGAGCTGCAAGTCCTGTTGACAAAAGAACCTTATGCGGTATTTCATAAGGGCTCGGTGGTCATACGCACAGATCCCAGTTTTCTGCCAAAGGTAATGTCTCCTTTTCTTTGCAACCAGGAGTTGCTTCTGTCTTCACTGAAAGAATGACAAGGAGAGAGAAGTTCACACTCTGGACCCTTACCGAGTGGTGAAACTTTACATTAAAAGCATGGAATCCATGGCAAAACTTCTAATTTATTTACATAGATATATGGATGCATAGGCACTGTCGGCAGATAAGGACCTATGGCCCACCTAATCTGCCCATTTGAGCTTGTAAGTTCCCTTTAAGTTTTTCTAGAAGTCTGTTGCACCTTACCCCGACCTCCAGAATTCCCATATGTCTATCCCATGCATTCTTAAATCCTGTGATCGTTTCAACCCCCACCACTTCCCCTGGCAGGGTGTTCCACTTGTCCACCACAATTTCCGTGAAGAATTTCTTCCTCATGTTTCCTATGAATCGCCCTTCCCCCAACTTCATCCCATGCTCTCTAGTCCTGGAACATCTTTTCACTGGAAAATAGTGTATTCCTGCACCCTGTTTCTCACTGTAAGGTACTTGTATGTCTCTGTCATATTCCCCTCTTTCCCTCCTCTCCTCCAGGGAGTGCATATTCAAGTCCTTCAGCCTGTCCTCACAGGATGTGTGATGCAATCCCTGTACCATCTTTGTTGCCCTTCTCTGAACCTTCTCTACCCTGTCTATGTATTTGTGTAGGTAAGGTCTCCAGAACTGTACACTGTACACCAGGTGGGGCCTCACTAGTGTCTTGTATAGTGGAATTATGACCTCCCTTTTCCTGTTGGTGCTGCCCCTGCCTATGCATCCCAGCAACCTATTTGCTTTACCTGCTGCCTTGTTGCACCATTTCCTTATCTTGAGACCATCAGAGATGACTCCAAGGTCCCTTTCCTGCTTGGTGCATGCTATATCCTCACCCCCCAACTGATATGATGTTCTAGTTTTTTTCTGCCCCATTATGCAATATCTTGCTCTTCTTTGAGTCGAATTTTAACTGCCAAACCCTTGACCATTCTTCAAGCTTCTGCAGGTCCCTATTAATTCTGTTTACACCCTCCGGTGTGTCCACTCTGTTACAGAGCTTCATGTCGACAGTGAACAGGGAAATTCTGCCTTCTGGGTCCTGCGCAATGTCACTGATGAAGATGTTGAATAGGACCGGTCCAGCACTGATCCCTGTGGTACCCCACTGGTCACTCTTCCCTTTGTGGAGTGACCGCCATTTACCACCAGCCTCTGTGTCCTGCTGCCCAGCCAGTTACCCACCCACTGCACTACTGTCCTGCCCACTCCCATATTCCCCAGTTTGTTTATTAGCCTTCTATGTGGCATAGTGTCAAAGGACTTGATAAAGTCCAGATGGGCCATGTTCTCTGCCCTCCCCGATGCACCTCCCTTGTCACCCAGTTGAAAAATTCAATGAGGTTGGTCTGGCATGACCACCCCTTGGTGAAACCATGCTGCCTTGGGTCCTGTAGTCCAGTGGCAACCAGATGTTCCACCAATCTCTCCTTCAGTAGTTCTTCCATGACCTTCCCCACTACCGAGATCAGGCTGACTGGTCTGTAGTTCCCTGCTTCCTCTTTGTTCCCGCTTTTGTAAAAGAGGACTACCATCTGCTATCCTCCAGTCTTTGGGTATCTTTCCCCGGTTCCAGTGATTTGTTCTCACCATGGGTCAGAACGTGGGCAAAAGGCCTCTAAGGATTCTGTCACCAGATGGATTCATTCAACCAGCACCACTGCCTTCAACCCATATGGGGTGCCTTTACACAATCTGGTAAAGGCTCTCTCAACCATGACTATGGCTACTGTGTGGGCAGATTTCAGAGGGACTTCTCTAGCAGCCTAAGCTACTTAATCGTCTGTTCACACCTTTTTAATATTTTACAAGCTGGATCTGACTGCCTCGGCTATGGCATCTTTTGTCTGTAGAACCTTCCAGGCAGCAGTAGACCTTTTGGGTCACTTACATTCTTCCCACCCGGGATGTCAGTGGGGATGCACTGCTTTAGTATATTCCATCAGTATGGAAGCCTGGAGACCAGCTTTAGGAGAGAGAAAACGAAATATAAACACCTGTAAATTTTCCTTCTCCAACTGCTGGTCTGCAGGCTTCTTCCCTCCCAGAATGTATATAGTTGGCCAGCTGGCCGAACGTGTGGATAATATTCTTATTTTTTGTTTCCAAGCTTATATAATAGTACCAGAACTGGACCAGAGCAAAACTCTGGTTTTGGTTCCTGCCTGTATTGTGGCATCTGGAGGTACAGCCCATCAGTATGGAAGCCTGGAGACCAGTAGTTAGAGAAAGAAAATTTACAGGTATTTAAATTTTGTTTTAATTGTGTTCATCCCTTATCAACCAGCCCCCATTTGCCTAGCCCCATCACCTGTGTTATTCCCAGACTTGGCTCCACTTCTCTCTGTGTGCTACGCCCCCCCCCTCCTTGGTAGGGACTTAGTCAGGGCAGTTTTGATCTCCAGGGGCCGGATCCTTGGGGTTGGGACATGGATTACTGAAGTCCATGGTATAGAGCCTGTGAGAGACCATGCATAATCCTGCTCAGCCAGCACGTCCCTTTCCTCCTGTTTCTTCAGAGGTCAAGCAATGATGCCACCTGCATCTGACACCGGCCCTTCCCCCTATCTGAATGACTCCGGCTGAGCTGCCAACTGACCTCAGCCAGCTAGCAGTCGAGCAGCAGAATGTATTGATGCCCCCCCTCCCCAAAAGAGGAGAGCAGTTCGTTGGACACCTGCTCCTCCTTCCCTGACCAGCCTTGATAAATTAAGTCTGCTCCCAGACTCAGTTCGCTGGTATAGCAAGCTGTAACACTACTGCTGTGCCGCCAGGCCAGATTTATGATTTTTAAAGGGGCTAAATACTGAGTATTTGTACTTAGAAGTATTATTTGCTTTAAGGGGCACGGCTTGGCTCCCAAGCTTCAGATTGTTCTAACTGTTCTGCACTTGCTCACACAGTACAAAGCCTGGTCATAGGATCCCCATCTGCTGCAGTACTTGAAATGGACTCACTTTACATAGAAACATAGCTGTTCGTGGAAAGAAAACAGAGTTTGTGGTCTGTCTGCATTTTGATTTGGTGACATGCTCTCCAAGGCAAAATACAGAATGAACGGTGAATGTTACCTGTACCTCTTAAAGTAACCTCATACACAAATGGATTAAATATAAACTATTTTGTTATCTTTACAAAATGTGTAAGCTATACAAATAACATGTGAGGATGGTCTTTATACATTAGAGAAATGAAAAGGAACATAAACCTTGCTTTTTATATATTTATTTTAATATGATGAGAGCCTACGTTCACGTGTCTGTTTTGAATCCTGTCACTTGTTCATGCTGCCTTTTTATGTTTGCTTGCCAAGGCATACTAGCACACTAAGCTCAGGGTGGACAAGGCAATGGGACCTGATGGCATACATCCCAGGGTAGAACTAGCAGAGCCATTAGCAGAACTGTTTATTGAGTCTCTGAGCACAGGAGAGGTCCCAGAAGACTTGAGAAGGGCTCATGTGGTCCCACTCCTCAAGTGTGGTAGCAGGGAGGAGGCGGAGAACTACAGACCAGTCGGTCTTAACTCAGTAGTGGGCAAGATTATGGAGGCACTCCTTAAGGAAAGGATAGTGCAACACCTGGAATCCATAGGGGCACAGGATCCAAGACAGCATGGGTGTACAAAAGGAAGGTCCTGTCAAACTAATCTCATAGATTTCTTTGTCTGGGTAACCAGAGTGGTGGATCAAGGGGGAGTAGTTGATGTTGCCTACCTTGACTTCAGCAAAGCTTTTGACACTGTTCCACATAGAAGATTGATAAATAAGCTGGGTAGGCTCGGGGTAGGTCAGAAGTCTGTCAACTGGGTGGCAAACTGGTTGATGGGCAGAAAACAGAGAGTGGTGGTAAATGGTATACAGTTAGAAGAGATGCAAGTCACAAGCGGGGTACCTCAGGGATCAGTCCTGGGGCCAGTCCTCTTCAATATCTTCATTAGTGACATTGCAGATGGACTAGAGGGTAAGGCTTGTCTGTTTGCAGATGACACCAAGATCTGCAACAGAGTAGATGATCCAGGTGGGGTGGGCAGAATGAGAAGAGATCTGGATAAACTAGCAAAATGGTCAGAAGAGTGGCAACTGGGATTTAATGCAAAGAAGTGCAAGATCATGCACATAGGGAAGAGAAACCCTGAAGCCACCTATAGGCTGAGAGGGGAGTTGCGGGCAGTCACAAAGGAAGAAAGAGACTTGGGCATCATCATCACCAATGACCTGAAATCATCCAAGCAGACCTCTAAAGCAGTAGAGTAAGGCTAGGGGGATGTTAGGGTGTATTAATGAGGTATCACAAGTCGTAAGAGGAAGGTAATAATCCTCTTTACAAGACACTGGTTAGGCCCCATCTGGAGTACTGCGTGCAGTACTGGGGGCCATACCTTCACAAGGACATTAACCAAATTTAGGCAGTCCAGCGAAGGGCAAACAAAATGGTGCAGGGACTGCATCAGAAGACATATGAGGACATATTAACAGAGCTCAATATGTACACCCTTGAGCAAACGAGGGAGAGAGGTGATATGATTGAAACATTCAAACATCTTAAGGGCATTAACAAGGTGAAAGAGTCTAACATGTTTAAATATAAGAAAAATAGTAGGACAAGAGGACATAGCATGAGACTAGAGGGAGGCAGATTAAGGAGGAATGTGAGGAAATTCTGTTTCACAGAAAGAGTGGTAGATGCATGGACGGCCTACCTCAGGAAGTGGTGGCTATGAATACAGTGCAGGGCATCAAACAGGCATGGGATAGGCATAAGGGAGTAATACAGATGAGTATGAATACATGGGCCACTGACAGAGCAAAGGCCGATGGCACATTTATAAGGTAGAAAAAGAAATGGGCAGACTGGATGGGCCTTGCGGTCCTTATCTGCCGTCAACTTCTATGTTTCTGTGTAAATTTAGGCATAGCCGATGTCTGCTTAATATCCACAGTGTGTACGTTCACATGTTTGTTTTGAATCCTGTCACTTGTTCGTGCTGCTTTTTTATGTTTGCTTGCCAAGGCATACTATCACTCTGTGAGAAGGAATTTGGGGACTTAGCCCTACTCCACCTGTCACAGCTTCAGAATCAGCTCACTCTTTGCCTACCTCCTGTCAATACTTTTGAAGTACCTTGCCAATAAGAAGGTTCAAGAGTGCATGGTGGAAGGTGGTTTTATGTGTACAGCATCTAGCTCCTACTAGCAAAGTTTCTTGTGATTTTTATACTGTTCATGTGGTACTGTTGAGCGGTTTGCTTCTATGCCTCTTGGGAATGGCACAGATGTTTAAACAGCAGCCATTACTTGTTCCTGTGTGCAAACTTCACATGTTCTGTCTTGAGCTCCCCCAAAATTGATGCCACATGGTGTGGCTTGCAGCCCGAGCCCTGTTAGGACTAGATGCATGACACTGCTCCATGGCACTCGTCCTTCAGTTCCAATACCATGGTACCAAATTCCCAGTGTTGCACACCTCCAACCAGTTCCAACACTGGGGTGCCCAGTCCTCAGTGTGGCGCAACAACCCCATAAGCAAATTCTGACATCTGTGTGCCCAAATCCTGGTGCCACTAAGCAACCATTCTGAAGTCACAGTCCAACATTAGGTTGCCCAGTCTCTGGTGTTGCTAAGCAACCCTCCTCACACCACAGCCTGACAACAGGGCACCTAATCCCTGAGAACCCTTTCTTGCTATAGTGTGACACGAGGGTGCCCAATCCCTAGAGTCGGTCTCTTCAGACAATTTAATGCCTGAAAAAAAGAAAACCGTCCAGCGATGTCTCTTAGCCGTCCCCTTCACAGAGCTCCCCAGACCCCCTTCTCAGCACCCACCACCCCATCCCTTACTTATCTCCATAGGGTTCCAAGATGTACTGCTCTTACCAACTGCCGGTGTATTACCTATTGCGCTCAACTGCGTACTGAAAACAAGGTAAGTCCAGTTACTGCTTTTTATGTGTTTCCAAACTGTACTTAAGTTCGTTTTGGAAGATTTTGACCCCCAATTTTTAACATGTTTTTTGTACCCCACCACATGAACAAAGCTGGTGTCATTTTTTCAACCCCCCCCCCACCAAAAAAAATGTTTTCATGGTCATTCCACGAAATCAGCTTTTTGACTGGATTTAAAAATGTCACCTGTCATGTTAATAAGGTGGGGTAATAAAAGGAATCTGTTGAAAATTTGGGGTGAAAAATCTCTAAATACTAAGTTGTGAAGAAACGTTGACATTTTTCAACCTTTATCTTAAAGTTGGTATTTTTTTGAGATTTTGATCCAACATTTTTCAACATAGTTTTTTTTTTTTACCCCACATAATGAACATGGAAACCAAAAAGGCAAGAAAGTATTTTCATGGTTGTTTCCCCAGAATAACATTTTGGGCAGGATTTGATAAATGACACCTGTCATGTTCAAAAGGTGGGGCAATAATAGTGTTTAAAAATTCCAGGTCACAATCATAAAAATCAACAACCTCCTTCATTTACAAATTGTAACAATCTCATGATTAAAACTCAGTCAAACATGATTGGTATCGGTCAGGGCTTGTTTCTTAATTGCTTATCAGTTCCTGTAGATGTCACTTGAGTGGACACCCTGTGTAGAAAACTGCACTCTAGGCTTCTTTCAACAGATGTCACTGCGCCCCATTACTTATACAGTAAGTACTGTAATTTAGAGATGTGTGTATGTGTGTGTGTGTGTGTGTGTGTGGCATTATTTTTTATAACTGGTACAAGGTTTGGACAGAGACAAAAACTAAGCTGTTTTCTGTGAGTGATTGTATCTCTTAGCATCCGACATACTCACATAAATACAGTCTTTCTTTGCGCTTCAGTGAAGTGAGAGCACTAGGAAGAAAATTCTGTAATAACCCATAATTGAATTATTATGGAATTCAGCAGGTTATTACGGCGTTTTATCAGGACTGGTTATCCAGTCATTATAGGGGGTCACCAGTTGTTATAAAAATATAATTGTGCGGGGAGAAAGACCAAGGGACCCTAATAAAGACAAAGTTTGAAAAACACAGGAAACAGTACACTGGGTATAAGTA
Organism: Neoceratodus forsteri; assembly: GCA_016271365.2. NCBI lineage: Eukaryota > Metazoa > Chordata > Ceratodontiformes > Ceratodontidae > Neoceratodus > Neoceratodus forsteri. The sequence continues at coordinate 1,524,556,609 of CM028131.1, forward strand.
GACTTCACACTGTGCATAAGTAGTCTTTGCATATGTCCATATTACTAAATAAAAATTGTAAACCACAATGTTTGTTCCCTTTACCTTGTTAGCTGAGCGGTGGCCTTCATTTGTCAAAATGGGCACTTAAAAGTATAACACAAGCCTTTAAAAACTGCCCCATTGTAGTCTATAGCGCGCACCCTGCGCTGTTAATTTACCAACATCACAAAATGTGCCAGTGTGGGGGGTGTCTCCAAATAAGGAAGTAGGACCATTTTGGCTGCGGGCTCCACTGAGCATATTACAATAATTATTTTCTGTGAATACAGCCAGAAATAAATTCAAATTTATGTCATAATCTATTTGGGGACAGGTAAGCTTCCTTACATGTTTGGTGGGGGGGGGGGTGCAGAACTGCAGAACTAAGAACCTGCTCTTTAAAGAATTTAAATATTAAAACACTCGGAAAAGTTGAAGGATTCTGATTGGTCAGTTTAAGATGCTTTACCGCACTTTGCGAAAGTGCTCTTGATTATTCATGAATTGAATAATGTAAGTTATGAGATGGCTCCTGTTCGTAAATTAAGAGTGAGTAGCAGACAGAACAGTTAGATAACTGACCAGCTTCTTGATTTAATGAAAAATAGAGACTGGTACTGGAAAGCTTGGAAGGCCACAGGGGATGACAGGTTACGAATCAGTTACAAGACAAAATAAATGGATGTATATCCCCAGTGGACTTCCAAGCTTTCCAGTCCCAGTCTATTAATGGAAGCACTGCTGAAGGAAAGGATTGCGGAATATCTGGAATCCAGTGGTTTACAAGACCCAATGCAGCATGGGTTCATAGGTGGGAGGTTGTGTCAAATGAATCTGAAAAATATATTTAACTGGGTGATAAAAGAATTGGATCATGGTGGACTGGTGGATGTGGCCTACCTAGGCTCCTGATACCGTTCCATATAGGAGACTAGTAAGAAAACTGGGTAGCTTAGGTGACATTGTAGAGGAGCTAGAAGGAAAGGTCTGCCTCTTTGTGGATGACACTAAAACTTGCAGTGGGGGACACTCGGGGGCAGAGTGGAAGGATAAGCAGAGATCTGAGAAAAATAGAGTGGTCAAGGGTATGGTAGCTGAGGTTTAATGTGAAAAAGTGCAAAATAATGCATGTAGGGCACAGAAACCCAGGGACTGAGTACAAAATGATGGAGTGGTATTGACGACTACCAAGTAGGAAATATACCTATGGGTAATCGTGTTGGATGACCTAATAGTGTCAGGCAGTGCGACAAGACAGTTAGGAGCGCTAGTGGTATGCTGGGGTGCTATGGAGGAGTATCACCAGCAGAAAGAGGGAAGGGTACTTCTAGAGAACACATCTCTGGAAGGATGCAGACAGAGTGGAGGTGGTCCACAGGAGGGAACTAAAATGGTGCTGGGTCTGCATCAGTAGCCCTACAAGAAGAGACTAAAGAACCTCAATATGTACACTCTGGAAGAGAGGAGAGAGAGGGAGGATAGGCTAGAGATCTTTGAATACCTTACCGAGTAGATAAGAGACAAGAGGGAAGTATTTTTCAGAAGAAAAGGTGTTCATGAACAAGGGGACATACTGTGAAGCTGGGGGGGGGGGGTAGAATCGGGAAAGATGTGAGGAAGTACTTCAGAGAAAGAGTGGTTACATAGAAATATAGAATGTGTCAGCAGAAGGGGTCCATGTGGACCATCTAGTCTGCCCATGTATACTATCCCCCCCCCACCCATTAGGCTGCAGTCTTAAGTTTACCACGCTGTCTGTCCCATGCCAGCTTGAATTCCCTGACTGTCTTTCACCCCACCGGGGGTGGCCCATTCCAAGGCTCCACTACCCATTCTGTGAAGAAGAATTTCCTTGCATTGCTCCTGTACCTACCCCCCCTTTAGGCACATGTCATGACCTCTAGTTCGGGTTCAGTTGTTTACCTGAAGGAGATCATGCGGTTGTATCCTTGTATCCTTCATGTATTTAAAAGTCTCTATCATGTCCCCCCATCCCTTACTCATTCCAGGGGATACATGTTGAGCTGTTTTTAGCCTTGCATCATATGGCTTGAGAAGCAGACCATGCACCATTTTTGTTGCCCTTATTTGTATAGTCTCTAGTCTATGTCCTTCTTAAGGTGAGGCCTCCAGAACTGTACACAGTACTCCAGGTGAGGCCTCACCAGGGACCTGTACAGTGGCATAATCACCTCCCTTTTTCTACTGGTTATGCCCCTCCCTATGCAACCAAGATGCCGCTTGCCTTTTGTGCAGCCATTTCACATTGCTTGCCCACTTTCGAGTCATCTGTGATGATAACCCCTAGATCATGCTTGTGTTTTGTTACCGCCAGCTGTTCCCTGTTTAGCAAGTATTTTCTCCCCGGGTTGCATCCTCCAAGGTGCATAACCTTACATTTTTTGGCACTGAACTTCAACTGCCAATTTCCTGACCATTCTTCCAGTTTCCTAAGGTCTGACTCCATCTATGAGTCCCTTCAGCTGTGTCCACTCTATTACAGAGCTTTATATCATCCACAAATAGGCACATCTTCACATTTAGGTTGTCCGTTATGTCGCTGATGAATACATTGAAAAGTATTGGCCTCAGCACTGAACCCAGTGATTGCTGGAACAGCCTTCCAGCAGAGGAAATGGGGTGAAACAGTGGTGGGGTTCGAGAATGCATGGGATAGGCACAAGGGGATCATAGTGGAAAGGAAGTGGGGAGGAAGAAGGAGCTGTAAATGAAGTACGGTCTATGGTAATAATGTAGGTTGGGAAAAATGGGCAGACTAGGTGGGCCAAGCAGTTCTTATCTACCGTCAAATTCTACGTTTCTATGGTTAAAATTACTAAAAGCATTTTAAGGATACGCATAGCTCAATAAAAAAGGGGTCTGAATATTTTTGGAAACTAATGAGAAATTTAATGGATGTAGATAATAAATTTATTCCTAAAGCCATAGTAAAAAATGTGAAACAACTGACCGTGAAAATTGGTATTGCCAATTATTTTAATAGCTGGTGATTATGAGTATCTTCTAAAAGATTTACCAGGCTTCGAGCCTTATCGTTTGACAAATTCAGAAATTCCCATTGTCTCCCTATTTTTTTTTCTTAATTTCCATAAATTCCACATTGAAATATTTACAGAAACTGAACTTTAGTACAGGATTGGGCCAGATGGAATTGACATGGGTATTGTAAATGTAGCTGATGAAGAAATTGTCATTCCTTTGACAGAAATCATTAATTTGTCCCTTTGCACTGGCACAATGCCAATCTTTCTTTTTTGGTTTTAAAGTTCTGTTTGAGAGTTTGCAATGTTACACAATACAAAACGAGGATCAAACATAACAGACAGACATCTGGCTGCAAAATACAGTACACGTAAATGCAGTTTTAGAACACTGCACTTGGTTTCATATGCCGTTACTTTTTAAAGTTGTATTGGGTGTGGACCAGTTTTTCTTTGCTACAAAAAGAGAGAAGAATGACAGGAAAGATGCAAGCTCAAAAGAGCTGCACTGTGGTGAAATCATTGAGCCCTAGTAGTTACAGTACTGGTGTGGGTCTTGCATCAGGAACGTGCAGTGGATGCATTCTGTCTGAACAGAAAAGCATAACTTGTGTTAATGGAATTATTGAACTGTTGAGGCCTCTTTGCTTTCTTCGGCTCCTCCCCATTAAGTATTTAGTTTGAGACCAAAATCTAGTTTGACCTGTTTGTGTCTCAGAAAGAGTTTGTAGTAGAGGACAATGGCAAACAGGCTGAAACAATGGGTGTTTACTCACCTGGTAAAGGTGATTGTGTTGGTTGGCATCCATGGCACTCCAGACATTACCTCATGGGTTTCAGCCCACCTGATAGGCTAGTGATGCACTGACCCAGATCAAATTTCCAGCATATCCAGGTCCCAGAAACCCCTGCTCTCCAGTTAGAATCTTCCATAGCTGAAAATAAGGTTAATTAGGATACAGCAAGATATACCATGTAACGTTAGCATAGGTACCAGGAGTTAGGAACAGGATACAAAAACAATCGGACTCTCGTGACAGAAAAGAAGGCCCTGGGGCCCGAACTTTATTCCCCTATTTTAACAATCTAACTCGAACCCGGAAGTTCGACAGGTCACTTGTTATGTCATCATGCATGTAGTCTGACCCTCAATAAAACCCGGATACTAGGTATCTCCTTTTTCTCTCTCTCTACCGGCGCCGGCCATTCTAGCCGCTCTGAGGGAGGGCCTTGGAGTGCCATGGATGCCAACCAACACAATCACCTTTACCAGGTGAGTAAACACCCATTGTGATTGGTTGGCATCCATGGCACTCCAGACATTACCTCATGGGTAGATAAGAAGCAGTTAATCCTCCGGGAGGGAAAGAGCAGCTAAGAGTGACCGGCTGAGGAAGCAGCAGCTAGAACCTGGGTTGCGAAGGAGGGGTGAACGGCCCGAAGCTGCTCCAGCCTGTAGTGTCTGGCGAAGGTGTGTATGGAGGACCAAGTGGCTGCCCTGCAAATGTCCTCCGTGGATACACTGGCTCTCTCCGCCCAGGAGGTGGCCACCGCTCTGGTGGAATGGGCCTTGATCCCCTGTGGTGGGATCAATTGGTTGGCTGTGTAGGCGTTCTGAACGACCCGTCTTAGCCATCCGGCAATGGTCGACTTGGAAGCAGTGTGCCCCTGCCTCTGGCCCCTAGCAGTGATGAACAGCCTCTCTGTCCTGCGGATGGGGCGTGTTCTGGCCAGGTATACCGCGAAGGTGGATCCCACGTCGAGGTGGTGAGGGGTCCCGACTTGACTCAGAGTAGGATCCTCTGGGAACGTGGGTAGCTCGATAGGCTGTTCCCTGTGGAAATTGGTAGGGACTTTCGGTTGAAATGCCGGGACCGTCCTTAGGCTAACCCCCAGTGGTGTGAACACTGTGTAGGGTTCCGCACAGGACAGTGCGCTAAGCTCTCCAATCCTCCTGGCCGAGCAGATAGCTACCAGGAAGCAAGCCTTGAGGCCGGCCCAAAAAAGGTCAGTCTCTTGGAGGGGCTCGTAGGGGGCCGATCTGAGGGATTCCAGGGCCATCGGGAGATCCCACGGTGCGATCACCGGCCTTGTTCTTGGACGCATGATCTCCACCGCCCTCAAGAAGCGAGTGGAGTCGGGGTGCGCGCCCGGGGGGTACCCTTCCACGAGGCCTATGGCCGCTCCTATGGCCGATAGCTGTACCCTGAGGGAGGAGGGTGCCAGGCCTTGTCCACTCCCTGCTGGAGGAAGAGTAGGATGTTGGCTAGGTTGGTCTGTTCGGGCATAGTGCCCCGTTCTCTACACCACCGCGTGAAGTTGGCCCATTGCCTCTTGTATGTGGACGTGGTGGAGGACCATCTGGACTGAAGTAGGGTACTGATCACTGAAGCGTGGTACCCTGTTGCTTTCAGTCTGCTCCTTTCAGGAGCCAGGCCGTGAGTTTCAGGGTCCGAGGAGCTGGGTGCAGCACTGGTCCCTGCGAGAGCATGTCTGGCCGGTAGGGTATCCTGAAGTTGTCCACGGTCATTTCTCGCGCCGCAGCGAACCAGGCTCTGCGTGGCCAGTATGGGGCCACTAGGATGACCGTGAGGCCCGTTTCCCGGATCTTGGCCAGGACCTTGGGGATCAGGGGGAGAGGAGGGAACACGTAGGCGTTCCTCATCCTCCAGGTCTGTGATAGAGTGTCCGTCCCCTGGGTGAGGCCGTCTTTGAAGCGCGAGTAGTACTTGCTGACCTGGGCGTTTTCCCGAGATGCCATGAGATCCATGGACACGGGACCCCATGCCGCCTGGATTTCCTGGAATAGCGCTGGGTGTAAGCGCCATTCCCCCGGGTGCACTTGTTGTCTGCTGAGCCAGTCCGCCCTGACGTTAAGTTTCCCTGCGAGGGTAACTGCGCTCAGGTGGATGAAGTGAGTCTGTGCCCAGTTGAGGACTGCGTTGTCTCCTCATCATGGCCCTGCTCCTGGTCCGCCCTGTTTGAAATGTATGCTACCGTCACGCGGTTGTTGGAACGAATTAAGACCGCCCGCCCGGTTATTAGGTGCCTGAATGCTCTCAGCGCATGGAACACGGCCCTCATCTCCAGGATGTTGATGGAGAGACTCGCCTCCGCTGGTGACCATCGGCCCTGCGCCGTTGACTCTCCCAGGCAGGCTCCCCATCCCAAAAGGCTCGTGTCCGTCTTTATGGCGACCGGGGGGGGCGGTTCGAGGGGGACTCCCCTGGATAGATTTCTTTCCAGTGTCCACCAGGTTAGGGAGGATCTTACTGCCTGGGGCAGAGGTACCACGCAATGGAGGTTGTGCTCGCGCGGCGCTCCTCTGGATAGGACGTGATTTTGGAGCGGGCGCATGTGCTACCTGGCCCAGGGCACGAGGTCTATGCAGGAGGCCATACAGCCCAATAATTGGGTGATCTTCCCATTGTGGAGAGTGGATTGGCCTTCATCTTGCGCGCTAGTTCCTTGAGGTTGTGGACTCGCGCTGGGGCTGGTTTTGCCCATCCCTCGGCCGAGTTGACGATCGCCCCAGATGTTCGATCTGTTGCGTGGGGCTGAGATGGCTCTTTTCTACATTCACCACCCAGCCATGGTCCGCTAGTGCCTGGATGGCGATCTGTGTGCGTCCTGGCCTGGACCTCGGATGGGAACGCGAATGAGCCAGTCGTCTAGAGTGCGGGATGATGTCCAGCCCTGTTCCTGAGTCTGGCCACTAGGGTTATCGAGACCTTGGTGAAGACCCTCGGGGCTGATGACAGTCGAAGGAAGCGCTTTGTACTGGAAGTGATGGCCCAGTACATGGAAACGGAGGAATTGTCTGTGTCTCCGGATGATGGGGATGTGCAGATAGGCGTCCTTCAAATCGACAGACGTCAGGAAGTCGCCTACCCAGGATACAACGAAGAGTGGACTATGGTCTCCATCTTGAACCGGTGTTGGACTACGTGTTGGTTTAGGAACTTAAGGTCTAGGATTGGCCTGAGCTCGCCCGTCTTTTTGGGCACGAGAAAAAAGATGGAGTAGATTCCTTCTCCCTGCTCCGGAATCGGTACGGGTTGGATGGCCCGGTTCTGGATCAGCTTTGCTAATAGTTGCTGAACCTGGTGGGGGGAAGCCCTCCTCCTGGTTATGGGGGAAGAGACGAACCTGTGAGGCATGTGTGTGCCGGTCAACTCTATGGAGTAGCCCTTTGACACCACGTCTCGAACCCATCTGTCCGATGTTGTGGTCATCCATCGGTGGGAAGATGGCCAGTCTTTGCCCCACCGGTGAGTAGGATCCTGGCCTTGTGCGGAGGTGGGAGGCAGTCACTGCTGTTTCCCCTGAATCCTCTACCTCTTCCTCCTGGTCTTTGGGTCCGTGCTCAGAAGGCTGAGGGCTGGAAGTTCTGAGCGTAAGGGCCACGGGGGCCGGTGGAATAGCTTCTTCCTCGAAAGGGTTGAGACCGCTGGGTTGAGTCTCGGCGGGGTTGGTAGGTTTTGATCCCCCCTCGAAATCTCCGTCTAGAAGTGGCTGGGTAAGCAGGCCTGTATCTATTCTTGAGGAGGTCCCTACCCTCCTCTTTCTGCTTCAAGTAGTCATGCAACCCCTTCCCGAGCACATGCTTCCCCCGTAGGGGCAGGTTCTGCAACGATTTTGATTCATGGTCTGCGTCCCAGAGCTTCAGCCACAGGCCCCACGGGCCTGGTTTGTGATAGCGGTGGCTCTAGCTTGGACGCAGAGAGTCCACTGTCATGTCGGCCAGATACCTGGCTGCGTCCAGAGTGCACCCAACAGCTCGGCCTCCCTTGACTTGGGAGTAGCCTGCTCCTGGAGTTCTTGAGCCAGCGGATCTGTGCCGAGAAGTGTAAATGGCTGTGGTAGCTGCCTTGGCAGCTACTCTAATCTCAAAAGCCCTCTTCAACATGTCCTCAACCTTTTTATCTGCGGGGTCTTTGAGAGCTATCGTGCCATAGGAAGGCACGGTCTTCTTGCTGAGTGCCGCCACCTGGGGGTCGATGGTGGGAGCCCTGCACCAAGCATCCGATTTTGCCCTTGCACGGTACATCCTGTCCAGGTTCTTGCGGTTTGGCATCCTGCCTGGGTCCGCGATTGCCATTCCGTGTTAAACCGTCCTCAATAGCCGGGCAGACGGAAAGGTCTCAGTGGTGGCGGTCTTAGCTGAATCATGGGGTCGAGCTTTGATTCGGGTCCGCCTTCTTCGGGTTCTTCCGAGTCAAACCCCATCGTGGCCTTGATCACCTTCATGAGCCCTGGGATGGTGTCGAAGGAGCATAACTTTGAAGTTAGTGAAGGGGCCGACTGTAGTTCGGTGTCCTCTGTGTCCGACTCCGCGTCCTCCTCATCCCCAGCGTCATCTCTCTCTCCGTCCTCATGTGAGCCGTCAACAGGGATGATCGGGAGAGGGTCCTCAGGAATCAGGAGTTCTTCCAGCTGGCCCCCCGCCTTTTCGGGTTCCGGGTTGGATGGTCTTGTCCTGCTTTGGGTACGGGACTCCAGCTTCTCCATGATCTTGAGCATAAAGTTCTGCTGGCTTTCCATCATGGCCACCGCGGCCTGTTGATTCTGGATCAGAAGGGAGCCCGGATCCATCCATGTAGAGTTGCTGGGGCCAGGGTTACTGGGGCCCAGGGGCGGGGTCCGTTCTAAGGATGAGTCGTCGTCGTCTAAAAGGCAGGCTGCACAGCGGGGGCCCGGGGTTTGGGGGAGGAGGATGGCACTGCATGCGGAGCATTTCTTTGCTTTCACCATCTGGAATAGAGAGGAGAATATTTTAGGAGGCCGTCCTGCTTTTTACCCCCCCCTTTTTTTTTTTTAAACATTTGATAAGGGATCCCGCATCACCGAGGCTGCAGATGGTGTGCCCGAGGTTGGGGGGTGCTATGTGAGGACCCCTGCAACGTCGGGTGGTGGTCTGGTGCCAGGGCCCGCTATGGGAGGTGGCCGAGGCACTGAATGAGGGCCAGACGATGAACAACACCTGCCGGGGTTGCTGTGTGAGGGATCCGGGTGGTGGAGTGGAACCCTGGCGTGAAAACGGTAGTAGGGGTCCCCTCCGACGCCTCTCTTTAGCTTCTCCAGGTGCCAGGTTCCAGCTTTGCCTCGCCCCTTTAGCGTCAGGTACACAATCTTCTAGTTACACAGGAAACTGTACCTCAGCCTAACAGCTAGCAGTTGGCTGCCTTTAGATTTCTGCTATTACCGAAAGATTATGCTGAGTCTAGCTCATTGAAGATAAGAAAGTATTCCCTGTATCTGAAGTACGGAAGGGTGCAGGCGGGAGTCTACCGACCTCGCTCTTCCAGGGTGAAATAGTACTGACCCTTTCCCCCATAAACGATACAGAGACCTCAGTTGGGATAAATATTTTTATCCTGTAATTAGAGCCATTAGTTATATGGTGGCCTGTCCCTCACCACCCGACCCCCCAAGGGCCGGGCCCCTGCCTAGGGCATTGAGGGCTTTCCTAAATTCACACAGTATGCAAGAGGAGACTGTAGGAATCACAACCAGATGTAATTTGAGGCTTTTCTAAAATCACACAGTATGCAAGAGGAAGCTGTAAGAATCACAAAACCAGCTGTAGTTTACTGCATTTCCAGATGTACAGTCCAGGGGCTAAGCCACAGTGTTATCATGCCTCCTCTTCTTTTCATGGCCCCGATCTCTCTCTCTCTGGCAAGAACACACGCCCGCGATGTGCGAGCAGTCATCCGGGAGTAGGAGGAGAGAGGCTGGGTCGTCCTCGTTGGGACAGGCGACAGCGTGGAGCCAGCGAGATGGTGGAGAAAGCTGGGTTCTCCCTCGCTTGTAGCGAGGAGACGACAGCGTGGCGGGAGGCGTGCGGCTGGCGTGCGCGATGGCCTAGCGGAGGCCTAGGGAGACGCGCCAGTCACGAGGCGAGGCCCCAAGCGAGGCCTAGAGGATCCCTGCCCTCTCTCTCTCCGCCTAAGTGAGTGAGTCGTCGTGTGCAGCGCCGGGAGGAGGACACAGCTAACGGCGCCGATGGAGGGAAGACCGCCAACGGGCGGCGGAACAAAAGGGGAGAGGGAGGGAGGGGAAAGGGAGCGTAGCGTATCGGCGGTCAGGAGACCGCGTGGCGGCCATGCTCGAACTGTCCGCGGCCTAGGGCGGAACGCCCTGTAAGGCCGAGATGCGAACAATATATGCATTGGGAAAACAAGCAGAAAGCAGTCTAAAAATGGTCCCGCTGCAGGCGAGTAGCTACATCTCCCCAGACGCTGGGAGAGGAGTCAGCAAAGGAAAAGGCACTTTATCCCAAGCCTACCACCACGCATAGCAGGACCAGAAAAACCAGAAAACAACATACAATAGCTGCCCTTGGAAATAATTATAGCTATATTAATATGGCAGCTGTAGATCTAAGCCAGAAAGACATAATTTCTCTTCCTTTTTTAAAAGTTCTTACCTTGAAGAGCAGACAGGGGTTCCTGGTGTGCTACTGCCTTGTTCAGATGCACGATTCAAAACTGGAGAGCAGGGGTTTCTGGGACCTGGATATGCTGGAAATTTGATCTGGGTCAGTGCATCACTAGCCTATCAGGTGGGCTGAAACCCATGACGTAATGTCTGGAGTGCCATGGATGCCAACCAATCACAATGATAGATTTTCTGTTTTCCTGATGCCCCTACCCTGCCGTGTGTGTGATGAATCCACTGCTTTAACGTTTCTGTCATGTTTACAAGTGGCGACCTGGGTCAGAATGGGAAAAGTTGGGCCAGTCAGGGAAACCGTCTGAGGGGCCTGCATTTCTTTCTTCCACATTGTCAAAGTCTTAGAAATCAGCTGTCTGCAGACCTTCTGATAATGTTCTATATCTGTTCTGATTTGAATTTGCTTCTACTGTGCCTTTGTTTTTGGCACCTCTTATGTGTCCTTGATTTGCATAACTTGCTATATTCCTCCATGGTTGCTGTTACAAACATACGACAAGCCAGCAGTAGGCCTTTTTACAGTCTATTGAGTCTGCTTGTGTTGCAGGGTCCTCACCTTCCAGCTAATGACCCTGCCCCCCCATCCTGTCCCCACTTCTGTCTGCCCCCCCGTGACCCTTATTTTCTCTTTAACTCTATCCCAGCCTTTCTTGAAGCTACCTACCATTTCCAACATATCACTACCTCAGGAAGCCTATTTCAACCCACCACCACCCTTCCTGTGAAGAAATAGCACCATGGTCTCTCTCCAAAACCTCCCTCACTCCACCTTGAGACTATGCCCCCTTGTGGTCTTGTTCCCACTGATCTTGAAGAGACTGGCATTATCAACCTTATTTATTCCTTTCAAATGTTTGAAGGTCTCAATCATAACCCCCCCAGCACATGACCAGAGCTACCAGTCTCTCCTCCTATGTCCTACCCTGCTGGACCATAATCATCTTTGCTGCCCTCCTTTGGATCATCTCCAGTAGATTTATATCCTTTTTTATGTATGGACACCAGTACCGTACGCTGTCCTCCAGGTGAGGTCTCACCAATGGCCTATACAATGGCAGTATTACCTCCTCCTGCCTACTGCTGATCTCCTAGTGACACAACCCAACATTTTATTTGCCTTTGCTGCTGCCTTCCTGCATTGCATGGAATGCTTTAGGTTGCTAGTGATCATCTACCCAGGTCCTTTTCCTTCTCGGATGCAGATCTCCGAACTCCACCTAGACTGTACTTGTTCCTCTGGTTCTTGGCTTCAGTGTGCATAACCTTACATTTCTTTGCATTGAAGCCAAGTTGCCAGATCCCGGATCACCTCTCTAATCTTTCCAGATCTTCCCTTAAGTCCTATATTTTATTTATTTATTTAGACAGCAGTTTGGAAAACCTTTGAGCCATAGGCTCATTTACAAAGGTACCTTGTCACAGTAAGACAAACCAAAATACACAGTATAGCAGTACAACACATAAGTATAACAGTAACTTAAGACATAGATACAAACAAGCTGGTACAGGTAGGATTGATGCAAACAATACCAGAGTTATGTTGTCCTTAGCAGCTTAGTAGTAAGCTTTGTCATTAGTATTGAGTATGGCTTTGACTAGTGGCAATTACAGCTTTGGGTGTTACCAAGGTGGTTCCATAAGGACGTTTTGAAGCACGATATAGTTGGAGCTGGGAGATGGAGAGGGCAGTGTGTTGAACCAGGAGGGGCCCTAAAGCTGAAGGCTCTTTGGCCGTGAGAGGTCCTAGCTCTAGGGATAACAGAGGGGTTTCCCAGAGGTCCGAGTATGAACTAGTGGGACAGAGCGGGATGGTGGTAGTCAATCCTGGTGAGGATAGCCCAAGGAGGGTCTTTTTTGTAAGTACAGGTGTGATATTTAGGCGCTCGTCAAGATCAAGTACCAGCGCTTTAGCGTGCAGTGAACAGGTGTGTGTTAGCCTAGGTGAGCCAGTAATTAACCTGCAGGCCTTATTCAGAGTAGTCAATTTTATGGAGTCGCGGTCTGATCAGCAGCACCATACACCAGCAGTCCATAGTCCACTAGGGACAGGATAGAGAGGTGACTGCAGTGAAGAGCCTCGGGGAGGCAGTGTTTATACCGATGTAAGATGCCCAATGGATATTAGTGGCAGTGGCTAGGGCAGCGATGTGTCCATGGAAGGAGAGGGAGGGGTCAAAATGGATCCCTAGGTATTTATAGGAGCAAACTTGTTCGAGTGGAAAGAGGACCCAGAGTGAATGAGGAGTTTGAAGTTGCAGGACTTGTTTTGAGGATGAGTGAAGAACATGGTTTTTTTTTTAAGATTTATCACCAATCTATGTTCCTTGAACCAGCCCTCGGCTTCAGCGAAGGACTTCTGCAGTGAGTCCTGGAGGGCAATAGGGTTACGACTTGAGGCAAAGATGACTGCATCATCAGCGTACAATAGAATGTTCCCCGAGCAAGCACGTGAAAGGGTGTTAAGGTAAAGGGAGAAAAGTAAGGGGCCCAGAATGGAGCCCTGGGGAACCCCAGAAAAGATGGGACAGATGTCTGAGTAGGTCCCATTAATTTTTACATGCTGTGAGCGGTCAGACAGATAACTGGTGCACCAGGAGATAGGCCCAGCAGCAAAACCAGAGAGACTAAGGGCATCAAGAAGGAGGGGGTGGGAGACAGTGTCGAAAGCTTTAGAGAGGTCAATGAAGACCACACCAGCCAGAGAGCCAGTGTCTTAAGGAGGAGTGGAGAAAGTTGGAGAACTGTAGGAGGGCTGTGTTGGTACTGTGGCCCACTCGGAAGCCATGCTGCTCAGGACATAGGACATTGTAGGTGGAGAGGTAGTCAGAGATTTGAGAGGCTACCACTTTTTTCAAGGCCTTGGAGAGAGGAGAGAGAATGGAGATTGGCCGATAGTTTCCAGCCACAGTCCTGTCACCACCTTTAAAGATAGGGGTGATGGTGGCGACTTTCCAGGCAGTTGGAACCTTCCCCAGGCAAAGAGTGGTTGATGAGGCACGTGATCGGGGTAAGGACTGTGTCCAAGACCAGCCGTAGGATACACGGATCCAGGGTGTCACTGCCCGTACTATTACTGTTGAGGGCAGTGACAAGGTGCGGCCTAAGTTCTTGGGCAGAAACACCGGAGGAGAAAATAAGGGCGAAAGATTCATGCAGGCACTGGGGAGGAGGGTCAAAAAATTTGTAGGGAGGATAGGGCTAAGGTCAGTGAATGAGGTGTTGAGGTGGTTGGCTATGAGGGCTGGGTCTGAAGAGATCACGCCATTAATGTTGATCTGGGTGGGTGGGGGTGTGCACTCCCATTTAACTGTTTAATGTTATCCCAGAAGGTTCTGGGGTTCCCCCATGAGGCTGTGAGTGAGGACCGATAGTGCTCAGACTTGGCCTTTCTGATGGCCCGAGTGCACTTATTTCGAGTGGCAGCATATAACTGCCTGTCAGTGGGCCGGCCAGTCGCAATGGCATGGTGCCATAGGTTGTCCCTATGTTTTAGTTGGTGGATCAAAGCTGGGGTTACCCAGGGGGCATTCTGCCTTTTAGAACAGCGGGTCGACATTGGGGCAAAGATGTCACAGGCATTATTAAAAGTTTGGGTAAAGAAGGAGAGAGCTGTGTCAATGTCAGAAGTTGCCTATATAGGAGACCAGTCAATTTGGGACAGAAGTTCCTTAAGTTTTGTCAGACCACCAAGCATTAGACGCCGCCGGCATGTGGACTGTGCTATGGGTTTGGGGACTGAGGATGACCAGCGGAATAGAATGGGGGAGTGATCGCTGAGAGAGTCTGGGAGGACTTGTACATTGGGGATCCGATTAGAGTGGTTGGTGAGTACCACATCAAGCAGGGTACTGGAGCCTCTCTTGAGGTTAGTCCTGGTAGGTTGGGTAACTAGTTGTGTTAGGTCTATTGCAGAAAAGGAGTCACGGGTAGAGGAGGAGGAGGGGCTGAGCCAGTTGACATTTAAGTCACCCACCAGAATTTGATCAGCGGAAGGAGGTAGTGAGGAAAGGTATTCTGTAAGAGAGGCAATGGACTGCGTTTGGTCCCTGGGGGGCACATATGCAGTAGTCAGATAAAGGGGTCCCTTTAAAGGTTTAGGGGTTAGTTTCAGCGTAAGCGCCTGGGCCCTGGAGTCAAGGATTGGAGTAGGCAGGGCTAGTACGGGGAGAGATTCCTTGACATAAATAGCGCAGCCGCCGCCCCGTCTCCCAACACGGTCGGACCGGAAGAGGTGAAACCAGGAAGGGAGACCAGGGAGTCAGGGGAGGATTTTGACAGCCAAGTCTCAACCAGAGTGATGACATCAGGGTTAATTGATGTGACCAGGCATTGTAGTGAGTCAAACTTTTTTGGGAGGCTACAGATATTCATGGAGACCATGCATAGGCCTGTGGTGCTAGTTGGGGAGTTCCTGGGAACCAGGCCAGGGTTTGGATGAATGTTCCCTGACAGGAGTAGTAGCATGACTAACACCCTGGCTGGGAGATGGTGAGAGGTTTTCCTACGATTGACGTGGGGGGGGAAGGGACGTTAAGGGAGCAGGGGGTGGGCAGGGTGGTACAGGAAAGGAAGGCAAGAATACGAAGACACCCAGATGTGCCTGAGGCAAGGTGGAAGCTGGGGGGGAGCTATTCTTTCTGCTATATGCACCCTCCCAAAAAGTTTGGTGTAATCTGAAAATGAGCAGATTTAGCTCTTAATGCCTTCCCCAGTGTCATTAATGAAGACACTATAAAAAGCACCAGTCTGAGCACTGACCCATGTGGGACTGTACTGGTGACATCCTTAATACTTGAGAGCTTGTCCCAACCACTGCACACACTAACATACTAAAACGGCAGCAGAATAGGCCTAACGATATCTCGAGGTCTGCTCGATTTTCAGCACCAGCACTGAGGGCCGATTTTGGTGTCCCCCCTGCTATACTGTCCCCAGTCCCAGATGTTCTACCTGTACTGGGCCTGGTCAGATTTACCCTTCCCCGTACCATCTCCTCTTAAACCCGTCCACAGTCTCCACCTCTACCAGCTCCCTGGGCAGTGCATTCCATGGCTCCACCACCTTTCAGTGAAATAACATCTCCTCCTCTCTGAGCCTGCCTCCTTCCAGCTTACACCTGTGACCTCTTGTTGCCCCACCCTCCTTCCTTTGGAGTACCCTATTTGTGCCTACTGTATTGATCCCTTTCATTGACTTAAAGACCTCTACAGGGTTTTAAATAATTGATTAGCAGTTTTTTTTCTTGGGACAATATTAACTGTACAGAAAGCATTTATATAGATTTTCTAGAAGTGTTATGTTTGTTAAACACAGTGAGGCAAGTGCTATGCATTTTCACAATGTTTTAGAACTTTTATGAGCAAATCACTAATCAGTTTTTAGAGTTAAATAAAACCCTGCTCTATCATGTCCCTCCTCTCCTCCAGGGTGTACATGTTGAGCTCCTTGAGCCTCTCCTCATAGGTCCTCTCCCCCAGGCCCCAGATCATTGTGGTTGCCCTCCTTTGGACCCTCTCTATGCTCTGGGTCCTGTCCCCCAGCCAGTTTGCTACCCACCTGGTCAATGTCTCACCTACCCCCATATCCGCCAACTTTATGGATCAACCTCTTGTGGGGTACAGAGACAAAAGCCTTGCTGAAATCCAGATATAGGATGTCCAATGCTTGGCCTCTGTCCACTGTCTTAGTCATTCAAATTTGTTTGCCATGATCTCCCTCCAATAAAATCTGTTTTTGTTTTTTGTTTTACTGTCTTCTCCTGCACATTATTTCATTTTTTTGTGTTTGTGTCTCTCTCCCACTTTGTTTTTATCCTCTCTTTTTGTTGTTTGTACTGTATTTCTAATCTCAGATTCTGATCTTTCTCTTTTATCCTCCAGAATTCTCTGTCTTTAATTTCTGTAAGGAAGCTACATCACATGTGCACTGATTTGAGTACATCAAAAAAGAGACTATTCATAGGGATGTGTTGTGCTTCAGGGTAAGCCTGCGGCACCTGCTGATGCTTGCCTATCCCATTGTGGCTTTATTAAGGGTGGGCATGTGTTTGGCTGACCCCTCACAACTTCCCCCCTGCCATGCATTTAGATATTGATGGGCAACATTGAGTGGGTCTTGTCCAGACCCTTAAGCTGGCCTCATGTTCGGGGCCCTTGATGCCTGTCAGCCTCCATGACAGACAGCCGCCTACTGGATTTCCATTTTCTGGTGTACTGTCCCCCCTCTTGTTGATAGTTACATGGCCTCACTGGTGGCAAGAGAGCTATGGTTTTTCATGAAAGGGTGAAAGCATTGCGGCAGAAGTAAGGGGACATGGGGAAGGAGGAAGTGATGTGGCCAGAGTGGTGTCCTAGGCAGAGGAAAATTAGGAAACCATAATAAAAATGAGACTCTTCAGCAGCAGAATGATCAGTGGCCTGTCAGTCACATGCCCTCATTCAAGTACTGATGCTTGACCACAGACCGAGCAGTGACGTTTCAGTCCCACAGTCACATCCCATTGAGTTCAGATGTTTGACCACCAGGCTACACGGTGGTAAATGAAGGACATGAGGTGAACACACTACTTCCATTTTAAGAATTGCACCAGTTAAGTAGCACCACCCTAAAGACAAAGCTCTATTCATCTAGACACAAACTCCTGAGAGTCTTAGCCTGCCTAATCTTTGGCTGTATTCTATGTTTTAGACTTGTTCAGAATTTCATGGTTTGGACAGGATTAATTAATTCAGTGCTCCAGCAGGTGCATGCAAGGCCATTGATTTTCACCTTCAAAAATGATGCATTTCACTTACTGAAATCTTAAAACTGCAATCCATTGTTATGCAGAAGCTGTTGGGCATGGGCATACCTCACAAGAGGTCTGGACACATAGAACTATAATGCAGTTCCTTCCTCTGGTGTAGTACAAAGGGAACCTGACCTAATAGCAGGGCTTATACTTCCCATTAATACAGACTTACCCTCAAGACAGTTTCCCTCCCCTACTTTTAACTTTAAGGAAAGATGCAATAATAATGTAACAAAAGAACAGTTTTATTCTTACTAGAGAGGGAAAATAAGGACAAGGGGAAAAAGGAAATATGCAGGACTTGTACTCTGTGCAATCACAACTGAGCTACAGCCTTCCCACTTGCTTAATCTCAGTCCATCAATGAGCCTGCACCTGTTTTAACTCCTCCAAAGGCCATATGGAAGGCACCACACAAACTGAGGTGGATGAGGACCAGCGTATTGGAGCTCAAGCTGTCCTTGGCACGCAGGTAAAGAATTTCCTCAGGTTAATTACTCAGAGGCCTCTGTTTTTAATCCAAAGGGGAAACAATAGAAACACCAGACAGATTAAAAGCTGGGTGATCCTCATGGTCTTAGTCAGTCCTGGTGATCCAGTGCCTCTGCCCACTATATATCTGTCTTCTGCAGTGGCAGGCCCAAAAGCCTCATTCATAGTTATGGTTTGTCACTCCTCCATGCATTATGATTTCTACCAAGAAGAGTTTGCTAGCTCCTCTCTTCTCTGTTGTCTCACAGGGGTCCTGACCAGACCACTTCCACTGCTGCTTCTTGCAGTACCTTAAAATTGGCACCTCAAACACTTTAATAGTAGAGCATTCCAGGGTGCTGATTGAACAGGGGCTTGCTGGCAAAAGGAAGCAACATTCCAGGCATCCTCTTGTAACAGGAGTTCTGCACAAGAGTGATACCGTAATTGAACACAGTGCGTCAGCAAGGACCAGTTCAAAAGTGCTAAAGCATACTCAAAACCATGATAAAGAACATCTAGCAAGACATGAGAAAAGCGTCACTCTGAGATGGAATGAAAAGGCATGTGTTCAAAATTTTGGAAACAGTTTGAACTGCTCTTTTAAAATTCCTTTTGGGGCTGGCCCCGTGGTGTGGCGGCAGTGCGTTTTCCTCTCACCTGTGAGACGGTGGTTTGTCTGAGAGCCTTGGAATCCCATGCTGAGGTTAACTGGTGGCAAGGCCTGTCGCGGAGGGAGGGCATGGGCTACCCAGCATTTCATCCCCTACTGTGGCTGATCAAGGCATGGTGGCATTGGTGTTTGCTATGGAGGCAGTCACTCACTTACCCTCACCAAGGCTGGGGACAGTGTGTAATTGTTGCAAACCTGATTGGTGGGGTGGGGAAGACCCCCCCCAAAAAATCTTTGTTTCTTTACCGCCCAAATGTATTTCAAATTACTATGGCTTTTGCATGGCAGTTTGGTGTAAATGGGTGTTTGTATCAAAAAGTGGTACAAATTGGGGGGTCTCCCAAAACTATGGTGCAGCAAGGGGGTTTTGTTTTAAAGCAGCAATATTTAAGACCCCCGATTCATATATAGCTTTTTAGCAAAAATGTATTTTGTCATCCTTAGATTGTCTCAGTGTATTTTTACTTTTCTTAGATAATTTTAAAACAGCTTTTATAGCTAATTTTGCAATTAATGACTTCTGATGGCTGCCACTCGCAATTTTTAAAACACTTTTCTATTACCTGTTCAATGTATATACTAGACGTGTACTGTGGATGAATTAGGATGGTGTTACTACATGTTTCTGATGGCAAGAAGCACAGCCCTGTACCAAGATATATAGAATAGTGTATGGGAGCCCATACACAGGGATGTTCCTCTACCAAATGGTTACCATGATGATGAGGACCTTGAGAGTAAAGCAACTGTGCAGATAAACCTGTTCGACTGTATGTGTTTGTAAGCTCCTTGGAGCATATTGTACTGAATACTACACTTTTTTAAACCATTTATGTATTTTAACGCTCCCTTGGGGCTTTATGAGCTAGTAGCTGCTGCTGCTAATTACAGGAGGATTAAGGTGCCTGATTGGGCAGCCCTTGACCCGATTGACGGGTTGTAGCCTTATATTGACTCGCACTAGCGAGCGGGGCAAGTGTGCGCGGGGCCGCGTGCAGAGACAAGCGCATCAGTGCGTGTTCTGCGTGTTCAGCGTGGTCAAGTGAGTCTACTGGTTCTAAACAAATTAGTAAGTTGATATAATGAGATCATAACCATCTAACATGTTTAATTTGGTAAAAGGACTCCACCTCTAACGCATTAGTTGTGGACTGAGTTGCTAAACCTTGTCTGTATTTATCATTATTAGTTATAGTAATTCATACATTCTAGTTTATCTTATATTTATTTAAATAACAGTTGTATCTTAGACATGGCTGAAATTATCTTGCCGGTGGTTGGAAATGAGGGCAAGCAATGTACGCAGTGTTTAATGTACGTGTTTAGCCAAAATACCTTTAATCATGGAAATGTTTGTTAAATATTTAGAAAGTGAGTTCTTAAATAATTAGTGATGTAGTTCTAGACTATTGGCATTGGAGGAAAGTCAAAAGGATATGTGTTTAAGATATAACTCTAATGTTGTCCATTGTTTTACATGTTTGTCTGCTATTGCCCCGATCCAATAGCCCCATTGACCAATTTAGCTTTAGTTGACCCTCCATCAAACTCTGGGTTCACACCTGTTAGTAACATGCCTTCCTTAAAGAAAAGGCCTAGAGAAGGGGACACTGAAAGTGACGAGATTTACAATGAACTTTGGTACAATGTACAGGGCAAGAGAATATTTAAAAAAGGACGAAAAGCTGCTGCTTTTTCATTAGACACATCTAATATGTTCCTTCCACTCACTGACACTGATTTGCGATACTCCCGTTGAGGGAACAATGACTGAATTACTAATTAACACTGTTGCCGCACCAGGTACTTAGAGTGATTCCCTAAATACTCAACAACCTTTAAGTACATGCCCT
The DNA here is from genome assembly GCA_016271365.2 of Neoceratodus forsteri. Taxonomy (NCBI): domain Eukaryota; kingdom Metazoa; phylum Chordata; order Ceratodontiformes; family Ceratodontidae; genus Neoceratodus; species Neoceratodus forsteri. The sequence continues at coordinate 1,524,576,877 of CM028131.1, forward strand.
TTGCCTTCAGCTGTCCCCCTTATTCCTCTACCTCTTGAACCAAGTCAGTTACCCGGTTACCAAAAGCTAATAAATAAATAAATAGATGTCAGGTTAGATATTTCTGATACCTCTAATGGCCACAAATTTACTATGGACATTGCTCATGCTAGGTCTCCTCTGAAAAAGCAGGTTTATGTATTGGGTGACTCTTTGGTTAAACACTTAGAGCGATTTGTGCTGAAGACAAAGCAAATCACACCTGTTCTACTTTCCGTGGGGATAGGATTTTTGATATTTCCGGAATGGTTAATAACATACTGAAGCACAGTGACCCTTCACCTTTATTAGTTTTCCATATAGGCACAAATAGTATTGCACATGATGATTTGATAGAAATAAAAAGATACAGTGGCCCTGTTTAATTGTTTATCTAATTTTACAAATGATATTGCGTTCTCAGAAATTTTACCTATTCCCAGAGCATCAGACTTGATTAATTCTAAAATTAAAAAGTATAATGATTGGTTGCAAAAATGGTGCTTGCGACAGTCTTCGAAATGTAATACTCATTGGGAAGAATTTGTTTACAAACCTTATCTTTTTGCAAAGGATGGTCTCCATATGAGTTATAAAGGTAATTTACTTCTTGGCCAGCATATCCTTGATCATGTGACAAAAAATGTAAACTTATAGACTTGGGGATGAAACCAAAGTCTCGTCCCCACATTAATCAGTGTAAAAAGAAAAGTACTTATGTAACCCCCTTGATACCCGGGGTTACAGAATCCCAGTAAGACCTAGTGGTAGGCAGGGAAGGCAGCTTGTGAAACTCCAGTTAAATGGGTTTCACACTGTCTCACTCTGTTCTCAGTCTCAGCTGAGACTGAGGGATGACATCACCAATAGAACTTTCGCAGCTGCATAAGCCACATTGGAATCTGCAGCAAAGGGAGTTAGATAGAACGTTGAGAATTTTAAGAGTCTCTGCAGTTTGGCTTGAGAGAGTGAAGTTTGTACTCAAGTGGTGGAGACCGCTGTTTTCGGGTCTCAGTGCCCCCTTCCTCCGGGGGGGGGGAGGGGAATGTAAAGTTTCCCAGCAGATTCCTGGGGTAATCCCCTTAATTCTGCTAGTGGAGAAAAAGCTGCCTGTTTAGTCCAGAATTTATTTTGGAAGATGGAAGATTTGTGAGTCGCCTGTGGGGCACCTGCAACTTCAGGGTGAGTGTCTGCTCTGGCTAAAAGGGCATATGTTTTCTTCACCCTGGGACTTGTGTGAAAATCTAGGGATTGAACTACATATTGGGAAGCCTACAGAAATGGGCCAAGCAAGTAAAAGTAGTGTCAAATCCCAGAGTTTTATGAGATGCAAATAATATGTAGAGGAGATGTGACAGACGTCTACCCTTAATCTACATTTAGAAGTTCAGCAAAGGAATTGTTCAGTTTTCCAGAGAAATGACTGGGTATGGGCTGTGGGAGCTAGAGGTGGGTGTCCCCCCATCTTTAGTGACCAGGTCCACCTCTACGGATTTTTTCTGTGGTTTTCTACTTTACCTCAGGCACTTGGCCAGTGATGGGGGAAATACCCAGACGTGGGATTGTAAGGAAAATTCTCTCTGAGTCGCAGACTCTAGTGTGGTGTGGGGAGCCACGACAGGATAATTGGTTCATTCCTCAAATGGACCGCAGATCAAGTGGCCGGCAGGGGAGCCGGGCCAGTGGGAAAAACCCAAGTGTGTACAAGTCGGGCTGTGTACCCAAAGCTGCATGCAAGTCCGGGCTGTGTGCCTGGTGGGTTCAGAGCCTGAGGGCTGGAAATGGTGATAAAGTGTTCTGTAGTCTCTAATCTACATTATCAGGAAATGTAGCCCCATGGGGGTCCATCTATGCTTTGTTTGTTCAGCTAGTATGTGAATAAAAGCCACACTGTAGAATCCCATTCCTGGTTCTGGACATTACAGTTATTGCTTCCTGTGTTCGGATTTACTTGGGTGCCCCTGTCCAGAGTGTCAAACCTAGGTCCCCTGTGCGAGTAACCTCATCCTCCCCAGACCCAGTCCCACCAGGTACTGCTGTCAGCTTCAACAGCATGCCACCTGTCGTTTTGGCAAAAAGGCAGGGGTGAGGGGGTTACACTTACACAAATCTTTAAGAGGTAAAGTGTCTACATTTTAATGCTAGAAGTCTTCATAACAAATTTGATGAATTAAAAAAAATTATTGCTTTAGAAAATGTTGACTTAATATCTGTTACCGAAACATGGGGAAATGATAATTTAGACGGGGAATGTAACATCCCTTGCTATAATACATATTTCCTTAACAGAAAGAATAGAACAGGTGGTGGAGTAGCCACTTTTTTGAGAGAGACTATCAATTCTATTGATATTTCAAATAAAGTAAAACACCCCTTGTCTAACACTGAATCCATATGGGTTAAGGTAATGATAAATAAATCTGAAAGTGTCATCTTTGGTACATGTTATTGTCCTCCTAATTCAAGTTCAGAATATTTTGATACCATTAACCATGAAACTGACACAGCATGTACACTGGGTGACGTGTTAATGGGTGACTTTAATATCAGTGATGTGGACTGGGTTAATCACACTGCCGAATCTAGACTAGGTAAATCTTTAATGGATACAACTGTACAGTGTAACCTAACCCAATGCATTAAATCAGCCACTCGGGGGAACAGTATCTTGGATATAGTATTCCATAGTAAAAATCTACATGTAAAACAAGTTAGGATTCTTCCCCCATTGGAAATAGTGATCACAATACTTTGTGTTTCCTACTAGATCACCAACTTAACATTGCTAATAATTTAACTAAAGTCTACTTGTATGAGAAAGCTGATATCACTGGCATGAAGGACTGGTTAAACAATACATGCTGGCCTGATGTTTTAACTACTTCAGATATAAGAAGATATTATTCAAAACTTAACGATACTCTCTGTTATGTACGGGATACATTTATTCCATTTAAAACAAAAATATATTCTAATGGTCATTGTAATCCTAAATGGATGAACAGTACTATAAAAAACTAATTAAGAAAAAGAAGAGGACCCTAAATGCCTGAAAACTCCATCCCTAGCAAACTGGAATTCTTATTTGTCATGTAAAAAAAGCATCCAGATATCAAAAAAAAAAAAAAGTGGGAATATAAATTGGCATCTGAGACGAATAAAACTAATTCTAAGTCTTTCTTTTCTTATGTTAATTCACTTAAGAAGCCCACATGTCATGTGGGCCCACTTCAATCTGAAGATAGTACTATTTATCTTCCTAGTGATATGGCTAATTTCTTTAATTCAAAATATACGGGAATATTTCGTAAAAAACATAAACATGTATCCTTAACTTTGACTCAAGACACCCCTATTTCCATATCAGAAAAAGCAATTTATGATAGACTTTTAAAGCTAAAGGGTAAAATTAGCTCCTCCCCTGATAACATCTCTGGTCATCTGTTGTTCCTGTTAGCTGACTGTTTATCTTATCCACTCAAAATATTTTTTGAACAGTGTATCAATTCTTCCTTTGTACCAGAATCCTGGAAGACGGCTTATGTGATTCCGCTATATAAGAAAGGTCCCCGTGATAACTGGGTAAATTATCGTCCAATTAGACTCACTTCATCTTTGTGTAAACTATTAGAAGGGCTTATTAAAGATATGGTGGCTGAGACTGTAAGGGAATTGGATACTAGCCAGCACGAATTTACTAAAGGCCGTAGTTGTCTGACCAACCTAATCAGTTTTTATGAAGATGTTAGTCTTCAATTATACAATGGCAAGAAAGAATCTTGGCCTGTGACTGGTCAGTTTGGGGCTGGACCAATGACGTTATCCCAGCATGACGCCACAGGTCTAGTCTCAGCAATGTGAATCAATTGAACATTTACTGGATGATTGTTTGGAGCTCTTTTTTTGCATCTCCTCTTAAGAAACAAAAGTATTTTTCCACACTAATAAAAACATTCTTTAATTTTTTTTTATTTTATATATGACAACTAGCCATTGTATAATAGGCATAATGCACTCCAGGGTGTGTGTCATTTGGGATAACACCACACCTGGGGCATTGGATGCACTCTGCCTGCGGCCTCATGCCCAACTCCCCCAGGCATGGTGTTATCCCAGCACGACACACACCCTGTCGTGCATTATTCCTTTATTAGACAATAGATTACCATATGACATACTCTATATTGATTTCAGTAAAGCCTTTGATTCCATTCCTCATTGGGCTATTTTAAAAAAATGTTGTTTTCTCCCAGTAAATCGTAATATCATAAGTTGGATATCCCAGTGGCTGATTGGCTGATCTCAGCAAGTTTTGATTAATGGACATCTTTCAGGGCCTGAACCAGTTCATAGTGGGGTGCCACAGGGGTCAGTTTTGGGCCCCTGTTTATTTCAAGCATTTATTGCTAATATAACCCTAAATTGTTGTTCTAAGTCATTAAAATAAGCTGATGACATTAAAATTGGTGGACCTTGTTCTGACTATGACAGTATTACCATCATTCAGAAAGATTTGGATTTAATAACAGATTGGGTTAAAAATTGGGATATGAGATTAAATCATGAGAAATGCAAAGTAATGCATTTGGGAGTAAATAATCTAAAAAACATATACAGGCTGGATAACAAGCCCCTTATATGCACAGCAGTAGAAAATATTTGGGTGTCTATATCACTAATGATTTTTCATCCAAAGTGCAGGTTAATAAAACTATACAAAAAGCAAACATTGCCATGTGGTCCATTGTTAGGAACATTAAATCTAGAGATATAAGGGTTTTATTGCCTCTTTATAGAGCATATATTCTACCACACTTGGAGTATGGTTCCCAGTTTTGGTGTCCCATTAGGAAACAGGAAATTCTTCAAATTGAAAAAGTTCAAAGAAAATTCACCAAATACATTGAAGGGTATCCTAATATGCAATACGACCAAAGACTCGCTTCTCTTAATTTAATGTCACTGTGTGCCAGGCGTATGAGGGGTGACTTATTATTTATGTCTGAGGTTATTCAAGATAATCATCTGATGTATAACATGGGCTTGGATTTCAAAAACATAATTTTGAATACTCGTGGCCATCCCCTCCAGCTACAAGGTAGAGGTTTCAAGTATATGCCTCGTAAATATTTCTTCACCATGAGAAGTATTAATCCTGGAATGTACTCCCAATGAACATCATTATTAGTGACTCAAAAAACACTTCAAATATAAATTAGATAAATATATTCTTACAAACCCTACTATTAAATATTATTTACTATAGGAGTATCATGGGCCTACAAGCCCCCTAATTCCTTATCAACCTAGTAAACCTAGTGTTTCCATCGAGGCAGTCGATGACATCATAGAGACCTCAAGAGCAAAGCTTGAGGTCTCGCTGATGTCATCAACTACTGAGATGTAAACACAGCCTTAGCTGTGGATGGTCATCCATCCACTGTTTTATATAGTGTATGGTTGGGTCTTATAATCGATTTTTTTTTTTTTTTTTTTGTCGCTGTTTACCTTTGTGATATCTGGTGTTCTGCTCCCGGTTCTCCCCACTGCCACTCACTCTGGCTTCTCACCGCTCCTGCTGGCACCGGGTTTCCCCTGCTCCCACTCGCTCTCTGTTAGCTGTAGTGCTTCGTTTTGTTTAAATGATTAAAAAAATACCTAACTTTTGTGACACGAGCTGCTTGAGGCTCTTCGTGTCAAAAGTAGGATCCGTGATCGGTGCTCGCTTATTCGCTTCACTATGTTTTCAGTTTTTTTTTTTCTGTTATTAGCCAGTCAAGTGAGCCAATCAGGAGGTAGGACAAAGGCTGAAAAGTTGTTGTACTATCGGATGACGTCAGAATGATAGTACAACAACTGTTTTGATCTTTCAACTGTTGTACAACAAGATTTAGGAAGCCACAGATTTCCATCAACAATAAGACTTAACTATATAGTATGAATAAATTGTATATGGATGTTTTTGTCGGAAAAACATTATTGCTTAAAAAAAAGATGATGTGGTGACTGACAAATACTGCTACTTCAAGAACTTGGCTAAAAATAACTTTTTCAGAGAAAATATTGGTCTGTACATGCATAGTATCAACTGCTGCATTTCCCTACCAATAATTTCTTCTTTCCATTAAATGGTCCCCTCAACCCTTTTTTTTTTCTGATTAGGTGTGGAGTTTGTAGGTATGAACAATGATTGCCTTTATTGCACCCCTGTAAGTTTATCAGGATTTAAATTTCAGTGACGTTACTTAAGTCTTGTATGAAAACTTGCTTGACTCCATTGCAAAGGTCGTGACCCAACTCATGTGGGGAATCATAGGATTTGATGATGCTTTTGAGCCAAAGCCTGCAGTCATTCCACTGTATCAGATGGTGATGTTGATGTCCTCTGCAGTCCCTTTGTTTTTGTTTTGTTTATTTATTGAAATGTTTCACCAGGAGGGCACACTGAACAACAAGTTGCTTGCCTAACAGTGCGACTTGGGGGAAGGGGTTACATAGGGTTGTGAAGGATGATCACTTGATCAGTTACAATAGTATGTGGGCAGTACAAACAATACAACATTTTGTGCTGGGCATCAACCTTGTTTGTTAGCAAGCACAGGAGAACAAGCCGAACAAAAGGATTTCATACTTAGTTTGCAAAAGAAGAACTTGTAACACAAATCTATTCAAAAGCAGAAATAAACCTCTAGAAACGCAATATACTGGTAAGGAGCTAAGATCTGTCACTTGTGCGGCTGACACAGTGACTGCCATGAACTGGTGTTGGCCTGCACATCTCTACTCCACCATGTGTGGCTGGATCTTGCAAGGTCCTGCAGTCATCTTTGGCAGTTGGAGCCTCGGTTTCCTTGTGGCCTGGACTGGTGGTGGTTTAACTGAGGAGGGGGCCCAGACTTTGCAGTGAGACTATGTCTGGGTGGCCCCAGCCAGGAGTGTTTGAGAACCTGGTCACTGCAGTGAAGGTCCATTCAGGGAGGTCTCCCTAGCACTCAAGCACCTGCAGAACACATTACTAGCAGCTGCACAGATATAAAACAATAAAACTGTAAGAAAAAAGCCTGTGCAACTGTTACATGGTGAGGGCCTGTGTCTTGAGCTGCCTGCTTTCGTGGAGGCAGGAAAAGACTGGTGCAGTCCTCAAGGAGAGGGACCTGTGCTAAAAGTCTAACTCTATAGAAGCCCAGGGATGGGGAAGATGCCAGCGGTTCCAGAGCCCTGTGACTAGTACTAGGAAAGAGAAGCATGTTTTGCAACTCAACACATTTTAAACTACAGAAGACAGAAGGGCACTTACTGTACCTAGAAATGTTTGCTGGCCAGCACAAGACTAGAACAAAAGGACTGCAGAGGATATAACACTGACTAATACACTAAAACTACTGCAGGTTGACCGTCCTGTTGGAGCAGTGGTTGGATTTCCACTTGCAAGCGACTCTGGTTCGGGAGTGGACTTGGGTCGTTGAGCTGGCTGGGGGGGCAGGCTGGAGCATCCCTTGACTGTTTGCCTGCTCCGGGGGGGGAGGTTGGGACCTAGCTCGGCATTTGCCAAGCCCTGGCGGTGGCTGGGGGTGCAGCAATATGCTGGAGGCCTCGGTGCCGGATTGGTCCTCGGGTGGAGGTTTGGGGCTCACTGATACCAGTAGGCAAGGGGAAGGGCATCGCAGATGGTGCTCATGCCTACAAAGGTATATAGAAATAATGACTAAAGGGACCTTCCCTTTAAGGCTGTCTCTTAATCCAGAATTGTGTTTTTTTCCACCACATAGGGTGGCTCTGTTACTTCTAACTAGTGGGTAGCTTCACTCATTGCTTGTGGCAGGCAGGAGATCAAACCTGTGACATGTCAGGGAATATCCCAAGGGAGTTAATGTGCAGCTACAGTTGCTGGCCTGCCTCTGAATGGTGAAGTGTCAAGGGAGATTCTTGGTGTTTATGTTGATTTCAGATGTAATTATTTCCTTTTATTTTTTTCCCCTTTCCTTGGAATTGGATTTTTCTTCCCTGCTGTAGGCAATCTCGCTACTTGGTAGAAGTGGGTTTTGCATTTAGTATTTCATGTCAAGTTGAAAGTAACCTGTGGAGTGCCATTCAGCCTGGGGATTCCCTTCAGAGCAGATGGACTTTTATCACCCTGGGTGACTGGCATGGTGCAGGCCTCAGTTTGTTTCTTTGGCTGGACTATATATTATTGAACACTGATTGTTTTTTTTTTTTCTCAATTCTTGGTCATTTGTATACGCACTGAAAAGGGCTCAAATGGTCAAAGCATATCACCTTTGTTACATGCCAAACTTTCTATGCATCACTGTTATTTGCGTGCATTGGTGGTGTGGTTACAACCCCGGGTGAGACAACAGTATTTTTCAGGCCTGTACTGATGCAAAATTCAAAAAAGACAAGTTCCATCTGGTCTCTTGGATTTAATGACACCGTAGGCTGGTATCCAAAAACCAGATCTGTTCCCAACAATAATTTATATCTCCCTTACAGAAAAAGGGACATGGACCAAAATATTCATAGATCTGATCCATTCTGGAACTCCTTATTTAAGGACTTAACTGCTACTACCTTTTCATGTTTAAAGTCTTTTGAAAGCAATTCTTAAATCAACAACTTGACTGTAATTGTGATGAATGATTTTATTGTTGATACCTGTGAATGACAATGTAACTGTACTACAGATACAAATAACTTGCCTGTTCTTGTGTCTCAATTATTTTTAATGTTTTATCTGGTTGTAGGCTAAGGAAGCCTTTGTAAATGGGCATTTGTTTCCCAATTGACTTTCCCAATCATCAGTAAATAAATAAACAAACAAGTCCTTGACTGGTGCCAGCAAGGCTGGTCTTGCTTTTTATGGCTGCATAGTGTCAAAGCTATGCTGACGTATTGCTATCAGAAGAAGGGGTCTGTCCGGAATTCCTAATGGAGCACAACTGTGTTGTTACAGGGGAGTGGAGTCAGAGTACAACTTTCTGCAAATCTGTCCATGTCCTCCTCATCCACTAAAATGGATTTCGTTCTTCTCCCCGCCACACTATTTTCCTATTCACTTTTACTTTCAGTACCATCAAGAAATACAGGTCCTGCAAATGTCCTAGACATAAAAAAGTGAGTCTTGAATCAATAGTATCATATATCAACACTGACTGAGCTTGTGTGATGTTTGGAGGTGTCCCTATTGAGGTGACAGATTGTAATTTTATTCCACTCTGATTGGGTTCTCGTAAACAACAAAAAAACCCACAAACCGCAGTTTAAATTAGGAGCAATTGCAACAGTGATGCACTTCCACTGCCACACAAGATCAACTAGGCAAAAAGAAAGGTGGTGGCATGGCACTCTATTTCAGGAAACTCCTTTCTGCCACCCCGTCCTCTGCTCTGACCCTGCTTAACCTAGGGCTCTGCAAAAAAGATTTATGTGGGTTGCTGCTACAACCCTCCAACAGGCAGCATGCCCAAGTCTTCTGAATCATCTGGCCTGTCTGGGTAAACTTTCTACCTCTAGGAACACTTTTCTCCTTGGAGATTTCAATCTTAATTGGCTAAATGCCCAAGAATCCGACTACTGTAACCTGCTAAAGCAGCACAACTTAGTACAAATCATCTTTTTCCCTACCAGACATAACTCTCGTACACAAAATCACTCTCTGCTAGACTGGGTGGTCACCAACAGAGAGGACAAGGTACTCCAGACAGGAACATTGTCTGACTCCATCAGTGATCACTCCCGTACGTACATCGTCTGGTCCCCCAAGACCAAACTCGCCCCCCCCCCAAAAAAAAATACTTATCCTTCTGGAATTTTAACTGCCTCAGCACCTCCACCCTCCTTGAGGACGTTAGGGCAATAAACTGGTCTGTACGTTACTCCCTTACGGACGTGACATCAGCAGTGGGCTTCTTCATGGATGCCCTCCTTCAGATCCAGGACCAACACTACCCACTCACTACCCGGAGAGTAAGGGGTGGCTGTGCTTGCTGGGGCTCGAAGGAGCTTCTGGCCAAGATGAAAAAAAGGGACAAAAAGTGGGCTGCTTTCAAAGCGTCCCCCTGCCCTGCACTCTGGGACAACTACAGGCGCATGCGAAACCTGTTTAGGCGAACTGCCCAGGTCCAGAAGTGGAACTTCTTCCACAACCAGCAAAGAGATGACCTTGGTAACCCCTACCACTTCTGGGGCTCCATCAGTTCCCTGCTTAACCCATGTACCCGCAGCCCTGCCATTTATCTAAGCTGTCCCTCTGGTACACTGACTGATCTCGCTGAGGTCACGCAGGCCTTCGTCAAAAAGTTTACTGATCTCACTTACCCACCTTAGTAAACCACCTAGCTAACTATCAACCAATCCTGGACCTGGTCCCAACAGCCTGCCTCCCCAGTGCCCCACCCTCCTTTCTATTTCAGGGCTATCTCCCCTGAGGACACCACCTAACTCCTAAAGAGCCTCCCAAACGGGCAGCCCTGGCAGTGATGGTCTCTTCCCATTGATCCTCAAGCTCATCTCCCCCGCCATCTCCAAACCACTCACCTTTATTTTTAATTTGGCACTGGCCACCTCACCCATGCCAGACAGGGATGGGTGAAACTTGCAATTTCCTCTGTGGTGTAATTTTTCGAACTTTCGCCACTGGCGAAATTAGGATATTTTGCAGATTTTCACCCAGTTCAACTGACTTTTTCCCTGAACTGCAGAATAATACATCTAAACTGCAGAATTTATTCCATCCACAGTTCAGATATATTTTTTGAATGGTAATGCTGGTGTCTAGTACCTCTCCCCACCTGCCGATTGGGGGCCCATAGTAAAAATAAGATACATGCTCCCTGGTCACTAGTAGTACCACCCACCGATCGCAGGTCCCATTATAAAAAAAAAAAAAAAAAAACCTGCTCCCATGTGGCCAGTGGTCCCACCCCACCCACCAATCGCGGGTCCCATAATAAAAAAAGATACCCACTCCCTGGTGGCTAGTGAGTCCCGCCCTCACCCGCCAATCATGGCCCACAAATAAGTTATAACTCCCTGGTGTCTAGCAGACCACCCTCCCTATGATCCCTTCCCCTTTGTAAAAAAAAAAAAAAATGCAAGGCTGTTATCGCTTTATTCAAATTATTCCCTGATGTCTAGTGGACCCTATCCCCAATCCCCGGGGGGGGGGGAGTAATTTCTACTCCTTGGTGTCTAGTGAACCCCTCACCCTGACAGATAGTCAACCCCCCCCCGCTCCCTCCCATTCCAACCTGGAGCAAGCCACTGGCGCAACCCTCCTCTCTCCTCCATGGCCGGCGGCGTACTGAAAGTCTCAATGAATGAGTGCTTGCTTGTACAAGCACGTGCTCATTCATTGACACTTCAGTGGGCCATTGACCATGAAGGAGAGAAGTGGCTGCGTGGCAGGCCCACTCCAGGTCGGGATGGGGGCTGGTGGTGGACTAGCTCTTGGGGGTCTACTAGACAGTAGGGAATGGGAAATTTTTTTTTTTTTTTTTTTTTTACAAGGGATAGAGAGAAGGGTCCACTAGACACCAGAGAATAATTTGAATAAAGCGATTACAGCATTTTTTGGTGGGGCCATGATTGGTGGGTGGGGTGGGACCACTAGCCACCAGGGAGCAAGTATCCTTTTTTTTTTTTATTGTTATTATTATTATTATGGGACCCATGATTGACAGGTGGGGGTGGAACCACTAGCCACCTGGGAACTTTTTTTTTTCCTTGAACAGAAGGGGACCCGCGATCGGTGGGTGGTAAAGGGGGATGTTAATGCATTAAACTGCGGGCAAAAAAGCCTCAGAACTGACCACTGACAGTGATCAGTTCTGCAGATTTTTTGCTGAAGTTTAATACATTAACCCCAGTTGGTACCTTTATTCCACTGTTTTAAGGCAGAATTTTCGCAGAAGCTGCCAGAATTATTTCCAAACTTTCATGGAGAGAAAATGGAACTTTCGTGGAAATCCCGCCAGCGGAATTTTTTTTTTCCGCACATGCCTAATGCCTGATCCCTGGAAGATTGCTAAGGCGGTACCAATTTTCAAAGCAGGTGAACCTCTTCTCAGACAACTACTGGACAATATCCCTATTTCCCCACCTGAACAAGCTCCTGGAGAAAATTGTTCACTGCCAGCTATCTGACCATATTGGGGAAATATAACCTGCTGTGCCGTCAACAACATGGGTTCCCCAAGTTGCACAGCACCACGTCTGCCTTGGCCCATTTTACTAACCATGTCCATAGGAACATGGACCTGGGGAATGCCACAGGTGCTGTAATTGTGGACCTGACCAAGGCTTTCGACCTGGTAGACCATCCCCTCCTACATGCCACCCTCCAGCCAACTTGGCTGCTCTATAGAGACGTCCCTGTGGTTCCAGAGCTATCTTTTGGGATGATCCCAGTCAGTGAATATTGGCACTGCCACCTATCCATCACAACGGGTGTGTTCCACAGGGCTCCATCTTGGGCCCCCTACTGTTCTCCATCTTCATTAATTCCCTCCCCATTGATGGCCTCTTGTGCGAAGCACTACTGTATGCCAGCAGTCTCATCCTCTTCCACAGTTACAAGTCTCTGACAAATGTATCTTAATTCCTGACCCATAACTATGGTTCTGCCTATAACTGGTTCCTGTCACATAGGCTCCTGGTCAACAAAAAAACAACAAAATCAATGCTCCTCTGGTCCAAACCCTACCTGGCCAGCATCTCCAAGTCCAACTCCTCCCTCTCTGTACTTACTCCCGATGGCCCTGCACAACAGAATGTTCCCTACTTTAAAAACTTAGGTGTAACCCTTGACCCCTCCCTCTCTTACACAGAGCATGTTAAGTAACACCTTAGTACACTGGATAAACCAGAAACTTGAAGCCGCTTATCAGCTTAAGCATTTCTTGAGCTATGAGGCCCGCTTAGCTATAGCACAAGGCAATCTGCTCCCCATCATAGACTGCTGCTCCCCTATATATTCCCAAGTGTCTTCTGCCCTGTGCACACGACTAAACTCAGTTTACAACATCTGTTGTTTCACGCTCCTTGTACCCTACTCAGCACATCACTGCAACCTTTACCAGGCACTAGGAAGGCTCCCACACTCAGGTTAATGACACTATGGTCTCAGCTTTATCTTCGACAACACCCTCAGAGGTGGCAATGCATCACCATACGCACCGTCCCTGAAGGCCAGAGCTTCTCTCAGTGTCTCCACGTGTCCTTGGCTCCCCCATGGAGGTCCCTAAAGCTTCTGCAGTCATGGGTGGCAAACCACTGTCTGTCACTGCCACTTCACTCTGAACAGACTCCCTGTGTCCCTCTGCTCAGTTGATACCCACAGCACTTTCAAACACAGTCTCAAATCCTGGTTGTTGACTGAAGCCAAATGCCTAGGCTCTTCAAGGTAATCTCCCTTGACTTACTATTTTCCCACCTTCCATTTCTGCCAACCCTGCTCTTCCAATTGTCATGCCTCAACATAGCACGTTGAGTCTGCTCTCCAAACCTATTATCCAATGTGTAATTGCGAGTACCTACCAATGTGTGAATTGTTTTGGTATGCATTCTCTACTAGCTCAATATGTCCTATATCTCCACTGTGTGTCTGTCACACTTCCTCCAGTTCAATGTAACTGTATTATAGTTATCTAATTCATTGTAATCGGTATATCTCTATTGTGCCAAATTCTTGGCCCGGGTTGTGCCTGAAAACTGTCCTTTGGATCAATGCACCTACCCGGTAATTAGAGAATTAAATAAATAATTGCGAAACAGTGTGTCTCTGAGTAACTGCGCATTATAAAATGGGCATCCAGAATTCATTATTTAAATTGGCTGTCTGGCAACCCAGGCAAAAAATGCCAGTCAACCACATCTGCCAAAATATCAATCCGACCCCCAAAATCAAAACAATAAAGCTGCCATATTGATTCCCCACTAAAGTGTGATGTAAAAGTGGGAGTTTCAAACAAGCACTGCAATTTGTAACACACACACACCCCTGGCACAACAAAATGTTTGAAATACTAGTAGTCCATTCCCAGCAACAAAACAATAAACATTATGACCCCCAAATGTATTAAGAAACTAACCTCAATCATATGTCATGCATCCAAGGGCTAAAGTCGCTGTTCCTCAGACTGCCAAAACCCACAGCTGCTGCAGCTAAAACCTCTTCCAATCCTCTGATGCACTCTCCCTGCCTGTACATGTCGAGCTGGTCTCTGCACAGGTGCTGTCCTGTTTGTGGCCCATGTTGAGAGGGGCATAGATGCGGAGAACAGAGAGAGAGATTTAATTTCAGAGGCTAAATGAGTGAGTAAAGGAGGAAGTTTTAATCTAAAGCTACCTTCCATACCTGGGAGAGGAATGGCTGAAGTCTTAACCTGCTGCAGTGAGTACAGCGAGCGCTCACTCTGTAGAAGGAGGACTGATTCCTTTGTCCCTCCCTCCTGCTTTTAGCTCCACTCCACAACTCTCTCTCTTTTTTTTTTTTTAACAAAAAGGTAGTTTAAAAAAAAAGAAAATAAATGTGATACCATTCAAAGGAGACAGCAACAGGGTGATCTGGTCTCTTTCCCATCCCTCCCTCCTGCTTTCAGATCTCTGCTCCATTTCAAAGTACCATTTGGGGCAGAGAGCAACACGTTGATTCAAAAGTGAAGAGCAACTCGGTGTACCAGGCCATCAGGAAGAGGGGACTGTTGCGGGGGTGGAGGAAGGGGGGATAAGAAAAACTGAAACCTCATTGAGGGGGGACATTACTCTGCCTAGCAACAGGGAACTATTTTTTCTGGCGCAACAATTAATTCAATAAAAATTATTTAAAGGGTCAAAAAAATTTCTTTTTCTTTAATTTTTGGTCACAAAAACTGAAGGGGGGCTATTGTATAATCGCAGTAAACCACTCCAGGGTGTGGGTTATAGTGGGATTTACCCACTTCTGATATGGTTTACTCCCTCGGCCTGCAGCCTGGAGTCGTGACCAGACCACACCAGATGTGGGTAAATCCCACCATAACCCACACCTTGTTGTAGTTTATTCCTTAAGTTACTCCTTGTGTGATGCAAGGAGGGTTTCCCTATTGAACTAACAGTTGCCTGTGAAACAGCTGCTCTCTTTCTTTCTCTCCCTCCTGGTGGGAATTATAAGCATCATCACAGAAGCCAGCTGAAATACACAGCGCAAGCTAAGTTTTTTGGCAAAACGGATTCACTGAGCCAAAATGCTGGCAGTGCTGTGTGTCAAAATGGATAGTGTTAGTAGAAAGGCTAATAAGTAACTGGCACAAATAAAAAACACACCAGACAATGATTTGGGATAAAACTTTATTAAATTCTAGCATGACCATTTCCTAGGAGAACTATAAGTGAGCCAAAATATAATGGTAGTCCCAAAATGTGTACATTGCACTCCGACAGGTTTACCAGTCATTCAGTTTAATGACTTTATTTATTTTTTAAGCATCAGTTTACAACCTTTGAGCCAGAGGCTCATTTACAAAGGTACCTCGTCACAGAGAGGACAATACAGTGATAACAACTTGGTACAGAGAAATAGTGTACAGTTTTTTTTTGAGGATACAGGAGGACAAATGAGATCAACAATTTACAACATACAGGACTGGTGAAGTTAACGTTGTGCAGGGAAATAATATCAGAAAAACATAGGATATCAATACAGTGTGTTTTAGCGGAGTCAACAGGGAGGTAACAGGAAACAAGGGTAGAGAAGGTAAGGATTTGAGCAGCCAACAGGGGGCTTTGTCAGACAGTGAGCAAGATAGCTTAGAAACAGCAACAGCTGCGAGTAGTGAGAAGGTGGTTCCGGAGGGTAGTTTTAAAGCAAGAGATTGTGGGGGTGTCTGAGATACTGGCAGGGAGGGAATTGTACCAAGAAGGGGCACGGTAGAGGAAGGCCCGTTGTCCATGAGAGGTCCTTGCCCTAGGTACCTTCAACTTGGTTTTACAGGAGGACCATGTTGAAGCTAGTGAGTTTACATGGTGGATAATGGCAGACAAACCAGGAGGAGAGAGCCCAAGGAGAGTTTTTTTTGTAAGGATGCAGGTTTGATACCTAAGACGTTCATCAAGATTAAGCAGATTTGCCTGGGAATAAAGATGGCAGGTATGTGTAAGTCTGGGAGCACCTAAGATTAGTCGACAGGCCTTATTTAAGGTGAGGTGGATTTTGTTTAGCGAGATCTGGTCAGCAGCCCCATAGACTGGTAAGCCATAGTCAACAAGTGACAGAATGGAGGACATAACAGTGAGTCGGAGGGCATCAGAGGGAGACAGTGTTTGTGACCGTAAAGGATTCCCAACCTAATATTGGTGGTGGAGGCTAAGGCGGAGATATGGGAATGGAACGTGAGGGCAGGGTCAAAGGTTATCCCAAGGTATTTGTGTGTGTAAACTTGTTCGAGTGGGAACATAGAGCTGGCGAAGACTTGAAGTTGGAAATTACTGGCTTTGTTTTGGGGGTGGGAGAAGATCATAGATTTAGTCTTTTTAAGATTGATACCAGTCTATGTTCTTTAAACCAGGCTTCCACGTCTTTATAGTATAATTGCAGGGAATCTTGGAGGGTGGTGGGGTTACGGTCAGAAGTGAAGATAACAGCATCATCTGCATAAAGGAGGAGGAGTTTACCAGTACAGGCACCTGGCAGGGTGTTGAGATAAAGGGAAAAGAGCAGGGGCCCAAGAATAGAGCCCTGGGGAACCCCAGATCGGATAGGGCAGAGGTCAGAGAGGGTGCCATTGATTTTTACACGCTGGGACCGGGCAGACAGATAGCTGGAGCGCCATGAGACAGGTCCTGCGGCAAAGCCAGCATGGCTGAGTGCATCCAGCAGGAGAGGATGGGATACAGTGTCAAAGGCTTTTGACAGATCGATGAACACTGCACCAGCAAGAGAGCCCGAGTCCAGGGACGGATGGAGGAAGTTATAAAACTCGATGAGGGCAGTATTGGTGCTGTGCCCAGCACGGAAGCCGTGTTGTTCAGGGCAGAGGATACTGTATTTGGTAAGAAACTCAGATATTTGGGAGGATACTACTTTCTCTAAGGCTTTTGAGAGTGGTGAGAGAATTGAGATGGGACGATGATTACTGGAAAGGGCCCTATCTCCACCCTTATGTATGGGAGTGACAGTGGCAATTTTCCAGGCAGATGGAAATTGCCCTAGACAGAGTGATTTGTTGAAGAGGCTAGTGATTGGGGCGATGACCTGGTCCAGTGCCAGGCTGAGGAGTCTGGGGTGCAAGGAGTCACTGCCAGTGGTGTTGCTTCTTAGGGCCTTGGTCAGATACGGTCTGACTTCATGGACAGTAACCCGGTGGAAGTGGAAAGATGCGTGTGAGGGAGCAGGGTCAGGAGAGTGGGGGGGTGGGTCAAAAAAGTTGCTAGGGAGTACAGAGCTAAGGTCAGTAAAGGATTTATTGAGATGGTTAGCAATGAGGGTAGGATCAGTAGAGATAATACCCTCAATATTGATATGGGAAGGCGGAGGAGAGCATGTACCACCATTTAGTTGTTTGATGTTATCCCAGAAGGTTCTAGCATTCCCCCAGGACGAGGTGAGTGAGGCCCGATAATGATTGGCCTTTGTTTTGCGTATGGCCCAGATACATTTATTTCTGGCAGCAGCATATGCCTGTGTGTCGGTAGGGCGGCCAGTTTCTGTGACTGGGTGCCACAGGTTATCCCTGTGGCTAAGGAGTTGGAGTAGGGAAGGAGTGACCCAGGGTATGCGCTGCACTTTGGAACGAAGGTTTGGTTAGGGGTGCGAAGATATCACAAGCTTTTGTTAAACATTAAGGTGAAGAAGGCCAGGGCCGAATCAAGGTTAGGGGTGGTCTCAATGGGAGACCAGTCAACTGAGCTAGATGTTGCTTCAGGCCTCTCAGCCCACCTAGTCGCAACCGCCGCCGTAGGATGGCCTGTGCAGTGGGTTTGGCTAGGGACATAATCCAATGGAAAAGAATAGGGGAGTGGTCACTGATTCCATCCGGGAGGACTTGTAGATTGCAAACCTGGTTAGGTCGGTTGGTGAGGACTACATCCAGAAGAGTGCTTGACCCCATTGTGGGGTTCACTCTTGTTGGTTGGGTAACAAGTTGCGTTAGATCAATAGCAGTAAAGGAGTCGCAGGTGGAGGAGGATGCGGGGCTAAGCCAGTTGATGTTTAGATCACCCATGAGAATATGCTCAGGGGAATGTGGTAGAGAGGTGAGATACTCTATTAGAGGGACCAGGGCCTGAGTTTGATTTTTTGGGGGAATATAGGCGGAGGTTAGAAAGAGGGGGCCTTTAGAAGGGTTGGGGGTAAGTTTTAGGGTAAGGGCCTGTGCCCTGAGGTTAAGGACAGGGGCTGGGAGGGCTACTCCAGGAAGGGAGTCTTTGATATAAATAGCACAGCCTCCACATCGTCTCCCTACATGGTCTCCTCGAAAGAGGGAATAGCCAGGGAGTGAGACAAGGGAGTCAGGGGTAGAGTCAGATAGCCAGGTTTCGACTAGGGAGATGATGTCAGATTTGTGGACAGTGACCCAACATTGGAGTGAGTCAAATTTCTTCAGGAGCCTGCAGATATTCATAGAAGCAATAAGAAGCCCAGGGATCTAGTCAAGGAGTTATGCGGGTTGGGCCAGGGTTGGGATGAATGTTCCCTGACAAGTAGGAGGAGAGTACAGCCCTGATCAGGGGGTGTGGAAGGCATTTTGCGTCAAGCGAGATAGTAGGAGTGGGAGAGCTTAGAGACACAAGGGGTGGGCAAAGAGGCACAGGATGGGCAGGCTAGTACAATAAGTTGCCCGTAGGCGCAAAGGGGGAAGCTAGGTGGGGACTGGGGGGAGGGTATGATAGGTTGGGGTGCAAGGAGATAGTAGAGAAGGAGGGAGGTGACTCCGGGGCCCCAGAGTAGGGGACCTGTGGCGCCATGGGGACACCTGGGTTAGATGGAGGCCACGTGAGAAGGAGGAGGGAGAGGCATGACAAGAGAAGGTGGGCAGTCATCTTAGGATGGGTCTGCAGATAGCAGTAATGAGATGGGTAGAAGAGGGTGAAAGGTCTACCCATAAGTGTAGTCGCCACTTTGGTAGAGCCCCTGCCTCAAGTGCACAGGGTACCAGGTTCAAGGCCTGCCTAGGGTGATAGAAAAGGTCCCAGGATGGTGGCTGCAGCAGCAGGGTGCAGGGTTCAAAGCCTGCAGTAGCACCTAGAAAAAATATTTTAGCAGACTATGGGGGTTAGAGGCTTTTAGAGTCTTAAAACCTATCACAAATAATAGTCTGATGTGATAGCTGAGTGGTGGAGCTGCTAAGTGAAATAGCAAGGGTGCAGGGTTCAATGCCTGCAGTGGCACCAAGAGAGAACTGGTGAAATGTTTTGGCAGGCGGGGGTTATCAGAGACTATGAAAGTCTTAGAAAGTAAGGATAAGATAGCCAGATACAATGGTTAAGTGGTAGAGCTGCTGACTCTGATAGCAAGAGTACTGGGTTTGAGAACAGTAGCAGGACAGAGAATAGGTATTTTTGTTTCTAAGAAAGAAGAAGGAAGAGTTAAAACTTGGATATTAGGGGTAGATATTGGCTTAGTAGTTGGGCTGCAGACTTTGGAGTAAGGGGTACAAGGTTTGAGGCTTGCAAGGGGCCTAGTGGTAGGCTGAAGGGAAGGACTGAGGAAAGAAGACAGCAGAAAGGATTAGGAGGGAACTGCAGAGACCTCTAGTGGACAGGGATTGCAATAGTTGTTGGGAAGGAGTGGAGAGCGGTTGGAGTGGTGCCAGAGTGGAAAGTGCAGCAACCCCTAGTGGTCGGAGTGTATAAGCTGCAAATGGGAAAGTGGACACTTGGTAAAATGATGGGTAGGTCATGTGACTTATAGCAGTAGCGTGAATAGCGTCCCTTATTAAGGCGTCATTGTTAGCATTAAGTGTTGTGATTTAATTTTTATGCAAAATACTCTGTCCAGGTTGCTCTTTAATCAGTTTCTTAAGTGACTCTACTTGGTTACTGACTGTTATAAGTGTTGGTAAGGACATCAACTTATTTAGTTCAGTTAGTTTGGTAAACGCTAACATCTTTGATTACTTGAGAAGCCTGTAAGTGACTTCCATTGTGTCTGCTTTGTCTGCCAAAGGTTGTTCCTCCATAGGTATGTTCCTAGTATTGACACATGTGCTACACACAGGCAACTTGGGGTGTGAGCCAGAATCAGGTGATTGCTCTCCTCTGAACCACTTTGGACTCCAGACCGACCATGCCCCAATCCAAACAGTGGAAAGAAGGTATCCAACACTTTTTACGACTGCGGGCAGAGCCAACAGGAGTATTGCATGTACAAAAGGAGTGATGTCATGTTTTCTGTCCGTGGAACTGACTGAAGGTGTAAATAATCTACTCCGCCTTACCTTCTTCCAAGCAATGTTTTCCACCCTCAAATAAATATGCTTTCATGTTAGTCAATGGTTGCAGGGTACTATTTTCTTTCTTAAAATGGGTAGTACAAAAACTGGAACCTGAGTAGTGGGAGGCAGCATTAGGTTGTTTTTTTTTAGTAAGATCCACCTCCACCCCAAACTTTTTTCTGATTTATGTAGGAGGGGCATGAAGAAGAAGAAGAGGAATCAGCATTTATATAGCGCTTTTCATACACAGTATCCCAAAGCGCTTTAAAAGCAATGCTAGACTGATGGTGAAGTGACTGAATGTGTGGTGGCGGCCATATCGCACATCATCACCCACAGACAGCCTGGATAATTGCATGAACCAGTTTATGGGAAGGGGAATGTTGGCCAGGACACCGGGAATGTTCCCTGCTCTTTGCGAAGAGTGCCCTGGGTTCTTTTACTTCCACCTGGACACCACCAGGACGGGCAGAAGGGACCTTGGTTTAACATCTCATCCGAAGGATGGCACACCCCAGCAGTACAGCACCCCCAATACTGCACTCGGATGCCAGTGAATTTTAGGTGCAAGTCCAATCCTGGTGTGGGACGAGAACCCACGACCTGGACCAGAGGCGGATGTGCTACCAACTGAGTCATGCTGACACCTAAGATAGCTCTAGCATGCTGTAACAAGATACACTAGTTTGGGACCTTATCAACCAACAGACACGCCTTGGCAGTGGAGAACAGAACAGAAGTTATTTAATGCCTTCAAATTGACTTAAAAATCCTTTGGAACAAATGATTATCAGAGCCACCTGGGGCCTCAGAAGGAGACCTAGACACACATCTAGCTCTGTAAGAAATGTTTCTTTTTTTTTTTTTTGTTGGGGCTGTGGGATTTAAATTCTGATCAAACTGCCCAGATCATCAATGTTATAAAATGCTATAATTAACAGACTGTAGCTGTTTTCTTACAGAAACCAAACTCTGTTAGATTTCAAGTATTTGCTAAATTGTAAATGTAGGTATCAGCATTCTGTTAGTAGTTAGTGCTGATTATGGTCTGTGACAAGATTTTTTTTTTTTTTTAACAAATGAAGTGTATGGTAGGAAGCTGAAAACAGACTTTGATAAAGTGTGTTTTTTCTTTTAAGTTGACATGTATTATAAAACTTTGAACAAGAAAACAGTTGGTGATTTTAAAAGGTATTCTGATCAGAGCTGACAAAAAAAAATCGTAACTATTTTTTATTTTATCATGTACACTAGAAATAGGATGTATGGGATGTCAGCATTCACTCCATTAAACCTGTTTTTCAGGTTTTTTATAGCATCTTGCCAAGGTAATCTTCCAGAATGTAATCTGGCGGGGTTGAAATTGTTTTAATTATGAAGCATTGGTGTTAGTAATGCATTTAGAAATACAATTTTTAATTGTCTTTACAGTCAAACATGCAGTTTCATGTCAGGGCACATTTTTTGGAGAGGTTCAAATTATTTTAAACATGGGCACAGTACTTGATAAATACAGACTTTGATGAGAAAGTGTATTTTTTCCTTCAAGTTTGAGAAGTATGTATTATATATAAGTGTAACCATGTTGTAAACGGTTAAGTAGGCAGTAGTTTAAGGCTGTGAGCTACAAACCTGGAGACCTGGGTTTGACTCCCACAGCCCCCACCTGCATACTGTGTGACCCTGCGCAAATCACTTAAAGGAGTAGTCCATCCAGAATGTGCAAAAAACATGTTATGTAGAGTGTTTTGATATGTAAAGTCCTAGTGCGTCCTTCCCTCTGCCTGCTATTTGGAGTTTTTCCTAAATTACCTACTAGCTATATGGTAGTTTTACAACCCCTGGGGATCTCCATAACAAATAGTTTTACTGGCTTTCTTTCTCCTACGATGCCCTCTGTCTCATGAGACGGTGATGTAGCCACGTCCTTACATTTAGCATGTGTACTGCTTTAAAATTAGTTTAGCAACAGCAGAGCCTTGTAACTGTTCTTATCCAGGGAGCACAAATGTCAACAGTTAGTTTAGCAGTTACTTGAAAGCTATCTAACTGGGGTTTCTGTAAGAAAACAGCTGCTAAATAGCTCTAATTCATTATTTGTGTTTTTGATGTTAAAACACTCATGCTAGCTAGACCTGATGCACAGAGAAAACAAACATAGTGAATTAAAGCTATTTAGTAGTTGTCTTACAGAAACACCATTTAGCTTGCTCAAAGGTTTGTAAATCTGATATTTTTTAAATAAATAAATAAATACATGTTTATGTTTAAGCCCATGAAATGCCCTTATCTAGTTAATGCTTTCACAGTTGTAGTGACTCTGCCAGAGCTTGTCTGTTATAGACACAACCCACATGGAGTGGCTTAGCATCACCAAGAAGAACTTTGATAAATAGGTTGGTCCCCCCCGAGGTATCCAGGTTGATTACATCAGCAAGAAAGACATTTAGGGAGGAGTTGGCATAGATTAGCACACCATCCCCTTTTTTGCCAACTCTGCCTTTCCTGAAGGTAGCATAATTAGTGAGATCAGTTTCAAGGGCCATTACCAGAGGTTTCAGCCACGTTTCAGATTGTGCCAGGATGTCAGGTCTATAGGTGTGTGCTCAGCATTCCATTTCTTGCACTAAATCTCAGACTATTAACACTTCAAACCCCTAACCTTAGCCCAGCAAGGAGCAGTGAGGGAGTGGATTTTTGTGGCTAGCAGGAGAGGGGCCAGGATTGGTTTCCTCATCACCAGACAGGGTGATTCTGAGGAATGGTAGGACCGAGGGTGTCTTGATAAATATTGAAGAAGTCCGGATTTAGCCTGACTAGTCAAGATTAAGTATATCTTGTTGAAAGGATTTATAAGGAGAGATGTGCCCTGGATAAAACCCTTAATGGTCAGAGGCTTGGCAGCTAAAATTCAGTGCCAAAAAGTAAAAGAATTATACTGACTTGGGACATTTTTGAGTCTTGTGCTCATGGAACCTAGCCTGTAGCTTCATAACTTTATGTAACCCCTCACCCCTGCCTTTTTACTAAAACGACAGGTGGCATGCTGTTGGCGTTAGCAGCAATACCTGGTGGGGACCTGGGTTCGGGGAGGATGAGGTTACCTGGCACAAGGGGACCTAGGTTTGGCTACTCTACACAGGGGCACCCAAGTAAATTCGACTACAGGAAGCAATAACTGTAATGTCTAGAACCAGGATTGGGATTTTTCAGTGTGGCTTTTATTCATAACTAGCTGAACACAACAAAGCATAGATGGACCCCCAAGGGGCTATGTTTACTGTAAATGTAGATTAGAGACTACAAGGCGGTCCACTTAAAGAATGAACCCATTTCTACTGTTTTCTGGCTCTGGACCCACCAGGCACTCAGCCCGGACTTGCATGCACTTTGGATACACAGCCCGACTGGCCCGGCTCCCCTGCCGGACACTTGACTGACGGTCCATTTAAAGAATGAACCCAAATTTTACTTGTTGTGGCTCCCCACACCACTTAGAGTCTGTGACTCCTAGAGAGATTTGTTTTCTTACTTACTTCTGACTCCCATCAAATAAGGAGAATTATTTTCCCAAGTTGTGGCTCCCCACACCACTTAGAGTCTGCGACTCCTAGAGAGATTTTCCAGTTTGCGACCCACGTCTGGGTACCTACCTCATCACTGGCCAGGCACATGAGGCAAGTAGCAATCACAGTAGAAATCCGTAGAGGTGGACCTGGTTACTAAAGATGGGGGGTGTTCCCACCTCCAGCTCCCACAGCCCATACCCGGCCATTTCTCTGGACAAACAGAAACTAAAATTTCGAAATGTAGATTAAACGGTGGATGACCTGTAGCACCCCCTCTATAACATTACTTGAATTCATAAAGCATTTAAATTTTGAACCTACTCCATTTGTTTGTCCTAGTACAATAGGCCTCCCAAATAGTAGTTCACATCCCAGCTTTCTTCACATTTTCCAAACTGAAGAAACATATTGTTTGCCCTCTCAAATTAGAGCAAAACACTCACCCTTTCGTTGCAGGTGCCCCACAGGCGAAGTACAACTTCTTTCACTGTTATCAGACCAAAACAGAAACTGTAGAAAAGGCAGCTTTCTTCTGTAGTGGAAATTAGGGGATTGCCCCTGGAACCCACAGAGGGATGTTTTACTCCCGGAGGGAGGGGGGCACTGAGACCTGGACAGCGGTCTCCACCACTTAAAACTGGACACTGATCTTCTCCCAAGGAGGTAAACAAAAGACACTTCCTTCTTCTTCAAAACAAAACAGAAGACTGACTTTGAAAACTCCCAGAGTTCTATCTCACTTCCTGTGCTGCAGATTCCAAAGTGGCTCATGCAGCTGCGACAGTTCTATGGTGATGTCATCTGTCAGTCTCAGCTGTGACTGAGAACAGAGTGAGACAGTGTGAAACACATTTAACTGGAGTTTCACAAGCTGCCTTCCCTGCCTACCACTAGGTCTTACTGGGAGTCTAGTAACCCCACTTGCATACTGTGTGACCCTGAGCAAGTCACTTAACCTCCTTGTGCTCCCAGGTCGCTCCTGTAAAAAAGCTTTCAGCTTAGTGTGCTATACCTGGTTAAACAACTAAATAAATAAATAAATAAATAACCCCGGGTAACAAGGGGGTTACATTTAAAATAAAAAAAAATAAAATAAAAAATATATTGGCTCCAATGTATAGCACTAATGTAAAGAAATCTGGAGCAGCGCTGCACCGTTTCACACACTCGCCATGGCTCTGTACCACTCATCTGTATCACTTATAAAGTGGAGCAGTGCAGAGCTGCACTGAGCATGTCAAATGATGCCATGCTGTTCCAGGTTTGTGTACATTAGTGTTACTACATCAAAGCCAATATAAAGATAGGGAGGTAACTAACCGGGGTGGGAGTGGGAGGTGGGGTTGGTTTGAGGGATGGGGCGCTTGGAAAACATTTGTTTTCCTTTAAAAGTTCAATAAGATTCTGTAGGGTGTGGTGGCTGAGGGTTAGTAAATAGACAGCTGTGTATGTAAATACTTGTTATTTTACTTTTTACTCCATGTATTGCAGGGGAAGATACTATGTGTCTGATTAGAGGCTGTACTTTATTATACATATATTTGACTTTTTCTTCCCCAACTTTCTTTATGCCACTCGGGTTCAGGCAGGGATGCACCCCCTCATTCTGTGCCTGGACCTTCTATCTGGCATCCTCCCAAGTGGCCCAGTCTAGGAGGCCAGCAGCTTGCCCCTCTGTGGCAGGGCTCACTATGAGGAGAGACCAAGATCAGCATGAGACCCCAGCTGAGGCTTACACCTGGAGTGTCATTTGGGTGGAGGTCCAGGAGCATCATCTTGCTGCCGGACCCAAGGGATTTGACTTCCTGGTTCCTCCTGGAAGTGTGATGTGCAGTGACAAGTGTGCAGGCTCCTGCACAGGTCCCACAGATGTCCACCGTTACCTCTGCCTGTCTGTGTGTGGTCCTGGCTGGTGTACACCCAGTCTCCGCTGGGTGTCACTTGTACATTGAGAATCCACAACCCCCTCCTACCCTCGGAGGAGGAGAGTTGTCCATGGGACACTCATCCTACCCCCTGCCAGCCCTCTGAGGTTCCAGGCATGTTCCCAAACCTGGATCATCAGCACTGCAAGCAGTAATGCTACGTCTGTACTGGCAGGCAGGGTTCATATTTGACATTGTATAAATACAACAACATAAGCATCTAACAGTACATGATCTCATCTGTTATTTATTTTGTTTTTGTTTACCAGGTAAGTGCACTAGACAAAAGCATTGTCTATTTTCAGGCACGACCCAGGAGAGTTACAAAGGAAGAGCAATTACAGGTGATAAAGCATTGAAAAACATCAAACAATGGTTAGCCAAAACCTGAGTTTCATAAAGCGATGCAGAGAACAAACCATATACAATAATATAAATATTATTTGGTAATTCACTAATTGTCCTGTGCAAATGGGCATCCCAGCCGACAATTCCATTGTCCTTGTATACATTTAACTAAAACTGCAATAAATAGAAAACATCATAAGTCAAACTGATATAAAGTAAAATATAATGAAAAACGAGCAAAGATTAAGGTGGCTGCATGGAAAGGTGTGTGTGTGTGTGTGCGTGCACGTGTGTATGGGGGGGGGCAAGAGAGAAAAATAGTAATAAGATCAAGAAAGAAAATATTAGAAAACAATCTTACAGCCTTATAGGCTCTGCCACACTTACCAGGATGGGAGTATAATGAACAGGATTTTGTTGCCATGAGCATACCCCAGTTGGAAGGCAAACATACAATTACTGAGAAACTTTAACCCGTTCTTGTTTCTCACAGCAAAAACACACTCCTTTTCATGGCACCAGCTTAGGATGTTTACTTCATGGAATGCTCAGATGTTGGGAGCAGATGGGCGTTGAATGGAGTTTTGTTATGATCTGATACTTCCTCTCTAAGGTAACAGATCCATAACCAGAAAAAAGGGCATCCATTTCTAAGAAGGAATGAGCATCAAATGTCTTTTAGGATACGTTATCGGAGTGGTGCTTTTTTTAATTGGATTTTTTGCAGCTGGATTTCTGGGCCAGGCTTCTTTTTCCATCAACAGACAGGTACTTGGTTTCAATGTAAGATGTTAAGTGTTGGTTACTGCTAAACCCCTTTCTGCCTCTCAGAATTACATAAATGTTGTGTGATGCCTGAGAAGAAGGAATGTGGTCATTCTAGTTTGTTAGTACAGGCCGGTGTTTATGCTAAAACTTCATTCCAAGAAATCAGGGGCCCTTGCCTTGTAAATTTTCCAAGGTCTCAACATATCTTGAAGTCTCTTGAGGTCTTTTTTGAGGCCTGATTCTCTTTTGCTAAGAAGACAGTGCCAAATAGGTACTTTTTGCCTGCATGGTTTTTTGATCACCAAGAAGCACCATACACAAATGTAAGCAGGCAGGCAGTATAGCGCAGTGGTGTAAGGCTCTGAGCTGCAAATCTTGTGACATCCAACAGACCAGACCTGGGTTTGAATCCCACAGCGTCCACTTGCATACTGTGTAACCCTGAGCAAATCATTTAACTTCCCTGTGCTCTCAGGTCGCATCAGTAAAAAAGCTTTCAGCTTAGTGTGCTACTCCTGGTTAAACAACTAAAAAAAAAAAAAAAAAAAGAATAAATAAGCACCTGCAATGGGAGGAGGTGTCACTGCCCTGACCTAGCCTCTCCCCAAACCCTTGAAAAGACAGAATACCAATTGCTGGTCCAGATGCTGTTTCACGGCTACCCCACCAGTTGAAATTTTCAACTGTGGGTCAGCATGGCATGTGCAGTATACTGAGTCCATTGTCACTGTTCTGAGCAAGTGGGCATCCAGTCTGTAAGTGGCTTTCCTTAGCAACTCGCCTCAAGATTTTGGGACCCTGTAGTCCCCCCCCCCCAGTGGCAAAGGAGCCAGCCACTCTGGTGTCCAGCTGACTCCTCCATCAGCTTCCCCAGATGTCATCTGCCCTGGTATTTCAGTAATACCACTCTTCCTAGCTCCAGCATCCCCCCATACCTGGTGGTCCAGTGGTCCCCCTTCTAGCCAGGCCTAATGTCTGTGCCTTAGATCACCCTGTAACAGCACTATGCCCTCTGTTACAACCTGCTTTTATCAAACAGTAACCAGGTGGAGGTGCAGCTGCATGTGCCCAGGCCTGCGTCATGTGCCAGGTATTTGTATATGACCCTCAAGCCATTTGCAGGGGGACCTCCTTCCTGGCCACTTGTAGTGTCTATTTAGGAAGAAGGTGAGACTCCCATTGAGCATTGGTTACAGATACCAGTGTGCACCAGATGGAAAGAAAATGGTGCATTTGTGGACCCCATATTTGTTCGCTCAAGAGCCTTAAAAGGCAAGATCAACGGACCCTTACTCTGGTTAGTGGAACTTCTGACAGGCTAGGAGTTGAACTTTAGATCCCTGTTGAATTCAAATTGTCAAGACATTGCAGCAGATCTGTGTGTGTTGTTGGGGGCACAGTTACTTCACATAAAGCAGGGCACTCAATCAGGGTGGAGGGGACAGAGAGGGCTGGGAGTAATAATGAATGACCAAAGCACTTCCGGTCGCATTGCTGGGCTGTGTGCTCCATCAGTATAGTGGATGCTCTCAAAACGGCTAACTATTGGGCCAGCACATCAGTGCATTGGTAGCTTTACTACTTGTGATTCCCATGACAAGGATTCGAGGGTGGACTCTGGTCACTAGGGGCTGGCGATGGGGAAGGAGGTTTGAGCATCTCAGGAATGAAGTCCCATGGCAGGACAAAGTGCTGAGGTGAACACTTTGCCAGAAGCAATTTCAGTTTTTTTTTTTACTGTTGTATGTCTGTGGTTATTTCATGCCTGTTTTGCTTGTTTGCCAATTTGCATCTGCTTTTGAATTCACTTTATATGCACGTTGAGCACTTTAAAACTCACCATGAATGTGGTTGCTATGCGCAATGCAAGATAAAGTACCCATTTTAAACAGCATTTTGAATCACTCATGCAGTAATTACATTTGGCAAATTGTGAAAGGTCTGAATGCCTCTCACCTTGCTGTTTTATGTTATGGGTGGACACCTAGAGGAGGCACTGCCCCTGTTTTGGGGCACAGTTCATGCTTCTGATTTTGCTGAGATAGGTGTGTGCCCCACTGCGAGATCACCCCTAATGGTAGCTAGAGGTAGGTCTTAGTTGAGGCCAGCAGAAGGGGAAGGTTGCAATCATGCGCCAGCACAGCTGTGTGTTTGTGCAAGCATGCATGTCACTACACGATGGAGTCCCATGAGCAGAAAGCCAGAGAAGAAAAGCCTCCTGTCCACCGCAGTTAAAGCCAGCAGCCCCCACAGGCCCACACACTAATGTCATGGCATCCCACCCACCACGTAATTTTCCTCAACAAGCTGCAGCTAAGGCATAAGTCCATGGAAAGGTATATAATATGGCTGTTTGGTGCCTTCAGGAGGGGGAGGTGGACCGGGGAATGTAGAAAAAATCTTGATTGGAAAAGTAAAAAAACAAACTAATGACCATTTTCTATCAGTTTAAGTTGCTTCTCCTACTGTCTGGGCATCCCTTCTCAGTCAGCTCACTACAGGTATCCTTCCAGCCCTGACAGCCTCCTTACCTGGCATCAGAGAAAGCACTTGGCTTGCCCCCCATGCCAGTGTAATCTGGGAGGCATCCCTTACCTCCAGGACATTATCTGGCATGCTAGAATGCTGGTGATGTCATCTTGGTATCTGCCATTTTCCCTCCAGTATGCCCTTTGACCCTGCCCCCTTCCTCCACCCTGGTAGTATTGTGTGTACAAACTATAGAAATCTTTTTTAACTTTATTTTTATTCATTTTGTGTGAAAATGAATGCACACAAAGTTACAGTTCTTGATTTGAAGTGCATTATAGGAAGAAGCCCCCCATTCTGTATGGCACTATAGATGTAAATTCTGCAACAGAGACTCTAAACTTCTGTGTCACAGTTAGGTCAAGTTCTGCGACAAGGGTTAAAGTTCTGCAACACATTACTAAATAAATACGGAACCAGCATTACAGTTTTGGGGGGCCCAGCAAGGATGGCTTGTGAGGAGAACTCCCACTCCCACCAAATAAGCATAAGTTATATAATTTCCCTTAGACATCCATTTTTATGCTTTTTAGTAGCTGTTCTGGCTCGCCGTATTTATCTAATCTGTTAAGGGCTTCATGTCATTGTATGCAACATTAACGGCTACTAGCAAGCACCCCCCTCCCAACCTGCTGGCAGCAAACACACAGCTGAATGGTTGTTCCCCAAAGGGGAACCTGAAGTAACCTAGCTATGGAGCACCCAAGACTCCCCTCTTCTGTGAACACCTGTTTTGGGGCCCCATACACAGTTGCAGTTGGGGATGGTGGGCTTCCCATACTGCCACCCTGAAAAACTGCCAGATACTATAAATATAAAACATTTAACATCTGTAGTGTTGGTGTGCTTATTTCCCTGTTTTTCTGTTGCACTCTCCTTGATTAATGTTCCCATTTTTAATAAATCTTTAGCTTGGGTGTCATCGTTCTTATCTTGGCTCCATCTTTTCTTCATCATCTTTCAAGTGCACCCTCTGCTTTAGCCTGAGACCTCGGTCGCCTGTGATACCCCCTGATTATGGATTGTCCTAGAGTGGACCAGATGATCCCAGGATCACATCTGAACATCGGTGGTTGTTATGGAACCTTGATGCGCTACCAGTGGCTTGTCGGGGCAGCTCAGCTAGCTTTTCTCTGTAGTCCCATTGTCTATGTTTCTGTGTCAGGCAAAGCTCCCCTACCCTCAGAGTAAATAATGGCAGCAAAGCGCTCCCCTCCACCCTAGACCAAAAGGCTGCAATGCTCTCTTCTCCCCACAATTTAGTAAAAGAAAAGCTTTCTCCTTCTTCAGTCCCCCACCTACCTAATGGCAGAAATGCCCTCCCCCTTAAAGGGAAACTACATGCAAAAATTTTAAAAACACATGTACATTGCGTTTTAGCTTTTCTGATGGTCCTTGACATTCTGTTCCGTGTGACTGTGACAAGTTTTTTTAATTTCTTTTTCTTGTCAGTTTTATGGCCCCTGGGGGGTAGCCCTTCAGGCTTCTTTTGTTGCCTTTGATTTTTTGGATTTTTCCCAGAATGCCTCTGGGAATTATGTAAATTATACTGTCCTCCAAAGGTGTACTGGCTTTATCACCCAGTAACTGCACTTTACAAAGAAAATTGCCACACATCCAGAATAACAACAGTAGACACTGGAAAAAATCTAACTTTGGCTAAGGAGGGAGAGCAAACACTTTTTCAAAGCAGTTAACTTTCACAAGCAGTGGCAGTTAGATGGTGTTGACTAGATTATAAGTAGGATCTTGGGCTCTTAGTTCTAAGGCAGGGTCTAATTCACATCATTGTCAGAGGCATTCTGGGAAAAATCCAAGAGATTAAAGGCAATAATGCTTTAATGGCTAGCCCCTGGGGCCATAAAAGTTGCAGAGAAAAGTTTAATCAAAAAAAAAAAAAATTGCCACAGACACAGCTAACATTAGGGATCATCATCAAAACAAAACACAATGCACAATGTGTTTTTATCATTTTTTTTGTAGTGTTCCTTTAATGGTAGTAATGCTCTGTCTCTTTCGCTCTTCCTCTCCACCCTGGACCCAGATTCTCTCTCTCTCTTTCTTACATGATCCTGCCCTCCCCAGCAACAGCTTTGCCTGTGCCCAGTTTTTAAAATCCAGTGTAGTCTACCCCTGCATGTGAAAGCCCCACCACCCACACCAGGAAGGAAGGAAGGAAAGGGATGGTATTTGCAGTCCCCCCCAGTTTCATCACAGAATGTTAACACAGGCGCTGACCACCAGACTAGGGAAGTGAAAGATATAGGGTTGTTGGTTTTACAGAGCCAACATTTGTTTCCTATATGCACTTTATGGGGGGAGCAGGAAGCTATGGCTCCTTCCCCAGAGGAACTCACCTCTCTGGCCCTGGCATCCTTGCACTGAGTCTCCCTGGGAAATCCCTCATGGGTTGCCCCCCTGTAGCAGGGCTGGGGGCGAGGAGCGTCGACTTTCTCCCCTCCTCCATAAAGCCAATGTCCAGATTCCGGGGTTTGGCACGGGCACAGCCTGGGCCATCATGAAGTCTGTCAGCTCCATTTCACTTTTTTCCCCTGAACCCCTCCCCTCCAGCGTCAGACGCGCCGGCTACATGCCTCCTGACCCGTATCGCCCTTCAGCCCCACTAGAGGGCAGTCAGCGGGCGGTATGACAAACCCTCCCTCCCTGAAAGAGGAGAGCAGTCCTCTGAATGCTCAATCCTCTCTTGCCCCTGCTAACCTCTGGCAGCCCAGGCTTGTTCCCGAACCCGGGTCACCAGCGTGGAGTGAGGTGTAGCGTCTAGCACCTCAACCTCCAGCACCACTCGTCCGGCTCACAGAGCCAAAATTTTATTCAGTCACTTAAGTGAGCCCCATCCTCAAATAATTGTTTGATTACTTTGACTACTGTATTTTAAGGTCAAGCTATGTATGTTTTTTTTTTTGTTTTTTTTTTCTAAATTGAAGCTGAATTGGTACTCTTTGGGTAAATTGATTTGTTCCTCAGTGAAATTTTCAGTTGAAATGCAGTGAGCTTAAAACCTGACTTTTTTTTTTATATTTATTTTGAAGATTTTAGTCAATTTACAATCCTATATTACAGTACATTTAGTATGAGCATTTACCCCTTACAACTGGGGTATATTTTAAATTAAAAGGAAAAATTAAATGAAAAATACAAAGCATTGAACAACTAAAAAATACATTAACCCGTCTGTCTCTCTAGTACTGGGATTCCGCTTAAGGAGGGCAGCAACTTATCAATCTTGTTTAGTCATTAAACAGTGAGCAGCAAAGGGAACAAACCTATCCATTCCATTCTCTATACTTCATGACTGTATAGGCAGGGACCACCTGGATCACAGTTCAATAAATTTCTCAAGTCTGTTTTGCACTTGGTGTGTTAATTGTTCCATATTCTGTATGTCCTTTATGAGTTTTGTCCATTCTGTGATTGTAAGCGGGTCCAGTGATAACCATCTCCTAGTTATTACTTTATTGTAAGCAGCCACACATATATACCACAAATAAAGAGAGTTAGGTCCCCGCAACCCTACTGGGGACAGGCCCAGTGCCAAGTTTTGTATGGAGAGCAGTCCCACTTTATCAAATAGACGTCCTAGCTCCCCTTTCACCTCTTGTTTGAAACTGTCTAGCCTGGGACATGAATAAAAGATGCGTGTATGATTAGCTGTGTCTTCCCCACAGCCCCTCCAACAATTCAAGTTTTTTTCGGGGTCCCACTTAGCTTGTATTTGTGGTGTTATAAAGAATCTAGTCTGCACTTTACACATGTATTCCCTCCATAAGGGAGAGGAACTCCACCCTCACTGTTCCTTTCTACACCTTCTGCCATTCCCTATTTGTAAGTTTACAATCTCCCTCCCTCTCCCATTTCTCCTTAATATATTCTGCCATGTCTGATCTGTGGGCATTCAAAAAGGAATATATCAATGTAATAGCTCCTTTGGGGGACTCCAGTGCTAGCAAGTTATTAAGTGTGGGGCCTTGCTCATTTAGAACTTTCAATGCAGATTTCCTTATCTTTGTCTGTATGTATGTCTTTATCGGATGGTAATGCAGTATATCTCTTTCCCTCCATCCAAATGCCGCTGCACCCTCTCTAAATGTCAGTATGGTATCTCCCCTCATTAATTGTGCTGGGTGCTGTATTCCCTGTCTGGCTTGCCTTATGTACCACAGATCATTCTTCCCCGGGGGTGGAATTTTTCGCCCCCATGAACCACACCTGTCTCCACAGGTCTGCTCTCACCCTTGGATAATTCCTAAATTGATCCCAGGCATGCATTGTTATTCGGGCTGTGCTATAGAGAATCTGCAATCCACACCTTCTCTGCGGAGAATCAAAAAGCAGAGATGTGATTGGGCGATCTGTACCAAGTTCTCTCTCTCTCTCTGTTTCTAGCCAGTGTGCCTCTGTCCTTTGCCCTGTCCACAGTAGTGCCCATTTGGTCTGGGTCGCTAACCAATATTCATAGAGATTTGGTAGGACCCCCCCCCCCCGTTTCCCCAGAAAGAGGAGTGCTCTTCTTGTCCTAAACTTTTTGTTGGCCCACACAAATTTCATAACCTTTCTCTGTGTTTCTTTAAACCAGCTAGTGGACGGTGGTGTGGGTGCACATTGAAATACATAAAGAAACTGTGGTAGTAGGATCATTTTGACTGCCTGCATTCTTGCATACATGGATAACGGGAGAATTGGCCATTTCTTTGAGTCTTCCTCCATCTGTTGTAATAAAGGGGCATAATCATCTTTATATATAATTCATAGTCATTTGTGTCCCTCAGTATTATGCCTAAGTATTTTATGGCAACCAAGTCCCATTTTATTTGAAATGTTTGCCTAATGTGTGTGGAGGGGGTATAGAAAAGTGTTAGTATTTTGTTTTTTGTTGAATTGAGTGTATATCCTGATAACTCTGAAAATGTCCCCATCTGGTGAAGTACTCTTGGCAGAGAAGCCTCAGGATTTGCTAAATAGAACAGAACATCGTCTGCGTATAAAGCAATCTTATGTTCCCTCCCCCCAAGAGTAATTCCCTGTATTTTTGGGCTTAGCCTGATCTGTTGAGCTAATGGCTCTATGTACACTGGAAATAGCAGGGGGGACAAGGGACATTCCTGCCTCGTTCCTCTCTCCAAATGAATAGCCTGGGAACAAGTACCATTTGTTCTACCAGACTCCTGGGGGCTGGAATATATTAGTTTAATTATACCTGTAAACCCCTGTGGAAACCCAAGCCCGGCAAGGACTTGATACAAAAATTCCCAATCTACCTTGTCAAATGCTTTTTCTGCATCGAAGCTGACTATCACAGCTTGTGCCCTAGTGTTGTTTAAAGAATCGGTTATATGGAGAGTGTGCCAGACACTGTCCGCAGCCTGTCTCCCTGCCACAAATCCAGTCTGATCCCTATGTATAATGGTTGGAATGATTTGTTCTCATCTTTTTGCTATAATTGTAGTGAATAATTTGTAGGTCGTGTTGAGTACCAAAATGGGTCTGTACGATTCACATAATGTGGGGTCACTGCCAGGCTTGGGTATAACTGAAATCATGGCCTGTCTCCAAGAAGGGGATTATTAATGCATCCCCACTCATTATCTCTTGAAAGGTGGCTCTCAGCAGGGGTATCACCCCTTCGCTAAATTTTTTATAAAGTTCTCCCGGCAGCCCATCTGCACCTGGGCATTTTCCAGTTTTACTACGGCTTACTGCAGTTTGAATCTCTGTATCTGAGATTGGTCTCTGTAATGACTGATTCTGCTGATCAGAAAGTTTAGGTAAGTGAAATCGCTGCAAAAATTGTATTATCTGATCTGTGTCTGCTCTCTGCTGTTGTGAGTATAGAGTCGTGTAGTGTATACTGAAGGCCTCTGCTATTTGTCATTTGATTGATTCTTTCCCTATTTGGGGGATGTATTCTCATATGTGCCCTTGCTCTCTTGACTCTCAAGCATATAGTTAAAAGTCTTAGTGAGCGTGGGCCCCCTTCTTAATATGTTTGCCGTAAAAATTGTAAATTGCGTTCAGTCTTTTGGTCCAAAAGTTGATTTAACTCTCTTAAATGTCTGCAGCTCTTTCTCTATCTTCCTATTTAACTTCACTTGCTGTTGTTTCTCAAGGTCTTGAATTTTAGTTTCCAATTTTTTCTGCTTTTCCAGCCTCTGCCTTTTATGGGCTACTGCAATAGCTATAAGCTTTCCCCTTACCATCGCTTTCACTGTATCCCACAAAATACCCTGACTCACTTCCGTGTCTATATGATCTTGGACTGCCTGCTTGACCAATTTGGGTATTTGTTCTTGTACCTCGGGATCATTTAGGAGGGAAAGGTTCAGCCTCCAGAAGGTCTGTTTCTTTGATATTGCTAATGAGAGGGATAGTATCAGAGGGGTGTGGTCTGACACACCCATTGGTCCTATGGTACATTTCTTAGCTTGTGTTACTGTATCTCCAGACAGGAAAAAAATAATCCAGTCTGGAGTATATTTGTTGTGTAGCTGAGTAGTATGTATAGCCCTAAGCATTTCCCTCAAGGAATCTCTAGGTGTCCTGTAACCCCACTTTAGATAAAAGCGCTTTTACTTGTTTGGCCATTTTATGGGACCTCCTGGTTATCCTTGGCGTAATGTCGAGTCCTATATCTAAGGTCATATTCCAGTCTCTCGCACACCCTAGCTTACCCTCAGCTTTTTCTATTAACATTACTATTTTTCTATACACTTCATAAGGAGAGTCGGGGGGGGGGACCCGTACACAGACACCAGGGTGAGCATTTGACCATTGAGCACCCCTTTAAGATGATATATCTCCCCTTTGCATCTTTGATCCTTTCTGTGACTTCAGAGGATATGTTTTGGTATGAATACTGCCACACCCCGCCTCCTCTCTTTTTTACAAGACGAATAGCATACCTCCCTGTACTCAAATCCTGCTAGCTTCTGATGCTCCTCATCCGAGAAGTGCATCTCCTTGAGCAGCACAAAATCCACCTGCGACTGTTGTGTTTTATATATATATATATCTATATATATAGATATATATAGATATATATAGATATATAGATAGAGATTTTATATATATATATATATATATATATATATATCAAGACTTTCTTATGTTTTATAGGATTTGTCAGCCCATTCACATTATATGAGATGATCTTAGAATCCATGGTTACCTCATGAATGCTCACCCTGTTGTATCACACATCACCCCCCCAAAAAAAATCCCGATAGCCTTATAGTAAAACCTTATAAACAGAAACTTATAGGAACTTGTACACATAGTCTGTATTTTAACATGAACTAAACTATTTACACTTCCAAGGTTGGGGAACCCCATTTGGCATTCTCTGTCAGGGGTCAGATCCCACTCAAAGCTGCTGTGTTGTCTATATCCCTATCCGAAGAGGACACTGCAGGGACTTTGTGCTCACAGTATCTAATAGCAAGCTGTAGTACCAAAATAGATCTCTCGCCAGAGCTGTCCTGTGTATTCTGTTCCCCACCTCCCCAGGGCAGTGTATTCAGAACCACTCATTGAAAAGTAGTGGCTACCCCTGTCCCCCTCCCTTATGCACCATCCTGCAACTTCACCCACTTCTTTTATCCTCACTTGGCTTCTTATCCATTTTTATCCCCCTTTAATACTTGCATTTACTTTCCCCTTATGCGTTTCAGTCTCAGGTCAATATGTCCCTTCATTGTTTCCATTTCAGTATATATTCCCTCCTTCCCTTCCCTACCCTTGTATGCACAGTCCTGTTTCTGGTCCTACTCACAGCGTGCGTTATCTCCTTTGCTCGGCCTCACACCACTTCTTCTTTTCTCCCCCCTTCAGTCAGCATGCTCTGCTTGCTTCTGCAGCATGTTTTGGATGTCTTCCAGTGTGCGGTGTGACAAAGCACATCTTGCAGCTCTGATCTGGTCTTTCGGAATACCGTCTATGATAGAAAGGTTCCTAACTCCATAGGAAGTTGAGGGGGTAGGTCTCTTTTCCAGCGGGACATCTCTTGCCTTGAGTGCCTCTTCTACCTCCTGTGGCGTCTCATAAGTTTGCACTCCATCTGCCCAGAAGATCCTGATTTAAGCTGGGTAAGGAGTCTGAAATCTTATAAGTTTGCTTTCAAGGCCTTCATAATTGTGCGGTATTGCGGTCATTGCCGTTGTATTTCTGTGGGGGTAATCTTGATCAAGGAATAAGCTGGTGCCATTGTATAGCAATTCCCCCTTTCTCCACACTTGCCGCAGTATCTCTTCCTTCACCATGTAGCTCGCAAACTTCATAATTACTTGACAGGGTTGGGCATTAGGGTCTTGTGGCTTTGGCTGGAGGGAGCGGTGGGCACGCTCAGTACAGACCTCCAATGATGTTGTCAGATCTAATAGTTCCCGAAACAGGTCATGTAGAAAAATAGCCATGTTGCCTGTCTCTGTTCCTTCTGGTAGGCCTGAAAGTTGGAGGTTATCTCTCAAGAGATCTTGCCTCAAGATCTAAGCATTTTTCTTGCAGTTTAGTAGTGTATTCTAGGAGAGTGCTGAGTGCTATGCCATATTTCCCACTGTCTGTCTCTAGCTGCCCATTTTCTTCCATCTGGTGCATACGTGCTTCGACATCTGCCAATTTGAAGTGCACTTTCTGAAAATCTACCTTATTTTCCTGTCTGAGTGCCTTAATTTCTTGCAGAAGTATGTTGAATCTGGATTTTGTCAGTTGTCCTCTTCCCCAGCCGTTTCCCGGCTCTGTATGTTTTGGCGCGATGGGTAAGGGCTTTGGCTCTGATCTTGCGGTAAAACCCTATATCTGGATCCATCTAGGGTAGTTTGGTCTTTTTCTGCGTTTGGCTTTGTCGGCTTATAATTCCCCTTCTCTTTCGCTGGTATTTTCTTGTTCTGAGTTTTCCCGAAGTGTGAAAATTATGGAATTATGTGCCCTGGTGAGGTGGGAGCTCTCTGCCTAAGCTGAATCTCACTGCGTGGCGGAACCGGAAGTCCGGGCTTAAAACCTGTCTTGCCCACACATCCCTCATCCACCCTTCCATTTTTTTACTAAAATAATATTGTCCTGAAGCAACATATTAGCAGTGAAACATTTAACAATTTATCATCTGCAGAGTCACTGATTTTTTTTTTCCCCTTTGTTTCTCTTTTCCTTTATTTAGTAACCACATTCTGCATAAATAATCTTTAGCTTTGGCTTTTCACTTTTCTTACCTTGGCTTGTTCTTTTTAATTTCTTCTGCCCAGTATTCTCTCATTATTTTCCTGCTCCAACAGTTTTACTTATCTTAGCTGTCCCTTTGTATTCTTTTTCTAGAATTCACATTTCTTCCCCAGGCACAAAAGCTGACCCATGAGGTTGGCAACCTCCCAGCCCCATCCACAGCCACCTCTTGTGCTTAATCCTAAAATGATTGCAAATTGCCGTCTGTGCCAGCAAGTACTGTCCGTCTCTTGGTTTTAAAACTGATATAACCAAAACCCTGCCCATTCAGCCCTACCACCTTCCTAAACAGCCTTGAGAGTGCCATTGAGTGGCTTTGTAGTTTTAAATATGTCATTATCCAGTCCAACACTGTACAGTCATCATCTGCATCCTTTTCACCCAATATTATTGTAAGGCCTCCTCTTAGACATTACTGTGTACCCCCTCATAAAACAAGAACGCCTACCCTAGTCACGGAACTCACTCCACCCAGAGCCTCATGGAGTCGCTCGGTTTTTTACATTAGCACACTTGTTTGTGTGGCTGGGGAACTCCCTGTCACGGTAAGGGGACCATTTTTTCTTATTTACTGAAACTTCTGTTGCAACAGTTGTCTCATTTCTCCTCATTTTGTAACCCCCGGGCTTACCTTAATTGCCCTCATGTCCTTTCATGTCTCCCGTTTTCCTCCCGCTTGCCTGCTGGCGTCCCGTTCCTCCTCTGTGCCAGACTGTGTGTGTGTGTGTGTGTGTGTGTGTGCTGCTCTGGTGCTCCCCATTCAGCCCTTGTAATTATTTTAGCCCTGCTTGGGCTTAAACTTAAATCGCAAGTCGCCGGCATGTTTTCTGAGAGCTGATGACTGCGCTTGAGCAAGCAGTGCGTTGACGTACTGTCCATTGGTTTTGCGGTCGTCAGGGGAACTCTGCAGTGGTCCTGGTACCCCTCCTAGGATAAATAGGGCCCAGTGATCTAAATGAGACCAAGGAGAAGTCTCATTATTTATTTTAAATAAAGTTTGAGTGAGGGCTTATTCGGAGGGCTAATGAACATGTATAAGACCCATATTAATATTCATGAGCTGCTGCCTGCTGCATAGGGGGACAGTGTAACGGCAGCAGCGACAGCAAGAGTACAGGGGATAATCAAACCTGAGTGGGCTCATTTACGAGTACTGTTGGGGCTATCTATCAAGGGGTAAACTGTAAATAAATAAATAACTTTTATCCTGGCTGCACCAGAACCTTGAACTTGTGAGACTGCAGAAGTTGTACAAACTCTTTATCTGCAGCCACCATCGTGTCAGCTTTCTAGCATATCACAAACTGGTATTTCAGCCAGAGACTCTTGGGACAGTACTAAGGACTTGTGGGAGATAAATGGGGACAAAGTTTCGGCGCCCAAAATCTAACCAATAAGAGGACTAGAACTGTGGCAAACAGCTTGGGCAGCCAATCAAAGATTAAAAATGTTCCCTTTATTTAAGAGAGACTGTTCAAACTTCAGGCAGAGCTGTTAAGGGAAGCCTGAGATTTTGTTGGGACTCCAGCTCAAACCACCGAGGAGCTTGTGGGCTTTGTTAAGAGCCAGCCTGCGAGAGGCCTAGATTTCCTGGGTCCCAAAGTGGGGATCATTTGCCAGGAATCACCTGACTGCAAAATCGAAGGTTTGCTCAGCAAATAGGCTGACATTACCAACCAGCCAAGAGCCAAAAGAGGAATCTGAGAGTTGGATGTCTCCAGAAGTAAATGTGCTGAATGCTTATTGTGGGTCAAGGCCTACCATCCAGGAACTCCTGATTGCCAGAGAAGAGCCTATCTTTACCAGTGACCAAACTGTCTAGCGGCTGGAGGGGTCACAGGCAGATAAACTAAACTTTCCCAAAGACACTTTGTTGAACTTGGGCCTTTGTCCAGCCCAGCCCATGCCGCCTGTTCTTATGCCAGCTCCAGTGTTATCAGTGAGAGACCAGCTTCGGGGATCCAGCCCCTGTGCATAAAGTAATTGCAGGTTGCAGCCACCTTCAGGGAAATTCCGTGAAGTGGAGGTGAGTCATGACGGCCCAGTTTCCCCATGTGCAGCAGCTTCCAGCATCAGGTCTTCATTTAGCCAGGCCATCCTAAACCAAATGGTACAGTGAGTAAATCCAGGGTAGCTTCCTGCAACAGGCATCTT
This sequence comes from Neoceratodus forsteri, assembly GCA_016271365.2. Lineage (NCBI taxonomy): Eukaryota > Metazoa > Chordata > Ceratodontiformes > Ceratodontidae > Neoceratodus > Neoceratodus forsteri. The sequence goes on from CM028131.1 coordinate 1,524,617,827, forward strand.
AATCTTCTTATGGTATCATCTAATTGTTTTCTGCTTTAATGTCAATAGTTTTCAGTAGACTGGGCCAACCGGCTGCTGATACAACTAATTTGTTCTACCTTGCATAAGTTGATAATTGTTTTCTTCAAGTGCTCCAATGACAGCTGCAACCCCGGGCAATGATTCTGGACAGCCAGTATAGATTTTGGGTACTCAGTAGCTAAGGGATGGCTCATCACAGAGACTAAATTCATGGTGTTCACTAATCTGGTTTCCAGAACAGTAATCATTTACCTGTATTTGCTCCCCTCCTTGTTCACGTTCCCTTAATAAACCTGATTTGCTGTGTTATTTTGACTCTAGCTTGTGAGCATATTATTACTTGGTTTAAAGTGACAGGCTGTTTACTAAATGTGTTGAAAGTGCATGCTGTATTCCAAACTGTCTTTATAGGGCACACACCAGGACCAGAGACCCTGCTGATAAGTGGAACAGTTGTGAGCATATTGTTAATACATATTGCAAACTGCCTGGTAAAAGCTGTTAGTGGTCATTGTCACTATCTAGGTAATTGGCCACTAGGTGGGATTGTGGGTGGTTATAGCTTCCCAGAGAGCTATAGCAGTCTAGATAGAGACCCACGTAATTATTACTCTGGGTGGAGGCACCAAAATATTGTGTTTACTGAGAAGGGTGTAGACAGGCAATACTCGCTGTACACATTTGTGTACAGTTTTGTTGAGTGCCTGTTACAAACCATAAGCCACTCTGTTGTTGTTATCATTCCAATCTGTAGCATTTGGATTACTGTAGGCCACTGAGGAGTGTCCAATACATGTATAACCTCTTTAGAGAGCAGAGGAATCATCTGACAATAATCTGACTTGTTTGGAAGGGGGTGCCATTTGGAAAGGATGTATACATTTTTTAATTGGGAGTGTAACTGTTGGAGATTGTGTACAAAATGGAAATTTCTGGCTACACTCCTGTTTACTGAGGGTAGGAAAACCCCGGTACTTGTCAGTTCTGAACCAGGCTCCTCAACCTTGTTTAGGCCTGCAAGGCAAGGTTAGTAGCCCTTGGTATAGCCCCGCCTCTGGGTTACAATTTTATCCTTGTATTTTCTAGTCTGGAAGGTTGGCCACCTTTGGGGGCTCCCCTTCTCCCCGTTTTCTCTTAGCTATCACCCACTTTTATTTATTTTTTTCCTCTTTAAAGGTCCAGCTGTAGAGAGGTTAAGAAAGTGACCTCTACAACATTTTGATGAAAGGTGCCCCATGTGGAGATTATAGCCTGTTATTTATCTGAGCAAATGGCCCCGATGTTTGGTTGATGGAGCGGCCCCCTTTTTATGTTTCTGTATCCCTGTAGCTCCATAGTATTGTGTATAAAATTGCTGAGATATTAAGCCGAACCCCGGCTGAGGAGAGTTGCAGCTGTTGGGTCCCATATAAGTACAGTGGATTTCTGTGCATAAAAACTAGAAACCAGCCAAAACCTTCAAAGAATATTGAAGTCATATATTGTTTTCTTCTCAGGTCTTTGACCGTAAAACAAAACTAAGAGTGCAGTTACAAAATGAGGGCAGTTTTAATATAACAAAACTAATGTCTGCTTTTCCTAGATGTTAGCAGCCCCCTTCTAAGATATATCTTGCAGCAGACAGCATGAGGTAATACTGTATGTCCCAGCAGGAGAGTTTAGGAGAGCACAGAATGTTCTGACCTTTTCCAATGCTTTACAAAAAACTGCATGATCTGTGCTGTGCTCCAGGTGGTTGCCAACTGAACTGTTCTCTATGGGGCAGCAGCGGCCCCTAGAGGCTAGTTTTATGTTATGTCTGCTGTCAATCAAAAGGCAGCGGAAAATTTTCCAGCTTCTAGTGGACTTATAAAAGCCCTACCTCAGTTCTGAAAAGATAGTCAGTACTTGCTGACTAGGTGTAGGTGAAGAACTGAGGGGATTCTGTTACTGCACTTTGAAGTGGAAACTGAAGCAAAGTTTGCCACAATTTGTATTATTATTTTTCTGCTTTATTTTGTTTTGATTTCTGTGCATCAGTTGTTTATGACGCAATAAACATCACACGAGCCGTGTGTTAACCTGAATTGAACTAGCTGGTGTCCATCTGTTATCACACACTCCTTCAATTTGATTCAACACTGTAGGCTCAAATGCTGGATACATACCCCTGTATGGCTTTGTGTAGGCCTCAGAAAGCACTGCTGGGATGAGGAACAAGCATTCTGTCCCATTTGCAGTGATAGGGAATGGCAGTAGCTCATCAAGCTACCTTCAACCAGAAGAGGGCACCATTATAAAAAAAATTGGGTAACTCAAAGGGGCTCCCTAGGCTGGGTCAGGAGGGTTTTAGGGGCTGTGATGGCTAGGGGTGAATTTTAGTTCTTCTAAAGCTACACACAGGCAGAGAGAGAGTAGAAAGGATGATAGAAAGATTCTGTTTAACTTACTGGGGCAGTTTCTTTGTAATTTCTGTGGCCAGACCCAAATTATGTGACTGGCCTTGATTTCTGCGGCAGTCACCGTATCCCACAGAAAACAGCGTGCCTTGATTATAGGTAAAACAGGAATTCCAGATTAGGAATGCATGTCTCCTTGTTCTCTGTTACAGCATGGAAGGGAAAACTTGTGTTTTAACAGTTCAAGCTAAATTTAACAAGAAATAGCCATTCACAGCATGACCATGGTCCGCTCATGGAGATCAATTTTCAGCAAATTCAGTAGAGTTCCTTTTATAGCCAGATAGAAAACAGATGGTGAAGTCCATGAACCTGAAATAGTTAAAGGTATAAAAAGCACCTTACATTAACCCATGGAGGCAAACTCTGCAGAAGCTGACAAGTCTTTCAGTAACTGCAGGGGTAAAACTGACCAGCTATGTAATAGTCTGAAACATCAGCAGTATACCTACAAAGACCAGGAGCTGAACTGGTCTAGAACTATTGATCAGCATCAAATAAAAAGCTTATAACAAACATTGTAAACCTTGTTGAGCATAATCTGTGCAACTACATGATGGTGCTTGGATCCTCTGGAATCCATTCCACGAACACAAAGTTGGAATGCTAGAAATTCTGAATCCACATCCATTCCGAATTCATTTATAGCAACTGAACAGAGTCGGAAGTGGAATCAGAATTTTCTAACAAAATCTCTCACCCCCCCAATTTTCACCTTTCCCCACCCTTCTGTTTCCCCCTTTTTTTTTATTTTTTTCATTTCTGTTTTTCCCCTCCTACTGCCCCACAGAGCCGCTCCATTGGGAGTCTCCCATTAAGCATGCCCCTACCAGTGCCTGACTTATAACCTCTGGTGCCTCCATCTGGCCTCGACAAACCCCCCGGGCAGGGTCTGGCAGACCCTGAATCCTTCAAGTCTTGTCAGGGTCCTGGGGTGGCAGGCACTGGCACATCGGGACCCGGCTCGACGTTCCATCTTCCCAGCTCTGAGGGTGTTTTCCCTGTTCTGTAGGGGCGTTGCCAGCCCCTGGCGTCAAGGCACAAAATGCCAAGCGTTACGAACGTCATCCCCTAGATGATGCAGCCTTGAGGTGATTGGTCTGTGGAGGCCTCCGCCTTACCTAACAATCAAACCCCCGAGGTGCAGACGTGCTGTCATGCCCCCAGCCTCCGCCAGAGGTCACCGCACACCTGGGTAGAGTTCCCACCATCCCCCCAAGGAAGGCGAGCCGTCGTCGGACACTCGGCCATTCTCCCCCCAGCTGACCCCCAGCTCCCCGAGTCTGCTCCGAACCTGGGCCGCCGGCATGGTGCGAGGTGTGGCATCCAGCGCCTCAACCCTCAGCACCACCTAGCCGATGTTTCCCCTCTTCTAGTTTCCCCACCTTTTGAGTCAGCTGGTGGGGGTCTTGTTGGTCCAGTTTGTTTTTCTTGGTGGTCCAGCAATGGTCCAGTTATGGAAGCACTGGCAGCTGTTGCTGTGATGATTTTATGTCTGTTTCTTATCTTGATTGCTCCTCTTCTTTAGTGATCCCCCCTCTCCAACTCCAACCTCACCACCCAAGCAAAGTCCACTCTGATCACTGGTTGAACAGTGACCCAGTCGTCCACCCTGCAGGCTGGTTGGATTTGTCTGGCACCCCTTCCCCCCCCAGTGCATTGGTTGGATGGTCGAATACCGCCCCCCCCAGTCAAGAGTGCTACGTGCTATGCTGTGATCAGCTGGCACTGCCATTCTGCTGACTCCAAGTGCCGCTATGCTGCTGGTGTCACCAGACTCTCCCAGAGTCCCAACTCAATTTCTTGCTTCTATTTTCCAGTCTGGTCAGTCACACAGAGGCAACTCTCTCTCTGACTGACTTTCACATCTTGAACTTTGATCCGGGGTGGCATACTAGAAACAAACCCTTGGTAACCGTAGTCATCTCTCCTAGTCCAGCATGGGATGCCTAAGGGATAACATCATGATTTGGTGGTAGTTGGCAACCTTCCAGGACCCAGACAGAAGTGGCCATTCTTTTGCCTTGGTGCACACTGTATACTTGCTTACTAAGGCAGACAAAGCAGAGTGTCGGTGTAGCTGAGTCACTGACCATCCAATCACCCCCAAATCCAGCTTGAGTGAGAGAGCAGCCAGCACACATCGGGTTGGTCACTAACCAGTCTGGAAACAGGGTGGCACTGGTGGGATTGGGGGGAGTAGACTGGAGAGGCCATGGCAGAAGAGGCTGGGGAGAGAGTTAGGGTGGGACATTTTGGCCAAGTTGGTGGTCGGGGCACAAAGACAAACGATACAAGGGACTAATAGAGTGAAAGAGGTGGACTCAGGTGGTCAGCGCAAGCAGCAAATGGGAGACTCTTTGGGGCCAAAGGTCAACTCAGAGTGGCACTGGTAGCCCAGTCCATGTAGGAAAGGACATTGTGATTGGTTGGCATCCCATGGCACTCCAGACATTACCTCATGGGTTACAGCCCACCTGATAGGCTAATGATGCACATGACCCAGATCAGATTTCCAGTATATCCAGGTCCCAGGAACCCCTGCTCTCCAGTTGTAATTTGTGCATCTGAATAGGCAAGAAGCATCCAGAGAACCCCTGTCTGCTCCTTAAATTCTAAGGTAGGAAATGTGCTTTTCTTAACAACTTCCGTAGGCACTTGGTTTTTCTTGCATTGTAAAATTGTTTCTCTAGTTATAATTAAGAAGGAGCAGCTAGGCTCCTAAAATAACAGCGTTTAAAGCCACTATTGTCGTTTGTTGGTTCTTTAGAGGCAGAATAACTCAAGCACAGCGCTTTAGTCCGTAGAATATTGCCTGCTATATCTCAGGAGTGTTTTCCTCCTTTATTATGTTTAATCTGGCTTGAATCTGGCTTGTTCTTGGCTCTCCCCGAGATCCCTAGTCTTACTCAGCGATTCCCTCGCATCCTGGGCCGCAGCCCTGCCCACCTGGCCCCCTGGCAGCGTGCTACTGGGTCTGTGGACCACGCGGCCTCGCCGGTCTCCCCTATCAGGCCCTCGCCTGAGAGAAACGCCGCCAGTCGCCTCCTCCCCCGACTCCAGCGCCTGCTCATGCCCTCCCCAGGTGTTCTCCCTTAGCTAGGCCTCTGGGCTCACGCACTCAGTGCTTGGGCACTGGTATCCAGGCCGCTTCTTCAGGCCTTGGCTGTCCCCTCACCGTGAGTCGCCTCTCCTCCCGTGACTCCGCGGCACCTCACGGGCCTCACTCTCAGTGCTCTCGAGACACAGGTATCCAGGCCTTTTCCCCAGGCCTTGGCTGTCCCCCCTCTACCATGATCGCCTCTCCTCCCAGCGACTCCAGCGGCTCACCCACCTCCCTACAGCGTTCTCTCTCGTGCCTAGACTCTCCCTCCCTCCTCCCGGCTCTTGGGACCCTTCCCCCCGCCCCTCTGCAGCCATTGCACCCCCTCCGTGCGCCGCCCAGGCGCGTCTGAGCTGCCGCGCTTCCGCTCAGCCTCGGGCCTTCCTCCCTGGCGCGGCCCCAGCCCGGCGAAAGTGGGCGGCTGCCTCCCTTCTCCTCGGCCAGGGGCTGGCCCCTCGGACCCTCCGCTTCTTCGGGCCGACGTCTCCAGGCCTACCAGCGTTCCGGAGGCCTCTAGGCGTCTCCACGCTTACCCCCACTCCGAGGGGGCTGGCGCCGCCACGCGGTCGTCCAGGTGACCGGAGAGTTGCCTTCCTGGCGCCACGCTGCGCTGCGCCTTCTAGGTTCTAGGGGAGCCTCTTAAGGGCCCTGGACCATATTATACCAAAAGAAAAGAGGAGGTATAACCCAATGGCTAGAGCACAGAGCTGAGAATCTGAACACCCAAAAGACCTGGGTTTGAATCTCATAACCTCCACTTGCATTCTGTGTGATCCTGAGCCACAACATTCTTGACCTGGGTTTGAATCCCACGGTCCTTATTTGCATACTGTGTGAACCTCTTAGTCTATGCTCCTGAGCAAAGCACTTGACCCTAGAAGGGGTCTTCCTTTCAAAAAAAAAGAAAAAGAAAAAGGGGAAAACATCCTTACTCCTCTCGGGTCCCTCTCATAGCGACCCCAGTAGGACACCATGAGCTTCTGCCTGGGTACCTCCCATAGCGACCCTGGCAGGCCTCTGGACCCCTATCCCCATCATTTCGGCCGCGCCCCTCCCACAGTGGGCCCCGGCTACTCCAGAGTAAGAACCATCTCAAGGGATAGGCAGGTGAGGATATTGGGAAGGAGCCTCTGTCCATTCAGGTCTGTCTAAGGGCCCTCACACAACACCCTTATCACAGCATTTGCCTCAGCCCCACCCAACCCCCGCCGGTGGGGGCGTTACCTATATGGGGCATAGGGGCAAGTTCAGAGTCATCTCTCTTCGCTCAGACATCTCTCTTTATCTTACAGATGGTTAAAGGCAAGAAGTGGCGCGTGCAGCGCCACCCTCCTCCCTCAAACCCCAGGCCCTCTCTGCGCAGCCTGTCTCATGGACAACGAACTGTCTTCGATGGAGAGAACACCCCCCCTAGCTCCTTCTCTCCCCGGCCCCAGCACCTCGACGTGGGTGGACCCGGGCCCTCTACTGATACAAAACCAACAAGCGGCGGTGGCCATGATGGAGAGCCAGCAGAACTTCATGCTGAAAATCATGGAGAAGCTGGAGGCCCTCACCCAAAACAGATCGAGACCACCCAGCGCAGAGTCCCCACGCGAGAGTGACCCTCCAGAGGAACCACCAGCTCCAGAGGTCCCTCCTCCCAGCTCTCCCCAGGATGGCACCCCGGAGGAAAGAGACAAAGAGGACGAATTTGACGAGGAGGAGGAGGAGGAGGAGCATGGCTTGGAATCAGACATAGATCAGCAGGAAACTCCGTCACTGACGTCAAAGTTGTGTGCATTTGAAACAATCCCCGGTCTGATGAAGGTCATCAAGGCGACCATGGGCCTACCCACAGAGGAACAGGAGGGGGACAAGACGGAATCGAAGCTGGACCCAATGATCCAGCTAAGGACCACCACGTCAGAGACCTTCCCAGTTTGCCCGGCCATTGAAGAACTCATCCACACGGAATGGCAATCCTCGGACCCGGGCAGAATGCTAAACCGAAGGAACCTACACAAGATGTACCCGGTTCAGGGTGAAAAGTCAGACGCCTGGTGCAAGGCGCCCTCCATTGATCCCCAAGTGGCGGCCTTGAGTAAGAAGACTGTGCTACCGTGCTGTACCATAGCCCTCAAGGACCCGACCGACAAGAGAATCGAAGACATGCTAAAGAGGACTTTCGAAATTGAGGCACCATGGCCAAGGCGATGACGCGGCAATCTATACCTCAAGGGCCCAGATCCGCTGGCTGGAGGAACTTCTGGAGCAGGCGAGTCCAAAGTCCAGGAGGCTGAACTTTAGAACGCACCTCAATGCAGCCAAATACCTAGCAGACATGGGTGTGGACTCGCTACGCCTCCAGGCCAGGGCCGCAATCATAAATCGCCTGCAGAGCGCTATGGCTCAAGCTCTGGGATGCCAACTCAGAATCTAAGACTCTACTTCAGAATTTACCCTTAAGGGAGCCATGTATTTGGGAAGGCCTTCAAGTTTATCTAAAGCAGAGGGAAGAGGGTAGGACCTCCTAAGAAATCAGTCAAGACCCTCACATCTACCAGCCTCAGGCCAGGGTTCCACCCTGGGGCAAGAGCCAAACCCGCAGGGACGCCACCACAGAACCAGTCCTTTCGAGTAGGCCCTTCTCATCCTACTCATGCGCCCCCACCTTCAGCACCTACAAATCCCCCTCCTTCAGGCCCCGGGGACAAAGGTCAGGAGGCCGGGGAAGAGGGTTCAGGGGAAAGCAGTGACTCAGTTTCCCCGAGCCACCCTCACCAGAACTCGTACCCCCTGTCGGCCAACGGCTCGCCCTGTTCGCCCATCGCTGGGCGGCCACCACATCGGGCAGGTGGGTCCGAGACATGGTCGCCAGGGGATTCGCCATAGAGTTGACCTGTCCGTCAATCCCACAACGTTTCATCTCGTCCCCGATCTCCAGAAAAAGGGCCTCACCTCACCAGGTACAGGGTATCCTGGCAGAGCTGATCCAGAACAGGGCCATACAACCAGTCCCAGTTCAGGAACAGGGGGAAGGCATGTACTCCATCTTCTTCCTAGTGCCCAAAAAATCGGGGGAACTGAGGCCCATCCTGGACCTAAAACGCCTGAACCGATACATGATCCCACGTCGGTTCAAGATGGAGACCGTCCGCTCCACCATCCAGGGTATCAGGGTAGGCGATTTCTTGACATCGATCGATTTAAAGGACGCCTACCTACACATCCCCATCGTCAGGAGCCACAGAAGGTTCCTATGATTCCACATCATGGGACACCACTTTCAATACCGGGCGCTCCCATTCGGACTGTCCTCGGCCCCCACAGTCTTCACCAAGGTCTCCATCACCTTGGTGGCCAGACTCAGAGAACGAGGGCTGGACATAGTACCGTACCTGGACGACTGGCTCATATGCGCCTGATCCAAGGACCAAGTGCAGGCTCACACGGAACTCGCCGTACGAGCACTGAAAGATCACGGTTGGGTGGTGAACAGAGAGAAGAGCCAACTCCTGCCAACCCAACAGATAGAACACCTCAGGGCCATCATCAGCTCGGCGGAAGGTTGGGCGAGACTGGCACCAGCACGGATCCGCAGCCTCCGGAAACTGGCCGGGCTAGTAAAAACACGCCCCCGCACTACGGTGGTGAAGGTGGCGAAACTCCTGGGATGCATGGCCTCCTGCATCGACCTCGTCCCTTGGGCCAGGTGGCACATGCGTCCGCTCCAGAATTACATCCTGGCGCTGAGCACCCAACGAAAACAACCTACATATCGTGGTTCAGTTACCCGCCGAAGTAAGATCATCCCTGAGCTGGTGGGTCACCCCGGGAAATCTGACGAGGGGGTTCCCCCTGGAGGCCCCCCCCGATCCTCATCGAGACAGATGCGAGCCTCTCCGGCTGGGGAGCCTGTCTGGGGGACGAGTCAGCGCAAGGTACCTGGTCCCCAGCAGAGTCCCTACTCTCGATCAATGTCCTGGAAATGAGAGCAGTGTTTCACGCTCTAAGGGCGTTCCGCCACGTCATACGGGGACAGTCGGTCCTAATCGAATCCGACAACCGCGTGACGGTGGCTTACATCGCAAAGCAGGGAGGTACCAGAAGCAGGGCCATGTCACGGGAGACCTCAAGGGTGATGACCTGGGCACAAAAGCACCTGTCACACCTAGGAGCAGTGCATTTGGCGGGGAAACTAAACATAAGGGCGGATTGGCTCAGTCGGCAACAGATCCACCCCGGAGAATGGCGCCTGCACCCAGACCTGTTCCAGGTAATCCAGGCGACGTGGGGCCGGTGCCCATAGACCTCATGGCATCGAGGGACAACACTCAGGTGGACCGGTATCTCTCCCGATTCAGGGACACACGCTCCCAAGGCACGGACGCCCTGTCTCAAGTATGGTCTCGGGACTACGCGTATGTTTTCCCACCGCTCCCCCTCATCCCCCAAGTCTTGGAAAAGATCCGGAAATCTCGAACCACCATCATCCTGGTGGCCCCGTACTGGCCTTGCAGATCTTGGTTCGTGGCAATCATGGAGATGTCGCTAGCCAGCCTCCGGATACCGTTCCGTCCAGACATGCTGATGCAGGGGCCAGTGCTACATCCGTCCCCTCGAACTCTAAAGCTCACGGCCTGGCTCCTGAGAGGGAACGACTAACGGTTACCGGGTACCATGAGTCGGTCATAGGCACGCTCCTCCGATCTCGTCGAGCCTCCACCACCTCCACCTACGAGCGGCAATGGGCCGTCTTCTCACAGTGGTGCCACCTTCGGGGCACGGTACCGGAACAAGCTGACCTCCCCACTATCCTGTTGTTCTTGCAGCAAGGGGTGGACAAAGGGCTGGCCCCCTCTTCCCTGAGGGTACAGCTAGCGGCCATCGGGGCGGCCAGAGGCCTCATCGAAGGACACCCTCCGGGAGCTCACCCGGATGCCATCCGCTTCCTCAGGGCCGTGGACCTCATGCGGCCCAGGACCAGAACTAGCATCACTCCATGGGACCTACCTCTGGTCTTGGACTCCTGAGAATGCTCACGTCATTAACCGCTCCTAGAAGCAGACCTGTTCTGGGTAGGCCTGAAGACTGCCTTTCTTGTGGCCATTTGCTCGGCCAGAAGAATTGGGGAGCTCGGCGCCCTTTCCTGCGCACCACCCTACACCATCTTCACCCCCAAAAGGGTATGGCTCCGGACAGTTCCGGCCTTCCAACCGAAGGTCCTGACGAACTTCCATAGAGACCAACCGATAGACCTACCCACTCTGCCCCGCACAGCCCCTCGGGCCGAGAGCGGTACTCCTGACTCCCTGGATGTGGGATCGAGCCTCTCGATCTACCTGACCAGGACCCAATCCATCCGTAAGACGGAGAGACTCTTCGTCGTCTCGAAAGGCCAACGACAGGGGCTCGCAGCGTCCAAGACTACCATCGCAGGGTGGATCAGACGGGTCGTCCTCCACGCGTACACGGCAAAGCGACTGACCCCTCCACAGGGGATCAGAGCACACTCCACCAGGGCGGTATCCACCTCCTGGGCGGAACGAGCACTGGTATCGTCCGAAGACATCTGTAGGGTGGCTACCTGGAGCTCCCTACACACCTTCGCGAGGCACTACAGGCTGGAACAACTCCAGGACTTCAGGCCAGCCTTCGCCTCCCACGTCCTAGCAGCGGCTCCATCTCCTGGACTCTCCGATTCACCCGAATCCCACCCTGAGGTTTAACTGCTACTTATCTCCCATGAGGTAATGTCTGGAGTGCCATGGGATGCCAACCAATCACAATGGGTGTTTACTCACCTGGTAAAGGTGATTGTGTTGGTTGGCATCCATGGCACTCCAAGGCCCTCCCTCGGGAGTGATCGGAGCGTCCTGGCAGAAAAGTATCAGGAGGTCCCTACATCAGTCCTTCAGACTTTAATCCCACTGCTAATAAATCAGTCGAACCACGGTTCGAGCCAGCGTGTACATAATAGGAAATAAACCCAGGCCTCTGGCCTTGTTAATTTTATCCTGTCGCAGTCCTCATCATTGCTACTCTCTATTTGTGTATATTGTTGTCTTGTTCCTAACACTCTTCCTTTCAGCTATGGAAAATTCAAACTGGAGAGCAGGGGTTCCTGGGACCTGGATATACTGGAAATCTGATCTGGGTCATATGCATCATTAGCCTATCAGGTGGGCTGTAACCCATGAGGTAATGTCTGGAGTGCCATGGATGCCAACCAACACAATCACCTTTACCAGGTGAGTAAACACCCATTTCAGGAAGGAATTCAAGGAACCACAGAACATCTTGAGAGCCCATCACAGAGCAGACCACTGGCAGCATCAAGAACAAAGTAAGGGGCAGAGGAGAGAGCAACAGGTATGGGTCTTTTTAGTCAGGTTTGCAGAAGAGTCTGATGCAGAATTGGAATTGGATTCCGATTGCACAGCCAACAGTTCTTTTGGAATCTGGATTTTTTAGCCTTTAGTACCAAAAAGTAGAATTCTGAAAAGAAACCCAGAATCTGATGTATCTGATTCTGTCAGACAGATTCCGAGCAATCCTGATATTCACTGACTGCATGCACATTTTTAAAGATGCACATGTGGACTCAGTGAAATGAATGAATATGGCAAGCTAAAAGTGTTACTTCATACCCTGTTTCTTAGAGTATAACCAAGGAGGACTTACATTGCCGTGTTAAGAGCTTCATGTTGTTCCAGATGTTTAAGCACCACGTATATAGTCATCCTGTGTGCAGGGTTAGATGCTGCCTCCCACACAGCCAGCTTTGCTAGACACTGAGAGGAAAAGGAAAGAACACGATATAGGCACTGTTAAATTTAAAGCGTAATATTATTAGGTTTATGTGCACATATTCTAGACATAATCAGTATAGAACCAAACTCAATTGTACATGTTTTGACAATGAAGCAGAAGAAATAATAGTATGTCAACTACATTATATAGAATAATGGATAGAACTGTGCACAACAAGGCTGTGTTTCTATCTCGGGGAGCAAAGCTCAAGTGGTCCCTATGTTGTCATCAACCCCCTGAGATGGAAACACGACTTGTTTGTGCACAGTTCCCTATCCATTATGTTTTTATAGTACATAGTCAGACATTGAGAGAAAAAAAAAAACAGAAGAAATGTGTGTTTTTAATGCCCATTTGATTTTAAATCATCCGGTAACTCTCTGATACTCACTGTCCCGCTATGACTGCTGTACCCACCCCCACATGCTTATAAGCCTTACCTTGTTTTTACTATCACAGCAAATCTTATTTCTTGGTAGGTATTCGGTAACAGACTTGGAAAAACCAAATAGACTCCAATATTCCAGTTAAGTCTGTGCTGCCATCATTGTCCATTTATTTTACCGCATAGATGTTGACAGAAACAAGGAACAGTGAGGGATGCGAGCAACAGCACTCACAGGACATAAAAGTTATTGTAGTAGTAACTTAGCTACTAAATATACTACATCAGCTTTTGTGAGCTTTGAATTGTAATACAACAGATTTTGTGGCTGTGTGGAAATCCATCTACTAAAACTTCTATGTACTAGAGAACAGTTGAACTGCTCATTGATTATAATTACGTAGCACTTCCGGAACCCAGTGACATCGGCTGAGCTGAAGACTACAACAAAGTGGAACACAAGTGACATTGTCTCGGCTGATGTCACTGTGTTCTGCTTTATTGTCTTAAGCTCAGCTTATGTCACTGGGATCCAGAACTGCTGCGTCATTTAAAAAAAAAAAAGAATACTGGGCGGCCAAAAAGGCTGCATTAATGTGGAGCACTAAATAAGGGGAAAAAATAGGACTGTATCATACCAAACACTCAACAGTACACTGGGGTGATAAAATAGACTTCACACAGATCCGAATGTTCAGTGATATTAAAGCACGTAAATAACATTGTTTAGGTTCTCTTTAAGTGCATACAATTACAGTTCTCGAGTGCTTGCTGCCAAGGATGGAAAAGAATGTGCTAATTCATGCTAATCTTTGTATGATCTGGCAGAAACTCATTGAACTGTTATTGTAACTTTTTTCCTGCCTTGTGGCTAAGCTAGATTTATAGGGTAACACTTAACAGACCTAAGTCAGGTGAAACATTTGAAAATGTTAAAGCTTTTGCCTAGAGGCAACTTTTCCTTTGAATGAAACTGGTGTTTGAATCTCACATAGAAATGTGCAGCTGTTCTGCCCAGTTTTACTGATACAGTTGAAATACAGAGTTGAATACAAAACCAAAATCTGGTTAGAGCCAATACGGCTGTGGAAAGCTTTTAAGAGTGGCAAGAGCGGTGAAAAGAATACAGTATGTGGTGCTCTCGCTGCACCGATGTCCGACGTAATACTGCAGCGATTATAGTACTGTGCATGTGTGATACTCGCACATGTGCAGTTTGCCCTGGAGTCAGCCTTGTGCAACATGGCGGTGCTGACATAACTACGTGTAACAACCCAGTCCCCTTGGGTTACTAGAATCTCATTAGTATTAGTCTTAGTCTTAGGCAGGTAGGAAAAGGCAGCTGGTGGTTAGCTCATTCTACATAATGACATCATTGTCTACTCAGTTAGCCTGAGAGGATGATTGTCATTTAGAACTTTCACAGCAGCATGACCATTTTAGAGTCAGCTGCTCTCTGGGAGCTTAGAATGCTCATCAGTAAGTTCAAGTGTGGCAGGAGGTCTGCCATTGGGGCTCTGTCAAAGGGAGCCCTAATATTTCTCACCCTAGTTTGGTAAAATCTTCGGTTCGCCTGCAGGACACTCTAGTTTCACTCCGGGGGAGTGAGAGGAAAGGCAATTCTTGTGGACCCAAGGGACAATCCCCTGAAGTTCCTGAAGTTCACAGCTGCCTTAAGGAAGAACAGTGAGTAGAATCTGACAGCTACCAGAGAAAGAAAGGTGCCTTTTGTTCTTTCCATGACTGGGAGGAAGGAACAACTAATCTGAGAGTACAGAATTTGAGAATGTTTTCTGAGAGAGTTGTCTCAGGTGTGTGTGTGCCCTTGATAAGGCTAGATCACACCAGTCAGGACCCCTTTCTCCACAACTGTGCTGAATTTAAAGTTAAAGTTGGGAGCCTTTAGCAATTCATTGTGGGTTGGAGACTCATTTGGTGTAACCCTAAAGGAATGGCAGCGTCTGTTTGGTGCAAAGGGTGGGAGGAATGCCATCTGGTGTTTCAGGCAGGGCTAAGTAGTTCATGAATGGGGCACCACTGTTCCCTGGGCAAAGACCTTGCACCAGGAGGATTTTAAAGTGTGTGGCACATCCCGCAGATATACACTTTGGAAGAGAGCTGGAGATGTTTTTGTGGAAAACAATACTGCCTAGCAAGGTGTGCTGTAGAAGAGATTGCACCTATATTGCAATGACAAATCTTTGTGGGACCACCCTTGCTTTAAGTAACATCTGTAAAGAAAGCCATACTGCAAAATCCCAGTTACTGCTTTGAACATTCCACTTGTTGCTTCTAGTGTGAACGTTATTTGGGCTCCTCAGCAGTTAGGTCTAGCATATACCTAGCATCCTCTTCCTTGGACCTGGTTGTAAATAAAAAGGTTCATTTTAGTATGTACCCCCAACCCTGTCCTGTAGATAGTGAGCCTGGTATACACTCCAATGATAGGGGTTGTACCATGAGTGTAGTTCTGCCAAAAGAAAATTGTACACCATGTAGTTGGCAGTAGTTCTTTTAAGGGTGGTGCCAGCCAGCCAAAGGTGGCATGGGGGTTACATATGTATGCATGATATTCATGCATGCACACTATAAGACAGTGCCACCATGTTGCACATGGCGGTTGTCACTTCCGCAGTTGTGGAAAGGAAAAGTAGTGCGCCAGGAAGTGGGTACATTTATGCGGCCCACAGAGGGGAAGGGCTGCATAAACAGAAACATTGGAAACTATGCTGGAGTACTGTGGCAGAACATCAGACAGTGATCCAGTTACGTGCTTCCACAGTGCTCTTATACAAATCTGATGAAGGCATAACATCTGTGGAGCTTGGCCCACACAGCCGTAAAAATCAGACTCTGGAGGAGACTATTAACGAACTAGAGATCTGGTCTGGGATTTGCTCGTTATCAGTCACTTTCTCATTCTTTTCTAAGCAGTAATTTCTGGTAAATGTGCCTCAACCATATTGATCTCAGTGCTTATAGACTACTTCTTGTTTTCCCTTGATTGTATTAGGTGGGGTAGTAGCAGACTTGATGATAGCTGCTAGTGGTGGCATGCTCTGAAAAAAAGTGGTCCCCATGCTTGTCTGCACATTTAGAAATTACCCTTTCCTTGTTTTTGACTGAAAAAAAAAAAAATTGACCTTTTAACACAAAAAAAGGAATCAGTTATGGCCTTCTCCTGTTTTTGCTTCAAGTGAGGAACGTGATTGTGGGTTATATCAGATATACAGTGGCAGCCATAGACGCATAATATTGTTAAACAGTAATCAACTGTACGTACATTTGCTTTCTTAATACTACTCCACCCATTTTGTACTCTGCCCCTTGATTTCTGTGCCCGAAGTGCATTATTTTATATTTTTGTGTTCAGGACAAAAAGGCTTTTCAAATGAGGGTAGTTACTAATCTAAATTATTTATAATTTTTTTAAATTGCCATCAGAAATGTGAATTTTGTAAAATCAAAAATGGAAATGCAGGTAATAAGATGACCATATTTTAGAAAATGTAAGAAATTCAGATTAGTGACTACCCTCATTTGAAAGGTCTTTTTGTCCTGAACAACTTTCAGACTTTTTTTTTTGTGCACCTGGAATAGTTTAAAGATATTTAGATTTGTTTGGAATGTGTGCACATTTGCTAAGAATTTTGCACAATGCCTTAGGAAGATTCTCAACGAAAAGCAGTTTGGAGTTCTGTCTCCAATGTTCTAAACACACATTGGGTCTGAATGAGTTAAAGGGGACAGGAACTGATTACTTATGTGCAGGTGTTTGAAATGTGTCTATTTTTCATAAATTATATTTATACCTCTAAAGGATCCCTGTTTAACTGTGCCTGAATAAAAACTGAAGCTGTCTGTTGTGTTTTGGTTTTAGATTTATAGGACTGTTATTTAATACAGCAGCAGATTAGGTACATATGGACACACATGGACATATTAGGATAACAGTATCTCAATTGTAAGGGGTCCCTGTGTTAGGTTTGAGTTTTGAATATGCACATACACTAGTGACTTGTTACAGAATTGCAGATATATCATGTTTAAGACCAGGGCTAGAAATAATTTTTTTGAGATGCCTGTCCAAGGGACAGGTGGAATGTAAATGTTGCCTGTCCAGACAAAGTTTTACCTGTCCACATTTTTGTGAGGTGAATTTTAAACTTAAAACATAAAATGGACTGTAAAGTGGAAATAGAGAAAACTGTTGATTTTTGGGGGGTTATTTTTCAAGGTAAAACACTGATTGAGGCTAGTCTATTTCTGAATCGGACCTTGAATGTAGTCTGCAGCCATATGGTCTCACATGAGGTCTTCTCTTTTGTTTTCCAGATTTGAACCATAGTGTTATGGCATCCTGCAGGTCAAATGTAGCAATGCTAGCATCTGACAGCTTGACACGCATTAGTTCAGATGTAGTCATAGGAGACAGACAGGACCGCCAGTCAGACTTCACTCTGCCCATCAAGCTGAATCCTCTCTCAACTACTGCAGTTTGGGTTGGGATCAGTAGAGCTATTGTGACTAAGACCAGAACATCAGGGAATTGCTGTTCCTGTGCATCATTATGGAGAATTTTTTGCCAGAAATCCAAATAGTGAAATTTCGGAGACAGCTCATTCAGTGATTTTTTTCATAAGTGGTTTAAGCTCTAACCATTGCACTTCAATTAAGTTTACATTATGATTGTGTTTCTTCAGTAGGTCACTGTAGTGCTCTGTGAGGGTTCTGACTTCCTCATTGCCATAAAGGGCTAGCTGGTGGTCACTATCTGGTAACTGTAATGGGTTAAATATACTTAATGACCGTAGGACTTTGTCTGTTTTAAAATTGGAAAATCATGAGTTAATACTTTCAATTGTTGATGAAAGAAGGCTTGTAACATCACGCAACACTGCCTGTTTGGTTCTATCTATAGAATATCCCCTTTCTAAGTTAAGGAAGATATCAGATCCACGGTACTGAACCTGAGTACTGGCTGAGCCTGTCAGTCGACTTGTGCTAGTGTCACTATCAGCTGTGTCAGAGTCAGGGAGCAAGAGCAATTCCTTACAGACTTTGTCAAGTTTATCCTGCGCAGGGTAGTTCTCTAGCCAGAGCACTGTGCTTTCAACCTTACTGACTATTGTTTCTACTGTTGAGCTGTCTCTGTAGAGTTAGACTGAAGGCCATCATGACAGAAAGGTATTCAGCAAGAAATTGAGAAAAGAGGACAAATCTCACAGTACTTATTGTTTTGAACAACCCACTGGCCTGATCTTTTGTTTGCCCTGGTGTGGAAGCAATGTGCTGTAAATGTACAACTAAGGCCTTGTGCTGGACAGAATAACAGACAGAGCCCTTTCTCTGTCGTAACCCACCGGGTCCCTGACACGTTAACTGGTTTGTGAATGGTGTAGCTCATATTGCTGGCTAACTCTTTGAGACCGGCCCAGTTTTTGGGAGACTTATGATATATTTTATAGATACCCATTAAGACTTCATCTGTGGTTTTCATGTATGGAATAGATGCTGCTGATTGCTTTATGGCAAGCTCCAACTTGTGGGCACTGCACTGAATCCCTAACAAATGAGGCACGTCTTTCAAAATCCTGCCAAACACCCCAGTCACTTTACCCAACATGACGGGTGCCCCATCAGATCCAAAAGCAACAATTTTTTCTTTCCAGTCTTTACAGTCCAAGGTGAATTCTAAGGCATCACCTATTGAGTTATAAATGCTTTCACCATTTGGAATAGAGACTGGCTGAAGGGAAACCAATTTATTAACTGGACAGAAATTTTCCATTGTCCTAATATAGACTGCTTCCTCTTCTATTACTGAAGCATCAGTGCTCGAGTCACATAGGACAGAGATAAAAGTGTTACTATTAACCAGTTTCGCATCTTTTATCCTTATTGATTCTGAAATAAAATGTGTGAACGTTGCTGCCTGTTTGTCACTTCTATAACCGACTCCGACATTTGTACCATTTACATGTTGTAATTCTAAGATGCCAGGGAAGTCTGTGAATGGGCGTTCTGAATTAATCAAATAAAGAGTTGTTCTAAACAAATGTTCTACTTGTGTTGCCTCATTTTTTTCCATTTGTATTATTCCTCGTTCTATTGCTAAGTTGGAAGGTTCAGTGTTAGACACAATATTTTTTTCATTGGCTAATTTATGAGGTTTGGAGAGTTCATGAGCACGTACATTTTCGAGTCTCATGCTCTTACAGCCACTCATGAAAGTGTTTGTCTCCCTTAAGTATTTTTTGCAATATGAGCAGGTCATGCCTACATCAGGCTCATATAGTAACCACTCCCTATTTTTCTTCCAGTTTTCCTGGAACCCCCTTTTTCCTTTGTCCCACTTTCAGCAGTAGTCAGAGTTGCTGGCATATCAGCACTGGCAGTGGCACTGCAAGTTGTCACATCTGTGGCCACAATGGTGGGGTGAATAGTTGGTGCTACTGAGTCTATCAGTAATGGAGAAGCAATACACATAGAGGAACCAGAGCTTTCTCCTCCCTCTTGGCTTGAAACTGAAGGCTTTCCTAGTTTTTTAAAGCCAAACTTTAACAAAGACATTTTTTCCCCTTTTGGTTTACTTAGCTAAGAAATTGAATACTTAACTTAGTAGTACAAATTTAAAGTACAGTAAGCACCTTGGAAGACAGTGGACACTACAGCCTTATCTCTCAAGCAGAAGCACTGCAGGCACTCCTTATACTTTTGATTTAGTATTTCTTTTTTATCCACAAAACAAAACCCCAGAAATCTGAAATATGTGTCCCTGCCTAATCCCTTCTTATAGTTCTTTTCTTTCTTTAATTTTATATATCTCAATTCAATCCCTCTCCCTCTTCACCAGAAAGCCTAGTACACACCAGCCCTCAAGGTATATAGTCCCTCTGATTTAGTGAGACTCAGGGCTCTTTCTTGGTGTTCCCTTAATTTTTCCCCAAATTCAGACTTAGAATATTTTTCTTTTATATGATCCCTCTGATTGAGAGATCGTTCTTAATTCAGTCCCAGACAGGGCAGGGAACTTTCCCTCTCCTCAACCAGATGTGGAGAGAACAGCCTACCTGCCTAATAAATCTCTGTTTTTTTTTTCATCAACACAATGTTATTTTTATTAACAGGCTAACAGCCCTGCTATTTGTACGCTTTTCCCCCTTTTATAAGTGTAGAGGTACATGTAGTAACTTGTAAGTTCAAGCTCTCAGACTCAGACAGTGCTATTCCCCCTCCTTCGCCCCTCTGCAAGCCTGAGCTAATTCTTTTTTGTTGTACAGTGAAGTGAAGTCACTCGTGGACAGTATCTGTATCAGGCTTTTTTTTTGCCTGGTAGAATGGCAGTGAATTACAGCGTTGGCTGATCGTGGCTAAACACTCGCTCTACTCTCCGTCCGTCTCCTACAAGATCTGTGGTGAGAATGAACAGGCGAGTACTGAAACGTCAACGGCGCGCCAGTAACAGTGATCTATGCGTGATGCTTGACGAGAATCCCGTTGATGTATCAGCTCTTCCCGCCCGACCACCAGAGCAGACAGACAGACGTCAGGTGACTAAGGCAATGGTAAGTCACCTGACATTGGCATTGATGGGCAGGGCGGGTGGTTGGTCACACTATGCGCGCTGCTCCTTCATGATCTCCACTTGGTCCTAGTGCCCAGCACATCCCCTTGCTGCAAAGACGGAGATTCGGGATTCAGCGCTAGTAAAGCGTTTGCCACTTAAGCACCTGTCCCAGGGACAGGCATTAGATCACAACCAGCTGCCCCAAGTGAAAACCGGCTGTCCCAGACAGGTGGACAGCCAGTTATTTCGAGCCCTGTTTAAGACAGTATAAGTCCCCCCCCCCCCGCTGCTGTTTTTCTCCCTGGAACGGGTCCCCACTTGGCTTCCTATGCTTTTACAATGTGCTACAAATGGACAACTGATCCCACCACAGCCTACAGACATCTACGCCCCCATAAAGAGAAATGGCAGGATATAGCATCCAGATTGCTTATAACACTCCTACTCTTTACATCATGTGACACTGAATCTAACCCTGGACCCCCCCCCAATCACCACACCTGTTTTACCTAAGGGGCTTAGTATTGTCCACCTAAATATTAGGAGTCTCCTCCCCAAAATGGATCTCCTGCAGCTACTCATGTCACAACTAAAGCCCTCAGTTTCTCATTACAACGGAATCGTGGCTTAGCTCTAAAATTCTGGACATGGCCATCTCCATCCTTGGGTACTCTATCGCCTGTCAAGACTGTGTGTCCCGAGGTGGGGGTATCGCCATGTATGTCTCCACCTCTATCAAATACTCTATTTGCCTATCCTCCACCTCCCCTTCTGCCTATGAACTGCTACCATTAAAATGATCTCTTCCCTGCTTCCTCCCCATCTACGTCGGTGGTGTATACTGCTGTCCCAGCTTTTCTGTCTCTGCGCCATCTTCTATCACTGATCTCTTCTCCACCATATCATCCCTTGCCACCGCTGGTGAATTGTACCTCCCTGGGGACTTCAGCGTAAACTGCCTCTCCAGCAAACAGTCCAAAGTCTGCAACCATGTATCATCTTTGAACCTAAAGCAATTAATCTCAGACCCAACGCACTTCAATCATAAAACCAGAAATCACACCCTAATTGACTGGGTTCTGTCCTCACATCCCCGCCGTGTAATAAAGTCCGGTATACTCCCCGATGCACTCAGTGACCATCACATGATCTACTGTGTGCACAAAATCCACCGTATAAAATCCCGTCAGATCATACTTGCATAGAAACATAGACTTTGACGGCAGATAAGGACCGCTTGGCCCATCTAGTCTGCCCATTTCCCTACCTACAGGATAGGCTACAGATCCTAGTTAACCAACAGCCTATTTCTTCCTACCCCCCACAAGAATTGCCTTATGTCTGACCCATGCATTCTTAAATTCTTCCACAGTTTTAGACCCCGCAACATCCTCAGGAAGTCTGTTCCTTGCATCCACTACCCTCTCTGTGAAATAATACTTCCTCACATTGCCCCTGAACTGCCCCCCCATCTTTAAATTTTGTCCCCTTGTTCTTGCATGTCTCTTTTTCTGAAAGATGCTACCGTCTTGGACTTTGTTGAATCCACTGAGGTACTTAAAAGTTTCTATCATGTCCCCCCTCTCCCTTCTTTCCTCAAGGGTATACATATTAAGCTCCTTTAGTCTCTCCTCATACGGCTTCTCTTGCAGACCCTGCACCATTTTAGTTGCCCTCCTCTGGACTGCCGCTATCCTGTCTGTGTCCTTGTGGAGATGAGGTCTCCAGAACTGGACGTAGTACTCCAGATGGGGTCTCACCAACTGTCTGTACAGAGGGATAACAACTTCCTGTTTTCTGCTGGTGATGCCTCTCCCTATGCATCCCAGTATACCCCCAGCCCTCCCTACTGCCTTCTCACATTGCTTGCTAACCTTAAGGTCATCTGATATGATTACCCCGGTCCCTTTCCTTTTTGTTGTTACTACCTCCCCCATTGTGTATTCTTCCCCAGGGTTCTTGTTTCCCAAGTGCATTATTTTGCACTTCTTTGCATTGAATCCTAGCTGCCATACTTCTGACCATTCCTCCAACCTTGCCAAGTCCCTTTTCATCCTTTCCATGCCTCCTTGTGTATCAACCCTGTTGCAGATCTTTGTGTCATCTGCAAAGAGGTATACTTTTCCTTCCAGTCCCTCTGCAATGTCACTTATGAAGACATTAAAAAGAACTGAACCCTGTGGTACCCCACTAGTAACCCCTCTTTCTTCAGAGTGGACTCCATTTACAGTCACCTTCTGTGTCCTGTTGTCCAGCCACCAGGCTACCACCCTGGGACCCACTCCCAGGCTGGTTAATTTGACTATTAATCTTTTGTGTGGGACTGTGTCAGATGCCTTGCTAAAGTCTAGGTAGGCCATGTCCCCAGCCCTCCCTGATCTACTTCTTTGGTCACCCAGTCAAATAAATTTATTAGATTCGTCTGACATGACCTTCCCGCTGTGAACCCATGCTGCCTTGGGTCCTGTGCCCCACTGGCCTCTAGGTACTCAACTATTCTTTCCTTCAGAAGTGACTCCATCACTTTCCCTACCACAGAGGTCAGACTGACAGGTCTGTAATTTCCTGCCTCTGTCTTGGTCCCACTTTTGTTAAGGAGAATCGCATCTGCCTTCCTCCAGTCCTCGGGTACCACACCATCCTCCCATGATTTATTAAAAAGAATTGCCAGTGGTTTCACTAGTTCCCACCCTAATTCTTTTAGAATTCTGGGGTGAATTCCATCAGGCTCCATTGCTTTGTCCACCTTCAGTTTTAGGAGTTCTTGCAGAACCCTTTCTTCTGTGAAAGGACTGGGATCGACCCCCCATCAAGAGTGCTTCTGTTAATTGGATTAAGCACTTCCCCCTCCTCTTTTGTGAATACTGAGCAGAAATATTCATTCAGTATCACTGCTTATTCACTGTCCCCCTCTGCCCACCCACCGTTCATTCTATTCAGCCTCACTATCCCTCCCTTTTGTCTTTCTACGCTCGCTGATGTACCTATAAAAGGTTTTATCCCCCTTCTTAACTGAGTTGGCTATCTTTTCCTCAGTTTGGGCCTTTGCTATTCTGACTTCCCTCCCTGCTTCCTTCTGCCTTAACTGGTACAGCTCTCTGTCCTGCGCTGTGTTTCCTTATACTTCCGGAATGCTATATTTTTCTTCCTGACTTTCACAGCCACCTCTTTTGAGAACCATAGTGGCTGTTTCTTTCATTTTGATTTGTTTATTTGCTTCACACAAAGGCTTGTTGCCTCTGTGATAGCAGTTTTGATGATTCCCCATTGTTGCTCCACACCTCCTTCTAGCCTGTTTGCTAGTGCTAGTGCTTTTCTGAGGCACTCTCCCATCTTGCCAAAGTCAGCCCTCCTGATGTCCAGTACCCTCACTTTTTTGTATGGCTTGACTCTGTAGCTGAGTTTAACGTGAACCACACTGTTTGATGGTCACTTGTTCCCAGATTCACTCCTTCCGTTCCCTTGACCTGTCTGCCATCCATAGTGATCTGAACAATATCGACTGGTTGCACATCTTTTTTGTCCTTTCTGTGGATGCAGCCCTCTCCTTCTTTAGCACACAATTCTTGGCTGTTTGGGACCAACACGCCCCACTAAGAAATGCAAGGGTTCGAGGACATTACCTCCCCTGGGTTTCAGTCGAACTCATTGCTTGTCAACGTGCGTGTGATCAAGCATGGGCGGCGTTCAAGTCCTCAGGTGCCCCCCCACAATCTTCAACACTACCGCCCACTCCAGAATGCCTGTACCTGTGCCATCTGTCTTACTAAGGCAGAGTATTTCAGTGCCCCAACCAGGAAAACAAATGCCCCTTCCAAATTCTGGGAAGGTTATCCAGACCTTATTCTCTCCTCCCACCCATCCCCCTCTCCTGTTCTAAAAATCGGCTCCCTATACAATAGATGACCTCCCACTGTGGCAGAAGAGTTCAATAAATTCTTCACTGCCTGTGCCTCTTCCCTCCTTGCCTCACTTCCTCCCATCACCCTTCCACCCACTGCCCTGACTCTTCTCTCACCGGACCTCGCTGCCATATGCTTCTCTTTTAAGCCTGTCCTCCCTGAGGACATACTGTGAGTACTACTTGCCCTTAATCCCAACAAAGGAAGATGCCCTGATGGTCTTGGCCCTAAACTCCTCCACCTATCTGCATATGTCATAGCTGTCCCGCTGACCTGTCTCCTAAATCTCTCCTCCTTTCATGCAGCTGTACCTAAGGCCTGGAAGTCCACTACTGTGATCCCTCTTCTGAAAGGGGGTGATGCCTCAAACCCTAGTAACTTCCACCCTAGCTATATCCTTGCTTCCTATTCTGGCTAAGGTTCGAGAGCACTTGACTCTGGAGCAACTCTCCTACTCCTCTTCCTTTTCCACCCCTTTCCAGTTGGGATTCTGTAAAGCCCACTTCACAACCACCTCCCTCCTTTGGCTCACTGACTCCATTCTCACAGGCATGGATCAGGGACGCATCACCTCTGCCATATTTGTCGACCTGGCCAAAGCCTTCGACACTGTCACACACACCCTCCTCTTCTCCAAGCTGACCGTGGCTGGCCTCTCCAAAGCTGCCAACAGTTGGTTCCAATCCTACCTCGTGGGCTGGACCAAATCTGTCAGAGTTGGTAATTCCACCTCCCCTCCTCTATCAATTAACACAGGTGTTCCCCAAGGCTCGGTACTTGGACCATTACTGTTCTCTGTTTTCCTGAATGATCATCCTGATGCCTGCTCATCTGCTAGTATCCACATGTACGCAGATTACACTGTTATTCTTCTTTGGGAACTCCCCTACCGAGGTGTCTGTCAGCCTTCAGCTGGACTTCAACAATGTCCAGCACTGGTTTAGCGCTAACCAACTCTCTATGAATGTCGGGGGAAAAAAAAAACTGTCTCTATGACCTTTGGCACCAGACAAAAGCTGTCCAGATTGGACTCTACCCCCACCTTCCATACCCTGTCAGGTACTACTCTGGAAGATGTCCATTCATTTAAGTACCTTGGGCTGTGGCTAGACAAGCATCTTGACTTCAGGGTGGATGTGGATGCCATACACAGAAAGCTACTTCCTAAGCTCGGTGCTCTGTACACACACTACAGTTGTCTCCGTATACAAGCCAGGCATGAAACTGTCCAAAAGATGATTCTCCCAGGCTTCCATTTTGGGGACTGTCAACAATTCTGCACGTAAAACTGCCCTATCCAGACTGGAAAAACTCTTCAATTCCTTCTGCTGCTATATACTTGGCTGCCCTCCTCTCACCCACCACTGCAGTCTCTGTACCTCTCTCTCCTTCCCATCCCTCCCTTCCCGCCAGATGCCTGTCTCACATGGGAAATCTAGTAGAGAAGTACTGGCTCGGCTCCCTGCCACCTGCTTGTCCTCCCTCTTCTCTATCCCTCCCCTTCCTGCTATTCCCTCAGATCGTCCACACACAGAATGCTTGCCCTACCACCATGTCGTACTTCATATGGTTGCTCCGCCTTTTCGTACAAATTCCCTGATATATGGAACTCCCTCCTCCCCCGATATCCGCGCTGCCCAATCTCACCATTCTCTTGCTTTCCTCCTTCACAAACACACCATTCACTGCTGCAACTGCAGTTAATCTTTTGCAGACCTCACCACCCCAGTCCACCTGCTTTCCCCTGCACTCCTCCTCTGCAGGCACGTTGTTCTCTGCTGAAACTGCTGTCAATCCCCTGTATCCCCCCCAGTCACCCCATCACCCACCCGCTTTCCTCTGCGCTCCTTCTCCACAGAAGCACTGTTCTCTGCCGCAACTGCAATTAATCCCTTTAATTCCCCCCCATCACCCTCTAGCCCACTTTGCCTATCAACTCCCCCTCTGCCTTCCTACTCTGGCCCTCAGCCCACCTCTACCTACCTATCCCCTATTATCCTCTCAACTCTACCCTTCCCTCCAGCTTCCATCTCACCCTTATGTCTCCCCTCACTATCTTTTCTCTCCAATAACTAGCCAGCTCCAGTCCCCTCACAGGGTTCTTGGCATCCTGGTGGAGAGTGTGGTTTGGCTGCCTTGTCTCCCATTCTCCATCTCCCACCTTGTCTCCCACCCTTGCTACCTCTCCCCCTCACTCTTTTTCTCTTTATTTACTTGCCAGCTCCAAGCCCCCCTTGCATGGTTCTCGGCATCCTGGTGGGGAGTAGGTTTTGGCCATCTTTTCTCCAACCCTCCACTCATCCTCCATTCCACCTCCCCTACCCTTGCTGGTTCTACCGCACACCTCCTTTCTCCATTGCTACTTCTCACCCACAATCTCTTTAAACTTGCCAGCTTCCTGACTTCTTACTGTGTTCTCAGCATCCTGGTGGGGATTAGGTTTTGGGTGCCTTTTCTCCCATTCTCCACCTCCCACACTCTGTCTCACCCTTGCTACTTCCCTCCTCACTTTCTTCCTCTCCAATAACTTGCCAACTCCTAGTCTCCTCGCAGAGCTTTCAGCATCCTGGTGGGGAGCAGGTCCTGGCTGCATTTTCTCCCTTTCTGCACACATCCTGCACCCCCCTCTCCCATCCTTGCTGATTTTTTTTTTCCATCTTGTTACCCCTCAGTACAGCACTTATTTTCATTCTCTCCCTGTTTCCCTCACTCCTTCACTCTCATTTAGCACTTAAAATGCATATACCATTTATTTTGGTAACTGTCTACATTTTATGTTCTTAGATTATTGTTCTGGTGAGTCTTGCACTGTATTTGATTGCACACTATGTCCTATGTTGATTTTTGCCTACCTGATCACATCATTGTGTTCCTAACATTGTATTTGTACTGGTTTGTTTCTGCACTGTATTTAATTTTGCACACTATGTGTTCTTTGTTGATTTTATTTCTGCACTCCCCCTTATGTAACCCCCTTCCCCAGGACACTTCTGGAAACTAGCTGTTTACAGTTCATGTTGTCTTTCCTGGTGAAACTTTTCTAAATAAAAAATAAATAAAACAAGTTTGACTATTCATGAGTAATATGGACTTACTCTACACAGTTTAAGAAAAATGTATCTGAACAGTACACTGTGTAAAATTTGATTGACACCATTGTGTGAAACAGCTGGTGAATGCTTAATTTACACTAGGGCAGGTTGTCTTCTAACCTATTTTTTACTTAACACATCTATATTTTCATATGTATAAGATGTTTAACGTTATTTACTATATATTGCTGAAACAGCTACTGACGCCTGAAAGAAAACTTTGAAAAACATAATAAGTAGATAAACTTCTGCTTGTATTCCATATCTGTATATATATTCTCGATTTCTCCTCTCCTTTATTTATTACTGAGGAAATGTGCATGAGTACATGGTTTTTATCCCTTACAGTTACTTTCATCTGCCTCTATAGCTTACTCTCTACTTCAAGTCATAATGCTCTGTTGTGACATCACAATCTGTTGCCATGAGAGTAACTAACTGTGATGTAACAAGCAGTGCATTGTGACCTCAAGTGGGGAGACAGCAACAGAAATAGATGAACTCTTCAGGAACAGAAATCCTGTTTTCATGCAGTTGCCCTCAGCAATAAATAATGGGAAGGAGAAATAAAGAACTAATATGAAATACAAGCTGAATTTTATCTAAATATTATGTTTTGTTAAAGTTCTCCTGTAGTTGTCAGCTGCTGTTTAAACTTATTTTTCCTTGTGGTTTTTAATCATTGTCATTTACTAATGCTAGCTCAGACACACAGAGAGGGTTTAAAATGAAGCTTCATTTGGTTTATAGCTTTTTCATGGAGTGAACATTCAAGTCCGTGTCATTTGACCTTGGGATAGCTTTCTTTTGATGGAACTTTTGGTGTCTTGTATATGTTGTTCTTTGAATGCAGTTTTAACCAATGGGGCCCGTAACTTTCCATCTTTTTTTTTTTGCATGATCTGGGTTTTGAGAAAGTATGTTCTTCTAAAACAACTGCCTGTGTTTTCTGATGGATTCTGAGTAATCCAAAGCTAAAAGCACCTAAGTTCTTTTGTAACGACTGTTGGTCCAATAAAAGGTATCAAATCATCTGTTTCTGTGGATCTTGTGTTACAAGGACCAATACGGCAACAAGTTTTTCTGTGGCTTCACTGTTTCAGAAATGTTAGCAGGAACTCATCAGTACAGTGCCCATGGTTCTGAAACCATGAAGTGACACAGTCAAAACTCCAAAGTCTTGGTTCCATGAAAGGAACTGCACTGAATGTTGTCCATACAAAGAAAACAATACTAAACACAACTGACAGCTTCAGCTTTTATTCAGGCACATTAAATAGGGATCCTTTGGAGGTATAAATGTAATTTATGAAAATGGAGACATTTCAAACAGCTGCACATGAGTAATCAATTCCTGTCTACTTTAAATTAGGCATGACAAGAGATGAACAAGGCAATCTGGTTTAGAATTTCACTTGAGTGGTGTTGTTATTTGCAAACCTTGGGCTGTTTAGAAGTACAATAGGAGTTATGCTAAAGAAATGTAAATATCTCTAAGTGTTTACAAGTTACAGATAAAAAACAATATGAAAATTGTTCAGGACAAAAAGACCTTTCAAATGAGCATTTTCATTAAAACTCATTCTATCCTATTGTCACTTAGAATGTTCAGGTACCCTCTGCCTGCTGCTAGAACACCTGTGTGCCTGAAAGGGTTTTAGATCTGCAGCATTCATACAAACACACTGTGTTTAAACCTACATATCTTAAAAACCATACATCCAATTTTAAAACTGTAAAGAAAAGTTTTTCAGGACAAACATTTTTTGAAAATGAGTGAGGTTTGGTAATGTCTATTTAACTGGATTTAATGTTGTGTAAGGTTGTTTTCATATTTTAATAAATTCTGATGATTTTATCTAAATATAATTATGCTCCGTTTAGTTAGTCATGCAAACATATTAAATTTCTGTAAAATTGTTGATTAAAATTGTTAAAAAATATACAATAAACATCTGTAATTGTCTAAATATAAATTTTGCAAGTTTTTTACCATTTTTTTAGTCAGAAATCAATATCTGAATCTCTTGTTATTACAGTTTGAGTTTTTTGTTCTACTCCACCGGTTGTAATTTTTGCAGTGTTTAATTCTTCTTACCCACTGATTTTAGTTTATGAATCTGATTATCAATTTTTTTTGTTTTTCCCCTAGTTTAGTAAGAACATATTTACACATTACCTTAGAAGGACATATCAGGAAGTGATGCAGGAAGGAAGTGCTTTGTGAGGTCAAGTGATGTAAATAGGAAGAACGCTTCCAGTGTAGGTCAGTGAGCTGACACAAGAAATGGATACATTTGCTAGTGCTGGAGGTCTCTCTATGATTAATTGCATATTTGCTGTAGTTAAAATGTGTAATTTCATTGAAATAAACTATTTTATTTTATTTTTGTAATAAAATCCCATAAGTATAGGAAACTGTATTTTATTTGTGCTATTTGCTTTATCATACTGTAAATGAAGCATGATGTTGTTCATGTAAAGGTACACAGTCTTTCAGTAAACATCATGTTACATAAATCTGTGTATTTAATTTCCTGGTATAGTTTATTTTTGGGGGGTTGTATTATGGGATGGTTTAAGATGAGGGAATGACTGTATG
Organism: Neoceratodus forsteri; assembly: GCA_016271365.2. Lineage (NCBI taxonomy): Eukaryota > Metazoa > Chordata > Ceratodontiformes > Ceratodontidae > Neoceratodus > Neoceratodus forsteri. The sequence goes on from CM028131.1 coordinate 1,524,647,735, forward strand.
GTGAAGCACTGTGTGTTAATGGCGGGGGGGCTGCATTCATAATACATGCTCAGATGCACTTCATATGTTCTGGGGAAATGAGAGGGTCTGTATGCATTTAATAATGGTGCAAATATACACTGTAGATACATTATGGGTATACGTATAGGATGATGAAATTGCTGAAAAGGCAGTGGTAATTTGGGGTATACTGTGTCATGGGGAAGGGAGTGGGTGTGCCTGTACCAAGGAATGATGCTCACAGGCACTGCAGTCATTTTGCATCATGAATTGGCACCCGTCCTTGGGGTATACTCAGTTGTAGGGAAGCAGGTGGGGCTGCCTGCACCTGAGAATGGTGTTCATATGCCATGCAGAAACATTGTGGGTACACATACAGGGTGATGACATGGGCACTTGTAAAGGTTGTGTACTCTGTGCTGTGTTACATGGTTTGCCTGCATATACATGTGATATGTTGCAACATTCAGTATGGCGCACTGTGTGGGTGGGAAGGAGTGTGAGTATGCCTGCACCATGGAGTGATGCTCATTGGTGCACATGTGTACTGTGTGCTATGTTTCATTTGAATGGACTGTATAAGTCATGCACTGGCACTGATCACATCACAGTGCATCAGAGGTAAGGGATGGTCTGAAGCATTATGAGCACAAGAGACTAAAGTGGTTGTGGAGTGATTCAAACTTGAATAGAACATTACAGTTCATCTGAGGGTAGTGTTGGAATGAATCTTGATGTGCACAATGGACTACACCATGGTGACTGAGGAGGGATCCATATCAGTAATGCACATCACAGAGTGTCAGCGATAAAGGTTGGACTGAAGACTGATGGAGATGAACTAAATCAGTGACTCTGGTGGGATTTGAACCTGAACAGCACTTTACAGTGCAGTAGAGGTTGGGGCTGGACTGACACCAGATCAGTCAGTGGACAACACCATTGGCTGTGGAGGGATCTGAACCTGACATGCACTTCACTGTTCACTACAGTTTGGGGCTCGACGGATGCATGTTAAGGAGATAGATTTTACAAGTGGCTGTGGAGGGATTTGAGCCTGAAGAATACTTTACAGTGCATCAGAGATTGGGGCTGAACTGATGTCATACGAATTGATGGACTACACCAGTGGATGTGGAGGGTTTTGAACATGAAATGCACTTCACAGTGCATTATGGGAATATTCTGGACTGATGCATGGTAAATCGGTGGACAACACCATCAGTTGAGGAGGGATCTGAACCTGAAATGCACTTCACTGTTCACTACAGTTTGGGGCTCAACTGATGCATGGTAAGGAGCTAGATCTTACAAGTGGTTGTGGAGGGATTTTAACCTGAAGAACACTTTACAATGCATCAGAGGTTGAGTCTGGACTGACGTCATAAGAGTCGATGGACAACACCAGTGACTGTGGAGGGATTCAAAACTGATTTGCCTTTACAGTGCATCAGAGATTGGGACTGGACTGATGCCAGATAAGTTGAAGGCAACACTATTATTTTTTCATTTTAAACAATCAACTACGTATTAGGGAGAAAACTCAAGTGCAGAGCATGAGACAAACATGCTACTGACCCTAACCCGCTTCTCAATCATAACGCAGGGAGCAACATGCCACATAGATTTTAACATAGCCATAATCTCTTTAAAAAGTAACAAAAGGTGCTAAATTCATGTGACCTCATTTAGTACATGCAGAAGAAACGCTGTCTCCCATCAGGAATGCCAACCAGATCCATAAGATGTGATCACACAGGATGACCAGAAATTATCCCAAAATGAACAAAGTAACAACTATGAAAACTTTTATCATAAATAAAAATAAAAACAAATAAAGTAAATGCAGATTACAAATCGAGGTTTTGGCACCAAAATGAAATGATTATTTTAGGAAAAGAGCAGCACCTCCATCTTGAAACTAAGTTTCCAGCCACATGCTCTTCCTGCACCAGTGTGTGCTCTGACTGGTTAATGGAAACAGTGACGTGTACAATAAGCATAGAGCAAGCACGGCAACAGTGAGGATCAATATGACCAAATGGTGACGCACTACAGAGCTAGGGCGGGTGCAGGTGAGGGCTGTGACCCCTAACTGAAACATCCAAAAAAAAAATCACTGTACACTCCAGAGCCCAGAGAGCCACTTTCCCTCTAGTGATGGTTGTAAAAAAATACGAGTCCTTGCTTGAAGGCTAAATAAGGATTTAGTCTAACATTTCAGGCTCACACATTGAATAGAATAGTGGAAGGCACAACAAAAGATCTGCGTGCAGGTTCCCTGGTGCTTCGACAACTGAGGATTCATCAGGGGGATGGTGCCTGCATCTAAGACAATCCCTTTATACCAATTAAATTCAGAATAGATGATGTCAGAAGATCCGACCAATCACAGAACTCGATTTTTAAATATAGAAATATTCAGCTCACTTAATGGTATAAATGGACTAATAGTTATAACAATCATGATATCAGTGACAACATGTTATTGTAGAAAAATACCCCTAAAGACAAAAAAATACACCAAAGTGGTGACGGCCAATCGGATTGCTTGAATAAAAAAAATATAAGTTATGAAATTAATTATAGTGTCAACCTGATCAGCTTAACATGTTACACTAAAACAAGATGATTTGTTGTTACAATACAAACTAATGGCAGAATGAACATAATACATTTTTCATAGCACATGCAAAAAATAGTAAATTTATTTATTTATGTATTACGGCTTGTTTTCTCAAAAATAGCCAATGGGAATGCATATTATATTAGGTAAAATCAGTAAGGGTACGATGTCCCCTAATAGCTGGTACAACTCAATTCATCAAATGTAAACAAATGCTTGAGCTGCACCAAGAGAAAGATATGGACGCCTGTCGGCGTCATCAGGCACTACAGCACATGATTTAGGATGCCATATGGCGTCATCCGGAAAAAGAGGTATGTTTTTTTATGACGCCATATGGCATCATCAGGAAGGAATGAGTTTTAAGCTAACATACTAAAATGCCAGCAGAATAGGCCTAACGGTCTTTAGTGTCTGCTCGTTTGGTCAGCCCCCGCCCTGGGAGCTGACCTTGCTGCCCCCCTCGCCTTCTCTGGCTTCTGTGCTGTCTTTAATTGCTGCAAATTTTCTCCCCTCCGTCCCTCCAACTCTTAATTATATGCCCTGTTAAATCTGATTGACAGGAGCTAAACACAGGGTATAGTAAGGGGTGTGAAGTAGGAGGGGCATAAGGAGGAAGAAGCCCACCCTCAGCACGACAAGTGTTTTGACTCATTTACTTATTTATTGGTTTTTTTTTTTTTTTTTTTTTTAAGAAAATTATCTGAGGATCAGTGGCAGGATTTTTAGGACAGTAAATCAATAAAAAGGTAACTAGGAGAGCTTCAGTAGCAGACAAGTAGTGGAATAGCAGTATAATTGCAGTATTGAGCTGCACCAAGAGAAAGATATGGAGTAAACCAGTAAACAAAAGCTAAATAAATATAATGTGGGGAGTGGTGCAATGCAGTGGCTGTGGGGCAGCCATATTCAGGCAGACCTTCTGGACACTGAGGTGCTGCCCTATCTGCATGCATCTCTCTGGACTACGGGATGAGGTAGCCAGACTCAGAGCGGAAGTAAACTGGGTCAGGAGTACCATCACCCCTATCCAGAGACCACCCAGTCCAATGCAACTGCCTCAAAGGATGCCGAGAACGAGGAGCACTTGGATGACAGTGGGCTCAGGGAGGGTGAGAGTGGTCAGGCAGAGGCACATCCCAGATCCTAGTCCACTCAAGAACTCATATGCCACACTGGCAAACGAGGACAACCAAATAGAGGTACCCAGAGAAATGGATGGAAAGGATGTGGAGGTTAGCCAAGGAGGTGACCTCAGCGGGGAAAGCAGTGGACCCCAGAGGAGGAGGAAGCAAATCCTGGTGGGGGACTCCATCATAAGAGGGATCCAGCTAGGAACACAGGAGGGGGAGGACAGGGAGGTGAGGTGCCTACCAGGTGCCATGGCATGGAGGGATGGAAGGAAGATCCTGGGAATCACTGGGAAGGCAAGATGGGAGGGTGAGCTGGATGTCATTATCCACCTAGGTACTAATGACCTGGCAAATGGGGAGTCAAAGGAAGTTCAGGAAGAGTTTAGGAAATTGGGGAAGGGTCTCAAGCAAGTAGCTACTTCTGTCACTTTCTCAGAAGTACTACCTGAGAGAGGCAAGGAGAGCATAGAGTGCATGCACCAGGAACTTTAACTCATGGTTGAAGAACTGGTGCTGTGAGAAGGGTTTGGATTCATTGGTGACTGGGGACCCACCTGGAGGGATGGAGGTTTGTTCAAGCTTGACGGCCTGCATCCATCCTGGAGGGGAATCCAAGCACTCAATGATAAGTTTAAATGCTACATTGACAAGCATTTAAACTAGCAAAGGAGGGTGGCAGGCCAGCAAGGAGGGTACCTACATGCTCACCCCACACAGCCAGCAATGGAACCAGTGAACCAGAGGAGTGGCTATCTCTGCAAAGCAGTGTGCAAAAGATGGAGATTAGTGCTCAAGAGGTGGATAGGCAGAAAAAGGGCAAAATTCAGCAGAAGGGCAGACAGCAAGGAGAACCAGGGATACAGAACAACCAAGGAAGGAGCTGGAGTTGAACAGCTAAACAGTCTAGGGAGGTCAAATCATGGAAAGCCATGTGTGCAAATGCCAGGAGCCTTAGCAACAAGATGGAAGATCTGGAGGATGTCATGGTGCAGTCAGACCTGGACATTGTGGCCATCACTGAAACCTGGTGTAATGATAACCACGACTGGGAGATGGCCATACCTGGCTACAACATATTCAGAAGAGACAGAGCAGGCAGGAAGGGAGGAGGAGTGGCACTGTATGTGAAAAATGACATAAGGGCCACAGAGATCCAGGAGGAACAAAATGGGGGAGAGATACTGTGGGTTAAGCTGGAAAGGAAAATGGAGACAGCCATCCGCACAGGTGTGGTCTATAGACCACCAGCCCAGGAGGAAGAAACAGATTGGGAGCTGATGCTAGCCATCCAAAGGATGGCAGACAAGGGTGAGGTAGTACTGGTTGGAGACTTCAGTATTCAAGACGTGGACTGGAGCATCCCAGCAGCAGCATCAACTAGGAGCAGATGTATCCTGGACTCCCTTCAGGGTGCCTTCCTCAAGCAACTGGTCATGGAACCAACTCGGCAGAAGGCAATACTGGACCTTGTGCTCACAAACAGGGACAGTGTGATGGGGGTAACAGTGGGGGAGCACCTGGGGAACAGTGACCACCAGTCATTGTGGTTTGAAATCACAAAAAGAGCAGAACCAAACCACACAAAAACACGTATCCTGGATTTTAGGGGGGCAGACTATGGGAAAATGGGGAGATACTTGAAAGAGGCATTAAGGGGAATGGGACAGGAATCAGGGGTTGAGGAACAGTGGGCAGTATTTAAAATGGGGATTACAAGAACAACAGAATTATGCATTAAGCAGGTTAGCAAGAGGAAAAGGAAGAGGAGACCATTATGGTTTTCCAAAGAGGTAGCAAAGAAAGTGAAAGCCAAAAAGATTGCATTCAGGCAATACAAAAAGACACAGGCAGAAGGGGATAGGGAGGAGTACCAGGAGAAGCAAAGGGAGGCAGGGAGGTCAGTAAGGGAAGCCAAAGCTCAGACAGAAGAACACATTGCAAAAATCAGTGGGTAGAGGGACAAACCTTTTACAGGTACATAAGTGAAAAAGAAAGACAAAGGGAGGGATAGTGAGACTGAAGGGGAGGATGGGGGCGCTGGAGGATGACAACGGTAAAGCTGACATATTGAACAGGTATTTCTGCTCAGTCTTTACTGAGGAAGAGGAGAGTAATGGGTCTGAAGGAGTACAAGGGTGAGAATGGTGCAGAAATGGACACAAGTCCCTTTACGAGAAAGGGTCCTGAAGAGAACTGGAAGTAATAAGAGTTGATAAAGCAATGGGGCCAGATGGGGTGCACCCCAGGGTCCTTAAAGAACTAAGAGAGGTGGTGGCTGAACCTCTGGCTATCCTGTTTAGCCAATCACTGGAAACAGGGAGGTACCCAAGACTGGAGGACAGCAGATGTAGTCCCCTTATACAAAAGTGGGAACAAAGAGGAAGCAGGGAACTACAGACCAGTCAGCCTCACCTCGGTAGTGGGGAAGATCATGGAAGCACTACTGAAGGAGAGATTGGTGGAACATCTGGTTGTCAATGGACTACAGGACCCAAGGCAGCATAGTTTCACCAGGGGGAGGTCGTGTCAGACCAAACTTGTTGAATTTTTTGACTGGGTGACTAGGGAGGTGGATCAGGGGAGGGCAGTGGACATGGCCTATCTGGACTTCAGCAAGGCCTTTGACACTGTGCCACATAGAAGACTATTACACAAACTGGGGAATATGGGTGTGGGCAGGACAGTAGTGTGGTGGGTAGGTAACTGGCTGGGTGGCAGGACACAGAGGGTGGTGGTAAATGGCTGTCACTCCACAGAGGGAAGAGTGACCAGTGGAGTACCACAGGGATCAGTGCTGGGACCGGTCCTATTCAACATCTTCATCAGTGACATTGCATGGGACCTAGAAGGCAGAATTTCACTGTTCGCTGATGACACAAAGCTCTGTAACAGAGTAGACACACCAGAGGGTGTAGACAGAATGAGAAGGACCTGCAGAAACTTAAAGAATGGTCAGGGTTTGGCAGTTGAAATTCAATGCAAAGTGCAAGATAATGCATATGGGGCACAAAACCCTGGCACAATATATCAGTTGGGGGTGAGGATATAGCATGCACCAAGCAGGAAAGGGATCTTGGGGTTATCATCTCTGATGACCTCAAGGTAGGGAAACAGTGTGACAAGGCAGCAGTAAAGCAAATAGGATGCTGGGATGTATAGGCAGGGGCATCACCAGCAGGAAAAGGGAGGTCATAATTCCACTATACAAGACACTAGTGAGGCCCCACCTGGAGTACAGTGTACAGTTCTGGAGACCATACCTATGTAAGGACATAGACAGGGTAGAGAAGGTTCAGAGGAGGGCAACAAAGATGGTGCATGGATTGCATCACAAGTCCTATGAAGACAGGTTGAAGGAACTGAACATGTACTCCCTGGAGAGAGGAGGGAGAGAGGGGATATGATAGACACATACAAGTATCTTACAGGGAGGAACAGGGTGCAGGAATACACTATTTTTAAGTGAAAAAGATGTTCCAGGACTAGAGGGCATGGGATGAAGTTGGAGGGAGGATGCTTCAGAGGAAACATAAGGAAGAATTTCTTCACAGAACGGGTGGTGGACAAGTGGAACACCCTGCCAGAGGAAGTGGTGGGGGCTGAAACAATCACGGGATTTAAGAATACATGGGATAGACATAAAGGAATTCTGGAGGTCAGGAGTAAGGGGCAACAGACTTCTAGGAAAACATAAACTGAACTTACAAGCTCAAATGGGCAGACTGGGTGGGCCGTCGGCCCTTATCTGCCAACACTGTGTATGTATCTATGTATCTATGTTCTCTCTTGCCAGTTCCGGATATTCTCGCTGCACTGGATTTTGCTTCCGGAACCCTTCCCCTGTACCTGTCCCCACCCCCTCTTGAACCCCTCCACGTCTCTGCCTCCTCCAGCCCCTGGGCAGCGCATTCCATGGCTCCACCACCCTGTCAGTGAAGTAGCACCTCCTCCTTTCTCCCCTGAATCTTCCCCCCTCCAGCTTCCAAGCATGCCCTTTAGTTGCCCCCTCCTTCTTCGAAGCACCCTGACTGTTCCTCGCCTATTTACCCCCTTCATGTACCTGCACGAAGCTGCACTAATTAATATTTTTAAACTATGGCCATCTGGTTACCTCAGTTTTCATTTTTCATAGGAGTTAGTTGTTATTAATTGGGAACTCGGAATTACAAACCATTCTGTGTTTGAGCTAAGAGCTCGTTTGCAGAGGATCCTCATCAACACTTAAGGCGATGCATTTTGTTGCAACAGCATAATTACAGCAGACCGTTTGAAACTGGGGTTGTACTACTAACATAGAGTTTACGTAGGAGGGGATAGCAAATACATCTACAGTTTATGCAAGTCAAGACATGAATGAAGCAGCTGATAGCATTGTCAGATTCCCAGTGAAGGAACGCAATGTGCAGCCATCTGAGAGAAGTTAAGTGCAGAGAGACAAGGTGGGGTTTGGCAAGTGCAGGTAGGTGGGGGGAGTGGGGGGTGGAAGAAGTCAGGAAAATGGGCTAGAGGTAGTGTGGGTGCACTGGACAGAGGACAGGTGGAGGAGAGGAGAGGAGTGGGGGGGCAGAGGAAGTGGACAGGGGGACCAGGCAGGAGGTAATTTGGGTGAACTGGACAGAGGGCAGGTGGGGAGGAGGTAGTGTGGGGGGGTACTGGACAAAGGACAAGTGGGGGGAGTTGGTGGAGGGGAAGGGGTGGGGGAGGGGAGTAGGTGCAACCCGGCCAGAGCAAGTGGGCAGTTGAGTGGTGGGCCAGATGCTGGGATTACATTTGACACAGGCAGTGGACTGGAGGAGAGATGACTTACAGAGTTCAGATTTCAAATGCCCTAGGCGTTGAAGGCTGGTGATTGTGTTGAGAAGCTCATTTAGCCAGGTGGGAGCCCTTTACCACGAAGGCACGTCTCCCCCGGTCAGATTTCCTGAAGGGAACAATTAAGAGATGCATGGAGACGCTTCTTGTGGCATGCTCACCTGAGGCAGGTCTGAATAACGCCTGCAGGGAGACAGGTGCCAGTCCCAGTAGAGCCTTCTTTCCTAGTAAGCAAGTCTGGAGCTTAATTCTGTCACGGAAAGGGAGCCAGTTTGTCCTTATGTAGAGCTCGCAGGTGTGTGTGATGTGATCCACATCCAGGGCAAATCTGCTTGCTTTATTTGAGGGTAAGGTGGACTTTCTGTAGGCTAGTGTCCGTGGCAGCACCATAAACTGTTTTTCCATAGTCCAAGATTGGCAAGATTGTGCCATTGACCGCCTGGAGCCTGGCTTCAGGGGTGAGGCAGAAGTGGAGTCTGTAGAGTGTCCCCAACGTCCTGCTTGCAGCCTTAGTAATATTACTTAAGTGTTCATCGAAAAAGAGGGGCTCATCGATTGTGACCCCCAGGTACCGGAAAAAGTGAACCTGTTTGAGGGTGGCGTCCGTACTGAGTGCTATTTTAAATGGTGTGGTGGATTTCCTCTTCTGGCATCTGGTAAAGAGTATTGTCTTAGTCTTTTTCCTGTTGAGTACTAGGAGGCTAACTATTCCTGTAGTAGGTCGAAGTTGCACTGTAGGTTTCTGGTCGGCGTGTCTTGGCAGGAGCTTCTAAGGAATAACACCATGTTATCTGCATAGAGCAGGACTTTGGCACAGGGGCATGCAGCTGGGAGGTCGTTTATTAAGAGGCTAAACAGGAGGGGCCCAGTACGGACCCTTGCAGGACCCAGACCGTGACTTTCCTGGCCTCTGAGATGGTACCATTAATCTTTACCTTCTGTGAGCACTCAGATGGGTAGCTAGAGAACCACCCAACTGTGTCTGAGGACAACCTAGTGCAGGTTAACCTGTGGAGCAGCAGCTTGTGATCCACAAGGTCAAATGCCTTGGATAGGTTGATATAGATTGCTCCAGCTAGTTGTCCCTGGTCTAAAGCTTCATGGACATAGCCTGTGAATTCAGCGAGGGCCGTGTTGATACTGTGCCACTTGCAGAACCCATGTTGCAGGATGAGGAGGTAGTATCTGTGTAGGTGGGCAGAGTCTGCAATTACTTTTTTTTTCCAGCGCTTTGGAGAGAGGAGACAGGATGGAGATGGGCCTGTAATTGGACACAAGTGAACGATCCCCTCCTTTTAGAACCGGAGTGACCAGGACAGTTTTCCAGGTAGATGGGAAGGCTGACATCCGAAGTGACATATTAAAAAGCTTAGTGATACGTACAACCACTTCAGAGAGGGCAGTTGAGATAAGTTTCATATGAATCCCGTCCTCATCTATCCTTGTTTTACCCAACACTCTTGCAAGGTATTTAGCAGCCTCCTTGGTGGCCACCTGCAGAAAGCAGAATTTTGGGTTAGTGCTAGGAAGAGGGAGCAGGTGTTCATAGCTCAGTGTTTTGTCCTTGTGAGCAGTTGTTTTAGTTGGTATGACTGCACTGTAGTCAGTAAATGCCTCATTGAAAGTATTGTAAATATCTCAGAAAGTATACGTGTTACACATAAACCATCAGTATGAAAGTTGTTCAGGACAATACCTTTCAGTGAGCCTATTTATTAAGCTGCACCAATTATATTTTTTAAACTATGGTCACCTGATTTACCTGAATTTTCATTTTTTTCACGTTGTTCACCTTTTGGATGCCTATAATTAAAAAAATCTAAGATATTTAGATTTGTTTGGAAGGTGTGCTCATTTGCTGTCAGACAAAAGCAGCTTGGAGTTCTATGTCCATCATTCTAAAAGGAAAGAAGGGAGTATTTTTTTTAACTGCCATAGTGATTTGCAGTGTTATGGAAGGATATACTGAAAACTACTAAAAAATGTGTTCCATGGAAACCCCTTTTCAGGCTAAAGGGATATGCCTTGTGGGCTCCGACCACAGCCATAAAAAGAGGCACATACCATATTTGGTTCCAAACTTCCCTTTGTTTGCTGGTTGCTGGCACAGCCCTATGAGAGTTTGGGTTTGGTTTGTTTTTTTAAAGCAAGTCTACGTTATAGCACTTAATGGCACAACAGAGGTGTATATTTAAATAAATGTTTACACCATAGATATCCTTTATGTGCTGTACCCTTTGTTGGAACTGTTACAAACACATACGTCACCTAAGTCCATCCTTACATTTCCAGCTTCCCTGTTCCCACTTATATACCCTGTAACATTTGCCCCCTTACACATCTCCTGTACCCTCTCCATTATTTTCCCTTCCTCAATACCCACTCCACTGCCCCAACCTTTGTCATTCACCGTTCCATCCTTCCATCCCATTACTTATTTTCCACAAACATCCCCTGCTCCTCGTTTAATTATCTGCTCCTTCCCAGTACCTGCTCCCATACCCACTATTTCCAGCAGCTCCCCACCCCTCCTGTCTTCCATTTAACATGTCCCCATCCACACAGGTTTACCTGCCCCCCCAGGATCATTTTCGCTTTGATAGCATTTTGCCATAATGTGATGTGGAGCAACCTACCAGCCTTCATGATTCTGGGAGGATTTGAAGTTATCTGGTGAGAGGGGTGTCTGTGGTGGTTATCAAAAACAACAAAATGGGCACAAACCAGAAAATTATTGCAGAAACTTTGCTTTTATGTCTGCGTGCAAGACAGACTGATGCTCCTGTGCTTCGAGGTGCCTGGCATCTTATAAAAGTTTTTGCAGTCATTTCCTTGTTTGCACCCATTTAGTTGTTTTTGAAGTTCAAGTATGCTAAGTTAGCGGGTGGCATCTGGGATCTTCCTAAGTCCTTGAGCACTAACTCTGTGGTGTGAAAGGTCTCAGATAGTCACCGTTGCTCCTTCTACCACTCTTGTATCCTTTTGTTGGCATGGGGGATGGTGGGCTGGGGAATGGGACATGTCGTAGTCCTTTTCTGGCAGATGCTGGCAGGATAAGGGTGTAGGTGAGATTTAGTGTTGCAAAGTCAGTGAGAGGGTGGGGGGATGTTTTATTTTTTTGCTGAGCTGGAGTGGGAGAGTGGGATTGCGTACTGCTGAGTGGGTTGGGGGAGGGTTCATCATGATACTGGTTGGTGCTGGGGGAAGGAGGATGAGATAAGGTGCTGTGACACACCACCTTATCTCACAGCACAGCAGGATGAGAACTTTCTTAAGACTGTTAAAACTTAAAAAAAAAAAAAAAATACTTTCACTGCAGATTGTTGATGAAATGCATGTGTAGTGCAAAGTTTGATACTTTGCTAACAATTTCCTGGCAAAGTAAAACTAACACTCCTAGCAGCAAGTCTTCCAACACTTGACTGTTAGGGTTTTTCCCGACTCTCCAGACTGGTGAGAGGTCCCCCGACTCTCCAGATGGGTGAGAGGTTGTTTTCCCACCTCTCAGACTGGAAGTGTACAGAACTGGTTCTGATTAAATGAGACACCCAGAACTTGGGTGGTTCAGTAGGAACAGAGTCCAAGCTGAACCTTCTCAGCTAGGCTCAGCAATAGGTTAGAGCTTTTTATGTAACCAAAAAAAAGTTAACTCTCTAGCCCTTGCCCGCCTGCCTATACCTTTTTTTTTTTTTTTTTTGGCTAATGCCTTGAAGCATCCCCCCCCTCGATTTCAGTAGTCGAGTGGTGGTGGTGGTGGTGGTTGATGGACAGCAAGCTCAGTATTCCATTACTTTTTTCTGGGCAAGCTTAGTCTCCCCTTTCCCCTGCAGTGCACCAGTGTGTCAGTAGAGTGGAGCGCTGAGGAGTTTCACACTGTACACATGCATTCCTGTAGATCGCAATAAGTAATAGGAGCTCCTGTATCTCTTCATTAGTGAACTCTTATTGCTTATTATGGTGTACAAGAATGCATATGTACAGTGCGGAACTCCTCTGTGCACTGCTGACACAGTGGCATGCTGTAGGCTAAAGGAGGTGACTTAGCTTGGGAAAAGATAAAGGACTACTGATCTTGCACCCTGTCAGGCCCTCCCTCAATCAGTTACTGGCCATTGAGGAGGTGGGGACAAAGATGCTTCAGGGATTCCTGCCCCAAAAGGCACAGTTGTTCAGGATGGTGGGATGGAGAGGGGATCTAAAAGTATGTTGTGAGGGAGAGAGGACTGGCAGGAGGCCAGTGTTCAGTACAGAGTCATGAAACCAGAAACACAGATTTGCGTCCCACGTCTGCCACTTACTGTGTGACTCAGGTTCCAACGTGGTTAAGCAAGTTGCTCTATCTGCTGTTTGAATGTTGTACACCAAATGGCAGCAACATTCTACCTCCTTTTCATGGTTTATAAAGCATTTTGGGATAGCGGTTGTATGAAACAATTTTGATAAAATGAAACTGAATTCTATTCAGCAGTTTCTGCACTACCAGTATCTTGCTTATGATTTATAAAGCTCTTTGGTGTATATAATGTGTATGAATGTTGCTGTATAATCAGCATTTTCCCTTTCCTTGAGGGGTGGTGTTAGGGAGGGGGACTATTATTAAATGTATTGTGTGGGAGGAGAAAGAGACTAGCAAGAAGCCAGATATGCTGTGGAGGAGTCAGTGGAGACCTTTGACATGGGGCTTTTGCGCTATAAAGGGGAAAGGCTTGGAAGCATCTGATGGCTCAGTTGTAGCGCTTTGCACTTCCACACCGGCGACCCGGGTTTGAGAGTGAGACTGGGTCTGCACGGGTCGGGCAGCCAGGCCTGGGAGTGCTTTCAATGGGAGTACGAGCCAGCCATGGAGGAAGACAGCCCGGACCCTGTGCAGTAGTGGCCCCTTGCAGTGAGAGGTGGCGCATGCCCAGTGTGCGCTACTGCCTCCAGTGCCACCAGATGCTATGTTGGACATCTGGGGAGAAGGGCAGGACCACGAGAGAAACAGGGAAAACCCCATGTGCACCGCCGCCGAGAGTGATGGGTCTCGCACTGTGTGGATCCTGGGACATCTGGGGAGAAGGGCAGGACCACGAGAGAAACGGAAAAACCCCATGTGCACCGCCACCGAGAGTGATGGGTCTCGCACAGTGTGGATCCTGGGACATCTGGGGAGAAGGACAGGACACGAGAGAAACAGGGAAAAACCCCATGTGCACCGCCGCCAAGAGTGATGGGTCTCACACTCTGTGGATCATGGGACATCTGGGGAGAAGGACAGGACCATGAGAGAAACAGGGAAAAACCCCATGTGCACCGCCGCCAAGAGTGATGGGTCTCACACTCTGTGGATCATGGGACATCTGGGGAGAAGGACAGGACCATGAGAGAAACAGGGAAAAACCCCATGTGCACCACCGCCGCGAGTGATGGGTCTTGCACTCTGTGGATCCTGGGACATCTGGGGAGAAGGGCAGGACCACGAGAGAAACAGGGAAAAAACCCATGTGCACCGCCGCCGAGAGTGATGGGTCTCGTGACCATGGCCACTGGGGGTGGGAGTGGCAGACAGGATTGAGGGCTGATAGGATGCCCGATGGCAGGAGTAGGTTGCAATGGTGTTCAAACAGCTGAATGGAAAAAAAAAAAAACTGAAAGTCTTGGTTACAGTTAGAGGGGAAAGAATTCTTAAAAATGGTGTGAGGTGGAAGGGAATCTGTTTTCAATCCAGAACCAGAACTTCCCTGGTTTTGACCACCTCTCCTCCAGACTAATAAATTCTGTTCAGAAAAACTTGTCAAATCTAAAGGGAATTCATCTGGTTACTTGAGAGAAAAAAAAACATTGGTATGACTTAACCAGATTAGACATGGACTTAAAGTACTTAAAAGCTATCATTCTTCACATGTGCCTTTATTAGGCCATAGAGGAAAGAAAACAAATAGTGAGATACAGAGGATTGGGGAAAAAAAAAAAAACAAAAAACTTGGAAATCAGTACAAAAAAACAAATACTAAAGGCTAAAGCAACGTACTATAAAGAGACAACACGTACAACTGACCCATCATCATCATACTTGAAACTTAAAAAAAGTTCTGCTAGCTAAGGTAATCAAAAATCAGAAATGCAAACTGTGTTGGGGAAAATGATGAGGAACAACATCCTGAGTATGCAAACATTATAAATAGATATTTTTGTGAACTGCCAGGCCTCTGAGTACAGGATGAAATACAAAAGAAGGGTCACACTTGGCAAGAAGGAAAGGAAGCACATATAAAACATCAACAGACTCACAAACTTCCTAAAATTTTATTTTAAATGTGTCCAATGCAAAGAGGTTCTCAGAGTGATAGACAAATAAATGCAGTGAAGTCCCCAAGGCTAGATCAGATTGAAATTACATTTCTAAAAGTAACAGTCATAGGTGTTTCCTCAATTCTAACAAAATTATTCAATAGAAGTTTAATTGTGGGATCCTTCCTGGAGATCTGGAAGAATGCAAAAATAGTGCCAGCTTATAAAGGAGGAAGAGGAATCAAGCCCTCAAATTATAGACTGATAACTTTATTTTCCTTTTTTTCAGTGTTATTTGAAAGACTGATTTCAAAACATCTGTATTCATACTTGGGAAACTACTCTCTAGGGCTACCCCGCCGGCGCAGTGGTAGCACTACTGCTTGCAGCGTCAGTGACCTGGGGTCGTGAGCGACCTCTGGATTCAGAGGGTCAGCCAGGGGGAGGAGAATTGAACGTTCCAAGGACTGCTCTCCTCCTCCTCGGAGAATAGGACGAGCTAGGCTCTGGACTGGTCCCTGGTGGAAGCTGGGAGGAAGACAGCCCGAGCTCCAAGAGGTGGGGATGTGGCAGATGTTGGCATGTGCGCCATGACTTTGGCATATGCCACGTCCCAGAGGGAAGAAACTGGAAAATGGTACCGATCATGCTGGATGACTGCCAGCCTCCACAAGCCCTGCATCCGATGACTTGGGCACCCCTGGATTCTAGATTGAAGCCGTGGCGGGTAGAGGAACTCCTCGCCACCCCTTGCCATTGAAGGGCATAAGAGGGGGACTTTGGGAGAGAGGTAAGCCCTGAGAGAAGTTGGGGTGACTGGGCTGGGAGAACCGGTGTGAACATGGGCTGACCGGGATAGGGAGTACAAAAGTACAAATAAAAGAAAAAATAAAACTACTCTTTGTTGATGGCCCACAAGTTGGGTTTCAGGGCAGGGCAGTCAATGGGCACAGTGCTCACAGATTTTGTAAATTTGGTAGCTGGAGCATTAGACACTAGTGATTGTGTGGTTGTGGTGTTCATGGACCTTTCCAAGGGCTTTGATCAGGTGGACCATGATATTTTGTTATCAAGAATGACAGATAGGAATGTCAGATAAGGTTGCAGCAAGTAATTGTCAGTAATTATCTTTCTGAACCAAGAGTCTTGTTTAGCGGGTATCACTAGTATCTATGTATCTATTTTATTTATTCATATCTTGGGTTACAGTACCTTTGAGTCAATGACTCTCTTACAGAGGTTCCACGTCAGAATGAAGACCAACACAACAGAGAACTAAATACATAGTAAGTGAAATACATGGAGTTGGGGTTACAGTCCGAAATGAAAGTTGCAATCGGGTGAAAAGTGTTAACATTTAGGGTACAGCAAAAAAATTTCAATCAGGTTAAATTATACATTCAGGTTACAGTAAGAAGTGCAGTAGATTTTGGGGATTAGGGCGCTGCCCTGGGGGAGGAGCAGGGAGTGATGCTGTCAAGAAATTTGACATTGTCTGGGAGTGTAGTGGGAGATGAGAGGGAAAACTGAGGGGTGAGAGGGAGTGTAGTGGGAGATGAGAGGGTAGACTGACTGGTGAGAGGGAAGACAGTGGGGAGATGGGGAGAAAGGGAAGTAAAAAGGGGGCGTGAGACATAGGGCAGGGGATGATGGTCAAGGTAGGGGGAGAGTACAGGCTGTAGTCCGTGTGTGAGGCTGAAATGGGGCCTACTTGTGGCAATCACGTCTGCTAATAGCAGTAAGGTGTTGTCTAAGTTTCTGTTTGAAAGGGCCCAGTTTAGGTTCTTCTAGTGTCCACGGGAAGTTTATTTAACTAGCTTGGAGCATGGAATCTGAAGGACCATTGGGTTTGTGTGGTCTGACAGAAAGAGGTCAGGTATGCATACCTGGAGGCACTCCAGGTGCTGCACAGATTGGGAATGTGAGTGAGAAACTACCGGGAGGTTGGGGGGGGCAGCCCCAGGGAGATTTTCTTAACGAGTAGGTAGGTGTAATAAGTAATCCTACCACTGAGGTTCGTTCAGTTAGTAAAGGTTTAGAGATCGCATGTATTTGTGCATCTGGGTGCACCTGAGACTAGACGACAGGAATTGTTAAGGGACATGCGTATGCTTTTAAGGGATGACTTGGTAGCTGAGCCATAGATGACTTGGCTGTAATCTATTATGGAGAATACAGAGCTAGTGACAGCTAGTCAAAGGGCATCTTGGGTCATGCTCTGCCTGTGCCTGTGGAGGATCCCTAACCTAGAGTTAACCATCTTGGAGACATTGCTAGTATGCTTACAAAAGGATAAGGTACTGTCAAGGGTTATATCGAGGTACTTAAAGGTAAAATCCTGCTCAATGGGGTTATCTTGGTTATCACGTATGATGAAGGGGTAGATTTTTGTTTGTTATGAAGGCTGTTGAAAAGCATTGATTTTGATTTTATATCAACAACCTTTCAAATTATATTCTGGGATCCGATATAAAATCATATGCATATAATACCGAGCTGGTGGCAAGGGCAACAACATGATTATGGAGGAGAAATTACAAAAAGATTTTAATGCCCTTCAGTATTAGTTTACCAAACCAAAAATGAGTCTAAGTGCAAAGATCATCCTACCAATGATCTCGACACCAGAATTTGAAGGCACAGGGGAGTGCAGATTTGACTATCAAGTTGTTGGATGACACTAAATTAGACATCACTAATTAATAGAAATACTTTGGTATCTATAGAGAGAGTTCTTTGAAATTTGGCTCACTTATCAGTTTGGCTGTTTAAAAAAAAAAAAAAAAAAAGTTCCAGACTGGGTGCTTTATGCCATAATGCATTGGCCATATCAAACAAAACCAGAATCACACCATTGCAACACAATGACTAACTGCCATCATCCTTGATGAACCCAAGCCTGGGACATTCTACATGCTACCTAAAATACATAAACCTGGGAACCCAGGAAGAATCATAGTCTCTGGTAATGGAATCGTGACTGGTGGGATCTGAAGTTTTGTGAAAGCTGTTTTAATAACCACTGGTTATACAAAGTGACACAGTTACATTCAGGACACTACTCACTTCCTGTGTAAACTTTCTGGTTTTCAGGGCTTCCTCCTGATACCCTTTTAGCCACAATGGATGTAACATCCCTGTACACTAATATACCGCATACAGATGGCTTTTCAGCGTGCCTTAAATACATGTATGAGAAAGGATTGGACCACATCGACCCTGACGTTGCGGGGGAACTTACTAAATTAATTCTGACACATAACAACTTCAGCTTTAATGGGAAACATTATGCTTAGACTATGGGAACAGCAATGGGCACCAGGATGGCTCCCCAGTATGCTAATCTCTTTATGGCCAATTTGGAGGAGGACTTTTTAAGGCACTGTACACACAAACCACTTGCTTACTTCCATTACATTGATGATTTTTTTATAATTTGGACAGAGTGCACTGACCCACTTAAGAATTTTCATCAGAAACTTAATCTCCACTCATCATTAAGCTTTCCCTGGAATATTCTGCCACCAGTGTTCATTTTCTGGATACCACTGTCACCATCAAGGATGGAACCCTACATACATGTATTTATGTATTTATATAATTATGTAGGAAACCAACAGAGAGGCAGAGATACTTGCACAGTAAAAGTGATCGCCCAAGTCGCACTAAAAATTCTGTCATGTATAGTCAAGCACTTAGTTACCACCATCTCTGTTCAAATGAGAAAGACAGAGATAGACATTTAGCTATGTTGAAAAGCACCTTTATTGAGCAGGGACACCCTTCCAGAGAAATTGACAAGAGCAGTGGAACATGCTACACAAGTATCAAGAGAACACCTACTACAATATAATGAAAGGACTACTACTAACACAGTACCCTTAGTAGTTACGTATCATCCTGATCTTGAACTTTTACGTAAGATTATTAAGGACCTACACCCAATAATTGGTGAGGAAGAAACCCTTAGTTGTATTTTTCGAGAACTGCCACTACTATCTTTTAAACAACCACCCAATTTAGCCAACCTGACTATTAAGAGTAAACTTGAACCTGCACAGAGTGCCATGACATCATATGGCACACAACCCTGTAATAAATGTGGATGTAAAACTTGTGAGCACATTTCCACTTAAAATTATGTGGTTACCTCACAAAACATATTGGGTAATTATACATATAACTCAAGCAATGTTGTTTACCTTATTCAATGCAGGAAATGTCCTCACACATGGTATGTGGGGGAGACTAAACGGCAACTCTGCACCAGAGTGAAGTCACAGAGGTATGGTATTAATTGGAAGATGACTAACAAACCAGTGGCACAACACTTCTCTCAGGATGACCACTCAATCTCAGATATGTCTATGATGGTCTTGAAAAAACATTTCAACAGTACACAACAGAGATGAGCTTCTGAGATCAGGCTTATGTTACTTCTTTTTTTTTTTCTATTTTATTTTTCGCCTACCTAGCGCGACGCCCGTTACTATCAGCCGGTCACGAACCACTGACTCCACCCCCATATTGGCCTCGGGCCTCGATACCGTGACACCCCCCGGTGGGGCTGTGGCACTCTGGGTGCATGCGCAGTCATCGGACTAGGTCGGAGGGCTGGCCTGGGGGGCTAATTGAAGCCGTGGCGAGCTTCATTTAGGGCTGCCGGCAGCTGTGTCCATTTTCCTTTTTTTCCGGGAGGCGGGGTTGTGCAATGACGCGGAGCTTCTTGCCCCACCTCCAGTACGTGCCTGTGCCGGCAGCTGCGTGGCTCCTGGCCTCCACCAGGGGTCATCCGAGCTCCGGACACCTCCCCTCCCTCCCCCCAGAGAAGGAGAGCAGTCCCTTGGACGCTCCATCCTTCTCCCCCCGGCCGGCCCTCCAGCGACCTGAGTCCGTTCCCGAACCCGGGTTGCCGGCGTCGCATGCGGAAATCCAACCGCTGCACCAGCGGGCTGGCCAGGCTTATGTTACTTCTTAATACGGTGGAAGATGGCATGAACATTGATGTTGGATATATGACACATTACACGTAAACTTACATGGACCTTTACTTCAAAGGATGGACATACATATTTTAGGTTTTCAGCAAGCCTTGGACTTTGACTCTTATACAGTCCCTCTTAACTGGTTATCTATAGGTTGGCCTCTCACATTAGTATTGTGTGAGTGCATGTGTGGGTGTGTGTGTGTGTATGTATGGGTTTCTGTATATGTTTGTGTGTGTTGCGGGGGGAGAAGTGTGGCACATTGAATTTTTAATATGGGTATTTGAGGTGGGTGGTTATGTGGGTATAGTGGATGTGAATATTGTGGTGATATTGAGGTAAACTTATGTTCAGGTACATAACATTATGGTGTCATGGCGGCTAGGACTCTGGGCTCATATTTATCGTGGATATTTACTTCCTTCTGCTAGTTTTGTAGTTTGAGTATATACTGTTGTGTTTTTACATTCTGTGCTTATTAGGACACATTACTTGGGAGTTCATGACAGATGTAATTCCTTTTTGGGTAACTATTGTAGGAATTGGTGCAATTGATGGTATATTAGGATTCACGTACATATATTTCATTTTAAGTAGTTACTTTCCCGGGTGGGGAGGGGATTTGATTCCTATGAATTTTTGTTTAGATTCCTTAGACTGTTTCTGTATATGTATTATTTCGGTTCACTGACAATTTATTGAAATCTGTACATATCAGACTGAATAGTCTCAATTTCCTGGGGGTCCTTGACTAGTACCTCTTTGTATCTGGCACTTACACTGACAATTGATATTATCATTCTCCCTGGTGAAGACAGAACAGAATTATTCATTTAGTATCTCTGCTTTTCCCCCATTATCCTCCACCCCTTTCATAAGTCTAACAATCCAAAACTGGACTCCCTACAATGCTGGGTGACTGTTCAGAAACCAGATGTGATAACCTTGGTTGAAACTTGGCTGACTGAGTCCACCTCCAATGCCCAGGTCTCCCTCCCGTGCTACTCCCTACACCGGCTGGACCGGATCGGTAGGAGGGGTGGTGGTTGTGCCATCTATGTTAAAGACACCATCACTGGACTAACCCTTCCTCCCCCTATCCTTGACCATAACGCCCAGGCCCTAACTCTAAAATTATCACCTGACCCCACCAGGGGTCCAATCTACCTGACTGACGCCTACATACCCCCAAAAAACCAAGCGCTGGCACTGGGCCCTGTAATTGATTATCTCTTCTCCCTACCCTGCTCATCTGATCAAATTCTGGTGGGTGATCTGAACGTCAACTGGCTTAGTCCCACATCCTCCACCTCCCATGAGACTTTTGCAGCTATTGATCTTACCCAACTAGTCTCCCAGCCTACTAGAATAAATCCTAGCAGTGGAACCAGCACTCTTCTGGACGTGGTCCTCACCAACCAGGCCATCGCGTCCACAACCTTCAAATCCTCCCAGACTGCCTTAGTGACCACTCCCGGTTCTCTTGACTGGATTACCTCCTGCCTAAGTCCCCTGTTCATACTACTAGTCGTCGACGTCTAAGACCTGGTGGGCTGAAAGGCCTAAAACTCTACCTAGGCTGCACTGATTGGTCCCCGCTATCAAACTCCCCTGACATTGACAAGGCACTTGCCTTCTTTGTCCGAACCTTTAACTCTGCCTGTGACATCTTTGCACCCTTAACCACCCTGAGGTCCAAAGTAAGACACACCCCCTGGGTCACCCCTGCCTTACGCACTCTTCTTAGGCAGCGGGATAACTTATGGCACATCGCTGTTGAAACTGGCCACCCTGCAGACAGACAAGCCTACGCAGCTGCCCGAAATAAGTGTACCTGGGCCATCCGCAAAGCTAAGGCCAATTATTACCAAGCCTCCCTTACCTCCTCATGGGGGAACCCCAGGTCCTTCTGGGACAATGTGAAGCAGCTAACTGGTGGTGCACGCTCCCCTCCACCATCGCTCCTTGACATCAATGGGACTATCTCCTCGGACCCTGCCCTCATTGCTACACACCTCAATAATTCCTTTACAGACCTCAGCTCTGTGCTCCCAGACAATTTCTTCAATCCCCCTCCTCCCATGTCTGCCCCTCCCATCTCTCGCCCTCCTTTCCACCTTCGCTGTGTCACCACTCATGAAGTCAGGCCTTACCTGCTTAAAGCTCTAAAGTGCAATACTATTGGTAATGACTCACTTGACCCCTGTCTCGTCAGGTCTTGGATCAGGTCATCTCGCTTATCACCTGCCTCTTTAATAAGTCCCTCTGCCTTGGGCAATTCCCCTCTGTCTGGAGGGTCGCCACTGTTACCCCTATTCTCAAGGGTGGTGACAGGACACTTGCAGGTAACTTCCGGCCTATTTCTATCCTCTCTCCCCTCTCTAAGGCCTTAGAGAAAATTGTAGCTGCCCAAATTTCAGATTACCTCTCTAAGTATGATGTCATTTGTCCTGAGCAGCATGGGTTCAGGGCCGGTCATAGCACCAATACTGCACTCCTGGAATTTGCTAACTTCCTTCACACCGCATTGGATGCAGGCTTCCTTGCAGGTGCAGTATTTATCGACTTATCAAAAGCCTTTGATACTGTCTCGCATCCTCTCCTATTAGCTACCCTGGCCTGCGTGGGCTTTGCCCCTGGTCAAGTCTCCTGGTGCGCCAGCTACTTGTCCAACCGCTCCCAACGTGTGAAGGTGGGTGCCACTCTTTCCAGCAACTGCCCAATCCGCTCCGGGGTTCCCCAGGGCTCCATCCTCGGTCCTTTACTCTTCTCCCTCTATCTCAACTCCCTGCCCAACGCGTGTGCAGGAAATGTCCTACTCTACGCCGATGACGCAGTACTCTTTGCCTCTCACAGTAACCCTGTCGCACTCCAGAACTCCCTTCAAACTGCCTTCAACTCTGTAGAGACATGGTTCTCTGAGCACCGTCTCGTGATCAACCTTAAGAAAACCAAAACCATGCTCTTTACTCACCCCCAAAATAAGTCTAGCAACTTTCCACTCACTGTCCACTCCACCCATAATCTCCCAGTTGAACTTGTACACTCCTATAAATACCTTGGTATAATCTTTGACTCTGCCCTCTCCTTTCATGACCATATCTCTGCCCTGACCTCTGCCTCCAATGCACGGTTGGGCATCCTCTACCGACACAAAAACTGCCTCCCCACTGACACTCTTCGCCTGGCAGTCACTTCCTCAGTTCTATCCATAATTGACTATGGCCTTCCCATCTATGGCGCGGCAGACCCGACTGCCCTCCGTAAGGTACGCCTTACGCTCAACAAAGCATGCCGACTTATCACCAGTGCCCATCGCCTCACCCACACCTGTCTACTGTACTCCATGGCCACCATACTCAACCTCGATGAACGCCTCATGTTCCAAACCTGCCAACTTACCTTCAAAGCCCTCCATGGTCTCTCCCCTCCTGGCCTAGCTAACTCTGTTCGACGAGCTAATCCCACGGTGTGCACACGCAGCTCCTGCAAAACTGCACTGGTCGTTCGAAGGGCTAGGACCTCCCAGGGCCAAAGGGCTTTCCCCTACAGAGCACCCACTGCATACAACTCCCTCTCTGCCAGCATCACTGAGGCTCCCTCATTGGCGTGTTTTAAATACAGCCTCAGAAGTCACTTGCTCAACTCACACTCCTGCCGCTGCCCCTGACTTCCCCCTCCCCTACCTACTGACAATGTTTTCTGAGCTGCACCCCCCCCAGCCCCCCGCCGCAGGACCTCTATTCAACTCTACTACCCTTAGCTGTCTATTCTGAATTTGATTATCTGAATTTGCTGTTAATACAATGTTACGCTCCTCTATACCTGTAATCTGACTGTACCGTATTGTTGATCTGTACTGCTGACCTGCAACTTGTCTCATGTATGTATGTTCGTTGTCCTTCTTATGACGAGGTACCTTTGTAAATGAGCCTCTGGCTCAAAGGTTGTTAAACTGATGTTAAAATAAATAAATAAATAAATAAATAAATAAATCCCTTCCTTCTTTACCCTTTTCTCACTTATATAGTGAAAGAAAGCCTTCTCCCCCTTCTTAATTCCTTCAGCTATCTGCAGCTCCTTCTGTGCCTTTGCTCGCCTTACTTCCTTACTTGCCTTAATAGCCAACCTTATGTAATTTTCCCTATCCACCTCTCTTGGTATTCCTGAATTTTCTATAGGCCAACCTCTTTTCCCTTACTGCCTTGGCAACCCCAGAACTGAACTAGCTGGGCGCTTTGGCCCTTGTGTTCTTCCCCCTGAGCCTAACTCAGTCATCTGTGGCAACCAGTATTCCTTCCTTAATGATGGACCACCTTTGGTCCACCCCCTTATCTGCCCTGATGCCTGATAGATGGCGTCTTAGCACCTTGCCCATTTTCCTGAAGTTCGCCCTCCTGAAATCCAAGATTTTGGTCTTAGTCGGGATGCTTTCCCTGCCCAACTGGAACCACACTGTACAACGGCCACTTCCACCCTGTGGCTCCCCGACCATCCATTATTTCCTGTACATGCTCCCCATTTTTGAGCACCAGATCAAGAATCGCCTCTGCTCTTGTTGGTTCAGTGATGCCCTGAATCGGGAACCCACTCTGCAATCCTTCTTGGATCACCTGACTCTTGGCACATGTTGTGGATGGTATGCTCCAGTTCACCTTGGGCAGGTTGAATTCCCCCACAATTACCACCTCTCCTTTCCCTGCAGCTTCCAATATTTGTGAAATCAGTTCCCTGTCCCTCTCCTCATCTTGACTAAAAGCACACTTAAGATATTCAAGCTGTCTGACGTCACTTTAATTATGTTCTGAATGCCTGTTTTAAACCAATGAGAATTATTTCTGTTTTTTTCTGCATGTCCTAAGTGTTAATAATATGGGATTTTCTGAATAGCTGTTATTAAGCTTCTGAAACAAGGACTTGCTGGTCTGAAAGCTAAAGCTATTTGTTCTTTTTGTAACATCCTTGTTGGTCCAATAAAAGGTATCAAACCATTTGTTCTGTATTCACTGCAACACAACTGATTCTACCTGTTTTAGACTATGGTAACACAGTGTATCAGTATGCCTGACAGCATCTTTTGGATAAGTCAGATATAAAGTAGCTCTGCTCTGAAACCCTCCCTGCCCGCAGAAGCCCCGAACCCGAGACACACCAGAGACCACCCCACTCCCCTGAGGAGACCAGAGGTCGCGAGGGCCTGCTCTGAAGCCCTCCCTGCCCACAGAAGCCCCGAACCCGAGACACACCAGAGACCACCCCCTCCCCTGAGGAGACCGGAGGTTGCGAGGGCCTGCTCTGAAGCCCTCCCTGCCCATGAAGCCCAGACAAGGACACACAGAGACCACCCCTCCCTGAGGAGACCCGGAGGTCGCGAGGCCTGCTGAAGCCCCTCCCTGCCACATGAAGCCCTGAACCCGAGACACACCAGGTAATTTCTACCTTGATCAGGCTGCTGCCACCATGCGTCCAGCCACCTGGCCTTTTCTAGAAATGGCCTGACTCCCTGCTCACGCATGAATCCCGCCAGAGTAGCACCTCGAAGTTGCTGCCCAGGCTCAAGCGAAGCAGAACTGTTACTTTTGTGCCTGATTTTGAAACTTTAAAACGAACCAGCTAAAACTATTTGCATTTGCCTGTAACTGTATTTAAAAACTGAGAGTCACTGCACACGAGACACACCAGGTAATTTCTACCTTGATCTTTTTTTTTTTTTTTTAACACCCAACTTCTCCATTAGCTCCTTATATTGTTTTGCCACTAGAGGGAGCCTGATTAAGTTTGAACAATTTGCTCCCAATACCTCACTTGTCACATTTTACTGCTCTCTAGTCTCTCTAGTAGCTGTTTTCACTTGGTGATCACCCCCTCATCACCCCCTTTCCAATCGTGG
The DNA here is from genome assembly GCA_016271365.2 of Neoceratodus forsteri. Taxonomy (NCBI): domain Eukaryota; kingdom Metazoa; phylum Chordata; order Ceratodontiformes; family Ceratodontidae; genus Neoceratodus; species Neoceratodus forsteri. The sequence continues at coordinate 1,524,673,451 of CM028131.1, forward strand.
AAAGCTATCCCGCCATTGTGCACTCCCCAGATCAGCCCTCCTCCTCCTCCTGCTCCTGTCAGGCAATGTCCACCCCAATCCTGGGCCTGGCAGCACTGGTCCTCCCCCTGAAATCTCCTGGGCTGCGCATTGCTTCTATGAACATCTGTAGCTTCCTGAAAAAACTGGACTCTCTACACTGCTGGGTGACACTTCATAAACCTGATGTTGTTGCCCTGGTTGAAACTTTAGCTCTCCTCCACTCTAACTCTCATGTCTCTCTCCCGGCTACACTCTCCACCGGTTGGACCGTGTCGGCAGGAGAGGTGGGGGCTGTGTCTTCTATTTGAAGGATTCTCTCATGGGGCTACCACTCCCCCCGCCTGACCTCGACCATAAGGCCCAGGCACTTACTCTAAAGCTGTCCCCTGACCCAGCTAGAGGCCCATTATTCCTAACCGTAGCCTACATACCCCCCAAGAACCAATCCCAGGCCCTGGGCCCACTAATTGACTACCTCACCTCCCTACCCAACTCGTCGGACCGAATCTTGGTGGGCGACTTGAATATAAACTGCTCTGCCCTCGATTCGTCCTCCCACCGTGAGGCTTTCGATTCAATTGACCTAACTCAACTGGTCACACAGCCTACTAGAAAAAACCCTGGGGGACAAGCACCCTCCTGGATGTGGTCCTCACCAACAGGCCAATCCGCATCCACAACATCCAAATCCTCCCTGACTGCCTCAGTGACCACTCCCCTGTGCTTTTCAACTGGGAAACCCCTCGGCCCTCATCCCCGGTCAAAACCACCTCTCGAAGGCGGCTTAGGCCTGGGGGACTCATAGGCCTTAAGCGCTTCCTTGCCCACACTGATTGGTCCCCTCTGACGAGGGCAACCAACATTGACTTGGCCCTGGCCTTCTTTGTAAGCACTTTCAACTTTGCCTGTGATATCTTTGCTCCCATAACTGCTAGGAGGTCCAAAGTGAAACATGCCCCTTGGATCACCCCTGCCCTACTGTGGCAACTTAAGCAACGCGACAATCTTTGGCACCTTGCTGTTGCTACTGGCCGTTCAGCTGACAGGCAGTCCTATGCTGCCGCCCGCAACCAGTGCACCTGGGCCATCCGCAAAGCAAAGGCGGAATACTACCAAGCCTCTCTTACCTCCTCCTGGGGGAACCCCAGGTGCTTCTGGGACAACATCAAGCAACTGAATGGTCACTCCCAGTCCCCCTCTCCTTCTCTTCTCAACATCAATGGTACCGTTTCCTCGACCCTGCCCTCATTGCCACCCACCTCATAACTCCTTTGAAGCCTTAGCTCAGTACTTCCTGGTAACTTTTCAGTCCACCTCCTCCATCTGTACCACCACCCATTGCCGCCCCTCTTTCCACCTGCGTCGTGTCACCATGCAAGAAGCTAGGCCTTACTTGCTAAAAGCCCTAAAAGGTAACACCATCGGTAATGACTCACTTGATCCCTGCCTTTTACGTCAGGTCCTGGATCAGGTCCTCTCACCTATTATGTGCATTTTCAACAAATCACTCTGTCTCGGACAATTCCCCTCTGCCTGAAGATTGCCACAGTTACCCCTGTCCATAAAGGTGGTGACAGGACTCTTCCGGGTAACTACCGACCCATCTCAATCCTCTCCCCCCTCTCTAAGGCGTTAGAGTAAATTGTGACGTCCCAAGTCTCTGACTACCTCTGTAAGTACAATGTTCTCTGCCGTGAACAACACGGGTTCAGAGCAGGTCATAGTACCAATACAGCACTCCTGGAATTTTCCAACTTCCTCCATGCCTCCTTGGACTCTGGTGCCCTGGCTGGTGCTATATTCATTGACCTGTCTAAAGCATTCGATACCGTTTCGCATCCTCTTTTGCTCTCCACCCTCGACCTAATAGGCTTTGCCTCAGGACCTGTTCCTGGTGCACCAGCTATCTCCGCCCGCTCCCAATGTGTGAAAGTCAGCAGTACTCTCTCTGAAACATGCCCCATTCGCTCACAGGGGTGCCAAGGGCTCAATTCTTGGACCCCTACTATTCTCACTCTTTCTTAACTCCCTACCCAGCAGTTGTACGGGTAAGATGCTTCTCTATGCTGATGATGCTGTTCTCGTTGCCTCCCACAATGACCCCATGCTGCTACAGAACTCCCTCCAACTAGTCTTTGACTCTGCAGCTACCTGGTTCACTGAGCACCGACTTATCAACCTTAAGAAAACAAAAACGATGCTCTTCTCCCACCCCCAAAATAAGTACAGCAAGTTTCCCTTAGCTGTCCACTCCACACCCAATCTCGTCATTGACCAGGTGCAGTCCTATAAATATCTTGGTATAACCTTTGACCCTGCACTTTCATTCCATGGACATATATCCCCCTAAATTCTGTGCCAACTCACGGCTGGGCATTCTTTACCGGCACAGAAATGCCTCCCTCCTGATGCCCTCCGCCTGGCTGTCACCTCCTCTGTCATGTCTCTCATTGACTATGGCCTTCCGGTCTATGGCTCAGCAGATCAGACTGCCCTCAACAAGGTTCACCTCACAGTTAATAAGGCCTGCAGACTTATCACTGGTGCTCCCAGACTCACTCACACATGTGAGCTGTACCCCTAGCTACCCTACTCAACCTGGAAGAAGCGACTCATGTATCAGACATGCCAGCTCACCTTTAAAAGCCCTGCGTGGCCTATCCCCATAGGCCTATCCACTCCACTGACCGCACCACCCGACCCTGATCACGCGCGGCTCGTCCAAGAGCTACCCTGAGTTATTCCGAGAGGCAGGACCTCTCAAGGTCAGAGGGCATTCCCTACCGTGCGCCCCACTGGTATAACTCCCTCCCTGCCAGTGTCACAAACTCACTAACCTTAGCTTGCTTTAAGCCCAGGCTCAGAAACTTCCTGCTTAGCTCTGCAAATGCAACTGCCGCTAGCCTAGTGTAAAAAAAAAAAAAAAATATATATACTCTGTTTGACAATGCTCACTGAGCTGCCCCCTTCCTTTCTCTACTAATTCTCCTCCCTATCTCCTCCCTTCTACTCCCACCAGCTCTCCACCGACCATAAGTTTTGCACCTTTTGTTATCTTTTGCTTTGTTGGAGATTGTATTCTATTGTAACAAAATTGTAATTGAACTGTAACTTTTTTGTTTGTAAGTACTGTGTCCCTTGTACTACTGTTTTGATGTCCTCTTTGTGACGAGGTACCTTTGTAAATGAGCCTCTGGCTCAAAGGTTTCTAAAATCTAAACTGATGTTTAACTAAATAAATAAATAAATAAAGTATGACGAACTGGCTCATTTTGTACTACTTTGCCCTTTCAGTACTCATCACTTTGCAGTGTTGAAGAAAATATTCTGGGACTCTTTGAGCCTCAGGGGACAAAAGCAAGGGGCAGTCCTAGCCTATAAATATGTTAGGGGATTGTTACAAGGTGCCCAAGAGTATGTCATGGATAAAGTTAAACACAGATATATTATGAGGGATTTTGAATGTCTAGGCCTAAACACCCAAATTATGGCAAAATGACAAGCTATTATATTCCAAAGAGCTGGAATATGCTGGCCTCAGAAGCCAGGAATATACCAATGTTAGTTTGCTGTAAGAAAGTATTGAATACTGTTAATTACTGAAAAATGTGAACTTTTTGGTAATAGGCCCACTGGTTCTTGTCTTTAATTCTTTGGTAACTGGGCAAGGCCTACTAGGCACAAGGCCTGTTTCCAGGGACAACCTGGGAGAATTGGGGGAGGTTATGTGACTTACATAGAAACATAGTCTTTGACGGCAGATAAGGACCGCTTGGCCCACCTAGTCTGCCCATTTCCCTACCTACAGGATAGGCCACAGATCCTAGTTAGCCAACAGCCTATTTCTTCCTAACCCCCCCAACAAGAATTGCCTTATGTCTGTCCCATGCATTCTTGAATTCTCCCACAGTTTTAGACCCCACAACCTCCTCAGGAAGGCTGTTCCATGCATCCACTACCCTCTCTGTGAAAAAATACTTCCTCACATTGCCCCTGAACCGCCCCCTCTATCTTTAAATTGTGTCCCCTTGTTCTTGCACGTCTCTTTTTCTGAAAGATGCTACCCTCTTGGACTTTGTTGATTCCACTGAGGTACTTAAAAGTTTCTGTCATGTCCCCCCTCTCCCTTCTTTCCTCAAGGGTATACATATTAAGCTCCTTTAGTCTCTCCTCGTACGGCTTCTCTTGCAGACCCTGCACCATTTTAGTTGCCCTCCTCTGGACTGCCTCTATCCTGTCTATGTCCTTGCAGAGATGGGGTCTCCAGAACTGGACGTAGTACTCCAGATGGGGTCTCACTAACTGTCTGTACAGCGGGATGACAACTTCCTGTTTTCTGCTGGTGATGCCTCTCCCTATACATCCCAATATACCCCCAGCTCTCCATACTGCCTTCTCACATTGCTTGCTAACCTTAAGGTCATCTGATATGATTACCCCCAGGTCCCGTTCCTTTTTTGTTGTTGTTACTACTCCCCCATTGTGTAATCTTCCCTGGGTTCTTGTTTCCCATGTGCATTATTTTGCACTTCTTTGCACTGAATCAGGGTTGCTCAGGGTCACGCAGTACACAGGCCGAGGTTGTGGAAATCAAACCCAGGTCTGCTGGATGAACCAACCAAGCTCATGCACAACTGGTTACTGTAACCTCTAGGCTATACTGCTGCCAGTTCATTTTCTAGTAACATATAAAATACTGATGGGTGTATTAACAATTGTATGTAACCACTGTAACACAGCAAAACAAAATGGTTACATTAAATGAACGCTGAAAATAGTTAAAAATGTACGTTACGACCTTCGGTCTTCTTCAGGAAATATCTAAAAGAGAAAAACAGTGTAGAGGGGAGGTAAAATGAGGTTTGTGTGTGTGTGGTTTTGTGTGTGTGTGTGTGTGTGTGTGTGTGTGTGTGTGTAGAGAGAGAGAGAGAAGGGGAAGCCCAGGGAGAAGAAGTGATAAATGGCAAGATTAAGAGATAATTCTGTGAAACAAAAAGGTGATGATGGGAAGGATAAAGCATAATAGGAGTGAAAGAGCTAGGGAAGTTCCCAGGTGGGGACTAATTAACAGGGCCTAGTAAGAAGGCTACAGTAAAAGGTGACAAATGTGTGGGAAGGAGACAGAGATGGAGACTTAAGCTGAAAATGAAAATTAAATTCAATGTGTACAGATACAAATAGACTTTAGGGAAAATAAGGGGTGGCTGAAAGATGTTAGTGGGAAATAAGTCTATCATTTAAACCAGAGGGCTGCTGGGAGCCAAGGCGGATGATCAGCTTGGCTTCCATGTTTTTTCTATGGTCAGGATCCCAGAAGCCCTGCTGAAGGACACAAACAGAAAGATCATTGACACTGTGGTCCCTGGAGATAAAGTGGGATACAGTGGGTTTAGCAGTGTCACCATTCCTGACTGCTCTGTAATGTTCCCTGAAACGGTCAGCAAGACGCCTACCAGTCTCTCCGATGTAAATAGCTGTACACTTCCTGCAAAGAATACAATAATGTAATACAGGACAGCTTTGTAAACACGTCCTCCCTCAGCCTAATAGCTATATCCTGTTTAAAAATAAATGGTTTAACTACTACACGTGGCTTAAAAAACTGATGTTAACCTCTGTGTTCCATCACAGGTTTCCATTGAAAACCATTAGAGCAAAGCACAGAACAAATACTTTTTTGTATGATATAATGACCATTACTGTTTGAATTTGTCATAGATTAATGAATTTATTTTCCTGTAAATAGAACGTCATATGAATCAAACCACCGTTTTTATTTCTGAATGTTGTGGAGGCCACGTACAGTACAGTAATAACATTTGTTTTGAAGAAAAAAAAGCACCTAACAGGTGACAGACAATGGCTCTTTAGGTCAGAGAGTTGTCCAAACAATCCAATAACTCAAGACTAACACAGAATCACATGGTGTAGGAAAACGAAGCATTCTGGTAAAAGTAGTTATCTGAATAATGCTGTGCCATTTGTTGCAGAGTGAAAAATCCTCAGTTCCCAGCAGCACTTTTTCTGCAAATAGTTCCTGAATTTACTGCTGTGTGATCATATGGATCTCTATACATTTCATAACATTGCATTAGAGTTGCTCACAGGCCACCTCTTAATGAGTTGCTGTCCTTTACAGGTGGCAGAGTAGGGTAAGTCACCTTTTCCTGTTTTGGCCACACCCACTAGACGTATAACAAAATGTCTGCTTTCAGCTTCAGTGAAAAATGACTTACAGATTCAGCACAGTTCTCCTTTAACAAATATAGTAAGCAGCCCTCGAGATACTTTGTCATTGTCACAAGCTGTTAAGATGTTATAGGTAAAAGAGATGATTGCTGTATATTAACTTGTGTTGTGGCATTTGTTTTTAAACCAGATTGAGAACTGATCAGTGAGAATGAATCCGCTGAATATGTGATATTTTTTTTGTTTGGTTTTGTCTGGAGTACAGTAGGCCTATAGTTACATAGTTCTGTGCCAAAAGCAGTCTTCAGTAATGGAACAATTGCTGTCTTCCAATCAAAGGGAAGTTTACCTAATTCCACATTGAAACTGAATACGCATGTTATTGTAACCCCTAGGTGGTGCTATCACAAGGGCTACTACCCCTGTCTGCTTGGCTAGTAGCAGGTTAAGGGGCCTGAGTTCTGAAATGGGTGCCTTCACCCGGAGGTCAGGGTTGGTAGTGGTCAAGCTAACCTGGGCACAGCCCTCCAGGACACTGTAACCCCCCTCTTTCCCCTCTAGTGGCCTGAGCATTGTACAATAATCACTTTCACAATACCCCTGGTACACCACATAAGTACCCACACTGTTTGCACTTACCACCAGGGCTGGTTCCTCTGGCTCGATCCTGGGGACCCCCTGTAAAACAAGGTTATGCACAGTAAATAGCAACAGTACAGTACTTTGAGCACAAACTGGAACCACAGTCAGACTACATGCAGAAAAAGTTAGATCTGATTTATTCAGGGGACTTGAACAAGGGAGGGGCAAAATCAGGTTAATTAGCTCAAAGGTTATATCAATCAAGCAGTTATGCATGCGCTTTGAGTTCCCCCACACAGTCCACCTCTGGGTACCCAGGTGGAGAAGAGATGGACTATCCAGGACAGTTGCCAGGGGTTGCAGCTGATTGGGGCCCTGTGATGAAAAACACAACATGCACAGTACACAATATTTGTAATCTGGAGCTAGAGGGCTCAGTTCTTAAAGCAAATGAAACAAGACAATCAGATGACACACTCGGATTAAACTGTTGTTGCAGGGAGCTACGCTGGTATTTACTCATAATACCCAAGACTGGACATAGGCTAGATGAAAATTGAGACTGCAGGTGGTTTATCTGGAATGCCAGGAGGGGCAGGGCCCACACGAGTCGCAGAGGCATCGTTCCTGTTCAAGCATGGAGCAGGGGGCTGATCCCCAGGCAGGTCTCTCGTCGATGGCTTCTCTGTGCAGTTGGTAGTCTGGCAAGGCCCAGACCGCATGGAGACAAATTCGGATGCAGTCCGTTTTGGCCTGGATACAGCTTCCAGCAAGCAGAACACAGTTCACACAGTGGGGAACTAACTCACAACCCACTAGTAGCTCATAGCACATTTACATGTACGGGAATTCTACTGTACCAGGTAAAGCGCTCCTCGGTCACAGTCGCAAAGTCTCTGCACAAACCAGGAGCTTAGGTGTAGCTGGAACTCCTGACAGGCCGATCGCATTCAGCAAACTCTTCGGACTTCTTCAGGTTGAGTCTGGCCCACTTCAGTAGCTTACTTTAGTCACACAAACTTTGATTTAGTCCACAATAATTCTCTTCTCTCCCTCTCAGGAGCAGCAGGCAGACATGAAAGCTACACTCAGCCCTTTCACAGTTTTCCCATGCGAGTCCACTCAGGATTGCTGCCCAAAATTACTTCAGCTCCTCTCATTTCACTTCCCAGCTCAGAACTAACTGAAAACTGCAAGCAGCCTGGGACTTCCCCAAGATCCAAATTATTTGGTTGGCTGATTTGGCTGTCAGTCAAAGCAGGAGCTCCCCCTTCAGTTGCAAAAAAGGCGCAACAAAGCTCCAAACTACAGTTCCTACAGATTTTGAATTCAGACAGCTCTTGTAGTCTGGCTACATTTTAGGTCCCACCAGAACAGATTGGACCATTTTGCAGTCCTGGACCAAGATAATGGAGACAAACAAAACAGTCCTTGCTATAAAGAAGGTAGGTTAGACAAACTACATTGTCATTATCACTCTAAATGATTTTCAGCAAATAGTTGCATCTTTCAACAGAGCTACCTCTCAGATTACTTATGCTGCAATCAGGCAGCTCTTAAAGGGACAGTACACAGAGGCTATACAGGCTCTGGTAATCACATTTAAACTACTAAAACGCAGCACACCAGCCTGGCAGTGAGCATTTAGGCAAGCTCAAGGAATACTTTTTGGGAACCTCCATTTGTAGGGGGGTTACATTATGGATAAACAATGACCAGAGAGGCCAGGTTGAGTTTTGGCACCATTTCAGATAGTTTTAAGACATTAGTTTTCTGAAGCAACTTCATTACAGCATTTCATGAACATTTTCCTTATTCAAAACAAGCTCCATCACAGTTTAGATTACTGTACTGTTCTCCTAAGTGCCATGGGCCTTTAAAACTGGCAAATGGTGATATATCAAAAGCTTTCCGTAAATCAGTATGTGAAAGCTGAACAGATTTGCAGTGTACACCTGCTCGTCAGGGTTGTGGAAGTTACTTTTACAAAGTAATCGGCTGCAGGTTACTACTTACTATCAATCGACAATTAGTTATTTATTACTTCTATATCTAGTAATTAGGGACTCTTTTAACATTACAGTACTTTTGATAACTTTTGCTGAAAGTTTTTTGGAGCATCCCCACCCCTGCCTTTAGCAGCAACACTCTCTCTTTGTCCTCTCCTAGAGTGGACCATGTTTGTAGGATACACTTGTTCTCTCACAATGACTCCCCCCACCCAATATGGTAGCAGGCCGCCAGCATGCTCTCCCCTTTTTCTCCTTGATGTGATACACTATAGTGCTGACCAGCAGCAAGAATTCCGCTTGCCCCCACCTCAGCTAGTACATCTGCTAGCTTTAACCACACTAAATATAGTATAACCCACCCCCACCCATCTGAGCCCACCAGCCTGCCCACCCAGCACCCAGTATAAACACCCCTATTGTGGCACCCAAAGTACCTGGAAAATTATTTCTAATGTCTAACTCAGGCAAAGATCCTCATCCTCCTGTTCTCCCTGCTGGTATCTCATTCCAGTAGTGCTTTTTGCAATCAAACAGAGCACTGCTGGGATTACATACTGGTGTTCAGGCCTGGCACTGAGACCAGGAGGATGAGACTCTTCACCTTGTGTTGGACATTTGAAATGATTTTAAAGGTACTCTGTGTGCCACAAGAGAGGTGCTTGTGTTGGGGAGGAAGGGTAGGGGGGGACTCAGATGGCTGGGGGTTGGGTTTCACTATATTGAAAGTGGATGGGGTGCACTCTCAGGAGTTGATTCGGGAGGTAAGTGGGTGGGATAATCTCAGGCGATTGTTGGGTCAGGTGGGTAGGGGTTCTGAGGGGAAGTGATAGAGTAAATAAATTACATTAACTCATTACTTGCCAATAAATGTAATATTGCAACTGATCAATATTAAATTGTGTTCAAGTCATCCATTACTATTAGTTTCATTAAATTGTAAGTTTGATTATAGTAACACGTTCTTTGTAACCCAACACTATCGATTACTATACTATATGTCATACCATCTTTAGCGGTACACCTACATATATGACTTTAATGGAAATGTACATCTACAAGGAAGTTGTCCATCTTACAGCTCAAGGAGAACTGTTTCAGGTAAGCTATTATGGCCAGCCCTGTAACTTTTGTAGGGCCAGAAATGTAAAACACTTTGTTCCTGTTCCTTTTACAGCTAAAGTCATCTGCCACTGAGAGGAATTACAGATATATAATACTGTCAGTAATTTCTTTAGAAACACAAGATTTCCTGTCTTCCTTCAGTTCTTGACAGCATGTTTGAAAATTTGTGCTGATGACATTTTTCAGGTAGCAGTACTTCTGTAATCTTGCAAACTTTGTACAGTCACTGTTTCATGGACTGCCACCAGTTGCCAAAATCTTCTGTGATGCTGTTGCTCTTGGCATAATGTTTTGTGACACTGCCATTTGATGAGACTTGGTTTATGCCAGGACTGGTGTGTATCAATTTTCTTCTGCTAGTATCATTCTAAATAATTTTTGTGCCAGTACTATTTTCCAACTTCCGTTTTTTTTAACTGATGCAGCATTTTTTTTTTTGTAGTTTGTTGTGTTGATGGTGGGGCCATTTTGGTACACACATGCATAGACAGTATTGGCAGATAAGGGCCTATGGCCCACCCAGTCTGCCCATTTGAGCTTGTAAGTTCAGTTTATGTTTTCCTAGAAGTCTGTTGCCCCTTACCCCTGACCTCCAGAATTCCTTTATGTCTACCCCATACATTCTTAAATCCCGTGATTGTTTCAGCCCCCACCACTTCCTCTGGCAGGGTGTTCCACTTGTCCACCACCAGTTGTGTGAAGAAACTCTTCCTCATGTTTCCTCTGAATCGTCCTCCCTCCAGCTTCATCCCATGCCCTCTAGTCCTGGAACATCTTTTTCGCTTAAAAATAGTGTATTCCTGCACCCTGTTCCTCCTTGTAAGATACTTGCATGTCTCTATCATATCCCCTCTCTCTCCCTCCTCTCCTCCAGGGAGTACATGTTCAGTTCCTTCAACCTGTCCTCATAGGACTTGTGATGCAATCCATGTACCATCTTTGTTGCCCTCCTCTGAACCTTCTCCACCCTATGTCCTTACGTAGGTAAGGTCTCCAGAACTGTACACTGTACTCCAGGTGGGGCCTCACTAGTTTCTTGCATAGTGGAATTATGACCTCCCTTTTCCTGCTGGTGATGCCCCTGCCTATGCATCCCAGCATCCTATTTGCTTTATCTGCTGCCTTGTCACACTGTTTCCCTACCTTGAGGTCATCAGAGATGATTACCCCAAGATCCCTTTCCTGCTTGGTGCATGCTATATCCTCACCCCCCAACTGATATATTGTGCCAGGGTTTTTGTGCCCCATATGCATTATCTTGCACTTCTTTGCATTAAATTTCAACTGCTAAACCCCTGACCATTCTTTAAGTTTCTGCAGGTCCCTTCTCATTCTGTCTACACCCTCTGGTGTGTCTACTCTGTTACAGAGCTTTGTGTCATCAGCAAACAGTGAAATTCTGCCTTCTAGGTCCTGCGCAATGTCACTGATGAAGATGTTGAATAGGACCGGTCCCAGCACTGATCCCTGTGGTACCCCACTGGTAGGTTTTTTTTGCCAACACCATTTTGTGTGATGTTTTGCACTGTCATGGGAGCAGGTTTTCATAATTCTTAATGCTAGTACCATTCTGCATACTTTTTAATAGCTACAACTGTAAAAAAAAAATTTACACAGTATGATGCCACTACAAAAATATACACATTTTGCAAAAAAAAAAAAAATATTGAAAAAATGTGCAACATAGTACATACAGAAATGGTGCACAAAACTGCAGCTTTGGAAAATATATAAAAAATGATGCACAAAATTATAGAAAATGGCATAGGCATGAAAACATCTCATAAAATAGAGATGGCGCAAACCATTATTTAAAGCAACAGTACCAAAAATCTTTTGGGAAACTGATGACAGCGCAAATCATTTTTCAAAATGGTGCAAAATTTCATTCATTGACATAATGGCTGCATAGTGTTTTTAAGATCACAGGAGTGCACGAAAATGTACCATAACTGACAACATAAAATGCATCCACCATATCAACCACTCAATGAAGTGCACTAAAATCCCATCAGTGGTGGTCAGCCTAGACGCTGAAAAGGCCTTCGATAGGGTCTCATGGCCCTTCCTGTACTCTGTGCTGGATAAAATGAGGATTCCCCTGCCCCTCATTAGGGTCATCTGAAACATGTATGCCGCCCCCATGGCATGTGTCAGAGTAGGAGGACATCACTCGCAATACTTCTGCTTATTCAGAGAAACCAGGCAGGGGTGCCCATCATCACCTCTATTATTTGCCATATTCATGGAACCCCTAGCACAACGTATCTGGGAGGCTGAGAACCTCACTGGGATCCCCATGGGAGGTACAGAACACCGGATCGCCCTTTATGTGGACAATGTCCTACTACACCCTGAAGCAACACTACCACAGTTCAAACTGGTACTGGATGACGTTGGCCAAGTCTCTGGGTACAAATTAAATATCACCAAAACCGAAGTTCTAACATTCCACTATGCCCCCTTCCAGATGGTCCAAACCATATTCCCCTGTAACTGGCACCTAAGTTAAAATACTTAGGGATATACTTATCACACACTCTTGGCACAGCCTTTAAGAATAACATTATTCCCTTTACCATCCAATTAAAAACCAACCTTACAAGCTGGAATGCACTACCTCTAAGCCTCTCCAGAAGGGTAGACCTCATATGGATGGTCACCCTACCCAGCGCCCTATACCTTTTTCAAAACATCCCAATCTCCCTGAAGCAACAAACATCCTAGGAATTGAACAAGATCATTTCCAGATTTATATGGGCAGGACAATGGCCAAGGGTCCACCTGAAGCTCGTATCACTACCCAAGGCACTGGGAGGCCTAGCCCTCCCAGACCTACAACTCTGCTGTCAGGCAGCCCATCTTACTTACATCACTGCGAGACAAATAACACACTCTAACCCACACTGGGCATGGATTGAACAATCCCTTATACCAAATAATGAATACTACTGTGCCCTCTGTCAGGTAGAGACTGTTCCATCCCCATGACCCTCCCCAGCCCCCGTGATACGTAACTACATAACAATATGGACAACCATCAGGAAAAAAATGCACCTGACCCCTTTTCTTGCCTTGATCTGCTCGATAACCCACCTCTCAGATTTCCTTCCTAACAGATTGGACCATGGCTTCCAGAAAATGGGAAGGGTATGGGCTATGATACCTATCCCAAATTACAACACCGGGGCTGCTCTGGTCCTTTGGGGAGGTGCAGAGGAGATTTGGACTACCCCATAGGGATTTTTACAGGTTCTTACAGCCGAGGCACTTCTATGAATCCCTACCCAGAGGGGTAAGCTCCCCTGAATGACACCCCCCACTGATCACCAAAATAATGTAACTAAACACCACCCCGGCCAGGGACACCTCATTTCCTCCTTCTACCAATTCCTCGTAACCACACAGGAATACCTCACAGAACACATCCGTTTGTAATGGCAGGAGGAATCAGAAATACCCTTTACAATAACTGACTGGTAGCTTCCATCTCAACTTACTGCGAGGGTTACCAGCTCCCTTCAGTGGCATGAATATGCCTGGAAAAACCTGGTCCGATGCTTCAGAACCCCAGTCACCACTGGACACTACACCCCTGATGGATTAACCTCCTGCTGGTGCCTGTGCAGTGAGGAAAAAGCTCACCACATACACATTATGTTCACATGCCCCAAACTAAAGCCATTCCTCCACACAGTCCAGTCCGAACTCCCGGAGCTAGTGGGCAGACCGGTGTCCCTGACTAAGCAGATGTACATTCTCCTACAACTCCCTCGGGAACTAAGAGACCCCAACTCCAGATACCTAATAACCATTCTCATAACAGCTGCTAAGAACGCCACCACTGAAGCCTGGCTTACCACCAAAACCCCAACCGTACAAGACTGGTGGCTTATCACCAAGCAAATATACTAAATGGAAAAAATTACCTACAAACTCAATGACTCTGAGGAGAAGTACAACTCTAGATGGACGGGATGGCTCCTGTACTACATGATAAAGGATGGATCATTCATCCCATAGGTCCCCTGCTGACCGGGGGGGGGCTGCTGGGCCTGTGGTCCCCTCTCCCACATGCCTGGAGCACCCCATTCCAAATCCTGGGGAGTGATACCTGGCCAGATGCACCAATAGGAATCACTATCCTGGAGGATGATATAAAGCTCAACTCAAGCACCCTGACATAATTAATAGGTTGAGCAACCAATTGCATAAAAATAGAATAATGGATAGCTCACTGGGTATTACTGATGAGTAATACCATCGAGAGGTTCTGGACACGTAGGAACCTCGAGAGCAAAGCTTGAGAGGTTACAGTGTCCAGAACTTCTTGATGGTATTACTCACCAGTAATACCCAGTGAGCTATCCTTTATTTTTTTTTAATATATGGATGCAAGATGTTTTTTCTCCGTGTACTTTTGTTATGGGCGGTCGGCTGTTCAGTGAAGGACTGTCTGAGTTCTAGCCGACCGCTGCAGTTTCTCTTGGTGTGTGCCTCTTTCTCCCTCCCATCCCTGCCGCTCACAGGCTCAAACGGACTGTTTAGCTTTACTCCTACCTTTTGCCTTCTTGAAGGAGCACAAGATCTGCCACATAAATCCTTTTGTGATATTTTTTGAAAAAGAAAAAAAACTGGAAGTAACATGAACATTTAATGCTCTCGCTAAGCAAGAGACTGCCGCCATGTTTTTAAAAGGTGTTTTGGCCACCCACAGACAGAAAACGGCCAATGAATAGCCACATTGTGACTGTGAATGTTTGATTGACATTTGGCAGGATCGGAGGCAGTATAGCGCAGTGGGTTAAGGCTCTGAGCTGCAGATCTGGAGACCTGGGTTTGAATCCCACAGCCACCAAGTGCACACTGTGTGATTCTGAGCAAGTCACTTAACTTCCTTGTGGTCCCAGGTTGCATCTGGAAGCGAGTTTCGGCTCATTGCGCTACTCCTGGTTAAGCAATGTTCCCTTTAATGATTTCAGCAGTTGTGTGCTTGCACTGTTGACCTTCACTGATAATACTATTGTTCAAGTCCCAAACAATACTATTACAGGACCTGAAAGATAATATTATCACTTCGGGAGTAATAGTATTACTGAGCAAAAATGTTGTATGCTTTAGTAGACTATTAAATTCATGATCCATATATCAAATAACAATTGTAACTACTAGTGCCTGCCTATTATCACTGAGGCAGAATTAGCTTCCACCTGTTGGGATCCACCCAAATAAACTCACCAGTACTGCTGTAATGTAAGGGGGGCTATCTTGATATAACTATTGAACTGCATAGCCAACCACACAAGCTATTAATTGTAACAAATAATGAATGACTGCTATTGATGATGTTGCATTGACCCTTCCCTGTTGAGTTCTCCCAATCAAACTTACCGGTATTGCTGAAATGTAAACCAGTGTTTCTGTCAACTGTATTGTTTTAAAATACAATAAAGATATTTTAAAAAAAAAAAAATCACAGGAGTGTACATGCCAGAAAATGTCATAAGCACAAGTCACTAAAAAGGGGCCGGCCCGGTGGCGCAGAGGGCTGAGGCGCTGGACGCCTTGCCTCATGCCACGCCAGCAACCCAGGTTCAGGAATGATCTCGGGTCGTTGGAGAGCTGGCACAGGGGAGGGAGGGAAGGAGCGGGATTGAGCAGCCGAAAGGCAGCTCTCCTCTTCTGGGGTGGTTGTCTGTCTTTCCCGTAGTTCCGCTCCCATCGGGTGGAGGTCCAGTGGGATACATTGGAAAGAGGGGGTGGTGGCGATTGCCAGGGTTGGGGTGGAAGGGGCTGAGCCGGTACCAGGCGTACATGTGCACCTCCACGCACACGCACGTGCGTGTCTTCTGGGGTCCCGGGTCGGGGCGAAAACCTGGGGGGAGCACATAAAAATCTAAATAAAAAGTTACTAAAAAGGACATTTGGAGCTATGGGGATTAGGAAACTTTCATTTAGAATTACTGAAAGCACTAATACCTCTATATTTTCCCTACATAATGCCTGTTACTGTTTTTGGAGATTTAGCAACTAGACGAGGCCTGCTGCTGTAAAAGGAGGAGGAACTCAATTTGTTATATTTTTGGCTCTATAAGAGTTACAGATTTGGTCAATAGTTATTTAAACAGTGTTTCCTCGGCTACAATAATTAATTGTTCCTTGTTGCTGGACTTTCCTCCTTAACTGAGAAGAGTCCAGGCCTTTAAATGAATGGGTCCACAACGTCTGTTTACTTGGCTATAAAGATGAAGCAGATGTAACCCCCTTGTTACCCGGGGTTACTAGAGTCCCAGTAAGACTTAGTGGTAGGCAGGGAAGGCAGCTTGTGAAACTCCAGTTAAATGTGTTTCACATTGTCTCACTCTGTTCTCAGTCTCAGCTGAGACTGAGGGATGACATCACCAATAGAACTTTCGCAGCTGCATGAGCCACATTGGAATCTGCAGCAAAGGGAGTTAGATAGAACATTGGGAGTTTTGAAGTCAGTCTTCAGTTGGTCTTCAGTGAGTGTGTGAGAAGTAGGGAGCTTGCTGTTAAAGCAATTCAGTGAAGGCTCTAGGAGCCTCAGCCCTGACAGAGGGCTACTTTTAAGTAATATGGTGTGTGTCTCCACCTTAAAGAGAGACACAGAAGAGTACTGAAGTGGTGGAGACCGCTGTTTTCCGGTCTCAGTGCCACCTCCCTGGGATGAGAAGGATTCCCTGCAGATTTCTCGGGCAACCCCCTAGTTATGCGTGTGGAGGAAAAGCTGCCTGTTCTTTCCAGTATTTATTTGGGAGAAAAGAAGATTTGTGAGTCGCCTGTGGGGCACCTGCAACGTAAGGGTGAGTGTCTGCTCTGGCTAAAAGGGCCTATGTTTTAACCCTGGGACTTGTGTGACAATGTGGGGATTGAGCTACTAAATATTGGGAAGCCTAGAGAAATGGGCTAAGCAAAGTAAAAGTAGTTTGAAGTTCCAGAGTTTGTTGGGATGCAAATAATTTGTAGAGGTGATATGACGGACGTCTACCCTTAATCTACATTTAAAAGTTCAGTACAGGAATTGTTCAGTTTCCAGAGAAATGGCCGGGTATGGGCTGTGGGAGCTGGAGGTGGGTGGCCCCCCATCTTTAGTGACCAGGTCCACCTCTACGGATTTCTTCTGTGGATTTCTACTTTGCCTCAGGCACTTGGCCAGTGATGGGGGAAGTACCCAGACGTGGGATTGTAAGGAAAATTCTCTCTAAGAGTTGCAGACTCTAGTGTGGTTTGGGGAGCCACAACAGGATAATTGATTCATTCCTGAAATGGACTGCGGATCAAGTGGCCGGCGGGGGAGCCAGGTCTTTGGGGAAAACCCAAGTGTGTACAAGTCTGGCTGTGTACCCAAAGCTGCGTGCAAGTCCGGGCTGTGTGCCTGGTGGATTTAGAGCCTGAGGGCTGGAAATAGTGATAAAGTGTTCTGTTGTCTCTAATCTGCATTACCAGGAAATGTAGCCCCATGGGGGTCCGTCTATGCTTTGTTTGTTCAGCTTGGATGTGAATAAAAGCCACACTGAAGAATCCCATTCCTGGTTCTGGACATTGCAGTTATTGCTTCCTGTGTTTGGATTTACTTGGGTGCCCCTATGCAGAGTAGCCAAACCTAGGTCCCCTGTGCCGAGTAACCTCATCCTCCCCGAACCCAGTCCCCACCAGGTACTACTGTCAGCTTCAACAGCATGCCACCTGTCGCTTTGGCAAAAGGCAGGGGTGAGGGGTTACAAAAATGGAGGCACCGCTTTGGATTTTGTTCTGGGAGGAAGGTGCTTGGGCAGGGGGGGGCTAGCGTTTTGGCTATCTGGCAGTGGGTAGCCCAAAAAGCTGAAGCAATTTCCCTAGTGTGTTGCTGTGTGCTGTGGATCTTGTGCTGCTGTTTAAAATTGCCAACTGTTTACCAAGGAGCAGTAAAGCCAAAGAGTGTGCCCTTGTCCTGCTTCAGATAGTTTACAGCGTTTGAAATGCTTTTAAAAATGAACTGTGGTAAACAAAAGTGTGGAAGACTAGGGGTAGCAGCAGGAAAATTGTGCCCTGGACATTTGAAATGCTTTTAAAATAAACTGTGGTAAAGAAAAGTGTGGAAGACTAGGGGTGGCAACAGGAAAATTGTGGTCTGGACGTTTGAAATGCTTTTAAAATAAACTGTGGTAAAGAAAAGTGTGGAAGACTAGGGGTAGCAACAGGAAAATTGTGCCCTGGATGTTGGAAATGCTTTTTGAATGATAAGAGAGACTGCAGTGTAAATGGCTATGTTAAATGGCTGAAATGGGCTCCCGCCGTGGAGTCAGTTGGGGGGGGGGGCGGAGTTGCATTCTGCAGTTTAAATTTGCCTGCTCAACGATCGCCGTGAGGAGAAGAGCCCTCGCGAGGAAGAAGAGGCTCATTTGCATGGCGTCGTGTGGTTGGTCAGGCTGCAATCAGTCCCGCCCCTCAGCCAGCTCTACAGAGACTGCCCAAGCATTCGAGAGGGAGTGTGAGTGGAGTGCGTGTACTGGCAGTGGAGGAGCGTCGCGAGAGTTAAAATTGCTGTAAACTTGTCAAAAATTAGACTTTCTTGTTTAAAATCGGGCTCAGCCTGCTAATCGATCGTTGAAATTGCAGAAGTGGTGGTCGAGAAGACGATCGGTAGGACTGCCCGCCCGTTTCTGTTCTGAGGCCTCCAAGAACTGGCTGCAGGCCGTTTTTCTCCATCACAGCAAACTGCTACTGATAACAGTAAGTAACCACCTTAAAACTGCTCAAACAGTGATTTTCAGCCCTATGCCATGTAAATGTGTGTGCAGCAGTGTAGTCGCTTTGCAAGTAACGACTGTGTCAAGTCCTGCCAGCAAGTGCAAGTCTGTTAAGCCATTGACTGTGTGCATAGTAATAAATTCAGCCTCAGTTTAAAGTTTGAAGCCAGAGAGAGACTGTGGGTTGTAGCCAAAGTGCAGCACTAGTTATACAGGCAATCCTGTGCTAAAAACCTGAAGCTTTAAGGGACTGTGAATAAAAGAAATGTTTCCAGCATGTGAAAAGTCCGTGGAAAATCCTGTAAATGTGTTTAAGGCAAGAATAGAGCAAGTTGTGCAGTTTGAGTAAAAGTTATCAGTAGCTGGTGTAAATCGGGTGCGCAGTGGCTTGACCCAGATTCTAAATGTTGATGCACAGGAGTGCTGCCGCCGCCATTACAGGGTGGGGTGGTAAAGTAAACACAGCAGCACAGGAGCCATTTTAAAGCTACAGAGTGTGTTCATTAAAGTGGGACTTTCAGTTACAGTGAACTTTTGTTTATTTTTCTACAGTTATGGCCTCAGGACCAGCTCGTTACCCGGATCATGCCCGGGTTGCAGTAACAGCAGCAGTGAATAGACTGAGGAATATTGAAAAGTGCTGCTATGGAGGGCAACTGCCTCCTCATGTGGCGATTCCTGATTTTCCAGTGCATGTATGTCAAATATGCTTGACAGCTGGAAGGGACGTCTTCATGATTCCTCACTGTGCTGGATGCCTAGAAAAATATGGCTTGTATAAAGCGCCTCAAATTCGGTTGGCTCCCACATGGACAAAGGTTCAGGAATCTGCAGTTGGCAGCACACAGCACAGGCAGAGCCTGTGGAGGAAGGCCCCTAGGAGGAGTGTGGCACAAAGCTAGAGGATGCAGAGTTAGAGACAGAACCCGGAGTTGAAGTCTCGGATGCTGGATCCCAGAAAGAAAGTTCGGATAAGGCATCAATCGACCCCTGGGGGGGGCTGGCCCAAGTCTCTTAGACGAAGATGAGTTGTGGGAGGCATTTATTTATTTATTAGAACATCAGTTTAACAACCTTTGAGCCAGAGGCTCATTTACAAAGGTGCCTCGTTGCCTTTGAGTGGGAGGTGTCGACCTCTGTGCCAATTGATGAGTGGATAGTCTCAGGAGTGAGGACGACTGCTCACTCCTGGGCACAGATCCTCAGTGAAGAGGAAGATGAGGGGGAACCTATGTGGCCTTGTGAAAAAGGAACTGGTACACAGCCTCAAGATCTTGCCTCGGAGGAATGTTTGGAAGAAAGTGGTGATGCCACTGCCTTGGCTTTACAGGAGGAAGAAGTCAGGGATCCGTTTCTAATTTCTTTAAGGATGCGAAGCTGACAGAACCAGGACTGGCCACCCCCAAGCCAGGCCAGCGGTCTCAGATTGACCAACGCAAGTAAAGAGGAGAGACTGGTTCGTAGGAAGGCCAATGAGATCTATGGTATGACCTTTCCTACCTTTCCTCAGAAAGTCTGGGAGGAGATTGAGAACTGCAGGAAATCCTGGATCTGGGATGAAGCAATGAAAAGTGTGCATCCTGGGGCCAACAAGCATGTAAAGAATGGACTGTTCCACGAAAAGTATACCCAGTGGAAGAGAGGCAGGACACTGTTTATAGACAGAGTGAGAATAGTGGAAGGAGAGGGACGTGAAATCTCCCACTGTGTGAATTATGTGCGCCCAGATGGGGTAATAATTCAAGCTCCTAACCCCCGGTACTATTGGCCTCAGTGCAAGGACCTCTCAGCAAATGTGCCCGTGCCTACAAAATGGAGAGCCGAGCAATGGTAGTCAATACTGCCTCACCAGACTGTGAAGTGCCTTTATTGATGCGCCAATATGGACATCCAGGACTCTGGTGCCCCACATTCATCAGTCTACAATGTACTGGCCATTCCAGAAACCATCGACTGGCCCACCAGATGACTTCAGATCCAGTGAGGACACCATTCCAGCTGTATCCTGTTCATCGCCTGGTAATCGGATGACGTCGGACCAGCTGTTTTCTTTTTGTTCCTGTTCTAAGGTTCCATCTCCAGAGATGACATCAGCCCAGCTGTTCCCAGATGTGCCTTCCTGTGGTTCCCGGAAGATGTCCGCCCAGCTGTATCGGAAGAAATGCTGCCAGGGAGAGTCTTTGTCAGAGGTGCAGGTCGGTCCCAAAATTTCGTACTACAAGTGGCTGGTAAGTCCGAACTTTTCTATCTTTATGACATTGCAGTACACACCCTACACTAGCAGACTTCATAATGTGTGAACTGTCCTTAAAGACGCTCCCCTTCGGGACTTTGGCCTGTTAGAACTGTGCTTCACCGGGCTCCGGCCCAGGAGAGACTCTTTATTGGACTAGCCTTCAGGCATTGTGGTCACTAGTTGGGACTTTTAGGGCACTCCCTGCCCCCCAAAATGTGTATTGTAAATAATGTTGTTGTTTTCTAATGTAAATACTGTTTTTCTACCTTCTTTTTCTAAAAAAATCTTTTTGGGATTTTTCAGTGTTTTGATGGTAGGGGTCTAGATAGACTGTGTATGCAGATTAGGAGTGTCTGTTGTCTTTCTTTTTCTTACAGGTGTTCCTGGGAAGACAGAAGAGAAGACAAGAAGAGGAGGAGGAGGGGGGGCTCATGGGAGTTCCTCATCAGTGCTTTAGTGTGTTTAGAAATTTAAAGTACTGTGTTGTTATGGTTGATGTTACTGTATTAACCCTTTCCTTCCACAGGTGTGGTTGAGGGGGTAGGGAGGAGGCAGTAATGTGGTATTTTAATGGTGTGTGGTTGCAGGTTGCCCAAGGTCGGGGAGGTCCCCGGGTTGTTTTTGTTTTGAGGGTATTAGGTTAAAGGCAGATAGGTTTTCCCTTGAGGGTTAGGGGGGATAGACAGGCTATGGCCCTGACCTGCGGTAGGGACCACAGTGCTGATCTATCAGGGCTATGCTCTGGATGGTTCTACCAGAGCCACTGGATGTCCATAGTAAGTGGATAGAGTAGAGGCTGATATGTCAGCTAAAGACCTCTAGGCCCTTAGTGTTGCCTGCCTTTGCTTGCACATGGTAGGAGGGGGCCTGATCACCCCCCTCCGCAGGTAGCACATAGGGCGGGATGGCCTAAGGCTGGGTAAATAATGACTGCGGACAGTTATTTTCTTGGTCAAGGGCGAGTGTAACCCCCTTGTTACCCAGGGTTACTAGAATCCCAGTAAGCCCTAGTGGTAGGCAGGTAAGGCAGCTTGTGAAACTCCAGTTAAATGGGTTTCACACTGTCTCACTCTGTTCTCAGTCTCAGCTGAGGCTGAGGGATGACATCACCAATAGAACTTTCGCAGCTGCATGAGCCACATTGGAATCTGCAGCAAAGGGAGTTAGAACATTGGGAGTTTTGAAGTCGGTCTTTAGTTGGTCTTCAGTGAGTGTGTGTGCAGTAGGGAGCTTGATGTTAAAGCAGCTCAGTGAAGGCTCTAGGAGCCTCAGTCCTGACAGAGGGCTACTTTTAAGTAATAGGGTGTGTGTCTCCACCTTAGAGAGACACAGAAGAGTACTGAAGTGGTGGAGACCGCTGTTTTCGGGTCTCAGTGCTCCCTCCCTCGGGGGGGGGGGGTGAGAAGGATTCCCTGCAGATTCCTCGGGGCAACCCCCTAGTTCTGTGTGTGGAGGAAAAGCTGCCTGTTCGTTCCAGTATTTATTTGGGAGAAAAGATGATTTGTGAGTCGCCTGTGGGGCACCTGCAACGTAAGGGTGAGTGTCTGCTCTGGCTAAAAGGGCCTATGTTTTCACCCTGGGACTTGTTTGACAATGTGGGGATTGAACTACTAAATATTGGGAAGCCTAGAGAAATGGGCTAAGCAAAGTAAAAGTAGTTTCAAGTTCCAGAGTTTGTTGGGTTGCAAATAATATGTAGAGGTGATGTGACAGATGTCTACCCTTAATCTACATTTAAAAGTTCAGTACAGGAACTGTTCAGTTTCCAGAGAAATGGCTGGGTATGGGCTGTGGGAGCTGGAGGTGGGTGGCCCCTCATCTTTAGTGACCAGGTCCACCTCTACGGATTTCTTCTGTGGATTTCTACTTTGCCTCAGGCACTTGGCCAGTGAAGGGGGAAGTACCCAGATGTGGGATTGTAAGGAAAATTCTCTCTAAGAGTCCCAGACTCTAGTGTGGTTTGGGGAGCCACAACAGGATAATTGGTTCATTCCTGAAATGGACTGCGGGTTAAGTGGCCGGCGGGGGAGCCGGGTCTGTGGGGAAAACCCAAGTGTGTACAAGTCGGGCTGTGTACCCAAAGCTGCGTGCAAGTCCGGGCTGTGTGCCTGGTGGGTTTAGAGCCTGAGGGCTGGAAATAGTGATAAAGTGTTCTGTTGTCTCTAATCTGCATTACCAGGAAATGTAGCCCCATGGGGGTCCGTCTATGCTTTGTTTGTTCAGCTTGGATGTGAATAAAAGCCACACTGAAGAATCCCATTCCTGGTTCTGGACATTGCAGTTATTGCTTCCTGTGTTCGGATTTACTTGGGTGCCCCTGTGCAGAGTAGCCAAACCTAGGTCCCCTGTGCCGAGTAACCTCATCCTCCCTGAACCCAGTCCCCACCAGGTACTACTGTCAGCTTCAACAGCATGCCACCTGTCATTTTGGCAAAAAGGCAGGGGTGAGGGGTTATACAGAGTTATTTTCATTTGCTTAGATTAGCGAATTGCAGAGAACTCTTCTCTCAGTTGCTTGCAAGTACCTGTAGCGTAGAGGTATGCCATTTACAGCAGCCTGTTTACACGATGCAGAGCACTGTCCACCACTGTAGGGCTGAAACGATAATGATGCACCATCGTCTCAGCCCCCCCCTATATCTTGAATAGGGCGAAAAGGAAATCTAGCTCTGTTTTATTAAGAAAAAATTATTTTCTTACTGTTGAGCAAGAATTAGGTCAATATTCTTTGAAAACTTGTTCTTGTAAAAAAGTATGAGAAGAGTTTTTTTTGTTGTGTTTTTTTTTATGTAAAATGGAGCTAGAATTCCTATTCTCCCCTATTTAACATTTAGGGAAATGAGGCCAGCAGCTCCTTATCATTTCTGCCTTCAACTACGCACTGGGCAGTGCTTTACGGCATGTAAACAAGTTATTGTGCATTGGGTGCCTGTACTTTAAAAGTACAGGTACTTAGGACTTTGGAGAGAAAGCAGATATAAATGCAAATAACTGATGTTAGCAATGGCTTATGACTCTGCCTCCATCTTACAGCAACGTAAAGAGATGTAGTGAGAACCATTCCTTTAACAACTTTATAAACATTTTTTAAGTGATTAATGTTTTGGCTAGAAGGTTTTAGGCAGGAATGTGATTTGGCTTTTCTTACTAACAGTGTAGCGACTTTGTAGCTATTTATAGGTGAACAGGTCATTTTGCCCTCCTGTTGTCTCTATGATCATCATCTTTGCAGATTATGGCAGCAATGGTTGGGGTCCACTGGTAATGTCTTTGTCTATATAACCGTCAGATTTTTAGGCACTAAACCAGATTTGTAGCCTGTTATCATCCGTGTAAATATTTTATCTCAGATTTTCTGCAGTGGGATCTGAAGGAATCTCTTTCCCATTGACACCCCAGCAGAGTCTCGCTCATGTGATTCGCCCAGGTTTGCTCGATTGACTGCATAGAGCAGCATCAGTGTATGGATATGTCTGTGTCTTGACTGGTTTTGTTTGTCCACCTGTTGTATGTAGGGCTGGTCATCGTAGCCTCTGGGTTGCTTCTGCAAGACTAGCAAACTTTATAGCCGATTTAAAACTGAAATGCGCAACTGTCCTCATACTTGGGTTGGATACAAAGCAACAGCCAGTCAAAGAACAGTACGAATGCTCTTTTTATTGCAGGAGTTAAAATATATCACCTTTTTTAGGTACTTTCTTCTGTGATCCTAAAGTTTCTGGTAACGGAGTCTGTTACAGAGTACTTCAGAGTTAGGATTAATGCAGAGTGCTCAAATCTTGGTTATGGAGGCTAGTGCACAACGTGCATTCCCTCAGCAAGAGCAGGTATTTACGTTACTAGGCTGCACGGTGTCTTTTTTCTAGCCTATGGACTGCCATAGGAAATAGGGAAGGAGAAAAAGCAGTGAGTCATTTTCCACTACCACTTGGTGCTGTTTTTGTTTAGAGTGGCAGGCTAAGGTGGTTCAAGTCCAGTTGCTTCCCCCCAACAGGCACAACGCAGGCACTAGTGGCAGTAAGCAAATCAGCTTTTCATCCACTGGGCAGTGCAGTAAGGACTCTGCACTCACCAGAGGACTGTCAGCAAAGAGAGAGCTGTGAGGCAATCAGGTTATGGGTTCACGTGGTTCGTTCTTTCTGTTCCTCTAGAACTGAGCCAACAGTCAGTGACTCATCTGCCTGGTTCTGCTCCACAATTCACCACTGACTGCTCGCTCAGCCAGGTGGGCTTACTGTGGCTTCCTTGCGCCGACTGCTTCTTGTTGCCATTCCAACTAGCCTCTACCCAACCTGGCCATACCCACACCAGTGAGTCCAGCAGTCCTTGAGTCCTGGCTGTGCTGCTGTGCTAGCCAGTTCCTGTCCTCGTACATGTCCATCCTAGGTTTGGGGTTGGGATCAGAACTTTGGGGTGTTGCTGGTGACTCAGCGTGTTGAGCAGGGAGGATTATATTTTTGGATTGGTGGGTGGTTCAGTGTGTTGTTATGGCTGGAAGGACAGGGAGATGAGAATGAAAGGGGGTCAGGGGGCAGTGACACTGTCGGGGTTGGGGTGGACGACTAGTCAGACTCAGTGTGCTGCTGGCTGGCTGCTACAGTACAAGAGGAACTAAGATGGGCAAGACAGACTGGAGGAGGTTATAGCCCAATACTGGTGGGAGGGAGGAGGGGAGATGTGGAGGGAGGTCAATTTGGGCCAATGGGGCGGGGGGGGGGAGGAGAGAGTCTGAAGAAGGGAAGCAGAGACAAGGGGACCCAGGCCAAGGGGAACGGCATTGGGGAACCCAGGTCAAGGGAAAAGACAACAGTAAGGAGGAGAAAGGGACTGGTAAGGGAAGGAGGAGATGTGGCAACAGTCATGGAGTTGAAAGGAGGGAACGGGCTAGTATGAAGAGGGAAGAAGCAGGCATAGGAGAAGGGTCTTCAGAAAATCATTTTGCAGTACTAGAGGGAAAGGAGGAGGAGGGAGGTGATGAGATTGGAGGAGTAACTGATAGAAGTCTGGATAAAACTGGAGAGGGGAAGTTCTGCTGGGGGAACTACTGTGCAGGAGGAAGAGGAGGCGGCGGTAGTGAGAGGTGGGGGAGGAAGGGAAGCAAGCAGTTGATAAGAGGGGTGGAATCTTAGTGCTGGGGGACTCAATATTAAGAGGAGTCAGGTGGGGTAGCAAGGGAGAGAGGCATAGTCGCAGTTGGGTGGAGGCCATGCTGGGAATGACAGTGGAAAGAGTGGAACAATCTGTTCTAATATATGCTAGAAGGGCTAGGGAGAAGCCTTATTTAATTATACATTTGGGGACAAACGCCCTGGCTGACAGGATGGTAGATATAGTCTAGAGGAGGTTTGGGGAACTAGGACAATTATGTGAGAGGGCAGGAAGATCAGTAACTTTCTCAGAGATACTTCCAGTGCCCAGGGCAAGCACAGCAAGAAAGCTAGGAATAGAGGAATTTAACAGATGGCTAAGAACCTGGTGTCATGCTAAAGGGTATGGGCTGGTGGGGCTGGGGAGGGACCTGGGAGGCCAGTAGTCTCTATGCCGAGGATAGACTACACTTGAGCAAGGAGGGGAAAGAAAGTGTTGAAACAGAGGATGGAGGAGTACATAGAGGTAGCTGGGAATTTAAACTAGGAGCGAGGGATGGCAAGTGGGCAAGGGACATGCAGAGACCACAGGTTGGGAAGTCATGTGAGCTTACCCCCATAACAGTGACAAAGGGCAAGTATTAGTGGTGATGCTAGTAAAGGAGGGGAAGGGTGGAAGGTGGGCACCCTGACTGCTAGGAGCCTTGGGGAAAAAACTGCTGAGCTATAGACTCTACAGATGGGGAGATGGACATGGCGGCCATCACCGAAACATGAGCCACACAATACAGTGACTGGGACCTGTCGATATCAGGGTACAGGATATTTTGTATGGATAGAGCAAATGGCAAAGGAGGGGGTGGCACTATATGTGAGGGAAGGACTGAAATGAGTATGGGAGGAAGGTAGTACTGAGTCACTGTGGATGCAGTTCTAGGATTCCAAGAATAGGACTCCCAGGATGGGGGTGGTGTACAGGCCGCCCTCTCAGACAGAGGAGTTAGACAGGGAACTAGCAGGACAGATCAGGAGGACCTGTGAGAAGGGTAGTGTGGAGATCGTGGGGGACACCAACATGCCAGGAGTGGATTGGAGTACCACAACAACCAGGAATAGAAGGGAGGAGGTACTGCTGGATACCTTCCAGGACAGCTTCCTGATGCAAATGGTAAGCAAACCAACCAGGTTAGAAAATACGCTTGACCTCATGCTGGCAAATGGGGAGTTCGTAAGGGAACTGAGGGTGGAAGAACCACTGGCATGGAGTGACCACCACTCAGTATAGTTCACATTGGATATGGGTAAGGAAGGAATGGAATCCAGCACAAGGTTGCTGGACTTCGGGAGGGCTGACTTCGAGAGGATGGGGGAAGTGGTGAAAGGGTACCTGTCCAGAATTCAATCTAGTATGGGCACTAACCAGAGGTGGGAGCTCATAAAGCTGGGGATAGTGGAGGCAACCAGAACCTGCAGCAAGGCCCAGAGCAAGAAGGCTAGGGCAAAGAAACCTAGCTGAGTGAGCAAGGAGATCATGGAAAAGGTAAGGAGGAAAAGAGCTGCCTGTAGGAGGTACAGAAAAACAGGGAGGACAGTGAGGATTACCTGAAGGAATCGAAGGAGGTGACAAGGGCAGTAAGAGCAACCAAAGCATCTAAGGAGCTCAGGCTGGCGCAGGGCATTAGGAAGGGAAGAAGGACTTCTTCAGGTACATCAGGGAGAAAAGGAGCTGTAAGGACCATGTAGTAAGCATTAGGAAAGTGGTGGTGATGAGGCAGAAGCGTTAAACAATTACTTCTGCTCGGTATTTACTAAGGTGAAGGGGGGATGATGCACAAGGGGGAGGGAGGGCAGGAACGGATGAGGAGGGGGAGATGGACAGGGAAATCATGGAGGGGAGGGTTCTGGAAGTTTTGAGGGCACTATGGGTGGACAAGGCGCCAGGCCCAGGCATCCACCCCAGGGTACTGAAGGAGCTGGCAGAGCTCCTGGTGGGACCTTTGGCAGACCTATTCAGGGCCTCACTACAATCAGGGAGTGTACCTCAGGATTGGAGGATGGCTCATGTGGTGCCCCTCTACAAGAGTAGCCCCAAGAATGAACTGGGGAACTACAGACTGGTGAGCCTCACATCCATCGTGGGCATGCTGATGAAGACGATCCTGAAGGAGAGACTGGTGTCCCTCCTGGAGGCCTAAGGGCTACAGGACAGCAGACAGCATGGCTTTGTAAGTGGCAGATCCTGCCAAACAAACCTGGTGGAGTTATATGACTGGGTAACTAGGCAATTGGATGGGGCCATGCAGTGGATGTCCTATATCTGGACTTCAGTAAGGCACTCAACTCGGTGCCGCATGGGAGGCTGGGAAGTAAGTTAGAAGGTACAGGGTTGGTGCAAAGCAGGTGAAATGGGTAGGGAACTGGCTTCAGGGAAGGCAACAGAGAGTGGTAGTGGGTGGGGAGCTCTCATCCCCAAGGGTAGTGACGAGTGGTGTTCTGCAGGGCTCAGTTTTGGGACCAGTGTTGTTTGGGATATTCACTGTAGACATATCATTGGGCATCAAGAGCAAGACCAGCCTGTTTGTTGATGACACCAAGATGGGAGCAGTGGTGGATGACCTAGGGGGATGGCAGGGGTTGCAGGATGATCTGACAAAGCTGGAAACGTGGTCAGACACATGGCAACGGGGGTTTAATGCCAAAAAGTGCAAGGTGCTGCATTTTGGGGTGAAAAACCCAAGGAGGAGTTACCAGCTGGGGGGGAGTGCAGCTAGCCGAGACAGAGAAGAAGGATCTGGGGGTGCTCATTACAGGGTCAATGAACAACTCGGCACAATGTAGGAAGGCAGCTGCAAAGGCCAACAAAATGCTGGGTTGCATTGCAAGGGGTATATCCTCGAGGAGGGGACTCTGCCACTGTATAGATCATTAGTTAGACCACACCTGGAGTACTGTGTGCAGTACTGGTGCCCATATCTGAAGAGGGACATTAAGTTACAGGAGGGGAAGCAGCGCAGGGCGGCAAAGATGATCAAGGAGCTGGGGGACTTACCATACAAGAGGAGGCTGAGGAAGCTGAACATGTACTCGCTGGAGGAAAGGAGGGACGCGGGGGTATGATTGAAACCTTTAAGTACATGAAAGGAATAAAGAAGACAGGTACAGAGGGGGCTGTCCAAAGTAAGGGAAGGGAGGGACACCCTGTGCCATGATATGAGACTGGAGGGAGGAAGGGTCAGGAGGGAGATGAGGAGAAACTTTTTTACAGAGAGGATGGTAGCTGGGTGAAATGCATTACCGGCAGAAGTGGTATCCAGTAGAACAGCGGACTGCTTCAGAAAGGGCTGGGACAGGGAAAGGAGGGTCAAGGAAGGGTGGGAGGGAGGGCAGGTGCAGAATAAGGGGTGCTAGCTGCACACTTGAGCAGACTTGATGGACCACTAGGCCTTTATCTGCTGGCAAATTTTGTATGTTCATAAGTTGAATAAATAAACATGGAGTAAACTGTGATTAACTGCAGTCAGCCAGCAACTGTCAACTGCTTCTGTGGCATCTTCCTAGACTGCCAGGTAGGGGACTGTGGTAGGAGTCTGTCAGGAGAGAGACTGGAATTGTACTAACTGACTTGTCTCTTGCTGCAGCAAGTTGCAACTAGTTTGGCAGACGTCTTAGTTCCTTTCTTCAACCCTGTACTTCTGTTTGTCCTCCTGAAGACATGGAACTTCATGCAGTCAATTGAGTGTCATGCTGTTCCCCTGGCACCTGGTCTGGGGCTGAGGAGGGACACTGTATTTGAACATGGTTTAGTGTCAACTATATATTTTTTGTGGAATGGGGAGTCAAGTCAAGTCAGGGACAGAGGACATCACTGTGTATTGTTGGACACACCATTTGGGAGTGGGAGTGGATGCTGAGCAGTCAGGCTGGTATCGTTGTTTACTTACCCTGGCCTACTTGACAGACTGGAGGCCTGCTGCCTGAGTGCCTGCCTGCAGAGAAAGTCAGGGGTCAATGATCCTTGACCTGGAATGGACTTACTAAGTGGACTACCCCAACGACACATCTTTCGCTGCTGCCTTCTGCCACCTGCACTTCTGGAGATCGTTTATGGACCTGGGAGGAGGCCAAGGCAAAAGGTAAGATTAAGAAAAAAAAAGCTAAACAGCCAATTGCATTGGCGCAAATGTCTCTGTTGAGCAATGTCCTGACCCCGCCACCCCAAGTGTTTAGCCATGGTTGCACCCATGCCGATTACGTTAGTTTGTATCCTTAATTTGCACATGTTTAACAACCCACCTGGAAAGCCCACCCCAAAACAAGAGACTGTCAAAGCCAGAGCTGAAACAAAACCCTTTTCCCCCATTTATCATTACCACTTGGCACCTCTCTCACTCTGTGTCCAGACCAGGCAGAATTTTAGAAAACTTTAGGCTTTGATGTATGGGGCTGGTGCCAGACTAGAGTAGAGGGTCAGTACTGTGACTGTGGGGTGGGGGAGGGGCCAGTCAGTGCTGTCGCTTGGTCGAGGGTTGGACTTGTGCAGTTACTGTTAGGGTTGGGAGTCAGTGCTTTGACTGTTGGAGGTGGGAGTCAGTGCTGTGGCTGGGTGGGCGGGTCTGTGCTCTGACTGTCAGGAGCGGGGGCAGTGCTGTGATCGTCAGAGGAGCACAGTTTTGTGACTGTCTAGAGTGGCGAAGCTCATCGCTGTGACTGTCGAGGTTGTGTGGGTCAGTGCTGTGACTGCTAGGTGTGTGGGTCAGTGCTGTGACTGTTGGGGTTGTGGGGTCAGTGTTGTGACTATTGTGTGTGAAGGGATGATTGCTTTGACTTTTGGGTGTGTGAGAGTCAGTGCTATGACTGTTGGGGGGGGCATGCAGTACCCAGCCTGTGGTGGGGGTCAGTGCTGTGTCTGTTGGGTGGGGACAATGTCCAGACTAGGCTTAGGGGTGTAGTGCTATGACCATGGTGTGTGGTGTGTCAGTGCTATGACTATTGGGGGTGGGGAGGTCAGTGCTGTTACTATTGTGGGTGCTTGGATGCAGTGTCTAGACATGGGTGGGGTAAATCCTATGACTGTCATGGGGGGGGTCAGTGCTGTGATGTCAAAAGCTAGGGCAGTGTTGTGACTGCAGAGGTGGGGGGTCAGTGCTGTGACCATCAGGGATTACAAGGTACTGTGACTGTTGTGGTGGGGGTCAGTGCTGTGACTGTGGGTTACGGGGCAGTACTGTGACTGTTACAGGTGGGGGGCAGTGCTGTGAGTGCAGAGTAGAGGTCAATGGTGTGACTACAGGGGTGGAGGCCTCCTATGACTGTTGGAGTTGGGGGGCAGTGCTGTGACTGTCTGTAGGTGGGTAGTGCTGTGTCTGGGGTGGGGTCAGTGCTCTGACTGTTGGGGTGGGATAGTGCAGTGACTCGGGGTGAGGCCAGTTCTGTGACTGTTGGGGATGGGGAGTTTGTGCTGTGATCATATGGTGGGGCATCCACTGTGCACACACAGTGGGGGCCTTAAAACCATTCTGAAAACATACCTATTTACTTAGGCATTCCACATCTAGTTCTTAATATGTCTGAAAGAATGGAGCACTCTGGCTGACTGGCACCTTTCTAGTGTGGTAAATCCTAACAATAACCTATGCAGAAAGTGCCAGTCAGCCACATCGGGAATCCCCACTTAACTGAAATTAATCCGAGCCCCCGAACATGAAAGATGAAAAAACGTTATATTGAATCCCTGCTAAAGCATGACGCAAAAACGGGAGTTTGAAACGGACTGCAGTTTTGAACTGACATACCGCAGCAGTCCCCAAACCCATTACACATAGCAGCAAACTTGTTTTGGAAATTATTCCTCATCCACTGCTCTTCACCCTCTGGCAGGGCAGTCACAGCAGTTAAGGAACGCGATGTAGCCCAGCGCT
This sequence comes from Neoceratodus forsteri, assembly GCA_016271365.2. Lineage (NCBI taxonomy): Eukaryota > Metazoa > Chordata > Ceratodontiformes > Ceratodontidae > Neoceratodus > Neoceratodus forsteri. The sequence goes on from CM028131.1 coordinate 1,524,705,368, forward strand.
CCACATTTCAGATATACAGCCTCACATCACAGTCCCACTCAAAACAGACAGAAAATCATGGTGCCAGTCACAACAACTAACAGTTGATATGGGACAGAAACTGAGAACAGAGCTATAATAACCAAGAAAGAGTTGGGGAGTGTGCAGAGACAAAAATACACCTACAACACGACCTATTGGACAGCGAAGTGTAGCATCTCCTTAGCAACACAGAACTCTGGGCGGCATCTCCCTAGCAACACAGAACTATTTTTTCTGGCACAGCAATAAATTCAATAAAAATACTTCAAAAAAAAAAAAGTGTCATAAAAAAAAAAAAAGGGCATTGTATAATCGTAATAAACCACAACAGGGTGTGGATTATGCTGGGATTTACCTACTTCTGATGTGGTTTACTCACTCGGCCTCTGGCCTTGTGACCAGACCGCACCAGGCATGGGTAAATCCCAGCATAACCCGCACCTTGTCATGGTTTATTGCCTAATTTGATGTTATTTTATTCTTTACTGATGTGTTTGATAATTCTGTTTTTACTGTATTTACAGCACTCTGAGCCTATGGGAAAGGGCACTTCAGAAATAAAAATTGCCCTGCCATGCCCTTGCAGTGTCCAGACTGAGGATGGGAGTCTATGCAGTGACTGTTTTAATAGTTGCTGTAATTTGAACTTTGGGCCGGGGTAGGGAGGGTTCTTTATAACTTTTTCACTTCTGAGGTTTCCAGTTATCAAAGGAATCCATAAATGGTGGATGATACGAACACTTATCATTTTTACTCTGCAGCTTTCATAATGAAGGTTTGGTACCTCTCAGTACCTTTGGTGCTTTGATTTCTCAATTGTTTCCCAAACACCTGTAGATGGATAGGTCTGATGGTACCAAAGCCTACAAAACAGTGAAAATATGGGCCTGATCTGTTCACTCATGTCTGAGATATAAACTGACAAAGAATCTGGCAAGGACTCGAAGAGCTGCAGTTGTCCCTGTCTGAGGTCTCGCATGTGAGGAACAGGCCACATGCTACCTGTCTAGACGCCAGAGATAGGAGTGAGCAAAGGCAGGAATGGCATGTCTGATCCCTGGGTTTCCATGAGTGGGAAAGGGACACTGGGATTATGAAAAGAGGTTTCCAGGTCAGGCCATGAGGTGCTAGAAAAAGAAAGTGCAGTAATAAAAACTGCATTTTCTGACAACTGGGACAGTTACTCAGTGGGGACAAAAAGACATCCATACAGCTGGCCCCATTAGTATGCTGCTACTTGTAATGCCCCAAAGTTGGGGCATCCCAGAAATAGAAGTTAAATAAATCAATATGGGGTTTACAGGTCCCCAGCATGCCTGCAAAGGTGTGGGCAACAGGGTACGATGATAAATGGTCCTCTAAGAGTAAAGATTCCCCTCCTTGTAAAAGGAAAATGCTGTAAATAGTAGAAAAGTGCATTGTGCACTTAAATCCTGGTCAAAAAGTAGATTTCTATGCAAGCTGCAACAACAATGGCTTGGATGGAATGCTGTGCTGAGCTGCTCATGCACAGCATTCCAGTCCAAACATTCTGGAATTAGGGGGTTTGTTTTGAAAATTAAACTGTTTAGTAGTGAGTTTCCAGGCTGGCTGTGGAGTGGAGAGGATCACAGGAGTGCAACAGGGACTTGTGGCTTACCTTGAGTTGTGAAGCCGGTCCTGTTGACTCCGCGGGTGATGCCCCTCTCCAGTCAGTGAAGACTCCTGCTGCTGCTGCTGTGACGTGCGGTCGGTGGTGCCATCGGGGCATCACAAAGAAAGTAAACGGCCGTTTGCTGCGGTTTGGGCTTAGGAGCCCCATTTTTTATTGTTTTGAACCCCCCCCCAAGTAGTTTAAAAGTTAAATCCAGTCCCTCGTCGGTGGCAAAGAACAGCCACATCGTGACTGTTTCCCTGTCGGCCATCTAAGGCCCTTAGTCATCCCCCCAGCTGCCTGTAACTCTCCCTCCCATTGCTAGCTTACCGCCCGCCTCCCGAGACCATCTTCAGCCCTCCAGCAGCTCGTCGCAGCGGTGAGTTGGCAGCAGCACATGCTACGTGCTGACCGCTTGTGAGGGAAACTTTTTTTTGTTTAAAAGAGCACATTAGGCGCAAAGAAAGGCAGCCAAGCAGCGCAAGGGCATCGGGTCTCTAGGACCCTAATTTGGTATGCGGGAGGGGCTGGAGTAGTGACGCCTGATAGGGAGAGGCCAGCAAAGCAAGGCCAGTTAAAGGCCTCATAAATATTCATAAAGGGGGTGATATTCTGGGTGGCGATCTGCCAAGAGTGGCAGCAGGCTCAGAGAGCCTTTCAGATTTAAAGGGCCCCTGCCACTCCTGGTCCCATAAAGTCTTAAAGGGGTCCTGCCAGAAGTTAAGTGTGCACAAGGCCCAAGATAATATAGGGCTACCAGGCTCAGAATTGAGTGGGGCATGTTAGGCCCACAGTAAAGAGGGCACCAGGCCCATTTTGAAGGGCATTAGGCCCACAGTAAAGAGGGCACCAGGCCCATTTTGAAGGGCACTATGCCCACAGTAAAGAGGGCACCAGGCCCATTTTGAAGGGCACCAGACCCAGAATAAAGAGGGCACCAGGCCCATTTTAGAGGGCACCAGGCCAAGTTAAGAGAGGGCACCAGGCCCATTATAGTGAGGGCGGCAGGCCCAGTGGTACAAGGGGTACCAGGCCCAACGTAAATTAGTGGGCACCAGGCCCACAGTATTTAGGGCACCAGGCCCCAAGTAATAAAGGGCACCCCAGGCCCAAGGTAATGGTAGGGCATCAGGCCTGAGGTAATGGTAGGGCATCAGGCCTGAGGTAATGGTAGGGCATCAGGCCCGAGGTAAATGTAGGGCATTAGGCCCGAGGTAAAGCAGGGTTCCAGGATAGCTCCCAGCCTAGTGGTAGTAAGGGCGGCCCCTGGCCTAGCGGATTAGGGCAAGCCAGCCCAGTGGTAGTAAGGGCAGCCCCGGCCTAGTGGATTAGGGCAAGCCAGCCTATTGGTAGTTAGTAGGGCATATAGGCCCCATAACAAATAAGGCAGTTAGGCCTTTAGTGTTCCGGGTCATTGGCATAGGGCAGGTGGTACCCTCAGTATAGTGATTAGGGCATCCATACCAAAACGTTCAGGGGTAGCCAGACCCTATTCGGGAAGGCCCTACAGTCAGGAAAAAGGGTCCATCCAAGGGTGCTTAGCTCACAAATACTGCAAAGTAACTGTAACAACTGTATTGTTCATACAACTGTTCTTTGCTAAAGTATCTGAAAGACTGTGAACTTGCTAAGAAGCACCAAGACTGCATTGTATCTGGATTGTGGTTATTTGCCCCTGGTTGTTCGAACTGTTGCCCTAAGCATCTGAACTATTGCTCTAAGCATCTGAACTCTTGCCATACCTGTAATAATTATACCTAACTTCATAGTTTGCCTTTCCCTGGGCAAATTATTGTATCATTCCGCAGTTCTCATATGGTCTGTTTACCAAACCTCTCACCACCCAGTGGCCTTTACAAGGTCCCTGCTGGGAATTGTGTTAGTATCAACTGTTCCGTTTGCTTCCCCTTTGTAGCTACCATCGTAGAATGACGGTGTACATGAAGACATCAGACCTCTGGACTCCTGTGACATTTGGACTTCGGTAGAATTGTGTGGTTATAGCTAAATCAAATATTATTGTGGGTAGTACCTACCATGTGATTTTCACCCAAGTTTAGTTATAAGTATAGGTTACTGTTGAAGGATTGTAGGCGTATAGTGGCAATAGGCCGTGGTGTGCCCATGAGAAGAATAACATAGAGTTTAGACATTTTAGAGTTTAGTTGTAACTGTTTAGATATCCATAATGCTGTCCATTCTTCCTACTGTTTTTGTGGTTGGTATGTTTCTGTATGACTATGTCCTCCGTCCACTCCTGTCTAATAAACGTCTTTGCTTCATCCAACCTCTGTGTACGACTCTTGCCTCTTCTTGTTGGGTGATTCCACCAGCCCAACCCCATTTGGACCTCAAGTGGCCCCTCGCCATCCCACCTGCTGAGGGTGTCGCTGGCGCTGCTGCTGGTAGTGAGACAGTTCCCTTCACCACTCTGAGTGAAGAACCCCGAGGTCTACCAGTGCAGCGTCCATCACATACTTTAATTGGGGCTGATTGTTTTCAGGTGGGACTGCAGTAACGTACAGTACAGCTTCTTCTATGCTGCAAACCACACTTTGGTCCTTGAGCTCAAACAAAACAATCAAACTGACCACATCAGGCAACATTGAGGTGAATCATGTTAGCCCAGATAGTCTTGTCTATGCCCCAGGCCCAAAAAACAATTTCAAGATTGACCTTTGTAAACCATGGTGACTGAATCATACATATGTTTTGGCTTCTGTGTGACATTTGTGCTTCAGATGCCGTTCTGACCCATAGCATCTTGAGATCTGCTGATTAGTTATTGCTACTGCAGCAGTACATTATCCAGTCAGTAAGGACAGTGATGAACAATTTCTTTGTCACCATTGTTGTATAGAGGAGATGGTGCCCTGTGTCAGCATGTTACATGTGTGTGTCACACATCTTTAGCTGTATCTTGAGCAGCACTTCTGTAATTACCACACTTGGGAAATATTCTGTTTTTAACCGTATTTTAGGAACCACTTACTAAGTTTCACCAAACATGGTGTAGACCTTTAATAGTACTGAGTCTTGAGGGTTTCGGGCCATTCTTACCCAGTTATAGATGAGATCTGGCTTGAGATGGGACGTTTTATAATTCTCTCAGTATATACATGCACGTATTTTGAGAACCATTTATCTGATTGTCAGCAAACTTGCTAAAGACTTCAAACAGCAAACATTTCATTATTAGAATCAACCTCACATTTAAAGGACCAACAAATTACTTACATTCCTTCATCCTAAGCTTACACTCAACTATCACAAAAATTAGCCAGTCCTTCAGTGCAGCAGTAACACTGCTGCTCACAACCTGGGTGAACTGTGTTCACAAGCCTGAGTTGTTGGCTTGACAGGAGGAGGAAGATCAAGCGTCCCAGGATGCGCTCTCCTCCTCCTCCTCTTCATCTGAGAGAGAGAGAGAGAGAGACAGCTGGCTCCTTTGCATGAGAGGCATCTGGGTGACTACTGGTGGCAGTACACCCAGGAATGGCCCGGGCACACCTCGGGCTGGCATCTCCGGGGAGGGGGGAAGAATGTTGGAAGTGCAACATGTCCAGGGCAGAGTGACCCCTCCCAAGCCCACTAGTGACATGGCAACTCTTGGTAGGGCATCAGGCCTGAGGTAATGGTAGGGCATCAGGCCCGAGGTAAATGTAGGGCATTAGGCCCGAGGTAAAGCAGGGTTCCAGGACCCGATCACGTCATGCCAGTTGGGGCCCTGCTGCCCCACCATGGGGTGTAAGACATGTGGCTAGATGGAATGAAAGCCAGTAAGTGCACAGGAAGCTGGGTGATGGGGTGCGGAGGTCGGTCCAGATGGGGGTATAGGTCTATCACCTCACTATCCGCAAGATAAGTAATGTATAGAATAAAGTATGGGGTGGTGTGTGTAATGAGAAGTTTACACACACCTGAGGGGTTAGATGCTACATAAACCCGGAAAACGAAGTTCGAGGGGTTTATGCAAGCATCTTACCCCGAGGGTGTGTGTAAACTTAGAGTTTACACACGCAACCCCATATTTTATTTTATATTATTGCTGGGTCACGTTTTTTCACCTCAGCAATTATGTAAAATATGTGTAAAGCAGACTTGAATAGGAAGCCAGTGGACGACATAGTCTTACCTCGTTGTGGTGGTCAGATTTTATTGTTGCCAAAATGGAACTTTTGACAAGTAACTGTGACATTTTTATATTTAAACATTAAGTAAACAGTTGAAAAAACCTGATGAAAAAGTAGATTGGAACAGTTCGGGTTTGCCAGGATGGAAAGTGCATTGCTAGGCTGTTACAGTTGCTAAGAGCTGATGGTTCTTGGGGAACAGTAGCACGTGATCTGCAGAGGGAGGGGAAAGCGAGGAGAGGTTAGGGATTGCAGGATATGTGGAACTCTGCAGTAGGTAAATACTTTCTCAAAAAGAGACATTTTTCAGACTTTGTGTGCAAAAGGGAGTGTTTTCTGATGGGTAGAGACAGCTCAAGTGGTCGCAAGGAAACTGCCGGCTCGTGCATTTTTTCTCATAGGAAAGCGGTGTGTGTTTGCCGTTATAAACACTCCTTTATAATGGCAAACTACGACACAGTTTCCCTATGGGAAAAAAAAAATGCATACCCTTTGACTCCGCACCCTTGTTAGAGTATGTATGATAGATGTATGTTACTTATATACTTGTTTACTTAGTCCATTATTTTTTCCATAGAGGTGTTTATGCTCCTTTGGTGGGCTGCTTCTACCACTCGCCACCGTACTGGTCTCCAGGGATTGTTCGGGGTCTTGTTATGCTGTGTGTGCCCCGGCAGACCCCCAGGAGCCAACCCATAGGCATCATCCTGTGGCAGCCCCCGACTTTTTCCTGGTTTTTCCCCTGATTACCCAGGGGCCCCAGACAGAGAGGCACATGCGCGTGGAGGTGCACATGCTCCCCTTTAGAGGATGGTGCGCCCCTGGCTTCCCTTGGCTGCACTGCCCCCTGGCCTCCACCACAAGGCAGTCAGGTGCTGAGGGAACTCTGGTTCCCTCCCCGGAGAGGAGATCTGCCTGATGGCAGCTCATCCTGCTCCACACCCCCCCCGGTGCCGCCCTCCCGCGGGCTCACTCCCGATCATGGGTCATCGGCATGGCGAGAGATAAGGCATCCAGCACCTCAGCCCTCTATGCCACTGGGCCGACTTACTTAGTCCATTATTAGTCTTTGAGTTATTTTTTAATAACTTATTCTGCCCAATATTTCATAAACAGGTTGTTGCTGGCAGCGGTTTCTGCCATCACGGCCTATTGTTATGGACAGAACTCTTAATATAAATAATCCTCTGGAAAGTCAACATCTTAATGAAAACTTTAAAGACATAAGTAAGCCTTCCCTCCCTAGTGTCTAGGGATATGCCAGGTGGTAAAGTCCGTGGGGAGGGGGGCACACAGCAGAAACCACAGATTTTTCTTACTGCGATGGCTGTTAATAGGAGGTCAACAGGGCAGGGGAGCAGACTTCTTCTGGTGCCAGACTGCAACAGTCTTTTGGTTAGCAGCCACAACAGTTAGAAACATACGATTGATGTCCACGCTGAAGTAAAACAGGGGCTTCCATTTAATGTATAACAAAGCACTTCATGGAGGTAACACACTTAAAACGATTGATTGTCCAGTACTGACCACAGGGGTCATGAAGATTGTTAATGTCCATTGTGGCCTATATGGCCCCACTAACTTTGGGCAGTTTTTATTTGGGCTGTGTAGCCACTTTACATACAGGCATCTTTGAATTTGTGGGCGAGATGGCCTATAAAACTTTAGGCAGCAGGTAAAACTCTATTCTTTCAGCGCCATTCTGTGTCCTGGCTCCCTTGAATTTACAATGGCAAGCCCTTTAAAATTGGCTTCCACTCCTTTTTAGAACATCAGCACAAAAGTTAGGCTGTGGCAGGTGACTCCACCCTTAGCATCAGGGCGAACGTCCCAACTGTGGCTGCCACAGCCGGGTTGGCATCCTAAACTTCAGGACTGTTTCTCACTACATCCTTCCTCTCACCAAATCTTGGGCCCCGGCAAATGACTTCACTAACAAACTCGTGGGCAAACATCTCCACCATGGCTGCCACAACCGTGTTGGCATCCAACCTCCAGGGTTATGGATTCCTGACCCAGTGTCCCTGGGCCCCTCTTTCTTTCTGGCTCGCACAGTTCTTCCCGCAGACTTTTGGGCATGGCTAAAGCCCACTGGTCCACATAGGTGACTCCCTTCTGGTCACTCTCTCACTTATTCTTGGCAGGGTGACATGCAGGCTGCTCCCATCTTTATAGCTCACACATCTCTGCTCCATTGACGACCTCCTCTCTGGCCACGGATATCTTTGTGCGCTGCAAGGGGGCATTTTTGGAAGACCAACATTGTGCACCAACCCAGTGGACCCAGCAAATAGCTGCTGCCACATCTCTTACCAAACTGTTGGTCGCCCAACCCCATGGAAAGCCTAGGGGTCCCCTGAGAGCTAGCAGTCAATCCCACTCTCCTGCAGCTCTCTTGTGGACCCTTCCTAACTGCCTGAGGTCTCTCCTTGTTCTGGTGCCAAAACCCCAGTACACTAAAGGTGACCTCCGACATTCAGAAGCTCCCACCAGTGTTGCAGAGGGGAATTGACCATTTAATTACTGGACCAAAAGAACCTAAAGTGCACGAACATGTACACGGGGATTACACTTATTTCATGGAGAAGTTCTCAAAGGTTGTGGGAAACCCTGAAATGAGAACAGCAAGTTGGCAAATCTATTTCTTGTAAATTGTCATAGCTGAATAAATTATACTTACAGAAGTGCATAGTGTAGTCAAGACCTCTTTGTGTTTCTGGTAAAGAGCTGTATAATTGTTGGCTCCATACTGAGTGAAAGAATGGGATTGCATTACAGAGTTAGATGGTTAACAGGTGACTGTTGAAAGTGAGAAACATTATCTCTACACTATAATGCTCAGTGTACCAAGCTTTCATCTCAATACTATGATCTGTTGAGCATCTGTACCCCATGGGGTTGGCATGTAAATAAAAGCCTGGTTTAAATCTGTCTGATGATTATCCCTTTAAGATGGTGGCCATCTTAGTTTACCAGGGATTCCTAAGCTACATTTCCAAGCTGTTATTTGACTAAACATAATGTTCTTTCTTTAAAAAAAAAAAAAAAAAAAAACTGCAAATTGTATCCAGTTCTGTGCTTCTTAGAAACTTAGTTATGGCAGAAAAAGATCAAGGGTCCATATCATGTCTGCCTGAGTTTCTTATTCAGCCCTGGGACCTACTGTCCCTCCAGGGGTCCTACCCATTCTCCCTTGATCTGATACCAGGAATGCATGAAGGCTGGAAGCTGTAGGGGACTGGGTACAGGCAGAGCCTTGGGGACCCTGAGGGACTGCATAAGCAGGAAACACCTGGTACTACTTTTTTTTGTTACATTTCAGATTTATACGCCTGACATCACGCCATGTCAAGGGCACTTTAAATGCAGAACGTAATCAGAAAAAGCAGCAATGGGTGGGCTTGGAGATGGAGGGGGGGGGTGATGCAGTAACTAGATGAACCGATCGTCTCTGACATAGTAACTGTATGAATTAATACAAGATCTTTCATTTGTTCATATAGTCCCTCTGATGAACAGATGGATAAGTAGGCTGTTTTTTTTCCTTTTTACACCTATTGCATTTGTGTGTGTTATATATATATATTTATTTATCACACTCCTAACACCTAAAATAGAAAGAAAAAGGGGCTATGAAAATAAATTTTGACTAAAGCATTAAAATGCTATGTAACTTTTTGTATACTTCCTGGATAACAAGGTGTCTGTAGACACCAGGCTATCTTGCTTATTCATCTTTTATAGGAAACCTTCAGAGGGGGGATGTACTAGGGAGGAGCAAAGGGGCAAGGCTTAGCTTCTTTTTAAGAATTTTTGGAAGTTATTTTTGTAACATTAAGAAATATCAAAACATATGTACTGTTTTGGTTTCATTTCTATAACAGAAGTGTTTTGATGCTTTGGAATACCAATGATGTAACATTTTAAGACAACAAGCAGATTACGTGAGCAAGGGGAAGGGTATAAAAAGGCTCTGGGAAGCAAAGGAGGGGGGGCAGATTTAATCTTACCGTGGAAGAGTAAAGACCTCCAGCTAGCCTCCAAGCTGGACAAGGGGCTATACGCAACTCTTTAAATCAGGAGCCTTTTTTCAGCTAGAGAGGGGGGGGATGAGCCCTGTGCTGAAGGGAGCACGAGTTGTAATCACAGATGATGACTGCTTGCTGTGTTATAAGGAAAAGCCTTTTAATAATGGTCTGTTTTCTAAAAGAGCCATAGATTCATATTGAACTGTGCTGAGAAAATCAACACATATCACCCTGACATTAAAACCTTAAAGCAGGTCTGTCTGTATTCTGTGCTCAGACTTTGTACTACACTACTAGTCATCCTTGGGTGCCACCGAGTCATGGGACCTGGTGACAACTCAGTGTCGTCCTGTCCTGCAGCAAAGCCCCCGGGAACTGCATAATGTAAACATAACATTAGTAAATGGTGCTCTTCTATGGGTGCCTGGAGGTAAGTTACACGCTCAGTTTGTAGAACTCTGAGAACTGAGCAAGGTGCTCATCTTAGTAACTAGGAAGTCTGAGGTCAGTGCTTTAAACTATTGGGCCCTGTTTTGAAACATTGGACCAGAAGCCCTATCCCAGTCATTTTTACTGAAGCCATCACCCCTTCACTCAGTCTCCAAAACCTCAAAATGTGTTTGAGGCCCCTCCCCGACCTTTCCTGCCAAGGGTGGAAGCTCCTTGGTGCCAGTCTAAGTACTGTAGCAGCAGGAGACCTTGGTGCCATGTAGGCTGCCTTACTACGGCCACACACTCCTTTATCACTGCTAGACCCACTCTGAAGTAAGCCAGACCTGCAAAAGACACTCCTCTGAGAGTTATTTGCATGGCTGGGACAGGAAGAGGAAGAATATCTGCAGGAAATATTGCAGAAAACAGTCTGCACACTCTGCAGTTAGACACTGATGGGCTGTCGGGAGTCCGTACAGGCCTGAAGTATCCTTGGGTCAAGACTCTCTGATTAGTTAATAATCAGCCAGCCCCAGAACATTTCCTGCTAGTGTCTGTTTTTCTTTCTTACCTTCCCACAAATAACCTGCATTGTCCTTGTACCAACCTTACACTGAAACTAGCACCAGGAAATTGCCTCTAGACTAATGCAGGCTTCAGAAACTTCACATAGGTGGCATTAAAACAGCAGCTATCCACTTTATGTGCTTTCATAAACATAATTTAATTACATTATACTCGAAACTGCATTTTTTTTTTTTTTAGATTATTTATTTATGCTCCATGGCAGGGGGGAGGTTGTGCCTTTGGTTCCTCCCCCCACCATCCAGCCAGCTGGGCTGGCAGCCGCCCCGGTCCAGACTGAGCTCTAACCTCCCGTTTGCACTCAGGAGGGAGCTGACATGCGCGCGACCATGGCTGCACTGGCGAACAGCCTTCGTGCTGCCGGGGGGTTTCTTGTTGGTGTGGTTCCCCTGCTGGAGGAGGTGTGCAATGACACCATGGGATGGCATGCGTATGCTTCCGTACGCACTCCTTCCCAGCATTGGCTCCTTCCGTCCCTTGCTACTGCAGCATCGGCAGTGATGCCCCCCGCTGCCACCAGGGGGCAGCCACATGCTGACTACTGATGTCCCCCCTCTCCGGGGAAGGAGAGCAGTCCTCCAGACGCTTGATCCTTCCCCAACCCTGCCGACCCCTGGCAACCTGTGCTCGTTCCTGAACATGGGTCGCCAGCGTGGCATGAGGTGTGGTGTCCAGCGCCTCAACCCTCAGCGCCACCAGGCCGGCTCGAAACTACATTTATTTATTTTTTTATTTCATGTGATATCTCCCAAGGTTATAATACATGTTTACGAGTTTATCCATGTAGTCTACTGTATATAGCAAGAATATTCTGTCTTCAAAGCATTTTTCATGCAACCCTTGGTCCCTTTGTAACATCAGTCATGATGTCAGTTGTCAGCAACCTTTTACCTTAAAATGGAGCCAAGGACAGAATAGCAAGTACCTGCCAAGCAGAACTATCGGTCCCCTATCTATGAGGTCAATTCGTAGGCTTATTTTGTTTTTGTGAATGACCTGCCATTGTGGTCACCTTATTGCTTCTGATATTGGCACAGTTGAACTGGACCCAATTTCATCAACTGACCTCATCATTCACCAAGCACAAAAGTGAGACTGTGCTTGCTGAACCAGGTAGTGCATGCTGAGGGGTTGGCTAGCCTCTGTAAATATTCAGCAATCAAATTCAGCAGCACAAATAAAGCCAGTAGACCTAAAATACAGTGCAAGACATTTTAATCCACGTTGATAATTTACATCAGCTGGCAGTTGCACACACAATGCTTCTGAAGTGCACATGAGGCTGCCCCGGCACTTTGCTCCAGCCCAGAGCTTCATCAGGGCACCCCTCCCCCCCCAAACATTAGAAAAACTTTCGTACCTGCAATTGCCAGCAGATGTTCATTATCAGTATGGCGTAATGGGTGTTTACTCACCTGGTAAAGGTGATTGTGTTGGTTGGCATCCATGGCACTCCAGACATTACCTCATGGGTTTTAGCCCACCTGATAGGCTAGTGATGCACATGACCCAGATCAAATTTCCAGTATATCCAGGTCCCAGAAACCCCTGCTCTCCAGTTCGAATCTTCCATAGCTGAAATAAGGTTAATTAGTACAAGAGAGAAAACATACAGTGCAGTTACAGCCAAGAGAAAGAATTAGAAGGATGAACCGGGACACAAAGGAGGCGTACCACGACGTAGTAGTGATGGCCCTGGGGCCTGTCTTTTATTCCCCTATTATTTACAGACTAATCTCGAACCCGGGAGTTCGACTGATCATTAATTATAGCATCGATCATGTTATCTGCTCTCCTAGGATCTACATGGTGAGGGCCCTTTATCCCCGGATCCGGTCACTCTGATCACTCTGAGGGAGCGCTTGAGTGCTATGGATGCCAACCAACACAATCGCCTTTACCAGGTGAGTAAACACCCATTGTGATTGGTTGGCATCCATGGCACTCCAGACATTACCTTATGGGTAGATAAGAAGCAGTTAGTTCTCCGGGTGGGAGTCGAGTGACTAAGAGTGACCGTTTGAGGATGCTGCTGCCAGGACCTGAGTTGCTAAAGGAGGGCCTAATGGCCTGGAGCTGTTCCAGCCTGTGTGTCTGGCGACGTGTATGGAGCTCCATGTGGCCGCCCTACAAATGTCCTCTGAGGATACACTGCCTCTCCGCCCAAGAAGTGGCAGCCGCCTGGTGGAATGAGCCTTGATCCCTGGGGTGGAGTCATCCGTTTGCTGTGTAGGCTCTGGATGACTCTCGCCTTAGCCATCCGCGATGGTAGATTTGGGAGGCGCATACCCCTGCCTCTGCCCCTTCAAATGATGAACAGCCTCTGTCTTGCGTAATGGGGTGTGTCCTGGCTAAGTAAACCGAGAGGACTGATCCCACTGCCGAGGTGGTGAGGGGGCCTCGCTGTGGCCCTGCGTGAGCCGCTTGGGAAGGTGGGCAGTCTGATGGGCTGCTCCCTGTGAAAACTGGTTGGGACCTTGGTTGGAAAGCTGGGACTGTTCTCAGACTGACGCCAAGTGGTGTGAACACTGTGTAGGGTTCTGCGCAGGATAGAGCGCCAAGTTCCCCGATCCTTCTGGCCGAGCAGATGGCCACCAGGAAGCAAGTCTTGAGGCCGACCCAGAAGAGGTCTGTCTGTAGGAGGGGTTCGTAAGGCGCCGATTTGAGGGACTCAAGAACCATTGGGAGGTCCCACGGGGCGATGGCCGGTCTAGTCCTTGGTCAGAGGATCTCTACGGCCCTCAAGAAGCGTATGGAGTCGGGATGTGCTCCCGGAGGATACCCCTCCACGAGGCCTATGGCCGCCCCTATGGCTGACAGTTGCACCCTGAGGGAGGAGTGCGCCAGTCCCTTGTCCACTCCTTGCTGGAGGAATAGTAGGATGGTGGCCAGGTCGGTCTGTTCGGGCACTGTCCCCCATTCTCGGCACCACCGAGTGAAGATGGCCCATTGCCTCTCGTAAGTGGACGTGGTGGAAGCCCGTCTGGACTGAAGTAGGGTGCTGATGACCGATTCATGGTACCCTGTTGCCCTCAGTCTCCTCCTCTCAGGAGCCAGGCCATGAGCTTCAGGGTCCGCGGGGTTGGGTGGAGCACTGGCCTGTGAAAGCATGTCCGGGCGTGAGGCCCATCCGGGCTGGCTAGAGACATCTCCCGGACCGCTGGCGAACTAAGCCCTGCGTGGCCATAGGGGGCCACTAGGATGACCGTGAGACCTGACTCCGAATCTTGGCTAGGACCTGAGGAATCAGGGGAGGGCGGAAAACATAGGCGTCAGTCCGCCTCAGGTCTGTGACCAGGGCATCCGCTCCTGGAGAGGCAGTCCCTGAACCGCCGAGTAGTACACGCTGACCTGGCGTTCTCCGAGGCTGCATGAGATCCATGGACACGGAGCCCCATGCCGCCTGGATCATCTGGAATAGAGTCGGGTGTAATTGCCATTCCCCCGGGTGTACCTGTTGCCCGCTGAGCCAGTCTGCGCGGACATTCAGCTTCCCTGCAAGGTGGACTGCGCTCAAATGGGTGAGGTGTGTCTGGGCCCAGTTGAGGACCATCGCCGTTTCCCTCATCATGGCCCTGCTCCTGGTCCCGCCTTGCTTCGCTATGTAGGCCACCGTCACCCGATTGTCTGAACGGATCAGGACCGACCAACCGAGTATTAGATGCCTGAATGCCTTCAGGGCATGGGATACGGCTCTCATCTCCAAGATGTTGATGGACAGCTTCGCCTCCGCTGGTGACCATCGGTCCTGTGCCGTCGTGTCTCCCATGCAGGCTCCCCAACCTGAAAGGTTCGCGTCCGTCTCAATGGAGACTGGGCGAGGGGGCTCCAGCGGGACTCCTGGATAGATTCCCCTACTGTCCACCATGTCAAGGAGGATCTTACTGCCTGGGGTAGTGGTACCACGCACTGAAGATTGTGCTCGCGGGCGCCCGTGACAGGAGTCGGACTGAGCGACGCGATGTGCCACCTGGCCCAGGGCACGAGGTCTATGCAGGAGTCCATACAGCCCAGCAACTGGGCTATCTTCCCAATTGTGGTGTGGTGGCAGGCCTTCATTTTGCGTGACAGCTCCCTTAGGTTGCGAACTCGCGCTGGTGACGGTTTTGCCCACCCCTCGGCCGAGTTGATGAGAGCCCCCAGATGTTCAATCTGTTGAGTGGGGCTGAGGTGGCTCTTTTCTCGATTCACCACCCAACCGTGGTCTTCGAGTGCCTGCATGGCGAATTCCGTGTGTGTCCGTGCCTGACTTTCGGATCGAGCGCGAATGAGCCAGTCGTCCAGATACGGAATGATATCTAGTCCCAGTTCCCTGAGTCTGGCCACCAGGGTTATGGAAACCTTGGTGAAGACTCTTGGGGCTGAGGACAGGCCGAAGGGTAGCGCCTTGTACTGGAAGTGGTGGCCTAGGATGTGGAAGCGGAGGAACTGCCTGTGCTTCCGGATGATAGGGATATGGAGATAGGCGTCCTTTAGATCGATGGACGTCAGAAAGTCGCCTACCCGGATGCATCGTAGGGTGGATCGGATGGTCTCCATCTTGAATCGGTGTGAGACTATGTGTCGGTTCAGATGCTTCAGGTCTCGGATGGGCCTGAGCTCCCCCGATTTTTTTTTTGGGGTACCAGGAAGAAGATGGAGTAGATTCCCAGTCCTTCCTCTGGTACCGGTACGGGCTGAATGGCCCTGTTCTGGATTAGCTCTGACAAGATTAGTTGGACCTGGTGGGGGACGCCTTCTTCTGGCTACGGGGAAGAGAGACAAACCTGTGAGGGGATGTGGGCGCTGGATAGCTCTATGAGTACCCTTGACACTACGCCTCGCACTCACCTGTCCGGAAGTCATGGTCATCCAGCGGTGGACGAAGAGGGTTAGCCTTTGCCCCATGGATGGGTACTGATCCTGGCCTCGTGTTCTTGGGAGGGCAGTCACTGTTGCTTTCCCTGAAACTCTACCCGAGCTCCAGTTCTCTGGCCTCGGGTCTGAAAGGTGGGGACTGATAGTTTGGAGGTACGGGCCACGAAAACCGTGGAGGAGCCTCTACCTGAAAGGAGTGACCCTGTTGATTTGTATCCCATGCGGGTTGGTATGGTTTGTTCCCTCGAAACCTCCGCCTTGAGGAGGGTAGATAGGAGAACTTGACTATTCTTGAGGAGGTCCCTGCCTCCTCCTTTTGTTTTAGATAATCCTGCAGTTCCTCCCAAAACATGCTTTCCCGCAATGGTAAATTCTGTAACAATGTCTTTGATTCATGGTCTGCGTCCCAAAGTTTCAGCTACAGTGCCCCACGGGGTCTGTTGGTGATGGCGGTGGCCCTTGCCAGATGGCGCAGGGTGTCTACCGCCATATCAGCCAGGTATTTGGCTGCATCCAGGGTGCACTCCAACAGCTCTGCCTACCTGGACTTAGGGGTGGCCTGCTCCTGGAGTTCCTCGAGCCAGCGAATCTGTGCCCGGGTCGTGTAGATGGCTGTGGTGGTCGCCTTAGCAGTGGTGCCCTCAATCTCAAATGCCTTCTTGAGCATGTCTTCAATCTTTTTATCCATAGGGTCCTTGAGTGCTATTGTGCCGCATGGAAGTACGGTCTTCTTGCTGAGGCCGCCACTTGAGGGTCGATGGTGGGAGCCTTGCACCAAGTGTCCGATTTTTCCCCTTGCACCGGGTACATTCTGACCAGATTTTTGCTGTTCGGCATCCTGCCCGGTTTGGGGGATTACCATTCTGTGTTGAATATGTCTTTGATCGCTGGGCATATGGGGAAGGTCTCTGTGGTTGAAGGCCTGAGCTGAATCATCGGGTCGAGTTTCGATTCTGGCCTGCTTTCTTCAGCGTCTTCGGTGTCGAACCCCATGGTGCGTTGTCGTGCGGGATGTCTGGGAGGGTGTCTTCACGGATTGGAAGTTCCTCGGGCTGGCCCCCTGCTTTGTCGGGTTCTGTGTTTGGTGGCCTTGCCCTGTTCTGGGTGAGGGATTCCAGTTTCTCCATGATTTTGAGCATACAGTTCTGTTGGCTCTCCATCATGGCCACCGCGGCCTGTTGGTTCTGGATCAGAAGGGAGCCCGGGTCCATCCACGTAGGGTTGCTGGGTCCGGGGTTGTTGGGGACCAGGGGCCGCATTCGGCCCAGGGAAGAATCTCATCGTCCAGGAGGCAGGCAGCACAGAGGGGGCCCGGGTTTGGGGAGGAGGTTACGCTGCACGCTGAACATTTCTTTTGCTTTCACCATCTGGAATCAGAGAGAGTACACTTAGGAAGAGACCGTGTATGAAACAAAAAATAATTTTTTTGTACCCTGCCTCTCCAGAGGGTCCAGAGGAGCCGCCTGAGGTTGAGGGGTGCTATGGGAGGACCCTGCAACGACGGGCGGAGGTCTGGTGCCGAGGCCCGCTATGGGAGGGAGCCGAGGCAACCGTGGAGAAGACCAGCTGAATTTGTACCTACTGGGGTCGCTATGTGAGGGACCTGAGTGGTGTGGTTAGGAAGCGACTCTGGCCGGAGAAGGGCAGGAAGCTTGGGGCCAACGGAGTTCGTTGGGTGAGAGACCCCCAGGAAGCGAAGACCCGCTGATGCAGTTGGCTGCAGAACCTGGGTGCCATTCCCCCTTTTTTTTTTTTTTCTTTTGGCACCCTGCATTACTGAGCTCTCCTCTAGGCTCCACGCTCCCCGGGAGGCGACAGTAGGGCCAGGAGGAGCGTGGTCTGCCCGTCCTGCCCTGGTGGAGAAAGCAGTTGTCTGCTCTGGTCGCGAGAAGGAGGCCGGGTTAACCCGACCAGTCCCCCTGAATCCTGGGGCTCAAACAGTCCAGTAGTCCCTTGAGGCTGAGGCAGCTGAGGAGGGCCTTCCTCCTCCATAGCCCAAGGATCCCCAGAGAGGAGGAGGTGGGGGAGGATTACGAGGAGCCTGAAACCCCCGCCCAGAATCCGATCGGCGTGACGTAACCGTGGCGCCGGCCTGAAGCAGGCCTGGCTTGCGATGGGCCAGATGGAGGCCCCAGAACAGCGTCCTCTGCCCCCCGCTGCCGCAGGCTGCGCTACCCGCGTGGCGAGCGCTCTCTGCCTAATCCGCCTCGTGGAGCGACGGGGTGAGCGCTGGAGTCTGCAAGGGGTAGAGGAGCGAGGGAGGCGTGGGCTGGGGCGGAGGAGGGGGGGAACCCCCCTAGGACGATCCTGGCTGCGCCACATGGCAGGCGCTCTCAGTCGGAGAGGGCCCCTAACGCTCCCGCGGCCTCTCCAAGCTGCGGCGGGTGAAAACCGGGACGAGGCAGAGCGCTAGGCCTCTGAGCAGCCTAGACGCGACTCCGTGCTCGCGAGGGGGTTGGGGGAAGTTTTTGCCGCACGCAGGACAAACTTACAGGCCCGAAACGGGCCTACCTGTGGGGCCATCTCCCAAAATACGCCGCAGGATAGTCGCGGAGACGGCCCACAGCACAGACTTTTTCTAGACACACTAACAGAAGGAACAAGCGTGCATTTTATATTTGTTCCTCGAGGTCCCCCTTGCTAAACAGCGAATTCTACTGGATAAGGACCCATGCTTAAGGCAGGGGCCAGCTAAGGTCACTGAACCTGGAAACCCAGGGAAAATTTATCTTATATTTTATATTTTATATTTTATACGAATACTGTAACTGCTATGCATTAGTGAAGACAAACTGAGATATATACTCATTGATATAAAGTTTTACCTTCTAGGAGCGGACAGGGGTCCCTGGTGTGCTTCTTGCCTGTTCAGATGCACGTTTCGAAACTGGAGAGCAGGGGTTTCTGGGACCTGGATATACTGGAAATTTGATCTGGGTCATGTGCATCACTAGCCTATCAGGTGGGCTAAAACCCATGAGGTAATGTCTGGAGTGCCATGGATGCCAACCAATCACAAACTGTTTTTGCACTGCATTTATGGGCTCCTGGCCTTGTTTGTGCTGCGAATGTGTCCTCCTCATTCACTGCCTGCTACTGTTTTGCCTTTATCTACTAGGAACAGCAGGACAGCATGTCTTCTGAAACTACTTACCTTGGCACAGATACCATCTGTCTCTAATCATTCAAAGCTAACATTTTTAATCAAACAGGTTCTGTGTTGCCCTGTCAATAGGGAGGGTGCGTATTGCCACATTTGTTTGAGAACTGACTTGCGTGACCACACCGATGTTTGAAATGAACTTTTAAAAAGGATCTGCCCATTTTGCATGTGTAAATGTTTGTAACCGCAATCTCATTCCTTCCATATGTTGTTTTTCTTATTGAAATGTTTGGCTTCTACTGACTTCATGCATTCTATTTGTGGTTTCACAATCAGCTATTTTATCATAAGATTGTAAAGAACTGCTGATGCCTCTGGGGAAAAATATCATTTAGATGCAATTCAGCTGGTATGTCGCATGTTTTTTGTGCATTTTTACTGCCCCTTGATTATTGCTAAAGAAACTAGCATGAAAACAGGGTCTTTGTCCGTTAAAGTTTCTCTGCCCCTACAGTTCATGCCTCCTCTAGTCAAAATCTTCTGTTGGGATGTCACAACCTGTTGTCATAGAAATAACTGTGATGGCCCAGGCAGAGCATCATGGCATTAAGTGGGGGATAAGCAGTATTATAAAATGGGAAGCAAAAATGCGATGAGCTGAGCCAGACCACTTGACTTGTGTTGACTTGTTCCCAATGCATGGTCATCCTGTTACTTGGTCTGATGAGAACATATTTTTTCCAAACTTTTTGGCAGCCATTTTCTCCCTTGTTAAAGTCCTTATCTGAATACTTCAAGCCAGTTCAGCCAAAGTCCCAGTAAAAATTAATTTCCCCCAGTTCACCTGCAGCATGCATTCAAATGACTACTTTAGTAATCACATTTTTTTTCACAGTGCCAGTGCTCTACTTGCAGCAGTTCATCATGTCTCTCTTCTCTCTTGGTGAGCAGTAAAGTTCTTGCACTAACAGTTTGTAGGCTGCACACTGCAGGAACACCAACAACAAGCACAGAAGTCTCACTAAGACAAATTAGCAAAAGAAAAAACCAAGCAAAATAAAGAACCAGCAGGTGGAAGAATTAATTGAATAATTCATGCAAAGATTTATATTTTTTAATATATAAAACTTTTTTTAATTTTTACACACAAATAAAATTATAAGCATAAAGGCACAATCCAGGGCATGCATCAAGCTCCACTGATGCTCTTTGTGGGTGGGTTGAATGAAGACAGCCTTGGGATTCTTGCCTTACAATTCGCACAGGATGTGGTCGGAGCTCGATGCATGCCCTGTTGTGTGTAATTGCTTATGGAGCTGATGGACTCCCAAGGAACAGATATCCTAGTTGCATGTATATGAACATAGTAACAAAGATTAGGCAGAAGAAATACAGAGGTAATGTGAAATATGAGCTGGACTGTGTCCAAATAAAATGTTTTTCAAAGTTCTCCTGGAGGTGTTGGATACTCTCTGAGTTATGTGATAAGTCACATTATGTTAAAATTAGCTGATATCTAAATTGTAGTGTTTCTCCCCGTAACCTGTACCTTGGATGCATGTGCACATGTGGAGGAATGCACACGTTGCATGGTGCCTTCCCACTACGTGTCGCCCCTCCGGCTATGCTGACCACCAGACCTCCACTCTGTGACAGCGGGACTATTAGGGGGCAACCACCCCAGGGGAGAAGAGCTGCCTTCTGGCTGTTCAGTCGTGCCCCCCCGCATGCTAGCTCCCCAGTGACCAGAGTCTGTTCCCGAACCCGGGTCACCGGCGTGAAAATGTTTTTTTAAATAGGTTTTTTTTGTGTTTTTAAATATTTATTATTTTTGTGCTCCATTCTCTCTGTTGCGCCATCTACCTTCAGGCTTGGAATCCCCTTGTCATGCCCTTGGGTAACTCCCTCAGAGCCGATGGACCGCCCCCATCTTGGCCTGCCCCCCTGGCAGGGAGGGAGGGGGTTCCGGGTCATCCCCCTCCCAGTCCATTATAGTCTGCATTGGGGGTCCATTGGTCACCTCCTTGGGGAGCCTGGTTAAGAGATCTGGGGCAGCTGTGTCCCATCTACAGACACTGGGACGGGGTTTTCTCTTGGTTTTCTGGTCCCTCCCTGACAGTGCTAGTGCGCAAGGGGATCCTAGGGGTGGGGCACGCTGAGACGTGCCACTGCTTCGAATCCCGATGAGCGTTCTCCCCTCCCAGACTTCTGCAGTCCTGCTGCACCTCCACCCATGGTCACCCAGGTGGCGGTAAAGTGGCAGGACCCACAGCCCACCCTCCCCCGGAGGAGGAGGAGAGCAGCCCATCGGGCTTGATCCTTCTCCCCCCTGCCGTCCCTCCAACAACCCGAGCTCACTTCTGACCCCGGGTTGCTGGGGTCTGCAGCTGCCAGATCCTTTTAGGCATTCTTATCTTAGGGAGGCAGTATAGTGCAGTGGTTTAAGGCTCTGAGCTGCAAATCTGGAGACCTGGGTTTGAATCCCACAGCCCTCACTTCCATACTGTGTGACCCTGAGCAAGTCACATAACTTCCCTGTGCTCCCAGGTCGCACCTGTAGACAAGCTATCAGCTTAGTGTGCCATTCCTGGTTAAACAATTGCGCAAAAAAAAAAAAAGCATAACTAAACGCTGGCTTACAAGAACCATCCCTACTATAGAAGAATGGATCCCATTAGTCAGTTCAGTATATACAATGGAAAATGCTGTCTTATACCATTTGACAACAGGAAGACAAGGGGAGCAATAGGTGGTCTTGATGGCTCTTATTTGTTATTGCCAGGGATCCCACTTTTGTCCCCTGATTAGGTTAGTTTTTGTCATATATCTCAAATGCCAGGGCCCGCATACTGCTATTATTTTTTTCCATTTCATTTGACAGTATTATGTAGCATCCAGTTAGATTCTGAATGACCCTGTGTGATGTATCGCTCTCCTCTATACATGCACTGTAATGCCCTGTATGTTACATGTTTTCCTTATAAAATGTAATAAAATATGATTATAAAAAAAACTTTAGAGGACAGGAAATAATTTCTAACTGGCAGCTGTTAGTGATGTTCCTATTTTTAGAAATAATACAGTATTCATACCCCTAAATGAGTTGTATGTAGCTGTACCTAAATAGGAAGAGGTGAGAAAAAACTATTTTGCATTGTTTTGTTTTTATACTCGGCATTCTGTCACATTTCTTTTCAAGGAACCAGTGATCTGGAGTTTTAACTGTCATGGTATATGTACAGAACTCTAAGCATGGTTCTGATAGTTTAACGGCTCATGCTTGGCATTCTGTACACAAACTGTGACATTTTAAACTATCCACATTACTGGTTCCTTGATGAAAACTGTAACAGAATGTTGTCCACGGAAAGAAAACAATTGCACACACAGTTTTTCAGATCACTGTTTTATACAGGTACAGATAAATATGGATAATTTGGAGGTATGAATATTTTTTGTAAATAGGAACATTACTAACTGCTACCAATTAACACAAATTTTATGTCCCCTTTAAAGCAAAAATTCATAATATTTTAAGATGCTAAGTCAAAAATAAACTTTGGGTAAGTAAACACAATGGTTTTCACAGTATTTTGAGCTTGTATCTCCATGTTTGAGGATGTGTCTCTCGTTATGGGAGTCATTGTTCCTCATTTCAGTGACAAAAGGTTGAGAGATATGACTTGAAGTTAGTTATGTTATTTAAAAGTTAATGGTTCATAGGTTAAGTGCCTTGAGAAAGAAGTCTCACTTACAGAATGTCCCACGTCATAATTCAGGACTAACAAGGCTTGTAAAAGTCAGTTACATAAGAGAACTGCACAAACATGATTGTAAATGATAAAAACCATAGTACAATGATAGTAAATACTACAGTTGATTATGCGCAGTCAGTTAAAACAATTGCAAATAAGTTGTTCTTGCAGGAACAACGTCTTCAAATTTTGTTTAAAGATGTTCAGAGAGCAAAAGTTCCATAACAAAGGAGGGAGTTTGTTCCAGGAGAGGGAGGCATCATATGAGAAGCTGTCTCTTCCAAACTGAGTTGTTAATTTAGGCAAAAACAAACCATGGTTTGGGACATCCCTGAGATTATGACTATAGGTGGAAGGTGAGAGTCTGTTTCATAAATAGGTTGGTATCTGATGATTTACAGCTTTGTAGATCAAAGATAACCGGTGGAAAGTACGTCGGGATGAAGGGGATAACCAGTTTGATTGAGCAAGTAATGTACGATGTTGTTCGTTCCTTTTAGATTTCAGAATAAACCACAGGAACTTATAATAAACAGTGTCCACTAAAGAAAGACTGGAGGCATTGGCATTACGATAAATTGTATCACCGTTATCTAGACTAGGCAAGATTGCCTGAGTCGCAATTAGTTTTCGGTCCAAAGATGACAAGCAGTGCCTGGCCTGTCTTAAACAGCCCAGATATTGCCGAGTTTTTGAGATGATGGTATCAATATGAGATTTAAATGTTAAGGTGGAGTCAAAAATCAGACCAAGGTATTTAAATTCATGTGCGAGCTGTAAGGGAATATTATTTAGGCTAATGGAAAGAAGAAGATACGCTTGATACACATTAAACTGAGTTCCAAACAGCAATGTTTGAGTCTTTTTACTGTTTGAGTAAAAGGTTGGTAGAGAACCAGTGAACAGTTCTGTCAAAATCCACCTGTAGAGTAGTGGTTAATGAGGAGGTTTTTTTAATGATCGAAAAAATAAGTGTCATCAACATAAAGTCTAACCAAACATCTACTAACTGTCACAGATTCACTCAGCAGGTCAGGCCCTCTACTCCCAAAGTGCCAACCTCTGAGCGCAGTCTTGGAAACAGTGTAACAGACAAGGTAACCCTCTTGTCTGTTTTGTGAGTTCAGATCAACCTTTGGTCTCAAGTTCTGGAGAGATTCAAACTGTTAACCTCTTGCTAGCATACTCAATGCACAGGCTGAGATATATCTGTCTTTGGGGGGCCAGATATCTTTGCCTACGGGCACCTAACCACGTATGCAGAAATGAACCCTTTAAAACTTTAATAAAGACCTCAGATTTAAAACGCTTCTCTTTCCAGTTTGGTACCACCATACAAGCTTATGCCTGCTGTCTGCTATAACCATAAATATTTCTTAGCAAAAGAAAGCAATTCAAAGACAGACCAGATATGCTCTAAAATTAGAGTTTTTACTAAAAAATATAATAATACGTCAAACATACAATACAGAGCTCTTATATCACAAGACATACATATCTTAAACAAAACAAGGTTTAAAACAGTGCAGTTCCTACAATATTTAGATTGTGTCTAGCTTTCTAAATATCTGTTTTCAGTGCTCAGATGTTTTCTTGGTCAGTGTCAGATAAAAGTGTGTCTGTAGTGAAACAGAATAATCTTTAAAAGCTGGTTTTGCCCAGGTCTTTTGTATGAAGTCATCTAGCTCCTCCCTGTCAAAATATCTAAAAAAATATATATTTCTATACAACCACAGGATGTAATTTCAGAGTCTTAATTCTGCAACCTTAGCATAACTCAAGTTTCAAATGACACTTCATTGATCCTAGGATGAGTTTCCTCCCTCCAGGGCATGAAGGAACATTTACACTTCACACCCCCTGTGTAAGAACTTGTTTCCTTCCAATGTTGTAAATGGATATTTCGGGGCTTAGCTACAAATAACCCACATCCTAACTAAGGCTATAAAATGCAAACTCTTAAAGAGTTAATCTAATCACAGAGAGCTGCTGATCAGCATATCCTGTCCAGTTGGAACTGAAACCTGGGGCTGAGTGAGATCATTCCAAGTGCACTGGCATTTCCAGCAGACTAATTCAATACCACATTTCTGTTATTTTTAAGAAATAAAAAATGATACAGCACTCAGAGCTTGCTATCTGTCACAATTCCTCCCCAACTAGACTGAATGTGGGGGCTCATCCCCTGCATGGGATGAGCTTCCCTAATCAGTTCACTCCTTATAGACCCTAGACAGCCCATCTGAGTTTTTATTATTCACTCCGGCCCTATGTACAATTTTTAGATCATACCCTTGTAAAACAAGGCTCCATCTTAAGTCTCCCATTGTTCTTCCTCATCTGCGTCAGCCAAACCAGGGGGTTGTGGTCAGTCTGCACCACAAAATGCTGCCCATACAAATATGGCTCTAATTTCTTTAGGGCCCACACTGTGGCAAGACACTCCTTTTCCACTGTGGAGTACGCTTGCTTCCTACTCAGGAATGCTACTGGGTGATCTGTCC
Source organism: Neoceratodus forsteri (assembly GCA_016271365.2). Taxonomy (NCBI): domain Eukaryota; kingdom Metazoa; phylum Chordata; order Ceratodontiformes; family Ceratodontidae; genus Neoceratodus; species Neoceratodus forsteri. Next base: position 1,524,730,419 of record CM028131.1, read on the forward strand.
CTTGGCTGGAAGTCTGGCTCAGTACTGCCCCAATATCCACGTCTGAGGCGTCCGTCTGAACTATAAAGGTTTTACTATAGTCAGGACTTGTCAAAACAAGAGCACTGCACAGTGCCTCCTTCAGTTTGGAAAGGCTTCCTCATAGGCTGGGTCCCAGGTAATTTTCTTGGGCATCCTTTTCTTTGTCAGGTCAGATAAAGGTGCAGCCAGGGCACTGTAATTAGGTACAAACTTTCTGTAGTACCCTGCTGTCCCTTGAAAGCTCCTGGCCTGCTTCTGGGTTTTTGGTCTGGGCCATGCCTGGATCACCTCTATCCTTTATTTGGTTAGGACAGAGCTGTCCCCGGCCTACCACATGCCCGAGGTATGCCACTTCCCCCATGGCCACCTGGCACTTCTCGGCTTTGACAGTGAGCCCGGCCCTCTGTATCCTGCCTAGCACTTCCCTAAGGTGTGAAAGGTGTTCCTCCCAGCTAGTACTGAAGATGGCAATGTCATCCAGGTACGCTACAGCATACTCCTCAGCACAATTCAACACCTGGTTCACCAACCTTTGGAAAGTGGCTGGGGCGTTCTTCATTCCGAAAGGCATTACTTTAAACTCAAATAAGCCTATCGGAGTGATGAAGGCCGACCTCTCCCTAGTTCTGTCTGTCAATTCTACCTGCCAGTATCCCTTGGTGAGGTAAATAGTCGTAAGGTAGGTCGTCCCTCCCAACTTGTCCAGGAGTTCATCCATCCGGGGCATAGGGTGGGCATCTGACTTCGTGACTGCATTCAGTCCACGACAGTCTACACAGAAACGAATTGAGCCATCTGGCTTGGGCACAAGGACTACGGGTGAGGCCCAGGGGCTGTGGGATGTCTGGATTACCCCTAAATTCAGCATCTCCTCCACTTTCTTCCTAATGTCCTTTTGGACAGCCTCTGACACCCAGTTTGCTGTCCACCGAATGGGCATATGTGTCCCTGTCTCCACATTGTGTGTCGCTAAGGGGGTCAGTCCAGGCTTGGCGCTAAACAAGGGGGCAAAGTCTGCTAAAACCTCCTTTACTTTCTGGATCTGACCCGAGGTCAGCTGGGGAGACAGTTTTACTGCCTCCACAGAGGACTCCTGCTTACTCTCTTCCAGCAAGTCCAGAAGGGGGTCTCCTTCGTTCGTCCCCTCCCAATGACTACATACTGCGAACACCATGTCAGCCCTATTTGGATATGGCTTCATCATGTTGACATGGTACGTCCTTTCTGTCTGTCTACGGTCAGGTAACTCCACAAGGTAGTTCACGTCATTTACCTTCCTAACTACTTTGTACAGTCTTGCCCACTCAGCTTGTCTTTCCGGACCAGAATAAGGACCATGACTTCCTGACTCACCATGTACGAGCGAGCTCTGGCTCTGCAGTCGTACCACACCTTTTGTTTCTGTTGGGCAGCTGCTAGGTTGCTCTGGGCTGTCCCCATAAGCTTCAGCCTTTCCCTTAACCTAAGAACATAATCCACAATGGGAGTTCCCTGGATGGCGTGCTTGCCTTCCCAGCCCTCCCGAATCAAGTCTAGGGTCCCACGTACCCAGCGTCCATATAAGTGTTCGAAGGGGGAAAATCCTGTCTACTCTTGGGGCACCTCCCTGTATGCAAACAGGTGGGGAACGTATTTCTCCCAGTCCCTCCCATGCTATTCAGCAAACGCCCAGAGCATTGACTTTAGGGTACCATTGAATCGTTCCACAAGCCTACTGGCTTGTGGGTGATACGGTATTGTGCATCTCTGCACCACCCCACACTTCTCCCGTAAACATTTAATCAGGTATGACATGAAGGAACCCCCTCAATCAGTGATTACCACCTCCTGCGGAAACCCAACACGGGAGAAAATCCCAAGTAAGCCATCTGCTACTTTGTCTGTCCTCAGAGAGGATAGGGTGACTGCCTCTGGGTACCAGGTGGCATAATCCACCCCAGTCAGGATGAATCTCTTCCCTGAGGAGCTGGGGGTATTTAAAGGCCCCACAATATCCAGTCCTAACCTCTGGAATGGCCCCTCCACTGTGGGCAATGGAATTAGGGTGGCTTGGGTTTTCTTACTCAAGTTCCCTATTTCTTGGCACTGGTGACAAGACCTGCAATACTCCTTCACCTACTGGGTGAAGTTAAGCAAGTAGAAATTCTGGGCCAACTACTGCGTTGTGCGCGCAATTCCCAGATGACCAGACAAGGAAATATCATGTGCAGTCTTGAGCAACTGCTCACGATACCCCTGGGGAATGACAAGCTGCTTGCCCAGCATCCCTCCCTCTGTCTGTACTGCCTGTGTATACATAAGTCCATTTTCCTAATAAACCTTATGTCTGCCGTCATCTCCCTGTGTGCCCTCAGAGTCTGCCCAAGCCCTCCGCTTCTCTAATCTAGGGTCACTCCTCTGAGCAGCTGCAAACCCCTCACACATTCCCAAGGCATGGGACAGGTCTCCTTCAGTCGCTAAACTAGGGTCCCTAGCACTAGTGTCAGGGCCCTCAGGATCACTGTCAGTCCTAACCCTCTGACACGGGGTCACCCCTTCCTCTTCGGAGTAACCCTCTGTAGCTGTGTGGTTACTTGCTACTGGGGAAATTTCTTCCCCCTTTTTATCAGTCTCCCCATCTGGAGACACAGGCTGGGGAACAAGCGTCTCATTGGTTTCCACACTGGTTTCTGTGGGGTTCAGGGAACTACTATTTTCCCTTGCTAATGTGTTGGCTACAGCCACCTGTTGCACAGTTCCCCCTGTTTCACCCCAGTCCAGGAGAACACTAGCGAGTGGCAGTGTTTTCTCTTCACCAGTAAACCCTTGTACAGTTGTGTATTTATTGGGTATAAGCTGACCAGGCTGTACCAGGTCCCCCTTTACTGATCTCAGGGATGTCCCTATATCCTTTAACCCCTGTGTCTGTACCCCATTCACCATGACTGGGTGCATGTGTTCCCTCATGTTCACTGGCATGCTTCCAGGGACACACAAATAACCATTTTCTTTTCTAGCACCCTGTTGTGTATTATGGCTCGACTTTTTGGGGCGCTGTCTGGCAATATGCCCAGTTTCTTTACACAACCAACTGGCATTTCTTACTTCAGATAAATCTTTTCTTTGAAACCTGGGGCTAACCGGTTTTGGTGGAGGCAGTGAGGGTTTTAGCTGCCCTGAAGGCACGCTTTTCCCTTTCTGCGCTGCCATGCCCGCCCCATTCCTTCTTAGAGCAGGTCTGCTCTTGGTATATCGGTCCAAGAGTTCAGCAACCTCTTGCACTGTTTTTGGATCTGAGTCCTCTAGCCAGTGTTTTAGCTCTGCTGGGCATGCCCAATAAAACTGTTCTAATAAAATCACATTTTCAATTTTATCAGCAGAATTTGCCTGAATTCCTTCCCCACTAACGTTTTAAAAACTGACGTTGTTTCGTGGCTAGCTCCTCGTAGCTCATATCAGGACTTCTCCTGAGCTTACAGAATTTAGCTCTGTATGATTCAGCAGTTAAGTCAAACTTTTTTAACAGTGCAGCTTTTAGCTTGCTGTAATCATTGCTGTCTTCATTGTCCATTTGACCCAATGCATCACGAGCTTTCCCGGTAAGTAGCGGGGACAGCCGGAAGCTCAAGGACTCTCTCTAGGAATTTTAGCCTGAATGCAAACTTTTTCAAAAGAATTTACAAAGGTGTCTATGTCCTCGCCTTCCTTAAACGCAGCTATTAATTTGGAATTCAATTTGTAACCCAGTCCTGCAGTCCCAGTTAAACCCAAGCCACTTACCTGCTCTGGTGCCGCTGGTCAGAGTGGCATCTTCTCCAGCTTGTGTTGCCTCTGGCACTCCTCTCTTTTCTCCTGTGCAGCTTGCTGGTGCTCGCACTCCTCACGGTCTGCCTCCCTTTGTTGTCGCTCTGCCTCTGTGCGGTCTCGCTCTGCCTCATGGTCCGCCTCTCGCTTCTCTCGCTCTCTCCTCTCCTGGGACTCCAACTCCATTCTGCACAACTAAGTTTGCAGTTTGAATACGTCTGGATTCAGGATACTGGTGGCCATTCTCTGCTGCTGTGGCCCTTCACTGACAGTGGCTCTGCTTTCCTTTTCAGTCACGGTCGGTGACGTGCTGTTCTGGGTATCTGCTACCATCAGGGCCTCTATGAGGTTCTGCTTTTTGGCTGTCACCTCGAACAGGACTCCCCTGTTCCTGCACCACTGCTTCAAGTAATCTACAGCGTGCCTGCTGTAGGCAGAAGCCATCTTCTTCTTCCCTGACTACGGCTACTCTGACTTTATTTATTTATTTATTTATTTATTTATTTATGTATTGAATTTTGATGACCGGGTAGGCCCACTGGGCCCCGGAGGTCCCTTTTTCAGGGGCGACCCTGGGAGTTACAGGACTAGTAGGATACACAGTTAGTACAGATGTAGGTTATAGCATGTACAGGTGAACATATAGAATGACATATTACGCAACAGGTTACAGTGATTAGCAAAAGTGAAACAATGGGGGAGAGTCATAGCAACACCTGGGTCACAATTATCCAAGTAGAGTATTTTAGGAGGAGAGCTAGCAGAGAAGGATTGGGGCTCCCAGCTTTGGTAGGTGTGAGGTAAGTGTTCAGGCAGGAGGGTAGTGTGGAAGTGTCAGGTAACATAGCATTGGCATTGGCTTGTGGCAAGCATGTGTGCCTTGAGTCTTGTTTGGAAGCTCATAGCTGATGGAGCTTCCTGAACCTCAGGAGGAAGGTTGTTCCATAGGGAAGGGGCAGTGTGTGGGAAAAGGACATGCCCCCTGCCTTGGTCCTTACCCTTGGGACTTTGAGAAGAGTTTAGTCTGAGGTCTGTAGGTTGCGAGGATTTCGCTTGGCAGTTATGAGCCCTGCGAGGCTTGGGGGAGGTGCTGAGCTAATTAGCTTATCTGCTAGGCAGAGCACTGGGTACCTGAGATGGGCTTCGAACGAAGGCCAGCTGATAAGTGCTAGAGAATCACAGTGGTGGCTCCTAGAGTGGGACTGAGTGGTGAAGCGGACCACCTTGTTGTACAAGACCTGTAACATTGAACTCAAGTTTGGCCATTCCCTGAAGTATTGGGGCAGCGTAGGTGAGTGTTGGGAGGAGGACACATGAGTCAATGGCAGTCCTGGCTTCTGGGAGCAGCTGATCCTTAATGCGATAAAGTGTACCAAGTTTACCATGAATGACTTTGGTGACTTGGTCAACATGTTGTTTCAGAGTGAAACCTTGGTCCAAAGTAAGGCCAAGGTATTTTGTGGAGGCAACCACTTCTAGTTTGTTACCCACCCTGGAAGTGAGTTGCAGGTGGTGTGCTCTGTTTAGGCCAAGGGATCTAGGTCCAAACAACATGGCCTTGGTTTTGGTAGTATTAAGGACCATTTTATTCTTAGTAAGCCAGTCCTCCATAATGAGTAGGTCCTCTTGGAGGGATGGACCTAGGTCACCCAGGTTGTCGGAGGATCTGTAAATCACAGCATCATCAGCGTACTGAATGACAGTACTGCTCCCGCAGTGGTTGTGCAGATAATTTATAAACAAGGAGAACAGGAGGGGACCTAGTATGGACCCTTGTGGTACCCCCTCCTTTAGGGGCAGTGGATTGGAGATCTTGTCCTTCCACTTGACCCTCTGAGAACGACCAGTAAGGTAGCTTTCAGATCGCCTGAGGGCATGAGTGTCCAGGCCTACGTTACACCATTTGTGATGTAGGAGTCGGTGGTCAACCAAGTCGAAGGCCTTGGAAGGGCCGATGAAAACCGCACCTGTTTTGGACCCTGAGTCAAGTTCCCTAAGCACATCTGCTGAGAAGTTAACTAGAGCGATGTCTGTCCCATGCTTAGCTCTGAACCCATGCTGGGCCAGGGAAAGAAGCAGGTGTGCCTCTAAGTATTCACGGAGTTGAATGTATACCAGTTTTTCCCTGGATTTTTGCTAGGGTGCAAAGCAGGGAGATTGGTCTGTAGTTACCAATGGGTTCCGCTGGCTCGTCCTTGTGAATGGGGACCACGTGAGCATGTTTCCACAGCTCTGGGACAGTCCCTTCTAGAAGGGACCAGTTTATGAGCCAGGTAAGAGGCCTTGCGAGTGCTGGAGCACCGTCCTTGAGTAGTCTGGCTTGGATACCGTCAGGCCCACTTGGTCCTCTGGTTTTCAGGTACTTTAGGAGGGTGAGGATTTCTTTAACCTTAGCTAACCTCATATGAAAGGAGGGGCGGTCAAGTTTAGGAAGTTCCAGTATGTGGGACTTGTTGTTTGTCACTGGGAGTCCAGCCTTGTAGTCATCAAGGTTCGTGAAGTGGCGATTGAGGGCCGCAGCAATGAGAGCCCCATCATTCAGTAACTGCCCATTGACCTCGATAGGGCCTGGGGCGGCCTTGCTTTTACTGTTTATCAGCTCGTTGATGTGAGACCAGAATAACCTCGGGCTGCCTAGGTTATTTTTCTGGAGGTGATTGATGTATACCCTTTTTGCCAGTTTGACTGCATGCTTACTTTGGTTTCTAAGAGCTTTGTAGGTCTCAAGGTCAGCTAGGAGTGAGGAACTCTTGAACTTTTCCCAGGCTTTGTCGTGGTGGATCATCAGGGCCTTTAGGGAGGGAGTGATCCACTTATAGCAACTGCCTTTAACTTGATGGGTGTTCAACAGAGCAGAGGTCAGTGGCCCTCATGAGGGATTTCTGGAAGAAGGCGATGGCCCCTTCCAGGGTAGGAAGGTGTCGTAGCAGGCTCCAGTCAGTGTTACTAAGAAAGGTATTATATTGCTCGGGTGAGAATTGAGAGTAGTCATGCGTTGAGGAGTCTAGGTTGAATCCTATATGCCCTGTTCTTCCAGACACAGAAGATGGGTGAGTGGTCACTCAGTGCATCGGCCACAGTGTCTGCCTACTGAGTATTCTTTGGGTTTTACACCAGAGCCCAGTCGATGGTTGAGTGCCTTCCCATTCTGTGATTCATTTTGGTGGGTTCAGTGATTATCCTGGCAAGATTTACCTCATGTAGCAGGCCATTGATAGATGACTTTGCCTCCTGGGCCCAGTTCAGGTTAAAGTCCCCCAGTATGAGAAGTTCAGATGAGACCTCATTGGCTAGGGCTTTAGTGAGGGTCTCCAGGGATTGGAGAGCATTCTTAGGGGGGCTATATACGCACCCAATGTTAAGGTGCTTGGCACTGCCTAGGGTGAACTGTATAAAGATAGATTCATTCTCAGGGCACGTGCTGTGCAGCATGCTGATCTGGGAGGAGATTAGGGTGTCCTTCGCATGGATGAGCACCCCGCCCCCCCTTCTAGTTATTCTGTCGTTTTTGTAGTGGATGTACCCTGAGGCACCAACTTCATGCTTGAGGACATGGGGTTTTAGCCAGGTCTTCGAGACTGCGAGCACGTCTGGTTTATATAGGGCAAGCCACGCTTGAACTTTGTGTATCTTTGGCCGAAGGCTGCATATATTCATATGAGAGATCCGCAGCCCCTTCAAGGACAGCCAGGTCTGGTCCTGGGGGAGGATATTGAGAGGTTTGCAATTCCAGGGCCCGGGTTCAGTTGGATATCGCCCGCAAGAAGCAACAGAGCTGTTAGCAGGAGACATAGGGTTAGGGTAAGAGAGGGGAGCCTCACTTTGCTGGGTATACTCCTGGTTTGGAGAAGTGACCTGTAGCAAATCCTGTTTCTTGTGAATTTGTAGGCAACTTGGAGAGAGAGAGTGCACGCAGGGGAGGGGGAGTAGTAGTGGCTGGTGGGGTGGGTAGCAGGTCCCTGTGGGCCATAGGTGGTTGGGTCATGTAGGCTAGCAAGCCAGTCCACCCAAAGTACAGCGAGAATGTAGGTGGTAGCGAGGAGGAAACCTGTTTGGTTTGCAGAAGCACAGCTTGCCAATCCACATTGAGAGCTGGCTAGGCATCCTTGCGTCAGGGTACAGATGCTGTGGTTTCATGGCTTAACCTGAATAGAACAGTCAGATCTTATGCAGTTTCCACAGGGGGACAGTCACCGGGCAAAGATTGCCAAGAGGGAAACAGAGTGAGGTACAGGACAAGATTTCTTTTTTGTGCTAGAGGAGCACACAGGTTTATGCCAATTAACTTCCTAACAACAGCAGCTAGCAAAAGCAGCCCTCACTATACCTGTGTTATGACTAAGCTTAGATCACATATGAATACACTATATCATATGCTGCATTTGTCAGGCTAGCATCAAGTTAGGGCAGCATAATTAAAGAAAAGTCAGATTACTGTCTGTTAGGATGCAAATCAAACAAGTTCAAAGGCAAGGATCATTTGTAGGCGATCAGATTCAGGCACCTGGGAGCAGGTGTACCAGCTTGTATGGCAATGACTTGGCAGTAAAGCGTCTGTATGGAGCAGCTTGTTTTGGCAATAAGTCTGCTGAAGCTCTGCCTAGTATGTTGTCCACAGCCCACTCTATTGACCTCTTAGAAGTAGTGGGCGGGGTGACTGCGCATTTAAGGGGAGGAGGTAACTGGGCGGGTGGGCTTGAAAAGCAAGTTCCTAGATGTCTGCAGCGATTCCAGTGTCGGGGGAGGTCTGCCCGGCAAAGAGCAGCTAGCTGGCGCCTCAACCCTGAGGTACGGGTCGATACTGATATGCGGTAGTGGGGGACCCGATTGAGGAGGTCACCCTCGCCGCCCCTGGCGATTTGTTCTTCAGTCCAACAGGAGGTTTAGCCACTGAGCTGGGTTGCAGACTTTTTGTGTTGGGCTGCCCAGCGTCATGGCTTCCTCCCAGCCAATAGGCGCTTATGCCTTTTCAAATCTTGGCACCAGTAGGAACAAATACACCAGTATGGAGCCACAAGCCCTGCTAGCTACAGTCCAGTACTTTTTCTAGGGTCCCCGAGCTCTTTGAATTCCAGCCCAACATCAGAAATAGGGACCCCAGAGCGATGACCTCCTTGAGTAAAATGTGAGTCTTTCTTTGTTTCCCCACAAGATAGCAGCTGAGTTCCTAGATGTCTGCAGCGATTCCAGTGTTGGGGGAGGTCCCCCAGCAAGGAGCAGCTAGCCGGCGCCTCAACCCCGAAGTATGGGTCGATATTGAGATGAGTAGTGGGGGGGGGGACCCGATTCACTGTACACTTCAGAAAAAAAAAATAGGTAGGAACTTGACTGTACACCAAGTGATATATAGTTCTGTTTCCTTTTTAAAATAAAAATTTCTTTCTTTCTTTGCAAGAGAGCCTATGGTCTCAGCTGACACAGAACAATAAAGCTTGTGATAACAAAATAATGCCACCGCTGCCAACCAGATCTGTCAGAGATTGACTCAGTAGGTCAGCCCTCTACTCCCAAAGTGCCAACCTCTGAGCGCAGTCTTGTGAACAGTATAATAGATAAGGTAATCCTCTTGTCTGTTTTTGTGAGTTCGGATCAACCTTTGGTCTCAAGTTCTGGAGAGATTCAAACTGTTAACCTCTTGCTAGCATACCCAATGCACAGGCTGAGATATATCTGTCTTTGGGAGGCCAGATATCTTTGCCTACGGGCACCTAACCAGGTATGCAGAAATGAACCCTTTAAAACTTTAATAAAGACCTCAGATTTAAAACACTTCTCTTTCCAGTTTGGTACCACCATACAAGCTTATGTCTGCTGTCTGCTATAACCATAAATATTTCTTAGCAAAAGAAAGCAATTCAAAGACAGACCAGGTATGCTCTAAAATTAGAGTTTTTACTAAAATATATAATAATACGTCAAACATACAATACAGAACTCATATCAGAAGACATGCATATCTTAAACAAAACAAGGTTTAAAACAGTGCAATTCCTACAATATTTAGATTGTGTCTAGCTTTCTAAATATCTGTTTTCAGTGCTCAGATGTTTTCTTGGTCAGTGTCAGATAAAAGTGTGTCTGTAGTGAACAGAATAATCTTTAAAAGCTGGTTTTGCCCACCTCTTTTGCATGAGGTCATCTAGTTCCTCCCTGTCAAACTATATAAAAAATATATATTTCTAAACAACCACAGGATATAATTTCAAAGTATTAATTCTGCAACCTTAGCATAACTCAAGATTCAAATGACACTTCTTTGATCCCAGGATGAGTTTCCTCCATCCAGGACATGAAGGAACATTTACACTTCACACCCCTGTGTAAAAACTTGAGTTTCCTGCCAATGTTGTAAAATGGCATTTCAGGACTTAGCTACAAATAACCCACATCCTAACTAAGGCTATAAACTGCAAACTCTTAGGAGTTAATCTAATCACAGAGATCTGCTGATCAGCATATCCTGTTGGAACTGAAACCTGGGGGTGAGTGAGGTCATTCCAAGTGTCCTGGCATTTCCAGCAGACATATTCAATACCACATTTCTGTTATTTTTAAGAAATAAAAAATGATACAGCACTCAGAGATTGCTGTTTATGTCACACTAACTACTGAAGATAAAGGATCCACAAACAGATTAAAAAGAATAGGACCAAGAATAGTGTTCTCTTATCTTAGGAAAATAAGTCGCATACCGCTTGTCAGTACTAAGATTGATTATAGACTGAAAGTCGTTTACTCTGATGTTCTTGACTCCCTGATCCTTTGGTGTAATTTTCTGGTGGCATCTTCATAAATCCTTTAGCTGCTAGCAGAATCTGAAAGCTTCATTTGGACTAGTCAGCTGTTCAGAAAACTGTTAGTGAAATCATTGTACCTGGATAAATCTGTGCTTTCTTCACTTTGCAGTAACTTTTTCAAAAATAAAATCGACTCGTATAATTCTTTGGTCATCGAGAGTTTGGGAGTTGAGCAGATCCTTGTGAATGTCCTTTATTAGATAATAGATGGTGGAGTCATATAAACTGATCATATCTGACTTTCTCACTGGACTGGAATTATGTTTGGTTTATTTTGCTGCAGTCTGGTTTATTAAGTTTTCAAATTGTTTTGACTGGCTGCGTTATACATTGTAAGTATTCATGAGGCTGTGTGCATGGCCCAGTATGTATGTATGTGGTATTTCTGAATGATGAGTGTAGTTATACAGTCTTGTGGTGATGTTCTGCTATAAGCATGGTGTCACTAATGTAGGCTTCATAACTTTTATGTTATTTTTTTTGTCTAAATCTAGGGTGTGATAGGTTAAATTCCTGTGCATGTGGGTGTGTGCTTTAAGTATTGGCTAGTCGTCCACAGCTATTTTTTGTCTGCTGCTATCCTAATTCCAAGGTCAGTATGTGCTGGCAGGGATCTTTAGAGGTTAGGCATTACTCCCCCACCAGGCTTGGGGACCTACGGCCCTTTAATTGTCCCACTTTACCTGCTGAGGTATATTTTTGCTGTCGAGCATTGGGGATAGCCAGGAGGGGGAGGAAGTGGGGTTATGCAGGCCACAGTGGTATAAGGAAGCAAGATGGTCAGATTAGAGTGGTGAGGCCAAGAAGACTCCCTGGAGCAAAATGGGCTCTGGAAAGGGGGACTCCCTGCAGAGTTCCGATACCCAGGGATTCCTCTTTGTGTAGGCAGGGCATTCAGGCTACCCCGAACACTTGTCCTTTGCAGGCGGTGTTATGCAACGCCAGGTCAATAAAAAACAAGACAGACATTATTTCTGATCTTGTTCGAACTGTTGACCTGGCTTGCATTACCGAAACGTGGTTGGCTGGTAATGCTGGCCCTATACTGGAATCAACAATGCTGGCTGAGTATTCGGTTATACATCAGCCGAGAGAGGATATGGGGGGGGGGGTTGCCATTTGTTTTAAATTGCTTTTAGGCCTAGTAGACACCACAGTAGGAGTGACCAGATGTTTTGAGTGCATCGTAGGTGCAGGTTACCGGATACTTCTCATCCACCATCCACCCTGTGATGAGAAGGAATTCCTTCAGGAAGTCTCAGACTTATGTCGTTGATTTCTCGTTGAAATGTCCCAGATGGATTATTCTGGGTGATTTCATTGCCTGGATTGATGCTTAACTCTGTTTGGACAAGACTTCCTCCAGCTAATGAGTTTGCTGGGCCTGACTCAAGTAGTTTCCTCTGCTACACATAAGCACGGTCATACACTGGACCTGGTTTTTCTGATGGGGATGGAGATCACTGACTTGGTGGTGGAACCAGTTGGTCAGATCATCATACTGTAAGGTTCAGATTAAAGATGCACCTTAATAGACCTGCTCCTGTAGAGATGTCCGCTACTGCCCATTAAGAGGTTTGACTCTGGATGGCCTTAAGGTGGTACTAGAGTTTTCTACTGTATCAAGGGCAAAAAGACCCAGGGGAATTGGTACTTGCCTTTAATAAGGCAGTGTCTGATTCCCTTGACTCCCTAGCTCCTGTCTGAATTAATCCCTCACTCTCCGTCCTAAGTCTCCCTGGTTTGACGAGACTTTGAAGTAACTGAGACATAGGGGTCAAAGGCTGGAGAGGTGCTGACGTAAATCTGGCCTGGAGGATGATAAGCTTAGATTGTTAGCCCACTATAAAGAATATCAGTAGGCTATCTCCAATAAAAAAGCAGAATTCCTGTCCAATGAAATTACTTTGGTGAAGAACTGACCTGCTCAGCTTTTCTGGACTGTTAATAGGTTATGCAATCCAACTTGCCTTCAGTCTTGAAGAGCATTTTCACAAGCTAAATGTGTTGAATTTGCTCAGTTCTTTGCAGATAAGATTGTCACCATCAGGTCGGAGATCTGTGCAGTGTCCTCCGATGAATGCTGCAATAGTTGGTCTGAGACTGCTGAACCTTTGTATGTCTGATCCAACTTCAGGCGAGTGGAAATAATAGACATTGTGCAGGTTATCCAGTCTCTGCGTTAAACTTACTGTACTCTAGACCCTGGCCCAACACATCTCCTAGTGGGGTGTATTGAAATTGTTGGCCCAGTAGTTGCAGCAAAAGTCTGTTGTTCTTTGGACACAGGGGTTTTCCTGGGTCCTCTGAAGGAGGCTGTAGTGATACCTCTCCTCAAGAAACCCTCTCTTGAACCGGAGTGCCTTGCTAACTACAGACCTGTACCTAACCTGCCCTTTGTGGGCAAGATTATTGAGAAGTTAGTTGTGATACAGCTGGGAGACCATTTAACATCTCTTGATATATTTGACCCCCCCCTCCAATCCGGATTTAGGAAAAAGCACAGCACTGAGACTGCTCTTGTTCGGGTGCTAAATGATCTCCTTTTAGAGAGGGATCAAGGGAGTTGCTCCATCTTGGTTCTTCTTGGTCTCTGTGCAGCATTTGACACTGTAGACCAAGGGGTTCTGTTGGAGCACTTGCGGATCCTCTGTGGACTAACTGTCACTGTCCTAAGGTGGTTTCGATCTTTCCTCACTGGCAGATTTCAAAGAGTGGTTTCGGGGATTTATTCCTTGGATCCTCTCCCTCCGTCTTGTGGGGTCCCACAGGGTTCTGTTTTATCCCCCATGCTGTTTGCTGTGTATATGTTGCCGTTGGGAGACATTATAAGGCAACTTGGGTTGAGTTTTCATTGCTCTGCAGATGATACTTAGCTCTACATGTCTTTCACACCTGGGCTGAACAATGCTGTTTTGGTCTTTAATCGTTGCCTTTCAGAAATTTAGAATTGGATGAGTTCCAACTGGCTGAGGCTAAACTTTAGCAAAACTGAGGTGCTGGTAGTGGAGCCAGATTACCGGGGCTTGAGGATACAGACGGGTTAACCATCTGGGCTTCTGCTCGGAGGGGACCAGTTGCGGTCCTCAGAACGGGCGTGGAATCTTGGTGTAGTATTAGACAGTGGTCTAACATTAAAATCACACAAGTTTCTGCTGTCATCAAAACCTCTCTTTACCATCTGAGGAACATTGCCCGGGTTAAGCACCTTATCCCACTGGATAACCTTGTTGTGACCTCACGCCTTGATTGCTGCAGTGCCCTCTACCTGGGGCTTCCAGGTGTTGAGATTCGTTGATTACAGCAAGTCCAAAATGCTGCAGCCAGGCTAGTAACTGGTTTGGTTTACCGAGGTCATGCTACATCACTCCTGTACTCCACAGCCTTCACTGGTTACTTATATATTGGTGGATTTCCTTCGAAGTTGGGTTACATTTATAAAGACCTACACGAACAGGGACCTCACTATCTGCAAGATTTTCTCCATCCTCATCACCCCATATGTTCCCTTAGATCCTTTTGACTAAGGATTACTAGTAGTTTCCAGGATCCAGCTGAAGTCCTCTGGTGCCCTTTCATTTGCTTACATGGCACCCACCCTGTGGAATTCTTTGCCTCATCAGATCAGAGAGAGTCCTTCAGCTGAGAACTTTAAAACTGCCTTAAAAACAAATCTATTTCAGATTGCTTTTGCAGATGTTGATGATTTAAATATTTTACTTCTAACTTAAGTTTTGACTGTACTTCTACGTTCTCTGATTAGTATTATTATTTATTGTTAGTCCTAAATATTCCTCAAAATGTACAGTGCTTTGATCTTTGGAATTGTGCTTATAAATAAAGAGTGACTGATTGATAATGAAAGCTGCTGATGATACTTTGGGCACTCTTCTTTCTAAACGTTTTAACTTATGCTGTGGTTCCACGCCAACTATGTGGGAGTCAGCTGTAGTGGTGCCAATTTTTAAATCAAATAATTTTTCTAACTTCAGTCATTTGCACCCTATATATCTGCTGGCCTCTTTGCCCAGAGTAGTGGAACAAAGTGTTTTTGACCAGTTGTTTTAAGTTCCCTGTTAAATATGGAGCTTTGAAGCCAGTGCACCATGGAGTAATTCTGCGCATATCACAACATCCTTGCTGAAGATCAGATGGTTCTTGCATCAGGTACAGGATTTGGGCATGAATGTGACTGCAGTTTGTGTGGACCTCACAAAAGACTTTTTGATTTAATCATGCATTACTTTTGGACCTGCCTATGGATGCTGTGAATTATGATTTAGAAATTATTTTACTGATGGATCACAGTGGACTGGTATCAGCAATGTCTTTTCCCCTTTAACGTCTTTGGGGATTGGAGTACTGCAGAGCCAGCCTTGTCCACATGCAGATATGCTAGTGTATGTGGACGACGCTGTTATTGTTTTCTAGAGGCTCAAGTGTTTCTTACTTGCAATATATTGTTCAGAATGGTTTTGACTGTATGCAGACCTGGTTCCTGCAATATAAGCTGGTCCAAATACTTCAAAGACAAAGGCCATGTTTTATTGTAGTACCGGGGAAAAAACATATGGGGACCACAACTCTTATTTATTTTTATTTAGTTTTTGTTGACCGGGAAAGGAGGACTAGGCAGTTCTGCCTGTTTTCAGCCTTGTCCCAGAGTGGGTGGGTAGGGGGATACAGATGGAAACCAGCTGAAATTGAACTAGCTTAAGCTGTTGATGTTGTTTTAAGTGAATGGGGCTAGAGGGTGGGGATTTGGCCAGGTCACCAGGGAAATTCCCATACTCTTTTTGAGAAGTGCCATCAGATTTTTAATGTCCGCCAGAACAGGGAGAGAGTATCTCAGTTTAATGTTCCATCTGAAAGGTAGCACCTCAGGAGTACAGCATCCCCCTCATGTTGCACTACAATGTCAGCATTAGGCTTTACCCCAAGTTCCTTGTGTTGGGCTAAAACCCACAGTCTTCCAATCTTCTGGGCTCAGAGGCAGTGTGCAACTTGCTGAGCCACTGACACTATCAGTGATGGTGATCTTGACATCAGTACATCCGATGATGATAGAAGCTTCCAGTTTCAAATACTTAGGCCTCACTCCCAATATTGCGCTGTCTTATAAGCAGCATATTTTTTTATTAACAAAAGGTTGCACACCTGTGTTTATGGGTAATTGTATTCTGTCAAGTAAACAGTCTGCTTCTTACTAACATCCAAAAATGGTTGGCTCAAAAATTGTTTTTGTTACCTGTCCTTGATGATGGATTAATATTTTAATTTGCTGCCTCTATTGCTGCATAATCGAGTGTAAGCAGGGGTGTGCAAATCCCATTGCCCCCTGTCCTGGGCAAGTTCAAAAAGAGGGCTAATTTCATTGTAATGAATAGAGGGGCAAGTGAAAATTCAGCTACAGTCATGGCTGGGCAAGTACAAAAAGTTTTGATTTGAACACCCCAGGAGCACAAGGGTCCTTCACAATAAAATTGCTCATTATTTTATATCAGTCTCCCACTAGAACACACCACTGTGTATTGTGCAGCTCAGTGGAGGGTTTTTCTTTTTTTACCAGAAATATCGTTATATTCTGGAGTACTTCTAAAGAAGATCTCGTTGGCTAGTATTCCGTCCCCTCATGCTGACCTTTTACTTATGGTAAGATTAGAACTAAGTAGTAAGTTTGCTGTTAAAAAAACAAAACAAAACAAAAAAACACAAACTTTTCTTGGCTTCCCATATGACATCACTTAAACAAAGATCATTTATGTATAGGGCTGCCTTTAAAGGAGAACTCCCATTTAGTAAAACTCCCCACCCCCCCAAAAGCCTTACCCCGCCTCTAGTTAGGATTCTCATAATAGAAAAAAATTGTGTTTGCACTTACTTTATTTTATGTTCATAAACTTCGCTGTCGGGTAATATGCGGGTGCTGCACAGTGCCATCTCATGCTACAGTGTGGTACAGCACTGTGTTCTTGTATGCTTCTTATGCTTGACGTTAGCAGTGTGGTGGCCGCACTGTAACACGAGATGGTACTGCGTAGCACCGTTGTTGTCTGATGGGGGACTTTATGAAAAATAAAATGCAAAACAATTTTTTATTGCGAAAAACCTAACTGGGATGTGAGGCTTTGGGGTGGGGGTTCACTAACTTGCAGTGCTCCTTTAAATTCATTACCATTGTCTTTGAGTAAAATTAATTTTAAAGTGCTGTTAAAACAACATTTGTAATTGTGTAACTCTTGTAGCTATTTTTTGAGTGTTTAGGATTATATATTTTATATGATTTTATGAGCCCTTGAAAAATGGGCATTATTGCTTACTGGCTGACTACATTACCAAATCAAATAAAAATAATAATTTATTACCAGAGAATATCTGACTTGCTCAAATATCACGTCAGTAAGAACAGACACATGTTGTACTACTACAGTACTGTTTGCATGGCTGTTCATTGCCCATCAGCAAACTATGTACACTTTGTGGCAATATAAATGCTTCCTGAGTAATGTAATTCTTCCCCAAAAATTACATAATCTTGAAACTTTCCATAATGTCACATTTAAATAAGAACCTGTAACATCCATTGCTACAGTATGCTTAAATAACTTCCATGACTCACTCATCACTCAATGCATGATTATTTATTTGCATCCTTTAGATCACACCCCATCAACAATGCAACTCCCTTTGGGATGTCATATGGTATTATTCACCCCATTTTCTAGCTGTGTTTTCATTATTTTGCTTCATGGGTTTTTGTAAGGCTAGTAGCCCTTCGATTTCTCTCAGATTTCAATCTTGCTCTTTCAAGGTAGTGTGGGTCAGTGTTCATTATATAATGGAGTACCATGGTGACAAGATGTTATTTGATGAAGTGAAGCAACATGTGTTTGGCTATGTGAACTCTGAGTGACTGACTGTACAGTAGGTGTGAACCTGTGCGAATGTACATCTTTGTCCATTAGTGAATGTATGACCTGGTGAAAGTGAATGCTGTATTTGTGCAAATATAATGTTAGTGTGACAGCCTGCTGTGCATATGGTAATCTAGCTTTGAACTAGTGAAAGAGTACACTGCACAAGTGTGGATGTGTGAGCTGGTGCAAGTGCAACCCATGGCCATATGAACTGGTGCATGGGTAGTTTTGCATATAGATTTGAGCTGATGTTAGTGCAGGCGGTAAATAATTCAGTGGTCAGGTGGACTGTGACTACCTGAAAATCATCAGTAGCCACTAACAGTTATTGTGGTTATGTCATAATATGGCCACTAGATTTTGGTTGGTGGCCTACCCTGTACAGTTAAAGGGAGTAATCATCATTATAGAATCTATAGGCATTTTTACACAGGAGGCTCTGTCTGTAACAGCGCTTTGTTCTGCTCAGTCTGTTGCGGAGCAGATCGTCCTTACATGCTGTGATCTGTATCGCAATAAGCGGCACAGATCAACTGTAACAATATTCTTTTTGTGCCATGTACACGTGATCTCCTTTGAAACAGCCAAGAGAGCACCAGATTCCCTGTTGTCCTGGGACAGAAATAAGCAGAAGGGCACTATTATATGGTGGGGTAGAATGGAACAAAACTCCGCAAATCCAGGAAAGCAAGGAACTCGGACGGCGAACATTCGGTTCTCTTGCAGAACCGATCGCCTGTACACAGGCAGAAAGGTAACATTGCAGCTGATCTGTATTGCTGGTTGTGATACTGCGTATAAAGACACCTTTTGAACACTGTACATTTTGGTCTGAATGTTATGGACCTTACTGTATGTTAGTGGAGGCTACACACAGAAATACACAGACTCGGTTCTCCTGTCTGGGTGCCATAGCCTAACCACTTTTAGGCTGCTCGCTCTTAAAAACAAAAAGGGGACTGAGCATGTTAAAAAGGTATTTATTGGAGTGATCAGTTTTATCCCCAAAAAACAAAGTGAGTAACTGACAGTTACCTTGCTCAGCACTGAATACAAACTAAGTAAGTTAGGACCCTGCCTTTTAATTATTTATTAATTTGTTAAATAAATTCAGTTTTCAGCTTGGTTGCTTTCCAGTGTGCTCCATCTAATTTATATTTTATGACCTTGTCTTAAAGAGCACCATTAGCATGGCTGGGAACTAAATGTGTAAGGGGGCCTTACCTCTCCAGGAATCATTTGATGCATCCAAAATAATTTTCCTTTTCTAGGATTTAGGAAGGGAAGGGATCGTATTTAGGTTCCTTGGAGCTGAGAGCCCATCCTTCCATTTACCAATTCTGAGACACGTTCCCCCCACCCCACCCATACACACAAACATTTTGTGAAGTAATAGTTTGGAGAACATGGGGGCACACTCCATACACAGTAATAGGGCAGTTTTTTTATTTGTTTGTCAGATGGCTGATTTTAAACAAATTGTGGCCACTGCTCAACTAACAAGGGCCTTGCTAGTTGAGCAGTGACTTTGATTTGTTTCAAATTGGCCATCTAACATTTAAAAAAACAGCTCCATTACTGTCTTTGGAATGGGTCCCAATGCTCTTCAGGCTATTACCTCATACAAAAAGTGGGAGCAGGGTGGCATTTCTCAGAATAGAGAAGTGGAAGGGTTTGTACTTTCGGCTCCATAGAGATTAAATACAATCCCTTCTCTTTTTAAATCCTGGAATAGGAAAATGATATTTTAGGGACCAGATGATTCCTGGGGAGTTGAGGCTCCAATGTTGTGTCTGGGCAGTTCTTTGTTACCATATGTAATATATGTGTGGATGTATGAACTGGCTAACTGCCTGTTAGGGACGTGTTAACAGGGAGTGTGTGCAAGAACTGGTGTGAGTGAGAAATATGGTTAGTGTGTGTGTACATAGTTTACATGTGTGAATACAGAATTGAGCAACAATTAGTATGGAGTGTGCAAATGAGTTGACTGATGTTAGCACACATGCAAAGTTTGCCAGCAGATAAAGGCCTAGAGGTCTATCAAGTCAGCTCAAATATGCAGCTAGCACCCCTTATTCTGAAGCTGCCCCTCCCTTCCATCCTTTCTCTTCATTGATCCTCCCCCTTGTCCTGTCCCATCCCCTTTTGAAGCTGTCCACTGTTCTACTGGATACCACTTCTGCAGGTAATGCATTCCAACCAGCCACCACCCTCTCTGTAAAAAAAGTGTCTCCTCATCTCCCTCCTGAACCTTCCTCCCTCCAGTCTCATATCATGGCCCAGGTGTCCCTCCCCTCCCTTACTTTGAACAGCCTCTCTGTACCTGTCTTGTTTATTCCTTTCATGTACTTAAAGCTTTCAATCATGTCCCCCCATCCTTCCTGTCCTCCAGTGAGTACATGTTCAACTCCTCAGCTTCCTCTCGTATGATAAGTCCCCCAGCCCCTTGATCATCTTTGCCACCCTGCACTGCACCCCTTCCAGTAACTTAATGTCCCTCTTCAGATATGGGCGCCAGTACTGCACGCTGTACTCCAGGTGCGGTCTAACTAATGACCTATACAGTGGCAGAATCATCTCCTCCCTCCTCGAGGATATACCCCTTGCAATACAACCCAGCATTTTGTTGGCCTTTGCAGCTGCCTTCCTACATTGTGCAGAGTTGTTCATTGATAGCTTGGCAGAAGACACCAGGAGAAAGGACTGCTGTGTGACTGAACTTCTCTGCTGGGACTATATTGCCCTCCCCTCCACCCAAAGCTAGTTCTATTTTTATAGGTACAGGATTTGACTGACAACAGGAACTTCCTGTTTAGGGGCAGGAAGTGAGTGATCACAGAACCACCAAGGACCCACCATCCTAGAAGGGTAAGAGTAGCTCTCCGGCCCCCTCTAGCTGCTGGAGGTCTGCCTCTGAACAAGTAAGTGGTCTACTGAGAAATATAGGATATTCTTGTCTCAGAACAGGACAATCAGGAGCTTAAAGGCACACAGGCAGAAAGTAAGGAGAGAGAGAAAAAACAGAGGAAAGAGTAAGGATTGCAAACAGTTAAGGGCCAGAAATAAGACATGATTGGAGTGGTGCAGTGCAGTGGCTGTGGAGCAGCAGTCTTCCGGGAGATGTTCTGGAGGATGCGTGTTGTCCCATCTGCAGGCACCTCTCTGGGCTGAGGGAGGAGGTTGCTCATCTCCAGGCTGAGTTGGCCAGGATTTGTGGGACCTCCTCTTCCATCCAGGGACCACCAGTGCCACTGCCGTTGCCTCAGAGGTTGCCAAGAAAGAGGCGCGTTGGACCACAGTGGGCCTAGGGAGGGCAGGGTGTAGGAACAGGGAGGCGATCTCCTCCAGTTGTACCTCTCCACAATTCCTATGCCATTCTGGCAAAGTGTGGTTTCTCTATGGAGGCACCCACAGTGGAGACCAAGGAGGATACTGGGAACCTCCACAAAGGAGACCCACAGGAGGGTGGCAGGGGACCCTGCAGGGAAGGAAACAACTCCTGGTGGGGACTCCATTGTTAGGAAGGTAGAACTGGGCAAGGAAGGGAGAGGGAGGTAAGGTGCCTGCCTGGCGCCATGGCTTGAGGGACAGGGAGGCGAATCCTCAGGATTGCGAGCAGCTGCACAGAGAGGGAGCTGGATGTCATTGTCCACCTAGGGACAAAATGACCTGGCTAAGAAAGGAATTAGAGAAGTGCAGGAAGAGCTTGTGGAATTGGGGAGGGGCCTTAGTCAAGTAGCCATGGTAACCTTCTCGGAGTTGCTACCCATCTATGGCATAGGAGAGGCCAGGGGTGTTCCGCATTTCATGGGATTCAATCAGTGGCGAAAAACTGGTGTGGAACTCAGGGATTTGGTCATTGGGGATCAGGGTCCACCTGGAGTGATGCAAGCCTATACTGGCATGATGGGCTGCATCTGTCCAGGAGGGGAACCAGGATCCTAGGGTGATAGGTTTAAATGCTTCATTGGCAGGCTTTAAACTAGCCAAGGGGAGGCACTGGAAAGGAGCAGGAAAATCCTACCCCCCCCAAACAATCACGGTAGTAAGTGTGGCAAACACCAACATGGAGGTGTCGATAGGGAGAAGGGCAGGGGTAAATGGAGAAAGTGACAAAGGCAAGAAGGACAGGGATGGGGGAAAAGGGGGGTAAGGCCATCAGGAAATGGAGGGTAATGAGTACCAATGCCCGTAGTCTGGGCAACAAGCTCCCTGAGCTGGTGGCCTTAAAGGAAGAGGGATGCCTGGATATCGTAGCAGTCACAGAAACATGGTACACAGAGAACCATGACTGGGATGTTAACATACCAGGGTACATAACCTACAGGAGAGACAGGCAGGGGAGAAGAGGGGGAGGAGTAGCTCTCTATGTAAAGGAAGGGATAAAAGCAACTGAACAAAAGAGTAAACAGGGAGGAGAGGAGGCACTGTGGGTCACCTTGGAGACTGGAAAGGACACCACAATCCGCACAGGGGTTGTGTACAGACCCCCATGTCAGGGGGAAGGAATGGACAAGGATATGATGGAAGGTATTCTTAGAATGGCAGAGAAAGGGGAGATACTGTTGATGGGAGACCTGAATATGCCAGATGTTAACTGGAGCACATTTGCTGCAGCCACATCCAAGAGCAGGGCCATTCTTGATGCCCTACAGGTGGCAGGCATTAGACAGCTAGCTTCGGAACCCACTCGTGAGGGAGCAATCTTAGACCTCATACTCTCAAATGGGGCAGTGAGAGGATCTCAGATCTAGAAGTGGGTTGCCATCTGGGGACAAGTGACCATCAAACAGTGTGGTTCACATTAAACTCAGCTACAGAGTCAAGCCATACAAAAGTGAGGGTATTGGACTTTAGGAGGGCTGACTTTGGCAAGATGGAGAGTGCCCAGAAAACACTAGCAAACAGACTAGAAGGAGTGTGGAGCAACAATGGGAATTATCAAAACTGCCATCACAGAGGCAACAAGCCTTTGTGTGAAGCAAATAAACAAATCAAACGAAAGAAAAACCACTATGGTTCTCAAGAGAGGTGGCTGTGAAAGTCAGGAAGAAAAAAGATAGCATTCCGGAAGTATAAGGAAACACAGAAGGAGCAGGACAGAGAGCTGTACCAGTTAAGGCAGAAAGAAGCAGGAGGGAAGTCAGAATAGCAAAGGCCCAAACTGAGGAAAAGATAGCCAACTCAGTTAAGAAGGGGATA
Source organism: Neoceratodus forsteri (assembly GCA_016271365.2). Lineage (NCBI taxonomy): Eukaryota > Metazoa > Chordata > Ceratodontiformes > Ceratodontidae > Neoceratodus > Neoceratodus forsteri. The sequence continues at coordinate 1,524,753,142 of CM028131.1, forward strand.
CAACCTTTTATAGGTACATCAGCGAGCGAGAAAGACAAAGGGGAGGTGATGAGGCTGAATAGAATGAACGGTGGGTGGGCAGGGGACAGTGAAAAGCAGGGAATACTGAGCGAATATTTCTGCTCGTATTCACAAAAGAGGAGGGGAAGTGCCTAATCCAATTAACAGAAGCACTCTTGATGGGGTCGATCCCAGTCCTTTCACAGAAGAAAGGGTTCTGCAAGAACTCCTAAAACTGAAGGTGGACAAAGCAATGGGTCCTGATGGAATTCACCCAGAATTCTAAAAGAATTAAGGAAGGAACTAGTGAAACCACTGGCTACTTCTTTTAATAAATCATGGGAGGATGGTGGGTGCCCGAGGACTGGAGGAAGGCGGATGTGATTCCCTTCACAAAAGTGGGACCAAGACAGAGGCAGGAAACTACAGACCTGTCAGTCTGACCTCTGTGGTAGGGAAAGTGATGGAGCCACTTGAAGGAAAGAATAGTTGAGTACCTAGAGGTCAGTGGAGCACAGGATCCAAGGCAGCATGGGTTCAAGCGGGAAGGTCACGTCAGACAAATCTAATAGATTTCTTTGACTGGGTGACCAAAGTAGTAGACCAGGAGGGGCTATGGACATGGCCTACCTAGACTTTAGCAAGGCATTTGACACAGTCCCACACAAAAGATTATTAGTCAAATTAACCAGCCTGGGAGTGGGTCCCAAGGTGGTAGCCTGGGTAAAACATTGGCTGGACAAGAGGACACAGAAGGTAATTGTAAATGGAGTCCACTCTGAAGAAAGGGTGGTTACTAGTGGGTACCGCAGGGTTCAGTATTGGGTCCAGTCCTTTTTAATGTCTTCATCAGTGACATTGCAGAGGGACTGGAAGGAAAAGTATGCCTTTTTGCAGATGAGACAAAGATCTGCAACAGAGTTGATACATAAGGAGGCGTGGAAAGGATGAAAAGGGACTTGGCAAGGTTGGAGGAATGGTCAGACGTATGGCAGCTAGGATTCAATGCAAAAAAGTGCAAAATAATGCACCTGGGAAACAAGAACCCAGGGGAAGAATACACAATGGTTGGGGAGGTAGTAACAACAACAAAACAGGAAAGGGACCTGGGGGTAATCATATCAGATGACCTTAAGGTTAGCAAGCAATGTGAGAAGGCAGTAGGGAGGGCCGGGGGTATACTGGGATGTATAGGGAGAGGCATCAGCAGCAGAAAACAGGAAGTTGTTATCCCTCTGTACAGACAGTTGGTGAGACCCCATCTGGAATACTGTGTCCAGTTCTGGAGACCCCATCTCCAGCAAGGACATAGACAGGATAGAGGCAGTCCAGAGGAGGGCAACTAAAATGGTGCAGGGTCTGCAAGAGAAGCCGTATGAGGAGAGACTAAAGGAGCTTAATATGTATACCCTTGAGGAAAGAAGGAGAGGGGGACATGACAGAAACTTTCAAGTACCTCAAGGGAATCAACAAAGTCCAAGAGGGTAACATCTTTCAGAAAAAGAGACTTGCAAGAACAAGGGACACAATTTAAAGATAGAAGAGAAGCGGTTCAGGGCAATGTGAGGAAGTATTATTTCACAGAGAGGGTAGTGGATGCATGGAACAGCCTTCTGAAGGAAGTGGGGTCTAAAACTGTGGGAGAATTCAAGAATGCATGGGACAGACATAAGGCAATTCTTGTGGGGGCAGGAAGATATAGGCTGTTGGTTAACTAGGATCTGTGGCCTATCCTGTAGGTAGGGAAATGGGCAGACTAGATGGGCCTAGCGGTCCTTATCTGCCGTCAAAGTCTATGTTTCTATGTTTCTATGATTGACCCTGTAATGAGCACCCCCAGATCCTTCTCCACCTCCTCTGTCTGGGCTAGCTGCACTCCCCCCAGCTGGTAACTCCTCCTTGGGTTCTTCATCCCAAAATGCAGCACCTTGCACTTTTTGGCATTAAACTCCAGTTGCCGGGTGTCTGACCAGGCTTCAAGCTTTGCCAGATCATCCTGCAACTCCTGCCATCCCCCTAGGTCATCCACCACTGCTCCTACTTTGGTATCATCAGTAAACAGACTGATCTTGCTCTTGATGTCTAATAATATGTCTGCAATGAAAATCCCAAACAACACTGGTTCCAACACCGAGCCCTGTGGAACACCGCTCGTCACTACCCTTGGGTGTGAGAGCTCCCCACCCACCGCCACCTTCTGTTGCCTTCCCTGAAGCCAGTTCCCTATTTATCTCACCAGCTTTGCACCTGCCCCTGTGCCTACTAACTTACTTTCCAGCCTTCCATGCGGCACCGAGTCGAATGCCTTGCTGAAGTCCAGATACAGGACATCCACTGCATGGCCCCTGTCCAGTTGCCTAGTTACCCAGTCATATAACTCCTCCAGGTTGGTTTGGCAGGATCTGCCCCATATGAAGCCATGCTGTCTGCTGTCCTGTAGTCCTTTGGCCTCTAGGAGGACAACCATCCTTTCCTTCAGGATAGTCTCCATTAGCTTACCCACAATGGATGTGAGACTCACTGGTCTGTAGTTTCCCGGTTCATCCTTGGGGCCACTCTTGTGGAGGGGCACCACATGAGCCATCCTCCAGTCCTGAGGTACACATCCCGAATGCAGTGAGGCATTAAATAGGTCTGCCAAAGGTCCTGCAAGGACCTCTGACAGCTCCTTCAGTACCCTGGGGTGGATGCCATCTGGGCCTGGCACCTTATCCACCCTCAGTGCCTTCAAACCCTCCCAAACTCTTCCCTCCATGATTTCCCCATTTGTCACTCCCTCCCCCCAGTTCTGCCATTTCTCCCCCATTGGGTGTCACCCCCCTCTTCTCTTTAGTAAATACTGAGCAGAAGTACTCATTTAGTGCTTCTGCCTTATCGTACCCTGCTTCCACCCATCCCCCTCCTTCCTAATCCTTACTATGTGGTCCTTACAGCTCCTTTTCTCCATGATGCACCTAAATAAGTCCTTCTTCCCCTTCTTAATGCATTGTGCCAGCCTGAGTTCCGTAGATGCCTTGGCTTCCCTTACTGCCCTTGTCACCTCCTTCGATTCCGTCAAGTACTCCTCCCTGTCCTCCCCTCTCCCTGTTTTCTTGTACTTCCTAAAGGCAGCTCTTTTTCTCCTTACCTTTTCCATGACCTCCTTGCTCAACCGTCTTGGTTTCCTAGCCCTAGCCTTCTGGCTCTGGGCCTTGCAGCAGGTTCTGGTTGCCTCCACTATCCCCAGCTTTATGAGCTCCCACTTCTGGTTAGTGTCCATACTAGATTGAATTCTGGCCAGGTACCCTTTTACCACTTCCCCCATCCTCCCAAAGTCAGCCCTCCTGAAGTCCAGCACTCTTGTGCCAGATTCCCCTCCTTCCTTGCCCATATCCAGTGTGAGCCATACTGAGTGGTGGTCACTCCCTGACAGTGGTTCCTCCACTGTAAGTTCTCTCACAAAGTCCCCATTTGCCAGCACAAGGTCAAGGGTATTCCCTAACCTGGTTGGTTCACTGACCATTTGCAGCAGGAAGCTGTCCTGGAAGGCATCCAGCAGTACCTGCTCCCTCCCGTTCCTGGTTGTTGGGGTACTCCAGTCCACTCCTGACATGTTGAAGTCCCCCACAATCACCACCTTACCCTTCTCGCAGGTCCTCCTGATCTGTCCTGCTAGTTCCATGTCTAACGCCCCCATCTGAGATGGCCTGTACACCACTCCCATTCTAAGAATCCTATTCTTGCATCCAAATTGTCTCCGTACTACCCTCCTCCCCTTCCTCCCTTACACACTTCAGTCCTTCTTTCACATACAGTTCTACACCGCCTCCTTTCCCAATCACCCTGTCCCTACGAAATAACCTGTACCCTGGTACAGACAGGTCCCAGTCATTGTATTGGGTGGCTCATGTTTCCGTGATGGCTGCAATGTCCACCTCTCCCTCTGCCATGAGCACCTGTAACTCTGCAGTTTTCCTCCCAAGGCCCCTAGCATTGAGGGTAACCACCTTCCACCCTCCCCCCCCCATCCTGCCCTCCTTTACTAGCATCACCAGTAGTACTTGCCATTTGTCCTTTGTCACTGTTATGGGAGGTAAGCTCATATGGTGTCCCAACCTGTGGTCTCTGCATGTCTCTTGTCCAATTGCCACCTCCCCCGGCTCCTAGTTTAAATTCCCTACTTCCTCTATGTACTCCTCCATCCTCTGTTTCAACACTTTCTTTCCCTCCTCACTCAAGTGTAGTCTGTCCTTGGCATAGAGGCTACTGTCCTCCCAGGTCCCTCCCCACACCTACAACAGCCCATACCCTTTGCACAACACCAGGTTCTTAGCCATCCGTTAAATTCCTCTATTCTCAGCTTTCTTGTTGTGCTTGCCTTGGGCACTGGAAGTATCTCTGAAAAAGTTACCGATCTTCCTGCCCCCTCACATAATTGTCCTAGTTCCTCAAACCTCCTCTGGACTATATCTACTGTCTTGTCAGCCAGGTTGTTCATCCCAAGATGTATAATTAAATGAGGCTTGTCCCTACCCCTTCTAGCATATTTCAGAACAGATTGTCCCACCCTTTCCGCTGTCGTTCCTGGCATGGCCTCCACCCAAATGCGACTATGCCTCTCCCCCTTGCTACAACACCCGACTCTTCTTAGTATTGAGTCCCCCAGCACTAAGATTCCACCACTCTTCCTCCCTGCTTGCTTCCATTCATCTCCCTCTCTCATTTCCGGCTCCTCTTCTTCCTCCATGCACATTATTTCCCCTTTTGCCCTGTTGCAGTTCTTCCAGCAGACTCCCCCCGCTCCGATTTGGTCAGGCATTTATCAATTACTCCTCTAATTTCATCATTTCCCTCCTCCACCTTCTTCCTCTCTAGCAGTGCACACTATTTCTGAAGATCCTTCACAAATGCCTGTCCCTCTCTCTGCATAGTAACCTGTTCTCTCCTTTCCACTCCATGACTTTTGCCACTTCTTGCCTCTCCTCACAAGTCCCTATTGCCTCCTTCCATTTGTCTTTTGTCTCTGACCTGGTTTCCCGGCAATCGTTCTTCTGGCCTGCCCCTTGTCCCTACTTCCCTTCTTCTGACCTTCTCCTCACCACTGTTGACTTAAATTGCCCTCCCTCCTCTCCCATTCTTCCTCCCTCCAGTATTGGGCTAAATCCACCCCCAGTCTGCCTTGCCTGTCTTAGTTCCTCCTGTAGACCCTCATTCTCCTTTCTGAGTTTCTCTATGTGGTTGCACACTAAACAGCCTCCCACACTCCAGACAATTTTTAGAAAGATTGGTGCACTGCAGTTGTTGCAGCCTACCACACTACCCATTGCTGTGCGTTGCCCAGCAGTGTCCCCCACCTTCCAGATGCAGGATACCAACACTCCCAAGTCTACCTTCTCCTCTATCAGTGCAAAACATTATTTTCTTAATCTCTTACCCCCTTTGTTGTGCACATTTAGACAGATTGAGCAACTGCTTTTTATATTCCTAACCTTCCTATCAAACTCAAAAGAGACTAAGTAGCTATTGCACAACCTTCTTCAAACTCCTACGCCTCCTTTCCACAATGCAATAGCAGTGCAAAGAAGTAACAATGAAAGCTCCTAGATTTGCAGTTACTTCCCTTCCACTGAGATAGCAGTCACCTCTTCACTCGCTGCTGTTCCTTTCCTGGATGTCTTCTTCTGCTATGACAGGTGCATATCCTTTGCCCGTTTGAGGAAGTGATGTCAGAACCCCTGGTATAAAGGAAATCATGGACCGGGCGGGGGTCCAACCCAAGTCTTCCAGAAACAATCAGGTAGCTGAGGCCCCTGGTCAGACCATTAGCACCCTTCCCCCACTATGCAGTAATCTTTGCAGGTAGTGAAGCCAGCAAAAATGAATCACAGTTCTACTCAAAGCCCCCCAAATAGGTTTTCTACCAAAAGAAACAGGTCTCCAATTAAAACAGCTTCACCAACAACACCTCAAAATAGGCTTGAAATTAGAAGATATAGGTCTCTGATTCAAAGAAACAGCCCCAGTTAAATCACACCAAATAGGTTTTAAATCAGAAGAAATGGGCCTCTACAAATGCAGCCTGCTACACAGTGAAACATCAAATAAATGAGTCCACTTATAGCCACCAAAACAGTTTTGAAAAATTCCAACAGCCCCAAAACAATACCCTGCTAGCCCCTTAGAAGTAGTAAGAAGGAAAAGAAATAACCTACCAAGTAAAATCCACAAGAAACAATGTAAAAACAACAAGAAGCTACTGTACTGTAACAAATCTGGTCCTTTCCCTTATAGTTCCTTCTGAGAACAGCAAGTGTGGATGTATTTTTTTTAACTGGCTGACTATATGCTGAATGTTCAGGTACAAACTGGTCTGTGTGTGTGGATATATACTTGAACACACATTGGTATCAGGCAGGGCTGTGTCCTTGCCCCTCTGTTATTCTGCATTTATACTTATAAGCTATTAGTGCAAGTCTGACTCTCCTAGAATTTTGGGTAGGCACTGTGCCATGCTAGCCTATGCAGATGGTTTGGTTTTATTGTCATTAACTCAGTCTGGCTTACAGACCAAAGAAAATATCTTGGAATGCTATGCAAACAAATATAACTTAAAGATTAACACACACAAGAGCCAGATATTAACTTTTGGCACAATCACTTTAAAAAACATTTGGAAGATAGGAGATGATAGGCTCAAGTATGTAAAAAAAAAAAAAAAAAATGTTTGGGTCTACAACTATCAAGTGATGACAGATGGTCTAAACACATACATTCTTTGACAATAAAGCTTAAACAGACTGCTTCCTCACATACTATCTTTAATAAGAAATTTGGAGGAAACTCTGTTAGGCCTTTTATTGCTGCAGTCATGGCTAAATATAATACTCAGGCACCCTATAAGGGGGAAATCTGGGACTCGCACAATTCTGACAGATTGGAGACTCCACTGAATAAATTACTCAGATCTAGTATGGGCTTAAATAATTCCATACCGGCCTCTCTGCCTAGATATATTTGAACAAAGAACACAGATAAGTAATTGCACTGCGGTACATATGGGCACAAAGTCCTATAAACCAAGAGTCAAGTTACCTGAAGTGGTAAAAAAGATGAAAAATAAATCACGTGAGTTTGAGCTATTTCAGTGCCAGACTGTGCTTTTGCCATTAGTCCCATTGAAAGAATCCCCCCCAAGTGATTCTGCATGATTAAAAAAAAACAAAAAAAAACTCAGCACCCACTTTTGCTCTTTTCTGCCTTCCTCCTCCTCCTCCTCGTGCGATGCATTGACTGCTAGCAGTACACCTCCAAGTCTTCTTTACATGCTTGGTTTACATGAACTTTGGTGTATGGAAGGATCAAAACTGCATGCTTCAACCTGTTCCCTCTTGCAAAGGGAACTGGTTTTTATGTTTATTTTAACCCTTGGCAAAGACTGCCTACTTGGTATGCCAAGAACTAGTCCGTGAGAACTAAGATAGGAAAGGAGTCAGTAATAAAATACAACGGGGTGTGAGCTGGATTGTGATAGCAGCATAAAACTAGGGCATAGTGAGGACCTCTGCTGCAGGCAGAGGGCCTTACAGCACCAGGAAGTATGCCTAGCTAATCTTTACTCACACCTTGGAGCGTTGTGGTTATAAAATGAGCTTTATGATTAAAAGAAAGAAAAATTTACACACATTACAGAACAGCAGTTAACTCAATGTTCTACTTAAGTGTAACATTAGACTTTTACATTTTTTAATCAGTAATTTCTGATCCTACAGGCTAGCCTGCTGCCATTTGGACCAGTGCCCAGAGATGCAACACCCTACATGTCTGGGTCTTACCTTACTCTGAGTCGCTTCCATAGGATCTGGTCAGAGGTGCCCAGTTGCAGATGCAGGACCAGGCCCTCATCCATCCGCGGTCAGTGTTTGTCTTCCATTATCTTTCCCTTGGGGCCACAAGAGTGCAGTGCTGGAATGTGTGTGCTCCATCTCTGCTGAGATGCCCCAGGCATTCAAGTGTGGGATCCCATCCCCTGCATGTGGTCTCACTGTGCTGCCACCCAGATTCCTGCAGGTGGTATTTGACCAACGAGACAGGCACCCCCCACTCCAGGTAGAAGTCCTTCCAAACCCTGAGCAACCCAAGTCCATTCCTGAACTCGGTTCACCAGTATAGTAGGTGGTAGCTCCTGCAGCCCTGCTACAGTACCAGGCTGCCATGTAATGTTACCTTTTAAGAGTAGAAATAGTCCCCAGACTTCAAATGTGAATGCAAAAATACACAGGTGTGCCCACTAATATGTGATAATTTAATAAACAGCCAGGCTTTCACCATTACTTTTTTTACCTGTGTGTTAGGCTAAGGTAAAAGAGTGGGTGCCATAATGTCAGCCAATCATCAGTCAGCATTCTTTGCACCCATTTTATAATAGTAAATACAACTGGAAAAAAACAAAATAAGACTCCTTTGAGGCATTCAATCAACATTCTCATCTCTGGTATTTTAGAGAAACATGAAGTCTGTAACAAAAAAATAGAAGGAAGCTAAATTGTGGCAGTTAGAATAAACAGGATAATGTCACCCTGAAATAACCACTGCAGTGAAATGAGTACTAATATGAATGAGGTATTAAATGAGCTGTTGCATGGCCGGCCCGCTGGGACAGCGGCAGGGCATCCGCTTGTGGTGCCAACATCCCTGGTTTGGTGACAGACTCTGGAGTCAGAGGGCCAGCCTGGGAGGGGAGAAGGAACGAGCATTCTGGGGACTGCTCTCCTTCTCCTTGGGGGGGGGGTGCCCAGTGCTTTACGGATCCCTGGAGGAGGCTGGAGGTACCACTGTGGCCGGTGCCATTACTTAAAGGGGGTGGAATGGACGCTAGACGTCATTGCACGTCCCCACCCCTAGGGATCCAGCATTCATGAAAAAAAAAAGTCCCGGGGCATGACGCCCAGCTCTGCTGCCGTCTCCACTGCCATCAGTGTCCATCGGGGGGGGGGGATCCCACTCCCATGGCCCTGACCCAGAGGATGAGCCAGGGCTTGCCAACAGTGTCAGTTAGGAGGGGGAGCCCGACTGGTGGCCCCACCCGGTGGGGGCAAGTGTGGGCATGGAAGGATGGCGGGCAGGGCTGACCTGAATGGAGGTTCATGGGAGCCGGACAAAAAAAAAATATAAAAAAAAAAAAAGCTGTTACATGAAAGAGATGTTACACAAAGATATTGTATAGAACACTTTATGAATACTGCAAAGATAAAAGTCTCTCTCTCTCTCTCTCTGTCTTTTTGTAGGATACACAAACTGGAACCAGAAGTCGCGGTCTTACTTTCATGACTCTCGTTTAGTGGAACAGAACTCACAGTTCTACCATCGCAGACAGGATGACAATCAGGTATGACTTCTCCCCTCATCATTAGCCCACCTGTACAGACAATGGGGAATGTTGGTAAAAATGGTAGGACTAGCATGAGGATTAGGTGCCCATTTCTGCAGATTTATGAATCTCAGGAGAATTGTTGGAAATGAGGCTCATTCACCACAAATCTATAGATCAAGTTTTTTCTTTTTATTGTCAACTGTCAGTTTAAAAAACAATGTTTCGTGCAGATGCACTCCTCAGGGTGTGCTGTACATAGTATATTTTCACTTTAAAGGTGATAGGAAACCGTTTTTTTTTAATACCCAAGTCCCCTCTTGCTGTTCTTTTAGTTTCTTTCCAATATTCTGATATGTTTTTGACCTTTTTAATTGAATTAATAATCTAATTTTGTTGATTTTGTAACTACCCTGAATCCTTCTCTCTTCATCTGTTTCTGTACCCCCTCTCTCTTTTTACATTGCCTGAGCATTCTCTGACATCAATAACCCCATTCTAGGCCATTCAGATCAATAGTATTGAATGAGAGTTATTGATGTCATAGAATGTCTTAGAAACATGAAATGAAAAAGCAGTAGCTGGTGAGGGGAGTGGAACTCTATGTAAACCTGAGGGCACCCCAAAACTAGATTTATGTATCAAAAATTGGTTGAAGCATATCAAAATACATAACTGGCATGGAAAGGAAGATGAAAGGGCACTTGACTAAAAATTATTTCCTGTCTCCTCTAAGTTTTTATCAGGTATCTATTATGTTTTTACTGTAACCCATTAAGCTTGCTAGATCCAGAAGAACTAAGCTGGCAGTGACTGTGTCTTTAAATTTTCTGGACATAATGAGCAGCATGTCCTTGAAAACTACAAGTTTCTGATTGTGTGTGATTGTGTGTTAAAGTATGAGCATCCTCAAAGGTGCTGCTTTCCTCTGAGTAATCTGTGGCTCCTGGTTGGATTTAACAAGATAGAAGTTTGTCCCCCCACCCCTGGGTTGGTTCCCTCACCCATTTGGTAAAAAAAAATAGTCATGCAAATCCTCAAGAAACTTGTGTCCTTCTTTGGCTTCTTGTATCCTGTGAGTCCCAGTCAATATTTTTGGAGATTGAGTAAAAGTCTTCCCTGGCTTGCTGCCTTTTAGTGCCTCATCTCTATAGTTATCTGTTGGGAAGCTTAGATCACTCCTGTCTCCCCCCCCCCCTTTCTTCTTAACCAATGGAAATCATTGCAGCTCTATTCCTCGTTCTTCTGGGATGGATTTATTCTTGGATTCCTTTATAGATTTCCTAACATACACTGCCACTCCCCTGCATTGTCATTTGCAAATGGGGCATATCCTGCCACATTGTACCCATCACTGTATTATGTGTAAAAAGCTAGGGTGGGTCCCTACCACTTCAAGGCACTCTCTCCTCATTGACCTGTTTATTGACAGATGTTGGTCAGATAAACTACTAGGTCACCTGAGGGATCTATTCATCTTTTCTCCAGTCCTTAAGATCCGAGGAAGGCAGTAGATCCCAACTCCCGTAATGCAGGCCAAGCCTCAGTCAGGTACAGATCAATGATGCTTTACTAGACCCAGTGATAGCAGTCTTGTCCCGTGCTGCCTATGCCGAGTAATAAGTTATAGGGCCTGCAGGTATGTGGTCCCTGTGATTGCTTTAAAGAGCAACTCTGTATTATAATAATAATTGTAAACACTAGATAACACCAATTATGTTGTAATGTTATTGTTTTCTAGTTATTTGATATTGCTTTTACTTTCCTGTGCTGCTAGTCTACTAGATTTGTAAATGCAGCAATTATTTCACGGAGTCTTTCAGAATGAATCTGACTCTCCCCTGCCAGCCACACAATTGCTGTTTACGACACCATAATCTGTTGTCATGGTGAGCACTATGATGTCGTAAACAAAGGTACTGTGAGGTTAACAGGGGAGAGGCACGTATTTTCAAATGTTTTCTATGCAGACTTTTTAGATGGACTACCAAGATGGGCTGTCAATTTTGGAAACTTTGTGTTGTATTTAGTGGTCGTAAATAAGTACCTTAAACTCATCAGGGTCTTGGTAGAAAGAAAAACATGCACCTCAGAAATCTAGGCCTTCTCTGTTTACTTCTATGCAGCACAGACATACAAAAGAAAACTGCTTCAACGCACACAGGAAGAGTTACAGGAAATGCATTCTTTTAAACACATTATTTGTGAAAGCAGATGCTGAAGTGCAGAGCTGCTCTTTATGGCCTTCATGGAAGAAATGAAAGTTTTTTGTTTTGTTTTTATTTAGTATGCTTTATGGTGTGAACCGCCGAAGGCTCAGCCCCCACTCTTCTCCAGTCCCCCACCTCACCCCGGGGACTTAACCTCTGCCGACAATCCTCCTGGCTTACTCCCAGGACAGGGCTGCCGTACAGACGTGGACCCTAACAAAACCGGGACAAGGTTACTGGAAGAGCAGAACTTCCCTTCTTATCCTTTCAGTAAGGAGTCAAAAGGCTTTGACACATGGTATCATAGAATGTATATAGTGGGCATGCTGGGTGTGTGACAGGCCAGCTGATTTACCCACCATAACCATGCCCTGTGGACAGTGGCTACTAAATTGAGAAATAACTTTATTGAATGGCATCTGGAGAAAGCTTCTCATATCGTTGATTGCAGTGTGGCAGTGCCAAAACACCACTTGCAACTAGCCATGGGTCAGGCTGAGGTTGGCTGCAGAAGGGGTTCTGAAGAGATGCAGCTAGTTACACTTCTCTGCATTTAGTCAGGACATCCAACTAGGTTTTTGTTTCTCACACTGTATGGGTCTATCCTGGTAAGTCCACAGGTGGAGGACATCCTGAGGGAAACTGAGGAATCCAAAAAGACCATGAAGGTGATCTTGTCTATGACTGCCCTGAGCAGTGATGTGCATCCTTGGCAGCAGAGACTGGCATGTACTTTATCATCCTTATGTAATCACAATAGGGAATGATGGCAAGGCAGTTTTATTTTTAGGTACCCCTTTCCTGGAGCTCAGGAGGATGCACAGTGAAGCAGATATACATAATATGTGTGTGTGTGTGTGTGTGTGTGTGTGTGTGTGTGTGGATATGTGTATATATATATATATTTTTTTTTTGATGCCGGGTACCCCCTAGCCCCGCGAATGGGCTCACTTTGGGCTCAGTGACCCAAACCCTCACCCAGGGACCCCCCACCGAGTGGGGCCACCGAAGCGGAACAATCACAGCTGGAGGGTTGGAATCCGAGCCCTGGCCTCCTATGTGGGGGGCAGCGCGATTTCTCTGTGTTTTTTCTGGGGACAGGCAATGGCAGCCAGCATCTGCCCTGCCTCCCTGCGTGCAGGCGCCTGTCACTTGTGGTACCCTTAGTCTCCACTGGGGGTCCATGTTCTGCACCTAGCCCCTTCCCCTGCCAGCAGGAGAGAGTAGTCCCACAGATGCTCAATCCTGCTGCCTCGGCTGGCCCTCCAACACCTGGATCCATTCCCGAACCCGTGTCATCGGTTCCGCAGATGGCAGCCATGCCTCTACGCCAGCTGGCTGGCCTGCATTTGTAATATTTTTAATCAGGTATTGGTTATTTTTAGTTTAGAAAAACATTTTACAAAAATTTTAACTTCCATATCGCAAGGTGGAGGAGAGTGCATAGAAATGGTGAAGAGGGACTTCAGAGGCTGGGGGACAGACTGATGGAGCACTCTGTATGCTAGACTACACTGTACGATGATCGCTGGTACCCAGGGACTACCCACTGTGACTTCTGCAGGGCTATTCTTGTTTGTGAGTACTAGGTCCAGCACTGCCCCATCCCTGCCGGGTTCTGTAATCAGATGCCAGAGAAATGCCCCCTGCAGGGAGTCGAATAATGGCTCTGCTTCTTGTTGTAGCTGTTGCTAAAATGCTCCAATCTACACCCAGCATATTAAAGTCCCCCATAAGTAATACCTTCCTTTGTCTTCCCCCAAACCCTGTCTAACTCCTTCCCATGTGGTGGTGCGGGTTGTCTGTACACCACCTCCCCACCCAGTGGATAAAGTCCCAGGACGCTGTCTCTAATCCCACCCCTTAGATCCTCCAGCCTTTCCAAGTTCACGTTGTGTCCTTGTATCTCCATGGCCTTTATGCCTTCCCTCACATATAAAACTGTCTCCCTTCCTTTCTTTCCTGAATATGGTATTACATGGAATGGCCACATCTCAGCCGCGGTTCTCCGTACACCATGATGCTGTTATGATCACCAGATCAAATCTGCATCCACAGTGGTTGGTTCCAGGTCACTGATTTTATATCCTAGACTCCATGCATTGGTGCACATGGCACTCCACTCCTTTTGACCTTCCCTGTCCCTACTTTTCCATCTCTTCCCTATTCCATCCTTCATCCTACTCTTGTTCTGGTATCATCTTCCCCTTTTTCATTCTCTCTCTCTTTCCTCACCCTTCTTAACTCTTCTCTCAGCCATAGAACCATCTTCTGGAACTTCTTCCCCCTTGTCCCTACACCACTCTACCTCTGGAAAATGTATTTGCCTTTGGCTTTTCCTCTTTGCTGCTCCTTTTTCTGGTAGGGCATTCAGTGCCTCTCTCATTTTTTCTGCCTACCCCTTAACTTGTTTAAATACCCATTAAAGCAGCTTTAGAATCTTCTACCTAGGACTGCCTTCTCCACCAGGATGGAACCCTTTAGAGCTCCAGTTGCAAATGTGATAAAATAGACATCCCAAGGGTGTGGACACAGTTCGCTATCCACACTCTGGCAGTTCTACTGGAACGTGTATCAGTCGGACTTCTTTTAGCTAAGCTCCTCCCAGCACCCAGGCAGTATATTTTCTGGCTCCGCCCCGTGACATCAGGTCTTTCTTTCTGCTGGAAGGGACAGGTCTCCTTCACAGCTCTGCAGTGTTTGAGAGCTACTGAGTAGCTCTTCGGCAAAAACGTACTTAAACTTTGAATTTCTTCAGGTTTCTTCTTGAATTGTTGCTGCTCCTTTATTCTGACTCTGCCTTGTTGACTTCCGTATCAGAAGGCATTGGAAAATGGAAGAAGAGAGGCTCTTTCGTGGCTTCAAATTCTGTGTCACATGTTGACAGAAAATGTCTCATACTGACCCCCACATGTAATGCCTCTGTTGCTTATGATTGCATCACAGTACGGAAGGCTGTGGCCTTTGCCAAATGATGCTTCCAGTGTTGCTGGATGATCAGGTGGCAAGGCTTCTCCTTAGTCAACCGGCCAAAAGGGACACAAAGATTTGACTGAAAAGCCGCAAGAAGGCCTCCGCTACAGCCAGGTTGGCTGCACAACTGGTGGCTTTTTAGGAGGAGATGCCACTTGCCATGGTGATACCTCGTCGGCCTTGGGGCGGCTCCCAGTTGGGGCCAGTGTCAGAGGGTCCTTCACAGAATGTTTCGGTGACACGTCAGGCTCTCTAAGCTTTCAGGAAGAGCACATCTCATCACAGTAAGAAGCATAAGGGTCTCCGATGCTGGTTGTGTGATTGGGAGGGATCAAGATCCTTCCACTCTCTTGACTCCCTCAACCACTTGACTCACATTGAGCGCTCAGTTCTGAGCTTCCCTTGGTTAAGGAGTTGGTTGACATCTACTCAGTAGCCCCATTGGGCTTGCTGATCTCGACACTGGTCGAGCAGGCTGTCAAGAATTTTCTTGAGCCTGTAGACCAGTTGTCTGAGATCAACGCGGAGTCGATCTTCCAGACCCTGGTTCTTCCAGTCGTCACTCAGAAAGATGTGGTCCAGTCGGTGTCCTTGACCAGTTCCACTCAGGATCAGCCTCCACCGGTGGTCATTCCTCCGAAGCCTATGCTACTCAATATGGCTTGGTATATTATCTACCACAGCCCTCCAGAGTCCTCTGCTCAACATCATCCCTCCGGTCGACACCTGAGGTGGAGCTAGAGGTCAAGACGCAACTTGTGCTCTTGATCCTGTTTGATTGGGAAGCTCTGCTGTTGACACCCCTCAAGCTCCTTGCCCTTAGGTGAGGAGAGGCACTGCCGCAAGATGCAGTGGCTCTACAAGGAGCTCCTCTGGCAGCAGTGGACCATTATGGAGAGGAAGTAGGGCACTACCTCCTGGGCCTTTGGTCCCCTGTCAGCTGCCATTCATGCCTCATCTAGCCTAACCCTAATGTCTGTCCTCAACAGATATCCCCAGCGTCTGCCTCTCTACCCATGTGGGTGGAGCCTGCTCCACCACTGCCCTTGATGGGAACCCTAAGGACTCCTGTGCTGTGTCCAGCTTGCTAGGCTAGCTGTCGGAGGAAATCACCTGATCAGAAGACACCAGTGTAAATCATGGCTTTAAATGGGCGAGGGTCATTTTTAAAGAGTCTTCAGATGACTCTGATGGGTCATCCATGTTGTCCTCAAGGACTTATATACTCTACTGTGCCTTGGTTGTGGACTTGTTCACTGACCATGGTCTGGTGTTTTTTGGGGCTCTTCTCTGCCTTATGCAGTTTAGTGGTGTGGTTTAGGGCACTGAACTGCAGACCTGGAGACCTGAGGCAGTATAGTGCTGTGGTTTAGGGCACTAAGCTGCAAACCTTGAGACTTGGGTTTAAACCCCACAGCCACCATTTGAATACTGTGTGACCCTGAGCAGGTCACTTAACTTCCTTGTGCTCCCAGGTCACACCTGGAAATGAGCTTTGGCTTAGTGATAGACGTATGAAAGATCTGGGGATGATATGGTAAAGAGGGGTAGGGACAAGGGTTGGAAGGTGGCTTTAATAAATTCCAGGAGCCTGGGGAATAAAATGTCTGAGTTCCAGGCCATGCTGTTTGAGGGTGGGGTGGATGTAGCAGTGGTCAGTGAAACTTGGGCCACCCCTGGCCATGACTGGGACCTTAATCTGAGTGGGTACCTTGTGCTAAGGAAGGACAGAAAAGTGGGCAGAGGAAGAGGAGTAGTAGTGTTCGTTAGGGATAACATCGAGATTATGAGAGTGGAGGAAGCAGAGGGCAATGTGGAGGCCCTATGGATCACCTTGTGAACCCCCGTGGGAGGGAAGATCTAGTTGGAATGGTGTATAGGCCCCCAGGACTAGCAGAAGACCTGGAGGATTGCCTATTGGCTAACATTAAGGGGCAGTGTGGACTGGAAGGGGAAGGAGTGGTGTTGATGGGGGACCTTAATATGCCAGCTACTGATTGGGGTACTGTGACATCCACTGTAACCAGAGAGCAGAAGCTGCTGGATGGCTTCCTGGACACGTTCCTCAATCAGCAGGTGATGGACCCAACGAGGGAGGGTCATATCCTGGATGTGGTTTTAGCAGATGGGGATCTTGTATGAGATCTGGTTGTGGAAGAACCCCTGTCTGGGAGCGACCACAATACAGTCTGGTTTGGGCTTAAACTAGGGGGAAGGGCATCATTCAAGGACAATGATAGCTGATTTTAGGGGGGCAGACTTTCAGAACATGGGGAAATTCTCAAGGGGAATTTGCGGGAGATAAAACCAGGTTTGGACATGGAAGGTAGGTGAAAGATCATAAAGCGGGGGCTACTGGAGGCCACTAGGACCTGTGCAAGAGTGAAGTGCAAGGGTAGTAGGTTTCGTTAACCATGCTGGTGGACCAAGGAGGTCCAGGACGCGGTAAGGGAGAAGAAGGCTGCCTACAGTTGGTACAAAAAGCATGAGAGGAGAGAGGGATAGAGAGAACTATCGCCTTGCAACCTGGAAAGTCACCAGAGTGGTGTGGGGGGCAAAGGCCTGGAAAGAGCAGAGGCTGGCACAGGGGATACGGGGTGGGGAAAAAGGGGTTCCTTAGGTATATTGGTGAGTGGAAAAAGGTCAAGTGCCAGCTCAGTAGGTTGACGGCAGCTGGGGGGTGGGTGGAAGGGGCTGGAGAGCAGGCGGAGGTACTGAATGACTACTTTGCCTCAGTGTTCACTAGGGAGGAGGCTGGGGAACTTCCAGAAAAGGGGTTGAAGGACACAGAAGGCACAGCAGACCTGACTGTTGGGGTACCTGCTGAAGTACAAGCCGCTGGGGGAGGTAGGCCAGGGGTGAGATATCAGGCTGGTTCTGCTGAATGGGGGGGGGGAGGGCAGATGCTGATATTCCTATTGGTTGGTGTGGAAAGCCCTCCAGTCCCTAAAAAAAGGATAAATCTCCATGGCCTAATGCTATTCATCCCAGAGTACTGAGGGAGTTGGCGGATGTTTTGGCTGCGCCATTGGCGGCGGATCTTTTCAACTTGTTGCTCCAGACAGGGAGGGTGTCAAGAGATTGGAAGCAGGCGCATGTTGTGCCCATCCATAAAGGGGATCGAGAGAAGAGCCAGGAAACTATAGACCTGCCAGTTTGACGTCCGTGGTGGGGAAGGTAATGGAGAGCATACTTAAGGAAAGGCTGGGAGGTTTCTTGGAGGAGATGGGTTACCTGGATGACTGGCAGCATGGGTTTGTGCAGAGCTGGTTTAAGACCTAATGGCACCCCAAGCAGAAATACTTGTGGTGCCCCCTACACTGCTTCACATCACCCCCCATCCTCCCTTCTTCTCCAATCCACATCCAAAAAGTAATAAGAATTCTATGAATGTAAGGGTGATGACAACAAGAAAAAATTACTTACCATAGTAATCTTGTTTCTTCCACGGTATTCTTCTGTATTCCTAACTCTCTGCAGTCAGCCTCCTAAGTAGAACTGCCCAGAGATAGAATGTTATGCAAATGATAAAACCTATCCTTGGCTCATGTCACTTATTCAAACGTCTGCCCTTATCAGCTGCAACATTCCACCAACATATCAGATATCTAAGGAGCCTGCAAGGCGATTTTAACTATAATTATACTTTTCTATCTACGACAAAACTATACTGTCTAGTAGAAACTACAAATATTAACATAAACCCAACACCTCCCCGAATGCCAGAATCACCTGGAAAAAGAAGGGAAGGAAAAACTCCACCCATTAGGGTGTAAACAACGTATGTCAGTGTTTGGGACTCCATATTTAAAAGCTCAGTTAGAGTGCAGAGACTTTGGTTCTGGAAGGGAGGCAGGGTGGGAGAGTTGGAAATATAGAAGAATACCCTGGAAGAAACAAAGATTACTATGGTAAGTAATTTTTCTTCTCACCCCAAGTATTCTTCTATATTTCTAACTCTCTGCAGGCTTCAAGCAGTACCTTTGAAGTAAGCACAGAACCTACTTTTTTGGAAAGAGGCTTTGCAGGATTGCTGTGCCAAAACTGGCATCACTTCGGATTAAGTGTCTAGACTATAGTGGTTAGTAAAAGGGTGTACTGTCCTCCAGGTAGCTGCTTTACAGATCTCCACTAATAAAACATCTCTGACTGCTGCCATGTTTGCAGCTGTGCTCCTTGTGGAATGAGCTCTCAGCCTCTGCTGGGGCTCCTTGCCAACTTTCGAATAGCAAACTGAATGCACTGGATTATCCAGTGAGAAGTGGACCTCTGAAGCTGGGTTACCTTTTACCCACATCCCCATAAGTCAGGAACAACTGTTTGTCTTGCCCATTATCTCTGGTGTGGATCATGTAGTAACTTAATGCCTCTTGACATCCAGACTTTGAGTCTGCGCTCACTTGAACTAGTATGTTCAGTGAAGAAGACTGGCATGGTAAAGGACTGGTTCAAATGAAAGTCAGAGACCACCATGGGGAGGAATTTTCTATTTGTTCATAATACTACCTGTCTCTGAAGGAAAGATAATCCTTCTAGACACACAAGACCTGAAGCTCACTAATTCTTCTAGCTGAGGTGATAGCAACCAGAAAAAGAGTTTCCAGGTAACATACTTTAGGTGTGCTGAAGCCATGGGCTCAAATGGGGCCTCATGAGCTGGGTCATGCATATGTAAGGGTCCCATGCTGGTCCTGGTTCCTAATAGGTGGTGCAAATGGCACAGACCTTAAAAAACTTTTTGAAATGGGACTGGATGCCATGGAGGTGCTCCTCCAGCAGAAATATAAGCAGATATTGAGGCTAAATGCACTTTCAGGGATGTATGTTGCAGACCCTGGGAGTGTAAGTAGTAAGATAATCCAGGACAGCTGGTATCCCCACGTGAGAGGGGAGGTACCTTTGGGAGCACACCAAACAGAGAACCTCTTCCATTTTGAAGCATAGGTCTTCTTAGTAGAAGGCTTCCTGTAGCCCTTCAGGATATCCAGGACACTTAGAGTGTGCAAACTCTTAAGTCCTCAAGAGCCATGCTTTGAGTTGAAGAGATCTGAAGTTCGGGTACAAGATCCTGCCCTGATGGGAGATCAGCAAGTTGTGCCTCCTGGGTAGATGTATTGGTTTAGCTACAGACATGGAGAATCATAGAGGATGCCATGCCTGTCTGGCCCAGTCTGGTGCTATCAAGATCATTGATGCAGGTTGTGACCCGAGTTTGATCAGAACTCTGAAAATGAGAGGAAAAGGAAAAGCATATAGGCTTCTTCCTGACCAGTCCATTGTCAAAGCATCCAGTGGGATTGTACCCTTGGCTGGTGGTCTACAGCAGCAAAGAGGCAGATGATTCGAGGGATGCAAAGAGATCTATCTCTGGTGTGCCCCACCTCCTGAATACTGCCTCATGTATCTGCTTGTTGATGGACCACTTGTGGTGGGCCGGATTGATTCTGCTCAGGGCATCTGCTAGAGTACTGTCTTTCCCTGGCACATGAATGGCCTGTAGGGAGGCCTTCAGTGTGTAAGCCAAACTCCAGATCTTCACTGCTTCAATGTACAGGGGCCTGACCTTGTCCCCCCTTGCTTGTTTATGTAGTACACTGTTGTGGTGTTGTCTGTCCTGACCTACACCACTTTTCCTTGCAGCAGTGGTGTACATGCCTTCAGTGCCAGGAACACTGCCCTCAGCTCCAACAGATTTATATGTGAGTGACTCTGCGCTGGACCAGGTTCCATGGTGTGTTCCCTAAGTGGGCACGCTAACAGGAGGTGTCGGTTGTAAGAATGGCTGATGGGGTTTCCCATTGAAAGGATACCCCCTCCCTGAAGTTGTCTGCTTCCTTCCACCACTGAAGGGCTTACAGCAATGTTCTTGTTACTGGAATTGGTTTTGAAAGAGTGTCTTTCCTTTGGCACCAATGTGCACCAAGGTGAAACTGTATGTCTCTCATTTGGAACCTGGCACCCAAAACTGTGCCTGTTGTTGCAGCCATGTGTCCCAGAAGCTGCAAAAATTGTCTTGCTGGCTTTGGCTCATTCAGCCTGAAAGAAGCTGCTATTTGCCAGATGCATTGCACTCTGTCCTGAGGGAGGAAGGCTCTTCCCTCTAAGATGTTCAGTTCTGCTCCTATGAAGTGCAGAACCTGTACTGGAGTGAGAACAGATTTCTCCTGATTTACCAGGAACTCTAGTGAGTGTAACAGGTTTAGTGTTACCTGCAGGGGATCTTGCACATGCCTGGGTGAGCTTCCCACCACCAGCCAATTATTGAGATAGGGGAAGACTGATACACCTAACCTTCTTAGGTGTGCCACCGCCACTGCCAGATGCTTTGCAAATACCCTTGGGGCTGAGGAGAGACTGAAGAGCAGGGTTGAAAACTGGTAATGTCCTGATGGAAGTCTGAATCTGAGATATTTTCTGTGAGATTCTCTTATGGGAATGTAGAAATAGGCATCTTTCAGATCCAGAGATGCTAGCCAATCTCCTTCTGAATGACTGGCAGAATAACTGCCAATGTGACCATCTTGAACTTCGGCTTTACTTAAGTACTTGTTCAGTAGACTGAGGTCTAGAATAGGTCACCACTCCCTTTTCTTTTTGGTGAGAAAGTATCTTGAGTAGAAACCCTTCCTTCTGCTGAGGGGTGGAACATGTTCTGTTACTTTTAACAGGAGGAGGCTTTGAACCTCCTTCTCCAATAGTTTCTTTTCCAAGAGGGAAGCTGGTTTTGAACACTCTTGTTCTCAAGAGAGAGAATTACTTGAAACTTAGGGGCAGACTCTGACTCACCACTTCCAGGACCCACTTGTCTGTGGTAATGGACTCCCAAGCCTGGAAATAGTGAGCCAGCCTGCCCCTTTCTGGGAAACGGCCGGGGGAGATGGCCTTGACCACTGAGTCAGAGATTCTGTTTTGCTTGGGGCTGGGCCTGGGTAATCTGGAATCCCCTCCCGGAGCCCCTTTTACCCCTGTCTCTGAACTACCTTGTCTGCTGCGGATATTGCTGATATTGAGAGACAGCCTGGGCCTGATTAAAAAGATCTGGTGTAGGCTGCTCCACCTATGCCTCCCCTTCTGTATGACCTGTAGGAGAAGGAGGGTCTCTCCTTTGTCGAGTTGCTTTTATAGGTGGCCTTGTACTCATCCACCTTCTTCATATAAGCCTCAGTCTGTTGGCCAAATATTAAATGATTCTCCACAGAAAAATCCATAGCCTTGGTTTGGGTATCCTGTGTAAGATTAGTGGTCCTAAACCAGGCCAACCTCCTAAGAGCTATGGTAAGGGTCATCCATCTGGAAGCAATATCACTGCCATCTGCTGCCATCTGAAACTGGTATTTTGCTGCTTCCAGCCCAAACCTGGCTATCACAGCCAAATCATCCGAGAAGCCTGAAGGAGCCTTATCTACCATGGGCAATCCTGACTGCCACAGTGACTTTTGATACTGTGCAGAATAAGCCTGGTAATTAGCCTGTCTGACTCCCAGTGAGGATGCCAGGTAGCCCTTCTTGGCCATACTACCTATTTTGCATGAATCTTTCTCAGGTGGGTGTGATGCCACTGTCACCCTTTCCTTCTCACAGGCTGCTTGCTGGATTATCCCTTGATGGTTAGGGTGAGAGAAGAGGAACAAAGCCCCGCCTGTCCAGCTGGTACTTTTTCTGCCTTCTTGTCCGGGGTGGATTGGAGTTTCAGAAACCTTGAACAAGTCTTTTTTGAAAACTTGTTGATAGGGGAGTAATATCTTTTTGTGGGTGTTAACCTCATCATTTTCACTTATTTGGCCTCTTCCTCATCCTCTGTAACCTCTGTGGTAGACAAATCAAGGGCTTCCACTATTTTCCTTATGAAGGGAAAAATGAGAGAAAAAATCCTCTGCTCTAGGAGAGGAGACCCAAATTCCTGTTCAGGTGAGATCTCAGCCTCAATAGGTTCACCCTGATCTACTTCAGGCAAATCATACTCCCTTAAACTGCATCTGCTCCTGGATGGAGTTGGGACAGAAGAAGATCCAACCGGAACTTGAGCCGGTGTTGGAGGAGTTGGAGCAGGTATAAGACCCTGCAAAGCCTGTATGGCCTTCATGGCCTGGGCAACTCTTCTGAGGATGGCAGGTTGTGAGGAAAGATGAAACCCCTTTGGTTTCTCAGTCAGGGTTCAACGTGCTTTTGTTTTATTTGTCTTTTGGCAGGAACCTGGGGAGTCAGCCAATTCACCCACCTTTTTACTGGAAGCTGCGCCACCCTTGTCAGGGGTGCTCAGTTTGGACAGTGAGGTTTCACCTGATGTTTAAAGGGTGGGGTTGGTCAGAACCCATAGCACCCTTCTCAAGTTTTCTTTGAGCCTTTCCAGCCTCTTGTCAACTGTCTTTTGTGGAATGATTAGCAGATTTCTGCAATCTGCAGCAATCAGCTCATTTCAAGGCAGACCATGCATAAGCCATGCTTCTCTGCCTTGGCAAAACATCCCACACTTATTTTTTTGCTTTTATCTTTCTCCCTCTGGCCCTGGTCATCTCCTTTGTCCAGCTGCCATCGCCATGCTTTGCTCCTTCAGGCACTCACCCTGCAACTCCCACAGCTACCCCCCGTGGCGGGGCTGTGGGAGCCCCCACTCACCTGCCAAGCAGGATTCAGTTCATGGTGTTACCGCCAGAGATGAAGTGCCAGGGGACAGCCATCAAGCCACCACGACCAGCCACCAGGGTCTTTTTCCTACATATTTTCTCCATTACAGGCATTCGCCATGCAGTGACACCAGCAATGGGCACACGCATGCACCTGTGCGTGTCCTACCAAGTGTCTGCTGAGCTCCCGTCCCTTACTTCATGCAGTGCAGCGCAGTCCAGCCTCCGCCTAGGGGTCAATTGCGCACCAACTGCAGATCTCCCTCCCCGGAGATGAAGAGCAGTCCGTCAGATGCTCAGTCCATCTCCTGCCTGCCACCCTCAGGCCCAAGCACTCATTCCTTGAATGTGGATTACCGGCGTGGCGCAAGGTGTGGCATCCAGTACCAGCCTCAGTGCCACGAGGCCAGACAATGTCCCCTACACTTAAGGCAGTTTTTAAACCCTGGGGTCCAGCTTTTTTCTTAGGTTTTTCTGCCATCATCAAACTGATTAAGAAAAACAGAACTGCAAATAAAGTAAACCCTTTTCTTTTTTTTTCCGGTTGCAGTCGGTTCAGCAACTGGTGAAGGTTCCAATACTGAACCGAGAACCGAACAACTTGAACCGGGTAAGCGGTTCACTGAACCGGCTTGGCAGCTAACAAAAGCAAGAATTTATTTAAAATAAAATACTAAAAATAACTAAACTGAACTGGAGATAAGGAAATAAAGCTCTGGAAAGGGATTTAAGGTTTGGTTCCCCAACAGTTATACTGAACCGCGAGGAACTGAGAAAATTAAACCAAAAACACTAAAATAAGTGCTAAACTAACAGTAGGAATTTAAACAGAAATAAAGACAGCAGTAGGAATAATTAAAATACTTATTTTCAGTGAAGAACCACCCAAGGAACGGCTGAGAGGGATGTCTCCGAGGCATCTTGACTTGTCAGGCAGAGAAAGAAATCTGATATGTTGGTGGAACATTGCATCTGATAAGGGCAGTTGTTTGAATCAGTGACATGAGCCAATGATAGGTTCTATCATTTGTATAACGTTCTGTCTCTGGGCAGTTCTGTTTAGGAGGCTGACTGCAGAGAGTAAGGAATATAGAAGAATACCTGGGATGAGAATTATGTTTTTTAGATTGACACTTTTTTGCATTTCAAGATGATGTCTGCTTATATGTTCTACTTCAGTGCGCCCCTTCTGTGCTGGCGCCCCAAGCGGCCGCTTGGTTCGATTGTGCCTAAAACCGCCACTGGGTTTGTGACAGGTAGATCGTGTCAAACAAGCCTTGTAGAGTTCTGTGAGTGGGTGACATCAGCACTGGACAGGGGGAGACCAGTGGAGGTACTGTTCCTGGACTTCAGCAAGGCATTTGATTCAGTCCCTCACATTGGCCTAAGGAAGAAGCTGGGAGATGGGGGTAGGCCCATTGATGGTTAGGTGGATTGGAAATTGGCTTTAAGGTCGCACTCTGCAAGTAGTGATCTGAGGGGAGGTCTCATCTCCTAGGGAGGTCATAAGTGGGGTCCCACAGGGATCAGTCCTGGGGCCACTCCTGTTTAACGCCTACATCTCCAATATCAGGGAAGGTATTGGGTGTGAAATGAGTCTCTTTGCGGATTACTTTAAGCTGGGGGCGGTGGTGGAGGGGGAGGAGGGGAGATCGGCCCTGCAAGAGGACCTGGATTCTCTGGATAGGTGGTCCTGCACCTGGAAATTGAAATGCAACTCCTCCAAATGCAAGGTGCTACACCTAGGGTGGGAAAACCTCAACTCTGTGTACACCCCGGGGTGGGGTGGGGGAATGAGTTGCAGGCTACAGCAGGGAAAGAGACCTAGAGTCTTGGTGGATGTTAACATGAATAATTCAGAGCAGTGCAGGAGGGCTGTGGTCAGGAAAAATAGGATGCTGGGATGCATCCCTAGGTTATTATCTCAAGGAACAGGGAGGTAATTTTGCCACTGTGCAACAGTCTGGGTAGATCACATCTTGAGTACTGTGTGCAGTTCTGGAGGCCGCACCTAAGGAGGGACATCCAGCTCCTGGAGAGGGTTCAAAGGAGCACAACCAGAATTATCCATGGCCTGGGCGATATGACATGAGGAACGACTAGGTGAGCTCAACCTGTTCTTGCTGGAGGAGAGGAGAAACTGGGGGGACATGATTGAGGTCTTCAAGTACCTCAGGGGAGTAAATAAGGTAAGCCAAGATAGGATCTTTCAATTGAAGGAGGGTGGAATTACCAGAGGATACAGTTGGAAGATTGAGGGTGGTAGGATTAGGAGGGAAAGGAGGAGGAGGTACTTCACCAAGAGAGTGGCGGAACCATGGAATGCACTGCCCAGGGAGCTGGTACAGGCAACTAGGGTGGAGGGACTCGAGAGGGTGGGACAGATATAGGCAAGGGGTGAAGCAGAGGCTGGTTTGCCCGGGGGGGGGGGCAGGACTGGGGGATGGAGTAACAGTGGAAGGAGAGAGAGGACTATGGTACCCAATCAGGGGGGCTGAAGCAAGAGCAGACTTAATATACTAGACGCCAGCAGAGTAGGCCTGTTGGTCTGTTAGTATGTTATGTTAGTATGTTAGTGTGCCTTTCCTAGTTAAACAATTTCCCCTTTCCCTTATGTCAGAGTTCACGAATCTGTCCTTGGAACCAGTTCAGAAGTTGTCTAAGAAGCCCTTTATTGACATTCTGGACAATAAGGGTTCCCCAGGGGTTGCCGTCCCCATTGCTGAAGCCATTTTGGGACTGACCCAGGAGCTTTGGCAGCATCCAGCATCTTGCCCTGCACCTCCACCTAAATGGTGCACAAGTACATGGTCCCTACAGCAACCTTTTCTGGGTTATTGGACAACCCACTAGCCAAAGGGATGGTCTCGGCCTTCCGGACGTCCAGTGGCCAAATTAGATATGGACAAGCCCCCGAACAAGGATTTGAAGAAGCTTCAACATACAGCCAAGAAGTTCTATGTCGCTTCCTCTCTGGGTTTTAGTCAGGTCAGTTATGGTGTCCTGATGGCCAACTTTGGTCACTGTGCTGGAAATAATGGAAGAAATCCTCCCTCACCATTCTGCTAAAAAGCAGTTGCCAGTGAAGTTGGTCAAGGATCAGGGTCAAGCACTAACTAATCCCAATCCACCAGCTCCAGATGGCTTTGGACATGGATGACTCCTGTGCCCTTGCTGTGGCAGCAGCCATTGCAATGCATTGCAGAGCCTGACTGAGGTGCTGCACTTTCATGGTGGATACTGACCTTTTCGGCCCTGGAGTGGAGAGACGTCTCACAAGTATTGAGATGTTCAGCACCACCCTAGATTCCGTGGCTTCATCCAAGAAGGACCCAAAGACTAAAAAAACCCAAGAAAAAAACTTCCAACATCAGTCCTTTCAGCCACAGTAGCCTTGGCAGCAGCCCCAAGAGAAGAAATACCAAACCTGGCATCCAAAGCCTACATTTTGTGGCCAGCGGTTGAAAAGAGTCAGGGGTAGGGCAAGTGGTGTCCCTCTGGTCCCAGTGACGGGTGCTCCCTTGAAAGCTGCCCAGTGAAGGGTCGGGGAAGGGGCATCCTTCTGCCTGTCCAGCCCCTGACACAGCTTGGGGGGTTGTCTATGTCACTTCTGGCCACATTGTACTGTCATTACTGCAGACAAGTGGGTACTGTAAGTGGTAGGCAGCGAGTTGCCTCTAGACTTTGAGGCAGTCCTCCTTTACCGACTCAATGCTCCTTGGGAGTCCTCAGAGTCACGGGACATGCTGTCGCCCTAAGGAAATATATTGCTCAGTTTCTTGCAAAAGGAACTCTAGCCCGTGTCACTGCCACCCTGGCAAGTCAGGGGTACATATCCAAGTACTTCCTGGTCCCAAAACGGACAGGGAACTGGTGCCCTATACTTGGATACAGTCTGAACCAGTTTATGTGGAAGCTGAAAGCACAAGTTCTGGATGGACACTCTGAGCCAGAGTATACAATCCCTGGAGCAGGGCATATGGTTCTTGTTTTGCTTGTTAATAATCAGCACGAAACCAGCATGAGTTTTTACTCATCTTTATTGTGCAGCCATCTTAAATGCACTGCTCCAGCCAAGCAAACTTCCCATAACACCCCACACCCTAGGGGCTATCTACAAATCATCAGTTTCTTACATTTACCTTAGGGACTGTCTAATAAGTATGTTAAATTCCTATAACATCACATCTTCCGTCACTTAAAGAAAAGTTCTATATTATTTTCAAACTGAATTATAGGCTTACAGTAACTTGGCTGAATTATTATTATTTTTTTAACTTCTTACAAACTGAGGTTTCTAATTAAACTAAATCAAATCTTGAGAGGAGAGGTCGCTAGTACTTCACTCTCTAGTGAGTCTTTACCACTCACTCCACTTTACTTATCTAACAAGTTTCAATCAGTCTCTCTGGACGTCGAATTTCTCTCTTAGGTCTCACTTCCTTCTTGGTGACTTTTCAGTGGATGAACACTGCTCTGAATGGTCCTTGCTATTAGTCTCTAGTGTTATCTTGACTGACTGCTGTGAAAGTTGGTAAGTCAACTTCAGTCAAATTGGCATCTTCAACCTTTGGCAGAAGTCTTAAATCCACACGATTCCGTCTCACCTCCGCTTCTCTTTCTGTTTCAGTCTGGTAAGACCTTGGTGCAGTTTGTGCTTGTACAGTGCCCCTTTGCAGCCACATTCCTTTGTCAAAGTCTGTAAGGCGCACTTGATCTCCAGGCCTTAAATCAGATAAGTTTCTTGCTCTCCTGTCATTTAACTGTTTTTTGCTTTTCCTTTTGTTTTTCTTTGCTTTGCTTCACCTGTTCTGAGTCATGAGTCTTCAGAAGCTCTTCATGTATTGGCAGATCTTCCCTTGTCAATCTTCACCATTCATTACTGCTTGGGTTAGTGCCGGAGGCGCGCACCGGCTACCGGAGTGTTGTTTTTTTTTTTTTTGGAGTCGCTCAACGGCGCCCGCCTTGAGCACGCATCAGCCATGCTAAGGGGCGTCCGTTAGAAATGCAGACCCTCCTCTATCTCAGTCCGTTTCTCCCGCCATCAAGGCTGCACCTGCCGCGCGGTAGTTCAAGTGTTTCTGTGTCAAGACTCCTAGTTTTTCTCCAGTGGCTCTCGCTGATCGCCCTCCGTAAGACCGCCTTTATTTTCTGTCGACGGCGCCGAATGCTTTGTTGCTGTTTTTTGTCTTATTTAGTTCGCATCATGTTAGGTTCAGGGGCAAAACGTAAGTCTAAGGCGGGCCGTGCCCCTATGCATCGGTGCTCCTGTGGCCGGCATTTCTCCGTCTCGGACTGGCATGATGTCTGTCTCCATTGCCTGGGACCCAACCACGATATGGACGCGTGCGACACCTGTTTCTCCATGGACCGCCATGTCCTTGAAGTCCGCGTGTTCAAGATCGGCATGGCCCCGCCGACCTTCGGGGGATGGCATCGCTCCAGGGATTCCCAGGTAAGTTCTCTAGGCCCTTCCTCTGGGTCCCCTCTCGGGTCTATACGGTCCGTGGAGGAGGGGGCTTCCTCCTCTTCTCTTGCCAAAGAGGAAGCTTCTTTTGAGGTGTCGGAGGAACGTCGTGGTCCCTCCCGGGGCTGCGGCGGGGACACCGCCGCAGTCACCTCTCGGAGGTGCAGGCTCCCCAGTGTCGAGCCGCCCTGCAGGCCCGCACCGGAGGACCCTTGATGCCGCCCTCTGGCACCGCTTTTGGATCCTGGTGCCGCTCTGGTCTTGGCTGCTTGCGCGCCCGCAGGCCGGTTCACTCTCCTGGCGGTGCCGGGTTGAGTTCCGGTGCCGAGGGCGGCACCATGGGCCTAGCCGGCACTGATGGGGAGCCGGGGCCGGGCCTAGCGGGTGCAGGTGGGCCAAGGATGTCCGGCGCCGCCTCTGGCACTGGCGCTGTTTGCAGCGCCGTTTCTCTGGGGACCCCCGGGGTTGCTAGTATTGTGGTCCAGCTGGTCTCTTCCTCTTTGGAGGTCGATGACTCAGACGTGGACCCGTCCTGGCAACCTGACTCTTGGTCGGGGTCCCTGGTGGCTATGGTGCTAGGCGGCTACAGCGGCCTCTCCGCTGTCCCGCTGCTGTCCTCCCTGAGGGCCCTCGGGCTAGGGGTGGTCCTGGGTCCCTGGGGGGGGTGATGGAGTGGGGGCGGAGGGAGGGGCCCTCCCTCCTGGGGGGCTCGTGACAGCTACCCTCCCTGGTGCTGTTGCAGCCACTCAGGGTGGGAGAATGCTGGGGTCGATGAGGAGGGCACTCTCTGAGTCCGAGGGGTCGAGAGATTGGGTGCAGTCGTCGCGGTCTCTGCCGGCCACCCCTCAAGGGGTGTCTAGGAGCCGTAGCGCTGGGCCCTGCCTTTCCCTCTTGGACCCCAGGGTCCTCTCCGGTGGCGTTGCTGCGGGCTGCCCTTCTGGATCCATGCAGTCCCAGGTTCGTCACAGGGGAGGATCGCCTTCTGGGCTCTTCCAGATTTCGCATCCCCAGGGTTCCGTTTTGCGACCTGGTCTGTTGTCCGGAATCCCGCCAGCTCGGGCTCCGTTCTCCGGATTTCAGAGCCCTAGCAGAGGACAGTTGTCTCTTTGTAGGTGCCCATCTCCCGTTCCTCTGCAGCCACCCCCCGCTCTTCCAGGCCATGTCGGTCCTACGGGCCCATTATCCTGGGAGCAGTTCAGAGGTTCTGCGGCGGCCTTCCCCTCATATGTCAGGTGTATGAATGAACGGGTCTTTCGCCTATCCCCTCCGCCGCAAGAATCTTCTGGACACTCGAGCTCTCCATCATCCTCGTCTCCCTCCTCTGAGGGAGAGGAACCCTCTGCTCATATCTCCTCCAATGCTGATTTCACTAAATATCAGCAATTCCTTTTGCGGATGGTGAGGGATCTTCGAATCTCCTACGTTAGGCAAGACAGTACCGAATGGGAGACACGTGAATTCCTTGGAGAATTCAGTGCCCAGCACTTGGTGGTACCTTCCTGGCCTATCCCCTTCCAGGAGGCGTCTATCTGTTCCTGGCAGTCGCCAGCCGCCCCTTCTCCAGCCCCGGCAGACTGTCGACGAAAGTATTGTGCCCCTTCGGAATCCCTGGGTACTCTCCCCAACCTGCCCTTGGGTTTGGTATAGCTGGAGACTCCCTCTGGGTGCCGCCGCCTGGCGCACGACCGTCCACCGGATTCGGATTCCCTACAATTCAACCGGTTGGGGCGAAGAGTGTTCTCTGCCTCTCGTGCGATGGCTTGCATTGCATCTCATCAGGCTCATCACGCTGCCTACAGTAGGCATTTGTGGTCGATGCTCTCTCGGATCTTAGCATCAATGCCTGATACGGAGCAAACTAGACAAGCTATTGCCCTCTCTGCTATAGGCCTGGAGCTGGCAAGACACCAAGCAAGGGCATCTTATGACGCCAATGAGCTGGCTTCCAGGCTTGCAGGGACAGCGATCTGTGTTAGGCGGACGGCATGGCTTCGTCTGTCAAGGTTGTCACCCCTGGCCCGGTGTAGGGTGATTCGCTCCGCTTTCCAGCGGACCCGTCTCTTTTCCTCCAGAGCTAGGAGATTACTGCAGGGGCTTCCTCCATCTCCCTGTCCTCGGGGGTGCACCTCTTAGCTCTTCTCCCCCATAGGCTTCTCTCTCGATTAGCCCAGGGTCTTCCCCTTCTGTTTCTCACCAGCAGGAGGCTGGGGGTCTTGTTCCCTCAGGGTTCTACCCCCCCTTTTTCTAAGGGGGGGGCTTGGTACTCACCCAAGCAGTAGTGAATGGTGAAGATTGACAAGGGAAGATATGAAAATTACGTACCTACCGTAATTCTTGATCTTCTCTTGTATCTTCACCATTCATTACTGATACCCGCCCACCTTCCCCTCAGTGGCCTCCTTCTGAGGCGTCTCCCCCTCCCGTCTCGTTCCTCTTCCTTCCTTTGGCCTTTATGAAAAAAATAATTTTTTTTTTTTTTTCTGTTCCCATTCTTTTGAATGGTTCCTTTTTTCCTCAAGGTAAAGAGGAACGAGCACGGTTGTACTTTTCTCTAATTCTGAGGGAACTCTTTCTGACCGCCCTTAGGGTGCGATTCCTAAATACCTTCTTCAGGTTATGCAGTTTCACAGCTTAAGAGGCCATGCTCTGACTCGGCCTTGGCAAAATCTAGAATCCTCCTGGCAGGTATTATTTTTGAGCTCTTCTAGCTGCTGATTGAACTTGTCAGCTCTGAGCGTCTGCTTGCCTTGCCTTAGGGAGTCTGAGTTCCACTCTATCTTTCATACAAAACTGCCTTCGAGAAGGCATAGTCTTTCCCATACACTGCTGTGTTAGCACTTAACAAGGTGCTAAGGGACTTAGTCCCCTTCCTGGGTGGGCGCTTTACCTGAAACAGGTTCTGCCCGGGCAGTCTAGGAGCCCTCAGCTAGGATGTAGGGACTTTGCATGTTGAGAGTTCAGAGATGTTGCCCTCATTCGAATCTGTTCAGGTGGTTCGGTTGAACCTCCCCTCAGTCCTAGCAACTGGGATTCTTGCTCCCTTGTTAGTCTTGAGCCTATAAGCCTCTCAACCAATGCTCGATGGGCACTGTTCTCCCTCTCAACATGTCTCTTTTTCTTCTTCTACTTTCTCTTTCCTTCTCTGTGTTCCTCCCCTAGAGCCGCCCCGGAAAGGAGGTCCTGCAGTCCCTTAGGGTAGGAATTCTCTCTCCTCTGTCTATTCTCTACCGGCTTATTCCTTTTTCAGTTTATAGCCTTTCCTTTTCTGTCCCTCGGCTCTCTTGCCTCGCTTTCCTTTTTTCTTACCCTTTATTTTCACCTCTCCGGCTACCAGAACTGAAATAGAAGAGGAGTCTGTGGCACTATGGCCGCCTCGTGCGTGGCGCCCAGAGCAACACGCTCGAGGACGGCACGATGGAGCCGACTCAAAAAAAAAAAAAACCTCCCAGTAGCGGAGCGCACTCCGCACTAACCCAAGCAGTAATGAATGGTGAAGATACAAGAGAAGATCAAGAATTACGGTAGGTACGTAATTTTCATATTGTCCTGATCCTCCTTCCCATAAGCATTTGTGCTGGAGAAAGCCCCTGTAATGGTGCACTTCTGTAGATCAGTAGGCTTTTGTAAAAATCTTCTTTTCCATCATGTGTTTTCTTCATGAGACTTTTCACAGTTTTTACTGAGCTCTCTGCCAGTCCATTTGATTTTGGAAAATTGGGACTAGAAGTACTGTGTATGAATTCCCCATTCATAGGCGAACTGTTTAAACTCAGCACTGGAAAACTGTGGACCGTTATCAGTGAACACTTCATCTGGAACACCTTGTCTTGCAAAGATTGACTTCATGCAGGTGATTACAGCTTTACTGGTAGTTGTAGGCAGTGTTGCTACCTCTGGATAATTTGAGTAATAATCTGTTACAACTATATGGGTTTTCCCATTACAATCAAACAGGTCGGCACCTACTTTCTGATATGGTCTGCCTGGCACTGGATGAAGACATAATGGCTAGCTTGGCTGATTTGGTCTGTAGGTGAGACGCAATTCACAGGTTGCAGTTCCCTTGGCAATATCTTGATTCATTCTCGGCAAATACATTACTTCTCTGGCTCTTCGCTTGCATTTTTCTTCTCCCAAGCGCCCTTTATGTATTTTGCGTAGCATTTCTTTGCGCAGTTTACCTGGCATAACAAATTTGTTGCCTTTGAATATAATGTCATTGACAACAGATAGGTCAATTCTACACATCCAAATATGAATAGACAGCAGACAGGCACTTTTCTGCTTCAGCCAACCTTTTAATGTGGTATTTCTCAGGATTCTCATTGTTTCATCTGCCTCTGTATCTCTTCTGATCTGCTCTTGTTTCTCATTGGACACAGGAAGAGAGACCACGATCATGTCAACATATGCCTTTGTAACCCCTAGATGGCGCTATCCCAGGGGCTACTACCCCTGCCTGATTTGCCACTAACAGGTTGAGGGGCCTGGATCCAATGGCGGGTGCCTCCACCCAGAGGTCAGGGTTTGCAATAGTTAAACTTACTTGGTCACAGCCCTCTGGGACACTGCAACCCCCCTTTCTTCCCACTAGTGGCCCACACAATATATCAGAATTACCTTCACAGTATACACTTACCCCCAGGACTAGTTCCGCACTGGGACCTCCTGTGAAATAAGATACAGTGCAACAATCACAGTACAGTACTTTAACATAGACAAATACCTCAGGCAGTATAACTTTGCTGAAACAAGCAGCTCTGATTTATTTAGGGGGATATAACAAGGACAGGGGGAAATCAGGTTAATTAGCTTATCACTTTACTATCTACCGATGGCTCTGTGCACAGGCCTATCCCTACCAGTTACTGTCCCTGGGTACCCAAGCCCTAGTGGCTAGTCCAAACCGTGGCAGCTGGTAGGGGGCCCCTTCACACAGTGAAAAGAAAAATTAGTTTAAACAGTCAGCAGTACAGTGATTCCATTTGGATTTAATGTGGCAATTCAACAGGGAGCGACCCTGAATTAGTACTCACGACCTCCAAACAAGATTGGGTCCTTCAAGCGTCAGCAGGGCTACTCTTGAGCTCCACGAGACTCTTCACATCATTTATATGGTAAAAGAAAGTACTATACCAGGCAGGCTGCTTCTCTATCGATGCAATTACTGCACAATACCGGGAGAACACACAGCATTCAGTTCCTGACAGACCGAGTGCAATTCAACAATTTCTCCAGTCTTCTACAGGGTGAGCCTGGTTTCTACTCTTCAGAGATCCTTTGATTCTTTTCACAGGGCGATTCAGTCCTAACAAGCAGTTACACAAGCTGCAGACCAGAACTCTGGGCCTTACACACGTTTTTGACTGAAACTGTGCACTGAAGGAGCACAGGGTTTCTTTCCCTTCACTGCCAGAGCTAAAACTGAAACTCCAACAGACAAAACCGGGCACTTCCTTTGAATTCCTCCCAGTTCTTGACTGGATTGGCTGTCACTCACAATAGACTGCTGCTGTTGGTCCAAAAAGGCGCCGAAGTCTAAACTACATCTCCCAGAGTCACTGCCCATACAATCCTCTTGTGGCTGGCTCAGATTATGAGTCCAAGTTCTGATTCGTCCAAGGCACCATTTTAGAGCTAGCTTACCCCACACTGATTGGTCCAGTTCATCAGTTCAAAACCAGAATGGGGAACTAGGCAGACACAGTTCTGACTGCAAAGAAAGCAGGTTAGACAAACTGTAATTTCATTATTACCGTAAATGATTTCTGGCAAACAGTTACATCTTTCAGATAGGTTCCTTTGCACTCCTAGTGACTGCAAAATGGAGTGAATTGGCAGCAGCTCGAGTGGTACTCAAACAGAGAAGCACACAGTCCCCCCATACAAACTAATTATGTCTGCAAGCAGACCGCTCTTAAAGAGACAGTACCAGAGGCTCTAAAAACACTCACTGATAAATGGCTTAAACGCCAAACACCATTCAGGCTTGGAGCATTCAAGCAAGCTCCTGGAAGTCTTTTGGGAACCCCCATTTGCAGGGGGGTTACACCTTTATTTCTCTGTCTGTTAGACTCTCCGGGCTTTCACCCTTGTTTACAGCATGTGAAAGTGTGTTGGCAGCGTACATGTATTTTCCAGGACTATAGATCAACTGAACATCGTACTTTTGTAATCTAATTAGCATTCGCTGTATTCTCATTGGACAGTCATTTAGAGACTTGGCCATTATAGCTACTAGAGGCTTGTGGTCTGTTTCCACTGTGAAGGCCTGACCGTACACATACTGAGGAAATCATTCACAAGCGTAAGTTATTGCTAGTAACACTTTTTCTATTTGGGCATACCTTGTCTCGACGCTCGTCAGGGCTATGGAAGCATATGCTACAGGTTGCCAGATTCCTTCATAATTTTGCAGAAGTACTGAGCCCAAGCCAAACTGTGAAGCATCAGCTGATATTCTAGTTTCTTTAGCAGGATCATAGAATCTTAACACTGGTTCTTCTGTAATAGCCTTCTTCAGATTTTTCCAGCTTTGCTCCTGTTCGTGTGACCACATCCATTCATTTTTCTGCTCCAACAGCCATCTGAGTGAGGCTGATTGTGTTGAAAGTTGAGGGATAAACTTCCCTAGGTAGTTAATCCCTAAGAACCTCCTGACATCATCTTTGCAGCTGGGCTTTTGCATATTCATTATTGCAGATGTCTTCTGAGCGGCAGTTTTAATGCCCTGATCTGTAACAATATCACCCACAAAAGTCAGTGCTTTTACACAAAACTCACATTTTTCTTTGTTGAGTTTAAGATTTGCTTTTCTTGTCAGATCCAGCACTTGTCTCAATCTAAAGTCATGTTCATCTTTTGTGGAACCCCACACAATGATGTCATCCATCATGGTTTCAACACCTGGAATGTGCTCAAAAATCATATGAATTCTTTTATGGTAAACTTCTGGAGTGGACAGTATCCCATACAGCAGACAAAGAAATCTGTATCTTCCTTCTGGAGTGTTAAATGTGCATAACTTTGAACTAGCCTTATCTAGCTTCATTTGCCAAAATCCCAAAGAAGCATCCAGTTTGCAAAACCATGTAGCACCAGCAAACTGTGACATTATCTCTTCTCTGCTAGGTAACTTGAAATGCTCCCTTTTTATAGCTCTGTTTTAGTCTCTGGGGTCAAGACATATTCTGAGCTGGCCATTTTTCTTCTCAACTATGACTAAAGAACTCAGCCAGTCTGCAGGTTCATCAGTTCTCTTGATTACACCTGTGGCTTCCATGCGGTTCTGCTCTTCTTTCGGTTTGTCCCTCAGTGCGAATGGCACTTTCCTGCAGGGGTGTATTACAGGTGGCACTTGGTCATCTATGTTTATTTTGTGCTCCCCAGGCAAACATCCTAGACCTTTGAACACATCGCTGTACTCTGTAAATAACGATTCACATTTAGCTTCAGCTTGTGATGTCACAACAAACACTCTTCTCACTAAACTGAGTTTCTTAAAGGCACTTATGCCTAGAATTGGTTGCACATCCTTCGCTACAATTAACAGAGACATCTTGAACTGCTTTCCTTTGTGCTTCAGAGCTACCATGCAGCTCCCTTTTCCTGGAATATTCTCTCCCAACCATTTACTTTTATCTTGGCTGGGTGAATTTTAGATTTTACATGCAGGGTTTCATAGTCTTGCAATGAAATCAGGTTCACCTGTGCTCCTGTGTCAAGCTTGAATGGTATGTTAGTCTCATTCACAGTTAAAGGTACAATCCATTCCTTTTTTTCAGAAACACACAGCTCAACGGAATCTACAAAGAACTCTTCCGGCTCATCATCTTCGACAGTGTGAACTTTATTTTGTTCACTTTTTGTTTTGCAGCATTTAGCAAAATGGTTATTTTTGCCACACTTACTGCAGGACTTCCCACAGGTAGGACAAGCTTTGGGGTTATGGTTATTTCCACATCTACCACATGGTTTTCGATTAGGCTGCTGCTACTTCTGTTTTGTTTTAGAAAAATATTTCTTGTTTGTCTCAGGCTTCTTTAGTGCATGCACAGCGCCCTTGCTTTCTTTGTTCAGCTCTTTAGCCTGTGATTTGGTAGTTTCAGCAGCTCTACACATGTTTATAGCTTTGTCCACAGTTAAATCTTGCTCTCTAAGCAGTCTTTCTCTGAGCCCATTGTCTGTGATTCTGCATATAATTCTACCCTTAATCATTCTTTCAGATCTCCAAACTCGCACATTTTGCAGAGCGATCGTAACTCTGTTAAATACTGATCAAAGCTATCACCCTTTCTCTTGTTGCATGTGAAAAACTTATCTCTCGTAGGTTACGTTTAGTTTTTGTACAAAGTACTCTTCAGATTTTTTCATAATTAGATCTGGATCCATATTTTCGCCCTCATAGAATTGGAAACTGTTGTAAATGTCTAACACATCTTCCCCGACTACAGGTAGAAAGATCGAGGCATTTGTTTTGACGTCTTCGCTTTCAGCACCACTTGCAGTCAAATAAATGTTAAAACTTTGCTTAAATCTCTTCCAGTTTTCAGTTACATTTCCAGACAATTGCATACCTGATGGAGGATTTAGTTTATCCATCTTTTTTTTTTCTCTCTCGTTTTTTTCACCAGACCATTGTCTTCTAGAGTTCTTTTTTACGTTCTTGTCCATCTTTTCAGGTTTTGATATCTGCTTCTGATACCGTGTTTTGCTTGTTAATCATCAGCACGAAACCAGCATGAATTTTTACTTATCTTTATTGTGCAGCCTTCTTAAACACACTGCTTCAGCCAAGCAAACTTCCCATAACACCCCACACTCTAGGGGCTATCTACAAATCATCAGCTTCTTACATTTACCTTAGGGATCATCTAATAAGTATGTTAAATTCCTATAACATCACAGTTCTGCTCCCTTGATCTCCAGGATGCATTCTTCCACATTCTAATTCATCTGTCTCACTGGCAATACCTCTGTCTCACATTCCAAACAGAAGGGGTCCGATATCAGTTCTTGGTCATGCTCTTTGGCCCCTTGTCGGCACCCAGGATCTTCACCAAGTGTAAGGCAGTAGTGGCAGGGGTGTAGCCAGGAATTTCAGATGTATACGCCAAGTTGACACACTGCTACCCCCCCATTATCCATGACCTGCTACCTCACCCACTGTCCATGTTCTCCCACCCGACACAAGCATCATTTACTCTGTAGCATATGCTATAAATATAAGGGCATATATCATAAATATGAAATGTAAAGATGTAACACACATGCTGCCATTCCTATACAGTAAGAAGGCCTTTCAATAACCAGTGTCAGACTAACAGACTTGGATGGACATATACACACACACACACACACACACACACACTACTATTCTATCACCAAGTGTCAGACTAAGGCTGGCTTTTAGTTACAATTTTGTATTGTGACAAGCCTCTGCCATCAAGGTAGCCAGTCTCTCACACACACACACCCCAGACTATTTCTAGTAAAGTCATTGTTGGGCACAGACTCCCCAGTCCACAACCCCACACAGGTGATCAGAACCCCCCAACTTTTTCTAGTAAAGTCGCTGTTGGGGACAGACTCCCTCGTCCACAATCACAGGTAACCAAACTCCCTTAATTAACAGTTTTATTAATTTATCGCCCTGTCTACCCTCTCCCCCACACACTCTATAGCACCATTCCTCATGGTAAAGCTTGGAGTCCATCTTAAAACTCTCCGTTTTCCATGCAATAAACATGCAAGATAATTCCAAATGCTTTTTTAATTAGCTCCCTTATGGTTCAGGAACATGTTACATACCTACAGTGCATCAAGTTAGAGACACATAAACGGAAAAAGGTGATTTCAGGCAATTAAAGAGGTCTTTAAAAAAATATGTCCCTCAAAAACTAAACCTATATGGTCCATTGTAACAAGTCGGCATATGCGTTCCAACCGAAAAGTACTGCAAAAACAGTGTGATACTGGGTCAAGATCACAGTCACAGAATGTGGACACAGACCATATTTGAGACAGCGTGGGTCAGGGTGAGAAGTTAAAAAAATATATATTGCCATGGCCCCCATGAAAGCCAGTCTGGATTGAACTGGAAACCCAGAGTCACATAGATGGGTGACAAGTGCTCCACATTACTCTGAAGTATATGTAAGAAGCAAGTCATGAGGCAGAAATGCAATAGATAGCCCAGCTACCCAAGCAAGCCTAGCAGGTAACTAGGAGATCAGATTTATATTTTTTGCTGGGTTCTCAATGGGGAGATTACATGTAGGTGAAGCCACACTATTATATGCCATGGTACAGTACAAAGTTAACAAATTAACAAAAGCCCACTAAGCCATGTGTTCACAAAAGCTGGTATTTTTGAATTTTTGGACACTTAACTGACTTCAACATGAATTATGAAGTTATATTGTAAGTAGAAATGGAATTAAATTGTTTATTTTCAGTTCTTTAGCAAAATATAGAGATGGGTGGAAGTTGCTAACCAGTTCACCCAGTCACCACCACTCCACTCTCTACAGAAATAGGCCAGTCTGGAGTGGACTGTTTAATTAAGGAGCCTCTACCTTTATTAAGCCATGGCCATACTCAAAACTGCACCTGCACATGTCAGCTCAGCAGCTATACAGTGATTCTATAATACTCCTGTCTGTTCTTTTACATACCCGGCACTGTGACTCAGACTCTGCACTCTGAGAACTTTGTTAGTGTGGTGGCACTGCACGGGCAGTAGGCGCCGTCAGTAGCACGTCCTCCTCGACTCTGCAGCAAAGCAGACTAGGGCAGTGGCTGGATTAAAAGGCAGGCAGTTCCCTCCACTCAGCGGCTTGAATGCTTCTGGACCCTGTGTACTTATGCTAACTCCAAGACAGTCCTTATGTGAATTGCGAACTAGCGAAATGGCAAACAAACTAGCGATAACCATCCTACTCCGAATGAAAAACAGATGACCAGGCTCACTCTAGTGGCTGCTGCACCTGACCCCATACTCCCTGGCTTGCACATCATGGCAGTAAACAGTGCATGGACGGATTAATGGGCTGGCACTCTGGCAGAAGGGAGCAGCAAGCAAGCACAACTCATCTCGAAGAATGAGTGAGTGATTATAGCTCTTAAGCTGTCTTCATGCCGAGTTGCCACTGCCAGTCTGCCACTCTCCGCTCTGTCTTGATTGAAGTCCTCATAGTCCTCCTGCCTGGAAAGTGAATCCTAAAAGAAAAGCAGTACTGGGCACCTTGATCTTTAAACATGGTGCCCTGAACTAGCAATGCCCTCAAGCTGACTGTTGCAGCCAGTTAGGTCCTTCACTACCTTGGCGGACCTGATTGAGCACTGCATTCCTGACGTAATCTGCAAGACACCCGCCCCTCCCCCAGGAAAAAAGGTGATTTCCCCTGAAAGTAATTCCCAAGCCTGCACGAAAGTTGAGCAAACAGACAAAAGAACATGAAGAGAGACGCCGCTGCAGCCAGCTTTGCTACCCCACCTGCACTTTTGTAAGTAAGCCATGGCTTACCTGGCATATCAGTAGCTATGCCCTTGAGTGGTGGTAGCCTTCCTGTAGTGCAAGGGCATCAGGGTATATCTCTACCTGGATGACTGGCTGCTAGTTAGGCCATCCAAGGAGGTCGTGGAGTAGTCCATGAATCTGTCCTCACTGGACCTGCAAGGACTTGGGCCTGATGTTCAACCTGGACAAGTCCAAACTGATACTCTTTGAGGTCATTAAGGTAATTGGGGCAGAACTAGGCTCCCTGTTGTCCAAGACCTGTCTTCCTGGGGACCAGGCTCAGGATCTTACCTCCTTTGCCCAATCATTTCAGCTTGGGCACTTGTGCCCTGCCCATGATTTCCTGCAGCTACTGGGGTACATGGCATCCACCACCAACTTGGTCCATTGGGTACACTGGCGGATGCACCACCTGCAATAGGGGTTGGGCTTCCAATGATTTTGGTGCCTAGGTCGTCCGGATCAGCCAGTCGTAGTGACTCTGCCGATTTGTGATGCCATCCAGTTATGGCTGGTCCTTCAGTATCAGGAGGAAGGAATCCCATTTGTCCACTCAGAGTTGACCATCACACTTATGAGGGATGTATCTCTCGTGGGGGTGGAGAGCACACCTGGCAAAACGCAGGGAGTCCTGTCACCACATCAACCTGCTGGAGCTCCATGCAGTCCGGTGGGGTCTTATGGAATTTTTGCTCCACTTCTGGGGTCAGGTCATGCAGGTCCAGACAGACAAGAGCACTACCATATTTTACATGAACAGGCAGGGGCGTAACTCACTCTTCCTCTGTGTCAGGAGGCCCTCTGCTCCTGGACCCTTGTGCACAGCCTAAGTGCAGATCTGCTGGTGATCCATGTCGTGGTAGTGAACAGTCAGCTGGCAAACACTGTCAGCTTGGTGGGAGACACATTGCACGAGTGGTCCCTGCATCAGGAGGTGATACACCACCTGTTCTCTCAGTGGAGCATCTCTCCTGTGGATCTGTTTGCCTCCTGAGAGAATAGAAAACCGAGGCTGTTTTGCGCACCCCATAGTCTGGGACTCTGTTAGGGGATGTCTTCATGAGGCCCTGGATCCTGGACCTCGTGTTCTCCTTTCCTCCCTTCCCCTTGATCCACAAGATGGTGGTCAAGGCCCTGATGGCTGCAGACTGGCCCAGACCAGTTCTGATATCCAGATTTCCTCAGCCTCCACAGCAGGCCTTCATGGCAGTTGCCTCTGTGCCTGGACCTGCTGACCAGACAACAGGGGAAGGTCCTTTACCCAGACCATCACTCCTTGCACCTCACAGCCTGGTTTCTGAGTGGCTAGCATTCCAGGTTTTGGGTTTCTTGGAAGATATGCTCTACTGTCTGGAGCCCTCCTGTAAAAGTTGACTTGCCAGTGCCATGCTTTCAAAGGATATACTACTTAATCCCGACAGTCGGTTCCCCGACACCCAACATCCTGAAGCCACGATCCCGACAGCCATTTGCCAGACAGTTAGGATGTTGCCCATGGCAGACTTTTTTTCATGTTTCGGGGGGTCTTCACCCCATATTTAAGATTGCAGTCTCCGCCGTGGACAACACTTAAGTGTCAGGCAAACAGGTGTCGGGATTGAGGCTTTGGGATGTTGGGTGTTGGGAAACTGACTGTCTAGATCAAGGAATACTCCCCTTCCAAATGGAAGAGGTTCTCTATTTGGTGTTGGGGCAAGGAGCTTGATCCCCTTGTGTGCCCTGTGGCAAGCATCTTGAAGTACCTTTGGTCCCTCTTACAGGTAGGGCTGTGAACGATGACCCTCAAGGTGCACCAAGCAGCCGTCTTTGTATACCAGATGTGGGCTGCTATGCCGACGGTTGCCCAGGAGATGGGGGTAGGGATCTTTTTCAAGTGCCTGGACCACCTGCTCTTATGTCGAGAGGGCTCTTGCAGTAGGTAATAACCTTGAGGACTATGCCCCCTAGTCTAAGGACCACACAGAAATTTAAGCTAGCAGTGTCTTACGGGGGACTTCCCACCCGACATCACGTGACGGACATCAGAGTGAAATTATATAGTGGGTGGTCCCCACTCCTGCCTTCCAGTTCTATCCCCCTGTGGACCTGTGCACGTCGGATTTCACAGAGATCATCGCTACAGTTAGACCACCATTTTTCGGATGAGTATCCATTTTTTTTCTTTATCAGTTATTCCTTGAGTTTTGCATGTCTTCTCCATCGTCCTTAGAGTCACATAAAAACAAGTGTGATTCTCGTGGCACGCAGCTTCTGCACAAGGACTCCCATTCTCTTTCCCTCTTCAGCTTGGGCCTGGAGCACAACACCAAGGACTGTGAGGCCTGCCAAGTGTAACTCCTAGGTGGCGCTATCCCAAGGGCTATTACCCCTGCCTGCTTGGCTAGTAGCAGGTTAAGGGGCCTGAGTTCTGAAACGGGTGCCTCCACCTGGAGGTCAGGGTTGGTAGTGGTCAAGCTAACCTGGGCACAGCCCTCTGGGACACTGTAACCCCCCCCTTTCCTTACTAGTGGCCGGAACAATACACAGTAGTCACTTTCACAGTACCCCTGATACACCACACAAATACTCACACTGGTTGCTCTTACCACCAGGACTTTCCTCTGGCCCCACCCTGAGGACCCCCTGTAAAACAAGGTTATACACAGCAAATAACAGCAGTACAGTATTCTTGTACAAACTGGAACCACAGTCAGGGTAAATGCAAAAAAGAGTTGGATCTGAGTTATTTAAGGGACTTGAACAAGGGAGGGGTGCAATCCGGTTAATTTGCTTTAAGGCTGTATCAGTCAAACAGTTATGCATGCACTTCAGGGTCCATAAACAGTCACACACTCTGGGTACCCAGATGGAGAATGGTGGGCTAGCCAGGAACATTTCAGCTGGTTGGGGCCCTGTGATGGAAGAAAACAACATGCACAGCACACACTATTTGTAATCCGGAGCCAGAGGGCTCGGTTCGTGAAAAGAAAACAAGACAATCTGATGAGACACTTTTAGATCAGCCTGTTGTTGCAGGGAGCTACCCTGATGATTACTCAAGATACCAAAGACTGGACACAGGATGGACGAAAATCAAGACAGCAGGTGGTTACTCTGGAGTGCCAGGAGAAGCAGGACCCACACGAATCACCGAGGCGTCGTTCCTGTTGAGGCGTGTAGCAGGGGGCTGATCCCCAGGTAGGTCTCTAGTCGATGGCTTTCTTTGTGCAGCAGGTAGTCTGGCTGGGTGAGAGTGGCAAGGCCCAGACCAAATGGAGGCAAATTAGGATACAGTCTGTTTTGGGCTGGAT
Organism: Neoceratodus forsteri; assembly: GCA_016271365.2. Taxonomy (NCBI): domain Eukaryota; kingdom Metazoa; phylum Chordata; order Ceratodontiformes; family Ceratodontidae; genus Neoceratodus; species Neoceratodus forsteri. The sequence continues at coordinate 1,524,796,573 of CM028131.1, forward strand.
ACAGCTTCCAGCAAGCCGAACACAGTTCACACAGTGGGGAACCAAATCACGACCCACTTTCAATACACAGCACATTTACACATAAGGAAATTCTACTGTACCAGGCAAACTGCTCTCCGGTCATGATCGCAAAGACTCTGCACAAACCAGGGATTCAAAAGCAGCTGGAAATCCTGACTGGCTGATCACATTCAGCAAAATCTTCGGTCTTCTTCAGGTATGAGCCTGGTAAAAAAATCAGTGGCTTAGTTCGTTCTCACAAACTTTGATTTAGTCTAAAATAATTCTCTTCTCTCCCTCTCAGGGGCAGCAGGCAGACATGCAGGCCACAACTCGCGCCTTTCCACAGTTCTCCTGTGCAAAACTACTCAGACTGCTGCTTGACTGTCTCAAGCTCTTTCTTCTTCAACTCCCAACTGAGATCTGACTCAACCGCCAGCAAGCATGGGAATTTCCCCAGAATCCAAAAGGTTTGGTTGGGTGAAATGTCTGTCAGTCACAACAAAGGCTCCCCCTTCAGGTGCAGAAAGGCACCAAAACCCAAAACTTCAATTCCTACAGATTTTGACTCCAGACAGCTCCTGTAGTCTGGCTCCATTTTAGGTCCTACCAGTACTGATTGGTCCAATTCAGCAGTCCAGGACCAAGATAGTGGAGAGAAACAAAACAGTCCTTGCTGCAAAAAGGGAAGGTTAGACAAACTACATTATCATTATCACTCTCAATGATTTTCAGCAAATAGTTACATCTTTCAACAGAACTCCCTCTTAGATTATTTATGACTGCAATCCAGGCAGCTCTTAAACTGTACACAGTGGCTATACAGGCACTCTCTGGCAATCACATTTAAACTGCTAAAACGCAGGACACCAGCCTGGCAGTGAGCATTTAGGCAAGCTCAAGGAAGACTTTTTGGGAACCCTCATTTGTAGGGGCGGGGTTACACACTGAATCAACTAGGCCACATGTACACATTGCCAAAAGGCCCTCGAAGCCCATCTCCCAAACATGATGGCATCCATGGAAAAAGAGCTGCAAAAATTGTGGAACACTTCTTCATTGCCCACTGACTCTAGGAAACACAAGAAGATGAGGGACAAAGAAAAGCACCAGGATCAGGATCGGTCTCCCTCTCACCTGCGGCTGCCCTCGGGTGAACTGCAGACCTCTTCCTCCGGGAAGACTGCCACTGCAACCAAGTCTCCCCACCTTCCCAGGAGCAGCCCTTGTTCCTCCCACTGAGCACTGGTTACGGTGGCTGCGGGCACCTCGGCCGAGGCTTCCGCCATCCTTAGGTCCATCTCCATCATCTGGTCTAAGCAGGCTGGCGTGGCCAAAAAGCTGCTAGTCGGGCCCTCTAACGAATGCCCAGCCCGGGCTGATAAGATGGGCTCTGGGAACTCCTGTGCCCGCACAGACAAAGGGCATTAAGTTGGTCATTGGAACCCGGCCATCCCACTCATGTCAGGCTCCAGCACAAACTCCGACGACGTCCTGCTGGACAAGAGCCAGCTGCTGGTCTCTGGGCATCATTCTTCAGTGGGTTCTACCCACAGAGATGCCCCATCTTTTCCCTTTGTGGTGCTCCCTCTGCCCTCCCCAGATCAGTGGGAGCTGGAGGAAGGGGGTTGTCTGGGTGTCATTGTTTCTGGCTCAACCTCAGACCTGACATTGGCGCTCCTGGGCACCCCACAGGACCCTTCCCCATGTTGTTTTTCTGGTGGGACCATCAGTGCCACTGCAGAACTTTCCTGCCATTAGCCCCGCACCTAACTCAGTTCCTTCAGGACCTTCTGAGCCATTTTTGGGTTTTTTTTGGCTGATTTTTAGGCCGCCTCATGGTCCCACATCAGCCCCCACAGCTCCTCCATCTGGGTCTCCATCGGTCTACCCTCCACCCGGCTACCCGACCTCTCACTACGTCCCTTGGTACCCTCCGCCAGGCTACCTGACGTTGGGCTTCACGATGTTGAGGTATGCACCTTTGTACCTTTGCCAGGTTACCTGACGCATGGGTACCACACATCAGGATACCAGACGATGGGGTACCCTTCGGGGTTCCAGCTGGTCTATCAACCTCCTCTGCTTCCTTTGCCCCCTCCTCCTCAGCCCCAGGTGGACCTTCAGGCAATCCTCCAGTCCTGGTGGTCTGAGACTAAATCTCAGCTTGTCTTGGAGCTAGACAGCTGGCACCCAGTAAGATCCTTTTCCCCAGTCCACCTGGATCAGACTCCTAGGCCTGTTTCTGTGCTGGAACTACACCAGTTGATGTTGGGCCTGACGAAAGGTCCTTCGGCCCTGACGATGGACAGTATTCCTCCTAGAACTCAGGAGGTCTCTCGTCCAGACATCAGACCTGCCTACAAGGTACGAGTGGAACCAACTGTAAATCCAGCTAGACAGCCCAGTGCTGGTGAGTTTGGACAAGAGGAGTGGTTGGGAGACTGTGTCAAATGCCTTGGCCAGGTCGATGAAAATATTGACTGCGTAGTGGCTGGCATTTATACCAGTGAGGATGGAGTCAGTGAGCCTGAGAAGGGAGGTGGTGGTGGAGTGGGATTTCTTAAAGCCGGCCTGGAAGGGGGTAAAGAAGTGGAAAGAGTCAAGAAAGGGTGACAGACGAAAGAGGACCAGATGCTCTTGGAGTTTAGCCAGGATGGGTAGAAGGGAAATGGGTCGGTAATTGCTTGGGTTGGAGGTATCCCCTTCCTTATGAAAGGGGATAATGGTGGCATGTTTCCCTTCAGAGGGGACTTCAGCAAGGGATAAGGATAGGTCGACTAGGGTGGCCAGGGGTTTGGCTGTGGCGGGGGCCAAGACGTGGAGCGTTTTGGAGTCGAACCCAGTTGGGCATTTATCCTTATTAGGATTAAGGGCGATCAATGCATTATATAACCCATCTTGGGTGACATGCAGAAAAGAGAACGAGTGGGCTGTGGATGTGGCTAGGATGGGGGAGGTAGAACTGAGTTGCTGCACAAGGCTAGGTGAGGACAGGAGAGTAGCTGGCAGTTTGTGAAGTGAGAGTTTAAACTGTGAGGCCACAGCTGCGGGTCAGTGATGGTGACCTCACCTACCTGTAGGGTAGGAGTAGGGGGCTGCGAAGGTGGGCTGAGAAGCGATTTTACCACTTTCCAGAATTTGTCTGGCTGATGTAAGGTAGAATTTAATGAGACTTTGAAATAGTTAGCTTTTGCTAGGCGGATTTTCCTAGTACATATATTGCATAATGCACGATAATCTGAAGGTCAGCTGGTGATCTCGAAGTCTTAAAGGATTTCCAGGCTTTATCCCTGCTCCTCAGGAGGGTCAGGATTTAAGTTGAGATCCATGGAAGGCGTGCGCCTCTGACTCTGGTTCTCCTGAGAGACATAGCAGCTTCACACTATGGCGTTTCCTCTGGAGTGCTTCAGGTCCTCATGGAGGCCAGAAAGCCTTTGATGAGGATTACAAGTGCCATGAAATGGAAGCGCTTCTCCGTTTGGGTCACTTTGAAGGGTTGGGATCCTTTTTCGTGCTCCGTCCCTCAGGTCATGGAGTATTTACTACACATCTCTGACCTGGACTTGAGGTACTCTTCACTGAAGATTCACCTGTCTGCTATTTCTGCCTACCACACCTTAGTGGAGGGCAAATCTATTGCACAGCTGGAGGTTTCCAAAACCTTCTGAAAGGGATCCTCCACCTAAAACTCCCGGTGCGCAGTCCCACTCCACCTTGGGATCTCAATTTTATTTTGGAAAAACTGACCTTACCTCATTTTGAACTAGCTGATAGTTGTGATATGAGCTATTTATCATGGAAAGTGCTCTTTTTATTCACAGTTACTTCTGCTTGAAGGATTTTCAAGCTTCAGACCCTGATGTGTAAGGAGCCTTGTTTGATTTTTCACAGAGACTGGGTGGCTCTGCATACCAATCCTCAGTTTTTACTGAAGGTAGTTTCTGGGTTCACATTGAACCAGTCTATTCAACTCCTGGTGTATTACCCTGAGCATTCCAATCAGGGGAGACAATTTTGCATACCTTGGATGTTCACAGAATCTTGTGTTATAATATTAACTGAACTATGTCTGTCTAGAAAACAAACTGACTTTTTGTTTCATTTGCACCTAAGAGAGGGTGTGGCAGTTTCTGAACAGTGTTTGTCTAAATGATTGGCAAACTGTATTGTTTTCTGTTACCAGAAATATGATAAAACCCTCCCGGGACAGGTTATGGGGCATTCTGCCAGAGGCATGGCTGCTTCTACTGCTCACTTCTGGAATGCGTCAGCTGATACATTTGTGCGCCGGCCACTTAGAGCTCCGTCCAGACTTTTACCAAATATTATAGTCTGGACATTGCCTCTAGGCTTTGGGCTGGCTTTGGGCTAGCTGTCCTCCAGGGCCTTCTGTCCTAAATTCTCTGCTTTCTGCAGACCTTTCCTGCCTCCTGCATTTCAGTTTCTTCTGATTCACATTGCTTGGGACTCGGTCCTCAAAGTTATTACCTACTGCAAGAGCCCTCTAGAATTGAGATAGTACAGTTACATAAGAACTTACTAAACAGTAGATCTTCGAGAGAGGCCCTTGCAGTAGGTAACCTTTTTCCCTCCCTCCCTCCTTCCTCTTTGATTTTATCTTGGCTTCAGGAGCCTAATTTTCTGTTCTCCTGTCGCTCCCTTTGGAGGTCTCTGGTGGAAGAACTGGAAGGCGGAAACTGAGACCGTCCACTATATAGTGTAATGCTGATGTTTGTCATGTGATATCAGGTGGGTGGTCCCCTGTCAGACACAGCTAAAGTTTCCGTGTGGTCCTGATGCCAGGGGGCACAGCCTTCAAGGTTCTTACCTATTGCAAGAGCCTCTCTCAAAGATCTGCTGTTATGATGAGTTCTTAGGTAACTGTACTTTCCCACTGGTGCATGAACTACCACCGCCTTGGGACCTACTGATGGTGCTGATGAACAAGCCATTTAAGCCTGTGCACAGATGTGAGATGTCACATATGTCGTGAAAGACGGCCTTCTTGGTGGCTGTCATGTCTGAGAAGGATTAGTAAGCTTCATCTGCCATCTGTGGAGCCTCCTTATCGGATCTTCCACAAGGACATGGTTGTACTTTGCCCCCACCCAAAGCGTTTCCTGAAGGTCGTATTGGAGTTTCATCTTAACCTGGTGATTACCTTACCAGTATATTTTACTATCTTGACCTCGAAGGCCAGTCGTGGGCTCCATAACCTGGACCTGTGAAGGGCGCTATCTTATTATAAGGAGTGCATGGCTGGAGTTTTGGGTGAGGCTTGCCAGCTGTTTGTGACACTGAAGCCGCACCTGGCAGACTGGCAGCAAAGTGAATGATTTGCAGCTGATAACATCCTGCATTGACCTCTGCTATTGGTTGGCTGGTAGAAAGCCTCCCCGAAGGCTTAGGACTCATTGCACCAGACATACCGCTGCCTCCAGAGATGTCCTAATACAGGAAATCTGTAGTGCTGCAATCTGGAAGAAACCACACACCTTAATCTCCCATTATAGCATTGATGGCAGGATGCTGCTTTTTGGGCCTTGGTTCTCCAGTCTCTGTTCACCAAGTAAGGGTGTGCACCTTGCCCCCTCCTCCTAGAGAACTGCTAGTAGCCTGCCAGAGTGTGGATAGTGAACTGTATCTACCCACTTAGATGTAAAGGTTACTCACCTGTAGCTGTTTTTCTAAGAGTGGTATACAGTTCACATCCATCCACACAACCTTCTCTGGCAAGTGGAATATGGATCTCTGCTTCCAGCGTGCAAAGCTCTGATGTCACGGGGTGGAACAGAGAATGTGCCACTTGGGTGGTGGGAGGAACTTACCTGAAAGACCTCCGACCAATATCAGTATTCCAGTGGAACTACCAGAGTGTGAGGTGAACTGTATATTATTTCTAGAACTATGGTTACAGGTGAGTAATGCCTATTTTCTTACTTAAAAAAAACATTGGCGCAGTGGTGCTGAGGGTTGAAGCGCTGAACGCCACACTGGAGACCCTGGTCTGGGGACGGACTCAGGGAGCCTGGGGTCAGCAGGGGGGAAGGGAGAGGATGGAGCATCCAGAGGACATCTCTCCTCTCCCAGGAAGGGATCCAGGGGCTGCTCGGTGTCCTGGCCGCCCCCGATGGAAATCGGGGGCATTACAGGAACACCAAGCCAGATGTAAGGGACTGAGCGTGGCAGATGCCAGCAGGGCAGTCATGTGCGGGCGTCGTTGCATGCCACGCTCCGTGGGAGCAAAAACAAATAGAAAATCCCCCACCTCTGTGTGAGGCGATGGCAACCACCAGTGGTCCTGGTGACATGCAGTGTTGGCTGCTTCCTCCAACTCTCCCCTTGGGGACTCTGGGGCCTCTCTGTTGGGCTGGGGGGAGGTCCCAGGTCCTGATAACGATGTAGTATGTGGAGGAACGGTTCAGGCAGGTGGTGGAGCCATGGAACCGAGCGTGGATTATCTAAGAGAAGCCTGGTAGGTGAGTGCAAAAGAGAATCAACAAAAAGAAAAAAGAAAAAAAAAAACTAGGAGATGCATTTCAGGTGAAGATACATCCAAGACTTTTTTTAATGTATACTGTATGAAGATAAGTTTATCATCAGGGGTATTTGGGGTATACCAAGGGGTTTGGGGGTTAAACAAATAAGGTGTGAGACCACTGGTAAGTTCTGGTGACAGCACTTTTGAGGCCCCTAGGATGTTGGGCTCGAGAACACCAACTGACCCCCAAAGCATGTTTGCTTTCCCTGCTGTATTTTTTTGGTATCCTTTTTATCCTCTTCCACCAGATGGCAGTCCCTCAGCCCCATCACCCCGATGTACACTGGGATTTGCCTCTCAACCTAGTACCCCCATGACTTGCCCTCAGAGTGGGGCTGACGGGGGGGGGGGTGTCTTCCTAACCACCATCAGAGACCGGATCCTGTATTTTGGCCTGGCAAGCCCAGCTAGTTGGGTATGGGGCCTGCAGAGGTCGAGCGCCATCCTGCTCCTGGTGGATGTGTTTTATTCTCCCTCCTTTTGGTGTTCCCCTGGTGTGGAGAAAGTGGCGTGCAGTGATGCCAGTGGCCAAGCTGTGCATGCTGCTGTATGCAGTATTGAGGCTGTCTGCCCTGTGTCCACTCCCCTGTAAGTGCGGTCCTAGTGTGCTGCCCCCCAACCGCTGCTAGGGGTCAGGCTGACACCAGTCGCCAGTCCCACCCCCTGGAGGAGAACAGTCCCTGGGATGCTCAGTCCTCCTCCCCTCCGGCCTGCCCTCCACATCACGAGCTTGCTACTGTACTCTGGTTGTTGGTATCGCAAGCAGTAGTGCTACTGTTGTGCCTGCGAGCAGGCCAATTCCCTGCTGCATTGTCACACTGGGAGCTGAACTTGAAGTTTTTAGTGGTAATGACCACCAGGTCCCATTCTGTTAGTTTTTTTTTCCTGAGTGGCTCTATTTTGATAATAGTCTTTGCACATGTTTTGTTTAAACAGATGCAGAAGTATACGGTTGCCCAGTCTGAATGTTATACCCCACTGCTTTTCCCATTTTCCTCTCAAGGTCCCTCTGAGTAAATTCAACATAGTCATTAGTAGATCCAATACCAATACAGTTCAGCTTGGTGTCATTGCAGGACTTCATAGCCCAGTTCTCCATCTCCACCTATAGCAGAATAGGAGATTAACCAATTAATTTTATGAGAAACAAAAGCCTTACATTCCAGTTGCAGACATTGGGGCAGACTAGATGGGCCTGGCTGTCCTTATCTGCCGACTTTTCTGTTTCTAGTTTGTGTTAAAGCCTTCCACATTCTATTTTCTTTGTTTCCTTTTTTTAAATTTAAACTTGAATTTTAGTAAGAGTTTTATGCAAGTATGCATAGAGAAAAAAGTACCAGCTTGAACAACTGTTGCACAGGTCCAAACTTCTTAGTCTGGTTCCCTGCCTGCCCCAGCTTTGTCTCACATACACCCACTCCTAAATGCCAGCTTTGAATCATTTTCTTTTTTTTTGTTTACCCTTTTAACCTGGTTTAATCAAGGTTCATTTTCCTGCAGGTTCCTCTGTGGCTGGGCGGTGGACCTGCCAGACAACACCAGTATTCTCAGTGGAATAACACAGTGCTATGGAAACAAGAGGTATGGATATCTGTTTACGGCTCGTAACTGCTCTCTGATTAACATTGTCTGTTTTATGATTGGATGCTTGGAAAGGGAGAACTTATATTTAGGCAGTGACTGCATGCTTTAATTTTATAGGTAATAATCTAGTTTCCCCAAGGATAAACTACAAAGCAGAGCAATGAGTAGTTTGTCTTCTTGCTGTAGCTGTGATGTCGTAGGGTGTGAGATTAGGCAGTCATGTTATTACTCATTTACTGCAAGTTAATTATTTTCACCTTTGTTAGTTTTATTGTTTTTAGATTGTCCTTAAATAATTTATGAAGACCTATTGGTTTTGCTTCTTCTTTTCAGTTGTGCTACTGCCTGCAAGCTTTTGAGTCCTAGTGTGTATTTATATTGTGGATCACTGTAAAACTTGTCACAGAGGTACTGGCAAGTAAAGTTGTTGGTATGATCCCATGGTTAGCACACAGCAGGGTAATACATATTCCACTGTTAGAATAACCAGTGGCAGTGCTTGGATCTTCTATGTGGATTTTTACTGGTGAGAGAGTTGGGATTTTGAATGCGGACTTGATGCCAGCCTGGGATTTTGAATACGAACCTGACAGGTGACCATGGTGGCATTTTAAATGTGGAGTTCAACAGGTGTCATGGCTTGGATTTTTTTATTTTATTTTATTAGTTTATAAGAGAAGTCTTATGCACTTAATCTGTAGCTTTGTGACATGCATCATTTAAAAATACACTCATTGTTATGTTAGTCAATATGGTCATTTAGCATGTTTTGTTGCCCATATAAGGGTGATATCATTTAATGGTTAGCAATATATGAGCTTAGACAGCAGTAAAAATGCATACCAACACTACCATCAGCGTGAAGAACCTGCTATATACAGTACATGAGAAAAACACTTGGTGGAAACCAGACTTTAGCACACCTGAATGGTATAGTAAACTGAATTAACAAAAAATGCATTTGATATATGTACTAACATTAAGCCCCAAGTACATATTACTGTATATTCCAAGTCCCTTAGCAGAGATTACTGTATATCCCAAATCCATATGCTATGGGAATTAGCTGCGTAACCAGAAACAGAACCCTGCAGTTAAACATATTTAGTTGTGCTGCATTGTAGCCGTTAGGAATTCAAGGTAAAGTCAAATGTCAGTGAGTCCCACATCCTAGAGAATGTTGGTTGTATATAACAATTTGACCCCAATGCACTGTGCAGTGCAGTGTCCCAGCATGTAGCAAGTGAATGAAGAAAAATATTAAAAACCAGTTGGACAGTCCGTAAATTTCCTGAAATTAACTTGGAGTATTGTTCAAAACAGCCCAGCTGAGATGTAATGTGGGAGGAGTATCAAGAGCTTTCGATTTGGCCAATGAGGCAGGCACCATTTTGACACTGCATTTATAGGCCCAGATATTCAGACTGCGCTAGGCTGTGGTGCAAGCCTGGGCATAGCGCAACTTGGCTGTGCAGGGGCGTTGACTGGGCGATAATCAATGGAGCTGCGCCATGGCACAGCATCGTTGAGTATCGCACTCTAGCCACCCACAGTGTGCATGGCGCAGTGGCACTGCACCAGTGAAAGTGACCAGAGTGGAGCAGGGGGATGCGCTAGTGCAAGTTCCCTTGCGCTATGCACAACAACCGTGATATTCAATAGTGCACATGCAAATGGGGCCATAATGTGTATGCAAGGCGCAAATGGGGCCATCTGCATGTCATTATGGCCCCATTTGCATGCAGGTGCGCCGATCCCCGGCGACTTGCACCTGGCACCCTGCCAGGCAGCAGCCCTCGTGGACCGACACCCCTTTCACAGCGTGGCGATGAGCCCCTCTGCTCGATCGCGGGCATACAGAGAGTTAAATAATGTCCCATATCCCTGGTGGTCCAGTGGACAGCTACACGCCTGATCACAGGCTCCAGTATATAATAAATCACGTCCTATATCTCTGGTGGTCCAGTGGACAGCTCGCAGCCCGATCGTGGGTGTTTATATGTAAAACATCAAGTCCAATATCTCTGGTGGTCCAGTGGACCGCTCGCAGCCCGATTGCGGGCATTTGTATTAAAATAGTAAGTCCAATATCCCTGGTGGTCAGCGGTACCCCCTCCCCACCGCCCACTGAGCTAACGCCATGCTCTCTCCCCCGGTCAGCGGCGAGGCGCCTTCTCACCCACCTGCGCCCGCACTGACACTGTAGGTAGGGCTCCAATGGGCGGAGTCTGTGGTCAGACATACAGTCCAGATATGTGAATCACATATCTGACGTGTGTAGGTATGGTTGCACACCCATTGGCTCATCCTGAGGACCAATGGGCGTACAGCCCTACCTACGGTGTTGGGTGGCAGGGCGGCAGGTGGTAGGTGTTCTGCCGCTGACCGGGGAGCAGGGCGTGGGGCTCAGTGGGCGGGTGGGGGTACCGCTGACCACCAGGGATATTGGACTTAATATTTAATACAAATGCCCACGATCAAGCAGCGTCCACTGACCACTGGGGATATAGGACTTTATTTTTATACTTAAGCCCACGATCGGCTGCGTAGTGGTCCACTGGACCTACTCAGGAATATTGGACTGATATTTGATATACATGCCCACGACACAGTGATCCATTGGACCACCAGGGATATGTGACTTGATATCTATTATACTTAAGCCCGCTGATTAGGCTGCGAGTGGTCCACTGACCACCAGGGATGTTGGACTTGATATTTATTATACAAATGCCCGCGATCGGGCTGCGAGTGGTCCATTGGACAACCAGGAATATTGGACTTGATATTTACTATACACATGCCCACGATCGGGCTGCGAGCAGTCCACTGGACCACCAGGGATATAGGATGTGAGTCTTTTTATACTTAAGCCCGCGATCCGGCTGACAGCGGTTCACTGGACCACCAGGGATATAGGACATGAGTCTTTTTATACTTAAGCCCGCGATCCGGCTGACAGCGGTCCACTGGGCCACCGGGGATATAGGATGGTATTTATTTAAACAGATGCCCGCGATTGGGCATGGGGGGGGGCGCCGCCACAGAGGTGCAGCCGGAGCTCGGGTGGCCACCCACAGGTGGCAGCTGCTGTGTTGCGCCCTGCAATGCGGCAGCTCACCTGTGGGTGGCCAGCCATTGTTCCTTTTTTTTTGTCACCTGTGTGCTAGCGCAGTAGGTTATGATGTGACTCAGCACATCCCGCTGAATATTGGGATGTGCAGAGTATGCATGAGCACGCCCAACCTGCGCCACATACATTACTGATGTGCTCCAGCGCATCGGGATTTGTGCCAGGCACAGTCCCCGTTGGAATATCACACCGGGGTGCATCAGTGGGTTGTGCATGGCACAGCACTGTTGCGCCATGCGCAACCCTTTTGAATATCTGGGCCACGGTATATGACAGAGGTTAGCATCTTGTTGAGAAAGTACATTAATAGAGTACATGAAAGCAAAAAATTCAGGATGGCTAAGCAACATACTACTAGACCTCTAGAAAAGCCTCTTCCTCTGCCTCGAGGCCTGCTCCCTTTCGATTAGCCCCTTTATATCCCACTGCACCTACCTGCTACTTAGTCTCGCAGTCCAGCTTGATTTTCTCTGCCAGTACACCAGCATCCTGAGTATCGCTATAGAGATATTATTTGCCTCTATAAATTACCTTGAGTTTTGCGGGATATTGCATATGTAAGCAATAAGACACGATGGGGTGTGTATGCAACAGATTTCATTGCATGCCCAGGGGCACAGTAATGCATGAGGCTGCAGGCAGAGTGCCTTCAGCCCCTGGAAGTGCAGTAAAATCTGGTCTTTCTTCGAGGGGGCTCTTGCAGCAGGTAACACCTTTAGAACTGAAGCTGGCAGGCACCAGGACCCCCCAGAGAACTTCTAACTAGCAGTCTATAGCGGGGGACCACCCCCTGCCATTGACCTGCCCTCAATGTCATGTATAGTATAAAAGGGGTGGTTCCCCCAGCCCAACCTGAGTTCTTTTCCTACCATTGACCTGCACAGATCACCGCCACAGACGACCTCTGCTCTGTCTACCGCCATTTTTGCAGTCACGCACACTTTATTATTTTTGCTAAAAATCTTTTTTCCTACAGGTTCTTGTGCATGTCTTCTTCTCCATTGAGTGGCAGTGATCAAAGTGTGCCTGCGGCAAGCAGATCCCTCACAAGGATGGCCATTTGGCTTGCTTGTTCTTTTTTTTCTTCTTCTTGATCTGGCTCCCCCACTTCCCGAGGGGAGCTCAGCCCCCACCCACTTGCTGCCCTCCATGCCCAGACTTGCCCCTCCCAGGTGGGACCACCGGACGGCACCCCCTCCCTACGGTCTGTGGTAATGTGCCCTGGCTTACCTCCTCAGGGTGGGGCCACGGGAGCAGGACCCTACGCGGCGGACACTGTTGGCAGTGGGGGAGGCAGCAGACTGGGGCTTCATGCTTGGGGCTGGGTTTTTATGTGCTGTTTTACAAGGGGGCGGGGACGGACGTGCAATATCTGCCCGTGTCTGCCCTGCCCCTGCAGATAATGGCGCTGGCACAGTGGATCCCCACGCCTCCGTCAGGGGTCCATGACGTGCCGGACATGCTACCCCCCCCCAGGAGGAGAGCAGTCCCAAAGACGCTCAGTCCTTCTCCCCCTGGCTGGCCCTCCAGTGTCGCAAGTCCATTTCCGAATTGGGATAATTGGCATTGTAGACAGATGCACTGCCTCTACTCTAGCGGGTTGGCTCCCGGTTTGCCTGTTCTGCCTAGGCTCAGACCATGATGCAGAGGCCTGCCAGCATTGCCTAGATTTCAACCAGCGTAATCAGTTGCACTGCCGGAAGACCCTCAAAGCCTTCCTGTTTTCCACAAGGCTAACTGAGATGGAGAAGGAGCTTCACCAGAAAAGTTCATCATCTTCCCTGGCCTCTGGGGCTTCAGTTTCTTCTTCCCATAAGGAGAAGTCATTGAGTAGCAAGCATAAGCACTGGGAGGAGCATAGGGAGAAAACTCGGTCAGTAGTCGACCGCATCTGGGCCTCCCTTCCCTCTTGGGGGTTGACTTTTTCCACTGCGACAGCCCTCTCCTCCTCCTCCGGGTTACTGGTGTCAAAACCTCCCTCCCTCTCTTCTTACTGTTTCGGGAGGAGGTTCTTCAGAGCTAGGGACTTCTTCCCCGACATCTCAGCTCTTGAAGCTTAGGCCCTTAGTTCCTGCAGGTTCTAAGCCGGGTGGCTCAGCTGGTGGTACTTCAGATGACAGATTTTTGCCTGTTGCTGTCCTGGCCAGGGTCTCTGAGTCCTCCCCATTGTCAGGGGCTAGCTCCACTAGGTGACGCCTGAGACAGGCACTCTCCTCCCCCACCCCACAAGAGTGGCGCCTTTATCCCACTCAGGAGCCAGCTCCCCAGTTCAGGTGACTTCTCCTAGGTGGACGCCGGCTGAGTGACCAGTCCGGCACCCGCCTACACCTGTGCCTTCAACGCTGGCTTCTGACATCTCCTCTGGTGACCCTGTTGCCACCTCACCCTCCTAAGTCACCAGCTGGGCTCGACGCCCACCCTCAGCCAACGCTTGAGGACCTGATGGCCTGATGCCCAGTCCAGCCCGTCCAACACTGGATGACTCTAAGCCCAGGGACCGATGCTGGGTAACCCGGATCGACCTTCACAGATGCTTGGGTTACCCCAGCTTGATGACCAGATGCCAGGGCCCTCTAAGCCAAACCCCTCGATGCTGGACACACCAGCCCTGCCGCTCAACCCTCCACAGGCTTTAAATGAGCTTTTTCTGTCCTGATGTGCTTATTTAATTTTTATTCTAAGGGGCCCTCCAAACCTACTCCTCAGGGTCCACCTCCTGACAAGCCTCCAGTTCGCCCACCTACCCCTACACCTAGGGGAACTACTCTGACACCGAATGGCGCTGGTGCCACCCTCAACCAAATGGGAGGCCATGCAAGCAACCCCACTCCCCTTCGCCCTCCACAGATTGTGGGGATTCGAATGGGTACTCTTCCTCCTCCTCAGGCCGCGACTACGCCAACATTCCATTGGAGCCGGTGGGGACTAAAGACACTCCTTGTTCCACTCCTGATGATCCAACTTTCATGGACGTCATGTGGCACATCTAATAGCTGAATGGTTGGGACATGGAGGAGCTAGATCCTGAGCAACGTCAGCTAGCCTCCTTTCTTAGAAAGAAAGACACCCTGCCCATGGTTGTTTCTTTACTTATTGACTCCTATAAGGATGCCAGCAGGGTGGCCTGGAAGTGCCCCCTTTTTGATGCTGGCAGTCTCCTAAAGTCAGACCCAGCTGTATTGTGCTCCCAAGGATGATCTTTTTTATGGGGAGCACCCGGAGGCAAACTCCGTCATTATTAATGCTGCCCACAGTTGCTCCAAGCACTCTAGGCACCTGAGCTCTGAGCCTCCAGATAAAGACTCTAGACAAATGGACCAGTTCGCTCAAAAAGGTTTATTCCTCGGCCACATGTGCTATACGGTCTCAGAATTTCCTCACCAACATGGTCCGGTACCAAAATGCCCTGTGGGACAAGGCCATGGAGGTGGCTCAGGCCATGCCTGACTGCCCTGGTAGGGCAGAGCTGATGGCCATTCTGAAGTCAGGCTTGAATGCTGGCAGCCATGTCCTCTGAGCCTCTTACGATATGGTAGACTCTGTGGGAAAGTCTGTGGCCTCTGCAGTCTGTATTCGTTGGTACTCATGGCTGAGGCTGTCCAGCTTCGCACTGGATATACAATCCAAAATAATGGATGCCCCTTTCAGGGGGTCCTATCCTGTTTGGTGAGGATTCACAGAATATTATTACCCTCCTGCAGGAATCAGGAAAGGCTATCAGATCCATACATACCATGTACAAATCTCAGCCTAAACAATATCTCAAGCATTCCTTTTGTAGGAATGCCAGACAGTAACCTAGAGCTTAGCAGCACAGAGCAGGATTCAAACGCAAAGCTTCCACCCCTGCTTCCAGAGGTTCTGCCCCTCTGGCTCCTAGGGCCTCCCAGGCCATGCTGCCCCTCCCCAGTTCTTCAGCCTGACTCCTTGCCCGACCTTTCTCCCCCAGCCGAAGCCTTGGGGAAGGCAGTGGGGGTCCATTCTCCTTGTACATAGAAGGCTGGCATCAGATAACCTCAGACAAGTGGGTCCGTCAGCTGGTGGAAAAGGGGCACACTCTGAAATTCACATTCTTGCCCCAGACAACCCATCTGTCCCCTCCCATTACCCTCAGGCTCACGTCGCCCTCATAGAAGAGGAAATTCAGGCCCTACTGCAGAAACAGGCCATAGAGCCAGTTCCTATGGAACAAAGGGGGAAAGGGTTTTATTCCCACTGTTTCTTGGTGTCAAAGAAAACAGGAGACGTGCATCCTATCCTCTATCTTAGCCACCTGAATCAGTACATAGAGTACAAATGGTTCAGAATGGTAACTCTGCTTGGTCTTCTTCCTCTCTTCCATGAAGGGGATTGGTTATGCTCTCTGGACATGCAGGACGCATACCTCCATATTCTGTTTTTCCAACTCCACAGGAGGTTCCTTTGTTTCCGCTTCAGGGGAAGTCACTACCAGTTTCAGGCCCTCAGAGTTTTCACCAAATGCCTCACAGTCATGGCTACAACTTTAAGGAGACAGGGCCACTATGTCTTCCCTTACTTGGACGACTGGTTGTACACCACCCCCACCAGGGACCAGCTCCTACACACTATGAAGGCCACCTTCATCCTGTTTTCTAATTTCTAAATACATTTTTAGACTTAAGTGAATATACCCTGGATAAAACTGGCATGGATTTTGACACTAATTTAAAAAGAAATTTAGATAACAGAAGTTTTTTATTTTAAAGCGATAAAATTGTCTTAGGTGTTTAAACTATTAAAAAATATACCTGCTAAAAGTCCAGGAGCTAGCGAACTAGAGCCTAGGTTCTTAAAGTTAATAGCAGCCTATATTAGCTTTCTTCTTACAAAAATCTTTAATTTGTCCCTGACCACTGGTTGCTTCCTGCATCAGTGGAAGCAAATAATAATAACACCAATTTTTAAAGGTGGTAATTGTAAGGATATGAGTAATTATCACCCAATATCTTTACTTTCCCTATTAGGAAAAATTTTTGAAAAACTGGTGAATGACCAATTAACTGAACATTTACATTTTTTTTGGGGGGCTCAGGACTCCTGAGCAGCATGGCTTTAGAAAGTGTTATGGAACAGGCACAGCCTTAGCCAGGTTCATGGACCACATCAGTGGAGCTATGGATGGAGGAGAGCTTACTGATGCTGTGTTCATGGATCTATCCAAGGCATTTGATTTAGTGAGCCATTGCCTGTTGCTCGGGAGCCTGGGTGACTTTGGACTCACTAATCTTCCCCTGGAGTGGTTTAATAGTTACCTTAAAGGAAGATCTTTTAAGGTGTCATATGGAGGTACTTTATCTAGTGGCAGGGACCTAGAGCAAAGAGTACCCCAAGGCTCAATCCTTGGGTCCACTCCTTTTTACTTTGTTCATAGATGCAATTCCCTCAAAGTTAAATAACACCAACAAAATAATCTATGCTGACGATGATATATTGTATAGCAGTTCTGCCTCATTGGAAACTATTAATCAGTCTTTGAATAAGGAGTTTCATGAACTGGAGTATTGCTTGAGTAAACTACAACTGTCTTTAAATAGTAAAAAGACCAAAAGTATGCTTTATGAGTCGAAACCAAGGCTTGAAAAAGTTCTAGAACTAAAAATATTTGATAACTCCGGTATCAAACTTGAACAAGTCTTTCAATTCTAGTATTTGGGTATACTTTCAGATCCTTCTCCAACATATTCCAAACGTATTGGTATTATACTCAGACAGGTTAACCAAAATAGGGAGTCTTATTTGAACTGCAGCATTCCTTAACTCTACTAGCGAGAATTGATATAGCAAAGAATATATTGTTATCCAAATCAAACAATTAATTTTTATTTACAGATTTATTCAAACAAGATTTGACCATTCTGACTTCAACATTTCACAGTATTTATAGATTTAACTATTAACGATCTTATCATACTTATCAATGTGTTTTATGTATGATCATTGGTTGGCCCCCGCCTAGCCTGAACAGTCTTTATAATTTGAGTTGTGTCATGGACAATGTCCTTAGACAAAAAGACAATTCTCCTTTGTATTCATTGTTTCAGTTTAATGATGCAAAAAGAGAATTGTGGTCTAATGAAACAAGTAAATTTAAAATCAAGAAGACTAAAACAAAAATGGGAGATCGTACTCTTTTGATCAGGACAGCAAAAAACTGGAATGAGCTTCCTCTGACTTTACAGAGTGGCATAAGTCATGATAATTTTAAACTAAAATTAAAGAAGCACCTTTCTAGTCAACTGCATTGTCAATGTTACTTTTTAAAAATTGTTTAAATATCTAAATTACATACTGTATATTGTCTTGCTATGTAATATCTGTATAAAGTAATGTGTATTGTATTATGCAACATCTTGACTGTTTTATAATGGTCCCGGGTCACACATGAAAAAGGGCCATTGGCTCATTGTGTTTACCCGGTAAACAAAAGTTTAAGTAAATAAATAGGGATTACCTTAAACCTCGCCAAGTCAGAGGCTGCAGTATATAGGGGCGATCTTGGACACAGCTCAAGGCAAAGCCTTTCTACCTCCAGACAGAGCAGAGTGGCTTCAGATGCACGCTCGGAAAGTCTCCTCCTCTCGACAGATTCCAGATAGGTCTGTCCTCAGACTTCTGGGACACATGGCAGAAGTCATTGCCACAGCCCCACTGGCTCAGCTTTACATCAGGGTAGTCCAGTGGAACCTGAGAGTCTAATGGGATCAGTGTTCAGACATCCTAGAGCAGCCTGTCTTGGTGTCAAACCCTGTATGACAGGCCCTAGCATGTTGGCTAAATCTCTCCAATCTTTCTAGAAGGGTTAACCTACAGAAGGAATCTCCCAGCCAGATTCTAACCACAGATGCATTGGGCCAAGGCTGGGGAGCCCACTTGGGAGACGGTTGGACACAAGGGACCTAGTCCCAGCATGAGCTACATCTCCACAACAATGTTCTGGACATGTGGGCGATTTGTATATGCTCTTCGGGCCTTCCAGAGAGTTTTGTTGTCGGCCCTCTGTTGATCCAAATGAACAATATGTTGGTGGTCTTCTACATAAACAAACATGGTGGGACTCATTCTTATCCCTTCTGCAGGGAGGCCGTGAGAGTCTGGTCATGGGCAGTGGATCATCACCGGGACTTGAAGCAGTCCATGTTCCAGGTGTACAAAACACCCTGGCTGACAGCCTAAGCCAGTCCCGATCCAGGGCTCATGAGTGGGAACTTCTTCCCTCTGTGGTCGAAGACCTCCTCATCAGATGGGGACGTCCAAAATTGGATCTCTTTGCCTCCCCATCCAATGCAAAACTGCCCAGTTTGCTTGCTAGATCCAGGGCCTGGTGTTTTCTGGTGAGACACGTTGTCCCTCTCCTGGACGGAGAGGTTTCTTTATGCATTCCCTTCCTTCCCTTTACTGCAGAGACTGCTTCACAAGC
The DNA here is from genome assembly GCA_016271365.2 of Neoceratodus forsteri. Classification (NCBI taxonomy): domain Eukaryota; kingdom Metazoa; phylum Chordata; order Ceratodontiformes; family Ceratodontidae; genus Neoceratodus; species Neoceratodus forsteri. Next base: position 1,524,815,272 of record CM028131.1, read on the forward strand.
TGCAATTGGAGGGAGCAGAGATGATTCTAGTGGCACCCTTCTGGCTGCACCGGATTTGGTTTCCACTCCTTCAGCAAGTTGCATTGGAACCTCCGATCTCCCTACCCCTGCACTCAGACTTTCTCTCCCAGGAGCAGGAAACCCTGGTCCATTCAGATCTCAAATCTTTGCATTTCCACACGTGGCTCCTGCAGACCTAGCTGTATCCTGACTCGGGGTTCCCCCAGGGTGGCAGATGTCTTGGTGGCCACTAGGAAACCTTCCACCAGGGCCACCTAAGCAATAAAATGGAAGCGGTTCTGCTTCAAACAACATGAAGTCTTGCTGTATTCTGACTATTGCAGTTAGCCTCAGCCTTTAAACTGCCCTGGAGAACAAAGGGTTAACTTTCTATGCAGAGCATAGAATGCTGAGCTCGAGCTCAGTTGAGGTCTGTGTCTGGAGCCCTTTGAAATCCAACCGTCAGATTCTTTACTCCGCCACACTGAGCAGTCGCTCCGGAGATTTATCCTTCAGCTCGGTTCGAAAGTCGGTTAAAGTCTCGGTTAAGTTGTCGGTTTTTACCGAATTTCTTTCCACAAAGTCGGTTCAGTCTCTGTCTGTGGTACCGTGAGTACTAGATAGGTTTTGTTCTGTTTTCTGTGTGGAAATTGTAAAGTGTTAGGTCGGTTCGGCTGAACCAATCATTTGTATTGAATCCTTGTGTTTTACTTTAGAGTGTAGTTACCGGTTCTTATTGGTTCTAAAAAAAAGTGTTTTGAAAGTTTTTTTCCAACACCCATGACACAGTTAGGAACCGATAAGGGAGTCTTGCCTGGCGGTTGCCATAAAAAGGGTAAGTTTGGTTAGGTTGGCCATGTCTGAGAAACCCAAGGAAAAAAATGGGCCCTCTGGGTTTCAACACTGCAGTGAGTGAGGGGAGGTCTTTGCTAAGGCTGACCCCCACACCACCTATGTTTATTGTCTGGGGTTTGAACACCTCGATTCAGACTGCCAAATTTGTAAACATTTTCCTAAATCTACACTTGAAAAGAGACTAGGTAGACTGAGGGAAAAGGAGGCCAAGAAGTCCGCTGACCCAGATGGCCAGCCCGGTTCGGTTCTACGGCCGAACCGAAGAGTACCCTCTGACCAGGCGAGCGCTAGCCAGACGAAGGAAACCGATCCTGAGGATTCGGTTCCTACAAAAAAGAAAATGCAAAAAATTGACCGTTCAGATCCAGAGGTTCATGTTCCAACCACCGAAGAAATAGCCAGAGCGATTCAAATTGTGGAATTGCTTCGCCCGGTTATGACCGATCTGGCACCTTTTCACAGGGGTTCGGTTCGGTCAGTTCCCCCGATTCAAGATTATACCCCTGAAGATTTTTATGAACCGGAGTTTGTGGAGGAGGGGGAGTTTGAAGATGATGGTGATGATGATGAAAGTCTGGATGTGCCTGTGGAACCGGACATCTCCCTAGACAGACCTTCTGGTGTATCCCCTCCTAGGCTTTCTCAGTCCCCTTCCCATTTTTTGTTTTACAGAAAAGTGGCTGAAACCCTCCAGTTTCCTATGGAGGAGGCAATAGAGGATCAGGAGGAGCCTGATTATGTGGAAATGATGGACATCCCAGAGTCCAGGATACTGTCTATTCCCCCTTCACAAATCCTTTGGGAAACAGACACAGAAAATCCTGAAGTCTCCCAATTCTGTACCCCCTGTTGACAGAAGGATGGACAAAAGGTACACACTGTCAGGCTCAGATATGGAGTTTTTATATTAGCAATGCAGCCATGTTGGGGTAATGCAGGCTGCTGCCTGTGACAAGGCAAACATTCCCTTGGCTTCACGGCCCCCCAGACAAAGACTCCAGGAAGATTGATGCCATGGCAAAAAAACAGTACATGGCTTCTTCCTTGGGACTCAGGCAGGTGAATTATATGGCCTGTACAGCCAGGTACCAGAAGTCCAAGTGGGACACTGTACTAGCACTGGCTAAACAGGCCTCCCCCCCAGCTAGCCAAGGAGCTGGAGGAGGTGGCTGCAGATGGGATTGAGGCATCAAAAGTTCAGTTTTATGCTCCTCTGGACTCCAGTGATGTGTCAAGAGTCATGGCTACGTCTGTGGCTCTTCGGAGAATGGCTTGGCTCAGATGTACTAGCCTTTCACAGGATACCCAGGCTAAGGACATGGATTTTCCTGTAGTGGGTAATTCTCTGGGGAGCAGACAGAGAATTGCATAGAGAAAATGGATGAGTACAGGACTACTTACAGGAGTGCTCAGGCCAACTCCTCAAAGGCAGCAGTCTAGGGGCAGGGGCAGGCCTTTTCATAGGCCTTTCTACCAGCCACAGACCTCTTCTTCCTTTTCACAGAGGGGGTTATTCAGAGGGAGAGGCAGAAGGGGGCTGAGCAGGGCTGCATCCACTCCTCAGCCTAAGGCCTCTGCCAAGCAGACACCCTGATGGGCCTGCCCGGGTCGACTCGCCTGTTCCAGTAGGGGGCAGGCCAACTTCGTCCAGGACTGGATGTCTATTACGTCAGACAAGTGGGTCCTGGAAGTAGTAGGCCAGGGACTGGTTATCAGCTTCAAAAAATTCCCGAAGATGAGAGACAGATCTTTTCCACCTGCAGGTCTCTCAGAAACCCTTGCCCTAGAGGCAGAGGTATCATCTCTGCTGGCTTTAAGAGTCATAGAGACAATACCTACCCTACACTGGGGCAAAGGTCTGTTCTCCAGGTACTTCCTTACTCCCAAAAAGACAGGGGAGTGGCGACCCATCCTAGACGTAAACAAATATCTTTTAAAACCAAAGTTCAAGATGGTAACTCTGGGAATAATCCTTCGCTCTCTAAGGCCAGGGGACTGGCTAGCCTCCCTGGACCTCAAAGATGCCTATTTTCACATTCCCATCAGGTGCTTCCACAGACTGTACCTCAGGTTCGAGTTGCTCTCAGGCCACTATCAGTTCAGAGCAATGCCCTTTGGCCTAACTTCAGCCCCAAGGGTCTTCACAAAGTGCCTGGCAGTAGTAGTTGCCTTTCTAAGGAGGCAAAAGATTTCCATTTTTCCATATCTGGACGACTGGCTCATAGTGGGCCAGTCACCAGACCAAGTCAAGTCAGACCTGCAAATGACTAAGGAAGTGCTTACTTCTCTAGGATTTCTTCTCAACCTTCCCAAGTCAGTTCTTGAGCCAGTGCAGCTCCTTACCTTTATAGGGGCAGAGCTGGATACTGTCAAAGCAAGAGCCTTTCTTCCCCTGGAAAGGGCAAGAGTTCTTATAGAACTGGCTTCTTTCTTCAGCCTTCAGGTGTCTCGATCAGCAAGGCATTTCCTCCAGCTCTTGGGCCACATGGCAGCCTCCACAGCAGTAGTCCAACGGGCAAGATTCCAGATGAAGGACATTCAGTTCCATCTGAAGGCCTTTTGGTCCCAAAAGAAGGATTCCCTTACCAAACTGATCCCAGTGACCCGGACCCTGATCCAAGCCCTTCAGAGGTGGCAGGATCAGGACAATTTAAGGCAAGGGGTCCCATTTGCCACTCAGTTTCATTCAGTGGTCCTTACCATGGATGCTTCCCTCCTGGGATGGGGAGCCCATCTGGGGGCCCTCACTGCCCAGGGATTGTGGTTCCCTCAAGAATCTATTCTCCATATCAATCTCCTGTAACTCAGGGCAGTTTTTCTGGCCCTGCAAGCTTTCTCTGTCAGTGCAGAACAAGGTGGTTCAAGTCAGAACAGACACCACCCACCACCACCACCACCACCATGTGGTACATCAACAAGCAGGGAGGCATGCGGTCTACGGCCTTGTGCACAAGCCGTGAAGTTGTGGTCCCTGGCTTATTCCCTGCAAACCTCTCTGATAGCAGTCCACCTTCCGGGGAAGGACAATGTGCTACCAGATGCACTGAGCAGGATTTCACAGGGCCATCACGAAGGGTCCCTGGACCCTCTGGTCTTGAAGGTGATTTTTTTTCAAGGTGGGGCACTCCAGAGATAGATCTCTTTGCAACCCCAGACAATCACCAACTTCCTCTTTTGTTGCAGACCCCTACTCTTGGGCACAGTCCCTCAAGATGCTCTGATTCTGAACTGGGACAGAACATTTCTGTATGCTTTTCCCCCCCTTTCCTCTACTGTTCAAAGTTTTAGTCAAGATAAAGTCACAACCTTGCAAAGTGATTCTGATCGCTCCAGATTGGGCCAGATAGCCTTGGTATCCCCTGTTACTGTCCCTTGCAGTCCATCTTCCCCTGTCTCTTCCCAGGAATTACAACGTGGTAACCTCCTCTCAGGGGAGGATTTGGTACCCCAGTTTTCAGTCTCTCAATCTCAAGGCATAGCTCTTGAGGAGTTAAGAGTATGCAGATTTGCATCTGTCTCGGGGGTTCTGGACATCCTCAAAGCCACTAGAAAGACCTATAACTCCAAATGGAAGAGATTCTGCATTTGGTGTTTTAAGCAGCATATTTCCTCAGACACTGCTGAATTGCCTACAGTTCTGGATTATATGGTTCATCTTAATGGCCTAGGCCTCAGAGCAGCTACTCTCAAAGTACACTTGTCAGCTGTCTCTGCTTTTCTGTCAGTGGAGAAGTCTTCCTCACTGTCATCTCATCCTGTGTTCTGTAAATTTTTCAAAGGATTGCTTCATACCAATCCTCCATTCAGAGACCCTGCCCCTGCCTGGGATTTAAATGTTTGTATTGCTCAACTGATGCAACCTCCCTTTGAGCCTATGTCCTCAGTAGAGCTTAAGTACTTGACTTGGAAAACTGTGTTTTTAGTAGCCATTACCTCTGCCAGATGTATCAGTGAACTGCAAACCCTGTCAGTGGAACCTGATTTTATCTCCTTTCATAGGGATAAAGTGGTCCTTAGAACCAATAGAAGGTTCTTGCCCAAAGTGGTTTCAGATTTTCACCTGAACCAGTCTGTCTCTTCCTGTTTTCTTCACTGATCATTCCTCTTCAGGAGAGAGGAGGCTACACAGTTTAGATGTTAAAAGGGCCAAAAAATTCCAAAACAGAGGTTGCACATGGAAAAAAAAAGGTGCAGGGATAAAACTGAACAAAACTACAAAAGAAATCCCACACTCAAATAACAGAATGTGAAGACTGCTTCATCAATATCAAAAGTGCTTCATTTTATTAAAGTGCCATATACTGAGCTCAGTTAAAATGGCCCTTAGCTACTATATAGAGTGTACTAAGGGTCACAGGTTTGATTCCCTCCAGCTGCTCCTCACTTATGGAGAAGTGGGGAAGGGCAAACCTTCCACCAAGAGAACTGTTGCCAGGTGGATTGTATCTTGTATACAATTCTGCTATGAGAAACTAGGAAAAATTCCACCCTCAGGCCTGAGGGCTCACTCCACCAGAGGTACAGTTGCTTCCCTGGCTGCTGCCAGGGATATTCCTGTTTTAGAAATTTGTCAAGCAACCACCTGGAAAACAGTCCATACCTTTACCAAGCATTACTCTCTGGATATCCAGGCTAGGAGTGATGCTCGGTTTGGCACAGCAGTACTTCAGAGCCTATTCCCCAAGTAGGTTCTGTCCCTCCTCCATGGAGGTACTGCTTGGTAGTCTGCAATAGTCAGAATACAGCAAGACTTCATGTTGTTTGAAGAAAAAATTACTCACCTTAGTAATTATGTTTCTTCTAATGGAGTCTTGCTGTATTCTGACCTCCCTCCCTTCCTTCCCTCTCAGAACCTGTTTTTGGGAAGTGGGTGGGCAGGTGCAGTGTTGCATCTCAGGGGTGCTTGTTTTACACCCTCTTCTTTTTGTTTGGGTGTTTGTTTCGTCTTTATTCTTATTTGGATTGGTTTTTGGTTTTGGGTTTCCTGACTTGAGTCTTCCTTTGGGGATCCAAAGCTTTTTGTTGCCAGTTGGCTAGTAAAAACTTTACAATTTCCACATAGAATAGTTAGTGAGTTTTTGCTCATAAGAATCTGACGGTTGGATTTCAAAGGGCTCCAGACAGAGACCTCAACCGAGCTCGAGCTCAGCATTCTATGCTCTGCACAGAAAGTTAACCCTTTGTTCTCTGGGACAGTTTAAAGGCTGGGGCTAACTGCAATAGTTAGAATACAGCAAGACTCCATTAGAAGAAACATAATTACTAAGGTGAGTCATTTATTCATCTGGGCCACCACCTGGCATGTGGACCCTTTCACCTGCCTGGTGAATTCAATACTGGAGTATCATCTATCCCTATCGGACTCCAGTCTGAGCTACTCTCTCTCTTAAGGTGCATCTGTCTACCATGCACCTATTGAGGGCAAAACTCTTGCCCAGACGGATCTTCCCCATATGTTACTATGGGGCATTCTGCATTTCAAGCCTCCCATTAGGTATCCAGTCCCACCTTGCAACCTTTTGTTTGTTTTGGAAAAGCTTACCTTGCCTCCCTTCGAACCTGCTGCAAGGTGTGAGCTGTGCTTTCTGTGGTGGAAAGTGTTATATTTTGTTGCCATTTGTTACGGTGTGGGTTCTACAGATGGACACAACTCAAGAATAAGGTGCAACCCACGTTGTCCAGTGGGATGTTTATTAAAGTCATAAACTCCTTTTCAAACAACATGAAGTCTTGCTATATTATGACAATAGCAGTTAGCCACAGCACTTTAACTGCCCCAGAGAGGAAAGAGTTAACTCCATACAGGATGGAGTTCTGAGCGCGAGCGCTCCTCTTAGAAGCTCTATCTGGCTAGTTTCAAATAGAAACTGTCAGATTCTTTACTCCGCCTCATTGAACAGTCGCTCCGGAGATCTCTCCTTCAGCTCGGTTCATTTCTCGGTTAAAATCAGTATTTCTCAGTTAAAATTAACTGGGAAAAGTGTTTTATTTTACCGCATTTCGGTTCAAAGCTCTATCTGGTAACCGTAAGTACAGGTCTTTAGTCTGTGTGGAAATTGTTATTTATCGGTTCGGTTCTGAACCGATCGGTTTACTTTTAAAATACTTTTAAAGCATTGTATGTGAATTTAGAGTGCGGTTCCCGGTTCTTATCCGTTCTAAAAAAAACGGACTTTTAATTTTGTTTTTTCAAATACCCGTGACACGGTTAGGAACCGATAAGGGTGTCTTGCCTGGCACTGCCATTAAAAGGGCAAGTTTTTGGTTAGGCTGGCATTATGTCTGAGAAACCCAAAAGAAAAACCAGGCCCACTGGGTTTCAACACTGTGATGCTTGTGGGGAAGCCTTTGCCAAGGCTGACCCACACACCACATGTGTTTATTGTCTGGGGTTTGACCACCTCCAGTCAGACTGCCAGATTTGCAAGAATTTCCCTGCAGCCACCCTGGAAAAAAGATTGGGCAGGCTCAGGGAACAAGAGGCCAAAAAGTCCGCTGACCCGGATGGCCAGCCCGGTCCAGTACCAACTGGACCAGAGGGAGTGCCCTCTGACCAGGGCGAGACTTCCTCGGGCAAAAGAAAAGCTGGTTCTGTGGAACCAGTCCCAGTAAAAAATCTAGGAAATCAGTAGGTCTGGAGTCCAAAATTGCCTCTCCAACTGCTGCAGAGATAGCAAAAGCCATACAAATTGTCCAGTCACTGTCTCAGGGACCGTCCGAACCACCATCAGTTGGCAAAAGGTTGGTTCGTCCAGTCCCAGTGGTTCAAGAGTATGATGTTGAGGAATTTTATGAACCACAGGAGGGGGAGGAGGATTATGAACAGTATGTATGTGGCTGGGAGGGTCTGGATGTGCCCATTGAACCGGACATCTCTCCAGACAGACCATTAGAATCTCCCCCTATGCTGTCTGAGTCCCCATCTCATTTTATTTTTTATAAGAAAGTTGCTGAAACCCTCCAGCTTCCCTTAGAAGAGGCTGTGGATGAGCAAGAGGAGCCTGATTATGTTGAAATGATGGATATTCTAGAGTCTAGGAGATTGTCTATTCCTTTGCATAAGTCATTTAGGAAGCAAACAATGAAAATTTTAAAAAATTCAAATTCTGTTCCTCCTGTTAATAAAAAGATGGACAGGAGGTATATTCTATCAGGCCCTGATACAGACTTCCTTTCTGAGCAGTGTAGTCATGTAGGAGTGGTACAGGCTGCAGCCTGTGACAAGGCTAACATTCCCCTGGCTTCACATCCTCCTGATAAAGATTCTAGGAAGATTGATGCCATGGCAAAAAAGCAGTATTTGGCAGCCTCTTTGGGACTCAGGCAGGCAAATTATATGGCTTATGTGGCTAGATATCAGAAATCTAGATGGGATACAGTTATGCAGTTAGCCAAGCAGGCCCATGGCCAGCTGGCTAGTGAATTGGAACAGGTGGCTGCTGATGGCATTGAAGCCTCTAAAGTTCAATTTCATGCTGCTGTTGATGTTAATGATGTTTCCTCTAGGGTCATGGCCACTTCTGTAGCTTTCCGTAGGTTGGCATGGCTCAGGTGCACTAATCTGTCACAGGACACTCAGTCTAAGGCTATGGATTTTTCTGGTAGGAAATTCTCTGTTTGGGGAGCAGACAGAGAACTATATGAAAAAGATTGATGAATACAGAACTACCTACAAAAGTGCCCAGGCCAAGGAGCGGCAAGCCACTCCCCAGAGGCACACACCCAGAGGTAGGGGCAGGCCTTTCCACAGGCCTTTTTATCAATCCCAAGCCTCCTCTGCTTTTGCTCAGAGGGTTTATTTCAGAGGCAGAGGCAGACGGGGCGCAGGTAAGCCGTCCCCCACCCCTCAGCCTAAGGCATCTGCCAAGCAGGCACCCTGATGGGGTGCCCAGGGCCGATTCTCCTGTACCAGTAGAGGGCAGGTTGGCTTACTTCAGTCGGAACTGGGTGTCCCTAACTTCAGACAAATGGGTCTTGGAAGTAGTAAGCCAGGGTCTGGTTCTCAGCTTCAAACAGTTTCCAAAGATGAGGGCCAGACACTTTCCACCTGCAAGCCCCCTAGAGACCCTTGCTCTGGAAGCAGAGGTCTCTGCCCTGTTAAATTGCAAAGCAGTGAAAGGGTTCCTCCTTTACACCAGGGCAGGGTCTGTACTCCAGATACTTTCTTACCCCAAAAAAGACAGGAGAATGGCGGCCCATCCTAGACTTAAGATATCTGAACAAACACCTTTTGAAACCAAAGTTCAAAATGTTAACTCTGGCAATGATATTGCCCTCACTGAGGCCAGGGACTGGCTAGCCTTCCTGGACCTCAAGGATGCTTATTTTCATGTCCTAATCAGGCCTTCTCACCGAAAGTACCTCAGGTTCGAACTGCCCTCAGGCCACTACCAGTTCAGGGCAATGCCCTTCGGTCTTACCTCTGCTCCAAGGGTATTCACGAAATGTCTAGCCGTGGCAGTGGCTCATTTAAGAAGGCAAGGGGTTGCTGTTTTTCCTTACCTGGATGACTGGCTCATTGTAGGACAGTCTCCAGAACAGGTGAAATCCCACTTGCAAGTCACCCAGCAGCTTCTCACCTCCCTGGGGTTCCTGCTAAATCTACCAAAGTCAGTTCTAGAACCAGTTCAGGTACTTACTTTCATAGGTGCGAATTGGACAGAAAGCTGGCCAGGGCCTTCTTCCCTTGGAAAGGGTAGAAGTTGATTGCCCTGGCCTCCTCTTTCACCCTGCAGGTCTCTCGACCAGCAAGACACTTTTGCAGCTCGTGGGGCACATGGCCTCCACAGCTGTAGTGCAAGGAGCAAGATTTCAAATGAGAGACATTCAGTTTCATTTGAGGGCCTTTGGTCCCAAAGGAGGGACCCCTTACCAAACTGGTTCCAGTGACCCAACCCTGATCCTAGCTCTTCAGTGGTGGCAAGATCAGAGCAATTTAAGACTGGGGTCCCTTCATTCCTATCTCCCACCCTCACCCTCACTCACGGATGCCTCCCTCCTGGGGTGGGGAGCACACCTGCGACCTTCCACACAGGAGTGTGGTCCCCAGGAATCTCTGCTCCACATCAACTTGCTGGAACTCAGAGCTGTCTTTTAGCTCTTCAAGTTTTTTCTGCATCTGTCCAGAACAAAGTAGTCCAGGTCAGAACAGACAATACCACAACAATGTGGTACATCAACAAGAAGGGGCACTCGGTCGTCGGCCTTGTGCACCGAGGCAATGAAGTTGTGGTCTCTGGCTTACTCCCTGAACACTTCTCTAATAGCAGTTCATCTGCCAGGGAAGGACAATGTCCTAGCGGATGCCCTCAGCAGGATTTCTCAGGGCCATCACGAATGGTCCCTGAATCCTCGAGTGCTGGGGACAGTTTTTGCCAGATGGGGCACCCCTCCGATAGACCTCTTTGTAGCCCCAGACAACCACCAACTTCCACTGTTCTGTTGCAGGCCCCCAGTGATGGGCTCAGTCCCCCTGGATGCCCTTCTTTTGGATTGGGAATGGAAGTTTCTGTATGCTTTCCCCCCCTTCCCTCTTCTTTTCAAGGTGTTAGTAAAAATCAGATCCCAGCATTGCAAGGTGATTCTGATTGCACCAGACTGGGCCAGGCAACCTTGGTACCCACTCCTGCTATCACTAACAGTCCACCTTCCCCTGTGCCTTCCCAGGATTCACAATCTGCTGACCTGTGCCCAGGGGATAGTATGGTATCCGAACCTCAAATCCCTCAACCTCAAAGCCTGGCTCTTGAAGAGTTAGAATTTGCTGATTTACACCTTTCTCAAGGTGTCCAAGGCCTCTAGGAAGCCTTCCACTAGAGCCACTTATAATTCCAAGTGGAAAAGGTTTTCCATCTGGTGTTCTGGGAAGCATATTGCCTCAGAATCTGCTGATTTACCCATTTTGTTGGACTACATGGTCCATCTTAATTCTCTGGGCCTCAGACCAGCTACCTTAAGAGTTCATTTGGCAGCTGTCTCTGCTTTTATTTCAGCAGGAAAGCCCTCCTCCCTTTCCTCTCACCCTGTGTTTTCCAAGTTTTTAGGGGGTTACTCCATACCAACCCTCTCGGGACCCAGCCCCTGCCTGGGACCTCAATGTTTACATTGCTCAGTTAATGCAACCCCTTTTGAACCTCTGTCTTCGCAGACCTTAAGTTCTTAACTTGGAAAACTGTGTTTCTAGTGGCCATCACTTCTGCTAGACGATAAGTGAGTTACAAGCCCTTTCAGTAGAAAATGATTTTATTTCTTTCACAGGGATAAGGTAGTCCTCAGGACTAACAGAAAGTTTTGCCTAAAGTGGTTTGGATTTCATCTTAACCAATCCATCTCCCTTCCAGTATTTTTCACTGAGCATTCTCCTCTGGCTAAGGAGATTGCACAGTTTGGATGTTAAGAGGGCATTGAGTTACTATTTGGAGCGCACCAAGGGTCACAGGTTGAATCCCACAACTCTTTCTCACCTATGGTGAGGTTGGCAAAGGAAAACCTGCCACTAAGAGGACAATTGCCAGGTGGATTGTCTCTTGTATCCAATTTTGCTACCAAAAACTGGGTAGAGAACCCCCCTCAGGTTTGAGGGCCCATTCTACCAGAGGTACAGCTGCATCTCTAGCGGCTGCTAGAGATATTCCTATTTTGGAAATCTGTCAAGCTGCAACCTGGAAAACAGTTCACACTTTCACCAAGCATTACTCCCTGGATGTCCAGGCCAGGAGAGATGCTCGGTTTGGCACAGCCGTGCTTCAGAGCCTATTCCCTAAGTAGGTTCTGTCCCTCCTCCATGGAGGTACTGCTGTGTAGTCTGTTATTGTCATAATATAGCAAGACTTCATGTTGTTTGAAGAAAAAATTACTCACCTTAGTAATGTTGTTTCTTCTAATGGAGTCTTGCTATATTAGACCACCCCCAACCTGCCCCTCTCAGAACTTCTACTTGGGTAGGGTGTGGGCAAATTAGCGCAAGCACTGTGTCATGCCATTATAGGTGTTTCCCCCCTTTTTCTTTTAGGATTTGGGGAAATTAGGTTTTATTGTTATTGGTTTATGTGTTCTGGCCCCCCTCCTGGACTTGAGTCTTTTGGGGAAGGGGGTCTAGTAGTGCTTGTCAGGGGTGATTTTGGTTGTTGTTGTTGTTATTGTTGTAGTTGTTGTTACTAATAGGTAGCCATTGGGCTAGTGTAGGTTACTTTTTCCACACAGACCTTAGTGAGTGTTTGCCTCAGAAAGATCTGAGTGTACAGTTTCTATTTGAAACTAGCCAGATAGAGCTTCTAAGAGGAGTCAGGCTCAGAACTCCATCCTGTATGGAGTTAACTCTTTCCTCTCCGGGGCAGTTCAAGTGCTGTGGCTAACTGCTATTGTCATAATATAGCAAGACTCCATTAGAAGAAACAACATTACTAAGGTGAGTAATTTTTTCTTCTTGCACCTTTTTCAATTAACAGCTTTTTCAAATAAAGTAACAAAACAAAATTAACAACTGTAATAACAGAAATGAAAAGAAAAGTCTCTGTGTCCTCAACAAGAACTTTCTCTCACCACTGATCAGCAACAACTGACCCACTATCCTCGAGGCCTGCTCAGGTAGAGCTTTTATTCCCTCCCACCTGACCAGGTGACTCAGCATCATCAACAAGAAGATAATTCATTTAATAGCTTTTAAAACAATATTATACACATTTTAGAATGCTGTATTCACACTAAGTGACCTATTAGCATGCTTAACTTGAAATAAGATATTGTGCAAAGGTTTTTCTATCCCATAGCACATTCCCCTGTGTTTGAGTGACAGGTTCTTAATTATAAAAATAGCCCACAAGGGGCCGCTGATTCACTATAGTCCAAGCCAGAATGCAGCAGACTCTCACTACAAACAGACCTCTGGGATTTGGGAAGAGCTCTGCTTCAGTTATGGCTACTCAGCCAAGGTATTTGTATTAAGGAACTGCTTATTTTATTCCTTTAGACCATAGTAACTTTTTAAACCTGTGGTAAATTCTGAATGCGGTAAATTGACATTACTTAGCTTGGTGTAGAACATCAACTCCCAATTATGCAGACCCTTTTTATTAAGGTGCATCTTCTTGTCTTGCAGTTGAAGAGGATACAAACGGCTAAAGCCTTACTTGGACCTGCCTAAATGTACTTGGCTGAAGACAGCCTTAATTATATTACACTCAGACTGCAAGACAACAAAAAGAACCCTCTTAATAATGGTTTGGTAGAAGAGCTTCAGGTTTTCCAGCTTTTGGACAATTTGAATTGGCTCAATGCTACTAGCAGGGAACAACTGTCGGTTTGCAAAATTAAGCTGTCGGTTGTGCTTTCTCCACAGCAGCATAGCAAACTGTAGAGAGCTGTAGGTCTCTAAACAGATTGGCACTGCGATTTTCTTGGGGAAACATTCCAAAGAAGAGCCTAAATGTGGCTCAAGTCCTTTACTTTAAAACAAATGAGCGCTATCAACAAGGAACAAACATTTCTGCCAAGCAACAAGAGCTACTTCAATGTTTGTCCAGGGTGTTGCTTGCTCCTTGGGGGTGGGGGCTGGGTTGCTTAAATGTAATGCTTTAATTAATTGAAAAAAAAATTATTGAGAACAGGTAATCCAGTCTGTGATATAGGTGCCATTTATATACTGGCTAACTCTACTGCAAAATGCCTCTCTTTATTTCAGAAGACCTCTAATTTATCATTTGTTCAGAGGTACCTATTTCCCTCACACAAACCTTGCTCTATTTTTTAGTGCTAGTTACAGAAACAATATCTTAGCAGACATTCTTGTTTACTGGCAAGGCTTTTACCAATTCCATTATTGTATTCCAATGTACCAATCTAGAAAGATAGAGGAAAATAAACAAGAAGAAGGGAAAAGTACAAGATGATGCTCTATTAACGGACATAGGGTTGACCCCCAAAAAATCAAAATATGAACCTAGGGGGCATCAGTTTCAATTAACAATACAAAAATGGCATACTCTTCAGAGAAAGCATTGGTTTAGCCAGAGTGTGTTTCCTGGCTGGAACTCTTTACTGGCAGAAGTGATAGCCAGTACTAATATGGATATTTTTAAATCTAGATTAGACAAGTATCTTCTTGGTAAATAAAAGACAAGATAGATTAATGTTCAATAGATATAATAAAGGCAGCTCTATGGACGATCGCCTAACTAGCTTGAAATTACCTTGAAGTTTCGGGGGTTGGGCACCGAGGTGTCCTGCCTCCATACGGAAAGTTACAGGGATAGCCATAGAAGAGGGAATGATAGTGGTTGCAACCAAAGAAAAGATAATAGGTACATCCATGGAGTGGCAGGGACTAACACTGTCACACCATTACTTATGTCAATGGATTTCCAAGCTTTAGGCTCTGATGTGTAAACAGTCTTATTTGGTCTTCCACAAGGACAGGGTGTCCTTGCGGACTAATCCTAAGTTTCTTCCCAAGGTGGTGTCAGAGTTTACTTTGAATCAGGACATCCACGTTCTTGTCTACTACCTAGAGTACTCCAACTGAGGGGGAGGCACTACTTCATACTCCTGATGTTCAGAGGGTGCTTTATTGTTACTTGGAGTGCACCTGAGCTACTAGAAAGTCTGACCAGTTGTTTGTGTCTTTCGCCCCCAGGATGGAAGGAGCTCCTGTTTCTAAGCAATGTTTATCCAAATGGTTGGTTAAGTACATTGTTTTCTGCTACAACAAGGACTACAAGCTTTTACTGGGCTTTGTTAAAGGCCACTCTACCAGGGGCATGGCTGCCTCTTTTAGGAATGTCTCAGCCACTGACATTTGTACAGCCGTTACTTAGAGTTCTGTCCACACCTTTGTCAAGCACTACAGTTTGGACACTGCATCTACATGCAGAGCAGGCTTCAGACTGGCAGTCCTGAAAGGCCTCCTGTCTTAAAGCTCTTTGGGAGACTTCTACCTCCACCCTGCTGGCCAGGGTCTCTCCCTTACTGATTGGGACTCAGTCCTAAAGGTATTACCTGCTGCAAGAGTCACCTTGAAGAAAGATGGTACAGTTACATACATAAGAACATACCGTAACAGTAGATCTTAGAGAGGAGATTTTGCAGTAGGTGCTATTTTCCCTCCTGCCTTCCCCCTGGCAGTTGCTTCTCCATCATGGTTACCTTTGTCTTTCCTAATTTTTGAGGAACCTCCTCGGTTCTCCAGTCTTACTCCTATCGCCAGGGTCTCCGGTGGGAGAACTGAGGTTAGGCTGGGGACTGCCCCTTTTATACCATACGTGACGTCAGGGGCGGGCTGTTGCCAGTGGGCAGTCTCCTGCTGTGGACTGCTAGCTAAAAGTTTTCCGTGGGTTCTGGCACCTGCCGGCTTCAGTCCTAAAGGTGTTATCTGCTGTTATGGTAAGTTCTTACATAACTGTACTTTCCATGCACACCCCCCGAGTGTCTTATTGCATTATAAAATGGGCTCCTTTTTTAATAATTTTTAAAGTTAGAAAAAATCTTTTTTATATGCAGAAAAAAAGAATTGCTTAATGTAAATTTCAGATAAAATAGTCCTTCCACCCAATACAAAATGACGTCATTAAGTGCTGGGCAAAGTTTGTTCTTTTCTGGCATCAGTAGTACCCCCTGTACTGTTGTGGATTTTGTTTTTTTGAAATGGGAAGGAGCTCTGGTTTCTACTGTGAGACAACAGAGAAAGAGACAGCTGTATATCTTTTTTTTTTGTGACACCCCAGAACAGCTGCAGCGGAGGTCCCACTTTATCTCTTCCCCACCTCCCACAGGATATCATTTAATGAGTAAGATGATTTGGGCAACTTAACAAAAAAAAATTTGAGGCAACATCCCTTCCCCTTCCCGTTATGGAGCCAGTGCCCTTGCCGAACGAGCAGAAGTACATGCTTCTTGCTGGTGGTTTCTGTGTAACTGTTGTGGAAGGGGAACTGAGTCAATGAATGTAGAAAATATGTATTTAAAAAAACAACTTGCAGAAATGGGGATTTATTTGAGTAGTGCTGCATGGGGAGCTACCGGACTACGGTCTGAACTGGAGACAGCAAGCTCAGGCATGATGTTGGACTGGCAGCGGATTCATAAGTAAGACCATGGGAGAAGTTGGTAGGATTCTTTCTTTAATTTTCATTTAGTTATCAGGTGTGTACGGTTCCAGTTTCTTGAAAGAGGTGTTTACCGAGGGTAAAACATAGAGAGATTAACAGAGTTAGTCATTATTTGCACAGACTCCGAGATCAGCACCAGATTTGCGTGATTGTCCGCAGGTCTGGGTGAGCCATGTTTTGGGGGGGGGGGGTAATGGCGGCATTTAAAAAATCAATTGTTCAAACAGCACATTGATTTTTTTTCCTTTTATGCAGTCCCACTTGTAGGAATTTATTACCTGTGCATGGAACAGATTTCATGCACAGGTAATAACCAATCAGAAAGCAAGGATTTTCTATTCCCATTTTATAATATGTGATGCGCTGCATGACTGCAGAATGGTTCAAGCACCGTCAAAGGCTTTACGTCACTCCCTCATGGCAAAGCTCAAGTTGGGGTACAGCGATATCTTGCTTCCAGATTCTGTTGTTAATGATCTCATCTGCCGGGCAACTTCGAGCACTCTGTCCCTTTCATGAGGGACAATTAAAGTAAAAAGAAGAGTCGTGGGCATATTCTCATTCTCCGATCTCTTTCTTGGGGTGATTCTGAATAACCTGAACACCACTGGGTTGTTTCCAAATGCAGGTGCTCTCCCAGCCATGTCCCTATGAACGGCACTTAAGCAATGGAACTGCTTGGAATCTGCAGCTGTGCACTGAGTGCTTATGTAAACAACATGAATATTGTCATCTTGACGATGAGCTCAGGACCAGCCAACCAAAGTCTGAAGGCCACTGAAGAATCCTTGAAGCACTGTGGGAGCCAGATGGCAGAGTGCATGGTGCCCTTTTTACACTAATCTAGGGGCCAGAACTGTGACTGACAGCTAAGTCTGTCAGTGCAGAGACAGAATGTCTGTGATCTGTGATGGAACCGTCTCATCATTTACGGTACGGGGGGTGGGGTTCAGGCAGTTCTTCTTGAGCATTCAGAGGAGTCGGACATGCTGAGGAGGAATAGCTGAGGTCTTAGCCAGACATGGAGCTTTTAAAGCAGCAGTACTGGATAATCAGGAAGTGATTATCAAAATTCTGCTTTTTGGCTGGAAGCATGCAGCCATAGTTCCAGTTTCCATATCTGTAAATATCTTTTTCTAGTGATTTTCAGTTTTTTAGATGTTTAAAATGTATTTCCATTGTTGTAGATCCACGGCAAATATGGCTGGTGCTTAATTTGCAGCCGAGCTCTGCCCTCTTGTCGTATTAGATGTTTTTACTTCTGTGGGACCCTGTGCTACGCATTCGTGCTGTCCCTGTACAGTACTGTGAGTCCTACGCATGCACAGTGTAGAGGGGTTGTGGGATAACAGATGGACCAGACACCGAACTTCAAGTTCAACACACAATCTCTGTGTGATGTTTGTTCAAAATGCAGGAGATAAATTTCAGCACTGGCATCTCTCTTCTTCAGTACATCAGTTTGTAGCAACAGACTATGCAGGTCTTTCCTCTACACTTAGCCAGCACCTACTGATCTCTGATCTCACTTATCTGTTGAGATTTAGCCTCCCCTTTGCGGGCCATGTTTGCTTGGGTGGTGGGGGCTCAAATAGAAAAAAAAACCAAAACAAGCTAAAGACAAAGAACCTCAGCGTAGAAGCACTGAAGCAAGAGTTACCCCAAAGGGCACTGACATTAAGCCAAGTTTCAAAGAAACACCGTATCAGACATACTTCCACAATGCAAAGCATCATGGGATATATGCAAATCACCATGTCATTTAAGTCTTGTTCAGTTTACAGCAATTTACATGCATTTTAAATAACACAACTAACTTCATTTTTATAATACAGTCCCCTAGTAACTTTTTACCTTTAAAAACACTTAGTGCCATGGTATTTTTTAACATTTACAGGTTTTATACACATAAAGTATATACATTAAAGTATTTCATGACATAGTGCCATTGCATACTAAATCCAACCACGAGGAACACAGCCTGTTGTTTTATATCAGCTCAGAGGTCATAGCAATAACATCCCCGTATGAGGACCTGAGAGGGAAAAGGAAAATAATTAAAGAGGACACTATCACACAGACAAGATAGGGAAGAGGGTGCTCATTGGTGGCCAACCTTATGGACTAGAAATTGTAAAGAATAGATTAGGCTGAGAAATAGAATAACTGTTGCAACAGATTTAAGAAAAGGTCGGTCCTCAGGAGTGGCAGGAGCTCCCTCTCACACGCAGTTGGCAGCAGAGAGTTCCAGTTCAACATGTCAGATAGGAGAAATGTAAACAAAAACAAAGAAAAATGGAGCAAATTATGGGGTGATAGTTCAGCGAAAATAAGAAAGATTACCAGTAAGTGCTAAACGGAGCACATGGAACAAACTATAGCAAAAGAACAGATTTTGTTTTATCTAGTACTGTTGCTTTAAGTGACTGTAGTGTTTGTAGTGCTGCAGGGGGCAGAGCCCTGCAGTCCTCTTGCTAAAACTAGGAAAAAAGCAGCTTGCGAACGCACAGCCTCATGAGGTGACAAAGGTCCCCTCCATGTCTGCACCATGGACCAGACTGCCTGCTCACACAACTTTTTTGTTTACCCTACTTTGCATTTGCACTATGTTTTTTTTCTTTACTTGGTGAAATACATAACTACAGAATGTTAAAACAAAAACAAGGTGCTGCTTCAGCATGTGGTCTGAAAGCAAAACAAAATGGTAATATTAAATGCATGCTGAAAATAGTTAAAAATTGATATTTCGACCTTAGATCATCTTCAGGAAATATCTAAAAGAGAAAAAAGCAAAGTTAGTGTAGAGGGGAGGTAAAATAAGGATATATATATATATATATATATGGGGAAAGGAAAAAGGCAGAGGCTCTGAGAGAAGAAATGATAAATGGCAAGATAGACTATGGAAAACATAAAGGTGATGATAATGACAAGGCATAATAGCAGTGAATGAGCTAGAGACGTCCCCAGGTGGGGACTAATTAACAGGGCCTAGTAAGAAGGCTCAAAGGTGACAAATGTGGGGGAAGGAGACCGAGATGGAGACATCTGGTGAAAATGAAAATAGAAGTGTACAGATTTTTAAGGAAAACAAGGGGTGGCTGAAAGATGTTAGTAGAAAATAACTCTATCTTTAAACTGGAGGGCTGCTGGGAGCCAAGGCAGATGATCAGCTTGGTTTCCATATTTTTTCTATGGTCAGAATTCTGGAAGCCCTGCTAAGGGACACAAACAGAAAGATCTTTGACACTGTGGTCCCTGGAGATAAAGTGGGATACAATGGGTTTACCAGTGTCTCCATTCCTTACTGCCCTGTAATGTTCTCTGAATGCCCCTATGAGATGTTTGTGTGCATCCACGGTCCCTCCCTTGGAAATCCCTATAGTCTCTACTGCCATGGGGGGGAAGTGTTATCTGCCGCTGCTCCCACTTTGTGGAACTGTCTCCCTGCACCCGTCCACTCCCTGGACACCCATAATAATTTCAAGGTATGTCTCAAATCCTGGCTGCTTGATGAGGCCAAGTGCCTATGCTCTCCTAGTTAACCCCCTTCCCCCTCACCAGCCACCTTCTTTCCTCTTCTGCCAGATCTCCTAAAGCACTTTCTCCCATTTCACTGTGTCCTGTCTAATGTCACCTTCCCTGTACTCATCCCTGCTCTGTCTATGTGGGTTCCTTGACCATGTCACTGTGTCTTTGTAGGTTTTTATGCACCACGTTGCCCTGTCTTTTATTCTGTTGTAATATACTGTACAGTTATTTCTAACTTCTATGGAGGAACTGTGAGTTTTTATTGCATTGTATCATTTCCTACTTGCCTGTTCTTACCTTGTAATCTGTACCACCTAATGGTAATGACTACTGTATTACTCAATTTATCCATTGTACAGATGTTTTTCCTCTCTGTTCACTGCGTGTTGCGTCCCGGGTCGTGCCTGAAAACAGTCCTCCGGATTAGTATACTTACCCGGTTATCAAAGAATTAAATAAATTAAAATGATCAGCAAGGCATCTACCAGTTTCTCTGATGTAATAGCTGCACACTTCCTGCAAAGAATAAAATGCACCACATTTGTGTAAGTACATGAGAACTCCATAACTTTGGATGCTAACATGGAAACAATAATCTTAGGGGACTTCAATATGGATTGGCTCACTGCTAAATCCCACTCCCTAAAAGCCATCTGTGATGAGCTGGGTCTTACACAGATAGTAACTGAACCCACAAGAATCAATGCTTCTAACTCTGCCAACAGCTCACTCTTAGATGTCATCTTAACTTCGCATCCTCATAAAATCTCACATTCTGCAGTTTTTCCATAACGACATGAGCGACCACAGTATCGTATCTACAAGATTCCAATCTAAAACCCAGCAGCACCCTAAATTCAGAATCAAACGCTCGTTCTGTAAATTCAACTCAGTAAACTTCCTAACTGATCTAGCTACGATCAGGTGGCAAGACCTATATCTTGCCAGATCTGCTGATGCCGCCGTCTCTGTCCTAAATGACAACCCCACCACCCTAATTAACAAGCATGCTTCTCTTATTAAAATGAGGGTGCGGAAAATCTCGCATCCGTGGTTCACACAAGAGCTCAAAGCTACACTTACTGATAGAGACAAGCTATGGGCTAGGGCCAAGCACACAAAGGACCCGGCAGACTGGCAGGCATTTAGAACTGCCAGAAATGCCTGTGTTAAAAGTGTACGTGCTACTAAAGCAAACTTCTGCATCTCCACTCTGGAGCAGGCCAAAGGGAACTCCCAAAAAATCTGGAAGACACTGAGATCCATTGAAGGCCATCCTGCTGCTTCCTCCCTTCCCACCAAGATTCTGGCCAAGGACGGGATGGTTGAAAATAAACTGCGAATCCTCGAAGAACTTAACCTTCACTTTGCCACTGCCGGGTTGGCATTCGACTCCTCCCCATACGCTAGCCGAGTGAATAGCAACACTAGCCCAGATACTACACATGCTACTCCACCTCATCCCTTCCAGTTGTGCCTGTTTAGCTACAAAGAAGTCGAAGACATAATTCTTAGCCTTGACACCAAGAAAAGTGCAGGGGACGATGGCCTTGAATCATTTTTCTTGCGGTTAGGCTATGCCCAGCTCACAGCCCCCATCCTTCACATCTTCAACCTCTCTATTACCACAGCCACTGTTCCATCCTGCTGGAAATCTGGCCATATTCTTCTTCTCTTCAAATCAGGAGATCCTTGTGACTTAAACAACTACCGTCCTATCTCTATCTTGCCCGTTCTCTCCAAAGTGCTGGAAAAACTTATATACAACCAACTAAAAAATCACTTTGAAGCGCACTCGCTCCTAAACCTGGCCCAATCTGGCTTCAGGTCGAAGCACAGTACCATCTCAGCCTTGGCTAAAGTCTCTAATGACTGGATCCATGCTATGGACACCAAGAAGGTTACTGGTGCGTCTTTCTAGACCTCAGTAAGGCCTTCAACACTGTAGACCATCACCTCCTAATCACCTGTCTTGCCTACATAGATGCCACTCCACTTACCTTACAGTGGTTTAACAGTTCTCACAGGAAGGATATAGAAAGTCAAAGCTGATGGCCTACTATCTGTCCCCCTTCCAATTGCCAGAGGAGTCCCTCAAGGCTCCATCCTAAGACCAATCCTTTTTTCCCTGTACATCATCAATCTTGACTCCCACATAAAGAACCCTAGCATACATTTCTTTGTGGACGATACGGTTTTGTATGCATCAGGCTCGTCCTTAAAGGAGAAGACTCCTGTATATGTATAATTTGGATAGATCTGATGTATTTATTATACATTACATCAAGTACAGTACATATGTCAATAAGAGATCAGCCATTTCTTCTGTAGCAACACATATCTAAAGTTTGAGGCTCTGACACAAGGTAGTAAAATGTCAAGCAAGCCTCCATTTACATGCAAATGAGTCACTTTAATACAGCCCCTCCCATTCCTTGATGTCACTGCAGCAACAGTGCAGAACAAAACATAAGGCTATCAATGCTGTGTAGCCTGATTTTAGTTTAAGTTTGCAATGGCTTAAGGCAGTTCTGTCATGCAACTCACACATGGAGTATTACTTGTAGCCTTAATACTGTATGTGTAGAGCAAATAATTCACCTAATAGTATTGCATTCACAGGAAACCAAAGCTGTTTCTCTGTACTGCTCATTTCTCTCTGTGAGACAGTTGTAACATGTTGTGGAAAGCAGTAGACTGAATCAGTCAATCAACCAATCAATCGAGCAGTCATTATTGAACCAGGTGAACACCCTTGAGAAGATTCGTTACAAGGTGAGTCTGGGCAGTTTACCAAAGGATCACACAAGACTTAAGTGTATTGTTTTACATTTCAAATGCTCCTTAAATCTGAGTTTCTGACTGGAAATACCGAGACACAGAATGCATATGACATGGGAGGAGTGAGCTAAGCAAATACAGAGCACTACAAACAGAGACTGATTAGTTTCTTTACCTACAACAGCTGAGGTGTAGTATCTGATTTGTAAGGGACATCCTACTTCAAATGCTGGCATTACAAAGGGGGGGGCTGCCACAGCTTATCCTTAGTACCTCGAAAGTGAAGTGCTGTAGCTCTCACATCACTGCTAATGATTTATAATGAGAATTGGGGCACTTTTAAAGTCATGGACCTGAGGGGCCATCACAGCTTCTAAGGAGGTTACGGGAATTTCTTAAGGGTTAGAGAGTAAGGGACTCTAGTAGGATTTGAACCAGAGTCCCCCAGTACTTGTGCCTGTGCTTTCCTGGTAACCTATTCCTTGTCATAGCTGAATTCTTTATTGTCTTACAGCAGCCATCCAATCACTGCCTGCCTAGTTACAAAGGGAAATGGGCCTATTTGCAAGATTGTTTCTCAGTGCTGGTGTCAATCAAAACAGAGAATGTTAACACACACACCATAATACAACAGCTGCATAATGTCACTTAAAACTATTGTTGTACCCAGAGTCATTTATTGGGCAAACTGTTTTTGCTAACAGAAACAGTATCACAACACATACAGGCACTTCCTTATATGAATACTATATATACCTCAAATCAGTGCTGCATCACACTCACATGGTCCTAGTCCCTATTAGACCTGCACTTCAGGATGTGCACAACACTTAAAGGGTTCCTCCATTATTCAAGTGGGGAACCAAACATTGTGGGTTTGGTCTACTGGTGGAACTGCATTTAGTGCAGCACCATTATCTGTTGCTCTGATGACATCATCCTCCTGCAACATTGATGGTAAAATGGAGGACAAACACATTGATAACTTTTTGGGGCTGTATATTTTTATTTATAATCTAGATCTGGACAGCAATAGGACTGCTGGCAACTGGAGGAGGCACACAACAGTTACTGTACACATAAGGAGTTGGGAAAATATTGGTGTGGAACTATGGGAGATTTCCCTTTAACTGAAGTCAGGGAAGCACTCCAAGCTGACTTTGTCCAGTTAGAAAGCAACCATATCAATGCCAAGCTTCTCTTAAATGCCAAAAAAACCAAGACAATGATTTTCTTCAGACTTTGCCTTGTCTGGTGCCCTACCTACCCCCCCTAAAAACTTCAGTTACCTCCCTAGGTGAACCCGTACCTAAATTTAAATATCTAGGTATGTGGATAGACAACAAGCTTTCCTTCAACGACCGCATCGAGGATCTATTAAAGAGGCTTAAAGCACGCTTGGGTTTCTTCTTTAGAAATAGGACCCTCTTTTCTCTCGCGACCTGCAAAAGACTTGTCCAAGCAACATTCCTTCCTTTGCTTGACTACAGAAACATTATCTTTATCTCCTCCCCAACCTTGAGCCTGTCTAAACTGGATGTACTCTATCACCGTGCTCTTCGCTTCATTACTAACTCTGCGTACAGGACCCACCACTGTGATCTTTATGCAGCAGTTGGATGGACCTCTCTTGCCACCAGACGCCTCCTGCATGCTGGTATTTGGACCCTCAGATTACTGCTCCACAAACTGCCTGTGTATTTAACGTGTCTCATACACATCTCACATAGCGCCTACTCCTTAAGGAAATCCGACCTTATCCTACTAGGTGTTCCCAGGACACGTACCACTGCTGGCCAAAGAGCTGTCTCATACGCCCTCCCAAACATTTGGAACCAACTACAAGCCATGCTGAAGCTAACCAGCATTGTATAAATTAACTCCTACAAAACACTAGCTATCTCTAAATTAAGACATATGCAGGTGCTACTAGGCCCCCAACGCCAAGTCAACTTCCTAGGTACCAACTGGCCCTCTACTTGTTAAGCTGAAATGTGTTGCATGATTTAGGGCAAGGTTAAAGCTGGAATGTACTGCATATATAGCATAAGGACTTCTATTGTGTAATAGCTCTTGTATTATATATATTTTTTTCTTTGTTGTTCTACATTTTGTATCTCCTGTCTATGTAATTGCAAACTGTATGTGTATGTGCCTCAGGACCTCTTGTGAATGAGCTTGCTTAATGGAGTCTTTCCTGCAATAAACTTGAACTTGAATGAGAACTCCTTGGTTATGTGAAAAACACCTGTGGGACCCTGAATTTCAGGCTCACTACAAATAAATATGCAGGTGTAGCAGCAAGTTCTGTTGCAAGGTTTAGTACCTGGTAGGGATAAACTGTTAGGAGTAGGTAGGCTTCTTCTTACCAGGAGATTCTGCAAGTTGGGTGGTCGGCAGTAGGTGGTTCTGTAAAGGAAGCACCAGTGTTGGGGTCAGTTTGCAAAATAGGAAAGTTTCTGGTGATGGTCCTATGAAGAGAAAGTGTACTCTGATGGAAGGGAAGCACTAGTGGAATTTGTCATTGTTCTTGCGTGACAGTACCTTCCTACAGGGGTCAAAATTACAGGGCGTGTTACTGACCCGGGAGAGTGCTCTGTCCACTGTGCTTTTAGGGTATCCCCTGTTAATAAAAAAAACTATGCATTATTTGGTCCTGCTCAGCAAAATCATCATCTTCACTGCATAACCTGCGAAATCTAAGAAACTGAATATGGCAAGCCATTCTTGACATGTTTAGGATGGAAGGAGCTGTGGAGGTGGAAACAGTGTGAGGCAGTGGGTTTGTAATAAACTGATGTCTTCAGACCAGTGTTCTGCACTGACAGTTTGATATCCAGAAAAGGCAGTGTAGAGGAGGATATGTCAACAGTGTACTGAAGGGAAGGGTGAGCCATGGTAAACTTATCCAAGAAGACTTGGAACGTCTCCCTGGAGCAGGAGGTAGCCCCCACACAGTTGTCTATGTAGCATTTGTAGAGTTCAGGCACAGTCCCTGTGAATGAGAGAAAACTGTTCCTCCACCCAACCCCCAAACAGATTGGCAAAGCTGGTACCCATGGCAACTCTACTGACCTGGATCACTGTGTAAAGATATCTGAACACAGTTCAAATGATTACATTTTTTTAAACGGCAGTTTAGCAACACCTGAAAACTAGCCTGCACACTATGACCCTATAGATCCGCGTTACGGGTAACAGAACAGAAAATCCCAGGAAACCATCAGGCAGGGGTATTTGTCTTTGACAGTGCTGTGCTGTGACAGATGAAGCTGTCAAAGTGTTGTAACACCCACGCCACTATTGGCAAATTGGCACCCCCCACAAAACAGGACTAGTACCCACATATGGCATACCATTTACTTTTATCAGAAATTCTAAGATTGATACCACCCCTAGCATTAGGATGTATACCAGGCTCATTATCTAGAGAAAGGGGGGTGGGGGTACAAGAACCAAAAAATGAAACTTTGTAAACTACAACCAGGTCCAGAGGAGAGGATGCTAGGCATATGCTAGACCTAACTGCTGAGGGGGCCCCCATTAATTCCACACAGAAGCAATGATTACATTGTCCAAAGCAGCAGCTGGGATTGTGCAGTATGACTTTATTCACAGTTGTTATTGAAGCATCAGTGGACCCCCAAAGGTCGGTCATGACAAATGGGTACATTTTCTTCCACAACTCTTTGCTAGGCAGTACAGTTCTCCACAAAAGCAATTACTTTCTCTTCCCCATGGGGTATACACATGGCTTGTTGGCCACACACCCGAACATCTTTCCATTTCTCAAGAGTGTATATATGTTGTTTTTTTGCCACACACTCTTAACATCTTCTTTCCCAACAGGTGTATACTTGTGACCTTTCTCATACACCTCATCCCGCAGCAATGGCCTTTGCTCGGGGTAAACTGGCGCCCATCAATGAATCAGTTAGCCCTGCCTTATAAGCTTTCAGATGGTGTTCCTCCCACTCTTTGCCCCAACCAACATTCTCTGCCATTCTTTCAGGGTTACACCACAGAAGCCTTCATTCACCACTGAAATGCTAAAGATTCCGAACTTCATATCACTCACTTGGATGAGCAAGGGGCACTGACAGGTGTGATCTAGCTTTATCTTTAGGCACACACACTGGCCCCCCAGAACAAACCCCTAAATAGAGAACTTGTCTCTCATTACTTCACCTCAAACTTCACTCACTTGGGTGAACAAGGGGCACTGACAGGTGTGATCTATCCTTAACTTTGAGCACACACATCGCAGAACAAACCCCTAACCAGATAACTTATCTCCCATTTTGTACTCGCAGTTAAGTTGTTCCTTCCTTGACGCATTGAAAACGACTCCAAAAGCACACTTTTCAACAGATGTTTTGCTCCTTCCTTTAGGCATGGGAACAACCAGAAAACACCCTTTCCCTTGGTAGCTTGTCAGAACAGTCTCTCACAAATTCCTTCTCAAAGGCAGCTATAATACACACAAGGACCTTCAGGGGATTGCCTCTTGGATCCACTGAACTAGCGGCCCCTTTCACTTCTCCTGGAGTGAACATCAAGGAAATCCTGCCGAAGAAAGGTCTCCACCACTTCTTTGGGAGCTGGTGATTGTAATCCAAATTGGGGTGAGAAATACAAGGCCCTCTGACTCTGAGCCCTAGTGGCAGAGCTCCTGTCACTCTGACTCCACACTAAGGCTAACTGAACATTTTAAACCTCCCCAGAACAGCTGCCTCAGAAATGGTTATGCAGCTATGGGAGTTCCAAATAAGATAATCATCCTTCCCTCAGGCTAGCTGAGTAAACAATCATGTCATTGTGTAAGAAGCCACTAAATGAGCTCCTTACCAGCTGTCTTTTTTTTTTTTTTTTACCTTCCTAACACTAGTACTAATGGGATTCTAGTAACCCCAGGGGACTGGTGGTCACACTATTTTCTCAGTTCTTAACCGTAATAAAGATCTATATGTGTGGTTTAATAAATTTGTGTTCCATATACAATAGTTTGTTGTGTGTGTTATTCATAATACTTCTGACAGCCGATTTTTTTCCTTCAGTCACTGTCAACTTTGTGACTTTCCTGTGGGTGACCCTCTATCGATATTTGGTGGTTGTATGTTGTTTGCATAGTAGTTCCACTATTAGAAATAATAATCAAAATTAAATAGGTATGGAATTGAAATTGTTTGAATCAGGGATCGTTGTACTAATATTTTCTTAATGTGTGTAGTGTTTCAATCTAATACCTTCCCCTCCCTCTCCCTGTTATCTCCCTGTCCTCTCCCACTTCAACAATTTCCTGTCTTTGTGTCTTCAATTACCCTGCTCACCTTTCCCTGCTTCTCTTTACCCTTCTTTTTGTCCCCCTCTCCTAACTAATTACTTCCAATAGATCCATATGAAGTCCAAACTATCCATTGTTTTCCTGACATAAAATGGCCACCCAGGTAATAATGAGCTAATACCCTCCACTAAACCTATGATTCCCCTACCTTCTCTTCTCTCCATACTGCACCTATTTGAATCTCCCTCCATTTATACTATTTAAGGACTCTCACACCACTACCACCTTGCTCTCACACCCTGCTGCCTCTCTTCCTCCTAACCTCCCTCAACCCTGGATATTGTCTCTGGTATCTGCCATTGCACTTCTGTAAAAATTAAAAAACTGTGTTCATCTGTTTATGCATTTATGACAAGAACTGTTACACATTTTGAACATGTTTGCTTAATTTTCTCCCACATTGATTGCATTACTATTGTGTTTATCTCCAATTCCATGTTTAATTCACTTATTGTATTTTTAAACCTCAATGTTGTTGTACATCTTTACCGACATGGAACCTCTGTAAATGAGCCCCTGGCTCAAAGGTACTGTAATCCTAGAACTAATAAATAGATAAATAAATAAATAAAATGGTTATTTTGAAAGTGAGCTGCAAAATGTCATCTGTGATATTTTTATGAATATTTCTAATAAATAATATTACACTGTTGGCAAACGATCCTATATCACTGCTGTAATTTTTTTTTTTTGCATATTGTTTCTCGAATCATCTTTGTTGCATTCCTGAAAATAGTTTGATAAAATTTTGTCAGTCAGCAAATCATTTCACCCACATTCTCCAATTTCATATCAATTAAAAGTAATGTCATAGAAATAATCCTTATCCATAGCCATATATTTACAGTACCTTGTGAATGTGACAGCTGTCATTTTTCAAATCCTGGCTAAAATGTTTTTTACATCCTGAAAGATGCTTTCCTGGTCCTTGCATGAAATCCTCTTTCGGGCAGGAGTTGAAAATTTTCTTTGCCCTTGTTCATGAGGTGGATTCATAAGAAGGCTCTGTTGAAAACTTGGTGTAAAAATAAAAAACACTACAGTTATGAGCCTACGTTGAATTTTGTGAACCCAGGCTTGTAACTTTGGTAATTTTTAACTCCAGTTTGCAACATAGCCATATCTTTACAGCACCTCATGAATGTGACAGATGTCATTTTTAAACTCCTGCACAAAATATGTTTCATACAACATGAAGTCTTGCTGTATTCTGACAAGCTGCAGTTAGCGCCAGCCTTTAAAGTGCCCTGGAGAACATAGGGTTACATTTATATGCAGTGCATAGAACATTGAGTTCAAGCTCGGTTGAGGTCTCTGTCTGCAGCCCTTTGAAACCCAACCATCAGATTCTTTACTCCGCCTCACTGTATAGTCGCTCCTGAGATTTCTCCTTCAGCTCGGTTCAAAAGTCGGTTAAAGTGTCGGTTTTAAACCAAAATTATTCCGCATTGTCTGTTCAGGCTCTGTCTGCGGTACCGTGAGTACTAGATAGTTGTTTCTGATTACTGTGTGGAAATTGTAAGTTTGTTCAATCGGTTCGGCTGAACCGATCCTTTACATTGAATTTTCTGTCTTTACTTTAGTGTGTGGTTACCAGTCCTTATCGGTTCTAAAAAAAAAAAAAAACATATTTTAAATGTTTTTTTTCCAATACCCGTGACACGGTTAGGAAACGAAAAGGGAGTTTTGCCTGGCGGTTGCTGAAAAAATGATAAGTTTGGGTAGGTTGGCCATGTCTGAGAAACCCAAGAGAAAAAAACGGGCCCACTGGGTTTCAACACTGCAGTGAGTGTGGGGAGGTCTTTGCTAAGGCCGATCCCCACACCACCTGTGTATATTGTCTGGGGTTTGAACACCTCAATACAGACTGCCAAATTTGCTAAAATTTTCCTAAATCTACCCTGAAAAAGAGATTCGGTAGACTTAGAGAAAGGAGGCCGAGAAGTCCGCTGACCCGGATGGCCAGCCTGGTTTGGTTCCGACTGAACCAGAAGAAGTGCCTTCTGACCAGGGCGATACTTCTTCAGGCAAGACGAGAGCCGATCCTGAGGGATCGGTTCCTACAGAAGGGAAAAGGAAAGACAAATCAGCCGGTTTGGATCCAGAGGTTTATGTTCCGACCACTGATGGTATTGCCCAAGTGATTCGGATTGTTGAATCGCTTCGCCCGGTTCCTTCCGATCTGGCTCCATTGGCTGGGGGCTCGGTTCGGTTGGTTTCACCATTTCAGGAATATGCCCCTGAAGATTTTTATGAACTGGAATTTGAGGAGGAGGGGGATTTTGAACAGGATGATGACTATGATGGAGCAGAAAGTCTGGATGTGCCCATTGAACTGGACATCTCCCCAGACAGACCTTCTGGTGTTTCCCCTCCTAGGCTCTCTGAGTCCCCTCCCCACTATTTGTTTTACAGGAAAGTGGCTGAAACTTTCCAGCTTCTTATGGAGGAAGCTACAGAGGATCAAGAGGAGCCTGATTTTGTAGAGATGGACATCCCAGAGTCCAGGAGGCTGTCTATTCCTTTGCACAAATCTTTTGGGAAACAGACTCAAAAATTTTTTAAGTCTCTTAATTCTGTACCTCCTGTTGATAGAAGAATGGATAAGAGGTACACCTTATCAGGCTCAGACACAGAGTTTTTCTACCAACAATGCAGCCATGTTGAGTCGTGCAGGCTGCAGCCTGTGACAGGGCTAATGTTCCTTGGCTTCACACCCCAGATAAAGACTCCAGGAGGATGGATGCCTTGGCAAAGAAGCAATACATGGCATCCTCTTTGGGACTCAGGCAGGCTAATTATATAGGCCTATGCAGCCAGGTACCAGAAGTCCAGGTGGGACACTGTACTGGCACTGGCTAAATAGGCCTTCCCCCAGCTGGCCAAGGAGCTGGAGGAGGTGGCTGTGGATGGGATTGAGGCATCTAAGGTACAGTTCCATGCTGCTGTGGACTCCAGTGATGTGTCATCAAGAGTCATGGCTACATCTGTGGCTCTTCGGAGAATGGCTTGGCTCAGATGTACTAGCCTCTCACAGGACACCCAGGCTAAGGCCATGGATTTTCCTGTGGAAGGTAATTCTCTGTTTGGGGAGCAGACAGAGAATTACATGAAGAAGATGGAGGAGTATAGGACCACTTATAGGAGTGCACAGGCCAAGGAAAGGCAGGCAACTCCTCAGAGACAGCATTCTAGGGGCAGGGGCAGGCCTTTTCTTAGGCCTTTCTACCAAGCACAGGCCTCTTCTCCCTTTTCACAGAGGGGGTTCTTCAGAGGGAGAGGCAGACTGGGGATGAGCAGGGCTGCATCCACTCCTGAGCCTAAGGCCCCTGCCAAGCAGATACCCTGATGGGTCTGCCCGGGTCGACTCTCCTATCCCTGTATGGGGCAGGCTGGCTTACTTTGTCCAGGACTGCATGTCTGTTACTTCAGACAAGTGGGTCCTGGAAGTAGTAAGGAAAGGACTGGTTCTCGGCTTCAAAAAATTTCCGAAGCTGAGAGCCAGATCTTTTCCACCTACAAGTCTTTCTGAAACCCTTGCCCTAGAGGCAGAGGTTTCATCTCTTCTGGCCTTAGGAGCCATAGAGAGAGTGCCTATCCTACACTGGGGCAAAGGTCTGTACTCCAGATACTTCCTTACCCCAGAAAAAGACTGGGGAGTGGCAATCCATCCTAGACCTAAGATACCTAAACAAACATCATTTAAAACCAAAGTTCAAGATGGTAACTCTGGGAATAATTCTTCGTCTCTAAGGCCAGGGGACTGACTAGCCTCCCTGGACCTCAAAGATGCCTATTTTCACATTCCCATCAGGTGCTCCCACAGAAAGTACCTCAGGTTCGAGTTGCCCTCAGGCCACTATCAGTTCAGAGCAGTACCCTTTGGTCTAACTTCAGCCCCAATGGTCTTCACAAAATGCCTGGCAGTAGTCGTTGCCTTTCTAAGGAGGCAAAAGATTTCCATTTTTTCATATCTGGACGATTGGGTAATAGTGGGCCAGTCTCCAGACCAAGTCAAGTCAGACCTGGAAGTGACCCAGCAAGTGCTCACTTCTCTAGGATTTCTTCTCAACCTTCCCAAGTCAGTTCTTGAGCCAGTCCAGCTTCTTACCTTTATAGGGGCAGAGCTGGATACGGTCAAAGCAAGAGCCTTTCTTCCCCTGGAAAGGGCAAGAGCTCTTACAGAACTAGCTTCTTCCTTCAGCCTTCAGTTGTCTCGACCAGCAAGGCATTTCCTCCAGCTCTTGGGCCTTATGGCAGCTTCTATAGCAGTGGTCCAAGGGGAAAGATTCCAGATGAGGGACATTCAGTTCCATCTGAGGGCCTTTTGGTCCCAGAAGAAGGACTCCCTTACCAAACTGATTCCAGTGACCCGGACCTTGATCCAAGCCCTTCAATGGTGGCAGGATCAGGACAATTTAAGGCAAGGGGTCCCATTTGCCACTCAGTCTCATTGGGTGGTCCTTACCACGGATGCTTCCCTTCTGGGCTGGGGAGTCATCTGGGGGCCCTCACTGCCCAGGGACTGTGGTCTCCTCAGGAGTCCCTTCTCCATATCAATCTCCTAGAGCTCAGGGCAGTTTTTCTGGCCCTGCAAGCTTTCACTCAGTCAGTGCAGAACAAGGTGGTTCAAGTCAGAACAGACAACACCACCACCATGTGGTACATCAACAAGCAGGGAGGCACTCTGTCTACGGTCTTGTGCACAGAAGCCATGAAGTTGTGGTCCCTGGCTTATTCCCTGCAGACCTCTCTGATAGCAGTTCACCTTCCAGGGAAGGACAATGTGCTAGCAGATGCACTGAGCAGGATCTCACAGGGCCATCACAAATGGTCCCTGGACCCTCCGGTATTGAAGGTGATTTTTTCGAGGTGGGGCACTCCAGAGGTAGAACTTTTTGCAGCCCCAGACAATCACCAACTTCCTCTATTGTTGCAGACCCCCAGTCTTGGGCTCAGTCCCCCTGGATGCTCCGATTCTGAACTGGGAAGGGGAATTTCTGTATGCCTTCCCTCTTCTGTTCAATGTTTTAGTCAAGATAAGGTCACAACCTTGCAAAGTGATTTTGATTGCTCCAGCCTGGGCCAGACAGCCTTGGTACCCCCTGTTGCTGTCCCTAGCTGTCCATCTTCCCCTGTCTCTTTCCAGAAATTACAACCTGTTAACCTCATCTCAGGGGAGGATTTGGTACCCCAGTCTTCAGTCTCAAGGCATGGCTCTTGAAAAGTTAAGAGTTTGCAGATTTGCATCTGATTCTGGGGGTGCTGGATATTCTCAAAGCTTCTTGAAAACCCTCCAACAGAAAGACTTATAACTCCAAATGGAAGAGATTCAGCATTTGGTGTTCCAAGAAGCACATTTCCCTAGATACTGCTGAATTGCCTACAGTTCTGGATTATATGGTCCATCTTAATGGTCTAGGCCTCAGACCAGCTACTCTCAAGGTTCACTTTTCAGCTGTTTCTGCTTTTCTGTCAGCGGGGAAGTCTTCCTCAATATCTTCTCATCCTGTGTTCTGTACATTTTTTAAAGGATTGCTTCATGCCAATCCTCCCTTTAGAGACCCTGCCTCGCCTGGGATTTAAATGTTTGCATTGCTCAACTTATGCAACCTCCCTTTGAACCTATGTCCTCAGCAGGGCTTAAGTACTTGACTTGGAAAGCTGTGTTTTTAGTGGCCATTACCTCAGCCAGACGTATCAGTGAATTGCAAGCCCAGTCAGTGGAACCTGATTTTATCTCCTTTCACAGTGATGAAGTGGTCCTCAAAACCAATGAAAGGTTCTTGCCCAAAGTGGTTTCAGATTTTCATTTGATCCATCTGTCTCTCCATTTTCTTCACTGAACATTCTTCCTCAGGGGAGAGGAAGCTACACAGCTTAGATGTTAAAAGAGCCCTTAGCTACTACATAGAGCGTACCAACGGTCACAGGTTTGATTCCCTCCAGTTGTTCCTCACTTATGGGGAAGTGGGAAAGGGCAAACCTGCCACCAAGAGAACTATTGCCAGGTGGATTGTGTCTTGTATACAATTCTGCTATGAGAAACTGGGAAAGATTCCACCCTCAGGCCTGAGGGCTCACTCTACAAGAGGTACAGCTGATTCCTGCTACTGCCTGGGACATCCTCTCTTGGAAATTTGTCAAGCAGCCACCTGGAAAACAGTCCATACCTTTACCAAGCATTACTCCCTGGATATCCAGGCTAGGAGTGATGCTTGGTTTGGCACAGCAGTACTTCAGAGCCTATTCCCAAAGTAGGTTCTGTCCCTCCTCCGTGGAGGTACTGCTTGGTAGTCTGCATTTGTCAGAATACAGCAAGACTTCATGTTGTTTGAAGAAAAAATTACCTTAGTAATTATGTTTCTTCTATTGGAGTCTTGCTGTATTCTGACCTTCCTCCCTGCCTCCCCTCTCAGAACCTGGTTTTGGGAAGTGGGTGGGCAGGCGCAGTGTTGCACCTCAGGGGTGCTCCTTTTACACCCTCTTCTTTTGTTTGGGTGTTTTTATTATTATTATTATTTGGATTGGTTTTTGGGTTTTCTGACTTGAGTCTTAATTTGGGAGTCCAAAAATGTTGTTGCCAGTTGGCTAGTACAATTTTACAATTTCCACATTGGATAATTAGTGAGTTTTTGCTCGTAAGAATCTGACTGTTGATTTCAAAGGGCTCCAGACAGAGACATCAACCGATCTCGAGCTCAGCATTCTATGCTCTGCATAGAAAGTTAACCCTTTGTTCTTCGGGGCAGTTTAAAGGCTGGGGCTAACTGCATTTGTCAGAATACAGCAAGACTCCAGTAGAAGAAACATAATTACTAAGGTGAGTAATTTTTTCTTCTCTTCCTTCTGCATCTTTTACCCCAGAATGCTACCCTTTAAGCTTTGCAGCCACTTCCCTTGAAAACTTTAGTGGTCTCTATTTTTCTCCTGTTTTTGCTCACTTCTTTTGCACAGAGGTTTGTTGCCTTCATTGTGCTATCCTTTAATTTAGCCCACTGTTCCTCATCCACCCCCCGTCTCCCCGCCCCCTCTTGGTCATCTCTGAGGCATGCACCCATTTTTTTTAATCTGCTCTCCTGAAGTCCAGTAGCCTTGTCCTTGTGTGGTTTGCCTCTGCTGTCGCTCTTATGTCGCACCAAACTATATGGTGATTGCTGGTCCCCAGGTGGCCTCACACTTTGATATCTGCAATACTGTCCCTGTTTGAGTACCACATTTAGTATTGCCCCAATCACAAGTGGGTTTCCTGACTAGTTGCTTGAGAAATGTCCCCTGCATAGAGTCTAAGATGTCTGTGTTTCAAGCTGAGGCTGTACCTGGCAGGCTCCAGTCTACATCCGACAGATTGAAGTTCACTAGCCACAGCACCTCCCCTTTTTCTGTCGTTGTCCAGATGGCTTTCCCCAGTGCCTTATATAGACCTCCTACACAGGGGAGTAACAGTATATCACTCCAGTATGAACAGGGGCTCTGACTTCTGTCTCTAGGGTGATTTGCAGTCCCTCCAACCACTTCTTTGGGAGTATTGTGAAACACTGAAACGTGGGATCTCGACACCCAGAATCCCGAGCCCGACATCAAGTTTTCCCAACAGATCCCCATCCCAACGGATGAAAGCCAACTCCTGAACTTTCAGCGATGTGGAGTTGATTATATTATTTTAGGGGGGGTGCAGTGGGCACACCTATGAAAATGCCATAATTGCGGTGTTGGGCTTTCCACCATTGGGATGGCGATCTATCCAGCAAACGCAATATCAGGATAATGAGCTCGGGTTCCTGGGTGTCAGGATTTCGAGTTTCGGCATTCTATAAGTAATCCCTTTCTTTCCTCCCTGGTTTGCTTGCATTTCTGTGGCTTTGATACGCTCCCTTACATGCAGTGGAACCCCTCCTCCCTTTCTCCCCACAATCTCCTTCTTGAACTGAGTGTAGCCTGATATGGCCATGTCCCACTCATGGTTGCCTGTGCACCATGACTTTGGTAATGGCCATAATAGCCAAGTCTGCTAGTTTCTGTGGACGCTTGGTGTAGTCTAAATGAATGTAACTGATTGCCAGGCATGAAATGTAAAACTTATTGTTTTATGTGAAGATCAATACATTGTAAGTTACAAAAATAAATACTACTGTGGTAAGTTGGGGACCTAACAGTACAGTTGGTTGGTAGGATCCCATGTGGGAATGCTGGGATGGCCTGTACTACAGCTCTGGGGCCTGTACAGTGAATATCATGATTGCTTGCCAAAACTGCTTTTGCTGCTAGACTGTTTGCTAATGGCCTTCACTACTTGTTGCCTGACCCCATTTTCCTTTACAGGGCTAATTGGCAGTTCAGAAAAGTCCTGTTTTCAATATATTTGATGTATGAGCATATTATTAGAGATTTCATAGGTCAATACGAGCTTGAGGGACTAGCCCATTTGAGAACTCACCACCCACTAGTCCGGGTGGAAATTATATTTAAAATCACCCATATACAAATCAAGATTATTTTGAATAGCTGGAGAGTGTTACTACACACCACTTCTAAAGGTAGTGAATTCCATATTGGTACTACTCTATTGCATGAACAAAACCCACCATTTGAGGAGTATAACAAGCCCAAGCCCCTCAACTTTGTGTTAGGTGCTCTGAGCCATTATACCCATAACGGGTATTGCTGAGGCAAGTATGAAAGGTGCAACCTCTTTTAGCGAGCCTACTGCTGTTTCCAAAAATTATACCCATGGCTGGCATTGCTCAGGCAGGGACGAGAGGCACAGCTACTGTGAGTGACATTGCTGTTGTTTCAAAAAATACTCATTGCGGACATTGCTGAGGCAGGTATGAGAGGCGCAGCTGGTGTGAATGAGCCTGCTGCTGTTTCCAAAAATTATATCCGTGGCGGACATTGCTGAGGTAGGTGCAAGAGATGCAGCTGCTTTGATTGAGGCAGCTGCTGTTTCCAAAAATGATACTCATCGTGGGCATAAAAGTTACATGATATCAAACTGATGACTGACAAAAAACTGAGTGGTGTGGCACACGTGGCTGGCATGGTGGCAGTGGTGATGGTTCTGTTTGTTTCATGCACGACCTAGTCATCATATTGAGTATCACAGTTTGCAGCCTGTTGTTCATGTTCAGGGTCAGAATCACATAATTCAGTGTTTGGAACAATTGGAAAATTGTCAGCATGCATTTTGAGAAATGTAAGCCTTTCCACATTTACAGGGCTTAGCAGCGTTCTTTGGTCAGTGATTATTCCTCCAGCTGCACTAAATATGCATCCTGAATATACTCTTGGACACCTGAGGTACATTATTGCAAGATTTGCTAGATCTGGCCATACTGTTCTCTTTTGTTTCCAACAGAGTAATGGATTTTCCTCGAGACCAATCACAGTATGGTCAGCAAAATACTCCAGGATCGTTGTGCTGTTTGAGATGGTTACCAGTCTAGTAGATGAATCAGCCACACTTTCTTTATGGGATACTACTAGTCCATGTTGTTGCAGGTGACTCAGAAGTGATTTGCCTTTCCGACCCTGAACATACTGTAGATGTCCTTTCCCTCGCTGACGACACTGGTGATGGTGAAGAATTTATAGATGTGCCATTGTGTGTGCCAGAGGCGCACTCTGATGGTTCGGGGTTTGACTGCTGTACATCAGTTAATGGTGTTGGTGGGCAATGTCAAATTTAGTTAGCAGAAGATCTCTCCAATACTCAATGTCCTTTTCCTGCAGGAAGGATAGCTTCAATGTTCCCCTTAAAGCAGGGATCTAGCTACATAATTAACACATAGGTGTCATTTTTAAACATGGCATTTATTCTCCGATCAGTCGATAGTATGAGACTCGAGTCATGTGCCAGCATAACAGCGGTAGTGTCTTCTTTTGACTCAAAAGTCTTTCTTTATGTCATCAAGGAAAATGTGAAGAAATCTTATTTGAGGAAGAATTTGACTCAGAGTTGTGCTGTCTGCACTGACATCATGAGTGGCAGCCTCAAATGGCTCCAATAAAGTGACCAAATGTTCATGTAGATTCCAGCTGCTGGAACTGAGCATGCTGTCTAACTTACTGGTTTGATTCTGCATGGTGTAGTAATGGACAGCTTTTTTTCTGTTCAAGAAGCCTTTCCAACATGTAAAATGTTGAA
The DNA here is from genome assembly GCA_016271365.2 of Neoceratodus forsteri. Lineage (NCBI taxonomy): Eukaryota > Metazoa > Chordata > Ceratodontiformes > Ceratodontidae > Neoceratodus > Neoceratodus forsteri. The sequence goes on from CM028131.1 coordinate 1,524,853,031, forward strand.
TTCCAGCGGGTTGGAACTTCCTGCTGTAATGCATGCAGTAACAAGTTGTTTAACCTCTGCAGCCCCTTCAGGATTTTTAGTGCTTTCACGGAGTGGCTGAAATGCCCACATATTTTCCTGGCAAGACCTAACAGGTTTTCTGCATTTTTGTTTCCATTTAAGAAACTGTGAATAAGAAGATTTAAACAATGTACAAAACAAGGTATGTGTTGGTAATTGCCATCTCTAACAGCTTTGACTGTGTTGGTACCATTATGTGACAGTATGAACTCTGGAGATGAGTAATACGAAGTAAGCCATTTCTGGAATTATTGTTCCAGTTCCTGAAAAATATTCACAGCAGTGTGGTTCTCCTCAAAAAGTAGTGACGTATAATACAGCCTGCTTCCTACTGCTTACAGTAGAGCTGGGATTATTACTTTCTGAATGAAAACTTCCCCAGTGAGCTATAATAGTCATGTAGTCAATTGTTTGGTTGCTGGTACATACTGTATATCTGTAGTTATGTGAACCTGCTTCACCTCAGAGAGTTTCAACTGCTTAGTGACTGTAGTACACACCAAGTCATAAAACTCTGGAACAGACTTTTTCGAGAAATGTGTTTGACAGGGAACAGAGTACCATGGTTCAGTCCGGTTCATGAACTTGAGGAAACTTTTCTGGGCAACAAAAGCAAAACGGAGTTGACAGTTGGCTAACAGCTGGCATGTTGGATGCTTGTGGGTAAATTTTGATGTCCTCACAACACTTTCTTTTAATGTTAGTTGATGATAATCTCAAGAAATTTTTAATTGTTGGGGGAATATATTTTTAAGATGGAGTACTACTTTGGGATTTTGCAGTACTAGATGGTGTCAAAAGAAAACAATCTGTGTTTATCTGGGAAGACTGCAAGGACGACACAAAATGATTCAATGTCAGTTTCTGCTTCCAGTTCATTATCACTGTGGCCACCACCACCTGTACTGCCACCCTTACTTACCACACTGCCCCTTGCCCTGCCACACTCAATTGGGTATTTTGCCTTAGCATGTTGTATCATTACTGATGTTTCAAAATGTGTCACTTTGCCACCACAACTGATGCTCTTTTTGTACAGACTGCATACAGCTCGAGAGTTGTCTGCAGGGTCAATATAAAATAAATTCCACCCTAAAGATTTACATTTTTTGCTTTGTGCCATGGTGCCTGGCACTATTTTTTGTACAGTCAAGGGACCTGGAGGAAACCCTACACTGCCATTTCCTTGTTGAGATGAATTGTTCTCATTCATGCTCATCTTTTTATTCTTACGTTTAACATATGATTTTTTTTCTGCACTCACCTCTTATGCCTTACAGCAGCATCCTCTCCTACCCCTTCATCAAAACTACAGACCTCATTGCCACAAGAGTCAGAAGAACTGGAAGTGCTGTCATCATCATCATGTGGGACATAGCCTGTGCTATTCCATTCCCAGTCCCCACTATTACCACCATCTCTATCAGCATTCATTGCCTTAGCATCTGAACTTATATTTGTAACCCTGACGCCATTATACCAAGAGCTACTACCCATTCCTGCTTCCCTGCTTTCAGGTTGACGGGCCTGGTTTCAGAAATGCAAGGGTATTGTGGTATGACTACCAACAGTATAATTGCAGTTAGAGTAGTGCTTAAATGGGTTCCTACCAGAATTGGCACAACCCTCTGGGAAGCTATAACCACCTACAATCCTGCCTAGTGACCTTGTACACTTAGTTCTGCAACTGCAACACTTATCACGCTGAATACAGGCTAATGCCAGCATTAATGATATGCTCATGCACCATCCATTTACCAGCAGGGTTCGATCTCCTGGCATTCACCCTGCAATCCCCTGTAAAAAGACAGTTGCAATAATACAAGCATGCACTTTCAATAGACTTTGTAGCAGTTCAGTAACTTTAGACCAGGTAATAATATGCTCACAAGCCAGAGTAACGGCAAAACAGTACAGCAGATTTATTAAGGGGACTTGAACAAGGGAGGGGCAAGAATTTAGGCAAATGATTACTTTACTGTACTTAAGACAAATTGTCTTGCTTTTAATCACTTTAGTCCCTGAATTTATCAGTCTGGCAACTACTGGGTACCCAGAGTGGAGAACAGGCATGCCTGAGGTGGTGCCATGGGTTGGCCTGCATTGCAGCTGATGTTGGGACCCTTGATGGAAAGAAGGATGAATAAATGGAAGCAACACATTTGGAAACCGTAAACAATTTGTATCTGTGGCCGGATGGCCTAGTCTATTTAAGCACATTAAACTGGCAAACAGAATCCGATGGTACCATTAGAATAATTGATAATGTGCTGCAGCGAGCTACCCTGCTTTTACTCACTGTACCCAGAAGAAGGGAAGAAGGCGCTGGCAACATGGAAGACCTGCTGCTTGCTTGAGCTGTTGCTGGGGCCAACATGACTCACCTCTGCTTCATGGCCTTTTCCTGTAGGTGGCCGCAACCTGTGTTTGATTGCTGCACTGGGGCTGAATCCCCAATGCTGGTCTCTTGCCAGGATGCTGAAGATGGCACAGGAACAGTCTGGCTGGGCTGTTTTTTGGCATAGGCCCAGATGAATGAAATGTCTCTTAAGTTTGAGTTTGATCTGCGTGTTGGTGAACCCTCCAGCTGGGCTGTGGTGAAAGTCTTTCCTGCACTGGAGTGGCTCCTGCTTTGCTTCAGGAGTCCCAGGATCATTGTCTCCAGACATGCTGTAGGTCACAGGCTTGTGACTAAAGAAACAACAACCGTCTCCTTTTCTTAGGTAAATGGCTGGTTCTTCCTTAGCTTTCTGAAGAACCCTTCCTTGTCTGCTCAGATGTAGTCCCAGACCACTCGATCCCTGTTTGGACTGATTAAGAAGTCACAGGAGGCAGTTACAGGCTTCCTTCCCTGCAGTTTCTCCCAGCCCAACTGCAGGCTATGTCCTCCTCGGTGGCTCAAGCTGAACTGCCCTCTGTTTCAAACAGTCCCACAGTTAGTTTGAGATTCCTGTATTCTGGTTGGCTAAAGGAGCTGTCAATCACAGTCTGAGCACTCCTAATGGTTAGTTTAGGTACCAACAAGAAAGTTCACAGTTTCACCTTAGGACCCCTTGCGGACCCCTTGGTTCTGATTGGTCCAAACCAGTAAGTCCAGAACCAAAGATGGTAACTCCCATTAGAGAGAACTGATACTGGCTGTACTGACAGTCCAAACAATTTATTTTATTTAAGCAACAGTGAGGATTTAGAAATAAATATTTACAGATTATGAAAGGGTGCCCTCTGCTCTACTAGTGACAGCAGAGGGGAGTTAATCTGGGTAATGCCTGGCTGGTCGTGAGTCCCATTGTACTCTGGCCCAGCCTAGGCTATTTACACTATACCCATGGCTGGAGCTCTTAAAGAGAGAGCGTGGTGGCATGGATGTGCGCATACACGCAGAGCAACTGCAGCACAACATGGAACATGAATCTAACTTCTCTTTCTGGATGTCTGCCAGACAGTGGGCATTAGTTGAGCCCAGGGATATACTTAAGGTAAGCCCCCCCGAAATTAGGGGGTTACATATCTGAAGAGGATGCCTCCTTGCATGCTGCTTCAGCAGCTGGAAGTATCCTGGCACATGTGCCAAACGTTCAGTACCTCTTCAAGTAACTTTTCCGAAACTCTACTATAATTGCATTGCTAACATGCTTTTGTGATTCAGGAGGACCTTTAGTGCTAGTTCTGGTGATGTCATTATTATTGTCTCTTGTTCTTCATTAGTGGTAGATTTATATTGTCAATGATATTAAAAGTTGTATGTGCAGCAGCACTGTGCTTCCTTTTAGTATTCTTAGACTGGACAATATGAGACATAGTGGACACAGCTGTGAAAGGAATGGATATGGTTTCACTAACTGTTGCAGAGATGCACAGTGTACCTATGTCACAGTAATAAATGACAGGGCTCAGCCAGGGGCACCTAACAAACCGTGTAATACACAGCTGTGCAAGGCTTTCACTATGCTGCAGAGACGCACAGTGTAACTGACTAATACAGTAATAATTTAATGACAGGGCTCAGGGGGACCTAACAAACAGTAATAATTTTTCAAATCAGCTGCCAATGCCTTGCGTGTTTTTTTTTTTGTCCCTTCCCTGCTCCTTCTCCTCACCTTCCACCTCCTTGACTGAGGCTGATCCCTGATTCCCCGAGATGTTGACCCCTACCCTTTGCTCCTTCATGGAGGTTTTATTTGATTTGATTTTTTTTTATTTCAACTTTTAGTTAAATGATTGCTGCGATTTAGCAACAGATTGCAGAGCGAGCACCTGACTACAGACACAGAGCTGTTTCCACTCCAGACTGCTGCCAGATGCTATCTTTACCACACAGGCTCACAACAGACAGAAACAGATACCACTGACCAATCAGGTTGTCAGCCTGGTGTCATGTGCTCCTATTCTTGCTGTAAGCTTGTGAAAGGACCTCACAGGCTGCACTTTAATGCTTGTTTCCAGCCTGGAAGTCCTGGCAGGAGTATCAGGACCCCACAGGCTGCCCTTGGCTGTCCTGTAATGCATGTTTTCAATTACTTGTTACCTGTTACCAATGTCAAACTACCTGACCCAAGAAGTACACTGTTATGTTGGGTAGTGTAGTACATTACCCAAGTTACCCTACTGTCATCAAGACACAGGTCAGGAAGCATAGGAAAACCAGGAGCAGTTGTAGAATTCACCAAACATTATTTATGTATGCTAGCAGTATCATAAAATAAACTTGTTCAGTGTAACTATTTACAAAGGAAAAATAAAATTGTTTTCTTTCAGTCTCTGTGTTCCTTGTTCTCCTAATCTCTCTTGCAGTTGCAGCTTAGCTCTGTTATAAGTCTTTTTTCAACCCCTATTCTTAGCAAACATCCTGTTCTTGCAAGTGTTCTGTTCTTGTAAGTTTCAGGAGCTGCTAGAACACAGTGTGCTTGCTGAGGTCCCTACAGCTTTTGCAAAAGGCTCAAACATTTGCACTTGAGTAACCTCTGGAGTTTTCCATTAGCTTTTCACAGTCACCTCATAATACAATTATATACATTGCAACGGTAATACTATACATTTTCTAAACAAAAGGAGATCTCAATATCAGTTACATTTCCATACAATGATTTGTACATATTTTTATATTAGCAGATATGTAAGGGAGGGCTGAGAGACAGTAAGAGGCAGAGAATTGCGAGATTGTCTGTGTGATCAAATCCAAAGTCTCACAGGAAAATTGGGTTGCTCAACCAGACAGAGAAGAGACATAAAAGGAATGATCCTTGCATTTTAAACACTTTCTCTAACAACTGGGACAGGGTCCTTATTCTACCCAGTCACACCTACCTGGCCAAAAATTGCTGATACCCAAACCAGCTACCTGTTGGGTAGTCCATTCCTAGCTGTAATTGTGGTGAAAATATATGTTTGTACTCGAGCCATAATGTATAAATTGTACATTCTCCAAGCTGTAACCAGATCTTGCTGAACTTGGAAACCGTTGGATATGAGTCCCTGACCCGTTGGTGTAGCTGTTTCTGCTGAATAAAATTGTAATTATTATGATGATGATGATTCTTATTATAATTAGTGATCAGCATGTTTAGTAACTGGACTGACACCACTTTCAAATGCCATAATAACCAGCTGGTTATTACGACGTGAATGTCAGATCAGCAGTGCTTTTACTATTTAACTTCATTTTGTCAGTCGGGCAATACCTGCAATACATAAACATCGTTTTCTACTCATATCAACAGTAAATAAACTTTTCAAGTAAAAGAATAAATAAATAATGCCTAAGAGGCTAAAATGAAATGCTCCCTTTCAGGTGCTGTAGTCAACCAAAAACTACGGGCCTCACGCTTTTGAGTCACAACTACCAAGTTTTTGAACCAGCAGTTAGTAAGTAATACAGGGTGTGCATTAAAGGATTTTAATGCATATCCCAGGGGTGTTGTAACACACAAGGACGAAGGCCAAGTGTCCTTGTGTCCCTGGGAAGTGCATTAAAATCCTTTAATGCACAGCCTAGAGTGGGTTATCACATTTTTAAAGTTTATCGTTGCTGTCAGTAAGGACCTTTAAAAAATTTAAATTATTTTCTAGTAAAAAAAAGAGTTTTAATTGTGTTTTGCAAATACAAAGCTCAATTTAAAGAAATATTCCCTGTCTTATTGTTTCTGTCGTGTATCTGTTCTATTAAGGCAGCAGTTGGCACTGTGAGACCAATTTGTGCTTCAAGTGTTAGATGCCTAAACAAGATAATTTGATACCCCCCCACCCTCACCCTGAAGCATGGATCATTTTTGTGGTAATGCAGCCCCCGATAACAGGAGCTGAGGCAGGGAGAGGAGTCAGTGGTTAGAAGACCAGGCCTCCTACCACAATGAACTGAGGCAGAGAGCTCAGTCAGCAGAGAAAAGGATGGGTTAGGTGGCAGAGAACAGTAACTGGCTTCCCCCCAGCCTGCCTAGCTCTTGTCAGTGCCCCCTGATGTCTGCCCAGTCAGTGGATGGCATAGTGTAAAGGTGTAAAGTGGCGCTGTCTCCCCCCCCCCACAAATTGCTCAAATGGGCTAGAGAGCTTTCCGGAGGAGATGAATTTCCATTACCGCTCTGTCTACGACGTTGTCCCGAACTGGAGGTCAGTTGCTCTTCCTGCACTCAGGAAGTGGATTGCTTTTGTGGAGCACGGACAGACTGGGAGAATGAGAGTCCTGAGAAGTTGGATCTGCTGCTGAAGCCCAGTGCCAAGGTTAGTGTGTGCCCGCCTAGTGATGAGGTTAGTGTATACCTGACAGAGAGCTCCCTTGGTGGTTTTGAATGAAAGCCAACATTGAGGTTGACGTCGGGGGCTGGTAAGAGACTGTGGCCAAGAAATTTTTTTTATGTTTGTTTAAATGTTATGCCCTGTTGTATGAAGTGTGTATAACTGCTACAACTTGAGGGGAGAGAGTAGGGGCTGACACTAATAAAACACAGCTCTTTTATGTCGGGGAGGAATAGGTTTGCACTGATCCCAGCTCTGCCTTTCCCAGCTCTGTGGTAGCAGGAAATTAAGGGAAAAAACTGTTGATTTCAGCAGAGGCCACAGACTGTAGTTTCAACCTACAAAAGTCAAAATTGTGTATTAAAGCTGGAGGAAAATGATCTTACTTCGAGTAAGAGCTCCTGCAGAGGGCTACACCATAAGGACTATGTCATCAGGCACTAGGACTCCACGGAAAACTTCTAGCCAGCAGTATCCAGCTAGGGTCCACCCCTTACGTCAGTCTGCCCACCGTCACCAACTTTATAAAGGGGGGTGGTCCCCAGCCCACCTCAGTTCTTTTCCTGCCATTGACCCATGCGCTTCAGCTCCTCGGACACCTCATTGAACTTGGCAACCACAGTTTTGCTTCCAGTCAGAAATTACCTTTCATCAATTTTTTTTTCCTACCATTTAGTCCAACGACTCGGTGTATGTCGTCTCCAACTCCTTCCTCTTCACGACGGAAGTGCAAGTGTCCGTGCGGGTGGCAGATTCCATCGAAAAATGGCCACTTGAAGTGCCTATTTTGCCTTGGGCCTACTCACGATGTACAGGCCTGTCCCGATTGCACTAAATTTAACCAACACACCTGCATCCGTTACCAGAAAGCTCTCCAGGTCTACTTAATGGAGCAGCAGCTTGCTGCCCTTCAGTGCCCGTCGAAGGCCAGCTCCTCAACTTCGTGATCACCAGCCTCCCACAAAGAGAGATATCCTGGAGGGAAGCACCATTACAAGGAAAAGGAGCACAGTAGGTCAGAGGCCAGATCCAGTTCTCCTCAGGGGAGAAACCCTCTCATTTCTGCTCAGGCGAATGAGTGCATTCAGCCCTGCCGACAGGCCATTCAGCGGGCCTGTCAATCTCTAAGGCTACTGCCACCAGAGCTTCCTCTGGTGCCAGCTCTTCGCAGCTCGGGCCAGCTGGCCTTTCCCTTACTCTTAGGCCATTTCAGCATGCCTCGGGGCCTAAGAAAGGGAACTCGACTGATAAGGTTGAGGTGTCCTCTTTTATTCCAGCCAGTTGTCAGCTTCTGGTGATGGCCAGGATCATTCCTGTTCCAGGGAACATTCCCCCAGGGATAGGCAGTCAACTACTGCAGTCAAGACCCTGACACTATGACCTGACGGTCATCTGATAAATTGGACGACCATCAGAAACCGGCGCCACTCGGGCGTCGGACCCTGCGACACCTGCAACCCCGACTAAGGCTCAAGAACCTTGGGGGCAGTCGCCTCAAGACCCGTAGTCGGACAAAACTACATCACCACGACAACAGGCCACCACTAAAGCCCCAGCGGGCCAGATGACAGACCAGGCAACAGATCCTCCAGCAACAGATGATCCAACGTCTGATCGGGCGGCCCCCTCCAGTCCTCCTCCTAAGTCTTCAGAGGAGACTCCAGGCCCCAGCCACCCCCCTTCTGATATGGAGAAACCCAAGAACAAAACCCCTCCAATTCCCAATCGCTGGCAGAGATGGGAATTCTTTTCACCTGTGGTAGAATACGGTAAAAGGGGACCTTTTAAAAAAGGATGAACCTTGCCCCCTCCACAGCCTCCAATGCCAGTCCCAGACAAGCCCCTTTGGATGACCTCCCTAGGGACCCTCGTCCCTCTAGAAGTCCCACGCCTAAGGGATCAGACCTGGGTAGATCCAGGTGTAGGAGACACTCTAGCCGACGTCGCCAGTCCTCCTATGACAGATCATCTTCAGAGGACAGGATCGGGAGTTGGAGAGGTCAAAAAAGATCTAGATCCTTTTCCTTGGGCTACTCTAGAAGCTGTTGTAGTTCCTCATTGGAGTCATCCAGGGGTTTCTCTCAAGAACCAGAAGGGCCCCGGAATTCTCCAAGATCCTCACCCCATGACCCTACATTCTTGGACGTTATGTGTCACATTCAGTATTTAAATCAATGGGACACAATGGAGATGGACCCATAGGTTCATAGGTAAATTCAGGTCCATAAGCTACATGAGCCATATAAAGGACCCACCACTAATTTAGTGGACATAACTCCATTTTCTTCTCCAATATACCTATCCAGTAAGCTCTTAAAACTGGCCAAACTACTAGCTTCCACCACCTGCTTAGGGACACCATTCCAAACGTTCACCACCCTCTGATTAAACCACTTACTTCTTTGACTCATTCTGTATTTCTCGCCTTTTAACTGTCAATCATGAACCCTAGAACCCATCCTCACATTCTCTTTCCAGTTTATTCCTGCTGCCTCACGTAGCATACCATCACTTAAGGACTTTTATATACGTAACATAAATCTCCCGTTATCCTTCTATATGTCATTGAATATAGTCCCAAATTCATCAATCTGGCACCATATTCTAATTTGGCCACCACACCAACTTTCTTGGTGAACCTCCTCTGAACCCGTTCTGCCCTTTTACTTCCAATAACACTCTGTACTGAATAAAAGGGGGCCCCATATTCCAGAATGGGTCTCACCAGGTATCTGTACAGGGGCACAAGGACCTCTTCCTTCCTGCTTCTGATGTTACGTAACAAGTTACCTATAATCCTACTGGCTCGACTAATGCAAGCACTGTTATGCTTATCGAAACACAATTTATCAGTAACAATTACCCCCAGACCTTTCTCACTACCTGTGGCCATAATTATCTATGATTTTAGCTTATATTGAGCTCTGCCATTGTTCTGCCCAAAATGCATGACCTTGCATTTCATAATGTTAAACTCCAGTCTCTCTTTTTCGGCCCAGTTCTCCAAATGGGTTAATTGCTACTGAAATTCTATTACAGCATCTTTATTATTTACTGTCACCCCTGTCTTAGCATCATCTGCATATTTGCAGATACATACTCCTTCAGATATCTGCATGCTGGAAATCAGTACGTTAAAAAGCCTTGGCCCCAGCACAGACCCCTGGGGGAACCCACTAGTCACCCTCACCTCTGTTGATGGGTGGCCTCTAATCCAAACCCATTGATATGTCACATAACCATGCTATCCATTTTCTAAGACAGCTCACAACTTCCAGTTCCTGCAAGATCCCAAGCAGGACACTATGTGATGCAGAATCAAGAGTTTTCCTATAGTCCAGATACACAACATCAACCGGTAGCCCAACGTCCAGTGCCTGGCTCACCGGCTCAAAGAAATGTAACAAGTTGGTAGTACTTGATTTCCCCCCTGAGAAACTATGCTGGGAAATGTCCAGGTGTTTCAAGGCTTTTAAGTTATTTTCTAGTTGCTCTTCTATAAAACTCTCCATTATTTTTCCAGTGATAGAGGTTATGCTTCAAACAACGTGAAGTCTTGCTGTATTCTGACTATTGCAGTTAGCTCCAGCCTTTAAACTGCTCCAGAGAACAAAGGGTTAACTTTCTATGCAGTGCATAGAATGCTGAGCTCAGTTAAGGTCTCTGTTTCCCTTTGAAACTCAACCGTCAGATTCTTTACTCCGCCTCACTGAACAGTCGCTCTGGAGATTTCTCCTTCAGCTCGGTTCAAAAGTCGGTTAAAGTATCGGTTAAGTTGTCTGTTTTAAACCAAATTTATTTTCGCATAGTCGGTTCAGTCTCTGTCTGTGGTATCGTGAGTACTAGATAGGTTTTGTTCTGATGTCTTGTGTGGAAATTGTAAAGCATTAGATCGGTTCGTCTGAACCGATCACTTGTAGTGAATTCTTATGTTTTACTTTAGTGTGTGGTTACCGGTCCTTATCGGTTCTAAAAAAAAAAACGTGTTTTGAACGTTTTTTTACAATACCCATGACACGGTTAGGAACCGATAAAGGAGTGTTGCCTGGCGGTTGCCATAAAAAGGGTAAGTTTGGTTAGGTTGGCTATGTCTGAGAAGAAACCCAAGAAAAAAACCAGGCCCACTGGGTTTCAACACTGCAGTGAGTGTGGGGAGGTCTTTGCTAAGGCTGATCCCCACACCACTTGTGTTTATTGTCTGGGGTTTGAATACCTCAATACAAACTGCCAAATTTGTAAAAATTTTCCTAAATCTACCCTTGAAAAGAGATTCAGTAGACTGAGGGAAAAGGAGGCCGAGAAGTCCGCTGACCCAGATGGCCAGCCCGGTTCGGTTCTGACTGAACCAGAAGGTGTGCCCTCTAACCAGGGTGATACTTCTTCGGGCAAGAGGAGAGCCGATCCTGAGGGGTCGGTTCCTACAAAAAGGAAACACACAGAAAAATCGACTGGTTTGGATCCAGAGGTTCATGTTCTGATCACTGATGAAATGACCAGAGTGATTCGGATTGTGGAATCACTTCGCAAGGTTATGACCGATCCGGCACCTTTTGGCAGGGGTTTGGTTCGGTTGGTTCCCCCGGTTCAAGATTATACCCCTGAAGATTTTTATGAACTGCAGTTTGAGGAGGATGGGGAGTTTGAAGATGATGGTGAAAGTCTGGATGTGCCTGTGGAACCGGACATCTACCCAGACAGACCTTCTGGTATATCCCCTCCTAGGCTTTCTGAGTCCTCTTCCCACTTTCTGTTTTACAGAAAAGTGGCTGAAACCCTCCAGCTTCCTATGGAGGAGGCAATGGAGGATCAAGAGGAGCCTGATTATGTGGAAATGATGGACATCCCAGAGTCCAGGAAACTATCTATTCCCCATCACAAATCCTTTGGGAGGCAGACACAAAAAATCCTAAAGTCTCCCAATTCTGTACCTCCTGTTGACAGAAGAATAAACAAGAGGTACACACTATCCGGCTCAGATATGGAATTTTTATACCAGTAATGCAGCCATGTTGGGGTAGTGCAGGCTGCTGCCTGTGACAAGGCAAACATTCCCTTGGCTTCACCCCCCCCCCAGACAAAGACTCCAGGAAGATGGATGCTATGGCAAAAAAGTAGTACATGGCATTTTCCTTGGGACTCAGGCAGGCAAACTACTTGGCCTATACAGACAGGTACCAGAAGTCCAAGTGGGACACTGTACTGGCACTGGCTAAACAGGCCTCCCCCCAGCTGGCCAAGGAGCTGGAGGCAGTGGCTGCTGATGGGACTGAGGCATCGAAGGTACAATTTCATGCTGCTGTGGACTCCAGTGATGTATCAAGAGTCATGGCTACATCTGTGGCTCTTCGGAAGATGGCTTGGCTCAGATGTACTAGCCTCTCACAGGACACCCAGGCTAAGGCCATGGATTTTCTTGTGGTGGGTAATTCTTTGATTGGGTAGCAGATAGAGAATTACTTGAAGAAAATGGATGAGTACAGGACCACTTATAGGAGTGCTCAGGCCAAGGAGAGGCAAGCAACTCCTCGAAGGCAGCAATCTAGGGGCAGGGGTAGGCCTTGTCATAGGCCTTTTTACCAAGCACAGGCCTCTTCTCCTTTTTCACAGAAGGGGTTCTTCAGAGGGAGAGGCAGAAGGGGGCTTAGCAGGGCTGCATCCACTCCTCAGCCTAAGGCCCTGCCAAGCAGACACCCTGATGGGTCTGCCCAGGTCGACTCTCCTATCCCTGTAGGGGGCAGGCTGGCTTACTATGTCCAGGACTTGATGTCTGTTACATCAGACAAGTGGGTCCTGGAAGTAGTAAGCCAGGGACTGGTTCTCGGCTTCAACAAATTTCCAAAGATGAGAACCAGATCTTTTTAACCTGCAGGTCTCTCCGAGACCCTTGCCCTGGAGGCAGAGGTATCATCTCTTCTGGCTTTAAGAGCCATAGAGAGAGTTCCTACCCTACACTGGGGAAAAGGTCTGTACTCGAGATACTTCCTTACCCCAAAAAAGACAGGGGGGTGGTGACCCATCCTAGGTCTAAGATACCTGAACAAACATCTTTTAAAACCAAAGTTCAAGATGGTGACTCTGGGAATAATCCTTCCCTCTCTAAGGCCAGGGGACTGGCTAGTCTCCCTGGGCCTCAAAGATGCCTACTTTCATATTCCCATTAGGTGCTCCCACAGGAAGTACCTCAGGTTCAAGTTGCCCTCAGGCCATTATCAGTTCAAAGCAATGCTCTTTGGCCTAACATCAGCTCCTAGGGTCTTCACAAAGTGCCTGGCAGTAGTAGTTGCCTTTCTAAGAAGGCAAAAAATGTCCATTTTTCCATACCTGGATGATTGGCTCATAGTGGGTCAGTCTCCAGACCAAGTCAAGTGAGACCTGCAAGTGAAGTGCTCACTTCTCTGGGTTTTCTTCTCAACCTCCCCAAATCAGTTCTTGAACCAGTTCAGCTCCTAACCTTTATAGGGGCACAGCTGGATACTGTCAAAGCAAGAGCTTTTCTTCCCCTGGAAAGGGCAAGAGTTCTTGTAGAACTGGCTTCGTTCTTCAGCCTTCAGGTGTCCCGCCCAGCAAGGTGCTTCCTTCAGCTTTTGGGCCACATGGCAGCTTCTACAGCAGTGATCCAAGGGGCAAGATTTCAGATGAGGGACATTCAGTTCCATCTGAGGGCCTTTGGTCCCAAAGGAAGGATCCTCTTACCAAACTGATTCCAGTGACTTGAACACTAATCCAGGCTCTTCAATGGTGCCAAGATCAGGACAATTTAAGGCAAGGGGTCCCTTTTGTCATTCGGTGGTCCTTACCACGGATGCTTCTCTTTTGGGGTGGGGAGCTCATCTGGGGGATCTTACAGCCCAAGGACTGTGGTCCTCTTAGGAGTACCTCCTTCATATCAGTCTCCTGGAACTCGGGGCAGTTTTTCTGGCCCTGCAAGCCTTGTCTCAGTTGGTGCAGAACAAGGTGGTTCAGGTCAGAACAGACACCACCACCACCATGTGGTACATCAACAAACAGGGAGGCACTCGGTCTATGGCCTTGTGCATGGAAGCTATGAAATTGTGATCCCTGGCTTATTCCCTGCAAACCTCTCTGATAGCAGTCCACCTCTCGGGAAAAGACAATGTGCTGGCAGATGCACTGAGCAGGATCTCCTAGGGCCATCACTAATGGTCTCTGGACCCTCTGGTTTTGAAAGTGATTTTTTTTCAAGGTGGGGCACTCCAGAGATAGATCTCTTTGCAGCCCAAGACAATCACCAACTTCCTCTGTTTTGTTGCAGACCCCCAGTCTTGGGTTCAGTCCCTCTGGATGCTCTGTTTTTGAACTAGGAAGGGAAATTTCTGTATGCCTTCCCTCCCTTTCCTCTACTTTTCGAAGTCCTAGTCAAGATAAGGTCACAACCTTGCGAAGTGATTCTGATTGCTCCAGACTGGGCCAGACAGCCTTGGTACCCCCTGTTGCTGTCTCTAACAGCCCATCTTCCCCTGTCTCTTCCCAGGAATTACAACCTGTTAACCTTGTCTCAGGGGAGGATTTGGTACCCCAATCTTCAGTCTCTCAATTTCGAGGCATGGCTCTTGAAGAGTTAGAGTATGCAGATTTGCATCTGTCTCAGGGGGTTCTGGATATTCTCAAAGCTTCTCGAAAGCCTTACACCAGAAATACTTGTAACTCCAAATGGAAAAGATTCAGCATTTGGTGCTCCAAGAAGCATATTCCTCCAGACACTGCTGAATTGTCTCCAGTTTGGATTATATGGTCTATTTTAATGGCCTAGGCCTCAGACCAGCTACTCTTAAGGTACACTTGTCAGCTGTGTCTGCTTTTTTGTCAGTGAGAAAGTCTTCCTCACTATCATCTCATCCTGTGTTCTGTAAATTTTTCAAAGGATTGCTTCATATCAATCCTCCCCTTAGGGATCCTGCCCCTGCCGGGGACATAAATATTTGATTTTCTCAACTTATGCAACCTCCTTTTGAGCCCATGTCCTCAGCAGAGCTTAAGTACATGACTTGGAAAACTGTATTTTTGGTAGCCATTACCTCTGCCAGACGTATCACTGAACTGCAAGCCCTGTCAGTGGAACCTGATTTTATCTCTTTCCATAGAGAGAAAGTGGTCGTTAGAACCAATATTAAGTTCTTGCCTAAAGTGGTTTCAGACTTCCACTTGAATCAGTCCATGTCTCTCCCTGTCTTCCTCACTGATCATTCTTCCTCAGGAGAGAGGAGGCTACACAGTTTAGATGTTAAGAGCCCTTAGCTACTACATAGAGAGTACCAAGGGTCACAGGTTTGATTCCCCCCAGTTATTCCTCACTTATGGGGAAGTGGGAAAGGGCAAACCTGCCACTAAGAGAACTATTGCCAGGTGGATTGTGTCTTGTATACAATTCTGCTATGAGAAACTATGAAAGATTCCACCCTCAGGCCTGAGGGCTCACTCTACAAGAGGTACAACTGCTTCCAGGGATATCCCTCTCTTAGAATTTGTCAAGCAGCCACCTGGAAAATGGTCCATACCTTTGCCAAGGATTACTCTCTGGATATCCAGGCTAGAAATGGTGCTTGGTTTGGCACAGCAGTACTTCAGAGCCTATTCCCAAAGTAGGTTCTGTCCCTCCTCCATGGAGGTACTGCTTGGTAGTCTGCATTAGTCAGAATACAGCAAGACTTCATGTTGTTTAAAGAAAAAATTACTCACCTTAGTAATTATGTTTCTTCTAATGGAGTCTTGCTGTATTCTGACCTCCCTCCCCTCTCAGAATCTGTTTTTGGGAAGTGGGTGGGCAAGTGCAGTGTTGCACCCTCAAGGTGCCTATTACACACCCTCCTCTTTTTGTTTGGGTGTTTTTTTGTTGTTATCCTTTATTGGGATGGGTTTTTGGTTTTGGGTTTCCTGACTTGAGTCTTTTTGGGGATCCAAAACTCCTTGTTGCCAGTTGGCTAGTAAGATATTTTACAATTTCCTCATAGGATAGTTGGTGAGTTTTTGCTTGTAAGAATCTGACGGTTGAGTTTCAGTGGGAAACAGACCGAGACCTCAGCCGAGCTCGAGCTCAGCATTCTGTGCACTGCATAGAAAGTTAACCCTTTGTTCTCCGGGGCAGTTTAAAGGCTGGAGCTAACTACAACAGTCAGAATACAGCAAGACTCCATTAGAAGAAACATAATTACTAAGGTGAGTAATTTTTTCTTATTGGGCTATAATTCTCAGGTCTAGTCCTGTCACCTGATTTAAATATGGGTGTAATATTAGCCATCCTCCACTCCTTTAGTGTCACACCCTCCCTCAGTGATTTATTAAAAAGAGCAAACAGTGGTGTGGAAATTTCTTCTGCAAGTTCTCTCAGAAAAGTGGGTGGTAACCATCTGGTCCTCCAGATTTGTATTTGTTTAATTTCATTAGTTTCCCCGTTTACTTGTTCTGCAGTTACAGTTGGAAATTCTGTCAGTCCTTCCCTCTCCATCAAGTCAAATTCCCATGCAGACACATTGCTGTCCTGAATATAGACACTTTGAAAGTATGCACCTAACAGGTTTGCCATACATTGTTCATCGTCTGCTTGTTTCTCATGATCCCTTATGACAGTAATCTGATGATTACTTTTCCTTAGGCTACCCACATAACTGTAAAATTCTTTTAGACTATTTCCTTTCGGCTAGGTCTAATTCTGCCTTTACGTTTCCTTTCTAATACTTAACTTACATTTCTTTACTGCAAGTTTATACTTTGACAACCTGCTAGGAGCGGGTTTTAACTTATACCTCTTGTACGCCTTGTTTTTTTTGTTTTACGTATTTGTCATCCATTTAGGTACCCTTCCCTTCCTATTATATTTTGTTGTTAATGGGACAAACCTCTGTATACATGTCTGAAGCACTTCATTTATAAATTCCCAGGACTGCAGTAGAGATTTATCATTTAACACATTCCATCTATGTGTTCCTAAGATTTGTCTTATCTTAGCATAATCTGCCTTGTTGTAATTCCTTATAACTGTTTTCCCCTGGATACTATGGGACGTCTCTATTAAATCTGCCCTGACCATATTATGGTCACTACTACCCAATGGTTCGATTACTTCCACATTCCTTACTCCTCCCTCAATATTACACAGAATCAAGTCCAGAAGACTCTGGCCTCTAGTGTTTTCAAATGCCATCTGTTTAAGGCAGTTTATCTGACATATCTCCAAAAATATTTCCTCCAATATCACCTCCACCTCCAATGACTCCCACAGTATCCGGGGGAAATTAAAATCTCCCATGATAATGGTATTACTCATTATCATCCCACTATCCAGTAAGTCAAGAAATGCATCATTTTCTTGCTCAGTCAGGTTAGGCGACCTATAACAAATCCCCAATCTTATATTTCTGTTACCTGTCCAGACAGAAAACCATAGTCGTTCTACCTGATTCCACACAGAATTATCAGGATCCACAAGTTTTGCTTTTAGGTGCGAGGAAATGTATACTCCTACCCCACCCCCCAATTTTCCCACCCTAGGTTTATGAAAGAAATTATAACCCTCGATCTCCTCTATCCAATCATCCTCTCTCAGCCAGGTTTCTGTCAACCCACAGATGTCTGTATCATCTCTCTTAAGAGTGTGCCTAAGTTTGTCTATCTTTTGTTTCACACTCCCTGCATTAACAAGCAACATCTTTATTCCTTTTATCTTTGTTATCCTATCATACACTTGCTCTGTTTCCCCTATACTTGCCTCCCCTATAGCTAGTTTAAATGTTGGTCCACATATTTCCTAAATGATAGCCCCAGGACCTTTGATCCACTCCTACTTGGATGTCTTCCATCCTGGGCAGAATAATGTGTGTGTAGGTCAAAATCTTCCCATATATTTATACAGTTTATGCCATTCATAGTACACCATCTTCTCATCTAATTGTTAACCCTTTTTATTTTCTGATTTATCCTGAAACCTGCCTTAGGAACTGGTAATATTTCTGAGAAAACCACTTTTGCATTTATTCTCTGCACCGTGTTTTCAATACTTATTTAACTGTAGGTATATTTGATCCTCCCTAGTTCTATACAGGTCGTTCGTTCCCGAATGTATTATGATTAATGGAGTGTCCGTACTTTTTTTTTAACCATTTTGGGGATTATAGTGTTTATATCTGCTACGGTGGCACCTGGCAGATGTGACCTTATTACTTTATCTTTTAACCCTTTTGTTGTGTAGGCATCAGTATAACTGACAATGGAGTCACCAATAATGTGCATCCTCTCCTCCTTTATATTATCCTCAGTTTCCATCCTTATATCCTGAACATTCTGTATAATGTTATTGTCACTTATTCCCTTTTCCCTTGACCCATCCTGATTTTCCTCTATTGCATCCTGATTAATGCTAGATTCTGTCAGTTTTTCTTGGATTTGCCCCTCCCTGCCTCTGCTAACTCAGTATCACCCTGCATTGTTGCTTGTTCAGTCATCATTTGGACTCCTTGGGGAAACACCTTGCTCTGATAATGAATCAAAACTATTTTGTAACGATAACTGAAATGGCATTTCTCTCTTCCCTTTTTTTTTTTTATTCTTGTGTTTGTCTGTATTTCCCACTTAGACTCTGTTTCCACCCTACTTCTATTTCATCTTTGTTCACATCTGTTAAGTTCCCCCTCCTGTGTGCATTCCTTCCTGATTTCTTGTGTTTGATAACATTTCACCTGCAATTCCAACCCAATTATTTTTGTTTTTAGTTCTTTAATTTCGCTACACTGCTAAGTATACTCTGGTAGGCCAACTTTTTCACCAACACTAAATGTATTACAATCTTTACACCTCACCTCATCTCAAGGCTACAATCCTATTCTCTATTTCTTGTGGTGTTTTCAGTTTTGTACACCTACCATCAGTCTTTCTGAACCTATCCTCAGAAAACTCCTCTCCTTTTTTTCTGGTTTGCTGTAATCTTTCAGCCAAACAATCCTTAGTCCCTCAACCCCAAATGCCCCCGCGTAAACACGCGCCGAGATGCACGTTTCTTGGCGTGCTTGAGCTCACAACACTCGCTCTAGCATTGCAATATATGTGCCACGACCTGGAAGTGTAGACAAGGGTCGCAGTCACACACAGCAGTGATTACCCATCCAAAGGACTTAGGTGTAGCCTGGGTGCATTTCTAACACTGCTATTCAGCTGCTAAGCCCACATAAGTGCCCCAAATAAAATTCTGCAGTGTTTCCCTGGGTCTGTAGTTCGTCCTTATCCACCCTGAACTACAGGTATTAGGAGTGCTTCCTGCCACAGACCTTAGTTAGCTCCTGCAATAACTAGCAGTTAAAATAATCAGACAGCGCTCAGCATACACTACGACTGCCTCCCCGTCTCTCGGCTTTTGGCCGATGCACAGGTTCAAAAGCAGTCAAAGGCTTCTGCCGATGCTTGCTCTAGACCCAGAGAGGAAGCGGTTGCATACCTTTTTCAGGGATGAGTGACCCTAAGCCACTAGTCATTCCTCCCTTTCAGGACCTCACAAGGCTAGATTGAGAACATGCAGCATCTTTTTTTTGCTGCTCCCAAAAAAGCTAACAGGCTCTATAAGGCTACCAAGGTTGAGCCCTTTTTTGGCTGAAAACCCGAGGACAGATTCTATGGTTATCACAGCAGCTCATGGTAGAACCAAGCAGCCAAAGCATACGAGTTCCCAACCACCCGATAAGGAGTCAAAGAAGCTCGACCATTTCGGCAGAAGGGTTTATGCCTCCTCCACCTGCTCCATCAGGTCATTGAACTTCTTGGCCCACATGGTGCAGCATCAGAAATCCCTCTGGAAAAAGGCTATTGACCTGGCACAAAAGCAGCTGGATAACCCCTCTCATACAGATCATCTGGATGTGCTGCCATCGGGCCTTGATGTACGGATGCACGTCCTTGGGGCTTCCTACGACTAGGCAGACGCTGTAGCCAGGGCAGCTGCTACCCGGGTTTGTCTAAGACACCATGCCTGGCTCAGAGTTTCTGGGTTCAGGCAGGACCTACAAGACTCCATCCTAGATGCCCCATTTCATGGGACTGTCCTCTTTGGTGAAGAAGTGCAAAAAAATAATTACCGAACTTCAGGACTCTGGCAAAGCAGTCCAGTTGGTACACCATGTGTATAAGTTGGAGCCCCCAGCAACAGAGTCATGCAAGCCCTTTCATCGCCAGGGCCAACAGCAACAAAAGAATCCGCACCCCTGAGGTTCCTTCAGGAAGAATCATAGTTGCATCCCACTGACTGCGAGGCAGGAAATTGTCCAGAAGATGATACTCCCCATCTTTGATTACTGTGACGTAGTCTATGGTGCTACTCCCAATCTTCCCTGACCAAGTTGGACACTCTGTTTAACTCCTTGTGCCGCTTTGCGATCGACTCCCCTTCCTGCTCCCACTACTGTGAACTCTATCTCTCTCTAACCTTCCTTCCACTATCTCATAGGCATGTCTCTCACTGTGCCAAACTAACCTCCAAATTCTGGTTGAGAGGGCTCCCCTCCTATCTCTCATCCTCACTCTGCACTCCACCTCCCCCTACCCACTCTCTGATCAAATGACGCCCGCACCTTAACGGTCCCTTGCTGCTCCAACCTCATCAGTCAGACTGATTTCACCCATCATTTCCCTAAAATCTGAAATTCCCTCCCCCCTGAAATATGACACTCCTCCTCCAACTACTCCCTTACCTCTGCCCTACACAATTACCTTTCCTCAGCTGTTCCTGCTTTAACCCACCTTAATTCCTATCCCCAGTTTCTTCCTTCCTACCATGACCCCCAAGTAGGGTTCTCAACATCCTCAAGGGAAATCAGGAAATTGCTACCCCTTCTCCTCATATTCAGTTCTTGCCTTCCCCCTCTCTTCTCCAGCTGCCCTTCTGAGCCACCAGTGTGCACAACCTAGCACCATCCTTTTTACTACAACAGTACTTGCATACTACCTTGAGCCTGCTCCTGGTACACTCATGCACTATAAATGGTTCTATCGCATTATTACTGTTTTGTAAGTTTATATGTTCTTTTGTGTGATTTTGGACATGTATTGTAATTTAACCAATATTCCACTACTGTTTATTGTACAATACTTTGTGTTCCAACTGTTGCACAATCTTACAATGTTGTTTTGTTTGTACTACCCACATACTATTGTAACTGATCATCATTCACAACCCTATGTAACTCCTCCCCCCCAGGTCGCACCTTGAGACGAGCAACTTGTTATTCAGTGTGCCCTCCTAGTGAAACATTTCAATAAATAATAAGAGGCTCCCTCTCATCAGCCAGGAGTCGGTGGCGCCAGACGCTCCAAGTCTGCGCAACCCCCCCCCACCCTGGGCCCCCTCACATGATGCCCTGTCATTTCCCCCTCCTTCACCAGAAGAGATGGGGGAAGACAGTAAGAGGTTGCTTCTCCCTCCACCCAGAAGGATGGACTGCATTAACCTCAGACCAGTGGGTGAGGGATGTTATTGCAAAGGGTTACATACTGGAGTTCGCAGAAATTCCACCAGACAGACCTCCAGCCCCTTCTTGACCCCACCCTACCCACATCCCTCTTATCGCACAAGAAAATGTCATTGCTAGAAAAGAGGGCATGGGGCCTGTCCCCCTTCACCAACAAGGAATCGGATATTCTTCCCACTTCTTCCTGGTTCGGAAGAAGACCGGGGACCTAAGGCCCATTCTACATTTGAGTTTCTTGAACCAGTACATTGCCTACAAAAAATTCTGAATGGTTACGCTGCTGGGTCTGATTCTCCTATTTCACAAGTGGGAATGGCTTTGCTCTCTGAACACGCAAGATGCATACTTGCACATCCTGGTGTTTCCAGCTCACAAAAGGTACCTGAGATTCACCTTTCATGGAATCACTACCAGTTCTGGGCTTTGCCTTTCGATCTCTCCTCGGCCCTGAGAGTGTTCACCAAATGCCTAGCAGTAGTGGCGGCAGCCTTATGCAGGCACGGTTATTTCATCTACCTCTACCTACATGATTGGCTTCTAACTGCTCCCACGAAGGAACAGCTGATCCACACCCACTTGGACACTTTCCAGCTGTTTGCATGTCTGGGGATTACAATCCATCTTCCAGATTCCTACCCCTGGCCATTCCAGCGCCTTCAGTACATTGGAGCAGTCAAAGGCTTCTGCCAACGCTCGCTCTAGACCCAGAGAGGAAACGGTTATATACTTTTTTAGGGATGAGTGGCCCTAAGCCACTAGTCATCCCTCCCTTCGTTCCCCCTTTTCAGGACCTCACAAGGCTAGCTTGAGAACATCCAGCATCTTTCTTTGCTGTCCCTAAAAATGCTAACAGGCTCTATATGCCTCCCAAGGCCGAGCCCTTTTTGGCTGAAAACCCGAGGGCAGATTCTATGGTTCTCACAGCAGCTCATGGCAGAACCAAACAGCCAAAGCATGTGAGTTCCCAGCCACCCAATAAGGAGTCAAAGAAACTCGATGATTTAGGCAGAAGGGTTTATGCCTCCTCTACCTGCTCCATCAGGTCATTGAACTTCTTGGCCCACATGGTGCAGTATCAGAAATCCCTCTTGAAAAAGGCTATCGACCTGGCACAAAAGCAGCCGGATAACCCCTCTCATACAGATCATCCGGATGTGCTGCAATTAGGCCTTGACGTAGGGATGCACGTCCTTGAGGCTTCCTACGACTCAGCAGACACTACAGCCAGGGCAGCTGCTACCAGGGTTTGTCTAAGACACCATGCCTGGCTCAGAGTTTCTGGGTTCAGGCAGGACCTACAAGACTTCATCCTAGATGCCCCATTTCATGGGGCTGTCCTCTTTGGTGAAGAAGTGCAAAAAATAATTACCGAACTTCAGGACTCTGGCAAAGCAGTCCAGTTGGTACACCATGTGTATAGGTTGTTCGCTCCCAAATCCTTGGGGAAACCAATAATGAAGCAGGCTATGACCAAATGGTTGTCCAACTGCATTACTTTCATATATGAAAAGTATGACAAAACCTTGCCGGGAATGGTAAGGGGGCATTCCACTAGGGGCCTGGTTGCTTCTTTTGCAGCCCTCAGAAATGTCTCCACAGCAGACGTGTGTGGCAGCCACGTGGAACTCGATGCACACTTTCATCACACGCTACTCCTTTGATGTTGCTTCCAGAAGAAGAGCAGGATTTGGCCTCGCTGTGCTCAAAGGCCGCCTTTCCTGAAAAAATTGTTGTCATTCAGTTTAGAGACATTATTGGTCTCGCTTTCCAAATTAATAAATCCTTCCTTCCTTGGTTTTCATGAGGGGACACTGCTTGTTGTAGCCTGCTGCAGGAGCTCTTACTCGAAATAATATAGTACAGTTATGTAACAACTTACCATAACAGTAGATCTTGTAGGTGAGCTCCTGCTGCAGGCGGTATTTTCCCTCCCTCCCTCCTTCCCCTTTTAAGTTTTCACTTTTGGGAATTTGCTTCAGCACCTGCCTCAGAGCTGTCCTGCTAAGCAACCTTTGGGTCTCCAGTGGGTGAACTGAGGTGGTGGTGGAGACCGCCCCCTTTACACAGCTGGTGATGGTGGGCGGGCCGACGTAAGGGGCGGACCCTAGCTGGGTACTGCTGGCTAGAAGTTTTCCGTGGAGTCCTAGTTCCTGACAGCATAGTTCTTATGGTGTAGCCTGCTGCTGGAGCTCATCTTGAAGATCTACTGTTACAGTAAGTTTTATTTTATTTTTTTATTTTATTGAAATTTCGTAATTACAAACCTTTGAGTCGAAGACTCCTTTGCAAAGGTTCCACGCCAGTACAAACAGAACATCACTTAGAAACAAATTCTACATAGCTTTCTAGTCAAACTTTACATTAAGACAAATATTACAAGGTTACTCCATACAGAATATTTAACTTGCTGGGTTAGTTTCTCTAAGTTTCTCTTAGGGTTATATGGGGACCCTGGGTCATTGCGGTGAATTGGGGTTGGTTGCCAAATTCAGAAGGTAGCAAACTAGCTGAGAGATGGAGCTTTAGGTACCAAGTGCTATATTGGCTTTGTTTGGAGTTGAGGGAGACGTGAGTTTTCTGTCTCCAACCTAGTATGGGACGACAGGTTGTAGCAGCCACAAGTCTCTGAGTCTAGGAGAAATCACTTGATGCCTTTTCTAAATAGGCTAAGGCTGGGGGCCTGGGAGCTGGAGGAAGGAATTTGATTTATCTAGAGTGGAGCTCAATACCTGAAATACCTTTGCCCTAGTGAGGTCCTACAGTGGGGGATCAGGAGTGTGGTGTTAGCCGGGTGCCTAGGGGTGCTTCTGTGAGGGGTTGGGTCGATGAGGGGGTGAAGGCCCAAAGGTGCAAGTTTCATCAGGATCTTTTTTGCTTGGAGGCAGGTGTGGTACATTAGTCTACCTTCAAAGGTCAACCAGTCAGCTTGATTGTAGCGTTCGCATGTATGTGTTAATCTGTCACTGTTAGTGACAAATCGGCAGGCTTTGTTGAGGACTAGTTTGATACTGTTTAGGGCTGTGTTATCATCCATGCCATAAAATGTAATCCCATAGTTGATCACAGATAGGACTGAGCAGGTTACAGCCAGTCTTAGTGCCTTGGGGGGGGGGGGCAGTGTTTGTGCCTATATAGGATCCCTAGCCGAGTGTTGGTAGAGGTGGAGAGGTGTTTAATATGTTGATGGTAGGTGAAGGATGTGTCCAGAGTAATGCCCAGATACTTAAAATTGGTGACCTGTTCAGTTTGGATGCCCTGTGGTTTAGAGATAGATAGCAGGACATTACTGTTGGGGTTTTGGCGGTGAGCAAAGATCATAGATTTTGTCTTGTTGTAATTAAGTAATAACCTGTGATCATTGAACCAGGTTTCTATTTCTCTAAAGCAGCTTTTCAGGGTGTTTTGAAGAGAGATTGGGTTGGAGGGATTCCAGTATACTATGGCATCATCTGCATAGAGTAGCAGTTTACCACTACAGGCCTGAGGGAAGGAGTTTAGAAAGAGAGTGAATAGTAGGGGGCCTAAGATTGACCCTTGGGGGACACCTGAGTGAACAGGTAGCTTAGCAGAGAGGGTGGTGTTGATTTGACTTGAGTCTGATCAGTGAGATAGTTTTCAAACCAGGAGATTGCTTCCGTGGCGAGATGGAGGGAGGGGAGAGAGAGGATAAGAAGAGCGTGACTGATGGTGTCAAACGCTTTGGTCAGATCAACAAAGATTGCTCCTGCTAGTGACCTCTGTTCCAACACTTCATGTTTGTAAGAGGTGAATTTGAGGAGGGCCGTGGTAGTGCTGTGCCCTGTTCTAAACCCATGCTGTTCATGGGCACAGCAGATTGTATTTGTTCAGGTATTCGGTGAGCTGGTCAGACACCATTTTTTCAAGCGCTTTAGAGGGGGGAAGGGAAGGATTGTGATGGGTCTATAGTTACCAGGGTCAGTTGGATCACCCTTTTTTAGGATGGGGTGATGATTCCCATTTTCCAGAGCACAGGAAATTGACCACGGCTCAGTGAGCAGTGTAGTATTTTGGTGAGGTAAGGCAGGATCTCGTTGAGTGAAAGTCTGAGAATTTTAAGGTCTAGGGAGTTGTGCAGGACTTTGGTTAGGTATTGTTTAGCCACATTGCAGGAGATGATTCATAGCCAGAAGGGAGGGAGTGTATTAACTGGGATGGCGCTAGAGTGCCTTTTGGGATAGGGTCGAAGAAGTTTTGGAGGAGGATGTGGCTAAGATTGGAGAAGGAATTGTTCAGGACATTAGCCATGGTGTTAGGGTCCTGGGAGAGGGTATCATGATTAAGAATCTGTGAGGGGGTAGGGGAAGTGGCTTTCCCACAGAGTTCCTTTACTTTGTTCCAAAATGTATTCCCGGTGCCCCATGAGGAGGTGAGCGCTTGCTTAAAGTAGGTAGACTTAGCTTGTCGAATAGCCCAGGTGCACTTGTTTCTTGGCTCTCTGTAGAGCTGCCGGTCAATGGGAAGTTGGGAGTTCAGTGCCCTGTGCCAGAGGTCATCTCTGTGATGCATCAGTTTTAGTAGAGTGTGCGAGATCCACAGAATATCCCTGTTTTTTATAACCTGTTTAGTGAGAAGGGCAGATATGTCGCAGGTGGTGTTAAAAAGTTAATGAAGGAGGTGAGGGCAGCGTCTACAGATGTGGCAGTGTGAACAGGTGCCCAGTCACAGGAGGAGAGATAAAGTTTGAGTCTTGAGAGGGACCCTTTTTTGAGGTGCCTATGGGTGGATATTTTAGGTTGGCTGGGGGTGATTTTATTTGACCAGCAGCAGGAGACAGGAGAGTGGTCACTTAGGACGTCAGGGAGTACTTGAACTTTGGTGAGGTGGGTGGGTTGATTCATAAGGATGAGGTCAATAAGGGTGAAAGTCCCTGATCTGTGACCTTCCCTGTTAGGAGAATGAACAACCTGGACTAGGTCATAGGCTCATACTGCATCTTTAAACGTGGCAGATGCAGAGGATAACCAGTTCACATTAAAATCACCCATAATAATCAGTTCGCTCCTTGGGGGGAGGTGGGTGATGCTAGCCAGTATAGATTCAAAGGCTTGTTTCTAGTTAGAGGGTGGGATGTAGACTGCCATAATGTACATTGGTTTTCCCTGGGCGCCTGTGGTGGCTTTGATTGTGATGGCTTGGGCACCATGAGCCGGCGTGGGCAGGGGGACAGATAGGGTCTGTAGAGAGGTTCTTGCATGTATGGCGCATCCACCTCCTCTTTTGCCTGTCCTATCTGCTCTGAAAATAGAGTAGTCATTGAGAGACAATGGCATCTGGGATTTTGTTGGAGAGCCAGGTCTCGGATAATGCCAGTATGTCAGGGGATTGTCAGGCGATCCAAACCTGAAGCTGAGTGAATTTTCTAGGTAGGCTGCAGATATTAAGGGAGGCCAGAATTAGGCCACCGTGCCCGCGCCCCTTGGCAACACTAGTCACTAGTGGGCCAGGATTAGGGTGCACGTTTCCTGAGATTAGAAGGAGGAGGAGGATAGCTTGCCGGAGAGTGGCTTTCTGGATCAGTTTAGAGTTAAAGGTACAGAAATGTGGGTTAGTTGGGGAGTTGGTGCGCACAACTGGTGTGGCAATGGTGCAGACTATTTGGGCTAGTTGGGCTGGGGCTAGGGGGGATAAGGGCTATTTAGTGATTGTTTGCTTGTGCAAGGTGGAGCTCGCATCACTAAGGACCTGTGTAAGGTGCAGCTAGTGCTGAAGGTAAAGTTGGTGCTGAGTAGAACAAGGGTGTGTGTTGTTAGGCAGCATGACGAGGTTGTGTTGCTGCTGGGGTGTGCAGTTAGACAGATGCAGTGGTCCCTGGAGAGGGATCTGTCCTCTAGGATAGAGGGGCAGGAATGAGGGAAAAAAGAGTTACTATTAAGATGAGGATGGGATGGTTTAGGGCCCAAGAGATGCAAGACATGTTGCTAGTTGGTGGAAATGACAATAGAAGGAAATGAGAGCGAGTCCTCTAGCGTTGACCTAATATAAGCTGCAGATGGCAAACTGGGCTGATTTGGTTTAGGACAATCATGTTATCATCAGTATAAAGCCAAACATCGATCATGTGATCATCAGTATAAAGCCCAATGTCGACCAAGGGTGGTGGGGATCGACTTGAGCGGCAACACTGGTGCAGCAGCTGTGGATCTGGTGGGCTCCGTGCATACCTGATGTGCGGTCATAGCGAGGTGGCTTTTGGTGTGAGGGAGGGTTACAATTTGGACCCTCGCGACCTCCCTTCTGTGCTTGCCTTGGGTTCAATGTTGGGGGAGGGCTGCAGGAGAGACCCTCATGACCGCCAGGTAGGTGGCCCCAGCTGTGGACAAGGAAACAGGGAGACAGGGATCGTTATTTATGGCTGCAAGCTAAGGGGACGGAACAACAACAGGAATTCGTTACAAGTCGCATTCTTATGTCACTGTACTTTTTTTTTGACATCATAAATTTTTATTGTTTTTGTTTTACATAAAGAGACACTGAAATAACATCAAAAACCTCATATGGTATCAAGCAAGATTACAAACATAATGTTCTATTAGATACAATAAAGGTTCATGGTTAATCAATGTAATATTAAATTATACCTAAAAGAAAAACACACCTAGAATTTCATAAAGCTTTAAACATATAAGAAGATCATACAGTAGAAATCAAAAGAAAAGGGAATAGTAGTAGTAACTCAAGGAGTACTGAAATTTATGACTGACTATAACTATAATTATACCCCCCTGAAGAGGGGCCTTAACTTATTTGAGCTAAAAAGGGGGTCCATATTTTATTAAACAAATCAAGTTTGTCCACAATACTGTAACTGTGTTCATTGTTAGCTAGGACTGTCATGTTACTATACCAATCCTTTAGAAGTGGAATGCTTTGAAATTTCCAGTTTATCAACAGAAGTCTCTTTAAAGAAGCCAAACAGATCCATGTACGCCCCATGCGTGTCTAAGTTCCAGTTGCAATTATCTGGGAAGTGACCTAATAGATACAGTTCTGGAGAAAATGCAAAAGAAGATTGAATTACACTACTGCTTATTTCTTGTGTGGCCAACCATATATCCCTAATAGCCGAACATTCTCATAAAATATGAACCAATCCAGCATCTGATTGATTATAATGCCAGCATTTAGAGTTGGATGCCAGACACAGTTTGTGCATTTTGAGTGGTGAATAATAAAATCCATGCAGTATCTTAAATTGAATTAGCCTACCTTGAAGTTCTTTATAGCTCTAACAGATTTGTTTCCAAATATTTCCCCAGTCTTCCAGACTGATGGATATGTGTAATTCACCTTCCAAGAACTCTCTTGCTCTACTGGTGGAATTTAGAGAAAATGCAGTAGATGTCAAGAGTATGTAGAAAAAGCCAGCATTCCACTTGATAGCACCCAGCCGAACTAATTGATTCCATTCTATGTTCTTTTCCCATAAATAATCATGTGTTGGACATAATTTATTAAGTATTTCCTTTAGTTGTAAGTACTGTTAGAAATGCAATTTATTAATTCCAAACTAAGCCTGAATCTCTGCAAAGGAAAGGAGTATGCCAGTTCCCTCATTTATGATATCTCTTACCCTAATAATGCCTGCTTTTCTCCATCTGTTGTCATTCAGTGTTTTTTTATTATAGGCTAACAGGGGATTAGACCACAGGGGCATAAAGTCTAGCGTTTTTTTATCTTGATTGATAATATTATTAATCTTCTTCAGTGAGTGTATGGGAAACAGCAGACAAGGATTATCTTTCCATCTACTTGGTTTAGTTAACAAAAGATGGTCTACAAGAACATTAGAACTTGACAGAGATTATTCCATTTGAAGCCATAAAGGTGCATCTACTCCTTGTACTGAAATGTTAGCCAGATGTGGAAGCATTTGCTTCAGCACAAAAGCCAACCGGTACATTTCCCACCATGGTAAAGCTACCCCCCCCCCCCCATTTCTTTGGGGGCTTCCAACTTATTAATACCCAACCTGGGTGGGGATCTATTCCAAAGAAATTCTCGAATATTTCTATCAAGGCCTTTAAAAAAATGTTTACCAAGAAACATTGGGATGTTTTGAAAGAAATAAAATATTTTTGAAGCTAAAATCATTTTAATTGCATTAATTTTTCACCCATAGAGATAAGTTTAGTTTGGACCATCTGGCCAAATCCACAACTAATAATTCCTTCAAAAAAGGAGTATAGTTTAATTCTATAATAGTATTCAAGTGAGTGGAAACATTGAGTCCTAAGTGTATTATGGAGTTTCTGAACCATTTAGGATCCAATATCTTTCCTAATTCTGTTTTAATAACGGGTGAAAGATGTCTATATAATACTTGTGTTTTAGCCCAATTAATTACCAAACTTGAAATTTCAGCAAATTCTTCTAATAGTTCACGCAGAGCTATCCAGGAGTTTACAGGTCTTGTCACAGTCAGTAGTAAATCATCCGCAAAAGCCAGGGATTTATGATCCACACTTCCTAGTTTAATACCTGATATACATTGATATTTACTGATAGCCTGAATAAGAGGTTTTAAAGCTAGTATAAACAAAAAAGGGGATAAAGGACCCCTTGTCGTGACCCACAATGTAGGTTGAAGGAGCGTGAAAGTAATCCATTAGTAATAACTTGGGCAGAAGGATTTTTGTAGAGCATGGAAATCCATAATAATTTCTTTCCAAATCCAAATATATCTAAAGTCTTGTGTAAATAATCCCAATGAAGGACATCAAACGCTTTAAATATATGTAATAATATTGCTACATGAGGTTCTTTATTCTGGTTTGCCAACCACAATAAGTTAAAGAGCCTTCGCATGTTATCTGATCCAGATCTACCGTGCACAAAGTCTACCTGCTCTTTGCCTATCAATTTGGTAATTATATTCTGAACCCTTTTAGCTAAAATTTTCTTCAGTATTGTATAGTCAGAATTTAGCAAGGGAATGGGTCTATAACTGGAGCACTCAAGCAAATTCTTTCCTTTCTTTGGAATAAGTGTTATAAATGCTTCTTGCATAGAATTAGTGAGCACTCCATTTTCATACAGACCTGAAAATATAGAATGAAATATGGGAGCTAAAGTGTTACATAATTTTTTATAATACTCTCCTGGTAGGCCATCTGGCCCTGGAGTTTTACCAGAAGGAAGCGAGTTAATAGCCCATTCCACTTCTTGTTGAATAGTATTTCTCTCCAACTCTAATTTGTCCTGATGAGAGAGGGAGGGCAGGCCTAGCTTAGCAAAACAAATTTTGAATTTTCCAAAGTCATTTTTCTGAGAGTAAGTATAAATGTCTTTAAAAAAGAAAGAAATTCTTTGTTAATGTCCTTATTACTAGTCACTACCAACCCAGCTTTAGTTTGGATACCTGGTATTACATTTTGCTGCTGCATTTTGTAAGCCTTGCTGCCAACAATTTTCCCTGCTTCCCAGTAAGTCTGTTAAGTCCTAAATAATGCTTATTCTGCCTTTGCCAAGTATATGAAATTGATATCAAATTTAATACAAGCTATTCTTTGCAGCAAATCACCTGTGGGAGTTTTCTTTGGAAAGAGTTTCCAATTGCTTAAGTACATTTTCTTTATCACTAAGTTCTTTTTACGTCTCCTTATGTTTTTGTGAAGCATATGCAATGATTTGTCCACTAATGACTGCTTTAAACGCTTCCCATAAGATAGTCCCTGAAACAGTCATCACTGATTGCAAAGTAATCCTTTGTCCTAATTTCTAGCATTTCCAAGGATTTCTTGTCTTTTGAGTAAGTATTCATTCTCCATCTGTGTGTTTTGTCACCCCATTGTCCCAATCAATAACCACACTAGTCAGAGCATGATCTGAAATAGATATATTATCTATCTCAGCCTCAAAAATAGCATTCATTAGCTTATTTGGTAGGAAAAAATCATCTATTCTACTGTAAGACTGGTGATGCAAAGAGAACAAAGTATAGTCTCTGCCTTTGGGATGAACTAGCCTCCAGCTGTCTGATAAAGAAAGGTCCAGCACTATTTTCCTAAGAGGGATTCTGGCTTTGGTTTCTAACTGCACCGTTTTATTTGAAGATCTGTCTAATACAGGATTCATGACCAAATTGAAATCCACCCCAAAGAATAAACTCATAGTCCAGGAACTGGGAAAGTTCAATGTGCAATTGGTTGAAGAAAGCTTCCTGACCACAATTCGGGGCATATACATTACATAAAGCTATTTTTTTCCCCATCTAGTGTACCTGTTAAAATTTGGAAACACCCATTCTAGTCAGATATATGAGAGTGCTTAGAAAAGTTCACCCCTTTTCATATCAGAATAGAAGTGTCACATTGTTTGGTATAAAGGCAACTATGCTCCTCTTGTCCCACCCAGCGTCTTCTAAGTTTCACTGCTTCCTCTTGAGTCCAATGTGTTTCCTGAATAAGGGCTATATCTGCTTCACTCTTATTCAAATATGTTAAAACTTTATTCCTCTTAATCAGATTACCTAAACCTTTTACATTCCAAGAGACTAACTTGTAATTAACCATGATTGAAAAATGTTCAGCTAAGTGCCCACCTGTTAGTGTCAAGTGAATAAGTAATATAAAACGAAATTACTAGAGTGGTGGCAACAGATACCCTACAGATTATACTCTGAGTTACTATCAACAGTATTGTATGATTACTTAACAACTAGCTTAAACACTCAAACAACTATTACAATTAACTATTACTAAATAGAGAAAAAATTAAAAGTAGATGTGATAATCAAAATGCTTATCACAAAACTAACAACTACATCAAAGCGTTAAGGATAAACTTTACAAGGCTAAACTAAGTACGACGATATATACTTGGCCTGTTATATGCGAGACTGACTGTCCAATGCTGAGAGGCATTTAAACCTAGATAGTCCGATGTTGAGAACTATGTACTTCTGTCCACTTTAACAATAAGTGAACAATGAAATACAAAAATCTTACTTGTAAAAGATGGTGAAGAAATATATCCATTAAGTGTCAAGTTTTACAGGTTATGATCCATATTTATGAATTCAGTAATCAAATAAACTAGATGAGTCTATACAATAATATAATGATATTTCATATAAATAAAATGAAAACAGAACATGTAAATGAAACCATGTGGTGTTCCTCATTAATTACTGTAAAGATATCTTTCAAATTTCAATAGTAAATGAATTAACCAATAAGTTACTTCCTGGACTGCAACTGCAAGTAGTAACAACATCAAAGAGAAAAGGAAAAATAAAAGTAGGAAAGGCATAAGTAGCACAAAACCATAAGCCCACACCATCTCCCCATAACTTAGCCTAATGTATCGCACATCTGTTTAAAGATTAATACATCAGCCCATTGCGTCTGAACCATTGCACCCATGAGATCTGCCAAAATGAGACCCAGTTACCTGATTCCTTCTGACACTTTCTCCATTAGTACTTCAGAACTCAGCCAAGAATTATCCACCATCATGAAAGTTTGAAACCAGCAGATCATGTATCATCCTGTAATCGGCTAACACACCCAGTTCATGATGTGATAATCTGTTAGAGGAAGTGTCGGCTACCTCACCATCCCCCTCCCCCCAACCTTTCATCTTGTTCTTGTTATCTAGGTGCAATCGTTAGCTTCCTTAAATATTTCTTAGATGACAATCACACACTCTGCTGGACCTCTAAAGTCAGTTAAATCATCCAGCTACCTAGATGTGAATAACCTGACTCTGATTGAATGTTTAGTAGCAATCTGATTCATAGAGTGGGCAACCAAATACTACAGCCAAAATAATAAAGGGGACAGTAGAGAGCATAGATTCTGAATCTTCTTGTGTATTCCCATATTCCAAATCTCAGTTAAATATACTGTGTATACAAACACTAGATGCTGCAACCCAATTGTGACCACTGAACATTAAATATATATCTCACTTAATCCAAATTTACATTCATAACCACCCGCCTTCCACTCACCTGTTCATTTAACGGTATTCTATATAGAACCAATAAACATATTTTAGAGTTATGCAATTCAGTAAACAGATGAACCTCTCCTATAGAATAACATTTGTATCCTAGTGAGCAGAAAACAAAATCAACGAATTAAACAGAACATTTGCATTTGCTTAATAAAATGTGAAATTACCCAAAGGTAGCTAATAGTCAAGCCTACATGGCTAAGAAGATATTGCAGGGCAAGCGCTAACTCGTATGCTCCATAGAAAAGAGCAACAGTACCTTCAAACAACATGAAATCTTGCTGATATTCTGACAATTGCAGTGATTCCCAACCTTTGAACTGCCCTGGAGAAGAAAGAGTTAACTTTCTATGCAGGGCATAGAATGCTGAGCTCGAGCTTGGTTGAAATCTCTGTCTGGAGTGATTCCAACCTAAACCATCAGATTCTTTACTCTGCCTCACTGAACGGGTACTCCGGAGATTTCTCCTTTAGCTCAGTTTGAAAGTCTGACTTTGATTTGTCTGAGGCTGAGAACCTTGCTACACTGCAAAGAACAAACTATAACTCCATTTAGGAGCTGGAAACTTGGTAAGGCATAATATTGTAAAGCAGGGGAGCTACGCTTTCTACAGAGTTTCATTTTTTTTCCCTTATTGGCATTAAGCAGAGAATTGCAGGATTCCATTAAAAGTGTAGTAATTTTATAACCAGAGGGAGTGAGATACAACTGAATTTGCTTGATTGTTGGGGTTGAGACCTAGGATTTGGAAGGATATTTTTGCAGCATTTTAAAAGTGTCCTGCTGGCTGAGAAGTTAAGTTTTTATCCCTGGTTTCACTGAAAGATTTTGTGTATTGGAATCAGACATAGCAGACTGCCTACATTGAAAGGTCTGCTTATATCACAGGTATCACTAGTCAATCAGTTGGCTCTGGGTGGGGTTTCATCACTGCTGACTTAGGCATCCTTCACAGTTAGAAGCCAGTCAGTCTGACTTTGATTTGTCTGAAGCTGAGAACCTTGCTACACTGCAAAGAACAAACTATAACTCCATTTAGGAGCTGGAAACTTGGTAAGGCATAATATTGTAAAGCAGGGGAGCTATGCTTTCTACAAAGAGTTTCATTTTTTTTTCCTTATTGGCATTAAGCAGAGAATTGCAGGATTCCATTAAAAGTGTAGTAATTTTATAACTAGAGGGAGTGAGATGCAACTGAATTTGCTTGGTTGTTGGGGTTGAGACCTAGGATTTGGAAGGATATTTTTGCAACATTTTAAGTGTCCTGCTTGCTGAGAAGTTAAGTTTTTATCCCTGGTTTCACTGAAAGATTTTGTGTATTGGAATTAGACATAGCAGAGACTGCCTACATTGAAAGGCCTGCTTACATCACAGGTGTCACTAGTCAATCAATTGGCTTAATTCTTAAGATTTTCAGTGCAGGAAGAGTGTAAAGCACAGCTGACTTATTTTGGGGCTGACTGCTTTCAGAGCACAAACCACCAGGCTGTTTTGGGGCTGGGGAGGTTTACCTGTGTCTGACTTGGATGTCTGGATTTTTCTCTGTTTGATTAGCAGGGTATTTTCTCTGTCAAATTGTTGTGTAGGGCATCTTGCTGACAGGAAGGCACTCATCACAGCACTGGGTCAGAGCTTTTAGCTGATTGTTTTGTGAGGGCACAGTTTAGGCCCAACCCCTTCCCACCCCTGGAAATAGTTCCTTTATACCTGGGGTTCTGACATCATTTCCTCAAGAGTGCAAGGTGCATATCACTGTCATATCCTCTCTAGCACACTGCACTGACAATATAAGCATACACATTGTATAATATATATATTTCTACATAACAAACCAATCACACACACACAAAAAGAAAAAAGTAGATAAACATGTGGGGAGTAGTACAATGTAATGGCTGTGGGGCAGTAGTCTTCCGGGAGTCTTTCTGGAGGCTGAGATGCTGCCCTATTTGCAGACAACTCTCTGCCCTGAGGGAGGAAGTTGCCCGTCTTCAGGCCATGCTGGACAGTAGTAGGGGAACCTTCCCCCAGGCCACACTGGACGGTAGGAAGGGAACCTCCCCCATCCAGGGAGCACCAGAGCCACCACCACTACTACCTCAGAGGTTGTGAAGAAAGCACAGCAGTTGGACCACAGTGGGCTCAGGAAGGGTGATGATGGTGGAACAGAGGCACACCCAGTCAGTTCCACTCCACAATCCATACACCATTCTGGGGGAGCATAGCTCCCCTATGGATGCACCCGCAGAGGAGACTAAGGAGGCTGAGGACAGCTGTATCAAGGGAGGCCCACAGGAAGGAGACAGAGGACACCACAAGGAAAGGAAGCAGCTCCTGGTGGGGGACTCAATTATTAGGGGGATAGAACTAGGGGGAGCAGGGAAAACTGAAGTAAGGTGCCTGCCTGGTGCCATGGCTTGGAGGGACAGGAGCGCATCCTCAGGATCACGAGAACAGCTGCACGGGAGTCTGAGCTGGACGTCATTGTCCACCTAGGGACAAATGACTTGGCTCATCATGAGATTAGAGCAGTGCAGAAGGACTTTGTAGAATTGGGGAGGGGCCTAAGACAAGTAGCACACACAGTATCCCTCTCAGCGGTGCTGCCTGTCAATGGCATGAGTGAGGCGAGGGTACTTTGCACCATGCAGTTGAATGAATG
Organism: Neoceratodus forsteri; assembly: GCA_016271365.2. NCBI lineage: Eukaryota > Metazoa > Chordata > Ceratodontiformes > Ceratodontidae > Neoceratodus > Neoceratodus forsteri. The sequence goes on from CM028131.1 coordinate 1,524,888,930, forward strand.
GTTGAAAAAATGGTGTGGAGCACAGGGTTTTGGCTTCATTGGGGACTGGGGTTCCACCTGAAGGACACCAGCCTATACTGGCAGGATGGTCTGCATCTGTCCAGGAAGAGAACAAGTCTTTTGAGCAATCGGTTTAAATGCTTCATTGGCAAGCTTTTAAACTAGTCAAGGGGGGAGGCACTGATAAGCAGCAGGAAAATCCCAGCCTCTCTCTACAAAACCGGGTACTAAATGAGAAAAAGACAGAGGTAGAAAGATCAGTGGGGGATGCTGCAACAGAAGGTAAAGCCATCAAAAAATGGAGAGCAATGAGTACCAATGCCCATAGTCTGAGTAACAAGCTTCCTGAATTAGTGGCCTTGATGGAGGAGGAACATCTGGATATCGTGGCAGTCACAGAAACATGGTACACACAAAACCATGACTGGGACATAAACATACCAGGATACACTATCCACAGGAGGGACAGGGAGGGTAAAAGAGGAGGAGGAGTAGCTCATTACATAAGGAAAGGAATCAAAGCAACAGAACAAAAAGGTAAACAGGGAGGAGAAGAAGCACTGTGGGTAAATTTGGAGACCGGCAATGGCACCACAATCCGCACAGGGGTTGTATACAGACCCCCTTCTCAGGGGGAGGAAATGGACAAGGAAATGATAGAAAGTATACTTAGAATGGCAGAAAAAGGGGAGATATTGCTGATGGGTGATCTGAATATGCCAGATGTTAACTGGAGTGCAGTTGCAGCAGCCACTTCTAAGAGTGGGGTTATTCTAGATGTCCTACAGGGGGCATGCCTTAGACAACTAGTATTGGAGCCCACTCGAAAGGGAGCAATTGTAGACCTGGTTCTCTCAAATGGAGATGAAGAGAGGATCACAGATGTAGAAGTGGGTAGCCATCTGGGAACTAGCGACCATCGAACAGTATGGTTCACAATAAACACAGCAATAGAGTCAAGCCATACAAAGACAAAGGTACTGGATTTTTAGGAGGGCTGACTTTGCCAAAATGGGTGAGTGCCTAAGGAATGCACTAGCAAATGGGCAGGAAGGAGGGGTGGAAGAACAATGGGGAATAATAAAAACTGCCATCACAGAGGTAACAAGCCTTTGTGTAAAGTAAAGCAAATAAACAAAGTGAAGCGAGGTAAGAAACCACTGTGGTTCTCAAAGGAAGTAGCAGGGAAGGTTCAAGAGAAAAAGAAAGCATTCAGGAAGTACAAGGAATCACAGAAGGAACAGGACAGAGAACTGTATCAGTTAAAGCAAAAGGAAGCTGGGAAGGCAGTCAGAACAGCAAAGGCCCAAACCGAGGAAAAGATAGCCAACTCAGTTAAGAAGGGGGATAAAACCTTTTATAGGTACATCAGGGAGCGAAGGAAGACCAAGGGAGGGCTAGTGAGGCTTAATAAAGGGGAGGGAGGCTGGGCAGAGGGTGACTGTGAAAAGGCAGAGATCCTAAACAAATATTTTTGCTATTTACAAAGGAAGATGGGGAGGTACCTAAAACAAACAGTAGAAACACTCTGGATACAGAAGTTGATACCAGCCAATTTACAGAAGAAAGGGTTCTGAAAGAACTCTTAAAACTGAAGGTGGACAAAGCAATGGGGCCTGATGGGATTCATTCCAGAATTCTAAAAGAACTAAGGGTAGAACTAGTGACACCACTGACTACCCTTTTAACAAATCATGGGAAGATGGGGTGATACCCGAGGACTGGAGGAGGGCAGATGTGATTCCCTTCACAAAAGTGGGAGCAAGGCAGAAGCAGGAAACTACAGACCTGTTAGTTTAACCTCAGTGATAGGGAAATGATGGAATCGCTCTGAAGGAAAGAATTGTCGAGTATCTAGAGGCCAGAGGGCACAGGACCCAAGGCAGCATGGATTCACAGCGGAAGGTCATGCCAGACAAATCTGATAGATTTCTTTGACTGGGTGACCAAAGTAGTTGATCAGGGAGGGCTGTGGACATGGCCTGCCTAGACTTTAGCAAGTCATTTGACACAGTCCCACAAAAAGATCAATACACAAGTTAGCCAGCCTGGGGTGGGTCCCAAGATGACAGCCTGGGTAAAAATTGGCTGGAGAATAGGACAGAGAGTAATAGTAAATGGAAGTCCACTCTGAAAAAGGGGTTAGTAGTGGGGTACTGCAGGGTTCTGGTATTCGGACGGTCCTCTTCAATGTCTTTATAAGCAACATTGCAGAGGGACTGGAAGGAAAGTATGTCTCTTTGCAGATGACACAAAGATCTGCAAACAGAGTTGATGCACAAGGGGTGGAAAGGATGAGAAGGACTTGGCAAGGTTAGAGGAATGGTCAAATGTATGGCAGGTTAGATTCAATGCTATGTGCAGGTAATGCACCTGGGAAACAAAACCCAGGGAAGAGTACACAATAGGGGTGAGATACTAACAAGAACAAAATGGAAAGGGACCTGGGGTGATCATATCAGATGACCTAAAGTTGGGCAAGCAATGTGAGAGGCCAGCGAGGAGGGCTGGGGGGATACTGGGATGCATAGGGAGAGGCATCACCAGTAGAAAACATGAAGTTATTATCCTCTGTACAGACAGCTGGTGAGACCCCATCTGGAGTACTGTGCAGTTCTGGAGACCCAATCTCCAACAGACATAGACAGGATGGAAGCTGTCCAGAGGAGGCAACTAAAATGGTGCAGGGTCTGCATCGAAGACATATGAAGAGAGACTTAAGGAGCTTAATATGTATAGCCTCGAGGAAAGGAGGGGAGGGGGACATGATGGAAACTTTCAAGTACCTCAAGGGAATCAACAAAGTCCAAGAGGTAGCATCTTTCAAAAAGAGGTGTGCAAGAACAAGGGGCACAATTTGAAGATAGAAGGGGCGGCTCAGAGGTAATTTAAGGAGTATTTTTCACAGAGAGGTTGTGGATGTATGGAGCGGCCTTCCAGAGGAGGTTGTGGAGTCAAAAACAGTGGTGGAATTCAAGCATGCATGGGACAGTCATAAGGCACCTCTAGGGGGTTGGGGTAGGAAGAAGTAGGCTGCTGGTTAACTAGGATCTGCAGCTTATCCATCAGGTAGGGAAATGGGCAGACTGGGTGGGCCAAGCGGTCCTTATCTGCCGTCAAATTCTATGTTGCTATGTTTCAGTTTTTGTTGGTTTTTAAACCAAAAAAGTATCCACATAGTCGGTTCAGTCTCTGTCTGTGGTGCCGTGAGTACTAGATAGGAATTGTTCTGTTTTTCTGTGTGGAACTTGTAAAAGTGGGGCTTGGTTCGGCTGAACCAGTCATCTGATGTGAAATTTGTGTGTTTTACTTAGTGTGTGGTTACCGGTTCTTATCGGTTCTAAAAAAAAGTGTTTTGAGACATTTTTTCGAAACATCCATGACACGGTTAGGAACCGATAAGGGAGTCTTGCCTGACGGTTGCCGAAAAAAGGGTAAGTTTGGTTAGGTTGGCCATGTCTGAGAAACCCAAGGAAAAAAACGGGCCCACTGGGATTCAACACTGCATTAGTGTGGGGAGGTCTTTGCTAAGCCGATCCCCACCACCTGTGTTTATTGTCTGGGGTTTGACCACCTCGATTCAGACTGCCAAATATGTAAAACTTTCTAAATCTACCCTTGAGAAGAGATTAGGTAGACTGAGGGAAAAGGAGGCAGAAGTCTGCTGACCTGGATAAGCCAGCCGGTTCGGTTTCGACCGAACCAGAAGGAGTGCCCTCTGACCTGGGCGATACTTCTCCGGGCAAAAGGAGAGCTGATTCCAAGGGATCGGTTCTGACAAAAAGAAAAGGCAAAGACAAATCGACCGATTCAGATCCAGAGGTTCATGTTCCGACAGCCAAAGAGATAGCCAGAGCGATTCAGATTGTGGAATCGCTCCGTCCAGTTCTGACTGATCCGGCTCCTTCTGGCTGGGGTTCGGTTCGGTTGGTTCCCCCGGTTCAAGATCATACCCTTGAAGATTTTTATGATCTGGAATTTGAAGAGGAAGGGGAATTTGAGGATGATTATGTAGGTGAGGGTCTGGATGTGCCTGTGGAACCGGACATCTCCCCAGATGGACTTTCAGATGTTTCCCCTCCTAGGCTTTCTGAGTCCCCTTCTCACTTTGTTTTACAGAAAGGTGGCTGAAACCCTCCAGCTTCCTATGGAGGAGGCTGTGGAAGATCAAGAGGAGCCTGACTGTGTAGAGATGATGGACATCCCAGAGTCCAGGAGACTGTCTATTCCCCTCCATAAATCTTTTGGGAAATGGACACAAAAAATTCTAAAGTCTCCTAACACTGTATCTCCTGTGGATAGAAGAATGGACAAGAGGTATACACTTTCAGGCTGACACGGAGTTCTTATATCAGCATTGCAGCCTGCACTACCCCAACATGGCTGCATGTTGGAGTAGTGCAGGCTGCTGCCTGTGATAAAGCAAATATTCCCTTGGCTTCACACCCCCCCCCCCCCAGACAAGGACTCCAGAAAGATTGATGCCATGGCAAAGAAGCAATACATGGCATCTTCTTTGTGACTCAGGCAGGCAAATTACATGGCCTATACAGCCAGGTACCAGAGGTCCAGGTGGGACACTGTACTGGCACTGGCTAAACAGGCCTCCTCCCAGCTAGCCAAGGAGCTGGAGGCGGTGGCTGCAGATGGGATTGCGGCATCTAAGGTTCAGTTTCATGCTGCTGTGGACTCTAATGATGTATCATCAAGAGTCATGGCTACATCTGTGGCTCTTTGGAGGATAACTTGGCTCAGATGTACTAGCCTCTCACAGGACACCCAGGCTAAGGCCATGGATTTTCCTGTAGTGTGTAATTCTCTGTTTGGGGAGCAGACAGAGAATTACATAAAGAAAATGGATGAGTACAGGACCACTTACAGGAGTGCTCAGGCCAAGGAAAGGCAGGCAACTTCTCGAAGGCAACTGTCTAGACACCCTGATGGGCCTGCCCGGGTCGACTCTCCTATTCCAGTATAGGGCAGGCTGGCTTACTTTGTCCAGGACTTGATGTCTGTTACATCAGACAAGTGGGTCCTGGAAGTAGTAAGCCAGGGACCGGTTCTCAGCTTCAAAAAATTTCCAAAGATGAGAGTCAGATCTTTTCCACCTGCAAATCTCTCGGAAATCCGTGCCCTAGAGGCAGAGGTTTCATTTCTTTCCTAGCTTTAAGAATCATAGAGAGAGTACCTACCCTACACTGGGGCAAAGGACTGTACTCCAGGTACTTCCTGGCCCCCCCCCCCAAAAGACAAGGGAGTGGGGACCCATCCTAGACCTAAGATATCTAAACAAGCATCTTTTAAAACCAAAGTTCAAGATGATAACTCTGGGAATAATCCTTCCCTTTCTAAGGCCGGGGAACTGGCTAGCCTCCCTGGACATCAAAGATGCCTACTTTCACATTCCCATCAGGTGCTCCCACAGAAAGTACCTCAGGTTCGAGTTGCCCTCAGGCCACTATCAGTTCAGAGCAATGCCCTTCAGCCTAACCTCAGCCCCAAGGGTTTTCACAAAGTACCTGGCAGTAGTAGTTGCCTTTCTAAGAAGGCAAAAGATTTCCATTTTTCCATATCTGGATGATTGGCTAATAGTGGGTCAGTCTCCAGACCAAGTCAAGTCTCACCTGCAAGTGACCCAGCAAGTGCTCACTTATCTAGAACCTTCCCAAGTCAGTTCTCGAACCAGTCCAGCTTCTTAACTTTATAGGGGCAGAACTGGACACACTCAGAGCAAGAGCCTTTCTTCCTCTAGAAAGGGCAAGGGTTCCTATGGAACTAGCCTCTTCTTTTAGCCTTCGGGTATCTCGACCAGCAAGGCATTTCCTCCAGCTCTTAGGCCATATGTCAGCTTCAACAGCAGTGGTCCAAGGGGCAAGATTCCAGATGAGGAATATTCAGTTCCACCTGAGAGCTTTCTGGTCTCAGAGGAAGGATTCCCTTACCAAACTGATCCCAGTGACTCTGACCTTGATCCAAGCCCTCCAATGGTGGCAGGATCAGGACAATTTAAGACAAGGTGTTCCCTTTGTTACTCAGCCTTGTTCAGTGGTCCTTACCACGGATGCTTCTCTCCTGGGCTGGGAAGCCCATCTGGGGTCCCTCACTGCCCAGGGGCTGTGGTCCCCCCAAGAACACCTTCTCCACATCAATTTTCTAGAGCTCAGAGCAGTTTTTTTGGCTCTAAAAGCTTTCTCACAGTCAGTACAGAACAAGGTGGTTCAAGTCAGAATAGACACCCACCACCACCATGTGGTACATCAGCAAGCAGGGAGGCACGCGGTCCATGGCCTTGTGCACAGAAGCCATGAAGTTGTGGTCCCTGGCTTATTCCCTGCAAACCTCTCTTGTAGCAGTTCACCTTCCAGGCAAGGACAATGTGCTAGCAGATGCACTGAGCAGGATCTCTCAGGGCCATCACGAATGGTCCCTGGACCCTCAAGTGTTGAAAGTGATTTTTTCAAGGTGGGGCACTCCAGAGATAGATCTCTTTGCAGCCCCAGACAATCACCAACTCCATCTCTTTTGTTGCAGACCTCCAGTCTTGGGCCCAGTCCCTCTGGACGCCCTGACCCTGAATTGGGAATGGAAGTTTCTGTATGCCTTTCCCCCCTTCCCACTCCTGTTCAAAGTTTTGGTGAAAATAAGGTCTCAACCTTGCAAGGTGATTCTGATTGCTCCAGATTGGGCCAGACAGCCCTGGTACCCACTGTTGCTGTCCCTAGCAGTCCATCTTCCCCTGCCCCTTCTCAGGAATTGCAACCTGTTAACATCCTCTCAAGGAAGGATTTGGTACCCCAATCTTCCGTCTCTCAATCTCAAAGCGTGGCTCTTGAAGAGTTAGAGTTTGCAGATCTGCATCTTTCCCAAGGGGTTCTGGATATCCTCAAGGCTTCTCAAAAGTCCTCCACCAGAAAGTCATACAACTCCAAATGGAAAAGATTCAGCATTTGGTGTTCTAAGAAGCATATTTCTCCAGACAGTTCTGGATTGCCTACGGTTCTGGATTGTATGGTCCATCTTAATGGCCTAGGCCTCAGACCAGCTACTCTCAAAGTACACTTGTCAGCTGTTTCTGCGTTTTTGTCTGTGGGGAAGTCTTCCTCACTATCTTCCCATTCTGTGTTCTGTAAATTTTTTAAAGGATTGTTTAACACCAATCCTCCTTTTAGAGACCCTGCCCCTGCCTGGGATTTGAATGTTTGCATTGCTCAACTTACAAGCCTATGTCTTCAGCAGAGCTTAAGTACTTCACTTGGAAAACTGTGTTCCTGGTAGCCATTACCTCTGCCAGGCGTATCAGTGAATTGTAAGCCCTGTCAGTGGAACCTGATTTGATCTCATTTCACAGGGATAAAGTGGTCCTTAGAACCAATAGAAGGTTCTTGCCCAAAGTGGTTTCAGACTTCCATTTAAACCAGTCAATGTCTCTCCCTGTTTTCTTCTCTGATTCTTCCTCAAGATGGAGGAGGCTACACAGTTTAGATGTCAAAAGAGCCCTTAGTTACTACATAGAGCGTACCAAGGATCACAGTTTGACTCCCTCCAGTTGTTCCTCGCTTATGGAGAAGTAGGAAAGGGCAAACCTGCCACCAAAAGATCTATTGCCGGGTGGATTGTGTCTTGTATACAATTCTGCTATGAAAAACTGGGAAAAACTCCACCCTCAGGCCTGAGGGCTTATTCCACAAGAGGTACAGCTGCTTCCCTGGCTGCTGCAAGGGATATCCCTCTCTTAGAAATTTGTCAAGCAGCCACCTGGAAAACAGTCCATACCTTTACCAAGCATTACTCTATGGATATTCAGGCTAGGAGTGATGCTCGGTTTGGCACAGCAGTACTTCAGAGCCTATTCCCAAAGTAGGTTATATCTCTTCTCTTTGGAGGTACTGCTTGGTAGTCTGCAATTGTCAGAATACAGCAAGACTTCATGTTCGAAGAAAAAATTACTCACCTTAGTAATTATGTTTCTTCTAATGGAGTCTTGATGTATTCTGACCTCCCTCCCTGCCTCTCCTCTCAGAACCTGTTTTTGGGAAGTGGGTGGGCAGGTGTAGTGTTGCACCCCAGGGGTGTTTTTTGCTTGCACCCTCCTCCTTTTTCTTTGGGTGCTTATTTATTATTATTTATAGTAAATTGTTTTATTTTTTTTATTTATTTTTTGGTTTTTGGGTTTCCTGACTTGAGTCTTCCTTGGGAATCCAAAACTTTTTCAGCCAGTTGGCTAGTAAGAATTTTTACAATTTCCACATAGAATTTTTAGTTTAGTTGGGCTCGTAAGAATCTGACAGTTTAGGTTTGAATCACTCCAGACAGAGACTTTAACCAAGCTCGAGCTCAGCATTCTATGCCCTGCATAGAAAGTTAACTCTTTTTTCTCTGGGGCAGTTCAAAGGTTGGGAATCACTGCAATTGTCCGAAAAAAGCAAGACTCCATTAGAAGAAACATAATTACTAAGGTGAGTAATTTTTTCTTCTATTTTGTTTGCAAGATCAGCCCCGAATCTGCTGCACACAAAAACAAATCTTGAAAATCCCCGCAGTTCAAGGGGGGGACCATTTAACCTCTGAGTCGTGCATCAGGCATTTGCCACCCTCTGGGAACTTCTACATCCTGTTCTTTTGTGACCTCCATGGGAGCAGATAGAACAAAAGAGGAAGATGCCTTAGGGGAAGGGGATTTAATGGAACCATCCAGGTCAAGGGAGTGGCAGGCTGCACATTTAGAAGGAGCCTGTAGGTTTTCACGACTTCGGCTATGCTTTTTAGAGTTTTTCTTTTGCCAGTACAGGAATCTGCCTTGAGCGAGACACAGTGCTTTGAAAGGATTTCGGCTTCCTCACAATACTTGACAGGTCAGTGTTTTTAATTACTTGTGAGTATAGATGAGGAGTAGCAACTGTAGGGCCTATACTGGGAAGCTGATCAAGATAGGAGACAGTATTGTTGTCCCCTTTCTTGTGAGCCACTTTGTCTAGCGCAGCTCGAGATGTATGATTTGTGCGACCAGCTGGTGATATGTCATGCATTCTGTTTGAAAATTGCTGAGGTCTCTGAGGTAACTGTGGCCCATTTACATCTGAAGCAATAAAGTTTAATCGTAGATAATCCCAAACATCATCTGGTATGTTACATGCTACAGTACTACCCCTAGCTTCCCTTATAATCAATGTTGCTGGGTATTTGAAGTGGTATTGAACATGGAATCTCTGCAACTCCTGTTTAGCTTAAAAAAAAAAAAAAGAAAAACAACTTATTTTTTTCCAGAAGCACTCCTGAAAAGTCTTGATGAATTTGAATTCTTTCCCCATTGTAATTCGGTGTCCTCCTTTCCCTGGCTATACTAATTATTTCCTCTTTGACGGAGAATCTTAAGAAATATGCCACTATGGGTCTGGGTTTTGTTTATATATATATTGCCAAATACTGTGTGGGCTCTTTCGATTTCCAACTGCCAAGACCATTGAAAGCCTAACAATTCCAGAATAAACTTTTGCAAGAACAGAGTCATGTTATTTCCCTCCCAGCCGTCAGGATTCCCAAGAATTCTTAAGTTATTCCTACGACTTCTGTTTTCTACGTCATCTACTTTATTCATCCAAAAATTGATTTGTTCTGTTTGATGTGCTGCCAAATCATGCAAATCCTGGACAGTTTTCTTAAGCTTTTCTATTTGTAAATTGTAAGATACCACCCTATCAAACAGTATGCAGGTTTCCTGTTGTGTGTCTTCAGAGATTTTTGTAAAGAGAAGTTTAAAAAAAGTCATTTCAGGTCCTCAATATAATTTTTACTTGCCAAGCCATCCTTCTTATGAGGTTGTATCAGTTCTTGTATTCAGTACTAGTCTGTCTTTTGTCCATTGATTTTCCGGCCATAGTTGACAGCGTCGGATAACAGAACTGTGCTATTATGCTGGCAGTGTAGTTGTTTGGTAAAAAGTTGTATTTATTTTACAAGAGATTCATTTTAAATTTTGTGATAGTAAAGACTAGTTTTTTCAATATGGCTGGTACTTTTCTTTTTTTGAGGGAAGCTTAGTGATATTGTGCTGGCAAGTAAAATTAGATTCGGCAGCTGACCATGTGAGAGTCACCCTGTCTTCAAAAAAGGTGACCCTAAAGACCCCTCTAATTACAAGCCTATAGCCATCCTGTCAGTGCTAAGCAAAATATTGGAAAAGCTAGTTGCCATGCAAACCATTGAACTCCTCCGAGACAATGACCTTCTAACTGCTGCATAACACAGCTTTCAAAAAGGTTACAGCACCACAACCACCCTACTCAAATTTGCTACAGACAAACTCACTGCCATGGACTCCAGACTTTTCATGGGAGCAGTTTTCATCGATATGTCAAAAGCCTTTGACTTGGTAGACCACCCACTTCTCCTTGACACACTCCACTCTGTGTTTTGCTCCTAGTGTTATCAGTTGGTTAAACAGTTACCTGTTAAATAGGGCCCAATCCATTAAATTCAACTCTACATGCTCCGACCTAAAGATGGTGAACATTGGAGTTCCCCAAGGGTTAGTCCTTGGGCCACTTCTCTTCTCAATTTTTATCAACAGCATCACCACCACTAATCTCCTTGACACCTCATCTCTGCTCTATGCGGATGACATAATCATGTATGCCAGTACGAAAGATGTGTCCGATATCAACCTACGTCTCACCTCCAATTTCCCACACATACAAGCCTAGCTATGGAACCACAAACTTGTTCTAAATGAGGCAGAAACACAGTCCATGCTATTCAGAGCCCTCGCTAAACTCAAGACATTCCAAGATAAGTTCAGGGTCTCCTACTTAGATAGCTCACTCATAACTCCTGTAACGTCCTTTAAATACCTTGGGGTCACCCTTGACCAATCTCTAAATTGTGAACTCCACATCACCAATGCATGCAAATCAGTCAATTCCAAGCTAGGCATGTCATACCATACCAGACACGTGCTAACTCCTACTGCTAGAGTTGCTATAGCTCAGGGCATACTCCTACCTACTCTGACCTATGGAATGGCCACTTATCCTCTTTTAAATCTTCAAAGATGGGATGTCACCTATAACAACATCTGCAGGTTCGCCTCCGCCTCCCACAGACTAAAACACCATTGTCTACTATACTCTAATCTAAACTGGTTGTCCCCCCAATGATACTAGATTTTACTCCCTCGGTTTCTCTGTCACCAGCATCATGAGCTCTCATACACCAACAACTCTGGCTGAGCTACTCACCTACCAGACCTCCGACTACGGCCTATGCTCAGCTGACAAATCCCTACTATACATCCTGAAATGCAGTACCACCAAAGGCTCTAGCGCCTTTGGCCACCATGCACCTCAGTTATGGAACTCACTTCCTCTGGATGTCCAACTAGCTCCTACACAAACTAACTAAATAAATAGAGATTTAATGCATGGTCAGTTGACATCTCTGGAACAATGAGATTTCTAAAATGTTTTTCCTTACCATTTTATAATTGTCTTAATAATGGTCTTCTACCTATTGGATTTATTCTGTCATTTATAATTTTTTGGGTATTTAAGTACATCAGCTTTTCTTCTGAGTGTTTTGTTGCTTCTCTGTCAGTTTTCCAGAGTCACTATAGGGCTGCTTCAGTTGTGCAACCATGATCTGTGTTTTTGGATTTTGAATGTGAATATGATAGAAGGTAGTACTGGTATTTTAAACGAGGACCTGTCCAGTGGCAGCACTGGGATTATAAATGAGGACCTGTCCAGTGGCAGCACTGGGATTATAAATGAGGACCTGTCCAGTGGCAGCACTGGGATTATAAATGAGGACCTGTCCAGTGGCAGCACTGGGATTATAAATGAGGACCTGTCCAGTGGCAGCACTGGGATTATAACTGAGGACTTGTCCAGTGGCAGCACTGGGATTATAAATGAGGACCTATCCAGTGGCAGCACTGGGATTATAAATGAGGGCCTATCCAGTTGCAGCACTGGGATTTTAAAATGTGAGCCAAGTTCTACTCCACTGGGTACTCCTGAACCTGTATTTGTCCAAAAGATTTGGGTGTGTGGGCTGTTGCAGGCAAATGTAGTCTGCTCAACTTCATAAGAAAAAACAGACAGATCCAACACACCAAGAAGTTCATTCGGGTAGTCCTTTTCTTTATTTGGTAGCCTGATCCACCATCAAACCCAGCATTAAACCAAGACTGTCTTCATCAGGAGTAAGTGGCCCCTTTAAATAAATACATACGGCTGTGCAATGGTGTGACTCAGAATATATACAGTAATTTATCTTTAAGTGTGAGGGGGAAGGACTATAACTCATGAGTGGCAGAGCCACGAGTGAGTCATAAAAGACCTGCCCACTCACAAGTGATGATGAATTGCCTATTTTGAGTCAGGCTATTGTATATTCAGTATATGCAATGGTAGTTTACAAAGCTTTTAAATCTACAGCCTGAAGATTTTGCTGCTTTCCTTTGATTTTGACTGCTGGTTTCAGTGCTGTACTAGGCATTGTGATGTCATTGTCATTAAGTTGCTCTTTTTATAGATTCAGTATTCTACTGTGAGGACAGTAACTTAAAAAATGTCCATTGTCACAACAGTTACAGCAACATATTTTTGAAATGTTGCCGTTAATGATATCACTAACCAAGATATATTTTTTATTTTATCATTTTTAACCCCCCTCATGTTGTGTGTGTGTGTGTATGTGTGTATATGTATATGTATATGTGTGTGTATATATATATATATATATATATGTACATACATACACACAGCATAGGGCATATGACATGGCCTAACTGAAGATGTGATGTATATCTTGACTAGAGGCCAATGATGATATGATATCTCATGAGTGGCGAAGCCATGAGTGAGATATCCTGATGTCATTGGCCTCAAGTGAAGATAAATATGATATCTTCAGTCAGGCCATGTCATGTTCTGTTTATACAACATATGTTTTGGGTCTCCCCCAACACAATCCCCCACATAGAAGTGAGTTACACATGTTGCAGTACTTTATAGAACATCTGTTTTGCCCCTCCCCCCAACATAATCCCCTATATCCCCAACACAACATACAGCATATGTGATTTAGAAAACTTATCTGGTTGATCCTGCCATTTTCAGCCTGTCTTCCGGTACAAGTACTTCCACTTTTCTTTCTCTAATGTAGCATGACTGAGTGCTATCAATTGTGGTAAATTATGTGCTGGCAGATGCTTAAAATAATGCATTCTCTCCTTAAATAAGAGAAAAATGTGTTTTTTCATCTCAAGTTTTGCTCAGCTGCAGAGAAGCTACTGACTGTAGATAGAGGGTGAATGGTGAGTGGTACTTCAGAAAAGTAGATTCAAGTATGAGTGTGTTGCTATAGAAAAAGTTGCTTGGGCGTGTGTCTACCTTTCTGAAGCTGCTGACTCGCTTGCTGTCATCTCTCTACGGTCGGCAGCTTCTTTGCAGCAAAGCTAAGTAGGCTTAAGATGGAAAATACATTTTTCTTATTTTTTAAGGCGAGAGTGTGTTATTTTAAGTGTCTGCCAGCACGTCATTTACTGCAGTTGATTGCTGTTGGCCATGCTATATTTGGGGAAGAGAAGTGAAAGTGCTTGTATGGGAAGACAGTTTGAAAATGGCAGGATCAACCAGATAAGTTTTTTAAAATAAATATTTGTTTAAAAATGATGGCAGGATCAACCAGATGTTAGAGCTGCATGGAGGGCGGCTGCAGGTCATAGAGTGAGAGACGCTCAGCAGCTTGTGTCCTCAGTGCCATGGGATTTAAAGTGAAGTACTTTGTTTCATCAGTATGATGTATAGAAACATGAAGGTATCAATATGATGTATCCCCACTTCAGTGTGTTAGCTATAAAGAAGGTGTTTATACCACCGGGCTTAATTCTCCTTCCTTACATGGTAGATATGTGAAATCTCTTTCGACAGGGTTTAGGCGGCTGCCTCATATCATTTGAAAGAAATTGCTCAGCAACCTCATCTCTAGTTGTGTGGGGGTGCATATATATATATATATATATATATATATATATATATATAATATGTATGGTAGTGCTACCATAGTTAGGTTGAGGAGCCATTTACATATTAAACCTAAAATTTTGTACATTAATAACTTTGCAACCATTCAACAGATTTACCTGAAATGTGGCATACACGATCAAGAACCATACATCTTGGGATCTGCAGACTTTTCTACTGTTCCGATATATGGCTGTGGAGTTAGTAAGCGTGATCTGCGTGCGCGTTTACGCTTTTTTTAATTCTTTGCTCGTCTCTACAGGTTGCACGGTTTGCATGACCGGTCCAAAATCTTCAGGGAATGTGCAGCTGGGGTCCCACATGTACCTTTTGAAGATTTTGAGAAAAAATATTAAACGGTTCAAAAGTTATTGAAAAAACAAGCTCCCTTTATAAGTCAATGGGAAAAGTTAACAAAAAGTTTTAAAGTGTCACAAATGCTGTTCTTACTTTCACAAATGGCCCTTTTACTGTCGCAAATCCGCCATTTTGTTTTCAGTTGGTCATCAGAAAAATGCTTGGCATTTAAATTTGGGACCCTGTAGCAACCTCATTATTTTTTGTATTCGCCTAGTCGGACCCTGAGGATGCTAGGCATGTCTTTATTCTGGGGTAAAACACCCCAGAAATATGTTTTTCACATTTCTGGAAAAAGTACTTTTGCAAAGTACTTTTGAATTTGCGACACTGTCACATGAATTTGCAAAAGCTTTTGCAGAGTTCGACAGTACTTTTCCAGGCTGTGGCTAAATGACAGCAATTGTTTGCCACCCTGCTGCAAAGGAACGGTTTGGTCTTTTGGGCTGAAATTTGGAGGGAATGCAGCCAGCATCTCTCAGGTGTGCCTTTCAGTGTTTTGGTTAAAAAATATTACAGGGCGGCATAGTTACGTCACTCCCAAACTTGGCGCTTTTTCCCTGTAGGATAACATTACAGCATCTGCCGCATTACAGGAATCCTTTGCCGCCCTGCTGCAAAATAACAGTTTGGTCTTTTGGGCAAAAATTTGGAGGGAAAAAAGCCAGCATCACACAGATGTGCCTTTTGGTGGTTTAGTAAAAAAAATATTACAGGGAGGCAAAGTTATGGCACTCCGAACTTCTCTTTTTTCCCCATAGGATAACATTACGTCGTTTGCTGCGCCTTTCAGGTTCCGTATCTCGGAAACGGTGCGAGATACCGTCTTTTTGTCAGAAAAATGCTTAGCCCCTATTGGGGGCTAAGTACAAAACAACCAGGAAAGTCATAAATCATATGACTTTAAAAATGTTTTCTCGATAAATACGGTTCCTGCGTGGCTTAGGTGTCAGTGTGGCTCAGTTGGTAACACATCCGCCTCTGGACCAGAAGGTCGTGGTTCTCGTCCATGTCGGGATTGGACTTGCACCTAAAAATCGCTGGCATTCGAGTGCAGTATTGAAGGGTGCTGTACTGCTGGGGTGTGCCGTCACCGGATGGGGCGTTAAACCGAGGTCCCTTCTACCCATCCTGGTGCTGTCCTGGTGGGTGTCCAGGTGGAAGTAAAGAACCCAGGGCGCTCTTCGCAAAGAGTAGGGAACATTCCCGGTGTCCTGGCCAACATTCCCCTTCCCATAAACCGGTTCATGCAATTATCCAGGCTGTGTGTGGGTGATGATGTGCGATATGGCCGCCACCACACATTCAGTCACTTCACTACCAGTCTAGCATTGCTTGTAAAGCGCTTTGGATGTATGAAAAGCGCTATATAAATGCTGATTCTTCTTCTTCTTCTTCTTCTTCCTGAGATATAAGCAATTTAGTATTCCAACTCCTCATTTTCTGCTCTCAGACCCATTATTATGCATACATTCTTTGTACTCACTGTCTTTCTTTATGCAGCTTTTGGGGGAAACCAGCCTGTCGCTTACATTACTGTTATCATACGGCTTCGCTTGCCCGATTCTGTACCCGTTTAAACTACTGTTCCGTCTCGCCACCATGTGCGTACCCTTTGCATTCCATTTGCACTTGTGTTTGCGTTATTTTAACCATTTGTGTCTACAGTACTGTATCTTTGTGTTTCACTTTGTGTCACCATGCGCATTGCCATTTGCGTTTGCGGGCACCGTGTTACTATGTGACAAGACATCACATGGCGGGAGCGTGGGGCCCAAGGCCCGCTCTCCCACCGCCGCATTACATTCACTATTTCTCAGACTAATTCTCAAAAAGAAGGGAAATTAGAGGCAAAAAAACTCTGTTTAATGCATTAGTTAGGGTTGTTCCACTGTGACAAAAGTGAGGAAATTCGATTGTCGGGGTTGAAAGCCCCTAGGACCCCCTGCCCACACCCCCAACCGGCATCAGGGTGCGCATTGGGGTTGTCTGTTTTAACTCTCACCCCATTCTCAGTGTCTCATTCTCATTCTCACCCCATTTAGCAGTGTCAGTGGCTCAGTAGGTAGCACACTCACCTCTGAGGCCGGGAGATCAGAGGGCTGTGGGTTCAGTTCCCACATCTGCCACTTTGGTTAATATCCCAGTACTGACACTGTAATGCAGCATGAGAGGGGTGCTGCATTTCTGAGGTGCCGTCTTTCGGATGAGACGTTAAACCGAGGTCCCATCTGCCTGGATTGGTGGTAGTTCAGGTGGATGTGAAAGATCCCATGGCACTTATCGAAAAGAGTAGGGGAATTTCCCCGGTGTCCTGGCCAAATTTCCCTCATTCACTAAAAATACCACCAACAGCTTAATCTGAATCTGGTTCAAGGTCAGTTGGCATTCATCTGTATCCCCTTCCCCCGGGTCGTGCCTGAAAATAGGCAGGATTTGTCTAGTGCACTTACCCGGTCAACAAAAGCTAAATAAATAAATAAATAATTCTCCTATACCTGTGCTTCTTCACACATCTGATGGGATGAGAGTTAGGGCAGACGACTCCAATGCGCACCCTGATGCTGGTTGGGGGTGTGGGCGGGGGTCTAGGGGGCTTTCAACCTAACACTGAATTTCCTCATTTTTGTCGCTGTGGAACAACCCTAACTAATGCATTAAACAGAGTTCTTTGCCTCTATATATATATATATATATATATATATACACACACACACACACACACACACACACACACACACACACATATAGCTGAGGTATATAAATATTGGTAATAATTTTTTTTTTTTTTACAATTAGTACCCCTTTCTTCTTAGCTGGTTTCCAGGACTTCCATATTCTGACTTTAGCTTTACAGATTGCTAGTTTCTTTTCTCAGTTTTAAGACCGGGAGGTCCGTACTCTCTTCCAGACCAAATTCCCAATATTTTTTGTGGCTTGTGGCTTATGGCTATACCTGCGATATCTTTTGGTAAGTCCTGTTGGTCTCCTAATGGGATGCATATGCTTTTGGCCACATTCAGTTGTGCCCCTGATATACCTGAAAAGGTTTGTATCCTGCTGATAGCCCTTTCCTCTGATCTAATGTCCTTTAGGAAATCTGCATACGCTGTTATTTTAACTTGACTAAGCCCTATTGCTGGAGCAAGCCCTATGATCTCATGATCCCATTTAATTTGTTGAATTAAAGGGTCTAAAGCAAAAGTGTACAATAGAGGACTGAAAGGACATCCTTGTCTAACTCCAGTTTTTAAGGCTTATGTTTCTCCTAATTGTCCATTTACTGATGGCATAAAACAGGCCAAGTACAAAGGCTATTAATCCACTGGATCATTTTGTTTGGTATTCCATATGCTGTTAACACTTGTAGTAGGTATCCATGTCCTACTCGATCAAAGTCTTTGGTTTGATCTAGAGACACTACAAATCCCTGAATTAAATTTTTATTACTGTATTCGAATATCTCTCTTAGTAGAAAAAGATCATGCTATATAGTTCTATTGGTTTTTGCACATGTTTATGCTGAATCTTTTACATTCCCTATGATAGAGTGCATTATTTTACATAGGATTTTAGCCAATATTTTGTAGTCTGTATTTAATAAGCTTATGGGCCTCCAGTTTGAGATGACGTATTTATCACCTTTTTTGGAGATATATGTCATAATGGCTTTCCCAAAATCCAGATATCCTGTCCCCGTCTGTAACATATAGTTAAATACAGATGTTAAAATTTCACTCACTTTCTGTGGATATTGTTTATAAAACTCACTAGTTAGGCCGTCCAGTCCTGGGGATACACCAGTATTCAAACTTATTGCCTCGTGTACTTCTGCCGTAGTGATTGGTAAGTCTAACTGTTCCTTTTGTTCTATTCCCAGTTGTGGAAGTGGTGCTTTTATAAAATTCAACAAATTTCCAACCTCACGTCCTGTGCCAAAAGTTGTGCCAATAGTATTTTGAACTACCTGAAGCATTTCTACATCTGTTGTCACTAACTTATTATTCTGGTCATACAAGCCTGTCATTTCAGTAGCCTCTAATCTTTGTACGCCATATAGGGATCAGAAGCTGGCTGTTTTATGGTTCCAGATTTCATTTCAGCTTCCAGTGTCCTAGCTGTGTTATATTGGTATTCAAACATTAGTTTCTTTATTTCCCCAATCTGTGTTTTGAACCTAATTTGTTCTCTGGGAGGAAAGGATATTAATCTGTAAAGCTGATTTTGTAACCCAATGTGCCATATATTCTGTATTAGCTGTCTGTCTCCCATATATAAGGAAGGTTTGTTTTAAATAATTTTTAGTGTCTTGCCACCAATTCCATAAGTCTTCATAGAAATAGATGGCTGAGTATCTTGCCCCTATTAGGGTCTCTATTTTAAGTTTAAAATCTTCTTGTTCCAAAAGAGATGCATTTAACTTCCATCTGTGTGTATGTAAAAAATCTGGGGGACGCTGTTGCTAAACTAGATGTGCTTATGAGTATCTGATGGACTGAGAATTATGTCAGCTGTATGTCAAATTTAGTAGGTTTTAAATATTTCGAGACAAATAATCTGTTCTTATAGCATACGTATGCCTATGGTATGTATGTATACCCTGCATCTGTTCATTAAAGTTGGTATGCATCTTTTAAATCTGTAGTCTGCAGTATCTGCTGTAAAGAGTGCGAATCACAGTAGAATTTATTATGTCAGGCACAGCCCTGCTCATGGTTTGCAAACTCAGGGATTTCACCTTTGCACTAACACACTTACACCCCCCAAACTAAGGCATTAAGAATTGAATTGGTTGACAGCATTTGGCCTTTTTTATATGCCAGAAAACATGCTGTCTGGGGAGGAGACTTAAATTGCAGCCTAGATCACAAAAGAGTCGTCTTGTCTTTGAGATCTAGGCTGCAATTTAAGTCTTCTCCCCAGACAACATGTTTTCTGGTATATAAAAAAGGCCAAATGCTGTCAAACAGTTCAATTCTTAATGCCTTAGTTTGGGGGGCGTAAGTGTTTGAGTCTAAAGGTGAAATCCCTGATTCTGCAATCCATGAGCAGGGTGTCAAATCTAGCCCTGTTGCCCTCGTTTGAGGTGTCTGGTTGTTCAGTGTCTTTAGCAGCTGTATTTGTCATATTATTGTTATCTGGGGCTTCAGAGAAAAACAGTATTTGTAGGTGCCTGCAAGTTGTTAGCCGATGCCAATTCCTTTTGTTTTGATGGATCCTCTGCTTATCTCGGGTATGTCTCCGATAGTAGGACTGCTCGATGATACTGCCTTCAATAGTGAGTTTGCCACTGCGTTTTCTTCTGAGTCAGCAGTCCATTTACTGCTGCTGTCCCTAACCCACCCAGCATACTGCAATGCTGTTTCTGCACTACAGTCATCCGTGGGAAAGTTATTTGTGTCTTTAGGGATTGAAAACTGTTTATGAATTTGTTGAGAGGCACTCAGAAAGCGTGCTTTCCTTTGAACTGCCATGTCATCTCTCGCCAGCTGTTTTCCAGGAACAGCTGCTCTCATGTCTGAATCGGGTGCGTTTTCTTTTGCTGTAGTAGTGCAGATAACTCCATTGCCAGGTTATTTCTCACTGTTTAAAATTATTATAGTCATCTGAGGTACATGCTGCCTTTGTAAATGTATCTGTTCTGTATTTTCTTTTGTACCTTTATCCCATCAGAACCTCTTCATGAGTCGTACTGGATTGAGCATCCATGAAGATCACTGCTTCATCTTCTGTTGCCTCCTGAGCTGGGTTGGAAGACACAACCTTAGCCTGCAGAGCTTCCACATTCATGTCCTCCTCACTGGGATCCGCCATCTTGGCTGGTGCTCAACAGCGCAACCTGCCAAGAGCAGGGGAATTTCCTCTATGTCCTGGCCAGATTTCCCCCATTCACCAAAAATACCACCAACAGCTGAAATCTGGTTCAGTTTAATTTGGCATCCATCTATATCCCCCTACCCCGGGAGGAGGCTGAAAATAGGCAAAAAATTGTCTAGTCCTCTTTCCCGGTCAGCAAAAACTAACTAAACTAAACAGTACTCCTTGCTCAAGGTCACACGGCCACCCCTCTCTGTAAAAGCTGAGAACACCTTACTTTGGAAATAGTATATGGTAACTGTAGCCTTCTCCTCGGGGTGGAAAAATAGTTCTTGTCCATTATAAATTTGTTAGCTGTACCTCAAAGGATTCAATCACAGACCATGAATTATAAAAATATTTTTAGTATTTTAAGATAACTACATATGTTCTACAGGATATTACAACAAACTATGGGGAACAGTAAATCTACAGAAAAGAAAACATGTTTTTATCCAGAATTTGCACACAGAAAAGCTCTAACTCTCTCTGTCTTTCTGTACAAGGTTTATCTTACCATAAGACAGTTGAATGTCTCCTGCTTGACTGCCCTCAGAGCTGCTATCAGAGATTTAAAAAAAAAAAAACTGCCCCCCCAGGATACATCATCTAATACAGTGGTTGTCAACCTTTTTTGGTCCGGGGACCCCCTGGACACCTGTTATCCATGTCGGGGACCCACAACCAAAAATATGAATATACTGTACTGCGTTTAATGTTTGTACAGCATTTATACTGCTACCTTTAACAGAGCACAAAACAGAAAGTGAATGTTATAAAAACCTTCTAATATCTTTGACAATATACAAAAAAAAATATACAAAAAACTCAGAAGCAAATCCACTCAGAACCTACTTAAATGCTCATTTAATGCTTATCTGGGGTAACTAGCATAACACTAACATCATTCTGTGCCATATAAACTTTGAACCATAAAAATAAATTAAAAAAAAATACATCTCAGAAACCACTACTTTATTGACCTGCTTGGTGCTAGGGGAGGATGGGGATACAATACCACTGAAATTATTAGAAAACAATATAAAAAAAACATCTCAGAAGCAAATTAATTCAGAACCTACTTAAATGCTTATTTAATGCTTATCTGGGGTAACTAGCATAACACTAGAATCATTCTGTGCCATATAAACCTTGAACCATAAAAAGTAATAAAAACACATCTCAGAAGCCACAGCGTTACTGTACTGCTTCAGTGCTGAACCATATAAAATAATATCTCAGAATCTGGAATAAGTAGCTTACCCAGACAGACAGTTTTCTGTGATTCTGTGAGCCTGTGAGTCCCTGATTCATGAGTCTGCTAGCAAGAACAGAAGCTAGGTAATTCTTTGTTTAAAGATGAGCCAGTAGTGAGGAGCAGGGGGTGCAGAGACCGACTGCAGACACTGAATTTTAAAACAATAAACGAGACAAGCCAGTATCGAGGAGCAAGGAGCAGAAAGCAGACAGCGGGCGGTCAGCGAGACGTGGAGATACTGAGTGGGGAGACCGAATATGGGCATGCACAAATCACAACCAGGCAAGTGATTATTGATGAAAAAAACCTGGGGAGTAAATGGAAAATAATGTTATGCTGCTAGTCAGGAAACCAAGCTGTTAAAATGGACCCATTGATCGCAGCTGCAAATTGGGAGCAATTACAGCGCTTACAGCTATTCAAGCTATTAAAAGCAATTAACATTCCATGAGACTGGAGTGTGGGGTGTGAGGTGATGTGGAGAAGTAAATGACTCAGTACTCAGCTGTGTTTTATTGTGGAATCTCATTCCATTTTTGCTCGCAGTTAAAATGTAACACTGACCTCTGACATCTAATAAAGTGTACCGTGCTATGATTTTCGTGGACTGTTCTGCGGACCCCCTGATATGCTCGTGGGACCCCCTGTGGGCCACAGACCCCTGGTTGAAAACCACTGATCTAGTATGTCACTCTCTCATGACAGATTCAAAACTCTGCCTCCTAGCATCTGTTAGGGAAAACAGTCTTGACTAGTTTGAAGCTGTCCGTTACTGTGGTATGTTTGTCTTAGCTGAGGTATAGTTGTCATCAAAGGCCGTGAGTGAAATTTACAACCAGACCTCTGCTAGTTTGAACAGCAGAAGCTCTCACAGACTTCGAGATGACAACCCAATGTTTTGTAGTGTAGTATTAGCCACTGCTAAGTAGTTTTAAATTACAAATTGTAGTGACCATACAGGTATCCAGCCATCACACCTGCTAAAAGAGGTGAACAAAAATCCACGCCCCCACTGACCAGACCAGTCGGGACATGTGCACAGTTACAGCAGCACTTCTGATATGAAGCATGAAACTCTAATTACAGTATATTGTGATACACTTCTGAGCATGGAGGGGGGAGGGTTTGATTATGCACACGTTGGATCTTGGAATTTATGCGTGTTAAGAAGTGTTTTGCAGCAGCAAGAAACTGTGATTATGATTGTTCATATGCTTCCACAAGGGGTTCAGGGATTGTATGTTTGATTGTGTACACAAGCAATATGATTACGCAATACTGTAGAACTAGAATTAATTACTGTAATTAATCACTATTATCGCGCTTAGCTTATGTTGCGTGATACTATGTTTACAGCGTTTCAGTATATAGCGTAATATTTTTTTTTGCTAACATTCTTAATGGTGAACTGTCACAGTACTGTGTCTTCCAAACTGCCACTATGCCCTTGCTCGCCACTGCTGCCAAATCATTTTGAAGGAGTGAAAATGAAAAAAAAGTAGTCATGGCAATCTGGCATACCACGTGGTGTCGGTTGCGTGGTTACGAACTAGCGAGTGCTCAAACAACAAAACGGAAGGGGAAATCATTTTTTAATGCTTGTGCAACCAACTTTAAATTATACAATGTATTTCAAGTTAATACAGTGTAACTGTTAGTGTAAATTAATCATCTTTGTCCGCTTCATCATGTACAACACTGCTTCGTAGGACTCTTAGGTGAGATGCTGCTATTCTTCGTTGCGAGCGTTTTTTTTATGAACAAGCAACTAGCTTCTGGCTCAGGCTCTAACACCATCAATTCTCTCTCTTGTGTGTGTATTAAATCTGCCGGTATAGCTAATGGTTCACGTTTGCTAAGTTGTTCAGGCTCTGTCTCTAAAATTAAACAAAAAAGAACACCAAATCAGCACCTGGTTATTGTAACAAGCAGATTACTAAAATTACCATAAAAATCATTACCTTCAAGGCAGTGAGTGAGAGAGTGTGTGTGTGTGTTCTATCCCGGCTTGCTGAAACCCCTGAATACACTCCTTTGTTCATGATGACAGCTTTGCAAAGCTGTTAACCAGCCATTTTGCTTGTCTGCCTTTCAAAGATGCAGACTGCAGATTGACTGAAATCTCAGCACTGGTATTGCCACTTTTTAGTTGTTCTGAAATCTGCTGAGCATACCACTCAGTAAATTGAATCTTAAGTTTGTCCTTGAATAGCTTATTAATCGAAATGTCCAGGGGCTGCAGCAGATCAGTGCGTGAAGCTGGCACAAAAATAGGAATGATGTGGTGTTGCTCAAAGTTCTGAATCACATCTTGTGTTGTATGACCCTTGAAAAAATTAAGCACCAAGATGGAACGCTGTACATCAGGGAGGCTCATACTTTCTTTGACTCTGTTTATATATGGTACAATGACTGTGTTTGTATACTGGATTGTGGTGTTGGAGTTAGCCAAGTGGTTATCTGTGTGGGTAATACACCAGTCGGAAGGGAAAGTAAATGAGGGATGACACTGATCGATCTTGCCTTGGTAAATGACCTGTGGTGGCAGGTAGTAGGCAGATAAAGAACAGCACAAAATAACTGTAACCTGTCGCTTATCTCTGAGTCCAGGGACCACAATCTGCTTTTTGCCTACTGCATCCATGGTCCATTGAGAGCAGGGTATCAGATTCACCCGTTTCATCAAGATTTAACAGCAGCTCGGAGGGGAACCAATTCCTGCATTGATGCTGTCCTTATGCGCTGCAAAAATTGCTCCTTTAAGTAGGGGAAATCAACTGGTGTTTTCTGTGCAGCTTTAGTCCCCTTCCTCTTACAGGACCCCATTCTGTTTAAAAAAAGCCAAGACCACTGCCTGGAGAATGCTAGTGTACCACCATTCTCTGCTAGCATGTGTGGCTGACTTGTTTTCACAATACCTGTTGCAATAGCTGCCAGAACTCGCCCATTTACTACTGCACCCTCTGCCCTCAACGAACGGATAATGTTCTTTAATTCTGCCTCCACATCAGCCATCAGTAGTAGGGGACGACCTCTAGGTTTTATTGGCAATATTTTCGGCAGGTTGTTGGGGTCTGGAGTGTCTTTACGTTTTAACAGGTAGTCCCATCTGAAAGTACGTACTGTACTTTCATTTTATTTTTGTATTTCCCCTTATAGAAGCAAACAGACTTCATCACACCATGTTGGCAGGCATATTCACCGATTTTAAACCTCACCTCTGGAGCATACACAGTGTGGGCGATTCGTCGCTTCTTGGGTGGAGGGGATGCAGTTCTCAGCTGTTCAGTTACATTTTCAGCCATAAGCTGTGAGACACCGGCAGTGACAGAAAGAATTTTGGCATCTAGCTCGTCTGTTCGCAAAGCTGAGAAGTTCCACTTTAAAGGCTTTTTAGGTGGTGTATTGAGCCATCTCAACAAAGACATCATGCACTGATACAAACTCACTCGGTAACACACACAGTAAGAGACTGACATACAGTGCAGCACTCTGCCACTATATTTTAAATACTGTATGACAGCTGACAAATGTAAGCCAGTGGCAGTGCGCGGTGGTTAATTGGCGCATTAATGAAAGTGAAAGTGAACCCACGATATAGTTTCGCGTAAACTTTATATAGTTCTACAGTATGTGATGCATAAGATATAGAATATAGTAAAAGAACTATGGTTTATGTAAGGGGAAGTGTCTCTGTCATGCGCACCTGGCACCCCCTCACACACTGACCCACTTTGAGGTTGGCCTGGGTTCTTTCGGGTGCAGTACACAAATAAAATATAGGCACAGCTTTTGGTACAGGAGTATATAAAGGCTTCCCAGTTTGGGCCCCCCCCCCGGAACAAATATTATTTTCCCTCCCATACTCAGATGATTTTTTTATACACAGTATAAAATCACACAAAGCAACAACCAGGAGCAAGAATTATAAAGTGGACGAACCTCAGATTTATTATAGGGGAGGGGTAAAGGGCACGCAAAAAAGCATAGACACAATGGAAGTCAATGAGAGGTACAGTAATCATTTTTTCAACAATTGTCCCCCATACCACCCCAGGGTGCACCCACCCCCTCCCAACAGCCATAAGAATGGTAACTGTCCATTGTAGTGGATATCTCACTGGGTTGCTGGTGGCCAACCAGTTGATACAAGGTTGATGCACTTTGTGATGCTGTGGGAACAACAGTTTGCACTTGAACTTGGAGAACCTTGAAAGGGGCCCCTATATATAATCCAAAAAAGGATGCAACAGAGGACTATTGTAATCTTCTGCCTGAGCTTTTCCTGCAGGCTAACAAAGTCCTGCCCAGGACTTCACCCCCTTCTTAACTGTCTGACTAAATTGCAACTGAACTCCTCAAGCCGCAGTCCAAAGGTACTCCGTTTCTGAAGATGTGAGGGGTGCTATGGCAGGATAAAACTGGATGGTACTGCTTGGCATACAGGAGGCTGCCTCTCTGAGAATAGCAGATGCATTAGTAATGCTTGATTGTGGGATGCAAATAACCTTCACACGGTCACCAAATGTAAGGATTTAAACATCCAGAAGTGTTTATTTTGCTTGTAAATCTGCCTTGACATTTCACACTATTCCAAAGGGCTTATATGAATTTCTGCAATTAAATATAGATACATATTTTTAATATATTGTGTTTCTCATTATACATTTTTGAAAAAAACTTTATATATTTTCTTTTTAAAACTGACAATATTTACCAAGCTTGTCTGCACTTTAAAACATTTTCTATTTTTTCTTTGTTTGCTAAACGCAACTCTTGTTCTGTAACAAAAATCGCATGTTGCATTTATGTATTGATTACATTTAACTGATTGTTAATTTTTAAAGTATAATTGTCTTTAAATAGAAAATACCTTGATTTTATGTTGCACTTAAGTAGCTTATATAAAATAACTTGTCTGTTCAGACATCATCATTCTGTTATTTACATTCTATAAATAAAAAAGAAAAAAATGCTTCTGTGTTTTAAATCAATTGTGTCTTTAAACTTTTAATTTCAAAACATGTTCATTCTTAGGTTCTGTTTTATTTAGGTCGTTCTGCTATCAAAGTTCTAAAGCATTGCATTCATGCACACAGTATTTATTACATTATAACAACTGCTCCGAAGAGCCTGACTGACCCCATAACAAAGAATGCTCTCAGCTTTTCTGCGCAGTGCTTTCCCGAGTGAATGCAGTTTTTCAAGTTCAGGTTTAGGTTTTCTGTAATAGAGTTGTAAACATATTCATTCTGTCACTTTTAAAGGAAAGCGGTCGTCATTCTAGCCTCTCACCCCCGCAAGGCTTACCCTCCAGTTAAGCCTTTTAAGTATGTTGCGACATTTTCTCGTGCCACACATTACTTTTAATAAAAGTCTGCCACCCCTTAAGTATGGTGGATGCTAGTAGGGCTCCATTATCTGTAGTGTGGCCACATCATTAACTTCATTATAAATGTATTGGCGCACGGTGTGGTACGCCGCTTTTGAGATAATGGACTACTACATCCATCCATATACTTCCGGTCGTGGACTTTTGTAATTAAAGAATATGTCTGATGAAGTGAGAAAAACGCTTGCAGCATACTAAATGCTTAACCGGAAGGTAAGTCTTGCGGGGGCAGGAGGCTAGAATGACAGCTTTCCTTTAAGTGATTAAAATATGTAATGTTTTGTGTTCATTCTAGTACTGTTAGTGAATTTACAAAGCTGTTAAAAGTCTTATTTGTTTTGAAGTCTCGTTCTTTTTCTGCAATGGTGGCCCACTCTCCTTTTCAAAAGCTAACTGCGTGTGAGAAGGGGCTGGGCTTCCCTTCCCTCTTATCCTGCTTCTCCATGTGACTGTGAGGTGGCTTTTGGTCTTGCGCATCATATTCAGGTGTGTGTTCTGTTGCTAAGCAACAGTGTTGGACGAGCAGGCTCATGTTCAATAAATTGTTATAAGATGTTCAGATTTGCTTATTATACTTTAGCCCTAGCTATTGATGAGGCTCTATTCCTTTCTAAAGCTTTTGAAGTGGCTTTTGATAACACACAATTTGGCTTTATTTTCTTCTAAAAATAAATACATTAGTTGTGGAAAAGATCTCATTATCATGATTATTTGCATCTTAGCTATTGAGAATGACAGGTTTTCCTGTTAGGATATAACGCGATCATATTTCCTAAATGTATATTTTTCCTTTTTCATTTATATTTTATCCGTTTGTATGGTTAAAGTAAACTTGCACATTTGTAAAAAAAAAAAAAGGGGACTACTCAGGTTAACATTGTATGGCTATAAATGTCTTCATTACTTGTTGCCCTGATAAAATATTTTTCTTTTCTTTTTTTTTTTTATAAAAAAAAGTATTAGGCGTTTCTGTACAGTAGGTAATTTCCATACATTACAGACCATGTAAAATCAAAGTCTAACAACTTATCTTCTCCACTCAGGTACACATATCCATAGTTTTCCTTTACAACATTTTTACTTTTGAGATGGGAAATCATAGTTCATTATTTCTTAGTAGCTGTTACAGTTTTTGGAATACTTTCATTCATCTTACTATTCAGCAGTATCTCTTCTTTCCCCTTCTTCTGCCCAAGCATACCCTCCCCTTTCCACAGTTTCATCCACCTCAGGTAACAAAGTCTGGGTACTTATCTAATTGATATCTTACCCAACCAGACCATTTGTCTTAGAACTTATTTACTTTGTCTTTCATAGTAGCTGTCAGTCTTTCAAGTGGATATATTTCTCTGGTTAGACTAACCCATTCTTCTACAGAAGGACTTATTTTAGTACCCCAGTGCCTAGTTTATAACTTTATGGGCTGCCAGTATTAGAATTGTGGTCTGAACATAAATTGTCCTAGTGACTTTCTTTCCCTGTGTTGGAGTCGCTGTTAGGACATAGAGGGGTGACAGTAACTCTGAACGTTCCATCATGCTCACCATTTCTCTAATGTTACCCTCCCAATAAGGAGCCACCACAGGACAATCCCATCGGACATGCTTTTGGTCTGCTTTTAAACTGCCACAGCCGCTCCAACATTCTCCCCCACAATTTTCTGTGTATTTTGCCACTTTCATTGGCATCCTGAAGTATCTACTACAGAGCTTCCATGCATATTCCCTCCAGTAAGGGGAGCTGGTAACTTGCAGCATTGGAAATGCATAGAAGTTCCAGGCTACATCAGGTATTTCTAAATCTAGTTCCCTCCCCCATGCTTTCTTGATATTTTCAGTGGAAATAGAGTTTTTTCTTCCTAGGTCTATGTATAACCTACTTATTATGTGTGCTAGAAGGTCTCCCCTAATTTCAGATATCACTATCTGAATCAAAAGTGGTGTTCTGTCTGCTATATCTGATTATGCTTCCTCCTTGGGTTGCATCATTGCTTTCATCTGTAGGTATATATCCTTTTCTTGCGGAAGTCCAAAAGAGTTTGTATTCTAGCAAATGAATAGAACCCTGACGGTCCCACTATTTGGTATACTTGTCTCAGTCCCCTTCTGCGCCATCTTATTATGTGTCTATCTAAGTCATTCAATGTTGGATCCTTTCTGTCCTCAGGGTTCTTAGGTAAAGTTGCTCATTTGATGTAAGAACTTTGTACATAATGTGCAACCAGATTTTGAGAGGGGTGGTCGTATATCTTGGGAATTTATTTAGAGGACGACATGCTGGAGGGCACCCAACAAGGCAGTCTGTAAGATCTGATAGACTACTCCAGGTGGTTTCAAACTGCTTCCATGGGGCATCATATTGGGGGTTCAACTAACAAAGCAGGATTCCAACTGTGATGCCCACCCATATCTCTGTAAGTTAGGTAGGCCAAGGCCCCCCCCTGTTACCTAGGTAATTGTTGTATTGTGTATTTTATTCTGGGGGGGTTTACCTTGCCATATAAATCTTGAAATTAATTTGTCCCTGGTCTGGTAATATATTTTGTCTGGGACAATAGGAAGCGTTTGCAAAAAGAACAAAATTTGTGGGAATATATTTTGTTTAACTGCCTCTATTCTAGCCAAGAGGCCTAATGGTATTTGTGTCTATCTTGCCATGTCTGAGGTCAGCTGTTGCGTCAGCGGTTCAAAATTTGCCATTTCGTCATGAATGGAGTTTTTTGTTATTTTGATGCCTAGGCATCTCATGGACTGTTTATACCATTTAAATGGGAATTTTCTCTTTAGGGTCTCAGTAGGGTTAAATTGACTAAGCAACACCTCTGTTTTCTGTTTATTTATTTTATATCCCCAAACAGGGCAATTTGCTCCCATACTCTGGGTATTGAGGTCTCCGGGGACAGTAGAGTGAGCAAAATATCATCAGCAAAGAGTGAAATTTAAAAATTCTTTCCCCCCATTGGAATCCCTTCTATCCCCAGATGTTTCCCTATTGCTTGTGCTAAAGGTTCCAAATAAAGGGCAAAAACGAGGGGGGACAAAGGGCACCCCTGGCGTGTTCCCCTTTACAGGAGAAAAGGCTCAGAGAGTGATCCATTTAATTTCAAGTATGTGTGAGGTGTCTTGTATATCTGTTGGAGTTGTGTAATCAACTCCTTTGGAAAGGCATATTGGGCTAGGGTGACCTAAAGAAATGCCCAAACCACCTTATCAGACGCCTTTTCAGTGTCTAGTCCCAGCGTTACCAGGGGTAGCGACATCTGGGCTGCATAATGTTTGATTAAAAATGTGCGTCTAACTGCAAAATTCCATGATGGAGGGGAGATCTCTCCTTCCTGTACCTCTTGAGAGGCCTTTATGAGGGGTGGTAGCAGTAACTCTTTACATTTTTATAATATTCGAGGGGATATCCATCCGGTCCCAGGGATTTTGCTTGTTTTGCTTCCTTTCTTTTTATTTCCATTTCCTCCCTGGTTATTGGGCTTGTTGTTGGCTTATTTTGCGGAGATGCAGGTCTTTTAAATATTCCTCAACTCTTGAGGTTAACGGAGTACCTTTGGTCTGATATAATTTCTGGTAATAAGTGGCCATTATCTGCCTGATTACTCAGGGAGCTGTAGCTAAGGTTCTTGTGGTGGGATCCATCATTGCCATGACAGTGGCCCTGGTCCTTTGTGCTCTTAATTTTCTAGCCAGTATGCGTGCTCTTCTGGGGTCTCCCTCATGTGTAGTGCTTTTTAGATACAAAGATAGAGCAACAACTTTTTTTATCAATTATTTTCTGTATGTTTTGTTTAAGGTTTAAAATCTGAGTTTTTACTGTTTTACTTCCTTGGTCATAGAACATTTGAAGGGTGGCTAGTTCTATTTGTAACTGTTTGTGGTGACTATCCCTATTTCTTTTCTTCCTTGTGGCATATGCCACTATCTCTCCTCGAAGTACTGTTTTGATTGTGTCCCAGAGAATTGTATTTGGGATGCCTGTGCTTGAATTCTCTTATTATTCTAGGGATTACTTCCTGTATCATTTGTATAAATTCTGAATCTCTCAGTAGTGCCAAGTTTAGTCTCCAAAAAGACCTTTTGTATTCGCCCCTAGAGCAATCTTAATGTAAACTGGTGCATGGTCCAACAGAAAAATGGGTCCATGCCAGACATCCTGGATAGTGTCCAAATATTCCACCATGGTGAAAACATAGTCTAGTCTTGATGCCACCCCTGTCATTTGGGAGTTATAAGTATACTGCATCTCGGTGGGGAAACTCTGACCCCAGAGATCCAGTGTCTCAAGTGATGCCAGGGTTCCACCCATATATTTTTGTAACGGTGTTTAACAATGTGGGAGACACCGAGAGACATCCAGTGACTGATTTAACACTGTGTTAAAGTCCCCGCCCATTAACAGTTGTCCTTGTAACATCCCCAGTAAGTGTGAAAAAAATTTTTGTGCAACAGTTCATAGCTGGTCCAGGTGGAAGGTATAGTGAGACCATAGTCACCGGCTTATCATGGAGCTGGCCTGTGGCTATCACATATCTCCCCATCTCATCTCTCTAAGTCTCCCCCAGTTCAAACGGGATCCCAGCTTTAACCAAGATTGCTGTACTCGTCGACGGCCAGATTTATGGGATGAAGCTATTAGTGTTGAGAAGCCCGGCCCACCTCCTAAATATTTCATGCTCGATGTCTGAGAGGTGAGTCTCCTGAAGAAAAATCACCTCTGAGCTTTCCCTTTTGATATATTATATTAATCGTGACCTTTTAACTGGACTATGCAGACCGTTAATATTCCATGATAATATTAGGGAGGGCTTATCCATTTTTAATTCTATATCTGCTGATCAGGTAGGAATCTTTCTCATGTTTTCTCTCTGTTATCTGTTGTGTATCTTTTCTGTACCATCTAATTCTATTTCCCAACTCTAGTGTTCCCTCTAGTGGTCATCTTATAATTAGTGATTCAAACCTCTCTGGACTTCTCACACCTATTTTTTTTAATATGCAAACCAAACCTTTGGTAATAACATTTGATCCTTTTAAACTGGGAACATACTTTAAATAACGATTTTACTTTTTTTTTTTTTTTGAACTTACCAAGTATTTTTATTGGTATTTCATATACATTATACAGTACATATCTCTGTATACAACCTTTCACATTCAGAGAGAGCATATCCCTAAGTTAAGTATTAACAATATATTGTCGATATACTGTATATTATTTAGTTCAAGGATGACTTAATTCAATATAAGTTCATCATAGCCATGTGCTATGTAAATATGGATCAGTTCCTTGTTTCTGTTGATTAATTGATTGTCCATATGGATCCATTCTGCACACAAAAATGTCCATTATTTGCTCTCGCTCTGTTGCTCCTTAAAAAAGCTGGTATTAAATCCAAAAATTCAATTGATCTTAAGGTAACATATTCATATCACATACTAATCATTAACATATCATTTAAACAATGATCTCAAAGTGAAAGAAGAAAGAGAAAAAAAAAAAAGTACAAGGGAAAGGGAAAGGATCAAGAAGAGAAAAACCATCAAGCAAGACAAAAAAAAAATTCATGACTTGTTTTGTGCAAAGTTATAGCCTTGTAATTTTAAGGTTATATTATGGTATCCATACCCAGTTGACTCCCTATCAAAGGCCTCTTACCATATCATTTAATAGGAGGCTGGCGTTCTGGTTACTTTAGTTATGCTGCCTCCAATAAACAGCATCCAACACATTCGCTTTGGGGGAGGGTGGAGGCGGCTGTGGTGGCGGTCCTCCTCGTCCACTTCTTATTACCATGGAAATATATACTGTTCTAGCACCGGATTGCCGATTACGATTTTCTATAAAATCATGGTAAGGTAACCATCTGGAGTTAAATTTATCTGTCATCAGCCTCAGACATGCTGTAGCTCCTTCAGCCTCTTTAACATGGTTCACATTATTTACCCATTGAGCTAAAGTTGGGGATCTGTGGTGAGCCAATGCTGTGTAATAGCCTTTGAGGCTGCTGCTATCAGAATGTAAAATAAGAACTTTTGGGCGTTCAACCTCATCTCAGAAGGTGGGAGGCCTAATACTACATGCTCCGGGCCCATATTTCCCTCCAAATGTAATATCTCTTTAATAGCCTGAATTATCTTGTTCCAATAATTAGTAAGGGATGGGCACTCCCAAAGAATGTGAGTAACTGAGCCCCTTGCCTCACAATTCCTCCAGCAACCATCAGAGGGGGGTGTTGTATAATATTGGGAAATTGTCGGGGTTATAAAAAATCTGCTCACCACTTTCCAGCGGTGTTCACTCCATATAGGGGAGTTGGATGTCTTGCTCACACCCAACCAAATCCTACCCCAATCCCTCTCTGACAACTGTATGTCTAGCTCATCTTCCCACTTTCTTTCTATACATTGAATCTGTAAAGTACCCTCTCCATCCTGTAATGCCTTATAGATATAGGAAGTGAACCCTCTCAGCTCTCTGGTTTGTGCTTTCTGATATATTCCTACCAAGGGTGGTATTATGGGACTGGATAGGGCTGTCAAGCCTACCCTTGTCTCAATATAGTGTCTACATTGCGAATATTTATAGAAATCTTGCTTTGGAAGGTTGAATTCCTGTTGCAAATCTGTGAAACTCCTCAGAACGTTCCCCTGTAAAAATTGGGTAAGATGAGTCAGTCCTTGTCTTTTCCAATTTAAAAAACTACTGCCTGTTTTATTCAGGGGAAAATGGGGCAAATATGCTAAGGGTATGTAAGGCCATACTGGTGTCAGGATTTCCCATTTCTGTCGTGCCCAGAGCCAAGATTCTAGGGTATGTTTAGTCCACCTATTTTTAATTCTATTTAGATCTGATCTAAGAGCTAGCCATACTAAATGATTGAGTGGTGTCTCTGGAAATGCATTATGCTCCATCTCAACCCAACTAACCCTATGGCCCGGGGCTACCATGTGCAGTATTGGTAGGGTCTGGGCTGCCAGCTAGCAATTATAAAAATGTGGGACCAGTAGGCCTCCCCTATCCCTGGCCTCCGACAACAACTCCCATCTCTTTCTGGGACGTCGTCCAGCCCAAATAAATTTGCTCAGTCTCTGTCTCAATTCCTTCCCCTCTCCTCGTGTGAATGGGATTGGGAGATTCATGAACAGAAACAAATATCTGAGTAATACGTTCATCTTAACGTTTCCACTCTATTATAAAGAGTCAATGGCATGTCCTGCCAGCGGTTCAAGTCCGCAAATACCTGCTGTTTGAGAGCTCCATAGTTGAACACATGTAACTTTGAAAGTTTAGTAGGTATCTGTATATCTGTATCCCCAGGTATCTTATCTTGTCTTTGGCAATGGAGAAGGGAGAACTCTAGAGTTTGGATTCGGAGGACTGACTGAGAGAACTAGAGAAGGACAGCCGACAGCCACAGACAGGACTCCCATTCCTCTGCTACCACTACCAACGAGAGAACCAGGACCTCGGTCTAATTTAGCTGCTTTGGCACCTTAGGACGGTCGGTCATGGTCATGGTTTGCTTGCAGACAGCACTGCTGGAAAAGAGGGGGTGGGCACTTCATTGACCCAGGCAAGGACTACAGGGCCACAGGCATCACTTTTTAAGGTAGGCTGGCTTATTATGGGGTTATTGTGTAGAAATGTGATCATGTTGCTTGTTTTTAATTTAAATAAAAGTTTTGTTTCATTCACAGCCAGCCAGCTGCCAGGCCACAGGCAATAATTTTTATAAAGTAGTAGGCTGGTTTATAATGTTAATTATTTGTAATTTGGCTTATTATGGGGTTATTGTGTAGCACTGTGATCATGTTGCTTGTTTTTAATTTAAATAATAGCAGCTTGGTTTCATTCATAGTCAGACAGCTGCCATGCCACAATTTTTACAAGGTTGGCTGATTTATAACGTTAATGATTTGTAACTTGGATGTTGCTTAGAGGATTTTGATGCATATCTCACTGGTTCTGTTTAGGCAAGCTGCTAAGCAGCTTAGTAACGTTGGTGTTGGGTTGTGATCATACCGATGTGGTGTTGTTTCCTATCCTATTCCTGATCTGATTGCTATTTACCTAAGCATTACAACAACCACTTGCCCAACATCTGTAAACAAATAGTTAAAAAAATATGCACACTGTTTTTTGTTATCTCTGTGCGCTACCTGTATTTGTAAATATTTGCTTATGGATGTCCGTCAGTTCAGTCGGTTGTTGAAACTCTTTTTATTCATTTTATTGTTCTTTTCCTTTACTTTACTCTTGTAAATAGGCTTGCTCAAGGGAACCTTTTTCCTTTTTTTTTTCTACTAGTGAAATACAAATATCTTGCACAACTGTTTTAAGATACTGAAAATCTGATGTGTTGGCTTTGTCATGTCCGCACCCAAGGAAGTGTTGGTAGAAAGCAGTGCCACCACGACAAGGTCCTCCCCCATGGGCACTGGTCTCTGCTCTGCTAAAGGTGCAATAGTGTTTGCTATTTATGTTGGAGTCTGATGTTTGGCATTTTCTCAAGTGGTCTTTGTGCGACCTCAGAATAAAGTCCATGTCAACGACTTTGTTGAGAAGGCACCTAGGCCGAACAAGTCACACTTGTTGGTAGTGTGCACTTTGCCAGCAGTGGCACCCTGGTCTAACAAGGCAAGGCACACTTAGTAGTAGTGTTGTTGTCTAAACACTCTTGGTGTGTAGGGTAAACAATAAAAATAATAGTAATACAGATTTTTGTGTCTCAGTCTGCTAAGAAACATTTGTAAACAAGTAAAGAGTACTAATAGTTTATTATGCTACTTATGCCAAGCATGTGACAAAGAAAATCACAAGGGAGATGTTTTTTTTTACCATTCCTGAAGAATGTACATAATCTTCAGAATTGTAGATCTTAGGTTTTCTAAGATCTTGTTTTATCTTTTTCCGCACTCCAGCTCTCTGCATTTCTAGAGCAGTTACAGTAGTGTCTTGAGAGTGCTACAGTGGGTTGCAGACCGCTAAATACTACAGATAACAGCATAGCAACAGAGATTACAACATAGTTACAGTTATGAAAAACAATATGTATTGGTCGTAAGTCATTCTCCATTGGAGAATGACTTAGGAGACAGAATTACTAATAAGTATTATATGAGACAGAATATGCTTCCATTAGCATTATAGCTTAGACAAAAGAAATGCTGACAGTTTAAACTACATGCACATTTCTTACTTACGTACAATATAAAACATAGAGACATAACAAAAGCTGTCTCTCTCTCTCTGTCAGCTTGCTTAGACAAGGAGAACAGCTGACAGGCCTGTTAGATGGCATATCTGAGTGTAAAATACATTACATGTAATTATATGAGAATACAACTATACAATAATCACTGATGATCCCTCTTGAGTCATCTTATCAATGATTAGATAGATTATATATGGAATATATGTAAAAGACAAACATAAACTAGATAAATGAATTATAGTGAGGTAAAATAAATCATGCATGACAATATTAGCATATTTTAGCTGCAAAGCACATTTCTAGCACTCATATCTATATATAAGTGCAAAATAGCGGTATCACAGTACAATAGACCAGGGATACAGTGTGAGGTATATGTGGGATGATAGGGGCATATCCCAAGCATAAA
Organism: Neoceratodus forsteri; assembly: GCA_016271365.2. Classification (NCBI taxonomy): domain Eukaryota; kingdom Metazoa; phylum Chordata; order Ceratodontiformes; family Ceratodontidae; genus Neoceratodus; species Neoceratodus forsteri. The sequence goes on from CM028131.1 coordinate 1,524,925,446, forward strand.
ACAATCCCCTCTTTGTTGCCCTAATTGCAAAAGTGGCAACACAACAAAAAGATGGAGGTTAGGAACCATTTGTTTACAGGCCCAAGGCATGAGCCTGATAGAAGTTAAGTGGTTACACAGGTATTTTAGGTTTTTTTTTTTAAACAACAAAATGTAATTGTAAGGGAAAATGTTAGTAAACCTTGCATTACTATAATAAACATTTGGAATAAAACTTTACAATGGGCTTTTTTAATATTAAAACAATTAGTAAATACTGATTTGTATTTGTATATATTTTAATTTTAGATTCTGGAAGAGAAAACCAAAGGGTTGTAAAAACATGATAGCTATAGGCAGTGCAAAGGACTTCTAGCTATATGATGCTCATCTGCTTTCTTAATGTGAGCAGAAAATTAATTCATTAACATGAACATTTGTCTGGTCAAACCCCTTTACAATACCCTTAATATTATTTTTTAGCCATAAATTGTGGTTTAGTAGCCATTAGCGGTGGAGAAAGTAGTGCTGATACGGCTGTTAGCTCAGATTTAGAAATCAAACCTGTAACCCCCCACCATGGCCTGTGATGTTGAAAATATCACAGCCACAGGGCTTTTAGAATAAGGGTTATTTTTTTTTTTATTAAATGTAAAGTGAGGTATTTTTACTGTTGCTGTATGGTAGCAACATTGTTTTTAATGTTGCAGCTTAAGGTATTAATGCACTGCATAGGAAAAACAGTACGTTTAGTCTTTTTGGGGAAAGCTGCTGTATTATTGTACAGGAAATAAAAACATTTTATGTAATAACTTTATCGTGTTTTTTAACCAAGGCCATGCTAATAAAGCAAACATTGTTAACAGCATTAGTTTTACTGACACAAGCATCTGTGATGCATAAGCAATGGGTCTGATGTGCCCATTGTATGTTTGAGCTAAAACTGCTGAGATTGCTACATTTGATGTGGCAGTTTTAAAATAATGCCCTAAAACTGTGTTAGGATTAACTAATGCTGGGACCATAGTCAGTGATCCCAAAAGAAAAGACAATGATATGTGCACTTTGTTCTTATAAGCCAAACCAGAATAAAGTCTACGTCAGTGACTTTGTTGAGAAGGCACCCAGGTCAAACAAGTCACACTTGGTAGTAGTGTGCACTTTATTGCTATAGATCGAATACTTATGTTTTTGTGTAGTTTTCTTTTCCTGCACATGGCTGGCATAATTGTAATCTTGCTCCTTTTTGCTTGTTTCTCTTTTGTCTTTTAGTTAATTGTTGTGGTTGGGCACAGTGTTAGGTCAGAAGCAGTGTGGAGACTTTGATGTCAGTGAGAATGATTGCTTTTGGCAAGAAAATAATTCTGCCATCATAGGAGACGAGATGATGCCACCACCAGTTTAGTGCCACCACCAGCAAAGAAGGCCAAGGGGTTCTGCAGTTACAATACAGAGTGGAGACAAAAATTTCCTTGGGTGCGGTCAGTGCCAGGCACGGCCAATTCTGTGAAATGTGTTTCCTGTGGCATTACCTTTACTGTGAAGTGGGATGGAGAAAAGGCTCTCAAAAAGCACCAGAAATCCGAGAAACACCAGCAGACTGTCCAGGCACAGAAAGAAAATCTGTTCATGACAAAATTTGCCTAGCCACAGATCCCAACTGCAAAGACCATGAAGTAACAGCTGCCGAGGTCACATCAGTTTACCACAGAGTACAGCATCACCACTCATACCTGTCCATGGATTGTGGCATTAAACTGGCACAGAGCCTCTATTCGGACTCTGGAATAGCATCAAAATTAAGTTGTGGGAAAACTAAGGCAGAGTGCATAGTCAAAAATGTTCTGGCCCCATATTCAGAAGAACTGTTTCTGAAAGACCTGGGAACAGCATATTTTTCAGTGGCCTCAGATGCGTCCAACAAAGGAAACAAAAAAATGTTCCCTGTTGCAGTTCAGTTCTTTACAGCAAAAAGTGGCATTCAGCAAAAACTCCTTGATTTTTATGAGGACCACAATGAAACCTCTGAAGCAATCTTTGAAAAATAACAGAGAGCCTTCGTAGCAAAGACTTTCAGCTGCAACATCTTTCCAGCTACGCTGCAGACAATGCCTCTGTGAACTACGGCAAGCACAGGTCCGTTTTCAAGCACCTAAAATCCGAAGTGCCACACATCATTTCTGCAAACGGTTTATGCCACATTATTCACAACTGTGCTAGGAATGCTAGCAAGGCCCTAGCACGGTTTGATGTGGAGACACTTGTCTTAAAAATTTACAGTGAGTTTTCTTCCTCTGCAAAGAAGGTTCAACAGCTGAAAGAAATGTTTGTGGACCAGGACTGGAAGGAGATGATGCAGCACGTGGTGACCAGGAAGCTCTAATTTCTTCCCGCTGTAGCCAGGCTGGTAGAGTGCTGGCCAGCCATCAAAAGCTATTCTATAACGTCACCCTTCTATATGGAAATTTGTTGAAACCTATGAGGATGGATACAGCGACCCCAATGAAATATCTGAGGCAGAATGCTATTTGAATTTCATGCACTGTGTTCTGCAAGTGTTCCATAAGAGTATCGCCAAGCTGGAGAGAAATTCATTAACTGCTCCAGAGGTGTATGGTGTGATGCATAATCTGTGTAGTGAATTGAAAAAGAGACTTCAGGACAAGTTCTTTGGATTCAAAGTCACGTCAGCTCTAAAAACATTGCAACCAAATGTAAGAGACAGAGTTGCAAAAGACTTCGGAAGCTTTTATGTTTGGGCCCTAGATTACTTAAATTAATGGTTTGACTTTGATAATAGCCCCCTCAGGGTCATGCAGATATTCTCACTACACCAGCCAATATCTTGTGATGAACTATGTAACTCTGTGGAGGTGCTAAAGCTTCAAGATGGACATGGACTTATTGTATTCAGATTATTCTTCATTATGCACTGCATTGCCATTCTTGACAGAAATGAAGGAAAAATCTGTTGGGGAGAGATGGGTTGCATTTTTTGAGACGGGACCTGAGTGCAGAATGCTGTATAATAAGGTTGTACAATTTGTCTTGTTCATCCCCATTAGCAACAGCTTTGTGGAGTGAGTATTTTCACTAATGGGGGATTTATGGACTGATGAGCAGAACAGAATGCTGGTTCCTTTGGTGAAAGCAGAGCTACAAATGAAACTGAACTCCAGCTTTAGCTGTTCACAGTTTTTCTCATTTATTAAAACCAATAGCAGGCTCCTTGAAGTGGCAATGTCTAATCAAAAGTACTGCTTCAAATCTAAGTTATGTAAACAACATACTTCTTCAGAAATCAGTTTGAGATGATATATTGAACAGAACAGTGCTGTGCTGTGCTACAGAGTGGAACTTTTATCCACACATTTTTTTATACTGATTTATTTTATATTTAAAGGGGCACTGTCAGCTTTACTACTCGTTTTTTGATAATTTTCTATTATTGAGTTTGTATGCATAAAATAGTTTCACAGTTACTGTAGAATGTCTCTCAGTAAAGCAGAAATGAAACCGCTTACCAGTTTTTTGCAAAATATGCATTATTTGTCATCCTGACTTACAGTCTGAGTGTGACCGGAAGCTGAGTCGTGTTGAGGACAGGCCGAGAATATGCGTCTACCTGTAGCACTGTCCCGTCGTGCATATTTTAGCATGGACATGGTAAAAAACATTCAAATTTCTTGGTGCTAGTTATTCTAAACCCATCCTGGTATCTGAGCTTGAAAACCGAGGGGCTTGTTCTTGTGCAAAATACTTTTGAAAACTGGTGCCCAAATCCCGTGTATGCGCAGCAGTGGCACGTTCTCGCACATGCGCGGGATCTTTAACCTGGTCACTGCTGTGCATGCGCGGGATTGGGCACCAGTTTTTAAAAGTATTTTGCACCAGAAGGAGCCCTCGGTTTTCATTCTCAGAGACCAGGACGGGTTTAGAATAACTAAGGTTAAGAGACTTTATATTTTCTGCCATGGCCATGTAAAAATATGCACAATGGGACAGCGCTACAGGCAGATGCGCATTCTCGATGCAACTCAGCTTCTGGTCGCACAGAGACTTTAAGTCGGAACAGCAGAACTACAAATAAAACATATTTCGCAAAAACTGGGTAAGCGGTTTCATTTGTGTTTTACTGAGAGGCATTCTACAGTAACTGTGGAACAATTATGTGCACACAAACCCAATCAAAGAAACTTACCAAAAAATGAGTAGTAAAGCTGACAGTGTCCCTTTAAAGAATTGTAGGTTCTTCAAATTGCAGTTTTAGACTATGAATTTCACAGTGTTGTGCTGCACTGTAGTGACTTTTCTGTTTTTCCAGAAGTTTCTTAGTGATTAAGGATTTTATTTTTAAAAGTGTCACAGTAACAGGGATTGTTAAATAAAATGTTCACATTTTACTCAGTTTGACCGGCATCTTATTATATTTGGCTGAGGGATCTGTTCTTCTAGTCTGGTCTGCACACAAGATATGAGGAACTACCATTAATGGCAGGTAACCCATAACTGGTCAGGTTTGGATTCTTGTAATACATGTAAGGGTCATGTGACAGTGGGGGTGTGGCCATGATGAAAGAGGCGGGGCAGGGGCTGGAAAAGGGTTGGGCTATCAGATCAGGTGTTGGCCTGAATCAAAGGTGGCAACCCTATCACACATGCCTAATTGATTGTCCTTGTATTATGTTACTTGTTGCTATCTGTAATGCATTTGCACTCTGTGCTTATCTGATGATATTTGTTGTATGTAATTTGTACTCCTGTATGTTGCTGTCCCAATCCTTCCGCCAGGACACATCTGTAAACATGATTTCCTGTGGATCTCTTTGTTTCAACTAGATTAAACAACTTAATAAACAAACTACATGAAACTTAAATTTGACAGGCGTTTTGAAGAAAAATGGGGTTGACTGGGTATTCCCACTGAACTGGTGGGGGGAAAAGAAAGTGATGGACTGGTGGTCATTCAAACAACATGAAGTCTTGCTGTATTCTGACTATTGCAGTTAGGTCCTGCCTTTAAACTGCCCTGGAGAACAAAGAGTTAACTTTTCATGGCCAGCATGGAACATTCAGCGAGAGCTCGGTTGAAGCCTCTGTCTGCTGTTTAAACTCCAACCGTCAGATTCTTTACTCCGACTCACTGAACAATCGCTCCGGAGATTTCTCCTTTGCTTGGTTCAAAAAAGTCAGTTAAAGTGTTGTTTTTTTTCACTCGGTTTCTGCCGAATTTCTGCTACTGAACCTGTCGGTTTAAGTCTCTGTCTGTGGTACCGTGAGTACTAGATAGGTTTTGCATTTAGTTTCTGTGTGGAACTTGTAAACATTGGATCGGTTCGGTTTGAACCGATCAGATTGGTTTTAAAAAGTTTTGAATTTATTAGTGTGGTAACTGGTCTGTATCAGTTCTAAAAAATGGATTTCATTACGTTTTTCAAGACCTGTAACACGGTCAGGAACCGAGAGGGTGTCTTGCCTGGCGGATTGCTGAAAAAAGTACGTTTTGGATAGGATTGGCCGTCTAGAAGCCCAAGAAAAAATTGGGCCCACTGGGTTTCAACACTGTAGTGTGTGTGAGGAAGCCTTTGCTAGGCTGATCCCACACCATCTGTGTTTATTGTCTGGGGTTGACCACCTCGATTCAGACTGCCAATTTGTAAAAGGTTTTCCAAAGCTACCCTGGATAAGAAATGAGTAGACTGAGGAAAAGGGAGGCAGAGAAGTCCACTAACCCGGATGGCCAGCCCGGTTTGGTTCCGACCAAACCAGAAGAAGTGCCCTCTGACCAGGGTGAAACTTCTTCGGGCAAAAGGAGAGCCAATTCTGAGGAGTCGGTTCCGGCTAAAAGAAAGAGAAGAGAAAAATCATCTGGTTCAGATCCACAAATTCTTTCTCCGACCACTGATGAAATAGCCAAAGTGATAAGGATAGTTCAATCGCTAACTTCTGTTCCGGCCGAACCGGCACCATCTGGCAGGGGCTGGGTTCGGTCGGTTCCCCCAGTTCCGGATTATGCTTTAGAAGAATTTTATGAACCGGAGGAGGAGGGAGAGTATGAGGATAATGATGATGATGATGGTGATTATGAAAGTCTGGATGTGTCTGTTGACCCGGACATCTCCCCAGACAGACCTTCAGGTGTTTCTCCTCCTAGGCTTTCTGAGTCCCCTTCCCACTTTATGTTTTACAAGAAAGTGGCCGAAACCTTTCAGCTTCCAATGGAAGAAGCAGTAGAGGATCAGGAGGAGCCTGATTTTGTTGAGATGATGGACATCCCAGAGTCCAGGAGATTGTCTATTCCCCTCCATAAATCTTTTGGGAAACAGACATTTAAAATTCTAAAGACTCCTAATTCCATACCTCCTGTGGACAGAAGAATGGACAAGAGGTATACTCTTTCAGGCTCGGACCCGGAGTTCCTTTCCCAGCAATGCAGCCATGCTGGGGTAGTGCAGGCTGCTGCCTGTGAGAAGTCAAATATTCCCTTGGCATCACACCCTCCAGATAAGGACTCCAGAAGGATTGATGCCGTGGCAAAGAAGCAGTACATGGCAGCATCTTTGGGACTCAGGCAGGCTAACTATATGGCCTACACAGCTAGATACCAGAAGTCCAGGTGGGACACTGTGCTGGCTCTGGCTAAACAGGCCCCTGACCAGCTTGCCAAGGAGCTGGAGCAGGTGGCTGCGGATGGGATTGAGGCATCCAAGGTGCAATTTCATGTTGCTGTGGGACTCCAGTGATGTTTCATCTAGAGTCATGGCTACATCTCTGGCCCTTCGGAGGATGGCTTGGCTCAGATGTACCAGCCTATCACAGGATACCCAGGCTAAGGCCATGGATTTCCCTGTCATTGGTAATTCTCTGTTTGGGGAGCAGACAGAGAACTACATGAAAAAGATGGACGAGTACAGGACCACCTACAGGAGTGCTCAGGCCAAACAAAGGCAAGCCACTCCTCAGAGGCAGCATTCCAGGGGCAGGGGCAGGCCCTTTCAAAGGCCTTTTTACCAAGCCCAGGCCTCCTCTTCTGCTTATGCTCAGAGGGGGTTCTTCAGAGGGAGAGGCAAAAGGGGAATGAGCAGGCCTGCTTCCACCCCTCAGCCTAAAGCCCCTGCCAAGCAGACACCCTGATGGGTCTGCCCGGGCCAATTCTCCAGTACCTGTAGGGGGCAGGCTGGCTTACTTTGTCCAGGACTGGAAGTCTTTGACATCAGACAAGTGGGTCCTGGAAGTAGTAAGCCAGGGACTGGTTCTCAGCTTCAAAAAAATTCCCAAAATGAGAACCAGATCCCTTCCTCCTGCAAATTCATCAGAGACCCTTGCCCTTGAGGCAGAGGTTTCTTCCCTCTTGGCTACCCTATACAGGGGCAAAGGATTGTACTCCAGGTACTTCCTAACCCCCAAAAAGACAGGAGAATGGTGGCCCATCCTGGATCTAAGATATCTGAACAAGCACCTTTTAAAACCAAAATTCAGAATGGTGACTCTGGGAATAATTCTGCCCTCTCTAAGGTCAGGGGACTGGCTAGCCTCCCTGGACCTCAAAGATGCCTATTTTCACATTCCCATCAGGTGCTCCCATAGAAAGTACCTCAGGTTCGAGTTGCCGTCAGGCCACTATCAATTCAGAACAATGCCCTTTGGCCTAACATCAGTCCCAAGGGTGTTCACAAAGTGCCTGGCAGTAATGGTTGCCTCCTAAGGAGAAAATAGATCTCCATCTTTCCATACTTGGACGACTGGCTCACAGTGGGTCAGTCTCCAGACCAAGTCAAGTCACATCTGCAAATAACTCAGCAAGTGCTCACTTCCTTAGGATTCCTCCTCAGCCTTCCAAAGTCAGTTCTCGAGCCAGTACAGCTCCTCACCTTTATAGGGGCAGAGCTGGATAAAATAAGGGCAAAAGCCTTCCTTCCCCTGGACAGGGCAAGGACCCTTATAGAACTGGCCTCTTCATTCACCCTTCAGGTGTCTCAACCAGCAAGGCATTTCCTGTAGCTCCTGGGCCACATGGCAGCCTCTACAGCAGTGGTCCAGGGGGCAAGATTCCAGACGAGGGACATTCAGTTCTACTTAAGAGCCTTCTGTTCCCAAAGAAAGGATTCCCTTACCAAACTAGTCCCAGTGACTCGAACCGTGATCTCGGCTTTGCAGTGGTGGCAGGATCAGGACAATTTGAGACAGGGAGTTCCTTTTGTCACTCAGTCTCATTCAGTGATACTCACCACAGATGCCTCCCTGCTGGGCTGGGGAGCCCACTTGGGGGATCTTACCACCCAAGGGCTGTGGTCACCTCAAGAATCTCTGCTTCACATCAATCTCTTGGAACTCAGAGCAGTGTTTCTGGCACTGCAAGCCTTTTCCAAATCTGTACAGAACAAGGTGGTCCAGATCAGAACAGACAATACCACCACAGTGTGGTACATCAACAAGCAAGGAGGCACTCGGTCTACGGCCTTGTGCACAGAAGCAATGAAGTTGTGGTCTCTGGCCTATTCCCTGCAAACCTCTCTGATAGCAGTTCACCTCCCAGGGAAGGACAATGTCCTAGCCGATGCTCTCAGCAGGATATCCCAGGGCCATCACAAATGGACCCTAAATCCCTTAGTTTTGGAAGTGATTTTCTTGAGATGGGGCACTCCACAGATGGATCTTTTTGCAGCCCCAGACAATCACCAACTTCCTCTCTTTTGTTGCAGACCCCAAGTCTTGGGCTCAGTCCCCGTGGATGCTCTGATTCTGAATTGGGAAGGGAAGTTCCTGTATGCTTTTCCCACCTTCCCTCTCCTGTTCAAAGTGCTAGTCAAGATCAGGTCTCAACCATGCAAAGTGATTCTGATTGCTCCAGACTGGGCCAGACAGCCCTGGTACCCACTGTTGCTGTCCTTAATGGTCCACCTTCCCCTGTCTCTTCCCAGGAATTACAACCTGTTGACATCCTCTCAGGGGAGGATTTGGTATCCGAACCTTAAATCTCTCAATTTCAAGGCATGGCTCTTGAAGAGTTAGAGTTCACTGATCTACACCTTTCTCAAGGGGTTCTGGATATCCTTACGGCTTCTCGAAAGCCTTCCACCAGAAAGACTTATAACTGCAAATGGAAAAGGTTCACTATTTGGTGCTCTAATAAGCATATTTCTCCAGAATCTGCTGGGTTGTCTACAGTCCTGGACTATATGGTTTATCTTAATGGCTTGGGACTTAGGCCAGCTACACTTAAAGTGCATCTGGCAGCTGTTTCTGCCTTCTTGTCAGTAGGCAAGCCCTCTCCTCTATCTGCCCATCCTGTGTTTTGTAAATTCTTCAAGGGATTGCTGTACACCAATCCCCCCTTTAGGGACCCTGCTCCTGCTTGGGACCTTAATGTTTGCATTGCTCAGCTTATGCAACCACCCGTTGAGCCTTTGTCCTCTGCAGAGCTAAAGTACTTGACTTTGAAAACTGTGTTTTTGGTAGCCATTACCTCTGCCAGGTGTATCAGTGAATTGCAAGCCCTGTCAGTGGAGCCTGATTTCATCTCTTTCCATAGAGATAAAGTGGTCCTAAGAACTAACAGGAAGTTTTTGCCTAACGTGGTTTCAGATTTCCACCTTAATCAGTCTGTCTCTCCCTGTTTTCTTCACTGACCATTCCTCCTCTGGCGAGAGGAGGCTACACAGCCTGGATGTTAAAAAGACCCTCAGCTACTACATAGAGCGCACCAAGGGTCACAGGTTTGAGTCCCTCCAATTATTCCTCACATATGGAGAGGTCGGTAAGGGCAAACCTGCCACTAAAAGATCTACTGCTAGGTGGATTGTCTCTTGTATACAATTCTGCTATGAAAACTGGGTAGAACCCACCTCAGGCCTGAGGCTCACTCTACTAGAGGTACAGCTGCTTTCCTGGCTGCTGCCAGGGATATTCTATCTTAGAAATTTGTCAACAGCCACCTGGAAAACAGTCCATACATTCACCAAGCATTACTCTCTGGATATCCAGGCTAGGAGTGATGCTCAGTTTGACACAGCAGTACTTCAGAGCCTATTCCCAGAGTAGGTTCTGTCCCTCCTCCATGGAGGTACTGCTTGGTAGTCTGCAATAGTCAGAATACAGCAAGACTTCATGTTGTTTGAAGAAAAAATTACTCACCTTAGTAATGTTGTTTCTTCTAATGCAGTCTTGCTGTATTCTAACCTTCCCCCCGCCTCCCCTCTCAGAACCTGTTTTTTGTTATGTGGGTGGGCAGGAGCAGTGTTGGCACCCTAGAGGTTCCCCCTTTTTTCCCCCCTCCTTTATTTTGGGTGTGTGTTGTGTTTTGTTTTTTGGGTTTCCTGACTTGAGTCTTTGCTTTGAAACCCAAAAAACTTTTTAATAAATTTAGTTGCCAGTTGGCTAGTGTGAGTTTTACAGTTTCCACACAGAACTTCTAGTGAGTATTGCTCATAAAGATCTGATGGTTGGAGTTTAAACAACAGCAGACAAAGGCTTCAACCGAGCTCGCGCTGAACGTTCCATGCTGGCCATGTAAAGTTAACTCGTTGTTCTCCAGGGCAGTTGAAAGGCAGGACCTAACTGCAATAGACAGAATACAGCAGGACTCCATTAGAAGAAACAACATTACCAAGGTGAGCAATTTTTTCTTTTATTTTATTTATTTGGATTTTTGATTACTGGAAATAACCCATGGGACAAGGCACTGTTTACCTGGGTGACCAGAGAGGAAGTAGGCAGCACCGTGAACAAACGTACATTCAAGTTCACGTACAGTACCCTTTCTTAAAGCCTGCAGACGAGTACTAAGAATAGTATTTAGGAACAAGCACATTTGTTTTGATCTGACCGATACATTCTAAAACTGGACTTACACATTCCCACACAGGAGCTACAGTAGATCAGATGTTGGTAGGTAAAGGTTTCTGACACATCGTATTTTAAATCTTTCTTTCCTCAGAGTGTATTTACAGTACATATCTAAACACACATATCTAAAGAGGTTTCCTATCACCTAATGCTAAGTCCTGAATTTGAGTTCATCCATTCTCTTCCTGGGAATTTGCAGACCTTCCATAACACAAAAGGACAAAAGTAATTGAATTATCAATTCATGCGGAGCTCCCAAACTTTAAAAAAAAAAAAAAGGCTCTGTTGGGGAAAGAATAGAAGCCTCTGTTGCTAATCTCTGTTGATGGATGCCAGCATGTGCAATGATTAGGAGACAGTTTTAGCTCACTCCTAGTTAACAGGGCCTTGGGCATCACATGTATAATAAAAGTAAATTGCAGAGTTCAGACAGAGGTTGGGGTGGTGGTTATATATCCTTCAGAAAGAATTTCCACGGTAACCACAATATCATCTTTATTTACACTCAATTACTTTATTGTCTGGTCCATTGGAAAGCTGCTCTGCATTCCTTGGACATTAAAAATTGGACATCCCGTATAGTTACCACACACCCACACTACACAGAACACTCAGTTTCTAATATTTAATTTTGCTTGTTTTTTGCCAGTTGTCTCTTGATGACTGATCTGCCCCCCCATGCAATTTCTCTTGTACATTCTGTAAGATTTGCATGACCATGCCTCTGAATCTGCTAACCAATCAATCCTGAACACAAGGTGGATTAAGTGGCCAATATTTGGAAGACCCACACTTGAATGCATTGTAACTCTGTTTATTTGGTCCCCTTCATCTCAGAATCGTTTACAGATGATGATTATATATACTGTGTGTGTATGTGTATATATATATATATATATATTTCAGACACAGTTTTCAAGGTTTCAGTCTGTTAACTGCATTAGTATCTAGATACTGCTGGATCGCAGTCTAAGAAAGGGAGTGACAGTGAGGAGAGTCTTCAGTTTGCCATTTGGCCTGATCACTCAGTCTGTAGAATATAAAAAACTATATTCTAACGGCTTGGGTTCAATTCCTAGTTATTTCTCACTAGTTCTTTCTCATTGGATGAGGGATGGACTATACCCATGTAACCCTCCCCCCCCCCCCAAAGTGGTGGGGCTTACCTGTTGTCATCTCTCCAGGCACCTCCTTTGCCCTCCGTCTGGCCATGTTCCAGCCCTGTGTTCTGCTTTTGAACCTGGGCTAAGATCCAGCATTAAGGTTAAATCCATGTAAAGTATTGCTGTGTCCATGGGTTGCTGCGCAAATGTGTGAGCTGGGTCATTGTGCTATAGCTTTAAGAAGCTCAGTACCTCTATAGAGTACACAAAGCCTGTGCTGGGTCCGAGTGGTTTATGGCTCGCAACTCGCTGGGGAACGATGCTATCAACTCCACTCTTGCACTGGATAATAGTGTAGCAGGAGCCCTACTGAATGCTGTAAATGTTTAAAATTAAAACTAAACTGTTTATAAAAATGAACTTTAAAACAGGACTAATAGCTGTTTGCCCTGTGGCAGCCATCTTGTTACTTTGACCTTTGCTCTCAGCCAATTGGAACTCAAAGGGTCCTGAGGGATCCTTCGCTATGGCTGCTGGGAGAGTTAGAGGACTGTGTGTTTGGCACCCTCTGAATGCCCAGTTGAAATGCCAGAACTGTGATTGACAGCCTCGTTTATCAATCTGATTACAGTATTGTGTTTTCTTCAGTTAAGGAGAGACGGTTGAACAGAGCAGTTCTGAGAGAGCCTCCAGAGAGTGAGGAGGTTCGAACTGTGTGCTCTGCAGAAAAGTTTGGAGGCCTGTCTGGGTTTCCACAGCCAGATAGCTCAGTGTGGTCTGCTCGAACTTAAACATCTGTGGCAGTTGCTGAAGCTGTCGAGTGAGAGAGGGAGCTTTTCTGTTTGAGCAGATTTTGGTGTTTGCCTGAACTGCATCAGAAACTGCATGCATAGCTAGAGCCAAATGGCTGTGGAGTTTGAATCCTGCATCATGCTGCCAGAATTGAATTCGGGAACCCAGTCTGTACAAGGGGTCCCACTAGCCAGAGGACTGTTTTACTCAGAGCTAGACCTGCCAGAAAGGTACCGCCTATGCAAAGCATCCAGAGTGAATTTGTTACAACCTGTTTATGCAGAGACTATATTCAGCTTGTTGATCCAAAGCATCAGAAACTGTATCACGAGCTAAGGCTGCATCTGCACCTGAACCAGCATAGGGAGTCAGCTACTAACTCAACAGTCAGTGTTAGTTTGCGGCCACCTCGGGGTTTATGCCTAGCCAGTGGGGTGAGTCATGCGAACCCTGGTCCTTTCTGCTGGTCCTTGCTCTAGAAGCCAACAGCCTGAAACTGAGACTTCAGAGGTTCGAGACTGCCCTGGGGAGCCACTCATCTCAACTGTTCTTCAGAGCCTGAAGAGCTGCAGAGTTGTGAGTAAATTCAGGGCTAGCCCTGCAACAAATGTTCATTTGTTTCAAATCGCTGTTAAAGTATTTTGCAGGCCATCGGGCCTGGGATTACAAATGCCAGTTTGCCAAAGACTCGAGCCATTAGTTATTTAGTGTTCAGTCACCTTTGCATGTTTAAAAAGTAAATTCAGGTCATTGGTTTATGTGCACCAGTGCTGGCCAACCAGCTGCAACGTGCCAGGCCAGCAGCTGTTCAGTCTGGGTACCCAGTAAAGATAACAGGGACTGTCCAGGTAGACTATTAATTTCTGCCTTAAATGTTTTGCCAACCAAAAGCCTATGCAATTAACCAGTTTTTAATTTGTGTTCCCCCATTCCCTTTGTTTATCCCCTTAATAAATGAGTTATTGTTATTACCATTGTCCATGAGCATATTATTACTGAGTGCAATTCTAGGGTGTTTAACTGTAAAGTGTATTGCTGTTGCTACTAACTATTCCTTGCAGGAAGCTGATGGTACCTGTAATATCCAGAGCCTGTTGGTAAGTGTAGCCAGTGTGAGCATATTGTTAGCTATCACCAATAATTGTGCAACCTTATGCAGGTTGAATTGTTGTATGCTAATCCATGTGTGGGACCACTGGTTGGAGCAATGTGTAGGTACAGCATACCAGAGGGTTGCACTAGCTTACCATCAGACCCACTTATACTTTACTCTGAGTGGAGGCACTGCACTGTTGAACTTTTCATTGGTAACAAACCCCATTTTCCATGTGAAGCAGAGCCCAGGCCCCTCAACCTATATTGTGATCAAGCAGGGTTAGTAGCCTGTTGATGCATGGTGCCTGGGTTACATCTTTGGAGGCACTGCTGGGATCTTCAGTCTACCACATGGAATTTGCCGCCAGTATGGGCAGTGTTTCTGGTCCCAGTGTTGAATGCCTTTCCAATAAAATGCCTGTGCGACATTTACTCAGTGGGTGTGGGGGAAGGGACATTGACCCCCAAAAAGGCCTCTTACTCCTCGGTATACCGATGAACACTGATAAAGGTACTATAGAGGAAGCCCTCTCTGGAGTAAAATGCCTTGGCAGAGCTGTTGTAAAAGGCTGAAACGTGGATTTGACTACATAACATTTAACTGCCCTACTAGAGTGTAGTAAATGAACATTGCAAAAGTGCCCAGTACTATTATCTCTGAAGAGTAACCAGTGGCATGGAAAGTCATAACTATGTACATTGTGACGTCTAAATCTGAGGGGTCTCCCAAATCTGAAGAACTTAAACAAAAGCTTGATAAACTGTTGCAGCCTGAGGGTCAAACCCTTCAGGACTTGAAAAAGATGATTGAAATCCCTGAAGGCACCCCTGCCTCAGGGCCTGGACCCGCCTATGTGCCACCTATTGGTTGTGACTCCTACTGTAGATTGAGTGTTCTCTGGAACCTGTCCCACTCCTAATGGGGAGGATGACCTGGAGACCTGGATGTACTATGCTTCACCTCAGGCTCTCACGCAAGAGTGGCAGTGTACAGAGGCTGAGAAAAGAAAGAGAATTATGGAAAGTTTGAGGGCTTGCATTAGAGGCTGTTCATTTTCTGTAGTATACAAATCCTGATGCTTCCGACCAAGAATATCTCACTGCATTAGAAGGTGTTTTTGGTAGCACTGAATCTGGGGAAGACCTAATGTGGAAGTTTAAATCCACCAAACAATGGAAGGGGGAACCCTTGTCTGTATATGTAACCCGGCTAGAAAGAGCTTTGCAGAGAGCCCACAGAAAAGGGGGTGGACTGACCAGTGATTTAAATCGAGTAAGACTGGATCAAATTTTAAAGTCTGCCAGGTTCTCTAGTGTGTTCATTTTGAAACAAAAATTGCAAGACCAGAAAGACAACCTTCCTGCTTATTGCTGGCTCATGAAAGAAATCAGAGAAGCTGAGAATGAAGAGGAGTTTGGGACCCTTACGCAGGCATCACATGAATAATCCAGACTGATGCAAAAGAGAGTGAAAAAGAGCCCGTGAATGAGTCTCTGCAACTTAGAGACTTATTAAAAGAACTGAGGGAGTTAAAGGCAAGTACAGAAGTTGCTCTGGAAATGGCAAAAGGTCCGCCTTCTCGAACAAATCCTGCTGAAGCTCCTGGTAAAGCCTACCCTTCTGTAACGGGTGTAAATACTCAAGCCTTTGGTGGGGGAACTGATAATGAACTGTTAAAAGAAACGAGAGAGTTGAGGTCTTTAGTAAATGACCTGGCTAATCCAACTAACCAGCCACCGCCATGGAGAAGGTCTGGAGGGTATGATTGTAACTCTGATCAGTCTGATACTTATAAGCCCTATCAGTCCACTAGTGCAAAACCTGTTGAAGATAGACTGCTCGGTTTCACACTTCCAGGCCCTGGTATCTTCTGTCATCACTGCGGGGAAGATGGTCAACCAAGAAAGTGCCAGTCTCCCAACGACTTAAGAAAAGTGACCATTAAGATACTAAATCAAGTTAGACAACACAATGCCAAATTTTCTACAAAGCCCTTGTACAAGCCTTATGTTGAAAGGTCATCTGCTAAATCTCCAGCAAATACTTCTCTGGACTGGGCAGAGTTGGTGGGCCTGTCCTTGGAGACTTCTGTGCATGCAGAAGGGATCCCTGGCCGAGCTGTATTGGACAGTGGTTCTCAAGTAGCCATTATTTTCAAGGACTGGTATGATCAGCACTTATCTCACTGCCCATTGCAGCCCTTTGAAAGCCTACATGTGTGATGATTAAGTGATAAATCTTATCCCTATCTTGGCTATCCTAAAGTGTGGCTTACCTTTCCGTCTTCTGTAGCTGGTGTGGGAGACCCGGTAGAGACTCTTGCTCTTGTATACCCCCCATCGGGAATGTATGATGGGAGTACCAGTGTTGATTGGTACCAATACCCATATATCTGGCAGACTCCCACAGCTATGTCAGGAGAGACTGAATAAAAAGACTGGTAGAGCCCTGCATATTCACACCATGGTGAGAAAAGCATATGAACTGCAAATGCAGCCTAAAGAAGAGGATAAAGATGAACTGGCAGGGACTGTATAGAGAAAGGACCCCACAACTATAGTGCTCCCTCCCAATGCGAAATGCATCATCAGTGGGGAGGTTCATTTGCAGAGGGATGTGATCAGTCAAATATTAATAATAGGTGCTCCTGACGAAGGAAATTTGCCTGGGGGATTATTGGTCAAACCTAGTGTACTCCCTGTCATGCTTCTGCCCAGCAACTTGTTGTTCAAGTACAAAATGTTACACATCTGAGACGTAGTTCACAGAGGTTGTACACTGGTAAAAGTCTATTGTGCTGATACCACGGTACAGCCTTCAGGCAGGAAGAAAGGAGAAGATGGCAAAGTGTCTGTGAGCATGTTTGATTTTGGGGACTCCCCTATCCTTGATGAATGGCGAGCCTGAATTAGCTGGAAATTGGCCCAGAGGACTAAAGTCTTTTCAGTTAAAGAGCGGGATGTGGGATGTGTTATGGGCACTGAGCATCACATCCGACTACACGATGAACGGCCATTCCGGGAAAGGTCCCAAAGGCTAGCACCATCTGACATAGACAATGTGAGGCATGGCTTGCAAGAGGTGCTAGTTGCTGGGATGATACAAGAGTACCGAAGTCCTTATGTTTCTTCAGTTGTGGTGGTAAGGAAGAAAAATGGCTCAGTAAGGATGTGTGTTGACTACAGAACCTTAAATAAAAGAACCATTCCAGACCAGTACACTGTGCGCTGCATACAGGATGCATTGGACTGCTTGAATGGAAGCCAGCAGTTCTCTGTTTTAGACCTGCGCAGTGGGTATTATCAAATTCCCATGGCACCCGAAGATAGTGAAAAAACTGTTTTTATCTAACCGCGTATGTGATATGTGTAGGCAACCCTACGAGGGAAAGCCATGCAGCGGGGGCCGTGCAGACCCCCAGTGGCATTCACAAAATGCGTGCTAGTCAGTTATGCACTGTATTTCCCAGCTGAGCGTGCTGCTCCATACCGGGACAGCCAAGCCGGGGGGAGTCAGGGGAGTGCTGCACACTGGGGTGTAGGAGTTATGGTAGGGAGGACCCTGCCATAACTGTGTTATGCATCCCATCCATGAAAAGACCTCCCAATGGGCCGGCACAGTTCCATGGTCCTAGAAGGGATGAATTAAACTGTGATGCTCTGTCAGGGACATCCTTGAAGAGTGGGGACAGCTGGGTGGCATGCCCGTGGGCACACATGGCTCTTCCACTTGCACAGCCATCAGGTACAGCATACCTTGCAACTGTCCCTGATGTTGCCCATGGGTATCCACTGTCCCTTGTACACCATGTGGTGCTGTGAGTGCACATTGAGGATAGTAGCATGACCTACTGTCCAGCAGTATGGTCACAGACATGGTCGTCTTCACACACTGCATCGTTCACGAATGTCTTTATGCAGACAGTGGTCCCAGGGCATAGTACCGATCAGGGGATGTGTCCCTGTGGTTGTGCAGTGGTTGGTCAGTATGCCTTGTCCCTGATGTGTGTGGGAAGATGGTGAGGGATTTGGGGTATGATCCTGTACAGGTGCATGCCATCAGGCACCTCTGTGTCATGGGCACTAGCAAGGCGGGAGACTGCCCGTCCCTAGGGTCGGATGGTATACAGCGTCACATGGTGCTGTGGGAAAGGCACACCCATACCAATCGGGCAGGTAGTCCATGACTGCAAAGTGACCACTGTGTACAAGGTTTCCCACAGGTGTGGCATGTGCAAGCTCCAATTACCAGAGTACTTGTGTCGCAGATTGGCACCATACGCCCAAACGATATTGCTTTACTGTACGCTATATCAACTGTCGTGATGATGTGTCTTTGTCCCAGATATGCTTACACCTTGTTCCTGACATTATTGGCATGAGGGTGAGTGGTATGCAGGCACCGACTGTGTCCCTTTTAATCTGTGTGGCTCCGCGCCTTCCCAGGTGCCCCTGCATGGGCGCCTAAGGGATTCACTCCAGGACAAAGGACAGGCATCTGACTGGATGCCTGTCCTGTGTCCCACACTTTGCCCCTGCACAGACCCAAGCCAGCAATGCATGGCTGAGCGCCGAGTGGGCAGGCCCACGGACGGGTGGCCGACGATAGCGAGTACTGGCCAGTACGCACCTGTCCACAGGTGTGGAGCTGTGCAGTCAGTATACGTGCTTCTGGCATGTACTTTCAGCACTTTTCTGCATAGGGCTTAATATGCAGTAGTAGGGCACCATGCATAGAAAGTAATGCATGGGCAACCATGTACAACAAGGCTGTGTTTCCATTCAGGGGTCTGGCAATATCATGGGGACATCAAGTGCAAGGCTGGAGAGGCCGCAGATGTCCACAGGACCCCAATGTATGGTTGCCCATGTGTTATTTTACATAGTACATGATTTAAAACATAAAATTAAAAAGTGCTTTTTTTATTGCCAAGAACTCTTCTGTTAAATAATGTTTTATTATTAAAAAAAAAAACACAAACCCAACCTCACTCAGCTGCTAAAGAGACACACCAGTTTGAGGGGTTGGTTTCTTTTTTGTATTATAGATTGAGGGATCTCTCCTGACCATTCGGAGCACTCCTTTCTTCTGCACCTGAGACATTCTTTTACTGTGAAAAGTGTCTGATGTACAGCTGCCCTGGAAATGAGCACATTCCAGTAAAGTTTTAAAAAAAATATGTTATTGATCAAGCTGGATCAATAACATAGTTATAGCACCACCGAGACCACTCCAGGGATTTATTTAACTCTAAAAATTGATTAGCGTTTTGCTCATAAAAGTGTTAAATCTTTGTGAAAATGCATAGCTCTTGCCTCATTGTGTTTAACAATCACAGCACTTCTAGAAAATCTATATAAATACTTTCTGTACAGTTAGTATAGTCCCAAGAAAAAAACTGCTAATCAATTATTTAAAACCCTGCACTCTTACGGTTGCAAGAGTGGTGTCACGGTTTTAGGGTATCATAACCTCTCACCTTTGGTTTGCGATTCTTGTTCCCCAAGAATGCACATGAAACCACTCTTACAACTGTAAGAGTGGTCTTGGTGGTGGTATTACCATACATTTTAAAACATGATGATATTACTAGTCAGTCAGGATTTATAGTCTATGGGGGGAATGCTGTTATGCGTGGAATTCCATGCCTGGAATATGCTTGTTGTGCTGCAGTAGTGACATCATTATGTTATGCTGCAGTAGTGATGTCACTACTGCAGCACAACTTAGAATGCCACCACACAGCTGCTTTCCTCTATCAAATTGAGCTGGAAGCTTTTTTTTTTTAAGTTGAACTTACAGAAACAGTTGCAGCACACTGAATCAGTAATTTGAGCCTGCCACCAACCCTCGAGTCCCACCCCCCAATGACCAGTTCACAAAACAGGAAGTGGAGTGCCTGAAATGGACATAGATGCCATACACTATAAAAGTTAATGTATGGGCATCTGTACACAGTTAAGCCAGTGTCTTAATCTCAAGGTATCTATGGCAACCAGTGAACCTCTTGAGCTTCACTCTCGAGATTCCTGGTTGTCATCAAAACCTCTCGATGCAAACACAGGCTTGTTGTGTATGGTTGCACATCATACCTCTCAGCTGTCCCTGATTATAAGGAACATCCCTTATTTTACCCATAAAAATTGCTCTGTCCCTTATCTGTCCCTCATGGAACAGGTGCTGTCCACACAGAGAATGTGCTGTAAATTCAGACTTTAAAGCAAAAATTCATAATATTTGAAGATGCTAAATCAAAAAGAAATTTTAAAAAAGTAAACACAATGGTTTCTATAGTGTTCTGAGCTGGTATCTCCCTGTTTTAAGATGTGTCCCTCATTATGAAGGTCATTGTCCTTAATTTTGAGTATCTGTGCCCCTCGTTTCAGTGATGAAAGGTTGAGAGGTATGCTGCACATACATTATCCTCTATGTTCATTTCTAAACATTCCAGGTACCTTTATAACATGAGGGTGTCTCATGCATATAGTTACAAAATTCTGAAGTTCTACATTCAGTTGGCACAGTCCATTTTCCACAAAGGGGTTCTGAATATTCAGCAAAGTAAAACATTCTAATTTTCAGCTCTGTTTCTTTTTTTAAACAAAGGTCTTTAACATGATTTATAATATGTTTATGTGTACTGTGTAATCTTATGGTTATAAGAGTTTCTTCTCAATTCCTTTGTGTCAGAAGTACTCAGCCTCAGTTCACAGTTTTCTCACGAAGGAACTCGAGAATGCACTCATAACTATAAGAGACACAGTAACTGTACATATAAACATATAAAATGAGGAAACAGAATAGTTGTGTTAGGGGAGGGTCTGGGTTGCATGTGTTGTAAATAAAACAACAGCACAAGCCTACATTCTAAAAAGCTGTTGTACCACAGAAGGGTACAGTAGCATTTTGTGACCTTTGAACTATGGTACAGCAGCTTTTTTTTTTTTTAATTTCTGTTTATTCACCTCCCTGCCTGCCGTCCCCGACCCTTCAGGAGCCTCAAGGCAGACATCCCTCTACCTTCTACCCTGCCCGTATGACCCTCTGGAGCCCCATGTAGCTTTGGTTTACCCCCCGAGCGGGGATGGGGCAGAGCCCCCTTACCCCATCAATCAACTTGCGTCGGTCCAAGGGCCATCGGGCAGGCGAAGGCACATCGAGGGCACGTCTCCGGAGGCTCCATCTTCCCGGCGACGGCAGGCATTTTTCCACTTTTTCTCCCACCCCTTACAGCGTAGGACCCCTGGCGTCAAGGCGCAAGACGCCAACGTCACGCTGTATCACGGCAGTCCTTCCCCTAAGAATAGGGGCTTGCAGTACTCCGAGCCTCCGCTCGGAGTCAGGCAAGTGTTCGGGCTATTGCCTTAACCCTCCCTGGAGTAGGCGAGCTGTCGTGGGATGCTCAAGCCTAACTCCCCCCGCGGCCGGCCCACCAGTACAGCAGCTTTTTAGTTAGGATAGAAATCAATGAAGAAGACAGGGTAACCTTATTCTATAACTGAACATTAGGGCACTATGGTTTAAAATGCTTAGCTTTTGCTGTTTATGGTACATTTTAGTATGTGTACTGTGACAGGGTTGAATAAGGCCCTTCCCCATTTATTATGCAGAAAGAGTTTAAATACAAGGGTATGATGTTCTATCGTCGTCTTTTCCGTCTCTTCTCTGTCTCAGGGTTTTAAATAATTGATTAGCAGTATTTTTCTTGAGGTTATACTGACTGTACAGAAAGTATTTATATAGATTTTCTAGAAGTGCTGTGTTTGTTAAACACAATAAGGCAAGAGCTATGCATTTTCACAAAGATTTAGCACTTTTATGAGCAAAACGCTAATCAATTTTTAGAGTTAAATAAATCCCTGCTGTCTGGTTGTACAACCAAATTCTCTTGTGAGACATCAGAACTGATCACCCTGACAGTTTCACAATTCTCACTATCTCTCTGCCTTCACTTGCAGTTCTGGCTTTTCTCCACCCTTGCATAACTGAGAGTATAAAAATATATGTGAATCTTTATGTGGAAATGTCACCGATACTGGGATCCCTTTGTTTAAAATTATATATAGTCATAATGTTAAAATGATTGCAAAGCTATTTGGAACTAAAGAGGTTAAACTAAGATGCTGGTGTGCAAACTTTACAGAGCTGTCAACATGAAGTCAGTTCTGGGTCATTATGTTCTTTTTGCTGCACCTGCAAGAACATTGGAAACAGACAAGAATATTCAGTGAAAAAACACTGCCTCCTTAACGAGCTCCCTGCAAAGACTTTTTATAAAAAGAGCAGCAATGTTTTGCAAGAGAGAAACAGATTTGAAACTGAGAAGAAATGCTCAGAGGAAGGACTTGGTTTTCTCTGTTTGTCCTGCCTTTGTACATAGTTATACTGAACAAATTTTTATTTTTTATTTTGCTGTTTTCTTATGCTTCCTGACCTGTGCCTCGATGACAGATGATTTTAGAAGTGGGATTTACGCCATGCATAGTCTAAGCCAGGAGTGTTTTTTTTTAATAGTTTTATTTTTTTTTTTGGTCAGTTGTGTTTCTGGCACCCTCTGGCCAGCGTATCTCTGAGGTGCCCTCTCGTCTTGACTCCTCTACTCCACGCCTGAAGCCTCCCCCATCCAGCCACCACCCCACCCGGACATTCCAGCCCTCTGGATCACTCCCTGGGGAGGGCACGCCTCTCCTACCTGGTGGCCTTTCAGTGATTAGGGGGTCCGTCCATTGGGGGGGGTTGGCTGTGCTGTCAGGAAGATGGCCCAGCATTGTGGATGTGAGGGCTGGCCATTTGAGCCTCGTCAACTCCCTGGTCTGCGGGGGATTTTCCAATGCTTGTTTTTCCCCTGTGGAACTCGGATGTGCAGTGACGTCAGGTGGCACAGCATGTCAACATCTGCCGCAGTTCTGCCCCCGCACTCTTATGAGCGCCACCTTCGTCCTGCGCTACCCCCAGCTAATGTTAGGGGCTGCCCAAGAGTGGCGCTATCCCCTAATCCCTCTACAGGAAGGGAGAGCAGTCCTCCAGATGCGCAATCTCTTCCCTCCCCTACCAATTCCTGATGGCCTGGGCTCGTTCCCGAACCCAGGTCGTCGGCCTGGCGCAAGGTGTGGCATCCAGCAGTTCAACCCTCAGCACCACCAGACCTGCCCTAAGCCAGGAGTTTTGTTCATGGGTACTAGACCTGGTACCAGGGAAGTATAGGGGGAAAAAAGGTATGGATTCTGCAGTAGCAAGCCCAGGAGTAGTTACCAGGAGAATGGCAGCCAAACTAGCAGAGACAGAAGTCCAAGCTGAGACTGTACAGCCAGCACCAGTGATGGGGAAAAAAAAAAACATACAGGCAGTGACAGAACCTGAAAGCCTGACTGCCTTTTTCAAATGGTGGGCTATACAACAAACAGAAACAAAGAAACTGAAAAGAGAGGAGATGTAGCAGAGAGATAAAGAGATTCAACATTTAGAGACACACAGAAAAGAAGAACTGCAACAACTCGAGAAGCAGAGAAAAGAACAGATGCAGCGACAGGAGCAGCAAAGAAGAGAAGAGATGAAGCGATGGATGGATGCCTTGCAAGTTATCAAAGCTGGAGGATCTGACACTGGTCCAGCAGAGCAACAAGACGCATTAAATAACTTAAAATACATTAAACTTACAAAGTTGTGTCCCTCTGATGATATCAAAGCATACCTGACAACTTTTAAAGGGTTGTCGCAGCCTGCTAGTGGCCAAAGCAGCAACTGGCAGTCAGACTGGTATGTTACACGACAGGGAAAGCCCAGCTTGCCTACAGCAATATGGGTGCTGCACAGTCAGAAAACTAAGACCTGATGAAAAACGAAATCCTGAAAAGGTATGACATCTCAGGAGAGACCTACAGGCAGAGATTTCGATCTCTGAAGTACAACTCTGCCAACAATCCTCAAGAAGCTTTCACCTGACTCCGAGAACTCCTGATGAAATGGCTCCAGCCAGAGGGCAAAACAGTCACACAGGTCTTCAACACATTCACAGTGGAGCAATTCATCAGCATCCTGCCTACAGATGTACAGCACTGGGTAAAATAACACTGACCCGAAAGTGGGGGAAAAGGCCGTTTATTTGGCCGTAGACTACCAGATGGCCAGACAGATGCCACAGCAGCAAGATAACAGCCAAGCCACCGGTAAGATGCTCTTTTTCTCATTTAAACTCCAAGTCTGATAAGAACTCTGGTGGGGGGTAACAAATTTGCACCCAAAGACTTTATTTGCTATACCTATAATAAGCCAGGTCATACTGCAAGAAATTGCTGTAGTAAGAAGTGTGACACTGGAACGATTTGTCCTTAGCAAATTGGGTCAAGTACTTAACAGATGTGAAGGGACTTATAGATTCCGGAAGCAGACAGACCCTAGTGTATATTGAAGTGCTGGGAAAACAGTGTAAAAAAGACTAGGTACTGGTGTCATTTGCATCCACGGGGACATTCGATACTATCCCACCAGCCAAGTGAGACTGACTATTCATGGGGTGTCGCACCAAATAAAAGTGGGGGTAGTACCCAAGTAACCTGTGCCTGTGATTATTGAAAATGACTTTCCAGGATTTACTGACTTAATCAAAGAGGGAGTAAATCCTGATGTTTCAGCAATTGTGGTAACAAGCACTCAGGCAAAGAAAATCTCAGATGGTGGGGACTCTTTTCCTTTCAATGATTTTGATTTGGACTGGTCTGAGCACAACTCCAAGATCCAGAAGTCCAGGAAAGAAAGACGACGCCTGAAGAAACAGTGGCAACAAAAGACTGATGGACATAAGGGGTTAACATATGAAAATGCTGAAACTAAATTGATCACTGATTGTGATTTTCTTTCAGAACAAGTTAATGATGTTTCTCCCCAGGGTTAGTGTAAGCAGCTGGGGGTGAACCTAAAACAGGGTGAACCTATGTTTAAAATATGTAATGGGTGGCTGGTCTGGTGATGCTGGAGGTTGAGGCGTTGGTGCTACACTTCGTGCCACGCTGGCAACCTGGGTTCAGGAACAAGCCCGGGCCGCTGAGGGTCGGCAGGTGAGAGAGGAGATTGAGCATCCGGAGTCTGCTCTCCTCTCTCAGGGGAGGGAGACTTGTCATCCTGCTCTTTGACTGCTCTCTGGCGGGGGCTGGAGGGCAGTATGAGGTGGGAGGCTCGGTCTGACATCTTTACATCGGTAGGGAAGGGGGGATGGGAAAAAATGGAGGAAAAGAGCCTGGCAGGCTTGATGATGGTCCGCCATTCCCGAGGGCTGTCTCTGGCTTCTGGATTGGGTCTCTGGGAGGAAGGGAGGAAGGAGAAGCCGGCAACCTCCCTCCTGGCCCTGCCACAAGGGGAAATCCGCTGGGGAACTACTGGGGATCGGCGAGTGTGAGAGTGGCAGGACTGGAGATAGTCCCTCCATTGGGAGGGCCGTAGCTGACTGCCAGGGCTCCAGAGGATAAAATCTTTATAGAAAAAAAGAAAAAAAATGTAATGGGCTACTGTACAGAGTTTGGGTTAAAACTCAGACACAGGATCAGATAGAACAATTGGTTATACCACAGACGTATAGATCTGAATTGTTACAGATAGCAAATGATAATCCTATGGCTGGTCACTCAGGGAGGGATCGGACCCTTGCCAGATTGCTGTACAGATTTTACTGGCCTGGAATTCATGAAGATTTTGCTACCTATTGTAGTTATTGTACTGAGTGTCAGAAAGTAGCCCCAGTGACTAAAAAAGACAAGGTGCCCCTGCCTTTGAGAGAATTGCAATGGATGTTGTTGGTCCTTTAGACAAAAGTAAAAAGGGAAATCGATTAATTTTGGTAGTATGTGACTATGCTACTCGATACCCAGAAGCAGTTCCATTTCATACTGTCACAGCCCCAAAAGTAGCAGCAGCGCTTGCCAAAATTTTCAGCAGGGTGGGCATACCTAAAGAGATTATTACTGATCAGGGTAGTAATTTTGGTGCTACATAACTGAAGGAGCTGTACTGACTACTAGGTATCACTGCCATAAGAACCTGCCCTTATCACCCTCATACAGAACGTCTTGTGACGTGTTTTAATCAAACCCTAAAACACATGTTAAAAAGGTTTATAAAAGGGGAAGTGAAAGACTACCTGCTTTTTGCTTACAGAGAAGTGCCACAGGCATCAACATATTTTTCTCCATTTGAAATGCTGTATGGTAGATGACCTAGAGGGCCCCTAGATGTAATAAAGGAAACATGGGAAGATAACCCCCTATCAGAAACAATCTGTTAAGTCTTATATGTGTGCCTTGAGAAAGAAGCTGGCAAAATATGTTGAAATCTCCCATAGTAATCAGGAAGAGGCCCACAACCAGCAGAAGCTGTATTATGACCCTGGGGTAAAAGAAAAAGGTTTTGAGCCAGGTGAAAAGGACTTGCTGCTGTTACCCACTACAGAAAATAAACTTAACGAAGTGTCAAGTGCCTTATAAGGTTCTTGGACGTACTGACATGGTTAACTATGAGCTCGAGACCCCGGATAGGAAAAATCTTACTAAGATATACCATGCTAACCTCAAGAAATGGGTTGGAAAAAAAAAACCAAAGCTGTTTTGCTAGTTTTACCAGAAACTGATAAAGAAGATATTAATGTAGCTTGTAACATGGCATTACTCGTACAGTGGAAATCGGCAGCACCGATAGGAGCAACAGCGTCACGGGACCCCAGCCAGAGCAGGCATTAACCCAGGGTATATGCGTCGCGCCCGGGCTGAGGTAGTACGGAGAGTAGCCAGACCCCAGCTTAGCAGCACTGGGCACAGGTGGGGAACAAGGGCAAAGCAGGCAAGACAGGCACAGTGAGAGGCACACTAGGCAGCTGACGACGGAAACGCAGAGCGGGGACAACAGCCAGCGGTGGACAGAGGTGAGAGGAGAGTGCCGAGGTGGGATATGCCAGCATCGGACTAGTCAGGAGGAAGTGAGCACCGGCCCTATGCAAATCCTGACCGGAGCCCTGATCGCAGGCATTGAGCAGTGCTCCACAGACCTCCAGCGGCAGGGATGAGGCTGATACCCGTACAGAAGTGAAAAATTCCGGGACAGTTATTTCGGCTGCAGTGAGCTCTCCAGTTGCAGGTAGTGCAGTAGTGGAGCGTATAAGTATGTAAATGTTGTGCGGTAATGCGGTTTAAAAGTGCAGCAAAAGTTGTCCACGACAGCAGCGACTCTGACTGCTATGTTCCGGCATTTACAGCGGGCAGCCTCCTGGCACCGCCACCGAGCGGCCCATGTTACAAGTGCATTAAGCCACTCTGGTGGTGGCATCTAATGCGATTGATGCATGGTGGGGCGGTTGTTCGCCCTCGGCCGCCGGCCTCAGGCCACAACCCCCCCAACCATGCATCAATCCAGCATTAGATGCTACCTTTGTCATGGCTTAATGCTTACTTACGACAGACTGGAACAGACTGTAACTGCTCATGCTGGAAAGGTGAATGTTTCCTTAACTTCTGAACAAACCGCAAAAATCTGTAACTTGCTAAAGACATTTAACAGTACTTTTACCACAGTGCCAGGTCGAGCACGTAAGGAATGCTTGCCCTATTAGAGAAAAGACATACAGATTACCAGAGCAGTTAAGAGCAGATGTGGTTAAGGAAATACAAAAAAATGAAAGAACTGGTTATCATAGAAGAGTTGAAAAGTGCTTGGTCATCACCAGTGGTGATTGTAAACAAAAAAGAAGGTGGTGTAAAAATATACCTTGATTTTAGGAAATGTAATCAAGTGTCAGAATTTGACAGTTCTCCTATGACCAGAATAAGATGATTTGGTGGACAGATTGGGGAGTGCCAAGTATATCGGTATCCTCGATCTCACCAAGGGTTACTGCCAAATTCCCCTAGCTAAAGAATCCAGAGACGAAACTGCATTTGCCACTCCTGTGGGATTCTATCTGTTCACCACCATGCTGTTTGGTTTACATGGTGCACCCGCTATATTCCAGCAGTGCATGGATGTAATTTTATCCTCTCACAATAGTTATTGTGCTGCATACCTGGATGATGTTGTGGTGTACTGTCCAGACTGGAAAAGCCACCTGGAATACCTACAAGCAGTTATCTAATCAATCAAAAAGTCAGATCTGACAAGTGACCTTACCAAGTGTGTATTGGGCATGTAGGAAACCAGGCATTTGGGCTGTGTTTTGGGAAATGGAGAAGTCAAGCTAGAGGTTTCCAAGATAGAAGCTGTAGCTAGCAGCCCTGTCCCCCAAACCAAGAAACTTGTCAGGTATTTTTTAGGGCTGGCTGGTTATTTGAGATTTGTTCCTAGCTTTGCAGAGTTAGCTACTCTCCTCACTGAACTCACAAAGAAACAATTCCCAAATAATGTGAACTGAACCCCAGAGTGTGACGAGGCTTTTTGGGCCATTAAGGCTGCATTATGTTAAGCCCCTGTTTTAAGAAGCCCAGACTTTGAGAAACAGTTTCTGTTACAGACTGATGCATCAGAGGTAGGACTAGGTGTAGTATTGAGTCAGCATATAGATGGGAAAGAACATCCTTTTATGTACATAAGTAGGAAGTTGCACGACTGAGAGAAAAGGTACGTCACCATTGAAAAGGAATGCCTTGTGGCAAAGTGGGCAAGGGAGTCCCTTAAGTTTTATGTACTAGGAGCTGACTTTGTACTTGTAACAGATCACAATCCTCTCTGTTGGCTTAACCAAATGAAGGATAAAAATTCTAGAATTACATGGTGGTACCTGGCTCTACAGCCATTTAAATTTAAAGTGATGCACAAATCTGGAAAGAGAATGTCAATACTAATTTTCTGTCAAGATGTGGATCAGGAATTGAGAATTCAGAAGGTTGAAAAAAATGTGAGTTGAAACTTCTGTTTGCAATGCTGCATATGCACTGAACTGTAAAGGTTACAAACTAATGCTAGAAGATAATTAAAAGAACGTTTTGGAAACCCGTTTTTTAAAACGTGTTCCCTCTTAAAGGGGGGGGGTATGTGACAGGGTTGAATAAGGCTCTGCCCCATTTGTTACACAGAAAGAGTTTAAATGCAAGGGTCTGTTCTATCCTCTTCTTTTCTGTCTCATCTCTGTCTGGTAGCACAACCAAATTTTCTTGTGAGACCTAGGAACTGATCACCCCGAAGGTTTTGCAGTGCTCTGTCTCTCGCTATCTCTTTACCTTCACTTGCTGTTCCATCTTTTCTCCCCCCTTGCATATATGCAAATATAAAAATATATGTGAATCTTTATGTGGAAATGTCACTGATACTGGGATTCCTTTGTTTAAAACTGTATACAGTTATAATGTTGATATGATTGCAAAGCTGTTTGGAATGCAAGGGGTTAAACTGAGATGCTGATGTGCAAACTTTACATAGCTGTCAACAAGAGATCAGTTCTGGGTCATTATCTTCTTTTTGCTGCACCTGCAAGAACACTGGAAACTGACAAGAACATTCTGTGAAAAAACACTGTCTCCTTAATGAGCTCCCTGCAAAGACTTTTTATAAAAAGAGTAGCAATGTTTTGCAAGAGACACTGAGATTTGAAACTGAGAAGAAACACTCAGAGGAAGGACTTAGTTTTCTCTGTTTGTACTGCCTTTGTAAATAATTACACTGAACACGTTTATTTTTTATTTTGCTGTTATTGAGAAAAATAAAATGCTATTTGCCAATTTTGAAACTGCTCCTGGTTTTCCTATGCTTCCAGACCTGTGCCTCGATGACAAGTACACCATAGCATTGCAGCCAGAAACCAAGATTTGTCTTCATAGTCCCCGAGTGCATTCACTAAGGTACACAAGTTCACATGCACTAGGTCACTAGGATAGTGGTATTCATGCTCACAATCTTCATGTAGTAGTGTCTGGCACCTTCCTGGCAAGGCTCTGCAGGAACTGACTTGGGAAAAGTTTGCCAGGTGCTACGAGTCTTTTCTGCTCCTGGGACTTGGGCAAATATTTGGGTTAAACAGAATAGTGTGCGTCTCAAGAGTGGGGGAGGGAGGTGGTTATTCAAACCAGGTTTCAACTAAAGTTTAATACTTCTAAAACTGTCTTTATGAATTTTGGCACTCCCAAAAAACTTGCCAAACTCCTCCTACCCCCCACTTTCTCCACCCTTGATGGTGCAACTTTGGACATAGTCCTGGCCTACAGATACCTAGGAGTTTGGCTGGACAGTTGCCTGGATTTCACAACACATGTAAGCTACCTCCATTCTAAGCTCCGCCCCAAACTTGGGGCCCTCTACAGAAACAAAGATGCCCTCTCCCTCCACCGGATTCTCCTCACTAAGACAATCCTGCAACTCTTTGACTACTCTGACATCATGTACAGGTCCTCCTCCGCATTCACCCTCTCCAGGCTGGATGTCCTTTTCAACACCTTTTGTCAGTTCTCCCTAAACAACCCCCCCGACCCATCACTGCAACCTCTACATATCTCTTTCACTCCTCTCCCTTACCTCCCACCGCAACCACTATACCTCCATTATCTCTGCCAAATACTAGTTCGCTCACTCTCTCCCCCCCTCCCCCCACACACCTCCTATTGTCTTCGGTCTCAGGACCACTTCTTTGCCCTGCCCGCACTCTTAACTTTGGAAAGGCTGCCTTGACCTTTCACCTCCCCCACTTGTATAACTCCCTGCCCTCCATGCTCCGTATGCTGCCATCGCAAAATCTTTTTGAACGTACCCTATAACACTACCCCCGCCCACGCCCACAACCCGACTGTCCTTGAGGCCCACAGACACCAATGCCCCATCTCCCTTCTAAGTTGCTCTTAGCCTGTCAGACTCAGCAAAAATTTGTTGCCAATGTTAAATATTATAGCCCCTTCAAACCTTATGCTTGATTGTACTTTCATATTATTGATGTCCCCTGCTCGTGTCTTACCTATGTTCTACTGTTTTGCATTAACCTATTCCTACCCATGCTTCCAGCACTGTATACATGCCTTGTTCTGTGTATTGAATTTTTGACCTCGCCAGGCTACCTTGTTACCTGTTTACACTCTGTACCTGTGTATCAAGTTTCCTACCTAGGCTGCTATTGTAACCTGTCTGTCACTATGTAATCATGTACCTCTTGCCTATGTATTATTTATAAACTGCCTGACATTATGCACTTATGTATGCTAGTCTTATGTATTTTTGAGCTATTTTAATCTGTCATATACTATGTACTTTGACTTCTTTTCCCCCCTTCCCCTGGATCACACCTGGAAACGAGCCTCGGCTCAGTGTGCCTCTCCCGGTTACCAAACTTTAAATAAAATAAATAATTTAAAAAAAAAAAAAAAAAAGGTGTTGAGTGGATCTTAGTGGTGCCAAAAGGTGAGAGCTGTTTGTCTAAAGGATGCTGAAGGAGGTGGGATATGCATTCGGGGTGTTGATTGGGGGTGGGAGGATGCAGGTTATGATTGATGAGGAATGAAGACATTGGAATATGCCTTCAGGATGCAGAAGGGGGGAGCAGAGCATTCTTATGGCAGAGTTGGGGGGGGGCTAGAGGCTATGTTATGATTCTTTGAATACTGAATTGTGGTGAAAAACATTTGCCTGGCACTAAAAGGGTTGAACCTGTTAGGTGCTTGGTAGAGGTGTACGCCAGCTGGATACTGGAGATAGGGGTACTCTTCGTCCCTTGAGTGGGGAGCACTTGGGGCACTGATAATTAACCCAATACTTTCCTTATTTTCCAGACCAAAGGACAAGTTAACCTGCATGTATTTGAAGACTGGTGTGGCAACACTATTGATCAACTCAGGAAGAATCTCCATTTCCCTCTATTCCCTCATGTAAGTTAACACTATCCTAAGTCACTGCTTCTACATTTGTTGGTCCCATACTAACTTGTAATAACAGTGGAAAACAGATTTGCAGTACCAAACTTTCTTAAAGTGAACATAATTTTTAATAAACAAAATGAGTTTAATGTAACCATTGGCCTGGTGGCACTGAGGGTTGAGGAGCTAGACATCTCACCTCACTCCATACCATTGGCCCCTGTTTGGAAATGAGCACAGGTTGCTGGGTGTTGGCTGGGGGAGAGGATTGAGCCTCTGAGGGACTTGCTTTCTTCTCCCAGGAAGGGAGGACTGCTTGCTCTGCCGAATGACTATCACCATGTGGAGACCTGGTGGCGATGCAGAATGGGAGCAGCAGAAGTGGGTGGTGCTGTGGGACTCTGCAGCATCTGTGTGCCTCCACCTGCGCATGTTGACAAGCACACCCCAGTGTGGGGAAGGGAGAAAATGGAGGAAAATTGTGGCAGAACAAGTGTGTATGAAGCCCTGCCACTGATCCCTCACCCGCCACGTCACAGGACCTGGGGAGGCTGAGAACTGGATTTGTACTTTGGGGGGGACGGGGGACAGCCCTCCCGCTCCTTCTCCTGTCATGGGAGGGAAATCCATAAGAGTATTTGTGCCACTAGGTAAATCCTGGGGAGATGTTGGACTGTGCTGGTTGGCAGGGCAGGGCTGAAGGGAGCCAGGCCTGTCCTGACCAAAAGGAGTATACATAGACTATGGAAAAAAAAGATTAATGCAACCATTGAAGAAAAATCAAAACACTATACCTGTCATGACTATTAAAAGAATAATTAATGGTTACAGAGAATGACCTGATTTTTTTTTTGCTAGCCTCTGGTCCAGTCATCCATATTTGTTCGCCATCTGGCCCTCTATTGGCTTTAATGAAATAAAAAAAAAAAAATCACAAGGAAAAAGCACTTAAATAATAGGGATGCCTTTGGTACAGTATGTAATTTTATAATTATAGATTGAGGGAGTGCTCCTGACCAATCGGAGCCCTCCTTTCCTCTGCACATCAGACATTCTTATTCTGCGAAGAATGTCTCGCATGCAGCTGCTCTGGAAACGGGCACGTTCTGGTAAGGTTTTTTTAATTTATATATTATTGATGAAGCTCAATCAATAATATATAATTCCACCACTGAGACCATTCTTGTGGTCGTAAGAGCGGTCTCATTTACATTCTTAGGGTAGCAGAACTGCTCACCTTCATGGTTCTCATACCCTATGAATGCGCATGAGACCACTCTTAACTATGAATGGTTTTATTAACACACAGCATACCACCTTACAGCTATTGACCTTTACTAGCGAATACATTTTTTTTAATTTTTAGTTTTCCTGTGAAGGGTTTACAACACAGTTTAAAAGCCTCTACAAGAGGCAGGTATTGTCAGGTAATCAAGACAAGTCTATTCTAGGGCTGTCAGGATAACACTGTATAACACAGTCTAATTGTACTGTTGTATTTGTCAGCCTTGGCTGAAAAGGGGCTTGTTTCCAGTCCACTTGCAGGTTAAAAATAAGTGAAATGTGGGGGGGCGCTGTGGAGCCTGAACAAAATGGTCACTCCAGCTGTTAGTTCTACATAACAAGGGAGAAATAAAAATTTAAAAATAGACTTTTTGATAGTTCCGGATAGCAACAAACGCCTGTAGTACTGTTGGAAGCACCCCTGAACACCATGGTGAAGCTGCAAAAAGAAAAGTAGTGGAAGGATGACTCCAAACCTAAAAACGTTCCTGCAGCTCCAGCCACAAGGTCAATTCCTGGAGGCGCATCAGCAGCTGCTGAGGAACAGTAGGAAGAAACATTACAGCCTCAGGGAATCAAACTCAGTAAGATTATCAAATCGGTTACTGCCCTGTCAAATAAGTATGACAGACTCATGAACAGAGTGGTGTCAGTGGTTCAGTAGGTAGCACACACTCCTCTGAGGCCAGGAGACCAGAGGGCTGTGGGTTCAGTTCCCAAATCTGGCACTTGGGTTAATATCCCAGTACTGACACTGTAGTGCAGCATGGGAGGGGTGCTGCACTTCTGAGGTGCCGTCTTTCGGATGAGACGTTAAACCGAGGTCCCATCTGCCTAGATTGGTGGTAGTTCAGGTGGATGTTAAAGATCCCATGGCACTTATCGAAAAGAGTAGGGGAATTTCCCCGGTGTCCTGGCCAAATTTCCCTCATTTACTAAAAAAAAAAAATACCACCAACAGCTTAATCTGGTTCAAGGTCAGTTGGCATTCATCTGTATCCCCCTCCTCCGGTTCGTGCCTGAAAATAGGCAGGATTTATCTAGTGCAGTTACCCGGTCAACAAAAACTAAATAAATAAATACTGGAATCATTGCTGGAAGCAGTTAAAACAGAGACCGATGAAACTTCAAAGAGGGCAGACTCTGCTATCGGGGCTGTGATGAACATCATCAAGGAGAACACCCAGCTATGCACCCACATAGAAACCTTGGAGAACCAAGCACGATTGGTGAACATTTACTTTCTGGGAATGCCTGAAGTCTCTGAGCAGGACCACCTGCTGCTGTTCCTCTCAGACTATTTTGCACAGCAGTTCCAGGATGAGGTATGGACCAGGCCACTGAACTTGCAGAATGCCTGCCACATAACTCCCAGAGGGAAGCCCAGCAACCCAGACTCTCTGGACTATTGTGACAGTGACAGACGGAGTAGGTATATGGACCATGTTCTGATTCTGTCCTACAGAAAGAAAACACTCCTCCAGGATGGGCAACAGATAAATAGATTTTCACAGATATCAGTTATGCTACCAGGCAAAAAAAGGAGTGTTTCGATGGAATCTACACCATGCTGCAAGAGGCCAACATTCTATTAGGGATGTTATGATATCACGGTTTTATGGTATACTGTGGTATCAGAAGTCATGGTATTAATACCTTGGCAATTTCTGATATTGCGATAACTGTGGATCTTCTTTGGGGGTATTTCAGTCATCAGGTAACACCACAGGAACCTTCACCTTTGGTGAAGGGGAATTAATTCGGAAGATTTTCAGCAGTATAACTGGGGCTGCCCACACCGTCTATGTCCGTCGACATCATCAACCCTATATAGGAGTGAGTGGCCCCACTCCCTCTTCGGTTCTTTCCCGCTTTTGACTTGCTCGCATGGGTCTCTGCGGACGCTCCATTGCAGTATTCGTGCCTTTTTTAGCCTATGGCTTTTCTAACCTTTTCTTTTAAAAATCTCTTTCTAAGATATTCCTTCTTTTTGTTTATGTCAGGAGTTAATCCTTCAACTTCTCTCTTCCATCGCTGCCGCTGTAGAAAGAACATTGCCTCCACAGATGAACACTATCTGTGTCTGCTGTCTTGGGCCTCACCATGAATTTTCTGACTGTGAGCTCTGTTAGAAGTTTAACCAAACAACCCTGACACGATGCTAAAAGGCTTCCAAAAAAAAAATCCTAATGGATCAAAAGTTAGCCAGCTCTGGGCAGGGGTCCCGGCGCCTCAGTCTCCCACCGGTTCTTCAAGCTCCCAGGCCTCCAAGGCCCAAGACAAGTCCTTGGGTAAAAGTAAAAAAACAAAACAAAAAAATATATCGTGACAACTCCCTCTGGCATTGATCTCGCTCCTCGTTGGCTTCACCTTCTTCTGGTGGGATCTTTGTCTGCTGCGGCTGCACTGGAATCATAGGAAATATCAAGCATTATGGACTTTCATACTTGTAGCTTGCCATTCCCTCAGTATTTAGAACTCAGTAGTTCTGTCCCTACAAAATAGGTCTAACCTTGATTAGACTGTACCCATATTAGGGCTATCTACTACTTTAGATGGAAGTTCGTTCCATGATATTACCCTTTGACTGAACCAATTTTTCCTCATGATGAAATTCCATTTTGACAGAGTTGTTTGTCTCCTACCACTACACCGGCTGGTCTTAAGAGTAAAACCTAAGTTGTCTCGCAGTTTAATGTCACCCATTGCTTTGTACAGCATACACGTGTCCCCTCTAAACCTCCTATAATAGAGTGACTACAGGTTCAGTGTTTCCAATCTTTCTTTGTAAGGTCTGGTTTTGAGCCCAGCTATAGTTTTGGTAGCTCTTTATCTGTGCCCCTTCTATTCTAAGAATATCTTCCCTTTTGTACAGGGACCATACTTGGGACCAGTACTCCAAATGGGGTCTGACCAATGTACTGTACAGTGTAATCAAAACCCTCTCCTTCCTGCTTGATATGTATCTTAAGATGCAGTTGAGATTTTGGTTCGCCTTTTTAATCTGATCATTACAAAGGGAGCTACATTTAAAATCAGATGTGATCTTAATTCCCAGGTCTTTTTCCTCATGAGTAACTGTTAATGCATCATTCCCAAGTTTATATACTAATTTGTTGTGTTTACCCAAGAGCATAATCTTGCATTTAGCTGTATTCAACACCAGTTTGTTTGACTCTGTCCACTCTAGGATTTTATTAATAGCCTCTTGTAGGGATGATGCATCAGCAAGGTTGACAGCTGTTCCCACTCTATAGTCGTCTGCGAATTTGGAAATCCAGATGTTTGGGTCATTAAATTGTAGGGTGGAAATATAGATAAGAAAGAGGCATGGGCCCAGGACTGAACCCTGTGGGATCCCACTAGTAACTGGTGCCCAATCAGATAATGCCCCTTTTATAGAAACCCTTTACTTCCTACCCTGTAACCATTCAGAGATCCAATGTGAAATATTTGACCCCAGCTTAAGCTCCCTCAGTGTGATTAATAAACTACCCCACTTAAAATTATCAAATGCCTTAGCAAAGTCCATAAAAGCAACATCAACTGAATTCCCCTTATCTAGTTCCTTATTAACTTTCTCATAGAAGGTAAAAATCTTGATTTTGTAAATCCATGCTGTAAGGGATCGGTCAGACTATGCTCTTCAAGAAAAACTAGAATTTTCTCTTTTAAAATGCCTTCCAAAACTTTACTCATAAGTGAGGTTAAAGGGGAAGTCTCCCATAGTTTCACACCAATATTTTCCCCAACTCCTTATGTGTAACTGTTGTGTGCCTCCTCCAGTAGCCAGCAGTCCTATTGCTGTCCAAATCTAGATTATAAATAAAAATATACAGCCCCCAAAAGTTATCAGTGCTCGTCCTCCATTTTACCATCAATGTTGCTGGAGCATGATGTCATCAGAGCAACAGATAACGGAGCTGCACTAAATGCAGTTCCACCAGTAAACCAAACTCACAAAGTTTGGTTCCCCACTTGAGTAATGGAGGAACCCTTTAAGTGTTGTGCACATCCTGAAGTGCCGGTCTAATGTGGACCGTGTGTGTGTGATGCAGCACTGATTTGAGGCATATACAGTATTCATATAAGGACATGCCTGTATATGTTGTGTTACTGTTTCTGTTAGCTAAAACAGCTTACCCAGTAAATGACTCTGGGTACAGCAAGGGTTTAAGTGGCATTATACAGCTGTTGCATTATGTTGTGTGTGTGTGTTTGCATTCTCTGTTTTGATTGACACCAGCAGTGAGAAACAACTTTGCAAATAGGCCCCTTTCCCTTTGTAACTAAGCAGTCAGTTATTGGATGGCTGCTGTAAGGCAATACGGCAATAAAGAATTCAGCTATAACAAGGAATAGGTTACCAGGAAAGCATCTGCTGCAGCATATGGAAGAAGGATAATCTAGTGGTTAAAGCACAAGCATTGGGAGACTCTGGTTCAAATCCTACTGGAGTCCCTTACTCTCTAACCCTTAAGAAGTTCCTGAACCTCCTTGGAAACTGTGATGGCCCCTCAGGTCCATGACTTTAAAAGTGCCCCAAGTCCCATTATAAATTATTAGCAGTGATGTGAGAGCTACACAGCACTTCATTTTTTGAAGATACTAAGGATAAGCTGTGGCTGCCCCCGCTTTGTAATGCCAGCATTTGAAGTAGGTGCCCCTCACAAATCAGATGCTATGCATCAGCTGTTGTAGGTAAAGAAACTAATCAGTCTTAGTGTTTGCAGTGCTCTGTATTTGCTTAGCTCACTCCTCCCATGTCATATGCATTCTGTGTCCTGGTATTTCCAGTCAGAAACTCAGATTTAAGAAGCATTTGAACTGTAAAACAATACACTTTATAAAGTAAATGATCTAGCTCTCCACTTTCAGGCTGCTGAAAGGGGATGTGTATAAGTCAGTCTTGTGTGATCCTTTGGCAAACTGCCCAGGCTCACCTTGTAATGAATCTTCTCAAGGATGTTCACCTGGTTCAATACAGAGTGACTGATTGACTCCTTGATTGATTGATTGGTTGGTTGATTGACTGATTCAGTCTACTGCTTTCCACAGCATGTTACAACTGTCTCTCAGAGAGAAATGAGCAGTAAAATGAAACAGCTTTTGTTTCCTGTGAATGAAATACTGTTAGATGAATTATTTGCTCTACACATACAGTATTAAGGCTACAAGTACTACTCCCTATGTGAGTTGCATGACAGAACTGCCTTAAGCCATTGCAAACTTGAACTAAAATCAAGCCAGACAGCATTAATACCCTTATGTTTTGTTCTGCACTGTTGCTGCAGTGACATCATGGAATGGGAGGGGCTGTATTACAAGTGGCTCATTTGCATGTAAATGGAGACTTGCTTGACATTTTACTACCTTGTGTCAGAGCCTCAAACTCTAGATATGTGTTGCAACAGAAGAAATGGCTCATCTCTTATTGACATATGTACAGTAACTGATGTGATGTATAATAAATACATCAGAAATATCCAAACATAAATATACAGGAGTCTTCTCCTTTAAGCTTACTGGCCTGAAATTTGACAGAATGGTCTTAGGCCCCTTTTTTAAGAGTGGAACTACGGTCACAACCTTCCAGTCTTGTGGTACTTCACCTCTGTCAAGAGAAGATTGGAAGATATGGGTAAGGGGTAGTGCTAAAAGGTCAGCTAAATCATGTATTACTCTAGGATGGATGTTGTACGGCCCTGGTGATATTTTGCTAGAATCCAATTTACGCAGTCTGTCTAGAACATCATTTGGGTCGATTATTATTTGTCCAGGGGATGGCTGATCATTACTTATATGTGGGGTTGAGGCACTGTTGTTAGAGACTTAACAGAAGTTTTTATTTTGAATGACAGCCATCTCTTTATCAGAAGTGACAGACCATTATTATTCTTGAAGGGGCCCACGATACTAGAACTCCATTTTAAGTTGTTGATGCAACAAAAGAAGGATTTTTTTATAATCCTTTACCTTTGATGCTAATAGGACCTCTTGTGAGTTCGCCTTTTTTAATTACAGATTAAACTTTCTTTGTAAGATCCCTAAAAACATGATAATTAGAATCTGTTTTGTCCCTTATGAACATTCTGTTCTTATTTATCATACTTTTGATAGATGAGTTTAGCCAACACAACTTTTTTTTTCTTGTGTTGTTGTATTTATTACAAGTAGGTATGTGTTTTTTAATCTGATCTTTACCTATTGTGAGAAACAAATTCCACATCTCATTTACCGAACAATTTTTGAAATCTTTAACCCAATCCCAAAGGGAAAATTATTTTCTAAGCTGCGAAAAATTCGCCCTGCTGAAATTCAGCTTTATTGTAGATCCCAGCTCCATCAGACCATGAGACTCCTTAATGCTGAATTGAACTATACAGTGGTCACTGTTAACCCAGTGGGGTATTTACCCTAACATCTTAAATTGTATCTCCCATATTTGTTAGTACTGTATTGAGGATGTTACTTCCTCTTCTGCTGTCTAGTACTTTTTGTTCTAAACCAATTTGATCTAAAACATCCAGAAACAACACATCTGTTGTGTTAGCTCCCTTCAATAACTACCAGTCTATATTGGGTAGATTAAAATCTCCCAGTAGTAAAATTCTATCTGCTGGATTTAGAGTGCCTATTTGGTTTACCACAGCCTTGTTGTTCACTGCTGATATAGAGGGAGGCCTGTAGATCAATCCCATTATGATTTAAGATCCATTTTGGGGGAGTAGTTTAACCCATAGTCTCCAAATCTGCCTCATCCTCGTGCAGTTCTACACTATTTATTGATTTATGAATATACATGGCAGTGCCACACCCCCTTCCTGTGTAACCTGTATTTTTAAAATAAATTATAACCTTGTACAGATTTTGTCCCATTGTCCTTTTCATCCCACCAGGTTTCTGTAATTAAGGCTAATTGAATGTTTTGTGATGCTAACAAGATTTTAAACTCAAACTTATTCTCCAGGCTTCTGGCATCAATTAGAACTCCTTTCCATTCTAATAGTGTCTTAGTCCTCTCAGAGCTATCGAAGAGAACTGCTGTCCAGGTGTCTGTGCCCTCCAGACTCATACCGACAACATCTCTACCCGATTCTCAGGGTGGGTGGCCATCAACCTCCGTGTCGTTGGCCCCTCCTTTGTCGACGACAGGCTCATCATTGAGGACTCTCCTATCGAGACCTGCCCCTTCTCCCTCCAGGGCTACAGGCTTATCAAGTTCTCAGGATACAGCAGGTGGGTCTTCGATACATGTGCCACTGAAGCCCCTTCCGTCAACGACCACCAGCAACTTGAATGAAGTCCTGATTAAGTTTACTAATGTGATTGTGCAGCAGCTGGGTGCCTTAAACAGGCCCCCGCGTCTGACACCATCAGTGGCAGCTTTATCGCCAACGCCTGTTCGTCGGCCCTGGGAAGTTCCCTGTGGGCCGCCACCAGTACACACAATGGCAGACCCAGATATTGAAGAAGTTGATGCCAAGGAGTACCACCCATATCTCATTCTTCCTGATGATGTGGAGGAAGAAGAGGAAGAGGTCCTTCTCTCTGACGGATCTACCGCCTCTTCTGTCAGTGAGGACTCTGTAAAGCACACTCACAGGTCTCCTCCTGAGGACCCCTCATTTTTCAGTGTGATGAAACTACAGTTCTCAGCCATCGGCTTTCACACTGAGGAAGAGGGTTCCTCCAGAAAAGACCTGGTGGATTTCCTGGAGATTCCAGAATCCCCCTCAAAGATAATTCCTCCATTGCTGCCAGCCTTGAAGAATGCAGTCATGGCAGCCTGGCACAGACCATATATATAGTGCCAGCTATGCCTCGTAGGGCAGACAAACTTTATCATACCCCCAGGGTCTTCCCTGTTATGCTGCCCAGCCCGAAACTGACTCAGTGGTCATTAAGGCAGATCATGACAGATCTAAGGCACCTAAGCACCTTAGTTCCCTTCCCCCAGACAAAGAGTCTCATAGGATTGACCTCTAGGGTAAAATGGGTTTATGCCTTCTCTACTCTAGGTTTGAGGACTGCAAACTGTCTGTCACCCATGGTAAAATACCAGAATGCCAACTGGAGGAAGGGAAAGGCTGCCACCTAGGCCCTTCAAACAATATGAAGTCTTGCTATATTCTGACATATGCAGTGAGTCCCAACCTTCGAACTGCCCCGGAGATGAAAGAGTTAACTTTCCATGCCAGGCATGGAACGCTGAGCTCGAGCTCGGTTGAGACTCTATCTGTTGTTCTTCAAACTCAAACCGTCAGATTCTTTACTCCGCCTCACTGAACAGTCGCTCCGGAGATTCCTCCTTCTGCTCGGTTCATTTTGTCGGTTAAAGTACCGTTTTCTCAGTTTTCGACCGAATTTAAACCGCAACCTGTCGGTTCAGTCTCTGTCTGTGGTATTTGTGAGTACTAGATAGGTTTTACATTAATTCTTTCTGTGTGGAACTTGTAAACGGTTTATTGGTTCGGTTTGAACCGATCAAGTTGTTTAAAAAATCTTAATCTGTGATTTAGAGTGTGGTTACCGGTTCTTATCGGTTCTAAAAAAAACGGATTTTATTACGTTTTTTCCACGACCCGTGACACGGTTGGGAACCGATAAGAGGGTCTTACCTGGCGGATTGCCATAAATGGGTAAGTTTGGATAGGACTGGCACTATGTCTGAGAAACCCAAAAGAAAAACGGGCCCACTGGGTTTCAACACTGTAGTGTGTGTGGGGAAGTCTTTGCCAAGGCTGATCCCCACACCACCTGTGTTTACTGTCTGGGGTTTGACCACCTCAATGCAGACTGCCAGATTTGTAAAAATTTTCCTGCAGCTACCCTGGAGAAGAGAGTTGGTAGGCTCAGGAAAAGGAGGCCAAAAAGTCCACTGAACCGATGGCCTTGCCCGGTTTCCGTTCCGAACTACGAAGGAGTGCCCTCTGACCAGGGCGAGACTTCTTCGGGCCAAAGGAGATCCGACTCTGAGGAGTCAGTTCCAGCAAAAAGAACTAGAAAATCAGCTGATGTGGAGCCAAAACTTTCCTCTCCAACTGCTGAAGAAATAGCCAAAGCGATCAAAATTGTCCAGTCGCTTTCCCCGGTTCCGACCGAACCGGCACCGTCAGGTAGGCGCTCGGTTCGGCCGGTTCCACCGGTTCAAGAGTATGATTTAGAGGAATATTATGAACCGGAGGAGGGGAAAGAGGAGTATGAGGAGAGTGAACGTGGATTTGAAAGTCTGGATGTGCCCATTGACCGGACATCTCCCCAGACAGACCTTCAGGAGTGTCTCCTCCTAGGCTTTCTGAGTCCCCTTCTCATTTTATGTTTTATAAAAAAGTGGCTGAAACCCTCCAGCTCCCTATGGAGGAAGCTGTGGATGATCAAGAGGAGCCTGACTATGTGGAAATGATGGATATCCCAGAGTCTAGGAGACTATTCCCTTGCATAAATCTTTTGGGAAACAGACATTTAAAATTCTAAAAACTCCTCACACTATACCTCCTGTGGATAAGAGAATGGACAAGAGGTACACATTGTCAGGCTCTGATACGGAGTTCCTTACACAACAATGCAGCCATGTTGGGGTAGTGCAGGCTGCAGCCTGTGACAAGGCAAATATTCCCTTGGCTTCACACCCCCCAGACAAGGACTCCAGGAGGATTGATGCCATGGCAAAGAAACAGTACATGGCAGCATCCTTGGGACTCAGACAGGCAAATTATATGGCTTATGTTGCTAGATATCAGAAATCCAGATGGGACACTGTCATGGCTCTAGCAAAACAGATCCCTGGCCAGCTTGCCAAGGAGCTGGAGCAGGTGGCTGCTGATGGTATTGAGGCATCCAAGGTGCAATTCCATGCTGCAGTGGACTCAAATGATGTGTCATCAAGAGTCATGGCTAAATCTGTGGCACTTCGAAGAATGGCTTGGCTCAGATGTACTAGTCTGTCATAGGATACCTAGACTAAGGCCATGGATTTTCCTGTTGTGGGTAATTCCCTGTTTGGGGAGCAGACAGAGAATTACATGAAGAAAATGGATGAGTATAGGACCACCTATAGGAGTGCACAGGCCAAGGAAAGGCAGGCCACTCCTCAAAGGCAGCTTCCCAGGGGCAGGGGCAGGCCTTTTTACCAAGCCCAGGCCTCCTCTTCTGCTTATGCCCAGAGGGGGTTCTTTAGAGGGAGAGGCAGATGGGGTACAAGCAGGCCTGCTTCCACCCCTTAGCCCAAAGCCCCTGCCAAGCAGGCACCCTGATGGGGTTGCCAGGGCCGATTCTCAGCTACCTGCAGGGGGGCAGGCTGGCTTACTTTGTCCAGGACTGGGAGTCTCTGACATCAGACAAATGGGTCCTGGAGGTAGTAAGCCAGGGACTGGTTCTCGCTTCAAAAAGTTTCCAAAGATGAGAACCAGATCCTTTCCACCTGCAAATCCATCAGAGGCACTTGCCTTAGAGGCAGAAGTCTCTTCCCTCCTAGCTCTCAGAGCTGTGGAAAGGGTTCCACCCCTACACCAGGGCAAAGGATTGTATTCCAGGTACTTCCTTACCCCAAAAAAGACAGGAGAATGGCGGCCCATCCTGGATCTCAGATACTTAAACAAGCACCTTTTAAAACCAAAATTCAAAATGGTGACTCTGGGAATTATTCTACCCTCTCTAAGGCCACGGGACTGGCTAGTGTCCCTGGACCTCAAGGATGCCTACTTCCATATTCTTATCAGAAGCTCCCATCGAAAGTACCTCGGGTTCGAGCTGCCCTCAGGTCATTACCAGTTCAGAGCAATGCCCTTTGGCCTCACCTCTGCTCCAAGCGTAATAACAAAATGCCTGGCAGTAGTAGTTGCTTCTCTAAGAAGGCAGAAAATTGCCATTTTCCCTTACCTGGATGACTGGCTCATAGTAGGCCAGTCCCCAGACCAAGTCAAGTTACACTTACAGATAACTCAGCAACTGCTCACTTCTTTGGGTTTCCTCCTAAATCTCTCAAAGTCAGTTCTAGAGCCTGTCCAGCTCCTCACCTTCATAGGCGCAGAGCTAGACACAGAGAAGGCCAGAGCCTTCCTTCCCCTGGACAGGGCAAGGACCCTGGTCTCTCTGGCCTCCTCATTCACCCTGCAGGTGTCTCGACCAGCGGCATTTTCTACAACTCCTGGGGCACATAGCTGCTTCTACAGCAGTGGTGCAGGGAGCAAGATTTCAGATGAGGGACATTCAGTTCCACTTGAGAGCCTTTTGGTCTCAAAGTAAGGACCCTCTGACCAAACTGATCCCAGTAACTCAAACCCTGATCCAGGCCCTACAGTGGTGGCAGGATCAGAACAATTTGAGACCAGGGGTTCCCTTTGTCACCCAGTCTCACTCTTTAATCCTTACTACAGATGCCTCCCTCTTGGGGGGGGGGAGCTCACATGGGCAACCTCACCACCCAGGGGTTGTGGTCCCCTCAGGAATCTCTGCTCCATATCAATCTGTTGGAACTCAGAGCAGTATTTCTAGCACTTCAAGCCTTTTCCAAATCTGTTCAGAACAAAGTTGTACAGGTCAGAACAGACACCACCACCACAATGTGGTACATCAACAAGCAAGGAGGCACTCGGTCTACGGCCTTGTGCACCGAAGCAATGAAGTTGTGGTCTCTGGCTTACTCCCTGAACACCTCCCTCACGGCAGTTCACCTACCAGGAAAGGACAATGTCCTGGCAGATGCTCTCAGCAGGATTTCCCAGGGCCATCACGAATGGTCACTGGATCCCCTGGTCTTGGAAGTGATTTTTTCCAGATGGGGCACCCCGCAGATAGATCTTTTTGCAGCCCCAGACAATCACCAACTCCCCCCT
This sequence comes from Neoceratodus forsteri, assembly GCA_016271365.2. Classification (NCBI taxonomy): domain Eukaryota; kingdom Metazoa; phylum Chordata; order Ceratodontiformes; family Ceratodontidae; genus Neoceratodus; species Neoceratodus forsteri. The sequence goes on from CM028131.1 coordinate 1,524,970,186, forward strand.
TTTTCGCTGCAGACCTCCAGTGTTGGGCTCAGTCCCCCTGGATGCCTTAGTTCTCAGTTGGGAAGGGAAGTTTCTCTATGCTTCCCCCCTCCTTCCCTCTCCTGTTCAAAATGCTAGTCAAAATCAGATCTCAACCCTGCAAGATGATCCTGATTGCTCCAGACTGGGCCAGACAGCCCTAGTATCCACTCCTACTGTCCTTAGCAGTCCATCTTCCCCTGTGTCTTCCCAGGAATTACAACCTGTTAACCTGTGCTCAGGGGAGGGTTTGGTACCCGAACCTCAAATCTCTCAATCTCAAGGCCTGGTTCTTGAAGAGTTAGAGTTTGCTGACTTACACCTCTCCCAGGGTGTAATGGATATCCTGAAGGCTTCTAGAAAACCTTCCACCAGGGCTACATATAATTCTAAATGGAAAAGATTTTCCATATGGTGCTCTGGGAAGCATATTTCCCCAGAATCTGCTGATCTGCCCACAGTCCTTGATTATATGGTCCACCTAAATAGCTTGAGGCTGAGACTAGCTACACTGAAAGTGCATCTGGCAGCTGTGTCTGCTTTTATTTCAGCAGGTAAGCCCTGTTCTCTCTCAGCTCACCCTGTTTTCTCCAAGTTTTTCAAGGGATTGCTTCACACCAACCCTCCAGTCAGGGATCCTGCCCCTGCCTGGGACCTCAATGTTTGCATTGCTCAGCTTATGCAACCCCCTCTTTTGAGCCTTTATCTTCAGCAGAGCTTAAGTACTTGACTTGGAAAACTGTGTTTCTGGTAGCCATCACTTCTGCCAGATGCATAAGTGAATTACAAGCTTTGTCAGTGGAGCCTGATTTTATCTTCTTTCATAGAGATAAGGTGGTCCTCAGGACTAACAGGAAGTTCTTGCCTAAGGTGGTTTCAGATTTCCACCTTAATCAATCTATGTCTCTTCCTGTGTACTTCACTGACCATTCCTCCTCTGGAGAGAGGAGACTGCACAGTTTAGATGTCAAAAGAGCCCTTAGTTACTACATAGAGCGTACCAAGGGTCACAGGTTTGACTCCCCTCCAACTGTTCCTCACTTATGGTGAGGTTGGTAAAGGGAAGCCTGGCACTAAAAGATCCATTGCCAGGTGGATTGTCTCTTGCATTCAATTTTGCTATGAAAAACTAGGTAAGATTCCACCCTCAGGCCTGAGGGCTCACTCTACCAGAGGTACAGCTGCTTCCCTGGCGGCTGACAGGGATATTCCTATCTTAGAGATATGTCAAGCAGCTACCTGGAAAACAGTTCACACTTTTACCAAGCATTACTCCCCTGGACATCCAGGCTAGGAGTGATGCTCGGTTTGGCACAGCTGTGCTTCAGAGCCTATTTCCTAAGTAGGTTCTGTCACTCCTCCATGGAGGTACTGTTTTGTAGTCTGCATATGTCAGAATATAGCAAGACTTCATGTTGTTTGAAGAAAAAATTACTCACCTTAGTAATGTTTCTTCTAATGGAGTCTTGCTATATTCTGACCTCCCCCCCGTCTGCCCCTCTCAGAACCTCTGTTTTTGGGATGTGGGTGGGCAGTGCAGTGTTGACACATAGTAGGTGCCCACCCTGTTCACCCCTTCTTTTTTGGGGTGAGTGGGTGTTGTGTTTTCATTTTTGGGTCTCCTGACTTGAGTCTTTGTGTTGGGACCAAAAAATGTGTTTTTATGTTTAGTAGCCAGTTGGCTAGTGTAGGTTTACAGCTTCCACACAGGACCTTAATGAGTTTAGCTCGTAAAGATCTGACGATTTGAGTTTGAAGAACAACAGACAGAGTCTCAACTGAGCTCGAGCTCAGCGTTCCATGCCTGGCATGGAAAGTTAACTCTTTCATCTCCGGGGCAGTTCGAAGGTTGAGACTCACTGTGTAACCCCTAGATGGCGCTACCCAGGGGCTACTACCCCTGCCTGATTTGCCACTAACAGGTTGAGGGGCCTGGATCCAATGGCGGGTGCCTCCACCCAGAGGTCAGGGTTTGCAATAGTTAAACTAACTTGGTCACAGCCCTCTGGGACACTGCAACCCCCCTTTCTTCCCACTAGTGGCCCACACAATATATCAGAATTACCTTCACAGTATACACTTACCCCCAGGTCTGATTCCGGCACTGGGACCTCCTGTGAAATGAGATACAGTGCAACAATCACAGTACAGTACTTTAACATAGACAAATACCTCAGGCAGTATAACTTTGCTGAAACAAGCAGCTCTGATTTATTTAGGGGGATATAACAAGGACAGGGGGAAATCAGGTTAATTAGCTTATCACTCTAATAATCTACCTATGGCTCTGTGCACAGGCCTATCCCTATCAGTTACTGTCCCTGGGTACCCAAGCCCTAGTGCTAGTCCAAACCGTGGCAGCTGGTAGGGGCCCTTTCACACAGAGAAAAGGAGAATTAAACAGTCAGCAGTACAGTAATTCCATTTGGATTTAATATGGCAATTCAACAGGGAGGCGACCCTGAATTAGTACTCACGACCTCCAAATAAGATAGGGTCCTTCAATGTCAGCAGGGCTCACTTGAGGTACACAAACCTCTTCACACATCCATATAAAAGAAAGCACTATACCAGGCAGGCTGCATCTGTATCCCGATCGCAATTACTGCACAATACCGGGAGAACACAGCAGATTCAGTTCCTGACAGACCGAGTGCAATTTTCAGCAATTCCTCCAGTCTTCTACAGGGTGAGCCTGGTTTCTACTCTTCAGAGATCCTTTGATTCTTTTCACAGGGACAGTTCAGTCCTAACAAGCTGTTACACAGCTGCAGACCGGAACTCTGGGCCTTACACGCGTTTTTGACTAAAACTGCACACTGAAAAAGCACAGGGCTCCTTCCTTCTTCACTGCCAAAGCTCAACTCAAACTCCAACCCGACAAAACCGGCACTTCCTTTGAGTTCCTCCCAGTTCTTGACTGGATTGGCTGTCACTCACAATAGACTGCTGCTGTTGGTCCAAAAGGTGCTGAAGTCTAAACTACATCTCCCAGAGTCACTGCCCATACAATCCTCATGTGGCTGGCTCAGATTATGAGTCCAAGTTCTGATTCGGCCAAGGCACCATTTTAGAGCTAGCTTACCCACACTGATTAGTCCAGTTCAGCAGTTCAAAACTAGAATGGGGAACTAGCAGACACAGTTCTGACTGCAAAGAAAGCAGGTTAGACAAACTGTAATTTCATTATTACTCTAAATAATTTCTGGCAAACAGTTACATCTTTCAGATAGGTTCCCTTTGCACTCCTAGTGACTGCAAAATGAAGTGAATTGGCAGCAGCTCGAGTGGTACTCAGAGAAGCACAGTCCCCCATACAAACTAATTATGTCTGCAAGCAGACAGCTCTTAAAGAGACAGTACCAGAGGCTCTAAAAACACTCACTGATAAATGGCTTAAATGCCAAACACCATTCAGGCTTGGAGCATTCAAGCAAGCTCCTGGAAGTCTTTTGGGAACCCCCATTTGCAGGGGGGTTACACCTGCATATGTCAGAATATTGCAAGACTCCATTAGAAGAAACAACACTACTAAGGTGAGTAATTTTTTCTTCTGGAGCCCACTCAAAAGCAGGAGCTGCTACACTGCCTCCAATCCGCTGAGGATATTAGCAAGCACCTCCTTAGAGCCCTGTATGACATGGCCGACACAGTTGCCAGGGCAGCTGCCATGGACATATGCCTCTGAAGACACTCCTGGCTCTGAGTATCTGGGTTTGCAGCTGATGTGCAGGAAAAAGTGCTTAATGCCCCCTTCAGTGGCACCAAGCTGTTTGACCCCGATGTTCAGGACATCATAAATGTATGTATGTATTTATTTATTTATTTTAGTTTTTGTTGACCGGGTAAGTGCACTAGACAAATCCTGCCTATTTTCAGGCACGACCTGGGAAGGGGAACACATAGAAACATAGACTTTGACAGCAGATAAGGACTGCTTGAACCATCTAGTCTACCCATTTCCCTACCAACAGGATAGGCCGCAGATCTTAGTTAACCAGCAGTCTATTTCTTCCTACCCCCCACAAGAATTGCCTTATGTCTGTCCCATGTATTCTTGAATTCTCCCACAGTTTTAGACCCCACAACCTCCTCAGGAAGGCTGTTCCATGCATCCACTACCCTCTCTGTGAAATAATACTTCCTCACATTGCCCCTGAACCGCCCCTTCTATCTTCAAATTGTGTCACCTTGTTCTTGCACATCTCCTTTTCTGAAAGGTGCTACCCTCTTGGACTTTGTTGATTCCACTGAGCTACTTAAAAGTTTCTATCATGTCCCCCCTCTCCCTTCTTTCCTCAAGGGTATACATATTAAGCTCCTTTAGTCTCTCCTCATACGGCTTCTCTTGCAGACCCTGCACCATTTTAGTTGCCCTCCTCTGGACTGCCTCTATCCTGTCTATGTCCTTGCAGAGATGGGGTCTCCAGAACTTGCGCAGTACTCCAGATGGGATCTCACCAACTGTCTGTACAGAGGGATAACAACTTCCTGTTTTCTGCTGGTGATGCCTCTCCCTATACATCCCAGTATCCCCCCAGCCCTCCCTACTGCCTTCTCACATTGCTTGCTAACCTTAAGGTCATCTGATATGATTACCCCAGGTCCCTTTCCATTTTTGTTGTTGTTACTACCTCCCCATTGTGTATTCTTCCCCTCGGTTTTTGTTTCCCAGGTGCATTATTTTGCACTTCTTTGCATTGAATCCTAGCTGCCATACTTCTGACCATTCCTCCAACCTTGCCAAGTCCCTTCTCATCTTTCCACGCCTCCTTGTGTATCAACCCTGTTGCAGATCTTTGTGTCATCTGCAAAAAGGCATACTTTTCCTTCCAGTCCCTCTGCAGTGTCATCGATGAAGACATTAAAAAGGACTGGACCCAATACTGAACCCTGCGGTACCCACTAGTAACCCCTCTTTCTTCAGTGGACTCCATTTACAATTACCTTCTGTGTCCTTTTGTGCAGCCAATGTTTTACCAGGCTACCACCCTGGGACCCACTCCCAGGCTGGTTAATTTGACTATTAATCTTTTGTGTGGGACTGTGTCAAATACCTTGCTAAAGTCTAGGTAGGCCATGTCACAGTCCTCCCTGGTCTACTACTTTGATCACCCAGTCAAAAGTCTATTAGATTCGTCTGACATGACCTTCTTGCTGTGAATCCATGCTGCCTTGGGTCCTGTGCCCCACTGGCCTCTAGGTACTCAACTAGTCTTTCCTTCAGAAGTGACTCCATCACTTTCCCTACCACAGAGGTCAAACTGACAGGTCTGTAGTTTCTCTGCCTCTGTCTTGGTCCCACTTTTGTGAAGGGAATCACATCCGCCTTCCTCCAGACCTCCGGTACCACACCATCCTCTCATGATTTATTAAAAGAGTAGTCAGTGGTTTCACTAGTTCCTCCTTAATTCTTTTAGAATTCTGGGGTGAATTCCATCAGGACCCATTGCTTGTCCACCTTCAGTTTTAGGAGTTCTTGCAGAACCCTTTCTTCTGTGAAAGGACTGGGATCTATCCCCTATCAAAGTGCTTCTGTTAATTGGATTAGGCACTCCCCTTTTTGTGAATATTGAGCAGAAATATTCGCTCAGTATCCCTGCTTTTTCACTGTCACCCTCTGCCCATCCACTGCTCATTCTATTCAGCCTCACTGTCCCTCCTTTGTCTTTCTCACTGCGCTGATGTACCTATAAAAGTTTTATCCCCTTCTTAACTGAGTTGGCTATCTTTTCCTCAGTTTGGGCCTTTGCTATTCTGACTTCCCTCCCTGCTTCCTTCTGCCTTAACTGGTACAGCTCTCTGTCCTGCTCCTTCTGTGTTTCCTTATACTTCCGGAATGCTATCTTTTTCTTCCTGACTTTCACAGCCACCTCTTTTGAGAACCATAGTGGCTTTTCTTTTGTTTTGATTTGTTTATTTGCTTCACACAAAGGCTTGTTGCCTCTGTGATGGCAGTTTTGATGATTTCCCATTGTTGCACCACACCTCCTCCTAGCCTGTTTGCTAGTGCTTTTCTGAGGCACTCTCCCATCTTGCCAAAGTCAGCCCTCCTAAAGTCCAGTACCCTCACTTTTGTATGGCTTGACTCTGTAGCTGAGTTTAACGTGAACCACACTGTTTGATGGTCACTTGTTCCCAGATGGCAACCCACTTCTAGATCTGAGATCCTCTCACTGTCCCCGGTTGAGAGTACGAGGTCTAAGATTGCTCCCTCACGAGTGGGTTCCGAAACTAGCTGTCTGAGGCCTGCCACCTGTAGGGCATCAAGAATGGCCCTGCTCTTGGATGTGGCTGCAGCACATTTGAGGATCCATGTGTCTGAAGTTATGGTTCTCCATTGATTCAGACCGAGGTAGAACCAACCTCCAACCACCGCCTTCTGGGCTGGGACCAGTGGGATACAGATGAATGCCAACTGACCTTGAACCAGTTTAAGCTGTCGGTGGTATTTTTAGTGAATGAGGGAAATTTGGCCAGGACACCGGGGAAATTCCCCTACTCTTTTCGATAAGTGCCATGAGATCTTTAACATCCACCTGAACTACCACCAGTCCAGGCAGATGGGACCTCGGTTTAACGTCTCATCCGAAAGACGGCACCTCAGAAGTGCAGCACCCCTCTCATGCTGCACTACAGTGTCAGTACTGGGATATTAACCCAAGTGCCTGATGTGGGAACTGAACCCACAGCCCTCTGATATCCCGGCCTCAGAGGCGAGTGTGCTACCTACTGAGCCACTGACACTGACCTGACAAATGATCTGCAAGCCTCGGGCAGGGCCCTCAAGTCTGTCCACTCCCTCTACCATACCTAACCAAATGGTAGAGGACGACCTCCTTTTCATAAACAGAACAGTAGGCCTGGGACAGCTCCCAGTCCCCTGTGAAAACACAGAGCCCAGGCTCCCTTGCCCACCCCCTCCAGTGCTGAAGCCCCAACAAAACATCCCAGAAGTGAGGGACCAGCCCCTTCTCTCCACCTCTGCTTAACTCCTTGCCAGGCCCCCCCCCCACCTCCACTGGTCCCAGGCCAGGAGGTGGTGGTTGGAGGTCGGTTCTACCTCGGTCTGAATCAATGGAGAACCATAACTTCGGATACATGGATCCTCAAATCCTAGAAAAGGGTCAGTACCTTGGAGCTCATCAAGCATACTCCAGAAACCCCACCTCTGCCCTCTTGTTACTCCCCCCCCGGCCCCGGATCACCTGTCTGTTCTCCAGGAGGAGGTGCAGTCCTTTCTGTGCAAGTAGGCCATTGTACCAGTGCCCAGGCACCAGAGGAACAAGGAGTTTTTTTCCGTTTTTTTCTTTTTCTTTTTTTTTTTACTTAGTATGTTTATCCCTACTACTGCCCCCTCTCACCACTCACTCGGACTTCCTCTATTGCGATGCCCTTCTTCACACCTGGAGTCTGTCCCAGAGCACCAGGTCCACATGTAACCTTGATTTACCAGATTATCCCCCCTGGTGGGGTGGAGGGAGCCCACTACTCCCCCTGACCATTGTTTTTGTGGACTGTGCAGCAGAGTCTCCCCTCGATGGTCCGACGGCTTGCAGTGAGGAGTCGTCACCTAGGCGGGGAGAGGGTGTTTTTCCTCGTTTTTTCCTTCCCCCAGCACTGGCATGCAGTGAGGGAAATGAGCAAGGAGGTATGATGAGATGCACCTCCTGCTCCGCCCCTCTGCCGACGTCTGTCCCAGAACCCATGCTGCTACCTCCCTCTACTGCATCTACCTCCCGAGTTCCCCCAGGAGGCGGCATTGCAGTGGGAGCCTGCAGGCTGACCCCCCCAGAGGAGGAGAGCAGCCGTCGGGCGCTTGATCCTTCTCTTCCCCAGCTGACCCCAGGCAGTCCGTGCTCGTTCCCGAACACAGGTCGCTTGCGTGGCACGAGGTAAGGCATCCAGTGCCTCAGCCCTCAGCGCCACCGGGCCGTCCCATTCTGTTTTTTTCTGGTCCCAAAAAAGATCAGAGATCTGAGGCCTATTCTAGATCTAAAGGACCTTGGTCTGTATGTCCAGTGCAAGAAGCTCTGGATGGCAGCTTTGCCAGGCCTAATGCCCCTTCTCAAAACAGGGGACTGGCTCTGCTTACTGGGCATGCAGAATGCTTATCTGCACATCTCAGTCTTTCCTCTTCACAGGACGTTTCTCTGTTTCACCTTTCTAGGCAAGAATTAGCAGATCAAAGTGCTGCCCTTTGGCTTGCCCTCTGCAATGAGAGTCTTTACCAAGTGCTGAGTTGTGGTTGCAGCAGCTCTCAGAAGGGAGGGATAGTATGTCTTCCCTTATCTGGATGATTGACTCCTGAAGGCCCTGTCCAGGGAACAGCTTTTGCTGACCCTGGACCAAACTCTCCAGGGCATTAATAATAGTAGTAGTAGTAGCAAAAGATTTATTTTTATACAGGAAGTTGGCTTACAACATCATTACATTCAAAGAACCTGTTCTCAAGATGATCCTGTGTACAATTCTTAAGGTACATCACAAGTTGATATAACCACAATACAAACAATTTAAGTACATCTCAGTAAAAAAGCAGTATGTATAGACACGGCACAAGCACAATTTAAAAGGAAAACATACTATTTACAAATGACTGTCCTATAGCTTATCATCCAAACCCCATATTAGGCTTTTACCCCTCCCCAATCTTAAATGAACATTTATAGCCATCCCATTGTTTATTATTCAGTTGCTGCATAAAAACCATCAACCTGCTCAAGTCAGTTATTACACCGTCCCAAAGGTTGCAATATATAGGGGCGGTTCTGGACTCTGTGCAAGGGAAGGCCTTCCTGCCCCAAAAAAGGGCAGAGTGCCTCATAGCTGAAGCCGGGGAAGTTGCCCAGAGCCGGTACATTCCTGCTGGGATATACTGTACCTCAGATTGCTGGGCCTGATGGCAGCTGCCATACCCACTGTTCCACTGGCCAGGCTCCATATGTGTACCCTCCAGTGGACCCTCAGAGTACAGTGGGACCAGCACATCTACAAGTTAGACCAACCAATCCTGGTCTCTTCCCCAGTACGCATGGTACTGCAGTGGTGGGTGGACCCCCTGAATCTGCTTCAAGACATTCCTTTCCAGATCTCCTCCCCACATTAGATCCTAACCGCAGATGCCTTATGTCTGGGCTGGGGAGCGCACCTGGGTCTCTTCCAAACCCAGGGCTCTTGGACCCAGTGGATAGCCTCCCTGCATATCAGTGTCCTGGAGATGAGTGGTACTCTACACCATGCAGGCCTTTCAGGAACACCTTATTGTCGGTCAACTGCTGGTGCAGTCGGATAATCTAAGCATAGTGTACTACATCAACAAGCGGGGGGGGGGGACTCATTCGTACCCCCTTTGCAGGGAGGCCTTTAAAGTGTGGTCCTGGGTGTTGGATCACAGTCTGACACTCTCTGCAGTCCGCGTGCCAGGCTTACTAAACATTCCTGGTGGACAGTCTCAGCAGGACCCAGTCCAGCATGCACAAATGGGAGCTTCTCTCATCTATTGCATTAGACTTGTTCGACAGATGGGGTCATCCAGAGTTGGTCCTTTTTGCACCCCCACTCAACACAAAACTGCCCAATTTCTGCTCACTAGATCCAGGGCCTGGAGTTTTCTGGTGAGACGCGTTGTCCCTCTCTTGGAGCAGGAAGTTTCTTTATGCATTCCCAGAAAGTAATTATCAAGTTGCAGATGGAAGGGGCCAGCATAATTCTGGTAACTCCATTCTGGCCTCACCAGATATGGTTCCCTCTCCTTCAGCAGATGGTGGAGAAACCTCTGGTCCCTCTTCCTCTTTGCAGGAATCTGCTGACCCAGGCTCAGGATACCCTGGTCCCTACCAACCTTAGGTCCCTCCACGTGCATGCCTAGCACCTGAGGGCATAGCCATTGCCAGGTTCGGGGTCTCTGACACCGTGGCAGATGTCCTAGTGGCTGCCCAGAAGCCTTACACTCGAGCCACATATGCCATTAAGTGGAAGTGGTTTGCCATCTGGTCTGCCAAATATAGCTTAAACCCTTTCACCTGTTCGGCGAATCATATCCTGGACTACCTGATCTCACACTGTCTGACTCAGGCCTCTAGTACTCTTCCCTCAAGGTCTACCTTTTGGCTGTTTCTGCATTTCATGAGCCTGTGGGTGGCCACACGATAGCTCAGCTGGATGTCTCCTGTAACTTTCTAAGGGGCATCCTGCATCTGAAACCTCCAATCCATTCCCCTGTCTCGGCTTGGGACTTGAATTTTATTTTGGAAAAATTGACCGTCTCCTTTTGAGCCAATCGTGACTTGTGATTTGTGCTTTCTGCTTTGGAAAGCATTGTTTTTTGTTGCAATTACTTCCGCTCGAAGAATTGCAGAGCTTCAGGCCCTCTGATGTGAGGATCCTTATTTGATTCTTCACAAAGACAGGGTGTCTCTGTGCACAAATCCTAAGTTGCTTCCTAAGGTGAATTCAGAGTTTACATGCAGTCTATCCAGTTTCCTGTTTATTTTCCCGAGCGTGCCAATCCAGGGAAAGCACTGCTCCACACATTAGATGTGAGCAAAACTTTAAAGTACTACCTGCTTAGGACTAAGGAGTCCAGAAAGTTGAAGCAGTTGTTTGTTTCCTTCGTCTCAGGTAGAGAGGGGATTTCAGTTTCTAAGTAATGTTTATCCGGATGGTTGGCAAATTGCATCGTGTTCTGCTACAAGTATGGCAAAGAATTGCCTGGTGCTGTCAAAGCTCATTCCATTAGAGGAATGGCTGCCTCGGTGGCTTGTTTCCAAGGAGTCTTAGTCGCTGACACTTATGGGGCTACCACCTGGAATACAGTCCATACTTTCACCAAGCACTACAGTCTGGACATTGCCACAAGAGCCCGTGCAGGATTTGGCAAGGCTGTATTACAGGAACTCCTGTCTTAAGCCTTCCTCCCAGACTGTCTGTTATACACTTGTACTGCTTGGGACTCATTCCCATGGTGTTATCTGATGACTGAGATACCCCCAAAAAAGATGGAACAGTTGCGTAAGAAATTACCGTAACAGTAGATCTTTGAGGGGACCTTAGTCATCAGGTATGCTTTCCCTCCGACCATCCCCCTGCTTGGGGCTCCTGTCTAGGAACTGGCTGTCTGGTGTAGCCAGCCTTTCTTTTATGTTTGGGCACCTCTCTCTCTCCCCTCGGTCCCCCATGGCAAAAGTCTAGATCCCTTAGTCTCCGGGGAAAGAACCGAGGAGGGAGCGGGGCCGTTCACACCTATATAGGGTTGGTGACGTCGATGGTGTGGGTGACCCCAGTTGTACTGCTGAAAATCTTCCGTGTGGATTCCCCTTCACCGCCGGCGAAGGTTCCTGTGGTGTTGCCTGATGACTGAGATCCCCTTGAAGATCTACTGTTACAGTAAGTTTTTAACACAACTGTTCTTTTACGATATACCATGGTATTCAGACCTTTCAACCAGTTTGTTTTGTATTTTTAGGGACAACTGTCCCTTTCACACTGTCTTTCCCTGATGCAGGAGTTTGAGGAGGCTTCTTCTTTTGTACAAGAGTTACTTCTTCTTTAATCCCGTGGTATAACTGTAACCATGGTATTACGTGATTGTTATCATACCATCATAATTTCCTACTGTGACATTCCTACATTCCCCATGGCATGGTCTTCTCAGCAAAGTTGAGGAATTGTGCTCAGTGGAAATGTTTTTCTGTTCAGTGACCCAGCGGATGCCCTTAAGTGGGCACAAAAATATGCACCTGATTTGTGCTGTTTACCATGTTGGTGTGCTTTACAAGTTCAGTATTAATATCATAAATGGGCCAGCATGTAGGACTTCAGTGGCTCAGTGTTATCTGCCTCGCTTCTATGACATCATCACGTCCCATGTTGGTGCCATCTTATGGCTAGATCATGGTGCAGTGTTTCAGAAAACCAGAAAGTATGCTTGCAATTTTTAAACATGATGAAACCACTGAAAATGCCACCAATGAAGGTAAAAAAACAATATATTCTATAATGTCTCGTGATTATCTAACTCACTAGGATCTCAGAGTTTTAAGATAGCGACCTGCAGAAAAAAAAACGGGGGGTTGGGTATCCTTTAAGAGGAGTGGCGCCCTCGATGTATTGAATATTTTATTTTCACTCTCACTGTGTATCTTGTGTAAAACAAACATACGGTTAAAAATAAATATGTGAATTTTTTTTTTTTAATTAGTTATTTAACCAGGAGTAGCACACTAACAGGTGCGACCTGGGAGCACAGGGAAGTTAAGTGAATTGCTCAGGGTCACACAGTATGCAAGTGGAAGCTGTGGGATTCAAACCCAGGCCTGGTGTGATAGGGACTGCAGTTGGATTTGATTATCCCGTTTCATTTATGTATTTCCCTGTGTTGTTTGTTTCGTGGTATGGATGAGCAGTCTATGCCTAAATTTTGTTCACTTATTTTGTGCCGTCGCTGTGTGTCAGGATAGCGTGGTGTAGCCTGGCCACCTATGCTACGCTATTCAATATAATAAACGAACCCCCCCCCTTTTTTTAAATTATATTCCAGTGAAATAAAAAAAAAAAAAAAAACGGGCCTCTGTCTTTGCCCGATGTAAAACGAGTATTACAAGCGGAAATTAGAAGAAGCAAGTAATTATTGTCCCGAAATTAGATGGACTTTCATTTTAATCAGTCAGTCTGCCGCTTTTCCTTTTCTAGAATCCTGTGTTAATTATTGTCCCAAATAGTGTCGGTTTCAGAAGCATAAAGGAGTCGCTACGTTTCAGGTTTTTATTTGGGAACCCCCTCCTCTTGAGAATCATTGTTCTCCCCTCGGAAAGAAGTCCATTGCGGCTTTCTTTTTTTGCGACTGTCGCACATTCGCACAGCAGCGTATTATGTTTCGACAAGCAGCCTTTTTAATAAAAGGAAATGGTAGGTGGTTGGCTTACCTATTTTGTTTTTCGTTTTGGGTTCATTTTGTCTGGGTTGGGTGGTGTTTTTGGTGCTCGAAATTGTCCTTCCTCGGCCATGCTCCGGATTCCCTTTCTCCTTTGGGCTATAGGAACCGGGCGGCTGTTTTTCCTTTGTTTTATTCAGTGACGTCCAGGGGAGGGCTTTCTCAATTACTTAAACTCTGAAAATTAAACTTACAGTTCGGACTACAAGGGTTAGATAGGCATATTATAAAGGTTGAAATACTATTATAATTTCCTTTTTATTTTTTATGTTAGAAAATTGCACTTTTTATATACAAATGTTGGGTTTGCTGATTGTCAGATGAATTGACCAACCAGATTGTTGCTGGGTCTTTAAATGTAAGGTTAGGACTGAAATGGATCAGATCGATCCTGGGTGTTGTACCTGTAACACCTTCCTGGGCAGTTGTGCTACTCCTGCAGTCTAAGGACTGGAATTCATGGACTGAAATGCTGTGTGTCATTCTTTTTATTTTGAATTATGTTCGAAAGTTCGCTTTTGTTTTCTGTTTTGTCCTCGGATGTTATTTGGAATTCTGCCAATAAAAGGCTATGGACTTCAGCTTCATTATGGTCTCCTGTTGAATGTTGTTGCCAGATGCTCAGCCTCCCACACCTGGTCTGCTGGATGTCACCAGATTTGCAGCTCAGAGCCTTAAACCACTGCGCTATACTGCCTCCCTAAATGAACTTATAATTTCCATTGCTGCTAATTTATCGCTGTAAAAAACATAGTATTGTAACATGTGGACAGCCAGTTCTGAGTACACTATGATTTTTTGTAATATAAAAATGTGTTATGGACTGTCTCTCATGAGAAATGCTGAGACAGCATGTGAGGTAACACACACACACACACAGGTTTTAGATACAAGGTGTTACCTGGAAGGCCAGGAGCTAATTACAGACTAGAACAGGCCTTAATCAAGGATCTCCTGTTTATCTAAGTTAAATATAGCTTTAACTGCTAAGAGGGACATCAATATCCATTGTATGATATTTAAAGGAGCAAACCAGATTATAGCACACTGGTGCAAAATCATAAATGCTTTGATGTCTGTGTGAGAGAGGATACTGCTCATAGATGAAAGGAAATTGACCGACTTGATTGGGAAAGTCACATGGGGAAAGGAGTTTCTGCTGATGTAGCCTTAATTAACTTGCCTTCTAAAATGATAAAACATCCTGGGTGTATGATTTTTAATAAACAGAGGAGGAGCTAGATGACCTCACACAAAGGGGTTGGCAAAGTCAGTTTTTTAAACAGTATTCTGTTTTCCTTCAGGGACACTTCTATCTAAACTCCGATAAAGACACATCTTTGAGCACTTTCAGCAGGTATTCAGAGAGAGAGGCACATCTAAGTACTGTAGTAGGAATTGCACTGTTAAAACCTTGTTCTTTTAAAAAATTGTATGGTTCTTGTGATATGATTCTGTATCTTTTTGTTTTACATACTTTTATCTATTTTAGTAAAACTCTATTTTTAGAGCCTACTTGGTCTGTCTTTGAATTTCTTTCTTTAACAAGTGAAGTATTTATGGTTAAAGCTGACATTATGCATAAGCTTGAATGGTGATACCAAACTGGAAAAAGGTGACTGTTTAATCTGAGGTCTTTTATTAGAGTTTTTAAGGGTTCATTTTTGTACACCTGGTTAGGTGCCCATAGGCAAAGATATCTGGCCCCCTGAAGACAGAATTATCTGAGCCTGTGCATTGGGTATGCTAGCAAGAGGTTCACAGTTTGAATCTCTCCAAGACTTGAGACCAAAGGTTCATTCTAACCCACAAAACAGACAGGAGGGTTACCCTGTTTCTGTTAACTGTTCACAAGACTGCGCTCGGAGGTTGGCACTTTGGGAGTAGAGGGCTGACCTGCTGAGTGGGTTTGACAAGTAGCAGGATTATTGGGGAGCATGATATACCATAGTAAACCATCTTGACTTTTTCAGCACAGCTAGTCTGGCAGCATGTCCCTTTCCAGGCAATACTTGGATTACAAATCCCCCTCTTTCCCCAATCAGTTTTTTTTTGTATCTTTCCTAAAATGAAAAATGCTGCAATATGAGGATTCGTTCCTTCTCCGATTTCAGTGTTATATATTCCCTACCAACCTCTGACCATTATCGGTACTTGCAAATCTGGACATACGTACAGACTTTACCTTCCTCATGTAGATGCCTATCGAACCCACTTCCACTGTTAATTGCAGTAATCTTGTTTCACCAGCAGGGTGGATTACAGAAACATCTGATTGGAGGACTATATGGAAGTTTGAGGGGACCAACAAACTGATTCCATTCTTTCTATGTTTAACCAATGGAACAAAGACCTATAGATCTCCTTTGATCCTGACGTGGGTGAAATATTCTCTTCCAACCTGTAAAATCTCTATGGCACCCATGTGTCGGATGAGATATTTCAAAACTCTAGTTGCTACTATGAAATTTCTAGGGAAACAAGCCTATGTTTGCTGGCAAGCACGTGGCGAACCCAGAGCCGACCATGCTCATGTTTCTTGGTCGTGTCCAAATGTACAACCTTATTGGGCAGCTATCTCTTCAGCCCTAACCTCGATGTTTGATATTCCATTTCCACTTTCACCCATGTTTGTTCTCCTTCATTAACCCAATGCTTCATCACCTGTTGGAGGCAGACAACTTGAGCTTTTACTAACTCTTTTGGTCTGTGCAAAAAAGTCATTGCTAAATTATGGCTTCAATCATGGCCTCCCCAGATGTCCCAGTGGGTAGCTATTGTGGATTCATTCTACCACCTTAAGAAGAGTACATATTTTTTAAACATCATGTCAGTATTTGAAGAAACCTGGAGATGTTGGGTACTTTATAAGCTGCAAACCGATCCAACTTTTGTTCCGTAAATTGTTTCGCTTTTGAGTTTAATACTCCTGATTTTGTCGAGTGGGGGGTTGCTTTATTGACTTGTGACAGGGTTACAATTTGGCTGTGCCCATGCCTTACCTCAGAACATACTATATTTGTGTTTTTTAGCTTTTCTTAGCATTAAGGTTTAGTTCAAATGCATCTTTTTTTTTTCTTCAGTTTAAGGTCTAACACTTTGCTTTTCTAGTATGCTTATTGTGCATATACTTCATCCCTTCGATATTTGTTGGTTTGTTGTTATATTAAAGAGCTACTGACACCAGAATGAAAACTTTAAAAAACTAAATTACTAAACTAAACTAAAACCTAAAAATTAGGTACAATTCTACTTGCATTCTATTTGTACTCCTTAGATTTCTCCTCAACATTATTTATTACCGTGGAAATTTGCATGAATATGTGATCTTTATCCCTTATAGTTCCTTTAGAGTCCATCGGCCTCTAGAGCAGACTCCCTACTTCAAGTCATAATCCTCTTTTATGACATCACAGTCTGTTGCCATGAGAGTAACTGTGATGTCACGAGCAGTGCATTATGAGCTCTGGTAAGGAGAAAGCAACAGGAATAGATAAACTCTTCAGGAGAAAAGGTCCTATTTTCATGCAGGTGACCCCAGTAATAAACAATGGGGAGGAGAAATACAGACCTAATGTGAAAAACAAACTAAACTGTGTCTAAATATTATGTTTCATTAAAGTTCTCCTGAAGGTGTCAGCTGCTCTTTGTTTTTCATATTCTAGAACTCGATCTCTTTTTATGTTTTCTGGATGTTTTGGTACATTGTTACACGAATTGTACTCTTTTTCCTAATAAAGATGTTATTACAAAAAAATGCCATTTATTATGATAATCAGTATACTGTATATCATGATATATTTTCACAAATATGGCAGTACTTAAAATATGATATTGTGACATCCTTATTCTCTTCCTGCATTTGTCTTTAGGCCTTGCAGTACAACACACACACTATAAAATAACAAGCCAGCAGGCAGCAGCTGAGCTGAAAAGATGCATGTTTGGGTAGATCCTGCCATGGCATTAATACAAACTATTTTTTCTGTGGCAAACCTTTATACAAGTTGGCATGAATAACTTTATATAACAATGGTTTCTTTGGGGCCCTTTTGCACTAAAATTTAATATGCTCAGCATGGGTAAACCAAGAGGTTCATCTCTCAAACCTCAGACATGGCCGATTTCTTCAAGTCAAAGGTTGGGGAGCTTGGTGCTGATGGATTGGACCATCTGCATGCTGGGCCTCACAGAATAAGGGGACATTAATGATATTACAAATCCATGCAGGAAATGTGTAAGACTGTGCTCCTTCCATTAAATTGGGAAGCTTTTCTATAGTGAAGACTGATTCTTAGACAATAGATAACTCCTGATTTTCAAAATATCGTCTCCTTAGAGCACCATTCACCTTCCCACAGCAGCTCCCCCTTCTGTAGTAAATCAGGGCTACTGGTTCTGGGGGTTTAACCCCTGGTGTGGACAGAATTCCTTTTCTTTCTGAACTGCAGCTATTACCCTTCCCCCACACCCCGGGTTTATTTCTTGGCCCAGATAGGCGTATATGAAGAAAAAAACTAAACAAACAGAAACAAAAATGTGTCTCCTCTTCTCTTTTTTTCTAGTCAAGGTACATCTCCTTCTTCTGTGTACCCCAGTATGGTACATACCTGTTAGTTGCTATATGCAGTTTTCATTTTCTGTACATAATCTCAAAATTGGATTTGTGGTTTAGCAGCACATTTTTAACAAATTTGCCATTGCCATCTGATAGAAACGGTAAATGTGGCTGCTTAGTGCTACAACCTTGTGGTTGCTTGCTCTGCCAGTGCTATGAGATCCTGTGCCCTAAGGGATGGGTAATTTCAGCACTGAATTTTCTCCAGTTCTGAATTAGACCAAAGTTCTCTGTTAGTGGTGTCCCTAGTTTGCAAAGATAAAATACTGAGCTACTGTATCTCACATGCTGCTCTTGGTTGGGCTTGGCAAAACTTTTTCTCCCAGATATCCTAGATGTATACCACCTATAAGGTGTAGATATTCTGTTTGCTATATATGTGCATAAGACCACACATTCCATTTTTATGGCTGTGGGTTCTTGCTCTAGCTTGAAAAATGGCTTATCGTGGAAGATATTTTTTAGTACTTTTCAGTGTATCCTTCCATAAGTGCAAATCATAATGACAGTCACATAAAATACTCCCTTCTTTCTGTTTACAATGTTGGAGACAAAACTCCAAGCTGCTTTTCTCTGAGAGTAAATGTGCACACATTTTAAACAAATCTAAATATCATTAAAACTATTCAAAGTGCAAAAAAATAACTGTTGTTTAGTAAATTAGGCACATAGATTTACTAGAAGTAGTAATGATCATTAGCCATGTAAAATCAGACCATTCTAACATACCACGCCTGGCTTTAAGTCTCACTTCGAATTGACCTGCTAGAGCTAGCCTGTATCAGCTTTCCATCTCTCCTAGAAATCTCATAAGTCATTAACCCTTTACTCACAGAACATCCCTTCTATAATGATGTATTATCTAGTAACATGCACTATCTCCTCTGCTTTTAGTCTGTTATATGCATGCACTGTAAATAGATTATACTGATAGCATGCAGTCTCTCTTTCCATTTGTAACACTATTTGTTCTGACTAGTTTTTTAGGCTCTTACTAACTATAGCATCAGTTCTTCCCTAATAAATATCACATGTTGTATGTGTCCAATACAGTATAGTGTAAATGGACTTTGCATAATCTTCTACATTGTAAATCAGTGTGTAGTTAGAAGTAATGTGTGGCATTTAAAAACTTTTGTTATCTCATTAAATTAAGTGCAGAGATGTTTTATGTGAGTTTAAGTGATGCATTAACTCCAGAGCCTGAAAAAAAAAATATATATATATATATATATATATATATGTATGTATATATTTATATGACAAAGAACCTCTGTGCGCAAACACTGAGGCAAGGGTTGCCCCAAAGGGCATTTGGCTGGGAAGCCAAGTTTCAAGAAAATACAAAATCACACATGCCCACACAGTGCAAAGCATCATGGGCTGCATATGCAAATCACCACAGAATGTTATGCTGGTTCAACTTTAAGCAGAATTGCATGGTGCTGAAAGGCCTCTCACACAGTTTGCAAAGGGTGCTAACAGATGACATAGACACATGGGGTGTCAAACAGACGAGGCATACTGATGAGTCCTGGTAGGACGAAACACGTGTCTATGTCATCTGTTAGCACCCTTTGCAAACTGTGTGAGAGGCCTTTCAGCACCATGCAATTCTGCTTAAAGTTGAACCAGCATAACATTCTGTGGAGATTTGCATATGCAGCCCATGATGCTTTGCATTGTGTGGGCATGTGTAATTTTATATATTTATATATACAGGCTGCCTGTTTTATGTTTGATCTTCCCATGACTCCCAGCAGTCTGACTTACAGGAAGACATGATCTCCGACTGTACACTGCAATCACTAAGCATTTCAATAAAATTAATCTTGCTCTGTGCTATATATTACATTGTAGTCCAGCCTATATTGTTAATTTCTGACATGACCACCCTTACCCCTTGTACAACTTCTAATAATGGGAAAATAACTCCATCACTCTTTCAAAATAGTAGCATCTGCATATGGCAATAAAAGTAGCATTTCTGAATCTCAGATCTGAAGTAACAAACTACAGTGGTGTGTCCTAGAAAACATGACAGTAAAATGTGGTACAGTAGATTTATGGCACAACAGAAAACCATATTCTTTAGTCTTATGTTTACAGAGTTGTTAGCCAGCTTGAGATAAATGAATGCTTGGTTCAAACCTCACCATAGCCACTTCTATATGATGACTAGGGAGCACTTGTATTAGATCAGGGTTTTCATCATGTTTACGGCTACTGTTGTAATGTGGGATTTAAGTACACATATATCTTTTTTTAAATTTGTTTAAATATATTTTGTTGTAGAATGTGTGTCCATTTACCTGTTGCAGCAAGGTTAAACCGATTCCATGCTAAGGAGGCACATTCTGTAATTGGACACTGTCTATTCTGCTTCACTCTGGGATCCATTTTAACTGGAATTTCAGGCACAAAAATAGGGTTTAAGTATCCTTTAAATTCTGTTCCGTTATTCCCTCTGCGTACATTTACTGTCAGTTTACATAATGTATCTCCTTAGAACCAGTTTAACCTTGCTGCAACAGGAAAATGGACATGAATTCTACAGCAAAATGTATTCAATGCAGATTTAAAAAACAAATATGTGCGCATAGGTTCTATTTTGCAACAGTAGCCACGAACATGATGAAAGTAGCCCTGATCTAACACAAGTACTCCTGGACCATCACGTATAAGTGGTTCTGGTGGGATTTGAAGCAGGTGATTAATTTATCTCAAGCCAGGTAACAACTTTATAAACGTAAGACTGCAGAATACTGTTTCCTGTTGTGCCATAAATCTGATGTACCACATTTTACTGTCATGTTTTCTATGAGACATTTCAGATCACTACATTTTGTTGCTTCAAATCTGAGATTTGGACTTGCTACTGTTATTGCTGAAGATGCTATTAGTTAGAACAGTGATTGTTATTTTTCTAACATGACAGGTTTGTACAAGGGCAAGTGTGGTCATGTCAGAAATAAAAACTATAGACTGGATTACATTCTAATGTGCAGCACAGAGCAAGATGAATTATACTAAAATGTTTAGTGACTGCAGTGTACAATCAGAGATTATGTCTTCATCTCAGACTGCGGGGAGTCATGCAAAGATAACAAAAAAACAAGCATAGTGCCATATCGGCTCTGGCTAGACTATGTTCAGTTTGCCAGCCCTATTGTTTCTATTAGATCTTCCTTTAATTACCTGTGTGGTATTACAGTAGATGCAGGGAGCCAAATCTCATGATTATGTTCCCTCTGTGTCACCAAAGCTGCAGTCTCTACAGCTGCACCATCTCCATTTTTCTTCCCCAATCCCTGTTCTTCTCATGTTATAGACATTTGGATTGCTATTTCAGCATCTAAATTACATTCTTTGAGAAACATTTTTTCCACTAAATCTGCTTGTTGTTGGTCATACAGTCTGCCTGTGGCATTCTTAGGCTGCTATTCTGCATTGTGGAGCAGAGTAATATTGTTTGACAGCACTCTAAGGGCAGCTGCTTGAAGTCACTGCCCTCCCTTTTTGTTGGGATGTTTGCTGTCTCTCTCTCTCTCTCGCTCTCGTCTGGGGCTTGGGAGTTGTAGCCCTGCTTCAGATTGCCTATGGGATCTTTGTATGAAGCTTGTCATCCTTTTAAGGTGATGCCTCAGAGAAGGAAGTGTGGCTCTCTCTCTTCTATTAGGTTGTTAGTCACCTTTATTCAGCTTTTTGGTTTTACCATCTATATCCTTTTTCTTTGTTTTTCTTCAAGCATATTCTTGTCTTTCATAGTTTCGCTCTTCTTGCTAATGCAACTGAAGTTATAGTACTGGCAGCTGTTATTGGACGCAGCGTGTTGTGTCATGCATGTGCTGGTGCCAGCACTGTTGTCCAGCCCCTTGACAAAATACCCCCACAGAGTATTAGTGGCACCAGCCTAAGACCAAAGAATGGTGTTCTATGGAGAAGATCTTACTAAAGATCTGGAGTTACAGTAAACAACTTTCCTCTCTCCAATTTGGTTGGCTTTGTGTTACTCTGCTGGCTCGTGAGGGAGAAGCCAAAGTTTTATTTTCTGTTTTCTAAATCTAACCCTTATTGTGAATGGGCATACCCATCTTTGTCCCTCTGTGGCAGTGCAGTAGCTGCAGTGGCAAAGTATGGCCAGCCAGCATGACAACAACAAAAAAAGATGCTTCTGCCTGGCATAGTTTGATCAGGAAATAGGAGCAGTGAAATTTTGGGTGTCTCATTCCACTAAGAAGAGATCATCAGTGGCTGGGGCTCCTGGGTGGAGAGGCGGATGCTTCCAGGAAGGGAGCTGAAGTAAGCCCCCCCTTTTTTTGTGGTGGGGCTGTTGGAGTTACATACAGTATAAACCAAAGAGAATGCAATGTAAAGTTGATCACATCTGTGGATCCCCTTACAGTGTGGGCCTCACTGCAAATGGAGTCTTCCCGTTTCCCACAGCACAGCTCTGTCTGGACGTAGGGTGTTGTCTAATCAATCAAATACCCTGGTTGCAATCCCCATTACTTGGATTAATACAGAGTTGGTTTAGGAAAGCAGTCATAACTGGGTGTGCATTTCCTCTCAGTAATAGAAACATTTTGCTGTAAAGCTTGTTCTCAGTTGATATGTGGGTAACTTTGAAACAATAACGTAGAATTAAACAATTAATTTTGTTTATCATTTGTACACTAGAGTATCACAAAATGCTTTACAAAGAAATTAAAGAACAAACTAAAAACAGAAATGAATTTGCCAAAATGAAAAATAAGTACTAAAACAGTAAAATATAATATCAACTGTGGAATTATTAAAATACTATGAATAGGGATGTCTTTTGAGAAAAACAAAGTGATGTGACTTTTGGGCCGTGGGACTGGCACCTGGACTAATGTGTGGGCACAACAGGCTTGGCCCACAAATTTAGTTGCCTAGAGAGTTTCACTGACAGATAGACTAATTAGAAGGAATAATGCGACCAGTGCCTGGAAAATCATGGCACTCGTCTCTTGAGTTGGTAGGGTTTCAAGTCTGATATGAATTCGTTGTTGTATCTACTGTAACTGTCTCTATATGAATTTAATTATTAAATTTGGCATTTGTAGACCAGGACAACACTGAAAAAACTGGCGGTGGCCCCCAGATGGAAGAATTATGGACTCAGGATTTTTGGTTACATGCATCCATTTGAAGACGGTAAGAAGGGATCCCTGTCTTCAGTTCATCTTGGTGGAATGTAGCTTGGGCAGGGACCTGCATCTCCAGATGTCTGATGTAGTCTAATGATTTGTGAAATGTGCTTTCAGGTGAATTTCTGTTTGTCTTGGGTGCAGATGATAATGCAGAATTTTGGTTGAGTTCAGATAAGAACCCATCGAATCTGAAGCTGCTTGCAAGCATTGGGAAGGTACCATGTAATGACCGTTTTTCCTTTTACTGAAGAGCAGATTTAACTAATGGTGCACTGAATATGTGGTAATTTCTTTTGACTGCATCAATCTCAGCATATTGTCCGAATTCTTAATGTAATGCACATGGAGAACAAATTCTGAAAACGTAATACCTGTTGGGGGGAGTAGTGTTTGAAAGCACAGCAGAGGAAAAGGATCTGGGAGTGATACCAGTCTGAAATCTGCAAGACAGTGCAACAAGGCATTGGGGAAGGCAGACAGGAGGCTTGGTTGCATAGGAAGGGGAATCAGCAGTGGAAACAAAGAGGTGATCCATCCACTGTCTGCATCTAGAGTACTGTGCAAGGATCTGGAGCTTGTATCTATGGAAGGATTGTGAAAGAATGAAGTCTGTACAGAAAAGGGTGACCAAAATTATCAGGGGAAGTGGGAGAAAAGGCACATATGGAGAGACTGTGGGACCTCAAAATGAACACCCTGGAGATTGGGAAAGGGGCCACGATAGAGACGTACAAATACCTAAATGATATTAACAAGATGTCACGCAAGGAGCTGTTCTTCTTAAGCACAGTAACAAGCATGCAGGGGAATTTACTTAAATTGGCTGGTGGGGCAGTAGCATGGCAGTAGAGCTACTTCTTCCTTCGCCGGTCAACCGAGTTTGGGGATGGGCTCAGCTTGCATGAAGGCTAGCTGGCAGATGATGCATTGCGTATACCTCAGACAGCTCTTCTCTCAAGTGGAGCGGGGGGGACCACGCTGGTCAGTTGCCACTTGAAGGAATCTGGCTTGTAGTGCGATGGGACCACAGGTGCATGGGAAGGGATCTCACACCCAGATGCTGTGGGCATCTCTATGGAGGCAGATCATGCACATTGCATCACTATACTCATGTGGACCCCAGGGAGTAAATGGAGGAAAAACATCTCTGCTGTGCTCAGTGATGGCATACTCCACAGCAGGCCCGCACTGATGAATGAGCACCTTCAACCAGGTTTTGTGGCAAGGACACCTGGATAAGGTAGGTCCTAGGGAGGTTGGGAAACAAGGCTGGGAGGACCAGTCCAGATGGGGCTGGTCAGGGGAGAACCAAGGAGAGAACTGAGATTTAAGATGGCTGAGAGAAAAGTCAAAAAGGATGTTCGCAAGTACTTTTTCACAGAAAAGGTGGCAGACAAGTGGAACAGACTGCAGGGGGAATGGTATCAGCCCAAACAGTGGGGATTCAAACAAGAACAGCACAGACACAAGGCCATAGTAAGGATGTTAAGGGAAAAGGGTAAAGGAGAGGGACAGCCACTAGGGCCAGCATAGAAGTAGGCTTGTTGGGCAGAATGGATGGGACACTGACCCTTTCTCTGTTTCTTTGTAGGAACTCCTGCACCATTGATTAAGCAGTACATCACAAATGGTCCCTGTATTTCAGTCCTCCCTACTGTATAACAGCAGTCTATGGCAGAACTCAAAAAGTGAAAAATACAGATGAAATTGCAGGTATTGCCAACATTCATTCCAAAATGAGAGACCGACACAAAGTACCCCAGCACTTCGCCTCAGTAGTGTGAAGCTTCATCGGGGGCACTATTGAGGTGAAGCACTGGGGTCCTTTGTGCCAGTCTCTTGTTTTGAAATAAATGTTGGCAATATCAGCAGTTTTGTGAGTATCTTGCATTTTTTTCATTTTTTGACTGCTGCTGTAGTCTGCTTTTGTTCGATAATTGTGAGGCTCAACACCCGCTTCTGCTGTGAGACTGTTTTTTTGTGTGTGTGTGTGCACGGTTTTTCTCCCAGCTGTATAACTGGTACCTCACTGAAATGAGATGCTACATCTAAACTGGGCTGTCTTATCTAAAAAAAAAAAAATTGGTGTGTGTGTGTGTATATATGTATGTATGTATGTATGTATGTATGTATATATATATATATATATATATATATATATATATATATATGCATATACACACACTGCTTTCTTCCTTGACAGCACAGTTCTGTGTGGCTGCACAGAGTCCTTGAGATCTGTACTGTAATGAAATATTTCTCACCGTTACATGGACACATTTATGAGCAGTGCCCCTCACAGTTTGAAGGCACATAAAAAGCTGTTTTAAATTAGATATTTGGCTTACCTGTAGCTGGCAACACTCCAGGGATATCGCTGACTATATATGCCCTACATTGATACTGTTGCCTTCGTTATATGGAGCCACAAGAGATTTCTCACCTTAAAGGGTAAATACAGCCCCAGCCCAGATGACATACCAGGGCATTTGCTATATCTTTTAGTGGATAGTTTAGTTTATCCACTTGAATTACTATTTGATGAATGTTTAACTGGTTTTGTTTCCGATGACTGGTGAACTGCACATGTTATTCCAATACATAAAAAAGGCCCCAAAACAACTAGGAATATTACCGACCTATTAGTTTGACTCTTCTGTATGTAAACTGCTAGAAGGCATAATCAAAGACCTAATTACCCATGCCGTACTTGAACCAGATACTGAACAACATGGATTTATAGAGGGAAGGGGATGCACCACCAGCTTACTTTTTTTTATGAACCAGTTAGTTTGAAATTGGATTCTAGGACCCCATATGACATAATTTATATTGATATTAGTAAGACATTTGATGCTATGCCACATTGGGCTGTACTTACTAAGTTACACTCCTTCAATATTAATAAACATCTAGTTAATTGGATCGATAATAGTTTACAGAATAGAACTCGGAGAGTACTTATTTCATGCATTTTATCAGTAGTGGACAAGATTACCTGTGGGTCCCACAGGGATCCGTCTTGGGCCCTTGTCTAATTCAGAGTTTTATCTCGGACCTGACAACTAATTGCTCTTCAGACTCTGTCAAATACGCAGACGATGTAAAGATTGGTGGTCCCTGTCTTACTATAGAACATTCTCAAACAATACAAAATTATTTAAACAAAATATATAATTGGGTAAATTCCTGGAGTATGAGATTAAACTACAGTAAATGTAAGGTTATGCATCTGGGTGCTAATAATCCATTAACTGAGTACCATCTTGGGAATAATTCCCTAGAAAGTACCACTCATGAGAAGGATCTGGGGGTATTCATTAGTAATAATAAGTGGGGGCATGAGAAGCAGATTAATGAGGCAGTTAACTAGACCAACAGAGTAATTTGGTCAGTAAAAATAAATATTTGGTCTAGATCACTGGTGGTTATGTTGCCCCTGTTCAGGGCATACGTGAGGCCCCATCTAGAACATGTGTCTCAACTCTGGTGCCCGTTTAAAAAATCTGATATTAGAAAAAGTACAAAGAAGATTAATTAAATATATTGATGGTTTACACAGTCTGTCCTGCGATCACAGAATTGCATCATTAAACCTTATGTCCCAGGCCACACGTCGCCTGAGAGGTGACCGGTTGTTGCTCTATGATATTATTAATGATCCCTTTTTATTTGCAGAACTGGGTTTTGAATTTAAAAACAATTATCATGATACCAGAGGTCACCCACTCCAGGTTTCAGGTAGAAGGTTTAACCACGTATACGGAAAATATTTTTATACCCTTGGAGTGGTAAACCCATGGAGCAAACTCCCTCTTGAGGTTGTTATAAGTAAAACCAGGAACAAATCCAGAAGTTGTTTAGATAACCTGCTCTTGTCTGGTTTTAAGCTCGGGTATGATTAGCTACGAAATAGGAGCACACATGGGCTGCATAAGCCTCCTTGCTCCTAACTTTCCGTAGTAGTATGAACCATGTGATGCCATGCATGGTGGAACTGTGTTTAACTAAAATGCTTAGTAATTCTGCACAGATTTTCCTTTCATGACACTGCCAGGTTCCTAAACCACTGGCAGTGTAGTATCAACATAGTGCAGGGCAGACTTAGAGATCTCACTTCAAGGGTAGCTCTTGCAGCAGGCTACACCATAAGGATTGAAGCCAGCAGGTGCGAGGACCTCACAGAAAACTTCTAGCTAGCAGTCTGTAGTGGGGGACCGCCCCCTGATATTGGCTCGCCCCCGACGTCTGCCAGTGATATTAAAGGGGCGGCCCTCCACCACAACCTTAGTTCTTTTCGTGCTGTCAACCCATGCACATCAGCTCCACAGATGCTTTCTGCTTTAGTTGACTGCCATTTTTTCATGATTACCCGTAGTTTATTTTACCGAAACGTTTCCATTTCTTCAGTATTTTCTCTGCATGTCTTCTTCTCTGACCCTGTCTGTAGAGCGGCGGCGGTCCAAGTGTGCTTGTGGCAAGCAGCTTCCCTTGGACGGCCACACTGTTTCATCTTCTGCCTAGGCCTCGACCACGATACAGAGGTCAGCACTGCTTGAATTTCAACCAGAGAACCAGAATCTGACACCAGAACCAGAAGACCCTCAAAAGCTTCTTGCTCAAAAAGAAATTAGCTGCTATGGAGAAGGAGATCCAGGGGAAAAGTATCTCCTCCTCCTCCCTGATTTCGGGGGGCCTTGACCTCGACTTTTCATAAGGAAAAGAAATCCAATGGAAAGCACAAACACAGGGACAAACCTTGGTCTGCTTCTTGTTCCCAGTCCCCGCACCAGGTGGCAACCGGCTCCGGGACTTTCTCCCGTGGGAGATCGGACTCTGCTTCCATGGCAGCCCTTACTCCTTCCAGAATCCTGATGGTCAAACCACCCGCCCTCATTCAGACTTAGGGAGGTGGTTCTTCAGGGCAGGGGATGTTGTCCTCAGCTTCTCAGTCCCTGATGCTCAGGCCCTTTCTCTAGGCAGCGGAGCCTCAGCCAGATGGCTTGGCCGGGTCTTCTATGCACCGTGGGTCTGTGCCCATTGTCTGCTTAATTGGCTCTAGGCTCCGGGGCCAACACCACCCAGCGACGCCAGGGGCATGCTCTCACCTCCCCTGGGAGAGTGACACCTCTGCCCCATTCAGGAGCTAGCTCCCCTCTGCAGACTCCTCCTCGGACGACGTCGGCTGCTTCCAGTCTACACTTGCCAGTCAACGCCGGCTACCCTGATACTAAAGATGAATGTTCTCCTCAAATTATTATTCCTCTTTGAAGCCATTCCTATACTGATAAAAAAGCATTCTTCATAAACTTGGAAAAGATAATAGACATTTTTAAGGGTAGGTAAACCGCCGAGGGTTGCTTTAAATAAACTTTACCAGAGTAGGGAAAAGGGAGGCATAGGGTGCCCTCATTTTTGGTTATATATAGCTGCTCAGCTGGAGGTGACTTATTTTTGGCTTCACCACCCTGAAGATACTACAATGCCCGGTTTTCAGATAGAGTAATATAATTTGGGGGGCTTTGCTCTAAGGCATTCATTAGCAGTCAATCTAACAGAAGCTTCACTTTATAAGTCCTCCTTGAAAACTAACAACAAAATCTGGAAGGTGGCTCAACAACTTATGAGGATTCAACTCATCTTTCAAAATGTACTCCTACAGTTAATAATGCTATGTTTCAACCATCCGTAATGGACAAAACCTTTCAAAGTTAATTTAGAAATAAGGGAATATATCAGCTAGAACATTTTTCTTTTGAGGGTGAGGAATTTCTTACTTTTAAGGCCTTCCATAGAAAATATAACATCTCTGGAACACACAGACTGCAATAGGTTGAAGATAACTTTATTTTCAGGAAAAAACGAAATCTGCATAGCATAAAAAACGCAGGCCTAGAGGAGCTCTTTTTTTTGTGTCTTGATTTTTATCCTCCTCAGCAGGCCGCTGCCTTGCATCGGCCAACCTGCCAGACTCCTGGGGGTGCGTTTGGGATCTTGTAATGCTGTGTGTGTCCCAGCAGACCCCCGAGAGGTGGCCCGGAGGCTTCATCCTTCCGTGGCCCCCACATTTTCTCCCAGAGGCCCCAGAATGCTGTATCACATGCATGTGGAGGCGCGCATGTGCACTGCAACTCTGGTGACGGCCCCTTCCACCCTCCCCTGGCCTAGCGCCAGGGATTCTTATATGGCACTGCTGCCCAGTCTCCACCAGGAGGCAGCCAAGCTCCAAGGAGACCCTCGAATTCCTCCCAAGGAGGAGAGCTGCTAACCGTCAGCTCAATCAACTTCTCGCCCTCCCAACCCCTGGCCAACCCCCGGTGCCCTGAGCTCGAGCCCAAACACGAGTTGCCAGCGTAGCGTGAGGTGTGGCATCCAGCGCCTCAGCCCTCCATGCCACTAGGCCGGCCTTGCCTAGAGGAGCTCTTAATAAACTCAGACACAAACAAACATCTCATCTCTAGGATCTATATAGCCTTAGAGATACAGGCTTATTTAACCTTGATAAAACTAAAGAAGCCTGGGAGAAAGATTTACAGAGACCAATCCCAGGAGAGTTATGGTCTAATATATCTAATTTGGGCAATCTGGATATAAAAAATAATAGATTGCTGCAAATTCATTTCAGTATTTTACATAAAACTTATTTGACTCCCTTAAGACTGAATAAATTTGATAAGAATATATCTGAAAACTGTCAGAGGTGTAAGTCAGTCAAGGGAACACTGTGCCATATGTTAGTAGAATGCGATCAACTTAAAAGGTATTGGGGTAAAATATTTCTTGTATTTGGAAGGATTCTCAGGTATGACTTTCTGTTTGACCCGAGTATTTGGTACAAGCAAAAGTTTGAACATTCCATGAAGTAGATATAAATTTCTTAACACTGGGATTTTAGTGGCCAAAAAGAGTATTCTGTAGCATTGGAAAGATACGAACCCACCAAGCTATGTAGAATGGATAAGCCTAATGCTAGATCACAGCAGAACAGACAAAGCCCTATATACTATGCAAGAGGCCTGTGGCACATATGAGGAAATATGGTCCCCATTTTTGCTGCTGTTGATTCTTGAATTTTAATGCTCTGCAACGATGATGAGTTGTGACTTCAGGAGTACAAACTATGATTGAAGCACCAAAGGGAAAAAAATATATATAAAAAAAAAAAAGCTACCCCGACATCGATCCCGGTGACTCCTCTTTCATCGTCACCTGAACTCCAGATGTCACCAGCTGACCCTAACATTAATCCTCAGTCGACTCCAGGGGGTCTGACGCCCTGTCTGTTGACATCTACCAGACTGACGCCAGATGACCAGATGCCCACTGGGCTGCTGCTGGTCAACCCAAATTCTCAAGACTTGATGCCTAGATTGCCGCCACCAAAGAGCCCGTCGCCAGGGCCTTCTGGCATCCCCCTCTGAAGCCGGTTAATCTCTGTATGCCCCAGAACCTGCTGCCGGATCTCACAGTTGTCCATGTCCTGGTGGAACGTGGTCAAGGGTAATCTTATACCGAAGAGGCTTCCTATGCCCCTTCCTAAGGACCCTCTTCCTTTGGGGGGCTAAGCCTCAGGCTCCTCCTAGGCAGGCTATGCCAACTCCTAGAGAGCCTGCCAGATAACACTGGAAGGGGCTGCTCTAAACATCAGTCATAAGCACCATCGATCATCCTTCAGGTCCTCGGACAGGCGGCGCCGTAGGTTGCATGGCCGCAGGCACTGTCTTTTGACCTCATGATCTTCCTCTTTGGGGGAGTCAGACTGGCATTCCTCTTGCTCATCCTTGGTGTCATCTAACTCGGGGGGGGGGAGCAGGGGTCTCCTCCTCCATCGGACCCTAAGGATACCCCCCAGTCTCCTCCCGATGTCCCGACCTTTCATGTGGCACATCCAGTCCAACATGGGCTGGGACACCGAAGACTTGAACCCTGAGAGGTGCCATTTGGCCATTTTCCTCCATCAGAAGGATCCAGGACCAGTGGTGGTTCCTCCTCTGGTGGATCCATTTAAGGATGTCACCAGATCTGCCTGGAAATGTCTATCTAGAACCCCTGCTGTGTCCAAGAAGGCTGATCACCTCTATAATGCTCCCCGAGATGCGTCCTTCTTTGGGGAGCAACCGATTGCAGACTACATGGTTATTATGGTGGCCCATGGTTGATCCGAGAGGCCCCAGCATCTCAGCACTCAGCCTCCAGGCAAAGACTGCAAGCAGGTGGACCAGCTTGGCAGGAAAGTATGTGCCTCGGCCTCCTGCGCCCTCTGCTTCCTGAATTTCTTAGCCCACATGGTCCAGTATCGGAATGCCCTGTGGGAGAAGGCCATGGAACTGGTTCAGGCTCAGCAGGATAATCCTCAGAAAGCTGAGCTATTGCATATTTTGAAATCTGGCACAGACGTAGGGACTCAGGTCCTCTGTTCCTCTTATGACATGGCAGATCTGGCCACAAGGGCAGTGTCCACCGGTGTCTGCCTTCACTGTTATTCCTGGCTCTGCCTCTCAGGGTTTACCCCAGATGTCCAGGTGGACATTATGGATGCCCCTTTTTTTATTTATAATTTTTGCCTGCTCACGCCCCCTTCCTTTCTGCTGCTTGCCATCGGGTGGCGGCATTGCAGCAGGAACGGCATCCCTCCCTCCCCAGAGGAGGAGAGCATCCCTAGACCACTCAGTCCTCCTCCCCCTGGCCAGCCCTCCAGCACCCCAGGCTCGTTCCTGAACCTGGGTTGCTAGCAGTAGTGCTATTGCTACCCTGAGGGTCTGGCCATGGACACCGCTTTTAAGGGTTCAGTCCTTTTTGGTGAGGAATTGGACAAATTTATAACTCTCCTTCAGGAATCTGGCAAGGCTGTCAGATCTGTCCATACCATGTACAGGTCTAACCAGAAGCAGAATCGCCACCGGCCATTTCGTCGGTTCTCTGGGCAATAGCTCCGAGGCCAACAGACCAGAAGTGCCTTTAAACGTAAGGCCACTTCTCAGACCTCAGGAGACTCGGGTCTTAGAGCCCACAGAACCTCCCAAGCCACCTTTGCCTGTCCCCGTTCTTGGACTGACTCCTTACCTGACCCCCCCTCCCCTGGCAGAATCCCTGGGGGAGGCGGTGGGGGGGTCGCTTCTCTCTCTCTCTCTCTCTCTCTATCTAGAGGAATGGCACAGAATAACCACAGATCAATAGGTTCTTCAGATGGCAGAGAAAGGGCATACTCTAGAGTTCATGGTGATGCCCCCGGACAACCCACCTGTAACCTCTCAATACCCTTAGTCCCATATCACCCTCATGCAAGAGGAAATTCAGGTGCTCTTGCTGAAGCAGGCTATAGATCCACTTCTGCCAGCTCCAAGAAGGAAGGGCTTTTACTCCCACTTTTTTCTGGTGCCAAAGAAAACTGTAGACTTTCTGCCTATCCTGGATCTCAGCCACCTGAACAAGTATATGGAATACAGGTGTTTCAGGATGGTTACCCTTCCAGGCCTGCTCCCCCTCCTTCACCTGGGGGGATTGGCTGTGCTCCCCAGACATGCAGGATGCTTACCTCCACATCTTGTCTTTCAACCCCCAGGATCTTCCTTTGCTTCTGCTTTCAAGGCAACCACTACCAATACTGCGCCCTGCCCTTTGGCCTGTCCTCTGCTCCCAGAGTCTTTACAAAGTGCCTAGCAGTAATGGCGGTGGCCCTCAGGAGGAAAGGCCACTATGTCTTCCCCTAGCTGGATGATTGCCTCTAAGCAGCTCCTTCCAGGGATCAGCTAATCAGCACCATGGAAGACACCTTTACATGAGATCTAGGGATCACTCGCAACCTCCCAAAGTCCTCTCTATGGCCCTGCCAAACGCTTCAGTACATCAGGGCAGTTCTGGACACCGCCAAAGGAAAGGCCTTCCTGCTTCCAGACAGGGTGGATCCCCTTCAGGACCAGGCTTGCCTGGTTTGCTGATCATGCCAGATCATTCCTACGGCTACTAGGACTTGGCTGCCACCATCGTGACTGTCCCTCTGGCATGCCTGCACATGAGGGTTCCCCAGTGGATCCTGCGAGTACAATGAGATCACGCTCAGACAATCTGGAGCAGCCTGTGACAGTCTCCACTCCGGTGCCCCAGACCCTGACATGGTGGTTGAACCCCTCCAAACTGTCCAAAGGAGTCCACTTTGGCAGGAGTCTCCCTGTCAGATCCTCACTATGGACACATCCAGCCAGGGCTCGGGTGCCCATATGGCAGGCAATCAGACCCAAGGATCTTGGTCTCCTCAGGAACAACATCTCCATATCAGCGTATTGGAGATGCAGGCGATTCTTTATGCACTACAGGCATTCCAGACAAATCTGCTCCCGGACCCCCCTCTTAATTCAGATGGACAACATGTCAGTGGTCTTCTACATAAACAAGCAAGGGGGTACTTGATCTAACCCCCTCTGCAGGGAGGCCATGAGAGTCTGGTATTGGGCCATTGACTATCATCTGGATCTCACTGCCGTGCATGTCCCAGGCATACAAAACACCTTGGCCGACAGTTTAAGCCAGTCTTGGTCCAAGGCACACGAGTGGGAACTACTTCTGTCAGTTGCTTAAGAGCTGTTTGACAGGTGGGGCTGGCCCAAGTTGGACCTCTTTGCAGCCCCACTCAACACAAAACTGCCCAGTTTTTGCTCGCTAAATTCGGGGCCTGGTGTTTTCTTTCGAGACGCGTTGTCCCTGTCTTGGACAGGGAGCTTTCTGTATGCCTTTCCATTACTGCAGAGTATCATCCTCAAATTGCAGTCGGAGGGTGTGGGGATGATCCTAGTTGCTCCTTACTGGCTAAGTCAGATTTAGTCAGGACCCCCGTGTTTACTGCGGCAAAGTGGACCTACATTCTGCGGTGGGACCTCATACTTTCTGCGGCAGAACAACTGCTGATTCTGCGGTATATAAATTGTGGTTAAACAGCATACTTTCAGTGGAATTAAGTCTTAGTTAACACTTTGACTGCCTTCATGCAACCACTCTGCTACACTGAAAGTGGAACAGTAGGCCATTTAACAGTATGTAGTCTTCTTATCACAAATATTGAACTGCAGTAACCCAAACCTGGTGCAGTCATGGGCCATCGGTGTTCTCTTTTAATTAATTTTCTCTCCCCCTCCAAATCTGAAGGCTCACCTGTTCTTTTTCTAGAAACGGGTGGCCTTTGCTGTTCTCCTAGGTTATAATCGGAGTAGATATGCACACTTAACTAAAACTACACAGAAAGCAAAATCTGCTTGGATTTCTTCTGGTATATATTTACAGTTAGTAGATATAAAGAGAGACTCCAGCTTGAAAGCCATTTTTGTCTGATTTTGATTCATGTTCTTTTAGGTTATTATTTTTTTAAACTAGGAATACCCCAACTGCCTTGCAACAAACATGTTAAGTGCAGTGTGCAAATCTGTGTTTTTTTTTTGGGGGGGGAGCATTGTCTTCCTATAACAGTGCAGGGGGGTGTAACTTGCAGTGTCTGTAGGATTTGTTGACTCCTGATTTTTCTTTTGGGGGACACACTAAAAAAATGCAAGCATGTCACTCTTATTAAGCTGCAGTAACCTTAGTTAGCATGAGCTTCCCTTGTCAGTCTTCACCATTCACTACTGCTTGGGTTAAGCCGGAGGCGCGCACCCGCTATGGGAGTTTTTTTTTTTTTCCCCGAGTTGGCTCTAACTGCGCCTCTCGAGGGCTAATGACTGCTGCGCGAGGATCGCCGCTAGGAGCCGCTGGACTCCTCCTCCATCTCTGCTCTGTTTCTCCCGCCGAGGCTGCACCTGCTGTAGCACAGTAGTGTATAGTGTTTGTCTTGATCTGTCCCGACTCCTCATCTCGTGTTCTCAGACTTCCACTCGACACCGTATACCGGTAAGACTGTTCCTTTTTATTTCTATCTACGGCGGCGAGTGTTTTCCTACTTTTTTTCCTCAGTTAGTTCGCATCATGTCCGGTTCTGATGCAAGGCATAAGTCGAAGGCGGGCTGCGCCCCTATGCGTCGGTGCTCCTGTGGCCGGCATTTTTCCGTCTCGGACCGGCATGATGTCTGTCTCTGTTGCCTGGGACCCAACCACAACATGGGCCAGCGCTGCGGCCTTGTTTTCCATGGACCGTCGTGTCCTCGAAGTCCAGCGTTCAAGCTCGGCAAGGCCCGCCGACCTTCCGGGGACGGCGTTGCTCCAGGGATTCCCAGGTAAGGTCTCTAGGCCCTTCCCCCGGGTCCCCTCCCGGGCCTATACGGTCCGTGGAGGAGGGAGCTTCCTCCTCTTCTCTTGCCGAAGAGAAAGCTTCTTTCGTGGTGTCGGGGGAACGTCGTGGTCCCTCCCGGGGCCGTGACGGTGACACCGCCTCGGCAGTCACCTCCTAGGAGGTGCAGGCTCCCCCAGTGTCGAGGCCCATGATTTCTGGGCCGGGCACCAGTGGACCCTCGACGCCGCCCTCCGGTGCCGTTTCGGATCCGGCACCACGGTGATCGAGGCAGGCGCCATAAACGCCCCGAACCCAGTACGGCTCGCGGCGCCGTGGGCCGGTCTTTCTCCCAGCGGCACGGGTCAGGTTCCGGACCTGGGAGCAGCGCCGTGGCCTGGCTGGTACCGCAGGAGGTAGGGCCGGGCCTGGCTGTCGCGGGTGGGCGGGGGTCGTCTGGTGCCGCCCCTGGCACCGGTGCCGTTTGCGGTGCCGTTGCCCCGGGGATTCCCGGAGTTGCCAGCACTGAGGTTCAGCTGGTCTCGTCTTCTTGGAGGCCCTGCCAAGCTCGGATGTGGACCCATCCTGGCACCCTGACTCCTCGAGTCAGGGTCCCCAGTAACTGGGGTGCCAGGCGGCCCAGCGGGCCTTCCACTGTCCCTCTCCTGTCCTCCCCTGAGGGTTCTCGGGCTGGGGTGGCCCTGGGTCCCAGGGGGTGATGTGGTGGGGACTGAGAAGGAGCTCCCCTCCTAGGGGACCTGGCAGCTGCCCCCGGGTGCTGTTGCCTACTCTGGGGGTGCGGGGCGCTGCAGTCGAGGGAGGGCTCTTTGAGTCGAGGGTTGAGGGCAGGGGCAGGGGCCCGGTCTCTGTCGGCCGCCTCTGGTGGGGTGGCTAGGAGCCATAGCGCGAACCCGCCCCTTCCCTCCTGGGCTCTAGGGTGCCCTCCGGTGGCGTTGCTGTGGACTGCCCTTCTGGAACCATGCAGTCCGGGTTCATCACAGGGAGGTTCTCCCCCTGGGCTCTTCCAGGCATCGCTTTCTCAGGGTTCCGTCTTGCGGCCTGGTTTGTTGTCGGGATCCCGCCAGCTTGGGCTCCGTTCCCGGTTCAGAGTCCTGGCAGAGGTCAGTTGCCTCTTCGTAGGTGCCCTTCTCCAGTACCTCTGCTTCCACCCCACGCTTCCAGGCCATATCTGGTCCCTACGGGTCAGTTATCCTGGGAGCAGTTCAGAGGTTCTCGTGACCTTCCCTCTTCGTTAGGTGTATGCATGAGTGGGTCTTCGACTCTCTCCACCGCCCAGGAATCCTCTGGACATTCGAGCTCTCCATCATCCTCGTCTTCCTCCTCTGAGGGAGAGGAACCCCTTGCTCATCTTTCTTCCGACGCTGATTTCACTGAATATCAGCGATTCCTCTCGAGGATGGTGAGGGACCTTCGAATCTCTTATGTAAGGAGAGACAATGCCGAACGGGAGACGCGTGAATTCCTTGGAGAATTCAGTGCATATCACCTGGTGGTACCTTCCTGGCCTATCCCCTTCCAGGAGGTGTCTGTCCGTTCCTGGCAGTCGCCAGCTGCCCTTTCTCCAGCCCTGGCTGACTGCCGTCGTAGGTATTGTGCCCCCTCGGAATCCCTGGGTACTCTTCCCAACCCGCCCTCGGGCTTGGTGTACCTAGAGACTCCTTCCGGGCGCCGCTGCCTGGCGCATGACCGCCCACCAGATTCGGATTCTCTACAGTTCGACTGGTGGGGGCGAAGAGTGTTCTCTTCTTCTCATGCGGTGGCTTGTATTGCATCACATCAGGCTCACCACGCTGCCTACAATCGGCATCTGTGGTCAATGCTCTCCCAGCTCCTAGCATCAATGCCTGATACGGAGCAAACCAGACAAGCTATTGCCCTCTCCGCTATAGGCCTGGAGCTGGCAAGACACAAGCAAGGGCATCTTCTGACGCCAGTAGAGGTGGCTTCCAGGCTTCGGGGACAGCGATCTGCATTAGGCGGACGGCATAGCTTCATCTATCAAGGTTGTCACCCTGGCCTGGCGTGGGGTGATGCGCTCTGCTTTCCGGGGGACCCGTCTTTTCTCCTCCAGAGCTAGGAGACTTTTGCAGGGGCTTCCTCCGTCTCCCCGTCCTCGGGAGGCACCTCCTAGCTCTTCTCCCACATAGGCTTCTCTCTGTACTAGCCAGGATCTTCCCCTTCTGTTTCTCACCAACAGGAGGCTGGGGGTCTTGTTCCCTCAGGGTTCTACCCCTCCCCCTTTTTTAAGGGGGGAGGGGGCTGGTACTCTCCCAAGCAATAGATGAGTGAAAGATTGACAAGGGAAGATATGAAAATTACGTACCTACTGTAATTCTTGATCTTCTTTGTATCTTCACCATTCATTGACTCTCCCCACCTTCCCTCAGTGGCCTCCTTCTGTGGCGTCTCCCCTCCGCCTCGTTCCTCTTACTCCCTTGGCCTTTATGACAAAAAAAAAAAAAAAAAAAACTTTCTGTTTTTCCCATTCTTGGTGAATGGATCCCAGGGATTTACTTCACTCTAAGATCGATTGGCGTTTTGCTCATAAAAGTGCTGAGTCGTTGGGGAGATGCATGGCTCTTGCCTCGCCGTGTTTGGCAGGTGCAGCACTTCTAGGGACTTTGTGTAAATACTGTCTGTACAGTTAGTATAGTCCCAAGGAAAAAAAAAAAAACTGCTAATCAATTATTTAAAACCCTGGACCCCCTTTTTTCCTCAAGGTGAAGAGGAAGCAGTACGGTTACAAATTTCTTTAATTCTGAGGGAACTCTTTCTGACTGCCCTACAGTGCAATTCCTTGCCTCCTCAGGTCATGTTGTTCCACAGCCTGGTGGCCATGCCCTGTCTGGGCACTTTCAACTTAGGATCCCCGTGGCAGGCATTGTTTTTCAAAAAGCTTTACAGCTGCTGGCTGACCTTGTCAGCTTCAAGCCTCTGTCTGCCTTGTCATGGCAAGTCTGATTGAGTCCCTCTCTATTTTTCCTTACAAACTGCCTTTGAGAAGGCTTAGTTTTTCCCATTCTCTTCTGTGGTAGCACTTATCAAGGTGCTAGGAGCTTAGTCCTCTTCCTGGATGGGCGCTCTTCCGGAACAGGTTCTGCTCAGTCAGTCCAGGAGCCCTCAACTGGGATGAAGAGACTTGGCATGTTGAGAGTCCTGAGACTCTGCCCTCTCTTGGTCTGTTTAGCAGGTTCGGTGGAACCTCTCCTCAGTCCTACCAATGGGGATTCTTGCTCCCTCATTAATTTCGAGCCTATAAGCCTCTCAACCAACACTGCTCGACGGGCACTGTTCTCCTTCTCAACATGCCACTCTCTCTCTTTCTTTCTTCTTCCTTCATTCCTCTCTTTCTCCTTCCCTCTCTCTCTCTTCCTCCCCTAGAGCCGCCCCGGAAAGGAGGCCCTGCGGTCCCTTAGGGTAGGAATTCTCTCTCCTCTGTCTATTCTCCTTTGGCTTATTCCTTTTTCAGTTTATTTCCTTTCCTTTTTCTATCCCTTGTCTCTCTTGCCTCGCTTTCTTTTTTCTCACACTTTATTTTGCCTCTCCGGCTAACAGAACTGAGATGGAGGAGGAGTCCATGGCTCCTAACGGCCGTCCCTCGCGCATGACGCAGTGCGCCGCCCTCGAGGACGGCGCCTTTAGAGCCAACTCGAGAAAAAAAAAAAAAAAAACTCCCGTAGCGGGTGCGCGCCTCCGGCTTAACCCAAGCAGTAATGAATGGTGAAGATACAAGAGAAGATCAAGAATTACGGTAAGTACATAATTTTCATTTCTCGTCTCCTCGCAACTCCGGGGGTTTTGGTGTTCTTCAGTCAGTGACCCTCATTTCACTTAAGTATAGCAGCAGTCAAACTCTCCATTCCAATTTACTTCCATACCTGCTTGCTCCAGTTCTAGTATTCCCTGGTCCCCAACTCTGCTGCAGCTGGGAAACTTAACCCTCTTTAAGAATTGAGCTTGATGCCACCACTTGGGCTGCAGGTTCAAATCTGCCAAGAAATTACTCTCACACTTGCAGGTAGAGATCTACAGCTTACAAATCAAAACTGTGATCGATGTCCACTGGTAGGGACCGAGACTTCTGCTAATTCTGCTGCTAGCCTTATGTTTCTGCAATCAGCTCCTCCTCCGATACCTGGCACCACACCAAGATCGATTCCACTTCTAAATCTTCTCACTTCTTGACTACTGCTTGCCTTCCAGTTATTCCGTCCAGATTCATGTTCCAAGGATTTGGTGTGCCCCATGAGCAGCCTCACAATGAAAATTAATGTGGCTGAGCTAGCCACACCTACATCTACACAGCAGCAAATCATAACTGCCGAGGACCTAATCAAGCTCTGCTACTCTTGCTTCAGTCTCCCCCCCAAATACTGGATGGATGGAGTTATGTAGCAAGAGTCAGTACAAATCAAGATGCCATGTGGCCACTAACTTTTCCACTTTGTAATGGACAGCATCAGTTTGCTGCCCCTTCTAATGAGCATGAATGCCATGGCATACATATCAGTAGCTATACCCTTGCCTTGTGTGATCACATAGCATAGTTAGCATTTATGTGACTGTATAGTGGGTTTT
This sequence comes from Neoceratodus forsteri, assembly GCA_016271365.2. Classification (NCBI taxonomy): domain Eukaryota; kingdom Metazoa; phylum Chordata; order Ceratodontiformes; family Ceratodontidae; genus Neoceratodus; species Neoceratodus forsteri. The sequence goes on from CM028131.1 coordinate 1,525,009,722, forward strand.
CCTGATTTCTGTGGCAAGCACTGAATTCTGTGGCCACTACTGCAACCGCAGAATCACAGAAAACATGGGGCCCTGGATTTAGTTCCCACTACTTCAGCAGTTAACAGTGGAGTCCCCGGTCCCCCTGCCCCTGAGCTCAGACTTGCTCTCCCAGGAGCAGGGCACCCTGATCCATCTGGACCTCAAATTGCTGCACCTGCACACATGGCTCCTACAGACCTAGCAGTTGCCCAGTCTGGGGTTTCCCTCAGAGTGGCAGATGTCTTCGTGGCCACAAGGAAGCCTTCCACCAGGGCCACTTATGTGATGAAGTGGAAGCGGTTATGAATTTGGACCTCCGCTCACCACCTTGACCCCTTCACTTGTCCAGTGGATACTGTATTGGAGTACCTCCTTTCTCTATCTGACTCAGGGCTGAGCTACTTCTCTATTAAGGTGTATTTATCAGCCATCTCTGCATATCATGCCCCTGTAGAGGGCAAGACTCTTGCCCAGCTGGATCTTTCCTGCACCTTCTTGTGGGGTGTTCTGCATCTCAAGCCTTCCAGCAGGGACCCTGCTCCCCCATGGGACCTTTTATTTATTTTGGAAAAACTTACACTGCCTCCCTTCAAACCAGCCACAAGTTGCGAGCTACGCTTTCTGTTGTTGCATTATTTTTTAGTTGCCATTACTTCTACTCGAAGGATTTCCGAGCTTCAGTCTCTGATGTGTAAAGAGCCTTATTTAGTTTTCCAGAAGGATAGGGTATCCTTGTGGATGACTCCTAAGTTTTTTCCTAAAGTGGCATCTGAATTTATACTGAATCAGGACATCCACCTTCCAGTTTACTACCCAGAGTAGTCTAACCGAGGGGAGGCTCTACTTCGTACTCGAAATGTCCTAGGTGCTCCGTTACTATTTAGATTGCATTCATGCTGTCAGAAAATCTGAGCAGTTGTTTGTTTCTTTTGCCCAGAGGACAGAAGGGGCTCCTGTTTCTAAGCAAACTTTATCTAAATGGTTAGTCAACTGTATTGTTTGTTGCTACCGCAAATATGACAGGCCTTTGCCAGGACCGGTCAAAGGCCATTCTACCGGGGGTATGGCTGCTTCCTTTGCCTCCATTAAAAATGTGTCTGTGGCTGATATTTGCGCAGCTGCCACTTGGGAGTTGTGTCCACACCTTCATTCGGCATTATAGTTTGGACACTGCCTCTCAGTGTAGGACGGCTTTGGCCTCGCTGTCCTACAAGGCCTGCTCTCATGAGTATCTTCAGCAGATTTATACCTCCTCCCGGCTGACGGGGGTTAGTCCTTCCACTGCTTGGGACTCGGTCCTTATGGTGCTGCCTGCTGCAAGAGCTACCTTTGAAGTGAGATAATACAGTTACATAAGAACTTACCGTAACATTAGATCTTTGAGAGGAGCTCTCTTGCAGCAGGTGCTGCTTTCCCTCCCACCTTCTCCCTGGTGACTGCTTCTCCATCATTAGCTACAGTATATTCTTTTCCTTGATTCAGAGGAACCTCCTTGGTTCTCCATTTCTGAGTTTGCCAGGGTCTCCGGTGGGAGAACTGAAGTTGGGCTGAGGGACCACGCCTTTTTATACCATTGGTGGACGTCGGGGCAGGCCTCTGCTATAGACTGCTAACTAAAAGTTTTCCATGGGTTCCTGGTGCCTGCCAGCTTCAGTCCTTATGATGTAGCTGTTGCAAGAGCTCCTATCAAATATCTACTGTTACGGTAATTTCTTGTGTAACTGTACTATTCTGGACTGCTACCAGCTACAGGTAAGTCTAATATCTCATTTAAAACAGCTTCTCATGGGCCTTCACACTACAGGGGACTGTGTTTAAAGAGTTAGGGGACTTTTGACCCTAGTGTCATATTTCCCTACATTTGTAGCTTTGTGTTTCAACCCCAACAGATTCTTAAATGTTTGATTCGGCTGGCCCAGGGATACAACAAAATCAGAGTGAGAGAACTTCTAGCAGTGTAAGATTTTGGTGTTATGGAGAACTAGCCTCCTAATACACTGAAAGGGTTGGGGTGGGGATCTGTTACAATTTTAGTTCATTGTTAACTTGCTCTTTCACTTTAACAAAAAGCTAAGAAAGTCATAAAATTATCAGTGTACTGCGCTGGCACCCAGCTGGGGAGGGAAGTTAGAGACTCTGACTTATTATTTCATCTTAAAAATATTGCAGTGTGTTAGATTTGGTTGATGGTTACCATTTGACAATAACCAGCAACCCAGTTTGCAGAAGTAGTTCACTTCCCCAAGTACACAAAAATGCATGTCTGAGCTTGAAGTCCACCAATGCCTGTGGAAAGCTGCTGAGCAAAATTCAATTAGTAAAACATCTTTACCTGCCCTAGTCATAGCTGAAGTAGGTATGGTGCAACCATACCAGTTGCCCGGCACAGTACAGAATCTGTAGAAATCTGATAGTTTAGGTCTGGATCCCAATAACTGTTCACCAAAAACAAAGCAAGATGCTCAAAACAAACATTTAGATCTTACTTTGAGAGAAGTTCTGCAGTAGATCATAACTTATAGGACTGCACCCCCTGGTGTCAGGACCACACGGAAAACTCTAGCTGGCAGTGTCTGGCATTGGATCATCCACCCAACGTCACGTGATGAGGTCCATGTGATCCTATATAGTGGGCGGTCCCCACGCCCGCCCTCCAGTTCTTTCCTGCCATCGACCTGTGCGCATTGTATCTCGTGGTGAAGACAGCTAGTGTCGAATGCCATTTCTTTATTTTTTTTTTTATTTTGGAAAGTTTGTTTTTTCTTCTTTGTCTTCTTTGACATTCACTCCACAGAAGTGTGATTACTGCTGCACGCAGATTCTGCACAAGGATGGTCATACATTTTGCCTCCTCTGCCTAGGCTCCAACCAGAACACCGAGGGCTGTGTGGCCTGCAAGGATTTTAACCTGGCCACGCAAAAATGACAGCAACAGGCTCTGAATGCCCATCTGTTGAAGATCAAGATAGCAAACATGGAGAAAGAGTCACAGAGGCTGCGGGATTCCTCTTCCTCCCCCACTGCAGAGCACAAAAAGAAGGAAAAAAGACCAGGAGAAGCACCATTACCAGGATCGGTCTCCTTCCCACCTGCGGCCACCTCTGGGGACCACGGATGGCGAGGGGTCTTCCATTGGATCTGGAAGTGCCCCTCCGGCCAAGCCACCTCCCACTGCGGCAGATCAGATTTTGGCCCCACTGCCTGAACTGGTGACGGTTCAGATAGGTCCCTCCAGCAACACCAGAGCACTTGCCGCCCTTCTGCCTCTTCAGACAACAGGGTCTAAGACAGGCAGCAAGGTCGGTAATTGCTCCCCAGCTCTGCCGGTGAATGCACGACCCTGACTGATAAGTTGGACTCCAGCTATGCTGAGGTCCGCTTGGTCAGTGCTGGTAAGTCAGACGTCGACTCTGTCAGTGCCCGCATGATTACTGCCGATAAGGTGGATGTTGGTCCTATCAGTGCTCCGCTTGGTTCTTGCCGGTAAGTCCGACATTGTTTCTGCCGGCGCCCACCCAGCTATAGTTGAGAAGTCAGAGGTTGATCCTGTCGGCGTCTGCATGGCTATTGCTCGCAAGTCGGATGTCGGTTTCGCTGGTGCCCAGCCAGTTCCTTCCAATAAGTCGAACGTCGGCTCTGCCAATGCCTGCCTGGTTATCGCCGATGAGTCGAACATCGGTCCTGCTGATGCCCAGCCGGTTACTGCCGACACCCACCCAGTTACTACCGGTAAGCCAGACGTCAGCTTCACTGGCATCTGCACAGCTACAGCTGATAAGTCAGACAGTAGCTTAGCTGGAGTGTGCATGGATGGGGCTCTTTCCTTTGTCACTCACCAGCTCATCTGATGAACGCCTGGCCACAGTGCTCCCGTTGGAGGTCAGTGTCACTCCTGACATTGAAGCGCCTGCTGCTGCTTCTGCGGCAGCCATCCCCTGAGGGCTCTCCCTCTCTGGGTGCTTCCTCCCCACCTCCTGAGGTGGTTTCCTTAGTTTCCTCAGTCTTTCCAGGGCCGGTAGAGGAAGCTGTTTCTCTGGACGTGGTTGTTGCTGTTCCCATGCCAGAACCTGGTATGCCAGTTCTGCCCACTAGGCCTCGTGGGGGGTCTTCTGTCAGTGTCTCAGAATCCTCGGCATACTGCAGACTTTTGGATTCCTCCATCTGGACCTCCAAATCCCCAGATGTTTGAGGTTTCTCCGTCTGGGCTGGTGGATCACCAGATATTGGCTAATCCCCTGTCTGGTACTGTTTTCCCCAGATGCCCAGGATTTCCGACGCCTGGACCTCTGCCAGGCTTCCTGGTGCCTGAGCCTTTTAGGGTTTTTCAGCTGACCAGGTAGGTCCCTCTCTTTGGACCCCCCACTGGCCCCTCTGCCCCTCCATCGGGCCTGCCTCCCGGCTTCTCCCATATGGGTTACCCAGCGTGCCCGATACAGGGGTATTTGACATCAGGGTGCCTAGCATCATCACACTTATCTGGCCACCCAATGTATGGGCATCTTTTCTTGGGTTACCCTGCTTCCGGGTACCCCTTTCCAGGTGCCAGGATATCTGATGCATCATTGTCAGACACTCGGATATCAGCCATGTCAGCCCTCACCTCCTTCTCTGCCTCCATCTCACCTTCAGGCTGACTTACAAGTGGTTTTCCAGTCCTGGTGGCAAGAGGCATGGGCTTAACTGGCCTCTGATCTGGAATGTAGGCTGCAAGAGGCGGCCTCAGCACCGTCCCTATCTTGGCTGACTTATGGGCCCATGTCACTTGTTGGCTCTCACCTTTCCTTGGCGGGACAGTCTCACCATTCTTCCACTGTCCACATCCATGTGAGGGTTACGATCTGGGACATTCCCCTACCCTAGGGCTCAGTCACAGGAAAAAGCTCTTTCATCGGACACGGAGTCTGACTCTCCATCGTCCGTTAGCTCTGATTCTCATAATCCCCTGGGCCACAACTGAAGGAGTTCCTCCATTTCGGAACTCCTCAAAACGATCCAGGCAGCTCGTGGTTGGGCCACTGAGGAAAAGGAAACGAAGAGGAAAAGGCTGGCAGAGCATCTAGGTATGGCGGAAGCTTTTGCCTACGCTTATCCCGCCCTGGATGGCTCTTCATGAGGACCTCTCATCCTCCATTTGGCAGCACCCTTTTTCTGTCCCCTCTATCCCCAAAAAGGCTGATAGGGCATACCGCTCCTCAGACTGGGTCCCTTATTTGGCCTCTCATCCAGCAGTGGATGTATTTATCTTATTGGATGACCAGGACTGAGAGTCATGTCCTAAAGGCCTGTCCTCACCTCAGGATAAAGAATCTGGGCAGCTGGATCTGTTTGGGCACAAGGTTTATTCTTCATCCACATTCGCCCTTAGATCCATTAATAATGTGGAGTATATGGTCTCCTTCCAGAACGCCGCTCTGGGCCTATTGGAATCCAGGCTTGAGGCCATCCAGGATTCCAGGCTTAAGACCAAGATAGCTAGGGCTGTGAGTTCCATTAGGCTGTCCTGTCGTCATGCCCTCCGGGTCACCTATAACTCCGTAGACTCGGTAGCTCGGTCTACAGCCACTGCCATCTGTCTTCGAAGGCATTCATGACTCCGGACTTTTGGGTTGACACAAAGTGTCCAGTCTGCAGTACTAGATGATCCTTTCAGGGGATTGATACTGTTTGGTGGGGACTCTAGGGACATCATTACGGGGCTCCAGAACAGAGGGAACAGCCTTGCGCTTGGTCCGCCCCAGGTATCATGTGGTCTCTCTCTTCAAGTGACCTTTTTGTCATCAGCAGACCTATCAGATGGTGCAGGCCTTTTCATCATCAGCAAACCTATCAGACGATGCAGGCTTCAGTCAGACATTGGACCAAACAGACTCTGGCATCAGAGGGCTCCAACCCCCCAGTCGACTCTCGTGGTCCTTCAGGGGGAAGCAATGTCCTCTTATGCCTCGGCCTCTTGGCTAGTGAGGGATCCCCCTACCACTGCTTGACCCTCTGGTAGAGCCAGTAGGGGGAGGGGTTTGTGTCCTTCCTCCTTTTAGGAGGGCAGGATTTCCCATGGCCCATGGGTCCCCTTCATGGTTTGTAAGAGGCCACTATATACTTTGTTTGATTTGAGTTTTCACTTCTGACAGATCATTCAAATGCTGACCGTTTCCTGAACTTTTTATCAGGGGGCGGTCTTTTTCTGCTGCTTTCTCCATATTCCAGCAGTATTTTGCCTTTTTTCTTTAGGCCGTACTGTAGGGCGTGGATGTGTCCACATGGTTTTCATCCACATGGTGATGATCTGTGTCGGTGATGTTAACAGACACTCAGTAAGCCACTTCAAGTGGGAAGTTTAAGGAATTCTCCTAGAGAGACAAGGGTGTTTTTTCCCACTACTTGTACTATATTTACAAGTTGCTGGGATTTGTGAGACAGTCATGTACAGGTCTGTCTCTACTTCTGTGAGCCTTTTGGCCTAGTCAGTGCTTCTAGGAGCAGAGATGGATTTGGTCTGGAGGCCCTTCTGGGCCCCAGTTTTTTCTGCTCCTACTTATCTGTGGACCTTTTCCTGCCTTCCAGGCTTCAGTCCTTGACTAACTTCTAAATGCCTGGGATTCAGTCCTATACGTTATGACCTACTGCAAGAACCCTCTCGAAGTAAGATAGTACAGTTATGTAAGAACTTACTGTAACAGTAGATCTTCGAGAGAGGTTCCTGCAGTAAAGTTACCTTTTTCCCTCCCACCTTACCCCAGCTTCTGCAACTACTTTTCTTGAGCCTTGCCTTTAGGGCTCCAGGAGCTATCTCCTTTTCTCCTGTTGGAGGGTGGCTGTGGGGACCATCCCACTATATAGGCTCATGCTGTCGTCACTCTACGTCGGGTGGGCGGTCCCACGCTAAACATTGCTAGCTAGAGTTTTTTGTGTGGTCCTGATGCCATGGGGCGCAGTCGTGCAAGTTATGACCTACTGCAGGAACCTCTCTCGAAGATCTACTATTACGGTAAGTTCTTATATAACTGTACTTTAGAAGTTGATTCTGGTTACTGTGGTTCATAAGAGAGTCTCAGCCCATCACAAACCCACTTTTATATTTTGAAACAGACTGTGTATGGTACCCAGCATTCAATGCAGCTGCACCATTCCTGATGATGCACTTTTTATTCCTAAACTCCGACCACAAAACTGCACTCTGAGACCTGGCCATATAGTGTCAAGTTTCAGACTAGACAAGAGGAACAACCTCTTCCCCATTCATGTAGGAGGGGGTTGCTACAGTATAGAACAATTGACTTGCATCTGTAATTTCAAGCCAGCAATTGAGACTTGCAGTATAAGGCCACATAAATATCTCAGTAGTAAAGGGATTAGAGACTACAACCACTGGTAGTGCAGACAAATTCGAGGGGCTTTTCAGCATCTCTCTGTTTGTTTCTGGCCTATGTTACAAGTGTAAACAAAAAACAAACTTTTTATTAATAGATACACCAGGTCTCAAAATATTCACAGCCCATTCCATCGAGCCATAAGAATAAGAGAACTAACACCCCAGGACACCACAGACTCCAACAGTTGTGAGCTAATGCTTTTCCTTGGGGAGTCTTGCCCACATGAATGCTCTAATTAAATACAATTCGATCTAAAGGTACACCACCTCAAAGTGAAAAAAGCATAATTAACAAACAATTGGGGATTTGGTTAGCAGTTTATTTACCTTGTATAGAATACTTTTAAATACTGCTAGAGTAGGAGATGCTTCCGTTTGGAACTCCTGTCAAAATGTACTCATCTGACTAAGTGAATGAGATGTAACGCCACTTCCTCCACTTTCTGGGATTGGTAGGAAATGGATGGAGTGAGGTCATCAGTATACTTTATGCTAGTGGGCTGGGCCTCTGTGATCTTCCTTCCTGTGTTCCCTCCTTTGGAAATCTCTATTTGCAACCAACATGCTTTTGCCACTTCAGCAAAACAGAGCAAGAAGAGCATTAGCCATCTTTTCCTGCAAGTTAAAAGAAAAGAAGAAGCAATGTATTTCCAAGTGCAGTTTTTGGTTTCATCTTTTTCAGACTGGAAAGGAATGGACAGCTCCGGGTGAATTTGGAAAATATCGAAGTCAAATATCCAAACCAACAAGGTATGTATCATCCCTGCCAGGTGACAAGGAACTAAACCTGCTTTGCCTAAACCAGAAGGAAATTTCATGTGGTCTGGTGTTCGAGCAGTGAATAAGGAAACTGGAGCTACCAGCTTCAAATCCCATAACAGATGATGAGTCACCTTGTGACCTCAAAGCTTGCCCTGCTTGTCAAGGGAAAACCTAATGTAGTGAGTCACTTCGGAGACTTTCACTTTTAGGGATACTCTGAATCAGCCAATTCTGATCTGATTTTCAGATTTAGGATTTTAGGAACTTCCAAATCCTGATCTGATTCCATTTCAGATCCTAAAAGGACCTAAAAATCAGATTTAGGATTTGGATTTCAAGTCCTAAATGCTTATGTAAAATAGGTTTTAGGATTTTCAGATAGTAAATCCGAAAATCGGGTTGGTATTCAACAAAACCGTTTCCGTTTGGAGGATTTTGAGCGATCCTGTTCACTTGTTCTGCATGTTGGTTGTTAGTAAAGTGGTATTGAGATACCATCCTGAAAGGGAATTGCAGGAGAGGAAACTACATCAGCTCAGTAATCATGCTTTACGTACGTTCACTGGTGTTTCAGCAACCCAATGTTGAATTCAGTAATTTTTGGCCCAGTGCATTCTGGTTATCTGAACACTTAAAATCCACAACAAAAACATGGGTTGCCATGCTTGTTTTAAGTGACTTGGTGAGATTTATTCTTGCTTCATGGAAAAGAACTGCAAGGTGTCAGCTTATTTTATATTTTTATAACATCATTGTTTTAGGTGTCACCATGAATGTGAAAGAAAAAGTAAAACAAGTACACATTACATGTCGTAGTGTTTGCTTCATTTTTTCCTCAAATGCAAAAATAAAGAACACATTTCCAATACTGTGACACCCTCTTTCATAAAAAGTCCCAGCAGTGTGGGAAATGTGTAGGTTTTTATGCATAAAACCATTTAAATTCCATATCATTTTTATAAAATGTGTTTGATGTAGAAAATGGTTGTGGAAATAGCAAAAGAAAAAATATAGGGCTTGCCTTGTTGCTTTTGGCTATATCAGCTTTCAGAGTTGCACTTTCAGAGCTTGTCTGCTCAGGACAAAAGTAATTACAAATCCCAGTAAAAATTAAAACTTGACAAAAAGCTATTCAAACCGCTCAAAAGGATATTCTAAATGACAAGGGATTTAATATGAAAGAAATGGAATAACTAAAGACAGACATGTACAAAAAGCATCTTGAATTATGCCAAGGACTGCAGTTGTCAGAGCTAAATTCCTTGCTGCAATCCTGTGTATATTGTTAGTTGGACATGACACAGTAGAGTCAATCATTATTCTAATAATTCCTCCATACATTTAAGAATGTACTAGGGCCAGTAAACAGCATGAAAACTTTTTGGGTGCATTACAAAAATGGGAATTTGAGACACCGGGGAACAAAGTAGTGGTGGTAGCAGCAGCAGTAGTAGTACATTAATTAACAACATGAAAAGGAATTTACTCAATTGAACCAGCACTCATTATCTGTGGGTTCATGGGTTTATATATTCATACACAGTAAGGCTGAACAGGCTGTTCTCTTTTAAACAGAACCCCCGCCAATCCAGCAGTAACCTGTGGACCCTGATCAATTTGGACTTTGCTAATTGAGTCTGGTTCTGATTCTGTGGATAAGCAGCATGTGAGTGTTCTGCCAGTTCCTCCCCATCTCCCTTTTGTAGTTCCTTCCACTGGTTCCTGCCTTCCTCCCATGGTGATTCTGGAGGTCACTGTGTGACTGGGGGTGCGGGTACACTTACAGTGTGCACAGCCGGGGTGAGTGTCAGATCAGTGCATTGGTGCTGCTGGCAGGTCAGAACGCTGTGCTGTAGTGGGGCTGAGCATCAGGTAAGAGCACATGCGTATGCGCACTCACGCTGGAGGCCATTGGCACCCCATGCTTTACATAGACCATCCACAGCAGCCAGCCAGTGAGGTCCTGCTGCAGAAGAGGTGTCACATGGCACTGTCTCTCAGGGTATATAACCCTGTTTCATGGTGCACTATGCACAGCAAAATATTAGACAGAAAGAGATGTAGAAAGAGTGGAGACCAGAAAAAAAATAGTGATAGTGTGTGTATGGTGGCTAGCTGGCTGCCTGACTCTGGTGCTACATAATATAGATATAATGAAGCACAAGAAAAAGGGCTTAAAGCAAAAGAAGCAGATTAGAGAGACTGAGTATGTAAGAGAGAAAAAGATCAAACGGCGCTGCTGTGCTGGCAGCCTGTGACTAGAGTCCTCCCCCCAAAAAAATACTGACGTGAACAGTCAGTGATGTTTGTGCCTGCCTGTGAGACTGCCAGAAAAAAAAAAAAACAGACTTGGCAGCAAATAAAGGGCAACCCCCCCTTCAAAAAATAACAGTGAGCACAGTGGTGCCGCCCTGTGCCTATATTTAGGCTGCAATAAAAAAAATAGGCTAGGCATAAAATATGATTAAAAAGTAAAGAAGCAATTAGAGAGACTGAATGTGGGCTAGATGCCTTTGTGCTTCAAGATGTAGGAAGAAAGAAATGCACACACCAAGCACAGTGGTACCCATGCTCTGGAACTGCCTGTAGGCTGCAGTAAAAAAATAAAATACTGAGACTTGGCAACAAAAGTGCTAAGAGAAAGAGACCAGACAGTGAGGTTGGGGTACTGTCCAGATGCCTGTGCACTCAGGTTGCCCCATAAAATACACCTAGCACAGTGGTGCCCTTGCCCTGTGCCTGCCAGCTACAGTACAGTAAAATGAAAAAGTACTGAGGCTTGGCACTAAAAATGATGAGGAGACTGAGAGAAAAAAACAACTAGAGGCAGTCTTCATTTTTGTTATTCTTTAATGTAACAGTACTGAAACTCTGCTAGCTAACACTAGTGCCTCCTACTGCACGTTTCCTATCCTTATCATTCATCTTCACTGCCATACCGGTGTGCCCCAGATAAATAAATGTCTGCATCACCAATCTATGTTCCAAGGCCCTATAGTTATATTACCATATGTTGCTGAGCAGTCACTGAACAATAACACTAGGAGTTACTCTTGTCTTCTGCACTGAACTTGGAAGGAAGTGGCGGTGGTCACCATTGGGTGCTGTCACTGTGTACAGCTGGGCCCTGGCCTTAGGGAGTGGGACTTGGGGTTGGGGGTGTGTGTGTGCCGTTTTTTAATACACTAGAACAAAGAGAAATAACATTGAAAAAAATGGATGAAAGTGTTCAAACTAGTACAGTAAATGCATACCCTATGTGCCGGCTATGAGTATGTGTTTAGAAGAGCTTGTATATTTCCTATTGGAAAAATGAACAGTCTGCATTTACATCGTTAAACTTTTTTTTTTAGTTTTTTAGGGTACTCACTGAGACTATTGTTTTCATCAGGTTATTGATTAGGAGTGATTGTGTGCTTCACTGGCCCTGCAGTAAATACCTACCAACAGCATTTAATCACTAAAACACTGAGGACATGAAGTAACAGTTTGATCACTGTCCTATAGAGCTAGATCTATGCATTTAAATGGGCTCTTAAATGCATTTAACAGGTCCAGTTATCACTGAGGAGATACAAGTGGAATTGGGACTTTAGAAACACATACACCAAAGCAGGCTGGTGTTCAGACTTGTACAGTACTAGCTCTTCTGAGACTCTGCAGGCTGTGCAGCTTCAGGTAACCAAAAGGGAGTGCCAGCTAGGGCTAGGCTAAGCAATTGTTCTGCTGCACAAGGGGAAAAAAAATCTCCTTAGTTAATGCTTGAATCTAATAAAGGTGCTCTATCTGTCGGTTCAGTCCCAATTTAAAAAAAAAAAAGTAATTTAGTTAAAAACTAAAGAATGAATCAGTACCACTTGCAGAGGCACTCCCAGGTATGGAACAGTTGCACATTATGCTGCTGTTAGTCCCTCACAGAAAACATCTGATTCCTCTAAAACTGAGGCCAACAAGGGTAGGTTCATAGGTTAGGTATGAGCTAAAATGGACAGAATTGTCCTTGTATGCTCAAGACACTTAAAAAGAGCACACAGTAATTTTGTTCTCACAACAGTAATTATCTAGCTTTGTTTTAAATTCATTTATTTTTCTACTACCCACTATCTAAAGTGAGAATTTGTTCCATAATGAGACTACCCTCTCAGAGAACCAACCTGCCCTTTTATGGGTATGATTTACGTTTCCCTTAAGCTGCAGCATAGTGACCTGGTGGCATATGAACTTGTGCTTAATTGCAGGCCTAAATTATCCCACAAATCTGCATTACTAAACTCTCAGAAAACCAGGCGCAAATCTCCTCTCATGCGCTGGTACTGTAATGAATAAACATGACAAAACGGAGCACCCATTCTAAATAGCATAAGAGAACTACAACCCCAAATTATTAAAAAAGGGAATGTTGAAAACCAAGTCAAATAGAAAAAACTTTTATTCCGACTTGTATAAATAACACATAATGTATTTAAAAAAAAAAACACCATCCATAGTACAAAATGTGCACACAGACAAAGGCAAGACTATATAGCAGCAATCTAGAAACAGCTTAAATGTTATGAAGAAGAGACAAAGCATGAAGGGACAGCAGTTCACTAAAGCAACAGCTAAGCCCAAACGGGCCAAAAAAACTTACATTTCGCTACGTCTGGTTTTTAATACATTATGTGTTATTTATACAAGTTGGAATAAAAGTTTTTTCTATTTGACTTGGTTTTCAGCATTCCCTTTTTTAATAATTTGAGGTTGTAGTTTTCATATGCTATTTAGAATGGGTGCTCCGTTTTGTCATGTTTTTACAATGTGTTGTTGAGAGCACCATTCTATGTGAATAGCTTCCTGGAGCACCTTTAATCTTACTCTAATGAAGGAAGATTCAGACTGATCAACCTGTCCTCATAACTCAGGGCTTGCAAACCATTTACTGTGTTAATGGTTCTATGCTGGACCCGTTCCAGCTTGTGGATATAAGATTTTGATGAAGGGGCCCAGAAACGGGCACAGTAATCAAAATGGGGCCTGATCAGTGCGCTATAGAGTGGCAATGTCACATCCTTTTCTCTACTAGTGATATGTTTTTAATACAACCCAGTATACAGAAGGCTTTTCTTGTAACCTCATCACAGTGGCTGTTAGGTTTGAGGTCATCGGTGACTAAGATTCCCAAATTTTTTTATTTCTGAGACTGTTTTTAAGACTTTTTCTCCAAACACATATGAGGCTCTGTTGTAGAGGCACAGGTCAGAAAGCATAGGAAAACCAGAAGCAGTTGTAGAATTCACCAAAATATTTATTTACACTAGCAGTAACATAAAAAAATAAACTTGTACAGTATAACTGTGTACAAAGGCAAAATAAAATAGAGAAGATCATCAGAGTTTTCCTTCAGTCTCTGTGTCCTTTTTTTCTTAAGCAGTTGCAGTTCAGCTCTCTTATAAGTCCTTCCAACCCCCATTCTTATCAAGCATCCTGTTCTTGTAAGTGTCAGGCATGTGCAGCTAGAACACAATGTCCCAGATTTGAGACGCCTTTTCACAGTTCTTCTGCAAAAGACTTAAAACTTGCCCTCAGGTAACCTCTTGAGTACTTAAGCGCTTTTTGCAGTCATCTCAAAATATAATTATATACATTTCAACAGTAACACTATATATTTTCTAAACAAAGGGATCCCAATATTAGTTACAGTTCCACATAAAGATATGCATATATTTTATTATTGGCAGATATGCAAGGGAGAAAAAGACAGCAAGGGGAGACGGTGAGAGGCGAAGAATTGTGAGACTGTCGGGGAGATCGAATCCTAGGTCTTACAGGAAAATTTGGTTGTGCAACCAGACAGAGAAATAGACAGGAAAGGAATAGAAGAGAACAGATCCCTGCATTCAAACTCTTTCCATGACAAGTGGGACAGGGTCCTATTCCACCCTGTCACATACACTCCCCTCCTTAAGAGGGAACATGTTTTATCAAACAGGTTTCCAAAACTTTCTATTAATTCTCTAATATCATTTGCTGCTAATTTTCAGAAAGTAAGCACATGTGCATTATCCATTTTTTCTGCAACAGTACAGCAGACAGTAAAGTTCAAACCCATACATTTATTTTTCAACCTTCAGAACCCTCAATTCCTGACCTATATCTTGACAGAAAATCAGCATTGCTATTCTCTTTACCAGATTTGTGTATCACATTGAATTTAAATGGCTGTAGTGCCAGGTACTGCCTTATGATTCTGGAATTGTCATTTTTCATTTGGTTAAGCCAACTGAGAGGATTGTGATCAGTTACAAGTACGAATTCAGTTCCTAGCAAATAAAACTTAAGGGACTCCATGGCCCATTTTGGTGCTAAACATTCCTTTTCAATAGTGGAGTATCTTTTCTCTCTGTCATGCAACTTCCTACTTATATACAGAATAGAATGTTCTGTCCCATCTACATTTTGACTTAGGACTGCACCTAGGTCTACCTCTGATGCATCTGTTTGTAACAAAAATTGTTTCTCAAAGTCTGGGCTTCTTAAAACAGGGGCTGAACATAATGCAGCCTTAATGGCTTGAAAAGCTTCATCACACTCTGGGGTCCATTTCACATTATTTGGATACCTTTTTTTTTGTGAGTTCAGTGAGAGGAGTAGCTAACTCAGCAAAGTTAGGAACAAATCTCTGATAATAACCAGCCAGCCTTAAAAAATGACCTGGCATGTTTCTTTGTTTTAGGGATAGGGCTGTTGGCAACAACTTCTATTTTAGAAATTTCTGGCTTAACCTCTCCATTTCCTAACACATAGCCCAAATATTTGGTTTCCTGCATGCCCAGTGCACATTTGGTAGGATTAATAATCAGACCTGCATTTTTGAAAGCTTGGATAACTGCTTGTAGGTGTTTGAGGTGGCTTTTCCAGTCTGGACTGTACACCATGACATCATCCAGGTACACAGCAGCATAACCAGTGTGAGGGGATAAAGTGACATCCATGTATTGCTGGACTGTAGCTGGCACACCATGTAAACCAGATGGCATGGTGGTGAATAGATGGAATCCAATAGGAGTGGCAAATGCACTTTTGTCCCTGGATTCTTTAGCTAACGGTATATGCCAGTAACCCTTGGTGAGATTGAGGGTACTGATATACTTTTGCTCTCCCCAGTCTGTCCACCAAATCATCTATTTTGAGCATAGGATAACTGTCAAATTCTGACACTTGATTAAGCTTCCTAAAAGCAAGGCAGATTATAACACCCCCTTCTTTTTTGTTTACAGTTACCATTGGAGATGACCAAGCACTTCTTGACTCCTCTATGATACCCAATTCTTTCATTTTTTGTATTTCCTTAACCATGTTGGCTCTTAACCACTCTGGTAACCTGTATGTCTTTTGCCTAACAGGACGAGCACTCTTTGTCACTATTACGTGCTCTGCCCCTTTTGCTCAGCCTGATACTGTGGTAAAAATATTGTTAAATGTGTTTAGCAAATTATGAATTTCTGCAGTTTGTTTTGAGGTTAAGGAAACATTCACCTTTGCAGCATCAGCATTTACAGTTTGTTCCAGTCTATCATAAGCTACACCAATATCTTCCTTATCAGTTTCTGGTAAAACTAGCAAAGCAGCTTTTGGCATTTTTTCAACCCATTTTTTTAGGAGGTTAGTATGGTATATCTTAGTAGGATTTTTCATGTCGGGGTTCTCAGTTTCATTGTTGACAGTGCCAGTACGTCTAAGAACCTAATAAGGCCCTTGCCACTTCATTAACAGTTTTCTGTTGTGGGTAACAGTAGCAAAACATTTTCACCTGGCTCAAAAATGTTGTCTTCAAACAACATGAAGTCTTGCTGTATTCTGACTATTGCAGTTAGGTCCTGCCTTTCAACTGCTCCAGAGAACAAAGAGTTAAACTTTCCATGGCTAGCATGGAATGTTCACCGCGAGCTCGGTTGAAGCCCTGTCTGCTGTTGTTTAAACTCCAACCATCAGATTCTTTACTCCGCCTCACTGAACAGTCGCTCCGGAGATTTCTCCTTTGCTTGGTTCAAAAAAGTTGGTTAAAGTGTAGTTTTTCGCTCGGTTTCTACCTAATTTCTACTACCGAATCTGTCGGTTTGAGTCTCTGTCTGTGGTACCGTGAGTACTAGATAGGTTTTGCATTTAGTTTCTGTGTGGAACTTGTAAATGTTGGATCGGTTCGGCTCAACCGATCAGTTTAGGTAAAAAAATGTTTGTGAATTTACTTAGAGTGTGATAACCGTTTTGTATCGGTTCTAAAAAAAAATGGATTTTATTATGTTTTTTTCCAAGACCCGTAACACAGTCAGGAACCGATAGGGGAGTCTTGCCTGGCGGATTGCCAAAAAAAGGGTAAGTTTTGGAAAGGATTGGCCACGTCTGAGGAAACCCAGGAAAAAAACGGGCCCACTGGGTTTCAACACTGCAGTGTGTGTGGGGAAGCCTTTGCTAAGGCTGATCCTCACACCACCTGTGTTTATTGTCTGGGGTTTGACCACCTCGATTCAGACTGCCAAATTTGTAAGAATTTTCCCAAAGCTACCCTGGATAAGAGAGTAGGTAGACTGAGGGAAAGGGAGGCCGAGAAGTCCGCTGACCTGGATGGCCAGCCTGGTTCGGTTCTGACTGAACCAGAAGGAGTGCCCTCTGACCAGGGCAATACTTCTTCGGGCAAAAGGAGAGCCAATTCTGAGGAGTCAGTTCTGGTTAAAAGAAAAAGAAAAGATAAATCGTCCGGTTCGGTCCAGAAATTCATACTCCCACCGCTGATGAGATAGCCAAGGCGATAAGAATAGTGCAATCGCTTACTTCGGGTCCGGCCGAACCGGCACCATCTGGCAGGGGTTCGGTTCATTCGGTTCCTCCGGTTCCGGATTACACTTCAGAAGAATTTTTTGAACCAGATAAGGAGGAGGGAGAGTATGAGGATGACAATGTGATTATGAAAGTCTGGATGTGCCTATTGACCTGGACATCTCCCCAGACAGACCTTCAGGTGTTTCTCCTCTAGGCTTTCTGAGTCCCCTTCCCACTTTATGTTTTATAAAAAAGTGGCTGAAACCCTCCAACTTCCTATGGAAGAAGCAGTAGAGATTCAGGAGGAGCCTGATTTTTGTTGAAATGATGGACATCCCAGAGTCCAGGAGACTGTCCATTCCCCTCCATAAATCTTTTGTGAAACAGACAAATAAAATTCTTAAGACTCCTAACTCCATACCTCCTGTGGACAGACGAATGGACAAAAGGTACACTCTTTCAGGCTCAGACACGGAGTTCCTTTCTCAGCATTGCAGCCATGTTGGGGTAGTGCAGGCTGCTGCCTGTGATAAGCACCCCCAACACTACAAGTACAGGGCACCTTCATCTCCAACCCCATCTACGTAGCTGAAGCTTTTAATACCCACTTCTCCAGCTGCACTGAAAAGCTCCTTTCCTCCCTCCCCTATTCTCACCCCCCGGTTCCTCCCCACTGCCCATGCACCCCTCAGACTGCCCCCACAACCATACCGTTCTCCTTCCACCCAGTATCCCAAGCAGATGTCTTTCGCTCCCTTCTGGTGTTAAACCCAAACAAAGGTAAATGCCCTACGGCCATGGATGCAAAGATGCTTTACCTCTCCACCCCAGCCATAGCCGCCCCTCTAGCCAACCTTTTCAATCTTTCCTTCTCTTTGGGAAAGCTACCTACAGCCTGGAAGCTGGCCACCATTATACCTCTGCCAAAAGAAGGTGACCTCTCCTCCCCAGGAAATTACCAACCCATCCCCTACTTCCTATCCTGGCCAAATTACAGCAACGACTGGTCCTGTCCCATCTCACTCCGTACCTAGACGCCTCCTCCTTTTTCACACCTTTCCAATCGGGTTTCCGTAAATCCCACTCAACCATCACCTCCCTGCTTCGTGTCACAGGTGACAGCCTCACGAGTATGGACAAAGGATATATCACCTCTGCCATCTTCATTGACTAGTCAAGGCCTTTGACATAGTCTCCCACTCCCTATTCCTCTCCAAACTCACTGACGTAGGGCTCTCTACACCGGCCACTGAATGGTTCCATGACTACCTAGTAGGCAGGAAACAAGTAGTCAAAATAGCCTATCACACCTCCCACCCATTGCCAGTCCCTGCAGGCGTCCCCCAAGGCTCAGTCCTGGGTCCCCTACTCTTCTCCGACTGTCTAAACGATCTCCCAGCAGCATGCTCCGGCTCTTCCATACAGATGTACGCAGATGACACTGTCCTATACACCTCTGGTCCCACAACACACAGTGTAGCAATCCACCTCCAGGAAGAGTTCAACACCATCCAGAACTGGTTCAGGTCCAACCAGCTATTTCTTAACTCTAAAAAAAAAAAAAATATCGCTAACTTTTGGCTCTCCACAATGACTCTCCTGACTGCCCCGCCCCCTTTCAAAACCTTGGATGGGACTCCCCTGGAAAAGTGTACGAGCTTCAGACATCTGTGTGTCTGGCTAGATCAGCATCTAGATTTCTCAGCTCACATCACCTCTCTACACAAGCGGCTGCTCCCCAAACTTGGCGCACTACATCGTAACAAAAGCTGCCTCCCCACACAGACAAGGCATGCCACTGTACAAAAAATGATCCTTCCCATACTCTGCTATGGTGATATAGTTTACTTCATTGCCCCCGGGTCTGCCCTGGCCAGCCTAGACACCCTGTTCCACTCCTTCTGCCGTTTCATCCTCGACTGCCCCCAATCAACACACCATTGCAACCTCTACAGCTCGTTAACCCTGCTGTCCCTCCATGACCGCAGACAAACTGTGCTAGGTTCGCTGCCAAATATTGGTTCCACTCCCTTCCCCCCTGTGTGACCTCTGTCCTCTCCCAACAACCTTCACCTTCGTACTCCCTTAGGAGTACGGACCCAAGACTGCTCCATGTCCTGTTTATACACACATCCAAAGGCCAGGCTGTTTTTAATTACCGCATTCCTCAGACCTGGAATGCCCTACCTGCCCCCATTAGACACACACCAAACCCCTCCCTACACAACCGATTACTCAGAGCACACTTCACCTCCAGTTGCTCCTGTTTCAACTTAAAAAAAAAAAAAAGAAACAATTTCAAATGTCACGCTGTTATAAACTAAAAAGTATTGTACAGTACTCTACCCTCTATGTCGTTACACTGAATGTATGTATCCAACCCTTGGCTGCAATTTTTCTCCCAAATTTTTCTCCTAAATTGTTAATGTATAAGCCTTTGCTCATATCTGTACTGTCTAAGCATTTCCAACTATGTATGTGGGTCTCTGCCCCCAAGTCGCATCTGGAATCGAGCATGTTGCTCAGTATGTTTTCCTGGTAAAACGAGTAAATAAATAAATAAGGCAAATATCCCCTTGGCATCACACCCCCCAGTTAAGGATTCCAGGAGGATTGATGCCATGGCAAAGAAACAGTACATGGCAGCATCTTTGGGACTCAGGCAGGCTAACTATATGGCCTACACAGCTAGATAGCAGACGTCCAGATGGGTCACTATGCTGGCTCTGGCTAAACAGGCCCCTGACCAGCTTGCCAAGGAGCTGGAGAAGGTGGCTGCAGATGGGATTGAGGCATCCATGGTGCAATTTCATGCTGCTGTGGACTCCAGTGATGTTTCATCTAGAGTCATGGCTACATCTGTGGCTCTTCAGAGGATGGCTTGGCTCAGATGTACTAGCCTATCACAGGATACCCAGGCTAAAGCCATGGATTTCCCTGTTATTGGTAATTCTCTGTTTGGGGAGCAGACAGAGAACTACCTGAAAAAGATGGATGAGTACAAGACCACCTACAGGAGTGCTCAGGCCAAAGAAAGGCAAGCCACTCCTCAAAGGCAGCAGTCCAGGGGCAGGGGCTGGCCTTTCCAAAGGCCTTTTTACCAGGCCCAGGCCTCCTCTTCTTCTTATGGTCAGAGGGGGTTCTTCAGAGGGAGAGGCAGACGGGGAATGAGCAAGCCTGCATCCACCCCTCAGCCTAAAGCCCCTGCCAAGCAGACACCCTGATGGGTCAGCCTGGGCCAGTTCTCCAATACCTGTAGGGGGCAGGCTGGCTTACTTTGTCCAGGACTGTAAGTCTCTGACATCAGACAAGTGGGTCCTGGAAGTAGTAAGCCAGGGACTGGTTCTCAGCTTCAAAAAATTTCCCAAGATGAGAACCAGATCCTTTCTACCTGCAAATCCATCAGACACCCTTGCCCTAGAGGTAGAGGTTTCTTCCCTCCTGGCTCTCAGAGCCATAGAAAGGATTCCAACCCTACACAAGGGCAAAGGATTGTACTCCAGGTACTTCCTACCCCCAAAAAGACAGGAGAATGGTGGCCCATCCTGGACCGAAGATATCTGAACAAGCACCTTTTAAAACCAAAGTTCAAAATGGTGACTCAGGGAATAATCCTTCCCTGTCTAAGGCCAGGGGACTGGCTAGCCTCCCTGGACCTCAAAGATGCCTATTTTCACATTCCCATCAGGTGCTCCCACAGACAGTACCTCAGGTTCAAGTTGCCCTCTGGCCACTATCAATTCAGAGCAATGCCCTTTGGCCTAACATCAGCCCCAAGGGTTTTTACAAAGTATCTGGCAGTAGTGGTTGCTTTCCTAAGGAGAAATAAGATCTCCATCTTTCCATACTTGGACGACTGGCTCATAGTGGGTCAGTCTCCAGACCAAATCAAGTCACATTTGCAAATAACTCAGCAAGTGCTCACTTCCTTAGGATTCCTCCTCAACCATCCAAAGTCAGTTCTCGAGCCAGTACAGCTCCCTACCTTCATAGGGGCGGAGCTGGATACAGTAAGGGCAAGAGCCTTCCTTCCCCTGGACAGGGCAAGGACTCTTATGGAACTGGCCTCTTCATTCACCCCACAGGTGTTTCGACCAGCAAGGCATTTCCTTCAGCTTCTGGGCCACATGGCAGCCTCCACAGCAGTGGTCCAAGGAGCAGGATTCCAGATGAGGGACATTCAGTTCCACTTAAGAGCCTTCTGGTCCCAAAGAAAGGATTCCCTTACAAACTAGTCCCAGTGACTCGAACCTGATCCAGGCTTTGCAGTGGTGGCAGGATCAGGACAATTTGAGACAAGGAGTTCCTTTTGTCACTCAGTCTCATTCAGTGATACTCACCACAGATGCCTCCCTGCTGGGCTGGGAGCTCACCTGGGGGATCTTACCACCCAAGGGCTGTGGTCACCTCAAGAATCTCTGCTTCACATCAGTCTCTTGGAACTCAGAGCAGTGTTTCTGGCACTGCAAGCCTTTTCCAAATCTGTACAGAACAAGGTGGTCCAGATCAGAACAGACAGCACCACCACAATGTGGTACATCAACAAGCAAGGAGGCACTCAGTCTGCGGCCTTGTGCGCAGAAGTAATGAAGTTGTGGTCCCTAGCCTATTCCCTGCAAACCTCTCTGATAGCAGTTCACCTCCCAGGGAAGGACATTATCCTAGCAGATGCTCTCAGCAGGATATCCCAGGGCCATCGAGAATGGACCCTAGATCCCCTAGTTTTGAAAGTGATTTTCTTGAGATGGGGCACTCCACAGATAGATCTTTTTGCAGCCCCAGACAATCACAACTTCCTCTCTTTGTTGCAGACCCCCAGTCTTGGGCTCAGTCCCCTGGATGCTCTGATTCTGAACTGGGAAGGGAAATTTCTGATGCCCCCGTTCAAGGTGTTAGTCAAGATAAGGTCACAACCATGCAAAGTGATTCTGATTGCTCCAGAGTGGGCCAGGTAGCCCTGGTACCCCTGTTGCTGTCTTTAGCAGTCCACCTTCCCTATCTCTTCCCAGGAATTACAACCTGTTGACATCCTCTCAGGAGGATTTGGTACCGAACCTCAGGTCTCTCAATTTCAAGACATGGCTCTTGAAGAGTTAGAGTTTGCTGATCTGCTTCTTTCTCAAGGGGTTCTGGATATCCTTAAGGCTTCTCAAAGCCTTCCACCAGAAAGACTTACAATTCCAAATGGAAAAGGTTCACTATTTGGTGTCCTAAGAAGAATATTTCTCAGATTCTGCTGGGTTGCCCTCACAGTTCTGGACTATATGGTCCATCTCAGTAGCCCTAGGCCTTAGGCCAGCTACACTTAAAGTGCATTTGGCAGCTATTTCTGTCTTCTTGTCAGTAGGCAAGCCCTCTCCTCTGTCAGCCCATCCTGTGTTTTGTAAGTTCTTCAGGGATTGCTGCACACATCCCCCTTAGGGACCCTGCTCCTGCTTGGGACCTTAATGTTTACATTGCTCAGCTTATGCAACACCCTTGAGTCTTTGTCCTCTGCAGAGCTTAAGTACTTGACTTGGAAAACTGTGTTTTGGTAGCCATTACCTCTGCCAGGCGTATCAGTAAATTGCAAGCCCTGTCAGTGGAACCTGATTTCATCTCTTTCCATAGAGATAAAGTGGTCCTCTGAACTAACAGAAAGTTTTTGCCTAAGGTGGTTTCAGATTTCCCATTAACCAGTCCATGTCTCTCCTGTTTTCTTCACTGACCATTCCTCCTCTGGAGAGAGAGGCTGCACAGCTGGACGTTAAAGGGCCCTCAGCTACTACATAGGCGCACCAAGGGTCACAGGTTTGAGTCCCTCAATTGTTCCTCACATATGGAGAGGTTGGTAAGACAAACCTGCCACTAAGAGATCTTTTGCCAGGTGGATTGTTTCTTGTATACAGTTCTGCTATGAAAAACTGGGTAGAACTCCACCCTCAGGCCTGAGGGCTCACTCTACTAGAGGTACAGCTGTTTCCAGGGATATTCCTGTCTTAGAAATTTGTCAAACAGCCACCTGGAAAACAGTCCATACATTCACCAAGCATCACTCTCTGGATATCCAGGCTAGGAGTGATGCATGGTTTGCTACAACAGTACTTCAGAGCCTGTTTTCAAAGTAGGTTCTGTCCCTCCTCCATGGAGGTACTGCGTGGTAGTCTGTAATAGTCAGAATACAGCAAGACTTCATGTTGTTTGAAGAAAAAATTACTCACCTTAGTAATTTTGTTTCTTCTAATGGAGTCTTGCTGTATTCTGATCTCTCCCCCGCCTCCCCTCTCAGAACCTGGCTTTTGGGATGTGGGTGGGCAGGTGCAGTGTTGGCACCCTAGGGGTGTCCCTTTTTCACCCTCCTTTATTTTGGGTGAGTGTTGTGTTTTGTCTTTTGGGTTTCCTGACTTGAGTCTTTGCTTTGAAACCAAAAAACCCTTTTATATAAATTTAGTTGCCAGTTGGCTAGTGTGAGTTTCCACACACAACTTCTAGTGAGTATTGCTCATGAAGATCTGACGGTTGGAGTTTAAACAACATCAGACAGGGGCTTCAACCGAGCTTGCGGTGAACATTCCATGCTGGCCATGGAAAGTTTAACTCTTCGTTCTCCGGAGCAGTTGAAAGGCAGGACCTAACTGCAATAGTCAGAATACAGCAAGACTCCATTAGAAGAAGCATTACTAAGGTGAGTAATTTTTTCTTTTACCCCATGGTCATAATATACCTTCTGCTGGTTTTGGGCCCCTTCCTGATTACAATGGGAAATTTCAACATATTTTGCCAGCTTCTTTCTTAGGGCACACATATAAGACGTTATAGATTGTTTCTGAGTGGGGTTATCTTTCTACGTTTCTTTTATCACATCCAGTGGCCCTCTTGGCTGCCTACCATACAACATTTCAAATGGTGAAAACCCTGTTGATGTCTGTGGCACTTCTCTGTAAGCAAAAAGTAGGTAAGGCAAGTACTGGTTCCAGTCATTCCCTTCCCCCTTTATAAGCCTTTTTAACATGCATTTTAGGGTTTGGTTAAAATGCTCAACCAGACCGTCTGTCTGAGGGTGATGGGGGAGGTTCTTATGGCAGTGATATCTAGTAGTCCGTACAGCTGCTTAAGTAATGCAGCACCAAAATTACTACCCTGATCACAGAGTTTTATTTAACTCTAAAAATTGATTAGCGTTTTGCTCATAAAAATGTTAAACATTGTGAAAATGCATAGTACTTGCCGCACTGTTTAACAAACATAACACTTATAGAAAACCTATATAAATACTTTCTGTACAGTTAGTGTTGTCCCAAGAAAAAAAACTGCTAATCAATTATTTAAAACCCTGCGATTGGTAATAATTTCTTTAGGTGTGCCCATTCTGCCGAAAATTTTTGCAAGCTCTGCTGTCACTTTTGAAGCTGTGACAGTACGCATTGGAATTGCTTCTGGGTATCGTAGCATAGTCGCATACTACCAGGATAAATCTATTATCCTTTTTACTTTTGTCCAAAGGACCGACCACATCCATTGCAATTCCCTCAAAAGGCACATCTATCAAGGGTAGGGGCACCAGGGGCATCTTGTCTTTTCTAATGACTGGGGCTACTTTTTGACACTCAGCACAGGAATTACAATAGGCAGCAACATCTTCATGAATTCCAGGTCAGTAAAATCTATATAGTAGTCTGGCAAGGATGTGATCCCTCTCTGAGTGACCAGCCACAGGACTATCGTATGCTATCTGTAACAACTCTGTTCTATACTTCTGTGGTATAACCAATCGTTTTTGTCTGTTCCTCTGTCTGAAGTTTAACCCAAACTCTGTACAGTAACCCATTACATTTTTTTTGTTCTGAAAGAAAATCATAATCAGTAATCAGTTTAGTTTTAGCATTTTCATATGTTAACCCTTTATGTCCATCAGTCATTTGTTGCCACATTTTCTTCGGGCATCATCTTTCTTTCCTGGATTTCCAGATTTGGAGCGGTGCTCAGACAAGTACGAATCAAAATAATTGAAAGGAAAAGTTTTCCCACTGTCTGAAATTTCCTTTGCCTGAGCTCTTGTCACCACAGCTGCTGAAACATCAGGATTTACTCCTTCTTTGATTAACTCAGAAAATCCTGGACAGTCATTTCCAATAATCACAGGTACAGGTAACTTAGGTGCTCCCCCCCACTTTCATTTGTTGCGACACACCCTTAAAGGTCGAGTCACTTGGGGGGTGGGATAGTATCAAGTGTCCCCGTGGATGCAGATGACACCAGTACCTGGTCCTTTTGCAGTGTTTTCCCAGTACTTCAACATGTACTAGGGTTTGTCTACTTCCCGAATCAATGACCCCCTTTACAGTCTTATTCCCCACCTTCACATCTGTTAAGTACTTGCTCCAATTTGCCAAGGACAAATCTGCTCCAGTGACAGTTTCTTGCAATATGGCCTGGCTTATTACAGTTATAGCAAATAATGTCTTTAGGCACAGATTTGTTACTCCCACCAGAGTTCTTATCAGGCTTGCAGTTTAAATGGAAAAAAGTGTGTCTTACCGTTGCTTGGCTGTTCCTTCCCCACTGTGGCATCTGTGTGGCCATTTGGTAGTCCTCTGCCAAAGAAACAGCCTTTTCCCCACTGTCTGGTCGGCATTCCTTTACCCACAGCTGCACATCTGTAGGCAGGATGTTGATGAAATGGCAAATGTGTCGATGATCTGTGGGACTATTTTGCCCTCTGGTTGGAGCCATTTTTTCAGGAGTTCTCAGAGTCGAGTGAAGACTTCTTGAGGATCGTCGACTGAGTTGTACTTCAGAGATCAAAATCTCTGCCTGTAAGTCTCTCCAGAGATGTCACACCTTTCCAGGATTTTGCTTTTCACTGGGTCATAGTTTTCTGACTGTGCAGTGTCCATATTGCTCTAGGCAAGTTGGACTTTCCCTGTCAGGTAGAGTACCAGTCTGATTGTCCGTTGCTGCCTTGGCCATTGACAGGGTGTGGCAACTCTTTCAAAAGTAATCAGGTATCCCTCGGTATCATCCGAGGGACACATCTTTGTAACTTTAATTGCTTCAATTGTTGTATGTCAGGCGTGGCTGAAAAAGGACTGTGCCCAGTCCACTTCCTTGTTAAAAATAAAAACAAACTTTGTATGTTTAGCACTTTAACACTTGCATGTTTGTACTTGTATGTTTAGCACTTTGTTTGCCTAAACATACAGGTACTGTAACTTGTTTTTAATTTCAAATGTTGATCCTGCCATCCCCCAGCCCTTGACATAATGGTCAGTACTTTGTCTTGGGAGAGGTGAATGCAAAACATTGCTACATTCACTAAAAATACCACCAACAGCTTAATCTGGTTCAATTTCAGTTGCTTACCATCTGTATCCCCACCCCCACCCCCCGGTCACCCCTGAAAAAGGGACTTATAGGCCCAGTGGGCTTACCGGGTCAACAAAATTCAATAAATTAATTAAGTTGCTTGTGTCTTGTTGCTCGTCTGGATCTGTGCCAGATCCTCTGCCTTAGATAGCTTGTAAGGCATCCAGCCATCACTGCTCCTGTCGCTGCTTCTCTTCTCTCATCTGCTGCTCCTGTCGCTGCATCTCTTCTCTCCTCTACTGCTCCTGTCGCTGCATCTCTTCTCTGTGCTTCTAAATGTTGAATCTCTTTTTCTTTCTGCTTCTTATTCTCTTTGTGTTGTATAATCCACCATTCAAAAGAGTCCATCAGGCTTTTAGGTTCTGTCACTGCTTGTTCTTTTTCCATAACTTGTACTGGCTGTACAATCTCCACTTGGACTTCTGTCTCTGCTAGTTTGGTTGCCATTCTCCTGGTAACCACTCCTGGACTTGCTGCTGCAGAATCCATACCTTTCTCTGTGCTTCTCTGGTACTAGGTCCAGTACCCACGCACAAAACTCCTGGTTTAGAGTATGCACAGCGTAAATCCCACTTAGGCTGACACCATCTGTCATCGAGGTACAGGTCAGGAAGCATAAGAAAACCAGGAGCAGTTGTAGAATTCACCAAAGTATTTATTTACACTACCAGTAACATAAAAAAAAAACTTGTTCAGTATACTTATGTACAAAGGCAAAATAAAATAGAGAAGATCATCAGAGTTTTCCTTCAATCTCTGTGTCTCTTTTTTCTCAAGCAGTTGCATCTCGGCTCCCTTATAAGTCCTTCCAACCCCATTCTTAACAAGCATCCTGTTCTTGTAAGTATCCGGCATGTGCAGCTAGAACACAATGTCCCATGAGAAAAAGACAGACAGCAACAGGAGACAGTGAGAGGCAAAGAATTGCGAGACTGTCAGGGTGATCAAATACTAGCTATCACAGGAAAATTTGGTTGCGCAACCAGGCGGAGAAATACACAGGAAAGGAATAGAAGAGAACAGGTCCCTGCATTTAAACTCTTTCCATAATAACTGGGACAGGGTCCTGTTCCACCCTGTCACAGGCTCTGCTATTTGAAGCACCCAAATGCATTACAGTGCATGTCTCCAAATTAAATTCCAGTTTGTAACGTGTGCCCCCATTGATCAGTTCTATACAGTTCTTGCTGAAGGTTGTCCAACCTGACCCTACTATACACAGTTGAACCCAGTTTGGTATCATCTGCGTATTTGGTCATTCACACATCATCGTTACCCTGAAATGTTGCAGTGTAGATGTTACAAAGGCAAGGGCCTAGGACTGAGCCCTGTGGCACCTCACTGGCTACATCCACCCACCCAGATGTAGCTTCTTGTGGGACCACCTGTTGAGTTCCATCTTTCAGCCATGAGTCTGTTCATGATACCAACCTTGGGTTCAATCCTACAGCAGTTAGGCCCTTAACTAGGTTATTGTGTGGTACCTTATTAAACACATTACTCAGGTCGAAATAGACAACATCCACTGGGTCACCCTGGTCCAGTGCCCTTCTCACCCTGTCATAGAAGGCTAATAGATTGGTCTGACAAGACTGCCCTTTAACAAAGCCATGCTGACTATAATCCATCATATTATGAGAATCAGTGTTGTATTTCCCCTTTGATATTTTCCAGGATCTTTTGTAGTATGGAAGTTGAGCTGATCGGTCTGTAATTCATACTCTCTGTCCTAATGGATAATGTTTATGGATACTGTTCGGGTACAAGGAGTACTGGAGGAAGATAAGGGGATGGAAATTGCAAATGATGGAAGAAGTGGAAGCAAATGTTTCTGTAGTTGAGGATGAGGAGGAAACCAAATTAAAGGAACAAAATAAAGTACAACAGTAACAAGCCCCCAAAAAAATCCAGTAAAAGAAAAAACCTTGAAAAGTTAACAGAGCTGCAGTGTCTACCTAGCAAAAGAAAATAGAGAGAGAATCTTTTGTTTGGTCTTACTTCTCCATTAAGTGCTTTTAATGAGTTTGTAACAACATGTTCTGTGTGTAAACTGGCAGGTAGTGGGTGTAAAAGAAAGGAGTGTTGGGAATTCCAGCACTGAAAGGTGCCTAGACTGATGTCACAACATAAATGAGAAGTCCATTTTTTTAGAATAAGAGAACGTGACAGTGATCATAGCTGACTATACTCTGGTAACGCGGATAAATTATAGCATTGACAGCCCCTGCAGCAATACAGAAACACCTGTGCATTTCTTTCCATTCAGATAACTTCTAGAGTTGCTGATACCAGTGGCCATGTGTTCAAAAGACTCCCTCCTTCTAGGAAACTGATTACCATTTCAAAAACAGAAAAACATAAAGCCAAATATCCCTCGACCCACCCTGTTGCTGTTACAGTAACAAAGGAAAATTCAGAGATTATAAACTGTTGACTTGTTGCTATGAGCAGTGTTAGTGGCTCAGCAGGTTGCACACTCGCCTCTGAGGCTGCACGATCAGAAGGCTGTGGGTTTTATCCCCACACCAGGCACTTGGATTAAATCCTAATACTGATGCTGTGGTGCAGCATGAGGGGGTGCTGCACTCCTGAGGTGCCGTCTTTCAAATGAGACGTTAAACCGAGATCCCATCTGCCTGTTCTGGTGGTATTTTAGGTGGAGGTTAAAGATCCCATGGCACTTATCGAAAAGAGCAGGGAAATTTCCCTGGTGTCCAGGCCAAATTTCCCCCACTCACTAAAAATACCAGCAGCAGCTTAACCTGCTTCAATGTCAGTTGGCATCCATCTGTAACCCCCACCACTGGGACGAGGCTGAAAATAAGCAGAATTGTCTAGTTCTCCTTTCCTGGTCAATAAAAACTAAATAAAATAAATATAATGTGGTTGAACATGTAGGAGTCTGGCAGCTGCTAGAGTACCTTAAATCTCGATATACTATTGAGAACATTTTTCTCAACTGGAATTCCAGATCTGCATAACGTTGTATGCAAAAAAAAAAAAAAAAAAAACTTGGCCAAGTTTTGGCCAGTGCTGTTGGGAGGCTTGTGCATCTCACAAAAGATATCTGGATAAGCCATCCTCCTGAACCTTTCATGTCTATCACTGTACATTGGGTATGTCTTGCTGATGATTCTTATGGGGACAGAGAACTGCAGTCTGGTGTTCTAGGAATGTTTTAGTTTTCATCTGAACACAACTCATATAACATCAACAAGGAGCTCACCCAACCCATACAGCAATGGCCGCCGTCACAAGGACTGTCCCTTGACTTTATAATTACAGATAATGGGTCAAACATAAGGAAGGCCTTCAAAAAGGGGGGCTTTGTGCATGCTACTGCTTTGTACTTTACTTGAATTTAATAATTTACAGTTTTCTTGATGAGGACAGGGACACTAAGGATTTTGTTAGCACTGCTGAAAGAATCTGCACTCATTTCAGTCACTCAAGCAAAGCCCATCACATACTGGAAAAAATACAGGAGGAGTACAAATTACTAATGCTCAGATTGATCCAAGACTTTTCTACTAGGTGGAATTTGACCTTTCTTATATTCCAGAGGCTTCTAGAAAAAAAAAAAAGATGTTCAATAGTACACATTGGAAAATAAAATTGGTGACACAGACGTGTATGTTACTCTACCACAAGGGCCACGCTTGGGTTTCTAATTTTATTTCTTTAGCTATTTGAAAAAATTACTAGAGAGGGGAGTACAAACACAGCAGCTCTGAGCCAGGTGATATCCTTAATAAAAATGTTAAAATACTACTTCAGTCTGATTAGGGACAGTTCAGAGACTGCAGATACTTCCATCCCACATGCTGCCACTGCTGACACAAACAGGTCGCCCACCAAAATTCAAAAAGATCTGACCAAATGTATGATCAAAAAAGTTGATGAAGATGAAAAACTATGTAAAATGCTTCAGTATGACCATTACATTGAAGCAGCAATCCTGCACCCACGATACAAATCAAAGCAACTGCTGAATGATGATGATACTTCTTTTGAGATAAACGGACAATAAATAATTGAGGAAGTGCGTGGTATCATGAAATGGAGTACAGAACCAGATTCAGAACAATCTTCACAACACAGAACAGCATCAGGCAGCCCCTCCTGTGGTGTTCTATTAGTTTTTCCTCCTCTTCCTCCTGTTCTTTGGCCATTGTGCCAGGGTCGTCTTCTTCACCACCATCAAAGAATAGTTGTGTTCCGTGATTGCACAGTTCAGATTCAGGTCTCTGGAGTCACTTGTAAGGTGTCATTGTAACTTCTTCATCTTCCTCTTCTTCTAATGCAGCTTCAGCACAGACTGTTGTTGAGATGTACCTGGTAGAGAGCAATATTGATTGATTGAAATGCTGATCCTTTATAATACTAGAAATCCAAACAAAATCTGTGGCCTGCTTTATTATAAATTGCCATGAAGTTACATGAATTGCCCTCTGACTAGTGTTTGTTCAGAATGATTGCTTAGTTCGGCTGGTAATGTTATTACTGACACAAGATTCTGTTTGTCGGCAGAAAACGCTGAATGCGTGACATTTCTGAAAGTTAGCATTGCTCATTTCAATTTCAAATATGATACCAGAATGAATAAATGCTGACTAGGAGGCCATCTCTACAAAACAGTTTTTCTCATTGTGCCTGTGGTAGAGTATTTGTGAATAGAGCCTTTACTTAATAAATGAGGATTGACAGTGACAAGCTGGCAACAAGGCTGATCAAGTCAGAATTACTTGAATAGAAGTAATGAACACAATGAGCACAGTAAAACAAAATACAGTAATGCCAGTGGGTCCAGACAGAGTCCAAGGCATCTTTTTTATTTCTTCACAACACATCATGCAGTCCGTCCTCCAGTATTCCAGCATTTCCCCCTTTTCTTACTCTTTGGTCACTGTGGCAGGATCATCTTCTTCTTCATCCTCCAGGACTGAATGAACACAAAGAGCATTGGAGAAAAAAAAAAACAGCATCAATGAGTCCTGAGTCAAAGGTATTTTTTTGTCAACAGCAGTTGCATTTCTTGCCCCAAATTTTGTAGATACTGAATTGACCTGTATGGTAGGGTACTGCTAACTACTACTACTGCAACTGCTAATACTAGCAGCAATTTCCTAACATATTACCGTTTTTTTACCACGTGATATGATGTAAATGCAAAATAGTTACTGTTTGTTACAGCAGATTACTTATCTGAATGCTTTACTTTGGATTAATATTCACATTATTTCATGTTTGGCTTCATTTTTTTTTTTAATCATAAATGCTGTTTTTGCTTCCCTACAGTCACTGCCAGAGGAGGATCTCTTCTCCCCCCCCCCCCGTATTGGCTAGGTCCCAGTACTTACTGGGGATCCAACTCCATGGAGCTCACGCTGTGAGATTTTTGCCCCAAACATCCCCACTCCCAAGCCAGCCAAGTCGGGGCCGGTCGTGCAGTGACCTTGGCACACAACCAGGTGCTCTTCCACCCCCGTTGTACAGAGGTCTGCCAGTCCCTGGCCTGCCGGACTTACCACTATGGTTCTGACTGCCGTACCTCCCTGCCAATGCTAGGGATTGGTAGGCGCAATCCAGTGCTCTCCTCCCCCAGAGAAGGTGAGTAGTCCCTTGAACACTCACCCCCGCCGGCAGACCCTCCAGTGTCAGTAGTCCGTTCCCAGACCCTGGTTGTAGGCACCACAGATGGAAGTGCTTCCGCTGCGCCAGCGGGCTGGTGGCTATGTTTACTTTACAGAGAAAAATGTTAGTATTCGTTCATTAATTTGCTGGTAGTATTATGTAATCCTACATCTCCGCTACAGTGACTGGGTGGAGGGTATATGTCATATTACTTGGCAGCAATTGTTTTGTGAAACTAGGAAGGATGCACTGTGTGTGTCATCAATTGCACAGCACATTGCAGATATTATTGACTGCACGTGACTGATGTGACTGAGTGGTGGTCAGTAAGACAGCTTTCATTTCTTGATTAGTAGCAGAAGTAGAAAACAGTATCAAATGTTGGACCAGGTACTACATAGATACATAGACAGTGTCGGCAGATAAGGGCCTATGGCCCACCCAGTCTGCCCATTTGAGCTTGTAAGTTCAGTTTGTTTTCCTAGAAGTCTGTTGCCCCTTACCTCTGACCTCCAGAATTCCTTTATGTCTATCCCATGCAAGTACCATAGTACACTGGAACTGTAGTGCAGCTGCATCACATGGGTAAGGTGGTTGGGTGGGGCTCTTACTTGATTTGATGGTTCTTTCATTGCCTTTTTTTTTGGCCTGGTCTCCTTTAGCACAGCCAGCAAAATAATACCGAGCCTTAATACAACATACCATAGCTGCTTGGTATTGATAGGTGCTTACA
Organism: Neoceratodus forsteri; assembly: GCA_016271365.2. NCBI lineage: Eukaryota > Metazoa > Chordata > Ceratodontiformes > Ceratodontidae > Neoceratodus > Neoceratodus forsteri. Next base: position 1,525,042,382 of record CM028131.1, read on the forward strand.
TGCCTCTCTCTCACTCTCTCTGCACCATATCATTTCTTTTGTCCAGTGGACTCCAAACAAAAACAAAAAGGAAGGCTTTGAAACTACTCTGAATACTTTACACTGTACAGTAATTTAAATAGAGTAAGCTGTCTCTCTCTGTCTTTCTTTCTCCCTCCCTCTGTTTCTCGCACCCACCCAGCACTCACAAGGGTCCAAGCAGCTATACCACCAAGGGAGGCCATGAGGAGCTACTGTATACTGCATCCTGTGCCATACTTGTCCCACTCACTACTCCTAGAGGGTGCCACTGCCTGCCTTGTTCATATCCTACGTTAGCAGTTTTACTTAATTTTTCATGCAAATAATGAATTAAAGTATTCCATGTGGCCATCTGTGTTAAGTATTACAGAGATGGGCCCCTTTTATGCATTTTAATATATTTATTTAAATATTTATAAATAATCACACCTAATCGGAACAAATTGGTACCAGTCAGAACCCTTCCATGTTCAAGGTCTTCATCTATAAGGGTCAGAACTTTACCTGGTTCCGCCAGCCCTAATGCACAGACAGTATCATTAACAATAATGATCCAAAAATGGATACAGAGTAGAAACATACAGTTCTCAAAATTCCAAGAAAGCGCTGAATAAATCACAAATTGATCACCAAAAAATGATTAATACTTTAATCCGCAAATAGTATTCTCCTATTCCTTTGAGCCAACCTATATACCTGTAGGTCAGCCACTATAGCAAGGATTGTGAAATCTGAAGTGTTTGTGCTGTGTATTTATTTCACACTGCTGTCTGTTTTTGGTTTGTTTTCTTTGTAAATCACCCAGAATCTGGAGTGGTGGAACTGGAAGCAATATTAAAATAAACTTGCCTTGACTTTCTTAAAAAAGTAAGAAAAAAATATAAGATCTATCAAGCTAAGGAAGCCACACTTCCAGGATACTGTAATGTCTGGAAATATTAGTAGTCTACAGAATCCTATAACCACAGAGGTGGAGTTAGCTTTCTGTGTAGTAAACAGGGGATATGGTATGGTTTGCCTGGTGATAAATAATCTTAAGGCCTGTCTACTGAAAGAGTCCACCTTCAAATGCTCGCTGGGCTGTGCTGAAACCCGAAAGCCACCATAAACCTACCATAACTGTAGCCATTATGCCCCCCAGTTCCCTGCCCATTGCTTCCTACTCTCCTGAGCACAACCAACACGTGTGATTGTCATGATGACTTGCACAGCCTGCCTGACAAGCTCCCTCTACTTGGCCTGCTCCAGCAATCTGCCAGAACAGGCGTGTTTACCTAGACTAGATTGTAAGCAGTCTGCTGGTTTCAAACTGTTCCTTGTCTAGTTTGTGCAAATGTTTAACTAGTTTGTGCATATGCTTAACTACTTCTACTCTGTACTTCTGCCTGTATTCTCTGTCATATTTCATTTGTGTCACTTGTATACAATATGTAAATAATATCCATTTTCACTGTCCATAAGCGTTTGTATTGAGTGTATACCATAATGTAAATTGTGTCCACTGCTGGTTTTCCCTGCATCGCCACCTTGTGGCCCAGGTTGTGACTGAAAATGGTCCACTGGATCAGTGCACTTACCTGGTTACCAAAAACATACATAAATAAATAGTTTATCTTCACAAGTTACTGCCAGAGAACAGATAGAACACCAGGAGGAAGGAGCTACTGGTATAACTAGAACTTCTCTACTGGAACTAAGAACTAGAACTCTTGTACTGGGACCTTCAATTTAGGGTAAAAAAAAAAAAAGAGTTAGTGTGTTTGTGAGAGGTAGTTGAAGTAAATTATCTGTTATCTTGTTATCTGTGTACTTATCTAGGTGCTTGTCACAGGTGTCAGAATTAAATTAACAGTGAAATTAACTAAGTGTAGAAAGATTTGCAAAGTAGGGGGAGTGGCTTAGCTAGAAGGAGCCAGGTTAAAATCAGATTTAAACACTGCCTTAGATAGCTTCTGCCAGAGAACAGACAGAACACCAGGAGGAAGGAGCTACTGATATAACTAAAACTTCTCTACTGGGACTATATTTCCCTCCTTCCCTCCACCCCCCACATTAATCCAGTTCTACTTTTATAGGCACATGATTTAACTGACAACAGGTCCTTCCTGTTTGGGAGCAGGAAGTGAGTGATCACAGAGCCACCAAGACTCACCATCCTAGAAGGGAAGAGTAGGTCTCAGTCCCCCCCCCCTCAACTGCTGGAGGTCTGACTCTGAGCAAGTAAGGAGACTATGGAGAAGTATAGGAACTTCTTGTCTCAGCACAGGAAGATCAAGAGTTAAAAGGGCACAGAGGTAGTAAGTAAGTAGGGAGACAGAAAAAATAAACAGAGGAAAGAGTAAGTATTCCAAACAACAGTTAAGGGGCCAGAAAAAAGACATGATGGGAGTGGTGCAGTGCAGTGGCTGTGGGGCAGCAGTCTTCCGGGAAACATTCTGGAGGATGCAGTGTTGTCCCATCTGCAGGCACCTCTCTGGGCTGAGGGAGGAGGTTGCTCATCTCCAGGCTGAGTTGGCCAGGATTTGTGGGACCTCCTCTCCCACCCAGGGACCACCAGGGTCACTGCCGTTGCCTCATAGGTTGCCAAGAAAGAGGAGTGGTTGGACCACAGTGGGCTCAGGGAGGGTGAGGGTGGTGGAACAGAGGCGCATTCCTCCAGTTGTACCTCTCCACAATTTCTACTCTGTTCTGGAAAAGTGTGGTTCCTCTATGGAGGCACCCACAGTGGAGACCATGAAGGATGCTGGGAACCTCCACAAAGGAAACTCACAGGAGGGTGGAATGGGACCCCACAGGGGAAGGAAACCACTTCTGGTGGGGGACTCCATTGTTAGGAAGGTAGAACTGGGAGAGGTAGGGGAGAGGGAGGTAAGGTGCCTGCCTGGCACCATGGCTTGGAGGGACAGGGAGCAAATCCTCAGGATCGCAGGAACAGCTGCACAAGGGAGGGAGCTGGATGTCATTGTCCATCTAGGGACAAATGACCTGTCTAGGAAAGGGATCAGAGCAGTGCAAGAAGTGTTTGTGGCGATGGGGAGGGGCCTTAGACAAATAGCACACATGGTAATCTTCTCGGAGGTGCTACCTGTCTATGGCACAGGTGAGGCTAGGGTGCTCCACACCATGGGATTCAATCAGTGGTTGAAAAACTGGTGCAGAGCTTAGGGATTTGGCTTTATTGGGGACTGGGGGTCCACCTGGAGGGATGCAGGCCTATACTGGCATGATGGTCTGCTTCTTTCCAGGAGGGGAACCAGGATCCTAGGTGACTGGTTTAAATACTTCATTGGCAAGCATTTAAACTAGCCAACGGAGGAGGCACTGGAAAGGAGCAGGGAAATCCTAGCCCCCAAAAAAAATCAGGGTACTAAGTGAGGTAGACACCAACATAGAGATGTCAATAGGGAGAAGTGCAGGGGTAAATGGGGAAAGTGACAAATGCAGTAAGGACAGGGATGGGGCAAAAAGGGGTAAGGCCATCAAGAAATGGAGGGTAATGAGTACCAACACCCGTAGTCTGTGCAAACAAGCTCCCTGAACTGGTGGCCTTGATGGAAGAGGGATGCCTGGATATTGTAGCAATCACAGAAACATGGTACACAGAGAACCATGACTGGGATGTTAACATACCAGGGTACACAACCTACAAGAGAGACAGGGAGGGCTGAAGGGGGGGGGGAGTAGCTCTGTGTGTAAGGGAAGGGATAAAAGCAGCTGAACAAAAGAGTAAACAGGGAGGAGAGGAGGCACTGTGGGTCACCTTAGAGACTGGAAATGGCACCACAATCCACGCAGGGGTTGTATACAGACCCCCATGTCAGGGGGAGGGAATGGACAAGGATATAATAGAAGGCATACTTAGGATGGCAGATAAAGGGGAGATACTGTTGAAGGGGGAACTTAATATGCCAGATGTTAACTGGAGCACCCTTGCTGCAGCCACATCCAAAAGCAGGGCCATTCTTGATGCCCTTCAGGTGGCAAGCCTCAGACAGCTAGTTTTGGAACCTACTCGTGAGGGGAGCAATCTTAGACCTCGTACTCTCAAATGGGGACAGTGAGAGGATCTCATATCTAGAAGTGGGTAGCCATTTGGGAACAAGTGACCACCAAACAGTGTGGTTCACGATATACTCAGCTACAGAGTCAAGCCATACAAAAGTGAGGGTTCTGGACTTCAGGAAGGCTGACTTTGGCAAGATGGGAGAGTGCCTTAGAAAAGCACTAGCAAACATGCTAGAAGGAGGGGTGGAGCAACAATGGGGAAATATCAAAACAGCCATCACAGAGGCAACAAGCCTTTGTGTGAAGCAAATAAACAAATCAAAATGAAAGAAAAAGCCACTATGGTTCTCAAAAGAAGTGGCGGTGAAGGTTAGGGAGAAAAAGATAGCATTTAGGAAGTATAAGGAAACACAGAAGGAGCAGGACAGAGAACTGTACCAGTTAAGGCAGAAGGAAGCAGGGAGGGTAGTCAGAATAGCAAAGGCACAAACTGAGGAAAAGATAGCCAACTCAGTTAAGAAGGGGGATAAAACCTTGTATAGGTATGTCAGGGAGCGTAGAAAGACAAAGGGAGGGATAGTGAGGCTGAATAGAATGGATGGTGGGTGGGCAGAGAGTGACAGTGAAAAAGCAGGGATACTGAATGAATACTTCTGTTCAGTATTCACAGAAGAGGAAATCGGGGAGGTACCTAATCCAATTAACAGAAGCACTCTGGAGAGGGGGATCAATCCCAGTCCTTTCACAGAAGAAAGGGTTCTGAAAGAACTCCTAAAACTGAAGGTGGACAAAGCAATGGGGCCAGATGGAATTCACCCCAGAATTCTAAAATAATTAAGCAGAGAACTAGTGACACCACTGACTACTCTTTTTGACAAATCATGGGTGGATGGTGTGGTACCTGAGGACTGGAAGAAGGATGATGTGATTCCCCTTCACAGAAGTGGGACCAAGACAGAGGCAGGAAACTACAGACCTGTCAGTTTGACCTCTGTGGTATGGGAAAGTGATGGAATCACTTCTGAAGGAAAGAATTGTTGAGTATCTAGAGACCAGTGGGGCACAGGACCCAAGGCAGCATGGGTTCACAGCGGGAAGGTCATGTCAGACGAACCTAATTGATTTCTTTGACTGGGTGACCAAAGTAGTAGACCAGGGAGGGGCTGTGGACATGGTCTACCTAAACTTTAGCAAGGCATTTGAGACAGTCGCACACAAAAGATTAGTAGTCAAATTAACCAGCCTGGGAGTGGGTCCCAGGGTGGTAGCCTGGGTAAAACATTGGCTGAACAACAGGACACAGAAGATAATTGTAAATGGAGTCCACTCTGAAGAAAGAGGGGTTACTAGTGGGGTACCGCAGGGTTCAGTACTGAGTCCAGTCCTTTTTAGTGTCTTTATAAGTGACATTGCAGAGGGACTGGAAGGAAAAGTATGCCTCTTTGCAGATGACACAAAGATCTGCAACAGGGTTGATACACAAGGAGGCGTGGAAAGGATGAGAAGGGACTTGGCAAGGTTGGAGGAATGGTCAGAAGTATGGCAGCTTGGATTCATTTCAAAGAAGTGCAAAGTAATGCACCTGGGAAACAAAAACCCAGGGGGAGATTATACAATGGGGGGAGGTAGTAACAACAACAAAAATGGAAAGGGACCTGGAGGTAATCATATCAGATGACCTTAAGGTTGGCAAGCAATGTGAGAAGGCGGTAGGGAGGGCTGGGGGGATACTGGGATGTATGGGGAGAGGCATCACCAGCAGAAAACAGGAAGTTGTTATCCTCCTGTACAGACAGTTGGTGAGACCCCATATGGAGTACTGCGTTCAGTTCTGGAGACCTCATCTCCTCAAGGACATAGACAGGATGGAGGCAGTTCAGAGGAGGGCAACTAAAATGATGCAGGGTCTGCAAGAGAAGCCATACGAGGAGAGACTAAAGGAGCTTAATATGTATACCCTTGAGAAAAGGAGGGAGAGGGGGGACATGATGGAAACATTTAAATACCTCAGTGGAATCAACAAAGTCCAAGAGGGTAGCATCTTTCAGAAAAAGAGATGTGCAAGAACAAGGGGACGCAATTTGAAGATGGGGAGATGGCTCAGGGGCAATGTGAGGAAGTATTTTTTTCACAGAGAGGGTGGTGGATGCATGGAACAGCCTTTTTGAGGAGTTTGTGGGGTCTAAAACTGTGGGAGAATTCAAGAATGCATGGGCAGACATAAGGCAATTTTTTGTGGGGGGTAGGAAGAAATAGGCCGTTGGTTAAATTGGATCTGCAGCTTATCCTCTAGGTAGGGAAATGGTCAGACTAGGTGGGCCAAGCAGTCATTATCTGCCATCAAAGTCTATGTTTCTATGTTATGACTGGACTGCCTGATATCACAAGTGGCAGACTGAAGTGAAGGCACGACTGCAATCAGGCATGTCTAGTCATAACAGATGCAGGGTAAACAAAATGTGTACAACACCAGTGGTGATACCTTTTACCTGATAAATAGGGATATGCAATGAGTTGACTCAAAATATGCAATTTATCTTAAAGTGTGAAGGGGCAGGGCCATAACCCATGAGCGGTAGAGCTTGATTTGAGTCAGGCTATTGTATATTTGCATAGCTTTTAAATCTGCTGTTTTTCTGAAGATTTTGCTATTTTTCTTTGGTTTTAACAGCTGGCTTCAGTGCTACACTAAGCATTGTGATGTCAAAGCTACTGTCTTGATTGTTTCAGTATTTCACTGTGATGACAGTAACCTTACAATATCCATTGTGACAACAGTAATATTTTTTGATATGACTGTTACTGATGTCAGTAACTGAGGTGATATTTTTACCCCACTGCTGTTGTATGTGTTTACCACACTATCTAACCTGCAGATAAACATTTATCTGGAGGTTAGATATCACAGTCACTTGACATCATAATAAGCCTATACAGCATTGAAGCCAGCAGTTAAAATCACAGAAAAATCTTCACACAAAAAGCAGATTTAAGAAAGTTAGAACTGTTAAACTGATACATAAAATGCACAATGGTCTGACTTAAAATACATACTTTATATCCACTTCTGAGGGGGCAAGACCTTCTTAACTCACTCGTGGCTTCACTACTCATAAGTTCTAGTCTTGCCCCCTCATACGTGTAGATAAATTGCATATTTTGTGTTTAATTGTTGAAATGTTTCACCAGGAAGGCACACTGAACAAATTGCTTGCCTCGCAGTGAGTAAGGCCATTGTGTAGCCCCTATTTCTAGGGATATGGATATGTTGTACTATCTACACTTGTTGGTAGATAGCATTCACCTTTACAGTAAGTGGTGCTGGAATGTTTTCAAGCTGGCTTCTCCCACCCACCCGGGTGGTATAACCCTTGGCTCCAACCCATGGTGCCAGATCTTCCTTTCCGCTGAAAGGTTCAGGTTCCCTCCTTAGCGCTTCGGCGTATAATAGGCCCTGGCGGTCGAATCTTCGGATTTGCTTCCTAAACTTACCCTAAAACTCATCAGAGTACTGTCTTCGCCCTCTTCTCTCCCTACTGTGATGGAAGACAAAAACTGTCCCTGGGTTTCGCTGGTGTCCCTGTGGGCAGAAACTGTGGTGCACCAACCCTCACGCCACTTACATGTAATGCCTAGCCCACGATCACGATTCACAGGCCTGTAATATCTGTCGGTCCTTTCACCTTTTGGTTCTTGATGACTGCGCTGCCCAACTTCAACTGAGGTGACTGGAGAAGCGATATCCACTGGTCAAATCCAAGAATGCCCGTTGGGTGGTCTCCACAGCTGTGAGGTCCACCGAGCAACTTGAACAGCTTAAGACCTTTTGAGGAGGAGACGGCCCAGGCCATGGCTTGTTCCTCTTCGGCCTTTGTTCCGCTCCAGTTGGGCTCCACATACTCGGCTTCCTTCAAAGAGCTGTACCAATCCCTCTCCACCAAGGGAGAGGGTCCTTCGGGTTCGCACTTTTTGCACTCTCGCAAGAAGGAGTTTAAAAAAGAGAAGACTCTGTGTTATTGCTCTTAGGATCGGGAGTAGTTCTGTTCTTTGGAGACTCTGGTTTCTTCGGAGCCCCCGTCAGACCAGTTGGCTAAGACGCCGATCGATATGGCTGAGATTTTTCTCAACCCGATCAACAGGTTGTTGTCTGAAGAGGTCGATAACTCTCTCTCTCTCTCTCTTTTGGACCCTGGTTCTCCCAGTGTCCTCTGATGGGTTGGCTCAGCTCGTTGAGTCGAACCCACCGGTCCCAGACGCTGGCCAGGAGGAGCAGCTAGGGTTCCTTGTTCCCTCCATAGGGCCCCATCGGCATCACCGATGGTCGAGATCAAGGTCTCTTCTTCCTCCTCTTAGTTGGGCAGGGCTCATCATCACTGGTGATCTCACTTCCGACACCATGGAAAGTGATGCCACCACTCTTCCTCCTCAGCCGAGGAGAGGCTCCGGTGCAAATTGCATTGGCGCTATGAAGATCTAATGTGGCAACAGCTAGTCTTGTCCGGTCTGAGGCGGACACTGGTTTCTACCCCAGCTATCAAGTAGCTGTCGCCTGAGCGGCTGACATCGGCTCCTGCCACCATCACCCCCTCGGAGGTGCAAGCGCATCCCAAGTTGACATGGCCAAAGCAGGCTTCTCTGCCGATCCTGGTGGAGCCACCACCTGAACAACTGAAGTCTGGGGCTCTGACCAGGGAGTCTCAGCCCGCCAAGGGGCTTCCCCATTGGCTGTCCAGAAATGGGCTCGGTATCCGCTCACAGACATTCTAGACAGAGGGAATTCTCCCATGGAGCCTTCCCTGTGGCCAAGGCCATTGTTAGTCCAGCCCGGGACCTTTGGCAGCGTCCCGCCTCTTGCCCTGTGCTCTCGGCCCTGATGGTCTATAAGTATGTGGTACCAACCTGCTCCCTTTCAGGGTTTTTGGATTTCCTTCAGCTGAGGGTTTGGTGGCTAACTCCATTTTTCGACACTTGGGCAATACGGGGGATGTCGATAGACCTCCGGGCAAAAAATTCAAGAAACTAGACCATTTGGCTAAGAAAGTCTATGCTGCTTCCTTGCTTGACCTTTGTCAGGCTAACTCAGCCGTGCTGGTGGCACACTTCTCTCACGCCCTTTTGGGCTCCTTGGATGAGGTGATTCCTCGCCTCTTGACAGACCTCCAGACCATGGTTAAGCAGGTCCGAGACCAGGGGAGAGCAGTGGCGAAACAGCAACTCCAGATGGCTCTGGATATTGGCGACTCTTGTGCTTGCTCAGTGGCGGCTGCAGTAGCCATGTGCCATAGGGCTTGGTTGAGGATCTCGACCTTCATGGCAGATACCCAACACAAGCTGGTGGATGTCTCCTGTTTGGGCACAGACTTGTTCGGGCCTGGTATGGAGGGTCACCTCTAGTGTATTGAAAAGACCAGTGCAACCCTGGACTTTGTGACATCCACTCAGAAGTACAAGGGCCCCCAGCACCAAAAGCACAAGCCCTTTCGGTCCTATACTTCTGCAGCAAAACCAGCCCAGCAACAGCAGGGCCTATAGGCTCAATCCTGGTGATCTCAGGCCAAGTCGGTGGCCTCATCAGTCAGAAAGCCTGGAGGGAAGGGACCCGGTGGCCCCTCAGATGGCTCCTCCTCCTCCAAGCCTACTCATTGATTGGTTAGGGGCTGCTGCCCTGAATCTCATCATGTCTCCCCTTGGTCCTCCCGTGGGGGGCCAGCTCTGCCCCTTCTTTTCCGCCTGGTCCGTTATCACCAAGGACAGGTGGGTGCTGAAAGGGGTTGGCCAGGGTCTGCCTCTGGAATTTGAGCAGTACCCCCCAAGCCGAGCCTGCGCCCCACTGGAGGATTTAGTGTCCACTGTCAATCAGTCAGCTCTACGAGATGACATTGCCCAGCTTCTCTGCAAGGAGGTCATGTGAAGAGTTGCGGAACCTCTGGAACACCCAGGGTTTGTTTCCAGGTACTGCCTGGTGCCAAAATGGATGGTGGGGGGGCATTGGCGCCCCATTCTAGATCTGCATGACCTGAACAGGTTTCGCACATTCAGGATGGTAACTCTGGCTCTAATTGCACCATCCCTGGAGCAAGGCATGTGGTTTTGCTCCTTGGATCTTCAAGATGCGTTCTTTCACATCCCGATCCATCTGTCCCATGGAAGGTTCCTCCGCTTTTGAACTGAAGGAACCCTCTACGAGTTCCAGGCCATGCCCTTCGGGCCTCTCATCGGCCCCCATGGTCTTCACCAAATGCATAGCAGTGGTGGTAGATTTCCTGAGGCGCCGAGGGGTCCAGGTTTACCCTTACCTGGATGACTGGCCCATAGCAAGTCCCTCCAGGCAGGAGGTGGAGCGGTCCAGGGATCTGGCTCTCTAGACTTGCTTCAAGCTTGGCCTCCTGATCAGCAAGGCCAAGTCAGAACTCGTGCCCTCGCAGGCAATTTGTTTCATTGGGGCAGAGCTTGATTCTTGCCGAGCCAGAGCCTGGCTCCCGGCGGACAGGGCAGAGGTTCTCGCCTCCTTTGCCCATTCATTTCTGGTTAGGTAATTGCGCCCTGCCTGCGACTTCCTCTGCCTTCTGGGCTACGGTGGCCTGCACCAATGTGGTCTGATGGGCCTGTTGGCATATGCGTTCCTCCAATGGGAACTGGCCAGCCAGTGGTCTCAGCGCTTAGGTCACCTCGACCAGCTGGTCACTGTGATCCAGAGGATGTGGGATGCTCTTCAGTGGTGGCTCATCCTGTCAGAAACTTGCTCAGCCGGTCAGCCCTCTACTCCCAAAGTGCCAACCTCTGAGCGTATGATTTGTGGACAGTGAACAGAACAAGGTAACCCTCTTGTCTGTTTTGTGGGTTCAAGTCACCTTAGTCTCAAGTTCTGGAGGGGATTCAAACTGATAATCTCTTATTAGCATACCCAATTATCAGGCTCATAATCCTGTCTTCAGGGGGCCAGATATCTTTGCCTACGGGCACCCAACCAGGTCTTTCAAATGAACCCTTAGAACTCTGTGCAAGACTTGAGAACTGTAACCTTTAAAAGCTCCACTTAAATAAAAAGAAATGTCAAGGCACTCCAGGCAGTTTCCGTTGTAAAATATATCTTTACTTTAAAATATCAAAACAGAACAATAAATACAGAACAAATATCCCAAACACATACAATTTTAAAAACAAAACAGTTTTTTAAAGTACAAACTAAGAGCTCTCTTATCCACATAATACTTCTTTCTTACAGTGCTGATGTTGTCCTTCTTCTCTCAATCAGAAATAAAATAAAATGCGTCTCTGTAAGGCTTGCTCAGTTAGATAAAAGCAGTCCTGAGCCAGCCTCCTCTCTGAGGTCATTAGACTTCACCTTGGAGTATTAAGTTATATTTTACAGCACAAGATGTCCCAACAAGATTTAAAAAAAATAAGTGACATACTCAATTTTCTCTCCTCAGGTTAACCGGTCAGAACTGGTTTTTGTTCTGCTCCACACACACACACATAAACAGTGTGTATTGGACCTTCCAAATTTGTCTGGATCCTTTTTATCTACACATCAGCAGTCTTTCTGATGTAATTCAAGGGCTCCCTTCGACACCCCTCCCAGCACAGGTTCTTCCTGGCAACTATTGCAAGTCAGAGGATCTCCGTGAGGGCATTATAAAGTGGATACTTTGGTTCCTGCCTTAAAAGAAAATTTAACAAAGGAATTGCATTTAGATAGCTGCAGATTTAGCTATGTCCTGTTCTTTGAACTTATCCCTGTTTTTTTTTGGATGTGTCAGTTCAGCAAGACTGTGGATCTTCTGACTGCCCTTCCCTTACATAAATTATATGTAATACAAAAAAAATGTGATACATGGATCAGAATCACTGGTCCGAGTGTGACAATTCCTTCCCACCTAGACTGAATTTGGGGGATCTATCCCCTACATGGGATGAGCTTCCCAAATCAGTTCATTCCTCATACACATGGGACAAACCATCTGAGTTCTGATTTTGGCTCCAGCCCTATGTGCGATTTTCAAATCATACCCTTGTAAAGCAAGACTCCATCTGAGCAGTCTGCCATTGTTTTTCCCCATTTGCATCAGCCAAGCCAGAGGGTTGTGGTCAGTCTGCACCACAAAAGACTGCCCATACAAGTATGGCTCCAACTTCTTTAGGGCCCACGCTATGGCAAGACACTCCTTTTCCACAGTGGAGTACGCTTGCTCCTGGGAAGCAGTTTTTACTCAGGTAGGCAATGGGGTGGTCCTCCTTTCGCTGGATGTCTGGCTTAGTACTGCCCCAATACCCACGTCTGAGGCGCTCGTCTGAACTATAAAAGTTTTGCTATAGTCCGGACAAGTCAAAAGGGAGCACTGCACAGTGCCTCCTTCAGTTTGGTAACGGCTTCCCCACAGGCTGGGCCCCAGGTTATTTTCCTTGGCATTTTTTTCTTTGTCAGGTCAGATAGGAGAGCAGCCAGGGCACTGTAATTAGGTACAAACTTTCTGTAATACCCTGCTGTCCCTAAAAAACTCCTGACCTGCTTCTGGGTTTCTGGTCTGTGCCATGCCTGGATCACCTGTATCTTTATTTGGCTAGGACGGAGCTGTCCTTGGCCTATCACATGCCCGAGGTATGCCACTTCTCCCATGGCCACCTGGCACTTCTCGGCTTTGACAGTGAACCTGGCCCCCTGTATCCTGCTCAGCACTTCCCCAAGGTGGGACAGGTGTTCCTCCTAGCTGGCACTAAAGATGGCAGTGTCATCCAGGTATGCCACAGCATACTCCTCAGCACCATTTAACACCTGGTTCACCAACCTTTGGAAAGTGGCCCGGGGCATTCTTCATTCCGAAAGGCATTACTTTGATCTCAAATAAGCCTATCGGAGTGATGAAGGCCGACCCCTCCCTAGCTCTGTCAGTCAGCTCTACCTGCCAATACCCCTTTGTCAGGTCAGTGGTTGTAAGGTAGGTCGCCCCTCCCAACTTGTCCAGGAGTTCATCCGTCTGGGGCATCAGGTGGGTGTCTGACGTCATGATTGCATTCAGTCCATGATAGTCCATACAGAAACAGGTCAAACCATCTGGCTTGGATACAAGGACTATGGTTGAGGCCCAGGAACTGTGGGATCTCTGGATTACCCCTAAATCCAGCATCTCCTGCACTTTCCTCCTTATGTCCTTTTGGACAGCCTCTAACACCCGATATGCTGTCCGCCGTATGGGTGTATGTGTCCCTGTCTCCACATCGTGTGTCATTAAGGGGGTTAGTCCAGGTTTGGAGCTAAACAAGGAGGCAAATTCTGCTAAAATCTCCCTCACTTTCTGGTTCTGGTCTGGGTTCAGCTGTGGAGACAATTTTACTGCTTCCATAGAGGACTCTCGCTTACTTTCCTCCAGCAAGTCCAGAAGGGGGTCTCCTTCGTCCATCCCCCTCCCCATGACTACACACTGCAAACACCATGTCAGCCCTATTTGCATATAGCTTCATCATGTTAACATGGTACATCCTTTCTCTCTGTCTACGGTCAGGTAACTCCACAATATAGTTTACATCATTTACCTTTCCTAACTACTTTGTATGGTCCTGCCCACTCAGCTTGCAGCTTGTCTTTCCGGATCAGAATAAGGACCATGACTTCTTGATCCACCATGTATGAGCGAGCTCTGGCTCTGGGGTCATACCATACTTTTTGTTTCTGTTGGGCAGCTGCCAGGTAGCTCTGGGCTGTCCCCATAAGCTCCTTCAGCCTTTTCCTAAACCTTGGGACATAATCCACAATGGGAGTTCCCTGGGTGGCGTGCTTGCCTTCCCAGTCCTCCCCGATCAAGTCTAGGGGCCCGCATACCCGGCATCCATACAAGAGCTCAAAGAGGGAATATCCTGTCGACTCTTGGGGCACCTCCCTGTATGCGAACAACAGGTGGGGAAGGTATTTCTCCCAGTCCCTCCCATGTTGTTCAGCAAACGCTCAGAGCATTGACTTTAGGGTACCATTGAATCGTTCCACAAGTCCATTGGCTTGTGGGTGAAATGGTGTCGTGCATCTCTGCACCACCCCACATTTCTCCCATACACATTTCATCAAGTCCAACATGAAGGAAACACCTCAATCGGTGATTATCTCCTGCGGAAACCCAACACGGGAGAAAATCCCAAGTAAGGCATCTGCTGCCACTTTGTCTGTCATCAGAGAGGATAGGGCGACTGCCTCTGAGTATCGGGTGGTATAATCCACCACAGTCAAGATGAATCTCATCCCTGAGGAGCTGAGGGTATTTAAAGGCTCCACAATATCCATTCCCACCTTCTGGAATGGCTTCTCCACTATGGGAAAGGGGATCAGGGCGGCTTGGGTTTTCTTGCCTGCTTTCCCTATTTTTTGGCACCGGTGACAGGACCTGCAATACTCCTTCACCTGTTGGGTGAAGTTAGGCCAGTAGAAATTCTGGGCCAACCGCTGCATTGTGCGCACGATTCCCAGATGACCAGACAAGGGAATATCATGGGCAACCTTGAGCAACTGCTCACAGTATCCCTGGGGAATGACAAACTGCCTGCCTAGCATCCCTCCCTCGGTCTGCACTGCCTGGGTATACATAAGTCCATCTCCCCAATAAACCTTATGTCTGCCATCACCTCCCTGTGCACCATCCGAGTCTGCCCAAGCCCTTAGCTTCTCTAGACTAGGGTCACTCCTCTGAGCAGCTGCGAACCCCTCACACCTTCCCAAGACATGGGACAGGTCCCTTTCAGTTGCTAAACTAGGGTCCCTAGCATTAGCGTCAGAGCCCTCAGGATCACTGTCAATCCCAACTCTCTGACAAGAGGTCACCCCTCCCTCTTCAGAGTAACCCTCTTTAGCTATGTGGTTACATGCTATTGGGGAAATTTCTAGCTTCTTTTTATCAGTCTCCCCCTCTCAGTATTTTCCCCTGGCTACATGGCTACGGGTAACTGCACATATCACCCGCTGCTGGAGATTGTTATCCAGGATCACATCCACTGCTAATGTGTTGGCTACAGCCACTTGTTGTACAGTTCTCTGTTTCACCCCAGTCAAGAACACTAGCGAGTGGCAATGTTTTCCCTTCACCAGTAAACCCTTGTACAGTTACGTATTTATTGGGTATAAGCTGACCAGGCTGTACCAGATCCCCCTTTACCATTGTCAGGGATGCCCCTGTGTCCCTTTACCCCTGCGTCTGTACGCCATTTACCATGACTGGGTGCATGTGTTCCCTCATGTTCACTGGCATGCTTCCAGGGACACACAAACAACCCACTTCCTTTCTGGTACTACTGTACGTATTATTGCTTGCCCTTCTTGGACACTGTCTGGCAATGTGCCCAGTTTCTTTACATAACCAACAAACATTTCTTACTTCAGAGAAATCTTTTCTTTGAAACCTGGGGCTAACTGGTTTTGGTGGAGGCAGTGAGGGTTTTAGCCACCCTGAAGGCACGCTTTTCCTTTTCTGCGCTGCCACACTCGCCCCATTCCCTCAGAGCTGGTCATCTTGCATAGCGGTCCGGAGAGTTCAGCAGCCTCTTGCACTGTTTTGGATCTCGGTCCTCTAGCCAGATTTTTAACTTCTTGGGCATGCCCAATAAAACTGTTCTAACAAAATCATATTTTCAATTTTATCAACAGTGTTTGCCTCAATTCCTTCCCACCAACGTTTTAAAAACTGACGTTGTTTTGTGGCTAGCTCCTCACAGCTCATATCAGGGCTTCTTCTGAGCTTATGGAATTTAGCTCTGTATGATTCAGCAGTTAATTCAAACTTTAACAGTGCAACTTTTAACTTGCTGTAATCGTCACTGTCTTCATTGTTCATTTGACCCAATGCATCCCAAGCTTTTCCGGTAAGTAGCGGGGATAGCTGGAAGCTCCAGGACTCTCTAGGAATTTTAGCCTGAATACAAACTTTTTCAAAAGAATTTAAAAAGGCATCCATGTCCTCCCCTTCCTTAAGCTCTACTATTAATTTGGAGTTCAATTTGTAACCCAGTCCTGCAGTCCCAGTTAAACCCAAGCCACTTACCTGCCCTGGTGCCGCTGGTTGGAGTCGTAGCTTCTCCAGTTCGTGTTGCCACTGGCGGTCTTCTCTGCTATCTCACTCTCTCTCTTGTCCTCTGCAGCTCACTGGTGCTCATGCTCCTCATGGTCTGCCTCTCGCTGTTCCCTTTCTGTCTTCTTCTAGGACTCCAGCTCCATCCTGCGCAACTCAAGTTGCAACCTGAGAACTTCTGGATTTATAAGTGACATACTCAAGTTCCTGTCCTCAGGTTAACTGGCCAGAACTGGTTTTTGTTCTGACACACACGCGCGCGTGAGTGCACACACACACACACACACACAGTTTCTGTGATGTCCTTCCAAAGCATCCTGGGAATGTGTATTGGACCTTCCAAATTCATCTGGATCCTTGTTATCTACACGTCAAAGGTCTTTCTGATGTAATTCAAGGGCTCCCTGTGACACCTCTCCCAACACAGGTTCTTCTTGGCAACTATTGCAAATCAAAGGATCTCCCTGAGGGCATTATAAAGTGGATACTTTGGTTCCTGCCGTCAAAGAAGATTTAACAAAGGAATTGCATTTTAAATAGCTGCAGATTTAGCTATGTCCTGTTCTTTGAACTTATCCCTGTTTTTTTTTTTTTGATGTGTCAGTTCAGCAAGACTGTGGGTCTTCTGACTGCCCTTCCCTTACATTTATTTATTTATTTAGCTTTTGTTTACCGGGTAAGTACACTAGACAAGTAGTATGCCTATTTTCAGGAACGACCCGGGAGAGCACAAAACATACAGTATACATACATGGCAACATTGGAGAAACAGCATGATACAGTAAAAAACAGCTATAACAATGCTTGTATAAGGGCAGAGATACTGCCACACATAGTACAAATTGTTACAGGACATAGACATACATAAATTATATGTAATACAAAAACAATTTGATACATGGATCAGAATCAGTGGTCCAAGTGTGACACATTCCAGCACATCTGCAGGAAGGTATCCCATTTTTTCACCCCGAGTCAACAGTCATCCTGACGACCGACGCCTCTCTGATGGGCTGGGATGCCCACCTGGGGGAGCACAGAGCCCATGAGCTCTGGTCCCTTCAGGAATCCCGATGTCACATCAGCCTACTGGAGCTCTGAGTGGTTCGACTAGCCCTGACTGCATTTGCTCCATTCATTCGGGGTGAAGTGGTCCAGGTCCAGATGGACAACACTATGAAAATGTACTATCTCAACAAGCAGGGCAGGATGCACTCATTGCCCCTGTGCAAGGAAGCTCTCTGCATTTGGTCCCTCATGCTCAACTTGGAGGCAGATTTCTCAGCCATCCATGTGGCAGGAGCCTCGAATCAGCTGGCCGATGCCCTCAGCCGAATGGGCGAGGCATCTCACACAAGTGGTCCCTCCATCCAGAGGTAGTACACGATCTGTTCTCCCAGTGGGGCACCCCTCAGGTGGACCTGTTGACCTCCAGAGAGAATGAAAAGCTGAGGCTGTACCATGTCTGCACCCCTCAGCAGGACTCACTGCAGGGGGATGCCTTCTCAAGGCCGTGGACCCCAGGCCTCTTCTGTGCTTTCCCTCCACTTCCCTTGATCCACAAGGTGCTCCTCAGAGTCAGAAGGGACAAGGCACATGTGATCCTGGTAGCCCCAGACTAGTCCCGCCAGTTCTGGTATCCAGATCTCCTCAACCTCAACAACAGGTTCCCGAGGCATCTTGCAGCACTTCCGGACCTGCTGCCCATCAGTCAGGGGGAAGGTACTCCACCTGGACCTTCAATCCCTGCATCTGACAGCCTGGTTCCTGAGCAGCTAGAGTACCAGACTTTGGGTCTCTCCAACAATGTCCTCACGGTTGTTGAGGCATCCTGTAAGGAATCGATCAAAAAATGCTATGCCTTCACATGGAAAAGATTTTGCATTTGGTGTCAAGGCAAGGGGTTGGATCCCTCATCTTATCCAGTGGCTAACATTTTGGACTATTTGTGGTCCCTTTCCCAGCAGAGACTTCGATCGACGACCCTCAAGGTGCACCTGGAGCCATTTCTGCTTACCGGGCCCGGGCTGGTCACAGTCTGTGGCACAGGAGAAGGTGGTCTGGCAGTTTTTTACGGGCCTAGATCACATATCACCTCTGGTGCATGAACCACCACCACTGTGGGATGTACTGATGATTTTAGCAAAGCTCATGGGCAAGCCACTCGAACTGATGCACAGGTGCGAAATCTTCCAGCTGTCATGGAAGACCACCTTTTTGGTGGCCATCACATCAGCCAGATGGATTGGGGAGCTCCAGGTGCTATCGGTGGAGTCTCCTTACCTGGTCTTCCACAGGGACAAGATTGTCCTGTGCCCCCACCCGAAATTCCTTCCGAAGGTGGTGTCAGAGTTTCACCTTAACCAGCTGTTGACTCTGCCAGTGTACTACCCCGTTACACCTCTTAGGCTGAGTACAGGCTCCATACTTTAGACTTGAGATGAGCGCTCACCTACTACAAAGAGCGTACAGTGGAAGTTTGAGGAGAGGTTTTCCAGCTGTTTGTCACCTACGCTGAAGCCGCACCTGGCAGACCTGCAGCCAAGTGGACGATTGGCAGGTGGGTCACTTCCTGCATTGATCTCTGCTATAGGTTGGCGGGTAGGGAGCCTCCCGTAGGGTTAAGGGCTCATTCCACCCGCCATACCGCTGCGTCGGTGGCTGCTTCTAGGGACATCCCTATCCAGAATATCTGCAGGGCTGCTACCTGGAAGTTGGCAAACACCTTCATTACCCATTACCACATTGACCTAGAGTCATGCCGGGATGCTGGTTTTGGGGGGGTCAGTTCTCCAATCTCTGTTCCCTAAGTAGGGTGTGTGCACCTTGCCTCCCTCCTCCCAGAGAACTGCTAGGAGTCTGCCAACATGTGTGGCTTGAACAAAATATTCACGTCCCTAGAAACACAGGTTGCTCACCTGTAACAGTAGTTCTAGGAGTGGTATATGTTGTTCATCCACACTGACTCACCTGACCTCCCCGGCTATGACGCACAACCTCTGCTTCCAGTGGGTAAGATCTGGTGTCATGGGGTGGAGCAGAGGGTTATACCACCTGAGTGGGTGGGAGGAGCAAGCTTGAAGATGTTCTGACACTACTTAAAGGGGAAGGCGATCTGCCAACAAATGTGGATGAACAACATATACCACTCGTAGGACTACTGTTATAGGTGAGTAAAGTACAGTTACGTAAAAACTTACCGTAACAATAGGTCTTCGAGAGAAGCTCTTGCAGCAGGTACTATAATTAGTTCAATTAGGACTGACACCACCTGGTGGCGGTTCCCGGCAATTTTTTCTTCCAGCAGTACTGACGTGGGAACGCCCCCCACTGATGTCGACTCCACCCCCGGCGTCAAGGGAGGAGTTCCCCATCTGCTCCAATTCTTGCACGCTCCTCATCAGACAGACAGATGGTAACAGGCAATAGTCAGAAGTATGAGCTAAAATTATTCCCTCACAAGGAGGGACGGCCAGCCTGGAAAAGGCCTGAACCCTGGGAGAAGGAGGGTGGGAAATACACCTGCTGCAAGATCTTCTCTCGAAGATCTACTGTTACGGTTAGTTCTTATGCAACTGTACTATCTTACTTTGAGAGGAAGCTCTTGCAGCAGGTACCACAATTAGTACCAATTCCTAAGCAGTATAAACATATAACAACCCCTGGGAGGGGGAACAGTATGGAAAGGAACAGCAGGAAAGGGGAGGGTCCCTCAGGAAACCAGGCCCTGCAGAACTGTGCGACCAAACAGTGCCCTGCATCTGGAAATGTCAAGGCTGTATCCTTGATGAAGGTATGAACAGAACTCCAGGTAGCGGTAGCACAAATATCAGCTGCTGGTACCCGCTTCAGCGCCATGAAGGAAGCAGTGACAGCTCTCATAGAGTGTGCTCTAACTGGCCCCGGGGTAGACCTGTTATACTTCTGAAGACAAAAAATAATGCAATGGACCAACCAGTGCGAAAGCATCTGTTTGGTGACCGGGTGACCTAAGGACCGTTGAGCAAAGGATACAAAAAGTTGATCAGATTTCCTGTCCCCTTTGGTCCTAGCCAGGTAACATCGGAGTGCCCTGTAGACGTCCAAGGAGTGAAGCAGGGCTTTCACCCTATTAGAATACTCCAGGTAGTACACCAGAAGCTGAACAGATTGGTTCAGAGTGAGCTCAGAAACTAGCTTCGCTAGAAACTTCGGATTAGTGCGAAGATCAACCCTATCCTTGTGCAAAACAAGGTAAGGTTCTTTACACATGAGGGCTTGAAGTTCTGAAATGCGCCTCGCCGGAGTAATGGCTACCAAAAGCAGAGTTTTCCAGGACAGAAGGCAGAGCTCAGCCTCCATAGCCAGTTCAAAGGGAGGAAGGGTAAGCTTCTCCAGGATGAAAAGGAGATCCCAAGGGGGAACAGGATCTCATATGGGAGGTCTGATGTGTAGAAAACCTCACAGGAAGGCTTTGGAAACCTCCATCTGAGCCACCGTCTTATCCGAAGTTGGCAAGTGATAAGTGGAGATGGCGGCCAGGTGTACTTTGATGGAGGAATAACTGAGACCTGTCTATGAGAGAGAGAGAGCAGGTATTCTAAAATGGAGTTAATCAGATAGACCAGCGGGTCCACCCTCTTGGCTGTGGCCCATATACAGAAACATTTCCACTTCATGGTATAAGTGGCCCTGGTGGCAAGCTTGCTTGCCTCAACCAGAACTGCGCAACCTGATTGGACACCAAATCTGGCTTTAGCTAGGTCCTGAGGAGCCAGGCATACAGGTGAAGAGAGTGCAGATTTGGATGGATCAGGGACCCTCTGTCCTGTGACAGAAGATGAGAGGATAGTGGAAGAGGCAACAGAGGCTCTGCCGCTAAGCCCTGAATCAAGGGAAATCAAATCTGACAAGGCCATAACTGAGCGATCAGAATGAGGGTGGAAGGTTCTGACTGCACTTTGAGGAGAACCTTCTGCAACAGCAGTAAAGGAGGAAATGCATAGAGAAACCTCCCTTTCCAGGAGAGGGACAATGCGTCTTGCCAGAAAGCTCCAGGCTCTGGACCTATTGAGCAGAAACTGGGCTGTTTTGTGTTGAACAGTGATGCAAAGAGATCTAGGTTTGGTGTCCCCCAACAACAGAAGATGTGATCTGCAACTTCTTGGAGCAGCTTCCATTCGTGAGCTTGTGACTTTGTCCTGCTGAGCGTGTCGGCTAGTACGTTTTGTTCTCCTGGAACATGTACCGCCGTTAACGTGAGCTGGTGCTCCAGAGCCCAGTCCCACACTCGCATGGATTCCTGGCAGAGGGATTGAATGTGTGCCACCCTGTTTGTTGATGTAGAACATCACCGAAGTGTTGTCTTTCTGTACCAAGAGGTGGCCTGGCACTAGGACCGAGTCCAGGGCTTGAAGGGCATAAAGGACCACTCTCAGCTCCAGAATGTTGATCTGCAGATATTCCTGTATTGGGAACCATGAGCCTTGAGTGCGATGTGTCCCCAAGTGAGCACCCCATCCCAAGGACAACACGACCGTGGTCAAAATCTGGGACAACGCCTCTATGGGGAAGAGGATGCCCACCAGCAAATTTTTTGATAACATCCACCAGCTTAATTCCTGGTGGACTGGTTCCAAGATCCGTATCGAGGCGTCCAAGCTGTCTTGTGTATGATCCCACTGACCTCTTAATGACCACTGGATGGTTCTCATGCATAGTCACACCAGAGGGACCGAAACTATGGCGGCTGCCATATGCCTTAGCAGCCTGAAGAGGAGCCTTACAGGAACTCTTGAGGTTGAAGAGATCTGGTACGCCAAGGCCTGAATGCGACCTACTCTGTTGGACAGAAGAAACAGCTTTCCGAGAGTGGTATCCAGAAGCGCTCCAGTGAACTGGAGGTTCTGGTATGGGAGCAGATGAGACTTGTCCCTGTTGAGGGTGATCCCCAAGTGCTGAAACAGCAAAATGAAGTCCCTGATGGTTTCCAACATGCAGGACCTGGAAGGAACCAAGAGGAGCCAGTCGTCTAGATAGGAAAACACAAAGTGGCCCCATCTCTGCAGTGCCGCGGCAACCACTGCCAGGCACTTGGTGAAGACTCTAGGGGCTGAAGAGAGACCAAAGGGAAGGACTTGGAACTGATAGTCCTTGTCTTCGAACCTGAACCTGAGGAATTTTCAATGATCCTTGGTGATCGGGATATGCAAGTAAGTGTTCTGCATGTCCAGGGATGCCAGCCAGTCTCCCGCCAAAATGAGGGGCAGGAGAGTGGGAAGGGAGACCATCCGGAATCTCCGGAAGGAGACCCATTGATTCAGATTGCTGAGGTCCAGGATAGGCCTGAGGTCTCCCGACTTCTTTGGAACTAGGAAGAAATGGGAGAAGAAACCTCTCTCATGCTCGGATGGAGGTACTGGCTCGATGGCATTTCTTGTCCAAAAGGGATAATATCTCCCTTCTGACCTTGCTTGATGTTCTCTTGGATAATGGGATGGGGGTGGTGGTCTGTTTGGCAGAAGAGAGTCGAACTCTGAGTGCCTGAACTCCATGAGATCGAGGACCCACTGGTCAGAGGTTACTTGACTCCATGCATCCGCATAGAGGGAAAAGCAGCCTCTGACTGACTCCCCCGATGGGGCATCTAGGGAAGGAGGGTAGCCTGGATAGTCAGGCGGTGGGAGGGGGAGGGAGGGCGGCAGTGGCTGCTTTGGTCTGTCTAGAGGAGGAGGCAGAAGATCCTCTGGCTCCGCCCTTATGACTGAAGCCACCTTGCTGCGAGTGGGGCTAGCAGCAAGGCTGCTGAGACTGATGTCCCCCACGACCAAGAAAACGAGGCTTACAAGCCCGCCCCTGTTTCAGGCGGTACATGGACTGCATAGTTCAGATTGCCTTGCCAGAGTCCTGCAGCCTGGTGATGATACTCTCCGTGTCTTCGCCATAGAGCACAGAGCCCTTGAAGGGGGCATCCAGTATGTTCGTCTGGACATATGGATCAAACCCAGAAACCTGAAGCCAAGCATGATACTTGATACCCTCTCTACCTGGGTTTCCCAGCACAATCCAGACATCCTATCAGTGCTGGAAACGTGGCTGTCTCCGAAGATACCCGACTCCGCAATAGCAATTCCTGGATATGTAGTTTTCAGACAGGACAGACTTACCAAGAAAGGAGGAGGCTGTGCCCTCTACCTTAAAGAGTCCCTCATGGGTCATGTCATGCCCGTGCCCATCCCTGGAAATGACATCCAATTCATTGCTGCCAAAGTACTTCTCAGAACTCGTAACAAGATCCTGACTGTTGTCTCTGTCTATATACCACCCAAGTTGAGCAATCTGGGCTTTCACTCCCTCCTTGACTGTATCAACTCCTTGGATCAGAATATAGAAGTTATCCTGCTTGGCGATTTCAGTGTCAACTGGCTGGCCTCCAGCTCGAATAGTTATAAGGATGCCCTAGCTGCTGCTAACTTCTCACAAATGGTCAAATCAGCTACTAGAGTAAACTACAGAACAGGGACCTGTACACTTCTAGACTGGGTGCTAACTAATCGTCCAGAGCACATCTCCGAAGCAACAGTCCTCCCAGAGTCCTTAAGTGATCATTCCCCTGTCTTGTGTATCTGGACCAACAAATACACCAAACTCCGCCCAAAACTATTAACAGGAGAATGCTGACCCCCGGTCATCTTGAGTCACTTAAAACACTCCTTCGTGAACATGACTGGTCACCAATTGATATAGCCCCTGACATAGATACAGCACTTGAATACTTTATCACCTGTTTCAACTCAGCCTGCAATGTTCATGCTCCGATCAAGAAGCGTAAGATCAAGGGTGTCAATAACCCATGGATGACACTAGGCCTCCTTACACAAATAAAATCTCGAGACCAGCTCTGGTATCGTGTTAAGGCTACTAGTACCCAGACTGATATCCAGGCCTACAAAACAGCAAGGAATGCGTGCACCACAGCAATCTGCCATGAGAAGGCTAACTATTACAGGAATGCCTTAGCCAGCACCTGGAATGACGGGAGTAAATTCTGGCGTAACCTTGCTGAAGTGACTGGAAAGGATCCCAAAACAACACCCACAATGTTGAACATAGATGGCACCATCACTCTTGACCATGTAATCATTGCCAACGCATTTAACACCACTTTTGCTGACCTTAGTCATGTGCTACCCCCTAACTTTTTTATTCCCACCACAGTCAACCCAGCTCCTGTTAGTTCAGGTTTGCCACCAGGGCACCCTCCTTTCCATTTCAAAGCAATCCCAGAAAGCCTAGCTAAAAAACACATTCTTAAAAGTGCTTGGAAAGTCTAGGGTCAGTGGCGATTCACTGCATATGAAACTTCTCGCCCTCACCATTGACAAAGTCCTGCTCCCACTAACCAAAATCCTCAACCATTCCCTCATGCTCTCCCAGTTCCCCCAAGAGTGGAAACTGGCAGTGGTGACTCCAGTCCATAAAAGTGGTGACAAGACTCATGAACAACTACAGGCCTATATCCATCCTAAACATAGAAACATAGACTTTGACGGCAGATAAGGACCGCTAGGCCCATCTAGTCTGCCCATTTCCCTACCTACAGGATAGGCCGCAGATCCTAGTTAACCAACAGCCTATTTCTTCCTACCCCCCACAAGAATTGCCTTATGTCTGTCCCATGCATTCTTGAATTCTCCCACAGTTTTAGACCCCACAACCTCCTCAGGAAGGCTTTTCCACGCATCCACTACCCTCTCTGTGAAATAATACTTCCTCACATTGCCCCTGAACTGCCCTCCTTCTATCTTTAAATTGTGTCCTCCCTCTTCTATCCAAAGCATTGGAATGGATAGTGGCTGATCAGCTCATGGAGTACCTTGTAAAATACAGCCTGCAATGTTCCTAGCAGCATGGCTTCCACAAAGGGCACAGCACTACCACGGCACTCCTCGAATGTGCCACACATATCCATCATGCACTTGATCAGGGCCAGTTGGTCGGCGCCTCGTTTATTGACCTGACTAAGGCATTTGACACAGTCAATCACTCCATTCTCCTCAAACAATTATCCCTCTTTGGTCTTTCAAGTAAAACTACCCTCTGGTTTCAAAGCTACCTCAGTAACTGAACCCAACAGGTCAGGATTGGTGAATTCCTCTCGTCATCCATACCAATCCACTCTGGAGTACCCCAAGGTTCTGTCCTGGGTCCCTTGTTATTCAGCATATTCCTGAACAATCACCCTGCCTCCTGCCATGACAGAATGTTACTGTATGCAGATGATGCAGTAGTCTTCACTTGCCACACCGACCCCACCTCCCTTCAGTCTCAACTACAGAAAAGTTTCACAGAAGTGGAAGACTGGTTTTGCTCACATAAACTCATTCTTAACCACAAAAAAACTAAAGCAATGTTGTTCCATGGAACCCACAACAAGTACAAGGACCATGAGCTCATAATTAACCATAAAGGTGTTGCTCTTGAGCAGGTGGATATGTTTAAATATCTGGGCCTGACCCTTGACTGCTCCCTCTCGTATACCAAACACATTGACAATATCGTTAAAACTGTGAACTCCCATATAGGGCTACTATACAAGCATAAACATTGCCTAACGGCTGAAGCCTTGAATCTCGCTATCCAGAGCTCTGTTATCTCAACAATTGACTACGGGCTCGTTATCTATGGATCCGTCACTGATACTGCACTCCGGCGCATAGCTGTACCCCTTAATAAGGCATGTAGACTCCTTATTTCAGCTGTCTGCCTTTCTCACACGTGTGACATTTATGAGCAGGCTAACTGGCTCCAGCTAATCAGTAGGCTAAAGTACCAGACCTGCATCCTAGCTAAGAAGACATCACTGGGCCTTATGCTCCCTGGAGTCCAATCAATATTGACCCAGCAGCGTGTCCGCCGCCTAACTAGAAGATGGGACAGTCTAACCTTTACAATACCTCGCTGTCGGACCTCTCAAGCTCAGCGTTCTTACATTGTCAGAGCCTCCACCTGGTTCAACTTGCTACCTACAGAAATCTCCAACATTTCCACGATTGGTGCTTTTAAGTATAAACTGCATCAACACCTCATGGCTAGTGCCTTCTGTGATTGCTTCTTATAATCCCCTCCAGGCATACTACCCTCAAGCATCCCTCCTCACTGCCTCAGCTCGTCCTCCTCTCCTACCCCCCCATTACTGGGTATAGGATGAATCTGTTTCCTTTTCATCCCCCCCCCTTTCCTCCTCCCTTGCAGTTTCCCATCTACCACATACCCAACGCAATGCCCTCCCTATTTCTCCCTCCTCCTCTCTCCCATACCACCCCCTCACCACCACTCTTCTTTCTCTTTTCCCACCAACCCACTCCTAACAAAGCTTCACTGAGCCGCCTATGACTTGTACTGTATAATTAACTCGCAACACAATTCCTTCACAATGCCTTTGGCTGCTATTATTGTAACCTTACTTGTCTTTTTTTTTTTTTTTTGTAAGTTCCATTGTAATGATCATGTTATGTTTTGTACCTTATTGTCCTTATTGCCTTGATGTGAAACCTTTGTAAAAGAGCCCTCGGCTCAAAGGTGTCATCCGAAATACAAAAAAATAAAATAAAGCACGGCGTCGGAGGCAAATGCCAGTGGCAGCCACCCTTGAAGAGTTGTCTGCAGGTCATAGGCCCGACCTCAGAGCGTTAAATTACGTCTGGGGCGACACACACAAGCAGTTTTGCAAGCTCTGCCTGCTGAGGGCAATTGGGCATGCTTTGCACAATGTCCAGTCCTTGTTCCCGAAGGGTGTTCTGGAATTGGACCATGTGTGCCAGGAAGTTGAGAATCTTGATACTGCAAGTGGCAGTAGAGTACACCTTGCGCCCCATAGAATCCAGCTGTTTGACTCTCTATCAGGTGGCTGGGTGCTCAGGCGTTTTGGCCTCTGCGAATGGTCGTGAGCTGCTGAAATCACCACCGAGTCTGCTGCAGGTGGTTCAGCCAGGAAGGGATGGTCCTTAGGGGCCTGGTAAAGCCGATGAGCCTTCTTAGGCATGAAGGAGGAGGAGCGAGGACACTTCCAGGCCTTGAACTTGACATCCTCGAAGATGTCGACCATGGGAGGGATGACCACCAGCTTAGGGCCTTTCTGGCGGAGGTACTTAGCCAACCGCAGACTCTCGGGGTCCAGGGCCTCAGTGTACCAGCCCTTGTTGGCCTGGATGTGCCTCATCACCTCCATGAAGCTAGGGTCATCTGGAGGGTATTAAGGGTGCTCCTCCATGTCCCCTAGGTCTGGATCGACGTCTGAGTCTGCACACACAGTGTCTGAGTCCACGTACGAGTCCAGAGGCTGAAGAAGAAGGGGATCTGTGTCGTTTCCTCTTGCACCTCTCATCCAGAGAAGAAGAGCAGGAGGAACTATTTGACCTGGTCCTCCTGCATCTATTATCCCTGTGTTTTTTGGGTGCTAGCTCCTTACCTGCCTCTAGGTCCACTGGTTCTGGGGCATCAGGCACTGGAACCGGAATGGGCGTGGGAGGAGGAGGTGTCCCCGCTGGTAGATCGAGCTTCACAGTGTCCCACTAGTGGGAGAATAGCTCCTTAACCTGTGAAAGGTTCAGTTTGGGAGAACGAGGTGCAGGGGGTGGAAGGGCACCTGAACCTGAACAGGCCCCATCGTCAGGGGATACCAGCGTCGGGTCTGAACCCTTGTCACTTGTGTCGATAGGCACTGGCGTAAGTGTAAGGGGCAGCGTCAGAGGGGCATCCTCTGCTCTGTTGTCAGGCTCTGATGTCAGGCGGACTGGCGACTGAGGTGATGGAGTCCCAGAACTGATGTCGGGAGGTGCCGGGTTGGCTGGCATCAGAAGGATAGTGACCGGAGGGATGACCTTCGCCAGACCTGTGGCTGGGGAGGGCGCAGCGGGCGGCAGTCTGGCATCTGCTTGTCCTTTGAGTCCGATGGGTGTCCCTCAGAGGCGTGAGCCTTAGGACAGTCGTCCTTGTGCTTGGTGGACTTCTTGACTGACCTTCGGTCAGCCACCGAATGTGGGCGCCAGTCTGAGTCCAAAGATTTTAGTGGCAAGGAGGAGACTCTGCTGCCTGAAGATCCAGAGGCCTTGGAGGAAGAGGCTGAGTGGGAGGAGGTCTTACCTGCGCCCGGCGAGAAAGCCTTCTCGTGGGTGCATGCACCTTCAGAGGTTGAAGGGTGGTCCCAGGAGACTTGGCCGCAGAAGATCCAGTGGACGGTTTGAGGGTCGTGAGGCAGGAATCATGCCCCAGTGACCCAGACTTCGAGCCCAAGGACCTGGGCCTGGAGTGGGACCTCTCTTTCTCCTTGCGCTCCCGGTGTTTGTAGTGCTTGTGGGCGGAAGGCTGGTCGGATTTCCCCGAAGACGAGGCCTGTTCCATCGCAGCCAATTTCAATTCTGCTAAAAAGGCAGAAAGGGACTTCTGATGCCTGGTCCGAGTTCGAGAATTGAAGGCCTGACAATGGGGGCAGGCGGCGTGGTCGGGCCCGAGGCAGAAGAGGCACGCGGAGTGGCCATCTTTAGCGGGTGTCTGTCGCCCACAGGAGCACTTTGGAGGAAGAGGACATAGATGCAGCGAAAACTAATTAGAGAATGGTGGAGAACGAAGGAAGCGATCAGTACTGCGAGCGGTAGGCGAGGCGAACTGACCATGACCAAGCAGCGGGAAAGAACTGGAGCATTTGGGGAATGCCTCCCTTATATAGGGTGACGCCAGGTGTGGTGCCAGCGGGGGGCGTTCTCACGTCTGTACTGCTGGAAGAAAAAATTGCCGGGAACCGTTGCCAGGTGGCATCAGTCCTAATTGAACTAATTGTGGTACCTGCTGCAAGAGCTTCCTCTCGAAGTAAGATCCTGTGTTTATCAACAAGCAAAACCCCCATTGTATTTGATTTATGCAGTGTGGGTGACTTTGGCTTGGCAGGTTTTAACAGGACAGTTTTCATAACAAAAAAATTCAAGGCTCTGCTTTATGACTCAGTGAGTGACTGTCCCTGTGTAGCTCAGGTGAGCGAGAGACTCAGTCAGTTGTAGGATTTGAGAGACCGATTGTTGTGGGCAAAAGATTTAGATTGGTTGGATTTGCTAGGGGTGGGTGAGGCTTTTGTTATTACCATGCATTCTTGAATTCAGTTAGTTGGTGTCATTGAGGGGAGGTGAACCTGCTGTTAATATGCTCTTGAGCATTTCTGGAACAAACAACCATTTAGAAAGAGCATTCTTCAGGCATCTTTGGAGGGATGTCATCCTCATTGTTGTTAATCTCCGTAGCTGTGACTTTTGTTGCCATAACATGAGTTGTTTTTTTTTTTTGTTCATTCCTTGCTTGTATTTCATCAGAGTTGTTATTGTTTTAATAAAACAGATGAATGCAGATCAGTTCTGGGCTGTGGGAGTCACAGCAGTGTGTGCAAGTTTAGTGCAAGTCTGTTTAGTGCTAGAAATGTTTAGTTCTTACAAAGTCCATAGAAACCTAGATATTGATGGCAGATAAGGACCATTTGGCCCACCTAGTCTTCCCATTTTCTCTGCTTACTAAAACACCACAGACCATATGTAGTCTTCAGCTTTACCCCAGCCCCCCACCTCTAAGGTTATCTTATGCCTATCCCATGCATTCTTGAAGCCCAGTACTGTTTTTGCCCCTACCACCTTTGCTGGGAGGCTGTTCCATGCATCCACCACTCTTTCTGTGAAGAAATACTTCTTCACATCTGTCCTGAGCCTCCCCCCCTCCAGCTTCATAGCATGTCCCCTTGTTCTTCAGCATCCTTTCCTTTGAAAAATGCTACCCTCTTGAACCTTATTAATACATGTGAGTATTTTTTTTGCTAGTATATGTCTGCTCCTGTTGCAACAGTCCTATCTCAGGAGGGAGCCCCCAGTCCCATCCCCTGGCGTCTACCAGGTGGCGCTGACCCTTACCCCCAGGGCTTGCTCCCCTCCGGCAGGGTTCCCTAAGAGTGAGGCCAGTGCTGTGGCTAGCCGGGAGTGGGGCCTGTGAGGCACCCTCCGTCATGCTCTGTGGCAATGTTTTTCTTCTCTGTTTTTCCTTGGAGATGAGTCATGCAATGACGCCGGTGGAGGGAGTGCTCACGCGTCCGCACGCGCTTCTTCAGGCGTCTGCCCCATCTCCTCCTCCTTTCTGCAGCATCGGCGCATTGTCCCCCAGCCTCTGCTAGGAGCCAGTCAAGTGCCGAGCACTGGTGTCTTCCCCCCTTCCCTGGAGAAGGAGAGCAGTCCCTCGGATGCTCAATCCGTCTCCTCCCTTGCTTTTTCTGAACATAGGTGGCCAGCGTAGTGTGAGGTTAGGCATCCAGCGCCTCAGGGCCATAGTACATGTGAGGTATTTGAAAGTTTCTATCATATCCCCCTCTCTCCTTTCCTCCAGGGTGTTCATATTGATGTCCTTCTGTCTCTCCTCATAGGGTTTCTGATGCAGACCCTTACCCATTTTGGTTTCCCCTCCTCTGGACTGCCTCTTTCTTGTCTATGTCTTTCCAGAGATATGGTCTCCAGAACTGGGCACAGTACTCTAGGTGAGGTCTCACTAGTGATCTGTACAGCGGTAACACCACCTCCCTGTTTCTGCTGGTGATACCCCTCCCTGTGCAGCCTAGCATCCCACTAACTCTCCTTACTGTCTGGCCACCTTCTAGGTTATCAGATATGATTAC
This sequence comes from Neoceratodus forsteri, assembly GCA_016271365.2. Taxonomy (NCBI): domain Eukaryota; kingdom Metazoa; phylum Chordata; order Ceratodontiformes; family Ceratodontidae; genus Neoceratodus; species Neoceratodus forsteri. Next base: position 1,525,073,132 of record CM028131.1, read on the forward strand.
CCCCAGTCCCCTTCCTGTTTGGTGATGGCTAATACCATGCCCCCATTTTGTACTCTGTTCCTGGGTTTCTGTGCCCCAAGTGCACTATTTTGCACTTCACATTGAAACCTAGCTGCCACACCCTTGACCACTCCTCCAGCTTTCTTGGATCTCTATTCATTTTTTACACTCCCCTCCCCCCAGAGTGTCTACCCTGTTGCAGATTTTAGTGTCACCTGCAAAGAAGCATACCTTCCCTTCTATCTCCTCTGCAGTGTCGCTAATAAAGACATTAAAAAGGACCGGTCCCAGTACTGATCCCTGTGGCACCCCGCTGGTCACCCTCCCTTCCTCAGAGTGAACTCCGTTTACCACCACCCTCTGTCACCTGCCCCCAACTAATTTCTCACCCAGTTTACCACATTTGGACCCACTCCCAGGCTCTCTAGCTTGTTTATGAGTCTCCTATGTGGAATAGTGTTGAAGGCCTTACTGAAATTTAGGTAGGCCACATCCACCGCTCCATCCTGGTCCTAATTACCTGGTCACCCAGTCAGAGAAATCTATCAGATTTGTTTAATATGATCTTCCCCCAGTGAATCCATGCTGCCTTGGATCTTGTAGGCCACTGGATTTAAGATATTCCACAGTCCTCTCCATTAGTAGTGATTCCATTAAATTTCTCACCACAGAAGTCAGGCTGACTGGCCTGTAATTTCCAGCCTCCTCTTTGCTCCCACTGTTGTGAAGTGGGACTACATCTGTCCTCCTTCAGTCCTCCGGAACCACTCCCATCTCCAGTAAGTGGTTGAACAGAGCTGTCAGAGGTGAAACCAGCACCCACCTGAACTCCCTCAATATCCTAGGATGCACCCCATCTAGCCCCATTGCCTTGTCCACTTTCAGATTTGTGAGTTCCTTCATGACTCTTTTCTTTGTAAACGAACTAGAGTCCATCTTCCTTACTTTGATGCTCCTGTCCCTTATCTGAGGTCCCCTGCCTTCTACTTTCTCTGTGAACACGGAACAAAAGTTTTTTGTTCAAGATGTCTGTTTTTTCCCTGTCCCCCTCCATGCACTCCCCTCCTTCACTCCTAAGCCTTACTATCTCTCCCTGTCTTTCTCTTTTCACTTACAGGCCTGAAAAAGACCTTGTTCCCTTTGTATAATGCCTGAGCTATTTTTTCCTTGCTTTGCATCGTTGCACTCTAATTAATCTCCCTGCCTCCCTCTGCTTCTCCTGATGCACTTCTCTATCCTCCTCTCTCTGTGTCTCTTTATATCTCCTAAATGTTAACTTTTTTGCCCTTACCTTCCAGGCCACCTCTTTTGATAACCATAGCGGTTTCTTTTTCCTCCTTTTGCTTACTTGTCTGACGCAGAGGTTTGTTGCCTTCTCTAGCCCTTCTTTTAGATCCACCCACTGTTTCTTCACTCCCTCCAAGTCCTCCCTTCCCGCCAGGGCATCCCTGAGGCATTCCCCCATAATTTTAAAAATCATCCCTCCTGAAGTCCAGGACCCTCGCCTTTGTGTGGTATAATTCTACCACAGTACTTAGATTGAACCACACCGTACAGCGATCACAGGTCCACAGGTGGCCACCCACTGTGACGTCTACAACACTATCCCTGTTGCTGAGTACAAGGTCCAGTATTGCCCCCTCATGAGTAAACTCTTTTACTAGTTGCCTGAGGAATGCCCCCTGCAGGGAGTCCAGGATGTCCCTGCTCTTAGCTGCAGCTGGGATGCTCCAGTCTACATCTGGCAGATCGAAGTCCCCCACCAGCAGCGCCTCTCCCGTTTGCTATCTTTTGGATGCCTTCCACCAGAACCTTATCCAGCCTCCCCCATGCTGAAAGCCTGTAGAGCACAACAGTGCAAATAGAGGCTTCCTTCCCCTGTTTCTAGGGTGACCCAAAGTACCTCTGCCCACCCCGATTTCCCTGCGTCTCAGTAGCTTTTATGCTATCCCTTACATAAAGAGCCACTCCTCCCCCTTTCTTTCCCATCCTGTCCTTTCTGAACAGAGTGTAGCCTGTTAAGGCCATATCCCAGTCATGGTTCTCATTGTACCATGACTCTGTAATGGCAGCAATGTCCAGGTCAGCCTCTGCCATGATAGCCTCTAGGTCTGGGATTTTGTTTCCCAGACTTTGAGCATTTGCTCACATGGCCTTCCAGAATCTGCTGCCACCCTGTTTAACATCCTCTGTCCTCTTTTGCCTTCTTTCTGTACCCCCTCTGCTCTCATTCTCATCTCTCTTCACTTCTCCCATATAGTTTCTTTTGTTTTAGGGCACCCTTGAGGATTCCTCTCCCTTAGGATTCTCCCTACTGCCTACTTAAGTTTTTTTGTTTTTTGTGGGGGGGGGGGGTCAGTCTGTGTCTACCAGTTTCCTTCTGCCACCCCCCCTTGACTAATTTAAATGCTCACCAATGTAACATTTAAACCATTCACCAAGGACTATGGTTCCCCTCTCAGATGGATGCAGGCCACCTCCCCTGTTTTAGCCCCCTATCCCTCCAGGTGAGACTCCAGTCCCCAATGTAGTTGAATTCCTCCTCTCTGCACCATTCTTTCAACCATGTGTTGAAGCTTCTGGTGTGGAGTACCCTATCTTTTCCACTGTCGTATACAGGTAGCACCTTAGTAAAGGCCACTGAGCATGTTATCTGCCTAAGGCCCCTCCCCAACTCCCTGATAAACTTGTCTTGCATTATCCTAGCCTCATCCCTAGCTAGGTCATTGGTCCCCATCAGTGAATAAGAGTCTGAACACAACAAATCTGAGTAAATTATTTATTTTATTTATTTATCAAATTTTGATAATCGGGTGAGCCCGCTGGGCCCCGAAGGTCCTTTTTTCAGGGGCGACCCGAGGGTTACATTCATCAGGACATGTGATTATTCTAAATCTAAGATAAATGATTTCACTACATATGAAATACCCTCTGTGTACACACTTAAGATTTAGAAACTCATCCATATTGTAGGAATAAGACAGCTTCCTATATAAGTTCAAAGGAAATTTCTAAGATTTGTATATGGGCTTCATAGCCCGTTACTTAATGTTGGGGCCAGACTCCTGGTGGGAAAATTATATCATGTCCTGTGCTGGAGGGAAGGGATCATAAGTGCAACTGAATGCGTGGACAGCCAATCCCTTCTACATCCTGATTCACTGGCCCTGCCCTTATTCTCAGATGTTTTGTGACTTCTAAGCAGGGGAAGCAAAGGGACGTGCCCCATAGAAGTCTATGGGGAAGAATTTCATTACTTTTTTCTGCATGTATAAAGCAACCTTGCGGAAAAATTAAAGCCACTGCTCAACTAGTAGTTAGTTGAGCAGTGGCTTTCATCTTTCTGGAAAGTTGCTTACATATCTGGAATGAAGTATTGAAATTCTAGCATCGTGGATATGTTGTTCTGTCCACACTTGTTGGCAGATCTGCCTTCCCCTTTAAGATTGCCGGAATGTCTTCAAGCTGGCTCCTCCCACCCACTTAGGTGGTAAAACCCTAGGCTCCACCCCATGATGCCAGATCTTCCTTTCCACTGGAAGGCTCAGGCTCTTTCCTTAGTGCTCCCGTGTTTAGTGGGCCCTGGCTCTCGAATCTTCGGATTTACTTCCAAAAACTTACTTTAAAACTCATTCAAGTTTCGTCTTCTACTTCTTTCCTTGCTACCATGATGGAAGAAACATCAGTTCCTGGGTTTTGCCAGTGCCCCTGTAGGCAGAAGATGTCTCGCACCGACCCTCACACCGTGTGCATTTACTGCCTGGGACATGACCATGATCCACAGGCCTGCGATCACTGTCGGTCCTTTTCTCTGTCAGTTCTGGAAGACCACACTGCCCGACTTCTTCAGCTGGGGAGACCTGAAAAGCGTTACCCGCCGGTTAAATCTAAGGATGCCCATTGGGTGGTCTCCACTAAGCAGCTGGACAGCTGAAGGCCTTCGAGGAGGAGGAGGAGGCGCAGGCTGCGGTGGGCTCCTTTTCAGCCTTCGTTCTGCTCCAACTGGGATCCTCCTATTTGACTTCCTTCAGGGAGTTGTGCCAGTCTCTCTCGGCCAAGGGAGAGGGCCCTTCTGGGTTGCACATTTCGTGCTGCTGCTAGTAGGAGTTGAAGAAGGAAAAGTCGCAACATCGATGCTCTTGGGACTGGGAGTGATCCTGCTCACAGGAAACTCCTGTTTTGATTTTGGTCGAAGTTACGGCAGAGGCTGCTGGTTTCACGGTGCCCCCATCAGACCAGTCGGCCTAGACGCCTGTCGATGCGGCCGAGAATTTTCTCAAGCTGATCGGCGGGTTGTTGCCCAATCCGGCTGACTCTTTATTTAGGATTCTGGTGCCCTTGGGCGGGTCACCTCAGCCCGCTGGGTCGGACCCGCCCATCAAGGAGCCTGACCAGGAGCTGCTGGTTTCCAGACTCCTTCAGAGGTCCCCTGCTGGCCCTGCTGACAGCCTCTGTCTCGTTTCTCTACCTCGGCATTGGACAAGACTCACCGTCACAGGCGATCTTGATCCTGACACCACGGTAAGCGGCGTCACCACTATTCATCTTTGTCTTCCTCAGATGAGAAGAGGCTCCGGCACAAGTTGCGTTGGCGCTACGAAGACCCGATGTGGCAACAGTTGGTCCAGACCGGGTCGAAACCAATTCCTGCTTCTACCCCAGCCATTATGTGGCTTTCGCCCAAGTGACCCGTCAGCCATTGCCATCGTCACCTCCAAGGAGGTGCCGGATAAGGCCCTGCCGGCTCAGCTGAAGCCAGTTACTCCAGTGATCTGAGTGGAGCCAATGCCTGAGCAACCGAAGTCTGCGGCTTTGACCAAGGAATCTTGGTTAGCTCAGGATTTGCCCCATCGGTTGTCAGTTACCATTATTCCTGACCGCCCAAGGCGGGTTGAGGGTGACACGGGTGGTCGCCTGCTTTTTGAGGACTGTTCTGCGTCTGAAGACTCCTGGCTGCTCTCCCATCCCATCGACGTTGAGTCTGCTGGGGGTCTTTCCATCAATGAGGGCCCCACCTCGTTGATGGGCATTTGTTGTCTCATTTCTGAATCCACAGGAATGGAGTCAAGCCCTTTCAGAAACTGGTGAGCTGTTCCCTTACAGAGATTTTTGGACAAAGGGGATAGTCCGATGGAGGACTTTCCCATGGCTGAGGCCATTGTGGGCCCAGCCTTGGATCTGTGGCAGTGTCCTGCATCTTGCTCTGCACCATCTGCCTGAATGGGCCGCAAGTATGTGGTCCCTGTCGGGGTTCTTGGAGCACCCCTCAGCAGTGGGGTTGGTGGCAGACTCCATCTTCCGGTGCTCAGGCAGTAAAGGGGACTTGGACAGATCCCCGGACAAGGAATCCAAGCAGTTGGATCACTCTGTGGAAAAATGTCTATGTAGCTTCCTCTCTCGGCCTCCCCCAGGCCAGCTCGGCTGTTATCATGGCATACTTCTCACATGCCCTCTTGGGCTCCCTGGATGAGGTGATTCCTCATCTCCCAGCGGACCACCAGACCATGGTGAAGCAGGTCCGGAACCAGTGTAGAGCAGTGGCGAAGCAACAACTCTAGACTGCTCTGGATATTGGTGACTCTTGTGCCGTTGGTTGCAGCCGCAGTGGCAGTGTGCCGCAGGGCTTGGTTGTGCATCTCAAACTTTGCCACTGAGATGCAACACAGACTGGCAGACGTCTTCTTCTTGGGCACTGACTGTTTGAGCCCGGTGTGGAGGGCCACATCCAATGTATTGAGAAGTCCAGTGCCACCTTGGACTCCACCACATCTGCTCAGAAGGACGAGGGCTCCAAGCGTCAGAACTGCAAGCCCTTTCATTCGTCCACTCCTGCGGCCAGACCGGCCCAGCAGCAGCAGGACCAGCAGGCTCAGACTTGGCAACCTTGGGCCAAATCTGTGGCCTCTTCATTCAGGAAGCCCAGAGGGAAAGGTCCCGGCGGCCCCTCCGCTGGGTTCTCCTGCTCCAAACCTGCTCAGTGACGGGTTGGGGGTGCCTCCCCATCCCGTTAAAACTCTCTTGGGACCTCCTGTAGGGTGCCGGCTCAGCCACTTTCTTTCCGCCTGGTCCGCCATCACCACAGACCGTTGGGTTTTAGAAGTCGTCGGTCGAGGCCTGCCTCTGGAATTCGAGCAGGCCCCTCCATATCAAGCCCGCACCCCATGGAGGGATCTGGTGTCCGCAGCCAGTCAGTCGGCTCTCCGAGATGACATAGCTCAACTCCTCCACAAGGATGTGGTGCACAGAGTAGCAGACCCTCCTTCAGACCCAGGGTTCATTTCCAGGTACTTCTGGTATCAAAACGGATTGGGGGGCTGGTGCCCCATTCTAGATCTGCACGACCTGAACAAGTTCCTCAGGTCCTGCACTTTTGGGATGGTAACTCTGGCTCAGATCATACCATCCCTGGAACAAGGCATGTGGTTCTGCTCCCTAGATCTCCAGGACACATTCTTTCACATCCCGATCTGTCCATCCCACCAACTGTTCTTTCAGTTCCGAGCCAAGGGAATCCTTTACAAGTTCCTAGCCATGGCCTTCGGCCTCTCTTCAGCCCCCAGGGTCTTCACCAAATGCATGGCAGTGGTGGCGGATTTCCTGAGGTGCTGGGGGGTCCGGGTGTACCCTTACCTGGATGACTGGCTGATAACAGGTCCCTGCAGGCTGGAGGTGGAGCAGTCCTGGGTTCTGGCCCTCCAGGCTTGCTTCAACCTTGGCCTCCTGATCAATGAGGCAAGTCAGAACTTATGCCCTCGCAGGTGATTCAGTTCATCAGGGCAGAGCTTGGCTCCTGGTGCCCAATCATTTTTTGTTCGGCAGTTGCGCCCTGCCCAGGAGTTCCTGCATCTTCTACATGGCAGCCTGCACCAGCGTGGTCCTAAGGGCCTGCTGGCATATGCGTTCCCTCCAGTGGGAACTGGCCAGCCAGTGGTCTCAACACTCAGGTCATCTCGACCAGCTGGTCTCTGTGACCCAGAGGTTGTGGGACGGCCTCCAGCAGTGGCTTGTCCCGGCTCATCTTCAGGACGGGATCCCATTTGTCTTCCCCGAGCTGACGGTTATCCTGACAACTGACGCCTTTCTGATGGGTTGTGGTGCCCATCTGGGGGAGCACAGAGCCCATGGGCTCTGGTCCCCTCAGGAGTCCTGATATCATGTTAACCTGCTGGAGCTCCGACCGGTTCGGCTAGCCCTGACCGCGTGCGCTCTGTTCATTTGGGGTCAAGTGGTCCAGGTCCAGACGGACAATACCACGACCATTTACTATTTCAGCAAGCAGGCGGGATGCACTCCTTGCCTCTGTGCAAGGAAGCTCTCCGCACATGGTCCATCATGCTCAGCTTGGAGGCAGATCTCCTAGCCATTCACATGGCAGGAGCCTCGAATCAGCTGGTTGGGCGAGGCATCTCATGAGTGGTCTCTCTACCAGGAGGTAATGCAAGATCTGTTCTCCCACTGGTGCTCCTCGCAAGGTGGACCTGTTCGCCTCAGGAGAATGCAAAGCTGAGGCTGTACCATGCCCACCCCCCTCAGCAGGGCTCACTGCAGGGAGATGCTGTCTCAAGGCCATGGACTCCAGACCTCTTCTACGCCTTCCCTCCACTCCCCTTGATTCACAAAGTGCTTATCAAGGTCAGGAGGGATAAGGTGCAGGTAATCCTGGTAGCCCCAGACTGGCCACGCCAGTTCTGGTATCCAGATCTCCTCGGCCTCAGCTCCAGGCTCCCGAAGCAGCTTCCAGCATGCCCGGACCTGATCTCCATCAGTCAGGGGAAGGTTCACCATCCGGACCTTCAATCCCTGCACCTGACAGCCTGGTTTCTGAGCGGCTAGATTTCCAGGCATTGGGTATCTCCGACAAGGTCCTCAACGTTGTTGAGGCTTCCCGTAAGGAATCGACCAGAAAATGCTACGTCTTCAAATGGAAGAGATTTTCCATTTGGTGTCAGGGCAAAGGCTTGGACCCATCGTCCTGTCCAGTGGCTAGCATTTTGGACTATCTATGGTCCCTCTCCCAACAGGGACTTCAGTCGATGACCCTGAAGGTGCACCTGGCAGCCATCTCTGCTTACCAGGAATGGGCCAGTCAGCAGTCAGTGGCGCAGGAGAAAGTGGTCTGGTGCTTTTTCAACTGTCTAGATCACATGTCCCCTCCGGCGCGTGAACCTCCACCTCTGTGGGATCTACTGCTGGTTTTGGCAAAGCTCATGGGCAAGCCATTTGAACCGATACACAAGTGTGACATCTCACATTTGTCATGGAAGACCACCTTCTTGGTGGCTATCATGTCAGCCAGAAGGACTCGGGAGTTACAGGCACTCTCTGTTGAGTATCCTTACCTGGTCTTCCACAAGGACAGGGTTGTCCTACCCCCCTACTCGAAATTACTTCTGAAGATGGTGTCTCAGTTTCACCATAACAAGGTGATTACTCTGTTTTACCCCAATTACACCTCGGAGGCCGAGTACAGGCTTCATACCTTGGACCTGAGATGAATGCTCGCCTACTACAAAGAGCATACAGCGGACGTTGGGGGAGAGGTTCACCAGCTGTTTGTCATGTACGCTGAAGTCGCACCTGGCAGACCTGCAGCCAAGCAGATGATTGGCAGGTGTATCACTTCATGCATTGATCTCTGCTATAGGTTGGCAGGTAGGGAGCCTCCCATAGGGCTTAAGGCTCATTCCACTCACCCATACCGCTGCGTTGGTGGCTGCTTCTAGGGACGTCCCTATCCAGGAAATCTGCAGGGCTGCTCCCTAGAAGTTCAGCACACACCTTCATTTCCCATTACCACATCGACCTTGAGTCACGCCAGGATGCTGGTTTTGGTACCTCAGTTCTCCAGTCCCTGTTCCCTAAATAGGGGGTGTGCGTCTTGCCTCCTTTCACCCAGAAAACTGCTAGGAGTCTGCCAACAAGTGTGGATAGAACAACATATCCACGATCCTAGAAAAACAGGTTACTCACCTGTAACAGTAGTTCTAGGAGTAGTATATGTTGTTCATCCACACTGACCCACCCGATCTCCCCAGCTTTGACGCACAAACCTGGCTTCCATCGGGCTAAGATCTGGTGTCATGGGGCAGAGCCGAGGATTATACCACCTGGATGGGTGGGAGGAGCCACCTTGAAGATGTTCCGGTGATCTTAAAGGGGAAGGGAGATCTGCCAACAAGTGTGGATGAGCAACATATACCACTCCTAGAACTACTGTTACAGGTGAGTAACCTGTTTTTCTTTCTCATACACTTCTATGGACGTACTCCAACGCATTCCCTGCTTAGATATCACAGATTATCTGAGCGCGTGGGTGGGGCCAGTGGACCAGGAAGTGGAAGGGATCAGCTGACCTTGGGTTTGACTGCACTTACAATCCCTTCATTCCAGCACAGGCCATGAAATAAAATAATTTTCCTACCAGAAGCTTAGCGCTGACATAAGATATGAATTATAAATCTGTAACTTGGTTGCAGCGGATGTTATGGTCTACTCCTGCCTTGTGGACTTAAACAAGGTTGAGGGGCCTGGGTTCTGATTTTCCTGATGGGGGGGGTTAATATCCAGATAGTTTGTTTTGCACAGTGCCTCCACCCAGGGTAAAATTTAAGTGGGTCTGGTGTCAGAGCAGTACAACCCTTTGCGATGCAATACCTACCCACCTCTCCACAATGTTTCCCCTACACATGAAATATCACAGTGCAAGCTTACAATCAACAAAAATGCAATTAGTGATTTACTGCTAATAATATGATCACAAGACAAAATGTAAATTACCAATATAAGATTTATTGGGGGACATTGGGTTGGAGAACACAAAGCAACTTTTTTTTTTTTACTGTAATGTATGAACTGTTAGTGCAGGACCGAAGCTATGTGCCTGACTAGGATCAGCCAATAAAACATACTTCAAACAGCAGTAGAGCACCTCCCCCATCAAGCAGTGCAATGCAGTGACTAAATAAGTATTGTAACCTCTTAGTGTTACCAGCCCACCTGTACTGGAGGCACTACCCACTTCTCACTGGTACCAGTTTAAAACCCTTTGTGTACCTTAGGGAGATCCATGTGCTTCACATGGTACTTCGTCGGTGAAACAGTGCAGGCCCAATGTGGTTACGGCTGGTTGGCTAGCAGTGGTGCACTTTAAACAGAATAAAACATTTTCAAAGAGTACTCTCAGTTTTGTTATCATGTTCCCTGATAACCTGGATTCCTTTTCCTCCTCTATGCAGGTGCATGTTCTCTCAGGCAGTTGATCAGTTGTGCAGTTGGGAGGTAGCTCGAAGATGTAGGTCTCATTCTCAGGTGCCTCAGGATGTGGCTCAGGCTCTGTAATTTGGCAGTTGCATGAACCTCTCTGGCTCTTCTCTCCTCTTTCTCTGCATGATGGAGCAGTCTGGGAGCAGGGGACACATATCGCACACACGTATGCTTCTGGACCCTCATGTGGGATGTTAGCCAGTGTCAAACAGTAGCATTAACCAGTCTTTCCCTGACTGTCTGCAGTATTGATGTAGGCTTTAACTCGGCAGTCTTGATACAGGCTTTAACACACAGCAGTACTCACTCAGGCTCTGGTTGCTTACAGGTTAGCAGCTGTGGTACCTTGCTGGAACAGCACGCTTTTGCCTCCTTTCACAGGGACAGTCTCTTTAAGCAATTTCTAAATGCAGCTGCTGGCCACGCTGACTCCTGGGTACAATGACATCAAACTTGTGGTGCTCTGTTCTGGCTCCACAGTGCACCTCCCAGCCCCCTGATGCCCTGAATGGTGTCCCTGGGGCTGGAGCACACTGGCAATGTCGAATCTGCAGGTCGTGGCTGCAGCAGTGAGAAAGTTTGGTCTGGCAGGTCAGGTATACTGAGCACCAAGAAAGCAGCATTCAAATTGTGTGATCAGCTTGTGCATTCAAGCAGGTGGGTGCTCGAACATGCGCAGGAACTGCCTGACGATTCAGAACTTCCAAACAGATGGTGGCTTAAGATCCTTGCTCTTCTGGTCCCCCCACAGGCTGCAGTCTTGGGAGCCAGAGGGAGCACTACAAACTGGCAGACAGTCCTGGTCCTAGCAGCAGGAGGACACGAGTAAACCCCAACCATTTGGGGAGTGTTAGCACTCTTCCCTGCCTAAATGCTTGACATCCATCTCAAGGCCATCAGCAGAGTACATCTGTAAAAATCAACCATGTACAGTACAGCTGACAGGTAGCATGCACAGTCTATCAAGACATTGTTTCCTGACTGGAGTAGGCATATAATATATCATAGCCTAGACAAATACAGTTAGTTTAACAACAGAACATGAAAGGCCTTTGGAATTCACAAAATTAGCTGTCATGGCAGTAACCTTCATCATACCATAGGAATAGGAAATTCCATAACCGAGCAATACCATAGCACTGATCAGTGCTATAGCAACATCATTCACCCTCCTTTTTTTTACCCTTTCCTGAACCACTTGCTCTGTGTGATTTAGTCAGGGATTTGAAAAAGGCAATTCATGGCAGAGATCTGGGTGTGATGTAGATACCTCTGTGTACTAGTTCCACTGGCAAGTAAGTTGGTAGGGGCACCTGAAGAGTCGCAGGTTAACTTAAGCAAAGGTTTTACAGCTATCTCAAAGCGATGACATGGAATATTCACTTCTTCCTCGGATTCCGGGCAAGCTCCTCCCATGTCATTGACCAGCAGTGAAGCATCCTCAGTCAAAATGGGTTCCTCAACTTCCTCTGTTTCTACAGGTTCTTCACTTCCTTCCTCTGACACTTCCTCAGATACAGGTCAGTGATCCAAGGGTATATCCAGTGTTAGTTCTGAGTCCACGATTTTTGGTGTGGGCTCTATAAGAGGCACCTTTGACACATTATTTGTTGTTCTATTGAACCCCCTGAACAGTTTTGCAAGATCACTTGTAGGGTAGTACATCCTTCCTTATGATTCAGAGTCCATGTCCTCCTTATCTACCTGAACATCACTTGTAAGGCTGGACAATTTCTGATTGCCTTGTCTTTTGCTTTGCATTTTGTCTTCATGTAGCAAATGGAGTAGTTGGGATTTTGGTTATAAAGTCTACTAAATCTCTGGAGACCAATACTTGACTCTCTTTTAGGATGAATCTTGTACGCAGGTATATCTCGCACCTTTCCATCACAATACGTGGGGTATTGCCCCAGTGGTCAGCAATTTTCTGCTTCCTGGCAGTCCCATATTTTAGTCACCTGGGAAAAGTTCATGTGCCTTCACCCGTCTGTCATAGTTATTGACTTTGTTACACTTTACTGTGGCATCTGCGACCAACCTGTAGATGGTATTTAACTGGTCTTTTAATCTTTCTATGTACGAACGGTCATTCCATGGCTTAACTTCATCGTCTGAGGCACCAAAACAAAAGTCGACAGGAATTCAGACTTCCCGGCCAAACATAAGGCAATATGGAGAGAATCCAGTGGTGTCACTTTTGGTGCAGTTGTATGCATAGACTGGTGCACTGACATGTTGACTCCACTTGCTCTTTTCCTTTGGGTCCAAAGTACCTAGCATGATTAGCAGAGTGTGGTTGAACCACTCTGGCTGAAGATCACCTTGAGGGTGATGTGGTGTAATTTGAGACTGTTGTTCTGCAGAGGGTTAGCATTTCTTTAAGTAGGCGGCTTTTCAAAATCTAGACTCTGGTCTAAATGGTTCTGCTCTGGGTCTCCAAAGTGTACAAAGAACTCTCAGCTAGGAATTTTGTGACAGTTGTTGACTTTTTGGTCCATTGCTGGATACTCCTGAGTGTATCTTGAGAAATGGTTGGTTACTACAGTACTAAGATATTTGCAATGTTCTTAATCTGGTTCTAGGCTGAGAAGGTCCATGCACACCAGCTCTATGGGTGCACTTGTAACAGTGTTTACCAGAGCTGCTGCTGCCCTCTGTGGTAGAGTTTTGCATTTTACACATCTGTTGCAGATTCTATTTATTTATGTAAACATATTTTGCCAGGTGAACAAACAGAGCCCAGAAGGCTTGTTTCCAGTTGGGACCTAGGAGGGGGGAAGGGGGTAGGAAGGTTATAGAGACGAATACATTTACCTGCAAGGATCTTGTGAGTATCAAAGTACCATGAAAAAACTACATAAGTACAGAAATGCCTTGTTCCATATGGGACCTTATAAAATAGCAGCAGTACATAATATAAGATGCAATGCAGTTGCATACAATGTGCAGTAATTGGCAGGAGCAGTTTTGTAATACTGTTCCATATCACTCCCCATATGTGGCCAATAGAATTGAGTACAAGCAATGTCCACAGTTCTCTCACTTTCTAGGTGCCCCATATATATATGTGTGTGTGTGTGTGTGTATATGTGTGTGTGTGTGTGTATATATATATATATATATATATATATATATATACACACACACACACACACACACGTACTTACCTGGCTCCTTTGGCTTTCAGAGGGGCCTCGGCACCCCCTACTCTATCCGCCAGGTCCATTCACAGCTCCCCCCCCCAGTTTCATGTTGCTCAATGGGCTGGGGGTGTATGTATTTTTTGCCCGTCCCCCTGAGGGTGCTGATGCAGAGGACTGACGTCCAGAGAGGGGACATGCTGACACACGTCTCTGTCAAGCGTCCAGAGCGCCCTCTCCAACCCCGGCTCCCATATAGAGAGCAGTTTTATGCCCTGCCGCCTGTGCTTCCACCAGCGGCAACGCTTGTGGGCATCGCTGCCTGGATCCTGCCTCCCTCCACCCCCGGAGGAGGAGAGAGCATCTCTAGGATGCTCAATCCTGCTTCCCCCAACCCACCCTGGCATCCCCGAGTCCATTCCCAACCCCGGGTTGCCGACGTAGCGTGAGGTGTGGCATCCAGCACCTCAACCCTCGGCACCAAACTCTTTTGAAATTTGAAGGTAAGACTAATTGCAGCTTTGGAAAACCCTGTGACCAAGGCCTCTGGAATTCTGCGGTTGTGGAATTTGCTGCAGAATCTGCATCATGCCGTAGAATATATATAGTGCCGCAGAATGAATCGTTTTTGGTGAATTTTCACATAACTATACTATTTTTCCATAGTGTCAGGCTTTCTTTCCCACCTCGTTTATCCTGAAGCCCCTCCTCTATGCTCAGCATATGATGTCATCGATGACATCACATCATATTTAGCCAATGACAGCACTGCATTCTGCCAGAGAAATGAATAAATCATGCCGCAGAAATCAGAAAATGCTGCCGCAGAAGTCAAGGAGCCATGCCGCAGAAATCAGAAAATTCTGCCGCAGAACACCAGGAGCCCTGCCTGTGACCCTTGAATTTCTCAGTACAGCAAGTTGTCTTTCATTTTTAACTTAGGCCACTACCGCAGTAGCAGTTTTGTGTCAGGATCAGTGGAACATACATACGCATCACACCCTTTCTTCAAGGTGAAGACAATGTCTTTCAAGCAAGGATCCGTCCTTTTTTCTCTTTGTAAACTGTGGGGAGTTGGCTGCAGGAGACTGGTCAGATCTAGTCCACCAAGGTGACAATAAGCATTGGGTAAACAGTTACCAGGGACACCAAGACTGTCAAAGAGACAATGAGCATTTGCGGATGACAGCCCCATCTGTTTAGAACTTACTGCACAGTGCTTTGACAGTTTGTTCTGGGATTTGTACCCACATTTGGTTGTTGGTGGATGGTGCATTTGGTCATCTTGACAGGGCATCAGTGTCCACATGACTCAAGCCAGGTCTTTACACAGTAGTCATATGTTAACAAGGTAGATAACCATCTGTATCCAGCAGCATCTAATTTTGCAGCTGTTTTTACAATTACAATATTACACACCAGCCCAGTGACGCTGAAGTGCTGGACGCCACACCTCACACCATACTGGCGACATGGGTTCGGGAATGAGCCCGGGTCGTCGTGGGGTTGGCAGGGGAGGACTAGGATCGAGCAACCGCAGACCGCTCTCCTAGTCCTGGGGGTGGGTTAGGAAATATCCACCACACTGTAGCAACCTCTGGGGATGCCCGGGGGTACTCCCAGCATCAGTGCGCATTGGGGGGAGCGTGGTGGACGTCGGCACACTGTTCCTGGATGTCATTGCACATCCATGCTCCAGTGGGAGCTATGGAGGAAAAACAGGCTGGGTGTGACCATGCAGCTTGATGGCCATGCTCTGTGCTGCCTGGAGGACTGGCAAGGAGTCCCGTCGGGGAGGGTTCGGGGCTGACCTGGCTAGAAGAGGCATGGGGGGCCCTCCAGCAGGATGGCAAGGCAGCCATCCCAGATCCTCCTGGGTGCTGTTTGAGCCACTCAGCTCTCTGGACAGGCAGAGCCGGCAGCTGAATGCCCCAAGCCGGTGTACGCTGCACACAGTGATGATTAAAAAAAACAAAACAATTAAAATATTACAACATTAGCAGTGCAATAAATAATGAACATACAAATAACAGTGTAAAAAATATGCATAAGTGATTACACATAATTTTTAAAAGAATAACTACTATACTGAGACCTTCTAACAGAGACCCTTTAATTGTTGGGCAGAGGGGAATGGTTCAAAGATGGACCTCAGCGCCTGTGGTATGTGACCTCAAACCAATGGGCCATGGGGCAAAAAAAAGTTGCTGTCTCCTAATGGCATTTCTCCATGAGACTTCAAACTGCAGTCCAGCTGATGAGGGCATACCTCTGGGTTTGTAAGTCCCTGATGAAAGGAAGGCCCCTCCAGACCAGTCGTTTTTAAAGTTATAGGGGGGCAGGGTTGAGAGACCACTTACAAGGGTATGGTAGCCATTGGAGTAAGTGAACACAACCGGACACCGCTCCCAGAGTGGCTGGAGTCAGTGGAAGCCACAAGCTGACAAAAAAAAAAAAAAGGGCCAACTCGGCCTTGCCATATTAAACAAAGTTGAATGTTGACACTCATTGAAAAAGTGAAAAGTTACTTTATTACCACCAGCAGGACATCCGGGTCTAGCAGCCCAACATTTCGTGCCAAAACGAGTGCTTAATCATGGATCATGTTTTCTGTCGCCCATTGGCGTAACCCTGGCCACCTGGGGAGTGAGATTTAAAACCTTTTTTTATTAGCATGTCTTATTTTTTGACCAAATAATGAATAACTGAATATTTGGGGCTCTTAAATGTGAATACTCAGCAAATGTTAATGAGAAGGTATTCCCACACTTTTAGTACACGTTGTGACTGCTTTAACCAACGGTACATTCATATATATTTTCAAGATGGGGCTACTGCAGTTCCATTTATTTTGTTTGTCTCACTCTGGCTCCATCATCTTCTGTCTCTGCAGAAATGTGCTGCAAGATTACACAGCAGTACACATTCTTGCTGTGCTTTACTGGCTCCCAATCACCATGAAAATAATGTCAGAATTCTGTTATTGGTTTAAAAATGTTTCTCTTGCACAGCCCCTTCTTATCCAAAAGAACATAAATAATTTTCGCTTCACATTTCAGTCACTTTGCTCATCTACACAACTGCCCTGTCTGCTCCCAGTGATGTAGCTTTGGCTAGCTACCCTCTGTTACTTTGGAATACTCTTCCACTTAAATTGAGATTTTATTTATTGATTGATTTATTGATTTTTGTTGACTGGGTGGGCCCACTAAGACCATGGATCCCTTTCTCAGGGACAACCTGGACACTGATCATATGTAGAACAGCAGTCATTATCCACAATCATACAGAACTATTTAGGTCATTACATAGACAAACTTACATATGGAGACACTACAGATCACAGTTGCACAGTACAGGACTGGTCATTAGTTACAGTAATAAGAATAGTACAATCAACAGTGTAACAAGAACCACAGTAATGACCCTCATTAGAAGTGTATGGCAAGCCGTTAGGGGCACAAATCATAATCTCTGGCTGTATAGTAAAGCATATACACTACATAGTGAAACACATGTATAGTGAAATATATACATCATATAGTGAAATGCATACACAATGTAGTGAACCACATATACTATCTACTGAAATATATACATCATATCGTGAAATACATATACTGTATATGGAAATACATAGATCATATAATGAAACACATACACTATATAGTGAAATGCTTACATCATATAGTGAAATACATACACTACTGAAATCCATACTGAGAACTGAAAATCTGCATACACTATATACTGAAACAAATGTACTATGTACTGAAACATATACACTACCTATTGAGATATACACTACAGATTGAAACATCCACATAAACTATCTACTGAAACAAATACTCTATAGATTGTAACACACACACTATATATTGGAAAAAAATCTTCATATATTATATACTGAAATAAATGCACTATGTACTGAAACATATGCACTACAGACTGAAACATCCACATAAACTTATCTACTGAAACACATACTCTATAGATTGTAACACATACACTATATATTGAAAAAAAATCTGCATACACTATATACTGAAAGAAATACACTATATATTGAAATACATACACCAGCTGTTGAAATGCATACACTACACACTGAAAAAAGCACATTCACTGTATAACGAAACAAATACACTATATAAACATCTACACTTTATATTGAAATACATACACTATTGAAATACACTATGCATTGAAAAATCTGCATACACTATATACTGAAACAAATACACTATATATTAAAAACACTTACCCTCTCTATTGAAAACGTTTGCATACTCTGTATACTGAGAGAAATATATTACATACTGAAATACATACACATGTTTTAAAAAAAACACATACACTATATACTGAAACAAACACACTATATGGTGAACAAATACACTATGTATTGAAATACATACACTGTAGACTGAAAAATTCACATACACTATATACTGAAACACATACCCAGGCTCCCCTCATGGGTGCAGGTCGAGAGGGTAGGACGCCCTCCCTTGAGCTATGCGGACCCCAACCCCCGCAGCAATCCAGCACACACCCAGACTCCCCTGGTGGGTGCAGGTCGATAGGGTAGGATGCCCTCCCTTGAGCTACGTGGACCCCAACCCCCGCAGCAATCCAGCACACACCCAGGCTTCCGTCGTAGGTGCAGGTTGAGAGGGTAGAATGCCCTCCCTTGAGCTACATGGACCCAGGCTCCTATCGTGGGAGCAGGTTGAGAGGGTAGGACACCCTTCTCTTGAGCTACACGGACCCCAACCCCCGCAGCAATCCAGGTAACGAGCGTCTCCTAGCAGAACTCCTAGCAGAAGCAGCTGAAGCACTGCAGCCACTCGGGCATCCGTCTTTACTGGAGTCAGAAAGGAGAGACAAGGACTTTAATTTAATTCCTTTAAGTGGCTAAAATCCCTTCTGTTAGGTTTTACTGACCCCACACCTGTGGAGATAGTTTTTCTGCTTAAATGCTTTAGTAATTTAGGTGGCAGATCTAGTCAATACTTGAGTGCACCTTAAGAGCTAAATTTATTTTTCCGCGCCAAATCAGTTTGAATTTCTGTTTCTACCCTACGCTGCCCCCCCCATTGTATCCTGTGCATTTGATTCCCACCGCATAGTGAATTAATTACTGCGCAGTAATTTAAACAAAGTCTAGTTCTGTTATAGCCTGTTTAAAAGACTTTTTCAGAATTGGCTAAATGGAGTAATGTTTCAGCCCTGCTTGCATTTGGGAAAAGAAATACAGCTGCTGTTTAAATCCCATCTGCAAGTTTAATAGTTAGCCTGTGAATTCTAACAAGGTCAGGGATAGAAACCACTTGATTGAATCAAACTGTTTTCACATCCTACTAGCCCAACAAACTCCCTCTGCAGTCGCCATTTTAATTGCCTAGCCAGGATATCTAGACAAAGCCTGAGGCAGTACTTAACTGCAAATTGTTTACAGTCGTGCCCTTATTGAGCCCAACATAGCGCGATTCAGAAACCGGTTAAGATTATATTTTATGTCCCCATTCAAATTCGGATTCCACCCTGGATACTGAAGTTAAAGTTAGCTTGTAGAAGCTTAGCTTGTGACATCACTGTAATTTGGATTCAACCCCCCCCACATAGTCAGACTCCCCGTACGTAACACTGTCTCTCTGTTTCTTCCTCAGCACACACCCAGGCTCCACCCATGGGTGCAGGTTGACAGGATGGATGCCCTTCCTTGAGCTACGCGGATCCCAACCCCCGAAGCAATCCAGGTAACGAGCATCTCCTAGCAGAACTCCTTGCAGAAGCAGCTGAAGCACTGCAGCCACTCGGGCATCCGTTTTTACAGGAGTTGGAAAGGAGCCACCACCACCCTTGGTCGGCTTAGTCCTATATAGAGCAAATCAGGTGACTTAATTAACCAATCATCCTATTTTCCCATAGGCAGGTTATCGGTGCCTGCCACTAGTGGCCGCTCTCTTTTCTGTGCAAGTAATCCTATCCACAGCAGGGTGTGTGAAATCACAACTAAAGACAATCTCCATTAAAAAGCACCGCTCGTCCTATATTCCTACCTCTGTTATTTCCAGCAATCGGTATAATTGACAATCCTCACCTAAGATTTCAAATATATAAAACCCAACAGCATAATTAGAAGTCATCACCAAACTCTACTACTTAGCCACATTTCTCAATCTCTCCCACAAGAAATGACATCCTGGCTTCTTTTCCTCACAGTGTTTGTTCTTCTCTGCATGCCCAGCCCCTGCCCTCCCCTACTCACCCCCACAACACCCTTACTCCTATACCTCATCCTGTCCCTTCTACATCCCATCTGCTGCCCACGCCTGTGATTACTCCTACTCCAGTCACCATGTCCCACCTCCCCCCCAGTCATGGCTGTTTCTGCCCACCTGTTCCCAGAAACCGTGTGTTGCCCTGGACTATATAGCCCAGAAATATTGCACTTTGCCCACTCTCATATTGCCAACAAGCTGCAACACCATGCAAGACCATCACTGCGTAATCACAAAATGATCCTAAAAAGTGTCCTATCTAGGATCTCCATTATCCTCCTGCTGCTCGCGGGAAATATACACCCCAATCTTGGCCCCACTGCCCCCAACCCTTGCAAACCAATGCTATCCAAAGGACTCCAGTTGGCAGCAATAAACATATGTAGTCTCCAAAAGAAATTAGCCCCACTCCAAGCTTGGGTTTGCCTCCAAAACTCGGATGCCCTAGCTGTAACCGAAACGTGGCTACCACAAAGTACCCCTGACTCAGCTGTTACACTGCGAGGCTATACATTGTTTAGATCTGATAGGTTTGGGAGCAGGGGTGGGGGATGTGCACTGTACCTTCGGGACCACCTGCAGGGCATCAAAATTGAAACCGTGCACCCCACTATGGGTGCCCAGACCCTCACCCTAAAGGTTGCTGTGGGAAGCTCAGGTAAATATCTCTAACTAATGCCACTCTACATACCTCCTTGCAACCAGATGGATGCTTTCAAATCCATCCTAAAGATCATTGCCCAGCTTCTCAAAAAATCAGAAATTGTCTCCCTCGGCGACTTCAACAGAAACTGGGTTTCCCCCCATCAGTCTGGTCTCAGGGATGCAGCTGCAAAATCTTTCTCAGATGGTAATTACCCCTACTAGGTTAAACTACAAATGGGGCACTAGTTCCCTTGTTGATCTCATTTTCAGGAATCATCCTGAGCACATACAGGATGTCCAGGTCCTCCCAGACTCACTTAGTGATCATTCCCTGGTTACCTGTCGCTGGTCCAACAGTTGGACGCCCCCACAGGATCTCCAGCCACTGCAAGTTAAAGAAAGGATCCCTGACACATTTCTGCAACCACCTCCTTAACCTTGACTGGTCCCCTCGTGTTCATGAGTCGTCAATTGATGCTGCTCTGTCTTACTTCATAAGCTCCTTCAAATCCACCTGCGATATCTTTGCCCCTTTTGTAAAACAGATTGAAAAATCTCAGTCTGCCCCATGGCTAAATTGTTCCTTGTTCAACTTAATGATAGCTCGTGATAATCTATGGCACCGTGCCCTAGAGTCCAGTTGTCCTTCTGACCGCCAGCTGTACCGAGCTGCCTGAAACTCATGAATCTGGGCTATCCGACAGGCTAAGGCTGACTAATACAAGGACAAACTTACTTCCACCTGGGGAAATGGAAAAAGGTTCTGGGAGAATATTAAGGTGCTAAGTGGTAAATCCACATCCCCCTCCCTCTATGCTGATTATTGATGGAGCTCCCAACCAAGACCCTAGCAAGATAGTGAATGCCTTTAATGCATCCTTCTCTGACCTCAGTTCTATCCTGCCCCCCGACTTCTTCTCCACATCTACTGGTCAGTTCCCACCCCACCCCCGTGCTCCCCCTTTTCACTTTAGAACAATCTCCCCAAGCGCTGCCCGCTCATATCTCACCATGTTACTCCGAAAAACTAGACAGAGTGGTGACTCTGTTGATACAAAGCTGCTCTCTTTAATGCTTGACGCAGTACTAACACCTCTTACTAAAATACTCAATATGTCTCTGTGTCTAGGGCAGCTCCCTTTGCTGTGGAAAAGGGCGGTTATCACTCCAGTACATAAAAATGGAGACAGAACCTCTGGTACTAACTATAGGCCCATTTCCATACTTCCTCCCCTCTCAAAAGCAGTGAAAAAAATTGTTGCAGATCAGCTTACTGAATATTTAGACTTGCATCACCTTCTGTGCCAGCAACAGCATGGTTTCAGGAAAGGGAACAGTACAACAACCACCCTCCTAGAGTTTACCTCCTTTATCCATGATGCCCTTGACCAGGGAGCCTTGGCCGGATCTGTCTATATCAACCTGTCCAAGGCATTTGACACAGTACATCACTGTATGCTCATAAGCTCCCTCCTCTCTGTTGGTGTGTCACAAGAAGCTGCAGGCTGGTTCTCCAACTATCTTCATGGCCATACACACCAAGTTAAGATAAATAACAGCCTTTCCACAAGCCTTCCTGTCCAGTCGGGTGTTCCTCAAGGATCCATCCTGGGCCCACTCCTCTTCTCACTGTAGTTAAACTCCCTTCCTATGGCCTCCACTGGGCATCTCCTCCTTTATGCAGATGATGCAGTGATCTTTAGTCGGCACCCAGACCCGGCCCAGTTCCAAATATCCCTACAGGCCTCCTTCATGGAAATTGAATCATGGTTTGCCTCCCAAAAAAAACAAAGGTCATGCTTTTCGACCACTCTCAACATAAACACAACTTGACCATCCTGTCTGTAAAAAAAAAAAAAAATTCCCAGGGTACAAGACTGGAACCAGTTACCAGCTTTAAATATCTTGGGGTCACCCTCGACTCGGCCCTCACTTTCCGTGAGCATATAGCGTCAACATGCTCTGCAGTTAACATCAGAATTGGTCTCCTGTATAGACTTAGGCCCTGTCTCCCACCTGAAGCCCTCCGACTAGCCATTTCTTGCTCCATCCTCTCCCTGGTAGACTATGGCATAGTCATCTATGGTGCCTTATCGGGCACTGCCCTGACCACCATTAAATGCACCCTCAATAAGGCCTGCCGGAGGACCACAGGCTGTGATTGTCTCATGCACACCTGTGACCTCTACCAACGGTCGTCATGGCTTAACTTTCATGGGTGGCTATTCTATCAGACATGCCTTCTGTCCAAACAAATCCAGCTAGGTCTAGCTCCCCCTGGCTGTCTCAATCAATCAATCACTTTATTTAACCAGGCATAAATACCATTGAGCAAGCTCATTTTCAAGGTGGTCTATCGCTTCTCCAGCCAAGTTTGCCAAGGCAGGCTACAAGACATTCTGACACTACTGCCTTTCATATCCCTCTTGTAAAGACCAGTGCTGGCCAAAGATCCTTTCGCTACAGGGCTGCA
Organism: Neoceratodus forsteri; assembly: GCA_016271365.2. Classification (NCBI taxonomy): domain Eukaryota; kingdom Metazoa; phylum Chordata; order Ceratodontiformes; family Ceratodontidae; genus Neoceratodus; species Neoceratodus forsteri. The sequence continues at coordinate 1,525,095,940 of CM028131.1, forward strand.
CTCTGGATGAACTCTATCCCTGGATCTGCCCTATCAGTTTCCAGGTTGGGGCCTTTCAAAACTGAGCTGTGTGACTACATTATGACCAGCTCCTACTGTGACCGAAGATAACCCCTCATTCCCCGAAACAAGAAGTTCCTCTGCTAAATATGTACCTGATTCTATTGTTTGATTGTACCATATACACCTCTGAGTTACTAAATGTAGTAGTTATGCACAATGCCACTGTATTTAGTCTCTGTACTTGTTATCCTCTGTATTTGTCTTCATTCTCTGTATGACGTGGAGCCTTTGTAAATGAGTCCCTGACTCAAAGGGTTGCAATTCCTAGACTTTTAAATAAATAAAATAAATAAACTATATGCTAAAATGGACTACATTTTGAAACTACCCATCTCCCTGCCTCTTCCCCTTGAATGGCCTGCAACTGCACTCCTTGCCTGTTGCATTCAGTTAGCTACTGGCTTGAGGAGAGAATGTCTAAAACTAAATTGCAGAGCAGGTAAACAAAACAGAGCTCTCTCTTATTCTACTTTATAGGGTTTTACATCTTGTTTTGCTTGTATACCTTTAATCAAATTTCAGGACATTGTGATGCGACAAGAAACTTTTAGAACTAATTTAAAATGCTGTCGTTTATTCTTTTAAATAAGTGCTGCCTTCATTTACTGTTAGGCACATTTGTATAGGAAGTTAATACTTAGGATATTCCTAACATACCACTCTCATACCATATAAGCACAGGGGACTGCATGCATTTTTCTAAGTTAAAGTTGTGATCAGATTTATGTTTAATAAATTACTGTGTTGGTCCAGCAACTTATCTGAGCTGAATGCTTGGGAAGTGTACTGCAGTAGCTTTGAAAGTGTAAGCCAAATGCTTTCATAGTTTACACTCTACTAAGTTAGTTTTGATTTAGTTTTTGTTTTTATTTGAATGTTTTGTTTAATAAAGGTTCTTGGTTAAGAAAAAATTATATATATTGCAGCAATCGCTCAGGGCCCAATTCTCATCAGGAGCTCAGCTGGCATATGCATAATTTGCACTTTCTGTTCTGAATAACTTCACTGTGATGCCTCACTGGTAGCTCTCACAGCTCCGAACTTCCCCATTACATATCTGCGGAGCATTGCAAGGTGGACAGAGCTTTGCCAGGCACTTGGTCTCCACCAATGAACCTACCCTGATCTAGCGTCATAGTGCATATGTATGCTGTTTATATGCAAGGCCCCTACTTTTCTGCGGCACAGCGGGACCAAGTTCTGCGGCAAGACTACAATTTGCTAAAGAACTTCTGCGGCAGTGGTTTGTAATTTCTGAGGAAGTTCTGCGGCACTAACAAACTACCACATCACAGTGTCAACTTGTCATCCTGACTTCACTTTCATGGCAGTGGTTATAGCTATCAGGATGGTGGAAAGCACATTAACACTAGTTCAACAAATAACAGACTTATAGAAATAATTTTATGCCTAAAAAAGCAAAACAAATGTCTCTCCCTTGAGGTCCTAGCCTATTGCATAAATGAAATATGCAGAGGGGACCCGATAAATAAGGTATTTCTATATGCCTGCTATCTATCCCACTAATGAGGTCTCCACTGTGTATCACTTATATATTTGTATGTGCTTTCTATACCACTCATGACGTTCCCACTCTGTTTCACTTATATGCAATCTGTAACATACATAGAAATGTGTGTGTTTGAGTGAGAGAGAGAGAGAGAGAGAGAGAGAGAGAGATACTGTATATGTGTGTGTGTGTGTGTGTGTAGATATATATATATATAATTTCCATGAAATTGCATCCTCATAGAGGAGTTATTGCAAAACTCATTTTTCACACCAACCTGCTTCCCCTGACACACTACGCAACACCATCAGGCCATGGCATGCATGTGAACCGATTGTGAGATAGAACTCTCCAGCCCATCCCAATGTGTTCACCGTGTGACAGAACACTGCACCATACTTCCCAGGCTCAGAGCAGTGATGTGTTCCACCAATCCTTGTACTGCCCAGCCGGCTCTCAGAGCTAATCTTTGAACCTGAGTTGCCGGCACGGAAACGCAGCCTGATACCCTCTGGCCCCGAACACATTTCTCCATAACTTTTGGGTGACTATCAACCAGTGACAATAACCCTGGCAAAAATGTGCACAGCACATTTATTTATTTAACAGGTCTGTTCTTTCAGCAGGTCTACACATTATTGTATTCCACTTTTCTGGGCATAATTACTTTATTTTTCTTAAAAATGGCAGTTAAATTCATTTTACCAGTTATTCATTTCAGATGGCATCTCTATACCTTAGAGGCACAAATAAGTATGTACAAAGTGAGGTATGGACTTAACAGGCCTGTGCTATTGACAAGGTTTTGTTTTAAGTTGGCCCTAGTGTACTAATGTAAGACTGAAAATTGTATTAGACTGTAGTGCAGGTTGAGCAAATATCACCATGCATGATGTGCTGTGCCACTGTCTCTGGTAGTGGGAGCTGTGGTAGATAAGTGACTGGTCATTTCTGTTGCAGAACAGCCATTCCATTAGCTAATGTATGATGTTATAGCAATGATAACATCACATTCTGAGCATATAGTGGGGTCTGGATATAAAAAGAGGGGAAGGGAACCAGATTCTATGGATAAACAGAAATATTAATAACAAATCACTAAGAGTGAATTCTGCAGCACTGCAGAAGTTCTGCAGTAGATTGTCAGTTCTGCGCAAAATTCTGTGGCCGCAGAATTCTAGGGGCCTTGTTTATATGGTATGACTGTGTTATTGAGTTTGAGATTCCCAAACTGTGTTTCATGTCTTTTTCTATTGAGTTGTTTAACTTCTAGGTCACCCTCTGACCCCCTTGTGCACTGGCCTGTCCATCCACATCACTCAAAATCACCAGGACTTACCTGCTCTGAGATCTTCCGTGGCCTCCCCCTTCCCCATGGTGGGGCCAGGAGGGAGAGGGCCATTCACAAGGAGACACATATTCAGACATGAGCAGAGCCTGGTTAGTAGTGCAAAGCCTGTGGCAGGTTGGTGGATTATTTTGCCATTGGAGGTTTTCCACCTTTGGTTTATCCCCTGGGCAGTCAAGTATAACCCCTAGGTGGCGCTATCCCAATGGCTACTACCCCTGTCTGCTTGGCTAGTAGCAGGTTAAGGGGCCTGGGTACTGAAACGGGTGCCTCCACCTGGAGGTCAGGGTTGTTATGGTCACACTAACCTGGGCACAGCCCTCCGGGACACTGTAACCCCCCACTTTCCCTTCTAGTGGTCTGAACAATATACAGTAATCACTTTCACAATGACCCTTATTCACCATGCAATTACCCACACAGTTTGCACTTACCATCAGGGCTGGTTCCTCTAGCTTGACCCTGGGAACCTCCTGTAAAACAAGGTTATGCACAGCAAATAGCAACAGTACAGTACTCTTGGCACAAACTGGAACCACAGTCAGGTTAAATGCAAAAAGAGTTGGATCTGATTTATTCAAGGGACTTGAACACGGATGGGGCGTAACCAGGTTGATTTGCTTAAAGGCTATATCAGTCAGACAGTTATGCATGCACTTCAGAGTCCCTACACAGTCACACACTCTGGGTACCCTGGTAGGAAGATGGTGGGCTAGCCAGGAAACGTTGCCTGGGGTAGGCCTGCGTCACAGCTGGTTGGGGCCCTGTGATGGAAGAAAGCAACATGCACAGCACACACTATTTGCAATCTGGAGCTAGAGGGCTCAGTTCATGACGGAAAAGACAACAAAGCAATCAGATGATAACACTTGGTTTTAGCTGTTGTTGCAGGGAGCTACCCTAATGTTTACTTATGATACCCAATACAGGACACAGGTAGGACGAAATTGAGACAGCAGGTTGTTGAACTGGAGTGCCATGAGAAGCAGGGCCCACACAAATCACTGAGGCGTCGTTCCTGTTCAAAAGCGTGAGCAGGGGGCTGATCCCCAGGCGGGTCTCTCGTCGATGGCTGTCTCTATGCAGCGGGTAGTCTGGCTGGGCCAGTGTGGCAAAGCCCAGACCCAATGGAGATGAATATGGATTCAGTCTGTGGGAGCTGGATGCAGCCTCCAGCAAGCAGAACGCAGTTCAGCACACAGTGGGGAACCAAATTATGACCCACTAACAGCACACAGCACATTTACATGTAAGAGATTCTACTGTACCAGGCAGATTGCTATCTGGTCGCAATTACAGAGTCTCTGCACAAACTGGGAGTTCAAAGGTGGCTGGAAATCCTGACAGGCCGATCACATTCAGCAAATCTTCGGTGGTCTTCAAGTTAAAGCCTGGTCACAGTTCTGTGGCTTAAATCTTCCTCACATTTTGGATTCAGTCCGCATAAACTTAAATTTCCCTCTCGAGGACAGCAGGCAGATAGGCAGGCCAAAACTCTGCCCTTTCACAGTTCTGCACAAATTACACAGGGGCTGCTGCTTGAATACTCAAGCAAGCTGTTACCACATTCACTTCCCAATTCAAACTGACTCTAGCTGCAAGCAGTCTGGGACTTTCCCCAGGATCCAAAAGGTTTGTTTGGCTGATCTATCTGTCAGTCAGTTCAAGGGCTCCCCCTCTAAGTTCATGTAGGTGCCAAAAGCCCAAAACTACAATTCCTACAGAATTTTGCTCCCACAAAGACCCTGGGGGCAGGCTCCATTTTAGAGTCCCCAGAGGTACTGATTGTCCCATTTCAGCAGTCCAGGACCAAGATTAATTATGACTGCAACCCAGGCAGCTCTTAAAGAGACAGTACACAGAGGCTATACAGCCGCTCTCTGGCAATACATTTAAACTGCTAAAACACAGGACACCAGCCTGGCAGTGAGCATTTAGGCAAGCTCGAGGAAGACTTTTTGGGAACCCCCATTTGTAGGGGGGTTACACTAGCATGCAATGATGCCAGTCCAGTTAAAGGCAAGTACTGCTTTGTGCCTGCCTGAGCCCTGCCAGTGTTCCTCACCTAGGTGGCTGTTACAGAGTGGGGTGGTCAGACTCCCCTTCCCTGAGAGAAGAGCAGTCCCAGAGATGCTCAATCATCTCTCCTGTCAGCTAACCCTGTTTGACCCAGATCCTCCCCTGAAACTGGGCCACTGGCATGGAAGGTAGTACAGCTACCACTAAGCCAGCCCACCAGACTGTATTTTTATAAGTAAATAAAAACAGCACTTGAATGAAAGATGAAATTGTATTTTAGCTACAGTTGTTATAAATATTTGACACATCACAATGTTTGGAAATTGGATGAAGGTTTCCAAGGAAAATAACATAAAATAATACATAAAGATGCAGAATAAGATAATCTATCTTTGTTTATTTTCTGCATCTTAAAAGGCATTGGCAGGGGATTTGCAGTCAATTATGGCCCCATTTTCAGAAGGTTAGCGGAATGCTAAACATCTAAGCACTGTGCCATGTGGGAGAACAGCATGGTTGAACAGGTACCATGTATTTTAGCAGACCCCAATGCTAACCTGATCATGTGCATGTGCATATGTACTACTAAAGCTTTGCAAATGAGGGATCCCCTCCTGCATACAGAGCACAGTGCTATATAAATGGTTTTGAAAGTGCTTAACAACTGAAATTGTAATACTGTTTACTGCTTCCTGCTCTCATTTGAGCACACAGTGGTGCATATTGTCACCCTACCTCTGGTCACCATTCTGATGCTGCAAAATAGTATACCAAAAGGATCCTTGGCATGTAAAGGTTCTACACCCCTGATCGCAGCTTAAATGGCTCCGGTTATTATAGTAAAATGATCCTTGGTGTCTAGTGCCCCCCACCCAGGCATACTAAGCTGGGAGCTCATTTCTAGATGCATCCTGGGGGAAGGGGAACTTGTACAAGTGGGGCTTAGGTAGCACTAAAGTTCAAAATACATAGCATACATGGAGCAGAGTGGTATACAACCACAAATTACATTGGGAATAATACATGCAAGATGTGAGAACTTGAGTGGCAAGCAAACAATTGACAGTGCATATACAGCGTAGTCAGGAGCCACAGACAAATGCTGGCAATCCAATACAGAGCAGTGTAAATCAACACTAGCTGTAAACATTTGTGCATAATGCCTAACGTGGAAGCATAAGTGCACAATTATAGCTGTACCTAAACTGGAAACAAGTAATAGAAGAGCAAGAGGGAAAACTAGAGCAAGTGCAGGAGGGAGAGGTGAGACCTCTGAAGTGGTTTGAAAGAATCTATGGGAGGGAGATTGGTGAATGGCAGGGGCGAGGGAGTTCCAGATTTTAGGGATTCTGCTGAAAAAATTAAACTCTGTCCTCTATCACCCAAATAATCGTTTTTATAGGATTATCAAATATATGAAACATTATTGTGTGTTGATTTGTACTGTTTTATAAATCACTCACTATCGCGAGGTTCTGGAGCCCTAGACTGTACTAGGAAGAGGAGGGTAGTTCGTTGTATCGCAACTGCGAACTACCACTTGTGAAATTTGGGGGAGGTTTGCAGTTTTGACTGCTAGAGTGACTGCTGTTTCTTATTAAAGCCACAATCTGTGTTTTTGTAACATTTTAGATAATTTTAAAACGTTTGTTTTGCTCTGTGTCACTCAGTGACCCCTGGTAATTCTTCCCGGGTCATTTGGGACTACAAAAGGAAGCCCTGCAGCGAGCAGGGTGAGCGCGTGCTAAGAGTGTTAGAGAGATAGAGGGGAATACACAAGCCAAGTATTGTAGTAAGTGTCTATATAATATATACAATATATGGTAGTGCTACCTTTGATAAGTAAATCAATTGAAAATAAGTGACTTAATTGTATTAGATAATGCCCAGAGTACCAGCACCGCTATTACAAATCTAACAAAGTCTACCAGGAGAGATGATATTATGACACTCAATGTGGAGACCAGCTTAAAGTGTAATACTTGTCTAATGTACACCTTTTTTGACTCCTTTCCCAAAATACCCTTATATGTTTGTGAAAAATGTATCAATAATAGTGTACTCAGGGACGATGTTGATAACTTCTATAAAAGGTTAACAGTCATTGAACAACATCAGGAAACCTTAAGCCAAACTACAGGCAGATCATTACAGAGTAAGGGAACATCCAAAAATGTGTGTAACATTGTGGACTCAGGAAGTTTAGACTATCGGAGTGAGGCATGTCAATATGAAAAAAGGAAAAGAATAGCCTCTGATGAGAATAGTACCTCCAGTGATTCTGATGATTGGACTGAAGTTGTTGTAGGCCATAAATCCAAATCTAGATGTAGGGCATTGAGTAATATTGCACTAAGCAATAGGTATGAACCCCTAATTGATCTGGACACGGGTGATAGTAATATGGAGAAAGATCAGCTTAGTGTAAATTTTGGGGGTATCAATAATGAACAGCATACCAGTAATTATTCCAGCTCTGTTAATATTGAATCTCAATCAGTTATTCAGTCAGTTGTTATTCCTGAACCTACACCAGGACAAGGGAAGCCCTAAATTTGCCTGACACGATGGTAACGGACAAAGGAGTAAAGCACAAAAATAAAATCTCCAGTGTCAGTAGTAAATGAGATACCCCATCAAGAAACTGTAGAAGTACAGTTAGGCACATTAGATGATGCATTGTCTATGGAAATACAACCAACAAATGAGTCTCACAGGCAATACTTTGTACTAGGTGACTCGATAATTAAATACACAGACAAAATTGTGTGCAGAAAAGATAAACACAATATAGCATGCTCATCATTTCGTGGGGTGGGAATTAAGGACATATATACCATGTGCACTGATATCTTACATAACTCGGGTCCAAATCCTCTTGTTATAATTCATGCTGGCACAAATGACCTTAAAAAACTATCCACTGAAGAAATCAAACAGGAATTAAAAAATTTGGGTAAAACACTAGAAGAACTTAAATGTGAGATACATTTTTCTGAAATACTACCAGTACCAAGAGCTATCAAACTACAAAAAAAATCAAATGTATAAATGAATGGTTGCATAAATGGACCCTTAAAGAAAGGTATTTATCTATTCCTCATTGGGAAAAATTCTGTGACAACCCATCACTGTACTGTTGGGATGGACTACACTTAAACAAGCAGGGTGCTTATAAACTAGGAAGAACATGAGAATATCATTAATCAGTCTTTAAATTAAATGCAAGGGGGGAAGAGGGAACCCAAATAAGACCTAACCACAATAACTTAAAATTTAATAAACTTAAGATTTGGAATATTAATGCCAGAAGCCTTAACAATATTAAATTAACGGAATTAAAAATACTTATAAAAAAATGCAAAATAGATATTGTTTGTGTAACTGAAACTTGGTGGGATGAGAGTAATAATTGGTCTAATAGTATTCGTCAGGTATCAGCTTTTCATCAAAAATTGCATAGACAAAAAAGGAGGTGGTGTTTGTTGTTATGTTTCTGATCATATTCAATGCCAAGAAATAGAAATATCTAACACTTCCAAAAGAATAACTGAAACATTATGGATAAATATTATATTTTCCCCTTTGCCTAAAATAGTACTAGGGATTTGTTATAGACCTCCGAACAGTAACAATAACTGTAACTGAAATTTAATCAATGAAATTGACAAAGCATGTAGCCTAAGTGACACTTTAATTCTGGGAGATTTTAATGTACCAGGCATCACCTGGGACCAAATGATGGGAGTTACTATTTTTGAGAAATCACTGGTTGATACATTAGTATCCCATGGCTGCCATCAAATGGCTGAACTTCCTACCAGAGGGAAAACTATTTTGGACCTAGCAATAACAAATTCTAAAGAAGGAATTAGTAATGTATAAGTTTTCCATCAACTAGGATGCAGCAATCATAAGATTATAGAATGCAGTCTTAATATCAGAAAACCAAAATCAAAAGGATCTTTTTTAGCATTTGACTATAAAAAAGCCAGTTGGATAAAAATTATTGAAGCATTTGATAAAATTGATTGGGGACATCATTTTGTAAATTGGATGTTAATTTAATGTGGGATAAATTAAAATCAAAAATACAAGAAATAATAAATCACTTTATCCCAAGGCGTATAAATAAGAACAAAAAAGGTGTTATTCTCTTATGGTTTAATAAAGAAATCAAGTCTCAAATAAGTAAGAAAAATAAAGCCTTTAGAAAATATAAGTCTCATCCATCACATAATAACTGAAGCAAGTATAAGATTCAACAGACTGTTGAAATCTATAATTAAAAAAGGGAAAATAAAACTTGAAAATAAATTGGCATCTAATAAAAACCATAAGCAAACTGAGAAGAGTTAATTCAGTGATAGTCAATGGAAAAATAAAAATAATAAAGAGATTGCAAATAGTTTTAATAATTATTTCATGTCAATCTATCAAGTGAATAAATCCAATGTGATCACCCCTAGTTTAAATAACTTGGAGGTTTTTTGTATCAGTCAAGATATGGTACTTAAGGAGTTATCAAAGTTACGAACATCCTCCTCTTCAGGACCAGATAAACATAGATTCTGTAGTTTGGAAACATCTTGCAGATGTGGTTGCAAGGCCTCTGACCTTCTTATTTAACAAATCCATTCTGACTGGCGATACCACTTGACTGGCAAAGTGCAATAGTAGCCCTAATACATAGAAAAGGAAATAAATAGAATGTGGCCAATTATAGACCAATTAGCCTCACAGCGATTTGCTCTAAGATCTTAGAGCATTTGTTTAAAAATAGAGTAGAGAATGATATAGTTGTATTAGGTTTACAGGACACATCTCAACATGGTTTTAGGAAAGGACTTTCGTGTAATACTAACTTGTTATCATTCTATAATCATGTTAGCAGTAATTTAGATGACGGGAAACCTGTAGATGTAATCTTCTTGGATCTGGGAAAGGCATTTGATATAGTACCACTTAATAAACTTATACAGAAATTGTCCAATTTAGGTTTAAATAAATATATAGTGAGATAGATTGGAAATTGGTTGACAAACAGAAAACAAAGGGTTAGAATAAATTCTGGTCTCTACGATGAAGGTTGTGTCTCTAGTGGAGCCCCCCAGGGTTCAGTGTTGGATCCAATTCTATTCGGTCTATATATAAGTGATATGGGTAATGGTCTGGATTCGGTCATCACTAAATTTGCAAATGATACAAAAGTAGGTGGGGAAGTTTCATCCTTTTTAAAGCACAAAGAATTAAGTGATAGCCTTAAGAAAATTGAACTTTTGGGGGAGAGACAAATAATATGAAATTTAATGAAACCAAGTGTGTAGTAATACACTTTGGTAAAAGAAATCCCAAATACCAATATTTCCTTAATGGAGAAACTATAAAAAATAGTAAATGTGAAAAAGATCTTAGAGTATGGATAAACTCACAATTATCTTCAGGTTCACATATAATTAAGACAGTATGGAAATGTAATAGTGTTATCCATTCCATTAAAAAAGCCTTTATTTCCAGGAATAGAGATTGTGTTCCGAAACTATATAGGATGTATGTCTTTCCACACCTAGATTATGGATCTCCAATTTGGAGCCCTTATCTCAAAAAAGATATTACACAGGTTGAAAGAGTTCAAAGAAGAATGACTAAATCCATTAAAGGACTAAAAAATATGGATTATAGCGAAATACTTGAGTTTAAATCTATTTTCTTTGGAGACCAGAACTAGAGGTGATTTACTAATAATGTATCAAATTATGAGAGATACGATATTAATGGAACAATGTAATATAAAAAGAATTCAGAAAAATTTAAATTTAAGATCACATGATAGGCAGATTATCATACATAGAGTATGAACTGCCAGACATCAAAACTTTTGTAATATACTTACTCCAATGATGTGGAACAATCTTCCTGGGAATATAGTGGAGTCTCCAATATTAGACATATTTAAAAGAAGGTTAGATGACTATTTGTTACATAAGACCATCAACTAATAAACCCACTATGAGTGGGAGACAATTAAATAGGCTTTTCACCTACTTTGTCTATACACACCAAGTTATCCAAGTTAAATGGTGGCTGAACATGGCTTTGCCAATGGTTGTGGAAACTGATGGGACTGCTAGGGTTCGAATATTTCAGTTTCTGATGGTATGGCTGTTGGGGGGGGCACAGAGAGATAGGAGGGTAGGGAAACAAACCAGATTTGCCCACAGAGTTGGCACAGTGGGCATGGTGTCTGTCCACAAGAGAAGAAAAAGAGAGATTTATATATAGAACAGTGATGAGTCCAAGAAGGATAGTCGAGAGTGTAATGGGCTGAAATAGTTGAAGAGTGTGTCCAGTCTGGCAAGGGTAGTGAATGGGGCTACACTGTAAACCACATCACCATAGTCAGAGAGTGGGAGGATCATTCTCTCGATAATTGCATGGTGTGCTGGAAGTGGGATACAATCACAGTTCCTGTAAAGTGCACCAAATTGGGGTGCAGCTTTTTGACTATAGCATCCACTCATTCAGAAAAGTTTAGGTGCTGGTCTAGCCAGATACCTAGACAACTAAAGGTGGTAACATCCTCCACAGGGGAGCCATCCAGGGTATGGAAAGTAGGAAGGGGAGCCTAGACAGTCTGTGCCTTGTACCAAAGGACATGGAGACAGTCTTCTTGGCATTGAGTAAAAGTTGATTTGTGCGCAGCCAGGGCTGAACTTGATTGAAGTCCAGCTAGAGTCTGTGGGCCTGTTGAGAAGAGGACTGTGTCATCCATGTATATGTGAATGGATGCAGACAAGCATATGGAGGAGAGATCATTAAGGAAAATGGAGAAAAGTAGAGGGCCTAACACACATCCTTGTGGGACCCAAGTGAATACAGGCAGGAAGGAGAGAGGGAGTCACCTGTTTTGAATACTTGGGACATACCCATGCGGTAGGAGTGGAACAGCCAGTGACCGAGTTAGAGAGGCCTGCAGCCTGGAGTTTGGCTAATAATTGGGTGGTAGGCAGGGAAGAATGCTTTGCCTAGATCGATGAAGATAGCAGAGGTGAATAGTCTGTGACCCATATCATTATGGATGGATTTGGTGAGCCTGAGCAGGGAGATGGTGGTGGAGTGATTTTTGTGGAAGCCAGACTTGTATTGGGTGAAGAAAGAAGAGCAGTCCAGAAAGGGAGAGGGTTGTGACAAGATAATTTGTTCCTGTATTTTGGAGGGAGGAGAGAAATGAGTCAGTAGCTGTTAGTATCAGATGACTCTCAACTTTTTGGAGGAGGAGTAACAGTGGCAGTCTTCCAGTCAGCAGGGATGGAGGAACACCAGAAAGAGAGGTTAGGGAGGTCAGCCAATGGGGAGGAGATTGCAGAAGCAGACAGATGTAGGAGCTTGCTATCCAGGCCATCTGGGCTCTTACCCTTGGAAGGAGTAAGGGCAGAAAGGGTGTCGGTGATGAAGGATGGAGTTACTGGAGAGAAAAACAATAAGGGGAAGGAAGGAGATGACAATCATGCAGGCTGGCAGGGGTGAGAGGGAGGTGAGGAAGGGGAGATGGAGGAGAGAGGAGGTGCAAGTGATGAAAAGGAATTACACCTCTGTGGAGATGAAGGGTTCAGGGATGGGGGTGTCACTCACTCTGAGGACATGCAAAGGAGATTGAGTGGGAGGGGAGAAGAGATTGTGACAGCCTTCCAAAATTTAGACAGGTAACCAATGTTGGTATTGAAGTTAGATGTAAAATACTCACTTTTGGCAAGCCTTTTTGCTGTGGTACAAGTGTTGCAGAGGTGATGATACCTCTGGAAGCCATGGGGGATGAGTTACGTTTATTTTCTGACCAGCCCAAATCATTTACTTGCAAGCAAGCTATGAGCTTGGCCATGATCTGGGGGAGGTGGGGTACCTTTTCTCATGTCCTACACTGGGGGGGCTTAGCAGTCTCATATTTCAAGGAATTTTGTTTTGAAATATGTTAGCATGGAGTCAGTGGTGCAGGCCAGTGAGATAGGGGACCAATCAGAGAGGCTTATGTCAGAGCGAAAGGGGGTGAGGTCCAGGGGTTTGAAGAAAAATATAAACAGTGTTTTGGTGGGGGTGAGGGGGCTTTAGTTGAATGAGAGGCAGCAGAAGGTTGTGGTTATGGTGTCAAATCAGAAGAGAGGGAAGTCAAGAGTGGAATGCCACAGGGATCCATCCTGACTCTTGTATGTTCATTAACAACGTTTGAGAATGGATGTGGGTTTGTTTCTCTTTGAAGATGACACCAAGCTCATGGGAGAGTAGTGATGGGGGAAGTAGGAAACTGTAAAGTGACATGTAAAGATTAGAGAGGGAGCCTAAGGTTTGGCAGTTGAAATTCAATGCTAAAAAGTGCAAGGTGATTCACTTAGGGGACAAGAACCCCAGGACAGAGTAGCGGATAGGAGGGGTAGAGCTGAGCAGGGGACCTAGTATTCATCATTAGTGACTCCCTTAAACAATCAAGCTAGTACAGTGAGGCATCTAGTAAGGCAAATAGGATACTAGGATGTGCCAGAAGGGGTTCTGATAGTAGAAGAAAAGAGGTTTACTGCCTCTTTATTGCTCATTGGTGAGGCTGCACCTGGTATACTGTTCAGAGTTCTGAACTTCTGAAGACCTCACCTCAGAAATAGGGACAAATGGTGATCAGGATGATTCAGAGCTGACAGGACAGATTGTCTGAGGATCTGCTTATGGCATTGAACATGTCTTCACTGGGGACCAGACAAGAGAGGAATGATATGATAGAGACCTTCAAGTTCCTGTAAGGAATAAACAAGGTGAATGGAGTACTACTACTTAGCATGAGTAACAGTTAAAGGGCATGGGGGCACAAGTAGAAACTGATGGGAGGGAGGTTCAAGAGGGATATTGGAAAGATTTACTTTCCAGAAATGGAAGTGGAAATGTGGAATAGTCTGCCAACTGAGATGGCGGGCACCAAAACCATAAATGGTTTCAAGCATGGCTGTGAAAAAGTGAAGAGTATAATGTTAACCAGGCTGATAGTAGTAGAAAGGGGAACAAGGGAGTGGATAGTGAAGGCTAGTACCCTGTATGTACAGTAGGTTCTGAGGTTTAATAGAGGCAGACAGGATGTACCTTTTTTTTTTCTGCCATCATCTGTGTTTCTATGTTTCTATTTTTCCATTATCCCTGACATCTAGTAGCCTCACCTGCCAGTCGCAAATCTGAGCCCCTTCCCAAAGCCATCCAGCCAGGTCCCTCCACCCCTTCCCCATTGGCCCCCCATTTTCCTAAGATTGCAGCCACTTCCCTGTAACTGTGATCGGTACAGCATCTTAGCTCATTACCTTGGCTGATCTTTCTGTCTGAGTGAAAGGAGTGAGTCTTGGCACTATAGAACATCTGTTTCTATAGTAGGTGTGTGCTTACCGTGTCACTCAAAGTGGCCAGCTGAGGTGGTGAGCAGAGGGGACTGGACCTGCCACTGTTGCAGTGGGAGGGACTGGCAGCTGGGGTAATTTGAGCCACCATGGGGAGAGGGGTGGAAGGACCTTAATGGGTGGAATTGGGAGGGGGCTCATACTTGCAATCAGGGTGATCCGTATGCCAGGGATCCTCTTAATATACTAATCAGGTGCATCTGAATTGCAATAAGGAGGTTGGGGAATTCTAGATTCCAGGGATCATTTTATTCTACCAGGGGCATCTGAATTACGATGAGGCGGGGGCTGACACTGCTCTGTATAATTCCTCCATGCAATCATGCACAGAGGCATTGTGTGGAAATGTTAGTTAGCCGATATAGGCCGGCAAATGTCCCACTAGCACCTTTCCTGCCCTATGGACCTAGCATGCTGAGAGTTGAAAATGACTCATGGGGTAAAGGTGCTATCCTATTTGGGACATGCTTTCTCCATTTGTTCCTCTGAACCCCTGACTTACTGGAGGCTGTGATAGTGCCTAGTCATGCCATAGTGGGTTATCCAATGGGAACCAGTGATGACTGTACAGTGTGGTTCAATATTACGATGGGTGCAGAGGCAAGCCACAAAAAGATGATGGTCCTGGACTTTGGTAGGTTGGATTTTAAAGAAATCGGAGACTTCTTCAGAAGCAGCCTAGCAAGGGAGGATTGTCAGAGAGGGGTAGAGGAACAGTGGAGAAATTAAGTAAAGGCATAGGGAAGGCAACCAGCCTCTGCATGAAGGAACTGAGCAAAAGCAGGAGAAAACAAGCATTTGTCAATGCTGAATGTTGTACTGCTGGCGTTGGCATTGGTAGTGCAGGAGTTAGAGAGATGCATAATAGGAATGGCAGTGAAGTGAAGTGGCGCCAACCCACACCACCCTGCAGAGACGGCAAGGCGTGAGCTGTGCCTTTGGATCGTCGTAGCCGCAACACTGATGCCATTTTACCTCACTCTACCCTGCAGACTCAGACTAGTGTACGTTGTGCCTTGGGGCCATCGGACCCTTATGCTCAACCCATTCCATAACAAAATACATTGAGATGGGTGCAGTATAGGAAAATGGGGTGAACTTTGGGGCCGAGGTCCAAGCACTTTGACCTGTCACTGGCTGTAGGGTGGGAGGTGGTGGAATGTGTATTGTGACCACTACAGCCGACAATCCAAAGTCACCCCTTGATACCAGTCAGTCTATACAGGGTGAGTAGTGTCGTTAGAAACCTTAATGTGTCCCAGGCGTTTGTTGGTATTTGCACTCCAAATTTTCAACATGGGCTTTTTGTGACCCCACCTCATGAAGGCATTTTGGACCTCTGCTCATGAACAGTGGCACTATGATTTTGTTAATATGACCTGAACGTTGATTTCCCATAGCAACTGTGGCATTCTGCACCAGACGTGAGCAAACACATTTTGGATAGGATGTGAAAAATGACAGTTCTACTGTTCATAAGGATGTGTGAAGAAATGGCAACATTGGAAAAATCTGGAGTGAAAATATTAAAAGTTCTCAAAGTTACGAGTGTGCATGAAAACTGCACAGTGCATGCTCATAACACAGTCATTTTGTGGACTTTGTTCTCCAAATTTTCACCATGGGCATTTTGGGAACCCATCTTATGAACAGAGACACTGTCATTTCGTGTCGGTCCCAAAGGTGATTCTGCGCGGTGACTGTGAAATCTGCTTCAGGATCGAGATAATAAAAATGACTGTGACTGAGTTCATGAGGTGGGGTCCCAGGAACTCCATGTTGAAAATTTGGAGCCAAAAGTCACAAGAGTGGATGAGATATCCACTTAAGTTGACCCCCCACACCATTGATGCCATTATACAGCTTATCAGCATTTCTTCAGTTCGTGGTCGGTTTTGAAGAGTGCAGACGTGTTCCTGCTCCACCGAAGATCATAGCGCTGAACTCTAGAGGTAAGTATGGGTTGGGGTGTGCAGAAGGTGGGTGCAGGTTGGGGGAAGGGACCCAATGGCAAAGGACCATTTTCTTTGTTTCAGGTTATAATAAAAATAGAAAGAACACCGACGACCATCTTCCTTTTTTTTTTTTTTTACTGGTGTAAGGAAAACGTTTGGCAACTGGGGTGGGGTCCCAGAGTGTCCCATGAGTGTGTGTTGTGATTTTAGCCACACTGCAGTGGGCAGGGGCAAATGCTAATGCAATCAGCTTTTGAACACTGAGGCACACTGGGGTGGGCTCCCAGTGTGCCACACAATCTTGGGGGGTTAACTATGCCAACAGGGGTGTTGGGCACCCCAAAGTCGGCTTGCTGGGGATTTTGAGAGGCAGATGGCAACAGCTTCAACCATGTTCATTGATAACTCCAGGCAAGGCACACCCTGCAGTGATGGGGAGCACCCTCATTGCAGCGGCGCGAGTATTTCAAGTTGTTTGCGCTTTTGCAGTGCTGTCATAGACAGCATACTGTTTCATTTATGCCACAGAGCCCAATAATAAAGCAGTGGTGCGCTTTGGCCACAACACAACCACACCTCCAAAACCTGCCACCACTGTACGTTGTCTGCGCTGTGTGCACATGAGAAAAAGGACCATTATGGTACTGTAGGGAAGTTGCCATAAAGGTATCTGAAGGACATCCCCAACCAGTCTGGTTAAACAATTCCCTCACTGTTTTAGAGGAGTGGGCTAGCCCCACAATGGCACCCACAGCTGAGACTAAGGTGGAAGGGCAAATCCTCAGTGATGCAGCAGCAGGAAAGGAAAGGGGGAAAGGAAATCCCAGAGGAGGAAGCTTCTCTTGGTGGGGGACTCAGTTACCCAAGGAGTGAAGTTAAGGGAACCCAGCAGGAAGGACAGGGAGGTAAAGTGCATTTCAGAAGGCACTGCATGGTGGGATGAAAAGGTGGATCCATTGGATCACCAAAGGGTAATGTAGGGAGGAGGAACTGGATGTTATCATCCACCTGGGGATGAATGACTTGGCAGGAGACAAAGTGGGAAGTAGTTAGAATCCAAAAGGATTTTAGGAAGTTGGGGGAGTCTGAAGCAAGTAGAAGACTTCAACGAGGAAGTGTAGCACAGTGGTTTAAGACTCTGAGCTGCAAACCTGGAGGCCTGGGTTTGAATCCCACAGCCCCCATTTGCATACTATGTGACCCTGAGCAAGTCACTTAACTTCTTTGTGCTCCCAGGTCACACCTGTAAACAAGCTTTAGCTTAGCGTGTCTCTCCTGGTAAAAAACAAAAAAAAAACACTGTCTCCTTCTCGGAGATGCCACCTGTTCATGGCAGGGGAAAGGCTAGGGCACTCCACATCCAGTAATTCAACTTCTGGTTGAAGGAATGGTGTATGGAATGGAGGGTTATGGCTTCATGAGGACTGGGGGCCCCACCTGGATGAGCATAAGCCTGTATAAAGATATTGGCCTGCATCCAACAGAGACATTGAGCCCTGAGTAAGAAGTGTGAATGCTTCAGTGACAAGCATTTAAAATGGCTGGGGGGGGGGTCAGGAAGGCCAGGCGACTTAGTATCACCCCCCTGGGCACATGCAGGAAAATTAGTTGAAGTCTGGGACAGTGAGAGCAGAAGCAGAGTGGGAAGCAGCGAATTCTAGGCCACATAAGAAAGACAACTGGGGAGGGGGGATAAAGCAGAGATGGGGAGAGGGAAGGAAGCAGGAGAGCAGCAGCAAAGAGAAGGAGGGGGATAGGATGCAAAACATGGAAGGCATGGTAACAAATGCCCACAGCCTGGGAAATAAAATCCCAGATCGGAGGCATTGATAGTAGAGGCAGACCTGGACATGGTACATTGTTAATCATGGGACATTAATGTACCAGGTTATGCTATGGTCAGGAGGGATGGAGGGTAAAAAAGGAGGGAGCGTGGCCCTGTATGACAGAGAGGCTATAAAGGAGACAGAGGTACAGGGTAGACAGGGGGAGGCTGAGGCACTGTGGGTCATCCTTGAACCTGGCAAAGCTCAGCAGTATAAACAGGTGATCTTCTAGTCTCTCGCACAGGGGAAGAAGTGGATGAGGAGCTTGTGGATGGAACACGCAATATGGCAACAAAAGGTGAAGTCCTGCTGCTGGGGTTTCAGTAAGCCGGATGTGGATTGGTCCACCCTGGCTGCTTCAGCCAGAGGCAGAAGCATCCTGGATTCCCTACAGGGGGCAGGTCTAAGGCAGCTTTGGTATGATCCAGATAAAGGCCTATATTTTGACCTTATACTGACCAATGGGGACAGAATTCAGATAATGTGGAGGAACAGCTGGGATCCAGCACTTCTACATAGTTTAGTTTAGCATGGAACGCGGACCCAGTCCAGTCACATGACGGCAAACCTTTTGAATTTCAAGAAGGCAGACTTCACTGACATGGGGAGATGCACCTGAATAGCCTTCTTTAGAAGCTTGTAAAAGGGTGGCATTCAGGAGGTATGATGAAACACAGAAGAATGAGAATAGAGAGGTGTATCAGGTAAAACAGAGGGAAGCAGGTAAGGTAATGAAGGGATCAACGGCTCAGATAGAAGAAATCATAGCCAAAGGGTATCAAAAAAAGACCAGACTTTCTTCAGGTACATAAGCAAGGAGAAAAAGGCAAGGGGAGGGATTCTAAGGATAAGGAGGATGACAAAGGGAGACTGCAGGGAGGGGATTAGTAAAAAGTATACATCCCAAACAGGTATTTCTACTGTTTTCACAGAGGGGAGAGAGAGAGCAGCATGAACACTGTAGGAGGAAGTGGACACAAGTCAATTTTCAAAGGAAAGAGTATTATTGAAGGGACTTCAAATTTTAGGGCGGACAAGGCCATAGGACTGGATGGATACACCCAAGGGTATTAAGGGAACTAGGCAGGGAGGTGCTTGCTGTTCTACTCATGGCCTTATTCAGTAACTCATTGGAAACTGGGTGGTTCCAAAGGACTAGAGGAGAGCAGACATAGTTCCATTTTGTAAGAGCATCAGCAGGGGAGCAGGCTAGCAAATATAGCTGGTCTGTCTACCTGAGTCATGGGAAATTAATGGAATCCATACTAAAGAGACTGTTAAGAGTATCTTGAATCCAGTGGGCTGCAAGACCACAGGCAGCACAGATTCACAGGGGAAAGGTCATGCCAAATTAATCTGGTAGATTTCTTTGTCTGGATGACCAGGGAAATAGCTAAGGGGAGAGCAGTGGACATGATTGAGCCGGAGTTTAGCTAGGCCTTCAGCACTGTGCCATACAGGAGGCTGATAAAGAAACTGAATGGCCTAGTGGTGGGATCCAAAATGGTTAATTGGGTTCAGTGTGCCTGTGCAACTGGTTTTGTGCTTGTGTAACATAGATAATCTTTGGCTGTTCACCTCTCTATCCTTGGGTTATACCACCGGTGTGGGTATGAAGGAAGGAACCTAGAGGAGGGTTCCACCTTGAGATGCCGGGGAGTGATTCCCCTGGCTAATGGTACCTTAAGAAGAAGCCCATGGGAGAGAAAGGCATGCTGCTGGAGAAGGAGGGGTGGATGGAGGGGCAAGGAAAAAATACTTGTGTGTGGAGTGAGGAGGGCAGCCCTTAAATGGGTTGAATGGGAATGTGTCCGGTTGCACCGCCCCCTTAAACTACAGACTGTAGCCTTCCAATTAGTACAGTAGGTAGTAAATGGATAAGAAACTGAGGGTGGTGGTTAACGGAACTCACTCTAATGATGGGAGAGTAATCAGTGAGGTACCATAGGGCTCAGTATTGGGACCAATCCTTCTGAAAGTAGGGACATTGCAGAGGAACTGAAGGGAAGGTATGCCTTTTTGCAGATGATATCAACACTTGCAATAGGATAGACACCGAGGAGTGGTGAAGAGAATGATCAGGGATCTTGTGAATTTTGAGGAGTGGTAAAAAGCATGGCAGCTGGATTCAATGCAAAAAGTGCAAAATCATGCACCTGGGGCATAGGAACTAAGAGCTGAGTATAGGATGGGGGGGGGGGGTTATTGGCAGTCAATAAACAGGACAGGGATCTTGGGGTCTTCATGTCTGAGGACCTCAAGGTGGCACTGTTGCAAAGCAGTGAGTAGGGCTAGTGGGATGCTGGGGTGTGCAGAGAGGGTATCTCCATCAGGAGGATGGAAGTAGTGTTGCCAGACCTCACCTGGAGTGCAGTGTAATTTTGGAGAACAAACCTCAGAAAAAACATAGACAGGAGGGCAATTAAAATGGTGCATGATATAAATGAGAAACCCTAAGAGGAGAGACAGAGGGATCTCAGTCACACCTAGAAAGAGGAAGAGAGAAAGTGACATGATACTGGCCTGACAGGTATCTTACAGGAGTGAACAGGGTCCGGGGAGTCCTGGGGAATGCAATGTGAAGCTGGGGGGAAGAGATAGATGAGAAAATATTGGTAGATGCCTGGAACAGATTACCAGCTGATGTGGAGGAGGCTAAAACAGTAAGGGGCTTCAAGCATGTGTGGCGTAGACATAGCGGTATATTAGAGAAGTGGTGGGAGGGTCAATGGAGATAAGACAGCATGTGAGGAGGAGGAAGATGAGGTAGGAAACATCTAGGCAGACTAGGTAGGCCAAGTGGTCCTTTTCCGATGACAAGTTCAGTGTTTCTATGTTTATGATTGCACACTTACTATAGAAACAGCTTTTACCACAGTAGGCATCTGCTCGTGAACTGTTATTCAGTTGGTGGCTGCTTTGGATGTGAGTGGAGGGTCTGTGCTGGTCGCCGTACACCATAGGTTGGGGGCAGATGGAGGCAGTTGCAGTGGTACTGGGTGGGCTGGTCGGGGGGTAGATATTATACTTATGGGGCAGGGGAATCACTCAACACCAAGGATCTGGTATGGAATAATTACAGCTCTTGCCAGACTACTAATTGGGACACGTGGGGAACCCTGGTCTGGATATCAGGCAAATGGTACTAAGGAATAATTGATCTTATCAAGTGTCTGATTGGGGCCCAGTTGATCAGTGGTGGGGGGGTCTGCTGTCTGCTGGACACATGGGACAGATGTTTTATTACACAGGCAAGTAATTGGGGGGGGCTCTGGACACTGGGACAGTTATGCCATGTACCAGTGGAGGGACCAGGGCTAGTGGTAGCCTGACACGGCCAGATGTTGGGAGTGTAGGAATGCACAGTCCATACCACCTGGTTTGGGGAACCAGTAACTAGTGTTGCATTAATGGATAGCTATACCTCCCCAACCCTCCCAGAATGCCGATGTGCCTATGCACAAGGTGCTGTCAGCTGCTTTACACAGGTGCACAAGGATGGATTAGGGCCACTTATAAATGGGCTAGTGACTTGGTAACCAAGCAATCATACGACCCTGTGCAGTACTATCCTGCTTTAGAGGTGCAAATTGGGATTAGCAAGTTGATAACCTGTCCAACACTCGTAAAAAATCTTGAATATTCTGCCTTAGGGCTTTTTAAAACCATTATTACTCTGTTAAATGAACAAGGAAACACCCCTGAGTTGTGGTTGGTGACGGTACACCTTGGCCTCATACCCACTGCCAGAGCCCACCCACCTGGGTCCCAATCCTCTGCGTGCCTCCTCTGCCTGGATGATACTGGATGTCTTGAGTGCCAGAAGTAGTTGCAGTCCCACCCTATGGATAAGCCAGGGAGGTCTCTCGCCAGATGGAGGTAGGCATTAGCGGAGCTTCGGGAGGGGACCCAAAGTGTGGGCATGGGGGCAGGTTGGTGGGAGGGAAGTGGGGATGATGCCTGAGACAGGACACATCTCTTGTGATCAGAGGAAAAAGAGTTGGTAAAAAAAAAAAAAAAATTCCCAAACAGCATTCCCTCTTTTGATTTGAACCCAAATCACCTTTTGATAATACAGCCACCAAACTGCCTGACTATCTAACTGCTGCAGGTATTACCAAACCCAAACCCACTGGTATTAGTTCAAAAAAGACAGCCTGAATTTTGTCCCCGAATACCTAACCTATCCGCACCAGTGGACTTGAACACATATATATATGTATATATATACTGTATATCTATATATATATATAAATATAAATATTATTCCCCAGGTACAGGGCAGTTCCTGCCCTCAGTCACAGCTCTACTGTATTAGTCCTAGGATGGCACACATGACTGAAGTCCTGGGGGAGGCTGGATCAGTAGACGCAGAATCAGGACTGATGCTCAACACTTGAAGGTGTGGAACCTGCAGCTTGGATCTTCAGTGCGACCCAAGGTCATGCAGATCTGTCTCCCTCCTGGCCCACAGAGGCCCACTGCAGGGCATCACACAAGGGACCCAGACATGGGAGCATGCTCACGGTCTGGCTCCCCCACAGGTCAGAGCACCCCCACCCGGGCACAAACCCACAGTCCCTTACTGCCAGCAGCCCCACTTGATAGGGGTCAGCGAGCTCCCCACCTAGCACGTTTAGGATTAATTCTTCAGATCATTTCCATTCGTTCCTCAGTTACTTGCTACTCTGTGTAGTCAATCAGTCTCCACTACCTTCTTGAATATCAGGCTCTGGGGGCACTGTGCAGAGTCTGAAATTCCAGGGATTTAACACAACAGTCTCCCATCTTGCTGCATCTCAGGAGCAGACAGCAGGCACCCACCCAGACAGCACCCGCTCATCCCCCTGCCCCCACAGTCTTTCAGCTCCAACACAGTGGCCACGCTTGTGCTCTGGCTCACACACAAGTTCAGCAACTCTTTTTCAAAAATACATCAAGAAAGTCCCATTTCTCACCATGCAGGTGCTAGTCAACTCCAGACAGAAGAGGCTCTCTTGTCAGTTTCTTAAAACCTGGGTTCAAATCCAGTTTTCATGTCCATTTTCTACAATCCATTTTTACTTTCAAAAAACAGTCCTTTAGTCTTGTCTTTCCCTTTTCCTGTTGACGTCTTGTCATTGCCAGGGTCAGACAGAACCTTTTACACTTTCTACTCTCATCAAAAATCTTTGATCATCCATGTCTCACCGATGCGGCGCTGATAAAACTGAAGAGGCTTTCTCCCCATCCTCTTGACACAAATCCATTTTCTTAATCCATTTAACCTGTACTCTGAACAATTTCATAGCGTGGTGCAATTTCTATGGCATCAACAAAATACTGCAGCTCTCCCTCTCTGCAGAGCTGCCCACAAAATCCTCTCTCTTCACTCTAGATGGGGAAAGGCACAACCACCTCTGAGGACAGACGGCTGGCAGCCCCCCTCACAGCCCCACAACCCCACCTTCTCCCTAGGGGCTGGAGACCCCCTCCCTGTGGAGGGGCTCCCACCAAACTGAACTTTGAAACCAAAGTTCTTCCCCCTTGGGAGCTTTCTGGTAGCTTCCCATTGGCAGGAGCAACTGTCAACCAGAATTAACATGTACAAGGTTCCCGCGACACCTCACTGGTTGCTGAAAAAGGCGCACAGACTGTCCCCAGTAATTTTCCCCCAAGAGTCTTCATTGAAGTTCTACTCTTTAGTAGCCTCTTCCCTCTGATGGCCCAACAAACAATTTAGCATTTTTAGTTATTTTCCAGCCAGTCGCTAACGCTGAAACTTGTTTTCCCCAGCAGCAGACAGGCTGAGAAATATGTGTAGTATAACAGCAGCAGGAATGAGGACTAAATGTTCTAACTCTACCTGGATTAGGTGAGTGGGGGACTACCAGACTACCAAAGAATTATTTTTTTGTTGTGTCCAGAACTGACAGTGTGTGTATGTGTGTGGCGGGGGGAGTTGCTGGCAGGCTGCATTTGTGTAGTTAAAACACAATTCCCAGAATCATTAACTAGCACTAATCACGCAGTGTGTTAGCACTTCCAGAAAGCATTTAATATACCTGTACACCTTATATGCATTAGAGTAACCCCCAGTTGTATGAGCACCTGGTTGTGTAACCCCTAGATGGCGCTATCCCAGGGGCTACTACCCCTGCCTGATTTGCCACTAACAGGTTGAGGGGCCTGGATCCAATGGCGGGTGCCTCCACCCAGAGGTCAGGGTTTACAATAGTTAAACTAACTTGGTCACAGCCCTCTGGGACACTGCAACCCCCCTTTCTTCCCACTAGTGGCCCACACAATACATCAGAATTACCTTTACAGTATACACTTACCCCCAGGACTGGTTCCGGCACTGGGACCTCCTGTGAAATAAGATACAGTGCAACAATCACAGTACAGTACTTTAACATAGACAAATACCTCAGGCAGTATAACTTTGCTGAAACAAGCAGCTCTGATTTATTTGGGGATATAACAAGGGCGGAAATCAGGTTAATTAGCTTATCACGCTACTCATCTACCTATGGCTCTGTGCACAGGCCTATCCCTGTCAGTTACTGTCCCTGGGTACCCAAGCCCTAGTGGCTAGTCAAACCGTGGCAGCTAGTAGGGGCCCTTTCCACACAGAAAGGAGAATTAAACAGTCAGCAGTACAGTAATTCCATTTTGGATTTAATGTGGCAATTCAACAGGGAGGCGACCCTGAATTAGTACTCACGACCTCCAAATAAGATAGGGTCCTTCAATGTCAGCAGGGCTACTCTTGAGCTCCAAGAGACTCCTCACACATTTATATGGTAAACAGTCACAGGCAAAAGTCACTTAATGGCAGCAGGATTCACTTGAGGTACACAAACCTCTTCACACATTTATATGGTAAAAGAAAGCACTATACCAGGCAGGCTGCATCTGTATCCGATCGCAATTACTGCACAATACCGGGAGAACACACAGCAGATTCAGTTCCTGACAGACCGAGTAATTTCAGCAATTCCTCCAGTCTTCTCAGGGGTGAGCCTGGTTTCTACTCTTCAGATATCCTTTGATTCTCTTCACAGGACGGATTCAGTCCTAACAAGCTGCAGACCGGAACTCTGGACCTTACACATGTTTTTTGACTAAAACTGTGCACTGAAGGAGCACAGGGTTCCTTTCCCCTTCACTGCCAAAGCTCAACTGAAACTCCCAACAGACAAAACCGGGCACTTCCTTTGAGTTCCTCCCAGTTCTTGACTGGATTGGCTGTCACTCACAATAGACTGCTGCTGTTGGTCCAAAAAGGCCGAAGTCTAAACTACATCTCCCAGAGTCACTGCCCATACAATCCTCTTGTGGCTGGCTCAGATTATGAGTCAAGTTCTGATTCGTCCAAGGCACCATTTTAGAGCTAGCTTACCCCACACTGATTGGTCCAGTTCAGCAGTTCAAAACCAGAATGGGGAACTAGGCAGACACTTTTCATTCTGACTGCAAAAGCAGGAGTTAGACAAACTGTAATTTCATTATTACTCTAAATGGTTTCTGGCAAACAGTTACATCTTTCAGATAGGTTCCCTTTGCACTCTAGTGACTGCAAAATGGGTGAATTGACAGCAGCTTGAGTGGTACTCAATCAAAGAAACACACAGTCCCCATACAACTCAATTATGTCTGCAAGCAGACAGCTCTTAAAGAGACAGTACCAGAGGTTCTAAAAACACTCACTGATAAATGGCTTAAACGCCAAACACCATTCAGGCTTGGAGCATTCAAGCAAGCTCCTGGAAGTCTTTTGGGAACCCCCATTTGCAGGGGGGTTATACCTGCAATAAGTAATCCTGTCCAAAAAAAAAAAATAGTGCCACATTAACAGGTTAGCACTGCACAGAAGAATGCTTTTTAAAATAGTACCAGCTATGCTTATCATAATGCAGTGCTAATTCTGTTACTGTGATATGTGGGCCCCCATTTTAGATTAGTGTTGTGCACTCCTAAGTGCTGCACCTGAGATAGCACACAGCCACAGAAGGTGGTGGTAAATGGCACTCACTCCAGTGAGGAGACAGTGACCAGTAGGGTGCCGGAGGGCTCAGTAATGGGACATGTCCTCTTCAGTGTCTTTATAAGTGGTATAACAGAAGAACTGAAAGGGAAGATGTGCCTTTTTGCAGATGACACCACAGTCTGTAATAGCGTTGATAGGTGCTGATGGAGAGAATGAGTGGGGACTTTAGAAAACTTAGAGTGCTATGAGACATGGCAGCTCAGGTTCAAAGCCAAAAAGTGCAAAATCAAGCATGTAGGGACTAGAAGTCTAGAGGCTGAGTATAAAATGTAGGGGGAGGTACTTATGGTCACTAAGGAAACCTTTTATGTAGCACTGTGCTCTGTATGCAGGAGAAGATTACTCATTTGCATGGCCCTTGTAGTATATATGCACATGCACATGATCAGGTTGGCATCACATGATGCTGAATAAGACACCAATCCAACCATGCTGTTCCCACATAGTGTAATGCTTAGCTCTGCATGCTAACCTTCTGAAAATGGGGCCCTAATTAACTAAAAATCCTGGCCGATGCCTGTTAAGATGCAGAAGGTAAACGTAAAAGGGTTATCTTATCTGTTTATGTATAGTTTTATCATATTTTGCTTGCAAAACCTTTATCCGATTTCAAAACATTGTGAGGTGACTTAAAATGTTTATAACACACGTTAAAATACAGTTTTATTTTTCTTCTTTTACCTATATGCTGCCTTTATTTACTTATAAAAACACAGTCTGGTGGGATGGCCTAGCAGCTTGGTGGTGATTGCACTACCTCCCATGCCAGTGGCCCAGTTTTGGGGGTGGACCTGGGTTGCACAGTGGTTAGCTGGGGGGAGATATGATTGAGCATCTCAGAGAATGCTCTCCTCTCAACGAGGGGAAGTCTGACCACCCCGCTCTTCAACATCCACCTAGCTGAAGAGGGCTGGCAGAGCAGTGGAGTTGCATAAGTGGGAGGGCTCAGGCAGGCACAAAGGAAGTATGTGTCTTTATATGCAATTGCATCATTGCATGCTTGGCTGCCCAAGGGATGAAACCAAAGGTAGAAAACCCCCAATGGCAGAATGATCCAACAACCTGATGCAGATTCTGCACTGCTAACCAGGCTCTGCTCCTGTCTTAATATGTGTCTCTTTGTCAGTGGCCCTGGCCCTCCTCTTCCTGGCCCCAACACAGGGGATGTGTGTGTGTGTGTGTGTGTGTGTGTAGGGGGGGATCTCAGAGCAAGTATGTCCTGTGGATGGTAAGTGATTGGGCTGGAAATGTCAGTGGGCAAAGTGGTAGCAGGGTGACTAAGGAGAGGAATATCTCTGTGGGGAAAAAATAAATAAATAAAACACAGTTTGAGAAGCTCAAACCCCAAAACAGACTGTGCATGCCTCCAGTGAGGCATCACGGTAAAGTTATTTAGTAAAACGATGCAAATTATATGCATATGCCAGCTAAACTCCTGATGAGAACTGAATACAGAGTGATTGCAGCAAAAATTGTTTTTTAACCAAGAAACGTTTATTAAACAAAACATTAAAATAAAAACTTAATCAAAACATAGTCTATAGAGTACAAACTAGAAACGTTTTTGGCTTACACTTCCACAGATCCTGAAGTGCTTCCCAAGCATTCAGCTCAGATAAGTTGCTGGACTTTCACAGTAATTAATTACATATAAAACCAATCAACAATTTAACTTGGAAAAATGCATGCAGCCCCCTATGTATACAGGTATGTTAGGAATATCCTGTATTAGCTTCCTATACAAATGTGTTGTCTAACAGTAAATGAAGGCAGCACTTATTTAAAAGAATAAACCAGAGCATTTTAAATTAGTTCTAAAAGTTTCTTGTCACATAACAATGTTCTGAAATTTGATTAAAGGTGTGCAAGCAAAACAAGATGTAAAATCCCATAAAGAAGTAGAATAAGAGATAGCCCTGTTTTGTTTACCTGCTCTGCAGTTTCAAAAACATCCGCTCATCAAGCCAGCAGCTAACTGAATGCAGCAGACAAGCAGTTCAGCCACAGGCCATTCAAGGGGGAGGGGCAGGGGGATGGGTAGTTTCAGAACACAGTCCATTTCGGTATACAGTTTTTGTTTTCAGTATATAGTGTATGTGAATTTTTCAGTCTACAGTGTATGTGTTTCAATACATAGTGTATGTGTTTCACAATGTAGTGTATTTGTTTCAGTATATGGTGTATGCAGATTTTTCAGTGCATAGTGTATTTATTTCAATAGATAGTGTATGTATTTCAATATAAAGTGTAGATGTTTCAATATATAGTGTATTTGTTTCGGTATATAGTGTATGTGCTTTATGTGCTTTTTTCAGTGTGTAGTGTATGCATTTCAATAGATAGTGTATGTATTTCAACATATAGTATATTTCAGTATATAGTGTATGTGCTTTTTTCAGTGTGTAGTGTATGCATTTAAATAGTGTATGTATTTCAATATAAAGTGTAGATGTTTCAATATATAGTATATTTGTTTCAGTATATAGTGTATGCAGATTTTTCAGTGCATAGTGTATTTATTTCAATAGTGTATGTATTTCAATATAAAGTTAAGTGTAGATGTTTCAATATATAGAGTGTATTTGTTTCTTTATATAGTGTATGTACTTTTTCAGTGTGTAGTGTATGCATTTCAATAGACAGTATATGTATTTCAATATATAGTGTATTTGTTTCAGTATATAATGTATGAACATTTTTTCAATATATAGTGTATGTGTTACAATCTATAGAGTATTTGTTTCAGTAGATAGTTTATGTGGATGTTTCAGTCTGTAGTGTATGTATCTCAATAGGTAGTGCATATGTTTCAGTACATAGTACATTTGTTTCAGTATATAGTGTGTGGATTTTCAGTACTCAGTATGTGGACTTCAGTAGATAGTGTATGTATTTCACTATACAATGTAAGCATTTCACTATATAGCATATGTGTTTCATTTTGTGATCTATGTATTTCCGTATACAGTATATGTATTTCACTATATGATGTATATATTTCAGTAGATACTGTATGTGGTTCACTACATTGTGTATGTATTTCACTATATAATGTATATATTTCACTATATGATGTATGTATTTCACCATATAGTGTATGTGTTTTACTATACAGCCAGAGATTATGAATTGCATCCCTAATGGCTTGCCATAAAGCCCCATCATAGGTTTGGGAAGGTTTTCCATGTTGTAATGATTGCTGAGTGCACCATCTAGTGGTCCACGCTGGTACTCCCTACTTCCGGAAAAAGAATGAGGTGACTATTTAATTTTTCAGTCTAAGGGACCTCCCTTAGTTCTGAAAGGGTGAACTTCAAACCAGTTAATTAGGTCTGAAGTCCGGTATGAGGATTCATTTGAGAACCACACTTTGACGATATGAACTGTACATCTGCGTGTCACAGAAATGCCTATAGTCTGAGAACTGTTAAGCATACTTGACCTGTATAGCAATGAGTCCACATCTTGTACCTTCAGATCATTACCACTGCTGAAAGCAGTGACATCAATTAACATCAGCTCACTTCACAACAAAGATGCTCTGCCCTTTTTCCCCCATGGGTGCTGGACTATAAGTTTATTGTGTTTTAACACCCCTTCTGTAATTCAAAACTCTTTTCTCAAATTGTCGTAGGTGGGTCTTGGTCTTTTCCATTGTCTGTTCTTCACCTTGGGCTGGGATTTGGTTCCCTGTGGGAAGGTCAGAAACAATAGGGCTGCTGAGTGGCCTTGCATAGCATAATTTCTCTGCAGTGAGGAACTGTTCTCATTGGTACAGAACCTCACAGTGTCAAAGAGCCTTTTTATACAGGGAAAGGGAATATTGTTTAACCAGGGCTCCTAAGTTGCTTAACGATCTCCCCCCACCCATCTCCCTTGTACCCACCTTAGGCCCTTTCAGATCTGCCCTCAAACACTATTTATTGGAACAAGCCGCCTGTGACTGTTTCTGACCCTCACTGCCCAGATCCATGCATCTGGCCTGTAGACCTTTCATCTATGTGTCCCACTCCTCGACTCACTAATCTATTATGTTTCACTAGTTGTCTGCTCTCCAGCTTTGACAATGGGCTATACTCATCTGGAGATGCACTTCTCTTGCAATTGTTCTTGCAGTACAACTAGGGCCCACTTGGTCTGCTTACTTGCTTGTATAACCTGTGTTTACTTGTTTATAATTCTACTGTATAACTAGGGTCCTCTCGACCTACTTATCAACCTGTATTGCTTATGTACAACTCAGTATAACTCTGTATATCCTGTTTGTATTTTGTTTTAACTATGTAATGTTTGCCATCTATGCACTTATGTAAACGTTGTCCTCTCATGTATCTGTGACGAGGAGCCTTTGCAAAAGAATCTTCGACTCAATGGTTATATTCTGATGATTTTAATAAATAAAAAATATCCTGGACCACCCATGTTTTCATCTCTTGGCCTTCTTAGTCTCTATACTGTTGACCAGTAAAAGTCCCTTTGGGCTGGTTCAATCCAAGCAAAAGAAGTGAACACAACTGGCAAGTCTACGTGTCAACTGAAAGCATATAGGCCTATAAACTAGAAAAAGTTGCACACAAAACATGTAAAGCTAAAAAGTGGTAAATGTACTGCCCGAATCGCAAGTAATACAAAAACAAACTGTGAGACTACCCTAGCACTTTGAGGCAACACACCTCTTTCTCTGGGGCAGAGCCAGCCCCCAACATGGTAACTTTTATAGTGTGGAAATCTGCATACCATGGGTTTAGATTTAAAGCTTGTTTAGAGGTTTATATCATCATCATTCATATAATGCAAATGTTCAAGGTAACCTGCAAATGGGGTCTGTTCCTGTCTCAAAGTTTTGGCTGGTTGGGCTTTGATCTTCGCTTCACCTTGCAGCTTTGGTCTCCATGATTGTTGGATATGTATTTGTTAAACATAATTCTCTTATTATTGTTTTAGAGGGTAAGTGGTTTGGATGCTTGGGCCTCCATGCTGCTTGCACTCTATTCCTTGGGCTTCAATAAACTAATAAAACCATGTGCATTCTCTTTACCTTCTCCAAGCTCAATATTCGGGTCAGTGTATCTGCTTTACTCCCAGGGTTGGTGCCTGTTCTTCCCACTAAATAGACTGTGCCCTACTGACCGCTCCACTGGCTTAGTTATGTCTTTCTTCCTTCAGTGGCTCCTTGTGTAAGAAGCACATCCTTTACTGCTGCTTGCTTGGGCCAAGAGGGGTAACTGCTGTATGGTCTGTCAGGTAATTTACAGTGGTGTCTCCCAAGACGAAACCTAATTCTGCAGCATTTTGCAGCACTCTGCAGAATACTGCAGCAGACCTACTGAATAAAGGAATGTAATTTCAATGGCAATTAGTCCCTTTTGTCATCCAGGAAAGGTGACACTGCCAGGATGAAGTGAATGCCACAGTTTCTTGCATGAGAAAAGGGGCTAATTGCCATTGAAATGACACTGCTTTATTCACTAGGTCTGCTGTAGCACACTGCAGAGTGCTTTAAATGTGAGTTTCATCCTGGGGGACACCACTGTAGCTGCAGTCTCTTATTTTTAGTCCAACACATCAGCCAACCAAAGGACATATGCTGCAGAGTAAATGTGACTGTGCATTACAAGGCTAAATGGCCCACAGCAAAATCCATAGAGAGGCTTATGGTTAATGAGAACACAAACGTTGCTATACCATTTTTGTAATATAATTGGATATGTGATCATGTGCTGTTCTGCGTCTTTTGTTCATGTTGAAATAGTATTGTTTTTTCATGATGCCTTTTTCCCACCTGATGCCGATTTTTATAATTACTGAACAGTTCTGTGACCCAGTGACATTAGTTGAGCAGTGACCCTGCATTGAAACATGTGCTTTGAGTTTCCAGTCAGCTGATGTCACCAGGTTCCTGATCTGCTCAGTAAATAAAAAATGACTATTAGGCAAGAAAACAGCAGCATCAATAAAGGCCCCTATTGAAGGGAAAATCAAGACTGTTTCAAAGTGAGTACATTAAAAAGCACAGTAGGAAAGTTAAATCAACACACATGCTGAAATGTCAAATTATATTAAACAAAGATAAAGGAAGGTTTCTGTTCCCTTTGATGAGCCAAGTGCAGAGTCAGTTGTAAAAAAAGAAGATTCATTTATTCTGATATCACCAAGCAAGCGGTCAGCAGTGACGTGGCAGATTCTGTGACATTTCATGGTGTGCTACTGCTTAATTAAGGGGTCTTTGATAAAGTGGCAACACATCGCGACACATTTAGGAGTCTGCTTACATCTCTGCTCAGACTTTTTTTGTGATGATATGCAAATAAACAAATGTTTCTGTTTTGTATTGACTGAAAAAAAAATAGTCACTGATATTCTTTTTATAATTGTGATATTCCTTGCATTCAGACTGTACGTTGTTTATAGTAAGTAATGAATTAATTGGTACCAAAGGGTCTAAAGAATATTAACCTAATTACTTTAGATTGTTAGGACAGCATGTACCTAGTAGTTTACTCACCTGGTAAAGGTGATTGTGGGGGAATGGCTCTCTGAGGCACTCTACTTTCCTGACATCATGGGTCGTATATACCTGATAGGTTGTCTGATGCACATGTGACTGAAATTGAGGATGTCCCTTCAGAGGGTCACTGGTCACTTCTAATCAGTTCGATGTTTTCCAAAACTGTATCTGAAATTATAAAAAGTTTATATTGCCCCCCACTTGTACCCTGAATAATAGTAATGCGATGGTTCTGCTGAGATTTTGAACTTATAATCTTTAATTGTCAAATGCTCTACATATGTGTTTTGTATTAGTGAAAGTAAGCTGACATATCATTGTGTCCATAGTGTTCTTGGCAGTGTCCTATTGTATCACGTCAGTTTTTGGGAGAGGTGTGGAGTGCCTCAGAGAGCCCATTCCCCACAATCACCTTTATCAGGTGAGTAAACTACCATTGTGGGGGATGGTCTCTGAGGCACTCCACCTTCCTGACATCATGGGTTAGTCAAAAGCAGTGATTAATGTTTAGGGTGGGTGAGACGTGATATTGTTATTTTGTCCTGTGCTTGCTGCCAGTAGAACTGCCCTTGCAAAATTTGTCTTGTTGTCTTGAGACACGTCCAATCTGTAGTGTCTTGTGAAAGTATGTATTGTTGACCAAGTGGCTGCGGTAGCCATGTTCCTTTCCGCCCAGGAAGTAGCAATAGCTCTGGTTGAATGGGCCTTTACTGATGTTGGTACTTGCATATTATTTGCTTTGTAAGCCTCTGATAGGCCTTTCTAAGGTACCCTGCTATGGATGCTTTGGAGGCAGGAAGTCCTTTTCTGCGTCCTTGTATGATGATGAAGAGTCTGTCTGTCTTTCTGATATCAGCCGTTCTGTTGATGTAGGTTGTTAGCAGTCGTGTCATTCCCAGCAGTTTACGTTGTGGATCAGCCTGTACCTCTTCTGGCGGAAGCTGGCCAGGAATCTCAATAGTTTGGTTGAGATGGTACTTAGATGCGATTTTGGGTCTGAATGAAGAGATTGGTCTCATAGATATCCTGTCATGGTAGAATTGAAGGAATGGTTCTTTATATGATAGCGCCTGTAATTCTCCTACTCTTCTGGCTGATGCTGTGGCTGTTAGGAAGACTGCCTTGAGTTGAATCCATTTTATGTGAATGGAGTCTGTGGGTTCGAATGGGGGTTTAGTTATAGCTGTTAGTACCGAGGGAAGGTCCCATGGTGCCAGCAGGGGTTTATGCGTGGGATGTATGTTAGCTGCTGCTTTCAGAAAGTGTACGACGTCTTGGTGTGATCCTGGAGTCATGCCTTGTATCTGTCCTCTTGCTGCCCTGATGGCGACAACCTGTACTTTCAGAGATGATGGGGAGAGACCTAGTTAGAGTCCCTCCTGTAGAAAGAGCAGAATCTGAGGGATGGTGTATGTTGTGGAGTCTATTTTGTGGTGTTTACACCATTTGCTGAATATGTTCCACTGGCATTGGTAAGTGGTGATTGTGGATTGTTGATGTGAGGAAGCCATAATGTGAATGACTGAAGGGTGGTATCCTGCCTTTAGCAGTCTCTCCCTTTCAGGAGCCATACCATCAGTTGCAGTTGCTGAGGGTTTGGATGTGTGATAGATCCTTGTGAGAGAAGGTCTGGTCTGAGCGCTAGTGTCCAGGGATCAGCTAGTGCCATTGAGACTACTGTCATGAACCATGCGTGCCTTGGCCAGTGTGGTGTTATCAATATGACCCATGCTCTGGAGATGCGAATCTTCTTTAGTACTTGAGCAATCAGTGGAG
This sequence comes from Neoceratodus forsteri, assembly GCA_016271365.2. NCBI lineage: Eukaryota > Metazoa > Chordata > Ceratodontiformes > Ceratodontidae > Neoceratodus > Neoceratodus forsteri. The sequence goes on from CM028131.1 coordinate 1,525,130,402, forward strand.
TCGGAGGAAAGACGTAGGCTATTTGGAATGTCCAGTTGGCTGATAGTGCGTCTACTCCTAGTGCCATGTGGTCCTTGAATCGCGACCAGTATTTTATGCATTGATAGTTCTTGTGTGATGCCATGATGTCCATCTCGATTGGACCCCAGCTCTGGTTGACTTGTTGAAAAACTTGCGGATGAAGTTTCCACTCTCCTGGATGAATCATTTGTCGGCTGAGCCAGTCTGCCGTGATGTTGAGTTTTCCTGCCAGGTGAATTGCTGATATTAATTTTAGATGTGTTTGTGACCATGTCATTAGTTTGGATGTTTCTGACATCATTGCTTTGCTTCTTGTGCCTCCCTGTTTGTTTGTTTATGTACGAAACTGTGGTCTGATTGTCTGACTTTATCTGCACATGTTTGTGCTGGGCTAGTTTGGAGAAATGCAGTAGTGCCTTGAATACTGCTTTCAGCTGTAGTACATTGATGGTTTGTTTTGTCTCTGATAGTGACCATTTTCCTTGTGCCATATGTTTTCCCAGGACGGCTCCCCAGCCTGACAAGCTTACGTCCGTTTTGATTATTAAGTCGGGAGTTATGTCTAGGGGCATGCCTTGTGTGAGTTTGCGTCTGTTTGTCCACCATCTGAGGCTTGAGCTCACCAGGGGTGGTATCGTGACCTGTTTTGCTAGGTTGAGGTCATGTGTGTTTCCTTGCGTTTGAAGGAAGGACATAAGAGATCTGGTATGCCATCTTGCCCAGGGAACCGTGTCTATGGTGGAGGACATCAGGCCTAACATTTGAGATGTGCCACAGCGTGGGATGCTTTGAGGTCCGTAGTCTGTGTGTGGTTGATATTATTGTCTGAATTCTTGACTGGGATGGTGTAACTAGTCCTCTTTCTGTATCTATGAGAGTTCCCAGGTGTTCTATGATGTGACTGGGAATTAGTTGGCTTTTCTTGTGATTGAGTACCCATCCGTGTTGCTGTAGACACTGCACCACTGTGTGTGTCTCCCTTAGAGATTGTTACAGTGATCTTGCCATAATGAGCCAGTCGTCCAAATATGGTATGACATGGATTGCCTGTTGGCGGAGTCTTGCTGCGAGAACTATTGAAACCTTTGTGAATACCCTTGGGGCTGATGCCAGTCCGAATGGCAGGACTTTGTACTGGTAGTGTTGTCCGAGAATGCAGAAGCAGAGGAATTAGTAATGTCTGGGCCTCATCGGCACGTGGAGGTAAGCATCTTTTAGGTCTATGGATGTGAGGAAGTCTCCCTGGCTGAGTACTTTGAGTGTTGACCGTATGGTCTCCATCTTGAATGGTATGTATCTCACTGACTTGTTGATGTACTTTAGGTCCAGTACTGGTCTGTATCCTCCTGTCTTTTTTGGAACCATGAAGAATACGGAATATATGCCTGTATCATCTTCTTGTCTGGGAACTGGAGCAATGGTATTGTTGTCTCTTCGTTCTCATACAGCTGTAGTAATGTGCGTTGTTGTGTATTTGTGCTTGGAAGAGGGAGATTGAATCATTCTGTGCTCTGTTGGTGTCTCTGTAAATTGTATTGCGTAGCCTCTTCTTATTATTTCCAGCATCCATTTGTCTGTGGTGGTATTTTCCCAGTGTTCCACGAATAGTTGCAGTCGTGCTCCCACTGGAGTGTGGTGTAGCATGGGGTAAGAGTAGTCAAGACCGGGAGGTGTTGCGGCGATGGTAGTTTCCTCTGCCTCTTTGTGTTGTACCCCTACCTCTGTATCTGTTGTAGTGGTAGGGTGTGGAATAGTTCTGTCTGAAGCTAGTACCTCGGAAGATGTGGTCTCCTTGTCTCTTATCACGAAAGGAATAGTATCTGCCTCTGGGACGAGAGGGTAGGTATATGGATCTGGTTTATTCTCTAGCCTGAATCTTACCTTCCTCTTTGCCCTTGAGATATTTCTCTAGTGCTTGTCCGAATACCATGTTGCCTTTAAATGGCAGTCGTTGCAGGGTGGCCTTTGATTCTCTGTTGGCATCCCACAGTTTCATCCACAGTGATCTGCGAGATCTGTTGGTGATGGCAGCCAATCTGGCATTTATTTTCAGTGAGTCTACCGCCATGTCTGCCAGATATTTGGTGGAAAGTATGGCATTCTCTAAGAGAGTGGACTCGTGGGATTTCGCAGGGATGGTTTTTTGTATTTCTTGGAGCCAGGTTAGCTGTGCTCTTGTGGCTTATATTGCGGTAGCGGCTGCTCTGCTTCCCAAGCCTGCTAGTTCAGAGGTCTTCTTTAAGTTGTCTTCTAGTTTTCTGTCAATAGGATTGTGTAAACCTGAGGTGGACTCAGTGGGGAGCACAGTCTTTATTGAGGGCTGCTATTTGTGGGTCCACAGCGGGCGGTGTACACCAAAGCATTATCTTCTCCTCCTGCAGTGGGTACATTCTGTCCCAGGATTTTCTCTCGGGAATTCTGGCTGGTTCAGAGGCAGACTATTCTTTTAGAATAATCTCTTTTATGGCCTCAGATACGGGGAAGGTGTATGCTTGTTTTGCAGTAGGTTGAAGGGATGGGAGTAGTTTGGATGTGGGTGGTGGTGGTGTTATTGTATCAAAGCCCACCGTTTCCATTATGTGGCGTACTAGGGCTGGGATTTGGTCAGGGAAGCACCACTTCACTGTGAGGGTTTGTGGCTCTTGCTCTAAGCCTCCCTCTTCCTCATCTGAGGAACCGCTTGAGTCAGTGGTCAGTGGTGTGTGTTCGTTTACTAGATCGGCTGCATGTCTAGAAAGGGAGGTAGTGTTCCTTTCCTTAGCAGGTGGTGATTGTATTTGTTGTTGTTCAGAAAGTTCTGTTAATTGTTGTAACATAGCTGTTAATACCTCTTGCTGTGCTTGCATAAGTTGTTTTTTCTGGAGTAGTGCTTTTGTGGTATCTGATTGTTGGTGACTACCTTGACTAGTAGTAGTAGGAGGAGTAAAGTCATCCTCCGCGCCCTGGTCATCACTGTGTAAAGTGGATTCCTCAGTGCAGGAGGCACAAAGCCTGCCTGTTTGCTGGTGTGGGAGTGGTACATTGCACTGCCTGCTGCTCTTTGCTTTTGGCATGATGACCTGGTAATTAGATACAAATGACATACTTAGAATGTGATGCCCCCTCTGTTTGTGTTTTATTTTATAACTGTAATGTAAAACAACAGTAGTAAACCTTGTTTGTACTGGTGCTGCTTTTCTGTAGTCAGAAGTAGCCAGGTATTGTGTGTCCTTAGCGAGCTTCTATCTTTGCTAGCAATTCTGCTGTCCATGTAGTGCTCCTATGCCTTTAACAGGAGGGCTGCTGAAGGGTAGTGTGTATCAGTAGCCTGAAATGCCTATGCCTGCACTGCATACAATTGTGTCATTTAAAAGTGGAATGAGGCATATATCTATGCTGGGCAGTGAAAACCTCCTTGAATATAGTGCTTATGCCATTTGAAACAGACGTCTGTGTCTGGTAAGCAAATTGCTATACTGTAAGGAAAGTATTTGAGAGCGCCGCGTATGCTTTACTAGCAATATGCGCCTCACCCTGTGTAGGAATCAAGAGGAGTCCACATCATGGCGTGGTGGTGTAATGCGAGAAGTACTGTGTGTCTCGCAAGAGTTCGAGAGCCAATGGTGAGGCGTGCTCCACGTAACAGGGGAGAATCAGGAAGAGAAATGAAGCCAGGCATGGAGGCGATAGCGTTGGGAAGCCATAAAATAACTTTATGGCTGCTCCATTTTGAAAGTTATTGTTTGCAGCTGTAGGGATCGCAGCAAGGGCGTGGGCGAATCCAAAATTGTGCGTCTGTGAAACCATGCACGAGAGACGCTGCAGAGCTTAAATTTGGAGGCTGCAGGTAAGAAATTGCAGCTTCAGTAGGCTGCTGCTGCTATCTTTCAGGCGCTATGAAGCTGGGCCTGCTATGTTAGGGATACCCAGAGCGCTGTCCACAATAGGAGCAAAGTGAGGATTGTACTTGAATATTGATCATATGCCCAAATGTGGTCTTCCGTGTCAACTTCTGGAACCGCTAAGTCGGGGTGTCCAGAGCGTTGCAAATAGGAAGGACAGAGTGGAGTCTGGAGGTTTTAAAGCGACTTGCCGTAGCTTTTGTCAGGCATGGGGCATGATGAGTAGCATCTGGAACCGCTAGGTTAGGGGTGTCCAGAGCACTGAATGCAGTGAGGCAAACTTGAGCTATAGAGGGGATCCTACTGTTGTAGTGAAATATTGTAATGTACATAGCTACGTGTAGAGCTGAAGGCAGAATGAGACATTAAACTGGTGAATGTTGTAGCAACGCTTGCTGCTATATGCAATGTAGGTAAGCTGCTGAAGAATAAATGATCCGCACATTTAAACCGACATAGTAGTTAGATGCAAAATGCTGTGCTGTGCTATGCTGTCTAAGCAATAGGGGTAACAGATATATTTGAATTTTATTTTTTTTCCTACCTTTTGATGAGTGGTTTTAAAGTTCTGTGGTCTGGAGCTCTGGAATAGTGCGACAGCCTTCTGCAGATGCACAATTTGAACTGATTAGAAGTGACCAGTGACCCTCTGAAGGGACGTCCTTAATTTCAGTCACATGTGCATCAGACAACCTATCAGGTGTATACAACCCATGATGTCAGGAAGGTGGAGTGCCTCAGAAACCATCCCCTACAATGTCTTTATGTATAGATGTTTTCTGCAAAGCTTTCCCAGAGTCCTTAATTTTCTTATCTCTACATTTTATGATGTTTTCTCTGATTGTTTTAAACTGTAATGGGGTAAACAAGACATGACGACTGATTGATTGACTGACTGATTCTACAACTGACTGCCTTTTGCTCTGCAACACAGAGCCTAGTATGCACCATGCACTGTGGATTAACATTCCTCCTTCTGGTCTAGCCGAGGAGTTAATTTGCTTATCTTCAGTCTCCTCCTGATAGAGTTGTTGGTTGGGTGTGGGGGAAGTGGAGTCCTTTCCGACCTTGATGCCTCGTCCACCACTGTACCTGGCCTGTCAGGCTGAGGGTGTCAGGCACTTGAGTGATGGGAACTGTTGGTTAACACAACTTAGGTTCGGATCTTATGGGGTGCATTTATTCAGTCTTGTTGGTGAATTGTTTCTGATCTTCCTTCATGTCCGAGAGTCATACAACATTTTCCATTTTGCTGTGTTTACTGGCAGCCTTGGCAATGCTCCCTTGGAGAACTGTTTTCTACAATACTCTAGCTGGGAGATTTTCCTACCTCTGTGCTGGAGGCCTCGCCTTGTTGGGCTTGTGGGTTCATTTTGGAATCATAGTCGGGGTAACTCTCTTGAGCTCTAGGTATTGCTGTTATTATGCACAGTGTGGCTGATCCATCCATCATGTGGAAAACATTGCTTAAAGTGATTTGCCTGCCAGCCTGGTGGTGCAGAGGGCTGAGGTGCCTCATGCCTTACCCGTCCCACTCTGGCAACCTGAGTTTGGGAATCAGCTTGGCTTCAGGGGGCCAACCGTGTGGGAGGAGGATCTAGCAACTCTGCTCTGCCAGAGACGATGCGGTAACATGTGGCAATGACTGGGTAACATACGAAACCAGCCAGAGTAATTTGTTGGTGAATTCTGCTGGTATTTCTGCAAGGGAGCTTATGAGGCTAGTACCAGGACCCATTGTGAGTAAATAATCCTACATTATTTGCAAGTCTATTCTTTATGGTACATTACTTCGGCAGTGATGGTGGTGGTGATGTACTTTCCTGGCTTCTGAGTTTGTGGTCATAGCACACCAAACAGTAGGGCAGGTCTCCTTTTATTTATTTATTTATTTTAAGGCTGAAGTAAGACCTAGGGGATGCCAGCATGATGGGATTGGGTCGAGCAGATAGGGGCCGTGGCAGAGCAGGGGTCATAAACAGATTTAAAAAAGAAAACAGTGATTTGCCAGCATCCAGGAAGATGTTTTTAAATATGACTTTTGATACAGTTCCGCTTATATTTCATAATTTTTTTCTGTATTTATTTCCCCTTTGTTCTTTATTGGTGAGTGTATTTGCATGAAAACAGGATCTTTGTCCCCTGCCCTCTTGCTTTAACCTGAGATGAAAATTGCAGCCCCTTCCCGTCCCACTTGCTTTAATGTGAGATAAAATTACAACCCTCTGTGGCATCACTGTCTGTCCACAGCAGCATATGATGCTGTGCAAACAGAAGAGTGTGACATCATCAGAGGCTACAGCAGAAGTAACTGATGATGCTAGGGAACAGTGATCTGTTTCATGCAAAGTGTCCTTGGTAGCAAGAATAAAGACATTCAGATTTCAGAAAACTAAGTCTGATTTTTATATTTTAAAAAGTTTTCCTGGACAACTGGGAAGTCGCCTTAAGGTTAATTCCATTAGCTCTGTTCCTCCTCACATCCCATCTTTTCTCTTCTTGCTATAGAACCTTTGTTTCAAACAACATGAAGTCGTCTTGTATTCTGACATATTGCAGTGATTCCCAACCTTTGAACTGCTCCGGAGAACGAGTTAACTTTCTATGCAGGGCATAGAATGCTAAGCTCAAGCTCCGTTGAAGTCTCTGTCTGGAGTGTTTCAAACTCAAACCGTCAAATTCTTTACTCCGCCTCACTGAACGGTTGCTCCGGAGATTTCTCCTTCAGCTCGGTTCGAAAGTCTGTTAAAGTTTCAGTTTTCGTCGTTTTTTTAAACCGAAAAAGTTATCCGCATAGTCGGTTCGGTCTCTGTCTGTGGTGCTGTGAGTACTAGATAGGAATTGTTCTGTTTTTCTGTGTGGAACTTGTAAAAGTGCGGCTCGGTTCGGCTGAACCGGCCATTTGAAAGTAAAATCTTACGTTTTGTGTTTACTTAGTATGTGGTTACCGGTTCTTATCGGTTCTAAAAAAAAAAACGTGTTTTAGTACTTTTTTTTCCATTACCCATGACACGGTTAGGAACTGATAAGGGAGTCTTGCCTGGCGGTTGCCATAAAAAGGGTAAGTTGGTTAGGTTGGCCATGTCTGAGAAACCCAAGAAAAAAAACGGGCCTACTGGGTTTCAACACTGCAGTGAGTGTGGGGAGGTCTTTTCTAAGGTCTATCCCCATACCACCTGTGTTTAGTGTCTGGGGTTTGACCACCTCGATTCAGACTGCCAAATATGTAAAAACTTTCTCAAATCTAACCTTGAGAAAAGATTAGGTAGACTGAGGGAAAAGGAGAACGAGAAGTCCGCTCACCCGGATGGTCAGCCCGGTTCGGTTCCGACCGAACCAGAAGGAGTGCCCTCTGAACAGGGCGATACTTCTTCGGGCAAAAGGAGAACTGATTCTGAGGGATTGGTTCCGACAAAAAGAAAATGCAAAAACAAATCGGCCGGATCGGATCCAGAGGTTCATGTTCCGACCGCTGAAGAGATAGCCAGAGCGATTCAGATTGTGGATTCACTCCGTCCGGTTCCTACTGATCCGGCTCCTTCTGACAGGGGTTCGGTTCGGTTGGTTCCCCCTGGTTCAAGAGTATACCCTTGAAGATTTTTATGAGCTGGAATTTGAAGAGGAAGGGGACTTTGAGGATGATGATGGCGAAAGTGAGGGTCTGGATATGCCTATGGAACCGGACATCTCCCCAGACAGACCTTCAGGTGTTTCCCCTCCTAGACTTTCTGAGTCCCCTTCTCACTTTATGTTCTACAGAAGGGTGGCTGAAACCCTCCAGATTCCTATGGAGGAGGCTGTGGAAGATCAAGAGGAGCCTGATTATGTAGAAATGATGGACATCCCAGAGTCCAGGAGACTGTCTATTCCCCTCCACAAATCTTTTGAGAAACAGACACAAAAAAATCCTAAAGTCTCCTAACGCTATACCTCCTGTGGATAGAAGAATGGACAAGAGGTATACACTTTCAGGCTCAGACACAGAGTTCTTATATCAGCAATGCAGCCATGTTGGGGTAGTGCAGGCTGCTGCCTGTGACAAGGCAAATATTCCCTTAGCTTCACACCCCCCAGACAAGGACTCCAGGAAGATTGATGCCATGGCAAAGAAACAGTACATGGCATCTTCCTTGGGCCTGAGGCAGGCGAATTACATGGCCTACACAGCCAGGTACCAGAAGTCCAGGTGGGACACTGTACTGGCACTGGCTAAACAGGCCTCCCCCCAGCTAGCCAAGGAGTTGAAGGCGGTGGCTGCAGATGGGATTGAGGCATCTAAGGTTCAGTTTCATGCTGCTGTGGACTATAATGATGTGTCATCAAGAGTCATAGCTATATCTGTGGCTCTTCAGAAGATGGCTTGGCTCAGATGCACTAGCTTCTCGCAGGACACCCAGGCTAAGGCCATGGATTTTCCTGTAGTGGGTAATTCTCTGTTTGGGGAGCAGACAGAGAATTACATGAAGAAAATGGATGAGTACAGGACCACTTACAGCAGTGCTCAGGCCAAGGAGGGGCAGGCAACTCCTCAAAGGCAGCAGTCTAGGGGCAGGCCTTTTCAAAGGCCTTTTTACCAAGCATAGGCCTCCTCTTCCTTTTATCAGAGGGGGTTCTTCAAAGGGAGAGGCAGAAGGGGGATGAGCAGGGCTGCATCCACTCCTCAGCCTAAAGCCTCTGCCAAGCAGACACCCTGATGGGCCTGCCCAGGTCGACTCTCCTATTCCAGTAGGGGGCAGGCTGGCTTACTTTGTCCAGGACTGGATGTCTATTACATCAGACAGGTGGGTCCTGGAAGTAATAAGCCAGGGACTGGTTCTCAGCTTCAGAAAATTTCCAAAGATGAGAGCCAGATCTTTTCCACCTGCAAATCTCTCGGAAACCCTTGCCTTAGAGGCAGAGGTTTCTTCTCTTCTAGCCTTAAGAGTCGTAGAGAGAGTACCTACACTGGGGCAAAGGATTGTACTCCAGGTACTTCCTGACCACAAAAAGACAGGGGAGTGGCGACCCATCCTAGACCCAAGATATCTAAAAAAACATCTTTAAAACCAACGTTCAAGATGGTAACACTGGGAATAATCCTTCTCTCTCTAAGGCCAGGAGACTGGCTAGCCTCCCTGGACCTCAAAGATGCCTACTTTCACATTCCCATCAGGTGCTCCCACAGAAAGTACCTCAGGTTCGAGTTGCCCTCAGGCCACTATCAGTTCAGAGCAATGCCCTTTGGCCTAACCTCAGCCCCAAGGGTTTTCACAAAGTGCCTGGCAGGAGTAGTTGCCTTTTTAAGAAGGCAAAAGATTTCCATTTTTCCATATTTGGACGATTGGCTAATATGTGGGTTAGTCTCCAGACCAAGTCAAGTCTCACCTGCAAGTGACCCAGCAAGTGCTCACTTCTCTAGGATTTCTTCTCAACCTTCCCAAATCAGTTCTCGAACCAGTCCAGCTTCTTACCTTTATAGGGGCAGAACTGGACACACTCAGAGCAAGAGCCTTTCTTCCTCTAGAAAGGGCAAGGGTTCCTATGGAACTAGCCTCTTCTTTTAGCCTTCAGGTATCTCGACCAGCAAGGCATTTCCTCCAGCTCTTGGGCCACATGGTAGCTTCATCAGCAGTGGTCCAAGGGGCAAGATTCCAGATGGGGATATTCAGTTCCACCTGAGAGCTTTTTGGTCTCAGAGGAAGGATTCCCTTACCAAACTGATCCCAGTGACTCTCACCTTGATCCAAGCCCTCCAATAGTGGCAGGATCAGGACAATTTAAGACAAGGTGTTCCTTTTGTTACTCAGCCTTGTTCAGTGGTCCTTACCACGGACGCTTCTCTTCTGGGCTGGGGAGCCCATCTGGGGTCCCTCACTCCCCAGGGGTTGTGGTCCCCCCAAGAATCCCTTCTCCATATCAGTCTTCTAGAGCTCAGGGCATTTTTTCTGGCCCTAAAAGCTTTCTCTCAGTCAGTACAGAACAAGGTGGCTCAGGTCAGAACGGACACCACCACCACCATGTGGTACATCAACAAGCAGGGAGCCACTCAGTCCACGGCCTTGTGCACAGAAGCCATGAAGTTGTGGTCCCTGGCTTATTCCCTCCAAACCTCTCTGGTAGCAGTTCACCTTCCAGGGAAGGACAATGTGCTAGCAGATGCATTGAGCAGGATCTCTCAGGGCCATCATGAATGGTCCCTGGACCCTCAGGTGTTGAAAGTGATTTTTTCAAGGTGGGGCACTCCAGAGATAGATCTCTGTGTAGCCCCAGACAATCACCAACTCCCTCTCTTTTGTTGCAGACCTCCAGTCTTGAGCTCAGTCCCCCTGGACACCCTGATTCTGAATTGGGAAGGGAAGTTTCTGTATGCCCCCCCACTTCCCACTCCTGTTCAGAGTTTTAGTCAAAATAAGGTCTCAACCTTGTAAGATGATTCTGATTGCTCCAGATTGGGCCAGACAGCCCTGGTACCCCCTGTTGCTGTCCCTAGCAGTCCATCTTCCCTTGTCTCTTCATTGTTCTTCCTAGGAATTACAACCTGTTAACATCCTCTCAGGGGAGGATTTGGTACCCCAATCTTCAATCTCAAGGCATGGCTCTTGAAGAGTTAGAGTCTGCAGACCTGCATCTTTCCCAAGGCATTCTGGATATCCTCAAGGCTTCTCAAAAGTCCTCCACCAGAAAGACTTATAACTCCAAATGGAAGAGATTCAGCATTAGGTGTTCTAAGAAGCTGATTTCTCCAGACACTGCTGGATTGCCTATGGTTCTGGACTGTATGGCCCATCTTAATGGCCTAGACCTCAGACCAGCTACTCTCAAGGTACACTTGTCAGCTATATCTGCGTTTTTGTCTGTAGGGAAGTCTTCCTCACTATCTTCTCATCCTGTGTTCTGTAAATTTTTTAAAAGATTGCTTCTCACCAATCCTCCTTTTAGAGACCCTGCCCCTGCCTGGGATTTGAATGTTTGCATTGCTCAACTTATGCAACCCCCTTCTGAGCCTATGTCTTCAGCAGAGCTTAAGTACTTGACTTGGAAAACTGTGTTCTTGGTAGCCATTACCTCTGCCAGGCGTATCAGTGAATTGCAAGCTCTGTTTTTGTCTGTAGGGAAGTCTTCCTCACCATCTTCTCATCCTGTGTTCCGTAAATTTTTTAAAAGATTGCTTCACACCAATCCTCTTTTTAGAGACCCTGCCCCCTGCCTGGAACCTGATTTTATCACCTTTCACAGGGATAAAGTGGTCCTTAGAACCATCAGAAGGTTCTTGCCCAAAGTGGTTTCAGACTTCCATTTAAACCAGTCTTTGTCTCTTCCTGTTTTCTTCACTGATCATTCTTCCTCAGGAGAGAGGAGGCTACGCAGTTTAGATGTTAAAAGAGCCCTTAGTTACTACATAGAGCATACCAAGGGTCACGGGTTTGACTCCCTCCAGTTGTTCCTCACTTATGGAGAAGTGGGAAAGGGCAAACCTGCCACCAAGAGATCTATTGCCAGGTGGATTGTGTCTTGTATACAATTCTGCTATGAAAAACTGGGAAAAACTCCACCCTCAGGCCTGAGGGCTCATTCCACAAGAGGTACAGCTGCTTCAGGGATATCCCTCTCTTAGAAATTTGGCAAACAGCCACCTGGAAAATAGTCAATACGTTTACCAAGCATTACTCTCTGGATATCCAGGCTAGGAGTGATGCTCGGTTTGGCACAGCAGTACTTCAGAGCCTATTCCCAAAGTAGGATCTGTCTCTCCTCCATGGAGGTACTGCTTGGTAGTCTGCAATATGTCAGAATACAGCAAGACTTCATGTTGTTTGAAGAAAAATTACTCACCTTAGTAATTATGTTTCTTCTAATGGAGTCTTGCTGTATTCTGACCTGCCTCCCCTCTCAGAACCTGTTTTCGGGAAGTGGGTGGGCAGGTGCAGTGTTACACCCCAGGTGTGTTTTTTGTTTGCACCCTCCTCCTTTTTGTTTGGGTGCTGATTTATTACTGTTAGTTGTATTAGATTGGTTTTTGGTTTTTAGGTTTCCTGACTTGTCTTCCTTGGGAATCCAAAACCTTTTCTGCCAGTTGGCTAGTAGGAATTTTCACAATTTCCACATAGACTTTTTAGTTAGTTGGGCTTGTAAGAATCTGATGGTTTGAGTTTGAAACACTCCAGATAGAGACTTCAACCGAACTCGAGCTCAGCATTCTATGCCCTGCATAGAAAGTTAACTCTTTGTTCTCGGGGGCAGTTCAAAGGTTGGGAACCACTGCAATATGTCAGAATACAGCAAGACTCCATTAGAAGAAACATAATTACTAAGGTGAGTAGTTTTTTCTGCTGGTTTATCAGCTCTCCTCTATAGTATGATTTAATCTGAGAATGAGGAGTGCGTGGGACTCGAGGCTATAGAGGATGGAGTACACGTGATGGGTCAATACCTGTAGTTGTTTCCAAGGCATGTAGCTTCACATGGATTCTATTACAGGACCTATGCCTACCTTTAGTGAACTGACATTACAGATACTCCAAGTGTAGTATTCCTATTAAAACAAAGTTTTATTCAGCATTTTCTATAATTCTGCACTACTTTTTCATTTTCCCTTATATTTGCACCTTTTCTCCAAATAGGAGGCTGAGTCAAGAGACTGTTTTTATCACCAATGCCAGTAGCTCTTCTTGGGCAACTATGCATTGCACACATCCTCGATTGGCCCAGGGCCACAAAGCCCAATTGCCTTGAAACCCTTGTTTCCCAGTAGTCTGCAGTGGCTGCACCACCAATCCAGCTCATTATGGGCATGTCGTAAATTAAACTTTGTTAGGCTGATACAAAAAAGGCATTTTTATGTCAGTGCAGTTTTCCATTTAGCGGACTGTGAATGTAAACTTGTGAAAGGGTAAGGCAAATGTCCTATTTGGATTGAAAGTAAGCAAGTTAGGGTCCTGTTAACTCAAAGTCCTACCAAACCAAGCACAGTAATTTTTCATGGGGTAGCATTTTTGTCAAGAGGGTAGCACTTTCACTGAAAAATGTAAAATGAAATTATGTTAAGGGAGAACAGTCAGCACAAGGGTCCCCACACTTAAGCGGGGGGCTGGTCCTAATGTGCACTTTGTGTGCAAAAACATTTTTGTCTTACTTACCGTTTACTGTAGTATAATAGATTGTATCAGACTAATTGTATTTACTTCTAGGCTGACGTATTCGGTTAGTACAAATCCCAGAATCCCCTGCAGCTGACATCAGAGCAATAGGCAGTAGTGGGAGATTCAGTAGCCTTCAGCGCATGGTAGAGTTTATATCAGCTCTGATCTTTTGTTTGCTAGTCCCACTGTCCTTCCTGGGCGAAGTACTGTACAGTCACAGAGGACTATACTTAGCTCCTCGAGTAAAGCAGAACTGGAAAACTTCTAATCAGAGATTATAAAAGCTCAAAGTAAAGTCCTCTGTGAATGTACAGTACTTCACCTCGGGAGGACAGTTGGACCAGCAAACAAAAGATCAGAGCTGATTTTAACTCTAACATGCATGGCAGGCTCTTTAATCTCCCAATGCTGTCTACTGCTCTGACGTCAGCTGCAGGGGATTCTGGGATTTATAGTAACAGAAGATGTCAGCCTAGAAGTAACAAAATTCGTCTGATACAATCTACTTGACCAGAGCTAAAATGTGGTGCAATATTAGGGTAAATGAAAGACAGGCCCACTGACTATGCTCTGTCGAGTTACGTGCTGGGGCACCTGCACAGTGGCTGTCATGTGTTTCATTACCTGCATGGAGAGTTCTATATGCTAATAAATTTGCATAGCATATTTCACAGATTCCTCTTTTTCATTTACCCTCGTATATGTGCACCACTATTTAGCTCTGGTCTGTTAAGGGGTAGCCACCCCCTGTATTAGCACTATCCCAACTGCACCATGAGTGCTGGCCCTTTCTGTTGACTTGATATAGTCTACTATACTACAGTAAAAAATGTTTTTGTGCACATTGGGACCAGCCCCACACTTGTGTGTGGGCCCTTGGTTCTGACTGTTCCCCTTTAAAACAGCTAGTGTAAGGGGTTAGCCATGCTAGTTCGCTACATAGCTGGATCCATTAGTTGCCATTCTTGACTCTCATCATTTGCACATATTCATTTAGTTTACCGTTTATTAACTCAGGATGGCTCAGCTGAAATGCAAAATCATATTTCCAATGGGGTACTTTTACCCATTTGCTCAGCTGGGAAGACTAGTTAAGGTTAAGTGAACTCACCAGGGTCTCACAGTGTCTTGTTTGGCTTTAGAACGGTCTGAACCTCTCTTCACCTGGTTATCAAGCCAGTGCTTTAACAAGTGGACCACACTGCCTCCAAGAAATCCTGCAAGAAATATCTCTCCATGAATTATCAAAACAAAGAACTGGACTCCATCGCCACAGTTTTTTTTTTTTTTTTTAATTTGGAGGTTTTTATTTTTTGCTTGACGCCGTCTTAGTATAGACATTTCACCTTGTTCATGACAGGTGGTCCTAGGTTTATACAGAATGCAGTATATACCTTCAATAAATGACTAGTTGGTGTCACTTCCTATACTACGTGTGTTGGGGGGAGGGCAGAGTTAGCAGTGTTGGAAATCTAGGAGGGATAGTGCCTAGGATGATATAAAGCATAAGGAGACTGTGGGGGATTTGTAAATGTACAAAATAAATACATTTGTACATTCAACTTCATTTCAAAAAAACATACCTTATAAGCAGCTGAGATGTGCTAAGAGTTCACATTTTAATTCATGCATATCTTCAGCTACCAATTTGTTGCTACCAAATAGTTATTTGTGTATAATAATGGTCACACTTCAGATCTGCCATTATCATCATCTTTTTTTGAATACCTCTAATTCATATTATTTACACTTAAATAAAATTTGGATTTCTAGCTGTGTATAGCAGTATACCTGGTATATTATATTAAGCCGTTTGTTTTTCCATGTAGTTTAAGCAGTCGTGTCAGGAGTCGCACATCATATCTGTTACCTTCTCAGAGTAACTATGATTCTGTCATACATTTAAAAAATATGGCTGCTATCTCTCTTTGTCCACAGTGGCATAAACATTGGAGACTTACAAACATATTCAGTATTGCTTCAATAATAATTTGTTAGCCTGCAATACAGTCATCATAGATATCTCCGTACCCTCAGTTATTGTTCAGTGGTCCCTTAAACATTTATTTACCTCGTTTTTAGATAGCATGTGTCCTTACTCTTGTTTTTTCACATCCTTTTGTACAGTAATTTAAATATCTATGCCTGGTAATGAGAAACCATTAAGGTTTCAGCTAATTCACCTGTTCTTGCCTCTTGTTACCCCTTGTAATTAAACTGAATTTTCAAATAATATTTTTGCATGCTTAGTATCTCCTATTACTATTGTTAATCTCCCTCAGATCTCTTATATAGATTGTACATCTTTATTTTTTTCAGTACTTGCACCATGTGGCTGCTTCATATAATCACCTTTCATTCCTCTCTAGTTTATCCACTGTGTTTAGAAAGAGACCCTTAAGTTATGGCTTATTCTACTTCTTTCCTCTAGATATAAACAATCCTTGTATGAATTGTCTTGTCTTGTTTTGTTTTATGCCTGTGTACAGTGCTTATAAGAGAAATACAAATAATCCCTATAAAGGGACCAGGATTGGGTAGAAGTGGGTGCAGTGATCATTGGTGCAGAACCTGTAGGGGGCAGACCTTCATACAGTGTCAGCTGGGTGTTTTTGCCATTTTTCTGGTCCTTGTCCCCAGGCAGCAAGCGCAGCATCTGTGAGGGAAATGCCCTGTATGCAAGCAGTGTGCTTCTGCCAGCAGAGCAAGCTCCCCAGCCCACCAGCATGAGCCTCTGCGAAACCAAAATGTACAACGATGCCGCCCATCCCTGGCTGGAACACTCTGCCCTTGGCAGCATGATCTCCCCCAGCCTGGCCACGCACGCTCCAGCTCCAGAGTTCTCTCCCCAGTCTGTCACTAACATGGCAGTGCGACACAGTTCCGTTAGACCATCCAGTGGTCCCCTTTAACGTTTTTATATTTAATACATAATAAAAGTTGTAGGCTGATTTTGATTGGTGAAACATTCCAGCATTGCAGGGACGCCCCCGATACAGGGCCAGGGTGCGTGCTCCTTCATCAGGGAGACATGCTGCATGCTGTTCAGCTGGTATCGGGTCTGCAAGCCACCGTGGTGAGGAAAGAGGATCATGCGAGTAAAGGGTATAAAGGAAACCTTGCAGTCTGTATGACCGCATCTGACACTTTTGGGTAGTACTGCATGAATCTCGCTGGGGGGAGAGGTTGTTGAGGCAGGGAGGTTTCAGGAATCCAGCCTGAGGGCAGGGAGTGCAGGCAAGGGAGGAGAAAAAGCTATAGGGAACCAAAATAATAACACCAGTATGCAAGTTTATAAGTCTGATACTATAAAAATATATTTTGTTTCTTTAGATTTAATGATGTTTGATTCATATTTAGTTATATGTTTTGTAATTAAATGGTGCATGCACTGTACTTGATATTTTGTTCTCATTCAGTTTGAAGATGGTTTGTAAGGAGATGGTGCATGCAGTGAACTTGATATTTGGTCACATTCACGTGTTTTGCAATGACATGTAACATGCAGCCTAAATAATGATGTTTGGTTCCCATTCAGTTATATTATGGCTTGCAAGGAAATGGTGCATTCAGTGTATTTACTGATTGTTGTTCACGTTTACTTTTATTATGTTTTGAAAGGAAATGGTGAATGCAGATGACAGAAATGGTGTTCTGGAAATCTTCATATCTTCTAGAGTAGCCAGTTAGTCCTCTTACCTTGCACCTGCAAAGCAAATGCACAGTCACAAGATATTTATTTTATTTATTTATTTCTTCATTCGGACATAACCTTTGTAAAAAATGCTCCTTTTCAAAGGTTCCATGTCTTGACAGGAGGACAACACAGAAGGGTAGTTACAGAGTATGGGTGCACAAGTACAGAGACAAAAAATACAAGAAATGACAGCAATTGGTCTATTTACAATTGTAAGCTATCTCACATAGAGGTACATATTGCAGTTAGTACAGCCCAAGGTACATGGTGAGTGCTGTGGGTTTAAGGAACTAATTTAGCAGGAGGTAAAGCAGCCAAGGGACTTGTTGTTATTTCATATAAAGTCAGGAGGGGAGGGACTCAAAATAGGCTTTCACACCCTGTATGTTAATGCAGCCTAGAGCAGGCTTTGTCGTTAATTCAAGTCAAGGGTGGGGGGTAATTTTCTGTGCAGGACTGACCTAGTAGGAACATACTAGAGAGCAATGTGAGGGAGGACTGTACACAGAATAAGCTGGGGGGAAGACAGGTGCTTCAAGACAATCACATCTGTGAAGGGTCAGTGGCAGGGGAGGGACTTAAAACAGAGTGCTGAGTTAAGGACAGCATATAGAAGGCTCATCGACAGGCTGTGGCTATGGAAGGCTCAAGTTTGAGGGATGGCAAGTAGTAGTAGGAAGTAGGAGTTTAAACTCATGGTTACTGGGCAGTAGCCAGGGTAGCAAATCAGAGAATGCATCCTAGGAAGAAGAAGAAGAATCAGCATTTATATAGCGCTTTTCATACATCCAAAGAGCTTTACAAGCAACGCTAGACTGGTAGTGAAGTGACTGAATGTGTGTTGGCAGCCATATCGCACATCATCACCCACAAACAACCTGGATAATTGCATGAACCAGTTTATGGGAAGGGGAATGTTGGTCAGGACACCGGGAATGTTCCCTACTCTTTTACAAAGAGTGCTCTGGGTTCTTTTACTTCCACCCAGACACCCACCAGGACAACACCAGGATGGGCAGAAGGGACCTTGTTTTAAAGTCTCATCCGAAGGACGGCACACCCCAGCAGTACAGCACCCTCCAATACTGCATTCGGATGCCAGCGATTTTTAGGTGCAAGTGCAATCCCGGTGTAGGACGAGAACCCACGACCTTCTGGTCCAGAGGCGGATGTGCTACCAACTGAGCCACGCTGACAGGAGCAGGCTGACTCCAAGTTACCGAGTGTTAGCGCTGCAGGTTACCTGCAGCTACATACCTCAGCCTTGGCAAGGTGATGTCTTAGTTCCACCCTGAAGACAGGGAGGCTGTTAATGAGTAAAAGTATGAGTAGAACTATAAGCCCTACTGCACTTCAGTGGAATAGTTTGGACAGGGATTGGGTACAGATAGGGTCAGTCATGTGAGCCAGATGGTCAGTGCCCATTCAGATCCCTGTCCTGGTTATGCATTCAAATATGATAGGACAAATCCTGCAGTCATATCGGTTGCTTTTCCAGCTCTGCTGACATCCCAGAACAAAGTCACAGGTCTTGGCGCTCTTTCACTAACTGCCATCATATCAATATGCCACTCCATGGGAGTACTAATGGAAACCATGAGAAAACATGACTGAAGAATGAGCACAAATAAAGAGCTTCCCTGAACTAGGTCTTAACCTGCACATGATTCAGAATGAGCAGTTGCTTTCTCAATGCATTTATTCCTGGTAAAATTAAATTTTAATAATGAAAAAGTAAATGAATTGATTCCTCATGGTCTGTTCTGATACTGTAACTTTGGTTAGTTTACACACACACAACCATATTTCCTGCCAAAATGTACATCCCGCATTCATCACCAAATGTATAGCTCTGCCAAAATGCACATCCTAACACCCCTACCATAATCCCTGTCGTTGCACCTATTTTGAAATTAAATCTCCACATCCTCTTCAGAGTTTGCATCCCTCCTTAAATGTGCACCTTGCACACTTCTTAAATTTCCCCTACTGAAATATGCCCTTATGACTCCAAATATGTGCACCGTACCCTCTAGAGAAACATCTGAATTCCAAACCAATTTACACAGCTTTCCTTAGGTTTTTTTTGCCTAAGATTGTTCTGGTTCTTTTTTTCCATTGTGTTTCGACTAGTTTAAATGTAAGAACTATGCCCTTATGAAAGGATATGTTGTAGGGCTGTGCTAAATTGCCTTACACATTTCTATGAAATTATTTACATGAAAATTGCAAATTTTTTTGCAGAAAACACATTTCTTGAAAATGACAATTTTCCCATAAAAATCTGAGATTTCCAGAAAACTGCATTTTTGCTGCATGAAAAATACTGATTTTCATATAAATATTTCACTTGATTTCACCATTTAAGTGAAAATGAGTTGCATAATTTTCTCCCATGAAAATCAGTTTTGCCCAGCTTTTTCAACTAGTCTTTAAGAGTACACTATATTTTTTCAAAAGCATATAGGCTATGCTGAGTAACTGCATATGGGCTAGGCTGAGTAACTGCAGTAAGGTACGTCTAGGGTATGGCAATGCCTAACATGGTTGAAGGCATCCTGCTGCACCTCTGACCTTTTAGTACACCGGGTGTTATAGTGCCATCCAAAAAACACACACACAGGGGTGCCTTATTGTTTAAGAGAAATTGTCATTGTTCCATACAGATAGCTTTGATACTGCCTTAGCAAGTCAAAAAAGTACTTTTGTGTGTTGTTTTGCAGTACACAATTCTCTCTTGTATTCTTTCACTTTGCAGGTTGATGTCCTCCAAAGCCTACTATTTCGAAGTGCTGCACAAGCAGGACGATAAAGGGACAGACCATGTGGAGGTGGCTGTAGGTATCCGTGTGTAAGGTGTATGCATTCTATATGTGTGTGTGTGTGTGTGTGTGTGTGCCTTCACCTGTTTGTAGATCGCCTTTTATTTAAGCAATAATGACTGAACAGCTGTTCATTTCCTGGGGATTAACGACCAGTTGGGAGGGTGGCCTGAGGCGCAGCCAAGGGCCAACCCCCACCGGCTGGTCGTTAATCCCCAGGAAATGAACGGCTGTGAGGTCATTATTGCAATTATAAGTCTAATTGCAGTAGTAACATTTTTTTTTCAGGTTTTTCTATTTAGTTTTCTTTTTTTCTTTGCATTGCACACTCACGTTGCCGCCTGCTGCCACTTGTTGTCCGTGGCAATGTGTGGACTGATGCCAGGAGGTGACGTGCTTTTGGTAGTCGGGATTGTGTCATGCGGGGGTTTAAACTCGCTATTCTGAAAGGATTTCTAACCATTGTTAAACATTCCCACCCCCCAAGAACATGTTAAAATGCGGGTTGCTAAACAACAGTTTTTGTCTGCAGTTGACTGAATTCTTTTTATGTTACAGTCGCTACTACAGAGCATTTCTGACTGATCACCTCTGATAGCAGTGCCGAATACACTTGTTTTGCCGCTGCTGCTGTCGGTGTAGAGAGCGCAATCAGTTGTGTGGCTACTATGCCAGGCATTTCTAAGACATTTCAGACTGACACAGTAGCCAATCAGTGAGCTAGTTTAGCTCATGAATAATTAATTAGACATAATTATCCTTAATCTTCAACTTTTCCCTTCTACAGACCCGTATAGTCTATCATAATGTAACTGCATCAGGTAATAGACACTGTCTATTGTCCTTTACCTTCTTTGGAGCTTTACATTAAGCCCTACTCTAATGGTTTCCGATAATTGCCTCATTTGTTGTCCTTGACACTTGCACCTTCCTGTCTTCTCTTGAAAGACCTGTACCAGATGTACTGCAACCCTGTCAGATAGTCACTCCCATATTCTTTTTTTCCCCCTGTGCGGACTTTACATTAAGCCATTCTGTAACAGCATTTCATATATGCGTTCTGCTCGTAACTCTTGCACACACCCTTCTCCTCTTGGAACCCTTGTACAATTAGCCACCCTACAGTAACTACTTTATTTAATTGTCCCCTTTTGTTATCACGGTCCCTCGAGAGATCCTACTAAAGATGATCTTACCCTGGCCCTCTCTTACTGGAACTTCAGAACATAGAAAATTCTATCAGCCCACCTATACCTACATATTGTGGGTCTGATGACAGCCACCTTAGAGGTGGTCCCCTGGGCTAAACTGCATACGAGGGCCCATACCTCTCAAGTGTCCCTGATTTTGCCTCAAAATTGTACTCTGTCCCTCGTAAAATTTGCGTTTTTGTGGCTAAACAGTGGGGACTGTAAGCATAAAACAATGTCGAGCATTAAAGTTACAGACATGTTCTTCTTTAGAAAACGCATTTTGCGCTAAGCCCCATATTCTACCAGCTTTCTGGGTGGATACCTCTAATTTTGAAGATGTGTCCTTGATTTCAGTCCTTTGTCCCTGATTTTTTTAAGCCTTGTCCCTGATTTATGAGGCAGGAGGTTGAGAGGTATGCGAAGGCCCTTTCAGGTTCATTTCTGTCCTGCTAGTTCCCAGTCTTTTAGCAGTACCAGGTCCCAGTATGGATTTCACACACTGCACTCCCATCACTGGAATGGTAAGAGCAGTGCAGCATCTCCTGAGAGGCTCACCTCTGTATCCATCTTTGGAGCTGACTCTGACAATCAGTGCCAGCCTGATGGGCTGAGGTGGGTAATAGATCAGATTCTGGTGCAGAGGTTGTGGTTCCCAGAGGAACAGAGCCTGTAGATAAATACGCTTCAATTGAGACCTCTTTATTTGAGTTTGATTTACTTCCAAGATCAGATCAGTCAAAGGTCAGTAAAAGTTTGATCGGACAAAGTGGCAGTAATGTCTTATATAAATAAGCAAGACAGCAGAAGAAACTAAACAATGCTGACTGAGGGGTACAAAGTTCTAACTTGGGAGAAGACAAATATGGAATCCCTTTCCACATTTCATCCGGCAGGGGAGCTAAATTCACAGGCAGCTTGGCTCAGCTGATGGTGTGTACTTAGCAGAGTTGTTACCGAACCAGCCCTCACCATCAAGGGCAAGTTCGAGGAAGGAGGATCACCCATCCCATAGGACACTGTCCTCCTACGAGGAGGGAGATCAGCATGCTCTGCCATGACATGTTCACCTTACCTTATTTTGCAGCATTCAATGAAGATTCAGTAACTGAACTCCATTTCAGTTTCAGTTGCAGGTTTTTAACAGCAGGTGTGTGCACTTGTGCTGTGATGGAAGACTTGATAGACACAGTGGAAAAATGTTTTTACTTCAGTCATGTTGTGATCGACAGATTTAGTTCAAAAATGTCATTCTTTCCAGTTTGCTGTGAAGAACAATTTTTTGAAACCACTGTACAAATGAGGCAGTCACGTATGATATCCTTATTCCTGTTAAAGGAAAGCTGTCGTCATTCTAGCCTCCCGCCCCCACAAGGAAACACCCTCGGTTAAGCCTTTTAAATATGTTACAGCGTTTTCTCATGCCTCAACATACTTTATTTTAATTACAAAAGTTCGCGACCTGGAAGTATGGCAGACGCTAGTGAGGCTCCATTATCTGTAAAGGTGTGGCGCTCACCTTTACAAATAATGGAGCCTCACTAGCGCCGCTATACTTCTGAGTCACAGACGTTTTGTAATTAAAATAAAGTATGTTATATGCGAGAAAATGCCGAACATATCTTAAAGGCTTAACTGAAGGGTGGGCCTTATGGGGCTGTAGGCTAGAATGACAACAGCTTTCCTTTAAGGAAACCATTCGTGGGATTTGCTGCCTTATTTATAGTGACTGCATGGGTAGCCTGGCTCCTGAATGGAGGAAATTTCTCAAGTTATTCTGTTCGGAAAAGGTGGTAGACAGTTTTACATATTTCCGGAGGCATCCTACTTCTGTAACACATGCTGGGAGTTGACTGTTTTGATGGTTGGCCAGACAGTTGGGGATCTGACCGAGAAAGGCTTCAGTGGTACAAATCTTAGATTTTTTGTAGGCAGGGGTTGACGCAAAAGTTTTTTTGCTCGGCATTGCAATTTCAGGGTTCTGCACTTGGGGCAGACCTGGCATTTCTTAAGGGACCCTCCCTGGGGTCTCACACAGATTTAAACAGATTTCTAAGAGCAGACTGACTTATAGATGTTGGTTCCACCATGGTACCTCAACATGTTTCTCAATGCTATTTGAGTTTCCATGTAAACCATTACCTCAGATATCAGAATATCTCCTCTTTCAGGACTAGCTTTTTAGTAGCCAAGTGTTTGCAAGCTGCAGGCTCTTTCATGTAAGGAGACTCATCTTGTCTTTCATCAGGATACGCTTGTACTGCAAACCTTACTTTATTTTCTACTCAAGATCTTTACAGATCTTACTTCGAGAAACACCTCTTGCAGCAGGTTACACCATTAGGACTGAAGCCGGCAGGCGTCAGGACCCCACGGAATTCTTCTAGCTAGCTATCTTCAGCGGGACCACCCTCGACGTCGGTCCTGCCTCCGACGCCAGGCACAGTACATAAGGGGCGTCCCACCAGATTCCTCTTTGTTCTTTCCCGCCGTCGACTTGCATGTCTCGACCCTTTGGATCGTTTCTAGCGAGCGACGCACGGTTAAGTTCTTCCTTCGGGAAAACGTTCATTTCTTTGGCTCAGTTGCTGTCTGATGTCCTCTCCAACCTCCGTTGAAGGCCATCCCTTGAAGTGCGCCTGTGGAAAGCAAATCCAGTTCAAGGATCCGCATTCGGCCTGCGTCCGGTGCCTAGGCCCAGACCACGACACCCGGTCCTGCATTTTCTGCCAGGGGTTCAACAGCCGGACCTGGATCCGTCGCCAGAAGGCTCTGCAGGTGTTCCTGCTCGAGGAGAAGATTAAGGCCATGGACACCTCCAAGGGGGATTCAGCAGAGAAGGCCCGGAAACACTCTGAAAAGCACAGGGAGAGGGTTCTATCCAAGTCCTCTTCTAGGGCCTCTGACTCCCGTAGTTCCAGCTCCCGGTCCGACTGTTCGCCCTCCCAGGCCCGTTCTCAGCCTCCCCCCGCTGCGATGAAGAAACCTTCGGGCTCCTCTTCCTCCTCACAGGTCAAGACCTCCAGGCCCTCTTCGTCATCTTCTTCCAAAGCCCTGGTCAGGTCTGGGGACCCTCATCATCACCACAAGTCGGGTTCCCGCCATTCCGAACCCAACGTCAGGTCTGCCTCCTTGCCTCCTCCTCACCAGCGGAAGACCAAGGAGCTTACCTCTCTTAAGAAGCCGTCGGACCTGACGTCGGCCCGACTGACGTCAGCCACTCATCACAGGTCCCAGGAGCCGTCGACCGCCAGACGCCCATTGCCGGTCAGGCCTTCACCCTCTCGGTCGTCGGCAGGAGGGCCGACGTCCGCATCTGTATGTAGAGAGAAGAAGACCCCAATGCCTCCTACTGACGTCGGTCAGGAGACCATCACGGAGGAGGAGTTGACGCAGCCCGAGGATCAGACGGGCAAACCCGGTCCTGTCACACCCCCCAGGGAGCCCTCTCCGGAACCTGAGACTCCTGGGGAGCCGATGCCAGAACCAGACGACTGGCCATCGGAGCCCGGTCTGTCGGGCCTCTCCATATCTGAGGTCAAGGAGCTGTTCACTTACTGGTGGGACACCATAAAAAGGATGTGGTTCCCACTCCTCCTCCTCCTCTTCCTCCACCTGCGACCCCACCGGCCCCTGAGCCCCCTACTCCATCCGGGGCGGCAGGCCGAGTACCTTCCCCCCAGGAGCCGGCAGATCCTCCCTAGGGGAGACCAGACAAAGGAGACTCCGTCCAGATCTTCTTCAGGGTCACCCAGCCCTAAGAGACCCAGAAGATGCCGCCTGTTCGCCTTCGACGGAGGACACGGGATCGGAATTCTCGGAAGGATCCAGATCCCCCTCTCCGATCCACATCCCTTCTCCGGACCCACGTGAGCTTCCTAGATCTCCTCCGGATGACCCATCGTTCTCAGAGATCATGAGGCATATCCAAGAGAACATGGGCTGGGATGTGGAAGAATTAGACCCTGAGAGACTACACCTCACCAGGTATCTTCGGCAGAAAGATCCCAAGCCTGTGGTGGTACCATTCTTGGTGGACACTTTCGTGGACGTCACCAAGGCAGCGTGGAAGCGTCCACACTCGCTCCCGGCGATGCCGAAGAAAGCTGACCACCTGTACAAGGCCCCTTGGGAGGACCAGTATCTGGCTTCACATCCTCTGGCCGACTCTCTGGTCATCACAGCCTCTCATGACCGGTCCCAGAGACTGCAACATTTGAGCACCTGCCACCGAACCTGGAGTCCAAACAGCTGGACGCTATGGGCAGGCGCACGTATGCTTCCGCTACTTGCGCCATCAGATCCCTGAACTACTTGACCCACATGGTACAGTTCCAAATGCCTTGTGGGAGCAGGACTGGACCTGGCGGACAAATTGCCAGACGGTGAGCAGAAGGAGGAGATGTTGCAACTCCTCTGTACGGGTTCCGGCTTGGAACCTAGGTAGGCGCAAGCCGCTGTGAGACGATTCCGCTGACTCCCTCGGCCAGAGTGGCAGCTTCGGCGATACCGGAGACACTCATGGCTCTGTGTCTCCGGATTCACCCCGGATGTCCAGAAGAACATCCTGGATGCCTCGTTTCATGGAGAAGTTCTTTTTGGTGAGTCCTCAGAGAGGGTCCTCACCAAACTTCAAGAGGCTGGGCAGGCGGTGCGGTCTGTCCAGGCTATGTACAGACCCAAGCTTAGTTCCTTTTGTAGGAACCAAAGCCGTTTCCGAGGCCGGGTGCAGAGACAGCAGTCCCGTGCCGGCCCGCAACAGAGGGGCTTCTTCTCCCACAGAGCCCAGGGGAAGTCATCCGAGGGCTGAAGCCAGCGACCAGCCAAGCTGGCTCAGCCTGCTGGACCCTCAGCCGCCACAGCATGACTCCTTCCCGGGCCCCGCCCCTCAGGATCAACGGGACATCAAGGTCGGGGGTCGCATTGTGGACTACCTGCCAGGGTGGCAGTCCATAACCACCGACAGGTGGGTCCTTCAGTTGGTCAAAAGAGGCCACTTTATAGAATTCGCAGACAAGCCACCCTCGAGGCCTCCCCTGCTCTCCCATTACTCGGGTCAGCACAAATTGCTTATCAGGCAAGAAATACTCGCACTCCTGCAGAAGGGAGCGGTGGAGTATGTTCCAGAGAACCAGATAAGATCCGGATACTATTCCCACTTCTTTCTGGTTCCAAAGAAAACAGGGGACCTCCGTCCAGTCTTGGACCTCAGCAACCTAAATACATCGGTCGCCTACAAACGTTTCACATGGTGACCCTTCAGGGTCTCATTCCCATGCTAAAGCAGGATGCCTACTTAGCGTCCCTAGACATGCAGGATGCATACCTGCATATCCCTGTGGCTCAAGCGCACAGGAGGTTCCTGCGCTTCGAGTTTCTCGGCCACCATTTTCAGTCATGAGCTCTTCCGTTCAGACTGTCATCAGCCCCCAGGGTCTTTACCAAGTGCATGGCAGTCGTAGCAGCGTCTTTAAGGAGACAGGGCCACTATGTGTTCCCGTACTTGGACGATTGACTTCTAATGGCCGCCTCCAGAGAGGCGTTGTTGCTGGCTATCCAGAACACCCAGGACCTGTTCCAGTCTTTGGGCATCCTAATCAATTACGAGAAGTCTCTCCTCATACCATCACAGAAGCTGCAGTTCATAGGCGCAGTTCTGGACACTGTCCAAGGAAAGCATTCCTTCCCGACGAAAGAATGGAACACATCAGATCCCTCATCAGGGACCTCTCGGCGAAGAAGACTGCCCCTGCCAGGCTGGTCCTTCGTTTGCTCGGACACATGGCTGCAGCCATTCCAACCGTCCCTTTGGCAAAGGCAAGACCACATGCAGCAGCTGGTCAGACTCACGAATGCCGTGATTCGAGACTGGCAGTGGTGGCTAGACCCAGGCACACTCTCTGCGGGTGTTCCGTTTGCAGCACCGTCCCCAAAGGTGATTCTTTCCACGAACGCCTCAGGGCTGGGGTGAGGTCCCAGGGAATGTGGACCCCTCAAGAAGCTCATCTCCACATCAACATTCTGGAGATGAGGGCGGTCCTTTACGCCCTGCAGGCCTTTCAGTCAGAGATCCCGCTGAATACTCTTTTGCTCCAAACAGACAATACGGCAGTGATGTATTACCTCAACAAACAAGGAGGCGCACACTCTTACCCCCTTTGCAGGGAAGCGATGAGAGTGTGGGATTGAGTAATCCGACACGGCGCGAGCCTGACTGCAGTTCACGTTCCTGGAGTGGACAATACAATCGCAGACGGCCTGAGTCGTTCCCAGGCCAGAGTCCACAAGTGGGAACTTCTTCAAGGGGTAGCAGAGGATCTGTTTCTTCGATGGGGCACTCCAGAACTGGACTTATTCGCTTCCATCCAACGCAAAACTGCCCAATTTTTGCTCGCTAGACCCAGGGCCTGGTGTTTTCTGGCAGAGCGTTGTCCCTCTCCTGGGCGGACAGATTCCTCTCGCTTTCCTCCTTCCCGCTTGATCCAGAGAGTTCTTCTCAAACTCCGCAGGGAGCATGCAACAATGATCCTGGTAGCCCCATTCTGGCCCAGACAGATCTGGTTCCCTCTAATGCAGCTGTCCCAGGAACCTCCAATCCCGTTGCCTTTCAACTCCCATCTCTTGTCTCAGGAGGAAGGTTCTCTAGTCCACCCGGACTTGCGCTCACTGAACCTGCATGCATGGCTCCTAGAGACATAGCCATTTTGCAACACGGGGTCTCACAAGAGGTGGCGGAAGTTCTTTCCGAGGCCAGAAAGCCGTCAACGCATGCGACGTACGCCATGAAATGGCGCCGCTTTGTTTGTGGCTGGTCACAAGCACGCATGCCTCTCCCCTCTAGGATGCCCGTGAAAGTGGTGCTGGAATACCTGCTTTCCCTTTTCCATTCGGTCTCGCTTCTCCTCTATTAAGGTGCCCTCTGTGCGATTTCTGCTTACCACTTCCGGTGGGACAGTGCACAGTGGCACAGCTTGATGCCTCTCGAGATTTCCTGAGAGGGGTGTTACACCTTAGGCCACCCATTAAGGATCCAGTTCCTCCATGGGACTTACTCTTTGTCCTGGAACAACTCACGCTTCCTCCCTTTGAACCTGACGCAGATTGTGAGCTGCGTTTTCTGTCGTGGAAAACGTTATATTTGGTTGCTGTCACGTCAGCAAGGAGAGTTTCCGAGGTCCACGCTCTCATGTGTAAGGAGCCTTATTTAATTTTCCACCAGGACAGAGTTTCTCTGAGGACAAATCCAAGTTTTTGCTAAGGTGGTCTCTGCCCTCACTCTCAACCAGGACATCGATTTACCTGTATATTTTCCAAAATATTCCAATACAGGAGAGGCATTGCTTCACACCCTGGATGTTCACCGCTATTTAAGGTACTACCTGAACAGAACTAAGCAGCTTCGCAAGTCGGAGCAACTATTCGTTTCCTTTGCTGAGAGGATGCTGGGCCAACCTGTCTCAAAGCAGTCTCCTTCTTGCTGGCTTGTCCAGTGTATCTCATTCTGCTACGACAACAAACAGAAGCCCCTCCCGGGTACAGTCCGGGGCCATTCGACAAGGGGGGTGGCTACCTCGTTTGCAGCACTTCGTAACGTCTCCACCTCTGCCATTTGTGCTGCAGCTACTTGGAGCTCTGTGCACACATTCATTAGGCACTATAGCCTGGATATTGCATCACGGCGGAGAGCCGGTTTCGGCCTGGCCGTGCTACAGGGTCTCCTGTCCTAGAGTCAGGACTTGTCAAGATCTTTCCTATTTCCTCCTCCCAGAATGCTTACAGACGCTATTGCTTGGAAATCAGTCCTAATAGTGTAACCTGCTGCAAGAGCTGTTTCTCGAAGTGAGATAGTACAGTTACGTAAGAACTCACCGTAACAGTAGATCTTCGAGAACAGCTCTTGCAGCAGGTACCTTCCCGCCCACCATTCCCCCTTGGAGGAGGCATGGCTTACCGAGTTTTGGGCAGGGCTACGCCTGGTCTTTGATGACGGATCTCGGTCTCCCATTCTGATGTCATTCTGCGGCCGAGGTCTCCGGCGGAGAACTGGGGGAATCTAGGCCGGGACCGCCCCTTGTGTACTACACCTGACGCGTCAGGGCGGAACGACATTAGGGCGTCCCAGCTGAAGATGGCTAGCTAGAAGAATTCGTGGTCCTGATGCCGCCGGCTTCAGTCCTAATGGTGTAACCTGCTGCAAGAGCTGTTCTCGAAGATCTACTGTTACGGTAAGTTCTTACGTAACTGTACTATTTTCATTGTTAACCAGGAGGTAAATCTTCCCTCTTTTTGCTCAAAAAACAGCCAATGATGAAAGAAATTGCTCCACAAGTTAGAGGTGTGCAGGGTGATTACATTTATCTAGTAAAAACACAGTTGATGCATTGGTTAGATAACTTATCTGTTTTGTGTGGCACAGCAAAAAAATATAGGATGGCTTTGAAAGCCATTTTGGCTAGTTTAGTCACACATCATACACAGTGAAGACTTGTGTAGCAGCAGAACTAAGGAAACTAACATTGATCAAAACACATTCAACCAGGAATCATCCTTGTCAGAAAGAACAGAAGCACTGGTGTCCAAATTGTGCATGTTGTCACTTGGTTCGGTTTGCATAAGATCCTCATGTATATCTACCTCTTGTAAGAAAAAAAAAATTATAATGAAGTTCTGTTAAATTGTAATGTATTGCTCTTCCCCCAGGTTGCATCTGTAAATGAGATTACGATGAGCTCTGTACTGTATGTTTACCTGGTAAAACAATTTCAAATAAATAAATGTTTTAATTCATGAAACACTGCAGATTGGACACTCTGGCACCCTTATTTAGAAAGTAGTACTAGCACAGGTGCCATGATTGCGCAGGTAAAACCAATAGGTATATTCAAAGCCGTAGCACCGGTGCTAATACCTTTGAATATAGGGCTGCACACATGGTATGCAAATGCACAGCACTAAATATAGCACTGATAGTACAGCACTGTACACAGGGGCAGGTGTGAGTGTGGGAGAGCCACCAATGAAAGACACATGACACAACAACATAGGTGTTGAAAATAAACTACTGAAAAACAAGTGCAACAGGTGGTATAAGAAAAAAATAACAAGGGGAAGGGGAGATGTGAAAACAAAACAGAGGGCAAACGACCTGTATGAAAGGGAAGGGAGTAAACAAAAACAGGGGCACACCACCCATGTAGAAAGGGGGGGGGGCCCAAAAAAAAAGGGCAACTGCCCATGAAGAATCATACAAGGGCTCATGCCTAGTCCAACAGGTCCTTAGATGCCCTCAAGGTGTTGCAGCTGGTGGTGGCAGCTGGTACAGCTCCTATGCCAATGCTGATGGCAGTTCCTCTGTGGCTCAGGTGGCCACACGAACTGTGGGGGGTGCAGTCCTCCACCTGCCAAGGTACCAGCAAGAGGAGACAGACCTGGCATCAGTGGAGGTCATCTCGGCTGTCCATCAGTGGTGCATCCTGTCCACCCCTGCATCCATCTGTACACCAGTGGAAAGAAAGACACAGAAATCAGCTAGCTGTGCACATAGGTCAAGGGACACAGGTGTGGCATACTGTACATAAGACATACAACCTCCAACACGTGGGCCACCATATCACACATAGGTGGAAAGAGGAAAACCGCCACAAAAGACTGTGCTTGGCAGAACAGAGACAGTGGTGTGGTCCCAAACAGTAGAGAACAGCACCATACAGTAAGTGTGCTGTGCTGCAACAGAGCATGACTGAGCCGTGAAAGGAACACATGGCACCAGCTGGCATGTCAGATGTGGAAACATGGCACAAGCAAGCAACAACAGCACCAGGCCCGAGCATGACTGGCCATATAATGGCCAAAGTGGCTTGGAGGTGCACCCACACACCCACTGCCCTGCACAACTACCATCCAGCACACAGGTCAACACAGGTGTGCAGGACAATAGACATCCATGAGCCATGCTAGTTGGCCACAGGGGCAGGCCCAGGTATACATGTTACCCACAACACAGCTGTATATAGATGGCACTGGCATGCAGCAGTGTTTGCAGTAGCTGGTGTAACAGACAAGTGCAGCAGCTTTGTATGTGTGTGGGTGTCCCACTCACCCTGCCACATCAGCACAACACTGGTGTGAGATGCAGAGGCTCCAGGAGGCACCTCCTGTCCATGTAGATGCCAGCTCCACCCTAGGCACAGGGATGCCACTCATACAGAGCTGTTTCAGGATAGTGGGTGTGCAGTGCCACAGATATGTCCAAATGTATGTATGGCCCAGCCTGTGTACTGTGGAATAATCATACCCTGTTCATCACTGTGTTGGAT
This sequence comes from Neoceratodus forsteri, assembly GCA_016271365.2. Taxonomy (NCBI): domain Eukaryota; kingdom Metazoa; phylum Chordata; order Ceratodontiformes; family Ceratodontidae; genus Neoceratodus; species Neoceratodus forsteri. Next base: position 1,525,161,448 of record CM028131.1, read on the forward strand.
GGGCTCCACTGACTCTGCATCACACTGTCGAACACATGTGGTAATGTATGGTATGGTATGGTATGTGCAACACTCAGCAGTGCCACCCCCTGCCACTGACCCCATGTCACATAAGCCCGGCTCTGTTGAGATGCAGTGGTGTGTCACCATGCTTATATGGCACAGCTGCTGTATGACATACATAACATGACTCAGTGGTGTACTGGGACAACATTGACCTTAGCCAACCACTGACAGAGATATATACAGTATATGCATAGACCCAACCTTGTGTCATAACAGACCTGATCAACAACTACCAACATACCAACCAGGGCTATGAGCATTACAGTAAGCACCCTGGTGCATCAGGTCATTGGCACAGGGGACATGCCACTGCACAGTGTAATGCTTGTTAAGGCACAGTACAAACACACAGCCAACAATACTCTGCACAGACCCTGGCACACCATAGTGTCAGTGGTGGGACAATGTCCTAGGTGCTGGGCGATTGTCTCCAACAACCGCAACATATGTGCCACCTCCACAGGCATGCATGCAGCATGGTGAGGTACATATAGACATCTGCCTCCAACCATAGAAGCATGCCGCATAGTGGAGACATGCATTCCAGAGTGCAAAGCAGATGGTGCAGGGTACATAAGTGGATGTGTGTCTACAGCTTGGCTAGTCTGGGCCTCATCACAGCCTGTTGTGGCTTGCAGCTGGTCCTGGCTATGCTGCTGATGTTCCTGAGCTCTGGCCTGGCATAACTGGGCACTGGGGTCTCTGGAGGAGGACAAAGCAGACATGATCAGTAACATACAGTGGAACACCTCACGCAGTACAATACACCAGAAACAGTGTACATGCCCATGTGCAGGTACTGTGCACCAGCTGCCATGTATGCATAATGTGGATGAACAGACCGGACAGGCTGCATCGTTACCATTGTGAACAGCTGTGTCACCACACACAGGCTTGCCATGGCCCAGTTACATCTGTAATGATGCATCCCACTGTTGTAGGTATGGCCTAGTACAGTGTACGCCAACCCGTGTAGTTCCCATATTCTGCTATCCTCCCCATCGCTGTACTACATACCCATACATGTTGGCTACAAACCATGTACACCTCCCAATCTACAGTAGGATGCATGGAGCACCTGGTCCTATACAACAGGGAAACGACAAGCATACCTGGGCAGCAGTACGGGAGGGTGTAGTACCGCAGTAGTAGCCTAACACAGTAGCCAGTCCAGGAGTGGCACAGCCTGTGCAGTATAATAGTACACCAAGCATTACATGGCATATGCATACTGGCACCCATGCTGCGTAACACAAGCAGTGTGTACAGAACAGACGGTCACCACATCCATGTGCTGTTGGATGCACCTACCACTGCAGCTAGATGTAGAACACATGCGACGCCTGTCTAAAGACTATATTTAATAAAGATAAAATAAGTGAGGAAATATCACACTTTTTTTCAGTTTAATTATAACTCTAATACTCCAGTATTAATGGTACAGGATGCCTTTAAATCTTATGGTAGAGGAGTAACAATGCTATATAATTCTCAACAGAAAAGCAGTAGGCAATTAAAAATGAACCAAACAGAAACACTGCTCAAAAAAGAACAGCTACATTACATAATGCAAGATCCTATCCTGCTACAAGAATTACTAGATTTACAAAACCAATTCAATAACATAGCAACATTACAAGCAGGAAAACAGGTGTTATGCCCTTGGGGATAAACTGGAAAAGATGATTTCGTGGCAACTTAAAAAGGAACACGAGGTAAATTACATTATTATACAAAGTGCCTACATATAAATTAATAATTATTATTAATAATACATAACCCAATTTAGAAACAAATCAGGCTGACTTACTAATATCCCCAAGAAATTCATCCGATTTTCACGAAGTTCTATTGTAAATTTTACACACTGAAACGTAAAAGGGACAGCTCGCATATCACAGCTTTTTTACAGACTATCCCTATCCCTTCTTTAAATCCCAATCAAACAGTGCTCTTAGATGCTGACATTTTTGTAGAGGAAGTTCACCTTGCTGTTAAGGCTTTGAATAGTGGAAAGACTTCTGGCCCAGATGGACTTTCTATAGATTTTTATAAAATGTTTTCACATTTAATTTTTGCCACATCTTGAAACACTTTTTGATTATATCCTTTCACAATAATCACTCCCACCGTCATTTAGTGATGCTACCATTTTACTTTTTAAAAAAAGATAGACCCAAGAAATCCAGGATCTTGTCAGCCCATCTCCCTAATTAACTTGGATGCCAAAATTTTGACTAACATTTTGGCAAATGGGCTAGACAGAATAATACCTGATATACATCAGGATCAGAATGGGTTCATTAGGGGGCAACAACTGAGTTTTAATATCAGGCGTACATATAATCTTGTGGAGAAATGCAATACCTTAGACTACTCTATGTTTTCTCTTGATGCAGAGAAAGCATTTGATAGACTTCAATGGGACTATATTAAAGCAGTATTTAAATCCTGTAAATTTGGACCCATAGTTAGAACCTGGATTAATATTCTCTATTCAGATCTCTTGGCTAGAATCAAAAGTAATTTGAACTTTTCCAGCCCTATCCTGTAATGTACTGGGCTCAGGGAACATCCATTGGGGCAGTGCATTCCCACACAGCAGCATTGTTAGGACCAGTACTGTATTCCATACAGTTGGAAGGGTCCCATAGGACAGAGGGGACTCAACAGGGACACAAAGACCCAGTGCACACCACCGCATGCACACAAGCAGGGATGCATTCTGTCCTGGAAACAGTATTGCACATAGGTCGCCGCAGTAAAGATAGCCGTAACACTCTGCACTCACCTGGCCTGGACACTGCACCATTGGCGATCAAAGCATGCAGCTGCTGCAGACTGCATGGCTTCTTTCTTGACAGGTCATTAAACTGGTGTGGACCAGTCCTATCCTTCTGGCCAGCCTCCTCCCCACTGATGCCCACAGTTCAGATCTGGGCCTGTCCGACTCCACCTTGTCCAGCAGCTGCTGCTTCATGGCCACCACCAGGTCCATGAGTATGGCCAGCTCATCCCCTGACCACCTGTTATTCCATCTGTAGGGCAGGTCTCCTATGTCCAGCCATTCTTCCTGCCCTTTCTGCAGGACCACAGCACTTCCAATAGGTGTCCTGGCTGTATGGGTGTGTCCTTCATGCTTGCTCAGCATGTTCTGCCATTAGCGCTGTGCTAATATTGTTTTGCACAGCATAATGCACGCTTTCTGTTGGGGGGGTAGGGCCTGCAGCATACGGCAGGCATAGGGTGGTACATGTGCAGTGTGCACATGTACCGCCCTGTGCAGCCCTTCACAGAAGCATGCATACTTTGGCAGCATGATAATGTCGTCGCCCACTCCCTGTGATGTCATGCCTGTGCTGTGCATGGCCATTGTGCTAATGCACAGGTAGCACTAGTGCTTGCATAGACACAATAGCACAGGGGGCAAGCCTGCAGTATTCAGCCAAAGAATGCAGATGAGCTCATTTTGCATGCTAAGGGAAAATGCCCACATTAGCATGACATTACTAGTGTAACCCCTAGGTGGCGCTATCCCAGGTGCTACTACCCCTGCCTGTTTGACTATGGACAGGTTGAGGAGCCTAGGTCCCACGGCGGGTGCCTCAACCCAGAGGTCAGGGTTTGTAGTGGTTAGACTAGCTTGGTCACAGCCCTCTGGGACACTGAGACTCCCTTTTATTCCCTCTAGTGGCTCACACAGTACGGCGGAGTTACAGCCCCAATACCCCACGTATACACACTGTTCACTCATATAGTTACCACTTACCCTCGAGACTGATTCTGCAGCACGTCTCTGAGGACCCCCTGTAAAGTAAGGTTAAACAACATACACAGCAAAACACAATACTGTTTCCATAAGTACCAACACCACAGACAGTATATAGTATAACAACAACAAATCTGATTTAGGGGACAGTAACACGGGAGGGGGAATCAGGTTGATTAATGGCATTAAATCACAGTACTGTGCACACATACAGGGTCTGAAAAGTTACACTCTGGGTACCCTGGTTGGGGGGGGGGGCTAGCCAGGTCCGTTGGCTGGCAGGTGCAGATGGAGAGGGCCCTGTAGAAGAAAACATATGCACAACACCCAATTGTAATCTGGAGCCGGATGGCTCATTCCATGAAGCAGTAAAACAACAAGAATTAGATGACACACTTGTGATTGAAAACAGGCTGCAGGAGAATATCCCGATTTGTACTCGCAATACCCAAGCTGAGGAACGGATGATGGATGTTCTTCTGGATTGCCAGAACAACAGGGCATGGAGACAAGGTCCTTGCGACTGGACCCCACTGCAGTGGATAGCAAACTGATTTAGTCCTAAACAAGCTGGGGTTTGCTTCCAGCTTCAACACACAGCACAGGGGATTGGAAATGGCAGTTCCCCACAAGCACTATGCACATTCATATGTAAAAGGAAATACTGTACCAGGCAGGCTGCTTCTCGATCCCGATCGCAATTACTGCAAAATACCTGGGAGCACACACAGCAGCTTCAGTTCCTGACAGACCGAGCGCGATTCAGCAATTTCTCCAGTCTTCTAACAGGGCAAGCCTGGTTTCCACTCTTCAGACTTCATTCTGTCTCCTCACAACTCTGATTCAGTCCGAACTGGCACTTGCAACAGCTGCAGGCCGAACCTCAGGGCCTCACACGCGCTTCCCACACAAAACTATACACCGCAGAAGCACAGAGCTCCTTCTCTCTTCACTGTCACAACTGATCTGATCTTTCCAGTCACAGAGCAGGGCATTTCCTTTAGCTCTACACCATTCTGTTGGCTGGTTCAGCTGTCACTCACAAAAAGACTCCCTCTGTTGGTGGAAAAAGGGGCCAAGGTCAAAACTACATTTCCCAGAGTTACTGCCCATACAATCCCCTTGTGGCTGGCTCAGAATTGAGAGTACCAGTTCTGATTTGCACAAAATAGGCTCCAGTTCAAAGGTCCCAAATACTGATTGGTCCCATTCAGCAGTTCTCGACCCAAATGAGGTAGCAAGCAGACAGAGTTCGTGCTGTAACAAAAGGCAGGTCAGACAAACTGTATTTTCACTATCACTCGAAGTTCTGGTAAACAGTTACATCTTTCAGATGAGCTGCCTCTGCGCTCTTAGTGACTGCAGAAATGGAGCAATTTGGCAGTAGCTCGAGCGGGACTAAAGCAGGGAAACACACAGGCCACCATCCAAATTAATTATGCCTGCAGGCAGACAGCTCTTAAAGAGACAGTACGTGGAGGCTCAAATAGCACTCACTTGGAACCACATTTAAACTGCTCAGATGCCGAACACCACCCAGACTTGGAGCATTCAGGCAAGCTCCTGGAAGACTTTTGGGAACCCCCATTTGCAGGGGGGTTACACCAGAATTGTGTAATGGCCTACAAAGGGACATGGGTGATCATGGCACTGAGTATTTTCTATACGTTGCCTTGACTATGGCTGTATCTACACATGGGCAAGCCTGTGTCAGGTAGGCTGCCGACTGTGTTGGGACATGCAGTGCTGGAACACTTAAATATCCCTGCCATGCTTGGTAAGGCCTTCACTCCAATGTGCCTTTCATCTGTGTTGTGCTGTCTGTATGCACTGCTCACCTTTGTTCCCTGCCCCTGTCCAGGAGGTACTGTGGATGATGTGGAGAGAATATGGACCCACAAGTTATTTGAGGATGAGTTGCAGGTGCTGGCATAAGCATGTGTGGCCAAGGAGGAAGTTGTGACCTGGAGGCAGGGCACAAAGGCCCAGTTAATGCAGGCCTGGGCTAAAATAACAGACTCCGTTAATGCTGTCAGCAGCCGTAACAGGACCATGGAGGGGGTGCGTAAGAACCTCATGGATAGGAAGAGGTGAACAAAGGAGGTCCTGTTGACTGCACACAGGGAGATGCATGTGACAGGCGGGGGTCCACAGGCATTGGTGGCTGAACGAACCCTGGCCCCTGCAGAGGAGTCAATAGCCGCTGGGCGTGCATGCTGCCCATCCGGCACACAGGTATGTACAATACATTGCTATATATCCCTCTCCTCTCCTCTCCTTTCTCAACAGCTCACTCCTTTGTACTGGATATAGTGGAGGATGCTCCGGGCCCATTTTTAGATTTATTATTAGAATTGCAACCATACACAGGCAGTACTGGTTGAAGTTTACATACACTTACAAAAGCACACATTGTACATAAAATCACAAAAAAACATATTTTGGAGGCATCTTATCGTTCAGACCTCCTGTGTGCAAGTGATGACTGACACCAGTGAGGTCGGTGAAGAGAATGATGATGACACGACCTTTACCGAGTCTGGGGACAGGAGCGTCACCCTTGCCAGCCCCCATAACAGTGAGGACAGCCAATACCCCTACTCAGTACCACAGTCACAGCAATGCAGCCCCCCACAGCCCTTTGCACAGCCACCGCTGTACCACCTGATGACCCCACCTCTGGCACAGCCATCGCCCTGACACCCTGGCCAGTCCCACAGGGCTAACTACCACTGTATCACCCCAGGACCCTTCTACCAGCATGGCCACTGCCCTGCCACCCCCGACCTATGCCGCCAGCTGAGCCACAGTGGGGACACAACACCCCCAACGTACCACAGCACTAACTGCAGTGCTTCCTCAGGCTGCACAACAATTGAGGGTGTAGTCTGACCCTGTCCCAATGGACAGTCCCTGACAACAGTGAGAGGCAGCTGCCAACCAGCAGCTGCTGCAGTCTGTGTGGAGTCAAAGTGTCACAGCAGGAAATGATGCACATACGCCACATGCTGCACTACAGCATGTAATGTGCTGAGGAGCAGACGTAGGCACACAATGCAGAGCACATGGCAGCCATCCATGAACTGCAGCAAGATATGGCCTCCAGCATGGATCACCTATGTGCCACTGTGCTGGAGGCTGCACTCGTGGTGACAGGCACCACAGGGTCAGCCATAGTCCCGACCAGTCCAGTGGGAGTTGTGTCACCCTATGGCAGACATCACAGCGTGCACCCAGACTACTCAGCGCTGGATCGCAAACACCTGGCACACCCTGGACACTGTGCACACCAGGACACGGCCTGCTCCTCGGTGGAGTCAGTACTCCTCGGGGCTGTGTCCAGGGGCAGCAACCACCGTTCTCATGCTCATCCCCATACTGTGGATGATGACCCCCCAACCATACCGGGTATGGGGCGCACATACTGTCAGTGCCCGAGGAGGTGGTAGGGGATGCACTTAGGATGCTGCTTGCCCAACTTCTCCAACATGTGTCCCCGCAGGCCCCCCCACATTACCCATGTGTCACAGCCCCCTGCCCCTGTGGTCTATCCTATCCATCCATCCCCCCATGTGGATGGCTTGGAGTTATGTTTTCTTCACCTTTGGAGCACCCTTCACCCCTGCCTGGATGGTATGTATGTATGTTTGTTTACTCCCATTAGAACTCCCCCCCCCCCAACCTGGGTGGCTTTGTTTACTCCTATTTAGCCCCCTTCCCCAATCTAAACTACAAGAAGACCAAGGCCATGCTTATGCCCAGCCCCCACAACAAAAATAAGCACCACCCCCGCATCATCTCCAACTTATACAGTGAGCCACTGGAACAAGTTCACTTGTTCAAGTATCTGGGGGTCATAATAGATGATACCCTCACATTTGCGCACCATATTGACTTTTTGGTCAAGACAGTCAGTACCAAGATTGCTGTCCTGTACAGGCACAGGCAACACGTCTCTCTAGGGGCCCTCCTCCCTAGTCCACAGTTCAATTATATCTACTATTGACTATGGACTAGTGGTCTATGGGGTGGCAATGGATACAGTGCTCAAGAGGGTTCAGACTGTGCTCAACAAAGCCTGCAGACTCACCCTGGATGTTGAGCATGGCACTTACACCTGTACTCTGTTCAAACGCTCAAATTGGCTGTCATTAAGAAACAGGGTCAAATTCTAGACTTGCATCCTAGGGAGAAGGCTCTATTGGGTAAAACACCACCTTGTGTAGCAATTTGATCAAGGCGGCCAACTCATTACAGGTCACCAAAGGGAGGACTAGAGGGGCCTTGGCTATCTCCTTCCATCACACCTCACTTGGGCAACGTGCATTTGCCTAACGGGCCCCCCGTGGATGAATGAACTCCTGGGCAGCTCTTGGCCACCAATTGTCTGGCACAATTTAAAACTGACCTCAAACAGCACCTAATAACACTCTCTAAGTGCACCTGCCTCTGAGTCCAGCCACACCTGCTCTCTCTGCCCCCCAGCAAGCACTAGGCAGGCCTCAGGTACCCCCTCCCTCCCTCTGTCCCTTCTCATGACTTGCCTCAGCAATCAGTCTGTGTCATGCTTCTTCAGCACCCGCCACCCCCCCAACTCACAGTCCCATGAGTTTCCCTAATAGTCACTACTAATGCAGGCTGCCTGACCATGTCCCCTCACATCCCACCATTTACTTTAACATGTCTTCTACACTCAGCCTCCCCTCACCCCACCATTTATCCCTATACCTTATTGCCCTTCTTCCCCCACCCTTCACCTCCACTGCATTACATACCTCTCTGTCGTACCTCCTTTCTTCACCCCACTGCCAGCTATCCCCATCCCTCTGAACTACTGACAAGGCACTCTGTGGCTGCTTATTACCCCCTCCCATACCCTCATAAAGTGTTTTTCTTGTTATTTTAACTTGTACCTACATTTTGAGTTACTGTGTAAGTTCTGAATCCAAGCTGTATTGTTCATTGTGATGTACCTTTGCTTTCTCCTATTCTACTTTGTTTTGCAATCTATGACGTGGAACCTTTGTAAAAGAGCTTGCGCTCAAAGGTCTTTTCCGAATCCATAAATAAATAAATAAATAAATCTGGATGACATGAATTTTTGTCTTCTCCCCTTTGGACCCCAACCCCACCTGGGTGGCATGTATATTTGTTTACTCCCCTTTTGGACCGCTGCCTGGATGGCATGTAGATTTGTTTATGTCCATTTTGAACCCCTCCCCCCGCCTGGATGGCCTTTATTACATTACAGTCCTTTGTGTGGTCTGTACTTGCCCTCCATTTCTGAAGAGATCTATTATGAGGCAGGCTGTGGACTCCTGGGCCCTCCTGGCCATCCTGGGGTCACACCTGTCGAGCTGCTCCCTTATCCCCTGATCCTCTGGCTCAGCATCTGCTGCAGGATGTTCCTCTGGGGCTGGCATGCATATTGCATGGTTGAGTGCCATGTTGTGTAGTGTACGACAGGCAAGGAATATGGCAAAGGCCTTCTGAGGGATTATTGTAGGGCACCTCCAGAATGATCAAGGCACTGGAACCGCATCCTGAGCATTCCAAAGACACGCTTGATGATGTTGCACATGACGCTGTGTGCCTCATTGTACCTGTTCTTTGTAACAGATGCAGGATGTTGGACAGGTGTAAGGAACCAGGAACACAGAGGATAGGCACCGTCCCCCATGGAGGTAAAGGGCATGTGTTAGTGTCATTGTCTGCAACATGGGGGGGTGAGGCCTTTGGGATATACTCACCAACAAGGTGCCCACTAGGGATGTCCCCAACTTCAAATTTCTGGCACAGGATGGAGTTGTGCCAGACGAAGGCATCATGGGCACTGCTGGGGTACCATGCCAGGATACTGATGATGCACCCTGGTGCCTCACACACCACCTGGCAATTGCTGGAGTGGTACCCTTTCCTACTGACATAGGCATCCACCGCTACACTGATGGGTGCCCAGATGACAACATAAGTGCTGTCACTGGCACCAAGTGAAGCTGGTAGGTATGCAACTTGATAGAGCTGCTGTATGGTTGCTGTTTGTTCCCCTGGCATGCTGGAAAATACAATGAACTCCCAAGCATGGGCCAAGAAGGCATCTAGGGACTGGCCCAACAGCCGCAAAGTGGCTGACTATGAGGTGCCAGTGGTGTCCCCCCCATTGGTGTCTAGAAGGTTCCAGTGGCCAAGAAGCACAGTGCAGCCATCACCTTGAGCTCTACAGACATTGCATGGCTCCGTTGGGTGTCTGTCTAGAGCCGATCATGCAGTGGCTCACACTGCTGCATGATCATGGCCCTGTTGAGCCTGTAGCGGCACATGATTTGGTCATCACTGAGAACTTCGAATGTGGCTTGTGTGACGGTACTGTCTGTATGAAGCATAGCGCCTCCGTGGCGTGCACCTGGGCCCAGGTCAGGTATTAGCCTTCTCCTTGTCCTCCATGAACTGCTGAAGCAGGTAAACAATGTGTGCTGCTATGTGAGCCATCTTTGTGTGTGGCCTGCAGTATTTCCCCCTTACTCTGAGGTGTGCCCCGGGTTTATACCATCTTTTTTATAGGTGGTAATTGTGCTACACTATTGGGCTGTGCAATCCTATACAATTGGATATCACTTTGTGCATGTTATGCAGGTTACCCCACCCCTTGTTTGGGTGCTGCATACATTACCTCTGTGCTAGTGCACTGGTGCAAATGGCAGGTGCAGTGCTGACCCTTGAATATAGGATTCCGGTGCACTGCAGACACTTTGTGCGGTGTGCAAAGTTTTGAATATAGGACCCTCAGAGTTCCACAAATGCAGCTTTTATGTACAAAGTGTTGCAAGCTGCAGTCAAAGGATAAATTATGAAACTGGAAAAATGTTCTTTCCTCTGCCAGTTCCCAGTGAGGATGGGGGTTTATTCCTTATTACATTCCAGAAGTTACGAATAACCCATTGACAATATGGAGCAAAACAGAAAGAATAAAAAAATGCCATCTCACCATAATTTATTTTTCTGCTGGGTCCAGCCTTGCCACCGGGTCCCACCCAAGAGCCGTCTCTCTAGAAGAATAGTCTTTTAACACTGGTCGTAATTTTGTTTCAACAAGTTTACTGCTTTCCCCAGCACACTGTGTTATGCCATTGAGTTTATCCAGATATGTCTCACATGCCGTTGACTTATTTTAATATCCCTAAGAATAAGGGATCAGAAATCACTTCCAGAGGGGAAGACATTATTGAAGGAAGTCCATATAAATACACAGAACAATGATATTTTGATAAGTACTACGATCGAAGGCTGTGCAAGACACTTGATCCTTCGAAGTGGGGTGGAACTTTTTGATCTTCAGAAAATGTTAATTTTAAATTGTATGGTAACTTTGTTCATGAACCGCGTAGCAGTAGTGCAGTTGGACTGTAATGGTCATTGGAATGTTGATGCAGATGAGGATCCGTGATGATGTCACAGCCTTGTGAATGTGTCAGTGGCCCTAACAAGATGACTTAATTACCAGCACGTATGACTAAACTAGTTAAAATGCTGGAACTAACCAAAAAAAATAAATTCGAGTAAGGTTGAAATAATTTCTTTTATATAAATGTTAATTGGAACCTAAACTGCTGCTGCATCCTTACCAAGATCTTTCTAAATGCTATTTTTAACCAGTTCATACCATCTTGTATCGGAAGCATTAAATAACATTTGTTTTTAAGTAAACAAGTCTTATGTAATATATTTTGTTGTTGTTGTTTACAGTGGAAGCTGAACAAGCCAGGGTTGAAATTCAGCATCATTGACTCCCAGTACCTGTACCTATTTGTCAGTAAGTATTCATATTACTATAAGGGTCTCAGTAATGCTGCAATCTTATTGGCTGTCAGCATTCTGAGAGCCATATGTTAAGCTCCTTATTAACATGCCTGTGTGGCCTAATTACGTGAGCACTGATTTAACAAGCTAAGGTCCTACTTATCCTTTCAGCATTCTGTGTGTGGAACGTACATCTGCCATCATAGCAATGCTGACAGTGGCATGCATCCTTTGCTTCTGTCTATGTTGCTATTGTAATCCCCCAAACCCAACCACATTAGCATCAGCACAGTAGCCACCAGAACATAAAACAACTTACTGTACACCTTTATATTCTGATAACCATATCTGTAGATGTCATCTGAATGCTGTGAGTTCAGGGACTGGCATAGGAGTGGATAGTGGGGATTTATGTTATCACCGACACTGCTGTCAGCCTCATTCTTTTTGAAAAGTGCAGCAATTCAAGAGAAAGTGCAGCAAAGCTACTGCTGTTACTTCAGAAAGTGCAGGGAGGCAAATGGTGATTTATTAATACCGGTATTTACGAGAGACAGCAAGCGAATGGCAGACATGGGGAGGAGAGGGATCTGAGATGAGTGAGCCGCGCTACATTCATGGCTCCAGCACTGTAACGAAATGCGCTGTACTGTAAAGGCAGGCACTGTATAACCTGAGTTTCCCTTTCAGATCTCCTAATAGTGTCACTGGTGCTGCTAGTTTAAAAGCAAAATGGGAAGGGATTTCTATCTATTGCGTTAGTGCAATTACAGATGGAGGGAGTGGCATGTGCAATGAGCAGTTGCGCTATGACTCATTCATATCCCCTGCACAACAAAATACCATAACAGGAGATGCATGTTAAGAAAGCAGAAGAGAAGTGGGGTTTCTACTTTTATATTGCAAGAAACAAACAACATTACTGGTGCTGTCAGTATCGGAGTGGGCTAGTGTGAGGCGGTCAATGAGCAGTCATGCCACAACTCTTTCAAGTCTGAGCTGGGCTGCATAGTGATACCCAATGAACAGATCAAATACTATAGCTGGAGCTGCTGGTATAAAAACAAGAGGAGTGTTTTATTTGTTTTCAACAGCTGTATCCTGTAACCTGCTCTGCCATTATGGGGAGGAGCAGGTGAGGAGGAATCTTAATTGAACAGCCACCCTGCAGCTCATTCTTCTCACTGCTGCTGCCTCATAAACAGTATAATGTGTGACTGACAATAATTTTGTTTAGAATAATTAACTGTGTTAATTTGTGAAAGGTTATTAATGCTATGTGTGTTTTGTCAATAATAGTTTTGTGCGTGGGACACACGAGTGTTTGTTTCCTCTGTCTCATGCAGCAAAACTGTCTCATAAATGAAAGTTCAAACATCTGTTTCTCTTTGCCAAATCAAAATGTGTCACCGTTATGTGTTTAAATATAAAAGTTATGATATTTCAACATAGATACACTTTGTGGTTGTCTGCTTGTTATCTCCCTAATACTCACAATACTATTGTTAACCTTTGGTGGAGGAACTATTTTACATCACTAATTAAGCATATCTGTAATAAATACAGTTAACATTGTGTAACTGTAAGAAAATAGAACCCAGTTAAAATAATAGCAATAAGGAACCGGGGGTTATGTTAATGTCCAATTAATCACCCCTGGGGGCAGTATGGCACTCTGCTACACCTTGTGCTACATTATGCTCCCAGGGGGTGATTAGTAGGAAAGTAACATAATCCCTGTCATTTCTTATTGCTTAAACAATGACTTACACTAGGGGATTAACCTTTAGACTGCCAGTAGATTTAGAATGTATTGGAATTCAGGAATTATGCAAAGGCTACTGCCTAGCAAGGATTTTAATAAATGGTGGACTCCCTCTTGCAAACATTTTATGAAAATGGAGCATTGGATGGGGCCAGATTGTGGCAGGTAGATGCCCCTTCCCTAAAGCTACCAACTTTCTGAGGCCTAAAACTGGAACGGTCCATCCTGACCATGACCCCCCAAAAAAAAATGTCACTCCCACGGGCACTGCCGCAGACAACGCTGCACACATTCAATTAAATTTTGCTGCTTGCTCTGCCCATGCCACCCCACAGTAACACCAGTAGCAAACATCTAGATTAAAACAATACATCATTCTGCTGCAGCAAGTTCCAAATCGTGATGTCCCAGAAAGTTCATTAGATGCAAACCTGCATTAAATTGTGATCAGACAGTCAAGCTGCATGTATTGCTCCTCTTGACAGTCCCATCCAACCCACTTACTCACCTCATTTGCTGAGCAAACTTCACTTCAGTGAGTCCCACCACCACAACAGATTGTTTTCACACACTTCCCTACAGCTGATCAGGTTCAGGTACCTTAGTTCACTGTTGCCGGTCTCTTCTCTTCCTGGAGTCCCTCTCAGCTGCTGGCAGGCAGATGTCCTTATGTGCTTGTTTGTACTACTACCCAGTTTAATCTAACGGGAAAGAACATGCCTTACTGTGCTCCCACTGGCATGCTTGTGGTGCAGCACAGGCGCAGGGGTTGAAGTTGCAAACTACTGTCCAGCCTGAGCAGTGCCACAGTGGTGCCGAAAATAACTGTCACTCACGGATTAGCAGTCAGCGAAAAAAAAAGAAAAAAGGGACAAAACTGGGACAAGGAAGCAGAAACCAGGACAAAAGTGACATTTTGCAAAACTTGTGGGGACACTGGGACATGCGGCCTAAAATGGGGACTGTCCTGGGAAAATAGGGACTGTTGGTAGCTTTACCCTTTCCTGAACAGAAAATTGTCTGTACTAGACAGCTCCCTTTGTACATGTCTAGTGCAGGGGTAGTAGCAGTGTTTGGAATTATTTTATATTTTAATACTGTGCTGATGTCTGTAAGAGTGTTATCCTTATATGTTTTTATGGTGAAAGTTCTGGCGACCTAAGGATGCAGGAGGTAGATAGTTTTTCTTGTTTCTACCAAAAAAAAAAAAAAAAAAAACTATATCCAGCACTCACCAGCTCCAATCATGTGTCCAAAGTTCCTCACATTAAACAAAAATATCCTGTAGCTTCAATAAGGTGCAAGATCCCTTGTTAAGGTGCTAAGAGAGGGGTAAAGCACCTACCTATACAGCCACCTTATTCCAGGCATGTCAACATTAGTAGCAACTATTTCCGATTCACGCCCCAAGCAGTACTGCGGCATCTTTGATGCCAAAGGTGTCTCACCAAAATAGATTGGAGACTATGTAGTTAGTGCAGGGAATAATTATTATTCTTTTGTAGCAGCCATTAAAATGCATTGTGAATTATTTTTTTTTTTTTAATGACCTGCTAACGCTTTGAATCTTGTGTGTCAGAATCGTCGCTGATATCGTTTCTTTCTAGCTCAAATTGATAAGGCTGCAGTCCAAATCTTGAGAGTGCAGGGCAGTAATCTTCATTACCAGATTCAGTCAGAGGACATTCTGCTGTAGTGACACACAAATCTGAGATGAGGTACTATGACTAGTGCAGAGACTATATTGCACAACACATGGCACTTGTGTACACTGTACAACATCTGCTGTTGTGAATTTACATGGACTTTGTAATGTGTATGTTAGTGAGACATGGTATTGGCACTTGCAAGGAGTGTGTTGCCAGGAATGTTGCACTTTACTTGCCAGATGATGCAAGTTTTTCCCACACCCTTCGTAAACACAAACCAAAAGATGTGCTACACTACCTTACAACTGTTGTAGCACCCTCATATCCGTGAACAGTGTGTAGTAAGCAGGTGATCCTAATAGATTTGTTGCATCTTAGTTTATCTAACACACACCAGTACACCAACAATGATAATGAAGTTGTCTGGCTTTTAGTGACAGTAGTTGGGATACATTGTGATAAGGTGATGTCCCACAGTTAGGTAGGGAGCCATACTAAGGTACATTCATAGCTGCAGTCATGCATACATACTTACTGGGGTCACTCATCCAATCATTGCATGTCGGTTTAGTGCCCACATCCCTTCTCAAAGATCATGCACAAACTCACACTACAGCATTCAAGTTGGTGAAAAAACAGTTCTTTATGTACATCAGATTCTGTTGTCGTTCGTTGCCCTTTCCAGATGTTATGCTGCCCCTTTTTTTTTTTCAAGCTGTTACTTTACTCAGCAAAGTACACTGAATATGAATAACAACAACCTTATCACATGTTAATAATAATAATAATTTTATTTATATAGCGCCTTTCACTGTATCAAGGCGCTGAACAAATTAATTAAAACTTCAACATTCAATACAAAGCATCAAAGACCATAAACATTATAAAATATATCATAAAAACATAATAAATTACAATAAAATTTCACACATTTTACAGTACATATTAACTTTCCAAGAAGGCCATTCTCCATAAGTGTGTTTTCAATTCCTTCTTAAATATCTCCACGGAGGTGCATTCCCATAACCGGCATGGTAGAGAATTCCAAAGAGTGGGTGCAGTGCTGCCAGAGGATTTTAAACTCACTCTTGGAATCTCTAACAACCCCATGTCGGCTGAGCGGAGTGATCGGCCGGGGCAGTAAGGAACCAGTAGGTCTTTCAGATAGGATGGACCCTGGTCGCGAAGGGCTTTAAAAGTCAATAAAATGACTTTAAAGGTGATCCGCCACCATATTGGGAGCCAGTGCAGCTCGCGCAGCACCGGGGTAATGTGACAGAGCCTGCTTGTCCCAGTCAAAACCCGGGCTGTCGCGTTCTGCACAAGCTGTAGGTGGCGGATTTCAACCCCAGAGAGCCCAAAGTAAGGGCGTTGCAGTAGTCGAGGCGCGAGGACACAAAGGCGTGGACCAATGTTGACAGAGAGTCAGACGGAACAAGGTGCTTAACCCGTGCAATATTCCTAAGATGGTAAAAGGAAGTCCTGATGACGGCTGACACCTGAGATTGAAAAGTCAGCCTATCGTCAAGAATTACCCCAAGGTTACGCACCCGTTCAGAGACCGGTAGTGACACACCACCAAGAAAAATTCCAGAAGGCGCGCCAGCACACGACCTCTCAATTTGACCACCCGGGTCCACGACCAAAACCTCAGTTTTCTCCGAGTTGAACTTTAACCAACTAGAATCCATCCAGTCTTGGATTTTGCCCAGACAGTTATTAAACACCGAGAGAGCTCCATCCTGGTCGGGTGCAAAAGACAGGTATAGCTGGGTATCATCTGCATAGCAGTGAAACCTCAGCCCATACCGTCTTATAATGTTTCCGAGGGGCAGCATATAAACTGCAAATAACATGGGCGACAGCACAGAACCCTGAGGCACTCCACACAACAAAGAGACTGGGCCGAGGAAAAAATCCCCGACACAACTCTTTGTGATCTCCCCGGAAGGAATGAATTGAACCATTTAAAACGGTTCCAGACATTCCAACAGATTTGCCCCAGGCGCAAGCAACACCATGTGATCCACAGTGTGATCCATCTAGTTGAAGAGAGATCAAGGAGGACCAAGATGGAACGTCTCCTTTGATCCCGCGCCCTCAGAAGATTATTTAGCACCCGAACCAGCGCAGTCTCGGTGCTATGTTTTTTACGGAAACCAGACTGGAAGGATTTGTAGATACTATGGATGGTTAAATGGTCATCCAGTTGAGTAGCTACGACCTTTTCAATAACCTTCCCAATAAAGGGAAGGTTAGAGATAGGGCTGTAGTTAGAAAAACAGTCTGGGTCCAAGGAAGCTTTCTTCCAGAGAGGTGTCACCACCGCCTCTTTCAGGGAGCTAGGAAACTCACCCGACTCCAAGGAGCACCAGACTGTTTGCGCCAGAACTGGACCAATGATGTCTACACAACCCAAAATTAGGGTAGTTGGTCCAGGATCCAAGCCACAGCTTGCAGGGTGCACACTATGGATGATCCTCATAATATCCACGAACTCAGGTCGACAAAAGGAACTCCAGGGGAAGCGAGGCCCTGTGCTCTCACACACTCCTACCACGTCACCCTTAGAGATTGTTGGACACAAGTCCGCCGTGATGTCAGCCACCTTAGTTGCAAAGTATCGAGTGAGCTCATCGCACTCAATTTGCCAAAAGGCTTTCCGAACTTGCAGACAGGGTGGGTTGCACAGTCTATCTACAGTTCGGAACAGCTGAGCCGGTCGATTCTGAGTAACTGCAATCTCCTGACGGAATTCTGCCTTCTTATGGGTGATTGCAGATTGATAGCTGGTATAATGTTCAATCAATCTAAGACGGTCGGCATCAAGGGTGGACTTGTGCCAGCAACGCTCTAACCTTCGCCTTGTCTCCACATCTCCTCAGAGTCCCATCAAACCAAGAGGCCCTGGGTGACGGGAAGAGGGCGCTGAACAGGAGCAATAGAATTTAGGCAACTGTGATGGCCTCATTATAGGCCAGCACCAGTGCCTCTGACTACTGCCCACCAACACGAGGGATGATAGGTCAAGGACCGCTTAGGCCTTGTGAAAGTAACATCCTGTAATGGGTGGTACCTGACCATCTCACAGGGGCTGACCTTCTCGGGTGTGCAAAAATTGAACCTCACGATGTGGTGGTCAGACCAAATGACTGGTTCCACCCCCATATCGGATGCATCAATCCCAAGAAGGAAGACCAAGTCGAGTGAGTGTCCAGATTTGTGTGTAGCAGTGGAAACTACCTGTGTGAGGCCCAAAGAAGACATTAGTTGGAGGAAGTGTTTACCAAATTGAGAGAGTTCATCGTCAACCCAGGCGTTGAAGTCACCCAGCACCATCAATCTGGGTGACTCAAACGACATGCTGACGAGGAAGTCTGCCACTTCCTGTAAGAAACGTTTCCCATCTCCGGGTGGATAGTAGATGAGAACGATTCGAACGCCTACACCTGCTACAACTGTACACTCAAAGGACTCAGCCTCACCCACTACCACATTCGAGAGGCCCAATTCAGTCTTAAAACAGACTGCAACCCCCCCCCACCCCTGCGGTCCAGTCTCGGGCGGTGTATCACCGAGTACCCAGCCGGGGTCATGGCCTCCACTGTAGGGCCAGAATTTTCATCCAGCCAGGTCTTGGTGATGCAAAATAGATCAACCGAACCAATAAGGTCGGCAATAATAGCAGTTTTATTCCTAACAGACCTGGCATTGCATAACACCACCCGAGTTGGACAAACCTCGAAGGTTGTCGGGCCTATCTGCCTACTGAAATCAGTAGTGCCCATGGGTATGGAAACCAGACAAGGCGGACCCCAATCTGGATTCCATTTCACCCCAGGGCGCCTTCTGGACTTAATAACCCCAACGCGATGACCCCCGCTCGTTCCTCCTCCCCTGTTCGCGCAGCCCCACCCCCCTCACCCTCCCACGAGCAATCCCCAACACCCTACAACGCTGATAAACCTCGAACTGTAAGGGAGGAGTGCAAAAGGGGTGGAGGGCACAAAGAGAGGAGGAGGAATGACGCACCACCGTGGAGGAAAAAGGCCAGCACATGATGCTGCTTACCAAATTAAACAATAAAAATAAACCCACCACCCAAAATATTCAGAATAACCTGCACTAGCTGTCCAGACTAACTAATAAACAAAATTAAATCAACACATTATAATAAAATCCACAAAAAATAAATTAAAACAAACCCCTCCCACCCCAGTCCTCTCACCACCGGGGAGCGAGGGTATAAAGGCACTCTCACTGTCTAATAGAAAACATACAAATATTTAAATCTCACCCCCCCCAGTTCTCTCACAACAGGGGAGAAATAAAATTAGTCTTTCTCTCAACCAGGAGAAAGACACACACTATCGGATCAAACAAATAATTAAATAAACAAAAATTTTGGACCCAGGGTCCTCTCACCACCCCAAGGTCCAGAACAGAGTCAACAGGAGACAAAAATCAGCAGCTTCTCAAATGCGACATAGGTCCAAAACAGTCCAAGTCCAAGGAAGAGGCAGCCACATAAATCTGAAGGGAAAAATTAGTCCAAAAGAGATCCAGCAAGTTCAGAAGTCCAGCAAGTTAATATCCACGGAGGATCAAGCAGACTCCAATCCCATTTACTCCCAGCCGAAAGCCCCCCCCAGGCAATTATTGCCACTCACACTAAAGAGCCATGAGAAGAGCCACTACTACAGCCCCTTCCATGGTCCAAGGTGGCGAGGTACCCCACTCAGCTCCCTGACTGGAAAATACCCCAACCCCTGTGGAGTAGCAACACCCAGGAGAGCCCCGGCCAGAGCAAACAGAAGGCAGAAAAAAACACCTATAGATTACAAAACTCAAAGGGCTCACAGTCTCCAACAGAGCCCCGGTCCAAAGATCCTCCGTCTCCTCTTCAACAGTCACAGTATCCAGAGCTCCTCCAAATGCATTCAGGGCTAGCTCCTCACTTTCCCCACGACCGAAAACGCTTCTCCACAAAGAGCCAGGACACAAAATCACAAAACCCCCGCCTCAAACTGTGGGGGAAGAGTACTAACGACTCACAAACAAGAGCTTGAATTCTCCAAACCCCTCCAGTACCCGAACCAAGGCGAGTAAAACAGAAAATATCAGAGTCAGACAGCCATCCAGTTTCCCTAATTTCTCCCAGGACGTCACTCCCACACACAGCATCCCGCGAAGCTGGTAACCCACGAAATATGCTCTTTCCGCAGGAATCACACCGGCCTCTTGACCAGGACCGCCAAAGACTCCAAAAAGAAAGCCAGCTGGTGTCTCCCATGGAACGGCAACAGCGAACCAGTACACCAGGTAACCAATACCTGCAGATGGTTAAGCTGGTTGTGTGGTTCAAACACAGTGAAGACAGGCCATTGCTGCATGGACTTCAATACATCAAAATATGTAGCACAGAAATACACCTGTTGACATGGCTGCGTGCTGTAATATGCCACCTCCCAGAGAGATATATTATGCATGCAGTACCCCTTGCAGCAAGCATGCACAACACAGTAACAATAATGACAGAGACCACAATTTATTTTCAGATTGCAACATATCATATGCCTAATGTCAATACTTGGGAGGCATCAGCGCTGCAAAGTGCAGGTGAGGAGTACTATGCAGGGGAAATCCCTAAGTTGGTGAGAGTGGCATGCAAAACCTACACTTGTGTGAAAAGCAAGTTTTTGGGTTAGAGAAGCATGTACAGAAATGATAACCATCGCATCTGGTGCTGGCTCATTGACTGAAACGAAGGAGAAATACCCGTTGTGCTCCAACCCCTGCATGAACTCATGCATGGTTGCTGTTACCATTTTTAACCATGGTTTTTTATTTGTAGAAAGCTGTACTTCCACAGATGCCATGACAAACAGTCAAAATTGGTCTTGCATAGTACCTGTAGTCAACACACATTGCTGTGGCCGAGTCCCAGCTTGCAGCCTGATGTATTTGAAATGCTGTCATGTGTTGTACATAGTTTGTTCTCTGTCATGACTTGTTATGGAATTATATGTGAGGCGATGCACATTACTGGCAATATTCCATTAGTAACGGTAACATTTCCCTGCGTTTCCCGCTTGCTCCGTTGACATGTATCGAATCCTTCCTTCATCACCCCCAACACAGACACTAAACCACAGAAGTATTCTTGGTATTGGACATTTACTCTGGATGTGTTTGGTTCTCCCTCCCTCCCATGCCCTCACCTGGCTTCTCACCACCACAGACTCATCACTGCTGGAATGTGTTTCATCTTGGCAATACTCTGCAAGACCAATGCAAGGCTCACTACAGTGACAGGGTAACAAGGCAGATGTGAGTGGAACTAACAAGCTTGTGGTTTATCCATCACACACTGCAACTGAGGACTCCACATCTGTGGGCTGTGTCCAAATTGTAGTCAACCATTTGCATTCTGTGGTGCTGTAACACCACATGCCCACCACCACCACTGCTCATGGCTACTGATTTTTTCCAGTAGTGAACTGTGGCTTGGGAACGATGACTGTGTCATCTCGTTCACTCCATGTGCCTCACTGATGCAACTCAATAATGTTAAGATGCAGTATAATGTAACAAATTTGCATTACTGATTGAGCGGGTCCTGTAAAGGTGAGATGTGCAGTAGTCAGTTGCAGGCAGTAATGGGAGAACAGTATCCTATTTTGCGAAACAACCTGTCCCTTATTTTGTACTTGGGAGTGATTGAAAGTGGGTTTGTGGTTGTTTGCTGTGAGTGAGGTGTGGTGTGTGTGTATGTGTGTGTGTGTGGGGGGCAACATGCATGTTCACTGGGCTAATGGGAGGACAGCGTTATCAAAGTCAAATTTACTTTTTATTTGGTTTGAAATGATAAGATGGTTGCACACTGGCAGACGTGGAGGTGGTGGTAGTGGAGAACATCTGCTACAGTCACACAGCAGTGACCTTTTCAGGAGTTATATTGACATTGCAATTTTTGGCAAACTCTATCCTGAGGACTGAGGCAGCATAAAATTGGAGGCTATTTGTATGAATTCTTCAGGTGTACATGCCTCCAGTACATGTGGACTTCATGAGCCCCTTCAAGTAACTCTGGATGTGTTTGGTTCTCCCTTCCTCCCATGCCCTCAAGTAACCCAACTAAGGATCTAAGGTTCGAGCAGACTCGATAGACCGTAAGGCCTAATCTGCTGGCAAATAGTATGTTAGTAATAGCCAATGGATTTCTTTGCAGTATTGTCAGAGATTCATTCACAAGTTCATTTGTGCATGAGTATAGACCAAAACCAACCACCAGCCCCGCCACCACCTGGACCACACTTTATTATTTTATTTATTTAGTTAATTAATTTATGTATATGAACAAACACAAGGTGATAGGAGAGCAAAGCCAAATATGATACAAAAAGACATGCAAGAATGGGGTGTACAGTGATTGTGGTCATAACAGTAAGCCAAAAATGCAGATCTTCACTGGTGCAGGAGTAGGAAACAAATGTTGCCATGGGCCATAACTAGCAATAGCAAAGTATGGCAAAAAGCAGGATCATAAATAAGTGCTATGGGGTATACGCCGTGTACGAGAACACTGTTCTGCATAATGTCCACGCATATGCTGCCAGATGCACAAGTAAACTTCGAAGTGTCATATGATGACACTGTCCTACAATTTGACCACTACCCATCCTTGTAGCCCCCCCCACACACACAACTCCCCACCTCCCAAATACAGGCAGTGTCCGAGGCTGTTGAGTAAACGATAGAATATAGGGCCTGCACTGCACAAAACATTCGCTTCTATCATCTGTTCCCTGGTGGTTTTCTTCAACCTACTGCCTACTGAATAGCGCACCTTATGGAAGCAGAAAACAATACATGGAATCCTGTTTTTGGATGGTATCTTCAAATTACTGTATAGAAGTATGGAAGTGCCTGAAGTAAAAGGAACACCACAGTGATGTATTCAAAAGTCATCGTTTACTTGGGGGCTACTCAGCTGATGCAGAGCTTCAAGGTACATCGGTCAGCATCAAATATAACAATAGATCATAACTAGTAATAAGACAAAAAACCTCAGCGCGTAAACACTGAGGCAGTGGTTACCCCAAAGGTCATTGGCTGGGAAGCCAAGTTTCAAAGAAATACAAAATCACACATGCTCCCATAATGCAAAACATCATGGGCTGGATATGCAAATCACCACAGAATATAATGCTGGTTCAACTTTAAACAGAAATGTATGGTGCCGAAAGGCCTCTCACACAGTTTGCAAAGGGTGCCAACAGAAGACACAGACACGTGTTTTGTCCTACCAGGACTTATCAGTGTGCCTCATCTGTTTGACACCCCAGTAGAATGAACCAGCTACACTAAGATGGTCTGTCTGAGTTATTTTGTGGTGAACCCAATTAAAACAAAAAACAAGTTAAAAGACATTGCACACTGAGGCAGTGGTTACCCCAAAGGGCATTGGCCGGGAAGCCAAATTTCAAAGAAATACAAAATCACACATGCCCCCATAATGCAAAACATCATGGGCTGGATATGCAAATCACCACAGAATATTATGCTGGTTCAACTTTAAGCAGAAATGCATGGTGCTGAAAGGCCTTTCACACAAACTGTCAAATGGTCAAGAACGCTATTCTGAATAGTATCGTCGTATATGCAAGCAGCTGAACAGGTAAATGGCGATGCTTGAAATGACACTCTCCTCTATTTCTACCACTGACCATCCTTGTGCCCCCACCCTCTCCTCAAAACAACTTTCATAGGTCCTTAAGTAAAGGATAGAAAAATTGGGGTTGAACAAAAAATGCTATTAGCATCAATTTCCTGCTGGTTTCCTACAAGCTACTGCCTACATCACAACACACTTTAATGGGAACAGAAAAAAATCAGGAAATTGAGTGCTTTCCATTCCACTAGATCTTCTGATTACTTTATTGAAATGGGAAGTGAAAGGGATGACACAGTCATCAGTTCAAAAGCCACCGGTGACTAGGAGCCTAAGCAGCAGCCATGAGTCATGCTGTGAAGTGGCGTGGTGTGGAATGTAGCTGCAGTAAGGTTATATTTATGTCTGAAACTGTGGCATATATCTGGAATGATGTCCTTAGTTCTGGTGTCATATGGATACACCTCAAGGGTACCTGTGGGTTTCACTCACTTCTCCGCGGGTGCCCTGGTAGGCCCTGGTACTGTCTATGCACATCCCTCGGTCTTGCACAGTACAGTGGCATAACAGCAGATGCACCACATAAACCTTTTATGTGGGTCACTGCACTGGTAGACAGTGGTGGCTTCACACACCTGCTGTGCAGTGCTGACATGGGAGGCACTGTCTACCAGCCTGGCTACATACTATGACCAGCTAAGTGTACTTTTTATTTATTTTTTTTTATTTTATTTATTTTATTTCGAAAAATCAGTTTTACAACCTTTGAGTCAGAGACTCATTTACAAAAGTACCTCGTCGCAGGGAGGGTGGACAAACAAAATTGTGAAGTAAGACATTGGTAAACAATACAGGTGAGATACAAGGTGTAAAACAAAGCAAAAACAAGATGCAGTAACTATACAAAACTTATTTGTCACCAGCCTGACCATGCCTCAGGAAAGTGGTAGCAGGGAGGAGTTGAAAGGGGGTTAGGGTTGGGAGGACACAAGTGAGAATAAGAGGATAAAGTAAAGATTTCAAAAGCAGCATTTCATTTTTTGGAACTATGCTGCTTCAGTACCTGTTTATTGAGGTGGGGGGAGGGTTCAGTACAGGTTATGTGCACAAATGGAAAACAGAGAGGGCAAGACAGCAGTACAACGAATGTGGAACAGACTGGTATTCAAATGAAGTTTTAGTGTATCTAAGGAACTCACACATATAAATTTCTACCAATGTGAATAGCTTTAAAATTACGTATTATATCATGATCTAACGTGCCTCTCATCATCTACGATTCTGTAACACATGATGTCAGATTATACAATTCTTTGAAAAAATATCTGCATTTCACAAGCATTGTTTTCTGTCTGGGGTACCGGTACGGCCGTAAGTGCAGGCTAGAGGTAATATGCAGACCCAAAGAAGACACTGGCAAAGGCAGCATTGGAAATTAATGATAAAAAATGGAAAAAGACACCATGAAGAACTTGGTGGCTCATGGGAAAATGTAACTGGCCTTTGTTCCTCTAAATTGGCAGGCAGCAGTGATGTTTTTGTAATCATGTGTGTAAAGGCTTCTCGCTGGGGGAAACTTGATTAGCACAACAATACTGAATGTACATGATTCCCATGCCGAATTACTGATTGGTGATGCATATTATACAATGGCAAAAAATTTTTAGGGCTCTGATTGGTCAGTGTGTGCCTGGGACAGTGATGTTATTGCACAATAACATCACTGTATTGATTTTTTGGATTGTTGTTTGGATGCCTCTTTCAGAAACAAAGATATATTGCTACAATAAAAATCTACTAAAACCTTTTTTAAATATTTTTTTTATTTTGTAAAACATCGAGCTATTGTATAATTGCAGTAAGGCACTCCAAGGTGTGTGTTATTGTGTAATAATGTCACTCCTGGGGTGGTGGAAGCACTCGGCTTCACCTCGTGCTTCAACCTACCCCAGGAGTGACGTTATGTAAGTAATAATACCCGACAGGGTGGGCATTATTGGGATATAACGGACTGCCCAGGGGCGTAATGAGGCCCGACGCTGCAGGTGGAGGGCCTTATAGCCCCTGGAAGGTCCATTATATCCCATAATGCCCACTTTGGAAGGTATTATTACACTTAGAAAATGGGCTATAGGTGACTTTTTAAAAAATATATACAAAAATTAAAAATATATATTTAAAAAATAAATAAAAAAAACTATTATAAGTAATTGCTTGTAAAGTAGTTCCTGTATTTGTGTAATTACCACTGGAGGGCGCTGCAGTTTTTAGTTTTCTTTTAAAGTTTACATGAGCATGCTGTTTAGGTTAAGCGTCATTGTTGCTGTGTCCTCTCATGCCCCCGCAGACTCACTACAGAGGAGAGTTTATTTTGATTTGTTTAATGAGCATCAGTGGAAAAGAGAAATGTATAGCCTGCTGATCTGGAGACTGGCTGTGAAGAGTGGTATATGTTTTTTTTATCTTGTTGATTGCGTTTCAAATGTTCTGCAATTTTTCAGCGTTAGCTTGATAGCATGCTGTTAGCTGACACGGAGGAGAAACGGGAGTGTTCAGCATGGTAAAAGACAGTGAGATTTTACAAAAGAACGGTTTTGTGCTGCAGTTGTTGGTTCTTACTTTTTGTTTAGTTTGCAGGCAAACAATGTGGCTGAATGGGGGAATAGTATTAGCGTAGCGTCACTGTGCGAGTAACTGTCGTTTTTTTTTTGTTATATATAAAGAAAAGAGGAATTAGGCTGGATTTGGAGGACGGGCATACATTTTCTTTAGTATATAAATGTCTTTGCTCTTTCTTTGTAGTGGTTCAGTTTGGCTGCTGTTATTCTGTCTAGCGAGGTAAATCTCAGTAAACGAGTGAGGGAAACATGGCGGCTTGCGAGTTATGCAATTTGGATGGCCCCGGGATTTACTTAGTAATGGGGCATGATAAAGTGGCACTCGTTATTTTGTGGGCATTGTTGAGAAATAACAGCCCGGGTGCCAGCATCTCTCAGCCTATCAGAATGCTGCATTTACGATGTTTGCAGCGTGCCCATTTTCTAATACATGATAACACACACCTTGTCGTGCCTTACTGCTTAATTATCTCACCCATGCACATAGCCTAGTAGATGCATACAAAAAAATGAAATGTGGCATTTGAAATGTTGAAATGATTACAAAAAAGAGTGACTGCTGTCAGATCAATTGCTATATTTTATGTAAGTTGCTGATGACTGTATGTAGAAACCACCGCAAAGTGTAGTAGTACAGTGCCGCTCTTGCTCAGCCGTCAGCTGCTCAGATGTAATTCGTATATGTGTTGTACAGGCGTACATGCCTCTGGTACTTCCCAATGTCAGCAGACTAAGATTCACAATGCCAAGTTCACTGCCTGAATGTCAAATAACGGCCCCACACTGCCACTGTGGCCACATGTGTGGCACATGAGGAGTACAGTCAAGAACACAATAACTTGCACACTGATGCCATAGCCCTTCCATTCGCCTTGTGGTTTTATCTTGCTCCTGCTCAGTCCCCCCACCCCCACTAAAAAAAAAAACTTTCAGGAGCTAGTGAGTCACAGGTAGTAAACGGTGGCTTCACAACATATGACTTGGCCTCCGATTCCCCGCTGTTGCCTGCCTGTGACTGAGTAGTACATATTGCACCATTATGGAAGAAGCATAGTAGGTCCAGTGCATCCTGTCGATTTTGACTGAATAGTTGGATTACTGTACTGTACTTATGTTTTTTTTTGGTTTTTGTTTTGTTTTTTAGCTTTCTATTTCTCCTCCTTCCCCCAACCCGGAGCTGCGCTACTTCGGGAGACTCCTAAGTGCCCCCGTGACTGGCCTACCTGAATCCCTGGAGGTTCCCCCATGGAGCTGTGGCTATAACCCCCAGTTGGGTACGGGGTGGGGCCCATCTTCGCATTTCGTTGGGTCCTCCGGTGGTCAGGCAGGCCATCACAATTAGGGCTGGCACTGGAGCTCTGTGTACCCGCGCTCCGGTGGTGCTTTTTCCAGCTTTTCTGTGCTGTGTGGTGTGTGCCCTGACATCAAGGTGTTACACGCCGACGTCCACCACACAGCTCCCCCATTGGTCTGTCCTACCAGCTTGCTGTACCCCAGGCCTCCACCTGGGTTCAAACAAGCCACGGATCTTGTCCCCCCCCCCGGAGAGGTGAACAGTCCCTAAGACACTCAAGCCTTCTCCCCCTGGCCGGTCCTCCAGCAACCCGAGTCTGCTCCCGAACCCGGGTGGCCGGGGTCGCAAGCAGAAATCCAACCACTGCGCCGACAGGCTGGTATTTATGTTTTTTTTTTTGTTTGGGTTGTTGCTGAGAGGACTGTGGTTTTGCCATCATCCTACTGTGAGCAGGACAGTCACAGAGTGAAAGGGAGGTGAGACTCCATCCATCATGAAGATCGAGTTGGTACTGTGAGCAATTGACCAGTTTGTTAGTGTGCTCGATTTGGTATAGTTGTGAAGATATTCTGCAAGTGAACATTCTTTACTGGTAAAGTGATACATCCACCACTTCCTGTGCTCTGAAAGGGGTCAGTGCATTGGTAGAACATGGCCACAGGCATCCACAGCTTGGAAGTGGACGCATGAGTATCACAGTATTCTGGCCTGGTTGCCCATTAGTATGTGTGCAAATCCGTATCTAAAAAGGGAAGCAAGGGAACAGCAGAATTTGCTAATGTCATTACATCAGATTGCACATGGCAAAACAATTCTTCGGTAGTTGCTGTTGTTTGTGAGCTGTTTTTTCACATCAAGGTGCTGCTTCCAGATTTTGAATGGCAGCGCTTCAAAACAGAGGCTGTAGGTAGTAGTTGTGGGGGGGGGAGGGTAAGTGAGCAGGTGAACCCATAGTGAATAATGTGTACACAGTATTTGATAAAGCATCATGCAACTTCCATGAACAAACCTGATTGCATAACTGTTTGTTGCTTGGGGGGGGAGGGTGATGGCTCGATACAGGCTGGAAGGGATTCACATAATCTCTCCCCTAGACTTAGCGGAATAGATGAGTACAAGCAATTAAAATGAGGTATACGATATAATGGAAATATGACCATGGAGTTTTGTCTCTGTGATGCTTACCATGTCTACATGCCTGCTGATGACTGTGTTTTGAGGAACGCACACCAACAGCAGACTGGATCCTGTGCACCTGTTCCAGAAATGGTTAGAAACAGCTCTGTGTGGCATAAGCATACAGCAGAGATGTGGCAACTTAGCACACATATAAAAAGAGTGCTTCTAACAGGTGATACTACTGTATGCTTGTACCTCAATGACTCTGGTGTCTGAAGTAAATTGCTAGTGCGACTGTGAAGGGTACAAACACTGTAGGCACTAACAAAGACAGAATTACATGGGTTCCCTCTGGTGTTGAGCAAATCGATTACAGACTGAAGCGCAAGGTAAAACAATGAAAAAGTGACACAAAGGGATACTGTTCAATCCTCATATATAGTGAACCTATTATTGGGGAACAAATACAAAATTGGGTTTGTAACTTGCCACTATTAGTGATAGCAATGTGCCCTGGCCATTCCTGTACACATAGCCAAAGAGGGAGAAATAAGACTCGCAAATAAAAACAATTATTAGAGAAACACAAGATTATGAAAACCTCACCGATCTGCAAATCAGAGAACTGTGCTAACTGCAAAAAATCAGCCATTGATAATGCACAGATATTATAAATGAAAGAGCGTACTACCATGAGATTACATTCACGGACAATGCAATCAGAGTGTACTACAATGAGATTACATTCACGGACAATGCAATCAGAGCGTACTACCATGAGATTACATTCACGGACAATGCAATCAGAGTGTACTACCATGAGATTACATTCACGGACAATGCAATCAGAGCGTACTACCATGAGATTACATTCACGGACAATGCAGTCAGAGCGTACTACCATGAGATTACATTCACGGACAATGCAATCAGAGCACACTACCATGAGATTACATTCACGGACAATGTAATCAGAGCGTACTACCATGAGATTACATTCACGGACAATGCAATCAGAGCGCACTACCATGAGATTACATTCACGGACAATGCAATCAGAGCATACTACCATGAGATTACATTCACGGACAATGCAATCAGAGCAGCAAACCCACCGATTAAGTCACTTCCCGTCAGTGCTGTCAGTCACACTAAGAAAACTGAGGAGGGGACATGACGACTTACAAAAAGTTTGTTTTTCAGAATCTTGGTATGTTTGGGGCACTTACCTGAGGGCATATGAGTTAAAGTACAACAATGGTACATATGCACACATTGCTGACACTTCCCCTTTAATAAAGGATTTTGTGCCTTACTGCAGCTACAGGACTTTTTGCTTTGGAGTGAAGAAGTTTGGAGACACAGTTGGAGCTGATGAGTATAGGATATTTTTTCCCATTTATACTAACTTGTCTATCTGAGCACCCATTTTTGGGTGCGGCTGATGTGTACTTGGAAGTTTTTAGGTAGGTATTTTCTAATATTTTGGGTGCCTTTCCCTGTGGCTCAAGGTGCCATAACAAAGCAATCACAAAACAATATAAATCAGTTCTACATGACATAATAAATACCGGAAATGCTGACGCATTGAACAATTTGGGAGAAAAATCTGCACAACTGTAGAAACTGGATTCACAGAAGCAGCCATAAAATACAGTCCTGTGCCCTATTAACTTAAGCTTGATGACTTTTAGTACGTTTAAATGTAAAAAATGTTTTTAATGTAAATGAAATGGACCCCCACCCGTTTGAAAAGTAAAATATGACTTTTTTTAACAAAAGCTGCACCATGCGGCCCTACTATGGTAATAAGAGGTCCTCATGGGTGAATCAGAGCTCATGATTTATAAATGATTTTATGAGCTTTGGGGGCTTTGTCTTTAAACCCACCCTTCCCTTATTCCCTCCCATTACAAGTAAATGGCAGCTGAATGAGTTGATGTGGCTCACTTCCAAGCCTTATCAAGCACCATTCACAGAATTTGTATGGCATCTTTCCAGATACTGGTGCAAAGTGCATTCCATAATTTACATGCTGACAGGACAAACCGTACAGATACATTTATAACTGGTATTAAAACTGAGTTCAAGACTTCACATCCATAATTCAGTGACAGCAATTAAATATACAACTGATAAATCAAGTTCAGTTTAGCAACACAGTGCCAAAGGCACAAACAGCTAGGACTTGGAAAGTTTTTCTTAATCTTCCAAGTTAGCCGTTTTAGCATAAGTTGGCAAAGTATTTCAAAGCCTTGGTATCGTACATGGAAAGGCTTTACCAGCAGCAGTTTTAACTCTGTCTAAGGAACGATAAAAAAGATTATGATTAGCTAATCTCAGATTCCTTGGGGAGGGGGTTATAACCCAACAGTAATTCCATCAAATAAATGAGAGCAATACTTCATTTAATATCAAAAGTTAATGACACATCACCTTTGCTTTGAGTCAGAGCAGTTCTTTTAAAACTTGAGTAATATTGTTAGTTTTCACTTGTCACAATTCAGGCAGCTGAGTACATAATCAGTTGCAGTTTTTGTGAATCATTATTTGTAAGGCCTGAGAAAAGTGCAGTCCAGAAGTCCAGACTGGACAGCGTGAACACATTTGTTTATTAAGAGCACACTGAGCATAAAGCTGGTTTCAAGGTGTGAATGGGGGGGGCAGCTACATATGGAGGCAAGTACATTGCAGACTGGGAACAGTATACGGCCATCAGAAGCAAGCAACTATTGTACACAATGTAAGTTCAGGAACGAATAAACAGTAATAAATGCAACTCCCCCCCACGCCCAAAAATTCATATGTGGGGGAGCATCAGCTCATCAAAGGATTAATGCTGACAGGAAGCATTAAATGCCTGAAGGCATGGCATGCGCAAGTAAGAATCAAACCACAGAGTCTGTACAATAAAGGAGCAGAACAAAGAACAGTTTTCATCCCAATTAGAAGCAGGTGTTCTGGTGAATCCAGAGATGCGTGCCAGGGAGCAGGGGCCTCCGTAGTGACAAGGGAGCATGCAGATCAGCACGTGTGCATGGGGGGAAGGGAGGTACCACCCTGCTGTGGCCAGCCAGGAGGGCCTGACCAGGTGAGACTTTGGTGCTGAGAGACAAGGGGGGAAAGAGAGAGGGGGCTAGAAATACTGGGAGACATGGGGAAGAGGTCAGTACTTGTAGGGAGGAAAGGGAAAGGGCAACAGGGTAAAAAGAGAGAAATGGAGGGGGCAACTGTATAGGAGAGAGTTAGGTATAGGAGGAGGTGTGGGAAGTGTGTATCTTGAGTTGGGCATTCAGGGCGAAACAGAAGAAAGAAGGGTGAGTTGTCAATTTATTTAGAGAAACCATACAGATATATATTGGGAAACTCATTTACATATATATGTCCCGTGGAAAGAGATTGGTATATCATCATAATACAAATTTAGAGACAGTAGATACCATTCAATGAAATATAAACATTTCTACAATGGGGTGAGCACATACACAGGGACATAAATCCGTGTATTCTCACCCCCGTGGAATAAACAGCAGATGATCTATGCACTGTCATTTATTCCACTGTGAACACATCATCTCCGTTTATACACATAGTGTACATGTCATCTCCCCCCTCCCCCACCAGCCAGCACTTCATTCAAACTCCCCTCGCCCCCTTTTTTTTTTTAAACAAATACACATGCTGCTTCCAAAGTAAACACACCACAACAGGCAGCACGGTTGTATAAATTGGGTACCTGATGGCTGCCCATTGAATACAGTTTATGTGAACTCGCAGAGAGTGACCTTAGGGTCGTCACTCGTGGCTCTGGTATGCTCCGCCATTCATGAGGTCACCTGAGGTCACTGTCTGCTCGTTCACATAAATCATGTATTCAATGGGCAGCCATCCTGTATCCCCTATAAATGTAATATTTACATAGTAATATGTAACCTATAGGTTACATAGTAATATGTAACCTATAGCAGCATGAAATAGCCAATGCAAATATATATCAAGCAGCAGCAGTAAACAGTGAAAGAAGTACCACAGTTCTAATGATTACAAAGGCAGGCAGGAGTGAAGCGAGAGCACAATCTCAGCTTGATGATATGGACACTGTTTTCATCCCGAATAACAATTGTTGGACTGTTTCTAATATGGGGGAGCCAAAAGCTGAGAGCAGCATGACTTGCGTTATTCCTGCAACTGGGAGACAGTAGTTGTTATGGGTAAGAGGATCTGAGCAGAGAAGTAAAAAGAAGGACTGGGTTCATTAGGTTGCTAAGGTACTACAGGAGCTTGTGGCAGAACTGTGCAGCTGACAATGCAGTGTGCATGGCATGTCTGCTGTCTAGAGATGGCCATTCTAGTGTCATGCACATTGAGCAGTGCTGGGTACAGAATGGTCATCTCAGCACGAAGCAGCAAAGGGAATTCTACATCACATCCAGTTCGGCCAACTAACTTTGGCTGCAGAGTCATAAACATTATGCCCATAGACAAGGCCACTGATTTACAGTGATTAAAATAATGAAATTCTGTTTTCAAGACTTGAAATTCCGGTAATTGCACCAGTGATTGTTAGTCTAATTTCTGGATTTTACTGGGATTCTACCGTCATTCTTTAAATATGTGGATAGATAATTAGAATAAAAGAAGGGTTACTATACAGAACATTTTATTTTATATATTTATTTATTTATTTAGTTTTTGTTGACCGGGTAAGTGCACTTGACAAATCCTGCCTATTTTCAGGCACGACCCAGGGGAAGGGGATACAGATGAATACCAGCTGGCCTTGAACCAGATTAAGCTGTTGGTGGTATTTTTAGTGAATGAGGGAAATTTGGCCAGGATACCGGGGGAATCCCCCTACTCTCCTGTAGGGGAACCCTTGTCATCCTGGTTCCAGACCAAGATGGCATCCGCAGAGGTGGTGGAGGAGCTCATGGATGCTTCTGAAGCAGGTGGATTGGTCTCTTCCCCTGCTTCTCCTCGTTCTGAGACCATATTACATGCTGCTATAGCTACTGAAATGGATGGTGCTTCTTTGAATACTTCAGAATCAATGCCTATGGATGTTTCTCCTGCTTCAACTAACCTACGTTCAGACCTGGAAAGTGGCTCTAAGCTTCCTGCAACTGACTCTGTTGACTCCCCCCGAGATTCGTTCCTTAGCACTCCAACTGCAGACTGAAGAAGAGCGTTATGCGCTCCATTGTTTGGAATTGCAAACTTCTTTGCACTCAGCTAGTTGGGAACCTTTACATTTATCAAGTAGAAAGGACTCGCCCGTTAAGCATCCCTCGGCAGTCGTTAAGAACCCTGATTGCGTTCATGCGAGTTCTTCTTGTTCTGGAACTTCAGCAGTGATTCAACCTCTTGCTAGTGAGTCAGTTTGTTCTGCGTTTACTTCTGAGGGAGCGCCAGGAATGGTTTCAGCAGATGGAATATCTAACCTAAGACACTCCCCCACTGATTCTCCTGCTCGTTCTCCCAAAGACGTCTCTGCTACACTTCTTGCTGCAGGATGGATACACTCTTGCTTTGGGTCACTGGGTCTTTGGTCCTACTTAGATTGTCACGTCTCCTGTTTCCTCATGGTCTGTAGACCAGCATGCTGAACTTCCTGTGACTTCTCCTCCTCCCCAGTTTCCACCTGATCGTTCTTTGCCTGGAACTCTGTCTCCCTTGCATCTCCCCTTGGAGCTTCAGCTTACCAATGACCCTGTTCTTGCTTTGGATACTCCAGATCTTCCACATTGACTGCACCAATGGGACCCCCCCCCCGACGCATCGCTGAACTTGTCTTGGAAAACCGCTCAGAGACCTTATGCTTCTCTCTTCCCTCAATCCATATATCCTGCTAAGTGTCATAACGCTGTTAGGCTCTTGTACAAAGGGTGTATGACTGAATTTCCAGATAGGAGGTTTGTGGCTAAATCTTTATTGAAGGGCTCAAGGAAGTTTTTCGCTAACGAAATTTACGCCATTATACACATGTCTGGGGAAACCCACCTTTGATGTTAGCTTTAAGCTGAATGCGGGGTTACAATGATTTTGGGCTCAATTTAATACTTTGAAAGAGTCTCCTTTATGGGCCCCTTTTGAGGCTATTCCTCTTACTAAGCCCGAGTATAAAAACGTTACAATTCTCTTTCGCAATGAAGGGGTTACTGTCTTTGATTTAATTTACTGGTTAAAGCAACGGTGTTCAGTGCTGGATTCCCCAGAGGTGATCTTTGACGATGAACATATTTGGACTGGGGGGTGGAAGGTAAGGGTTATGCTTCATGTTATGGATACTGGACTGAGTCACCTTCCCAACTGTGTTTTTTTTGGGTCGAGATCTGGGTGTATTATTCTATGCAGGTCAACCAAAGGTGTGCTATAAGTGTGGCTCCTGTACTCACTTAAGTGGCCTTTTTGACAGGGTAAAATGCAACCTCTGCCAGGAATTGGGACACACTAGTGGTCATTGTCTTAATGAACCTAAGTGCAATCTATGTGACTCCATGGGCCATACATACCAGAGTTGTACCTGTGCTGCTCACAATCAGTCTGACTTTGCTGATGATGTGGAACTGCGGTTGCTGATAGCCATGGCCCAAAGAAATTAATTTCCCTTCCCCCCCCCTGGAACAACCTGAGGTTCCTGTTGTACCCACCCCTTGGTAGTTCCTGGTTCACCAACCCTCGAGGAGGCAACAGACCCTCCTCCCTCCTCAGCCTTCCTTTGACGGTGTTGTTCAGCCCCATCTGCAGAAATTGTTCCAGAGGAATCTTCCTCTACGTTTATGCCCCCAGCCCACCCCAGTTAGCAAGTGGTCCTTTAGGAGGTCCCAGACAGCTGAACAACCAGCCCCCAAGGTATCTAAGACTTAGGATCTTCCTTTAAGCAATAAGTACGAGGCCTTACAGCCCTCTGACCTTTCTGATGCTGATTCAGAGAGTTCTTCCCTGTGGTCTTCCCAGGTTGATACCCCATCAGTAACTGAAGTGCATCCACCTCCTGTTGTTTCACAACGTTGATCTCGGAGGACACGGAAAAAGCCCCCCCGCCTCCCCGAGTGGTTTTCTCCATCATTTCCTCTTATCTACTTAAATGTCCCCCCTAATTTTGGGTTCGCTGAATGTCAACAGCATTGAGTCATAGAAAGAAGTGTATAACACTGTCTTATTTTCTGTCCAGTTCTTTGCAAGTTATCTTTCTACAAGATACTAGATTACAGACTATTGCAGAATTAAGCAGTAATGCACGACAGGGTGTGTGTTGTGCTGGGATAACGTCATGCCTGGGGTGATTAGGCACGAGGCCGCAGGCCGAGTGCGACTAATCACCCCAGAAGTGATGTTATCCCAGCACAACACACACCCTGGAGTGCATTATTGCTATTATACAATGGCTCCTTTGTAAAATTTAATAAAAAATAGATTGAAAATATGTTTAAAATGTGTTTTATTACTGATTTTTTTTATTGAGTAGGAATACATAATGGAAATGTAGTGCAATTCTGTTGTTTTATCATTAGGTGGTGGTGCTGCATTTGCTTCTTAAGTTCAACACCCCCGCCCCCACCACACACACACACACACACACACACACACACACACACACACACACACTCATTAGGACTGTGCACTTTCGTTTTTCTAGTTATATTGCGTGTCTCTGTTGTTTCTCTCCGTTTCCCACTTTTGTCACCCTGAAGTTGTGGATTGCCCTCACACAATGGTCTCACAATTGCAGCTTTTTCTTTTTCCGCTCCATGGCTTCTCTCATCTGGCAGTCCCCCATTCTCATCCTCACTGCTGTGTTCATTCTCTTCCCGTACAGGGTTTTAATAGAATAAGCAACTGAAAGCGGCAATTGGTAAGCAAGTGAAACACAGTATGCTTCTGTAACGTCACAGCGCTCACTCTTTTGAGGTGAAGTGTGGGCAATGGTGTGTAAGGCAGTTTGGATTTTAAGTTTGGCGGTCGTCGCCACCCTTCAGCCCCGTGATCCTCATCTGTTTCGATGTCTCATTTTGGCTTCTCCCAGTACATATGGTGAGTTTATACGGGAGAAAATTATTGGGGAAAAGCAGTGAATGAGTTATCAGGCCCTGCGCTTTCGTAGCATTGCAGGCAGAGCACCGATTACGAACAGTGAAGCCGATCACACTGGCGCTCTTATGACATTGCTTTTTTTTGTTTCTTGAAGAGATCACGGGAATAATTGTGTAAGGTTTTGTGGGGTTTATCTTGTGGCACTTGTTGGGGTTTTGGTGACTTTGTAAGCTGTTTAGAGGGTGGATTTCACAAAAATGATGAAGTACAGTACTGGCAAACTTCACTTCCGGCATGCCAAGTGTGGGCAACTTGTACATGGCCATCGGAGTGATTTTTGTGACATTTGATGTGGCCATGCGTGTGCTTGGACTACACCCGTGATGTTGTACTGAGATAACATCACGGGTCCAGTCCCAGACTGACCAATCAGAGCCCAAGATTTTTTTTTGCCATTGTATAGTTGGGGCTAGCCACTAAACATTGGTATGCTGGACCCTCATACTGGTCCATCAGATCTGATGCCTGCTCAGGGGTGGGGATTCCTTTTTTTCCCCAATTATTTAACCAGGTAAGACACACTAAGCTGAAAGCTTGTTTACAGGTGCAACCTGGGAGCACAAGGAAGTTAAGTGACTTGCTCAGGGTCATACAGTATGCAAGTGGGGACTGTGGGATTCAAACCCAGGTCTCCAGATTTGCAGCTCAGAGCCTTAAACCACTGCACCATACTGCCTCCTTAAATTCTGTTCAGATCTAGTCTGCAAGTGCATCTTCTTAAATTGATTGACTTGATCCCTGGACATGTTTTGATCCTTGACACTAAAATCAATAACCTTTATCATAGGTTTATAAATGTTTATGCACCTCAAACCAAGACTGATAGAGTTTCCCTATTTAAAACCATCCAGCCTTATTTACTGTCTTCTCAGGCAGTAATTCTGGGAAGGGATTTTAATTGTGGCCTTGATAAACATGACAGGGGTGCACAGTCTACTACAAGTAAGATATTTTGTGATATGTCTACCTTGAAACATGTAATTTCCACATCTCATTTGAAGGATGCTTATTTGTCTACTGATCAGACTGTTCATCCGACATTTCAGAAAGGTCACTTGGCTACTAGGATTGATTTTTTCTTTGTTTCTTCATTTTTACCGGTTTCCTCTGTACACGTTACAGAAATAGAATTTTCAGACCACAGATTATTGCATCTATGTTTGGGGTCCACTGTAACATTTTCTCAGGGTCCAGGTTACTGGAAATTTAATTCCTCCCTTTTGTCCCAGACTTTCTTGGTACAGAATATCCAGTATTTTGTGGCTCACAAACGTTCTGTTTTTGACATGTTTGACTCTCCTGCCCTCTGGTGGACAGATGTCAAGTTGGATTTAAGAAAGTTGTTACAATCTAACAGTAAAAAGTTTCATCACACTGTTTATTTCCAAAACCTTCACCAACGTAAGCAGCTACAAAAACTGCAGTCCCGGTCCAGGACTACTTCTCATGATTTCAAGACACAAATTCATTTGCTACAGAAGGACATGCAAGCTTTTCATTTGAGACAGTCAGATAGTTTGAAGAAGCACCAAAGTTTTGTGATTCAGGGGGTAGGCTGAAATAATATGTCCTTATTTACATTGTTCTACTAATATTAAGCGTAAAGTGATGGACCGTCTCAAGGACTTAGATGGAAGTATATATACTGACAAGCAGAATATCTTTAGGATTGTATCCCAGCATGCTTCTTCTCTTTTCTCCCCACATTCCTGCTCAAGTGCCAATATTTTATTTTTTTATTTATTTGGAAACAATCAGAATTACAACCCTTTGAGTCACAGACTCTTTTGCAAAGGCTCCACGTCGGTTACAAGGGTGGAGGGTAGACAAATACAGTTGAGAACATACATGTAACAGGCAGAATATACATAAAAAAAAAATCAAAGGAGCAGTCCAGTCAAACTTAGTGACTGTTGAGGAAGTTAGTTATATTGATACATTGTTGCCCACCTCTCATGTCCCTGTTTGTCCCCCATTCCTAGTGACTGAACTCATACTGATATTTCTGCTGCGGAGGTAGAACAGGCTATACAGTTCTTACCCACTAATAAAGTTTCGGGATTAGATGGGTTCACTCCTGAACTGTATAAACTGCATGGACCGCTGATTTCCAAGGAAATGGCTGTGGTATTCACCTTTTTATTGAATACGGCTTCTGTTCCTCTGGAAATGGCTCGGTGTCTATTAGTCTTTTTTTACAAAAAGAGGGAGATGAAACTGATCTTACCAATTGGAGACCCATTAGTCTTCTGAATATTGATTTTAAAATTATTGCCAAAATTTTACATACCAGATTGTTGCAAGCAGTTGTCCATCTTATATCCCCCACCCAAACCTGTTCTATACCAGAGAGAAAGATGAGTGACCATCGTATTCTTTTACGTGAACTTATTGAAAGGGACAACACTAAGGGTTTGTCCGGGTTTCTACTGTCCTTGGATCAGAAACAAGCTTTTGATACCGTAGAGCATACCTACCTTTGGAATGTGCTTCCAAGGTATGATATCCCGGAACCTTTTATTTTCTGGTTAAGATCTATTTATGCTGTGGCTACAGTGTCCCCTCTTATTAATGGTTGGGTGTGTCCTATGATTCCGGTGAAACTTGAAGTTAGACAAGGTTGCCCTCTTAGCCCCCTCCTTTATGTTTTTAGTATTGACCCACTTCTGCGGGTCTTGAACTCTGCACCTTCTCTAACTCGCATCCGAGTGGACACTTATACTGTTCCTTACATTGCTTTAGCTTATGCAGATGACCTTACTGTATTGGTTGGTGATGCTGTCTCTGCTACGCAGGTAATGGACATCTATCGATCTTTCAGTTCCTTATCAAGAACGTCCCTCAATATGTTAAAATGTGTGGGACGACAATTTGGCAGGCCTCCATTCCCCCTTGCTTCGGTTGCAGGGGTTACATTGTCCCAGGCACCCATTACTATATTAGGTGTACTATTCGGTTACCAGGACCTAGACGTTTTAAATTGGACTCCTAAACTTTCCCAAGCCTAACGGATGGTTAAGGCTTGGAACTCGTGGCATATGGGAAAGCTGAAATGTGTTTATCTTGTTAAACATTTCTTTGCCACTTTTACACATATATGTTGGTTGTCTCTCCAGCGTTCATTAGAAGCTTTCTTGCTTAGCATTTTTTCCAGGCTGTATTGGGCAGTGTTAAATCCTTTAAAGAGGAATATTTTATATTTACCTAAAACTCGGGTGGCCTGGGTATGGTTAACCCTGTGTGTGTGTGTTTTTTTGTTTTTTTTTACGTGTTCTATATTGTTGTTAATCTTTGGCCTGTCTTAACTTATTGCCATAGGGCTTGGATCCCTTTATATATTTTGACCTGTAGTCACTGGTTCCCACAGTGGGAAGCTGCCTCTCTTCGGGTGCTCCGGTACTCCAGTATCTGTCCTTCTTACATACAGGATATCTTTGTTAAGCTTAAGAGTTGGCATTTAACAGTTGCTATGGTACGAGGTCAACACAGGAAATTTTTGTATAAACATATCCTTTCCACTAAGTTTAGGAAGCTGATTTATTTCCCCTCCTGTCCTCCTAATTTGATGCCAGTTCTCCTTGAGTTTTTGAATAACCCCAGGATCCCTGAGAAAATGTGGGACATCCATTGGCTCTGTTGCCACAATCGATTAAATGTTAAGGAACATCAGAAGCATAAACAGCTCTCAGAAAGACATTGTTCTAGGCCTCTTTTAACCAACTGGAAACAACATATTTATTTTTTTCATGTTCTTATATATTGAATTTGTGGTCCATTCTGGCTACTCAGTGGAACATGTCTGCTTTTCGCACTATGTCCTTGGATGTTTTATTGTACAGTTCTTTTGATTCTTCTTGGTGGGCTTGGGATGCCACCATGCTGCAGGTTATTCTAACAGTAGTGAAGTGGTATGTCTGGAGCTCTAACTGTTGGTTTACCCTGCAACAAAAATTAGTACCCCTTTCTGACCTTGTGGAAAAAATAACTTGGGAAATTAAGCTGCTATATCGCAAGGACACGAAAATCCGTCCTGCTAACTGGATTTTTCAGGTATGGCAGAATCTTCCTTGGGTTACAGACTCAGATATTCCTGTTACATGAATTTTCTTTTAATGATATGTTGTCCAGTTGATTTCTTCAGTATCAGCCTGTTTCATCGACTGTGCTTCTTGACCCTGCTCATATTACACTGTTGTCTTTCTGGTATTTGTGTTTTCTTATAATTTTGTATGCTGTAATACTTTTCTGTATTTTTTTTGTTTGTATTTTTAAATAAAAAACGTTCCCTGCTCTTTTGGTGGTGGTGGTGGTGGTGGGGGGTCGTAGTAGTAGGCATTTTATTTGACACTATTGTGTGCTGCACTGTTTTCTGTATTTGTGCTTTATCATTGTTTTGTATGCTGGAATACTTTTCTGTACTTTTTGTTTGAACTTTTGAATAAAAAATTCCCCTGCTCTTGTCAGTAAGTGCCATGGGATCTTTAACATCCACCTGAGCTACCACCAATCCAGGCAGATGGGACCACGGTTTAACGTCTCATCCGAAAGACGGCACCTCAGAAGTGCAGAACCCCTCTCATGCTGCACTACAGTGTCAGTACTAGGATATTAACCCAAGTGCCAGATGTGGGAACTGAACCCAGAGCCTTCTGATCTCCTGTTCTCAGAGGCCAGTGTGCTACCTATTGAGCCACTGACACTGACATTAAATGAAGCAAAGTGAAAATAGCACTGGAACCAAAAACACAAGTTTTGCAGATTTACTGATCTGGTCCAAAATGCAAAATTCCATGAAATTCTTTATTTTTACTGGCGTGAAGGCAGTCCAAATTCT
Source organism: Neoceratodus forsteri (assembly GCA_016271365.2). Classification (NCBI taxonomy): domain Eukaryota; kingdom Metazoa; phylum Chordata; order Ceratodontiformes; family Ceratodontidae; genus Neoceratodus; species Neoceratodus forsteri. The sequence goes on from CM028131.1 coordinate 1,525,203,127, forward strand.
GGAATTTTACCATTTTTTTCTGGTAAAAAAACCAAAAACAGTGGCCTTGCCCATAGATAATTGCATCTGCTCAACGATCCCTTTCCTGTGTGCAAGGGAGAAACAGTCTCTGCTGTAGGGCGCTCACTTGGGGTATTTTATTTAGAGCATATTTTACCAGGTAGGCAAGCACAGCCCTGAGGTTCGTTTCCAGTTGTGACTTGTGGGGAGTAGATGAGGGGATAGTGAGGGAAGGAATACGTATACATACAAATACAAGGCCACAGTTGTGAGGCAAATACATACATAAAATTCAGTGTTTACAGTTACATAGAAACATGGAAACAGAATTTGACGGCAGATAAGGACCGCTTGGCCCACCTAGTCTGCCCATTTTCCTACCTAACAGATACGCTGCAGATCCTAGTTAACCAACAGCTTACTTCCTCCTACCCCCCACTAGGACTGCCTTATGTCTGTCCCATGCATTCTTGAATTCCCCCACTGTTCTTGACTCCACGACCTCCTCAGGGAGGCTGTTCCATGCATCCACAACCTCTGTGAAAAAATATCAGATACCTCTGAGCCTCCATCTTCAAATTGTGCCCCCTTGTTATAGTTACAATACAAGAACAATGCTCACAGTCGTGAATAGACACATCGATGCGATTCAATGTGCTCAAGTCACATTTCAGTTTCAGGGCTGAGTTCCGTTTCCTAGGGCAGAACGATTTCAAGAGATTGCAGTTGCAAGGGAGGATACTACACTGGGTGCTTATGGGTAGGCTAGGTGAGGGTGCAGCAGGGCTAAAATGCTTGATAGTGCAGAGACAGTATATTTTGGTACATTTTCAGAGTGGGAGGTAGCTCGGATGGCTCAAAGAAGAATCAGGAGCACTTGTGGCAGGCTCTTGCACCTGCAAAATGGTCATTAATTAGCCTCTTGACTGCTGGAAATGTCAGGGCAGAGGTAGTGCTGGGAGGTAGGTTATTCCAAGTTTTATTAGTTGATAGCTGAATGAGGCTTGCTCAAAGTTATGTTTCTTTCTTGGGATCTGGCATTTTTGATCATCTTTGGAACCAAATATTTTGGTAGAATTAGCTGTCGGAGAGAGTACATTTGCCAGACAGCATGGAAGTTTGCCCATTCAGAACTTTGCTTCAGCGATGGGTGTGTGCATCTGTTGTCTTGCCTTTTATCGGCACCCGCCCAAGGTCATTGTACATTGAGCAGTGGTGGGTACTGAGCTGGTATATTGCCAGTGGCAACTTTTCAACATGTGCTTCATAGTTCAGATTTTGGTCCAGGGTCAGGTCAAGATATTTGTAAAGGGTAAAGTTCTCCAGGAGGGAGCAATCAAGGGAGTGCGTGTTCAAAGAGGGTGTACTGTGCAGGGAATGCTTGAGAGCAACAAGCATAGTAATAATTTCCCTCTGGTTTATAATTAACCTGTTTGCTAGGGATTATTGTATTTTTTTTGGAAATCTGATTGGAGATTTGATGGGACTGTAGCTATATCTTGGCAAAAGGGGAACAGGGCTATGTCATCAGCATACATTTTTTACATCACAAGAGGATGTGGACAAAGGAAGGTTATTTATGTAAATGGTAAACAATAGCATCTCCAGTGCCAGAACCCTGGTGGAAAACCCTGACAATTGGCAGAGCAGTTGAACCTGAACCACGTGTCCCCAGTAGTTGGTCACTGTTGATTCGGTAAGATTTAAACAGATCTATGGGGAGACCTGTAATGCCAGAGGCTTTACGATTATGGGGCAGTAGGTCATGGTCTACCATATCAAAGGCCTTGTCAAGGTCTATGAAAATAACCCCAGTAACACATCCTTTGTCAATGCTAGTTTGAATATGATTAATGAGTCTGAGGAGGGAAGTAGTAGTGAGTACCCTGCATGAATGTCTAGTTTATAGGTAGTGAAAAATGTAGCATTTGCTGGCCTGCTGGTGCAGGGGCAGGGTGCCTGTCTCGGACGCCAACGACCTGGGTTTGGAAACTGACTCAGGACGTCGGAGGGACGGCTGGGGGGGGGAGAGATCGAGTATCCTAGGGACTGCTCTTCTCTGGGGGGGTAGAGTGTCTGGCACAATGTGGACCCCTGGCAGAGGCTGGGGGTACTTCCATGCCAGTGCTGTCACTTGTGGGGGGTGGCGTGGATGCGGGACATCATTGCATGTCCCCGTGGGGAAGAACAGCATACAAAATTGTAGCCGGCCGTTAATGATGCTCGCTCCGGTCGCTCCTCTGGCTCTCCCCTGCTGACCAATTCCATCATCTGCGGCTCCAGAACACCTCAAACCCTGCCCTGGGGGGAAAGCCAGGGAGGTTATGTTGGCGGGTGCTCTCCACCTGATACCTTCTCCCGTCGTTGAGAGATTCACCGGCACCGTGGCCCCGCCCTGGGGGTAAGCCAAGAGGTATCGACCAGGGGAACTGTAAGTCTGGAGGAGCGAGGCAGGGGTCGGGAGTTCAGGAGTTAAGGTGGAAACCGGAGGAGTGGTGTGCAGGAAAAAAACAGTAAAATTTAAAAAAAAGTAGCAGTTACGTAGGATTCAGATAGTTGCCTGCTAAGTAGTCCTTTCTGAATTTGGAGAGGATGGGAGTAAGGATATGGGTCAATAATTACCCATGTCTGAAGGGTAATCCCATTTGTCAAGAGGGATCATAGTGGCCAATTTCCTTGCCAGGGGATACACGTCAGTTTGCAGTGAGCAGGTGAAGATATGAGTGATTTGTTTGGCAACGGATGGCACTCATAAGGAATTTTGGGACAGAACAATCAAGACCGCCACTTTTAAGGAGGTTGAGGAAAGTGAGATCTTTGAGGACTTCAGACTCCATGACCAGTGTGAAGATGAACGAAGGTTGCTGAAGATCTGGAAGTGGGATATGCTGGTTTCAGGAAGGTGGAAAGGTGACCTCAAGGGCTGTAGAACAATGAGCAGAGTGAGAGTTGAGAGCTTGGAGCTGGAGCATAACACTTTGCTTGTTTGAGTCTTCTGGTTAGCTTGATTTGTTTATTTTTATTTAATTTACTGTTTCACAATTTGTCACTCAGCATGTTTTTTTTTAATGACTTTTTCATGGTTTTTATTTTTAATTGGAAGTTTTTATTTTTAAGGGTACCACATTAGTTCTACTAGTTGCTAATGAGAGGGGTTAGTGTAATGTAAATGATTGTTCAGTGTCCTGGGAGTTGACCCTAAAAATTCACTCTGAGATTGGCATATCTTATTTGTTTGAGTACAGTAAGAAAAGTGACCTACAGTATGTAGGTTTTGAAGTACTTTGCTTAAACAGTTTTAAATTAGATAGTATCTGTTCTCAAATATGGATTGTTGTTAAGTTGAATTTATATTTGTTGTTACTGGCTGGAGACATTGAGAGCAACCCTGGTCTTGCTGCTGTTGCTGCTTTGGCCAACCTTGGTTTGCTCTGGTATTAGTCTCATGAATTTAAAATAATTATTTTTATGCTCCTCCCACTCCACCTGGCCGGCCATACTTTTGGGCCACCTGGGCCCCGAGGCCACCCTCCTCTACTGGTCGCCATCCTGCTGCCCCCCCCCGCATCCTCCAGTCAATCCCCCGGGTGACCCGACATAACCCTTCGTTGGGTGGGCCCCCCTCTTTGGGGGAGAAGTGCCCAGAGGCACATCTGTATTAGCCCTGGGATCAGTGGTGGGGTGGTCAGCACAGGGCTATCCCAGGCTTTGTGGCATGCTGGGGACCAGAGGCCATCCAAGGGTCATTTTCCACTTTTCTCAGCCCGCCCACTCCACCCTCATTGGGCCTTGTGGGAGCAGCGACCTATGGCGGGGACGTGCGGGAGGCGTGTCAAGACTACACGTCCCCCTAACTCATCTCCAATCTGCCAGCAGGTGCCAAGGCCCCCAGGAGGGACATGTCCAATGGACACCCTGGATCCCCTCCTTGCAGGTCTCCACTTCTGGTACCCGGGCTTAGGGCATGAACCCAGATTGCCAGCATGCTGAGCAAACCCCTTCGCTTGGTGCCACGGAGCTGGCAAAAATAATTAAGTTTAACGCTCAGAGTTTGGTATCTAGGGTCACAGATTTAGAGGTATTGACAAACCGATTCTCTCAAGATGTAATCAGAATAGCAAACTTGGATGAAACTTGATATTCCTGCTATAATTTGCATCTTACCTGGCTTTAAATTGATTAGATTAGACAGAGGTGGAAAAAAAGAAAGGAGACGTAGCTTTTTATTTGAAAGAGCATCTAGATGTAGCCATGGTTTCTAGTAATACTCATTATAATTCAAAGAGTAAATGTATGTTAAAATAGTCTTTTTTTTTTGGGGGGGGTGCAAAAAAATTGTGTTTGTTGTTTTTACTACCCTCCTGAAATAGGTTTGCCTGGGTTAGTCCGGTATTTGGAAAATTTGGAACAGACTGTTAAAACTGGAACTGTTTGGAACTGACTGCAGTGTCAGTGGCTCAGTAGGTAGCACACTAGCCTCTGAGGCCGGGAGATCAGAGGGCTGTGGGTTCAGTTCCCACATCTGGCACTTGGGTTAATATCCCAGTACTGACAGTGTAATGCAGCATGAGAGGGGTGCTGCATTTCTGAGGTGCCGTCTTTCGGATGAGATGTTAAACCGAGGTCCCATCTGCCTGGATTGGTGGTAGTTCAGGTGGATGTTAAAGATCCCATGGCACTTATCGAAAAGTAGGGAATTTCCGTGTCCTGGCCAAATTTCCCTCATTCACTAAAAAAATACCACCAACAGCTTAATCTGGTTCAAGGTCAGTTGGCATTCATCTGTTTCCCCCTCCCCCGGGTCGTGCCTGAAAATAGGCAGGATTTGTCTAGTGCACTTACCCGGTCAACAAAAGCTAAATAAATAAAAAATAAATAAAAAGTCTTGATCTGGTTATTGTGGGGTATACAGTATCAATCTAGACTATTTATCTGAGCAGCGGAATCATAAGTCCTTGGTGCAGAAATGTTTATTGACTCGAATTATCTCATCTCTGACTAGGCTGAATCATTTACGTGACAGACACTCCTTATTGGACTAGGTCCCAACTAAAATTAAATTTAATTACATTCTCGAGTTACAGAAATGTCAGTTAGTGATCATTTTGCTACATACTGTGTTTTAACTTTTCATCCTACAAAAATTCCTCCTAAGTTTATGCCACATTACTTTGATAGGGCTGACCTAAATGAAGTTCAGTCTCGAATTAAAATTGTTAGACTGGTCCTTTTTGGATAGCACCCCAATGGTTGATTGTGGTCTCACTTTTTTCTGTGCCCAACTGCTCCCAATACAAAATACATTTTTTCTCCTTTGGAAAAAAAAAACAAAAAACATTTGAGACGCAAAACAATAAATGGTTTACGAATGATATTGCTAGCGTGATTAATCAAAGGGATGATATTTAGAAAAAATGTTAGTTCTTCCTCTATTGTTTTAAGTGAGTATTGCCAAATTAGAAATAGGTGTACATTTCTCATTAGGTCCACTATGACCATCTAGATGATAAACTGGAAAGACCCCCAAAAAGTTTGGAACAATATTTCTGCTTTGACGAACTCTGAACAAAAAGATACATTAAGAAAGCTTGTAATTGATGATCGAGATGTTGGTGATCCTTGTGAGATTTCAAATTTGTTGAATATTACATTTACTGATTGCTCAGTCTTCGATGTCATTGAGTTAACTCTATTGGCCTCTTCCCCTTTTGAATGACCAGTATGATTTGTTACCATTTTGATAATCAAAAAATTTACTTAAAACAAATAACTGTTAAGGAGATGTTAACATTGAGAAGTGGACTTCCAAATAAAAGTGAGGACAATGATGATGGCCTTGATTCTCATGTCCGTAAATTGTTTGCTCCTCAAGTTGTAGTCCTTTTGTGCATAATAGCTCAACAGTTTCCCTGTAGCTGGAAATCAGCTTATATTGTCTCAGTTCCAAAAAAGGAAAATGCTTATAACTTAAATGATTAACCGTCTGTTTCTGTTTTGAATCCTTTGAGTAAGATTGAGAAAATAAAGGATTGTGTCAAATCAGATCAGTGCATGTTGGAAAATCGTAACTTGCTCTGTAAGCAGCCTCATGAGTTTAGGCAATGGAGAGGTACAGGTACTGCCTTGGTCAGGTTCACTGACATGGTCCTCCATGGTTTGAAAAATGGTTGTTTGACGGGGGCTGTGTTTGTGTACCTGACCAAGGCATTTGATCTCATTGATCATAAATTTATTTGTTGTAAATTCTGGGAATGTCACTATATGTTGTCTCTTGGATTGGTAATTATCTTTCAAATCGTGTTCATTCAGTTGGTTTTGGGGCCATAATGTCATCTCTTAATTCTGTTACCCATGGGGTGCCTCAGAGGTCTATTTTCAGACCTCTTTATTTCCTTTGTTTATAAATTCAGTCCCCGAGGGTTTGTACAAACTGTGAGACTGTTGTATATGCAGATGATCTGATTATTTTAAAAGTTCTAAGAGTTCTTCTGAGATTAACACATTTTTTAATTTAGATTTTTGCGCAGTGAGCACTTGGTTTAAAAATAATAATTTGTTTTTTAATTCTTCAAAAACAGTCTTTGCTGTTTGGTCCCCCATCTCTCTGAAAAAGAGTTCACCATTACTTGTTTCTGATTTGGCTGGTACTCGGATTGAGCAGGTTCCTCTGTTTAAGTATTTGGGAGTCCACCTAGACCCATCCTTACCTTATTCTGAGCATATTGGTAGGTTGTCTAAGGATATTAACCAAAGACTTGGAGCAGCATACAAGTATAAAAGTTATTTATCAATGAATACTTGTAATTCCATTACTTTGGGTTCTTTTCTTCTGCTTTTTAATTTTGCATCTGTTTTGTTATTCAGTATTGGACATAGTTTCAAAATCTCCAGGTAGTTTAATAACAACACTTGTTGCTTTGTTTTACTTCTTCCTACTCATACCCATCATTGTTTGCTTTATTCTCAATTGAATTGACTTTCTCCAATATCTCAAATTTATATATTTTTTTAGCTGTTTAGTTCACAAGGCAATTTATCCATCTGTATCATCCCCTCTTGAGGGCTTAGTAACTATTTCAAATTCAAAAACTATGTGATCCCCAGAATGTGTTCAATTATTCGTTCCCAAGTATAAGACTAAAATGGGCTTCATGGCCTTTTCCGTGTCTACTTCTGGTTTTTGGAACACCCTGCCTGTTTCTCTTCGTTCAGTCACTTCATTTTGTTTATTTAAAATTAGACTGCATGATTTGCTTGAATCACAAAGTTGCAACTGTTTTGACTTCTGTATCATATTATGTTTTCTTAACTGTTGTTGTATGTTAATTCTTTGTAAATTTGTATGTTTGTATGGATTTTGCCCGGGTCGAGCCTGTAAAAGGACCATTGGTCCAGTGCACTTTACGTAGTTAACATAATTGAGTAAGTAAATAAATCAATAGCCAGAAAAAAAAATTAAAACAGTAGGCGGCTTTAGCTTTTGTAGTAACAGTAATGCAGATGTTTTGAAACCTGCTGTAAAATAACCTGTCTGTAGGGATGTCAGAGGTTTTATGTATTGCCCAGGAACTGTCTCTTGCTGAAACAATTTAATAAGGTCACTAGTGATCCAGGGTTATGTGAGCTGCACATATTCTTACCTTTTCAGTAATGTACGGAAGCAAAGCTCATCTGAAAGTGTTTCAGGGTGTGAACAGCATCCTGGTCCAGTTGGTAAAGTAGAATTTGGGGAGGAAAGCATCTAGTTGGAAGTAGTAGGGGCTTTAAGAAGTTTCATTTTCCTGACGTGAAATATAATACAGTGGTCTATGAATATGTCAGAAAGGGTGCCAGAAACAGCTGTATGGTGAGGATGAAAGACTAGGACTCAGTCAGTGGTGGTATGTTAGGTTTTCTGGGATTGAATCTCATTGTATCTGTTATTGATTGGTTGAGATTAAGGGCACAAACCCTAGCATGAGTGGCAGTTGATCTAGGCCCTGTCCAGATTTTTTTATTCTTTGCAGTATGTACCAATCTCATTCTCAGCTTGTTAGTCTGACCGCTAGACTATACTGCCTTTCAGCCTACTATACCTTTTAAATGGATGGCTATCAGGCCATTTTTGATGTCTTCCCCCATTTAGTTTACAAACCAAGGGGCTTCCGTCATTGATCTGATCCTTTGGCAGGATTCCCCTGATACTTTGTCTGGGCTCACTGTCCACCCAATTTCTCTTTATGGGGTAGCTTGTAATGCCAATAATAAATCCTTGGAGAATGGTCAAAATAAATAATCTGGAAATAAGGTATTCTAAGAAGTTAACATGGACGACAACATTAGAAAATGCTGTCAAAGATCAAATTTATTTTTATCCATTTCAAGTATAAATTAGACTCACTATTATTAACACAATAATTATGTTAAACACCAGCTTGGCTGGAGACATACTTATGTGGGCCTCGGCCTTCTTGTATGTCTATATTTCCTAGTATAAATCCAACTGGACTCAACAAAGCGTGCATGACAAGAGTGCTGATGTTATGAATCAGAAAGTACATCTGTTTTTCAAAGAACTACTGTAGATGCACATTTATATGTTGAGAAAGCCGGGAGAAAAAAATTAAACATTAAAGAGGGCTGGTTTGTTACAGAATGAAATACCCAAAAAAAGAAACTAGGTGCTGTATCAAGAACAGCAAAAAGAAAAGCTGACTTGAAAGTGCCATTAATTTAAAAGCAACCAGGAAATCATATAGGCAAGGCAACTTTATTTCTATGGCACCCAATGCATGAGGCAGTGGGCGTCTTACATAAAACAGGTAGGAAAGAACAGGTAAAACATATCATATGGAAACATATTGATAGATACACACATCCTAAAATAAATAAAATACAGTAAAAACAGATGACTCGAGCTTTAAAATTATCTCTGGTTGTTAACTGACTTTATCAGGGAAGGCTAACAAAAATTAATGAGCCTTCAGACCCCTCTTAAATATTTCAACCATTGGGGCCTCTTTCGCGCCAGCTGGAATGGAGTTCCACAGGGCTGGACTGGTGACTTAAAATGCCCGGTCACCAGATGTTGTTAATAGATATACATTATGGAACATTATATATTTTATTTATTTATGTATGTATGTCTTTGGTAACGGGCTAAGTGCACTGATTCAGAGGACCATTTTCAGTCATGACCCGAGCCACAAACATGGCACATTAAGCAGTGCAAATACAGGTAAACACACAACAGTTCAGGCTTCAAACATGAGTGTAAGAATGTCATTACGTAAAGAAGTTATGTAAGGTACATGGTGCCATTTATAGCCAGCAGACAGGTAACATACATAGTCACAAAAACACAGAGATCATACATATAGTGTCAAATTATTGGATACAATAAAAATAAAGTGCAATTGCATTCAGGTAAACCATAGTAAACCGGTCATCAGGCAGATGAGTAATAATATAGTGCAACAATCTGCCTTAAAATAAGTGCAGTGGCAAAGAACACTAGGGAGGCAATATCCTTAGCCACGTTGAGGGAAGGCGGAGGGCAGGAGATTGAGGGGAGTCTCAGGAGAGGGAGTGACCCATCCATAGGTGGGGGTGGGGAGGAGAAAGAATGGGGCTGTCTGGGATTGCCCTGGTGCACAGTGACATTTGGCTTCAGACTGTAGCCAGGCTTCGAAATTATTTTTGAAAGAGAAATGTGAGGTGGACGAGTGGAGCGATGTAGGGAGTCTGTTCTAGAGGGAGGGGGCTGAGACAGAAAATGCTTTTCTTGCCATGGTAGAGGAGACTCTAGGGACTAATGTATGAAAGGGGTATTTCTCCCATCCTGATAAATAGTATAAGGAATCTGTAATCAAATACTTGGGCAAAGGTAAGGGTAGGAAATCATTTATCTGGCACATTCAGTACCAACAAAGCAGTTAGGCAAGGCTGCATGCTAGGCCCTTTGGTATTTTCTGTTTACATTACAAGCCTCCATTACAGATTCCCTTAGGGTTAATTCTACTCCATGTGCTACTTTGGCATATGCTGATGACTTCGTTCTTTTTTCCCTCTCATCACAAGGTCTTTAGAAAAAACTTAATATCCTTGTGAAACATTCTGAAATTTTGTCCCTAAAAATTAATTTGCATAAATCCAAAATTATGGTAATGGATACTAGGAAACCAAAATATACTTGGAGAATCAACTCAGTACCTCTTGAGGTAGTCAGCAGCAAGTATTTATATCTGGGATTGACACATTTAAACAACACTTGCTGGAAATCTCATTTTGATGCAACCTTAGTAAAAGTTAAAATTACAGCTCGAGCATTAGCTAGATTTAACCACCTATATGGTGGGTCTTTTATTAGACCACTTCTGAGAGCAATAGAAACTAAATATAATATGCAGACATTATATGACTCAGAAGTTTGAGGTCATTCTTACATGGACAGCCTAGAGAAATCAATCCTACAACTCCTGAGATCATCATTGGGCTGTCACACATCAACCCCAGCACATTTTATATGAACAGGGCTGGGTATTTTCAACTTACAGGCCCAGGCCCTTGTGGCTATTAGGGTGATCAATTACTGGATCAGAATAACTAAACTACTTGATAACATACTGGTTAGGCAGTGTATTGCAGAGAAATTGAATTGGAAAAGATTGGGTTGCAAGGAATCCGCATGGTATATGCATTTAAAAAAACTTTTGGAAAGGCATGCACTGAATTCTCAATTGTATGGCAGCTTAGAGTCGATACAAAAAAGTGCAAAGTAATGCACCTGGGAAGCAAAAACGTAGGGGAAGAGTACACAATGGGGGGTGAGATACTGACAACATTAAAAATGGAAAGGGACCTGGGGGTAGTCGTATCAGATGACCTAAAGGTGGGCCAGCAATGTGAGAAGGCAGTAAGGAGGGCTGGGGGGATACTGAGATGCATAGGGAGAGGCATCACCAGTAGAAAACAGGAAGTTGTTGGCCATCTGTACAGACAGTTGGTAAGACCACATTTGGAGTATTGTGTACAGTTCTGGAGTCCCCATCTCTGCAAAGACATAGACAGGGTGGAGGCTGTCCAGAAGAAGGCAACCAAAATGATGCAGGGTCTGCATCAGAAGATATATGAAGAAAGACTAAAGGAACTAAAGATGTATAGCCTCGAGGAAAGGAAGGAGAGGGGAGACATGATAGAAACTTTCAAATACCTCAAGGGAATCAACAAAGTCCAAGAGGGTAGCGTCTTTCAGAAAGAGAGATGTGCCAAAACAAGGGGGCACAATTTGAAGATAGAGGGGGGACAGCTCAGAGGTAATGTGAGGAAGTATTTCTTCACAGAGAGGGTTGTGGATACATGGAACAGCCTTCCTGAGGAGGTCGTAGAGTCAAATACAGTGGGGGAATTCAAGAATGCATGGGACAGATATAAGGCAATTCTAGTGTGGGGTAGGAGGAAGTAGGCTGTTTAACTAGGATCTGCAGCTTATCCGTTAGGTAGGGAAATGGGTAGACTAGGTGGGCCAAGCGGCCCTTATCTGCTGTCAAATTCTATGTTTCTATGTTAATTCTCTTCCACTTTATTTAACTAGGGATATTATCTTAAGTGATCACTATAGGCGATATATTAAAAAGAACATTGTAAAGTATTATAAAGAAAGAGACCCGGACCTAGTTAGGGCCTCGAATTATGCTAAGTGGTATAGGAGTAATGACTGCCAGCATGGGTACAGATTTTATCTGGACCTACTCGAGGACCCTAACATACATAAAATATTTACTCTATTTGAAGGGACACTGTCAACGTTTTTTTGCATCATATCATTTTTGGGTAAAAACCTACATTTTATGATTGCTTACCTTCTCTAAAATTCATTGATGTTGCTGGTTGTTTTACCTGCTTCCTTGCTTATTAGAACTGAAATGCATGGTAATGTATAGCTATACCCAGCCTTGTTTTGCTTCAAATCACTGAACTACTCTTATTGCATACTTCCTAAACATTAGAAACACCCTCAGACAGTGCAGCCACGCATGATACAATATTTTCCTCTAGTCCCACTGCATAATGAGTGGCTGGATTGTGTTGGGGGTGTTTCTGAGTGCAGGAAAGATGCACTGGGAGTTGGTCAAGAAATGTAAACAAACATGTTTTGATGTGGTAACACCAGTATGGTAGGCACTCAGTTTTTCACTTGTTAAAAGAAAAAAGGATCAGACTCAAACTGCCATCTGCATCAACAGTCTCAATAGAATGTGAACAACCATATACATTTTTATTTTAAACTAGGGACAGTTTGAGGTCTAAGGGGGTTGACAGTGTCCCTTTAAACTAGAACTCTTCAAGTCAAATTCTAGGATTGCAAAATATAATAAATCTAACAGTCCTAATGACTCTCTGTGTTCTTGTGGTAGAAATGAGAACAAGAATTTAGTGCATGTCCTCCTGAAATGTATATGGTACAATAAGGCATGGTCCAAGTAGATGTATCCAATTGTTAGCACTTTCATGCAAACAGATGAAAACACTATTGTAATGGTACTTTTAACCACAGAAGATATGTTTATAATACAAAGGGTAGCAAAATATCTTGTGATAACATGAAACATTAGGAAAAGGATGCTGAAAAATATTGTTAAAACTTAGGATTTTGGATAAATCAACTTATTTATTGTGTTCTTTTTAATTTTATATATTTGCTGTCATTTAACATTGTTTTTTTGTAATGATCGTTCTTTAATGATTGATCAATAAACTTTTAATATGATACTGCCATTCAGTTTTAGGAGTCCATCTGGACCCCTCATTAACTGATTCTGAGCATAATTGGTAGGTTGTGTAAGGGTACTGACCAAAGGCTTGGAGCAGTATACAAGTTTACAAGTTATTTCTCAATGAATACTCGTAAAGCCATTGCTTTGGGTTCTCTCGTTCTGCTTTTTAATTTTGCAATTGTTTTGTTCTTCAATATTGGACAAACAGAGTTTCAAAACCTTCAGGTAGTTTATCATAACATTTGTCGCTTTGTTTTACTTGTTTCTACTCATACTCATCATTGTTTGCCTTATTTTCAATCTAATTGTCTTTCTCTGATATCTTGAATTATATATTTTTTGATTGTTTAGATCATAAGGCAATTTATCCATCTGTATCATTACCTTTTGAGGACTTAGTAAATATGACAAATTCAAAAACTACTTTGCAATCCTCAGAATGTGTTCAGTTACTGTATTTATTCCCATGTGTAAAACTAAAATGGTCTCCAAGGCCTTTTCTATGTTTGCTCTTGGTTTTTGGAACACCTTGCCTGTTTCCCTTCTTTCAGTCTCTTCATTTAATTTATTTAAAATTAGACTTCAGCACTATTTGCTTGACTACCGGGCCAAAGGCGTACAGACTTAAAATGCAGTTAGTCGAGATCACCCAAAATACTGTTTCTAGGGACATGGATATGATGTTCTATCCTCACTTTCTGGCAGTTGCCTTTCCCTTTAAGACTTGCCGGAAACATCTTCAAGCTGGCTCCTCCCACCTACCTGGGTGGTAACTCCCTTGGCTCCGCCCAATGATGCCAGATTTCCCTTTCTGCTGGAAGAAGCAGGTTCCCTCCTTATGACTCCCGCGTTGAGTAGGCCCTGGTGCTTAAATCTACAGATTTACTTCCAAAACTTAAACTAATACTCATTCGAGTTTTGTCTTTAGCTCAATCTTTGATCATGACCGCAATGGAGGATAAATCCTCACCAGGATTTCGCCAGTGCCCATGCAGGCAGAAGATGTCGCATACCGACCCTCACGCCATGTGCATCTAGTACTGCCTGGGCCATGATCAAGATCCACAGGCCTGCGACCTTTGTCGGTCATTTCGCTCAATGGTCCTGGAGGACCGCACTGTCCGACTGAAGTTGGGTCATCCGGAGAAACGTTATCTGCTGGTCAAATCAAAGGGTGCCCGGTGGGTGGTCTCCATGGCTGCGGGGTCCAGCGAGCAGTTAGAGCAACTCACGGCTTTTGAGGAGGAGGAGGTGGTGGTGGCCCAGGCCGCTGCTCAGTCATCTTCTGCCTCAGCCTTCGTTGTGCTCCAGTTGGGCTCCACTTATTCGGCTTCCTTCAAGGAATGGACAGTCCCTGCTGACTAAAGGGCAGGGTCCTACTGAATCGCACATTTTCCGCTCACACAAGAGTCCAAGAAGGATAACGTGAAGACCCATCATCATCGATCCTAGGACTGGAAGTGTTCCCGCTCTCAGGAATCTTCAGTTTTGACTTCGGTTGAAACTGCGGCCATGGCTGCTGGCTTCATGAAAACCCCACCGGGTCAGTTGGCTGAGACACCGGCCGATGATACGGCCAAGATTTTTCTCCACCCTGTCACCTGGTTGTCATCTGAAGAGGCTGACAACTCTCTTTTCAGGACCCCAGTCCTGCCAGTGACCGCTGAAGGGGCGACCCAGCCAGCCAGCTGAGTCTTCCCCTCTGGTCACCAGCCTAGATCAGAAAGAGCCGCGGATCTCCCCGGCTCCCTCTGAAGCCCCCGTCTGCATCACCGACAACTGAGGTTGAGGTCTTTGTCTCCTACTTCCTCTGGGTTGAGCAGGTCCCACCAACATTGGCGGTCTCACTCTCAGCAGCATGGGAAGCGGCGCTGCCGCTATTCATCTTCGTCCTCCTCGAGTGAGAAGAGGCTTCGGCACAAGTTGCGTCAATGTTACAAAGATCTTATGTGGCAACAGTTGGTTCTGACCGGGCCGAAGCTGATGCCGGCTACCACCCCCGCCATTACCTGGTTGTCGCCCGAGAGGCTAACACCCCCACCAGGGCCGGTTAACACCGTTCCTCCCCCAGCGGAGCTGGTCCAGACCGTTTTCTGCTTGGCCAAAGCTGGCTTCTCCACCGATCGTGGTGGAGGTGCCACGCAAGCAGCCATCGACCGGGGCTCTGTCCAAGGAGTCTCAGTTGGCTAAGGGACTTCCCCATCTGCTGTCTGTCAGTCTCACACCTGACCATCCATGGTGGGTCGAGAGTGAGTCTGGTCATCATCCGCTTTACGCAGACTCCTCGGAGTCTGAGGAGTCCTCTCTGCACTCCCATCCACTGGATACGGAGTTGATGGGGGATCTGTCGACGGAAGAAGGCCCTACTTCATTCATGGGCATTCTCCACCTCATCTCCGAGTCCATGGGGATGCACTGGAGCCCGTTCAAAAACAGGCTTGCTAACCCCTTACAGAAATTCTGAATAAAGGGGACACTCTAACTGAGGTTTTCCCAGTGGTGGAGGCAGTTGTTGGCCCTGTCCTGGAGCTCTGGCAGTGCCCTGCCTCTTGCGCTGCACCCTTGGCCTGGATGGCCTGCAAATATGTGGTGCCCACCAGTATCCTTTCAGGGTTCACAGAGCATCCCTTGGCTGAGGGGTTGGTGGCTGACTCCGTGTTTAGGTGCTCAGACAGTAAGGGGGATGTCAATAGACTGCCTGATAAAGAGTTCAAGAAATTGGACCACTTGGCTAAAAAAGTCTATGCTGCCGCCTTGCTTGGCCTCAACCAGGTGAGCTCGGCCATTGTGATGGCACATTTCTCCCATGCCCTTCTGGGCTGTCTGGATGAGGTGATTCCTCATCTTCCTGCGGACCTCCAGACTACAGTCAAGCAGGTCTGGGACCAGGGTCATGCTGTGGCCAAACAGTAACTTCAGACAGCCCCGGACATTGGAGATTCTTGTGCCCGGTTGGTGGTGGCCGCAGTTGCCATGCATCGTAGGGCTTGGCTGCAGATTTCGACCTTCAGGGCAGACACTGAGCACAAGCTGGCAGATGTACCATTCTCAGACACAGCCCTGTGTGGGCCAGGTGTGGAGGGTCACCCCAGGACATTGAAAAGTCCAGTGCCACCCTGGACTCTGTTACATCCACCCAGAAGGACTCCAAGGGCTCTAAGCAGAGGCACAAGCCCTTTCGGTCCTCTACTCCTGCGGCAAAACCAGCCCAGCATCTGTCTAGCCAGCAGGTTAAATCTTGGTGACCTCGGGCCAAGTCCGTGGCCTTGGTGGTCTGAAAGATCAGAGGGAAGGGACCCAGTGGCTCCTCAGTCGGATCCTGCTCCTCCAAGCCTGCTCAGTGATGGGATGGGGTTACCACCCTCATGCCCGCCACGTCTCCCCTGGGTCCTCCTCCGGGATGCCGGCTCTGCCACTTCCTTTCCACCTGGTCCACTGTTACCACGGACAGGTGGGTTTTGGAAGAGGGTGATCAGGGTCTGCCTCTGGAATTTGAGAGTACCCTCCAAACCGAGCTTGCACCCCATGGGAGGACTTGGTATCCGCAGACACTCTGTCAGCTCTTCGAGAAGACATAGCCTAGCTCCTCCACAGGGAGGTCATGGTCAGAGTTGTGGATCCTCTAGAACACCCAGGGTTTGTCTCCAGGTAATTCCTGGTGCCAAAGCGGACGGGGGATGCCTGGTGCCCCATTCTAGATCTGCATGACCTGAACAAATTCCTCAGGTCCCGCACCTTCAGGATGGTAACTGTGTTCCAGATCATACCATCTCTGGAGCAAAACATGTGGTTTTGCTCTCTGGAGCTTCAGAACATGTTCTTTCACATCCCAATTCGTTCGTACCACCGAAGGTTCCTCAGTTTCTGAGCAGAGGGAACCCTTTATGAGTTCCAAGCCATGCCTTTCGGCCTTTCCTCAGCCCCCAGGGCCTTCACCAAATGCATAGCAGTGGTGGCAGCTTACCTGCGGCGCTGAGGGGTCCGGGTGTACCCCTGTCTGGATGACTGGCTGATAGCAGGTCGCTCCAGGCAGGAGGTGGAGCGTTTCAGGGACCTGGCCCTCCAGACCTGCAGTGACCTTGGCCTCCCGATCAATGAGGCTAAGTCGGAACTTGTGCCCTTGCAGGTGATCTGCTTCATTGGGGCAGAGCTCGACTTGTGCCAAGCCAGAGCTCGGCTCCCAGTGGACAGGACAGAGGTTCTCTCCTCCTTTGCCTGATCATTTCTGATTGGGCACTTGCTCCCTGCCCAGGACTTCTGCACCTTCTGGGTTACATGGCGGCCTTCCCAAGTGTGGTCTGATGGGCCCATTGGCATATGCGCTCCTGCAATGTGAGCTGGCCAGCCAGTGGTTTCAGCACAAAGGTCACTTTGACCAGCTGGTCAGTATGACCCAGAGGATGTGGGACGCCCTCTAGTGGTGGCTTGTCCCAGAGCATCTGCAGGAAGGGATCCCTTTCGTCCGCCCCAAGCCGATGGTCATTCTGATAACTGACACCTCTCTCATGGGCTGGGGTGCCCATCTAAGGGAACACAGAGCCCACGGGCCCTGGACCCCTCAGGAGTCCCGATGCCACATAAACCTGCTGGTGCTCCGAGCAGTCCAGCTGGTGCTGACTGCCTTTGCTCCGTTTGTTCAGAGCCAGGTGGGAGTCCAGACGGACAACACCACAACTGTGTATTACTTCAACAAACAAGGCTGAACGCATTTCCTGCCTCTGTGCAAGGAAGCCCTCCACATTTGGACTCGCATGCGCAACCTGGAGGTGGATCGCCTAGCCATCCATGTGGTAGGAGCCTCCAATCAGCTGGCGGATACTCTCAGCTGGATGGGCGAGACGTCCCACGAGTGGTCCCTCCATCTGGAGGTAGTTCACAGTCTGTTCTCCCAGTGTAGCACCCCTCCGGTGGACCTGTTTGCCTCCAGGGAGAACGCAAAACTGAGGCCGTTTTGTGCCCGCCTCCCTCAGCAGGGAATGCTGCAGGGGAATGCCTTCTCAAGGCCTTGAACCCCAGACCTCTTCTATGCCTTCCCTCCCCTTGATCCATAAGGTGTTACTCAAGGTCAGGCGGGACAAGGCACAGGTGATCCTGGTGGCTCCGGACTGGCCCCGCCAGTTTTGTTCCCCATATCTCCTCAGCCTCAGCAACAGGCTCCTGAGGCATCTTCCCATACATCTGGACCTACTCTCATTCAGTCAGGGAAAGGTTCTCCACCCAGACCGTCAGTCCCTGTACCTGACAGCCTGGTTCCTGTGCAGCTAGAGTTATAGCCTTTGGGTCTTTCTGAAGATGTCCTCACTGTCGTAGAGGCGTCTAGAAAGGAATCAACCAGAAAATGCTATGCCTTCAACTGGAAGGGATTCTCCATTTGGTGTCAGGGCAAGGGGTTGGAGCCTTCATCCTGTCCAATGGCTAGCATTTTGGATTGTTTGTGTTCTCTCTCCCAAGGAGGACTTTGGTCAACGACCCTTAAGGTGCACCTGGCAGCCATCTCTGCTTACCGGGCGCAGGCTGGTCAACAGTTGGTGGCACAGGAGAAGGTGGTCTGGCACTTTTTCAAAGGCCTTGACCATATTTCCTCTCTGGTGTGTGAACCACCACCACCATGTGACTTCTTGCTGGTTTTGGCAAAGCTCATGGGCAAGCTATTCAAACTGATGCACAGGTGTGCAATGTCTCACCTGTCATGGAAGACCACCTTCCTGGTGGCTGTCATGTCAGCCAGAAGGATCAGTGAGCTCCAGGTGCTCTCAGTGGAGTCTCCATACCTGGTATTTCACATGGACAAGGTTGTCCTGCACCCCAACCCGAAGTTCTTCCCGGAGGATCTGTCAGAGTTTCACCTTAATCAGGTGATAACTCTTCTGGTGTTCTTCCCAAATCACACCTCAGAGGCCAAACACAGGCTCCATACTCTGGACCTGAGGCGTGCGCTCGCTTATTACAAAGAGCACATAGCTGGAGTTTGGGGAGAGGTTCGCCAGCTATTTGTCACCTACTCTGAAGCCGCACCTGGCAGACCTGCAGCCAAGCGGACAGTTAGCAGGTGGATCATATCCTGCATTGATCTCTGCTATAGGTTGGCAGGTAGGGAGCCTCCCAGAGGGCTAAGGGCTCATTCCACCTGCCACACTGCTGCGATGGTGGCTGCTTCTAGGGACATCCCTATCCAAGAAATCTGCAGGGCTGCTACCTGGAAGTCAGCACACACCTTCATTTCCCATTACCACATTGACCTCGTGTCACTCCAGGATGCTTGTTTTGGGGCCTCAGTTCTCCAGTCTTTGTTTCCTAAGTAGGGTGTGTGCATCTTGCCTCCCTCCTCCTGGAGAACTGCTAGGAGTCTGCCAGAAAGTGTGAATAGAACATCATATCCACATCTCTAGAAACAGAGGTTAGTCACCTGTAACAGTAGTTCTAGGAGTGATATATGATGTTCATCCACACAGACCCACCCGATCCCCCACCCCCCCCAGCTTGGCACACACACTGCTTCCAGTGGGCAAGATCTGGTGTCTTGGGATATAGCCCAAGGGAGTTACACCCGGGAGGAGCAAGCTTGAAGACATTTCCGGCAAGTCTTAAAGGGAAAGGCAACTGCCAGAAAGTGTGGATGAACATCATATAACACTCCTAGAAGTACTGTTGCAAGTGAGTAACCTGTGTGTTCAGCCTTTCCGAGACCAGTTTTTAAGAAATATATTTTCTTGTGTATCCATGACAGAGTCAGAGGATCTGCCAGGGATTTATTAAATACTGATAATTTTAAGTGGCAAATAATGTAGATAGACTACTTTACCTGCAAGAATGTCATGGTATTTTGGTATGGACTCTTGGAAAAGGAGATGGAAAGAGAGTAACATAGAAACATAAAAGGGGAACCTCTACCTCTCTTGTTCCTATTCTGTTGGAAAGAGCGAGTCAGGGGGCCCTATCCCAGGGTCTTGAAGCACTGAACAGAAGCAACATAAAAATGGCTACTGCATATCAATAGAACATGACACAGTAATTCAGCATATTCAGAACATACGAAGAAGCCAGCAGAATTAGGCCTTTTGGTCTATCTAGTCTGCTTGTTGTGCAGGGTTCTCAGCTCAGGCTGGTGTCCCTGCCCCCCCCAACTTTCCATCCCATCTTCCATGACCTTTATCTTCTCCCTATATCTATCCCTGCCTCTCTTGAAGCTGCCCACCATCCTCAGCGAGATCACCTCTTCTGGCAGTGCATTCCATTTGCTCATCACCCTTTCTGTTGAGAATTGTCTTCTAATCTCCTCTTACACATCCCCTCCTCCAACTATAGGCTGTGCCTCCTCATGGTTTTGCTGCAGCTTAGCCTGAAGAGACCCTCCCTGTCAAGTACTTGAAGGTCTCAGTTATGTCTCCCCTCTCCCTCCTGTCCTCCAGGGAGTACATGTTTAGGGCCGGCAGTCTCTCCTGGTACGATTTACCCTGCTGCCTGCAGTCATATTCATAGGCCTCCTCTGGACCTTCTCCATCAGGTTGATGATTCTTTTTTAAGGTGAGGGCTGCAGAACTGCACCACATATTCCAGATGCAGTCTCACCAGTGATCTGTACAAGGGCAGTACCACCTCCTGTCACATACTGCTGATCCCCCTGGCTGTGCACTCCAACATCCTGTTTGCCCCTGCCAGTGCCTTCTTGCACTGCGTAGAATGCTTCAGGTCACTAGTGATCATCACTCCCAGATCCTTCTCCTCCTCTGTGGGAGGTGCCCGGACCCCTCCCAGGTAATACTCTGTCATTTGGTTTTTGGCTCCAGTGTGCATAACCTTACACTTCTTGGCATTGAAGCTCAGCTGCCAGATCCCAGACCACTTTTCAAGTCTTCTCAGGTCTTCTTTAAGGTCCTGTATCCCCTCAGCTGAATCCACCCCCTGCAGAGTTTGGTGTCATCCATGAACAGACACACTTTTCCCTTGATGCCATCCCCAGTATCATTAATGAAAATGTTGAATAGCACTGGCCCTAGCACCAAGCCCTGAGGGAAGCCACTTATGACCACCTTGGTGCTTGACAACTCTTCCCCCAACTGTTACCTTTTGGGCCCTGTTCCCTAGCCAGTTTTCCACTCATCTAACCATCTTCTCTCCTACTCTGAGGTCTGCAAACTTCCTGATAAGTCTCCTGTGGGGTACAGAGTCAAATGCCTTGCTGAAGACCTCCCTCCCATAGATCCATGATGCCTTGCTTCCTAGAGACCATGTTCCCCTAGATGCTCTATCAATCGTTCTTTTAGTATGGTCTCCATAAGTGTGCACACTGTCGAAGTGAGACTGACTGGTCTGTAGTTTCCAGGGTCGTCCCTGGGGCCGCTGTCGTGGAGGGGCACCACATGTGCCATTTCCCAGTCTTGCGGTACTATGGTTGACTCCAGTGAACTGAACAGGTCCACCAATGGCTTCACAAGCTCCCCCACCAGTTCCCTCAGAAACATAGATATTGATGACAGATAAGGACTTCTTGGCCCACCTAGTCTTCCCATTTTCCGTATGTACTATAACGCCACAGACCCTACTTGATCTCTGGCTTTACCCCCCCTTCCTACCTCTAAGGTTCTCTTATGCCTATCCCATGCATTCTTGAAGCCCGTTATCATTTTTGCCCACACCACCTGCACTGGGAGTCTGTTCTAGGCATCCATGACTCTTTCTGTAAAGAAGTACTTCCTCACATCTCCCCTGAGTCTACCCCCTCCAGCTTCACAGCATGACTGCTTGTTCTTGTTCTTAAGCATCTTTTTTTCTGAAAAATGCTTCCCTCTTGAACTCTATGTATACCCGTGAGGTTGTTGAATGTTTCTATCATATCCCCTCTCTCCCTTCTTTCCCCCAGAGTGTACATACTGATGTCTTTAAGTGTCTCCTCTTAGGGCTTGTGATGCAGACTGTGCACCATTTTGGTTGCCCTTTTCGGAATATGTCCTTTCGGAGATGTGCTCTCCAGAACTGGGCACAGTACTCTAGGTGAGGTCTCACCAGTGATTTTATACAGCGGTAACACCACCTCCCTCTTTCTGCTGATGTTATTCTTCCCTATGCGCCATAGCATCCCATTAGCTCTCCCCACTGCCTTATCACACTGGTCACCTTTAGGTCATCATTTATGATTACTCCCAGGTCCCTTTCTTGTTTGGTGGTGGTTAATACTACCTCCCCATTTGTACTCCACCACTGGATTTCAGTGCACCCAAGTGCATGATTTTGCACTTCTTCACATTGAAACTTAGCTGCCACACCCTTGACCACTCCTCTAACTTTCCTAGATCACTACTCAGTTTTCACACACACACACACACACACACACACACACCGTGTCTCTATCCTATTAAAAATTTTAGTGTCATCTGCAAAGAGGCATACCTTCCCTTCTAGCCCCTCTGTAGTATCCCTAATGAAGACATTAAAGTGGACCAATCCCAGTACTGATCCCTTTGGCACCTCGCTTGTCTCCCTCCCTTCCTCAGAGTTTACTCCATTTACCACCACCCTCTGTCTCCTGTCCCCCAAACAATTTCTCACCCAGTTTGCCACTTTAGGACCCACTCCTAGGCTTCCCAGCTTATTTATGAGACTCCTACGTGGAACAGTGTTGAATGTCTTTGTGACAAGCTGACCTATAGTAGATTGAGAGGCAACACACTGGGTTTAAAGTTCACAGAAGAAAATGTACTTTTATTGCTCCAAATGTAAGTTATTGCTCCAGAAAAGCATAATCAGGCAGTTCAACTTCTCCAGCCTGGTGAGGTAACATAAAGGTTAACACAAAACAGTCCTTTCAGGCTGACTTGACAAAAGGAATCTTTGAACCACCTATGTGGGCCAGCAGGTTTTCAATATACAGTCTGAAACAAAACATAAACTGTTTGTGGGCCAGCGGTTTTGAATGCACAGTCTCAAATCAAACATAAACAGTTTGTGGGCCAGCAGTTTTGAATGCACAGTCTCAAATCAAACAAACTGTTTTCCCATTTAGTCTTATTTGTAGGCTGTTATTAGCAGTACATTCCACTCACTGTTTTTGGCCCAGCTGGCTAGGCTGATCCTTTACCTCAGGACTCTCTGCTCTAGAAAGGGTCTCTTTCTCAGCAGCAGGTTTCAACTTCTTCCCAAGGCTCTCTCCAATAATGAACAATTCTCCGTTGCCTTCTGCTCTGGTTCCTGTCTTACGTTCCACCCTCCATCTTGCAGGGTTCTCTTCCTAGGAGTATCTCTTCCCTGCAGCAGTTTCCAGCTTCTAACTGACTCCTTGCTGGATTCTCTCGGTCTTTTAGCAGTCCCTCTAATTAGCAACACCTGGGGATGCACCCCCCCTTGCCTGTTCATGTTGCATTCCCTCAGTCTCAAACAAGATGTTAACCTCTTGTTTCCCAGTGAAGTGTTTACACTGTCAGAGCCTTACTGAAATCTTGGTAGACCACATCCTCTGCTCTACCCTGATCCAATTCCCTGGTCACCTCGTCAAAGAAATCTATCAGATTTGTTTGACATGAATGTCCCTCCAGTGAATGCATGCTGCCTCGGATCCTAAAGACCACTGGATTCCAGATATTCCACAATCCTCTCCTTCAGTAATGATTCCATTACTTTCCCCACCCCTGAAGTCAGGCTGACTGCCCTGTAGCTGCCAGCCTCCTCTTTGCTTCCACTTTTGTGAAGTGGGACTACATTTGCCTTCCTCCAGTCCTCCGGAACCACTCCCGTCTTCAATGAATGGTTGAACAGTCCTGTCATATGTACAGCCAGCACCTCCCTGAGCTCTCTCAATATCCTAGGATGGCACCCTTTTGGCCCCATTGCCTTGTCCACTTTCAGATTTATGAATTCCCTCAGAACCCTCTCCTCTGTAAATGGACTAGTGTCTACCTCTCTTCCTTCGATGCTCCTGGCCCTTAACTGTGGTCCTTCTCTTTATCCTTCCTCTGTAAACTGTAAACAAAAGTGCTAGTTCAAGATGTCTGCTTTTTCCTGGTCCCCCTCTACACACTCCCCTTTCTTTCTAAGCCTTACTATCTCTCCCCTGGTCTTTCTCTTTTCACTTCTTCTCCCTCTCAGATGAGCCGTGCCCTTCTGGGGCTCGCACCTCGTCGCCAGAGGAAAAGCTACAAGCCTGTCCTGGGAAGCAACCCACGATTCTGCTACTGCAAATTAGCAGACCCTGAGGCTTTCTTCCCCTGTTGAAACTGCCGCCCGGGATCCTCCGAACTCCAGTTCATTGCAGGGCCCAGAAATCTACAGAAACAGCCAAAAGCCGTATACCCACTCAGGTACGTTGGTATTTGGCGCCTTAGGACATTCTGAATTTTCTGCGACAACACTCTGATTGGAGGATCTCAGCCTCACTGACTTCTTCCTGCTGGTCTCCATTTTACCTTGCTTCATTAGAGGCATCTATCAGCACTACTGACCCTGGGACTATCCTTTTTTGTAAAGCAAGAATTTCATTTTTTTTTTTTTTGTCTACTTTCTCATTTGCAAATTATACTACATAGCCACTAGAGGGCTACAACAACAGTCTTTTCTGTTAAAGAGGAAACACATTATATTTTCTACTTCTTCTTCTGCTCTAGTGGACCTGGGATACCTCTCTTTCTGAGGACCATCCCCGGGGTTTTTCTGCCTGTTTCTCAGGCCAAACCATGCTTATCCACTAAGGCTGCAAGACTTGAATGCCTTCCCCCACTACCATTCTGTACTGGTGGAGCAGGGCCAGAAACAGGAACGAAAGCTACAGACCAGTCTTGCCACACCAGGTTGCAGCCTTGAACCACCTCACTGGCTCAGCTGTAAAGAGTTGCTCCACAGGTCCGTTCAGGGCCAAAACCACCTCTCGGCCAACAAAATGATTTTGAACTTACGACACCTGATCGCCGATTGGTCTAGGCTTCTAGTGACTTTTACTGCTGGCTGTTGTGGCGTTTAGATCTACCATGGGAAATTACAGCTGGTTCCTCGGTGTGTCACTAGCTTTACTAGCGCTCAGCTCAATTCTTCAGAACCCTCATCCCTCCCTAAAGTGGAATGACCCTTGCACTTCTCCCTGTCCTGCGTCCAATAGCTCCTTTCAGGTAGCCATTCTGGACTATTTGGCTTCTCAGCTGTCTCTGCCAGGGAGTGGGACATCTCCCGAGCTGCCTCTGCAGATTACTCCCCTGTCCAGACGTAAGACTTTCTACTCATGGCAAATTCCTGCCAGGACACTAGTGGCTGCAACACTAGGCCAGTATAACACCAGGAGTGTGTACAGGCCTACCCATCAACACTGCCTCCCCTATCGCCCCAAAAATAGTGTTTACAAATTACAGTTTGCTGCCTTAAAAAGAATCCTGCTTCTTTTACTATTGTGTTCAGGCAATGTCAAACTCAACCCAGGACCATTAGACACCCTTGCTTCTCCATCAGACCTGGCAGGTATCAAAGGAATGTCTCTTATGCATCTTAATGCCTGTAGTTTGCTGAAAAAGTTCACCCTTATCCAGACTTGGGTGAGCCACACCCTACCTGATGTTCTAGTGATCCCTGAGACCTGGCTTAGGCCAGCCACCCCAAACAATGAAATCAATATCCCAGATTATTTACTCTTCCGAGTGGATAGGCAATCAAGAGGAGGTGGGGTGGCAGTTTATGCAAGGGATAAATACTCAGCCACTTGCATCCTCCCCCAAAGAATTCAAGTGCTTGACCCTAAAGATCAAACTTTCTCCTTCCAGTGCACTCTGTGTAATAGGCTGCTACAGGCCCCCTTCTGCCGGGCCTCATCTCCTGTCTCACCTCAGTTCCGTACTAGGGCTCAGTTCCTTGGAAACCATTATTCTTGGCGACCTGAACTACGATTGGCTATCAAGTGTATCAGCTCCCTTGAAATCCTTTTGTGACACTCTAGGGCTGGTGCAACTCATTGGCGAGCCTACTCGCCCAAATAAAAAGAACCTTAACAACAGCTCCCTCTTAGATGTAATTTTGGTTAGCTAGCCACACCTGTTCTCTCATGTCGGAACATTTTTTGCAGACATTAGCGATCATTGTATAATCACCACCATTAGATCCGTGCACAACCCATAGTTTGTGGCAAAGTTCTCTATCAAGAGGTGCAAACGCAACTTTAATTTGTTTCCATACATCTATGACTTGAAACTTCACCGCAATGAGACGAATTCTTCCTAGCCAAAATGGTTAACAGGCCATATACTATTTTTTACAATATTTTAACTGAGGCTTTAAATAAGCAGCACCTGCCATTGGTTCTCGCTGAGCTCAAAGCTTCCCTGTTAGAAAGGGATACTTTATGGAAAAAAGCCAGAAGAAGCAAGAACAACTTGGATTGGTGTCTTATTAAGAGAGCACGTAGCAAGTGCACCAAGTTGGTCAGAGCAACCAAGGCTGCCTACTATCATTTGGAGCTAGCCTCTGCCTGAAGAAATCCTTCAAAGCTCTGGAAAACATTAAAAGACATGTCTGGACACGCACCTGGTAATTCCATTCCAGCAAAAATTAAGTCCAGTGGCAGCGTTATCTCTAACCGATCAGAGATATTGGAAGCCCTCAATAACCATTTTGGAGTGGCAGGGCTAGCATTTTTTTTTTGTTTGAAACTTATTTTTTATTGAATATGCAATAAGATATTACATGATACATCAGTCAGGTAGGCAGGGATGCGTAATACAAATGCTTAAATTAAGCCATACATTGTTACAGTAACTTAATATTCAGTTACCCCTGAGAAAGTATTACTACACCTGAGGGTTGGCAAAATAAATAAAATGGTTATTCTTTCCAAAAGTTGATTCCAGAAATTTACAGTCCAAGAGATTGAGACCAAAAATATGGCCAATGCTGCCATGAGTTGGGATAACCTAATAGTCCTTCTGTAAATCATGCACCCTAATAAAAGAGTAAAAAGTTCCCATCTCCAATGACATCAAGATCCAATAAAAGTGCCATGTCCGGAGTATAGTGCCCAGTTGGGACTTGGTCAAAATCGAGCTATATTTAGTAAAACAGGCAACTACAGTAGATCAATATAACATGCAAACTTAAATATTTTGATAAACACATATCTTCCCATATTTTAATAGGTTCTTATATTTATAGCGACAGTCGGTTATGGCAATAGCTGGAGAAAAGAAACAGCTTATATAAGAGTGGGAGTGGAGGGGGGAGAACATAGGAGAAACAGCAGAGCAACAAACCATCATCAACAGTTAATAGCGATTATACCCAAATTCCCCTTAAAGTGTTCCAGCTCTCCTCAACTCCGATAACCCCCCCTGCATCAGAAGTCTCTTACTACAAAATTATAGTTCAGGTCTACTGTTCATCTTCAGACTCTGACACCTCCCCTCTCGACAAAAATTGTTTTTCCAGCTTCAGGACCAGTTTAAATACTTCTATAGGTTCAGAAAATTGATAGGTTTTACCTCCATAAATCACCCTTAAGCTCGCTGGCATCAGCAGTACATGATGAATCCCCAGGGCCTGAAGTCTCGCCCGAACTCCGTCAAAACTTTTCCTCCGTGTTCATGTGGCAAAGCTCAAATCTGGAAACAGATGTATCCAAACCTCTTGCCAGTTGATAGAGCTCAAACGCTTGGCTTGATGTAGAATTGTATCCCGGAAGACAGAAGACTGAAGCTCCACCATGAGTGTGCGTGGTGCTAATTCCCCTGTAGCCATTTTAGACCTGCCACCACGTGACGTTACTCTGTAGGCCTTCATGATCAGGACTTCATTTTCTAACTGAAGAATTTCCTGCAGACAGGCACGTAGAAAGGTGATCGGGTCATCTCTCTCGGATTTCTCTGGCAAACCGAGTACACGAATATTTGTAGCTCTGATAGTGTTTTCAGTGTTCTCCAGATGCCTCCGGAGAAGAGTATTCTCCTTCACAAGGCCTGATGCCACCACAAATGCTCTATCCACTGTCTTTACTGCTCCTTCCAATTCTTCGGTAAGGATTTCCACTTTAGTATGGATATGTTTTAAATCAGTTTTAAAATCTTCTAGCTTTTTATCTAGCCCCTGAATAGCTTTTAGTAGGACTGCGTTTGAGGGCTGCATGCTGTCTTAATTTTCCCAGAGTGGCGGTACACTCCTTGCTGCCTCCCACCTTACTGTCTCTCGGTCTGCCCGTTCAGTAGCCACTGCTTTATTGCCTCGAACCATCACGGAGTATTCTTTGGAATATGGTGTCACTTTTAGGTTTGTTCAAACGCTGGGAGAGAACGCTATTGATCTACACCCGAATTAGCCTGTTTTTTAGTCGATAACTGTACGATTTTGATTGTTAGCTGCTATCAGCTCCGGAGCAATGCGAGAGAGCTGCACACTGCTCGGCTGCTGGCCACGCCCCCCGGCAGGGCTAGCATTTCATACTTCTCCTGCCAATGACCTCCACACAGCACCAACCCACGAGTCCCCCTCTACTGAGGAGGCCTTCTCCCTCCTGCCAGTCTCTCTAAAAGAGGTGGAAGACCTACTGCTGCAACTGGACACCAGGAAGGGAGCAGGCTCCGACTTCATAGAGCCATACTATCTGAAATGTGCCTACCATGTGCTTGCGGTGCCAATCAGCCACCTATTCAACATGTCACTCTCCTAGGGTAGCCTCCTCCCTCAATGGAAAATAGCCCATGTCATCCCTCTATTAAAAGCAGATGACCCTGTGATCTAAATAATTAATTACAGACCGATCTCTCCCCCCCCCCATCCTGTCTAAATTACTTGAAAAAATAGTGTGTTGCCATCTAGGGGTATACTTAGAATCCATAAGTCTATTAAACCTGGTTCAGTCTGGATTCAGAGCACCATAACAGCCCTCGTTAAGGTGACCAGTGATTGGCTCCTAGACCTTGACAAGAAGAAGCACGTCTGTGCCGTTTTCTTGGATCTTAGTAAGGCATTCGACACAGTTGATCACAGCCTGCTTCTTTCCTCCCTAAGCACCTTAGGCCTGGACCATAAATCTATGTGCTGGTTTGCAGACTACCTCGGAGAACAGAAACAGCAGGTTAAAGCTGAAGGTGATCTTTCTCCATTAAAACCTATGCTGAGGGGCATGCCCCAGGGCTCTGTCCTTGGTCCCCTCCTCTTTGCAGTCAACATTAACATCAATGACCCCATCAAAAAAGCCAATATCCACTTATTCGTGGATGACACTGTACTGTACTTGAGTCGTGCCACGCTGGAAGCAGCCTGTGAAGACCTCCAAGCTGAATTTAACCTTCTACAATACCAGCTCATAAACAAAAAGCTTTTGCTCAATGCGAAAAAGACAAAAGCCATGCTCTTCTCCCCCTCCTTGCATGCAGCAAATCCTGCTTTGGGGGGGGGGGGCTATCTCACAAATTACCACTGTTCTTGGAGAAACACTACAGTATGTAGCTAAATTCTAATATCTAGGAGTTTGGCTCGATCATAAACTTTCCTTTGCCAACCATCTTGAAGAACTACAGAAGAAACTAAGGCAAAGATTAGGATTATTCTACAGAATTAACTACCTGCTCACAAAGGAGGCCAAGAGTTTTTCAACTGGTTTAAGCTACCTTCCTATCTGTAATAGGTTACGCGGACCTGCTCTACAGCCACTGCACTGGCTAAGTTGGACACCCTCTACCACAGAGCTATCAGGTTCATTACTGGCCTTTCACTTTCCACACACCACTGCTCCCTGTACTCATCGTTAGGCTGGACTTCCCTTCACTGTAGAAGGAATAGAAACACTGCCCTATCGGCCTTCAGAGTGGTGACCAACAAGCTCCCCTCATATGTCTCAGACTGTATTCCCTGGAGTGTATTAGGCACCTACGCTCTAAGGAGCTATTCCCTAATTGCCTCCCAAGTTCCAAGGGTCAAAACTCATTTTGGCAAAGCTGCTCTAAGCTTCTCTTTACTCACATTGTGGAACGGTTTACAAAGGAACTTGAAGCTGAGCTGCCCTGTTTGCCTGAATATCTTCAAGGCACTCTATGATTACTACATGAAAGCACCTTGCAAATGTTTTCCTCACCGCTAGCCCACTAATTCCGCAACTCCCCCTTTCCATCCTGATGCTCGCCATGTTTCTACCCCTGGCTCTCACTCTTTCCCTATTAACTCTTCCTGCTGCACCCACCCACTCTTCCCTGTCCGCTCCAGCCTGGCTAAAATCCCACCTCATCCATAGTGGTGTCCCAATTATCTATCCTTCCTCCGTCATTATTATAATAAACAAGTACATAACAGCCATCGTCACTTTCTGTGCTTTTAGCCCAATTTTTCCCCCAGTCATCAGTAATGTATCCCTCCTCTTCTTTACCTCTCTAACCTGCCACCCCATACACAGCCTCTTTCCCCTATATGTGTAGTTGCCGGCTGCCTCACTCAAAAGATCTCTGCTTATAACCCTTGTATGCCTATGGTTGATTGTACATCTGCTGACTTCTTCAATTGTAAAATAATGCTGTTTTTTTTATTTCAACCTTGTACTGTACTGTATACACTGTATATACGTTTCCTTCTTTGTATATTATTGCTTTTGTATACCTGCTTCTGTACTGTACTTTGAAGTATTCATGACCAGGTCCACCTTGCAAATGAGCCTTGCTCAATGGTGCCCGCCTGATAAATAAAGATTTTGATTGATTGATTGATTGACTTACATACCTGAATAATACCTTGTCCTCTATCTGCACTGCCTGGGCTAATTTCTCCTCTGTTTGTGCCTTAGCATTCCTAATTGCTTTCCCTGCCTCCCTCCCTCTGTTCCTCTCGATACACTTTTCTATCTTGCTCTCTCTGGTGTTTCCTTATATCTCCTGAGTGCCAACTTTTTTGCCCTTACCTTCCCGGCCACCACTTTTGGAAACTATAGCGGTGTCGTCTTCCTCCTGCTGTTCCTTACTTGTCTGACGCAGAGATTTGTTGCCTTCTCTGTCCCTCCTTTTGAGATTCACCCACTGTTCCTCCGCTCCCTCCCAAGTCCTCCCTCCCCCACCAGGGCATCCCTGAAACATTCCCACATCTTTTTAAAA
This sequence comes from Neoceratodus forsteri, assembly GCA_016271365.2. Classification (NCBI taxonomy): domain Eukaryota; kingdom Metazoa; phylum Chordata; order Ceratodontiformes; family Ceratodontidae; genus Neoceratodus; species Neoceratodus forsteri. The sequence goes on from CM028131.1 coordinate 1,525,233,914, forward strand.
TTGTCTCTCCTAAAGTCCAGGACCCTCACCTTTGTGTGGTTCAATCCTGCTGCAGTACATGTATTGAACCACACTGTACAGTGATCACTGATCCCCAGGTGGCCACCCACTGTGATGTCTGCAACACTGTCCCCATTGGTGAGTACAAGATCCAGTACTGCCCCCTCACGAGTGGGCTCTTTTAATAGTTGCCTGAGGAATGCCCCCTGCAGGATTTCCCTGCTCCTAGCTGCAGCTGGGATGCACCAGTCTACATCCAGCAGATTGAAGTCCCTCACCAGCAGCACCTCTCCCTTGTTTGCCATCTTTTGGATGGCTTCCACTAGAACCTTATCCAGCTCCCCTCACCACCACCCCATGTTGGAGGTCTGTAGAGCATGCCATTGTAAATAGTGACTCCCTTCCCTATTTCTAGGGTGCCTCACAGTACCTCCACTCCTTCCTGATTTCCCTGTATCTCAGTAGCCTTTATGCCATCTACATAGAAAGCACCCCCACCCCACAACAATTTCATTCCCACCCTGTACTTTCTGAGCAGAGTGTAGCCTGGTATGGCTATATCCCAGTCACGGCTCTCATTGCACCATGACTCTGTGATGGTGACAATGTCCAAGTCAGCCTCTGCTATGATGGCCTCTAGGTCCAGGATTTTATTTCCCAGACTTCAAGCATTTGCACTCCTTGCCTTCCAGAATGTACTACCACCCTGTTTTGCATCATCCCCTCTCTCCTTTTGCCATCTTTCCTTACTATCTCTGCTCTCAGTCCCATCTTTCTTCACTTCTACCACTTTCTTTCTTGTGGGGTACCCTTGGGGATTTCTTTCTCTAAAGGGAAAAGGGAAATTGTTTAACCAAGTAAGGCACACTAAGCTGGAGCTTGTTTCCAGGTGAGACCTGGGAGCACAAGGAAGTTAAGTGACTTGCTCAGGATTGCACAGTATGCAAGTGGGGGCTGTGGGATTCAAACCCAGGTCTCCAGGTTTGCAGCTCGGCATCATTAACCACTACCCTATACTGCCTTCTTAGGTCTCTCCCTACTGTTTAATTCAATTTGGGGGGTGCAGTTTATGTCTCCCTGTTTCCTTCCACTTCCTCACTCGGCTAGTTTAAATGCCTGTCAATATAACATCTAAATTATTTATTGAGGACTGTAGTTCCCCCCCACCCCCGGATGAATGCAGGCCATCTCCCCTGTAAAGGCCTCTATCCCTCCAGGTAGGACCCCAATCCCCAATGCAGCCAAACCCCTCCTTTCTGCACCATTCCTTCAACCATGTGTTGAAGCTCGTAGTACTGAGTAGCCTATCCTTCCCCCTGTCGTAGACAAGTACTACCTCAGGAAAGGCCACATTGAGCGTGCAACCTGCCTAAGCCCCCTCCCCAACTCCCTGAACTCTTCCTGTATTATCCCTAGAGTGCACTCCATCTGGGCCTGGTGATTTGTCTATCCCAATGCTAGCAACCCTTTCTTTACTCTTTCCCCTTCTATTGCCCCATCTGTCCTCCTCCCCCTTCTGGTCCCCTGCCCCCAGTTGGCACTGGTCTGACTTTCTCCTTGGTGAAGACAGAGCAGAAGTATTCATTCATTAGCTCTGCCTTCTCCTTATTTTCCTCCACCCACCTATCTCCTTGTCTTAGTCTAACTATCCCATCTTTCTTGTCTCTTTTCTCACTTATGTAGTGGGAAAAAGCCTTCTCCCCCCTCCGCTAATTGCAGTTCCATCTGCGCCTTGGCTGTCTGGACCACCCTTCCTGCCTCCCTCACCAGCCCTAGGTATTTTTCCCTGTCCTCCTCTCTCTTGATCTTCCTGAATTTCCTATAGGCCTGCCTCTTATTCCTCATGCCTGGGCTACCTCAGAGCTGTACCAGATGAGTGTTTTGACCTTTGAATTCTTCCTCTTGTATCTAGCACACTTCTCCGTTGCAGCCCTTAAGCCTTCCCTGATAAAAGCCCATTTTCGGTCCATCTTCATAGTCACTGTAATTTTCGCTATGTGCCTTTTTAGTGCTTTTCCCCATTCTCCTAAAGTGCTCCCTTTTAAAGTCCAGGGCTTTCAGTCCTAGTTGAGGACACTTTCGCTGCCCATGTCCAGCTGGAACCACACCGACCGATGGTTACTTCCATCCCGTGGCTCCCTAAATGATACATCTTGTATGAGCTCTCCGTTCATGAGCACCAGGTCAAGGATTGCCTCTTCCCGGGTGGGTTCAGTGATTCCTTGAGTCAGGAACCCATTTTGAATCGCTTGTAGAATTTTCTGACTCCTGGTACATGTCGTGATTGGTACACTCCAGTCCACCCTGATCAGACTGAAGTCCCCCACTGTTACCACTTCACCCTTCTCCATGGGCTTTAGAATTTGAGAAAACAGCTCTTTGTCCAGTTCTTCATCCTGATTTGGGTGGTCTGCACACCACTCACAACCTCACCATCCTCACTGTACTGGTCCGTTATTGGACCCACATTGCTTCTGCCCTTCCGTCTTCTGCCTCCTCCCTTGGTACTTGTTATACCCTCCTTAGTAAAAACTGCCACCCCTCCTACTTTGCCTACCACTCTGTCCTTCCTGTAAAGTTTATATCCCGGAATTGAGAGGCCCCAGTCACAGTTAGGCATGGCCCAGGTCTCCGTTATTGCAGCAGTGACTACTCTCCCGTCTGCAAGTAGTGCTTGCAGGTCTTGTTTCCGAGACTGCATGTGGTCAGAGACACCACCCTCCTTTTTTGAGTCTGAACCCCCATAATTTCCTCTGCTTTCTTTTTGTCTCCATGTGCTCCTCCCTCCTCCATTATCAAACTGCCCTACTGCCCCTTCACCCTCTGGTCCCACTCTACTGTTATGGGGGGAGGTCCATTCATTACCACATCCCAGGGTCTCTGTGCCCTTAGGCCCACCTGCCCCCCCCACAGTAGTTTAAATTAAGCTTGAGTAATGTACCCCTCCAGCTTGTCCCTGAGGACCCTCAAGCCCTCCCTGTTGAAGTGTAGTCTGTCCTGTGCATAGAGAGGTTTATTCAACCAAGTCTCCCCCTGTCTCCTATGCAGTCAAACTCCTCCTCCTTGTACCAATCCCTCAGCCATGTGTTGAATTCCTCTATCCTAATTTTCCTTACTGTGTTACCTCTTGGCGCTGGGATTACCTCTGTGAATGCCAATGATCTTGCCACCTCCCTGCAGGTATTCCCTAACTCCCTGAAACATTTACCACCTCTGCCTCCTCCCCTGCTAGGTCATTGGTCCCCTAGGTGAATAAATATGCTTAGTTTCCCACTACTCCCTTTTACCGCCTCCTCTATCTGTGAACGCACTCTGCCTGCTATTATTCCAGGCATACACACCACTTTTATTTTGGCATTCTTTCACCCCCTTCCTTCCCCACTGCATACCCTTAATCAGAGTCCCCAGTTGAGTACCTAAAATAGTTTGACTGGAGACAGAAAATAATGTACGTAATACTGTAATAGAAATACTAAATCTTGGTTTGGTAGCTTAAATAGGATGGTGAAGAAGTTGGGCATCTCTGACTTGTGGTCGTATAAGGCTAGGATGGAAACCACTGCTTACTGTAATGAGCTTATCCAGAGAATCTGTATATGTGCAATTAGATTTTGAGACCATTCATAATATGGACAGAGAGGGTCTTTAGTCGCAAACCAGACTACTAATTGGAATGGAAACATATTTATTATTTTGTGAAAGTGAGCACATAGAAATGCACTTAGCAGAGCAAGACTGAAGCCCCTAATTGGCAACAGAGTGTGTATTTGGAATCAACCATATCAATTGCTGTGGTTATAATACAGTTACTGAAGAGGTTCCTCCCATTTTTCGCCTTCTATTGGAGTGTGCAAAGATTACAAACGAAAGGATGAAGTGGATAACTCCAGTACCAATTTCCAAAACAGTGTTTACAAATACAGAGAAACAGTTGTATATAATGTCCTAAAATTTAAACTCTCTGCTTTTTGGAGTTGCATTGTCTCCTAATGCTGTAAGGAGTAGAGCTTGCTGATGAGTTACTAAATTATGATTGTATAACTTAATTGTTATTTTTGTATTCGTATGTTGTAAATGTAATAATTCTTTTGAATGTTATACATTTTGATAAATAAAAACTGAACTGAGTTCCCAGTGATTATCATCCTACTATCCCCCTCACCCATGTTCCCCTCTTTCCCATCCCCCGCTGCTGTAAAAGTTGTCTGCTCGCTTTCCTTCTCCATGATTTTGGTTAGTGTCCCCTGCCATCTCCACACTTCCCCCCAACTGTGCCTCCCTCCCGAGCCCCTCCCATTCCTCATGTCTGTACTTATCCCCACTAACCCCTCTCTTCCTCTAAACCAAGCCTTTTTCTCCCCCTGTCTCCTTCCTCTCCTCTAGGCTCGCCACCTCTGCCCTGCCTTCCTTAAATGGTCCTGATCCCCTTGCCTTGTCCCTCAACCCTCATAATCCTACCCAAATTTCATACCTCGCCTTCTGCTTCCCCTTACCAGACAGGGGGCTAAATCTGTCGCAACTCCTGAGTTCCCACCTCTTCTCCCTGCCATCTGTCATTCTACTCCCCTGGGCACATTGACCTTCTGAGGAAGATCTAACTCCCTCCAATCAAAATACAGAGTTAAAATGTACCTTAAAATGCCAGGTAGAACAAATGAGTCTTCAAAATTAATATAAGGGAGCATTTTGGAGAAGGCAACCTGCCTGTCTGTGGTCTTGCAGCAGGGGAGGAGGAAGTAGCAGCAGTCAGAGTTCCTGAGTAGGAAGAGGGCAGAGGACTGGACAGCTAAGGTAACAGGGAAGGGAGCCAAACCAGAATTTGGAAGTGAAGGTGAAAAAGGCACCTTGAGATAGATGCCTGCTGTCCAGAGAGAGAGAAGAGAGTGTTGGAATATCAGTTGTATGTATTGGTGGTGGGGGGGGGACAGGTAAGGATAAAGTGACAGGAAGAGTGGAAGAGACGGTCCAGTCTGGTCCAGGTGTGCTTGGAGCCACATTATAAACCACATCCCGGAAGTCAAACACCAGGGTGATCATGTTGACCATACACTCCTGATGGGGAGAGAGGGGGATAACGGTTTTGTTCCTGCATAACACACCAGTTATGGGGAGGAGTTTGCTGTGGATAGCATCAGTGTAACAGAGAAAATGATGTGACCAACCAGACACAAAGGCATTTAAAGGAGGGTACTTCTTTCAGCTGGGAGCCATCCAGGATCATGAAGATGGGATGGACAGGAGTTTGGCTAACTGCTGCTGGGTGGCAAAGATCATGGAGACCATTTTTGGCACTGAGGTGGAGCCGATTGCACAGAACCAGAGTTGGATGCTGTTGAAGCCCTGCTGGAACAGAGGTGCCAACTTGAGGGACTGAGGGAACACAGGAGAAAAAAAACTGTCATCTTTGTGCATTGTTTATTTGAATTTTGGTAACCGGGTGAGCCCGCTGAGACATTACAGTCCCTTTTTCTGGGGTGATCCGGAAAGTGCAGAACAAAGACAATGACATGGTAGTAGCAGTGGATGCATTTACATCATTCACTGATTTACAAAAATTCATCATTTACAGAAACATTCACAGATGAAACATTTACAGATTACAAAGACGTGGCAGTTATAGTGGTTATATGTACATCGTTCGTAGATTTACAAAATGCACCATTTACAGATACACTTACATCAAATATTTACATGAACAGAAGAGGTCAGGGAAGGGAGATTTTTATACATATGAGGATCAGTGAGCAGGGAAATTTTATGCATAGCATTATGGAAGCTGGACCAAGAGTCAACCGAAGCAGGAGCAAAGTGATGAGGCATTGAGGTAGTGTAATAGGGAGGAATGGAACTTAGTGAGGGAGGTGCAAGATAAGGTAGAGTGTGGTAGTGAGTTCCAGCTAGACGCTGCCAAGAAGGCAAAAGATCTCCGGACCACTGCTAACTGAGGTTTGGGCAGTACGAGAAGAGGGAGGGAGGCGAATCTAAGAGCATGCAGAGGTTGCCAGAGCTGAATAAGTGCAGTAAGGAAAGGAGGGGTGTAACAGTGGACCAGTTTGTGCACTAGACTCAGCATGACATACTGGAGTTTGGATTTGTACGTTAGCCAGCCCAGGGAGGAGAAGAGAGGACATCGCAGTGGTGGTGACAGGCATTGACCACTAAGGCAAACCTTCCCACCCTATGATAGACCTGTTTAAGACGAGATAGGATGGTTGTGTTGGTTGTAAGTAGTAATGGGGTGCCATACATAAGGAGGGGTAGGAGGGTAGCAGCTGCGATCTTGTGGCATGAAGCCGATGTGAGTAAGGGTCATATGCGGTAGAGCAGACCCAGCTTTTGGTTTAGAGTTTTGGTTGGGAGGGTGACATGAGTGTTCGTGGAAAGTGAGGAATCTATGGTAATACCCAGATATTTAAAGGATGGGACAGATTCAGGGACATCACCATTATGGGAGACTATAGCAAGAGGGGGGTGGGGAAGCGGTGAGAGGGAGGGATTGGAGAACAGCATGCATTTGTTTGTTTTTTTTTGTGTTGAGGACTAGTTGGTTATCTAAAAACCAGCCCTCGAGAATTTGGAAGTCTGAGGTGAGCATGCTTTTGAGCCACCCGACTTTGCATGAAGAACGGTAAACAATGGTGTCATCCACGTAAAAGTGCCCAAAGGCCCCTCTGCAGTTATTTGGTAATTCATTAATGAATAGGAAAAAAAATAATGGGCCCAGGATGGAGCCCTGAGGGACGTCATGGGTTATTGGTCTGAGATCCAAGAGAGAACCAGACCACTTGACCATTTGAGTGTGGCCAGTAAGGTAACTTTGGAGCCAAGTTAAGGCACTAATGTCAAGGCCAAGTGAGCTTAGCTGCCATAGAAGAAGACTGTGGTTGACCAAGTCAAAAGCCTTCATCAAATCAACAAAGATAGCACTGGTGGCAAAGCCTTGGTCCATAGCATAGAACAGGTTGGATGTAACTTTTATCAAGGCAGTGAGGGTACTGTGTTTTTTTCTGGATCCATGCTAGAACCTTGAGAGGAGGTGGTTGTGATCCAGATAATCCTGTAGATGATTATAGGGTATATGCTCTTGGATTTTTGCCAGCAGGCAGATTATAGAAATAGTCCTAAAGTTCTCAACAGTTGTGTTGGGTCCACTCTTATGAATGGGAACAACCACCGCTACCTTCCATTTATCAGGGACAGTCCCCAAGAGGAAGGATTAAACAGGTCGTGGACGAGGGCCGCAGCTCCCAATTTGAGAAATTTATGTTCGAGGGTGTCATGACCAGGGGAGCTGACAGCTTTTAGGTTAGTGAGAAGCCAGCGAACTTCATTGAGGATGGTAAGTTTAAGGTAAGTCAGTCTGACCTCCATTGTGGGCAAGCTCATGGAGACCATTCTAAAGGAAAGGTTGCTGGACTATCTAGATGTGCATTGTCTCCAGGATGCGAGTCAGCATGGGTTCATGGGAGGGGATATCTAGAAAATCTAGATTTGTTATCTAGAGTCCAGCTCTAGATGTGTCGGGTTCTTGGATGTCTGTAGTGTAAGCCAAAGAATACACACAAGCAGTAAGTAATAAAGGAAAGTTTATTATTACAATACTTGTGCCAAACATGTGACAGAGAAAATCACAAGGGAGTCATTTTTTTACCAGTCCTCGAGGAAGGTATAATTATCTCCATGAGCAACAGGCTTACAGAAGCTTATATAGTAGTGAAAACAACATAGTTACAGTGATGACAACATAGTTACTGATATGGCAACATAGTTGCATTGGATGGATATCCTAAATAAGGTGTATGCAAGGCGTCTCCCTTGGGCAGTTACTTAGGAAACTGAATTACTAAGAAGTTAGACAAAGGAAATACCTCTGTCAGCAGTAAAGTACAGACAAAGGAAATGCTGAGCATACAGAAATACATGTGGCATGATACCCAAGTATAAGACACAAACTACATATGATTACATGAGAATATGATAATATATAACAATCAGTGACGATCTGTAAATGCCCTCTTATCAGTGATATAGGTCAGAATATCTGTGTATAAAATACATAAAAGAAAACATAACCTAGGTAAATGCATTATAATGATGTATAATGTGTCATGCATGATTACTGTAAAACAATCATATAAAAGGATGTAAACATAATATACAGTAGCATATATTGGCAGCAAAGCACATTCCTAGTACCTATGTTTGTATGATGGGTACCTTCATCTACATATTAGTGCAAATAGCAGTATCACACTATAGGTGTCCAGTAATACATTATAATGTGTATGTGGGATAGTAGTGGGGCGTAACCCATTGCATAACAGGGGAAGATCGTGTCAAACAAATCTGATTGACTTGTTTGACTGTTTCACTGAGACAGTAGACAGGGGCCAAGCAGCAGACATCCTCTATCTTGATTTCAGCAAGGCCTTTGACTCTGTGCCCCACAAAAGGTTGATCAGGAAGTTGGTGGATCTTGGGGTTGGGGAAAAGATGGCCAGATGTGTGGAAAACTGGCTGAGGGACAGAACTCGGAGGGTGGTTGTGGTGGGGAGAGTTATTTGGCACCAGAGCGGTAACCAGTGGGGTCCCCACAGGGCTCGGTGGTGTTTAATGTCTTCATCAAGCACATTAGGGATGGCATTCAGGGCAAAATGTGCCTATCTGCAGATGACACCAGACTCTGCAGGAGAGTGGTCACAGCTGACGGGATACAGGACCTACAGGAAGATCTGGAAAAGCTGGGGAGGTAGTCCAGGATCTGGCAGTTTGGCTTCAATGCCAAGAAATGCAGATTTATGCATATTGGAGCCAAGAATCCGAGGACAGACTACTACCTGGGTGGAGTCCGAGTATCTGCATCAAAGGAGGAGAAGGAGGAGAAGGACCTGGGAGTGATGATCACTAGTGACCTGAATCACTCCACGCAGTGCAAGAAAGCAGCAGCAAAGGCAAACAAGATGCTGGGATGCATATCTAGGGGGATTAGTAGTAGGAGAGAGGAGGTTATACTGCCCTTGTACAGGTCACTGGTAAGGCGTCATCTAGAGAATGGAGTTCAGTACTGGTGCCCACACCTCAAAAAGGACATTAACCTGCTGGAGAAGGTCCAGAGGAGGGCTACAAAGTTGATAGTGGGTCAGCAGGGTAAGGCATATGAGGAGAGGTTGAGGGCACTGAATGTGTACTTCCTGGAAGACAAGAGAGAGAGATGGGACATGATTGGGACTGTCAAGTACTTACAAGGGATAAATAAGGTTGATAAGGAGAGTCTCTTTAAGCTGAGTGGCAACCATAACACAAGGGGGAACAGCCTTAAGTTGGAGGGTGGGAGGTGTAGGAGGGTCAGGAAGCACTTCTTCACAGAGAGGGTAGTGGACACTTGGAATGCGCTGCTGGAAGAGGTGGTCTCGTTGAAGACAGTGGGCAGCTTCAAGAGAGGCTGGGATAGATATAGGAGGAAGGTAAGGATCGTGGGTAGGAAGGATGGGAGGAGTGGGGAGAGAGAGCAGGGACATTAGCTCAAGCTGTGGACCTTGCAATACAAGCAGACTTGATAGAACAAATGGTCTTCTTCTGCTGGCTTCTTCGTATGTTCATATGTGAAGGCTAGGCAAGTACCAGTGTCCACTGGTGGGGGTGGGAGGGGGGGAGTTGGTAAAGAGTGAGGTATAGCTATGCAGGTCAGTAAAGAATTCATTAAATCCAGCGGCAGTGGATGGAGGGGTCAGAGAGGACAGTGCCTTGGGCAAAGATGGAGCTTGGGGCCTCAGAGGACTTGCCTTTGATTAGGGAGTTCACCTGCCTCCAGAATTCTTTGGGATTACAGAGGTGCTCAGTTTGGAGTGAACTGAAGTGGGTGCGCTTAGCTTTCTGAATAGAATTTTTACACATGTTCCTGATCTGCCTATAGACTTGCCAGTTGGAGAGTAGTCCGCTTCGTTTGAAGGTCTTCCAAGCCCAATCGTGAGCGGTCATGAGCTTCCTAATATCCTTTGAGAGCCATGGAGCTTTGATCCCTTTTGATCTGCACCTCTTCATGGGGGCATGAAGATCAACTGTATTGGTGAAGGTGGTCACAAAAAAATTGAGGGCCTGGTTAATGTCTGGGAGAGTGTTTATCAGTCCCCAACTAGCATCTGAGATAGAGGCAAGAAAAGCACTGGGATTGAGACGGGATATATCTCGGACCAGAGTGACCTTGGGTGGAGGGTTATGGAAGTTATTTTGCCGGATACAGAAGGTAGGAGAGTGTTCACTGATGCTGTCAGCGAGTACACCCACAGATTTCACCTTATGGGCACAGTTGGTGATCACCTTATCAGGACCTCCTTGTGAATGAGCTTGCTCAATGGAGATTTCCTGCAATAAACTTGAACTTGAACTTGAACTTATCAAGCAAGAAATGGTTGCCTGATTTTGTCGATTCTTGTTGGGACATTGATGGCTGAGCCAGGTTGCCATCAGCAAGAGAGGCACGAATCTTGTCAGAATTGGAGTTCAGCCAGTCTGTTAAAATCACCACAGAGTATGAGGTCATGGTAAGGGCGGTTGGCAAGGGAGGATAGAAAGGGGGAGAGGCAGATGGCGGCCTCTTTGGGAGGCAGTTAGGCACACCCCACTATTAATTTTTTGACACAGCCGAGAGTCGGGGATAGAAACAGTGACTCTGCTGCATGGGGTTCAGGGGCAGGGCTAGGGATTTCAATGGCATCTAAGCCAACCCGGATATACATGATGACACCACCTCCCCGTCGTTTACCCAGCCTGTCCTTTCTGAAGCAGTTGTAACCATGTATTGCTATCTCATGTTGCTTGATGCTAGGCTTTAGCCAAGACTCCAATATGTCTAAAATGTCCCAAGAGTACTGAGTAACCTATGCTTCGAGTTCAGCAATCTTGGGGCAGACTTTGTGCATTTATATGGGCAAAATTCCATACTTTAGGTGATTGGCTGTTAACAGTTGGGAGGCAGGGTGTGTAGGCGGGGCGTGTAGGGCCAGGGTTGAGTTTGATGTCTCCCGCTTGGGTTAGGAGGATGAGGAGGGGTAAGAATGGCCAGACTGAGGAGCGGAGTAGCTTCTTGGTGATGCAGCCAAGAGGTATAGATATATGTAGTCTTTTCCGGAGCCACTGTCCAAGATGAACACCACCAGGTTTGGGGAGGCTTGGAGTGAGGAGATGCATAAGTAAGGGTTCCAGGGGCACATGCCCTGGTAGTGGGTGCTTACTGCACAGCGGAGGGTAACTCGGGAAGAAGGCAATAAAGGTAGTCAGTGGCACAAAGGATCAGAAGGCAGGAGAGGGTAGCCAAGCAGCCTGCCTTGCACATAGCAGGTGGATGATAGACGCTGTTGCTTAAGATAATGAGCAGGAGTTAACCTGAACCAGAGGGGGGACGAGGGGGTTAAAGGGCCAGAGAGAGGTAGGTCAGAGTTGAGACTTCTAGGATGGCCTAGTGGCTAGAGTGATAGACTACCAGGCAAAACTTAGGATAGGAGTCTAGGGTCTAGGATTCAGATCCCGGCCTGGGTCATTTAAGTTTCAATTCGAATTCCAGCCTGGAGGGTTTTAAGGGTCTGGGTGCTCTGTCAGGATTGGAGCCACCAGGATGGCCTAGAGGTTAGAGTAACCAGCTTCCATGGGTAACCGGACTAGATATATTTGGCCAAAGGTTCGAAACCTGGCCTAGGAAGTTTATGTTTTAAGTTGAAAATTCAAGTCAGGAAGTATAAGGGCCAGAGAGAGCTGGGTCAGAATTGGACTGCTGGGACAGCCTTGTGGTTAGAGTGATAGACTACCATGTGGCACTAGGTAGTGGAATTTACTGCCTGGTGGGAGAGAAATTTAAAACAAATGTTAGGAAGTGCTTTTTTATGGAGAAGAGTGGTGGACCTCTGGAACAGCCTGCTACCGGAGGTAGTGGCAACCAAGACGATCAGTGAATTCAGACAGGCATGGGATAGACAGTACAGTCACCTTAGCAAGACAAATTGATAGTGGTGGGGTAGAAAACCTGGGCAGACTAGATGGACCACACGGTCTCCTCCTGCCAGCAAATTCTTATGTTCTTCTGTTCTAATAGGTATCTAGGGTCGGGGGTTCAGATCCTGGCCTGGGATGTTTAAGTTCGAATTCCGGCCTGGAGGATTTTTAAGGGACTGGGCGCAGAGTCAGTATTATCGCCACTGGCAGGGTTTTAAATAATTGATTAGCACTTTTTTCTTGGGACAATGCTAACAGTACAGAAAGCATTTGTATTGTTTTTCTAGAAGTGTTATGTTTGTTAAACACAGTGAGGCAAGTGCTATGCATTTTCACAATGTTTTAGAACTTTTATGAGCAAAATGCTAATCAATTTTTAGAGTTAAATAAAACCCTGCACTGGGATGGTCTAGTGGTGAGGGTAACAAACTTCCATGGGAAATTGGACTAGCTATATAGGGCAACAGGTTCGAAACCTGGCCCGGGGAGTTCTAAGTTTAAGTCCAAATTCAGATCAGGGGGGTTTAATTAATCAGGACGTGTAGCAGGTAAAGATTTCAAGAAGATGTGACAGGCATAAATTTAAGGATAACAAAATGGTCAGAGAGGGAACAAGGGGAAATAAATACTGGTGAGAGTTATTAGGTGGCTGTATAGCAAAAAAGTCAGGGAGGCAGACTTCAGGGCAAGAGATGTACCTCAGGACAGGGTTCAAGACCTAGTAATGGCTAGGAGGTGAGCAAAGAGGATCCCTCCTCCTTAGTCCAATCAGATTAGGAAGGGTTAAGCAGCTGGGTTGGAGCACAGGGGGCAGTTCTAGGTCACCTCTGTTTAAGGTGCTGAAGAGGGTTGCAAAAGTTACCACAGTGCCACCCAGTGGCAAGAGGGTACAGGGAGAAGTGCAAGCAGGAGTCTTCTTTCAGACTAATTATTTTCATTAGTATTTTATTGTTATATGTAAGTCTGTATTGATGTTCAAATGTATTGCTTTTTATTTATAGTATGTCCTGTTTGATAATTTGCTTAAATGTTTTACTTGTCGATTGTGGAAACTGGCAATTTGCTCATCTTGTTAACAAGTATAAAAAATAAAAATGAAATAAAAAAATAGAGATGAGGGAGCAAGGAGAGGTTGCAGAGTGGTACAGCAGTGCCAGCTAGTGGCTGGAAAGTATAAGGAGCAGGGGAGTTTAGGGTGTTAGAAAAAGGAACAACAGGAAGTCATGTGACTCGCACGACCTATAAAGGAAATGATGAGCCAGGGTGGGTGGGCAGTCGCTGCAGTAACGGCGACAGGCCAGCACTCTGCAGCCTGTGCTCTCTTGAGAGGAATTCTGGAGAGGTACTCTACCTGATGTCTTGCAGGCTGCCTAATAATGCTCCTGGAGTGCTGGGGAGAGGAGGAGTAGAGAGTGCAGCCTGGGGAGACAGATTAAGAAAGGGCTCACTAAAGGATTAAAGGGTCACAGCAAACAAAGGAGCAGGGGGTCAAGGCAGGAAAGAGAGGCGGGGGAGAGAGAGAGAGGGAGAGAAAAAAGAAGAGCAGAGAACTGGAGAAGCAGTAACAAACTGAGCTGGCACAGGTCAAGAACCCAAGCAATAACACTAGCTGTAGCTCAGATTGCAGCAGAGCAGCAGGCAAAGCAGTACAGTGAAGTAACAGCTAGCAATTAGAACAATTAAGATGCAAGTGAAACTCCGCTGAAAAGCAGATGCAAATAGCAGCAAGTACAGTCTGAAAATCAATCAGTACTACTACACAGACAGAAAATACAGTTTCACACTGCAGCCTGTGCTTTTTTTTTTTTAACTATTTCTTTGTCCGCCTACTGCTGCCACTGATTTCTCTCTCAGAGCTCCCCTTGTAGATCCCAATTTACAGCCCCAAGGAGTATGCCCCGAGAGTGCTAACGCTTACCCTCATACCTTCAGGGCCTCGGATTACCCTCTGGGCAGGGCGGTGGAGATCCCCCTCATCTCCCCCTGAGCATTGTTGGGAGCACGCACAGTGGAGTCTGCTTCTCAGTTGCTGCCCTAGAACCAACACTGAGGCTCGTCGCCTAGATCAGGGCGCGTTTTTTCCGGTGTTCTGATGGATATCCATGTTGGCGTGCAATGAGGCGCAAGGCTGCCGATCTGCGTAGAGACGCACGTCGAAGCCGGTCCTCTGTCAACATCTACCCTTGCGTTGAGGCGCCTTTCAGCTGCACCGACCACCCTGAGGTTCCCCCAACAGGTGGCGGTATCGCAGCGGAGAGTGTGGTCCCCCCTCCCCGGATAAGGAGAGCAGCCATTGGGTGCTCAATCCTTCTCCCTCCCGGCCGACCTCCATCGACCCGAGTCCGCTCCCGAACCTGGGTCGCAGGCATGGTACGAGGTGTGGCATCTAGTGCCTCAACCCTCAGCACCACCGGGCCGGCTTAGCCTGTGCTCTCGAGAGGAATTCTGAAGAGGTGCTCTTCATGATGTCTTGCAGGCCGCCCACAATGCTCCTGGTGTACCGGGGAAGGAAGGAATGGAGAGTGCAGCCTGATGTCTTGCAGGCCATCTGCGATGCTCCTGGTGTGCTGGGGAAGGGAGGAGTGGAGAGTGCAGCCTGATGTCTTACAAGCCACCTGTGATGCTCTTGGTGTGCTAGGGAGGGGAGGAGTGAAGAGGAATATTTCTATCAGCTTAGTTCAGTAATTTAATACTTTGTGTGTCCAGAAATAGCTCTAACATTATGAGGAACATTGGTAAACTTGTGAGGAGCAAGGGTAAATTTGAGTGTGAAAATCATAGCGCGTCGGGCCAGTTGGTCACCCATCGACCAACCTGCCAAGATTTTTTTTCGATCCAGTCAATGTATTGTTGCCAGATGAGGCTGACACCTCCCTCTCTAGGACTCTGGTCCTGCCTCTTACCTCGCAGGATGGGTCAGACCAGCTCACTGATCTGATCCCCAGCCCTCAGGATCTGATCATCCTGGAAGTTCATCTGCTTTTGCTGGCTTCCTCCAAGTCCTGCCGTCAGTGTCCCTGTCGGTCGAGGACGAGGTCTACGACCCAAAGCCTGGAGTCAAGCAGCCCACGCCGACATAGGCATTCCTGCTGTCTGCACTCGGGCAAGTGGCACCGTTGCTGCTCCTTCTCTTCTTTCTCAGATGAGGCGAGGCTCCATCGCAGAATGCATCGGTGCTACAAGGAGCTCATGTGGCGTCAGCTCATGTTTACTGGGGTTGTCGTTTCCGGACCCCATCCCAGCTCTTAAATGGCTCCTGCCACCCAGGCCTCAGTCTACCCTGGCTCAGCTGACTCCGCCTCAGCCTGTTCTGGCCACTCCACCTATTCAGGTGGAGCCGCCGCCTAAACAGCCACCTGTGGGTCTGCCCCCTAAGGATGCTCGTACCACTTCTGGGGTTCCTCTGCGACTGTCTGTCACTATGACTAACCGATAAACTCATTGGATGATACCAAATTGGGACGTGAGGTGGACACTATTGAAAAACATCTCTCTCTCTCTCTCTTTCAATCTTTATTGAAAAACATCTCTCTATCTCTCTAGTGATTTTCAGTCTATGCAAAACTGGGCAATTATTAACTGTATGTGCTTCAACCATGACAAATGCATTGTGTTGCATTTTGGTAGGAATAATCCTAGATACCAGTATTGTATGAACAACATCCTTCTTAGTTCAGCTTGATAAAGAAAGAGACCTAGGAATTATCAGCAATACCAAACTATCTTTGACTGACCATTGCGCATTGGTATCAAGAAAAGCATATCACCTCATACGCTCAATAAAGCATTCTTTTGTCTCACGTGACTCGCATTGCATTATGCAAATTTATAAGACATCCATGATTCCTAACCTAGATTATGTCTCTCTGTTTTGGAATACTTGTTGGAAAAACCACAAAGGAGAGGAACAAAAATGATTTGTGGATTTGGGGCACTAGATTACAATAGCAGATTACCCCTCCTAGGTCTCTTCAGTTTAAAGGAAAGGAGTAGAGGTGACTTGTTATTTCTGTACAATAAATTGAAAAAAACAGTCCTTATGGAGCTATTTGGATTTCAATTTAATATGTGAACTGTCCATCTGAGGTCTCATGGTAAACCACTTATTGTTTCAAAGGCTAACAAAAAAAAAGGTTCAACTTTTTCAGTACACGAGTAGCTAGATTGTGGAATTCATTACCTAACTATTTAATAAATATCCAGTCATTCATTAGCTTTAAACACGAGTTGGACAAATTTATCATTCAATCAAAAAATAAACAATTTTCCCACTAAATAGTGGGAGACAATCATGATGGGCCTTGGTCTTCTTTTGTCTAAATCCACCAAGTAACCCTGTAGAGTCAGCGGGGACTCTGGTGGTGGACTACTTTTTGATGAATCCTATTGAGTCAGAGGGCTCTTCCCTACACTCCTATCCATTGGACGCCGAGTCGGGCGAGGATTTGTTGATGGAGCATGGTCCCACTTCTTTCACTGGCCTTCTCCAGCTGATCTCGGAGTCGACAGGTCTTCAGATGGAGCCCATCCAGAAATGGGCTAAGTATCCTTTGACTGAGATTCTTGTCTGGGTAACTCCCCTGGGGAGGACTTCTTGGTTGCCAAGGCCATTCTTAACCCCTCTCTGGAGCTTTGGCAGCATTCAGCCTCTTGCCCTGTGCCATTGGCTCAGATGGCCTGCAAATACGCGGCCCCTACCGGTTCCCTGTCGGGTTTCACCGAACACCTCTAGGCCGAGGGTCTGGTGGCCAACTTGGTCTTTTGGCACTCAGGCAATGTCTGAGACATTGTTGTCTTCCAACAAGGAATCCAGGAAATTGGATCATATGGTCAAAAAGGTCTGTGCTGCCTCCTCTCTCAGCCTTCAGCAGGTGAGTTCAGCCCTTTTGATGGCCCACTTTGCTCATGCTGTTTTAGGCACACTCAATGATGTGTTTCCCCAGCTTCGAGCTGACTTAAACTATGGTCAACCAGATCCGGGACCAGGGCCGAGCTGTGGCTAAGCAGCAGCTCCAGACGGCCATGGACATCGGAGACTCTTGTACCTGGTCCGTGGCTGCGGTGGTTGCCATGCGCAGCAGGGCTTAGCTGATGATCTCGACCTTTATGGCAGAGCATACTCAGCACAAGTTGGCAGATGTCCCCTTCTTGGGCATCAACCTGTTTGGGCCGGGGGTTTAAGGGCACCTTACTCACATTGAGAAGTTCAGTGCCACCCTGGACTCTGTGACCTCCACCCAGAGAGATCCCAAGGGTGCTAAACCTCAACAGAAGAAGCCCTTTTGGCCTCTCTCTCTGCCCTGTGGCCAAGCTGTCCCAGCCCTTGGCTGGGCAGCAGACCCAGGCTTGGCATCCCCGGCCGAAGTTGGTTGCTTCGGTCATCCAGAAGCCAGGAGGATAAGGTCCCGTTGGTTCTTCAGCTGGTCCTTGCTCTGCTTCCAGGCCTGCCCAGTGACAGGATAGGGGGTGTCTACCCCATGCCCATCCTGACTCCCCTGGGTCATCCCATGGGGGGCTGGCTCCACCACTTCCTTTCCGCCTGGTCCGCTGTCACCATGGACAGGTAGGTCCTCGAGGTGGTCAGTCAGGGTCTGCCTCTGGAGTTCGAGGCTTACCCGCCTTGCCAAGCCCGTGTCCCACGGGAGGACCTGGTGTCCAGCGACATGCTGTCAGCCCTTGGGAAGACATCGGCCTGCAGCCACTACCAGAAGGAGGTAGTGGCTGCAATCCCAGACCCTCCAGTGAACCTAGTGTTTGTCTCCAGGGTACTTCCTGGTGCCAAAATGGATGGGGACTAGTGCCCCATCTTAGATCTACACGACCTATACAAATTCCTTTGGTGGTGCACTTTCAGGATGGTCACTGTCTCAGATCATACCATCTCTGGAGCAGAGCATGTGGTTTTGCTCTGTGGATCTTAAGGACAATTTTTTTCCACGTCCCAATCCATCCACCCCACCACTGGTTCCTCCAGTTCCATGTGGAGGGGGATTATCTACATGTTCCAGGCCATGCCCTTTGGCCTATTCTCAGCTCCCAGGGTCTTCACCAAATGCATTGCAGTGGTGGCAGCCTACCTGAGGTACCAAGGGGTCTGGTTGTACCCCTACCTGGACGACTGGCTCATAGCGGGTCCCTCCAGGGAGGAGGTGGAGTGGTCCAGGGATCTGGCCCTCCAGACCTGCTTGTCCCTTGGCCTCCTGATCAGTCAGATGAAGTTGTACCATCGCAGGTCATACACTTCATCGGGGTGGAACTTGACTCTTGCAGAGCAAGGGTTCGGCTTTCTCCTCCTTTGCCCAATCATTTTGGGTTGGGCAGTTGCGCCCTATTCGGGACTTCCTGCGCCTTCTGAGATGCATGGCGGCATGCACCAGCGTGGTCCACTGGGCCCAGTGAACAATGCGCTCTCAGCAGTGGGAGCTTGCCTGCCAATGGTCTCAGCATCCGGTCCACTTCAACCAGCCATCACTGTTACCCAACTGATGTGGGACACCCTCCAGTGGTGGTTAGTCCTGGAACATCTACAGAAAGGGATCCCATTTGTCTGCCCAGAGCCGACAGTCACCATCACGACCGATGCCTCCCTGATGGGCTGGGTGCCCACCTGGGGGACCACAGAGTCCATGGGCTGTGGACCCCCCGAGAAGTCCCAATGCCATATCAACCTGCTGGCACTTCAGGCATTTCAGCTGGTGCTGACTGACTTTGCTCCACACATCCAGAGTCAGGTCATTCAGGTCCAGACAGACAACACCATGACCATGTCCTACCTCTACAAACAGGGTAGGATGCACTCCCTTCCTCTGTGCAAGGATGCTCTCTGCATCTGGACCCTCGTGCACAGCCTGGACACTACTAATCTGGCCATTCATGTTGCAAGCACTTACAGCCATCTGGCAGACACCCTCAGCCCTGTGGGCAAGGCATCTCATGAGTGGTCCCTTCATCAGGAGGTAGTACACAGCCTGTTCTCCCAATGGGGCACTCCTCTAGTGGGCCTTTTCACCTCCAGGAAGAATGCAAAGCTGAGGCTGTATTGTGCCCGCCCCCCTTACGCTGCAGAGGGATGCCTTCTTGAGGCCCTGGGCCTTCTCTGTCACTTTCCTCCATTTATTTGATCCACAAAGTGTTGCTCAAGGCCGGGAGGGACAACGCACAGATGATCCTGGTGGCTTCTGACTGGCCCTGCTATTTCTGTTACCCCGATCTCTTCAGCCTCAACAGCAGGCTCCCGAGGCATCTCCCACTACACCTGGACCTGCTCTCTTGCAATCTGGGGAAGATACTCTATCTGGACCTTCAATCCCTGCACCTGATAGCCTGGTTCCTGATCAGCTAGCATTCCAGGCTTTGCGTCTCTCCGACGATGTCCTAACTGTGGTCGAGGCTTCTTGGAAGGAGTTGACCCAAAAATGCTATGCCTTCAAATGGAGGAGGTTCTCCTTTGGCACCAGGGCAATGGCCTTGACCCCTTATCTTGCCTAGTGGCTAACATTCTCGACTATCTCTGGTCCCTCTCTCAGTTGGGCCTCCCATCGTCAACCCTCAAGGTGCACTTGGCTGCCACCCCTGCTTACTGGGCAAGGGCTGGTATGCAGTCAGTGGTGCAGGAGAAGGTGGTCTGGTGCTTTTTTAAAGGCCTTGAGCACTTTCCCCCTCCAGTGCGTGAACCACCACCACCTTGGGGCTTGTTGCTGGTTTTGGCAAAGCTCATGGGCACACCATTTGAACCAGTGCACAGGTGTGAGATGTCTCACCTGTCATGGAAGACTGCCTTCCTGGCAGCTATCATGTCGGCCAGAAGGATCAGTGAACTCCAGGTAGTCTCGGTGGTCCTTTGACCCAACCCGAAGTTCCTCCCGAAGGTTGCCTTATTTCCACCTTAACCAGGTGATTAATCTCTTGGTGTACTTCACTAACCACACCTTGGAGACCGAGCACAGGCTCCATACACTGACCTGTGGCGAGTGCTAGCCTACTACAGGGAACTCATGGCTGGAGTTCAGGGAGAGGTTCACCAGCTATTTGTCACTTATGCTGAAGCTGCACCTGGCAGACTGGCAGCTAAGTGGATGATTGGCACGTGAATTGTATCTGGCATCGACCTCTGCTATAGGTTGGCAGGTAGGGAGCCTCCCGTAGGGCTAAGGGCTCATTCCACCTGTCATACTACTGCCTCTGTGGCTGCTTCCAGGGATGTCTCTGTCCAGGACATCTGCAGGGCTGCTACCGGGAAGTCAGCACACACCTTCATTTCCCACTACCACATCGACCTTGAGTCATGCCTGGATGCTGGTTTTGGGGCCTCAGTTCTCCAATCTCTGTTTCCTAAACAGGGGGTGTGCACCTTGCCCCCTCCTCCCAGAGAACTGCTAGGAGTCTGCCAAAAGTGTGTATCAGTACACCATATCCACGTCACTAGAAAAACAGGTTACTCACCTGTAACAGTAGATCTTTTATGGAGTGGTCTCTTGCAGTAGGTAATGCTTTTGGTATCCAGCACAGGTCGCTGTGATGCATGACAGCTCTTCTAGCAGGTTTTTTACCAGGGACCACCCACACATGACATCAGCTTACTGTTTCCTATATAAGTGTGGGCGATCCCTGGTATCCTCACTTCATTTCCCACAGACTTCAGCTCGCGCAGCAACTAGTACAACTTCTGTGCCTTGATACTGACAAGGAGTCCCATCTTCTGGACCAGTACAGGAAGAAGTTCTACACTTCTTCCACTCTGGGCATGAGGGCCCTCAGTTACATCGGCCACATGGGGGACTACCAAAAGGCTATCCTTAGTCAGATGGAATCAAAACTGGACTCCCTCCCAGATCTGCAAACAAAGCAAGAACTGGAAGATCTTGTCCACCATATCATTACAGCATCATGCCTGGCTCAGAGTGTCAGGTCTGGCCCCTGAAGTGCAGTCGGCCATCCACAATGCTCCCTTCAGAGGGTCTGTGCTGTTTTGTAGTGATATCAAGGACATCATCGCTGAATTACAGGAGAAGAGTTTGGCATTAAGATCTGTTCAGACAATGTACAAATTCTCTCGGAGGCAGAAACAGTCCTTTCAGCGCCCCAACTACCAAAGGCCTAAGCAGATGCAACCCCGACATCCCAACAAATGCAAAGCCGTGTCAGCTGCCGAGGCCCCACCCCCCAGCAAGAAAGCTCCTGGGGCCTCAGCCGCTACACTGTCCTCTGCCTTCTGACTCCCTGCCTCTCCCACTGCTGCTGCCCAATCCAGAGGAACTGGTAGGGGGGAGATTATCCTCCCATTTGCCAGGTTGGGAGAGGATAACGGCAGATGCCTGGGTGCTCCAGCTGATTGCAGCAGGACACTCGATAGAGTTCATTCAAAAAAAAACTTGTAGACCACCCCCTTCCTCCTGGTACTCCTTCACTCATCTGCAGTTGGTACTGGAAGAAAGCCACTCTCTTCTGCTAAAAGAGGCAATAGAACCTGCCCCCCCCCCCAACTTCAGGGGACAGGTTACTATTCTCACTTCTTCCTAGTACCAAAGAAAACCAGGGACCTGTGGCCCATTCTTGACCTCAGCTCCCTCAGTCAGTTTGTGGAGTACAAATGGTTTCGAATGCTCTCCCTCCAGAATCTTCTCCCCATGCTTCAGCCAGGACTGTGGCTATGCGCCCTGGATATGCAGGATGCCTACCTCCATATCCCCATTTGCCACTCCCACCGCAAATACCTTAGTTTTTGTTTTCAGGTGTCACACTACCAGTTCAAGGCCCTTCCTTTTGGTCTATCCTCAGCCCCCCGAGTATTTACCAAATGCCTGGCAGTGGTGGCAGCCTTCCTGTGTACCAAGGGGGTCCGAGTCCTCCCCTACTTGGACGACTGGCTTCTGGCAGCCCCGTCCAGGGTGGTACTTTTGAGCTCCCTTTCCCTCACCCTTCAAGTCTTATCCATCCTGGGGATTACAATCAACCCTGCCAAGTCCCATCTGATCCTTTGCCAAGAGCTGCAGTTCATAAGGGCAGTGTTGGACACGGCCCTTCTTGTCCCCAGACAGAGCCGAGACGCTGTCAAACCAAGCTCAGCACTTATAGAGTCTCAGAAGGGTCAGAGCCAGGAAGGTCCTTCGTCTTCTCAGCCTGATGGCGGCTGCCATCCCAACCATCCCACTCGCTCGTCTCCACATGAGGATCTCTCAGCGGTCCCTGCAGTCTCAATGGGACCAGTCTCAGGATGACCTGGATCATGAAATACTGGTGTCAGACCCTATGGTTAGGGACTTGCATTGGTGGACGGTTCCAGAACATCTCAGTCTGGGGGCCCCGTTCTGTACTGCCCCACCTACCCAGACCCTGATGACCAGTGCACCAGGGGCAGACTGGGGTGCCCATCTCGGGCCGCACCGGACCCAGGGCAGCTGGTCTCAGTTCGAACAAAGGCTCCATATAAATGTCCTTGAGTTGAGGGCAGTCCTTTATGCTCTCTAGGCTCTCCTCCTAGCTGTTCTTCCTGGTCACCTTCTTGTACAATCAGACGTGTGTTGTCTGGTACCTCAACAAACAAGGGGAGGGGGGACTAGTTACTATCCCCTCTGCCAGGAAGCCATGAGAGTCTGGCACTGGGCGTCCCAGCACAGCCTTCATCTGACGGCCATTCAGGTGCTGGGAATGGAGAACACTCTCGCGGACACCTTAAGTCACTCATCAGCCAAGTCTCACGAGTGAGAACTCGACCAGGTCGTGCTATATGATGTCTTACAGCACTGGGGGACTCCTCAAATAGACAACGCCAAACTTCCCGCTTTCTGCTCGCTCGCTCCAGGGCGAGATGTCTTTTGTCAGGACGCCCTGTCTCTGTGCTGGAAGGACAGCTTCGTCTATGCTTTCCCTCCGATACCTTTGATCCCAAGAGTGCTCAACAAGCTCAGGTCGGAAAGAGCGAGAATGATCCTCATCGCTCCTTTTTGGCTGAGGCAAGACTGGTTCTCTCCTCTGAACCTCCTCCACCACTGTCTCAACATTTGCTGACCAAGGAGAAGGGGATCCTGGTTCATCCAGGCCTCTTCACCTTTACACGTGGCTTCTTTAGACGTAGCTAAAGCTCATTTTGGAGTTTCCACTGTAGTTGCTGACATCCTGGTGGAGGCCAGAAAGCCTTCCACCAGGTCCACTTACGCCATAAAGTGAAAGCGCTTCACCATCTGGGTGAGTTTTAAAAACATAGAACCTTTTTCTTGTCCAGCCAATAAGGTTCTGGACTACCTTAGGCACTTATATATGACTTGGGCCTTAGTTACTCGTTAGTTAAAGTACATATGGGAGCCATTTCAGCTTACCACATCCCTTTCGGGAGAAGGACGTTTGCACAACTAGAAGTCTCGAAGACTTTCCTTCGAGGGGTCCTGCACTTAAGACCCCCGATCCTCAACCCTGCTACTCCTTGGGACCTGAACTTCATTCTTGAAAAGATTACTCTGCCTCCCTTTAAAACTGCAGCGGAAGCAGAGCTGAAGTTTCTTTCTTGGAAGACTGTTTTTGGTGGCCATTACCTCAGCTCGGAGGATTTCTGAGTTGCAAGTCTTGATATGTAAAATTCCTTATTTGATTTTCCACAAGAATAGGGTAGCCATGCGTACTAATCCTAAATTTCTTCCAAAAGTGGTGGCTGAATCTACTCTGAATCAGTCCATCGAGCTTCCAGCCTTCTTCATGGAGCACTCCAATCGGGGAGAGTACCTCCTACATAACCTGGATATACATAGAATTCTGAGATACTACACTCACAGGACTAAGGATCTCAAGAAAACAGACCAACTCTTTGTGTCTTTTGCTCACAAGAGAGAAGGCAACCCTGTTTCCAAGCAATGCCTTTCTGGATGGTTGGCCAGTTGTATCACTTTCTGTTATGACAAGTATCACAAGACCCTTCCATGTCAGGTCAAAGGCCACTCCACTAGAGGGGCCTCTGCCACTTGCTTCAAGAGTGTGTCAGCGCTGAGATTTGCGCAGCCGCAACTTGGACTTCCGTCCATACCTTCATGAAACATCACAGTTTGGACATTGCCTCTTGCCGCAGAGCAGGCTTTGGGCTAGCTGTTCAGCAGGGAATCCTGTCATGTTCCATGTCTAGAAGTTCAGCCTTTGTGGATGTTTTTTTCCTTCTCCCATTTTCTTTTTGTTTCAGACTGCTTGGGACTCAGTCCTACTTGTGAATACCTACTGCAAGAGCCCTCTCGAAGTAAAATAGTACAGTTACGTAAGAACTTACTGTAACAGTAGATCTTTGAGAGAGGCTACTGCAGTAGGTATTACCTTCCCTCCTTCCATCCCCTCATTTTTTTCTCTTTCAGATATGGGGCGATATCTTCTTCTCTCCTGTCAGCCCTTTGGCTTTTGGCAGGAAAAAAATGGAGGGTGGGTCCCCGACACAGACTGCTAGCTGGAGATTTTTCCGTGGTGTCCTGATGCCTTGACAGCTTAGTCCTACTTGTGGATACCAACTGCAAGAGCCTCTCTCGAAGATCTACTGTTATGGTAAGTTCTAACATAACTGTACCATCTTTGAGGAGTGTCTCTTGCAGTAAGTTTGTTCCTACCCTCCGTCCCCCTCCTCCTCTAAGAGAGAAAGTTCTGGTCCAGTGACTAGAGTTGGGAATCCTTTGGCACCTCGGCTTCCCCTTGATCCTCACTTTGCGAGCTGAAGCCAGCGAGGGAACTGAGGATACCAGGGACCGCCCACATTTGTATGGGAAACAGGAAGCTGATGTCATGTGTGGGCGGTCCCTGGTGAAAAACTGCTAGAAGAGCTGCTGTGCACCACAGCGACCGCCACAGGATACCCCAAAATATTACCTACTGCAAGAGACGCTCCTCAAAGATCTACTGTTATGGTAAGTTTTTATGTAACTGTGCTTTCTAGAATTGGTATATGGTGTACATCCACATTGACCCACCCGACCTCCTCTGGCAAGTGCACACTGGTCTTGCTTCCGGCAGGTAAGATCTGATGTCACGGGGCAATGCTGAGGGAGTTACCACCTGGGTGGGCGGGAGGAGCCAGCTTGAAGACTTTCCGGCAAACCTTAAAGGGAAAAGGACACTGCCAGAAGTGTGGATGTACACCATATACCACTCAGTGAATTACTGCTACAGGTGAGTAACCTGTTTTTCCCTCACTGTCAGCTGAAGACAGCTACCGAATTCGAAGGACAGGGAAAGGTCAGAGCTTGGCTTAGGCACTACTGTGCCTACTATGGATGGTATGCCAACATCATCGGGCCAAGGCCTGTTGTCGCAAGTAGTCCTGGACCCTTTATAGAGTGCCATTGACTCTCAGGCTATGTTGACGTTGTTCTCAGAAATGATCATATGCATTCTGCCTGGAGTTACTCTGCTGACAGGGCCTCCTTCTCTGCAGCCCTCATTGATGGCCTGTACTAGTATGCTTCAGATTTCTTCGTCTCAGCTGCTGCTGGCATTGCTGGTGCTTTCTGCAGTGCTCTTTGTCGATAGAGATGTCAACGACAAGTATAATCGTGGTCTCTTTGGTTTTAGAGGAGAATTTAAAGGAGAAATATGGGGGAGAACAGTATGTTTCACCACAATCTAGTTCTGCCCTCTAATCCTGCAGTGAGGATTTGGTAGGCTACACCCTGAGGTCTCCTCTTGAGGCTGCTACTTTTCCAGCCATGATGCAACAAATTCAACCTGTCATGGGCTTTCCTGTGGAAGAAGAAGATTCCAAAAAGAAATCTGATGGGATTTTTGGAGGTCCCTTACACACTGTCCATTAAAATTCCATCTATATATCCAGCATTAGAGGATGCTACCTTTACAGCATGGTACAGTCCAAACTCACTACCTGAAGTTCCCAGAATGGTTGACAAGTAGTATCCTGCTCCATTATGCTAACCAGTCAGAAACTGATTCTGTAGTCATAATGGCTGCTCATGGTAGGTCTAGAGCACCTAAACACGAGTACTTTGCCTCCTGATAAAGAATCTAGGAAGCTGGACATGGTGGGCAAGCATACATATGCCTCTGCCTCACATGGCCTTGGGATTACAGACTACCAGCCCTGTGTGATATAATATCAGAACAGCTTCATAATGGCTCTGCCAAGAATGAGTTGCTTAAAACCTTAACTTCTGGTACTGAGGCTGGCAAACCTTTGGTACACTCAGCCTGTGATGTTTCTTCTGCCAGTTACAAAGTAAAGGACCACGAGCCCTCAGAGAGGTGTTCAGTGCAGGAAAGGGGTGGCTAGCCCCAAAATACTCCAATTTAGAAGCATCCTGCAAGCATGATCCATGAAAAACCACACTTCACAGAAATCAAGTTCAAATGCTTTAATGCCAATGAAGTAAAGTGTGGATATGAGAGTCAACACACACCACTAGACTGCCCTGGCTCCTGCTAGGGCTGCTGCTTCTGATATTTGTATAAGAAGATATTCTTGGCTCAGAGTTGCTGGGTTTGCCACTGATGTGCAACAAGCAGTTTTGAATGCCTCTTTCAGAGGGACAAAACTGGTTATGATGTTGAAGAGGCTTAAGAGGCCTTCAGACCTCAAAAATGACTCTAGATCTGTCGACCACTCTTGCCAGGGGTCATGGGAAGGGATCCTTTCATCAGCCTCCTGCAAGAGGTGGCTGTGCCTACCACCAGCAAGACTACACCAGAAGAGATGGCACCTTGCTGGGCTCCCCTCGGTGCACATAGAGAGGCACCAAAGCAGTTGGTACCGGTGGCATTGCACCGACCGGTTCTACCTGACTGTCTTCAGGATACACCTCCAGCTCCATTGTTATCTCCAGGGGTGTCCGGACTTTCCTTTCAGCTGAAACAATGGTGGAAGATACCAATGGATGAGTGGGTCCTGGAGATAATTGCAAGGGGGCATGCTCTGGAGCTTCTAGAAACCCCTACAGATCATCCTTCACCACCTTCCTGTTATCCTACAGCTGATTTGTACCCTCTGAAGGAAGAAGTTCAGTCATTATTCCAAAACTGTGCTATAGAACCAGTTCCTCCGCGACAGAGAAAAAAAGGGTTCTAGTTAAAATGATTCCTGGTCTCAAAATGGATAGGGGATCAAGCAGCCTGTGTCAAATCTCAGGGATCTCAAAGTCTACATCGAATACAAGAAGTTTTGAATGGCATCCCTGCAAACTCAGATTCCTCTTCTGCAGACAGGGGACTGACTTTGTTTTCTAGACATGAAGGATGCATACCTTCATGTCAAGATCAGAAAATCCCAAAGGCAATCCCTCCGCTTTGTGCTAGAGGGGGAATACTACCAGTTCAAAGTATTGCTCTTTGGCTTCTCTTCTGCACCACGAGTCTTTTGCAAATACTTGGCAGTACTAGCAGCAGCCTTT
The DNA here is from genome assembly GCA_016271365.2 of Neoceratodus forsteri. Classification (NCBI taxonomy): domain Eukaryota; kingdom Metazoa; phylum Chordata; order Ceratodontiformes; family Ceratodontidae; genus Neoceratodus; species Neoceratodus forsteri. The sequence goes on from CM028131.1 coordinate 1,525,261,258, forward strand.
GGCAGGGAAGGCCTGTATGTGGTCCCCTATCTGGACTGCTGGCTGCTAAAGGCCAGCTCCAGAGAAGCTCTCCTGCATATCTCATCTCAGACAAGGCAGTTGTTCGAGCACTTGAGCATCACAATAAATGTGCCAGAATCTGTGCTGATTCCCTGCTGATGACTGCAGTACATAGGGGTCAGTCTTGGACACAGAGAAAGGATGTGCTTTCCTGCCTCAAGACAGAGCAGAAAATCGGATTTCCCAAAGCACAGTTGGAATACAGGAGTCACTATGTCTTTGTGAGAACAACGTTACATCTCCTGGGTCTCATGTCTGTGGCCAATGTGATGGTGCCTGTGGTCCGCCTGCATATGAGAATCCCTTAGTAGACATTTCAGGGTCCAGTGGGATCAGATGATGGATGAGCTGGACCAAATGGGTCTCACCACGTCTCCACTTTGCAGAGAATTGATGTGGTGGACAGATCATGAAAACCTGTTAAAGTGCATTCCATTCCTTGTACCAGCTCCTATACAGACCCTCACCATAGATGCCTCTGGCTCTGTCTGGGGTGCTCATCTTGGCCCTTACCAGATGCAGAGGTCATGGAACAAGGTGGAGGCCAGACTATAAACAAATGTCCCAGAGATGAGAGCTGTCCTGTACAGCTTTCGGGCATTTCAGGAGTATCTGTGTCATCTGTGTTCCGGTCCTGTGTTAATACATATGGCCAATGCCAGTGTGATGCATTACATCAGCAAACAAGGGGGCACTCATTCCTACCTCCTATGCAGGAAAGCAATGAGAGTATTGAATTGGGCTCTATCCTATGGCCTACATCTGTCAGCCGTGCATCTCACTGGTCACCATAACATCTTAACAGACAGGCCAAGCAGGTCACAGTCTAAAATTCATTAATGGGAACTGCTGACCTCTGTGGTAGACAACCTCTTCGCAAGATGGGATCATCCAAAATTTGACCTTTTTGCGTCCAAACACAGTGCAAACCTGCTGCGTTTCTGCTTGCTCACTCAAGGGCCTGGAGTTTTTTGTTGAGATGCGTTGTTTCTCTCTTGCAAAGGGAAATTCTTGTATGCATTTCCCCCAATTCCACTAATACAGAGGGCGCTGCTCAAGCTGTGGATGGAAAGTGCCACTCCCATCCTCATTTCTCCATTCTGGCCTTACCAGATATGGTTTCCACTTCTGCAACAGATGGTAGTGGAGCCTCCTGTATCCCTACGTTTGTGTCAGGGCTTATCACAGCACAGAGGATCCCTGGTCCATCCAGACCTGAAATCCCCAGTCTGTATGCCTGGCTCATGAAGACATAGCCATTGCATATTTTGGAGTATCCCTTAAGGTTGCTGATGTACTGACTGCAGCTGGAAAGCCTTCAACCAGACATATTTATTCCTTGAAATGGAAGCGGTTCACTGTATTGGCTGCTTCCAAGAATTTGGCGCCATTTACGTGTCCTGTAAATGCTGTCTTGGAATACTTGCCATCCTTCTCAGACTCTGGCCTACAGTATACATCACTTGAGGTGCATCTGGCCACTATATCAGCTTTCAAACAACATGAAGTCTTATTAAATGCACGCTGAAAATAGAAAATAGAGTTTCTATTTTCTATTTTCAGCGTGCATTTAATATAACCATTTTGTTTTGCTTTTAGACCACATGCTGACGTAGCGCCTTGTTTTTGTTTTTTTACAACATGAAGTCTTGCTGTATTCTGACAATCTGCAGTTAGCCCCAGCCTTTAAACTGCCCCAGAGAGTATAGGGTTAATTTTCTATGCAGTGCATAGAACGTTGAGCTCAAGCTCGGTTGAGGTCTCTGCCTGCAGCACTTTGAAACCCAACCGCCAGATTCTTTACTCCGCCTCACTGAACAGTCGCTCCGGAGATTTCTCCTTCTGCTCAGTTCAAAGTCGGTTAAAGTTGTCGGTTCTTTCCGAATTTAAATCCGAAATTAATTCTGCATTGTCTGTTCAGGCTCTGTCTGCAGTACCGTGAGTACTGTTTACTTTGTGGAAATTATAAGACTTGTTTGATCGGTTCGGCTGAACCGATCCATTAGTTTGATTTCTTGTGCTTTTCTTTAGTGTGTGGTTACTGGTCCTTATCAGTTTAAAAAAAAAAACGTGTTTTAAACATTTTTTTCCAATACCCGTGACACGGTTAGGAACCGATAAGGGAGTCTTGCCTGGTGGTTGCCTAAAAAAGGGTAAGTTTGGTTAGGTTGGCCATGTCTGAGAAACCCAAGAAAAAAACTGGGCCCACTGGGTTTCAACACTGCAGTGAGTGTGGGGAGGTCTTTGCTAAGGCCGATCCCCACACCACCTGTGTTTAGTGTCTGGGGTTTGAACACCTCGATACAGACTGCCAAATTTGCAAAAACTTTCCTAAGTCTACCCTGGAAAAAGATTAGGTAGACTTAGGGAAAAGAGAGGTGAAGTCCGCTGGCCAGCCCGGATGGCCAGCCGGTTCGGTTCTGACCGAACCAGAAGGAATGCCCTCTGACCAGGGCGATACTTCTTCGGACAAGAGGAGAGCCGATCCTGAGGGATCGGTTCCTGTGAAAAGGAAATGTAAAGACAAGTCAGCTGGTTCAGATCCGGAGGTTCATGTTCCGACCGCTGATGAAATTGCCCGAGCTATTCGGATTGTTGAATCGCTTTGCCTGGTTCTGTCCGATCCGGCTCCGTTAGGTAGGGGCTCGGTTCGGTCGGTTCCACCGGTTCAGGATTATGCCCCTGAAGATTTTTGTGAACCGGAATTTGAGGAGGAGGGGGATTATGAACAAGATGACGACTATGATGGAGCAGAAAGTCTGGATGTGCCTATTGAACTGGACATCTCCCCAGACAGACCTTCTGGTGTTTCCCCTCCTAGGCTCTCTGAATCCCCTTCCCACTATCTGTTCTACAGGAAAGTGGCTGAAACTCTCCAGCTCCCTATGGCGGAAACTACAGAGGATCAAGAGGAGCAGCGTCCAGGAGGCTGTCTATTCCCCTGCACAAATCATTTGGGAAACAGACTCAAAAAATTTTAAAGTCTCCTAATTCTGTACCTCCTGTTGATAGAAGAATGGACAAGAGGTATACTTTATCAGGCTCAGACACAGAGTTTTTCCTTCCAGCAATGCAGCCATGTTGGGGTCGTGCAGGCTGCAGCCTGTGACAGGGCTAATGTTCCCTTGGCTTCACCCCCCACCCCAGATAAAGACTCCAGGACGACAGGATGCCTTGGCAAAGAAGCAGTACATGGCATCCTCTTTGGGACTCAGGCAGGCTAATTATATGGCCTATGCAGCCAGGTACCAGAAGTCCAGGTGGGACACTGTACTGGCACTGGCTAAACAGGCATCTCCCAGCTAGCCAAGGAGCTGGAGGAGGTGGCTGTGGATGGGATTGAGGCATCTAAGGTATAGTTTCATGCTGCTGTGGACTCCAGTGATGTGTCATCAAGAGTCATGGCTACATCTGTGGCTCTTCGGAGAATGGCTTGGCTCAGATGTACTAGCCTCTCACAGGACACCCAGGCTAAGGCCATGGATTTCCCTGCGGAAGGTAATTCTATGTTTGGGGAGCAGACAGAGAATTACATGAAGAAGATGGAGGAATATAGGACCACTTATATGAGTGCACAGGCCAAGGAGAGGCAGGCAGCTCCTCAAAGGCAGCAGTCTAGGGGCAGGCCTTTTCATATGCCTTACTACCAAGCACAGGCCTCTTCTCCCTTTTCACAGAGGGGGTTCTTCAGAGGGAGAGGCAGAAGGGGGATGAGCAGGGCTGTATCCTCTCCTCAGCCTAAGGCCCCTGTCAAGGAGACACCCTGATGGGTCTGCCCGGGTCGACTCTCCTATCCCTGTAGGGGGCAGGCTGGCTTACTTCATCCAGGACTGGGTGTCTGTTACTTCAGACAAGTGGGTCCTGGAAGTAGTAAGCCAGGGACTGGTTCTCAGCTTCAAAAAATTTCCAAAGATGAGAGCCAGATCTTTTCCACTTGCAAGTCTCTCCAAAACCCTTGCCCCAGAGGCAGAGGTTTCATCTCTTTTGGCCTTAGAAGCCATAGAGAGAGTTCCTACCCTACACTGGGGCAAAGGTCTGTACTCCAGGTACTTCCTTACCCCAAAAAAGACAGGGGAGTGGCGACCCATGCTAGATCTAAGATACCTCAACAAACATCTTTTAAAACCAAGGTACAAGATGGTGACTCTGGGAATAATTCTTCCCCCTCTAAGGCCAGGGGACTGGCTAGCCTCCCTGGACCTCAAAGATGCCTACTTTCATATCCCCATCAGGTGCTTCCACAGAAAGTACCTCAGGTTCAAGTTGCCCTCAGGCCATTACCATTTCAAAGCAGTGCCCTTTGGCCTAACATCAGCTCCAAGGGTTTTCACAAAGTGCCTGGCAGTAGTAGTTGCCTTTTTAAGAAGGCAAAAGATTTCCATTTTTCCATATCTGGATGACTGGCTCCTAGTGGGTCAGTCTCCAGACCAAGTCAGGTCAGACCTGCAAGTGACCCAGCAAGTGCTCACTTCCCTGGGATTTCTTCTCAGCCTCCCCAAGTCAGTTCTCGAACCGGTGCCGCTTCTTACCTTTATAGGGGCAGAGCTAGATACTATCAAAGCAAGAGCCTTTCTTCCCCTTTAAAGGGCGAGAGTTCTTATAGAACTGGCTTCCTCCTTCAGCCTTCAGGTGTCCCGACCAGCAAGGCATTTCTTTCAACTCTTGGGCCACATGGCAGCTTCTACAGCAGTGGTCCAAGAGGCAAGATTCTAGATGAGGGACATTCAGTTCCATCTAAGGGCCTTTTGGTCCCAAAAGAAGGATCCTCTTACCAAACTGATTCCAGTGACTTGGACACTGACAAGCTCTTCAGTGGTGGCAGGATCAGGACAATTTAAGGAAGGGGGTCCCATTTGTTACTCGGTCTCATTCTGTGGTCCTTACCACGGATGTTTCCCTTTTGGGGTGGGGAGCCCATCTGGGGGCTCTCACAGCCCAGGGACTGTGGTCCCTCTGGAATCCCTTCTTCATATCAATCTCCTGGAACTCAGGGCAGTTTTTCTGGCCCTGCAAGCTTTCTCTGTCAGTGCAGAACAAGGTGGTTCAGGTTAGAACAGACACCACCACCACCATGTGGTACATCAACAAGCAGGGAGGCACTCAGTCCACAGCCTTGTGCACGGAAGCCATGAAATTGTGTTCCCTGGCTTATTCTCCGCAGACCTCTCTGATAGCAGTTCACCTTCCAGGGAAGGACAATGTGCTAGCGATGCACTGAGCAGGATCTCCCAGGGCCATCACGAATGGACCCTGGACCCTCTGGTATTAAAAGTGATTTTCTCAAGGTGGGGCACTCCAGAGATAGATCTCTTTGCAGCCCCAGACAATCACCAACTTCCTCTGTTTTGTTGCAGACCCCCGGTCTTGGGCTCAGTCCCTCTGGATGCTCTCATGTTGAACTGGGAAGGGAAATTTCTCTATGCCTTCCCTCTCTTTCCGCTACTGTTCAAGGTTCTGGTCAACATGAGATCACAACCCTGCAAAGTGATTCTGATTGCTCCAGATTGGGCCAGGCAGCCCTGGTACCTCCCTCTACTGTCCCTGGCAGTCCATCTTCCCCTGTCTCTTCCCAGGAATCACAACCTGTTCACCTCCTCTCAGGGGAGGATTTGGTACCCCAATCTTCAGTCCCAAGGCATGGCTCTTTAAGAGCTAGAGTATGCAGAATTGCATCTGTCCCAGGGGGTTCTGGATATTCTCAAAGCCTCTCGAAAGCCTGCCACCAGAAAGACTTATGACTCCAAATGGAAAAGATTCAGCATTTGGTGTTCCAAGAAGCATATATCCCCAGGCATTGCTGAATTGCCTATAGTTCTGGATTTTCTGGTCCATCTTAATGGTCTAGGCCTCAGACCAGCTACTCTCAAGGTACACTTGTCAGCTGTTTCTGCTTTTCTGTCAGTGGGAAAGCCTTCCTCACTGTCATCTCACCCTGTACTCTGCACGTTTTTCAAGGGATTGCTTCATACCAATCCTCCCTTTAGGGATCCTGCCCCTGCCTGGGACTTAAATGTTTGCATTGCTCAACTTATGCAACCCCCATTTGAACCTGTGTCTTCAGCAGAGCTTAAGTACTTGACTTGGAAAACTGTATTTTTGGTAGCCATTACCTCTCCCAGACGTATCAGTGAATTGCAAGCCCTGTCAGTGAAACCTGATTTTATTACATTCCATAGAGATATAGTGGTCCTTAGAACCAATAGGAGGTTCTTGCCCAAAGTGGTGTCAGACTTCCATTTGAATCAGTCCATGTCTCTCCCTGTTTTCTTCACTGATCGTTCTTCCTCAGGGGAGAGGAGACTACGCAGTTTAGATGTTAAAAGAACCCTTAGCTACTACATAGAGCATGCCAAGGGTCACAGGTTTTATTCCCTCCAGTTGTTCCTCACTTATGGGGAAGTGGGAAAGGGCAAACCTGCCACCAAGAGAACTATTGCCAGGTGGATTGTTTCTTGTATACAATTGTGCTATGAGAAACTGGGAAAAATTCCACCCTCAGGCCTGAGGGCTCATTCCACAAGAGGTACAGTTGCTTCCCTGGCTGCTGCCAGGGATATCCCTCTCTTAGAAATTTGTCAAGCAGCCACCTGGAAAACAGTCCATACCTTTAAGCATTACTCTCTGGATATCCAGGCTAGGAGTGATGCTCGGTTTGGCACAGCAGTACTTCAGAGCCTATTCCCAAAGTAGGTTCTGTCCCTCCTCCATGGAGGTACTGCTTGGTAGTCTGCAGATTGTCAGAATACAGCAAGTCTTCATGTTGTTTGAAGAAAAAATTACTCACATTAGTAATTGTGTTTATTCTAATGGAGTCTTGCTGTATTCTGACCTCCCTCCCTGCCTCCCCTCTCAGAACCTGTTTTTGGGAAGTGGATGGGCAGGTGCAGTGTTGCACCCCAGGGGTGTCTTCAGCACACACACCTTTTTACTTGGGTGCTTATATTATAATCTTTATTTGGATAGGTTTTTGGTTTTGGATAGGTTTCCTGACTTGAGTCTTCCTTTGGGAATCCAAAACTCTTTGTTGCCAGTTGGCTAGTTAAAACATTTTACAATTTCCACATAGTTAGTCAGTGAGTGTTTGCTCGTAAGAATCTGGTGGTTGTGTTTCAAAGTGCTGCAGACAGAGACTTCAACCGAGCTCGAGCTCAACTTTCTATGCACTGCATAGAAAATTAACCCTATACTCTCGGGGGCAGTTTAAAGGCTGGGGCTAACTGCAGATTGTCAGAATACAGCAAGACTCCATTAGCAGAAACACAGTTACTTAGGTGAGTCAGTTTTTCTTCCATGCCCACAAGGCACATCCATATCTAGTGGAGTGCTGACATTTTCATAGTGTAAAAACATGTGAGAGCCTACAATTGTAGACTTCCAGCAAGATCAAAGATTATATTAACTAAACAACAAAATGTATGACTGCAGTCCATTCCCTTACAGTTTAATAAATGGATATAATAAAATCTTTCCACAGAAATAATGGAAAATAGATTAAAAATGATGATCTGCTTTGATGCAATTTGGATTTTTCTAAATTATCTTGCTTTTTGTGTTTAAGGAAGCTGTTATTGCTTTGCCTTAATTTATATGAAAGTCTGAGTATCAAAACAAACTGGACACAGCTGTGGTGGGATTCGGAAGGGAAAGAATAGTGCTACAACTTAATGCCAACAGCTCTAGAATGCTTTTTGACTTTGTGCACTAATGGTGTACATTTAAAAACGAGCCTCAGTTCTCGAATATCCTGGAATTTAGTAGCTGTTGTGCCCAAAGTAAAAGCAGTTTAATACAAATGGTTAAAGTATCAGTTTATATTATTGTGGTTGTGACAATCTCCTTGACTCTACGTGTTCCTCCATCTTGTGTCTTTTTCATCTTAGTCCTGGGGCCAGATATTTAAAAATGGACACAAAAGTTTGCGTTGCACTTATGCGCAACCCAGAGGCTGCTGTACTCTCTTAGTTGGAGGACCAGTGTTATCCGACTGAATATTGGCCCGTGTCAATGCAACTCTGAGTCAGTCTCCACTGCCCCGACATGGGCCTGGCCTGTATCCAGGCCACAGGGAATTGCCAGAAGCCATGGCATGATATTCAGCTGCACCAAATGAGCCCATTGGGCATGCAAGTTGCTAAGGGGCCATTTGCATGGGAAGCAGTGACTCTTTTGCACCCATCCTGTGGGTGCCTGCCACATTATCCCTGGTGTCTAGTGGCCATCCCAGCCCCCCCATCACCTGTCCCATATATGGTAATGAATTTCCTGGTGTCTAGTGGCACCCACCACCCTCCAATCACCTGTCCTGTAGAGTGAAACCCTATCCCTGGTGTCAAGTGGCAGCCACTGCCCTCTGATCACCTGTCTTGGTTGCATTACCATCTCCCTGGTGTCCAGTGGCACCCCCCCCACCCTCTGATTACTCATGCTGGTCCTTAGAACATTGTCCTGGATTTCTAGTGCCACCCCCCACCCTCCAATTACACATCCCGGTTCTTAGATCATTGTCCCTGGTGTCCAGTGGCACCCCTCACCCTCCAATTACCCATCCCAGTTCTTAGAACATTGTCTCTGGTGTCAAGTGGTGCCTCTCCACCCTCTGATCACCCACCCTGGTTCTTAGAACGTCATCCCCGGTGACGAGCAGCACTCCCCCACCCTCCGATCTCCTATCCCCGTCCTTAGATAATTGTCCTCCTGAGTGTCCAATGGCACCCCGCACCTCCCTTGAACCCCGCATTCCACATAGTGCTCTGTATCCTTCCTGTCCAGTGGCACCCACCAACCCTGATCTTCCAGCCCGTGTAACCTATATTATCCCTTGGGTCCAGTGGTACCCTGCACCCCACCCCCCAACTGCCATTCAACACATGCACCGGCAAACATTGGTGGCTCAGCGGCCCCCCACCCACCTGCTCACTCTAAGAACACCATACATTCAACCCAACCCTTACCAGCAAGCTATATACACTATACACCAACGGCCAGCTGAGGACACAAGAAGAGGGCTGTGCCGGTCACTGTAATGGGATTCCACACATGTCTCGGCTTGCTGGTAAGGACAGTTGGATGGGTTGTGTTCTTGGTCTGGGCAGGACAGGTAGGGGGGCTGCTGGACCACCAGTATATGCTGGTCTGTTTGTCAACTGGCATTCTGGGGGTGGGGAAAGGGGGACCATTGGATGCCAGGGATATTATAGGGTACACGGGCCACTGGACTTCAGGGACACAGTGCAGTCTGGAGGGTGGGGGCGCCACTGGACACCAGGGATAAGGTGTATTATGGGATGGGAGATCAGAGCAGGGGATGCCACTGGACATCAGAGATAAAGTGTAATTTATGGACCAGGAGATTGGGAAGGGGGTGCCACTGGACACCAGGGACAATTGTCAAAGAACTGGGATGGGTAATAAGAGAGTTGGGATGCTTCTAGACACCATGGTAACATCGATACTATTTGGGACAGGTGATAGGAGCATGGGCGGTGCCACTAGACACCAGGGACAATGTTCTAAGAACTGGGATGGGTAATTGGAGGGTGGTGGGCATCACTGAACACCAGGAAAATGGTAACATGACTGGAACAGGTGATCAGAAGGTGGGGGGGTCACTGGACACCAGGGATAGGGTTTTGCTCTAGAGGATGAGTGATTGGGGGGTGCTTCTAGACACCAGGGTAACATTGATACTAACCAGGATGGGTGATCAGAGGGTGTGGGGGTGCCATCTAGACACCAGAAAAATGTTGGTGCTAACTAAAGCTAAAAAGAATTGCAGTGACCCTCAACAAAGCCTGCAGGCTTTTCTTGGCAGTACCTCGATTCACCCACAGCTGTGAGCTATACTCCCACATGGGTTGGCTTGACTGCAACAACAGATTAATTACCAGATTTGCCTTCTGTCCAAAAAAGTCACTCTTGGCATGACTTCCGCCTGTGTCCAGTCTGATCTTACACCTCTAGCCCCAACAAGGCTGACCCAGAGAACAATTAACCATCCCTTAAGGTGCCATTCTGCCGTACCACACATGGCCAGCAGTCCTTTAGCTTCTATACCCCTAATCTGCTTAACTCTCTACCTAATGACCTGCTTGCTTTTACAAGAATAGGACCCTTTAAAAACAGGCTTCATCCCACCTTTCTAGTCTTATGGTACGCTCTTGCCTCTAGTAGTAAACCCTTTGACTGTGGCAATGCTCCAACTGTTCTTTGCACTTAACCCTTTTGCCTTACTCTTCACCTGTACCCTCCTACCGTTGTGCCTTTATCTCCCCTCCACTCCCCCTACCTAGAGAATTCTTTCTCTTAATGTTACTTTCCCTACTTCACATTACCTATGACAGTGGGAACTGACCCTGCTTGTTCCTTGCTTCTTTCACCCTTTCTGTCAGCCTAGCCCTCTGGTACTCTCCCTTATCCTGTGTTCAACTGTCCTATAATATTTTCCTTTTTTATAAAGACTTCTATTCACTACTAAAGTTTCTCACTGCATCATGTATTTGCCTGAATCATGTTCTAGACTGACCAATGTATACCCAGATAATCCAGTTAACGATCTCTGTATGTTCACCTTTTGAATTTGCTTTACATACATTATTTTTGTATTGTTCTTATTAATGTGGAACCTCTGAAAATGAGCTCATAGCTCAAAGGTTGTAATCTGAGATTTGAATAAATAAAAAAACAGGTGAAGGGAGGTGAATGTGTCACTAGACACACAGGAACTGTCTGAAAGTCACAAAATGGGCGAGCAGCTGCGTACCGGATCTAAAGGTATGGACAAGTCAGCTGAAGACAACAAGCCAAACAGAAGAAGCCTTAGGAGTCTGTTATGAGCAGTGGAAGATACTCAACAAGAATGATGATGGAGTGTGTGCGGAGATGAGGATGATCTATGAAAAATCCAGGGTAAATATCCAGATGATTTTCCTCTGAGGGATCAAGGCAAATATCACTATCATTACTCTGGTGGAGAGTCCTACCAAGACTTGATGTAAAGTTTATAGCCTGTACTCATGGAGCTGGAGTGCCTGGGGAATGTCCTGGTCATCTCAGACCAAGCTGTCACATGCTGTCTGCTAGCTTACTTCTTTGCCAAAGAGTGCGGATGAGCTGCCATACCTAAAGTGCCCTCTTCATGGTGTCCTCAGAGTAACTCCTGGTACTTACAGATGTAAAGTAGAAACAATTTACTTAAACACTGAAGCAGTGAACACTCATCGAGAAAAGCCATCTGTTTTCTTTAAGCATTGGAAATGTGAAGATGCTGTGGAGACAGTTCCACCTCATGAATAAGAGAAATGCAGTGCAGTTGGCCGGAAGCTCAACTTGCTGAGGCTGAAGTGTGTAATGAATGCTGAGCTCCCGTGCAAACAGTAATGACTGAACAAGACTGTTGGCTTGGAGAAAAATGCAGAAAGTTGGTATTTCAGTTTCCTAGAGAAAAACCTATACAAAATAGGGTTCCATCATGCAATCAGGTCATCTTTCCAATTCTCTCAGAGCTCATTTACCAAAGATGATACAGTGAGGCTTTTAAGATGGTAACTTAATATGTCAAGTCCGTGAGGGGAAAAGCATGTGATCAACAGGTTGAAAGGCAGAAGGGCATAGTGTACAACACAGCGCATGTCATGACTGTGCTGCTTGAGTCCACTGTTCTGCCATTTACTTGAAGTTGCACTGGGCTGGTGAATACCTGGAGTGGTGATCCAAGGCAGAGTGGTGGTGTTATAATAAATCTGCTCAACTCCACTGTCTATACAACTCCGTTGTTATGGTTTTTATATTTTTTGTGGTGATCCACGGCAGTGTAGTGTCATAATAAATCTGCTCAAGTCCGCTATCTGTGCCATTTTGGTTTTTGCATCTGCAGTGCTTTTGTTTTTGGGGCTTTTCCAAGGCGCGGTTTTGCCTTGTGGTGTTTTCACTACGGTGTTTCTTGCCACAGCATCTTTTATTTTGCTCACTTGACGTGGAACCATTTAGTTATTGGTACAGTACTAACCACTGTCTAGCAATGGAAACACAAACTGTAATGCAAAAGAAATAATGTGACTAAAGAGGGCATTGAATTCAGGCCTTTGAATACAGTCCCCGTACTCTGCAACATTTACTAATTCTCTGTGACCAGAGGATAGGAAGCATGAAAAAAAAAAATCCAAATAACTGCATTACCATTTTAAAGGTTTTTTGGTAGCTGTTCTTGCATGAGTTAAGCCAATTTACTAATATTGCGGCTGACCACAATACAAAGCTGCAGCCTGATACAAGACTTCAGGGGTCAGATATTCAAAAGTTAGCACCAGCACTAATGGGTTTCTGCCTCCACTATCCGGGCTTGTGCCTGTTTTTGGGGTGGGGTCTATATTCAGAGGTCGCTAAACCCGTTGGCATGCAGGTGCTAACATAATGCTGCACCCATGTAAATTTGGGGACTCCTGCATACAGGTGCAGCAGCAATTTTAAAGGTTTGTGTCAGTAGTAATGGCACCCAGAGCAGTGCTAATTACCTCTTCTAAAAAACCTTGACATAAGTCGGCACTACTTCCCGCTGACCAATGGAGGGATGGCAGTACGCAGCTGCTCACCCATTCTGTAACTGTCAGCCTATTATTTTAATAATGCAGACAGACGCCACAAATAACACATTGAAAGCATTTTCTAAAAAAAAAAAATCCAAAATTAGATCTCCTCTTTCCCTTGATGTATTGGTAGCATCAAAGACTGTGATTTGTCCACCCTCTTTCAAGTAGGCTTTCACATCCTGTTATAATTCCACCTATTTATCTTGCATTAGATGATACTGCCTTTGCTGCATGGTACAGACCAAGCCCACTGCCTGCAGTACCCAGAGAGGCTGATGAGCAGTATCCAGCTCCATCTGCTAAGCCTCAGTATGCTAAACGGCCAGAAACGGACTCTGTAGTCATGATTGCGGTTCATGATAGGTGTAATGGACATAGACACATGAGTACTTTGTCTCCTGATAAAGAATCTAGGAGGCTGAATGGAATGGGCAGGGCAACATGTGCCTCTGCCTCACTAGACCGTAGAATTGCAAACTACCAGGCCCATATAATCAAATATCAAAATAGTCTGTGGAAAGCTGCACATGCTGCTGTCCAGGCTTTGCCTGAGGGCTCTGCCAAGAATGAGTTACTTAAAACTTTAACATCTGATGCTGAGGTTAGCAAACATTTGCTCTACTCAGCCTATGATGTCTCTGCTACCTCTGCTAGGGCTGCTGCTTGTGGCACTTGTATGACAAGACATTCTTGGCTCAGATTTGCTGGTTTTGCAAATGATGTGCAACATGCAGTTTTTAATACCCCTTTTAGAAAGACAAAACAGTTTGGTCATGATGTTGAAGAAGCCCAAAGAGGTCTTTAGACATCAACAATTACTTTAAAGTCTGTCAAGTCACCGTAGCCCACTCTATCTAGGGGCCATGGGAGGGGCTCCTATCATAGGTAGATATAGAGATGATATTAGACTTATGTCCATAATGCTCGCCACAAAATCACACAGTATACCAGAGTCCTTGTTCTTTGAAATATCTGTCTAATCTTTATTTAAAAAGTAGTGTGTTAGGACTACTAACCACCTCAAGAGGGATCCTGTTCTGGGTATGTACCACTCGATTAAACCACTTCCTACTCTTCATTAGCCTGAATTTGTCTTATTTTAATTGGAGGGGGTGAACACGAGTGCTATAGACTAGGTCCCTAATTTGTAAGCCCAGTTGATCCCAAAGTTCCTCATCCAACCATGCCTTACGAACCAGGCCCATATCCCCTCTTCTCCTCCTATACTCCAGGGGGAACAGATCTAAATCCCTGAGTCTGGTCTGGTATCAACAGCCTGCTGCCATAGGGGGCCATACCTACCATCAACAAGGCAGAAGTGGGGAAGTTGGTGCCCTGAGGGAACCCCTTCCTGCAGGTGCCCATGCAAAAGTACCCAAAACAGTCAGTACTGGTGGGATTAGCACCACAGGTTCCACATGACTAGTCATATTATAAGCCCCCCTCTGCTACGTCAAGGTGTGGTTGTAGGGGGCAGACTCTCCCTGCATCTGAAGTACTAGAGGGATATTACAACATTGTAAGCTATCATTCCCCTGCCACAAACAGGGGACTGGTATTGTTCCCTGGACATGAAGGAGGCGTACCTGCATGTCGGGATCAGAAAAGCTCACAGGCAATACTTCTGCTTTGTCCTGGGGAGGAGAACTATCAGTTCAGAGTCTTGCTCTTTGGCTTGGCTTCAGTGTCACGGGTCTTTCCCAATTGCTTGGCAGTAGTGACAGCATGTCTGTCCCTGCCTGGCCTACTGGCTACTGGAAGCCAGCTCCAGGGAAACTCTCCAACATACCTTGTCTCTGACAAGGCAGTTGTGAACAGGGAAGGGTTATGCTTTTCCACCACAGGACAGGCAGAAAACATTAATCATGTTCAAGGATATCTCTTGTAGCAAGCCACACGTTTGGAAGCTATATCCAGCTTGGCAGCCCTTGTTTTTAGCCATGCATGGACAGCTAACAACCAATCAGGATGCAGAATTTCCCTTTCCTATTTTATAAAATATATATTGAATCAAATATACTATATATTGAAACATACACTATATATTAAAACATCCAAATACAATCAATCAATCAAGTCTTTATTTAACCAGGCGTTCATCGTTGAGCAGAAGCTCATTTGCAAGATGGACCTGGGTGGAGCATGAACAATTGTATATACAGGTCAACACAGGTATTTACAAGGCAATACAGATAATACTCTTTACAGAGAGGAAGAAAAAGAAGTTCATATGTACATAGAATTATACAGATATTGTACAGATTACACGGTATTTACATACATAGAAGTGTCTATAGGAAGATAAAGCAGGTATATAATACAGTATATGCTGAAACAAATATACTATGTATTTAAACACATACATTATCTATTTACATACACTATAGACTGAAAAATCCACATACACTATATACTCAAAAAGAACACTATACAGTATATTGTAACCCATACATTGCCTATTGAAATATTATATACTATATACTGAAACAAATGCACTATCTATTGAAACACATACACTAGATACCACAGAGTTTTAAGCACACCGTATACAGAGATCAGCCTTGCCCCCTGGAATGGCCAGCCCCAGCACTCATTTCCTTTTTCTCTTCAGAAAATGCTGGCCAGGTTGTGGACAATGCTGCTATGTGGCTGACAGTTGGGCCCAAACCCTTCTTCTGTCTGACAGCAATGATTCCATCTGCTGAGTAGCCAGTAATGGTAGAGCTCCATCTGGCTAATAACATTTTTTAATTGACCTGCTCCTCATTTGGTAACTGTTATCTACTCACTGCCACTGCTGAGAGAGGCAGTTTGTGTGTGTGGGGGGGAGTTACCACTTGAATTAAAAACAAAAAATGAGTGGTCGAAGGAAAAGCCATAGGAGGAGGTCCAGTCAGTATCAGCAGTAACAAAAGATGAAATAGTAAAACTGAAAATAGAGCCTTTACCCAGTTCAGCTAGCTAAATGAAAGCAGCAAGACAAACCTGGCAGTAACAGCAGCAGGATGTCTTACTTTTGAACCCAGATCTGCTGTTCAGATGGTGTGATAAGCAAACAGGTGCTGCAGGGATGTAAGGCAACAATACAAGCCATGAGAACTCACTGCAACAAAGTATTTTTGGGGGTGGGGTGACTGTTGAGGCAGAAACACTGTGCAATTGTGTCAAGTGCACATAAAACAGGCTGCTTCTGTTGGGTGCGCTGGGGGGGTGGGGGCAGAAAAAATGCCCAATGTTGGGTCTAAATGAAGAAGAATCAACAGGAAAAACAGGATTACTTCATGATGACAGCTTATCACTCACGTGTCTGTCACCCTTACAATATGGTTTGATCATAGGACAGTCCTCCTATGATAGTAGTTTCCTCACGCGCACATACTTACACATACACTCATGACGCCACCATCACCTGGGAACCGAGTCCCCCTGAGCAGCTTACCTGTCCCCAGCAATTTGGTGGAGCTCCCAGACGCGCCGCAATCACCCAGGAAGGTAGAGAGCTGTATTCAGGAGGAGACCTCACACTGAGTGCATGGCTGCTGTTAAAGTTTAAACTTGCTGCCATTTTGGTGTAACCCCCCTGCAAATGGGGGTTCCCAAAAGACTTCCAGGAGCTTGCTTGAATGCTCCAAGCCTGAATGGTGTTTGGCGTTTAAGCCATTTATCAGTGAGTGTTTTTAGAGCCTCTGCTACTGTCTCTTTAAGAGCTGTCTGCTTGCAGACATAATTAGTTTTGTATGGGGACTGTGTGCTTCTCTGCTTGAGTACCACTCGAGCTGCTGCCATTCACTCCATTTTTGCAGTCACTAGGAGTGCAAAGGGAACCTATCTGAAGGATGTAACTGTTTGCCAGAAATCATTTAGAGTAATAATGAAAATACAGTTTGTCTAACCTGCTTTTGCAGTCAGAACTGTGTTTGCCTAGTTCCCCATTCTAGTTTTGAACTGCTGAACTGGACCAATCAGTGTGGGTTAAGGTAGCTCTAAAATGGTGCCTTGGATGAATCAGAACTTGGACTCGTAATCTGAGCCAGCCACAAGAGGATTGTATGGGCAGTGACTCTGGGAGATGTAGTTTGGACTTGGCCTTTTGGACCGTCAGGGGCAGTCTATTGTGAGTGACAGCCAATCCAGCCAAGAACTGGGAGGAACTCAAAGGAAGTGCCCGGTTTTGTCTGCTGGAGTTTCAGTTGAGCTCTGGCAGTGAAGAGGGAAGGAGCCCTGTGCTTTTTTCGGTGTGCAGTTTTAGTCGGGAAACGTGTGTAAGGCCCAGAGTTCCGGTCTGCAGCTTGTGTAACTGCTTGTTAGGACTGAATCTGTCCTGTGAAGAGAATCAAAGGATATCTGAAGAGTAGAAACCAGGCTCACCCTGTAGAAGACTGGAGAAATTGCTGAATTGCACTCGGTCTGTCAGGAACTGAATCTGCTGTGTGTTCTCCGGTATTGTGCAGTAATTATGATCGGGATAGAGAAGCAGCCTGCCTGGTATAGTACTTTCTTTTACCATATAAATGTGTGAGGAGGCTTGTGTAGCTCAAATGAATCCTGCTGCCATTAAAGGACTTTTGCCTGTGACTGTTTACCATATAAATGTGTGAGGAGGCTTGTGTAGCTCAAGTGAATCCTGCTGCCATTAAGGACTTTTGCCTGTGACTGTTTACCATATAAATGTGTGAGGAGGCTTGTGTAGCTCAAGTGAATCCTGCTGCCATTAAAGGACTTTTGCCTGTTACTGTTTACCATATAAATGTGTGAGGAGTCTCGTGGAGCTCAAGAGTAGCCCTGCTGACGTTGAAGGACCCTATCTTGTTTGGAGGTCATGAGTACTAATTCAGAGTCTCTCCCTGTTGAATTGCCACATTGAATCCAAATGGAATTACTGTACTGCTGACTGTTTAACTATTTTTTTCTTTTCTCTGTGTGAAAGGGCCCCTACCAGCTGCCATGGTTTGGACTAGCCACTAGGGCTTGGGTACCCAGGGACAGTAACTGGTAGGGATAGGCCTGTGCACAGAGCCATAAAGTAGATGAGTAAAGTGATAAGCTAATTAACCTGATTTCCCTGTCCTTGTTATATCCCCCTAAATAAATCAGAGCTGCTTGTTTCAGCAAAGTTATACTGCCTGAGGTATCTGTCTATGTTAAAGTATTGTACTGTGATTGTTGCACTGTATCTGCTTATTTTACAGGGTCCCAAAGCCTGAACCAGTCCTGGGGTAAGTGTATACTGTGAAGGTAATTCTGATATACTGTGTGGGCCACTAGTGGGAAGAAAGGGGGGTTGCAGTGTCTCAGAGGGCTGTGACCAAGTTAGTTTAACTACTGCAAACCCTGACCTCTGGGTGGAGGCACCCGCCATCGGATCCAGGCCCCTCAACCTGTTAGTGGCAAATCAGGCAGGGGTAGTAGCCCCTGGGATAGCGCCATCTAGGGGTTACATTAGCAGAACACAGGATGCTGGAAATCAATTGGTGAAGCAGCTGTGTGTAATTTAATGTGAACAAGCATAGAAAAAAGGCTGGATTTGTATTTAAAAAGTGGCTGTTTTTAAAGGCTGGAACAGTATTTATTGTACTTAAAAAGTGGCTATATTTAATCTAAATAGGAGCTGCAGTAACTTCATCTCTCTCAGCAGCTTTGGAGGAGGATTCTTTCTCCCAGCCACCCTCCCCCGCACCCAGCACTCTATTAAATGGGCTTTCTGCCCCGGCTAATCTGCCCTACCAATTAGAGAAATCACAGGCTGCCTGCCCCACTTAAAGGGCCTGACCCAAATAATTTGTGAAACACTAAAACTCTAATTTGAAGCTGACACAAACAGACGGTTACTGCATACATTAATGGCTGAGGGAAGAGGTGAATAATTAACCTGGCTTAACATGGGGGGAGGGGTTACCCACTTCTCTCTAATATTATGTATGCCTGGGTGGTGTAGAGAGCAAAACCATCAGGATAATAGGAATTGCAGTCTCTGTTACACTAGGGAAATAATATACCTTTACCCACTCCTGGCAGAAATAACGACACAACAATTTAAAAATGGTCCGGGGAGTGATCTTTGCTACTGTGTATGTCCTGGTGGTTCTAGGCTCAGACCACATCCTGCTCCACAAACTCCAGGAATTCGAGCAGCCAGCCGACCCTCTTCAAAACGAATACCCTAATGTCAACACCCTAACTGTGCTCTGTATCTCACAAATTAACCTGCAGGGTCTTAGACAAAGAGGGAACCTATACAAAATACTGTGCTTCTTAAGAGAACGTAGACAAAGGACCCCTCTCCCTATGCCAGGGTTCTTAATCAAAATCCTGGGAAAACTAAAACTCCTACTTGGAGGTGACATTGAGGCAAATCCTGCCCCCCACCCCGCACAAATGCTCGCATTACATCCCCCACAAAGTCTGACTGTGCTAACACTAAAGGGTTAAGGATAAACCACGTGAACATAAACAGTCTGAAGCCAAAGGTACCTGAACTAGAAGCCTGGGTGAGTCTGTACTCCCCAGATGTAATGGCCATCTCAGAAACCTGGCTCAGACCCCCACATACTTGATCATGAGGTTGAGATTAGTGGTTTCAAAACATTTAGGATAGGACTGGAGAAAAGGAAGGAGGAGTCTTGATCTACATCAGATTAGGGTCACCACCTTTTCAGAAGCCCAGATTGGGACAAAAGTGCGTGAAGTGGCTTTTGGCAGCCTGACGCGTGTGCCGTGGGTCCGCGGCAGGCTTATGAGACAGAGTACCAATCAGGATATTTGGGATGCTGTGCCATGTGCCACTGCCCACCCCATGTATGCCTTAACTCAGCATTCTTTGCATGTTCACCCATGGAATAACCTTAAAATTGTCTATGTTCATAACCTTTGGTAAGTTGAAATCAGGAACCAGATAATGCAATACTGCAAGAAATGCATTTTTTTATATGGAAAAATAAAATAGTAAAGCAACAAGGACATTTTCAAGCAATAAACTGATATTCACCTCTCTCAAAACTACTCCACGTCTTTCTCACTCAGAACAGCTCTATACCTCATTTCTTAGCTTTGAAATTATAGTTAGCATTTGATTTAACAACATGCAAAAGGGATCTGTTCCACATAATGTTCGAATGGAATTCACCACATTTCATTCGATAGTTTATTGTGACCATCAGTTCGGCTTTTATTAATTCTACCCTGCAACAGTTTCTTGTATCAGTCCACTTGTTCTTTAGGAGAGAAAAGACTCTCTCAGCAAAAGCATTTGAAGGTGGGATGCTCATGATTCGTGCAATTGCTGGATACAGAGCAGGCAGCTCTGGTGCATCCATACACATCTTCTGCCACTTTTCTCCTGGGGATAGGTCCAGTCTACACAAGCCTGGCATAAGGGGCCTGATGACTGAATAGTCTTGAAACAGTTTGTCTGTATCTATGGATTCCTGCAGAGAAAAGGCAGCAACTACATTCAACAAGTCATCAAAGGCAAAGGCAAAGGGTTCCTTCAAAGACAGCAAGACATTTTCTTTAGGTAGTTGTCATCACTGAAGTCAAACCACTGCTCCAAGTATTTGACAGCAGTTTCAAGGAAAATGATAAAATCTCTATCCAGCTTTTTACAGGAGAGTGTGTCCATTGTTATGTTCCAACATTTAATCTGGTCTTGTTCAACAGACTCACACTGCAACGGGAATAAAGCAGCTTTCATTTTTATTCAGGAGCCTCTCTAGTCTCAACAACAACACTCTCTGTCTGCTCTCTTTCTAGCTTACACATATCGGAATGCTGCCCTCAAGTGGCAGAAGTAACGCAATGCATTACCATTTCACATACATAACATTTCCTCCCCACTAAATTATATTGTTACCAAATGAACAAGTATTAGCATTATTCGCTATTATTAAGATGGTTCATACTGTGCTAGAGGTAGGGGGTAGACTGCCCCAGGCCTCAAACCAGTCAAGGGGATTATTCTGCCCCAATAATCTGATCTGGCTCTCTAACTACACAAAACATTTATTTCTTTTAAATGTCTCACAGGTTCAATGATCTGGAGGTTTTGAAATTTGGGGTGGATAACATCTCTCGTGAGCAACCCTTGGCATGGCTGCCCTGTCTGGTACCTCCCTCCGATCCTCGGTTGGTGGTTGTACAGCCTCACCATTGCTCCTCTCCACCTCCTCCTTTACATCTTCAGAAGGTGTTGAGACTTCCGTAGTGGGGCTTCTGTAAGCTACGGCAGATGGAATCCACATTTCTTCCCTGGAGGTGTCCCCATCTGTGCACTGCTTAAGATCTAGGAGCTGTTCAGCATGACGTTTCCATTTCACTCCAGATTCAACATCAACTGTATACGACACTGGACCTGTCTGAGATGTCACCACACCAGAGGTCCACTTTTTCCCCTTCCGGTAATCTCGAACAAGCACTTCTTAACCAACAATGAACTGCCTGTCCTTTGAATGAGCTTGCCGGCGCAGTATTTGAGATTCTTGGTTCTTCAAAACCTCTGATGCCACATCTGGCTTAAGCAAATCAAGACTGGAGCGAAGCTTACGCCAAAAAAATAACATTGCTGGAGAATCCTTTGTTGTAGCATGGGGTGTATTTCGGTATGCCAACAGGAAGTTATCCAACTTGTGTTGTAAGGTCAAAGACCCCCCGCCGATTTCAGAGCATTCTTCATGGTTTGCACAAAACGCTGCACTTGACCATTAGTCGAGGGGTGATATGGGGCACTACAAATATGCCTCACACCATTGGACTTCAAAATGCTGCAAACTCACTAGAAATAAATTGTGGTCCATTATCACTGACCAGCTGTTCAGGAATCCATCATGGCTAAATAGTCCTCGCAACACTTGAATGGTCTTACTGGTAGAAGTAGTGTCCATGACTTGAATTCGGGCCACTTTGGTGGGCATCTACAACAATTAAGTACATGTGTCCCTCCACCGCCCCGCAAAATCTACATGAATGCGCTGCCACGGTGCACCTGGCCACATCCAGGGATGTAGAGGTGAGGGACAGGGCATTTTCTGAACACGCTAACAAGTAGTGCATGTTTTCGCTTGTTGCTCAATTTGCAAATCAATCCCTGGCCACCAACTATAGCTTCTAGCTAAAGCCTTCATTCTCACTATGCCCGGGTGTCCCACATGTAGCTCTTCCAAAACATGGGTGCGTAGCTTTGAAGGGACAATCACCCGGACACCCCACATCAAGCAACCTTGCTGTACTGAAAGCTCATTACGTCCTTTTTTTTTTTTTTTTTACTCCCCTCCTTCCTCGCGACCCCCTTCTCTTCGGGAGACACTCTACGGCCTTTTCAGCCCTCGCTCACCTACCTGGTGACCAGTGCAGTCCATCCCCATGGAGCAGTGGTTTATCCCCAGGCGAGTGCAGGGGTGGGGGCCCATGCACCCTGAGGCGTCTATTTTTTAGTAGGATGCTGTCTCTGGGCAGGTAGGGGCATTGAGGGTCGGGGCCTGGTGCTCCGTCTACCAGGAGGCCGCGAGGTGTTTTTCCGGTGTTCTCTCGCGATGTGCCGTGTCCTCTGACGTCAAGGCGCTAAGCGCCGACGTCTGGCACATCGCCCCCCTTGTTAGCGATCGGTCTTGTTATACCTCGGGTCTCCACCCGAGGTCAGACAAGAGCCGAGCTCTGGTTCCCTCCTCCCCCGGAGAGGACGAGCAGTCCCTGGGACGCTCAAGCCCTCTCCCCCCGGCCGACCCTCCAGCTTCCCGGGCTCGTTCCAACCCGGTCGCTGAGCGTCGCAAGCGGAAATCCAATCGCTGCGCCGGCGGGCCGGTGAAAGCTCATTACGTCTGGTGTAGAATGGTGATAACTCACCGTGAATGTTCTGGTTCACAGTAAAAGTCCCTTTTGTGACTAAGTCCAAGACTTGAGGCAACACAGGGTCAACTTTTGTCTCCTTTTTAATTTCAGAACTTGTGATAGGTAATTTCTCAAGCTGACTGATGTAGAAGACATCAACAGTGTCCACCTTGTCACTGTGGGCTACCTGCAAAGGCAATCTTGAGAGCCCATCAGCATTGCCATGAAGAGCCGCCTTCTTGTATTCAATGCGGTAGTTGTGAGCTGATAACAAGAGAGCCCATTGTTGCATTCTGGCTGCTGCCATGGAAGGAATACCTTTGTGGGGGCTGAAAATGGTCGTGAGGGGACGGTGATCAGTGAGGTGTGAATTCCCGACCATAAAGGTATTGGTGGAATTTGCGAACTCCAGATTCTGTATAACTTCTCTCTCTCCAATTTGGGCATAGTTTTGTTCAGCTTTGCTGAGAGTTCTGGATGCAAAGGCAATTGGCTTTTCGTCCCCATTCGGTAGAACATGAGAAAGAACTGCTCCCACTCCATAAGGTGAGGCATCACACGCCAGTCTGATGCTCAGCTGTGGATTATAGTGAATGAGCACATCTTGAGAAACAAGCTTCTTTTTAGCCTTCTTAAAACGCACTCTCACAGTCCTTTGTCCAACACCAGGACTTCCCCTTGCACAGCAAGCCATTTAGTAGGTTGAGAATCGTAGCCAGATTAGGAATAAACCTGCCATAGTAATTTAACAGGCCCAAGAACGACCATAACTGGCTCACATTTTCCGGAGCTGGGGTGTCCACAATCGCTTTTTCTTTCTCAGACGATTTGTGTAAGCCCGCTGCATCTATGGTATGGGCCCAAGTACTCCAATGAAGTCTTGAAAAATTCGCACTTCTCCTTCTGGACACGCAAGCCAAAATCTTCCAGTCGCTGCAGAACTGCATCCAGGTTCTTCAGGTGCTCTGCATCATTCCTTCCGGTCACCAGTATATCATCCAGGTAACAGTGAACATTTGGAAGACCTCGTAAAACCTGGTCCATAGCTCGCTGAAATATGGCTGGAGCTGATGCAATGCCAAAAGTTAGGCGATTATAGCAGAAGAGACCCTTTTGGGTGGTTATTGTGAGATATTTCCTTGAGTTTTCATCTACTCTCATTTGTAGATAAGCATGTGACAGATCCAGCTTACTGAAGCGTTGGCCCTGTGCCAGCAATGCAAACAAGTCTTTGATCGTGGAATCGGATACTGTTCCACACACACAGAACTGGATTTATGGTTACTTTAAAGTCTCCACATATTACACGGACCCATCTTTCTTTACCACTGGCACTACTGGTGTTGCCCAGTCACTACACTGTACAGGTGGCAAGACTCCAGCTCGTTAGGGAGTTAATTGATGCCTCCACTTTCGGTCTGAGTGCATAAGGTACTGGGCGAGGTTGACAAAACTTTGGTTTGTGCTGTGGCTTCAAAAACACTCTTGCCTCAATGCCCTTCATTGTGCCTAGCTCCCCCTTGAATAAAGGAGCATGTTTGTGCAACACTGCTTCTAGAGTGTTGTGGTCACCCGTATTAACAGTCCTTATCTCCTGCCAGTTGAGGCATATTTTCTTCAGCCATTCTCGGCCTAAGAGTGAAGGGTAGGTACCTTTAACCACGTACAGAAGCAGTAGTGCCGTATGCCCGTTCATTTTCACCTGCACCTTGATGACACCTTCAGGTGAAATTGCCTCGCCAGTGTATGTCCTCAGTACAACATCAGTCGTTTGCAGGGGTAGATGTCTCAACATAGTTTCATACTTGTCTTTAGAAATCAATGAAACTGCAGCCCCTGTGTCCAATTCCATTTTCAGTGGTTTCCCTTCAATTTCAGGTGTTACACAGATGGTTGCCGTTTCCCCTTTAAGAGTCAGCACATGCAATGCTAATTCAGTATCAATGTCATCACTGCACGTTCCCTGTGTTTCCACACGATGTACTTCTCTCTTTCTACATTTCGCAAATTGCTTCCCTTTGCTTCCGTTGATTTCCCCTCCTTTCTTTTTCCCTCTGCACACTCGCCCAATGTGGCCTTTCTTCCCACAGTTATGACATGTCTGTTCTTTAAACCAGCAATCCTTATCACTGTGATTAGCCTTGCCACAACGACCACATTTATTAGGCTTCCTGGGAGAAGAGAAGGATAAAGCATTTATTTTCAGGGAATCACTTAGGTGCTGAGCCTCCCGTGCAGCTGTTTCCATCGATACAGCGATCTCTATCGCTTTCTTGTATGTCAGTCCCGCCTCCGTTAAGAGACGCTTCTGTGTCGCTTCACTTTTCAAACCGCACACAAATCTGTCTCGGAGGGCATCATCTAAATGGGTGCCAAACTCGCAATGCTCAGCTAATTTCTTTAGAACAGCCACATACTGCGCAACAGACTCACCCTCTGTTTGATTTCGTTTGTGAAAGCGAAATCTTTCAGCAATCACCAGAGGTTTAGGAGAGAAATGTGTCTGTAAGACCTCCACAATACTGGCAAAAGTTTTCTCCCCGGGCTTTTCTGGTGCTATAAGACTTCTCAGCAAACTGTACGTTGTGCTGCCCATGACACTCAGTAACACAGCCACTTGTTTTTCATCACTTATATCATTTGCTGTTACAAAATGTCCAAATCTCTCAATATAAGTTGTCCACTGTTCCACATTTTCATCAAAGGCATCAATATGTCCTATAGTCGCAGCCATCTTTTTGTGTCTCTCACGGGTTCACTCGTGGGTCCAAAAGTTACGTCTCAGGAAAACCTTCACAGCAGTAATTCGTTCTGGTAAGGTACAGGAGAGTAACTAAACACCGCGTCGCCAATTATGTTATGTTCTAACATTTAATCTGGTCTTGTTCAACAAACTCACACTGCAACAGGAATAGAGCAGCTTTCATTTTTTATTCAGGAGCCTTTCTAGTCTCAACAACAACACTCTCTGTGTGCTCTCTTTCTAGCTTACACATATCAGAATGCTGCCCTCAAGTGGCAGAAGTAACGCAGTGCATTACCATTTCACATACATAACACGTATCCCTCATGAATGTCCGAAGCTTTCCTCCCAAAAAGACTGTCTGCTGCTCGGGCTTCAAGTTTTTGTCTAAGTGAGGCCATCACAGCAAATGTTTCCATAGCTGTCAGTTGGGATCTTTCTAGGGTGGCTGTATGTTCATTGAAATCAACCAGAACTGCACTAAGGAAATACAGGTATCACTGGCAATGTCAGAAGTGTGCCCTCTCAGTGTTCGTTGTCAGCAAAGTATTGCCAGATCTGTCAAGATGTGTCCTCGCCTTGTGACAGGAAATAGGACTGCAGTGCAGCAAATTTTTTACTATTCTGTCAATTGCTGGCAGCAATGTCAGCCACCTGGTTGGCACATGCCTCAGAAGAGACTCATATTTCATGCCCCAAAACTCAAAAAACTCTCTTAAATCTCTTGTTCTTGTGACACAGCCTGAAAATGGCTAATCATTTTTAGGACGCACACCTCCACGTCATATGTCAGTTTTGCTGCTGCCTTCTTTGCAGCATTGTGAAGGATGTGAGCAGGGCAGTTTGCTTTTTGAAGTGATAGGCAGTTCTCTTTCAGTCTAGTATACACACCTGATCGCTTGCCATAGTTCACACTGGCATTGTCGACACCATATTCAGACACAGAGGCCCATGGCAAGGAATGCGTTTGCAAAATAGATGAACTCTGGTCAGTTATGGCTTGAGTAGATTCATTTGGGTCTTCATAGAAGTCCAGGAGAGCAGTAACAACACCTTCTTCCTTTTTGAAATATCTTACTACCAGTGGGAATAATTTTATGCTGCCCTTGTTGGAAGCATCTGATGTTATTGAAAATGACACCCCTGGACTTTGTAAGTCTTTCAGAAGGCATTCCAGAGAATGTGGTCCCAGAACATTCTCTACAATGGCTTCAGTCTCTGTTCTGCCACAGGCAAGTTTTTTGGCAGTCTCAGAGTCCCCGTACAGCTGACCGGCCAGCTTCAGCCCACAGTCCAAGGAATTGTAAGAAATGTTGTGCTGCACTGCATGGAACGCCTCAGCCGCTTCTGCTGCAGTAACCGTCGGCTCCGTTCCATCCAGATTGGTAGTTCTGGTCCACTTTGTCATCAGATGGCTGTGTTTGGCTTGCTGGATGGCCGTCTTGTGTTGTTCAGTGCTCTCATGTCTTGTTAGGTCATTTCATCCACCATGTGATACCAGGATTTCTAGTCTACAATATCTGCAGGAGGCTTTAATATCGCTGCACTTCTCAACCCAGTTGAACTCAGTCTTCCACACATCTTGCCACTTACAGAGTCTCTTATTGTTGGAAGATGCAGTCAGCGCAGATCGCTTCATTCTGTAAGCCCCGTTACTTACCTGTGCAGTTAACATAAATGTTGCAAGATGCTTTTAGTAGATCATCACACATAACTGATGCACTATGACTCATATCTTCAGTGGAGGCACTATCACATGTGTGCCAATTATTGTCGGAAAGCACAGTGCAACTTCCATACACAGCAGCCAAACAAAGCACCAAAAGCCAGCCATTATTGGCTACAGGTTAAATAACATACAATCCATCACCAGAACAGCTATGCAGTGAACAGCATGAAAACAATGTTAACCCACCCATGCTGCACCTCGGCCCTTGTTTTGAAAGCATAATGTAATACATACACTGCAGCCAAACAAAGCCAGACATGCTGAAAACTGACTAAACAGGGTTAACAATTCAAAAATGATATTTCTTATTAACCATAAACCACGGCAAGCAGTGAACAGCATTTGTAACATGGCATTAATTGTGTGCAGCAAATGGCGATCACCGATAGGCGCAAGAGGGTCATGGGACGGCAGCCGGAGCGGGCATTAACCCAGCTTATATGCTGTGCCCGCTTCGGCAGTACCGCGACCAGCCAGACCCCCAGCCTAGCAGCACTGGGTCGTGTGGGCGAGTGAGACGACGAGTGAGAGGAGTGACGGGCCGGCAGCCCCACTAGCAATCGGAGCGCGGAAAGGGAGACAGGGGGACCAGAACCCGCGGCGCACACCCGTGACAGGCAATGGAAAACAGCGCAGTGTGCTTTTCACTGGTAGGAGGGGTGGCGATGGATGAGTGGGTGGACAAGCAGTGGTGGGCAGCAGGAGCGGCCGGCACCGCGGCGCATGGGACACTGACCGGGGGAGGTGTGGAAGTGTCGGATCGCTCGTCCGCCAGACCACTATCCCGGAGGCAGCAGGAAGTGACAGCCCCCGACATGCAAAGCGTGACTGCAGCCCTGCTCGGAGCGGCCGAACCGTGCACTGCAGACCTCCCACGCCGGGTATGAGCAGAATACCCGCACCGAACTGAACAGAAGAGGCACAGGACTGTTGGCCACCCGCCTCCGTGCCAATGTAGGGACAAACACTGATCAGCACATCTGTATGTATGCAATGTTCTAGACTGTTGTCTGAAAGTGCAGTAAAAGTTTATAAACTTCTCACTGCCTCCGCCTGTTATTGTTGATCTCGGACAGTGGCCCCTGCCACATCCCTCCACCAATGCGCGGCCCATGTTACAAGTGCATTAAGCCACTCCGTCAGTGGCATCTAATGCGATTGATGCATGGGGGGCCCGGGGGTGGCACTCGGCCTTTGGCCTCGGGCCGCCACCCCCCCCCATGCATCAATCCAGCATTAGATGCCACCTTCATCGTGGCTTAATGCTTAATTAGAGCCTTTGCTACATATTCTTCCCATGTACCTTGGATCATCTAAGTTTGGTCACAACCATCTGCAGCGGTTGTGACCAAACTTAGAAATTGGGGCAGGCAGCAGGACTGTCTGGAGACGGAGTACTGCACATCCAACAGCCCTTGGTTTGAATGATCCCCCGGCTACCAAAAGAAACAGACAGTATTACAGCAAGGTCCACAAAAGCTGTCAATGATGACAACCAAACAGCTTAGAAAGCAAAACACCACAGCCACCACCACAGCTACAAGATTAAAAAGGTGTAGTTCAAACATTTAGAGCATTTTAAATACTGTTCTGACAGCACCTGTGATAGCTTGCACACACTATTGTGTCAGACTGTCTCTAATTAAAACAGACATGCACATACGACAGACTCAGACACTGCAGTGCCACCTAAGGAAATCCACCGCACGAGACTAACGTGCAACATTTCATGCAAATCTGTTCCAATGGTTAAAGAAGGGAGAATGCAATAAAAGAATCTTGAAATGTCATGTATTTTCTTCAAACAGTAATAACACTGATGACTGCATTGATCGAATTGTGTTATTCACAATAAAATTATGTTAACAAATCATGTTGTCTTTCTTTCATAATGTCACTATTTGCCTTTATGGGATTTAAATGTGGGGGTGAGTTGTATAGGTGACTGTGGGCTCCGACAAACAGATGCAAAAAAAGCATCAAGGTTTTTTTAACAGTACATGTACTGACTGCTGTCATAGTACTTAGCGGCCTAAAGGGACATTGTCAACCCCAGAGAAAGAAAGCAATCATGGCTTGTGTTTTGTTTTAACCTAGAAATAACGATGGAAAATAGGTTGACGGTGTCCTTTAACATAATTTTCTGATGCAGCACACATGTTAAGAATTATTGCCAACACAACACTACAGTCAATACTTGACACTGGCAAACTCCAAAACCACAGAGGCTTAAATCAGGAAAGTGCAGAATTCATTGGTATATAAAACAACAAACCCTTTGTTTTCTTCCTTTACACCTCTGGGCTGGCTAATTCATCTTGATGAATTTATGGTAAGCCACTCTGCTAGCTCCTGTATATAACTACTGGGGCTAGGTGGGTATTTTACCACAGATCCTTGAAATGGATTACTAGTAGTAATGCACACATTGCTTGCAATACACATTTTGTAGCATTTTATATTTGAGTGTCATTGTAAACTTGTTTTATCTGCTGTATACGAGTGATTTTCCCCTGTCAGGCTGCCATCATGATTAATAATCCCAGCACTGACTGAAAGGATTGGAACAGTTACAGACAGTTTTGATAGTAGGATTATGCCATGTTTGTCAGGCTGATGCAGACTGCAGACATGCTGCCTGTCATTCTCATTGAAGGAGGAACTACAAGGGGCACAGATTGTTGAAGCATGCAAGAGAAGAGTATAATTATTGTGTGGTCTTGCTTGTTGCACTGACTTTCCAAAGTACTGTACAGTAAGTTACATTGCTTCTCTGCCAGCCCAGAGACAACAGCATTGTACAAACTGCTACTGTTCTCTCTGTGTGGCCCTCAGTGTTTTTGCCCCACGAGACAACCTGCCACCAGGGGCAAAATCACTCTTACCTATGGCTGATCAACAAACCAAAAAAAGCCACAAATAATGCAGAAGGATGTGTGTAGCAGCAGTTAGTCACAACTGGGTGTTTTCTTCCAGGTATACTGTACCTCTCAACCGTTTTTTGCATAAGTAATGGACAAAGTTTAAAAAAAAAAATCAGGGACACATTTTTAAAATGAATTCAGAAAGCTGATAGAACAAGGGGACTAGTGTAAGATGCATTTTCTGAACAACGACAAGCCTGTAATTTTAATGTTCTGTCACAAAAATGTCACAAGGGACAGGAACATTTTGAAGCAGAATTAGGGACGTCCTTGAAAATCAGTTGAGAGGTATTTTTCCAGAAGGAGCACAGATTGAAGCTAGGCACCAACAACATTCAGAACAATACAAAGCAAAGAAGTGCACACTTGGCTGTGGTGCTCTAAAACTGTAAACATATCAAAAAAGAAATAGTTTCAGGCACACACTAACCTCATAAAAGGGATGCCTTTAATAAAGGACACCATGTCCGAAACATGTCAGGCGCGGGTAGCATTATTTTAATGGTTTGGCTTTAAAATAAAAGTTTTTTTATCCATCTTAAAACCTGCGTCCCTTTTATGAGGTTGGTGTGTGCCTGAAACTATTTCTTTTCTTTTTTTTTTTTAACATTCAGAACAAACCAGCAGATTTCTTCTAAAAGCTGGACTCACAGAATAAAAGGTAGAGATCCAAACCTTTGAAATAAGCCAAGAAGATATTGTGAAACACAGCAAGCTAATTCGAATGTTTTCTGTGATACCAGCTTTCTGCAGAAATACATTTTTTTATGAATGTTGTTCAGTTGTTGGCAAGTCACCATCAGCAGCCCCAAAAGACACGTCACACACATACCCCCACCACATTACAGTAAAACACACTGGCTAGAAAAGACATGTACATATACCTGTGTAACCCCTAGATGGCGCTATCCCAGGGGCTACTACCCCTGCCTGATTTGCCACTAACAGGTTGAGGGGCCTAGATCCGATGGCGGGTGCCTCCACCCAGAGGTCAGGGTTTGCAATAGTTAAACTAACTTGGTCACAGCCCTCTGGGACACTGCAACCCCCCTTTCTTCCCACTAGTGGCCCACACAGTATATCAGAATTACCTTCACAGTATACACTTACCCCCAGGACTGGTTCAGGCTTTGGGACCCCCTGTAAAATAAGCAGATACAGTGCAACAATCACAGTACAATACTTTAACATAGACAAATACCTCAGGCAGTATAACTTTGCTGAAACAAGCAGCTCTGATTTATTTAGGGGGATATAACAAGGACAGGGGGAAATCAGGTTAATTAGCTTATCACTTTACTCATCTACCTATGGCTCTGTGCACAGGCCTATCCCTTCCAGTTACTGTCCCTGGGTACCCAAGCCCTAGTGGCTAGTCCAAACCGTGGCAGCTGGTAGGGGCCCTTTCACACAGAGAAAAGAAAAAATAGTACTCACAACTTCCAAACAAGATAGGGTCCTTCAACATCAGCAGGGCTACTCTTGAGCTCCACGAGACTCCTCACACATTTATATGGCAAACTGCAACAGGCAAAAGTCCTTTAATGGCAGCAGGATTCACTTGAGCTACACAAGCCTCCTCACACATTTATATGGTAAACAGTAACAAGCAAAAGTCCTTTAATGGCAGCAGGATTCACTTGAGCTACACAAGCCTCCTCACACATTTATATGGTAAAAAGAAAGTACTATACCAGGCAGGCTGCTTCTCTATCCCGATCGTAATTACTGCACAATACCGGGAGAACACACAGCAGATTCAGTTCCTGACAGACCGAGTGCAATTCAGCAATTTCTCCAGTCTTCTACAGGGTGAGCCTGGTTTCTACTCTTCAGATATCCTTTGATTCTCTTCACAGGACGGATTCAGTCCTAATAAGCAGTTACACAAGCTGCAGACCGGAACTCTGGGCCTTACACACGTTTCCCGACTAAAACTGCACACCGAAAAAAGCACAGGGCTCCTTCCCTCTTCACTGCCAGAGCTCAACTGAAACTCCAGCAGACAAAACCGGGCACTTCCTTTGAGTTCGTCCCAGTTCTTGGCTGGATTGGCTGTCACTCACAATAGACTGCCCCTGATGGTTCAAAAAGGCGCCGAAGTCCAAACTACATCTCCCAGAGTCACTGCCCATACAATCCTCTTGTGGCTGGCTCAGATTACGAGTCCAAGTTCTGATTCGTCCAAGGCACCATTTTAGAGCTACCTTAACCCACACTGATTGGTCCAGTTCAGCAGTTCAAAACTAGAATGGGGAACTAGGCAAACACAGTTCTGACTGCAAAGAAAGCCGGTTAGACAAACTGTATTTTCATTATTACTCTAAATGATTTCTGCAAACAGTTACATCTTTCAGATAGGTTCCCTTTGCACTCCTAGTGACTGCAAAAATGGAGTGAATTGGCAGCAGCTCGAGTGGTACTCAAGCAGAGAAGCACACAGTCCCCCAATACAAACTAATTATGTCTGCAAGCAGACAGCTCTTAAAGAGACAGTAGCAGAGGCTCTAAAAACACTCACTGATAAATGGCTTAAACGCCAAACACCATTCAGGCTTGGAGCATTCAAGCAAGCTCCTGGAAGTCTTTTGGGAACCCCCATTTGCAGGGGGGTTACACCCTTCCTGGCCTGGGAAAGCTTGACGTCCGCGTCAAGCAAGTACCCCCATAAGTTTCAACTGCAACAATATACATTTGCATTAGGCTCACACATGTAATCATCAGTCAATATATCATTTTACCAAGAACACATTTCTGAAACATTGCAGTACGTCACTCTTTACACAGTATTACACACACATTGTACCATAACTCAAGTTATTACCTCTTGTACATGAAACCTGAAGAGAGGGGGCCCTTCCCTATCAGTTACCTTGGGGCTGGACGGGGCAAGGGCACCATACTTAGAGGGCAACACAAGTAACTTGGAGTTAGCAGTGACACTCAGTTTGGGCAATGAGCTCGGGGACACATACACTCCTTTATGGACAACATTGAGAGGCAAGTCCACAGGCCTCCCAAGGGAATCATAACTGAGGTGCACCACAGGTTTTACAGCTCGACCAGTCTTTCTAGGGGGAACTGTTAGTCTCTGCACTCTGAGCCTCATTTTCAGCATTGTCCTCACTTGTCAGGGGAGTCTCCATGGGGGTAGAGAGGCTAGAACTTGGGGCACTTTCAGCTCCAGGAGTTACAGTTTCTGAGTCCACAACATTTGGCTCACATGGAGAGCTTTCGGACACTGGCAGTGGACTGTCAGGGCACTCAAAATACTCTTCTTGTTCTGGTGTATCACCAGTCTGCCCCCAATCCATCATTTTCCTCCCCTGAAAGCTCAAACAGTTCAACCATGCACAATGATTCCATTTCATCTGATCTGATACTTTGCACTTCACTTTCTGGGAGCATTGGCTCCAGGGACAAAGCTGGGGGCTTATTGAGTCCAGAAGGCCCAGCTTCGTCTTCAGTATTGACTAGGGGATTGCCCCAAAACAATTGACTCAGTTCGTAAGAAGGATAGTATTCAGTCACTCTCACTTTCTTCTGATATGGACTGACAGTCATGCTCAACTGGGACTTGTGGAGGGGAACACTTTAACTCTGCTTCTGTAGGTGCAGACTTTCTTGATCTTTTCTTAGCAGCACCTCTAGTCACTGGTCAGAGGGGCATCTTCTGGGGCTCAGACTCAATCAAGATTTGTCCAATGGGCAGTAAATGATTTCTATGCATTGTTTTACATCTTTTGAATTATTCTCAGGCCTTACTTTGTACATTGGCAGATCATCTAGTTTGCCTACTACAGTGTGAGGGAGATGGTGCCATCTGTCAGCAATCTTGTGTTTGCCATGCAGTCCCAGATTTCTTAGCAATACCCGATCTCCCTCCTGGAGTTCCTGTGCTTTCACCTTTTTATCATACCTTTCTTTGTTGGCCAGATTTCTTTTGGCAGCCATGGTTTGAGCCAGTTGGTACGCATGAGTTAGCTGGGCCTTTAACTTTTGCACATACTGTAAATAGTTGTAAGCTTGAACCCCATCAGGAGAGACCCCAAAACACACATCTACCGGTAGTCGAGCTTCTCTTCCAAACATCAGGCGGTAGGGGGAGAACCCAGTGGCATCACTTTTGGTGCAGTTATAAGCATGTACCAGGGTGCTAATTTGTTGGCTCCATCTAGGCTTGTCCTTTGGGTGCAGGGTGCCTAGCATATCCAGCAAAGTGCGGTTGAAACGTTCAGGCTGTGGGTCCCTCTGGGGGTGGTAAGGAGTGGTTCTGGACTTTCGCACTCCCCACAGAGAAAGCATCTCTTTGATCAGATGACTCTCAAAGTCTCTCCCTTGATCAGAATGGATTCTTTGTGGCGCCCCATAGTGAACAAAAAAGTTTTCTACAAGTACTTTGGCCACAGTGGATGCTTTCTGGTCTTTGGTGGGGAAAGCTTGGGCATATCTCGTGAAATGGTCAGTGACCACCAGCACATTACTGATATTTCTTTGATCTGACTCCAAACTCAGAAAATCAATACAGACCAGCTCCATGGGTGCACTGGTGGTGATGTTAACAAGGGGGACAGCCCTCTGGGGCAAAGCTTTCCTCTGTAGCAGCGACTACAATTTCGAATGTGTTGCTCCACATCAGCCCCCATCTTAGGCCAATAGAATCTTGATCTCACCAAGTCAAGTGTTCTGTCTATACCAAGGTGCCCCATGTGGTTGTGCAAGGACCTCAGTACTGAGTCTTGAAAGGCAGTGGGCAGGACTAGTTGTTTGTCTACTTGTTCCCCTCTGTCTACTGTTTCTCTGTATAACAGTTTATTGATCAGTTTCAACTTAGGACCTTCTTTGTATAACAGTGCAGTTCTCAAATCAGTGGAGCGTAATTTGGACACATCTTTCCTGCATAGGGCTTCTAAAGCTGATTTGATCATGGAATCGCGGGATTGAGCCCGCCGAATACTGTCATTGTCCAGCTGAGGCAGTGCACCAATGTCCATTGCAGAAAAGTGGCAATAAGCAGCAGGTATGCAATTCTCAGAGGGTCCCAAGCAATCCACCATGCAGTCCATTGCATCCGTGGACATTTGTTCCTCCCTGTCAAACTTCCGGCAGAGTGCCCGAATGTCAGGTTCTGCCAATCTGACCCAATCATTCTGGAGAACAGGCCTCCGGGAGAGAGCATCAGCATCTATGTGGTTCAGACCTGCTCGGTATTCAAGAGCATAGTCGTATGTAGATAATGCAGAAAGCCACCTATGGCCAGTGGCATCCAACTTAGCTGAGGTCTGCACATAGGTCAAAGGATTATTCAGTTTTTACTAGTATTTTAGCCCCATACAAGTACTCATGAATTGGTCAACAATAGCCCACTTCAAAGCTAGGAACTCTAACTTATGTACAGGATAGTTCTTTTCGGATGGGGTCAGGCTTCTACTGGCAAAGGCCACTGGTCTCAGGCCATTCTCGTGCTCTTGGTACAACACAGCCCCCAACCCTTGCAAGCTAGCATCAGTGTGCAGGACGTAAGGTTTTCTTGGATCGGCATAGGCCAGCACTGGAGCATGGGTAAGTTGATATATGATCTCATGAAAAGCAGTCTCACAATCAGGAGTCCAGCGGGCCCCAAATACTTCACTCGGATGAAAATACACTCTTTCAGTCTTGAGGGATGCTGACTTTTGGTATTTTTTGTGGGTTGGGGGATACCCTTGAGTAAGGTTAAGTAAAGGGCGGATCACTCTTGAATAGTCCTTGATGAAACGCCGATAATAACCACAGAATCCCAGGAATTTTGCAGTTCTTTTAGATTTTTGGGCTGTGGCCAGGTGGTCAAGGCCTCAACTTTACTTGGGTCGGTCTCTATTCCCTCGGTGGATACTATGTGTCCCACATACTTTACTGATGTTTGAAAGAATTGACACTTATCAGTGGACAGTTTAAGGCCAAAGTCCTCCAGTCGGTGCAATATCTTAAATAATCTGCTCTCATGTTCCTCCAGTGAGCTGCCAAACACAGTAACATCATGTAGGTATACCAGGCACTCTAGTAAGTTCATGTCCCCCACTGCACGCTCCATCAATCGTTGAAAAGTGGCTGGGGCACCTGAAATCCCTTGAGGCATCCTCATGAATTCATAGAAGCCAAGCAGACAGATAAAGGCTGTCTTCTCACGGTCCTCTGGGCCATCGGGATCTAGTAGTACCCACTGCGGCGATCCAACACAGAGAACCACTTGCTCCCGTTTAGGCAGTCCAAAGCATCCTGAATGCGGGCATTGTGTACTGATCAGGGATAGTCCCCGGTTTAAGGTGCGATAATCCACGCACATCCTTACTGTCCCATTCTTTTCCTCACTACCACAATGGGGAAGCATAGGGCTTCTGGATTCTTGTATTACACCAGCAGCCAACATCTCTTGCAGATGCCGTCTCACATCATCTATGTCAGCAGGTGCCAGGCGTCGAGACCTCTCACCAAATGGTCTTTAATCCACGCAGCCGGATATTGTGCTCAGCTCCTTGCATGCATCCTACGTCCCATTCCTTTAAAAGAAAACACCTGATCTCTCTGGGCAAGCTTCTCACTGATCCTCACTTTCCATTCAGCTGGCAACGGGGAGTCACCGAAATCAAACAAGTCAGGCGTTACTCTGTCATTCTTCCTCGAACTCTTGCTGCTGGGTAGCACTGCAGTGTCTGCACAATGCACATTAGCCAGGATGCAACCTCTATTTACTCGAATGTCTCTTTCAGACACATTATGAACTTGGACCATTACCCTTCTGGCATAAGCATGGGCTCTAGCAGGCAAAATACTAAGCTTAACCAGCAGTCCCTCTGGCAATTTTCCATCGCCTGGTGCATCCAACATTAATATTTTATTCTTAACATCTTTCTGATAGGACCTCTCCCTGTAAGGTACACTGGGCATTTGGCGCCAAGATCAGAGACTCAGGATCCTTCTTCCATACAATTCCGACCGGTTCCTCTGGTTCTATTTTTCAGCACTCTCTGTGCCTCATAGGCCTTCTTAATTAAAGCGGAACTCTTAAAGCTCTACTAGTCTTTGACCCCTGTTTTCATAACACAACTGTGCCAGCCTTCGAACATATGAGCATTTGTTCCAGTCAACAAGGGACACCATCATACAGTCCAGTGGGGGACACACTAAGGCTAGGGTCTCTACTTGTTCGCCACTCCAGCCACGGAGGTGGGGAAAGACAGCCAAATTCGGATATACCGGAATAGGGGTAGGCCTTCTCACTTAACCCCCATACATGCAGTCCTTCTAATGGTTGTAAGGGTACATCTGACAAATGCTTCTGATACCAATCCTGGAACATAATTTTCACTTTGGAGCCACTGTCTAATACAGCTCTTGTAGACACTCCATTCACCTTTACAGTGGTCTCCATGGAGGGACCCACTATTCTGGACCAGTCTGGAGGCGGTAGTGGGGGCCTGGGCAACTGACCTTGCCACAAAGGATGTGAGTTAGCATTTTGGTGCCCTCACTGGGATCATTCATCCTCTTAACCACTGATTTGTTCTCCAAGCTCTCCTTGTAGCCTATATGCAACTTTGTCAGTGTCTTTTGGGGACCGCATTCCCTTTTCATGTGCCCATCCTTCCCACAATATAGCAAAACATACTTTCTGGAGTTTGAGCTGGCCGAGGCACCACACTGGGAGCCAGGGCGGGGTACTACTAACTGGAAACCTTGGTGCCATCTCTGTCTGCGCGTGATAAGCATTTGGAGACATCTCGTCAGTTTCTCCACTTCCATGGTCAAGGAATTGAGTTTGGAGCTGTTATCAGCAGGAGATACATGGGTGGGTACCCCCACCCCCATAGCAGATG
Source organism: Neoceratodus forsteri (assembly GCA_016271365.2). Classification (NCBI taxonomy): domain Eukaryota; kingdom Metazoa; phylum Chordata; order Ceratodontiformes; family Ceratodontidae; genus Neoceratodus; species Neoceratodus forsteri. The sequence goes on from CM028131.1 coordinate 1,525,298,973, forward strand.
CAGTCGGATATAGGTCGGGGCCCGTACTTGCAGGCGTGGCCTTCATAAAGGGACTATTTTTGAATTCCCGGATCTCTCTCAACAGTTCGCCCCATTGTGGCATATCTTTTTCCTTGTTAGAGCACTCATTGACTGCCAACCTCTGCCCCTGAACTTCACTTGATGGGTCACCCTGAGTCACTCGGGTCGTAACCGCAGCTATTGGTGCAGGTCCCTCCCGAGATCGCCTTTTCTCAACTCTCGAATTTCTCTCATTAACTCATCATAGGAGGGTGGGGATTCCAGTCGATTTGCCAGGCGTAACTGAAGCAACAGCAGTTCTGAGAAGGGGGCAGACTTAAGGATCCTGTCCAGCCTGGTTCGGTCCAGTTCAATCGCTGGCAAACTACCCTTTCTGAGGCATTCTTGCAACAATTTTTCCAGCCAAGATACAAACACAGACAACAACTCCCCTTGGTACTGTTGTGCATTTCTTACTCTCCACCATTGGTCCTCATCAGAATCTGGGCTCCCATACACATTCTCCAAGGCCTCAAGATAGGCCTGTGCAGTCACTTCAGGGTTACTGGCCCGTTTAGCATGGATGGTAGCCAGGGCAGGACCTCGGAGGCTCTCACTAACCCTCTTTCGCTTTTCAGCTTCCGAGCATTGCTATTCTAGCACTTGGGGAGCAACATAGTCTATCCAGGTCTCCCAGTCATCCTCCCCTTGGGGGGTGGGGAGGGTGCCAGAGAAGATCCTCAACCTTCGGTAAGAGTCGTGACTAATGGCAGGTGCAGAAACAGAGTCTGCATTGGTTCAGCCACCATTACGGGTACTGGAGCGGGAGAGGGTGTTGGGGAGGAACACCCCAGGTGGCAAGAATAGTTTCCAAGTCCTCCACAGTTTTCCCTTCCCCAGCAACCATTTAGCAAATTTCTTCTCAAAAGTTTCAGACCGTGGTGGGGGCTCATTCCCTCCCCGGTCTTTACTGTCCTTAGTTATCACTCTCCAGGCAGTGAGGGCTCCCTCTGGGGTAATGGTCTGTGGCACTTTGGAGCTATCTATGGGATCCTTAAACTCTAGTAGGGCCAGGAAAGTGTGGGTGAGCAGATTAGCATGCCGACCCACCACCACAGGGTTTTGTAAACCTTCCACCTTGGAAAGTACTCCCTGTACAGTGTCCGTATTGATACCCAGGGGGATGTCCATTATAAGCATAGCATTTTGGGGTCGATCTCCTCCCAGTACACCACTCCACCAGCGGTGCACAGCCACTTCTGTTGGGGTACCATTTTTCTTAACAGTGGTTCGTAAATATGGCCACTAGAGGACACAATCAGCGGTGAGCCTCCAAGATGTAACCCCTAGATGGCGCTATCCCAGGGCTACTACCCCTGCCTGATTTGCCACTAACAGGTTGAGGTGCCTGGACCCGATGGCGGGTGCCTCCACCCAGAGGTCAGGGTTTGCAATAGTTAAACTAACTTGGTCACAGCCCTCTGGGACACTGCAACCCCCCTTTCTTCCCACTAGTGGCCCACACAGTATATCAGAATTACCTTCGCAGTATACACTTGCCCCCAGGAGTGGTTCAGGCTTTGGGACCCCCTGTAAAATAAGCAGATACAGTGCAACAATCACAGTACAATACTTTAACATAGACAAATACCTCAGGCAGTATAACTTTGCTGAAACGAGCAGCTCTGATTTATTTAGGGGGATATAACAAGGACAGGTGGAAATCAGGTTAATTAGCTTATCACTTTACTCATCTACCTATGGCTCTGTGCACAGGCCTATCCCTACCAGTTACTGTCCGTGGGTACCCAAGCCCTAGTGGCTAGTCCAAACCGTGGCAGCTGGTAGGGGCCCTTTCACACAGAAAAAAAAAAATTAGTTAAACAGTCAGCAGTACAGTAATTCCATTTGGATTCAATGTGGCAATTCAACGAGGCGACTCTGAATTAGTACTCGACCTCCAAACAAGATAGGGTCCTTCAACGTCAGCAGGGCTACTCTTGAGCTCCACGAGACTCCTCACACATTTATATGGAAAACTGCAACAGGCAAAATTGTCCTTTAATGGCAGCAGGATTCACTTGAGCTACACAAGCCTCCTCACACATTTATATGGTAAACAGTAACAAGCAAAAGTCCTTTAATGGCAGCAGGATTCACTTGAGCTACACAAGCCTCCTCACACATTTATATGGTAAAAAGAAAGTACTATACCAGGCAGGCTGCTTCTCTATCCCGATCGCAATTACTGCACAATACCCGGGAGAACACACAGCAGATTCAGTTCCTGACAGACCGAGTGCAATTCAGCAATTTCTCCAGTCTTCTACAGGGTGAGCCTGGTTTCTACTCTTCAGATATCCTTTGATTCTCTTCACAGGACGGATTCAGTCCTAACAAGCAGTTACACAAGCTGCAGACCGGAACTCTGGGCCTTACACACGTTTCCCGACTAAAACTGCACACCGAGAAAAGCACAGGGCTCCTTCCCTCTTCACTGCCAGAGCTCAACTGAAACTCCAGCAGACAAAACCGGGCACTTCCTTTGAGTTCGTCCCAGTTCTTGGCTGGATTGGCTGTCACTCACAATAGACTGCCCCTGTTGGTCCAAAAAGGCGCCGAAGTCCAAACTACATCTCCCAGAGTCACTGCCCATACAATCCTCTTGTGGCTGGCTCAGATTACGAGTCCAAGTTCTGATTCGTCCAAGGCACCATTTTAGAGCTACCTTAACCCACACTGATTGGTCCAGTTCAGCAGTTCAAAACTAGAATGGGGAACTAGGCAAACACAATTCTGACTGCAAAGAAAGAAGGTTAGACAAACTGTATTTTCATTATTACTCTAAATGATTTCTGGCAAACAGTTACATCTTTCAGATAGGTTCCCTTTGCACGCCTAGTGACTGCAAAAATGGAGTGAATTGGCAGCAGCTCGAGTGGTACTCAAGCAGAGAAGCACACAGTTCCCCCATACAAACTAATTATGTCTGCAAGCAGACAGCTCTTAAACAGACAGTAGCAGAGGCTCTAAAAACACTCACTGATAAATGGCTTAAACGCCAAACACCATTCAGGCTTGGAGCATTCAAGCAAGCTCCTGGAAGTCTTTTGGGAACCCCCATTTGCAGGGGGGTTACACCTGACTGCAGAATTTGTCCCAAACAATAGCAGGTACTGCCAGTGTGCCCTTTTCCTCTTCAGAATGCCTTGTTCTAGTAGATAAGCTTCAGCCAGTAAAGTCCCAGGTCAGAATCAGAGACAGGTCTTTAAGGCTGATGCCATGCTGCCTATCCGACTGCCGCTCAGAGTCAAACCCCTTGTACTTTGCTGGCTTGCCCACTCAGTAATTGTACAGTAAGCAACTAAGCACAAAGTATACAACTCTTTTATTAGATTTGTGCGAGACACAGAGGGTCTCCATTCAGGTGCCAAGCTCTGAAAATTACCAGGCAGCGTGATTGACGTAGAGGCTGCCCGCAGCTCCTTCCTACCGGCTTCTCTGCTCCTGGGTGGCACTGTCTAGCACTGAAAACGCCGACTCCCCACCCCCACTGGCTGCTCTGGTCTTCTCTTGAATCTCCTCAGCTCAGTCAGATAGCAGTTAGTCGGATTACCACAGCTCACAGTGTGCGTTTTCTCTTCTGACTTCTTTGCTGCCTTGTCCTGGTGTCCTCTGGCTTTTCGATCCCCACTCCGTCCCAAGTCTAACAGTGGCTCTTTAACTGGCGGCATTTAAACATGCCGCCACCCTTGGAACCATGCATCCTGATGACACAGCATGAAGCAGTCACACGGTGCGGACCTGATTGGGATCTGAATTTGCAATGCTAACTTACGTCACACCCTGATCCCGACTCCCGACTGGCTGGCATGCACTGTTGGTTTAGCACTCCCCCAAGACAAAGACTGACAAAAAAACCACAAAGGCAAGCACGCCAGAGGAGAAGAGTCACACAGTGTACTGCAATCCTTAGCTTAAATTGGATGGGCATGTTTGGCGCCGTTAGTTCATTTATTTTCTTCTGCGGCAAGGCTCCCCGAGCTACTGGAGCTGCAGACAGACCCCAGGAGGTGCGGTGACTCAGTGAGTGAAACGATATCAGGTATGGGAATATTTATTTAAATGGCAGAAAACGGGACAGCTGGCAGAAAGTGGGACATGTCGTGTCTCACGGCTTGGGGGTGCGGGAGATGGGACTGCACCTTAAAATGCGGGACTGTTCCGCTGGAAACTGGACGGGTGTCAACCATACATCAGATCCTCTTTAAACACTTCCCAGTTGACAACACTTGCCTTAGACAATAGCAGCTGTAAAGCTGTAGTCATAACCCTGATGTTGGGCAGAACCAAACCCTGACAATAGAGTGCGTGTACAACCCTCCCAAGGCTGCAACAGATGCCCTAAAATCCCTTCTATCCATTCTACTGACCTCCCCAAGGGGGAGAAGGTACTATTGGGCAACTTTAATATACACTGGGGGCCTCAAACAAACAGAGAACTAAAAAACCTCCTACTGGAGTCAGACCTAACTCAATTGATCCTGAACCTACGGGCTAAACATGAAAACAGGAAACCACTCCACACTGGACTGGATCCTGGTCACAAAACCAAACTTCTAACTGGCAGGAGCCTTCACCGATTCCCTAAACAACCACTTACCAACATTTGGAATACGGAAAAATAGCTTCCATACTCCACCGCTAATAATATTCTTGGCTCGGAATTACTCAAACTTTAGCGTGGGATCCTTTCTTGAAATGCTAGCTGAAGTAAATTGGTCACAAATCAAGCACACCCCAAACATGGATACAGCCCTAGATTTCTTCATTAACAGTTTTCTGTCACTGGCAAATAAACATGCCCCACTGAGAAAACTTGGGGTAAAAGAACTGGATGCTAGTTGGCTATTCCGAGATAAAAAAATAAAAATAAAAAATGCATGCGGGAAAGAGACAGGGCATGGGTGACCTTCAAAACAAAAGATCTGCCCAGAGACTGGCAGATTTTAAGGGAATTAAGAAATAAATGTAAAAAGGAGCTAAAGCAGCGCAAAAAAAAAAAAAAACCTCCGAGACCTCCCAAAAAAAACCAAAAAAACTCTCTGACCCCCAAAAAGTCTGGTCACGAATTAATTCTCTCACCAAAGGTCATCCAGCCCAAGGCAAATATGAGATAATAGCAAATGACGCTTGCCTAAAGAACCCAGTAGAAGCCGTCAATGCACTCAGCTTCTTCACCGACCTAGAAAAATTTAAGACCCACCACCCGGGGACACCCCTACCCATGCAAACTAAATCTAACACAACCCCCCCCACCAAACTTCCACTTTAACCTCACATCAAGACAAGAAGTCCTTAAATTACTTAGGAAAATTAAAACCCCTCGATCTGCTGGGCACAATAAGCTAAAACCTAGATTACTCAAAATCACTGCCCCGGCTAGTGCTACCCCAGTCGCATGGTTGTTTAACAGATCCCGCCTAGAAGGGAAAGTCCCAACACTCTGGAAAGTGGCTCTGGTTACACCAATCCATAAAGGTGGATCACGCGAAAAAGTTGAAAATTATCGACCCACATCACTCCTCTCCATCCTGAGTAAGGTACTAGAGGGAGTTGTTTATAACCAGATAATTGACTACATCGAAAGTCACATCATAATATATTCACATCTAGGCAATACGGTTTCAGGAAAAACCACGGAACAGACACTGCCCTAGTCAGCCTAACCACTGACATATTTTCAGCTCTCCATAAAAGCCAGTTAACTGGCGCGGCCTTCATCGACCTCACCAAGGCCTTCAACCTGGTAATTCACAAACTACTCCTCGAGAATCTAAAACTAATTGCCTTAGACTGTCTGACAGTGCAGTGGTTCACTAACTACCTCCAGGGAAGGACCCAACTTGTCAGATGGCAGGGTACCTCATCTGACACATGCCCAATACTTGATGAGGTCCCCCAGGGGTCCATTCTGGGGCCCCTTCTAGTCTCCTTATTTATTAACAGCATACTGAATTACTGTGGTGAGGCAAACATAACCCTGTATTCCAGTGATGCAGTACTATATAGGTCCTCCAAAGACGTAGTGACATTGAACCACGAGCTGACAAAAGACCTACAACTCCTTGAGGATTGGTAGGAGAGAAACAACCTCATGCTGGATGGCAAAAAAACAAAGGCAATGCTGTTCGGTCCAGCAAGTTTGGGACCTGACAGGTCATCAATCCTAACACCAACTCTCTCCAATGGACCAAAGATTGAGGTGGTTGAATCCATAAGGTACTTAGACATAACCTTAGATCAAACTTGCACGTTCAAGGCACACACCGACCAGCTGACCAAGTCTGTGAACCAGAAACTTGGTCTGCTGTGTGATATAAGCCCTTTTCTTACACAGGAATCTGTCTAAAGGTGGTAACTGGCACCTTACTACCCACTCTGTTCTACGGTGTGCCAGTACTACTCACTGGCAAAGGGGCAGAAATGCAAAAGCTTAGAACCCTATGCCACCAGGTAAGCCAGTTTGCATTAGGAGCCCAGCCCTGTGAGCATCACTGCCAGGTGCTGCAAGCCCTTTCATGGCCGGCACTTGAAGGGTGACTACAGTACCCATCACTATGTTTGGCCTACAGACTTAGGCAGGAAAATGCCCTCCCAAGCCTGGCCTGAACGCTATCGACTAAATCTAATGGGAGGACCCATGGATCCTTGAGCCACCAGCTCCTTAATGTGCCCAAAGTCAGATCATCCCAAGGACAGAGGGCAATTCCTGCTGGCATCCTACCCCTCTGGAATGTACTCCCAGCAAATATACAGGCATGCACTTCCCTTGGGGGGTTTAAAAAGGGGCTTAAGGTGCACCTGTCTGAGCTCAACCAATGCAACTGCTACCGCTGATACGCTTAGTTCAGTCACCATTTGCACCTGATGTTATTACTGCGATTATCTGTATCCAAAACTGTCTTACATGGATTAACAAATGTCAAATACAGATGATTGTTATTAGATTGTGAACAGTTACTGAAAGTGAATGTTGTAAACTGAGAAACTCACTGAATGTGCCGCTGTATACATTTCTACTGTCTGTAATTGCACCTATAGTGTATATAATTAATTCTGGGCCACCCCTGAAAAAGGGACTGTCAAGGTCCCAGTGGGCTTACCCGGTTACCAAACGTAAATAAATAAATAAACATTATTCTACTCTACAGACTCTCAAAATACAGTGAGTCATGTATCCTCTTTCATTCGGTTTTAACTTTTTTTTTATTGTTTTTTATAGGAAAACTTCACACAAATGTAGCCACAGCAGACATCACACAACATCTGTCTTTCAACATCATTACATTTGAATACACAGCATGACTCTGCCCAGGGTTAATCATTGGAAGGGGGGAAGGGTCAGAATATATTCCTGTACAGAAGAGCATCCATTTGCCCTCACTGCCGTACTAAACAGGACCCGTTACCTAAGTAAGTTCATTTATTTTGAACAGCCAACTTGCACTTAGATGGTCCATCACATTAAGGCAATTATACCCATGCAAAAATAATGCTCCCCATCACTCCAGCATAAAGTTACAATTCACATTAACAAGCAAGAATGAAAATGCTTGATTTGATTACCTCAAGTAGGAATCCCAAATAAGAACCGATTTTACGTTTGTACAGCATACACTGTTATTTAAAGAACTTGAACATTAAATTGTCCCTGTTAAACTGTAATCCACCAGGGTCATATTGCAGTCTCAAAATGAAAAATCACATTGCAGCTAGCAATGCTTAGAACAGACTTAAGTCCAAATTCACACTGAATGGTAATGGAACAAGAGGGGGTGTACAGGGGAGTGTTACCACGCGGTTGGTGCCATCTTAATGTGTAAACTGATAGTGCGCCACTTACATTTCCCACCCTCAGTTACATAGATAGATTAAAGCTTTTTTTCCCCAAGAGAAGAACAGAGTAAGCGCGTACAAGGAGCCATATACCTCCCCTAATAAAAAAGACACTGAACCGGGTACCAAAAATACACTCCAGCCCATCCCCAAAGTGTACATATGAACCAAGACCAGCACAAATGTACATCAGTCAGATACAACGTCCTCCGTGGCCTCCTGGGAGCCAGACTTTTTCTTAATTTTCTAAACCAATTTTCCAACTTTTTGCGAGTCTCCAAAAAGGTACCTCCACCTCAAATAATTTTTAGCTCTGCCAGGTACTATAATGAATAAGAGACACCAAGAGATAGCAGTGTAGGTCATAAAGCATCTAATACCTTCCAGCAAGAGTGAGTAGCAAAATTCAGATTGGGAAAAGTAGGAATTTTACTTCCGTCATCATTGCTCAGAGGACCTGAACTGCGAGCAATGTCCAGTATTCTGTCTTTCATGTCCTCCTGCTAACACTACTAGAAATGTCTGAGGTGCCTCCATGTTTTGTATGTTTCTTTTTTTTTTTAATTTAGCTTTTTATTTTATTTTGAGGTAGAATATCACATACATGTTCACATTCTATGCAACATATTAATTGTTGAGGTTCCATGTTACAGCTTATACAGGCAATTAATTTACAGGCATTTAATTTATACACATAGGACTGTTTAACATATCTCTGTAGTAACATCTTACTATCTTTCTCTATTTAGTAGATGGACCAAAATAAGATCTCATAGACTGTAGTCTTAAATAAATAATAACCCCCACTCCCCCCCCCCAATACTTTCCAGATCAACATACCTCTCAATCTGAACCCCTTCTCCTTAGCATCAGAGACCCCTAGGTAATATGTTAACCTAACTATGATAAACATGAGAATCGTAGGATAATCCTCTTTTTGTTTCATGGTACAAAGTCTGGATAGGTCTCTAATTGATATGCAACCCATAGTCCCCATCTGGTATTAAAGGTGTTAATCCTGTTATTTATCTTATATGAGAGGTGTTCCAAGTTATATACTTCATAGGTGAGGCTTCTCCAGGAGGCCTTATCAGGGACCTTTTTAGTGAGCCTTAATCTGGTAATAACTTTTTTAGCTATAAGTATTAAAAGTGTGACAAGTTTATATTTAAGTTTTGTATGTTTCTAAGCTGTGATGCAATATTCTTTATGCTATCCCCAGCCACGAGCTAGCAAAGCCTACATGGTTTGTCTCCTTTAATTGACTCCGGTAGTCCCAAAACCCAAGGATCTGTATCATTTTTCACTGCCTCCAACTGATCCCTCAGAACTCAGAATGTGCAAGAAACATAGTGCCGTCATCCGAGTTTTCGGAGGTGCGGCAGCCCTCTTCCAATTCAGTCAATGTGTTTGCAGGCGCGGCCGCAGTTCTCCAATGCCTGCTGGAGCTGTCTATGACAGCAGTTGAAAATGCAGTGGCGTACAGTTGAAAGGGGGAGCTACGCTTCAGTGAGTAGCGATAAGATATCGCCTGTTCATGCACGCTCCCCACACACACACACACACACACACACACACACACACGCCATGCTGCTCACCCCCCACGCACACACTGTATAGCCGACGGGGTGCCCAACCCCATCAGCTATGCTGCCTACCCCCACAAGAGTTCCACAAGCCACGCTGGGTGCCCACCCCAGCGTGGTTACACATTATAGCCGGCAGGGTGCCCAATCCCCCATCGGCTCCTGTCCTCCCGAGAGAGGGTGCCACGCTGGGAGCCTCATCTCAGCGTGGCAACAGATGCTGTCGCCGACGGGGTGCCCAATCCCCGTCAGCTCCACGCCCCAAACAGCCGCCCTTACACGCTAGAGCTCCACCCCAGCATGGCAAACAGATGCTGTCGCCAACGGGGTGCATAATCCCTGTCGGATCCACGCTGTCCTTGTGCCACGCTGGGAGCCACCCCAGCGTGGGTAAACGGCCAAGGTCAGTTTCCTCCGTTGTTTAAAAAAAAAACTGAAATAGAAAACAGTCCTCGCTGACTCTGCCTCACCCGCGCCCACTCCACTGCGCAACCTGCCTCCCCCACACCCCCTCACCCCATACTACCTCTGGACTCCGGCGCGGCGATCTTCGGTGGACCGGGAACACGTCTGCACTCTTCAAAGCCGACCGCGAACTGAGGAAATGCCGGTAAGCTGTATAATGGGATAGATAGGGTTTTTTCAACTTTGCTACATATCTCAGGCATTTTTGGAATTTTGCCAAATTTTCAACATGGGTTTTGGGACCTTCTCATGAATGATCTCACTGTCATGGCGTTAATCGGTCCGAAGGGTGATTTCAAGATCACTGCATGAAATCACCTTTTGGGACCAAGTAAAAATGACACTGCCACTGTTCATAAGGTGACTCTCAAAGCCTATGTTGAAAGTTTGGTGAAAAATTCCAAAAATGACTGTTTTATTAAGCGAGTGCTATGCAGTTCCTACGCACGCGGCATAAGTTCACGACTCTTCAATATTTTCACTCCAGATTTTCAACATTGCCATTTTACCACACCTCCTTATGAGCAGTACAGCTGTCATTTTTCACAACATGGCCGAAATGTGTTTTCACACTTTCAGCGCAGAGATGCCTGGTCGCTGCGGGAAATCATTGTTCGGGACAAATAAAGAAAATCACAGTGACACTGCTCATGATCGGAGGTCCCAAAATGCCTGTGTTGACAATCTGCTGTAAAAAATTCCCAAACTAATTACATTATGGGTGTGGGTTGCACAGTTTCTATGCATGCTCGTGACTTCACCAGTTTTTTTAATATTTTTACTGCAGATTTGCAACATTGCCGTTTTTTTACATCTCCCCATGAACAGTACATCTGTCATTTTTCACATTATGTTTGGAATGTGTTTTTGCACCTGTGGTGCTCAATGCCATAGTCACTGTGCATAAGCAGCTTTCGGCTAACAAACTGATATTGCCACTGTTCATGAGGTGGGGGGTCACAAAAAAACCATGTTGAAAATTTGGAGTGAAAATGCCAACGAATGCCTGAGGTGTTAGGGTTTCCAACCATAACGCCCCACCCTGTAGAGAATGGCAGGCATCAGGGGTGTGACTTGGGATTCTTGCCTGTATTGCTCATACCATTCCACACCATGCGGCCAGTGAGAGGCATCGAAGTATGCCTTGGACTCTTCGGCCCCAAAGTTCACCCCATTCTCCTATACCACATCCATCTCACCGTATTTCCTGATGGAATGGAGCACACCACGGAGGATTGTTCCTGGTGCCCTTGTACTTACCACAGCTGCTTTTCATACAGCACTACTCATTCTGGTGGTCTGCTAACCTTTCTTTCCTTCTCTGTCACTGGCAGTGGCCATTATGGGGGGGGGGGGGATTTGTTTAACCAGGAAAGGCACACTAAGCCAAAGCTTGTTTCCAGGTGTGACTTGGGAGCACAAGGAAGTTGTGACTTGCTCAGTGTCACACAGTATGCAAGTGGGGTCTGTCTGATTCAAACGCAGGTCTCCAGGTTTGCAGCTAAGTGCCCTAAACCACAGTGCTATACTGCCTCCTATTATGCATCATCTCTGCCATTTTCTAAGATAGAAAGCACATATGAGGACCAAAAAAAACGGGTGAAATGTTTCAAGAAGGAATTACTAGCAGCCACCCCAGTGGGGTGCAGAGGGCTGTGGTGCTGATGCCTTTAGAACGGACCAGGATCACTCTGGGATGGCTATGGGAAGGAGGCTTCGGTGCATCTTAGACTGCTTTCCTCCTTCTCAGAGGAGGTAGTGCATCCATCCTGTTGCACTGACACCTCCTAACTGAGGCTGAGTGATGCAACAGGCAAACACCGCCGGAAGGGTACTCGACACAGACGCCTGTAACATGCAAATACATTGCACATGACAGCACCATCAGAAAATCAGAGAAAGTAAAGAGGAAAAACTTTATGTGCACCAGCTGCCAAGTGGATCCCTGATGATGTGATTGGGGGGGGGGGGATGGTGGATGGGATTGCGAGTGCTGAGCAACAAGCCTGAACCAGGTGAATGCAGCAGCAAGGAGCCAGACGGTTATATGAAAAGAATGAATTAGGAGTTGCATAAGAAAACCCACTTCCACCTTGTGGTTTCCAGCCTTGTGATGAAGCAGGTGTAAGTGGGGGGGCTATACATGCTCGTCCGGCACACCCTCACCAAGCCACCCTCCTTGAGGTCGGCCTGGATTCCTTTGGTACAGTACACTGACAGAGTACAAAGAACAGAATTAGGTGCCTCCACCTGGGACAAGGGTATATAAAAGCTACCCAGTGTGGCCCTAACCTCCTCTCAGGAACAAGTATTCTTTTCCCTTCCACACACCTTTAACTCCTTCCTATACAATAGAAGTGACTACAATGCAGTGATCATGAACACAAATTGTAAAATGCACCAACCTCAGATTTATTTTGGGGGGGAGGGTAAGGGAAGACAAAAAGGCATAGGAAAAATTGGGAGAAAGTGGGACGTACATGAACAATTTCCACTTCACTTTTCCCTCTCACGCAGTCCCTGTCCCACCCCTGCAGGTGCACCTGGCTTCCCCTCCAATGACAGAGAGATATTTGTCTGTTGCAGTGGGTGCCTCACCCGGTTGTTGGTAGCTAACCAGTTATTGCAGGGTTAGTGCACTTGTAGATTCTGTAAAAACAATTTGGAACTTGAAAAGACAAACTATTGTAAGGGCCCATTTTTGTATCCTACAAAAGGGTGGGCCAGATGGCCTTGTTAATCTTTTGCCTAGGCTCTTTCTGAAGATTACAAAGTCCTGCTCAGGACTTCACCTCCTTTATAACTATCTAATTAACTGACATTCAAATGAACTCAGGGCTGCAGGAGTGACGTACTCATAGTTCTGAAGATTTCAGAGGTTACTCTTGAAGGACACTGCTCTTCAGTGCCACTCTTATCACAGGAGGCAGCCTCTCAAGGAATTGGTGATGCAAGATGAATGGCTTCAAGGCAAGTGTTTTTGCCATCACCCATACCAGGCCTTTCGTTGTCTTTGACCCTTTGGCCTTTTGTTGTCTTTGGCCATTCGTCATCTTTTCACCTCAGGCCATTTGTCGTCTTTGCCCACAAAGACGGTACTCCAGACCCCTCTGGCGGAGAGATCAGAAACCCCCACCCAGGCTGCAGGTGAAGGATGGCCACCGTCTCTGGAGCACTCAACCTTTTTTTTTTTACCAATTATTTTACCAGGTGAGATACACTAAGCAGAAAGCTTGTTTGCAGGTGCAACCTGGGAGCATGAGGAAGTTAAGTGACTTGCTCAGGGTCACACAGTATACAAGTGGGGGCTGTGGGATTCAAACCCAGGTCTCCAGATTTGCAGCTCAGAGCCTTAAACCACTGTGCCATACTGCCTCTACTACTTACTAGGGTTCCACCCAGGCTTGTGGTTCCCCTGGATGTCTTACTTGTTCAACTGATTCCACTGGAACTTAAATCAAGGTGGGGTTCTTTTCAGACTCACACCAAACTGGTTAGGTTGCTTCCCGACTGGGAAAGCAGAAGAGCAGGTTTCAGTAACTTCCTGGCTGGGAAAGCATGAGAGCCAGTTTGGTAACTTCCTGGCTGGGAAAGCAGGACAGCAGGTTTCCCTGCCCTGCCCTGGCAGTTTGGTCTCTTGGGGGGACTTTCTGCACTACAGCTAGCTTCAGGCTTGTGCAGCCCCCCTAACATAGTCTTCACCTCTTTCCCTCCTGTCAGGTCCATCTGGACTCATCCGCATAGCCCTTTTTATATTAGCCCTCCAGCTCCCCTTCTGATTGGTTAGCCTGTTTCCAGGCTAATGATAGCTAACCTTTAACCCTTCCTAGCAGCCCTGGCAGTGGGGAGATCCCTGGGGGCCACCATATTTATTTACAAAAGGCTGTCATCCTTTTGCAGCCTCCCAGTGCTTAATTTAAGCCCATTTAATGGCTATTAATTGTCTGACATGGCCCCACTGCCTTCTCTGGGGCCAGAAAAAAAACCAGTTTGTTGGTAAGAAGCCCCATTTGTTCTACGGGGCTCCAGAAAGAGGAAACAGCCGTTTGTGCCATTCCCCCTGATGTGGGTGTTCATGCACACCTCTTGAACAATGGCTTCTGATCCCAGTGACAGTTTGGAGACTGGGAATGCTCCCATGATGCACTTGATGGCACTTACTGTTTCATTCCCAGCTCCGCTGCCTGCCCTGGGGCTGGGAATGCCTTTAGACTACAACTGTTCTGGCCAAACATATAATGGAGCCGCAGCTCCTTTAAATTTTGGCTGAGCATGCGCTGTAGTACTTCTTCATGCATGACCACCATACTTACTGGCTGAGCCAGCCCAGGCATAACCCCCAACTCACAGAGCCCCATCTGGGGCACAAAACATGCCCCTTGTGCCCACAGGTGCAGAAACAGCAAGACCTCGGCCCCGCTTCCATTTTGGGGCTGAGGAACAGGAGGAGTCAGCAGCAGCTGCTGCAAAGATCTAGAGAGGGAGCTCTGCCTCGAATCCCACCAGGGGTCCTTGAAACAAACTTGGAGCCCTCCAGTCCCACTTCTATTAGTCCAAGGGACTGGAGGGTGATGGCAACAGCAGCGGGAGAAACGGGTCGTAGCCCCAATAGGTAAGCCCTATAATGGGGGAGGGCTTACACAAGGACTTTAAAGGGAAAAGGAGGAGAAAAGCAGAGAGTGGGCAGAATTAGGAAGGAAATTCTGTATTCAGATACTGTGATTGGTGAAGGGGTACACCCACAAAAGCCTTCTCACAGTTCAGACTGATACCAATTTGTTCAAATGTTTTGCATGCAAACATAGCTTGATTCCAAGGCAGGGCCGGATTTACTATGATGCCAAAGACGCCTGTGCATCAGGCCTCTCTTTCTGGGGGCCCCTTCTGAGCAGATGTGATTGCATTTTGTGTGTATATAAGTGGCATTGCACAACTATCTAACTGTCAAAGGTCTGATTCCGACCAGTCTGCAGACTTAGTCCCGATTATTTTGGGCTGTTTTCTTTCTGTCACTGGCCAGAAGCAGATAGTAGAGCTGAATGTTGAAGGAAGAGTCCAGACTGCTATCTAAACAACAGTCAGACAGTCTGTAATGGGCGGGTGGGCGCACACACCACGCAGAGGCAGTCCCAGTGCAAGCAAGAGTAGTGCTTGCTGGAAGTTGCAGCGGCGTACTACGTTATGGCTGCGCAGACTGACCTTGGGTGGTCGTGATTGTGTTTTGGTGCCATTCTGACAGTCAGAAGAGAAGAGGCAGTGCCATGGACTCGGGTCAGACTCGGAGGATGGATTTTTCATTACGCTCCACCTAGTGTTGGAGCGCTGTTAAATTGCTGGAGCAAAGCCAAGAGTAGGAGGACTCATAAACAGTAAGTAAAGCACAACAGAGAATCGCAGAGTCTGAAAAAAATGCAAAAAATATGTGAAGTGCATATGTAAAGCACACACAGACAATTTTCGCTGGTAAGCTCAGCACGTTAAAAAGTTTAAAGAAGTTTAACATTGTGTCATGTTTGTAAATATCAGTAAATGCTGCTTTTTCGGTACTGCTTTGGGATCAGCAAACTATCTGGGGCTCATACTCATCAAACTGTGATGAGCAGAATCGATCTTTGTGCCTGCGCTCTGTGATGCTCGGCTCCCGAAGAGAGCTGTTGGCTCATTTCGCGCTTTTTGGTGTTTAGTTTGTACTGGTTTAGGATCAGCAAACTGTCCTTTAATGTTAATAAATACTTTTGTTTGCGGATTATGGCTGTCAATCACAGATATGTGTCTTGTATCCACACCTGGCTGGGCTGGCAAGGTAAGGGTTAATGAATGGAACTGCCCCAAAACAAAAACCAACAGGGACTCCTCTCCCAAAATTAAAAAAAATGCTTTGTGGGTTTGATGCGTGTAACTCGTTTTGCTAAGGCACCTATCTGCGTAGTGATCCTGGTCTGGGAAGCAATGCTAGGGGTTAGTGGATTTTTAGCAGGTTGTTGCTGTCTGTGTTGGAATTTATTAGCTTGCAGTATTTTTTTCCTGACTGCTTTTAAGGGGGAAGGGGTTCAAATAGCTGATCTTGTGTCCCTTAAGTAAAGTTACTGGTTTAGTTATACTTCTAAACTGAACCCTGTGCTTCCAGCTCAAAAGGCATCCCCAGGCTTGATTTTTTTTTTTTTTGCCTGAGAGGGAAGACAGGATGGAGGGGGAATTTGGAGGGTGGAGCAATGGGTTTGTCTGTTTCCATCACTGTCTGCAGGAAAAAGTGGTTTTATTTTGTGTAACACACACACACACACACATATTCTTGCTTAAGAAGAGAAGAGATAAAATATCCATTCTTGCAGGTTTTCCAAACCTCTGCTAAAATGTAGGAGTTGTTGGGCTACTGTGCTTTTACTGGTAATGAAGTGGTACCTTGTGTCCCCATCATTTGTCATCTTAGTGCATATTTTGACTGATGCATGCCTTTCTGCATTTGATGATGTTTCAGCCAAGCAAAATGTGATGTTTTTTCTCTTGCACCACTACAAAGGGAACCTTGATTTTTGCTTTCAAATCTGTTTGCCCCCTGCCTCCACTTCTTCATTAGTGGTTGGAGGAGAGCCGAACTGTCAAACAGGAGGCCCAGGTTTGAGTTCCACTTTAACAATTGGGTCACTATGTGTTTCATAATGCACCCCCTGCAGTTCTTTAGATGGCTGGAAATGGAACTGACTGTTAAGTCTGCTTAAGCCCAACCAAAAACAGAAAATTCCGAGATGATATGTGGAGAGTGACTATCTTACACAATGCTTTTTGTTTATTTGTGACTGTGAACAGAATGCCAGCTTTGCTTCTAACTGTTAATCAGAAGGTAATAAGTTGTTGTAAACATAGGTTACCATTACTTGTTGAATGATTTTCAAATTGTCCTTGTACTACTGCATGTTATGTAAATACTCATGAAAGATGGAGGGGGCATTGCGGTCATCATGGATGATGGGATGACAAGGGGGGCATGGATGCTGCTGTGCTTAGGGCCCGTGGCAATGTAAATCCGGCCCTGTTCCAAGGGATAACCTGGGATATGCTGTATGTGCTGAGCCTTCTTTATGTTGTAATGACCAAAATGCTTTAATGTTAGTGTTCAAAACACAGGTCAGCAGATTAACACAACTCCTTACCTACACTGCTCAATGAGTAGGCACATGTTAGAAGATCTGTTTTACTTGTGTTTTACCACGGTATAAGAATACATTAATTCCACGAGTTGCAAGCACTGCATCGTGAGTACGCAAGTGATATGGGTTGCACAACATCTCTGCCATTCCATGAAAAACAATACTAAATTGTAGCACAGATATGGAGCAAAACGCAGAGGAAATGTCTCAGGCAGGAATAAGGAGTTGCCGAAGTAAATCCTCTTCCACCTTACATTTTCCAGCCTTGCACAAATTAAGTGATTAATATCTTTTACTGCATCAACAGATTACAGAAAGACCTTAAGCTTTGACCTCCAACAGAAAAAATGGCTTATATTTAAGAAGGCTCACTTTTTAAAGCCCAGAGGGAAAAACACATTTAAATATGAGTGTGACAGATTAGCCATTAGTCAAGAAATACAACCAGAGATATTTTATTTATTTATTTATGACTTTGTTGACCAGGTAGGGTGCTCTGGTCCAGGGGACCATTTACAGGCACGACCTGGGCCAAGTAGGCACAAACAAGTGACAGATTACAGATAAAAGTATAACAGCACTTTGTAAAAACACAATATAGAGAGTATACAAAATGTAGGCATGTACAAGCAGACAGTGGTAAACTTGCAGGCAAATTTAGATACAGACCAGTATAAGAAAACGGTACAGTTTTCGAATACAATACTGTGGTAACAATAATTAGTTGCACTTGAGGCACAACGAGGAGGTTACCTATTCCCCCAGACACCAGTATGTCCTGAACAGGCTATGTCATAGCAGGAAGATGATGGAGAAATAGGCATCCGGTCCAAGGGGAGTTGAAATGTGGGTGTTACCTGGGGGGACAGGTGCAGCTGTCCCTAATGAGGAGCCAGGATTTGAAGTCAAGCTTGAAGGCATGAGGCTTGTTGGATGCTCTGAGTTGGGCAGGCAGCCCATTCCATAGCAGGGGAGCCCACGATTGATCGGGCGTTCCCACCCATGTTAATGGTGGTTCACGGCATCACTGGGGGAGGGACAAAGGAGGAGTGGAGATGCCCAGACGAGGTATGGGGCTTGAAGAAGGCAGATAGTGGGGAGGCAGGACTGCTTCTGATGCAAGTATCAGTGAGACAGCCAAGGGTGAAGTCAAAGTGACCTTGCAGTGAGAGTCATTTTAGGGAGCGGTAAAGGTCACAGTGGTGGGTGGAGTAGGGTGCAGGCAGGGCGGAGCAGCAAATACTATTGTAGACAGTCACGAGTCGTGTCCAAAGGGCAGAGGAGATAAGAGTGTAGACTGGGGAGCAGTAGTCCAGGATGGGGAGGAAGTTTCCTCTTGCAATAGCAATGCGAGCCTCCGGAGTCAGGCGGGGTAGTATTCGGTACGCCACACAGAGTTTAAGATTTCTCCTATGGAATACTGAGTTAATATGGTCAGTGAAAGAGAGTGAGGAGTCCAGCGTGACCCCCAAGTATTTAAAGGAGTGGACGATTTTGAGGGCCAGTCCACTGGGAGGATGGATAAGGAGAGAAGAGTTGGTTTTGTGAGCTCTGGTAAGGAAAGGTTTTGACCCCAAACAGCATTGCCTTGGTCTTTGGTGTGAACTAGCATCAAGCTGTCGGAGAATCAATTGTAGGCAGTGCAGTAGTTCTGGGTGAAGACAGAGGATAAGTGGGGAATGGATTTGTCACTGTGGTATATAACCAGATCGTCAGCATAGAGGAGGTATTTGCAGGCAATGATGTCCAATGCGAGGGCGTTGACAAAAATGGTAAAGAGAAGGGGCCCAGTATGGAGCCCTGGGGGACCCCGGTGGAGACAGATAAGGCGGGAGAGGTGACTGAGCCTATGCACACAAATTGAGAGTGGCCAGAAGGTAACTCTGAAACCAGCACGTGGTTTCCTTGGAGGAACCAATCGGATTAATTTTGGAGAGGAGGAGAGAATGATTAACCAAATCAAAACCCTTTAACAGGTACACAGATATAGCGCTGGTGGCCCACTCTTGATCCATATTAGTAAGGATATGGTTGTGAATAGGGCTAGGGCTGTGGTGCCGGTGGAAGCCATGTTGCTGGCTACATAGGATGTCATTTTTGGTGAGGTACTCTGACAGTTGTTGATGCACAACTTTTTTGAGGAGTTTACTTAGTTGGGGGAGGATGGATATTTGATTGGTTGGTAGTTGCCGGAAGAGAGGGGGGTCACCTGTTTTGAAGGTGGGAATAACTTTGGCAGATTTCCAAGGGAGAGGCATGGAAGAGGTAGTCAAGGCTAGATTGAAAATGAAGGTGAGGGGTTTGGCGATGACGGAGGCCACAGTTTTGAGGAACACAGGGGAGAGGCCATCAGAGCTTGGGCTGCTACGATTAGGTAGTCCCTGGAGGAGTTTGAGAGCATCTTTTGGGGAGATGACCTTGAAATGAAAAGGGGAGTGTGAGATAAGCAAGCATCCCTGAGACTAGTAAGTCAAAGGTCACAGAATGGAATGATCTTACTTCAAGGAAGACTCTTGCAGCAGGCCGCACTGGTAGGACTATGCCGCCAGGCACTAGGACCACATGGAAAACTTCTAGCTAGCAGTCTACCAGGGGGGCCACCCCCGTAGATGTCCATCATCTGATGTCATTACAGGCTATGTAGGAGGGTGGTCCCTCACACCTACTCCAGTTCTTTTCCCGCCAATGGACCCATGTACATCGGACCTAGTGAACATCGCAGCTGCAGTTGACCGCTATTTCCCACACTTTTTTATTTTCTGTTATTTTTCAGTTTAACATCGAATTTTTTGGTATTTTTCAGACGAGTTTGTCTTCTACATAAGCCTTGTCTTCCAACCACTCCACGAAGTGTGCCTGTGGCAAACAGATTCCCTAAAAGGATGATCACTCTTTGTGGCTGATCTGCCTAGGCCCTAGTCACAACACTGAAGCCTTGCCAGAAATTCAACCTGGCCACTCGGAGACATCAATTGAAAATGCTGGAGAGCCATCTTCTAAAACAGAAGCTGCTTGCCATGGAAAAGGAGCTGCAGTCCAGGGGCTCTACAGCCTCACCGGTGCAGTCCTCCGGTGCCTCCTCTTCCTCCCACAGGGAGAAATCGGGAAAGCACAAACACCAGGAGCATCACTGAGAATGGGCCTGGTCAGTTTCCCAGTAAACTCATAAATCTTCTACTGCAAAGGCGCCTTTCTCCCATGGGGGGTCGGCACCTCCAACCCCACCAGCCCTTTCCTCCTCTCGGCTAATGGTGGCTCCTCTGCCTGCCCTCATCTCTATTGTGGGTGGTGACTCTTCAGAGCAGGTGATCTCCTCTTCTGCCCCTAGCTACTGATGTTCAGGCCCATCTCCTCTATATGCTCTCAGCCAGGCGGCTCAGCTGGCTCTCATGTGGTGGCTCTGCACCCATAGCCCTCCTAGCCCCGGCTCCGCCTTCATCGGTTTCCACTTCTGGGACTGATGCCAGTTCTGTTGGGCAGTGCGTACGGTAGCGCAATGCTGTTTTTTTCATTCCAGTGTCACCTCTGCCGCTGCCCAGGGAATCCCCTTCCTCTCAGGTGCTGGCTTCCCCTGTGGACCCAGTGCTGGCGGACCCTTCACCCGGACACTCTAAGCCATTGCCTGCCAGGCTATCACTCACTGGGTGGTCACTGGTGCTTCTGATGCCCCAGCCAGTGGACCCAGTGCTGGCATTGCCTTTGCCACAGCCTTCACTACAACCGCTGGCTAGGCCATTGCCAGATCATTTACTGGCACCACCTGTACTTACGCCAGGTTACCCATTGCTGGCCCCACAGCCGTCATTTCTTAACCCGGCACCAAGGTTGCCCTTCTTGCCTGTGTACAATATTGCTCAACAGGTAGATTACAACGCCCTTTTCTCTGCGTGGTGTGCATTCATGCAGAAACGGACCCCAACCCTCAAGGTCCTCTGCCAGTTTCTCCCCTCCCTCTCCCCCCCGGATCCACAGCCCAGGGACACTGGCAGGGCTGGACCTTCTGACCCCCATATGTCTGGGTCCTCCGGAACCAGGCCTGATGTTGGTACATGCCCCAGGTGAGGCGAGCCGAGCATCAGCCCCTGTCACCAGTACCAGACAGCGAGTCCTCTGAGGATGACTCTGAATCCTCTGGGTCTTTTTCCCCAGGGGAGTCTTTGAATGGTGAGGATATGCCCAAGGAGGTGCCTAAGTTGCCACCTGATGATCCATCCTTCATGGACGTAATGCACCACATTTAGTCGATTATGGGATGAGAGACGGAGGAGCAAGACCCACAGAGCCCAGCCCTTTTTCTTCGGCAGAAGGGTGCCCTGCCAGTAGTGGTGCCAACCTTTTTTTTTTTTTTTTGGTCAACTTTGTTTCGCTTCCGTCGTGGCTCCAAGGTCCTTCTCTCAGGCATCCCATCCTGGTCCTGCCCGCCTGAGGATCCCATGCTGTGCCTCCTCTCCTCCCTCCTCGCTGGTACCCCCGGCTAACCCTATCCAGGGTGGGTTGCCCCCCTCTCCTACTTGGGGCGCTCTTCAAGGCAGACTCTGGCATCGGACGAGGAGTGGACCTAGGGAAATTGAAGGCAAGCTAGGGAAACCCTGGCATAGGGCATGGAGGATCAGTGCCATCACCTGATCCTTGGAGCCGGGTTTTTCCTGTGTTCTTGGTCACCCCCCCACAGACACGGGATGTGCAATGCTGCCCTGCTCTGACATAGGTGCTCCCACCCACGTCAGAAAGGCAGCTGCCCGACGTTGCCCCTTAGTGTACGTGCCCTGGTGCATAGCGGTGCCGCTGGTCTCCCCCGGGGGCCGCTACCGCACCGGGCTACCCCTGGATCCCTCCCCGAGAGAGGACAGGAGAGTAGTCCCACAGATGCTCAATCCTCTTTCCCCCCCACCAACCTCCGACGGCCTGAGCTCATTTCCGAACCCGGGTCGCCGGCGTGGCACAAGGTGTGGCATCCAGCGTCTCAACCCTCAGCGCCACTGGGCCGACTGGTGCCACCCTTGACTGAATCATATGAGGATGTCACCAAGGCGGCTTGGGCTTACCCCTCCACTATTCCCTCCTCTCCTTCAAAAGGCAGCTTGGCTTTATCACATGCCGGTGGGCAAGCTCTTTCTGGGGAGTAATCCTACACCCACAACCGCTCCAGGAAGCCCAAGCACCTTAGTGCTGTCCCCCAGACCAAGAATCTCAGCAGCTGGACCAGATTGGCAAGAGGGTCTTCGCTTTGGCTACTTTGCCCATTAGGGCCATCAGTCATCTGACCCATATGGTACAATACCAAAATGCCATCTCGGACCAGGCCAGGGACCTAGTCCAGACTCTGCCTGAGGATCCCTCAAAAACTCAGCTTGCCCAGCTTATGAAGTCAGACTCTGATGTGGACAGCCATGTGCTCCAGGCATCTTACAATGCCATAGATACCTCTGGGAGAGAGGCTGCCGCTGGCGTTTGCCTTTGGCGCCATTCCTGGCTGCGGGTTTCTGGTTTTGCCCCAGATTTTCAGGCCAGCATTTTGGATGCTCCCTTCAAGAGCTCAATTCATTTTGGGGTTGACGTCCAGGACCTCATCTCTAGTTTAAAAGCCCTCAGGTCAGTTCATTCGCTCTACCATACCCAGCCTAGCGTGAACCAATGCCAGGCCTTTCATCAGTCCTTCCACAAGCCTGCTCGAGGCCAGCAATGCTGTAAGATCGCCAATAACTCCACAGGGGATGCTACTGCTCGATTCCCCCTGGAGTCCCGTGGCTCCTCTGCCCGCTTCCACCCCCCACCTCCTGACTCCTTAACCGATCCCCCTCCGACCGAGGGTCCAGGGGAGGCTGTCGGGGTCGGTTCTCTCTCCACTTGTAGGGGTGGCGAGTAGTGACCACAGACAACTGGGTGCTCCAGCTAATAGCTCAGGGTCGCACTCTGGAGCTGGTGGAGTGGCTCCCCAAGACCGCTCCTGTAAACTCTGCTTACCCTCCCATGCATCCGCCTCTGGTTTCAGAAGAAATTCTGGCGCTTCTTCAAAAAAGAGCTATAGAGCCCGTCCTGTAGGCTCAGTGGGGAAGGGGATTTTATTCCCACTTCTTCCTCATCCCCTTAAAGACCGGGGACCTTCGGCCCATCCTAGACTTAAGCAATCTGAATCTCTACATAGAGTTCAAATGCTTCAGGATTGTGACTGTCCAGGGATTGCTGCCCCTCCTGCACAGGAGGACTGGCTGTGCTCTCTGGACATGCAGGATGCTTACGTGCACATCCAGGTTTTTCCAGCTCACTGCCGTTTCCTCCATTTCCATTTTCAGGGTGCCCACTTTCAATTCAGGGCCCTCCCCTTTGACCTTTCCTCAGCCCCCCCCCGGGTATTTACCAGATGTCTGGCCATGGTGGCAGTGGCTATTGAGGAGACAGGGCTTTTATGTCTTTCCATTCCCTTCCTGGACGACTGGCTGCTAGCAGCCCCTTCCAGGGAGCGCTTGCTTCAGACCCTGGAATGCACTTCCCGTCTCTTCCAGGAACTAGGAGTCACAGTGAATCTCCCAAAGTCCTGCCTCTCCCCTTACCAGTGCCTCCAATACATGGGGTGGTCCTGGACACCCGTTAGGGCAAGGCCTTTCTGCCAGAGGATAGGGCAGCCCATTTGATGGAGCAGGCCCATCTAGTTTCCAAGAGCCATCAGGTTCGTGCTAGAGTCTTTCTGCACATCCTTGGTCATATGGCGGCATCACTTACCACAGTGCCCTTGGCCTGGCTGCATATGCGGGTACCACAGTGGACCCTATGAGTCCAATGGGGCCAATGTACGAATGACCTCGACCAGTTGGTCCTGGTCGCAGACCTGGTCTGGAGGGTTCGGGCCTGATGGATGGATTCAGCCTATCTGCTCTGGTGGGGGGACCTTTTCAGATCTCGACCCCCCAGCAGGTTCTGACTACGGATGCCTCTGGCATGGGATGGGGCACCCATTTTGCCAACCATCGGCACCTGGGTACCTGGTCGGACATGGAGCAACCTCTTCATATCAGTGTTTTGGAGATGTGGGCAGTTCTATACACCCTGCAGGCCTTCCAGTCCATCTCCTCCTGGGCCCACTTCTTATTCAGATGGACAACATATGTGTTGTCTACTACATCAACAAGCAGGGGGGGTACTCACACTTGCCCCCTGTGTCAGGAGGTGCTGAAAGTCTGATATTGGGCCATCGAGCACAATCTGGAGGTCTTGGCTGTTCATGTTCCAGGCATCCAAAATGTGTTTGCCGACAGTTTCAGCTGCTCCAGGTCTCTGGTTCAGGACTGGGAGCTTCTCACTTTGGTGATCAAAGATCTCTTTGACAGGTGGGGTTTCCCCAGAGTTGGACCTCTTTACGTCCACACTCAGTGCAAAACTGCAGCTCTTTGCTCACTCGATCCTGGGCCTGGAGTTTTCTGGTGAAACACATTGTCCCTCTCTTGGAAGGGGAGGTTTCTGTATGCATTCACTCCCTTCCCTCTCTTGCAGAGAGTTCTGCTCAAGCTTCAGTTGGAGGGAGTGGAGATGAGCCTCATAGCTCCCTTCTGGCCACACCAGATTTGGTTTCCTCTGCTGTAGCAGTTGGCTGTGGAACCTCCAGTGCATCTACCTCTGTGCAAAGGCTTGCTGTCCCAGGACCAGGGCATGGTCCATCCGGACCTCAAGTCCTGGCATCTTACTGTGTGGCTCCTGCAGACCTAGCTATTTCCCACTTTGGAGTTTCCTCTAGGGTAACTGATGTCCTGATGGCAGCCAGTAAGCTCTCCACCAGGGCCACTTATGCTATGAAATGGAAGCGTTTTTCCATTTGGGCCACTGCTCGCCATTTGGATCCATTCACCTACCCAGTTAGTCAGGTGTTGGAGTACCTCTTTTCCCTTTCAGATTCAGGTCTGTGGTACTTGTCCCTTAAGGTGCACCTTTCAGCCATCTCTGTGTACCATGCACCTGCAGGAAATTCTGCATCTGAAACCTCCCATTTGGGACCCAGTCCCACCATGGGGTCTAAATTTTATGTTTGAGAAACTCACTTTAGCTCCCTTTGAACCGGACATGGGTTGCGAGCTGCACTTTCTGTCATGGAAAGCGCTCTTTTTAGTTGTTGTTACTTCTGTTTGAAGGATTTCTGAGCTCCAGGCTCTGATGCGTAAGGAGCCTTATTTGTTTTTTACAAAGACAGGGTGTCTTTGTGTACTTATCCTAAGTTTTTACCTAAGGTGGTTTCTGCATTCACTTTATATCAATCCATCCACCTTCCAGATTATTTTCCTGAGTGTTCCAATCAGGGGGAGGCCTTGCTCCATACTTTGGATGTTCACAGGATGTTGCGGTATTATACAAACCACACCAAGTCTTTGAGGAAGACTGATCAGTTGTTTGTTTCTTTTGCCCCCCAAAAGAGAGGGCGCTCCTGTTTCCAAATAGTGTTTGTATAAGTGAATAGCTAATTGCATTGTTTAGTGCTACTGCAAGTACAACAAGCCCCTTCCGGAGGTGGTCAAGGGCCATTCCACCAGGGGTATGGGTGCCTCTACAGCTTGCTTCAGAAATGTCTGCTGCAGACATCTGTGCATCTGCCACCTGGAGCTCTGTCCATACTTTCACCAAGTATTACAGTCTGGACATCGCCTCTAGGCATAGAGCCAACTTTGACCTGGCAGTCCTTCAGGGTCTTCTGTCATGAACAATTCTCTGCTGTCTGGTCCTCCTCCCAGTGATTTTATCCTGGTAATACTGGTACTGCTTGGAAAGCAGTCCTACCGGTGTGGCCTGCTGCAAGAGCCTTCCTTGAAGTAAGATAGTACAGTTGCGTAAGATCTTACCATAACAGTAGATCTTCGCGAGAAGCTCTTGCAGCAGGCTTCACTTTCCCTCCCTCCTTCCCCCTGCTCCTCTTTGTCTATTGCATCAACATCTGTCTCTTCTTTGGCTCTCAGGATAACCTACTCAGTTCTCCATCAGCTGGCTGTGTAGTCTCTCTGGCAGGAGAACCGAGGTAGGTATGGGGACCACCCTTCTATATAGCCTGTACTGACATCAGATGACTGATGTCTGTCGGGAGGGGGGGGGTTCCCCATGGTAGACTGCTAGCTAGAAGTTTTCTGTGTGGTCCAAGTGCCTGTCGGCATAATCCTACTTGTGTGACCTGCTGCAAGAGCATCTCTTGAAGATCTGCTGTTATGGTAAGTTCTTTCGTAAGTGTACTTTATGTAGTGACTCCTCTGATGTTCCAAATCTCACTGAAGCCAAGTTAAAGAAAATGTGTATGTGTGCCAAGCATTTAGAACAGCAGTTTTGCATTTCTAAAACTGAGAGTAACCACCCCCTTTTTCTTTTTTTGGTTAAACCCTACACTATAAAACCAGTAAGCATAATGAGAAACTCTGTGTCTGGGTACTTATCACGTAATGAAATTGCAGACATTCTGCACTAGCAGAAAATGAGCCTACACATGTTTTTTACACATATTTTCAATGCTGGCACTATGTAATCATGTTTCTGTCTCTAACTATGTGCTCATTTGTCAGTATCGTTTGTGAACATTTAAACTATAACTTGAAACAGGACCAGTTTGTAAACAGGGCTTTGTTGCCCTAGTTATGTCAAGTTACTCAGTATGCCTGTATGAAACTAAAATCTTTTACTACTAAATAGCAGTTCTGCATATGTGAAACAAATGCCCAGGGAATCACCACCCACCAGTTAGAAACAAACCTCTGAATTCACATTTAGATAGAATAAATAAAAACAGGCATTAAAAACCTACCTGTGGCACCAAGCATACTCTGTTTAAAGGAAAACTACACCCTCATATCTTCTAAAAGTTATTTGTTTCCATGTCAGTAGACAACTCTTTTCATGTAGCTGTTAAGGATGTATGCAACTGCTATAGTCTGTTTTAACAGTTCATACCAGGCCCTGTAACTGTCCTGGGTGGCTCCATTTTGTGGTTGTTGAAATCTCATTGTCCCGGAGAGCTGCATTAGCATATGAGAACATGATGCATAATCAACCTTTCAATTTCCCGGTATACCTGTCTGCTTAATTAGTCTTCAAAGGAACAAGCTGCAAGACGGTGTGAAATACCACATTTACCTTCAGGGAAACTATCTGAGTTGTAATGCAGGTTTTTTCCCTATAAACTCCATTCAGTTTTGAGTTTTCAGAGAGTTTTTGCAGGGTGTTTGTTCATTCAGCATAGAGATGCATGATATAAATGGTTGATCTAACATCATGTTCCCATATGCTAATGCAGTTTTCAGGGACAATGAGATTTCAACAACCATGAAATAGAGACCCCCCAGGTCAGTCACAGGGGCTACCATGAGCAGTGAAAACAAACTAAAGCTAACACATATAGCCCTAACAGCTGCAGGAAAGTAGTTGTCTGTTGACATGAAAAGAAAATTTAAATGATATGAGGGTATAGTTTTCCTTTAAGTATATTGAATATTGAATTTTACTGGCTGTCTGTCTTACACTGTTTCATTTTATCCTGTTTTATTTATTTTGTGTAAAGCGCCTTGACAATTTGAAAGGTGCTTAACAAATAAAGCCTATTATTATTATTATTATTATTATTATATTTAAGCATATTAGAACCATGTAAAACAAATAACTGTCCATGTGTTGTAGCTAAAAACCAGGGCAAAAACAAAACAGGAGCACTTAGTTATAGTGGGATGTGAAACTGATATCTATGTTCATGCTATTCTGCACCATATTCAAAAGGAAAATCAGTTTCACCTCCCATGTTCACCTCTGTTGTGTATTTTCTAAATTGCCTTTCAGAACCAGGACTGACAAGTCGGAGATAGTGGTCTGACTGTGAGAAATGTTGTCCGACGGGCTTTTCAGTCTACTTCTTTCTAATATTATGTCTGTGTGAGTTCATATGGGTTCAAAGAGGTTGTCCAGTCTCCCCCACATAACCTGTTTGTAGACATTTCTTGCGTTGAATGTAATAAATAACATTTTCCAGCCTTGTGATTGGGTAAGGCCTCCAAAAGGGAAATGGAGGAGAAAAGCATTGAGTGGGAAAATTGGGGAGGAAATTCAATATTCTGATGCTGTGATTAGTAAAGACAAGTCACACCCCTAAAAGCCCTCTCACTTTTATTCACATGCCTTATAAGCAAACATAATAACATTTACTTGCTTTTTACAACAGTATAAGAATACATTAATTCAATGTATTGCAAGCACTGCATCTTATGTATGCCAGTGATATGGGCTATGCAGCATCTCTGCCATTCCCTGAGAAATAAAGTACTGAACAGCAGCAGATATGAAAGAAATAAACAGTAGCACATATGTGGAATGAAAAGCAGAGGTAAGGTTTCAAGCAGGAATTAGGAGTTGCACAAGCAAACCCTCTGCATCACATTTTCCATCCTTGTGATTGGGCAAGGACTTCAAAGGGAAAAGGAGAAGAAAGGGATAGAGTGGGTAGAATTAGGGAGGTGCTTTAGTATTCTGAGGCTGTGATATGTGGGGGAAGGGCACACCACCTAAAGCCCTCTCACTGACTGATACCAAGATGTTCACATACTTTGCAAGTAAACATAATAAAATGGATGGGATGGCTGTTGTCTTTAACCAAAGAAAAGTGAAGGGGAAGAAAAAGAATTGTTACTATTCTGACATTTCTTGTATCTTTCAGATGAAACTTCCTTTAAGATGAATGAAGTGGCCCATATCCCACAGACTTTGGCCAGTCATCAGACGATCTCTCATCAGACCCATCCCAACAAAGACCACCCTTCTGAAATGCACGCTGCAGATGCTAGGGATTATTTCTTTAAACGTAAGACCAAATCCATCGGTTGTGATGTATTTCTTGTGAGGTTTAGAATTTCTGGTATTTTTAATGCTTAAAAAAAGTAACAAAGTATTTTTGTGTTTGGTTAGTTTACTGCAGTACTCCTACTGTTTACTAGTATTTTGTATTTATGCATTGTTTGTTGTTATGCTGTATTTTGGGGCATTAGGATACTGCTTTCCCATTAGGATCTAATCCTTCCCTTAAACCAGTATCTCAGGAGACTGTTTATAATACTTTACAAACCTGGGAGTAGATTCTGACTGGTGTAATACAGTGTAGTATATATTGCACTTCCATAGCTCCATGTTGCTTGTCCTTTACCAGGTCATTCAAATTTCTCAGAAATTGAAGTTTAAGATTACAATTATTGTACGTATAATTCTGGAACTCTCCAGTATTTTGAAAGAATATAGGGAAAATGTGCTATATGAACATACAGAATGGTGGTCACCCCCAGCAAAGAAAAAACACAAATAGCACCATAACAAAATACAGAAAATTCTGGAATTTGGCTGAGTTTATGCAAACTTACTGAGTTAGGTGTCTGTGCCTCGAAGAAGAGAGGAGATATGAATTATTCTGCTGGATTTTCCACTCTGAGGAGAGGCTAGATTACTCTAGTTCACACAGCATATGAACATACAGATTTAGGAAAGAAAGCTGGCAACTGGCCTGTCAAGTTCTTTACTGCACCAGTTTAGTGGAGATACCTATTCACCCCTTTTTCTTAAAATATTTTTATAAGAAATATCAATAAAATAACATCAATGAAATTGATGGAAAAAAATGACCCTGCGAAGAAAGTAAGATGATCATTAACAAATATTGACATAAATATTGTCAGTATTCATGTGAAGGATTGTGGGCACTTTGTGCCCTATCAAATGTCATTACTATTTGTATTTATTTTACCAGGAAAAAAGTTCCATTCAGCAATGGTCATGAACAAGGAGGTCTTGGGTAGGACAGAAACATAAAAGGAGTTACGTTGTTCTAGTTCTTCTGAAAGAACATATGGAAAAGGAGCATTTTGATTCACTGGCATGCATTCTAATTGGTTATCTGTTGGAAAAGTTTGTGTACAGTGTAATAAATCCAGTAAACCCAGAGTGCTGCTTTCTGTGTCTTTCCACAATGTCACTGGTCTACTCCTTTACTACCGGGTAACGCATGCCTACTAGGGAGTGAAATCCCCCCAAAATCCTGATATTTACCCCTTCTTAGTGATAGTGAGGTTAAAACTAAACCAGCACAACCTCCTCACTCCTAAGCAGTATGGCTTCTGAAAGGTTACAACACTAACACTTCCTTAATCAGTTTTACAGACCATATTTTCTCAGCCATGGACAATAGCAAACTCACAGGGGCAGTATTTGTGGATCTGACAAAAGTGTTTGATCTTGTCGATCACAATCTACTAATAACTAAACTATCAAATCTTGCTATATCCCCTAAGGCGACCTCCTGGATTGGTAACTACCTGTCAGTTAGATCCCAGTATTTGTGTGTCCCAGGGTGTGGGTGTAAAAAGATAGACACTGATTCAGTTCGTATAAGGTACAACACGCTCGCTGCAAGATTTTATTTCAACAAGGTTCCAAAATCAAAAAAAACACAAGGAAGTAAAATAAATAAAATCATTTCATAGCGTTTGTCAGTACGCAACAGAATCACACAATATCGCTGGGATCCTTTTCTCATCTGTGCTTCAGATTGCTTTGAGGACATGAAGACTACATGCCCTTCCCTCTCCCAGGCTCCAGGCAGACTGAAAACCTAAGGCTGTTTGCATCTGGCTCCGAGCAGACTGAAAAACCAAGGCTGTGTGTATCAGATACCATTATGAATTTAAAATAAACCAAGTACATTATCCAAAAAAGGAGAAGGAAAAACATCCATTTTCCTATTCAGCAGCCTGAAAAAATGGCTTTCCATATCGTCCTCCAGCCTTTTCCCTATTGAGGAAAACTTTTCATTTATACTAAATCTGGCTTTCTCAGACACCAAACCACTTATAATAGTTTCAATATACTTAGGCAATCAAACATATTTTATACTTTATGTGCTGCATAACAACAGTGCAGCAAAAAATGGCTCATATTTTAAATGTGCAAATATTTAACAACAGGTATCTGTTTTTATTTTAACAAATGAAACTGTGCTAGCCAGCTATTACATTGTTCAGTCACTTTGTGTCATGCCAGATGTATTTTAGAGGGACTTGAAAAGAAAACAGAGTAAAGAAGAAAAAAAGTAGGGTTCTGTAGGTGGCCATCCTGACAGAACAGGGAGAGGGTAGTACGGTATAAAATAGTTAGAAAGCTGTTGTATCAGGCTTTAGAAAAAAGAAATTAGAATAGAGTCCCTCTACTTCCAGGGTAGGATGAACAGCCCTACCACTGTGTCACTTGAAAACATACTCTGCTTCTGATGTTTGGGGTACCAAAAGGATCTATCTTAGGCCCTCTACTCACTTTGAAAAAACCTCCCTCAAGCCTGCAACAGCTGTAGCACTCTCTCTTGCATGCTGATGATCTCATAATTTTCCGTGGCTCAGTCACTAACCAATCTCTCTCTCTCAGAACTTGAGTGATGTATTTTCCTGCATGCAAAGATGGCTCCTGAGAAATAAGCTACTACTCAGCATCAAAAAAGACTAAATCCATGCTATTGAGCACTTTCTCTCTACTTGCAGTTGCTGACATGTACCTCCTTGCTTTGTACTTTTCTTCGACTGACGTGTACTTGCTGCTCTATAACCTAAGACCTATCTGTATGTTAGCTCTTTAATGTAGATGAACCAGTGTTTGCTAACCATGTGACAGCTGTGACTTCACTGTTGTTGTTATAGCTTGTATTGCTTATTGACTTCCTGTTTTAGTAGTTGTGTTTCCGTCCATGTAATTAATTCTGGGTCGCCCCTGAAAAAGGCCTTTGTCTCAGTGCACCCACCCAGTCAACAAAATTCAATAAATAAATGAATAAACAAATGTATAAGTAGAATAAATACATTTAGCTCTAAACTGAAACTCTTTAACCAGTCCTCTCCCCCTAAATCTTGCCTACTATGATGATTTCATCATGAGCAGATACCTTGGAGTAACACTTGAGCCCTCCGTCACCAGCTCAGACCACATTGTCTCTTTGAGTAATAGCATTCACCAAAAATTGAATTTAATATACAGACTGAAGAACTCCATGACACCTGAAGTTTGCCTCACAGTTGCGAACAGTACTATGCTGCTTGTACTGGATTACACCTCTCCCATTTACTCCCAAGCCACTGTGAAAGTCATCCCCTGGCTAACCACAGTGTACAACAACATATGCCAATTTGCTTCACTGGTTCCTTTTAGAACTCACTATGATCTTCACAGTAACCTTGGTTGCCTCTCCCACAGTCGTGTAGGGACTTCACGCTTTGCTGCCTGATTGATAAGTCACTATGTACCCCTAACCTCTGTCTCTTATCAAGGTTCTTAAGGCATAGAACAAATCCACATAACCTGTACCTCTCTGATCACCTTGAAGTGTTGTGGATAAATTCTAACATGGGCAAAATGGCTTTCTCCACTGCTGGTCCATCCCTCTTGAACACTCTTTCAGTAGGAATTAAAACTCCCACTCTCACCCTCTCTTTAAATCAAAGATTTTCCAGGAATCGCTCTTCACCATTGATTCCCACTAGTGGGTCTGAGCTGGGGGCTCTAGGACCCAGGACGAGCCTGAACTTTTCAAAAGGTTGGCACCGAGGTAAGTAGCGAGCACACGAGGCTGTCTGTTTCAGTGCCAGCTCCCAACTACCTCAGTTCCTTTTTTCCCTGCCCTTAAGTGTGCATTAGTGCTTCATTGCTCATCCACTTGAAATTAGAACTTCACAACTATTCGACAGTAACATTCAGTTCTTCTCAGTTATATTTAAAGCTAGACTCTGTTATTATTCTGTCAGTTTAGAGTATTTTGTCACAGAATTATCATAGTTTCTCTCAGCCCCACTGAGCATCAGTGGACCAAGGCCATGGAAGATGGTAGGGAGCCTGAAGATGCAGGCTACTGTGGCAGCAGGACCATATCCAGTCCACCTTTCTCATTGGGGAAGGGTTCAAACAGGCAGTCCGGTGCCCAGGAAGAACAGTCCTCCCGGAAGCACAAAAGATGCAGTCCAGATCCCACGCATGCTCTGCATCAGGATCCAGGCCTCGCCTGCTTCCTTGTCCCATCAGAAGGGGAAGAAATGGCATTGGTCCAAGTCACCCTCTGCAATGTCTGCCATGAGACATTCAGTTTCTTGTAGTCAGAGGCCCTCACCAGCACCTTCAGTGTCACAGAGGGCCTCTAGCTCTGGGAGATCAGTGTCCTGGGCACAGAGTTCTTCTCTGTCTTTAAGTGGGACTCAAGTGGGAAGTTCCAGCAATGGGCAGTTCTTATGGATTAGAGGGTGCAGCGTCTGGCCCAGGTGGCACTACTAGTGGAGCCAGTCCCTGGCCCATTGGGGCCAGTGGAACCGGTACTGCAGGCAGTACCTTGGGTCCAGGTAGTGTGTCTCATCCAGCAACAGCCTGCAGGTCCTTGCAGGAGGTGACACTGCTGATCTCTGTCCCATTGGCCTCTCTCCCATCCCCTGCACGGATGGGGCTGGCTACAGTGCCATTGCTGGTCACTTCAGTGCTGGGTGGGTCTTCAACGCCAGTTCTGGTGCAGGGTTCAACTCTTTGGGCCTGGCCAAGTGGCAGATTCAGTGCCAGGGACCTCCCCGGTGCCGTATCCAGTTCCCTTTCCAGTGCCGCCACTGGCACTGGTCCCTCATCCTTCAGGACCGGGGCTGGTGTCTCCTGTGTTGCCTCACCTGCATTCTGGTTTGTTGGACCTGAGACTCCAACCCCTCTTTTACCCCCCCCCCTTTGAAGGAGGGTATAGAGGGGGACAAGTCTGACCCTGACCACATCATTTCTGAAGGCAAGATGATGAACCTTTCTATAATCCAGATACCTCAGACCCAGTTCCTGTATCTGTGCCTCAGAAGGAGCTTTTCTTTCTGGCTCTGCTCAGACATATGCATTCAGCATTGAATTTTGAGTCAGCTGCCATTGGTCAAAGTAAGCACCTGTGCTTGAAGTTCCTAAATGTGCACAATATACTAGTCAGTTTAGTTCATCCTACTATCTCTGCATTCAAGACCTTATCTGATGTGGTCTGGCACAGACCTGTTTTGGTGGTAGCTGTCCTCATGTAGTCTGATAAGAAATACACTGCCCCTAAGGATAAACCAGTGTATGTCACTCAACGCATAGCTGATGCTATTGCAATTCTCCCTGAGAATAACAAGGCTGTAAATTCATGGGGAATGAGCTCCCAGACCAGACTGAGGTAAGGGATGACTGCTGAAACGGGTACAGGGTTGATAGCTGCCCAGGTCTACAAGGGGAGGATAAAACCTTGGTGGGGGAAAAGACATCTGAGTAAATCTATGGATCAAGAAAAATTCAAAATGATTTCTCTGGGTTTTTTGCTACCCCTTCTGAAGCCTCAGGATTGACTAGCATCTTTGGATATGCAGGAAGCATACCAGCACATACTGGTGCACCCCAGCCTACACAACTACCTAAATTTCGTGGTGCTCAGAAACCATTACCAGTTCAGAGTCCTGCCCCTTGGACTTTCATTAGCAACACAAGTGTTTACAAAATGCTTTGCAGTGTTCACTGCACACCTGAAGAAATCAGGACTTCAGTTCTTCCCCTACTCAGATGACTGGCTAATCTTGAGCCTGTACAGACAGGAGACAGAACAGGCAGTAGCCACTGCCATTCTGCTTCTAACGTCAGTGGGGGTCCTGCTGAATGTCAAGAAGTCTCGGCTCCAACTCTCATAGCAACTGCTGTTCATCGGCGCTCTTCTGGACATAACCCAGGTTTGGGCTTTCCTTCCAGAGAGCAGAATCTATGCCATTCTGCAGCTGGCATGCTACATCATGGAGCACAAGACAGTGCAAGCCCACTCCATGTAACGCATGTTAAGTCTGATAGCCCCTTAAGTTTTTACAGTGCCTCTGGCTCGTTTACACATGAGAATGACTCAGTGGATGCTCAGTGCACTGTGGTCTCAGGCATCACACCCTCAGACTTACCCCATTCAAGTGACCAAGCCCTTGATTCAGTTTCTCCCATGGTGATCAGGGGAGGACAACCTCCTCCAGAGTTTCCCCTTCTCCCAAACGGAACCTTGGGTGACCCTCACCATAGATGCCTCCCTCTTGGAGTGGGGGGCCCACTGTCTGGGTCTCCAAACATAGGGTGTCTGGGACCCATCAGAGACTTATTTCCACATTAATGTGTTGGAGATGCGAGTTGTTTTGTATGATCTGAGAGCCCTAGTGGTTCTAGTGAACCATAAAACAGTCTTCCTCCAGACAGACAACAAGTCTATCATGTGCTATATCAACAAACAAGTAGGAGCACACTCTTGCTATATTTGCAGGGAGGCAGTGATAATGTGGGAATGGTGTCTGGAGCAGGGGATCCTGCTCCAAGCAGTCCAGAACAGTCCAGCAGACAAGCTCAGTTGAACAGAGGCCGATCCTCATGAGTGGTCACTAGCTCCCCCAGAGGGGGCATGCCTCAGACAGCTAGTGTTGGAACTCACTCAGGAGGGAGCAGTCTTAGACCTGGTACTCTAACGGGGATGGAGAGAGGATCTCAGACCTAGAAGTGTGTAGCCATCTGGGAACAAGTTACCACCAAGCAGTGTGGTTCAGGATAAACGCAGCCACAGAGTCAAGCCATATAAAAGTGAGGGTACTGGACTTTACGAGGGCTGACTTTGTCAAAATGGGAGAGTGCCTCAGAAAAGCACTACCAAACCGGCAAGAATGAGGGGTGGAGGAAAAATGGGGACACGTCAAAACTGACATCACAGAGGCAACAAGCCTTTTTGTGAAGCAAATAAATCAAAACAAAAGAAAAAAACACTATGGTTCTCAAAAGAGGTGGCGGGGAAGGTTAGGGAGAAAAAGATAGCGTTCAGGCAGTATAAGGAAACACAGTAGGAGCAGGACAGAGAACTGTTCCAGTTAAAGCAGAAGAAAGCGGGGAAGGCAGTCAGAATAGCAAAGACCCAAACTGAGGAAAAGATAGATAACTCTGTTAAGAAGGGGGATAAAACCTTTTATAGGTACATTAGGGAACGAAGAAAGACCAAGGGAGGGATAGTGAGGCTTAATAAAGGGAGGGTGGGTGGGCAGAGAGGGACAGTGAAAAGCAGGCATACTGAACGAATACATCTGTTCAGTATTCACAAAAGAAGAGGAGGGGGAAGTACCTAATCCAATCAATAGAAGCACTCAGGATAGGTGGGTCAGTACCAGTCATTTCACAGAAGAAAAGGTTCTAAAAGAACTCCTAAAACTGAAGGTTGACAAAGCAGTGGGGCCTGATGGGATTCACCCCAGAATTCTAAAAGAACTAAGGGGAGAACTAGTGACACCACTGACTACCCTTTTTAACAAATCATGGGAGGATGGTGTGGTACTTATGGACTGGAGGAGGGCGGATGTGATTCCCCTTCACAAAAGTGGGAGGAAAGCAGAGGCAGGAAACTACAGACCTGTTAGCTCGACCTCAGAGGCAGGGAAAATGATGGAATCACTTCTGAAAGAAAGAATTGTTGAGTACCTAGAGGCCAGCAGGGCACAGGACTCAAGGCAGCATGGATTCACAGTGGGATGGTCATGTCAGACGAATCTAATAGATTTCTTGACTGGGTGACCAGCGCAGTAGCCCAGGGAGGGGCTGTGGACATGGCCTATTTGACAGCCCCACACAAAAGATTAATAAACAAATTAGCCAGCCTGGGAATCGGTTCCAGGGTGGTAGCTTAGGTAAAAAATTGGCTTAACAACAGGACACAGAGGATAATAGTAAATACAGTCCACTCCAAAGAAAGGGGGTTACTAGTGGGTACCGCAGGGTTCAGTACTGGGTCCAGTCCTTTTTAATGTCTTTATAAGTGACATTGCAGAGAGATTGGAGGGAAAGGTATGCCTCTTTGCAGACAGCACAAAGATCTGCAACAGGTTTGATACACAAGGGGTAGTGTGGAAAGGATGAGAATGGAATTGGCAAGGTTGGAGGAATGGTCAAAAAGTATGGCAGCTTAGATTCAATGCAAAGAAATGCAAAGTAATGCACATGGGAAACAAAAGCCCAAGGAAAGAGTACACAATGGGGGGGGGGGTTATTAACAACAACAAAAATGGAAAGGGACCTGGGGGTAGTCCTATTGGATGACCTAAAGGTAAGCAAGCAATGTGAGAAGGCAGTAAGGATGGCTGGAAGGATACTGGGATGTACAGGGAGCGGCATCACCAGTAGAAAACTGGAAGTTGCTATCCTTCTGTACAGACAGTTGGTGAGACCCCATCTGGAGTATTGCGTGCAGTTCTGGAGACCCCATCTCCGCAAGGACATAGACAGGATGGAGGCAGTCCAGAGGAGGGCAACTAAAATGGTGCAGGGTTTGCAGCAGAAGCCATACGAAGAGAGACTAAAGGAGCTTAATATGTATACCCGTGAGGAAAGGAGGGAGAGGGGGGACAGGATAGAAACTTTCAAGTACTTCTGAGGAATCAACAAAGTCCAAGAGGGTAGCATCTTTCAGAAAAAGAGATGTGCAAGAACAAGGGGACACAATTTGAAGATAAAGGGGGGATGGCTCAGGGGCAATGTGAGGAACTATTTTTTCACAGAGAGGGTGGTGGATGCATGGAACGGCCTTCCTGAGGAGATTGTGGTTTCAAAAACAGTGGGGGAATTCAAGAATGCATGGGATAGACATAAGGCAATTCTGGTAGGGGGTAGGAAGAAGTAGGCTGTTGGTTAACTAGGATCTGCAGCTTATCCAATAGGTAGGAAAATGGGCAGACTGGGTGGACCAAGCGTCCTTATCTGCTGTCAAAGTCTATGTTTCTGTGTTGTGACATCACTATTCAATGAGTGGGGTACCCCAGTTGTGAACCTTTTTTGCGTCCCCACACAGTGCCAAACTGCCTCAATTCTGCTCTAGAAATCCAGGACATGACACTTTGTCAGGATGCATTCAGACTGCAGTGGCAAAATCTGTTTCTGTATACATTCCCTGCAATCCCTCTGGTCCAGAGGGTATTGCTCGAATTAGAGGCACTAGGGGGCAAGATGACACTTGTGCATCCTCCTGGCCTCGACAGATATGGGTTCCTCTGTTAAACAGACTTTTTGTCAGCACATGGAGGATATTACCATTCAAAATGGACTTATTGACACAGGGTCTTCTGGTCCATCCCAACCTGCACTCCCTTCACCTTCAGCCCTGGCTCTGATGAAATAGAAGTGAACAGGTACAAGGTATCTCAGAGAGTCTCTGAAATACTTTTGGCTGCATGTAAGCCTTCCACTAGGAAGGCATACTCAGCCAAATGGAAAAGATTTTCCACCTGTTCCAAAACCTGCATGGACCACTTTGGGTGCTCACTCATCAGTAGTTCCATGGGTCCTCCCCAGGATCCACTCTATAGTAGTTCTGTGGGTCCTGCCCAGGGCCCACTCCTGAAAAAGTTTTGTGGGCTCTCGACTAGGCTCAAATTCATCAGAGAGAGAGGGATGACGTGTTAGTTCCAGAAAGGGCACTGTCTGAGTAGAAGAGTTTGTGCCAGAAGGGCACCATCAGATCTGAAGTGATTGTGCCAGGAAGAGCACCATGAGTGGAAGTGAGTGGCCTAGATAGGCCATACATCTTCCAAGTCCTCTCCCGGGCTTGCACTCAAGAGTTATTGGAGTCCTCCTCAGGGCTCACTCAGAAGATTCCTGGTAGTCCTCTCCAGGGCTCCTTCCTTGTAAACCTATGTCTGAGTTCACCCACTTCCAGAGGCAGTTCCTAAAAGCCCAGCAGAAAGTGTGAATCAAGGGACCCCTACTGATACAGGAGGAAGCGGACTGCATCCTGTTCAGGCCACCTTGGAGCCAGGTGAGGGGCCAGCTAGCTCTTATTAAATGGGGTGGATCAGGGAACAGGGAGCTATGGGCACAGGCCCAAGTGCTATGGTACTCTCAACCCCTTTGGGAGAGTCAGACCGTGGGGTTGCTTCTGAGGTCTGGGCTCCTTGGAAACCAGGAAGCTGCTGCACAGCGCTCTTGTATCCTGGGCATGATTCTGAAGAGCTGTGACTAGAAACGTGGTGCCAGAAGGGTCCTGCATCCAGAGAAGTGTGAGCCAGAAGGGTGTTGTATCAAAGAAGGGTGAGCTGGAAGAGCTGCATTTTGAGAGTTGAGTCAGAAGGGCTGCAGCATGAGACCTGATACAGAAGAGCTGCATTCACAGAGGTGTGAGACAAGAAGAACCTGAACCATTGTCGCCTGCTCAAAAGAATTCAGGGCTTCTGGGCTGTTTTCCTGCTCTTGTGTGCTGCTTCCTTCTCCTTCTGAATCACCATTCTGCCACTGGTCTGCTGCATTCAAGGGTCATGTGAGTTGCTGGCATTGCTGGCTGAATTGTCTGTCCTCCCTGTTTGGATTACAAGTGGGGTTTCCAGTTTCCAAGTTTAAGCAAGTTTGTTGGGACTTCCTTTCTCTTTAAATTTGTGCTAGCACACCATATATAGCCTGTGTGGGGGGTAAAATGCAAGCTTGCTGAGTTTTTCCACCAAGTGCACCACCGCAAGATCCGGGGAAACTCTACAATCAGGCCTGCAACGGGACTGTGTGATAATTCTGGGGTACCCGAAGTCTGATTTTAGTAGTGTACTTGTGCTTATAGTTTTATTATTGGTATCAGATAAAAGTCATCACACTTTGTGTAATGTAGCCATCTTGTGTGCCCCTTGCTTGGACGGGTGGGTGTATGCAGTGGGGTTTGAGTAGAATTGCCTGAGGAGGTTTCCGGGGTTGAGCACATAGCAACTTGTAATTGTCTAACCCCTTCTTTCTCCACAGTGGCTGGGCCTGTGTGCCAAAATAAAGCACAGTTTCGTTTGTTACATTTTATCACTGTGTGGGTGTTCAGTTTGTGCATCCTGACTGAATTATTGTTGGGTGAAGGTAATGGCTGTTGGGGGTCCCCAGAGGGTGGTATTGTCCAATGTAGGGAGGTGGGTAGGTACTACTTCCTAGAGGGTGGTATCACACACACCATCTGGCCAACTTATTTTCTCTGGGTGGAGGCACCATGCAATTTACTATTTGGGGATGAATCCCCTACTACAGGAGACCAAATGAACCCAACCCCCTCTACCAAGTGTGCCATGCTACAGCCATCAGGCAGGGCTGTGAACCCAGTTGCTACATTACCTAATCTGTGTCTGAGTAGCTGAAAATCCAGGGTTTTGTGCATGTGGGCCACTCACTTTCCCAGATATCTCAGAGGTAATCCAAACTCCACACAAACTGAATGACTTACAGGAGGACTGGAACATGATGATGGTTAGCCTGTTTATGTTTTTGCTTGGTCCTGTTCGAGCTGTCAGTAGATCTGGTCAGTGTGGGGGCTGGGTTAAAGATTCAGTGAGTGTTGGAAGGTACTCTGGCCAGAGGAGTGAAGTGCATGCGTACTGCATTCAGGACTCTGGTTATGCCAAGCCACATGGCAGTGGGCCACCGATGAACCTGGTGGGAGTCTGGAATCTGGAGGGACTTGGGATTGGGGTACTAGTTGGCCTGGGGCTGTTGAATTTGTCACATGGACCTGGGCAGAAGAACAGTGCTACCCAAAAACATGCCACCACTGGGTCTCATCACACCACCAGATGGATGCAGGAGACCTCTTTCACCCAGCAGCAGCAGCAGCAGCTACCAGCTGACACGGCTAGAGAGTGGGGTAGGTAGACTTAAGGGTGTCAAAAAGGGGAGGACTCCAGTAGGGTGGTGTTTTCTTTTTACAGACCCGTCTGTATGTTTTCTGGAATTGGGGGCGACACTTGGGGCAGAGCTGCTTCTAGAATGTGGGATTAAAAATTCCGATTCTGTCACTATGGCTTAATCAGAGCCAGAATCGGAGCAGCCCTTGTACAGGTGGAAGGAACTGTGGTCTCTGCTCCTGAACAGCTCTAGTTGGAAGCCCTTTCTCCCCTAGGCACCAACTAAGAATCTTGCTGATTTTTTTGCAGTAAGTAGTAGTACATGTTTCCAGTAACTTACTGATCAACGTCTACTCAGTAAGGTAGACAAGCAGCCTCCCCTGTAGATAGTTGTTAGTGCCAT
The DNA here is from genome assembly GCA_016271365.2 of Neoceratodus forsteri. Lineage (NCBI taxonomy): Eukaryota > Metazoa > Chordata > Ceratodontiformes > Ceratodontidae > Neoceratodus > Neoceratodus forsteri. The sequence goes on from CM028131.1 coordinate 1,525,340,119, forward strand.
ATCAAAGCTACTGTACAGTATATGTTTATACCTACAGTGCTAGAGGCATACGGTTCACTGTCCATACATTCACACATTGACAGTCTTCCCAGAGACAGCTAAGTCATCAGAATGTCTTCAAGCTATGCTCCTCCCACCACCCATACGGTTTATGTTTTGGCTCCACCCTGTGAAGTTGGATCTTTCTTTCTGCTGGAAGGGGACAGGTCTTCTCCTTTCCAGCTCAGCATGTGTAGAAAGATTTCAGAGTTTCAAGCACTTTACTTGGCAAATTTTCAACTTTTCAATCTGTGTTTGATAATAAAGTTACTATTAAGTCTTCAGACTTTACTCTGCAGTCAATGATGGAATGCAAGAAGCTGGAACTCAAATTCTGCACCTTGTGCAGGCAGAAGATGTCGGTCATGAATCCACATAATATGTGCATCTACTACCTGGGCAATCAACACGACGTTGAGAATTGCAGGAAGCGCGCTGGGCCATGCTGCCAGCGTCCATCAATGAATGGAAGGCTAGGATGGCCTTGGGTAGGCCTAAGGGCTGCAAATCAGCCTCAGCAGCATCCAGGTTGGCTGCTCAGCTTGTGGTCATGGAAGATGGGGTGACTGCGGTGAGTTCCTTATTGGTCTCTGTGCTGTTTCTGGGTGGGGCCAGCATCAGAGGGGCTTTCTCTGATGATTTCGGGGAAATGTGCATGGCTGTCCAGTCCTCTGGGGGAGCCCTTTTCTCTGTAACAACCAGCTGAAGAAGTACTGTCACTGCAGGTCGTGGGACCAGGAATGATCACACTTTTCTTGTTCCATTGACTCCCGCCAACTGCTTGACCTTGGTAGTGCTCCCTCCAGTTGAGGGCTTGTTAGAGTACTCCACAGTAACCCCATTGGATCTTTCAGTCTTGACTTCAGTCGAACAGGTGGTCAAGATCTTTCTCAAACCTGTTGACTAGCTGTTTGAGGAGTTTGATGAGGAGTCAGTCTACCAGCCGTTGGTGCTCCCAGTCCACACCCAGGAGGATGAAGACAGTCGGGATCCCTGACCAAGTTAACCCAGGAGCTGCCTCCACCAGTGGTCATGCTTTCGAGGCCTGATTTTAATATCTCTGCCTAAACATGTGGTCTGTACCAACCCTTCCGAGGACCCTGTCAATGTCGACCTTCAGGTCAGTGGTCACAGTTGAGGTCAAGATGCTGCTTGTACTCTCAATCATGCTGAATAGGGAGGCAATGCTGTCAAAGCTGCACAGTCTCTTTATCCTTGGGTGAGTAGAGGCATCAACATCGCATGCATTGATGCCGTGAGGAGCTCATCTGGCAGCAGTGGTTCATTCCAGGGAGGTGTAGCGCTCTGGAGGCAGTAAACCTGGAGAACTAGATTTGAATCCCACAACCCCCACTTTCATACTGTTTGACCCAGAGCATGTGACTTAACTTCCTTGTGCTCCCAGGTTGCACCTGGAAACAAGCTTCGGCTTAGTGTACTTTTCCTGGATAAACAATTTCCCCTTCCTTCCTTTCTGTCCTCAGTACCAGTGGTCCCTTGGCCTCCTCTGGTCATTCCAATGGCAGGCAGTCAGCCAGACATGGCAGACCATCACGTCTACCTCACTGTCATTTTGTGTGGAGGCCCCTGCACTTTAGCCACTGTTTGGGGCTCCACCCAAGGTCTCCCATCAGGTCACTTGGCTTGCCAAGCTAGTTTTCAGTGGAGATCACCCAGGGTGAGGATAACAGTGTGATCCATGTTGGTCAACGATCAAGGGCCATCTTCAAAGAGTCTTCAGACTTGGAAGCCAAGTTGTCACTGGCTTTGACCAGGACTCAACCATTTAACCAGGAATGGATCAGAGAGCCCATTACGGCTCACAGGCCAACATCTTTTGGGGCTTTGCTCTTGTTAATGTCAGAATCCATGAAAGTGCCTTGCATCAGTCCAGAAATGGGCTAAATGCCTGCTCACTAATATCCTGGCTAGCAATGAATCCACAGGGCTTGCCTTTCCCTTGGCAGAATCCATTCTCACCCCAGGGTTCCTTTAGCATCGGTAACTATTGCAGTGAGTTGACTAGATAATACTGCCCCGGAGGTGGAGATTATGGTAATGAGTTTATGAATTAGCCAATCTGATTGAAGCTTGAGGGTGTGCTGAGCAGGTGGAGTGAGGAAGGTTCCAGAATTTATTCTCTGCCTGACTGAGCAACACTGCCTTTGAAGTGCTCTCTCTCGGCCAAGAAAAAGTCTTTTTTCTTGTACTTGGTACAGTACAAGTCACATTAAACAGTTCCTCCTGTGAGCTGTTTTAGCATTTCTGACTGAGTTGCATAAGTATTGCTGGATACAGTACAAAGCCCTGCACAAGCTGTTTAAGAGTTATCAGTGTCAGTGGCTCAGAAGGTAGCACACTCACCTCTGAGGCCGGGAGATCAGAGGGCTGTGGGTTCAGTTCCCACATCTGGCACTTGGGTTAATATCCCAGTACTGATACTGTAGTGCAGCATGAGAGGGGTGCTGTACTTCTGAGGTGCCGTCTTTCGGATGAGACGTTAAACCGAGGTCCCATCTGCCTGGATTGGTGGTAGTTCAGGTGGATGTTAAAGATCCCATGGCACTTATCGAAAAGAGCAGGGGAATTTTTATTCATATCACAAAAATCACATAAAACAAATACTTGTTTCTTTCATACAAATTATTAATAGTAATACACCATAAGATAAGATATTTCTTCATATCATAAAACCATAATTATACCAACAGAAGAGGGGGAAAAAAACAAGCAAATAAATAATTTTACATAGGCAGAAAATTATAACTTAAACAATAATGAATAATCCCCCCCTTTTTCCCCTTCTTTTTTTTCTTCCTTGAAACACACCAGGTTTTTTTTTTTAATATTTTAAGAAACATCAAATAGTGTTCCATATTAATATTTTACCATCCCCTACAAGAGGGGATTTATTTAACCCTCATATCTCACTCTACTATTCATACTCATTACTTTATACAATCAAAAGAGTGCCATAAATACTCCCAATAATCATATGAGAGCCTAGATTTCTCAAAGGATTTCAATCTACCAATCTCAGTTTCCAGTATATAAAATAAATTAATTGGCTGAATTTCTTGTTGTTACAATAGTAACCGGCATCTACTAATCCATATCCAATAAAGAAAAAAAATATGTATAACTTGCAAGGTACTATAAGTGCCTTGGGACACATCCATATCAAAAGAACCATAATATAGATTTTCAAATGAAGGAGGGGTTGACAAGCAATTCTTCCAACAATGTTTTACAATATCCCAAAATTCCATAGCATAGTAACAATTAAAATATAAATGATGCATAGTCTGAAGAATTAATATACATTTCTCTCTCGGGCAATAACGATCTTGTACAGATTTATGTTTTTGATTGCTTCGTACATTTATTTTCCCATGGATTCCCAACCATGCAATATCCCACATGTGTAGCAGAATATGAGAATTAATTATATATTTGGAAATGTCCAAACATACAGCTTTGAAAAGGGGTTTCGTGGAAAAATTGTACTAAAATATTTTTATACAACTCCTTTCTAGAAGTACCCTTAATTGCTTCCCAACTAATGTTCCAACTTTTTATTTTATCAAACACCTCACTCCATCTCTCCACCAAACGTGGACACCTTTTGTTTTTGTGCATAAATGTTGCACTCTTCCATTCTAGCATTACTTCCTGTAAATATGTATTAATAAATGAACCCCAAATCTTGCAATTATCTTTAACTACTGGTATCAAGTTTGAGTATAGAAAAATTGAGAAGAAAAAGGGAAACGGATTAATCATGTCCAGTCCCCCTGCTTTAATCTCTAAATACAAAATATTACACTTAATCGGATTTAATCGCCTTCCCCATATACTGTAAAAAAAAATCTCATTAATGAAGTCTCCAAGTTTTTAGGTATAAAGAAAATGTTACTCACAAATAGAAAAACCGGTATTAAATAAGTTTTAATTAAATAAACTGTTTTCTTTTTTGAACGTTTATTTCAATTCCAATTAATTATTTTCGAATTGCCTTCTTGTAAAGCCAGTTTCCAATTATCAGTTGTACTATCCTGACCTCCAAAAATGTATTCCCAAGATTTTACAAGGTTGTTGTTCAATCCAAAAACTTCCCACCATAGTTGGGGTATCTGGAAAACCTGTAATACTTATACATTTCATCTTTAATTTATTAATCCCTGCTCCCATAATCTTCCCAAGCTCTGTAATACTCAGACAGGCTACCCTTATAGAGGCTTCATCAGGCAAGATGAGACACAAATCATCCACATAAGTGATAACCTTTATCTGGATCTTATCATCCCAAATAATCCCTTTAATTAGAGGAGATCTATTAATTATCCACAATAAAGGGTCAAGAGCTGGAACATATAGGAGAGGACTAAGCGGTCACCCTTGCCGAACTCCTTTAAGGCTGTGTTTCCCTGCTCTCCATCCATTCTCTAGCGGAATTGCATATGCTAAAGCGTAACACATCTGCACCCATTGAACAAATATATCCGGAAGACCAAATGCCTTCAAGCATTCCCATAGATATTCTTGTGATAATTCGTCAAATGCTTTAGCGTGATCCAAGCTTAATAAATAACCCTCCAAAGTTCCTAAATTCCCTGTTCCTGTTGCCATAATTTCTCTAATATAAATTAATGCATCATAAATCTTTCTTCCTGGAACCACACAAAATTGAGAATTACTAACTAAATCAGGCATCACCATAGATAATCTATTCCCCAAAAGTTTCGAAAAAATTTTAAAATCTACATTCAATAATGTTATTGGCCTCCAATTCCCTATATCTGAATGATCCCCCTTTTTAAACAAAAAAATTAATAATCCCTCATACATTTGCATAGGTAAAATTAGATCAGAAATAAGAAAATTATACATTGTCAATAATTCTTTAGGCATCAATTTCCATAATATTTTATATAATTCTCCTGGCAACCCATCTGATCCAGGATAAACTTTGTTTCTAAGAGATGCAATTACTCTTCCTAGTTCCGCCTCTGTAAATGTTCCTACCATTAGTTTTTGTATATCAGTTGCTAAACAAGGAAGATCTGCTGCTTCTAAAATTGTGACGTAAATTCAGAATCCGGATTTTTTCCCCCCAAATTTTTCCTTATATGTTGGTTTAAAAAATCCATAACTCCAATGTTATCTGATACTATCCTGTTATTCTGATCTTTCAGGCTTGGAAAAAAAAGCATTTTTTCTATCCGCGTTTTACAGGCTAAAAAAGGATTAACCTCTGCAGCTTTACCTTGAGTCCCAAAGGACTGTTCTCTAATAAGTGAGCCTAATCTATCGTATTGATAATGTACCATGTCTTGTTTTATCTTTGCAATATTCACAGATAAGTCTGCCTTGTTTTCAGATTGTAATGAAATTAATTCTTGTAAGGAATGCCGAAGAGACATATATTCCTCATTCTGCGTTTTTCCCCTTAATCTGCCTTGTGCCTGAAAATATCCAAACATAATTTAAAAGCTTCCCACCAACCAACCATGTTTTCATGTAAATCTTTAGTTGCGATTTGATCTCTAACAATTAATTCCAAATCCTTTAGAACATCTATGTTGTTTAAAATTGAAACATTCAATTTCCAAAACCCAGGACCTTTCATCCTGCTTGGAGGATTATCTATACTTATACCAATCAGGATGTGGTTGGAAGATTCTATTGGTACATAAATTAAACTAGAAATTAACAACGATTTCTTTACAAAAATAAAATCAATTTGAGATGATAAACCTCCTTTAAAAAAGTAGGTTTAGCTTTATTTCGACCCATTTGATGAGTCGCTCAAACCTGCTAGGGAAAGGATGGACTTTAAGCATGTTTTATCACAGTACTGTTTCCCTGCTTCATACTTTTGCTGAAAGTTTATATTGAAATCCCCACTTAGAAATAGTTGCCTACTTGTATATAAGTAAGGCTGAATCTTTTTAAGCAATTCAATCCTGAGAGCTTTCATCTGGGGGCCATAAACTGAGATTAACCGATACTGTAAGCCTTTAACTGTAACATCTAACAGAAGCGCCTTTCCTGGTTCAATTTCAACCAACCTATAAAGCTTAAATTCAGAGGTTGAAAAACAAATTCCCACCCCACTACACCTTTCTTCCCCAGAAGACCAAAAGGATTTACCCCAATGCCAGTCTCTGGTGGCTATAGAAATCTCAGATACTGTATTTAAACGTGTATCTTGCAATAACAATATATCATGTTTCAAATGTGAAAGTATCCCAAACGTCGCCTGACATTTCTGATGGGATTTTAAGCTATTCACATTTAATGAAATTACTGATAGTGTAGAAGGTTTCAAGGTGGGGGTTTAGGTGTCTTAACGCTAGATCTAGTCACCCGTTTTTCTAGTTTCTAGCTGTCTGTTCACTAATATAGGTTCCGAATTAGGTACTGTCACTGCTGAATTACCCAATTCATATATAGATTCCAACATAGGGTGGGCCTGATCTACCTGTTCCCCCCATGATGAAAGAACTAAAAATCTGTTCCCTAAAGGTAAAGGAGAAAGGGGCACATTCCAGCTGTCGCTCCTCCCACCAACAAAAGGAATCGTTCCATCTTTAGAACCTTGCAAAACCTCCTGTTCCCCTTTATCAATGGGTTCTTCAATGCTTGATAAGATACAGGAATCACTACCCATCAGTTTAGAAGGCCTTTGTGGAGATCCTTGTGGGGTCACAAATGGAGTTTCTTGTTCCTCCCTACTTGTCTCCTGAGGAGGATCTAAAGCTAGTGCTACCATCTGACCTGATTGAGATAAGTCAATGAAGGACTCATTAGGTTTTAAGGTGCTGTGAGGGACAGGGGATTTAGCTTGTCTGCTATGTTCACTTAGTCCCCCCCCCCGTCCTCTACCCCACGTCTACCTCTAAAAACATTTTCAGTGCGTCTCCCTTCCTGTTCTTGATACAGCTTTTTTGCCTGTGCTAAAAAATATTCCTGATCGGAAGAGTCATCAGTATCTGTGGTTCTCCATGGACAATCTGAAAAGGAATGATTAATTTCATTACATAAATTACATACTGGGGGGCCGGAGGGCTACACACTGTACTGCTGAATGCCCTATCATACCACACTGAAAGCATTTTATCTGATCGTAAGAAGTATTTAAATGTGTTAATGAACCGCACTTAAAGCAACTTTTAGGCTGGCCAGCATAAAAAATAATACCCCTGTCTCTCCACCAAAAAAAGGAGCTAGGTAAATGTTGTATGCCGTTGTCGTCCTGGTTTATTTGTACTCGTACTATTCTCCTGTCCAAAAGCCGTTTCCATCCATAATAGGCTTGGGTTTATCCTGTATTAAACACCGTTTTTCCAGCCAAAAAAGAATATTAGCAATGTTTACACCTTTATTCTGGAAAAGAATGGTAACATTTTTAACTGTGGGCTTAGTAATTGGGATAGCCTGGAAATCCCTCCATTCTTCTTGATCTTTAATATCATAATAAAGTCTCCAAAACTTATCTAAAGAAATAATGGAACAAAAGCTGATATCATAATTATGTTCACCAGGCAGGTGTATAAAGGCGTACACCACAGCAGGAGAAAATCCCATCGAGTCAATTAATAATGTCTTCCCCACCCATAGTCTGTCTGGTACTACTGGAGCTTTACCTCGGTATCTTAACCGTACCAGAAATCTGCATTTAGCTGCCTCTGCTGGTTTTTCAAACAAACCTGCATAAGTTTTAGAACCCATTACTGCTGGTTGTTCGGCAGTCAAGTTACTATGTAAAACTTTATTCACATCCAAATCTCTTGTTGGACTTATATTTTCATTTCTTTCAGTGGTTGACATGGTTGTAGAGTAGTCCATAGAAAAAGCTTGTTCTCACAAGGGAGGTGTTGGTTCAAGGTTGCCACCGGCGTCTTGCGCATCAAAAAATTCAGTAGCCTCTCCCTGATTTTGCGCATTCGCATTAAGGCCATCAGGGGACTTAGAATTTTGACTAGCCACAGTTATCATAGATAGAGTATTAGATTAGCTTGATCTGAAATGGTCGCACCAGGTACAGGGATCAGGAATCCATTTGTCTATTACCCATAGCCATCCAGCTTGTCTTAATGCATCTCCTGGGGACCATGCAGACAACGTACACACTTGTAAAGATGAAATATCCTTTACACCTTCTCCATCCATTTGTACAGTATTTTGTAAACCGTTATCATGCATTAAATCCTGCTGCTCAAACCGTTTCCCTCCGTTTTTAAAAGGGCTAGTTGGAGAACGTTTCCATTTGTTACGTTCTGCTTCTAGCTTCTGCTGGCAGGTGTGAAAGTCTCTCTCTTAGCTGTATTTATCAAGTCCAACGATTGAGCTTTTTTTTTCAAATTCTTCCTGTAGTTGTACTTCTGCAGACATCTCTGTTTCCATTAGCCTTGCAGAGACAGATGAATCCAAAACCACTGCTCGGTCACCACTTGCAAGCTGACCTTCTCCTTCCAGCATAGAAGTTGCTGCAATGAGCTCCTGAACTCCAAATCCACGTCCATCCTCTTTCACTACCTCCTTCAGACTGAGGTCCTTCATCACTGCAGACAGATGGACAGCGCCACCCGCCTACAGAGTAGGGAAATTTCCCCGGTGTCCTGGCCAAATTTCCCTCATTCACTAAAAATACCACCAACAGCTTAATCTGGTTCAAGGTCAGTTGGCATTCATCTGTATCCCCCTCCCCCGGGTCGTGCCTGAAAATAGGCAGGACGTGTCTGGTGCACTTACCCAGTCAATAAAAACTAAGTAAATAAATAAAAGAGTTAAAACTCAGTTTTGCATTGCATTGTGACTGGATTGCTGATGTATTCCAAATGAGCTGCAAACATATTTTACAAACATTGATCTTGAGCTGGTTAAACACTGAAGTCAATGCAATATGAGTTGCCAATGCATTGTCAACTGTGAAAAAAATGCTAAATCAACTCACTGGTGGAACAGTTTAATGTGACTTGTACTGTAGCTGTAAATCTTATTTCTTTACATTTTGTAGTGTGCTGAGTATTTTCTTATAGTTTTTAGCGGTTCCCGGGAATTGCATTTTTCTCTCGGTTCCACTGTTCCCTTTTTCTTTATTTTCTATAAGTTTTAGTTATCGTGTCTAGTGTTTTCATGGTTCCTTTTACTTTATTTATGTAGCGATTCCCTTTTTTAAGCAGGAATTGACAATTTGCTTTATTTTTTACCTCAGAAAAATTGCAATTCTTTACCGTGAGGGAACTGACTACTTACCTTAACTGTTTACCTATTAAACTTTATAAGCACAGGGTTTTCTGTATATTGGCATGTCAGAAATCCCTAAGAAAAGGACTGGGTCTACAGGGTTTAAAAATTGCTTAATTTGTCAAAGAATACTAGCTAAAGCTGATACTAATGACCTGTGTTTAAAGTGTTTAGGTCCAGACCATTACTTCGTTCATTGCTCTAAATTTTGTCCAAAAACCTTAAGAAACAGAGATAAAAGGCTTAGAGAAATAGCAGAAGGGTCTTCATCTTTAGCCCAAACATAGACCCAAGGCTACCGATGAGGGGCCTTCAAAGAATAAAAATAATCAAGGTGCTAATGAAGCATCTTTAAAATATAAGCCTGTTACAGGTGCTGAAGTGCCTTTGAAAACAACACAAAATCAGGTGGTGATGAAGTGCCTGCTAAAAGTAAGGCTTCAAAAGGGGCTGATGAAGGTCCTAAATAGAAAAATTCGAAGGGTGCTGATGAAGTGCCTAGTTCAAAGAAGAAGCCTGAACAAGTCACTAAAGTGGCTGCTAAAAAGCTTAGATATTTCCAATATAAAAATCAATGCACCTTTGTAAAACAGTGACCACAATACTGTTCATTTTCAGGTTACTGGGAATAGAAAACAGATAGCTACTGGTGTTACCGTAACTCTAAATTTTCATAAAGCAAACTTTGATAATATAAAAACTAGCCTTACCCACTGGGATTGGCATAAAGTGTTTATTAATCGTTCAGGAGAATCTAAATGGGGGCTTATGATTAATAAACTAAAAAATCTGATTAATAACAATATTCCTAGAATAAAACAATATGATAAGTCATAAAAATACATCCGTATGGATGAACCGTTCAATCAAACGTTTGATCAATAAAATAAAAAATTGTTTCAGCAAATTAAAAAGGGGTTAACCCACCTTCTCCCCAAGTACAGCTCACTGATTAAAAATATTAAAACCAAGATTAAGTCAGCAAAATCCCAGTATGAAACTCAATTGGCTACCAAGGTTAAAGATAAAAAAGTTTTTTTTTGCTCATGTTAATAAATCTAGGGGTAAAGTAAACACTGTAGGGCCTTTTTTAACTGATGCCAGCATGCTAGCTAGTAATCAGGAGGCTGCTGCTATCCAGAATCAGTATTTCTGTACTGTTTTCAACAAGATTAGTATTGGATCAGCAGATACAGCTGTGACATCATCTCCTGGGCAGTTTATCATTAAACCTAATGAAGTCCTTGACAGGTTAAGAAAGTTAGATACAAATAAATCACCAGACCCCGATGGAATTCACCCTTGGGTGTTAAAAGAGCTCGCTGAATTTATCTATCTTCCTCTTACTAATATTCTCAAACATTCTCTTTATACTGGGGAGGTTCCACATGACTGGAGAGTAGCGACTGTGGTACCTATTCACAAAAAAGGTCCTAAAACCAACCCTGAGAACTACAGACCCATCAGCTTGACCTCGTTAATAGGAAAGATCTTGGAAAATAATATTTAAAGTCCTTATTCTTGATTCTATCCATCAAACTGGGTAATCTGACCCTCTCCAACATGGGTTCACTAAATCTGGATCCTTGTATGGAAAAGTTGCTAGGGAAATTGACCAAGGTAATTCTATGGACCTTGTGTTCCTAGACTTTGCTAAAGCATTCAAAAAATTGCCACATCCTGAGCTTATCGATACCCTGAGAGCTTTTTAAAAACTAATATTGACAACTGGATTGCTAACTGGTTGGAGAGAAGAAAGTAGAGAGTCATTATAAATGGAGAATATTCTAACTGGGCTCCTGTCATTAGTGGGGTTCCCCAGGGGTCTGTCTTGGGCCCCCGTCTCTTCAACATTTACGTTTCTACTCTCACTGTCGGTAACCCCAACATATGGATATTAAAATTTGCAGATGATTGTCGATTGGGTACTGTGGTGAACAATACAACAAGTAGTACTGCTTTTCAACTAGCTCTGGACAACATATTAACTTGGTCTAGCATAAATAAATTAGCCTTAAATCCCACTAAGTGCAAAATTATGCATCTGGAAATACACAACAAACATCATGTGTACAAACTAGTGAACACTGCTCTTCTTGAAACCAAGCAAGAAAAGGATCTTGGAATAATTGTTAACCTTGACCTGAAATTCAGAACCCACTGTAAAATCCAAATAAATAAAGCTAATCAAAACCTCAATTGTATATTCGGGCACGTATCTAGTCGTAAGAGTGAAGTATTACTCCCTTTGTATATTGCCTTGGTGAGGCCACATCTTGAATACTGTGCCCAGGTGTGGTCCCCATATTATAAGGAAGACATTTTAAAAATTGAGAGAGTACAACAAAGACTCACTAGAGCCATTATAGGGATAGCAGACAAGTCATATGAATCCAGGTTGAGACTGCTTAACTTGTATATGCTCCAGTATAGAAGACTGAGGGGAGACATGTGTCTACTATTTAGCGCGTTAAGCAACCCCATCCTTAGAAATGAACTAGGAATCACTCTTACTGACAATAGTGTAAGTAACAGAAGACACTCTAAGCAAATATACTTGTCAAAATGGAATACTCTACAAAGAAGGTATTGGTTTAGCCATAGAGTCATTTCAGCATGGAATCACCTCCTAGCCGAGGTAGTAGCTAGCCCAAATATGGACTCCTTCAAAATAAACTTAGACTCAGCAATTGGAGACAATGTTAAATTCTGTGTTTATTGATATTTCTGGCAAACACCACGGAAGCAATGTCCATATTAGCTTGAAGTACCTATGATGATGTAAGGAAAAAAATATCACTGCACCTCCAAGCGGTGCTAAGGGTGAGGCTGCAGTTGGTAAAAAACATAAAGACAAATCCAAAAACATTGAACCCCAGGAAGGTAATCCCCAGGATATACAAGGGGATTTACCTTCTGTGGAGGATATGGCAAAAGCCTGGAATCTTTACTAAACTGTACAGGGCATGGGGTCCTATTTTGGTGCCTCGGCCTTCCCCAAGCAGGTCCCTCTGCAGTCCCCTCTGATACAGGTGCTGATGAGGGAGATTATAATGATGGCTTTTATGATGCCCCAGATGACATTTCAGAGGGTAAGGCCCCAGATCCTGACGTGTCACCTGACCTCAATTTTGAAGCTTCCCCTGACCAGGAGGATACCTCCTCCATGTTTACTTTCTTACAGCACATGGTGGACACTCTTGATCTTCCCTCTCAAGAGTCCAACCAGGAAGAGTAGGAGGACCAGGACTACAGAGAAATGAAAGGTCTTCCCCCTCCCAAGAAGTTGGTTCCTCCTATCTATAAACTTTTCAGAAAGAACACTATGCGTCTTCTCTGGACTCCCACATCTGTGTCAGGGGTCGAGAAGAGGTTAGATAAGAAATACCAGTTGTCTAAAACATACACAGAGTTTATGTTTGTGCACCCCAATCATGAGGGAGTAGTGCAACAGGCAGCATGTGACAAAGCAGGGGTTCCTCTTTCTTCCCAGCCTCCTGAAAAGGATTCTAAAAGGCTGGGCTTTATGGCCAGAAAGATGTATACCTCAGCCTCCCTGCTTCTTCGCCTGGCTTCATACATGGCTTGCACAGCCAAGTATCAGCAGTCTCTTTGGAACTCAGTCCTACCCATAGTTAAACAGGGCTGTGACTCTATGGCAAAGGATTTAATGGAAACAGCTAAAACTGCCTTGGAAGCTACAAAGTACCAGTTCCATATGGCAGATGACAGTAATGATGCAGCCTCAAGGGTTATGGCCCAGGCTATCTCCCTGAGGCATTTTGCTTGGCTAAGAACAACAAATCTGGTGCAGGACACTCAGTCCAAAGCCATGGACTTTCCCTGCTTCAGGAATGTGCTATTTGATTCCAGAACTGAGGAATACATGAAAAAGGCTGATGAATACAAAACAACCTATCAGAGTAATACTGCAAAAGTGAAGTCTTCTGTTCCTCAAGACTCAGCAGAGGGGTAAAGAGGCAGGGGGTACTTCCCTAGGCCCTATTATTCCCTTCCCTTCCTTCTCCATCTGATCTCTTTCAGTTTAGAGGTTATTTCAGAGGAAGGGGCAGGAGAGATCAGAGAAGAACTGCTTCTACTTCTGCCACTCAGCAAAAGCCCAGACACCTCAGTACAGGTCATCTCCCCTCTGCCTGTAGGGGGCAGGCTGTCCCACTACCTCCAGTCCTGGACCCTTATTACAACAGACATGTGGGTCCTGGAGGTAGTGGAAAGGGGCCTGTCTCTTCAGTTCAAAAAGATGCCAGCCCTCAAGGGAGCCCATCCTTCCAAATATCTAGCTCCAACAGAAAGAATCTTGTTGAAATTGGAGGTAAAACACCTTTTGGAAGCAAGGTAGTAAGGTTCTTTTGGAAGAAAGAGTACCTGCCCATCAAAGGGACAAAGATCTTTACTACAGATACTTCCTGACACAAAAGAAAAATGGGGAGTGGCAACCTATTTTGTACTGCAGATACTTGAACAAACATCTGCTGAAACTCAAATTTAAAATGGTCACCCTAAAAATGGTGATTCAGTCTCTGCAGCGGGGAGACTGGCTAGCCTCCCTAGACCTCAAAGATGCCTACTTTCACATCTTAATAGGGCAGTCTCACAGAAAGTTTCTGAGGTTCAAACTTCTTTCAGGACACTGCCAGTTTGCAGCCATGCCCTTCAACCTCTCATCTGCACCAAGGGCATTCACAAAATGCCTGGCTGTAGTGGCAGCACATTTAAGAAAAAAGAGGATTTCAGTCTATCCTTATCTGGACAAATGGCTTATAGTGGGAAAAAATCCTCTACAAGTGGAGGAGGCCCTCTCCCTAACAAGGGGCACTCTGTACTCCTTGGGGTTTCTTATAAACCAAAAGAAATCCCAACTAGAGCCAACACAGCTCCTTATGTTCATAGCAGCACAGTTGGATACCCTACAGAGCAGAGCTTTCCTTCCTTTGGAAAGAATTCAGAACTTTTTGTCATGGCAAATTCTTTTGTTCAGGGCCAGCCGAGGTCAGCCAGACACTTTCTAAGGCTCCTGGGGCACATGGCATCAGTTTACAGCCGTGGTTCTAGTAGTCAGATTCAGAATGAGGGACATACAGCGGTACCTAAGTTCTCACTGGTTCCAAAGCAAAAATTCACTGTCCAAACTGGTTCGTCACAAAGAAGCTTCTTCAGTCTCTGGACTGGTGGAAGGAAGTTACCTATCTCTCGGTAGGAATTTCCTTCCAAGCACCCTCCCCTTCAAAAATCATTACTACAGATGGATTGGACAGTAACATTTCTTTGTGCCTTTCCTCCCTTTTCTCTGATTTTCAGAGTTTTGTTAAAGTTCAAAGCTCAGCCTGGGACAATGATTCTGGTGGCAGCAGACTGGCTGAGGCAAGCCTGGTATCCCCTATTGATAACCCTGTCTTGCAGCAAATCCATTCATCTCCCCATTTGTCACTCCATCCTGACTCTCCCTCAGACAGGGGTAACCTATCCAGATCTGTGAGCTGTTCACCTCAAAGCCTGGCTCTTGAGGAGTTAGTTTCCTGCCATTCAGTACTCTGAACAAATTCTAAGATCCTGAGGATGGCTAAAAAGCCTAGTACAAAAAAGACACATGCAGCCAAATGGAAAATATCTTCCCTCTGGTGCAAGAAAAAGCACATTAATCCTCTTAAGGCTTCAATTCCTAACCTTTTCGATTACTTAGTGCACTTGCAGGATTCAGGTTTGAGGCCTTCTTCCTTGAAGCTTCACCTGGCTGGTCTTTCAGCTTATCTTTCTGTTGGAAAGACAAAATCTGTTTTTTCACAGCCAGTCTTTAAACAGTTTTTCAGAGGTCTCCTCTACATCCAGCCCCCAATCTGGGAATGTGTCCCACCTTGGAGCCTGAATCTCCGCATTGCCAAGCTCATGGAGCCACCCTTTGAACCCATGGTTTCGGCTCACCTCAAGTATGTCACTTGGAAAACGGTATTTTTAGTGGCCATTACCTCTGCAAGAAGGATTTCAGGGTTACAGGCCCTCTGCACTGAGCCCAACTACATTATCCCCCATAGGGAAAAGATTGAGCTCAGGACAAACAGGAAATTCCTGCCTAAGGTGGTTTCAGAGTTTCATCTTAACCAATACATTACCCTACCTTTGTTCTTTACTGACAAATCCACTCCAGGTGAGCAAAAACTCCACAGTCTGGACAGTGTTGGACAAGTTACTTTTTCTATTACTTTTGAAAACTTGTTCCAGAAAGCTCTGTGCAGTCACTAGCAAGGATGGAGAAGTACTGGAAGATGTAATGCACCTTACAGTAACATTTACTTATGTCTTTTTATACAAAAGAAGTACGTAACTGTAACTGATTACATTTATTTGAAAGTAACTAGTAACTAACCTGTTACTTTCAAAAAATGCAATCTGTTATAGTTATTTACTATTTTTGTACTGTTTTTGTATTAAAAGAAATAAGTAACTATAATTGTAGGGTATATTACTTTTTCTAGTACTTCTCCATCCTTGCTAGTGACTGCACATAGCTTCCTGGAACAAGTTTCCAAACACAGTAGAAAGTAATAGAAAAAGTAACTTACTCAACACTGAGTCTGGATGCCAAAAGGGCCCTACTTTACTATTTGGATCATACCAAGCAGTTCTGGGGTCCATCCACACAGTTTTCCTCACCTATGGGGAGGTAGGTAGAGGAAAACCAGCCACCAAGAGAACTGTCTCTCACTGAATAGTCTCATGCATTCGATTCTGTTATGACAAGGTTGGTATACAGCTCCCTGAGGGCCTCAGGGCCCACTCTGCTAGAGGCTTTGCTGCCTCTGTGGCAGCTGCTAGGGACATACCCCTTCTATATGTCTGTAGAGCAGCTACTTAGAAGACTGTGCACACTTTCTCTAAACACTGTTGCTTAGATGTACAGTCTAGATCTGATGCCAGATTTGGCAAGGCGGTTCTGCACAGCCTTCTTTCCTAAGTAGGTTCTCTACCCACCTCCCAACTGTACTGCTTTATAGTCTGCAATAGGTACTGATGTGAAAGGGCCCCTGGGGTGAGAAGAAAAAATGACTCACCATAGTAACTCATTTCCTCCAGTACCTTCTTCAGAAGTCCGAACTATGCCAGCCCGGTGGCGCTAGAGTTGAGGTGCTGGGCCGCCACACCTCGCTACGCCGGTGACCCGGGTTAAGAGGCGATTTCGGGCCAGAGGGCTGGCAGGGAAGGAAGGATTGAGCATCCGCGACAGCTCCTTCCTTCGGGGTGGGTGCGGGACACATGCAGCGCTACAGTGACACCCAGCGGAGGCTGGGTGTCTGACAGTAGCGAGCGCATCTAACGAGGGGGAGAGCCGGCGGACGTCTGCACGTAGGTGCGCTGACGTCATTGCACGTCTGGCTCTCCAGTGGGTGGAAAAGACACACAAGGAAAATTAGGGGAACCTCCACCTCTATGAAGCCCTCCCTGGGCTTCGTTGGCCTCTGTCACCGGATCCCCCAACTAGATACTGGTTCCGCGGGCTGGATCAAAGGGGCACCAGTCCCGCGGCCCCACCCTCTGGAGGGAAAGCCAGGGGTGACTGGGGGATCACGGCAGACAGCAGGCGGAAGACCAGGGGCCGTGACCAGGGCAGATACCTGGTGGTAGGAACCCCATAAAAAAATAAATAAATAAAAGAAGTCCGAACTATCCATTGTTTACCTGACACAAAATGGCCGCCCAGTGTATAATGAGGTCATCTTCTTTCTTCCAAGGTGTCCTTTAGCATCAGTAAGCTCCTACCCTTCCTCCCCAGATAACCTTCAGAAGAGGACTCTGACTTTTGCCTACAAACAATTTGGTTAATTTTAACTTTGGATTGGATTTTGAGCAAAGGTTTAGGTTTATTATTCTGGTTCTGGTTATGATATATATTTTTGAATCCTGTTGGTTTATTCCTGTGTGGGCATTTGCCCATTCTAGCTTCAAAAAAATTCTGGAACCTTCCTCACTCTGCCTGCTGAACACACCCTCAAACTTCAATCTGATTGGCTAATTCATAAACTCATTACCATAATCTCCACCTCCAGGGCAGTGCTGTCTAGTCAGCTCATTGCAGTAGTTACTGATGCTAAAGGATACCTTGGAAGGAATATGATTACTACGGTGAGTAATTTTTTCTTTTGGGACAGACCTTGCAGCCTTGGCAACATTCTGCTTGGCACCCTATAACTGTATGGTTCATAAGTGTGCTATCCCCATGGGCACCCTTTTCAGGGTTCTCTGACCACCCTTCTACAGAGGGCTTGGTATTGGATTTGGCCCTTTGAAACTCAAAAGGCCAAGGGGATGTAGACAAACTTCCAGAGAAGGAGCCCAAAAAGATTGACTGTGCAGCCAAAAATGTGTATGCAGTCTCCTTTCTGGGTCTCTGTCTAGCCAGCTATGTGGTCATGATGGCCAATTTTGGACAGTCCCTTTTTGGGACTGTGGGGCATCTCCTCTCACTGCTTCCAGCAGAGAAGCAGTTGGCAGTCCAGATGATTAGAGACCAGGGTCACTCGCTGGCTAAATACAAGCTTTAGACATGTGTGACTCTGGCATCCATGCCATGGCTGCAGCCATTGCCTTGTGTTTCAGGGCCTGGCTGAGGCCGTCTGCCTTTACCCTGAACGCTCAGCACAGGCTGGCCAATGTGCCTTTCCTGATCACCAACCTCTTTGGCCATGGGGTGAAGGACATCTTGCATGGATAGAGGTCCAATGCCATCTTAGATTCTGTAGCTTCATCCCAGAACTCAAAAAAACCCTAAGCCTAAGAAAAGGCATTTCACTTTCGGCCTCGGCCTCAGCAGGAACAGTTTCAGTGCTGGTGTCCAAAACATAAGTTCAGTGGCAAAAAAGAGGGGGGTGGAGGTGGTGGTGCCTCAGGGTCCCCTGTGGCCAGAGCCCCTTCGGAGACTGCTATGTGATGGGTTACGGGGTGTCATTCCCCCTCCCATCCAGTCCCTGTCCTAGCTTCCAGTTGGGTCGGTTGTGCCATTTCTTTCCACAATGGTGTGCCATCACTTCAGACAAGTGAGACCTAGAAGTGGTGGGCAAAGGGTTGCTTCTGGACTTTGAGGCTCTTCTGTTGCATCAATTCCATGCTCCTCAGTAGTCTAGGATGTTGAAAGGTACAATGAGACAGATTTTCAAAGGGTGACGCAGGGCTTGCATCAAGCCCTAAGACAAACCCTTTTGCTGGCACTGCTCTGCTGGCACCTTTGCCACAAACTGCACCCAATTGTAAGTCAGGTGCAGTTACAGCACTACTTGATTTACGACAGTTTGCGCTAAATATTTGGCTAAAACCCTGTGAAAAGGGTACCCGGGATTGCCGCAAACTTGACCAGAAACAACTTGCAGCAATTGGCGCATGGGATCAAAAATCCCTATTGCCAGCTGGGAGAGTGACGCAAGTCCTGTGTGCCATATGTTCACCACACCCGAGGCTGGCAGCATTCTCAGCCCTTTGAAAATTGGGTCCATTGTCTTTGCTGGGGGCTGATGCAGCTCAGCTGCTAGAATGTAGGGTAACAGCACAAGTCCCAGACACCCTGGCCACGAAGGGATATTTATTTATTAAATTTTGTTATCCAAGTAGGCCCACTGTAACCCAAACTCCCCTTTTCAGGAATGACCTGGAGTTAATTACAGAGAAGACAAAACGATGTAGATTATACAGTCAGACAACACATGCGGTAATGAATTGGGTGTGCTAAGTCAGATTCGTGCCATCACATGCAACAATATACACAAGGGTACAGGAGATTAGTACACAGGCTGGATCATATTACATGTCAAGCCATAAGCACAGTATTACAATGGGAAGGCCTAGCCCCACCAAGCGCAAAAACAGAGGCAAGGAGGAATGGTAGCAACTCCAGGTCAGCGGTTGGGGGAACACAGGCTACACTCGAACAGATATGTCTTGAGGCCTTTTTTAAATCCTCTAAGTGTGGAGCAACTTTGGAAGGAGGCAGGAAGTTTGTTCTGCAAAGATAGAGGTGAGCCGGCAAAGGATATCAGCATCACACTCGACCTAACCATGGGTGTGTTTTTTTTTTTTTTTTTTTTTAATATCTATTCTAGGATTGTGGATATGTTGTTCATCCACACACTTTGACATCTCCACTTCCACTTTAAATCTTGCCAGAAGTCTTCAAGCTGGCTCCTCCCACCCAACCGGGTGGTATGTACCTTGGCTGTGCCCCATGACGCTAGATCTTCCTTTCCGCTGGAAGATTCAGGTTGCCTTCCTTGTGTTCATGCATTTTGTAGGCCCTGGCTCTAAAACCTTCGGTTATTCAGAAAATCCGTCTTGTTCGCATTAGCAATCACAAATTTGTATCCTCGATTATGGAAGACAAGTCTTCCCCCTGGATTTCGTTGGTGCCCTTGCGGCCAGAAGATGTCACGCACCGATCCCCACACTGCATGCGTATATTGTCTTGGTGTTGACCATGACACCTCGAAATTAGATTTATGTCTTGCTTTCCATCCTAACGTCCTCGACGACCGTCTCATACGCCTGAAGTTGGGGAGGCCGGAGAAACTGAACCCTCCTGTGAAATCCAAGGAGGCTCAGTGGACGGTTTCTGCGGTTGTGGGATCCGCTGAGCAGTTGGAACGCATGCAAGCATTCGAAGAGGAAGTGGCTCGGGCTGCAGAAACTACTCTGAGCTTCTTCGTTTCCGCTCAACTTGGGCTCCACCTTATCTGGTTCCTTCCGAGAGTTGTGCTAGTCTCTCCCGACCAAGGGAGAGGGTCCTGGCGGGCACGCACTTCTCTTAGTCCCGTAAGTGGGAGAAGGATCCGGGATTGTCTTCGTCCCAATGGAGATGCTCTTGAGAGCGGGAGAGATCTTGGTCCCAGGAACATGCGGTCTCGACTTCGGTCGAGATTGCTTCTTCGGCTGCTGACTTTTTGGCTTTGCTGTCTGGTTAGTTGACCAAACTGTCAATCAGTGATGTAGAAATCATCATCGATATGATCGATCCTTTATTGCTGACTCCATTTGATGAATCCCTCGATCAAACTCCTATTCTGAATTTAACTAACGAGGAGAAGCAACTAGCTGGGACTCCCATCGAGGAAGGGGTCCCTGGCTCTGGGAAATCACCAGTCCCGGCGGTGTCTCCTGAGTGACCAAATCGGCCTGTCCGATCTCGATCGAGGTCTCTGACCCCCTCGACCGAAAGGCAGAGGGAGAGCCATAAACGCTGTAAAAAGGGGTGATGCCATCGGTCGTCCTCGTCCTCTTCGGATGAGGAGAGGCTCCAGTGGAAACTCCAGCACTACGAGGACCTCATGTGGCAACAGCTGATCTTGACCAGGCACAAGCCAACTCCAGCTTTCACCCAGGCCATTACTTGGCTTTCGCCTCCTAGGCTGAAGCCGACTCCTTCAGAGTAGATCAAGTCAGTTCCTCTGCCCACGGAGCAGGTGAAACCTCCAGCTCGGCATAAAACTGTCTTTCCACCAATCGTGGTGGAACCACCGCCCAAGCAGCCTGTGGGAGGGGCTCCTTCCAAGGAAGATGAGGACTGGATGAAGTGCTGCCCGGCCTCCCCACACAACGCATCGCCTCAGGGATTGCTCCCCCCCGGACTGCCGATAAGCTCAGAGGCTCCGATTGAGGGTCGCGAGGGCTGGATGAAGTGCTGCCCACCCTCCCCACACAGCGCAACACCCTCAGGGACGCCCCTCCCAGTCTGCCGATTAGTTCAGAGGCTCCAACTGAGGCTCGTGAGGGTTGGATGAAGTGCTGCTTGCCCTTCCCACACACGCATTGCCTCAGGATCGTCCCCCCCAGACTGCTGATGAAGGCTCAGAGGCTCTGACTGAGGGTTGTGAGGGCTGGATGAAGTGCTGCCCGCCATCCCCACTGCTTGTCGCCTCAGGGATCGCGCCCCCCAGACTGCCGATAAGCTCCAGAAGCTCCGACTGAAAGTCGCGAGGGCTGGATGAAGTGCTGCCGCCCTCCCACCTACGCGCATCGCCTCAGGGATCGCACCCCCGGACTGCCGATAAGCTCAGAGGCTCCGACTGAGGGTTGCGAGGGCTGGATGAAGTGCTGCCTGCCTTCTCCACACAATGCATTGCCTCAGGATCGCCTCCGGACTGCCGATAAGCTCAGAGGCTGACTGAGGGTTGCGAGGGCTGATGACGTGCTGCCTTCCATCCCGCCACAACGCGCATCGCCCAGGGATCATGCCCCCGGACTGCCGATAAGCTCAGAAGCTCCGACCTGAGGGGTCGCGAGGGCTGGATGATGTGCTGCCCACCATCCCACAACAGCGATCGCCTCAGGGTTGTCCCCCGGACTGCCGATAAGCTTAGAGGCTCCGACTGAGGTTCTGCGAGGGCTGGATGAAGTGTTGCCTGCCTTCTCCACACAATGCATCGCCTCAGGGATCTCCCCCAGGGTCACGAGGGCTGGATGCAGTGCTGCCTGCCCTCCCACACAGCCATCGCTTCAGGGATCCCCCCCCCCCCGCACTGCTGATAAGGTACGGAGAACACACGGCTGTAGGAACAGCACCAGCCTGCAGTACAGGGCACTTTGTTTGCTTTGGCGCCAAAACTTTTTAAATATATGGACCTTTTGTAAAACAAGCTGCCTTTAAGAAGTCGGGAAAGTCGGCGCAGCACTGCAGATAGTTTTTCTGCGCTGCACTTTCTCACAAAGCCTTAACTTTAAATACAGTGCAAAAAAGTACTTTAAGAGAGTTTAATAGTTGCTATAGTCTGGTACCACAATCTGTTTTTCCTGAACAGCTATTGGTATTTACAGTCGCTATACTGTAGAGCCAGGTATCTGATTCAAGTGTTTTAGTATATACACAGATACTGTTTAAATCTCAGTGTAACCTTAATATTCTGCAGGACTGTTGAGGAACCCTAGATGGCTGCAGTTCAGCCTATGTAGCTCTGCTCATTGTTCTTACCTTGCCCCGCCTCTTGCACCACGGCTATAATTCTCTCCCTCTCTCTCTTTAGCTCAGAGCTCCGACTGGCGTCGCGAGGTTGGATGAAGTGCTGCCGCCCTCCCACACAACGCATCACCTCAGGGATCGCCCCGGACTGCCGATAAGGTACAGAGAACGGAGAACACGCGGCTGTAGGAGCAGCACCAACCTGCAGTACAGTGTGTTTTGTTTGACCCCGCCGCCCCCACCACCACCCTTGGTCAGCTTTGTGATTTATAGGTGGTGTCACGTGACACCTCAGAACCAATCAGCCCACTTTCCCACCTGCAGATTATACTCGCTGAATACTAGGGGGATCCTGCCTGCCAACACTTATCCCCCTTCATTCATCCCATACAGCAATATGTCTCTCATAGTTTTATGTATACTCACCTTGCTCCTCACTGTCCTATCCCCCCAACTATTCCTGCTAAAAATCTCTCTAACACCTCTGTATATGCGCATCTGACAGAATCTCAGCCTTCTCAAGCACATCCTCACACCACTCTGAGCCCTCCCAACTGTTTTCCACCCACCACCAATGCACCTCACACGCTGGACCACCCCTATACTCCCCCACACCCACCACCGACGTCCACCCCCCTGCCTCCTGTGCACAGTGGAAGGTGGCCCCCCTCTGTCCTAGCCATACCTACCTTAACTCCTACCTGTCCCTGCACGCCCCAGATCCTCGCATCTGCCCAAGCACCCTACCACAACCGCCGTAATCCTTTTCTACGTCTCATCACCTTACTCCTCCTGCTCCCTGGGAATGTCCACCTTAACCCTGGACCAGGACCCGCTACCCCCCCATCGCCCCCTACAGGACATGGACTCCACATTATCTCTATGAAAATCTGCAGTCTCCCAAGGAAGACTGCTGCACTCCAGTGATGGGTCTCCCAACACACGCCCAACATTCTTGTCATAGTGGAGACCTGGCTCTCCCAATCAGCTCCAGACTCTGCTGTCTTCCTCCCTGGCTTCAGTCTCTTTAGAGACGATCGTGTGGGTAAGCGTGGGGGCGGATGCGCAGTCTGCCTGCGTGACTCCCTCCTGGGTCACGTACTACCTACCCCCAAGCTCGACCATGGGGCCCAAGCCATCACCCTAAAAATCACCCCTGACCCGGGTCGTGGCTCTCTTTATCTCACAACCCACCTACATACCCCCATGAGCACAAAGTTAAGCTATCCGCTCCCTCACTGACTATCTCTCTACCCTGCCACACAAGGCTGAACAGCTCGTCCTAGGAGACCTCAACATCAACTGGCTTAGCTCCACTACAACACACATTAAGGACAACTTCACAGCCTTTGACCTATCTCAATTAGTCACTCGGCCCACCAGGTTTAACCAGTCAAGTGGAACCAGCTCCCTCCTAGATATAGTACTGTCAAACCGCCTGCACAAAATCAAGTCTCACCAATTCTCTGCTTCTTGTCCTCCCCTACACTCAATCCTGCATACAGACCACCCCCCATCGCCGTTTCCATCCCGGGGGCCTTAACAAACTCAAGCAGTACCTTGCCCAGCTCGACTGGTCCCCGATCTCCCTTATGACGGATATTGATACTGCTCTAGCCTTCCTCACTAGTACCTTCTGCAGGGCCTGTGACATCTTTGCCCCTGTCACCAGCACCTGCTCCAAGAGACACAATGCTGCATGGATTTCCCCCTCCCTGATCCAGCAACTGAAGCAGCATGATAATCTATGGCACTCTGCTGCTGAGACCGGCAGGACAGCAGACAGGCAAGCCTATAATGCTGCTCGCAACCAGTGCACCTGGGCCATAAGACAAGCCAAGGCCAATTACTATCAGACCACCTTGACCTCATCCTGGGGCTCTGCCCGAGCTTTCTGGGATAACATAAAGGAGCTAAACAGGAAGACCCGCTCTCCACTTCCCTCACAGATGGTTATTAACGGCACAATTAATACTGACCTACTATGTGTTGCTGACTGCCTCAACACAACATTTTCTGACCTAAGTGCAGTCCTTCCTGCCCACTTCTTTGACCCTATCCTTACATCTAACCACCCAGCCATTTCCCGACCCCCATTTCTCTTCAGGACCATCTCTCCCCATGACACCAAGCTACTCCTCCTAAAAGCTCTCTCCTCCCACAACCTGAGGTGTGACCCACTTGACTCCAGGATACTCCGCCTAACACTTGATGTCATGCTAGCCCCCCTCACTGACCTTCTTAATCGATCCCTGTGCCTCAGCCAATTCCCAAGTGCATGGAAATTGGCTGAAAGTACTCCTATCCATAAAAATGGAGACTGCACATTACCAAACAATTACAGACCTATCTCCATCCCCCCCCAAGCCCTGGAGAAAATAGTATCCACCCAACTCATGGATTATCTATCCAAATATAACATACTATGCCCAGAACAGCATGGCTTCCGCCCTGGTCACAGCACCACCACAGCCCTATTGGAGTTCTCCCACCAAATACACTCTGCACTTGATGCCAGGGAGATCGCTGGGGCAGTGTTTATTGACCTATCCAAGGCCTTTGACACTGTGTGTCACCCATTAATGCTTGACTCCCTCCATCAGCAGAGCTTCTCATCTGGCCCTCTAGCCTGGTTCTCCAGCTACCTCCGGGATAGATCCCAACGGGTCAGATTAAATGGCATCCTATCTACGGCCCTGCCTGTTCGCTCCGGGGTCCCTCAAGGCTCCATCCTGGGCCCCACATTGTTCAGTCTCTTTTTAAACACCTTTCCCAGCTCCTGCACAGGCTAAATGCTTCTATATGCCAACGATGCAGTCCTAGTCACCTCATACCCTGACCTACGCACTGTCCAGAGTTCCCCTGCAACTCACCTTCAGCCAAGCTGAAAAATGGTTCCTCGACCATCGCCTGGTTCTGAACCTCAAGAAGACAAAATCTATCTTTGCACACCACCAAAGTAACTCCAGAAATGCTCACCTTCGCATCATTCCCAGCACCCTCCACCCCCTTGAACAGGTATCAACATACAAATACCTGGGCATCACCTTCGCCTCGGCTTTCTCCTTCCATACCCATGTCAGCAGTTTGTCCTCTGCCATGAATGCCTGGATTGGACTCCTCTACCGCCACAAAGACTGCCTCCCTGAGTTTGCCCTACGGTTGGCTATCACTTCCTCCATCCTGTCTTTGGTTGACTATGGACTTCCTACCTATGCAGCTGCTGACCCCACTGCTCTCACCAAAGTCCAGACCTCTATCAACAAAGCCTGCAGGCTCCTGACCGGGTGCCCCCAGCAGAACTCACAGATGCCAGCTCTACTCCACCTCAAGCATACTCAATTTTGAAGAACGCCTGCCATACCACACCTGTCTACTGGCAAAAAAAGGCTCTACTTGGGCTATGCCCCCCAGGAGTCACCACACCCCTTCTACGGGCCTCCCACTTGGTCGTCACCCATAATACTACCAAAGCCACCTTCCAGGTGCCTAGAGCCAGGACCTCACTTGCCCAAAGGTCTTTTCATTACAGAGCACCTTCCTGGTATAACTCCCTCCCCATGCACATCACAAACATCTTCAAATTCGCCCTACGCAAACACCTCACTAGCACGCGCAGCTGTATATGCCATTATAGGGCTTTCCGAGAGCGCCGCTCTGAACCTACCTGTCCCTATAGTATTATGTATGTACTAGTTTACTCAAATAGCTTGTTATAGTCTGTACACCACGCACTGTAACTTGTGTGCTCCACTGGGACACTAAATGACTCAGTTTTTTGTGTGCTGTTCTGCAACTTGTCTGTTTTGCACGCTGAAATGCCTGCTTTGTATGCTCTCTGTATCTCACCTGTATTGTTTCCCACTGTCTTGCTTCACAAATATGTTGTCTCCCCTCCCTGTGATGAGGTGACTTTGTAAATGAGTCTTTGATTCAAAGGTTTTTAAATCTGATGTGTGAATTAAATAAATAAAAAAGATAGGCCGAACACCAGGCTTCCCCGGCATTTGTCAGTCACTGTTACCGCAGACTGTCCTCGGCGGGTCGAATGTGACCTGGGCGGTCAACCATTATATCCTGACTCCTTGGATTCAGACATCACTGGCCTGCATTCTCATCCTGGGGATGATGAATCAGCCATTGAACTAGAGACAGAGGAAGGTCCCTCGTCTTTTCAGGGCATTCTTCGCCTCATCTCTGAGTCCACAGAGATACCCCTGGAGCCAATCCAAAAAAAGGCAGAGTACCCTCTCACGGACATCCTCAAGAGAGGGGATACTCCAACAGAGGCTTTTCCTGTGGCTGAGGCCATTGTGGGCCCAGCCTTAGAACTCTGGCAGCACCCTGCCCCTTGTCCAGCTCCATCTGCCCGCATGGCCCGCAAGTATGCAGTGCCCATGGGGTCCCTTGCGGGGTTCATAGAGCACCCTTTGGCTGAGAGCCTGGTGACCACCTCTGTGTTCAGGCATTCTGGCAGTTCTGCCGATACTGACCAACCTCCTGATAAAGAGTCCAAGCTTTTGGACCATTCAGCCAGGAAGGTCTGTGCAGCTTCTTCCTTGGGCCTTCATCAGGCAAGTTTGGGCATCATCTTGGCACACTTCTCCCACACCCTCCTAGGGTCTTTGGATGAAGTCCTCCCACATCTCCCCATGGACATGCAGACCACAGTCAAGCAGGTCTGGGATCAGGGCTGAGCTGTTGCCAAACGGCAGCTTCAGACAGCCCTGGACATTAGGGTTTCTTGTGCCCATTCCATGGCAGCCGCAGTTATCTCTCATCACAGGGCTTGGCTGAGGCTCTCCTCTTTCCCGGCAGATACTCAGCACAAACTAGCTGACATGCCTTTCCTAGGGACTGACCTGTTAGTTCCAGGAGTGGCTGGTCACCTTCGGCGCATTGAGCACTCCAGTGCCACCTTGGACGCTACTTCTGCCAGGGGTTCTTCGGGCAAGAACCAGCAGAAGAAAAGAAGCCATTTCGGCATTCTTCCCCTGTGGCTCAGCAGCTCTCCTTTCAAGGAGGGCAGCAGTGTCGGCATCAGCATGAGCAGCAGGCTCAAGCTTGGCACCCCAGGCCCAAGCCCGGGCCTCCCCAGGCCCATAAAGGAGGCCGAGGTTCCGGTCTTGGATGATCCTCCTCCAAGCCTGCTTAGTGATGTGGCATGGGCTGCCAACCCCTCTCCCATCACTCCAGCTCTGGGTCCTCTCATGAGGGTCCGGCTCCACCACTTCCTATCCACCTGGTCCACTGTCGCTTTGGACAGGTGGGTTCTTGAAGTGGTTGGTCAGGGACTGCCTCTGGAATTCGAGCAGTATCCTCCAAGCCGAGCCTGCACCCATCGGGAGGAAAGAGTATCTGCTCAGACTCAGTCAGCTCTCCGAAATGACATCGCTTAGCTACTCCTCAAAGAGGCTGTAGCACCAGTGGCAGATCCTCCAGCAGACCCAGACTTTCTCTCCAGGTACTTCCTGGTGCCCAAGCGGACGGGAGGCTGGTGCCCCTTTCTAGATCTGCATGACCTGAATCAATATCTCAGGTCATGCACCTTTCAGATGGTTACTCTGTCCCAGATCATGCCATCCTTGGAACGAAACATGTGGTTCTGTTCACTGGATCTGCAGGACGTGTTCTTTCATGTCCCAATCTGTCCGTCCCATTAGCCGTTCCTCCATGTCAGGGTCGAAGGGACCCTTTACAAGTTCTGAGCCATGCCGTTCGGCCTGTCATCAGCCCCATGGTTCTTCACCAAATGCATTGCAGTGGTGGCGGCCCATCTCAGGCATGGGGGGGTCAGGATTTACCCTTACCTCGACGATTGGCTCCTAGCAGGTTCCACCCAACAGGAGGTGGAGAGGTCCAGGGACCTGGCCCTCCAGACCTGCACCCAACTTGGCCTCCTGATCAACGAGGCCAAGTCGAAACTCGTGCCTTCTCAGGTGATGGGCTTCATTGGGGCAGAGCTTGACTCTCGTCAAGCCAGAGCTTGGCTCCCGGTAGACAGGGTGAAGGTTCTCTCCTCCTTTGCCCAGTCATTTCTGGTTCGGCAATTGTGTCCTGCCTAGGACTTTCTGAGCCTTCTCAGTTACATGGCAGCATGCACCTCAGTGGTCCATTGGGCCCGGTTGCACATGCGCCCCCTCCAGTGGGAGCTGGCTGCCCAGTGGACTCAGCACCACAGTCATTTCAATCTGCTGATCACTGTAACCCAGAAGATGTGGGACGCTCTCCGCTGGTGGACTCCCCCAGACCGGTTGCAGGAAGGGATCCAGTTCGCCTGCCCCAAGCCGACGGTCATCCTTACGATTGATGCCTTTCTCATGGGCTGAGGAGCCCACATGGGGGACAACAGGGCCCATGGGCTCTGGAGCCCTGAGGAGTCTCGATGCCACATCAATCTGTTGGAGCTCAGTGCAGTCAGACTGGCACTGTGCGCTTTCGCTCCTTAGCTCCCGGTGTCAAGTGGTTCAAGTCCAGACTGACAACACCACGACCATGTACTACCTCAACAAACAGGGTGGCATGCACTCCTGTCTGCTGTGCAAGGAGGCACTCCACATCTGGATCCTTGTGAGCCGATTGGAGGCAGATCTCTTAGCCATCCATGTGGCAGGAGCCTCAAACCATCTGGCGGATGCTCTCAGCCACTTAGGCCAGACATCCCATGAGTGGTCTCTCCATCCAGAGGTAGCTTACAGCCTGTTCTCCCACTGGGGAAAACCATTGGTGGACCTGTTTGCCTCCAGGGACAACACCAAGCTGAGGCTGTTCCATGCCTGCCACCCTCAGCAGGGCTCACTGCAGGGGGATGCCTTCTCAAGGCCATGGACCCCAGGCCTCCTGTATGCCTTCCCTCCATTTCCCTTGATCCACAAGGTGCTCCTCAAGGTGAGAAAGGACAAGGTGAAGGTGATCGTGGTAGCCCCAGACTGGCTGCACCAGTTCTGTTATCCAGATCTCCTCAGCCTCAGGCCCCTGGAGTGGCTTCCAGCGTGCCCAGACCTGATATCCCTCAATCAGGGGAAGGTATTCCATCCAGACCTTCAATCCCTGCTTCTCACAGCCTGGTACCTGAGTGGCTAGAGTTCCAGGCTTGGGGTCTTTCCAAAGATGTCTACACTGTGGTGGAGGCATCCAGAAAGGAATCGACCAGGAAATGTTACGCCTTCAAATAGAAAAGGTTTTCCATTTGGTGTCAGGGAAAGGGCCTGGACCCTTTGTCCTGTCTAGTAGCTAACATTCTTGACTACCTTTGATCTCTCTCCAAAGGGGGTCTACGATCATCGACCCTTAGGGTGCACCTGGCAGCCATCTCTGCTTACTGGGTGCAGGCCGGTCAGCCGACACTGGCACAAGAGACAGTGGTCAGGTGCTTCTTCAAAGGCCTGGATCACATATCCCCTCTGGTGTGTGAACCTCCACCTCCATGGGATCTTCTGGTACTGGCAAAGCTCATGGGCAAGCCATTCGAACCAATGCACAAGTGTGCTTTGTCACACTTGTCATGGAAGACGGCCCTCCTGGTGGGTATCATGTCTGCCAGAAGGACAGGGGAGCTCCAGGCTCTTTTGGTGGACTCCCCTTATCTGGTCTTCCACAGGGACAACGTTGTCCTATGCCCCCACCTGAAATTCCTTCCGAAGGTGGTTTGAGTTTCACCTTAGCCAGGTGTTAACTCTGCCGGTTTACTACCCCAGCTACGCCTTGGACGCCAAGTACAGGCCCCATACTTTGGACCTGAGACATGCTCTCTCCTTTTGTAAGGAGAGTACGGTGGAAATTTGGGGAGAGGTTCACCAGCTGTTTGTCACCTACGCTGAAGCCGCTTCTGGCAGACTTGCAGCAAAGCGGACTATTGCAAGATGGATTACATCATGCATAGGTCTGTGTTACGAGTTGGTGGGCAAGGAACCTCCCAGAGGGATAAGAGCTCATTCTACCTGCCATACCGCTGCATTGGTGGCTGCTTCCAGAGACATCCCTATCCAGGAAATCTGCCAGGCTGCTACCTGAAAGTCAGCAAACACCTTCATCACCCACTCCCACATTAACCTTGAGTCACTCCGGGATGCTGGTTTTGGGGCCTCTTTTCTCCAATCTCTGTTCCCTAAGTAGGGGGTGTCTGCCTTGCCTCCCTCCTCTCAGATAACTGCTAGGAGTCTGCCAAAGAGTGTGGATGAACAACATATCCACGATCCTAGAAAAACAGGTTACTCACCTGTAACTGTAGTTCTAGGAGTGGTATATGATGTTCATCCACATGGACCCACTTGACCTTCCCAGCTGCGGATGCACTAAGCCTGGCTTCCAGTGGGCTAAGATCTGGCATCATGGGGTGGAGCCGAGGTATATACCCCCGCATGGGTGGGAGGAGCCTGCTTGAAGTCTTCCGGCAAGATTTAAAGTGGAAGGGAACATGCCAAAGAGTGTGGATGAACAACATATACCACTTCTAGAACTACTGTTACAGGTGAGTAACCTGTTTTTCAAACAACATGAAGTCTTGCTGTATTCTAACTATTGCAGTGATATCCAACCTTTGAACTGCCCCGGAGAGGAAAGAGTTAACTTTCCATGCAAGGCATGGAACGCTGAGCTCGAGCTCAGTTGAGACTCTGTCTGTTGTTGTTTGAACCCAAACCACCAGATTCTTTACTCCGCCTCACTGAACAGTCGCTCCGGAGATTTCTCCTTCGCTCAGTTCAATTTAGTCGGTTAAAGTGTCGTTTTTTTCCCTCGGTTCAACCAAATTTCTTCTATCTAACCTGTCGGTTCAGTCTCTGTCTGTGGTACCGTGAGTACTAGATAGGTTTATTATTAGTCTCTGTGTGGAACTTGTAAACATCGGATCGGTTCGGTTTGAGTCGATCAGGTTTGTAAAAAAGTTTGTTCTGCTTTTTAGAGTGTGGTAACCGGTCCTTATCGGTTATAAAAAAAACGGATTTCATTATGGTTTTTTCCATGACCCGTAACACGGTCAGGAACCGATAGGGGTGTCTTACCTGGTGGACTGCCGAAAAAAGAGTAAGTTTGGTTAGGACTGGCCATGTCTGAGAAACCCAAGAGAAAAACCGGGCCCACTGGGTTTCAACACTGTAGTGTGTGTGGGGAAGCCTTTGCTAAGGCTGACCCCCACACCACCTGTGTTTATTGTGTGGGGTTTGACCACCTCGATTCAGACTGCCAGATTTGCAAAAGTTTTCCCACAGCTACCCTGGAAAAGAAAGTAGATAGGCTGAGGGAAAGGGAGGCCAAGAAGTCTGCTGACCTGGATGGCCAGCCCGGTTCGGTTCCAACCGAACCAGAAGGAGTGCCCTCTGACCAGGGCGAAACTTCTTCGAGCAAAAGGAGAACCGACTCCGGTTAAAAGAAAAAAGAAGGGATAAGTCAGCCGGTTCGGATCCACAAGTTCTTTCTCCGACTGCTGATGAAATAGCCAAAACGATAAGGATTGTTCAATTGCTAACTTTGGTTCCGACCGAACCGGCACCATCGGTTAGGGGCTCGGTTCGGTCGGTTCAGCCGGTTTCAGATTATAATTTACAGGATTTTTATGAACTGGAGGAGGAGGAGGGAGAGTATGAGGATAGTGATGGTGATTATGAAAGTCTGGATGTACCCATTGACCCGGACATCTCCCCAGACAGACCTTCAGGTGTTTCTCCTCCTAGGCTGTCTGAGTCCCCTTCTCACTTTATGTTTTACAAAAAAGTGGCTGAAACTCTCCAGCTTCCTATGGAGGAAGCAGTAGAGGATCAGGAGGAGCCTGATTATGTTGAGATGATGGACATCCCAGAGCCCAGGAGACTGTCTATTCCCCTCCATAAGTCTTTTGGGAAACAGACATTTAAAATTTTAAAGACTCCTAATTCCATACCTCCTGTGGACAGAAGAATGGACAAGAGGTATACTCTTTCAGGCTGAGATACAGAGTTCCTTTCCCAGCAATGCAGCCATGTTGGGGTAGTGCAGGCTGCTGCCTGTGATAAGGCAAATATACCCTTGGCTTCACACCCTCCAGATAAGGACTCCAGGAGGATTGATGCCATGGCGAAGAAACAGTACATGGCAGCATCTTTGGGACTCAGGCAGGCTAATTATATGGCCTACACAGCTAGATACCAGAAGTCTAGATGGAACACTGTGATGGCTGTAGCTAAACAGGTCCCTGACCAGCTTGCCAAGGAGCTGGAGCAGGTGGCTGCAGATGGTATTGAGGCATCCAAAGTGCAATTTCATGCTGCAGTGGACTCCAATGATGTTTCTTCTAGAGTCATGGCTACATCTGTGGCCCTTCGTAGGATGGCTTGGCTCTGATGTACTAGCCTGTCACAGGATACCCAGACTAAGGCCATGGATTTTTCTGTTATTGGTAATTCTCTGTTTGGGGAGCAGACAGAGAACTACATGAAGAAAATGGATGAGTACAGGACCACCTATAGGAGTGCTCAGGCCAAGGAAAGGCAAGCCACTCCCCAGAGGCAGCATTCCAGGGGCAGGGGCAGGCCTTTTCATAGGCCTTTCTACCAAGCCCAGGCCTCCTCTTCCGCCTTTGCTCAGAGGGGGTTCTTCAGAGGGAGAGGCAGACTGGGTATAAGCAGGCCTGCTACCACCCCTCAGCCTAAAGCCCCTGCCAAACAGGTACCCTGATGGGTTTGCCCGGACCGATTCTCCACTATCCGTAGGGGGCAGGCTGGCTTACTTTGTCCAGGACTGGATGTCTTTAACATCAGACAAATGGGTCCTGGAAGTAGTAAGCCAGGGACTGGTTCTCAGCTTCAAACAATTTCCCAAGATGAGAACCAGATCCTTTCCACCTGCAAATCCTTCAGAGGCCCTTGCCCTAGAGGCAGAGGTCTCTTCCCTCTTGCCTCTCAGAGCCATAGAAAGGGTTCCACCCCTACACAGGGGAAAAGGATTGTACCCCAGGTACTTCCTAACCCCCAAAAAGACAGGAGAATGTCGGCCCATCCTGGATCTCAGATATTTAAACAAGCACCTTTTAAAGCCAAAGTTCAAAATGGTGACTCTGGGAGTAATTATACCCTCTCTAAGACCAGGGGACTGGCTAGTCTCCCTGGACCTCAAGGATGCCTATTTCCACATTCTCATCAGATGCTCCCACAGAAAGTACCTCGGGTTCGAGTTGCCCTCAGGCCACTATCAATTCAGAGCAATGCCCTTTGGCCTAACATCATCTCCAAGGGTGTTCACAAAATGCCTGGCAGTAGTGGTTGCTTTCCTAAGGAGAAAAAAGATCTCCATCTTTCCATACCTGGACGACTGGCTCATAGTGGGTCAGTCTCCAGACCAAGTCAAGTCACACCTACAGGTAACTCAGCAACTGCTCACTTCTCTAGGATTTCTCCTAAATCTTTCAAAGTCAATTCTAGTGCCAGTGCAGCTCCTCACCTTCATCGAGGCGGAGCTGGATGCATCAGGCAGAGCCTTCCTTCCCTGGACAGGGTAGGGACCCTTGTGACACTGGCCTCTTCATTTACCCTTCAGGTGTCTCTTACCAGCAAGGCATTTTCTGCAGCTCCTGGGCCACATGGCTGCCTCTACGGCAGTGGTCCAAGGAGCAAGATTTCAGATGAGGGTCATTCAGTTCCACTTAAGAGCCTTCTGGTCCCAGAAAAAGGATTCTCTGACCAAACTAATCCCAGTGACTTAAACCCTGATCCAGGCTTTGCAATGGTGGCAGGATCAGGACAACCTAAGGCAAGGAGTTCCCTTTGTCACTCAATCTCATTCTCTAATCCTTACCACAGATGTCTCCCTCTTGGGCTGGGGAGCCCACTTGGGGGATCTGACCACCCAAGGGTTGTGGTCACCTCAAGAATCTCTGCTTCACATCAGTCTCTTAGAACTCAGAGCAGTGTTTCTAGCACTTCAAGTTTTTTCCAAGTCTGTTCAGAACAAACTAGTTCAGATCAGGACAGACAATACCACCACAATGTGGTACATCAACAAGCAAGGGGGCACTCGGTCTACGGCCTTGTGCACAGAAGCAATGAAGTTGTGGTCTCTGGTCTATTCCCTGAATACCTCTCTGATAGCAGTGCACCTCCCAGGGAACAACAATGTCCTGGCAGATGCTCTCAGCAGGATATTTCAGGGCCATCACGAATGGTCCCTGGATCCCCTAATTTTGAAGGTGATCTTCTCCAGATGGGGCACTCCACAGATGGATCTTTTTGCAGCCCCAGACAATCACCAACTTCCTCTTTTTTGCTGCAGACCCCCAGTGTTGGGCTCAGGCCCCCTGGATGCTCTAGTTCTCAATTGGGAAGGGAAATTCCTGTATGCTTCCCCACTTCCCTCTCCTGTTCAAGGTACTAGTCAAAATCAGGTCTCAACCCCGCAAAGTGATTCTGATTGCTCCAGACAGCCCTGGTACCCGCTCTTGCTGTCCTTAGCAGTCCATCTTCCCCTGTCTCTTCCCAGGAATTACAACCTGTTAACAGGTTCTCAGGGGAAGGTTTGGTATCCGAATCTTAAATCTCTCAATCTCAAGGCCTGGCTCTTGAAGAGTTAGAGTTTGCTGATTTGCATCTCTCTCAAGGTTTTCTGGATATTCTAAAGGCTTCTCGAAAGCTTTCCACCAGAAAGACTTACAACTCCAAATGGAAAAGGTTTACTATTTGGTGTTCTGGTAAGCATATTTCTCCAGAGTCTGCTGGGTTGCCTACAGTCCTGGACTATATGGTTCATCTCAATAGCTTGGGACTCAGACCAGCTACACTTAGCGTGCATCTGGCAGCTATCTCTGCTTTCTTGTCAGCAGGCAAGCCCTCTTCCCTTTCAGCTCATCCTGTATTCTATAAATTCTTCAAGGGATTGCTTCATATCAATCCTCCCTTCAGGGACCCTGCCCCTGCTTGGGACCTTAATGTTTGCATTGCTCAGCTTGTGCAACCCCCTTTTGAGCCTTTGTCCTCAGCAGAGCTTAAGTACTTGACTTGGAAAACTGTGTTCTTGGTAGTTATCACTTCTGCCAGATGCATAAGTGAGTTACAGGCCCTGTCAGTGAAGCCTGATTTTATCTATTTCCGTAGAGATAAGGTGGTCCTCAGGACTAATAGGAAGTTTTTGCCTAAGGAGGTTTCAGATTTCCACCTTAATCAGTCTATGTCTCTTCCTGTTTTCTTCACTGACCATTCCTCCTCTGGGGAGAGGAGGCTACACAGCCTAGATGTGAAAAGGGCCCTTAGCTACTACATAGAGCGCACCAAGGGTCACAGGTTTGACTCCCTCCAATTGTTCCTCACTTATGGTAAGGGAAAACCTGCCACTAAGAGATCTATTGCCAGGTGGATTGTCTCTTGTATACAATTCTGCTATGAAAAATTAGGTAGAATCCCACCCTCAGGCCTGAGGGCTCACTCTACTAGAGGTAAAGCTGCTTCCCTGGCTGCTGCCAGGGATATTCCTATCTTAGAGATTTGTCAAGCAGCCACCTGGAAAACAGTACATACTTTTACCAAGCATTACTCTCTGGATATCCAGGCTAGGAGTGATGCTCGGTTTGGCACAGCAGTGCTTCAGATCTTGTTCCCAAAGTAGGTTCTGTCCCTCCTCCATGGAGGTACTGCTTGGTAGTCTGCAATAGTCAGAATACAGCAAGACTTCATGTTGTTTGAAGAAAAAGTTACTCACCTTAGTAATGTTGTTTCTTCTAATGGAGTTTTGCTGTATTCTGACCTCCCCCCGCCTCCCCTCTCAGAACCTGGGTTTTTGGGATGTGGGTGGGCAGGAACAGTGTTGGCACCCTAGAGGTGCCCCCTTTTTCCTCACCCTCTTATTTTTGGGTGTGTTATGTTTTGGTTTTTGGGGTTTCCTGACTTGAGTCTTTGCCTTGGAACCAAAAAATCTTTTTATTAAATTTAGTTGGCAGTTGGCTAGTGTGAGTTTACAGTTTCCACACAGGACGCCGAGTGAGTATAGCTTGTAAAGATCTGGTGGTTTGGGTTCAAACAACAACAGACAGAGTCTCAACCGAGCTCGAGCTCAGCATTCCATGCCTTGCATGGAAAGTTAACTCTTTCCTTTCTGGGGGAGTTCAAAGGTTGGATATCACTGCAATAGTCAGAATACAGCAAGACTTCATTAGAAGAAACAACATTACTAAGGTGAGTAATTTTTTCTTTTCTCCCCTATGTGCTCCACGACCCGCCACTCCTTCGAGCCGCCAAGGTCCCTGACTTGCCTCCTACTACCCCTCTTGAGCCTCCTGACCTCATGGCAACTGTCCATGGGTAACCGGTGTAACCTTCTCTGAATGGGTCCTCTCCAACGGGAGCTGTGAGGGCCAGTGTAATCTGGCTTGGCCCCGGATGCAGCTGAGGCAGACATGGCTCCTTTGGGGGCTTCAGGGGTGTCAGAGGACTGGCAGCCATCATCCGGTCAGTCATTTGTAGCAAAGTGCATCCGGTGGACTTGAGGACTCCCCATTCTGGCATAGGTGACAGGTTACCTCAGAGACATGGTGGAATGGGACCCTTCAGGATTTTATAATATAAGAGGAGGGGGTACTCTAGCCAGTCTTCCATAGATGGCTAATTAAGACAGAAGATGATGTTGCAGTGATGCATCATAGGAGGGGCACCCAGGGTGAACTGGACAATTTTATCAATTACTTTGAGTTTGTTGAGCTTAGTTTTTCTCACAGAGTGAAGAGCAGGGGCCCCATACTAAGTGGGGAGCAACGTACTCCTGGCAATAACTAATTGAGAAAGATTCCTTGGTGAGGTCATTACCTAGGCGGTATAGCAAACCAGTTTTTTAGTGTAGGGATTTAGTGAGATAATCAATATGTGCTCTGAAGGAGACATCTTAATCAAGGTATACCCCTAGATATTTAATAGGCTCTTCCACCTCTGTCTGGTTACCCCAAGATGTGGACAAGTTTAGCAGGTGCTGCCTGGCTACACCTAGATGCCTGGGAATGAAAAGGATGGATTTAGTCTTTTTGGCATTGAGAACCAGTTTATTTGATGAGAACCACCTTTCAAACAACATGAAGTCTTGCTGTATTCTGACCAGTGCAGTTAGCCCCAGCCTTTAAACTGCCCTGGAGAACAATGGGTTAACTTTTCTATGCAGGGCATAGGATGTTGATCTCAAGCTCGGCTGATGTCTCTGCATGTTGTATTTTGAACTGCAACTGTCAGATTCTTTACTCTGCCTCACTGAACAGTCGCTCCGGAGATTTCTCCTGCAGCTCGGTTCGAAGTCTGTTGAAGTGTTGGTTTTTGGCCCGTTTTCTACCGAAATTTAGTTTCCGCATAGTCGGTTGAAGTCTCTGTCTGTGGTACCGTGAGTACTAGATAGGTTTTTGTTCTGTTTACTGTGTGGAACCTGTAAAAAGTGTGGATCGGTTCGGCTGAACCGATCGTTCAGGTAATTTTGGTATCTTACTTTAAAGTTTGTGGTTACCGGTCTGTATCGGTTCTAAAAAAAAACGGGTTTTAGTACTTTTTTTCCAAGACCCGTGACACGGTCAGGAACTGATAGGGGAGTCCTGCCTGGCGGTTGCCGGAAAAAGGGTAGGTTTGGTTAGGTTGGCCATTTCTGAGAAACCCAAGAAAAAAAAATGGGCCCACTGGGTTTCAACACTGCAGTGAGTGTGGGGAGGTCTTTGCTAAGGCCGATCCCCACACCACCTGTGTTTATTGTCTGGGGTTTGACCACCCGATTCAGACTGCAAAATTGTGAAACATTTTCCCAAATCTACCCTTGAAAAGAGATTAGGTAGACTGAGGAAAGGGAGGCCGAGAAGTCAGCTGACCCAGATGGCCAGCCGGTTCAGTTCCAACCCGAACCAGGAGGAGTGCCCTCTGACCAGGGCAATACTGACTCGGGCAAGGAGATCCGATCATGAGGGTGGTTCCAGCAAAAAAGCAAAGAAAAATTGTCCGTTCGGATCCAGAATCTCATACTCTGACCTGAAGAAATAGCCAAAACAATTCCAGATAGGAATCGCTTCACCCGGTTCCGACTGATCCAGCTCCTTTGGTAGGCTCGTTCGGTTCTCGGGTTCACGATTATACCCTGGAAGAATTTTATGAACCGGAGTTTGAGGAGGAAGGAGAGTTGGAAGATGAATATGGTGAAGGTAAAAGTCTGGATGTGCCTATTGACCTGGACATCGCCCCAAACAGACCTTCAGGTGTTTCTTCTCCTAGGCTTTCTGAGTCCCCTTCCCACTTTATGTTTTACAGAAAGGTGGCTGAGACCCTCCAGCTTCCTATGGAGGAGGCAGTGGAGGATCAGGAGGAGCCTGACTATGTAGAGATGATGGACATCCCAGAGTCCAGGAGACTGTCTGTTCCCCTCCACAAATCTTTTGGGAAACAGACACATAAAATTCTGAAGTCTCCCAATTCCATACCTCCTGTGGATAGAAGAATGGACAAGAGGTATACACTCTCAGGCTCAGATACGGAGTTCCTTTATCAGCAATGCAGCCATGTTGGGGTTGTACAGGCTGCTGCCTGCGATAAAGCAAACATTCCCTTGGCATCACACCCCCCAGACAAGGACTCCAGGAAGATTGATGCCATGGCAAAAAAGCAGTACGTGGCATCTTTCTTGGGACTCAGGGAGGCGAATTATATGGCCTATACAGCCAGATACCAGAAGTCCGGGTGGGACACTGTACTGGTACTGGCTAAACAGGCCTCCCCCCAGCTTGCCAAGGAGCTGGAGGAGGTGGCTGCAGGTGGGATTGAGGCATCAAAAGTTCAGTTTCGTGCTGCTGTGGACTCCAATGATGTGTCATCAAGAGTCATGGCTACACCTGTGGCTCTTCAGAGAATGGCTTGACTCAGATATACTAGCCTCTCACAGGATACCCAGGCTAAGGCCATGGATTTTCCTGTAGTGGGTAATTCTCTGTTTGGGGAGCAGACAGACAATTACATAAAGAAAATGGACGAGTACAGGACCACTTACAGGAGTGCTCAGGCCAAGGAAAGGCAGGCAACTCCTCAAAGGCAGCAGTCCAGGGGCAGTGGCAGGCCCTTTCAAAGGCCTTTTTACCAAGCACAGGTCTCCTCTTCCTTTTTTCAGAGAGTGTTCTTCAGAGGGAGAGGCAGAAGGGGGATTAGCAGGCCTGCATCCACCCCTCAGCCTAAAGCCCCTGCCAAGCAGACACCCTGATGGGTCTGCCCGGGTTGACTCTCCTATCCCAGTAGGGGGCAGGCTGGCTTACTTTGTCCAGGACTGGATGTCTGTTACATCAGACAAGTGGGTCCTGGAAGTAGTAAGCCAGGGACTGGTTCTCATCTTCAAAAAATTTCCAAAGATGAGAGCCAGATCTTTTCCACCTGCAAATCTTTCGGAAACCCTTGCCCTAGAGGCAGAGGTTTCTTCTCTCCTTGCTTTAAGAGCTATAGAGAGAGTACCTACCCTACATTGGGGCAAAGGACTGTACTCCAGGTACTTCCTGACCCCCAAAAAGACAGGAGAGTGGCGACCCATCCTGGACTTGAGATATCTGAACAAACATCTTTTAAAGCCAAAATTCAAGATGATAA
Organism: Neoceratodus forsteri; assembly: GCA_016271365.2. NCBI lineage: Eukaryota > Metazoa > Chordata > Ceratodontiformes > Ceratodontidae > Neoceratodus > Neoceratodus forsteri. The sequence goes on from CM028131.1 coordinate 1,525,379,899, forward strand.
CTCTGGAAATTATCCTTCCCTCTCTAAGGCCAGGGGACTGGCTAGCCTCCCTGGACGTCAAAGATGCCTACTTTCACATTCCCATCAGGTGCTCCCACAGAAAGTACCTCAGGTTCGAGTTGCCCTCAGGCCACTATCGGTTCAGAGCAATGCCCTTTGGCCTAACCTTAGCTCCAAGGGTTTTCACAAAGTGCCTGGCAGTAGTTGTTGCCTTCCTAAGAAGACCAAAGATTTCAATTTTTCCATATTTGGATGACTGGCTCATAGTGGGCCAGTCCCCAGACCAAGTCAAGTCAGACCTGCAAGTGATCCAGCAAGTGCTCACTTCTTTAGGATTTCTTCTCTACCTACCAAAGTCAGTTCTCAAACCAGTGCAGCTCCTCACCTTCGTAGGGGCAGAGCTGTATATAGTAAAAGCAAGAGTCTTCCTTCCCCTTGAAAGGGCAAGAGCTCTCATGGAGCTGGCTTCTGCATTCAGCCTTCAGGTGTCTCGACCAGCAAGGCATTTCCTTCAACTCTTGGGCCACATGGCAGCTTCTACAGCAGTGGTCCAAGGCGCAAGATTCCAGATGAGGGACATTCAGTTCCACTTAAGTGCTTTTTGGTCCCAGAGAAAGGATTCCCTTACCAAACTAATCCCAGTGACTCGAACTCTGATCCAAGCTCTGCGATGGTAGCAGGATCAGGACAATTTGAGGCAAAGGGTTCTATTTGCCACTCAGTCCCATTCAGTGGTCCTTACCACAGATGCTTCCCTGCTGGGCTGGGGAGCCCATTTTGGGGATCTCATCATCCAGGGACTGTGGTCACCTCAGGAATCTCTTCTACACATCAATCTATTGGAACTCAGGGCAGTGTTTCTGGCACTGCAGGCTTTTTCCCAGTCAGTACAAAACAAGGTGGTTCAGGTCAGAACAGACACCACCACCACCTTGTGGTACATCAACAAGCAAGGAAGCACTCTGTCTATGGCCTTGTGCACAGAAGCAAGCACGATGTGGTCCCTGGCTTATTCCCTGCAAACCTCTCTGATAGCAGTTCACCTCCCAGGGAAGGACAATGTCCTAGCAGATGCACAGAGCAGAATATCTCAGGGCCATCACGAATGGACCCTGGATCCTCTGGTGTTGAAGGTGATTTTTTTTCAAGGTGGGGCACTCCAGAGATAGATCTTTTTGCAGCCCCAGACAATCACCAACTTCCTCTCATTTGTTGCAGACCCCCAGTCTTGGGCTCAGTCCCCTTAGATGCTCTGATTCTGAACTGGGAAGGGAAATTTCTGTATGCTTTTCCCCCTTCCCTCTCCTGTTCAAAGTTCTAGTGAAGATAAGGTCACAACCTTGCAAAGTGATTCTGATTGCTCCAGACTGGGCCAGGCTGCCATGGTAACCCTTGTTGCTGTCCCTAGCAGTCCATTTTCCCCTGTCTCTTCCCAGGAATTATAACCTGTTGACCTCCTCTCAGGGGAGGATTTGGTACCCCAATCTTCAGTCTCTCAATCTCAAGGCATGGCTCTTGAAGAGTTAGAGTTTGTAGATTTGCATCTGTCTCAGGGAGTTCTGGATATTCTCAAAGCTTCTCGAAAGCCTTCCACCAGAAAGACTTATAACTCCAAATGGAAGAGATTCAGCATTTGGTGTTCCAAGAGGCATATCTCCCCAGATACTGCTGAATTGCCTACTGTTCTGGATTATATGGTCCATCTTAATAGCCCAGGGCCTCAGAACAGCTGCTCTCAGGGTACACTTGTCTGCTGTTTCTGCTTTCCTGTCAGTAGGCAATCCTTCCTCACTGTCATCCCACCCTGTGTTCTGTAAGTTTTTAAGGGATTGCTTCACACCAGTCCCCCCTTTAGGGGTCCTGCTCCTACTTGGGATCTTAATGTTTGCATTGCTCAGCTTATGCATCCCCCTTTTGAGCCTTTGTCCTCAGCAGAGCTTAAGTACTTGACTTGGAAAACTGTGTTTTTAGTAGCCATTACTTCTGCTAGACGTATCAGTGAATTGCAAGCTCTGTCCGTGGAACCTGATTTCATCTCTTTTCACAGAGATAAAGTGGTCCTTAGAACTAACAGAAAGTTCTTGCCTAAAGTGGTTTCAGATTTCCACCTGAATCAGTCTGTCTCTCCCTGTTTTCTTCGCTGATCATTCTTCCTCAGGAGAGAGGAGGCTACACGGTTTGGATGTTAAAAGAGCCCTTAACTACTACATACAGCGTACCAAGGGTCACAGGTTTGACTTCTCCAGTTGTTCCTCACTTATGGAGAAGTGGGAAAGGGCAACCTGCCACCAAGAGATATATTGCCAGGTGGATTGTGTCTTGTATACAATTCTGCTATGAAAACTGGAAAAACTCCACCCTCAGGCCTGAGGGCTCATTCCACAAGAGGTACAGCTGCTTCCCTGGCTGCTGCTAGGGATATCCCTCTCTTAGAAATTTGTCAAGCAGCCACCTGGAAAACAGTCCATACCTTTACCAAGCATTAGTCTCTGGATATCCAGGCTAAGAGTGATGCTCGGTTTGGCACAGCAGTACTTCAGAGCCTATTCCCAAAGTAGGTTCTGTCTCTCCTGCACGGATGTACTGCTTGGTAGGCTGCACTTGTCAGAATACAGCAAGACTTCATGTTGTTTGAAGAAAAAATTACTCACCTTAGTAATTATGTTTCTTCTAGTGGAGTCTTGCTGTATTCTGACCACCCCCTGCCTCCCCTCTCAGAACCTGGAGTTTTGGGATGGGTGGGCAGGCGAGTGTTGACAATTTAGTGGTGTCTCTTACACCCACTGTTATTCGTGGGGTGAGGTTTTATTTCAATTTATTGGTTTTGTGTTTTCTGACTTGAGTCTTCCTTTGAGACCCAAAAGATAATTTTTCTGCCAGTTGGCTAGTAAAAATTTTACAGTTTCCACACAGAACACCTAGTGAGTTTTGCTCATAAAGATCTGACGGTTGCAGTTCAAAATACAACAGGCAGAGACATCAACCGAGCTCGAGATCAACATTCTATGCCCTGCATAGAAAAGTTAACCCATTGTTCTCCGGGGCAGTTTAAAGGCTGGGGCTAACTGCACTGGTCAGAATACAGCAAGACTCCACTAGAAGAAACATAATTACTAAGGTAATTTTTTTCTTTTAGTGTCATGACCTCCTTGGTGAGAAGTTGGTTGATGAGGGTGGCATCACTGGAGCTCCTATACAGTACTGCATCATCAGCATAAAGCTGAAGGCTCACCCCTCCACAGTGACCAGGTAGTTCATTTACAAATAAGGTAACTAGCATTGGGCCCAAAATGGACCTTTGAGAGATGCTGTCAGTTGTGGTTCGTAATGAAGATTGCATACCTTTTCATTTCACTTTCTGAGCCCTGCCAGTCAAGTAATGAGTGTGTGGAGGGGTTGTGGAATAACAGATGGACCAGACACCGAACTTCAGGTTCAACGCCACAATCTCCATGTGATGTTTATTCAAAATACAGGAAATAAGTTTATGCAATGCCATATTCCTTCTTCAGTACATCAGTGTGCAGCAGCAGACTATGTATGTCCTTTCTCTGCACTTAGCCAGCACCTACAGGCACTGATCTCTGATCTATCCACTTTTCAGTGAAAACCCTTCATCCCTATGTGGGCCTTGTTTGCTTGGGTAGTGCGTGCTCAAAATGAAAAACAAAACAAGTTATAGACAAAGAATCTCAATGCAGAATCGCTGAAAAGAGTTACCTCAAAGGGCACTGGCAACAAATCAAGTTTCAAAGAAATACAACATCATACATACTTCCGTAATGCAAAGCACCATGGGATATATGTAAATCACCATGACATTTCAGACTTGTTCAGTTCACGGCAATTTATATGCATTTTAAATAGCACAACTAACTTAATTTCTGTAATAGTCACCTTGTACTTTTTACCATTATCAAAAACACCTAGTGCCATGGTATTTTCAACATATACAGGTTTCATAAACATAAGGTATATATATATCAAGATATTTTATGACATAGTGCTATTACATACTAAATCCAACAACAATAAACACAACCTATTTTACATTCGCTTGGAGGTCACCACAGTAACCTCCTCTACCAGGACCTGACAGGAAAAGGAAAATTAGAGGGACATTATAGAATAGTCAACAAGGGAAGGGGTTGCCCATAGGTGACCAACCATGTGGACTAGAAATTATAAAGGATAGTTTAGGCTAAGAAAATAGAACTATTGCAACAGGTTTAAGGAAAGGTTGGTCCTCAAAAGTGGCAGGAGCTCCATGTCACAGAGTGAACCATCTGCAGGACAAGTTATCTAGATCAAACCTCCTGAGTTTTTCTATTGGAAGACCATGATTAACAAGGACAGATGCCTCTGTGAGATCTATGAAGATTGCCCCAGTCATACACCCCCTGTCCAGGTCAGCCAGGATATCTGTGGTCAGCCTAACAAGAGCAGTGTCAGTGCAATGGGATTTTCTGAAACCATGTTGTCAATCAGTCAAAAGGTGATACTGCTCAAAATATTCTTGAAGCTGGTTATACAGTATATAAGCCTTTCTTGAATTTTTAGCAAGGGTGCTAAGTGGGGAAATGGAGCAGTAATTTTCTGTAGGTTCTTTGATGCCACCCTTGTGAACAGGTATTACAGTGGCCAACTTCCAGCTATCAGGATTCTTCTTCTTTCCATGAGAAACTTGTTGAAGAGCATAGCAACAAGAGAGGCAATTGCAGGAGCAGCTGTCTTTAGCAGCTTGGGCCACAGATTATGAGAACCCTCCGAGGCTTCTGCTTTTTGTCTTATTAGTAGAGTTAGAACCCCTTTTCTGGCTATTCATCTAAAATGGAATTTGGGCTTAGGTATTTCTGTTTCTTGCAGACCAGAGGTGTTTATGGGTGGTTCCCAAGAAGGGAATTTTGTACCTGTCTAGGTATGTGAAGAACCTGTTAAAGGCTTTGGAAGTTTCAAGGTGGTCATTAAGTAGCTTACCTTTCATCCAGAATGTCTGATTCAGAGTGGGTAGATTGACCCATTTGAAGAGTGTTCACATGGTCCAGAACTATTGTTTTGCTGATTCCTAACATATTTCTCTTGACAGCTTTAAGGCAAGTTTACAGGAATTCTGTGCTTATCCCTATCTGATTTGTGACCAGTATTTTGAATACTCCCCACACCTTGTCTCTCCACTTAAGTAACTTTCTAAGATCAGCATCAAGCCATTTGTACTTGACCTTTTACCCCAATATAAGGGGCATGGAGGTTAACCGCAGGTAGGAAATTATTGGTAAAGTCAAGGGCAGCATTAATATCAGGGAGAGATTTCATTATTGCCCAGTGTATGTTATACAGGGTGTCTGGAAGGCAACTTCATCAAATTTTGAGCAATCGCTGGTAAGAAAGATCCTAGGTGGGTGCATGAGAGCACTATTCTTCCAAATACAGAATGTTGGGAAGTAGTCACTTAGAGAGTCTGCTACTGTGACCACAGTTTTTATCCTGTCTGGGTTGGAGACTAGGATCCAATCAAGCAAGGTATGTTTACCCGATTTGTTGTTTAGCCTGGTGGGTTCACAGATGAGTTGAGTGAGCTATGCCTCCAGGACAGCATCTCTTGCCTCCCCTTTATGTCAGGGGTCCAGTTTAGATTAAAGTCACCCAGAAGTGTTAGCTGTCCAAGTGGATGTCTACGAGAGCCTTCAGAAGGGAGGCTAATGCTGGAGATGCTGTTTGAGGGGTTGTAAAGACAAACCACAAGAGGGTTTAGTACCACCAAGGAGTATTTTAACAAGAAGTGTTTCACATAAGTCTTGGGACAGAAACTTGAGTGGCGTCAAGAGGACTTTATGTAAAGAAGTACTCTGCCACTTCTCTTACCAGGCCTGTCTCTGTGGAGGATGGAGAACCCTGTAAGCTCAGTCTCATAGGAGTGCACAGATGGCTTTAACTAGGTCTCAGGTATAGCTAATATATCAGGGGCATACATGTCTGCCCAACTCTCCAGTTCATGGATTTTAGGCTTGAGGCTATTGATGTTCATGTGAGCAATCTTCAGGCTCTATACATTCGACCAGAATGGGGAGGGGGGCATATTTTGTGGTTGGGGGGGTTAGAGCCAACATTCGGCTCCATATCTCCAGACAATAGCAGACAAAGTACTGGCAGTATCTCAGTGGGGGTAATATACCTATCAAAATAGGCCATCATGCTCCCTCATGGAAGTACTAGAACAGATTATAGCAGTTTCCCTTTCTGTACAGTTTGAGAAGTGCTACCTGGATATGTGTCCAGGTACTTCCTGGTTCTGAAACGGACAGGGGGCTGGTGCCCCATACTGGGCTTGCATGATCTAAACAAGTTCATGCAGAAACGTAAGTTCTGGATGGTCACTCTGAAACAGAGCATGCCATCTCTGGAGCAGGGAATGTGGATCTGCTTCCTGGACCTGCTCTTTCACACCCAAGTCCATCTTTCCATTATCAGTACCTCTTATTTAATGTGGGGGGGATACTCTATCAGTTCTAAGTTATGCATTTTGGCCCCTCATCCATACCCTGACTTTTCAAGGGCATGGCAATGGTGGCTGCCTTCCTGTGATGCAAGGGCATTAGTGTGTGTCTGTTTGGACAGCTGGCTGACAGCTGGGTTTTCCATGCAGGTTGTGAAGTGGTCCACAGATCTGGCTCACCAGAACTGTTAGGACTTGGGCCTTCCGCTCAGCCCAACCAGTTCAGAGCTGATCCACCCTACAGATGACATTCATCAGGGCAAAACTAGACTCTGTATGGGTCAAGACCACCTACTGGCATAACAGGCACCAGATCTTACCTTCTTTGCCCTGTTATTTCAGCTTGAGAACTCATGTCGTGCCCATGACTTCCAGAGCCTGCTGGGGTTGATGGCGACTTCTACCAGCGTGGCCCAATGGCCGTGCTGTAGATTGGGCCCCCCTACAGTGGTAGTTGGGCTGATAGTGGTCCCAATGCCTAGGACACCTGGACCAGCCCTCTTAGTGACCCAGCTGATGTGAGATGCTACCCCGTAGTGGCTGTCCTTATAGAACCTCAAGGTCTCTAGTGGGTTGAGGACATCTCCTGAGAGACCACGGGGCACACAGGTTCTGGTCAACCAGGAGTCCTAATACCACATCAGCCTGCTGGAGTACCAGGCAGTGCATATGGCTCTATGGACATCGTTTCATTGATTCAGGGTCAGGTAGTCCTGGTCCAGATAGATGACACGACCATCGTATTTTACTTGAATAGGCAGGGCAGGATGTATTCCATTCTATTGTGTCAGGAGCCTCTGCTCAACTAGACCCTCATGTGCAGCCTAGAAGCAGCTCTCTTGGTGATGCATGTCGCAGAAGAAAATGACCAGCTGGCTGACACTTTCAGCTGGGTCATAGAGATGTCTCATGAGTGGACCCTGCATCAGGAGATGGTAGACTACTGTTCTCTCAATGGGGCATCCCTCTGATGGATCTGTTTTAGTTGCAGAAGAACAGAAAACTGAGGCTATTCTGTGCCTGCCCATCTCAGTTTGGGACATTGCAGGGGGATACCTTGGACCTCAGGCCTTCTCTACTTCTTCTTTCCCTTCGCCTTGGTTCACAGGGTTGTGATCAGGGCCCCAAAGGGCAAGGTGTGTGTGATCGTGATAGCACCAAACAGGCTCAGGCAGTTCTGGTATGCGGATGTCCTCAGCTTCAGCCGCAGGCCGCTATGGGACCTGCCTTTCCATCCAGACCTGCTTTCCAGACAACAGGGGATGGTCCTGCACCTGGAACATCAGTCCCTGCACCTCTCAGCCTGGTTCATGAGCAGCTAGAGTTCCAGATTTGGGGCCTTTCAGAAGATGTCCTCCATGTCATGGAGGTGTCCTGTAAGAGGTCAGCTCTTAAATGCTATGCATTTAAGTAGAAGATGTTCTCAATATTGTGTCAGGATGAGGAGCTTAATCCCTCTAACTGCCCAATGGTGAGCATCTTTGACTAGTTTTGGTCCCTATCTCAATTGGGACTGCAAGCAACGACCCTGCAGTTGCACCTGGCAGCCACCTCTGCATACCGGGTACAGGCTGGTATGCCAAAGAGGGCACAGGAAAAGGTGATCAGGTGCTTTTTCAAAGACCTGGATCACCTGTTCCCTCCAGTGCTTGCATCGCCATCTCCGTGTGACCTACTGCTGGTGTTGAATATGCTCATGGGAAAGCTGTGTGAGCCAATGCACAAGTGTGAGATTGTCACACTTGTCATGGAAGACCAGCTTCCTGGTGGCTATAACATCAGCCAGAAGGATAAGTGAGCTGCAGGTGCTCTCAGAGGATTCTACTTACCTGCTTTTCCATAAGGAGAAGTTGGTCCTTCACCCCAAGCCAAAGTTCCTTCTGAAGGTTGTGTTGGAGTTTCACCTGAACCAAGCGATCTACCTTCCAGGGTGTTTCACCAGTTTGACCTTGGATACTGATTGCAGGCTCCATGTGTTGGATCTGCAGAGTACGCTCTTGTATTTTAAGGAGTGTGCAGCTGGAGTTTGGGAGAGGCTTGCCAGCTGTTTGTCACTTACACAGAAGTTAGGCCTGGCAGATCAGCAGCAAAGTGGACATTTGTCAGGTAGATAACATCCTACATCAACTTCTGCTGTAAGTCAGTTGGTGGGGAGTAGCCCAATGGGCTTAGGACTCATTCCACCAGACATACTGCTGCCTTGATGGACACTTCCAGGAATATCTCCACTGCACAGATATGCAAGGCTGTAACCTGGGCAAAAGCGCACACCTTCATCTCCCATTACAGCATCAGTGTAATGAGTCATCGGGATGCTGCTTTTCGGTCCTTGGTCCTCCAGTCTCTCTTTAATCAAACGGGACTACTAGGAGTCTGCCAATGTGTGGATAATGAACTGTACTCATGCCTTTAGAAATATAGGTTACTCACCTGTAACCATAGTTATACAAGTGCTTTACAGTTCACATCCACCCCACCCATCTGGCCTCCCTGGCAGTGTGGCACCTGGACCCTTGCTTCTGTGCACAAAGATCTGACGTCACAGGGTAGAGCCAGGGGATGTACCACCTGGGTGGTGGGACAAGCTTAGCTTGAAGACATTCCAGTGACTCTGCTGTCTCCAGGGAGACTGCCAATCTGTGGATGTGAACTGTATACCACTTTTAGAACTACGGTTACAGGTCAGTAACCTATATTTACTCCTTGCAAAGATCTGACATCACCGAGCAGAGTTGGATTATATATCACCTGGGTGGTGGGAGGAACTTGGCTTGAAGACATTCAGTGACCCCACTGTCTCCAGGGAGACTGCCACTGTGTGGCTGTGAACTGTATACCTCTCTTAGAACTACTGATTTACAGGTCAGTAACCTATATTTATGGTATCTCGTGTGGTTATAAGAGTGCATGCTCATATTCGTTTCGTGAGAGAACAGCAATGCTAAGGACTTGAGAAGGAATGCATAACCATAAGAGACACAGGAACTGTATGTATAAATATATTATATATCACGAAAAGATTTCTGTTTTTAATAGAACTTTTAAAATCAAAATGTTTTACCTTGCAGAAAAGTAGAGAAACTACTGTGTAGAAATGGACTGTCAGCTGAAGTTAGAACTTGAATTTTAGAACTATTTGGACGAGGCACACTCTTATGGTTATTATAAATCACTAACATGATTACAGCTAATCACCACACACAGACACTGTACCTCATATCCTGAAGGATTGTTAGGAGGGCGAGCCACACTTCGGCACCAGGGATAAGGAGGGAGAAAACGTACTAACATTTAAAAAAAAAAAAAAAAAAAAAAAAGGGGTTCTAAACTTCTCAATCACGCTAAACTCGAGTTACGTTTGCTAACATAATAGGGTCTCCGCAGGGTGTCTCTTATGGTATAAGTGACTTTTATGAGGTTAGGGCAGGCAGAATTGCACAGCTTCGTTTTGTGGTCCTCTTCCCCAAACCTTATGGTAGGAGTCTCTTATACCATCAATGATTTTATATGTTTTATTATCTGTGTGTTAAGTGTTGTAAGCCTGTGAGATAGGGTACAACACAAATAAAATCGACATGCCATAACAGATGCCCCTCAGAGGCCCTATTAAGGTATATAAGAATAGTTGGAATGTGTAGAAATAAGCAATGCCGATTGGCTCAGCATGATGTCATTGTTCATAAAAAACAATAAAGAGAATGTTCTGACAACATGGGTGGGTATGTTCCTCACTGAGGATGACCATATAACCCCATGATATACCTAGCTTCCCTCCTCTCAGCACAGGTGGGCGTCCAAGTGTATTTTGAGCCACAGACCCCCCCCCGTTAGCACTTAGGGTGAGCTTCTAGTTATTTTCTTTAATGTTCTGAGTGACAGGTACTTAATCCAGCTGACTAAACTTTGTCTGTCTTACTTTTTCTGCTCAGGTACCCTAATTGATGAATATTCGGCTACACGGGTCTTGCCAGACTGCCTCTACAAACCCAGTTACACCCTCAAAGGGATTCCCACTAAGCCGCTACCAAGGCTTACAATTTGTAAGTGCTGTCTCATTTCTTCCTATAAAGGTGGATTGCTGGAACTTGGAAAAGAATGAAAGTAGTTTTTATGTCATTACTGACCTGTACAATTACACACTGAAATCCATGGTGTAATCTACCGTCGTGTGACATGGTGGGCTTGAGACAGCAGCTCACTATCAATCACTTTTTCAGTACAAGGCTCATTTTAAACCTCATGGTCATAGCGGCACTACAACATAATAGCAATTTCCAGATCTGTGATTTTCCTCATACAGGTAGTGTGCAAAAACATCCCACAATACCACTGTTGTGATGTCCTCCTTCTCCTAATACTATTGATGTAACATCATAATGATAGTATTATGGGATCAAATATTGAAAAGAATTCCTGTGTCTAGCATGAATCAGGTTTCACTGCAATCGTAGAGTACAGTAAAACTGCCTAGCATGAGTTAGGTTTCACTGTAATTGTAGAGTATAGTAAAACATGACAGGCATTGTATAGCTAAACAAACTCTGGTCAGAGCCGATACAGCTGCACAAAGCAACGGTGGTGATTTTGTGCATCAAGAGCAAGTAAAAGCATACTCTGAGCTCTCGCCATACCTGAGCCAGCCATGCGCAAGATAGTGGCTCCATCAGATCTGCACATGTGCGACACTCGCGCATGCAGTTTGCGTCAGAGCGGCATGTTCCACAAAAGGCCACCATCACTTCGCGAGTTGCTGAAAGTAGTGTGTCAGGTGGGGGCGGGCTCCACGGAGGAAGCTTCGTCTGTGGAGGGAGGAGAAGAGATGGCAGAGACTATAGACACTTCAGTGCTCTGGACAGGAGACGCGTCACTACATGAGGACATGGAGATCATTTCTGGTTTCTCTTACAGTGATGTGCATGTGATCCCAAAATGACTGCAGGGCTCCGCCCATGCAGCCATAAAAGTGTCTTGGTTGACTTTTTTAATTCAGATTTTCTTCCAGCGGGTCAGCTTTGGCAGTGCACTCGGCCTGTCTCTGCCCCCCCACCTGGCATCCATCAGCCCGACCAACCACCCCAGAAAGTCTGGGTGGTGATCATATGGTGATGCGGAGGCAGGCAGTCAGGGCTTCACAGTGTCTGAGCCTTCCCTTTTTGTCCCTGTTCCCCACTCTGGGGCATACACATAGATGCGCGTGTGGAGGCACACGCCGCCAGAGTCCTGCAGCCCTTCCTTCCACTGACCCACACTACCACATGGCCCCCACCAGGTGGCAGTCATTCGGCAGAGCGTGCAGGTCCAACCCTCCCCCCAGGAAAGGAGAACATTTGTCAGGCGCTCAGTCATTTCCCTTCCTGACCAACCCCCAGCAGCCCATGTTCGTAACCAAATATGGGTCACCATTGTGGCAGGAAGTAAGGTGCCAGTGCCTTAGCCCTCCACACCACTGGGCCCGGCCTCAAGGTTGACACTTTTAAAGGCAGAATAAACTTTATTACAGAGCAAGAAAATAAAAGTATAATTAAAAAAAAAAAGTAACATTTGACCTTCAACTTCGTTGCAGTTTCCTGCACTAGTCCTGTCAGTGTAGAAACATTGAAGATATCAAAGTTTGCTTTAATTTTCTCAAAATTTGTCACAGTGAATAACTTAGATTCATAAATATTTAAAAAAAAATAGTGAAACATGTATATATTAAAAATAATACTATCTCATGGTTCTTAGAGACATGTTGGAACCTCTTGAGCTTTGTCGTCAAGGTTTACATGTCACCAGAGCCTCTTAAGCCCTGTCCACACTAGCACTTTTACCATGTTTTAAGTGGTTTTAACTCTGTTAAAATGGTGTTTAAAAAAAAAAAAAAAAGTATTGCATCCCAGCTGTAACACTGTAAAACCGTGCTACAATTTGTGTTTAAAGACCTTGCTCAAATTCTGTTTGGAGTAGGGCTGTAGCACAGTTTTGGACCAACATGGTTACCTTAAACCATGTTAACTTCAGTGCGGATGGAAACCGTGCTATAACAAAGTTTAAGGCTAACTCCAACACACTTCCATGGCTTTTTTTTTAGGCTGCCAGAAAGAAAAGGAAACAATTTTCTTACATCTTCGAGCTTGCAATGAGCAACCAAACAAAATGCTGTGCTGGTGAGTATCCTGGCATGCACTACAGTCATGCCTGGGAACTCAAGCAGGCACACATGGTGTCAGAGCGCAATGTGGACGCTCTGACAACCGCACACAAGAATGGAAATTAAAGATTTTTAAAATGTTTGTAAAAGTTTATGCCAGTGTGGATGGGGCCTACATAGTATTATTGCCTTGTAAAACTAGGAACTATTCCAGGATGCCCAGATTATCACAGATGAAATAGTGGTTTGGAGGAACACTTCTTGGCATACACACACACCAAAAAAGACATGAAGGGTTCAACTCCTCTGTGGTGCCAAAATATATTTATTTTTTTTCTTCTACCACAATAATCAACGTTTCATGTAAGTGCCACTTCTTCAGGACTGGTGTTTTTGTTTTTTAAAGAGTTGCTTGCCAGTGGTATTGGAAAGAAATTTCCGGATATAGCTTATAAGGCAAACCAGCTTTCCAAACTTCCTGGGCACCTCTTCATTAATTAATAGGGGCTCTTACACTACCAGATCTGCACCGGTGCAGATCCAGTAGTGTAAAGAGATGCCCCTGGAGCATTGCAAGCTGCTCCATTGCACTGTGTTGCAGGCCAGAGCATTCCCTGGTTTGTTGGGAACACGGACTGGAGTGCACAGGTGCAGGCATTTTTTTGCAAGTGTGTAAAAATGTTGCTTTGCCTGCACTGGTGCCAATCCCATTCATAGACCCCTCAGCTGGAAATGCCCCTGAAACACAGGAGGGGCAAAGGGAATGTTGCAGAGCTGCAGTGTGTAAAAGAAGAGGGCGGCGGTGCAAGCATAGAGGAGGAGACCGATTCAGGCGGCAACACTCCAGGTAAGTAATAATGTAAAAAGCACCTATTGTTGCCACTGGAATTGCTGCAGTAAAGTTATCAAAGTGTTCCCATGACCAGCCGAGACTCTGCTGTCAGAAGCCTCATAAAATATGCTTCCTTATGTATTAGACTATTTTTTTATGATACACTGTGCCTTTATGTGAATCCTTAATTGATGAAAAATACAGTTACCCAGGAGAAATAAATCTATTTCAAACATGTAAACAAACACATGTACCAGTTAGGGCACTGGCTAAACAAATTGGCTTGACAACACTGGCTTGACAATACTGAGGATCAGATTGGGACCAAAAAGCTACACTCCTTATCAATACTTGTAAATTCTTCACTTGGATGTCTGACAGTTTCACAAAGTGAACTCACCATTCAAAGTTAAAGTGCATAAGTGAGCAATAACACATGACAGGATGTGTGGTAATGCATGATTACTGCACGCCCCAGGTGGGTTGTTAGGCAGGAGGCTCAGCTGGAGTACCTTCAACCATCTGGGAAGTGTGGTAATTTATTGCATTACTCAGACATCCTGTCATGTGTTATTGCACTTATAAAATGGTTTTAAGAGTTGAAAAGCAAGTAAAATTTGAGCTGTGCTTAAAATTATTGCATGGTCATGTGACCAGATTGTTTGCTTGTTTTAAGCGTTTAATAATTGTTATTATGCAATGATAAGAAAATTTCCTGGACTCCAGTTGGTCATTGTGTGCTTGTTACGGTGGTATTATCTGAGGATAATGTCAAGTCTAAACAGACAGATGACTGCATGCCAGACTAAATAACAAGCCATAGCTTCTCTTACCAAGAGAGCTTGAAGCTTTGTAATCTTAATACAGAAGCAAAAGCTTAGTTTCATATAAAAAACTTATTTGCTTATACTGTGGGGCAAACATTTTTGTCATGGCTAAAACATTTCATAGTTATGCAGAGAACAAGTGTGAGAACATCTCTTTTATAGTGTGGGAACATTTCTTTTATAGTATCAGTTTTACAGTTTTATTTTTTTATGAGGAAACACACCACATATGAATGCACTGCATCATGGGTATGCAAATACCGAATTGCCTGGCATTGCGTAACACACTACAGCGATAAGACAATTGATTATTTGCATACCCATGATACATCTTTCACATGAGGCGTTCCTTAAAAAAAAACCAAAAAACAATCAATCAAATTAAGAAATAAAACCGTACAACTGATACTATAAAATAGATGTTACTACACATAAAAAGGACGTTCCAGCACTTGTTCTCTGCTTAATAGCCATCTACATGTGTTCATTTGTGTCCCCACAATATTAATAAATAAGAACCATTGTATAATAGCAATAATGCATGGCAGTGTGGGTTGTACTCGGATAATCTTACTTCTGGGGGTGTTGTATTTACTGGGCCACCCCAGGTGTGAGGATATTCCAGCACAACCCACACCCCACCATGCATCATTGCTTAATTATTTCACAGCACGGATACGGTAAATGTAGTCAGTTATTACATCACAGATTGGTTTCAGCAATAATTTGGCTGTCTTCAGGGTATGTTGGCAAATGCAACACAGCACCTTAACCATACACATCAGTTAAAACAAACAATATAATTAAAATTATCACGAGGAACCAGTAAAAATATATACACTGTGTCAGTGAAATTACCATGAGAAAATAGTTGGAATGTTTTCAACAGTTAGTATTACCACAGTACATTTAAACTGCATCTCAAAATGTGGTAAATCAAATTACAACTTAAACATTCTTTAAAGAAATAGATTCAGAATTTGAACAATTATGCTGAGATTCTTCTTTATTTCCTCATTGACTGTATCTTTACAACAAACCAATCTCTTTGTGCAGTTGATAGAAACTGTATCTTAAAAGGGAAACAGTTATGGCTAAACACAGGCATGTGGCATGTGTTATGCAGCAATTATCATAAACAGATGTAACCCCCCAAAGATCTTTTCACTTCGCCTCCCACCGGCAACTGGTGTTTAGCTTCTTGTGAGGGGACCAGAAGAGTGCAGTTTTTAAAAGAATTAGCTTGCCCATATTGGCAAAATATTGAAGCGCCGTCGCCACACAGCTTGCATCTCAAATGTGTGAACTGGCGGGCGCGCATGTGCAGATCAGCATAATGGCAACCCTTAATTTTAAGCTGCTCCTTGCAGCCATACATCAGCTCCCCTCTGTGTGCTCCAACCTCAGGGCAGCTAATTGGGGTTTAGAGACACAGGGGAAGGGTAAGAGGAAGTTAAAAAATAAACTTTGTTAGGCACTTAAAGGCACCTGTGCCTTTAAATGTTACTGTTGCTGCTGGTACATAATAGCTCCATCTGTCACCTAGGGTGTCAGTGCTATGGTGCTAGCAACAGACAAGGGAAGCCCCTTGAAGTCCCTCTGCCATTGGATGACAGGGCAGAGGAAGCTATAAAGCTATGGGGCAATAAAATGTCTCTCCCTAAATGTGGGCGACTCCTCTAACCTAGGCAACTATCGCCTTATGTCCCTGTTCCCAACACTGGCCAAACTCCAGGAGCACCTAGTTTTATCTCAAGTCTCTCCCTTTTCCTGGAATCCACCTCTTTCTTCACCCCTAACCAGTCTGGTTTCCAGAAATCCAATTCCACCTCCACCTCCCTCCTCCGGTGTACTGACTTCATTCTTTCTGGCATGGATCAGGGCCATATTACCACAGCCATCTTTGTTGACCTGTCCAAAGCATTCAACACTGTTGTCCATAACCTCTTCCTCACCAAGCTTGCTGCAGCAGGGCTCTCCACTCCTGCCACTAACTGGTGGGTTGGACACAATCAGTTAGGGTTGGTAACTAAACCTCCCCACCCCTCCCAGTCAGCACTGGTGTCCCCCAAGGTTCCGTCCTTGGTCCGATACGCATTTAAATTATCCTAAACAACCTCCCTGCTACCTGTAACTCTGTGAACATAACACATGTATGCTGACGACACAGAATGTTTGCCTCTGGCCCCTTCCCCTCTGATTTGTTCACCCCACTACAGCTGGACTTCGATAATGTTCAGCGCTAGTTCCGTACTAATCAGCTGTCTGCAAACGCCAAGAAAACTGTTTCCATGATCTTTGGCAGTAGGCACAAACTAGTTAGGATTGCTGCCCCCCCCCTTTCCATACCATAGATGGATCCACCATTGACGTTGTCCCATCTTTCAAATATCTCAGGTCTGGCTTGACAGTCACCTTGACTTTTCTGAACATGTGGATGCTATAAATAAAAAATTTTGCAAAAAACTACATCTCAGACTTTGTGCTCTGTACCATAACTGCAGCTGCATCCCACTGCAGGCCTGCAGAGACATTGTTCAGAAAATGATCCTACCATTATTTGACTATGGTGACATAGTCTACAGTGCTGCTCCTAAATCCACCTTGTCCAGACTGGACCCACTCTTCCATTCATTCTGCCGCTTTGCTCTGGACTCTTCACCTCGTACTCACCACTGTTGTCTCTCTTCTTCCCTCTCCTTCCCTTCAATTGAAGACAGATGCCTGGCCCGCTTTGCCTCTTTCATAGCCAAATACTGGTTAAGCTGTCTCCCTCCCTACCTTTCCTCTAGCCTCTCTTCATGCTCCTCAACCCCCTATGCCCTTCGCAGCTCCTCCTTCCACTCTCTTGCTGTACTACCCAGGTCCACCTTGATAGATCAAGCTTCCTTTTCTTACTGCTTCCCAAAAATTGGGAACTCTCTCCCATTACATATTCGCTCCGCCTCCTCCTCTCTTGCTACCCTCCAGTCTGACCTCACCTCTCCCTCCTGCAACTGTTTCTAACTCCCACTATTCATCGCCTCTCCTCCCCTATTATCCCACTTCCCTCTGCTCCTCTCCCCCTTACAAACACTCCACGCCTCCCGATTGTGCTGCTACCACCCACTCCCTCCCTCCCCCCTACCCTTCTCTTCCCCCTTCTCTCCCCTCCCCTTCACCCCCACTTCCCATTCTAAACTGGCCTGGTAATCCAGTACATGGACTGAATGAGCACCCCCTGTTGGGACAAACGCCCTACCTTCCATTCTGTTCCCTATTTCATCCACATTTGGCAATCATGACCTGCTAACTTGTGGTCTGGGGCATCTCGTGCTTTGCCCAGCCCTTGTGGGGTTCTCACCCCAGAGGGATAAGCATTCTATTATTCTACTTGGTGCTCTCCTCCAGCTCTCCACAAGTGAGGAGGGTGTATGGCAGTTCCCCTTAAGCTCTCCACTAGTGAGGAGGGCATACAACCTGTGAAATAAGCTAAGGGTTTCCACAGCCAAAGACTGAGAGACTAGCCTTACTCCCCATGACTGGAAGCCCCAGAGTGACAGTGACCAGATTGTTTGGGAATGACTCCCTCAGCATCCTGAGAAAACCAGCAGAAGGACTGAATTGGGAGTTCACCAGAGACTGAATTCTTCCAGAGACTGGAGCATTTGTCTTGAGTCCTGAACCAGCATCGGGGAGGAGCCCGCTGGGCTCCTGCAGCCTGGGGAGCCAGAGAATTCTACTGAAATCCTGTTGTTTGAAAGCTGGGACACCATTTAAACGACAGTTTGCTGTTCAGCCTGGAGCAGCCCAGATTTGCCCACAGAAGTGTTTGTCCTCTGGCTAGAGAATCCCAGAAACTATGTGAGCTCTACGCTACAAATAAGAGTCACTACCAGAGGGACAGACTGATCACGTTGACTAGGTGATGCTACAGCTTGGTATCATTGGCCATTTGCATTGGAAGGGGATGCCTGGACATGGAAGAGCTGAACGTGTAGTCCTGGTCTCAGTTCTGACCCAATCCAGCCCTAGAAGAAGACAAGCTGCTAGACTCTGCAGTCAGGGCCGAAGGAGATAAGCTGCAAGACTCTGCAGTCTGACAGAAGGTGACAAGCTGGAAGATCCTCCTGTCAGCCACTTACCCTGCTCTGCTGTCCAGGGTCCCAGCTTCTTCAATGCTAGATACCATAATAGTGGTCCACAGTTCTGTCTTCAAAACTGTGAGTAAGTCCAGGACCTGCCCTGGCTGGGGTTATTTGAACAAGTTAACTTAAATAGAGAGTTCCTTCTTCTTCATTCCTAAGGGCCCCAATGCCAGCCAACCTGCAGCAATGTTTCAGGCCTGCACCTTCACCTGGTACCCAGGCAGACAGTTAGGGACACTGGTACTAGTGGGGGAGGGGGCTTTTTGTTGTCATTGGGGTGGGCACTGCCGATGTTTGTTGGTTATGCCAGCTGTTACCAGTTTATCAAATATTTAAATTGCTGTTCCATATTTTTGCTTTTCCACTACTCTTCCTCTAATGATAAGTCTTTTATTGTTTAAAATGGTCTGTGAGCATATATGACTAATGTTAGCAATTACTTGCATGCACTAGAAAGATTAAGTTGATTTATGGTATTCCATGTGTGAGGCGTCTGCGGGGAGGTGAGGAGGTACAGCATCCCAGGGATTGTACCCTATAAATATCTGGCCACTATATTTACTCTGAGTGGAGGCACCATGCATTACTTATTCCTGTTTGAGGGAAAGAAAGCAGTCATCATCAGAACAGAGCCGGGTCTCTAAATGTGTGTTGTGGTCATTAGGCAGGGTAGTAGCCTGCTGGTACATGGTGCTAGGTTACACGGGTTTTACTAGCACTGCAGTTGCTGCCCTTCTCTTGGAGTTCCTGGCACATGTGGGGAGGCAGTCTCTTCTGTCATTCTGCATACAGTGTCTCTCCTGCCCCCGATTTTGTACCCCACCTCCCTCCTTGTTCTTCAGTGCATCTTTCCTCATAAGTCCAGTGTACCTCAGTGTCTGCCATAATTCCCAAGTATGTTACAATGCTGATGGTTGATTCAGAGGCCATCTCCTCATCAGTTTCTGATTCACAGCATTTGAAACAATCATCCCCCATATCACGGTTCTTGTATTCTTTTATTTGTTGGCATGGGGTGGGTGGATTGGGTTTTGCATGGGTCCAGGAGGGGATGTATCATTGTCTTTTTTTTTTTGTCTGAGAGTGGCACAGTGGGGTGAGATTTGGTGCTGTGAAGCAGATAAGGGAAAGGATGTTTTATTATTTTTCTGAGGGTGATGGTGGGGGGATTGGGTGCTGCTGAGTGGACATGGGGTGGGGGTAGGAACTTAGTTTTATAAGACTTGTACTACTTTCTCCTTTTTAAAAAAAACAAACTCCACACAGCAAATTGTTGGTGAAGTGCATCTGTAGCGCAAAGCTTGGCACTTAAAACTTCACAACACTCCTAGCAACAGGTCTTCCCCCTACTTGAGGGTTGGAGTTCCTTTTCAGGCTCTCTAGACTGGGTTGTATGCAGAGCCAATTCTGATTGAAAATAGCCACCCAGAACTTGGGTGGCTCAGCAGAAACTGAGTCTGAATCGAACCTTCCTGTTTCGGTTCTGAAAAGGCTCAGAGCTTTTATTTCTGGGAGAAACCAAAACTGTTTCTTTTAACTTTCCTCCCCACGCCCACCTTCCTGTACCTTTTTGATGGCAAAAGCTCCTGAAGTATCTTTGCCCCCTCTTTATTGGCAGTAGTTGATTGTAGGGGCATTCCTTTACTTTTTCTCCTGAGCTAGCTCTGTCACTCCACTTGTGTCAGTGAAGAGGTCTACATTGTATACATGCATTCTTGTAGACAGTGACAAACAGTGGAAGCTCATATATCTTCTCATTGAGGAAGTCCTGTTGCTTATTATTGCCTATGGGAATGCATGTGTACAGTGTGGAACTCCTCAGTGCTCTGCTCAGCTACTGATATATAGTGGTGCACTCCAAGGGAATAGGGTGACTTGAACCATCTCGGGGGGGGGGAGTGAAGGACTACTGAGCTTGCTGCTCATCAGACCCTTACCCGATCATGTCTTTCAAATGAGAGAGGAGAACAATCACCCCTTCGGAGGATTGATCACAAAAGCAGTGCCTCTACACCTTCTTACATTTCACCCCTCCAATTAGACACTTCCTCTGAGGAAGCCTTAATTGGAGTGGTGAAACATAAGACGGTGGTGCAGAGGCACTGCCTATCCTTGTGTGTACTGCACTGTTTGCTATTAGTGCTATGAATAAAAGCCACTAGTTTACTGAACTTGGAGTCTGCCTTTGTGATTAATCCTCTGCAGGGTGCTCTCTTCTCTCCTTTGAAATACATTACATTTCTTTAAAGCAGCAGTATGAGATAATCAGAAAGTGATTATCAAACTTCTGCTTTTTGACTGGAAGCATGCAGCCGTCGTTCCAGTTTCCATTTCTGTAAATATATTTTTCTAGTGATCTTTAGTTTTTAGATACTTAAAATTTAGTTCCATTATTGTGGATCCTCAGTAAATATGGCTGCTCCTAATTTGCAGCCAAACTCCCCCCTCATGCCACATCATGACTTTTGTTTATTTCCGTGGGACCCTGTGCTGCACATTCCTGTCCCTGTGTAGTGCCGAGAGTCATGCACATGTGCAGTTGGCAGCAGAGGGTTCCAGTTCAGCATGGCGGGTGAGAGAAATGTAAGCAAAAACAAAGAAAAACTGAGCAAATTACAGGGTGACAGTACAGCAAAAATAAGAAAGATTACCAGGTAAGAGCTCAACAGAGCACAGGAAACAAACTGTTGCAGAAGATCCGATTTATCTAGTACTGCTGCTTTAAGAGAAGCACTAACGTCCCAGTGATCACCTCCAGCCTTCTGCACCTCCCCCAGTCATCTAGCTGTAATCGTGGAGGTGGGGCCGGGGAGGATGCTTCAGGGACTGTTGCCCCAAAAGGCACAGGCGGACAGGATGGCAGCAGGGAGAGGGGGTCTGAAGGTGTGTCAAGAGGTAGGGGAGAGTAGTAAGATGCCAGGTATACATCTAAGTTGGGGGAAGGTCCCAGTAAAGGCAGACTGGGGGGGGAGAGAGGTTGCCCTAGAAAGGCAATTTGGAGGTCTTGTGGTTAGAACAGAGCTGTGAATCGAGAGACACTGATTTGAATCTCTCTGCCATTTACTGTGCGAGCCTGAGCAACTTACTTAACTGTCCTTCACTTAATCTATCTGCAGTTGGAATCTTGTACACTTAATGGCAGCAACATTGTCTCCCCTCCATTTCCAGGATTGTAAAGTTTTTTGGGATCAAGTTTGTATGAAATACATTGTATCAACTAAATTGCATTCTGTTGAACAGACTCTGCACTACCAGAGTCCTACTCAGTGCTTTGCCAAGCACTTTGGGATATAGTGTGTATACAGAATAAACTAATAACTTTCCTTTTCTTTTTAGGGTGGGGTTTGTAAGGGAGACAAATGGTAAATGTGCCGGTTGGGAGGGGAATGAGACTGGCAAGAAGCAAGATATGGTAAGGGGGAGTCAGGAGAGACCTCTGATGTGGGGCTTGTACCACATAAAGGGAAAGGCTTGGTTACAGTTAGGGAGTGATTAGTTTTCTGAAATACGGTTTGGGGAGAGATTGGCTTGAATTAAACAAAACAAAACAAAACCAGAAACATAACTGGGGGTGATTAGGCAAATTCAGAAGCAGAACCGCCCTGATTTTGCACACTTGGGTTGACACAGACTTATAATGTTGTAGATGCCGAGGTGGAATGCTACTTGGGGACCAGTGCTTACCATACAGTGTGGTTCAACATAAGAACAGCAGTGGAATTCAGCCACATAAGGGTGAGGGTCCTGGATTTCAGGAAGTAAGATTATAAAAGATGGGTGAATACTAAGGGATGACTTGGTTGGGGGAAGATGACCTGGGAATGGTGGAGTGGGGAAACCAAAAGAGGCATAGTGAAGGCAACGAATCTCTGAGCAAAGGAAGTGAGCAAACGCAAGAAGAAAAACACTGCTATGGTACTAGGAAAAAGTGGCTGAAAAGGTAAAGGCTTAACAGTAGCATTCAGAATGCATAGGGAGGTGTATTAGGAAACACAGAGGGAGGCAGAGACCGCTTTAAGGAGCATAAAGGTGCAAACTGAGGATGGAATAGCCCAGGGAGTAATGAAAGAGGGCAAGACATTTTTTAGGTGTGTAAGTGAAAAGAGGAAGACCAAGGGAAGGAAGGGACTATGAAGAGGAGGACTAATAAAAAGGCAGTATCCCGAACAAACACTTTTGTTCACTGTTCACAGAAGGAAGGGGAGAGTCCACATAAAAGCAGCAGGAGCATTGGACAGAGGGAGGTAGACACTAGTCCTTTTTCATGGGAGGGTCCTGAAGGTACTTGCAAATCTGAAAGTGGACAAAGCAATGGGAACCTCTGTCAGCCCTGTTTAACAGCTCACGGGAAACAGGAGTAGTTCTGGAGGAGGACAGATGTAGTTCCACTTCACAAAAGTGGTAGCATGGAGGAGGCTAGCAACTATAAGCCAGTCAGACTGACATCGGTGGTGGGGACGTTAATGGAGACACTGCTGAAGGAAAGCATTGTGGAGTATCTTAAATCCAGCTGGTTACAAGACGTGAGGCAGCATGGATTCACGGCAGGGAGGTCATGTCAAACAAATCTGATAGATTTTTTTTTATTATAGTTGTTTGGTTCCCATCACCTCCTCCTGCCAACTGTTGATGGGGACAGACAGGTATTTTTGCAGGTTTTCTTACTTGACCCCCGGTCCTGGCACACGGCTGTGCGAGCATGTAGAGGCACACTACACACCCCATGGCACCAGCTCAGCACCTTCCACCTCCCATAATTATTTGCTGCCCCCTCTCCACCTATGTTACCCACCAGACCTCCACCCGGTGGGAGCAGAACTATGGGAGGGGGGCACCATCACCAACCCACCCTCACCACCCTCAGGAGAGGAGAGCTGCCCATCGGCATGGTCGATCCCGCCCCCCACACTGGTACCCAGATGACCCAAGGTCATTCCCAAACCCAGATCACCAACGTAGTGCGAGGTGTGGCGTCCAGTGCCTCAACCCTCCGCCCCACTGGGACGGCATCTGATTGATTTTACTGGGTGATCAGGGTGGAATGGTGGACATGGTCTACCTAGATTTCAGTAAGGCGTCTGACATTGTTCCACATAGGAGACTCATCAGGAAGCTGGGCAGCTTAGGGGTGGGTCCAGAGGTGGTAAACTAGGTAAGAAATTGGTTAAGGGATACATGACAGAGGGTGGGAGTAAAGAGCGTTCACTCCAGGGAAGGGTAGGTGACCAGTAGGATGCCTCAGGGGTCAGTACTGGGACTGGTCCTCTTTATTGTATTTGTAAGTGACACCGCAGATAAGCTGGAAGGGAAGGTCTACCTCTTTGTGGATGACACCAAAATCTGCAGTAGGGTGGACACTCCAGTGAGGGGGTGGGGTGGAAAGAATGCACAGAGACCTGAGAAAACTTGAGGAGTGTCAAGAGTATGGCAGCTGGGTTTCAGTGGGGAAAAAGTGTAGAGTCCTGCAGTTAGGGCACAGAAACCCAGAGGTGGAGTACAAAATGGAAGAAGAGATGGTGACTGTCACAACCTCACTCAGCAGGTCAGGCCCTCCGCTCCCACAGTGCCAACTTCTGAGTGCAGTATTGTGAACAGTTAACAGAACAGGGTAACCCTCCTGTCTGTTTTGTGGGTTCGAATCAACCTTTGGTCTCAAGTTCTTGGAGGGATTCAAACTGTGAACCTCTTAACTAGCGTGCCCAATGTACAGGTTCAGATAATTCTGCTCTTTGGGGTGGGGGTCAGATATCTTTCGCCTATGGGCACCTAACCAGGCGTACAAAATGAACCCTTAAAAACTCTGTTAAAGACCTCAGAATAAACTCTTACCTTTTCCCAGTTTGGTATTACCATTAAGCTATGCACAGTGTCACTGTAACCATATATGCTTCACTTGTCAAAGAAAGAATTTCAAAGGCACACCAAGTAGTCTCTAAAATGAGATGTTTACTTAAAAATAGATAAAAATGTAAAGTGTAAATACAGAACTACTGTATATATCACAAAACCATGCAATCTTTTTAAAGAATAAGGTTAAAAGTGCAAATTCCTACCAATAATACACTTAGTCCTGTCTACCTAATGTATTCTTATCTTCTTATAGTGCTGTAGATGTTTCTTCCTCAGAGTCCAAACATGTGTATGTCTCAAGGTCAGTCACAGCATAATTAAAAACACTGTCTTGAACCTGCCTTCTCCATGATGTCATCCAGCTCCTCCTCTGTTTATTAAAAATTATTCAATCAGGATGTCATACATCAGAAGGTAAATTAAATAGGTGACATCAGCAAAACTCATTTCCCCACAACTTCCCAATCAAGTCTGTGATTTTCTAGTGCCATCTTTCATCCAGGAGCAGTTTTCTGCTTTTACAACTCAACAGTTTTCTCACGTCGTTGTAACATAGTTTTTCCAGCTCCAGTTGAAATTAACTGCCCTTCCTGAGGACGTCATAAAATGGATATTTTAGTTCTTAGCTTCAAACAACCCTGATCCTAAATAAGGCTATAAAATGTGAGTTTTTGCAAGTTAATTACCTTACAGAGATCTGCTGTTTAACATATATCTTCCCTTTGAAGTGAAACCTGGGGGGTCATCCAGGAGCACATCATTTCTCATGACAGACAATCACACTATATTTTTATTTTACAAAAAATCATAGAGTAATCAGAACCAGCTGTCCAAGCGTCACAGTGACGACCACCAAACAGGATAGAGAACTGGGGATAATCGTATCTAATGACCTAAAGGGACTCGGAGGCAGTATAGCGCAGTGATTTAAGGCTCTGAGCTGCAGATCTGGAGACCTGGGTTTGAATCCCACAGCTCCCACTTGCATACTGTGTGACCCTGAGCAAGTCGCTTTACTTCCCTGTGCTCCCAGGTCGCACCTGTAAACAAGCTTTCAGCTTAGTGTGCCAGTCCTGGTTAAATAATTGGATAAAATAAAAAAAAATAAAAGTGGCCAGGCATTGTGACAAGGCAGTAGGGAGGGCCAGTAGAGTGCTGGGTTACATAAGGAGGGTATCACCAGCAGAAGAAGGGGAGTGGTGTTATCTGTGTATATATCACTGTTGAGACCCCACCTAGAGTACTGTGTCCAGTTCTGGAGGCCACATCACTAGAAGGACATAGAGTGGAGGTGGTCCAGAGGAGGGCAACTAAAATGGTGCAAGGTCTGCATAAGATGCCCTACGAGGGGAGACTGAAGGACCTCAATATGTGTACCCTGGAAGAGGAGAAGAAGAGGAGGGGGGATATGACTGAGACCTTTAGGTCCCTCACAGGAGTAAATAAGGTACAGAAGAAGAAGAGTATTTTTCAGAAAAGAAGATGCTTAAGGGCAAGGGACATGCCATAAAGGAGGGGGTACATTCAGGAGAGATGTGAGAAAGCACTTCTTCACAGAAAGAGTGGCACTTGGAACATTCTTCCAGCGAAGTGGTGGGGTGAAAAAGGTGGGGTTCAAGAATGATTGGGATGGGCATAAGGAATCTTAGTGAGAAGTGAGTGGGGACTGAGAGCTGGGGATCAAATAGGGTCTGCAGTGATACTGTAGGATGGGGAAAATGGGCAGACTGGGTGGGCCAAACCGTCCTTATCTGCCGTCAAATCCTCTGTTTCTGTAATTCTGTGTTTCTAGTATGTTAAAAAATATTTTGCACAAAAAAAGCACTTAAGAGGTGACAAACAAGGGTTATGTACTGCAGGTAATTAAACTGTCAGGGCAATCGAATAAGACAGATTATACAATGGCAAAGAAGTGTCTTTGTTTCTGATTGGTTGTTGCTCACCTTTGCCAGTGATGATATCTGACTGTAACGTCACTGTATGAAGGTCCAGCAGCAACATGACTGCAGAATAAATGAAAAAAATCAGTGCACCCCATCTAGACTACCCACTATGATCCTCAAGGCTTTCCCCGTCAAATTCCCCACTTTAGTTCACACGCTTTCTACCACCGTCTCACACACCAGTCACCAGCAACCCCCAACACAGCAATGTTAGTGGAATTGTACCAGCATAACTGCTAATCCAAAACATTTTTTTTTTTAAATTATACCTTCACGGAATGAACGAACAAGCGAGCTGAGCACCTGCTTCTTTCACCAGTCAGTGGGTGGCTGTTCCAGTAATGCTCACTCACTTTTCATTTATTTTTTGTTCCAGTCCAACTCCTTTGCTCACCAGTAAATACATAAAAAAAAAAAAAACAGCTCAACAGACTAAACCCTCATTCTCCCTCTTTATGAGAGAATTCAAATCCTCGACAAACACTACTTCCTGCGGTTTGAAAAAAAACGCAACTGCAAATGCCGCTACATGCGACTCCCTCATGTGGCTCTCTCGGTCACACAGCACACTTAATGGATGGTTGCGCTCATCTACCCTTTTGCCTGAACAGCATTTTATAAAAAAAAAAAAATTAAAACAAATACATACTTTCCTTCTCGCTCAACGCCTACATTGAGCCTGCGCATGTCAGAGTCGCGCTACACAGCTCCGAACAGCTCATTCACAATGAAAAGAAAGAGACTCAATTTAGAAAACAAACTATAAAACACACTCCCCTTTAAGCAACGTCCACTAATAATTGAAACCCAAGGGCCAGAAAGAGCAGAGGGGGAGACTGATATGAAACAGCACACAGTACCAAAGCAAGAAAAACCTTCGGGAACTCGGCAAGATAGATCATTTTGCCAGCAGCTCCACCTTGTGGTGGAAGAGATATTCTGAACTTTTTTTTTAAGTAGGTATCCCTACACCCACAAAAAATGAACAAATAAGCCATTGTATAATAGCAATAAGGCACTTCAGGGTGTATGTTTTTGTGTAATAACGTTACTCCTGGGGTGGTGGACACACTTGGCTTCACCTGGGTGCTTCAGCCCACCCAGGGTAGCGTTATTGCACAATAACCTGCTCTGTCGTGCTGTTAACTATATCTAGAGGATCCAATGTTGGGTAGTTACTTTTTGTATTGCTTTCTGTTTCTTTTAGAAACTTGATCCAAGAAGCTATGTGCAGTCACTAGCAAGGATGGAGAAGTACTAAAAAAAAATAATACACCCGACAGTTAGTTACTTATTAATTTTTATACAAAAATAATAAACTATAACAGATGCCATTTATTTGAAAGTAATATGTTAGTTACTAGTTACTTTCAAATAAATGTAATCAGTTACAGTAACATATTACTTTTGTATAAAAAGACATAAATAATTGTAACTATAAGGTGTATTACTTTTTCCAGTACTTCTTCATCCTTGCTAGTGACTGCACAGAGCTTTCTGGAACAAGTTTCCAAAAGTAATAGAAAAAGTAACTTACCCAACACTGACAGGATCATTTTAGTCAGCATAGGGGAAAAAAAAACAAGCAGCATTCTTCAAAAAGTAGTTATCTGAGCAATATTTTGCAATTCATTGCAAAAGGAAAAAATACAATACCAACTTCCTAGTACTGTCTTTTCTGTAACTAGTTCCTCAGTGTCCTGCTGTGCAGTGCTATAGATCCGTACACCTCTGCATTACAGCTGCACACCAGTCAACTCTTGTTGAGTTGCTATGCCATGGAGGGAGCGAAATAAGGTAATTGGCGTTATCCTGTTTTGGCCATACCCACCAGTCTTCTAACAAGAAGTTTGCTTTGTGCTTCGCTAAGCAGCCTTAAAAACCTGCGCTGCAAAAGGGAATGCCTCGAACCACTGTATTGTCTCCTTTGTCAGTTTCACATTTCATATTAACTCTTGGAAGCAATGTGAAATGATTACGAACGGGGATAATGACATAGGTGAGAATAAAATGAAAAGATCAAGCAGGCAACATAGTGGTTTTAGGTATTGAGTTCTGCGGTGCAAGTTTATTTTTGTTTTTTTACTAAACCACGGTGCATACATTTATTAGAGCTATTTAGTAAACATTTCTCTTTATGATTAAATTGAGATTCGTATCAGGATCAAATAAATCCAGGCAACATTCATCTTTGGTAAGAAATCTCATTATGAGTACAGAAGTAAATGAAAGCACATTAAACTAGAAGTCAGAGGATATTTGCCATTGATTAGTACAGTATACACTAGGCCTGTATTTCCAGGGAGAAAGCGGTCTGGCTGCACTGGAGCAGTGAATTAAGACATTGTGATTGCAGGCATTGCACATAGGGGTTCCAACTCTTCTGTGCTTAAAAAAAATATTTTGATAAGTGGGTAATATGAGATTCTGTTTAATGTATGTGCTTTTTTATGAGGATCATTAATGTTTTAATATATGTCCTTTCCAGAGATTTTCTTTTTTTAAAAAGTTCTCTTGGAATCAAATCAAGGTTCGGTTTCTGTCAGCTGTACAGAAATAGGCTCAACACATTGGTCCTGAGCAAATGTAATTGATGAGGACATAAAGAAATGTTTTTTACATTAATGTTCAAATTGTGCATATATTTATGTGAAGCAAGTTTAGTTGGTAATTTTTAAGCTGCCTCTTACTATGTCTTGTTGTAATACTAATTTTAAGTGTAAGTCTTCCTGTTGTTTTCTCATGATAATTTCACTGACACTGTTTAAACATTTTTTCTTGATGATAATTTTAATTATATTGTTTTTTTTTTCTTAACTGATGTATATATTTAAGGTACACTGTTGTGCGTGCCCACATCCCTTGAAGTGGGCCATATTATGGTTAAAACCAGTCTGTGATATTATAACTGTTCACCTTTCCTGTATCGATGCTGTGAAATAATAAAAATTGTATAATTGTAGTGGTGGGTTATCTTTTTGAATATGTTGGATATTCAGGTCATGAATTTGCAAGTATTGAATGAATGAAATATACTCAGAAACCCGGATATTCAGACTGTGCCAGGCAGTGGCGCAAGCCTGGGCGCAGGTGATATTCAACGGGGATGCGCCATGGCGCAGCACCGTTGAATATGGCAGGGGCAGTATGCATACTGCGCATGGCACAAGTCACAGGGAGCACAGGGATGTGCAAGTGCAGTTGCGCTAGGCGCATCGCCCACGATATTCAGCAGGAAGCATGCAAATGAGGCCATAATATATGCAAGGCGCAAATGGGGCTATTTGCATGTCATTATGGCCCCATTTGCATGCCTTGCACAGGGTAGTCCGGCGACTTGCGCCTGGCACCCTGCACAGCATGACGAGAGCTGTGGGGATCCCAGGGCATCACCTGTCCCGTTGCTGCGATCATGCAGTAGATGTATACATAGAAATCCCTGGTGGTCTAGTGGCCCTTCCCAGTCCCTGATAAAGAATATACATGACCATCCCTGGTGGTCTAGTGGACTCCCCCGGCCGTTACCGCAATCGTGGTAAATGTAGGGTACAACATTCCCTGGTAGTCTAGTGGACCCCCCTCCCTTCCGAGTCCCCGATTGCGGTTCAGTGACCACATGAACATCCCTGGCGATCAGTGGCACCCCACCCCCCTCCCACCCACACAGTAACCACTTGCCCACTTCTCTCCCCACCCCTCCCCGTCATCGGGCGGGTGGCTGCATACCACCTAGCCTTGCTGAATGACAGGTACAGTATAATTTCAGCCCATTGGTCCCCTAGTGTGGACCAATGGGCTTGCAGGGCATATGTACTACAGAACCCAAATATGTGAATGAATCATTCACATACTTGAGACTGTCTAGTACAGTATGCCCTGCCGTAAGACCATGGTCCACAGGGGACCAATGGGCTCGAGCCCATACTGTACCGTCATGTGGATGCAAGCCGCCCGCCCATGAGCAGGAGAGGCAACAGGAGGGTGGCAAGGTACCTGCCAGGTGGAAGAGATGGCACTGAATCTCAAGGGACATTGACAATGGGCATTGAACGGATCGAGACTTGGGAGGAGGAGTCCACTAAACTACCAGGGATTGATGTAATTTGCATTTACCGTGATTGCGGCAATGGGCAGGGTTCCACTAGACCACCAGGGATTGATGTAATTTACATTTACCGCGGTCATGACAATGGCAGGGGGGTCCACTAGACCACCAGGAATGGTCATGTATGATATGTATCAGGGAAACAGGGACTGGGGGGGGCCACTAGACTATCAGGGATTTTGTATTATACATGTGCTGCGTCATCATGGCTATGTGTAGGGGGGGCAGGTCAGTGTGTGCTTGTGGACGGTGTTCTGGGTGTCAGGTGGCCACCCAAGGCTGGGCTGCTGTGTTGCACCCTGCAATACTGCAGCCCACCTTTGGGTGGCTGGGAGTTGCGCCTTCAAACAACATGGAGTCTTGCTGTATTCTGACTATTGCAGTGATATCCAACCTTTGAACTGCCCCATAGAGGAAAGAGTTAACTTTCCATGCAAGGCATGGAACGCTGAGCTCGAGCTTGGTTGAGACTCTGTCTGTTGTTGTTTGAACCCAAACTGCCAGATTCTTTACTCCACCTCACTGAACAGTCGCTCCGGAGATTTCTCCTTTGCTCGGTTCAATTTAGTGGGGAGGAGGGGAGGGTGGCCCTACAGGGGGACCTGGAGGCTCTGGAAAGATGGTCTAGAAAGTGGAAGCTGAGGTTCAATGCAGGAAATGCAAGGTACTCCACCTGGGGCCAGAAACCGGGCCAAGTGTACACCCGGGGGGAATGCTACAAGTCTCGATGGCTGAGAGGGACCTGAGGGTGGTGATGTCAAAATGAACAACCGAGACTTGTAGAGGGCAGCAGCCAAGGCCAACAGGATGCTGGGATGCATCGCTAGGGGGATCACCTCCAGAAGGAGGGAAGTGATGCTCCCTCTGTATAACCGCTTGGTGAGGCCACACCTTGAGTACTGCGTGCAGTTTTGGAGGCCACACTTAAAGAGGGACATTAAACTCCTGGAGAGGGTCCAGAGGAGGGCAACCAAAATGATTTGGGGCTTGGGGGACAGGACCTATGAGGAGAGGCTCGAAGAGCTAAATATGTACACATTGGAAGAGAGAAGGGACCGGGGGGACATGATAGAGGTCTTCAAGGAAGAGGGTAAATAGGGAGGAACAGTCAGGGTGCTCTGAAGGAAGGAGGAGGGGCCATTAGAGGGCATGGGTGGAAGCTGGAGGGGGAAGATTCAGGGAGAAAGGAGGAGGTGCTACTTCACTGAGGGGTGGTGGAGCCATAGAATGCACTGCCTAGGGGCTGGTGGAGACAGAGATGGTGGAGGGTTCAAGAGGGCTGGGACAGGTACAGGGAAGGGTTCTGGAAGCAAAATCCAATGCAGCAAGAATATCCAGAACTGGGAAGGGAGAAGCCAGAGAAGGTGAGGGGGCAGCAAGGTCAGCACCCAGGGTTGGGGCTGACCAATTGAGCAGACTCGAAAGACCGTTAGGCCTATTCTGCTGGCATTTTAGTATGTTAGTCGGTTAAAGTGTCGTTTTTCTCGGTTTCAACCGAATCTATTCCATCTAACTTTCGGTTCAGTCTCTGTCTGTGGTACTGTGAGTACTAGATAGGTTTATTATTGTTTGCTTCTGTGTGGAACTTGTAGCGTCAAATCGGTTCAGTTTGAACGAATCAGGTTCTGATAAAAGTCCGCTGACCGGATATTGGCCCAGTTGGTTTAACCCGAACCAGAAGGAATGCCCTCTGACCAGGGCGAAACTTCTTGGGCAAAGGAGAACCGACTCTGAGGAGTCTGTTCCAACAAAAAGAAAAAGAAGGGACAAGTCAGCCGGTTCGGATCCACAAGTTCTTTCTCCAACCGCTGATGAAATAGCCAAAGCGATAAGGATTGTTCAATCGCTAACCCTGGTTCCGACCGAACCGGCACCATTGGTTAGGGGCTCGGTTTGGTCGGTTCCCCTGGTTCCGGATTATAATTTAGAGGATTTTTATGAACCGGAGGAGGAGGAAGGAGAGTATGAGGATAGTGATGTTGATTATGAAAGTCTGGATGTGCCCATTGAACCGGACATCTCCCCAAACAGACCTTCAGGGGTTTCTCCTCCTAGGCTTTCTGAGTCCCTTTCCCATTTTTTGTTTTACAAAAAAGTGGCTGAAACGCTTCAGCTTCCTATGAAAGAAGCTGTAGAGGATCAGGAGGAGCCTGATTATGTTGAGATGATGGATATCCCAGAGTCCAGGAGGCTGTCTATTCCCCTTCATAAGTCTTTTGGGAAACAGACAACAAAAATTTTAAAGACTCCTAATTCTATACCTCCTGTGGACAAGAGAATGGACACGAGGTGTACTCTTTCAGGCTCAGATACAGAGTTCCTTTCCCAGCAATGCAGCCATGTTGGGGTAGTGCAGGCTGCTGCCTGTGATAAGGCAAATATACCCTTGGCTTCACACCCCCCAGACAAGGACTCCAGGAGGATTGATGCCATGGCAAAGAAGCAATACATGGCAGCATCTTTGGGACTCAGGCAGGCTAATTATATGGCCTATACAGCTAGATACCAGAAGTCTAGATGGGACACTGTAATGGCTCTAGCTAAACAGGTCCCTGGCCAGCTTGCCAAGGAGCTGGAGCAGGTGGCTGCAGATGGTACTAAAGCATCCAAGGTGCAATTTCATGCTGCAGTGGACTCCAATGATGTTTCATCTAGAGTCATGGCTACATCTGTGGCCCTTCGTAGGATGGCTTGGCTCAGATGTACTAGCCTGTCTCAGGATACCCAGACTAAGGCCATGGATTTTCCTGTTGTTGGTAATTCTCTGTTTGGGAAGCAAACAGAGAACTACATGAAGAAAATGGATGAATACAGGACCACCTATAGGAGTGCTCAGGCCAAGGAAAGGCAGCACCACTCCCAGAGGCAGCATTCAGGGGCAGGCCTTTCATAGGCCTTTCTACCAAGCCCAGGCCTCCTCTTCTGCCTTTGCCCAGAGGGGGTTCTTCAGAGGGAGAGGCAGACGGGGTACAAGCAGGCCTGCTACCACCCCTCAGCCTAAAGCCCCTGCCAAACAGGCACCCTGATGGGTTTGCCCGGGCTGATTCTCCACCACCAGTAGGGGGCAGGCTGGCTTACTTTGTCCAGGACTGGATGTCTTTAACATCAGACAAATGGGTCCTGGAAGTAGTAAGCCAGGGACTGGTTCTCAGCTTCAAAAAATTTCCCAAGATGAGAACCAGATCCTTTCCACCTGCAAATCCTTCAGAGGCCCTTGCCCTAGAGGCAGAGGTCTCCTCCCTCTTGGCTCTGAGAGCCATAGAAAGGGTTCCACCACTACACAAGGGAAAAGGATTGTACTCCAGGTACTTCCTAGCTCCCAAAAAGACAGGAGAATGTTGGCCCATCCTGGATCTCAGATATTTAAACAAGCACCTTTTAAAGCCAAAGTTCAAAATGGTGACTCTGGGAATAATTCTACCCTCTCTAAGGCCAGGAGACTGGCTAGTTTCCCTGGACCTCAAGGATGCCTACTTCCACATTCTCATCAGAAGCTCCCACAGAAAGTACCTCAGGTTCGAGCTGCCCTCAGGCCATTATCAATTCAGAGCAATGCCCTTTGGCCTAACTTCAGCTCCAAGGATGTTCACAAAATGTCTGGCAGTAGTGGTTGCTTTCCTAAGGAGAAAAAAGATCTCCATCTTCCCATACCTGGACGACTGGCTCATAGTAGGTCAGTCTCCAGACCAAGTCAAGTCATACCTACAGATAACTCAGCAACTGCTCATTTCTCTAGGATTCCTTCTGAATCTTTCAGTCAGTTCTGCAGCCAGTGCAGCTCCTCACCTTCATAGGGGCAGAGCTGGATACAATAAAGGCAAGAGCCTTCCTTCCCCTGGACAGGGCAAGGACCCTTGTTACACTGGCCTCGTCATTCACCCTCCAGGTGTCTCGACCAGCAAGGCATTTTCTGCAGCTCCTGGGCCACATGGCTGCCTCTACAGCAGTGGTCCAGGGAGCAAGATTTCAGATGAGGGACATTCAGTTCCACTTAAGAGCCTTCTGGTCCCAGAGAAAGGATTCTTTGACCAAGTTAATCCCTGTGACTCAAACACTGATCCAGGCCTTGCAGTGGTGGCAGGATCAGGACAACCTAAGACAAGGAGTTCCCTTCATCACTCAATCTCATTCTTTGATCCTTACCACAGATGCCTCCCTCTTGGGCTGGGGAGCCCACTTGGGGGATCTGACCACCCAAGGGTTGTGGTCACCTCAAGAATCTCTGCTTCACATCAATCTCTTGGAACTCAGAGCAGTGTTTCTAGCACTTTAAGTTTTTCCAAGTCTGTTCAGAACAAAGTAGTTCAGATCAGGACATACAATACCACCACAATGTGGTACATCAACAAGCAGGGGGGCACTCGGTCTACGGCCTTGTGCACATAGGCAATGAAGTTGTGGTCTCTGGCCTATTCCCTAAATACCTCTCTGACAGCAGTGCACCTCCCAGGGAAGGACAATGTCCTGGCAGATGCTCTCAGCAGGATTTCCCAGGGCCATCACGAATGGTCCCTAGATCCCCTGATTTTGAAGGTGATCTTCTCCAGATGGGGCACCCCACAGATAGATCTTTTTGCAGCCCCAGACAATCACCAACTTCTCTTTTTGCTGCAGGCCCCAGTGTTGGGCTCAGTCCCCTGGATGCCTAGTTCTCCAATTGGGAAGGGAAGTTCCTGTATGCTTTCCCCCTTCCTCTCCTGTTCAAGGTACTAGTCAAAATCAGGTCTCAATCCTGCAAAGTGATTCTGGTTGCTCCAGACTGGGCCAGACAGCCCTGGTACCCTCTCTTGTTGTCCTTAGCAGTCCACCTTCCCCTGTCTCTTCCCAGGAATTACAGCCTGTTAACATGTTCTCAGGGGAGGGTTTGGTATCCGAATCTCAAATCTCTCAACCTCAAGGCCTGGCTCTTGAAGAGTTGGAGTTTGCTGATTTGCATCTCTCTCAAGGTGTTCTGGATATTTTAAAGGCTTCTTGAAAGCCTTCCACCAGAAAGACCTACAACTCCAAGTGGAAAAGATTTACTTTATGGTGCTCTGGGAAGCATATCTCTCCAGAGTCTGCTGGCTTGCCTACAGTCCTTGACTATATGGTTCATCTCAATAGCTCGGAACTCAGACCAGCTACACTAAGAGTGCATCTGGCAGCTGCCTCTGCCTTCTTGTCAGCAGGCAAGCACTCTTCCCTTTCAGCTCATCCTGTATTCTGTAAATTTTTCAAGGGATTGCTGCATACCAATCCTCCCTTCAGGGACCCTGCCCCTGCTTGGGACCTTAATGTTTGCATTGCTCAGCTTATGCAACCCCCTTTTGAGCCTTTGTCCTCAGCAGAGCTTGAGTACTTGACTTGGAAAACTATGTTCTTGGTAGCCATCACTTCTGCCAGACGCATAAGTGAGTTACAGGCCCTATCAGTGGAGCCTGATTTTATCTCTTTCCACAGAGATAAGGTGGTCCTCAGGACTAATAGGAAGTTTTTGCTTAAGGTGGTTTCAGATTTCCACCTTAACCAGTCTGTGTCTCTTCCTGTTTTTTTTCACTGACCATTCCTCCTCTGGGGAGAAGAGGTTGCACAGCTGGATGTGAAAAGGGCCCTTAGTTACTACATAGAGCACACCAAGGGTCACAGGTTTGACTCCCTCCAACTATTCCTCACTTATGGTGAGGTTGGTAAGGGAAAACCTGCCACTAAGAGATCTATTGTCAGGTGGATTGTCTCTTGTATACAATTCTGCTATGAAAAATTAGGTAGGATCCTACCCTCAGGCCTGAGGGCTCACTCTACCAGAGGTACAGCTGCTTCCCTGGCTGCTGCCAGGGATATTCCTATCTTAGAGAGTTGTCAAGCAGCCACCTGGAAAACAGTACATACTTTCACCAAGCATTACTCTGGATATCCAGGCTAGGAGTGATGATCGGTTCGACACAGCAGTGCTCCAGAGCCTATTCCCAAAGTAGGTTCTGTCCTCCTCCTTGGAGGTACTGCTTAGTAGTCTGCAATAGTCAGAATACAGCAAGACTTCATGTTGTTTGAAGAAAAATTACTCACCTTAGTAATGTTGTTTCTTCTAATGAGTCTTGCTGTATTCTAACTCCCCGCCTCCCTCTCAGAACCTGGGGTTTTGGGATGTGGGTGGGCAGGAACAGTGTTGGCACCCTAGAGGTGCCCCTTTCTCACCCTCTTCTTTTGGGTGTGTGTTGTGTTTTGTTTTTGGGTTTCCTGACTTGAGTCTTTGCCTTGGGACAAAAAAACCTTTTTATTAAGTACTTGCCCAGTTGGCTAGTGTGAGTTTACAGTTTCCACACAGGACGCCCAGTGAGTATAGCTCGTAAAGATCTGGCGGTTTGGGTTCAAACAACAACAGACAGAGTCTCAACCGAGCTCGAGTTCAGCGTTCCATGCCTTGCATGGAAAGTTAACTCTTTCCTCTCCGGGGCCGTTCAAAGGTTGGATATCACTGCAATAGTCAGAATACAGCAAGACTCCATTAGAAGAAACAACATTACTAAGGTGAGTAATTTTTTCTTCTCTACAAGGGCTCAACTTTGAGCCCCCCATGTGGCGCAATGCAGGGTTGCGCCAGCATATGCGCTGCATATCCCGGGCTGAATACCAGGATGTACCGCATATGCATGGGCACGCCCCCTGCATCTGTGCTGCATACCATTACATTGCACCCCAGTGCATCGGGAGTTGCGCTGTGCTAGGCAGCCTTTTCAATATCCCAACGGGCGCAATGCGGGGTTGCGCCGGCACAACTGTGTTGCACCAGGTGCAACACCTTTGAATATCTGGGCCAGAATTATGTACTTTTCCTAATTAATTGCCACAGTGTTATATTATCATGGGTACTTCTCCCCTTTAGGATGAATTGTATTGATGCAGAAGAATAACACCAAATGTTCCTGTACAATGATAGTGAATAGCATAGACAATAAAAGTGGGTTTCTCTCGGGATTGAATTGTAAAGCAGCAGTACATGTTAGATGAAAATTTTGAGCTATACTGTTTCACTCTATTTCAGAGTGCCATGGCTTGAGTACACTTTTGTAATTTTTTTTAATGTTAAAAATATTAAAATGAGCATTCCTTTAAAAGGGAATCTTTACCATCTTTGGTCACTTTATAAAAATGTGACCCTCACCACTCTATCTAGCTGTAGATGGGCAAAGGCTGTTAGTACTAGTCACTCTAGATACTTTAAGAACCTTTACAACCCTCCCAGTGCCCCAAAACACAGCAGCATCTTTGTGTACTGTTCCACAGTATTGTGGCTTTGATGATGTCCACGAGTCACCACTTGGTGAGAGCCTGGACGTATAGCAGCAGACCTCACAGGTTTAAGTGCAAAATGTGCACCTCTTATAGACCCCCAAATGGCAATAACACTTACCAGAGTGACTGTGTCTAAGCCAGTGTCCTGGTAGCATTCTCTGAAATGCTTAGCAGTCAATTCCCATGTTTTTAAAACAGCTTAATTACTGCTTTTTTATGTAGCAGCATCCAGTGCACATGTCACTACTACTCTGACTGTGCTCTGCAGTGACTGGTCAAGCCTGTTGATGTAGGTAGCATGCTATTAATAGGGATTAGAGGAAAATATAAACAATATGTAAAGTCTGCATGGTCTGCTGAAGGACACCAGTGGGAACTGCTAGAGTGGTGTGGTACCTGATGACCATGCGTCATTGATGACCATAGAGACGCATGCTCACAGTCGTCCGTTTACAATGATCGTATTAATTTATCCCGTGCTCATTTTCATGTCCCATGGGGTCTGGGGCTATATGTCCATGCTCTCACCAGGTGGTGAGGCATAGAAGTCATCAAAACCACCAGTATTGTGGAACAGTACACAAAGAAGGTGTGGTGCTTCGGTGGGGGGGATAACTCTGCTCAACAATAATGGAGACTAATGATGAAAATGTGGGGGAATTTTATATTAAAGGTATCTTACCATCCTGCCTCACTTTATAAATACCGTATGTAACCCTTCCCACCTGATCGAGCCCTAGATGGCCAGTAAATGGTGGTACTAGTGACCCTAAATACTTTATGGATTTTAGAGTTTTAATAAGCTCTGATCTTTTGTTAGCTGATCCCACTGTCATCCTGGGGCCAAGTACAGTCACAGATGGCTGTACTTGGTCCCGGGAGAACAGAGGCATAGGCAAATATCGGATCTGAGACTATTAAACCTCTAACATGTGCTGCAAGCTATTGAATCTCCCACTGCTGCAGCATAGCTCTGACATCAGCTGCAAGGGATTCTGGGATTTCTGGTTACAGCAGATGTTAGCTTTGGAATCAGCCTGATACAATCTACTAGAATATAGTAAATAGTATTAAGAAACATTTTTGCACACAAAGAACATGTTGGGACCAGCCCCACAATTGGATATAGGGTGTAGGGCTCTTGCCGAAAATTACCCTTTAATTATTTCAAATATCAAAAAAGTTGTAAAAGCAGACTCAGAGCAGGAAGAAAATAGCATCTTATGAAACAGGAGAACAAAGACAGTCTGAAATGGAATAAAAGGGAATGTCAACGTTTTTAGTGTACAGCAATATTCACTGCTGCTTTAACATGGTGTGACCTTATGTAATCCTCCATGATGCAAAAAAATGTTGTAGGTGCCGTATTGGTCCTTTTAAAAAACAGATCCAGAAACCATGCTCATTTAAAAACAGGAAGTTAGATGCCCTTCAACTTACCATACTTCCTAACAACCATGAAGAACAGAACAGAGTGACTGAACAACTAAGCCACACAGATGGGCACCTTTCAGTTGTTAATTTGTCCACCCACACACTGACTACTGAGGAATTAAATGTACTTTCTAAGGGCCTCAATTTCTGCCCAACTAAACCACTGGACAGAATACAGTTTTGTGGTGAAATGGAGGAATACTTCCATGAATTGAGACTCAGGAATTTTTTCATGGCAGAGAAGACATCACAGACAGGGAAGAAATCACAAACAGTAAAACTACTATGGATAAGAAAAAGAAACCATATGAGTTTACCCCATCAAGTGGCCATAACAAGAAACTGGACAAATACATTAATTGCTTTGCAGAGAGTTACTGGTGAGATTCTTAATAGGCAGAAACAGGCCCGATACAACCTCTCTCCATTGGAGCGGAGGGCTATACAAACACTAAAATCAAACCATAACATTGTCATAAAAAAGCTGATAAAGGCTCGGCAGTGGTGATATTGAATGGAAGATTACATTACGAAGCCAACCGACAGCTAAGTGACCTTACTTACTACAAAGTACTGGGAAGTGACCCAACACAGAATATAAAGAGAACTACAGAAGTTAATTAAAACATTTCCAGTGCATGTCCAAGACAAACTAAAGGACCTCGTCCCCAGTGAACCTAAGCCAGGGACATTCTACATGCTTCTAAAATACATAAGCCTGGAATCCTGGTAGACCCATAGTCTCTGGTAATGGCACCCTGACAGAGGGATATCAGGGTTTGTAGAAGCTATTTTCAAACCGCTGGTTATACAAAGGGATAGTTACATCAAGGACACTACTCACTTCCTACATAAACTTTCTGGTTTTAAGGACTTACCACCTGATACCCTTTTAGCCACGATGGATGTAACCTCCCTCTACACTAATAATCTACACACAGATGGCATTTCAGCCTGCCTCAAATACCTGCATGACAAAAATTGGACCCCAACATTGACCCTGGGTTGTGGGTAAACTCACTGAGTTCATTTGACACATAACAACTTCAGCTTTAATGGTAAACATTATGTTCAAACTATGGGAACACAATGGGAACCAGGATGGCTCCTCAGTATGCTAATCTTTTATGGCAAATTTGGAGGAGGATTTTCTAAGGCACTGTACACATAAACCACTCGCTTATTTCCGTTACATTGATGATTTGTTTATAATTTGGACAGAGGCACTGACACACTAAAGATTTTCACCAAGAACTTAATAACCTCCACCCAACTATAAAGCTTTCCTAGAATATTCTGCCACAAGTGTACATTTCTGGATACCACTGTCACTCTTAAGGATGGTACCCTACATACCTGTCTTTACAGAAACCAACAGACAGACAGAGATACTTACACAAGAAAAGTAATCACCGAGCCACACAAAGAAATCTGTTATATATAGTCAAACACTTCGGTATCACCGCCTCTGTTCAAATGAGAAAGACAGAGACACACATCTGGCGATGTTGAAAAACACCTTTATTGAGCAGGGACACTCATCCAGGAAATTGACAGAGCAGTGGAGCGTGCAACACAGGCCCCAAGAGAACAGCTACTGCAATATAAAGGAACGGATAACTACCAACAGAATACCCTTAGTAGTCACATACCATCCTGACTTTGAACTCCTACGTAAGATTACTAAGGATCTCCATCCAATAATTAGTGAGGATGAAACCCTTAACTGTATTTTTCAAGAGCTACCACTACTATCTTTTAAACAACCACCTAATTTAGCCAACCTGATTATTAGGAGTCAACTTGAACCGGAACAGAATACCATGACATCATATGGTACACGACCCTGTCATCAACGCACATGTAAGACATGTAACCTCATTTCCACTTCAGACTGTGTGGTTACATCACAAAACAGACTATTCAGGATACAGGGGAATTATACATGTACATCAAGTAATGTGGTCTATTTTATCCAATGCAAGAAATGTCCTCGCACAGGTTATGTGGGGGAGACAAGCCAACAACTCCGCACTAGAATGAATTCACACAGACATTCTATTAATCACAAGATGATTGAGAAACCAGTGCCCAGCACTTCTCCCAGGATGACCACTCAATCTCAGATATGTCTGTGATGGTCTTAAAGGACATTTCAACATGCACAACAGAGACGGGCTTCTGAAATTAGACTTATTTTACTTCTCAATATGGTGAGGATGGATTGAACATTGATGTTGGGTACATGACACATTATTCCACTTAAACTTACACAGACCTTTACTTTAAAAGATGGACATAAACAGTTTAGTTCTTCAACGCCCTTTGATTTTGTAAGTTAATGGTTATCTACATTGTTGACTTTTCACCTTAACACTGTGGTGAGTGCGTTTGAGTGTGTGTGTGTACTGATGATGTATGTATGTGTGTGTGTTTTGTGTGTGTTTGTGTGTGTTGTATTTTGTGTGTTGTGGGTATGGTGTGTATGTGTGTTTTGTTTGTTGTGCGTGGTGTGGTGTGTGTGTGCAGAATGTGTTTGCTATATTTGTTGTGTGTTGTGGTTGTGTGGGGTGTGCAGGTGTGTGTGTGTATGTATGGGGGTGTGGTATGGTGTATGTACACACATATGTGTGGGTGGAGCGTGGCATGGGGCAGTTGTTATGTGGCTAGAACACTTAGTTTTCACATATAGTGTGCATTTATTTCCTTCTATTAGTTGTCAGTGGGTGGATTTCACACTGTCACATTTTTAACTGCTCATATTAAGATGCATATCTCATTTACTTGGGGGTTCATTAAAGGTGTAATTCCTTTGGGTTTTCATTTAGATTGCTTAGACTGATTCTGTGCATTGTTGTTATACACAGACTCTGTGTTGAAATCTGCATTTATCAGGCTCATGGTCTCGTTTTCTTGGGGGTCCTTGACAAGAATTTTTTTTTTTTTTTTTTGCACTTACAAGTGATACTTTCATGCATCATGTTTATATGTGTAGGTTAATTTGAGGCTTGATTTCAACTTGCAGTTATACCTAATTTCAGGATTTTGTCTCTCATTATCTGTCCTTTAATATACCAGGACAATTGGAATGTAAGTTGTAAGCTCATCTTACATGTATTAGAGAATGCCACTCCAAGGTTTTTATCACTAGAATGCTTTCTTGGCATACTGAGACATTTAAAATTTATGTGACAAGAACTCTCTGGCTGTAGAGAATTCTTGATAACCTTTGCCCTTCTGAGGCTCCTCAGTTTAAGGCATACTGGTGTTAATTAGCTTCT
This sequence comes from Neoceratodus forsteri, assembly GCA_016271365.2. Taxonomy (NCBI): domain Eukaryota; kingdom Metazoa; phylum Chordata; order Ceratodontiformes; family Ceratodontidae; genus Neoceratodus; species Neoceratodus forsteri. The sequence continues at coordinate 1,525,422,193 of CM028131.1, forward strand.
CTGACGTAATCTTCTATTATGTTTTAAATGTATATTAAACCAATGAGAATTATTTCTGCTTTTTCTATATAATCTGGTGTTAATAGTATGGGATATTTGAAAAAACTGCCACGAGCTTCTGAAGAAGGACCTGGTTGGTTGAAAGCTAAAGCACTTTGTTCTTTTCTGTAACATCCATGTTGGTCCAATAAAGGTATCAAATCATTTGTTTCTGGATCTTATGTAATCCTGTAACAGTGATGCAGTTTAGATCCATTGATTTTGTTTTTATTCCTCATGGAGCCATGCTGGGAGGGTGCAATATCATTTCTGTCCTAGGAGTAATGGGGTTGAAAAAATGACGTTTATTGAGTGAACACTGGTACTGATGTTTCTTTCCTTTATCTGGGAAGAATTTTAAAATATAATGTTTGGGCACAATTCAGCTTATATTTCATTGATTGTGCCTGTATTTATCCTTGCTGATTCTTTATTACTGGCAACATTTATATGAAAACTAGATCTTTGTGCCTCAAACTTAATGTCCTCCTCCTGCTTCTCTCCCTGCCAAAATGATAATCGTCTCTTTGTAAATTGTCATTTCCACAGCAGTAGATTATGATGTCACAAATCAAGCATTTGTGTGTGTGTGTGTGTGTGTGTGAGCAGGAGAACAAGAAGAAAGTCTGGAGGTCAAATATTATCATGTAAATTGTCATTAAAAATGAGGAGATGAACCTACTGAAACTTATGGAAATACAAGTTGAACTGTATCTTAATATTGTATTATACAACATTTTTGAAGATACTAGAACAAAATCTTTAAAACGCAGCCTTCTGCAGTGAGCTTATCTTCTCAGATGTAACCAGAGGTCCAGCAGAGCCATTCTGCAGCTCAAACACCGAAAAGGTCCCCAATCAGCTGGTGTGGTCACCCAGTAGTGACCAGTTATAGCACAGAAAAGTACAGCATTAGCATATGTCCTAGATATTTTTGACAGTCTTGGTCAAAGTCAGTCACTGTATAGTGGTCATTCATTGCACTGTATTCAGTATGCAGTGATTCTGAGAACCCCTAGAAGGAACCATGCTGGAGGTTAGCTTGCTGGATACTGTATTGCATCGGCCTATGAAGATCTCCCTGCGCTTTTCACTCTTGAGTCAGCGTTTCTCAAACAGTGAGGCTGTCTTCCAGGCAGTCTCCAACCTATTCAGGGAGGCTGAAACAAGTCTGACAAGGTACCATACAAATTATTTAAAGCTAACTTGTTATGCTTTGTTATAGTGAAGATGTGTGGGACATCATAGAAACTGAGATTGTTAGAGCAATCTCTAATATCCTGAAGCAGGTTTATTAGTAATTCCTTACAAAAAAACGTTGTTAATGCACCAGTTAGGGTAACTTAACACCATAAAAGTAGGGAAATGTGGTGTTAGGGCTTCCAGCTGCAGTTCCCCACCGCCACCCCCCAAACAGCAAAAGGAACAAACATTAGGGTTTTGGATCTCTCGAGTCTTGGCGAATCAGTGGTGGGATCTTCCTTGGGGTTGCCAACCCTAATGCTCACCCTGTTCCCTGAGCAAACAACATCACAGGCCCTGTGTGAAGAAAGCTACAATAAATTGTGTTGGCAACATGTGGCAAGACATACTTCTCTATCTTTGAAGAGTGTATCACTATAAGGCACTGGCTTGAAGCTGTACTTTGTGCATTGGACAGGAGGCTACAGGTTGGGGATGGGGTGGGCATTAGAGTTGACAACCCCAAGAAAGACCCCACCACTGATTCACCAAGACTCCGGAGACCCAAAACCCTAATGTTTGTTCCTTTCGCTGCCTGGTTGGTGGGGATGGGGAATAAGGCTAGAAACTCTAACACCACATTTCCCTACTTTTGTGGCATTTAAAGTTACCCTAACTGGTGCATTAACAAAGTTTTTTTGCAAAGAATTACTAATACACCTGCTTCAGAATACTTAGAGATTGCTCTAACAATCTCAGTTTCTATGATGTCCCATGTTTTGCAAAGAATTTCCCCTCTTTTATGAGATAGTCAAGTGATTCTTGGGTAAAGCCAGAATGGGGAGTGGTGCTTTGGATATGCAACAAATAGCTCTGTCCCTAGATGAGCTTGCTGTTCCCCTTCCCAGGCTATTTAATTTCTCACTACAGTATTCCCAGTTCCTGTTCATCTGGAAACCGCATTGGTCACACCTGTGCACAAAAGCTGTGACCACTCAGTTGTTTACAATTATAGACCAATTTTGATCCTCTACCCGCTATCCAAGGCACTTGAAAGGATTGTTTTGGACCAGCTAGTCACCTACCTCAGCAGATATAACATCCAATGCCACCAGCAGCATGGTTTCAGGAAGCAGCATAATACCAACACTCCCCTAAATGAGTACATGAGCTTCTTGCATGAGGTCCTTGACAGTGATCAACGGTGGGATCCATAACCCACAAAGACCATCTTAGGGTAGCTGGTTCATTTCACTGGGGGTGTTGCACAGACAAGGCACACTGATGAGTCCTGGTAGGATGAAACACGTGTACGTGTCTTCTGTTGACACCCTTTGCAGACGGCGTGAGAGGCCTTTCAGCACTATGCATTTCTGCTTAAAGTTGAACCAGCATAATATTCTGTGGTGATTTGCATATACAGCCCATAATGATGGGGGTATGTGTGATTTTGTATTTCCATGTATATTGACCTAACCAAAGCTTTTGATTTAGTTAACCACTCAGTATTGCTCGACAAACTCCATTCACTCTCCACTGAAAAAGTGTCCTGGGCCTAAAGTTACCTCATGGAACTTTCTCAACGTGTTAAGATCAGTGGTGCCTTATCTGAAGTATATCGACTGAGTACCTCAAGGCTCAATACTGGGCTCTCTTCTTTTGGTCTCTTTATTAATAATGTACCAGAAGCCTGCCACGACTGCTAGTGCTTCTCTCTACATAGATGACGCTGTCATCTACACTAGTGGACCTTGCAGAAGGCTTTCACCAGAGAGCTGTAATGCAGCTTTGAATCACAGGAGATGTGGTTCAAGCTAAATAAATTGATCTTGAACTACAAAAGAGCAAAACTATGTTGTTTGCTAGCACACGGGAGGAAAGAACTGCATCCTTTCATCACTGTTAACAAGAATGGGTCCGCTTTAGAACAGGTTGACTCATTTAAATATTTAGGAGTTACTATTGATGATACTTTCTCCTTTGAGTCACACATTGACATCACTGTCAGTGCTGTTAATAGAAAACTGGGTGCCCTGTACAGACAGACATAATCTTACTCCTGAAGCCAAGTGAACTGTGATAGCCAGCACCATTCTACCCATGATTAACTAAGGCCGCACAGTGTATGGAGCAGCCACTGATGCTGTTCTTAAAAGGGTCAGACTGGTTCTCAGTAAGGCATGCCGCTTCACACTCAGGGCTGACAGGCTCACCCATGCCTGCTCCTTATACTCCCAAACTAACTGGCTGCTCCTGCAAGACAGGATTAAATATAAAACCTGCCTGCTGGGGGAAAAAGGCACTCCTGAGCCTCACTCCATCCGCTGTCAAAAACTTTCTCAATCCTGTTCAAAATCAATGCACGACTAGGTACATGACCAGAAATGCCCTCTCTGTACCATGTCACATAACAAGCATGGCCATGTGCTCCTTCGCCATCAAGGCCCCGCGGTGGCTAAATGATCTACTGGATTTCTTGATGGGCCTCCCCAAATTATCGCTCTGCAAGAGGGAGCTAAGAAAGGCTCTCACAGCTAGCCCCAGCTGCTACAGCTGACCCCTTCTTATCCCATTTGCCCTAACTGATCTGCCCTGTAAATGCTCTTTGGAACAGCTCTTGCCATTGCTATTTTGTATTTGCTAACTATTATACATTATTGTGTCGTTGACAATGTTCCTTTGTGTGCTGTTTAAGATTATTTCACAAAAGTCATGTCATTTTTATTTTGAGTTCTTTGTTTACTTACAATCTACCTATGACATGGAATTTTTGTAAATGAGCACTTGTGCTCAAAGGTGTAATTCCAAATTTACAAATAAATAAAATATTCTTATGCACACAGGTGCCTTCAGGACCTGCATGAACAGATACAGATGCCCTGTACTGGTGGAAGACTCCAACCACCTACAGAAATGTAGTGATGGACGTGAAGAATTCATGGGGCTGTCTGGTGGGCTGTGGAAGTGCAGAGCCTGTGGTTCCTGCACTTCTGTGTGGCCGCAGACACAGATCCACAGGGCAAAGAGTGCATCTGTCAGTCAATGTACAGGGCACTTTGCCACCATGGGTGGACTGGTGTAGGGCACTATGCCAAGAAGGACAGTTGTCTTCACTATATGGTACATGGGCCCATACAGACAACCCTGCACCTTTCATTCCCTGACAGGCGGTTGCATAACAGAGCCATCCTCCACCCCAACCCTTACTGCATCCAGCTGGGTCACTGAGCTCGCCCCCAAACTCTGCTCACCAGCACTAGATCACAAAGCATGCCCTCTGGGGTGAAGACTGGCACTACACATGAAGCTTAACAATTATCTTTTTTTTTTTTGACTCAGTTTTCAGGATACTCATTTTATGATTCACCTTATAAACATTATATATACTATATATAGTATATTGGCCAAAATGTCATTTTGCACCAGAAGTTAAACATGTCTCTTCCAGGATTTAAAAAAAATGACTCCTGTCATGTTTATGAGATGTGTGCAAAATGGCTATGTTGAAAGTCTGGAATCAAAATATTGAAAATTAGCAAAGTTATGAGTGAATGTTGAAGTACTGTAACGTTCAGTCATAACCTGGGTATTTTATCCTATTTGTACACAAGTTTTCAGCATAGCCTTCTTATTACCACACCTCATGGAGCCAGTAGGTGACAATTTTCAAATCCCACAAAACTTCACTCCACACCACGAAAGCGTCATTCCATACCACAGGTGCGAAAACACATTTTGGCCTGGATTTGAAAATGACAGCTGTCATGTTCATGAGGTGATATGAAAAATGGCTATGTTGAAAATTTGGGGTCAAGTAGTTAAAATTATCAAAGCTATGGGTGAGCATAGAAAATTTCAATGTACAGGCATAACTTTGCCATTTTATATATTTTGTTCACATTTCAACATAACCTCTGACCGCACCTAATGAACAAGTGTGGTGAAAATTTTAAATCCTGCCTCAAAGGTGATTTTGCAACATGACTACAAAATCGCCTTTTGGGACTGATTTGCATAATTCCACCATAATAGGTCATGAGGTGGGTTTCCAGAAAGGTCATGTTGAAAATATGGGGCCAAAATATGTAAAAATGACAAAGCTATACCTCAAAGTACAAAACCCCTGTGAAATACATTTAAACACACTTACCTTCATTTCTCATATTGCAGTCACCGGTTCCAGCAACAAGGCGTGTTTTCAATCAGAGAGTAGATCTACACCATGTGACCTGTTCAGGTGAGTGAGGGTGTGTGTGGGGCGGTGGGTGCTGAGTGGGAGGTTGGAGTGGGGTGGGTGGGATGTGTGTGTGTGGGGGGCACAGATCGATGAGACACTGTTTTCTATTCTCGGCCCAGATATTCAAACTGAGCCCAAAAAGCGCGCAACAGCAGGAGCAAGAGCAGTCCACCGCGCCTACGCGCAAGAAGCGTGATATTCAAAACTGCGTAGGTCTACATTGCACGCGGCACATGACTGAATATCGCGCCACCTGCGCCATAGCGCAACCAGGGATGTGCAGTGGCACAGTTCAGATGTGCTACAGCGCAACCAGGGATGCTCAGGGACAGGATGCAGGGGCCCACCACCCATGCCACAGATGGGCAGAGGAGCACACAGCAGAACAGACATCGCCCCCCCCACACCCCATGCACTGCACAACCGGTGGAGAACTGGAATAACCACCGGCCCATGGATACCAGCAACAAACCCACAGCTGGGGCATGGTGCCCCAGCACACCCCCTGGCAAGCTGTGACCGGCACACAAGGAGGGCTGACCACCCCGTGCCACACCATCCCACCAATGCAGAGCACACCCTGCACCGTGATCCCTAGATGCCCTGCCCAGGAGCAGCGTCCACCAGTGCAGGACACCCCATGCATGCCACCACCCCCACTGTGACAATGCAACCCTGTGCACCACAGAACCATGCAAGGCAGCCCCACCACGAGCACCCATCAGCGGGTGGTAGCACACAGCGATGCAACGACTGCATACACAGTGCCACCACGCATGTCCCCCCGAGGTACAGCTGAGAAAATGACCATGTGTCGGCACACGAGGTACCCCACATGTGACAGGGCATTCCCCGGACCCCACCACCAGTGGTACATCACCCTGCACACCCTTCCAAGGACACACTCCAACCCAGCACTGGCCACAACAGCCAGCGTAGACGCCCACAGTGGTGCATGGAAGCATGTGCCACACAGGATGCAACACAGTGCATGGACAAACACCCACCCATACCCAAGGGCACACCAACACAGGGACACAGTAGCGGGGCAACCAAGCCCCCAGCGTGTGGCCACGAAAACTGTGTACACATGGCCAGCACCCCTCCATGGCACAGGAGTGCCAGCCACCCTGCAGAGGCACTATGGAGCTGTACGCCACCAGCATGCGCCTGGAGCACAAGTGACAGACAGTGATGCACATCCCCTGCGACACACACAGGCGACAGCATGGAGGTGGGACAACAACAGCGGAGGCCACAGTGTCACCTGAGGCAGACATGCACCACACCAGTGACAGGAGGCAACACGGCATTGTGCGGGTACAGTGGCTGTCCAGCATGGACAGCCACCACTGATATGCCAGCGCACTGTGCAGGTCACAGATATGCGAGGGTGTCAGCTGCACAGGCCATGGACGGTCTGACAGGTGCGCCATGGGAACAGAGCATGCACCGTGGACCACTGCACACAGTCATCCAGTGCACAGGGAACACACACACACCACAGACAGTGACTGATAGCTACTCCCACACCATAGTCACTTCTCCACGGACACACACACACGCACATGACTGCACCACCCCTGCTGCCATGCACACCACTGCAGCTGAGCACCTATAGCCCACTGCAAATCAGAGACCACCACAGTAGGCATATCAAAGCAAATATATTGTAAAAGATCAAAAAAACTATATACATATATTTACAAAAGGTTGGGGGGAGGGCCACAAACAAGGTGGGGGTGGGTAAGGGGCAGGGGTGAACAAATGGTAGAGGGAAGGAGAGGTGTGAGGTTGGTCCGGGGGGGTAGGGGAAATCGTGGGCTTTAGAATGATCAGCGGGAGCCCCGCTCCCTGCTCTGGCTGCACCTCCTGCCATTCCGCCGTCGGACTCCCAGACGATCTATTCTTTCGAGTATCTCCAGGGAGGCCCTGGCAACCTGTAGTATCTCCAGCAGCATCTCTTATCGCCTGCAACTGCCGTCCACCTAGGACAAGGGAGCAGAGTCAATAGATGTGAATACAGCCCCTGCAGCCCACCCACTGTGCATGGCATACGGCCGTGGGACATGCCTCTGTGATGGTGTGTGACCACCACAGTGATCGTGTCCACAAGACCTGCCCACCCAGGTGCACACAGCCATGCGGACCACTGCACACCACAGCACAAGTCCTGCACAGCACCACTGTGGCTGTACAGTGACATGGCTATGCAGTGCGAGGCAGTGGCACAGCCAGGTACCGGTGCATGCATGGACCACCATTGATGCACTTCCAGACATGCAGTGCCACTGGACAGTGCTGACTGTACCAAGTTGCGTGAATGGCAGTGGTGTCAATGGATGGTGGCCATGCCCCGCTGCCCGCCCTGTTACACAGCATGCAAAAGTAATCATGGATGTAAGGCACTCACCGTCATCAGGCTGGTCCCTGCGCCGGTCTGGTCTGGCCGTCCTTGCCGCATGCTGTGGCTCACGGCGCAGCCTCCCCTCCCTGACATGCCAGCGCTCCTCTGGGCCTAGGGTGCAAACATAGAGAGAGGAACATCATTACAATCCAGTAGCAAAGTCTCCCCGCCCCTGTGTGTGTGTGCAATCCCACACAGCCATACCCATCTGCCCCCCACCCCTATACCACCACCACGGCCCACACTGGATGGCGCCCCCCCCATGTGTTGGACACATGCCACCGTGATACCTGTATGGATGTTATCAGTGTATGGATGGGGCACCTACCTGGCCATGGCACCTTGCCCCTCCTGGCGCGTGCCCGCAGGCGGGCAAGCCTGTCGGGGTCCCGGTGCTGCAGGTCCCCTTAGCGGTGCCTGCACTGCTGTGCCGTGTGCTCCATGCCAGTGGCCTCCTACAGGCCCACCGCCACCTCCTCCCACACGGCACTCCTGGCCCTGTCCAGGGGTGCCTCCCCAAATAGGGCAGCAGCATGGGGCTCCACCAACTGCACTAGATTGGCCAGATCCATCTGGCTCCAGATTGGTGCCCGTCTCCGTGCCATCCTGCAATTTGTCAGTATCAAAATGGCGCTCTGTAGCACACGTCTGCCACATGCGGATGCTGTGTGGTACTGCGCTGCCATTCCCCATCACCGAACAGCGCGATAGAGGTGCACCCATGTGGACACATGGTGCCTAGCGGCAAAGGTTGGCACAGGGTCAGGGGTCTCTCGCGCACGGACCGCCACAGCGCGATTGGTACTCACCGTGTGTAGCGCAGTAGGGCACCTGTGTGCCACTTCCTGCAGTGGCCTACCGGGCTATGGCCCCAGTGCACCTACGGCGCCCCAGTGCCAGAGCACCATACATGTGAACAGCGCAGTAGCGCGACTGGCACAGTGGTGGCCATGCCCTGCATTGCCTTCCACGCACAGCATGTCAGCAGCTTGGCATGCATCGGCGTCAGCACCCCGGGCATGCACCGTTCGGTGTCTACTGCGCATGTCACAGAAATGTGCCCTTGCCTGATCACGTTCAACACAATTGTGCAAGGCGCAACAGCGCAATATTCAGCCGGCATATGCAAATCAGCTAATTAGCTAGTCAATGGCGCAGATACCACATTAACATCCACTTAAAATTGCGCCTCACCTCAGTTGCATATGTTGCGCTATATAAATGCGACATTGGGCTGCAGAGGCCATAGTCTCGTATTGCAGTCTATTGTGGTGAGTTGCATGCTGTTTGGGAGTGTGGACTGTGGTGTGTGGGACATGCATGGGACTGCACAGTCACAGGTAACATCTGTCATTCCCACAGGATCAAAAATGAGCGATTGTGAGGTGGAGGAAGAGGAACAGACATGTGGGAGGAAGAGGAGGCCTAACTTCACCAAGGCAGAAACAGATGCCCTGTTTGAGGCCTACCTTGACCAGGAGCCGCTGCTCAGTGGACAGCGGGGAACACCACAGGCCCATGCTGCTGCATGGGGAGAGGTGGCGCGTGCCGTCAACCTGCATGGCAGCCACCAGCAGTCCGTGCAGGAGTGCAAGAAGAAGGTGGCCACGGACAGGCAGAGGATTAAGGATAACATGGCTGCCATCAGGGCAGCATGGGCTGCGACCAGTGGGGGACAGCCGGCCATGCAACGCCTGACCCCACAAGTAGAGCGGGTCACTGGCAGCATGCGGCATTGTGCCATCGAGGGTGTTCCAGATGGGTGGTAGCCCGTCACTGCATGGTAGGTCCTGATTTGTCACTGGGGGAAGGGATGAGACAGGGTAGGGCAAATACATTAATGCTACTGTGTTCCCTTACAGTTCCTGAGCATCTACATGGGTCAGCGGTGGTGGGCTTGTCCACTAAGGGCGATACAATGGACATAGAGGAGGGCCCGTCCACCTCCACAGGTGTCCAAGGGTCAGGGCGACAGTGGGCCCACCTGGCTGTCCGGACTGATGTTGGTGGAGCAGGTGCGGAGGAAGCCCTGCCCGTGTCCCAGCATGCCAGCATCCATGGATGCCGGCATGCTGAGACTCGGACTGGTGCCGGATCCGTCACTGATGATGATGGAGCTCACATCATGGACAGTGATATGTGTGGGCCGCAGGATGGCCACACAGCAGGTTACAGCATGGGCATAGCTGTGGGTGGTGCTGCCGTGGAGGCTTGCGTGACATCACAGTCCCAACCTGTGCCTGTCTGCACCAGTGGGGCAGCACTGGTGTGTGTGTCCAGGACAGTGGGGCTGTTGTGGCCGCTACGGCGGCACTGTTGAGCCCTGGAGAGCGGCAGCCAGAGGGGCAGTGTCAGCAGTCGGCCAATGGCCATGGGGGTACAGTGTCAGGAGGGCGGCATCAGTGCACCGCCTGTGGACATGCCCAGGCATGGCCCTGGTGTGCAGCACCACCCTCAAGTGGTGCTGCCCATCCAGCGCTGCGAACACCGTGAGGGACAGCATGCCGATCAGGCGGATGACCTCTTAGATGAGCACACCCGCATACTGCAAGATTCAGTTGATAAAGCAGTTGCGACGTGGCGGCAGTGGATGCATTCAGTGTGGCCCTGTGCCAGGCAGAGGAGCAGTGCAGCAGAAACATCGGTCTGCTCCTGGCGAGGATGGACCGGCTGCGGGAGGATGTGACCACTGCCATTGACAGGCTGACACAGACAATCACAGCTGTCATGGCCACAGTGGGCACACAGTTATTTGCCCATGCGTCGCAGACACCGCACAGTGCAATGTCCACCCTCCGTTCCTGGCGTCGTGCGACACCCTCCTTGTCGACACTGGGTTCAGCTATGGGCATCCCGAGAACGCCTAGTGCAGGCATGTTCGGTGTGCTGCAGACCCCTGCGCAAGCACGGTCACGTTCACGCAGCGGAACCGCTGGGGGACCGCCGGTGCCACCCCATGAGGCCACTGGTCAGCCTGTCACTGCTGGCGGGTCTCGGCGGGGCCGCTAACGCATCTGTGGCAGCTGTGGCGCTGTGGCACGTGACTGACCTGTCTCCCACCAAGGCTACTGTCTGACGTTGCCCTGTGTGTAGTGTGTTGTTCAACATGCAGTGCACGGGTGGGGTACAGTCCTGCACACACACACACACACACACACACACACACGTTCCATCTGCACACCCTCGTGGATGCTGTCCACTGTGGCATGTGCATGATGATGCCTGCGTTGCGCTGTCCACCACTGTGCAATGGTGCTCTGTGTCTGACACACGCACAATGACAGGCACTGGGCGTGGTGGTCTGTGGACGTGTGCGTGGCTAGGGGTGGCGGTTGGGGTTGGCGTGCCTCCTACCCTTTGTGCATGTCTTGTGGGTGTGTGTGTGTGTGTGTGTGACTGCATGCCGTGTTAGACCTTGCGCATCCCTGATGGCGTGTGCGGTTCCATGCTCGGCCAATTCCCTTTACGACATGCACCCCTGGGGTTTGTCCATGCGTGTTTGTGGGTTGTGCCCTTGCCTTTGGTGATTGCACATGGCCCCATGACTTACCTGGGTTGGTTGAAGTGCTTCTCTGTGATGGTGCCCTGGTGCAGCTGCGCTATCCGGATCAGTCGGGGGTCCCGTCGACCAAGGGGGGAGCTGCCCATCACCATCTTCACCAGCGTCCTCATCGTCCCCATCGCTGTCCCCCTCTTTGACCTGTACGGCTATCCCACAGTCGTTGACCATGTTGTGCAGGATGCAACAGGCCAGGAATAGACCGCAGGCCTTTAAGGGGCTGTACTGTAGGGCACCACCAGATGTGTCCAGGCAACGGAAACGTGCCTTCAGCATCCCGAACACCTGCTCGATGACATTGCATGTGGTGGCATGCGCCTCATTGTAGCGTTGCTGCGATGGGGTTGCGGGCCACCGGTATGGTGTGAGCAGCCAGGGACGGAGTGGGTATCCACTGTCACCTGTGTGTAGAGGGTGGACATTAGTTTGGTGATCAGCGTTGCCCTGCCATGGGCCATCTAGGCCAGTAACCATGTCACCTCTGACTATGCCCCTCCAAGGCTCCATGTCTTTCTGCGTGATTTGCATACTCACCCACTAGGTGGCCAGTGGGGATGTCCCCACTCTCGAACCTGTGGCACAGTGCAGACAGGTGCCAGATGAAGGCACCATGTGCTCCCCCAAGGTGCGTGGCATAGACATTGATTATGCACCCCCTGGCATCGCACACCACCTGGCAGTTGATGCTCCGCCAGTGTGCTGGGGAAACAGATGTACTCTGCAGCTTGTGGCAGCAGTGTGGTGAGGAATTGGGTGAGAAGGCATGATGCGGCCGACTGGGTTATGCCTGTCATGTCCCTTGTTGGTCTCTGGAAGGTACCCGTGGCGAGCAGGCACATGACAGCTGTCACTTTGGTCTCCACTGACAGAGCATGGCTCCATCGTGTAGGTGCCTGCATCACATCACTGCACAGTTCACAGAGCCGCCTCAGTATCTCCCGGTTCAGACGGTACCAGCCCATGATCTCAGTGTCAGTGTACAGCTCGGAAGCTGGTGCGGCTCGAGTACTGCCTGTTGGGGCATACCCCGACGGGCCTTCCACGGCCGCACCCCTGCTGCCTGCCTTCTCACCCCTTCATTACTGCCTCCATCTGGATGGTGGCACTGGCCATGTCCCTGGCTTTGTTACCCCCGCAGCTGTTTTACTGTCCCCCCACTGTCCTTACTGCTACCCCCTGCACCGGAACACCTCCCAGTGGCCGATTGCCCACTGTGTGTGCCCTCAGTGCTGTGTGTGGCACTTCCCCTTTTGTCCTGTGCAGTGGCACAGGCTCCCCACTCCTTCCCTGTTCCTGGTGGTTCCAGGTGCTCTGTCATGCTCCTGCCCTGTCCTGCTCACAGTTGCTGTGTGCCTGCTTGCAGTTCTCCCATGTGGCTTCCTGTAAGTTCTTGCTTGCCTCTCTCTTGTTCCTTTTTATTCCGTTTGCTCCCCTGTTGCAAGCATGTTGACTGAATATCTTTCGCCATTTATTCATGGTTTCCTCCCCTTCAGTTGCCTGCATTCATTACCATTGCGCTCTTGCGCATTGTGATTTGGGGGGGGGGCGCATCTGCCTCCCATTGAATATTGCCAATGGCGCATTTTCGGACTTGCGCTGGCGCTTCCCTGTTGCACATGGCGCAACCCTTTTGAATATCTGGGCCTACAGGTTTAAAGAAACCATCAGGGATAGTTTTCTTTATTCCAAAAATATTCCAACACTGGGGATTGGGCACCCCAGTGTCGGGCTTGTGTTCAGTGGCACGGGGGAGGTGGGCACCCTGATGCCACCACCTACATAAGGGGAATGGGGCGGGAGACTTTCTGGAAGATGCGGTGCTGTCCCATCTACAGGCATCTCTCTGGGCTGAGGGAGGAGGTTGCTCGTCCCCAGGCTGAGTTGACCAGGATTCGGGAGACCTCCTCTGCCACCCAGGGACCACCAGGGCCAACGCTGCTGCCTTAGAGGTTGCCAAGAAAGAGGAGCAGTTGGACCATGGTGGGCTCAGGGAGGCTGAGGGTAGAGGAACAGAGGCACATCCCTCCAGTTGTACCTCTCCACAATTTGTACACCGTTCTGGCAGAGCATGGTTCTTCTGTGGAGGCACCCGGGTGGAGATCAAGGGGATGCTGGGAACCTTCACAACGGAGACCTACAAAAGGGTGGCACGGGACACCACAGTGGAAGGAAACAACTCCTGGTGGGGACTGAGTTGTTAGGGGGGTAGAACTGGGAGAGGGAGGTAAGGTGCCTGCCCAGCACCATAGCTTGGAGGGACAGGGAGCGAATCCTCAGGATCACGGGAGCAGCAGCACAGGGGAGGGAGCTGGACATCATTGCCCACCTAGGGACAAATGACTTGGCTGGGAATGGGATCAGAGAAGTACAGGAGGAGTTTTTGGAGTTTGGGGGGTGCGTTAGACAAGTAGCATGCACGGTAACCTTCTCAGAGGTGCTGCCTGTCTATAGCATGGGTGAGGCTAGGGTGCTCTGCACCATGGGATTCAATCAATGGTTGAAAAACTGGTGCAGAGCTCAGGGTTTTGGCTTCATTGGGGACTGGGGGTCCTCCTGGAGGGATACAGGCCTATACAGGCGCAATGGTCTGCATCTGTCCAGGAGGGGAACCAGGATCTTAGGTGCTAGGTTTAAATGCTTAACTGGCAAGCACTTAAACTAGCCAAGGGGGGAGGAACTGAAAATGAGCAGGGAAATCCCAGTACCCCCCCCAAAAAAAAAACAGGTTTGTTAGTGAGGTAAACACCAAGATAAAGAAGACGATAGGGAGAAGGGCTGGGGTAAATGGAGAAATATGCAAAGGTAGTAAGGACAGGGATGGGGCTAAGAGGGGTGAGGCCATCAGAAATGGAGGGCAGTAAGTGCAAACACCTGTAGTCTGGGTAACAAGCTTCCTGAACTAGTGGCCTTGATGGAAGAGGGACGCCTGGATATCGTGACAGTCACAGAAACATGGTACACAGAGAACCATGACTGGGATGTCAGCATACCAGTTACACAGTCTACAGGTGGGACAGAGCAGTACAAGAGGAGGAGGAGTAGCTGTCTCACGTAAGGGAAGGAATCAAAGCAATGAAACTAAAGGGTAAACAGGAGGAGAGGAGGCACTGTGGGCCACCCCAGAGACAATAAATGGCACCACAACCCGCACGGGCATTGTATACAGACCCCCATCTTGGGGAGGAAATGGACAAGGAAATGATAAAAGGCATCCTTAGAATGGCGGAAAAAGGGGAGATATTGTTGATGGGCGACCTGAATTTGCCAGATGTTAACTGGAGCACCTTTGCTGCAGCCAAATCCAAGAGTAGGGTCACTCTCGATGCCCTACAGGGGACATGCCTCAGACAGCTAGTGTTGGAACCCACTTGGGAGGGAGCAGTCTTAGACCTGGTACTCCCAAATGGGGACAGAGCGAAGATCTCAAATTTAGAAGTGGGTAGCCATCTAGGAACAAGTGACCACCAAACAGTGTGGTTCACGATAAACACAGCCGTAGAATCAAGCCATACAAAAGTGAGGGTACTGGACTTTAGGAGGGCTGACTTTGTCAAAATGGAAGAGTGTCTCAGAAAAGCACTAGCAAACAGGCAAGAAGGAAGGGTGGAGAAACAATGGGGAAACATCAAAACTGCCATCACAGAGGCAACAAGCCTTTGTGTGAAGCAAATAAATCAAAACGAAGGAAAAAAACACTATGGTTCTCAAAAGAGGTGGCGAGGAAGGTTAGGGAGAAAAAGATAGCATTCAGGAAGTATAAGGAAACACAGAAGGGGCAGGACAGAGAACTGTACCAGTTAAAGCAGAAGGAAGGCAGTCAGAATAGCAAAGGCCCAAACCAAGGAAAAGATAGCCAGCTCAGTTAAGAAGGGGCATAAAACCTTTTATAGCTGCAACCCCTAGGTGGCGCTATCCCTTGGGCTACTACCCCTGCCTGCTTGGCTACTAACAGGTTAAGGGGCCTGAGTTCTGAAACGGGTGCCTCCACCCAAAGGTCTGGGTTGGTTTGGGTTACACTAACCAGGTCACAGCCCTCTGGGACACTGTGACCCCCCTTTTCTCCCATACCGTACACAACAGTGACACTCCAATACCCTGATATGCAGACCACATACACTTGTGTACTTGCACTTACTCCCAGACTGGTTCCTTCAGCTGACTCTGGGACCCCTGTATAATAAGGTGAGGCAGTACAACAGCTACAATGCAATACCTTCGACATAAACTGACACCACAGTCGATGTAAATTGCAGAAACAAACAGATCTGATTTATTCAGGGGTCTGTAACAAGGAGGGGGAATAATCAGGTTAATTAGCTTGAACACATTAATAGTCACACTGTGGTGCATGCACTTAGAGTCCCACTCAGTCACACTCTCTGGGTACCCAGGATGGGGAAAGGGGCTAGCCACGTCCATTGCCCAGGGTAGGCCGGTGTTGCAGCTGGTTGTGCCCTGTGATGGAAAAAAAACATGCACACACAATTTGTAATCTGGAGCCGGATGGCTCAGTTCATGGAAAGAAAAGCACAATCAATCAGATGACACACTTTGATTAAACCAAAGTTGCAGGGAGCTGCCCTGGTAATTACTCACGATACCCAGGCTAAACACAGGAGGGCTGATGGCTGACTGGCTGGTTTGCCAGAGGAAGCTTGGCCCCTCGATGATGGATCTTTCTGTGCAGCAGGGTAGGGGGACTAGAACCAGCGTGGCAGGGGCCTATCTGCGTCAGGCAACGCAGTTCAGTTCGGTTCTGACGAAGCACTTCCCGTGCTAGCACACAGTTTATAGATGGAGGAGAACCAGACTGCGATCCCTTGCAGTTCATAGCACATGTATATGTAAAGGAAATTACTAAACCAGGCAGGCTGCTCCTTGATTCTGATCACAAAATCACTGCAATTACCCGGGAGCACTATGGTAGCTAAAGTCCTGACAGGCTGATCGCTTTCAGCAAAATCTTAGGTCTTCTACAGGGTGAGCCTGGCTATAAATCAGCAGCTTGCTTCATTCTCTGCAAATTCGGATTCAGTCCGAAGACGTACTCATCTCACTCTCAGGGCAGACAGCAGGCGAGTAGGCCGGGAATCAGGCCTTCCATGGTTCTCCCATGCAAACTTCGCCACAATGGCCCCTCGAACACACACACAGCAGTGCTGCTCCTTCAGCGTCCAACTCAAATCTGGCTTGCCAGCAAACAGTTCAGGGCATTTCCCTTAGATCCAAAGGGTTTGGTTGGTCGGTTCAGTTATCAGTCACAGCAGGGCTCCCTCTATTGGTGCAAAAAGACCCCAAGGATCCAAAACTGCATTTCCTAGAGTCAGGCACCACACAGATCCACTTTATAGGCTCCATTTTAGAGTCCTCACAACCCCATTGGTCCAGTATGGAAGTTCGGGACCAAAAATGGTGGAGCAAAACAGAAATAGTCCATGCTGCAAGAAAGGCAGGTGAGATAAACTACATTTTCTCTATTACTATGCATCTGAAACATGGCTCAAGCCTCACATTCCGAACTCCTTATGTTCCTTGCCCAATTATTCCTTGATACGCCTTCCCCAAAACGTAGAGGGGGGGTCGCTATCCTCTATAAAAACCATCCTTACGGTCTGCCCACCCACTTGCTCACCCTCAGTCTGTGAGTCCCTACACACAATCATTGCCATTGGTGCAAAAAAAATCCACATTATCTGCGCCTACGACCCACCCACTGGATTTATCACAGATCTTCAGGATTCACTTAATCAAACCATCACAAATGCCAAGCAAAACAAAGTCATAATCTTAGGTGACTTTAACCTAAACTGGCTTGGACCAACTCACAGCACACTGCTGACACTAGCAGAGCTATAACTTGCACCAGATCTTAACTGAGCGCACTAGAACCACCCCTTCTAATTACCTCCACCCTAATAGACTGGGTACTGGTGAATCGCCTTGACCATATGCAAACTGCAGGCATCTTGGCAGATGCTATCACAGACCACTCCCCCACTTTCTGTGTATTGAGCCCGGAGACTGCTCCCCCAACCCCTCCACATTACATCACAATTACCAACTTTGCCAAACTGGATGTGGAAGCTTTCCTCTATGATGTATCCTGTATCAGCTGGTCTGACATCTGTCACTCCCATGATGTTCAAATAGCCCTTGATATCTTCATTGATAATTTCACAGCACTTCAGGATAAACATACCCCGAAGGTCACCAGAAGGGTCAGGGGTAAACAAACAAGATGGCTACACAAGGACCTGCTGGCTAACCTGCGCACACGGGACAAACTCTGGAAGAAGTATAAACTGTCCAGACTACCGGAAGATTACAATACCTACAGGGCCTCTCAGAGCGCCTGTAAAAAACAAATCAGAACAGCAAAGAGCATCTACTGCAAGGAACTGCTCACAAACTCTGCTGGTGACCCTAGAAAATTCTGGACACACATCAAGACCTTTCTTGGGGCTACCCATTCATCGACCCCAAGGGATATGATCCTAAATGGTGTACATTGCAATGACTCAAACACTATAGCAAATGCCTTTAACAGATTATTCATGGACCTGTCTCAGTACACCTTGTCCTTCATTTCACCTCCCATAGCATCTCAGCCTTACTGCACTGCACACCCCAGAGATTCGCATCTGGTGCTGACCACTGCCAACTAACTACTACCCTCCCTTTCCACTTTAAAGCTATATCTAGATCTGAGGTCCAAAGGCTATTGCAAAACATATCCGACAACACTAGCTCTGGCTCAGATGCACTCGAGCCACGACTCCTGAAGCTAGCGGCACCATTGATTGCCTCACCACTGGCCAAGATTTTCACTCTGTCTCTCTCTCTCTCTCTCTCTGTCTCTCTCTCTCGGTGTTGTCCCACATCTCTGGAAGATTGCCCGAGTTATGCCTATCCTTAAAAAAAGGAGACCCAAAGGATATCAACAACTACAGGCCCATAGCCATTCTCTGTGCTAAGCAAGCTACTGGAGAAGCTTGTTGCAACCAAACCATTGACTATCTCACAAAGAACAACCTTCTCTCAGACACTCAGCATGGTTTCAGAAAAGGGCACAGTACTTCAACCGCTCTTCTCAAATTCTCCACCGATGTACTCTGTAACATGGACAAAGCCCTACTCACTGGAGCAGTATTTATCGATCTCACCAGAGCTTTCAATCTTGTTTATCATCCCCTGCTTCTCTCAACCCTGCATAGACTTAACTTCTCATCCTCAGTAGTTGACTGGTTTAACAACTACCTATCAAACAGATTACAATTTGTTAAATTCAACTCCGCTCTCTTGGATGTGACCAGCACTGACATCGCAGTACCCCATGGCTCCATCCTGGGACCCCTTCTTTTCTCGCTATACAGCAACAACATAGATTATGCCATACTCTCCTGCTCAGCTATCCTATATGCTGATGATCTTGTCCTCTACTCCAGCACTGACAAAGTTAACATCATTAACGAAAACCTCTCCTCGGATTTCAGGAATGTGCAAACATGGCTAGATGCTAATAAGCTCATCCTCAACACAAAAAAGACCCAAGCCTATTGGCACTGCCCCCAAACTCAGGGCATGTAAGGAACCCCTCCTAGTCCATGACTCTGGGGGGTCTCATCGACTGTGTCACATCCTTCAAATACCTGGGGGGAGTCCTTGATAAATCCCTTGATTTCAGTCTGCACATCCGGTCAACCTGTAAAGCAACAAATGCCAAACTTGGAATCGCCTATAAGACTTGTCACCTGCTAACACCATCTGCCAAATTGGCAATTGCCAAGGGTATTCTGCTTCCAGCGCTGACATATGGTGTCTCCACTTTTACTAATGCCCATAAGACTGCTCTCCATAAATGGGATGTCGCGTATAACAACATATGTCGGTATGCCTCCTCTTCCCATCACCTCAAGCACCACTGCACACTGTATAGCAACCTAGGCTGGCTCTCCCCAATTGCCTACCGACTATACTCCCTAGGGACCCTCACAGACTCTGTAATCTGTAACCAAACCCCCTCCTCCCTTGCAGCTCTACTTGTACCACAGACACCTGCCCACGGACTACGCTCAGCAAACAAATTTCTACTCACCATACCCAGGTGTCTTACTTCAGAAAGCTCTGGAGCATTTCACTGCACCACTCCAACCACCTGGAACTCCCTCCCTCCTGCCCTGAGGCAGGCTAACTCCACCAATCTTCAAAAAGAACTATATCGCCACCACCTATCCGGGACCCCTGCACATGCTTTGATCCCACTTAATGCCTCACAGCTAACCACCTATTTCGCCCAAGACACTGCTGCACTTCTAAACAAGCTTTGCTATAAAATTTCTTTATAGCTGCTACTTAGCCAGTTTCAGTTATTTGCATGTACTAATGTCACTTTTGTCATCTGCATATCTATATGTATTATCTCAAGTACTGTCTGACTTGATCTGTATTCTAACCTACCTGTACTATATACTATGTACCTGTACTATATACTATGTATTGTATAATCTCGTCTCATTTTATGTATGTATTCTCCCGGGTCGTGCCTGAAAATAGTCAACTTTGGCTAGCGTACCTAACCCAGTTAACAAAAACTAACTAAATAAATAAATAAAAATATTACCCCCCAATTAGTGACGGCTTTCAGAAGAGCTCCCTCTGCACACTTAGGGCAGAAATGGAGCACTTAGGCAGTGGCCCAGGCAGGATGCGAGCATAACTACACACAAGCCCCCCCATTTACACTAATTATGTTTGCGAGCAGGCAGACCTTAAAGAGACAGTACGTGGAGGCTCTAAAAGGACTCGCTGCAGCACCAGCAAAATGGCTTTAACGCTGACCACCACCCAGACTGGGAGCACTTAGGCAAGCTCCTGGAAGACTTTTGGGAACCCCCATTTACAAGGGGGTTATATAGGTACATTAGGAAGTGAAAAAAGACCAAGGGAGGGATAGTGAGGCTTAATCAAGGGGAGGGTGGGCGGATAGAGGATGACAGTGAAGAAGCAGGGATACTGAACAAATACTTTGCTCAGTATTCACAAAAGAGGAGGAGGAGGAGGTACCTGATCCAATCAATAGAAGCACTCTGGATAGGGTGTCGATACCAGTCCATTCACAGAAGAAAGGTTCTGAAAGAACTCCTAAAACTGAAGGTGGACAAAGCAATGGGCCCTGGTAGGATTCATCCCAGAATTCTAAAAGAACTAAGGGGAGAACTAGTGACACCACTGACTACCCTTTTTAACAAATCATGGGACGATTGTGTGGTACCTAAGGACTGGAGGAGGGTGGATGTGATTCCCCATCACAAAAGTGGGAGCAAAGCAGAGGCAGGAAACTACAGACCCGTTAGTTTTACCTCAGTGGTAGGGAAAATGATGGAATCACTTCTGAAAGAAAGAATTGTTGAGTACCTAGAGCCCAGCAGGGCACAGGACCCAAGGCAGTATGGTTTCACAGCAGGAAGGTCATGTCAGAGAAATCTAATAGATTTCTTTGATTGGGTGACCATAGTAGTAGTAGAGCAGGGAGGGGCTGTGGACATGGCCTACCTAGACTTTAACAAGGCATTTGACAGTCCCACACAAAAGATTAATAAACAAATCAGCCAGCCTGGGAGCAGGTTCCAGGGTGGTAGCCTGCATAAAAATTGTCTGTACACCAGGATACAGAGGGTAATAGTAAGCAGGGTCCACTCCAAAGAAAGGAGGATTACTAGCGGGGTACTGCTGGGTTCATTACTAGGTCGGTCCTTTTAATGTCTTTATAAGTGACATTGCGGAGGGACTGGAAGGAAAAGTATGCCTCTTTGCAGATGACACAAAGATCTGCAACAGGGTTGATACACAAGGGAGGTGGAAAGGATGTGAAGGGACTTGGCAAGGTTGGAGGAATGGTCACAGTATGGCAGCTTAGATTCAGTGCAAAGAAGTGCAAAGTAATGCACCTGGGAAACAATAATCCAGGGGAAGAGTACACAGTGGAGGGAGGAGGTAATAACAGCAAAAATGGAAAGGGACCTGGAGGTAGTTATATCAGATGACCTAAAGGGTAAGCAAGCAATGTGAGAAGGCAGTAAGGAGGGCTGGGGGCATACTGTAATATATAGGAAGAGGCATCACCAGTAGAAAACAGTAAGTTGTTATCCCTCTGTACAGACAGTTGGTGAGACCCCATCTGGACTACTGCATGCAGTTCTAGAGACCCCATGTCCACAAGGACAGACAGGATGGAGAGCAGTCAGAGGAGTGCAACTAAAATGGTGCTGGGTCTGCGCCAGAAGCCATACAAAGAGACTAAAGGAGCTTAATGTATATACCCTCATGGAAAGGAGGGGGACATGATAGAAACTTTCAAGAGCCTCAAGGGAATCAACAAGTCCAGGAGGGTAGCACCTTTCAGAAAAAGAGATGTGCAGAATGAGGGCACAATTTGAGGATTTGGGAGGGTGGTGGCTCAAGGGCAGCGTGAGAAGTATTCTTTCATGGAGAAGGTGGTGGACACCTGGAACGGCCTTCCTAAGGAGGTCATGGGGTCAAAAACAGTGTTGAAATTCAAGAATGTACTGTATGGGACAGACATAAGGCAATTCTGGTGGGGGGGTAGGAAGAAGTAGGCTGTTGGTTAACTAGGATCTGCAGCTTATCCAATAGGTAGGGAAATTGGCAGACTGGGTGGGCCAAGCGGTCTTTATCTACCATCAAAGTCTATGTTTTTAAGTTCCTAGGGTGTTGCTCTTTGGCTTATCCTCTGTTCCATGAGTATTTACCATGTGCTTAGCAGCTGTAGCAACAGCCCTCTGGCGTGAAGGCCTCTATGTGTTCCTATACTTGGACAACTTTTTACTGAAAGCCTGGTCTCTGAAACTCTTGTTGTTGACTCCAGTACGCACCCTGAAGTTGTTCCAGTCCTTGGTCATCACTGTTAATTTGCCCAAGTCTGTGCTGACCCTGTCCCAATGGTTGCAGTACGTAGGGGTGGTTCTGAACTCCACTCAGGGCAAGGCCTTCCTTCCTCAAGACAGGGCGGACTGCCTCATAGCCCAGGCCCAGGATGTGGCTCAGTACCGGTATGTCCCAGTCAGGAAGTTCTTGAGACTGCTGGGCCTAATGGCTGTGGCCATTTTTATGGTCTCTTTGGCCAGGTAAGGTTGCAAATGAGGATCCCACAGTGGACCCTCAGGGTCCAGTGGTATCAACGTTCAGACGATCTGGATCAGCTTGTCCTTCTTTCCTCCCCAGTCTGCAAAGTGCTGCAATGGTGATCAGATCCGGTCAGTCTCTTAAAAGGGGTTCCTTTTCTTATTCCCCTTCTCAACAGATCCTTACCATAGATGCTTTGGGCTTGGGTTGGGGAGCCCACCTAGGTCCTTATCAGACCCAGGGCATCTAGTCCCAGTTGGAGGCTCACCTCCACATAAAATGAGGGTAGTTCTGTATACCTTCCAGAACTATCTTTCTCTAGGTCCTTTGCTGATGCAGTCAGACAACCTCAGTGTGATCTGTTACATCAACAAGCATTGGGGGGACCCATTCCTACCCCCCCCGTGCTGGGATGCGATGAGAGTCTGGTACTGGACTCTAGATCATGGTGCAGAACTGTCAGCTGTCCATGTGAGGTGCCCAAAACACCTTAACAGACAGCCTCAGCCAGTCACAGTTCAGAATGCACAAGTGGGAACTGCTGATCTCTGTCATAGAAGACCTATTCGACAGGTGGGGTCGTCCAGAGTTGGACCTTTTTACGTCCCCACTCAACACAAAACTACCGTGTTCTAGGAGCGTGGATATGTTGTTCATGCACACTCTCTGGCATGTCCCTTTCCCCTTTAAACTTGCCAGAAGTCTTCAAGCTGGTTCCTCCCACCCACCCGGGTGGTATAAACCTCGGCTCCGCCCCATGATGCCAGATCTTCCTTTCTGCTGGAAGATACAGGTCCCTCGTGCTACTTCTCTACTTTGTAGGCCCTGGTTTCAAAATGTCGGTTTTACCGCAACTTGCTATCAAACTCGTTAGAGTTCATAATTCCGATTGGATATGGAGGACAAATCGTCCCCAGATTTCGCGGTGTCCCTGTGGCAAGAAAATGTCGTGCACTGATCCCCACCTAGCATCGTGTACTGCCTCGGCATCGGACATGACACCTCGTCATGTACAATTTGTTAGCCTTCCATCCCAGCGTTCTGGGCGACCACAAAGGCGCACCTTCAACTGGGGAGACCAGAGAAAAGGAACCCGCCAGTGAAAACTAAAGAGGTGAGGTGGCCTAGTTTCCACAGCCGCGGGATCCGCCGAGCAGTTGGAACAAATGAAGGCATTCGAGGAGGAAGCAGCTCAAGTTTCCATCGGTCGAAGCTTCTTTGTTCCCCTCAACCTCAGCTCGACTTCTACGGGCTGTTTTCGGGAGTTGTGCCAGTCTCTCCCCACCAGGGGTGAGGCGCCCTCGGGCTCGCACTCCTCCCACCCTCGGAAGAGGGACAAGGACCCCAAGTCGTCTTCTTCCAGAAGAAAGGCGCTCCTGGAACGAGAGGTCAGAGTCCAGGAACATGTGATCTCGACTTTGGTCGAGATCAATCTCATTTTCTTTGGCTTCACAGATCTTCCGTCGGACCAAGGCACGAGACTGAGGAAGCGGCAAAACCAGCCGAGATTACACTCGATCCCATCGAGCCCTTATCACTGACTCCTGTCAACGATTCCTTAGAAAGGACATCGGTTCTTTCTTTTCCTTACGGGAAACTGTACCTTCGGGTAACCTCATTGAGGAAACCATTCCAGAGCCTCAGTTTTCCCTGACTCCGGCATCCCCCAATCGAACCAGCCGGACCCGTCGGTCTCAATCGAGGACCAGGACCCCTTCGGTCGAAAAACCGAAGAAAGGTCACAAACACTCCAGAAAGAGGCGTCGCCATTGATCCTCATCCTCCTCAGATGAGGAGAGACTTCGACGGAAACTCTATCGACATTATGAGGATCTCATGTGGCAGCAACTGATTCTGACCAGTCAAATCTGGCTCCGCTGGCAGCACCGGCAATTACTTGGCTCCCACCTCCCAGGCCGGCGCCGACCCCTCCGGGCAGGCAGTTCCCCACCCTTGAGGGCGGCCAAATTCGGCTAGCCTATTACGGTCTCCCCACCGATTTTGGTGGAGCCACCGCCTAAGCAGCCTCATGGAGGGCTCCTTGAAAGAGGACTGGACAGACACTGGACTGCCCTGTCGTCTGTCCATCACTGTTGTCCTTGATCACCCTCAGTGCATCGAGGGAGACATATCAGGAGACCGTTATATCCTGACTCTTGGACTCAGATGCCACTGGTTTGCACTCACATCCGGGGATGCCAGGTCATCAGTGGCAGGTTTGGAGGAAGGTCCTTCCTCCTTCGGGCATCCTCTGCCTGGTTCTGAATCTACCAGAATGCCTCTGGAGCCTATCCAAAGAAGGATGAATACTCCTTACGGACATCCTAAAGGGGGATACCGACAGGAGGCCTTTCCAGTGGCGAAGCCATTGTTGGCCCAGCCATTGAGCTTTGGCAGCATCCTGCCTCCTGTCCAGCTCCATCTGCCCACATGGCCTGCAAGTATCTGGTACCATGGGGTCCCTGGTGGGGTTCCAGGCATCCCTTGGCCGAAAGCCTTGTGACTGCTTCTGTGTTCAGATGCACTAGTAACTCAGCGGCACTGGCCGCCCCCGGACAAGGGTCAAGAATATGGACCATTCTGCCCGGAAGGTCTGTGCGGCCTCCTCCTTAGGCCTTCGTCAGGCCAGTTCGGCTGTTATCATGGCACACTTATCTCACGCCCTCTTAGGGTCATTAGATGAAATCCTCCCTCATCTTCCTGTGGACATGCAGACCACTGTGAAGCAAGTCCATGACCAGGGCTGTGCTGTTGCAAAACAGCAGCTCCAGACGGCCTTGTACATTGGAGATTCCTGTGCCCGCTCCTTAGCAACCACAGTGGCCACTCGCCGCAGGGCCTGGCTGCAGTTATCCTCCTTTCTGGCAGATACTCAGCACAAGTTGGCTGACGTGCCCTTCCTAGGCACCAATCTCTTCGGTCCAGGAGTGGCTGGTCACCTCTAGTGCATAGAGCAGTCCGATGCTACCTCTGTGAAGGGTTCTTTGGGCAAGAACCAGCAGAAGTGCAAGAAAAAGCCTTTTCGGCACTTTTCCCCTGTGGTTAGGCAGCCCTTCTTTCAAGGAGGCCAGCAGCAACAGGCTCAAGCTTGGCACCTCAGGCTCAAGCAGGGTCCCCAGCAGCCCCATGAAGGAAGCCGAGGTGCTGGTCCAGGAGCCGCCTCCTCCTCTAATCCTGCTCAGGGATGGGTAGGAGGTTGCCACCCCTACACCAGCTCTGGGTCCTCCTGTGAGGGGCTGGCTCTGCCACTTTCTTTCCGCCTGGTCCGATATCACTTTGGACAGGTGGGTTCTGGTAGTGGTCGGCCAGGGACTGCCTCTGGAATTCAAGCAGTACCCTCCCAGCTGAGCCCGCGCCCCTCGGGAGGAAAGGATCTCAGCTTGCACTCAGTCGGCCCGCCGAGGCGACGCCGGCTCAGCTCCTCTGCAGGAGGCGGTATCTCCAGTGCGGATCCTCCTACAGACCCAGGCTTCGTGTCCAGGTATTTCCTGGTGCCCAAGTGGATGGGGGGTTGGCGCCCCATCCTAGCTCTCCACAACCTGAATCAATATCTCAGGTCTCGCACCTTCCGGATGGTAACTCTGAACCAAGTCATACCATCCCTGGAGCAAAACATGTGGTTCTGTTCACTGGATCGACAGGACGCGTTCTTTCACATCCCAATCCATCTGTCCCAGCAGTGGTTCCTCCACTTCAGGGTCGAGGGGACCCTGTACGAGTTCCAAGCCATGCCGTTCGGCCTGTCATCGGCCCCTCGGGTCTTCACCAAATGCATTGCAGTGGTGACGGCCCATCTTCGGCATCGAGGAGTTTGGATGTACCCTTATCTCGATGAGTGGCTCTTGGCAGGTTCCTCCTTTCAGGAGGTGAAGAGGTCCAGGGATCTGGCCGTCTGAACCTGCTCCCAGCTCGGCCTCTTGATCAACGAGGCCAAGTTGGAACTCGTACCCTCTCAGGTGATGAGCTTCATCCGGGCAGAGCTCGACTCTCATCAAGCCAGAGCTCTGCTCCCAGCGGACAGGGTGGAGGTTCTTTCCTTTTTTGCCTGATCATTTCTGGTTGGGCACTTGCACCCTGCCTGGGACTTTCTGCACCTTCTGGGTTACATGGCGGCGTGCACCTCAGTGGTCTGTTGGGCCAGGTGGCACATGTGACCCCTCCAGTGAGAGCTGGCCACCCAGTGGACTCAGCGCCATGGTCAATTCGACCAGCTGATCACTGTAACCCAGAAGATGTGGGACGCTCTCCAATGGTGGACCCCCACAGTATGGTTGCAGGAAGGTATCCCATTTATCCGGCCAGAGTCAATGGTCATCCTGAAGACCGATGCCTCTCTCATGGGCTGGGGAGCCCACATAGGGGACAGCAGGGTCCACGGGTTCTGGACCCCCGAGGAGTCCCGATGCCACATCAACCTGTTGGAGCTCAGAGCAGTCAGACTGGCACTGTCAGCTTTTGCTTCTCATTTCCGGGGTCAAGTGGTTCAAGTCCAGACGAACAATACCACGACCATGTACTACCTCAACAAACAGGGCGGCACACACTTCCGTCTGCTGTGCAAGGAGGCACTCCGCATCTGGACCCTCGTAAGTCGGTTGGAGGTGGATCTCCTAGCCATCCATGTGGCAGGAATCTCTAACCAACTGGTGGATACTCTCAGCTGCATAGGCCAGACATCCCACGAGTGGTCACTCCATCCAGAGATAGCTTACAGTCTGTTCTCCCATTGGGGCAAACCGTTGGTGGACCTGTTTGCCTCCAGGGAGCACACCAAGCTGAGACTGTACCATGCCCGCCCCCCTCTACTGGGCTCGCTGCAGGGGGATGCCTTCTCGAGGCCGTGTACCCCAGGCCTCCTCTACACCTTTCATCCATTTCCCTTGATCCACAAGGTATTACTCAAGGTGAGGAGGGACAAGGCGAAGGTGATCCTGGTAGCCCCAGATTGGCCACACCAGTTCTGGTACAGTGCACTCCACCAAAGATGGACACGGCTAACTCAGACAATCGGGTTACACGGACAAAAAAGTACTAACCCAAACCAAAGCCATTTAAATTGATGCTAAATGTACCGTTTACCACGGACCTTACAGACCGGCAAATGCAGACAGTTCAGAAGACAATTAGGTGCTACATTCCATAGCCAAAAATGCCAAATTAGGTGTTAATTGACGCAGTATTAACTGACCTAGGTTTTGGCAGCAGCTTTTCACCTTCCTGTTTTGTGTGTGTGTGTATGTGTGTGAGAAGATCTTTGTGATGTGTTCCTCGCTAAGTCCTTTACTGCTTCCTGGGTGATTTGTTTAGCTTTTACACTCCAGTGGTCCCCTTCTGTTGCACAAAGCAGCACAAATTGCAAGACTATAGGGACCAGAACACCACTTAAGTGTACACTGCATTGAGGAGGAGTAATAAAGGTTTAACACATCCCCCCACTGACGAACACTAATGAAGCACACTGTGTACTGTATTCTTCTAACCATCACCCCTCCCGAAGAAGCACACAGAACAGAAAAGATTGAACAAAATGAAAAGCCAGTACAGCACTGCAAACAATAATGTTCCCACATTCATAATGTTCACACCATAGCTATAACATACAATGCTGTACTGTGAATACGAATACATTCCCACAGATTGTCCTACAACACCACCTGCCAGCAACTACGGACATCGCGTAACACGGACAAAATTGCAATACACCAATGTGTCCGCATTAAGCGACTTACACTGTACCCAGATCTCCTCAGCCTCAGCTGCAGGCCCCCAGAGCGACTTTGTACACGCCTGGACCTGATGATATTGAACCAGGGGAAGGTGTTCCATCTGGACCTTCAATCCCTGCACCTCATAGCCTGGTACTTGAGTGGCTAGAGTTCCCGGCTCTGGGTCTTTCCGAGATATCTACACCGTGGTGGAGGCATCTCGTAAGGAATCGACCAGGAAATGTTTTGCCTTCAAATGGAAAAGGTTTTCCATTTCGTGTCAGGGTAAGTCTGGACCCTTATCCTGCTCTGGTTAACATTCTTGATTACCTTTGGTCTCTCTCAAAGGGCGTCTACGGTCACGACCCTTAGAGTGCACCTGGCAGCCATTTCTGCGTGCAGACACGGGCGGTCAGCCGACTTTGGCTCAGGAGACAGTGGTGGTGCTTCTTCAAAGGTCTGGATCACATATCCCCTCAGGTGTGTGAACCTCCACCTCCGTGGGATCTCTTACTGGTTTTGGCAAAGCTCATGGGCAAGCCATTCGAACCCATGCACAAGTGTGAGCTCTCACACTTGTCGTGGAAGACAGCCTTCCTGGTGGCTATCACATCAGCCAGAAGGACAGGGGAACTCCAGGTGCTTTCGGTGGACCCCTCCTTATCTGGTCTTCCACAGGGACAAAGTTGCCCTGCACTCCCACCTGAAATTCCTTCTGAAGGTGGTTTTAGAATTTCACCTTAACCAGGTGTTGACTCTGCCGGTATACTACCCTAACTGCACCTCAGACGCCAAATACAGGCTCCATACTCTGGACCTTAGACGTGCTCTCTCCTGTTATAAGAAGAGGACGGCAGAAATTCGGGGAGAGGTTCGCCAGCTGTTTGTCACCTACGCTGAAGCCGCTTCTGGCAGACTTGCAGCCAAACAGACCATTGCGAGATGGATTACATCATGCATAGATCTGTGCTATGAGTTGGTGGGCAAGGAGCCTCCCAGAGGGATAAGAGCTCATTCTACCCGCCACACTGCTGCATTGGTGGCTGCTTCCAGGGACGTCCCTATCCAGGAAATCTGTCGGGCTGCTACCTGGAAGTCAGCAAACACCTTCATTACCCACTACCGCATCGACCTTGAGTCACGCCGGGATGCTGGTTTTGGGGCATTGGTTCTCCAATCTCTCTTTCCTAAGTAGGGGGTGTGTGCCTTGCCTTCCTCCTCCCAGAGAACTGCTTGGAGTCTGTCAGAGAGTGTGGATGAACAACATATCCATGCTCCTAGAAGAGCAGGTTACTCACCTATAACAGTAGTTCTAGGAGTGGTATATGTTGTTCATCCATATGCACCCACCGACCTCCCGGCTTTAAGCGCACAACTTGCTTCAGAGTGCTAAGATCTGGCATCATGGGTCAGAGACGAGGTTTATACCACCCGCGGGTGGGAGGAACCAACTTGAAGACTTCCAGCAAGTTTAAAGGGAAAAGGAACATGCCAGAGAGTGTGGATGAACAACATATACGCTCCTAGAACTACTGTTACAGGTGAGTAACCTGTTCTTTCTGCTGGCTAGATCCAGGGCCTGGAGTTTTCTGGTGAGACATGTTGTCCCTCTCCTGGAAAGGGAGGTTTCTTTTCACCTTTCCATTCTTTTGTCTGATTAGCAGAAACAGTTTATGGTAGCACAGTTCTAAATGGAGATGTATTGCCTGTTACAGGACCTGCAGTCAGGTGATGTGGTGCAGTGCCGATGGAAGCTCCTTTGAAGTGCTCGCAGATGATCTTGCGACATGCAGGATGCCTATTTTCCTATCCAGATTTTTCCTGCCCATCATCCGTTCCTCCCCTTCCACTTTCAGGGGCCAATTTTCAATTCTGGGCCCTCCCTTTTGTCCTTTCTTTTTTCATCTCCAGGGTCTTCACCAAGTGCCTGGCAGTGGTGGCGGCTGCCCTGAGGAGGCAGGGCTTCTGCGTGTTCTCCTACCTGAGCAGTTGGCTTCTAGCAGTCCTCTTCAGGGACCATCTTCTGGTCCAGACCCTGGAATACACCTTCCGTGTGTTTCAGGCCTTAGAGATCACCATCAGTCACCCGATGTCCTGCCTCTCTCCTTGCCAGGGCCTCCAATACCTATGGGTGGTTCTGGATACCGACCACGGCATAGCCTTTCTGCCCAGAGACTGGGTGGAGCACCTGATGGAACAGGCTCGACTAGTCTTCTCAAGTCACCATGTCCCTGCCAGGGTGGTGCTGGTCCTTCTGGGTCATATGGCAGCAGCCATTGCCACGGTTCCCCTCGCCTGTCTGCACATGCAAGTTCCTCAGTGGACATTAAGGGTCCAGTGGGCCAATGCACAGATGACCTGGACCAGAGTCTCTTGTCATGGTGACTGGAGTCCACCAACCTCCTTCAGGGAGGCAGCTCCTTTCAGCTCTTGGCCCCTCGTCAGATTCTCATGATGAACGCCTTGGGTCTGGGCTGGGCAGCTCATCTGACTGATCAGCAGAGCACTTGGACAGAAGTGGAGTAGGGCTTCCATATCAATGTCTTGAAAATGCGGGTGGTCCTTTATGCTCCGCAGGCCTTTCAGACTAATCTCCTCCCCGGTCTGCTGTTGGTGCAGATGGACAACATGTATGTGGTATATTACCTCAACAAGCGGGACGGGGAGGGGGGAGTCACCCCCTGTGTCGGGAGGTGATGAGGGTCTGGTATTGGGCCATCAAGCACGGTCTGGATTTCTCTGACATTAATGTGACAGGCATCCAAAACATCCTCGCAGATGGTCTCAGATGCTCCCGGTGATGGGCTCATGAATGGGAAGTACTGAACCCAGTGGTTGAAGATCTCTTTGTCTGGTGGGGTCATCCAGAGTTAGACCTTTTTGCATCCCCACCCAACGCGAAACTGAAGCTTTTCTGCTCACTTGATCCTGGACCTGGAGTTTTCTGGTACAATGCATTGTCTGTCTCCTGGGAGGATGTTTCTGTGTCCCTTTCTCCTTCCCACTCCTACAGGGTCCTTCTTAAGCTCCAGTTGGGAAGGAGTAGAGATGATACTCATAGCTCCCTTCTAGCTACGTTTGATTTGGTTCCCCTTGCTGCAGCTGCTGGTGGTGGAGCCTCTAATGTCCTTTCCCTTTGTATCCGCTTGCTCTCCCAGGACCAGGGCACCCTGGTCCATCTGGATTTAAAGTCCCTGCATCTCCATGCATGGCTCCTGTGGACCTAGCTATCGCAGATGTCCTGGTGGCTGCTAGGAAACCTTCCACCAGGGCCACTTACGCCATGAAATGGAAGCGCTTCACACTCTGGGCTGCTTCTCGCCAACTGGACCCCTTCACCTGCCAGATGAATCGAGTGATGGAGCACCTTCTCTCCCTTTCGGATTCAGGCATGGGATACTCCTCACTCAAGGTATGTCTTTCCACCATCTCTGCGTACCATGCACCTATCAAGGGCAGGGCTGTTGCTCAGCTTGAGGTGTTCTGCACCTTTCTGCGGGGCATTCTGCATCTGAAACTTTCCATTTGAAACCCTGTCCCACCATGGGGCTTCAGTTTTCTGTTAGAGAAACTCATGTTACCTCCTTTGAACTGGCTGAATTGTGTCTGGTGGGGTCATCCAGAGTTAGACCTTTGCATCCCCACCCAACGAAACTGAAGCTTTTCTGCTCACTTGATCCTGGACCTGGAGTTTTCTGGTACAATGCATTGTCTGTCTCCTGGGAGGGGATGTTTCTGTATGCCTTTCCTCCCTTCCCACTCCTACAGAGGGTCCTTCTTAAGCTCCAGTTGGGAAGGAGTAGAGATGATACTCATAGCTCCCTTCTAGCTACGTTTGATTTGGTTCCCCTTGCTGCAGCTGCTGGTGGTGGAGCCTCTAGTGTCCTTTCCCCTTTGTATCCGCTTGCTCTCCCAGGACCAGGGCACCCTGGTCCATCTGAGATTAAAGTCCCTGCATCTCCATGCATGGCTCCTGTGGACCTAGCTATCGCAGATGTCCTGAGTGGCTGCTAGGAAACCTTCCACAGGGCCACTTACACCATGAAATGAGCGCTTACACTCTGGGCTGCTTCTAGCCAACTGGACCCTTCACCTGCGGATGAATCAGTGATGGAGCACCTTCTCTCCCTTTGGATTCAGGCATGGGATACTCCTCACTCAAGGTATGTCTTTCCACCATCTCTGCGTACCATGCACCTATCAAGGGCAGGGCTGTTGCTCAGCTTGAGGTGTTCTGCACCTTTCTGTGGGGCATTCTGCATCTGAAACTTTCCATTTGAAACCCTGTCCCACCATGGAACTTCAGTTTTCTGTTAGAGAAACTCATGTTACCTCCCTTTGAACTGGCTTGGTGTGAGCTGCACTTTCTGTCATGGAAAATGCTCTTTTTAGTTGCTGTTAACCTCTGCTCAAAGAATTTCTGAGTTTCAGGCTCTGATGTGTAAGAGCCTTATTTGTTTTCACAAAGACAGGGTGGCTGCGTACTAATCTAAATTTCTTCCCAAGCTGGTGTCAGAGTTTACTTGAACCAGTCCATCAACCTT
Organism: Neoceratodus forsteri; assembly: GCA_016271365.2. Taxonomy (NCBI): domain Eukaryota; kingdom Metazoa; phylum Chordata; order Ceratodontiformes; family Ceratodontidae; genus Neoceratodus; species Neoceratodus forsteri. The sequence goes on from CM028131.1 coordinate 1,525,455,008, forward strand.
CTGGTTTATTATACTGAGTATTCTAATCAGGGGGAGGCTTTGCTCCATACTTTGGATGTACATAGGATCTTGCAATACTATACGTACTGCACCAAGGCTTCGAGGAAGTCTAATCAGTTGTTTGTTTTGTTCGCCCCTAAGAGAGAGGGCGCTCCTGTTTCCAAACAGTGTTTGTTTAAGTGGTTAGCCAATTGAATTGTTTATTGTTACCGTAAGTACAACAAGGACCTTCCGGGAGTGGTTAAGGGCCATTCCACCAGGGGTATGGCCGCCTACACAGCCTGTTTTAGAAATGTGTCCACTGTGGACATTTGAGCAGCTGCCAGTTGGAGTTCTGTCCACATCTTCACCAAGCATTGCAGTTTAGACATCTCGTCTCGGTACTGGGCCAGTTTCGGCCAAGCAGTACTTCAGGGCCTTCTCTCCTGAGCTCTTGGCTGCTGATCCATCCTCCTCCTGGTGCTGTTCTCCTGGTCATTTCTGGAACTGCTTAGGACTCAGTCCTGCCAGTTTTGGCCTGCTGCAGGAGCCTTCCTCGAAGTAAGATAGTACAGTTGCATAAGAACTTACTGTAGCAGTAGATCTTGCAGCAGGCCTTGCTTTCCCTCCCTTCATCCTCCTGCTGTTTCTTTATTCCACTCGCACTACTTCTGTTTTTCTTTCTTTGGCTCTCTGGAACCTCCTTGATTCTCCATTCACTGCCCACTCTGGGTCTCCAGCAGGAGAACTGAGAAGGATGGGGGAGACTGCCCACCGATATAGGATAGGCTGACGGTGGTGGGCGGTTCCCCGTGGTAGACTGCTGCTAGCTAAGTTTTCTTTCTCACCCAGGAGTCCTTTAGCATCAGTAACATATGTAGCTAGCTGGCTGGGTGCAGCTGCCCGGAGATGTGGCCTTAGATCATGAGCTTGGGAATTAACCAGTCAGAACTTAGGAGGGTGCTGAGGAGGGAACTTCACAGAAGTACCTCAAATTTTTTCTCCGCTGACTGAACAACACTGCCCCTGAGGTGTCTCTTGACTTTCCTTGTTAAAAGCTGATTTCTGCTTTTCCTGGTAAAGTTTTTCTCACAAACTTTATTTTTGTACTGTGCTGAGTTTATTTTGTAGTGTGCTGAGTTTATTTTGCAGTGTGTTGAGTTTATTTTGTACTGTGCTGAGTTTATTTTGCAGTGTGCTGAGTTTATTTTGTAGTTTGCTGAGTTTATATTGCAGTGTGCTGAGTTTATTTTGCAGTGTGCTGAGTTTATTTTGTAGTTTGCTGAGTTTATATTGCAGTGTGCTGAGTTTATTTTGCAGTGTGCTGAGTTTATTTTGTAGTTTGCTGAGTTTATATTGCAGTGTGCTGAGTTTATTTTGCAGTGTGCTGAGTTTATTTTGTAGTTTGCTGAGTTTATATTGCAGTGTGCTGAGTTTATTTTGCAGTGTGCTGAGTTTATTTGTAGTTGCTGAGTTTATATTGCAGTGTGCTGAGTTTATTTTGCAGTGTGCTGAGTTTATTTTGTAGTTGCTGAGTTTATATTGCAGTGTGCTGAGTTTATTTTGCAGTGTGCTGAGTTTATTTTGTAGTTTGCTGAGTTTATATTGCAGTGTGCTGAGTTTATTTTGCAGTGTGCTGAGTTTATTTTGTAGTTTGCTGAGTTTATATTGCAGTGTGCTGAGTTTATTTTGCAGTGTGCTGAGTTTATTTTGCAGTGTGCTGAGTTTTTGTACTGTGCTGAGTTTATTTTGTAGGGTTTTTAGCGGTTCCCGGGAACCACTATTTTCGGTCGGTTCCGCAGTTACCCTGTGGTTCCCTCCACTTTATTTTTCTTTTATTTCAATCACATCTAAGTGTATTTGACGGTTCCTTCTGTATTTTAATCACGGTTCCCCTTTCCTTGTGGGAACCAATGATTTTGACCCTACAAAGCATGGGGTCTGTGTTTTCTGGTAGGTCTGCTGGTAAACACTCTTCCATAGTTCTCACTGCAGGGGTCTGTGAGGGTGATGAAGAAGAAGAATATTATTATGATGCCCCAGACGTACATTCAGAGGGCCTGGAACCAGATTTGTCCCCTGAGCTTCATTTTGGGGCTTCCCCTGTTGACTAGGAGGATCCCTCCTCTATGCTTACTTTTATTCAGAATAAGCTGGACACCCTGGACCTCCCGACCCAGAAGACCAACCAGGATGATAATGAGGACCAAGATTACAGGAGATGAAAGGTCTTCCACCTCCCAGGAGATCGGTCTTACCTATTTATAATGCTGTCAGAAAACATTTATTTATTTATTCAGTCTTGGATTACAATACCTTTGAGCGCAAGGTGTTTAAACAACATGAAGTCTTGCTATATTATAGACATTAGCAGTTTGTTCCAGCTCTAGAACTGCCCCAAGTGAAATGGTTAAAACCATTCCAAAATAAATTTTGGCACGAGCAGCTCTATCTGTGTCATTTCAAACTTGAACTGTCAGATTCTTTACTCCGCCTCAGTGAACAGTCGCTCGAATTTCTCCTTCTGCTCGGTTCATTTCTCGGTTTAAAAGTGTTTTCTCGGTTGGATTTAACCGAGAATAGTTTTATTTTAACCATAAAACTGTTCGGTTCAAGCTCTATCTGTGGTAACCGTAAGTAAATGAAGGTTTTGTCTTGTGGAACTTGTAAGTTATCGGTTCGGTTTTGAACCGATCAGTGGATTTAAAACTCATTTAAAACTAAAAGTTACTATTTTAGAGTCACGGTTCCCGGTTCTTATCGGTTCTAAAAAAGCGGATTTATTACGTTTTTTCCAATACCAGTGATACGGTTAGGAACCGATAAAGGGTGTCTTACCTGGCACTGCCGTTAAAAGGGCAAGTTTTGGTTAGGCTGGCATTATGTCTGAGAAACCCAAAGAAAAACCGGGCCCACTGGGTTTCAGCACTGTGATGTTTGTGGAAGTCTTTGCCAAGGCTGACCCACACACCCTGTGTTTATTGTCTGAGGTTTGACCACCTCCAGTCAGACTGCCAGGTATGTAAGAATTTCCTGCAGCCACCCTGGAAAAAGATTGGGCAGGCTCAGGGCGAGGAAACCAAAAAGTCCAGCTGACCGGATGGCCAGCCGGTTGGTGCCAGCTGAACCAGAGGTGCCCTCTGACCAGGGCCAGACTTCCTCGGGCAAAGGAAAGCTGGTTCTGAGGAACCAATTCCAGTAAAGAAAACAAGAAAATCAGCAGGTCTGGAGTCCAAAATTCCTTCTCCAACTGCTGCAGAGATAGCAAAAGCCATACAAATTGTCCAGTCACTGTCTCAGGGTCCATCCGAACCACCACTATCTGGTAAAAGGTGAGTTCGTCCGGTCCCATGGTTCAGAATTATGATATTGAGGAATTTTATGAACCAGAGGAGGGAGGGAGGATTATGAACAGTATGAATGTGGCTGGGAAGGTCTGGGTGTGCCCATTGAACGGACATCTCCCAGACAGACCTTTAGAATCTCCCCTATGCTGTCTGAGTCCCCATCTCATTTTATGTTTATAAAAAGTTGCTGAAACCCTCCAGCTTCCTTTAGAAGAGGCTGTGGATGAGCAAGAGGAGCCTGACTTTGTAGAAATGATGGATATTCCAGAGTCTAGGAGATTGTCTATTCCTTTACACAAGTCTTTTAGGAAACAAACAATTAAAATTTTAAAGCTCCTAATTCTGTGCCTCCTGTAGATAAAAGATGGACAGAAGGTATACATTGTCAGGCCCTGATACAGAATTCCTTTCTCAACAATACAGTCATGTTGGGAGTAGTTCAGGCTGCTGCCTGTGATAAAACTAATATTCCCTTGGCGTCACATCCTTCTGACAAGGATTCCAGGAAGATTGATGCCATGGCAAAAAAAAAAAACAGTATATGGCAGCCTCTCTGGGACTCAGGCAAGCAAATTATATGGCATATGTAGCTAGGTATCAGAAATCTAGATGGGATACTGTTATGCAATTGGCCAAGCAGGCCCATGGCCAGCTAGCTAGTGAACTAGAACAGGTGGCTGCTGATGGCATTGAAGCCTCTAGGTTCAGTTTCATGCTGCTGGATGTTAATGATGTTTCCTCTAGGGTCATGGCCACATCTGTAGCTTTTGTAGGTTGGCCTGGCTCAGGTGTACTAGTTTGTCACAGGATACCCAGACTAAGGCTATGGATTTTCCTGTGGTGGGAAATTCTCTGTTTGGAGAGCAGACAGAGAATTACATGAAGAAGATGGATGAATATAGGACTACTTACAAGAGTGCCCAGGCTGAGGCGGCAAGCCACTCCTCAAAGGCATGCCCCCAGGGGTAGGGGTAGGCCTTTTCACAGGCCTTTCTACCAGACTCAGGCCTCCTCTGCCTATGCTCAGAGGGGCTTCTTCCGAGGCAGGGGCAGACGAGGGGTGGGCAGACCTGCTCCCACCTCCCCAGCCTAAAGCTCCTGCGAAACAGGCACCCTGATGGGGTGCCCAGGGCCGATTCTCCTGTACCAGTGGGGGGCAGGCTGGCTTACTTCAGTCAGAATTTGGCTTCTTTAACCTCAGACAAGTGGGTTCTGGAAGTAGTAAGCCAGGGTCTGGTTCTCAGCTTCAAAAGTTTCCCAAGTTGAAAGCAGACTTTTCTACCTACAAGTGCTTCAGAGACCCTCGCTCTGGAAACAGAGGTCTCATCCCTGTTAGCTCTCAGAGCAGTAGAAAGGGTTCCTCCCTGCATCAGGGCAGGGGTCTGTATTCAGATACTTACTTACCCCAAAAGACAGGAGAATGGTGGCCCATTTTAGATCTCAGATATCTGAACAAGCATCTTTTGAAACCAAAGTTCAAAATGGTAACTCTGGCAATGATTTTACCTTCCCTAAGGCCAGGGACTGGCTAGCCTCCCTGGACCTCAATGATGCCTATTTCATGTCCTAATCAGAAGATCCCATCGAAAGTACCTCAGATTCGAACTGCCCTCAGGTCATTACCAGTTCAGAGCAATGCCCTCTGCATTACCTCTGCTCCAAGGGTATTCACAAAGTGTCTAGCAGTGGCAGTGGCCCACTTAAGGAGGCAGAGGATTGCTGTTTTTCCCTATCTAGACAACTGGCTCATTGTAGGCCAGTCCCCAGAACAGGTAAAATCTCACCTGCAGGTCACCCAGCAGCTTCTCACCTCCCTGGGTTTTCTGCTAAACCTACCAAAGTCGGTTCTGGAACCAGTCCAGGTACTCACCTTTATAGGGGCAGAATTGGACACAAAGCTAGCCAGAGCCTTTCTTCCCCAGGAAGGGTAAGGAATTTAGTGGCTCTGGCCTCTTCCTTCACTCTGCAGGTCTCTCGACCAGCAAGACGCTTTCTGCAGCTCCTGGGGCATGGCTGCATCCACAGCTGTTGTGCAGGGGCCAGATTTCAGATGAGAGACATTCAGTTTCACTTGAGAACCTTTTGGTCTCAGAAGAAGAGACCCCTTTCCAAGTTGGTCCCAGTGACTCGAACCTTGATCCTAGCTCTCCAGTGGTGGCAGGATCAGAGCAATTAGAGCGGGGTCCCTTCATTTCCCCTTCTCACGACTTGACTCTCACTACAGATGCTTCCCTTCTGGGTTGGGAGCCCACATGGCGACCTTTCCCTCAGGAGTTTGGTCCCCAGGAATCTCTGCTCCACATCAATTTGCTGGAACTCAGAGCTGTCTTTTTAGCTTTTCAAGCTTTTTCTGCATCTGTCCATGACAAGGTGATACAAGTCAGAACAGACAACACCACAACAATGTGGTACATCAACAAACAAGGGGCACTCGGTCTTGACCCTTGCACCGAGGCAATGAAGTTGTGGTCTCTGGCCTATTCCTGAACACTTCCCTCATAGCAGTTCATCTTCCAGGGAAGGACAATGTCTAGCGGATGCCCTCAGCAGGATTTCCCAGGGCCATCACGATGGCCCCTGGATCCTCAAGTGCTGGGATAGTTTTTTGCCAGGTGGGGCATCCCTCAGATAGATCTTTTGCAGCCCCAGACAATCACAAACTTCCTGTGTTCTGTTGCAGGCCTCCAGTGCTGGCTCAGTTCCCTGGATGCCCTTCTTCTGGATTGGGAGGAAGTTCCTCTGCTTCCCCCCTTTCCTCTCCTATTCAAAGTACTAGTCAAATCAGATCTCAGCCTTGCAGGGTGATTCTGATTGCCCCGGATGGGCCAGGCAGCCCTGGTACCCACTCCTTCTGTCTCTGACAGTCCATCTTCCCTGTGCCTCCCAGGGATCACAATCTGTTGACTTGTGCCCAGGGAAGGGTTTGGTATCCAGACCTCAAATCCCTCAACCTCAAGGCCTGGCTCTTGAGGAGTTAGAGTTGCTGATTTACACCTCTCAGGGTGTTCTTGAGATCCCAAAGGCTTCCAGAAAGCCTTCCACTAGGGCTACTTATAGTTCTAAATGAAAAGGTTTTTCTGCTGAATTGCCCATTTTGTTAGATTACATGGTACATCTTAATTCCTTGGGTCTCAGACCAGCTACCCTGAGAGTTCATTTAGCAGCTGTGTCTGCTTTTGTGTCAATGGAAAAGTCATCCCCTCTTTCCTCTCATCCTGTGTTTTCCAAGTTTTTAAGGGATTACTCCATACTAATCCTCCCTTTGGGAACCGGCCCTACTTGGGACCTTAATGTTTGCATTGCCCAGTTAATGCAACCCCCTTTTGAACCTCTGTCTTCTGCAGAGCTTAAGTACCTAACTTGGAAAACTGTTTTTCTAGTGGCGATCACTTCTGCCAGATGCATAAGTGAATTGCAAGCCTTGTCAGTGGAGACTGACTTTATTTCTTTCCACAGGGATAAGGTAGTCCTTAGGACTAATAGGACGTTTTTGCCTAAGGTGGTTTCAGATTTCCATCTTAATCAATCTATCTCCCTTCAGTATTTTCACTGATCACTCTTCGGGTGAGAGAAGGTTGCACAGCCTGGATGTTAAGAGAGCTCTTAGTTATTATATAGAGCGTACCAAGGTCCAGGTTGAATCCTCCAACTTTTCCTCACCTATGGTGAAGTTGGGAAAGGCAAACCTGCCACTAAGAGATCAATAGCCAGGTGGATTGTCTCTGTATCCAATTTGTTATCAGAAAGTGGGCAGAGCCCCGGTTTGAGGGCTCATTCTACCAGGGGTACAGCTGCGTCTCTAGCTGCTGCCAGAGATATCCCTTTATTAGAGATTTGCCAGGCTGCTACTTGGAAAACGGTACACACTTTTACCAAGCATTACTCCCTGGATGTCCAGGCCAGGAGAGATGCTCGCTTTGGCACAGCTGTTCTTCAGAGCCTATTCCTAAGTAGGTTCTGCCCTCCTCCATGGAGGTACTGCTGTGTATTCTGCTAATGTCTATAATATAGCAAGACTTCATGTTGTTTGAAGAAAAATTACTCACCTTAGTAATGTTGTTTCTTCTAATGGAGTCTTGCTATATTATAGACCTCCCAACCTGCCCTCTCAGAACCTCTACTTGGTGGGTGCGGGCAACTTAGTGTGGGCACTACTTATGTCCTGTTAGCATTTTGTCCCTTTGGGACTTTGGGCGTGTGTGTTTTATTATACTTATGTTCCATTTTCATATTATTAGAATGGTGTTAGTATTTCTGGTCCCCTGACTTGAGTCTTGGGTGTTGGGACCATCAATGGTTGTTATTATTTAGGTAGCCATTTGGCTAGTGTAGGTTACAGCTTCCACACAGACCTTAGTGAGTTTGGCTCGTAAAGATCTGACAGTTCAAGTTTGAAATGACACAGATAGAGCTGCTCTCGTGCCAAAATTCTATTTTGGAATGGTTTTAACCATTTCACTCCGGGGCAGTTCTAGAGCTGGAACATACTGCTAATGTCTATAATATAGCAAGACTCCATTAGAAAAAACAACATTACTAAGGTGAGTAATTTTTTCTTCATTTACAAAGGTTCCACATCAGTGGGGAAGGGTAGACAAACATACAGAGGCAGTAATAAGTAATATAAAGACCAGGTTTAAAAAACAGTAAAGTACATACTTTAATTATCTAGAAATAATAACTTTAGTAATGGAGAAGAAAGGAGCGGGGGGCTAAGAGGAGAAAGAAGAGGGTAAACAACCAGAAGGCTTTGTCAAAATACAGTGAAGCTACTTCAAACCCCACTTCCTAGCAGGGTTGACGAGCACTGTGACAAAAAATACCAGTTGTCTAAAAATGACACAAAGTTCCTGTCTATACATCCCATCCATGAGAGTACTGTACAGCAGGCAGCATGTGAGAAAGCTGGAGTTTCTTTGTCTTCCCTTGCCTCCTGACAAGGACTCAGAAAAATGGATTTTTGTTGCAAGATATACACTCAGCTTCTCTGCTTATCCGACTTTCCTCTTATATGGTTTTCACAGCCAAGTATCAAAAAGCATTATGGAATTCTGTTCAGGCCACTGCAAAAACTGCCCTGGAAGCTACGAAATACCAATTCCACATGGCAGACGACATCAGTGATGCTGTCTCTGGAGCCATGGCCCATGCCATATCTTTGAGATGTTTTGCTTGGCTTAGAACTATCAGTCTTACTCCAGACACCCAGCCTAAAGCCATGTATTTTCCTTGTGATCAAAACATGTTGTTTGATTCCAGGACAACTGACTATATGAAAAAGGTTGATGAGTACAAGGCTTCTTGGCAGAGTCATTCCTCTAAACGTAAACCTGCTGCCCCACAAACATCCCACCTAGGAAACTGGGGTGAAGTTATTATCCCAGACCTTATGCTCCTATCCTCAGTCTGCTTCTCTCAGTACAGAGGATTTTTATAGAGGATGGGGCAGAAGGGCCAAGAAGAGCCACTTCTGACCAGCCAGCAGCCTCCCAGCTTAAGTCCTGATGTGTGTGTCTGGGTCCCCCACCAGTAGGGGCAGACTCTCATTATTTTCAAGCCTGGACCCTTATTACCACAGACAAGTGGGTCCTGAAGATGGTGGAAAAGGGTCTGCCACTACAGTTCAAGCAGATGCCAGACATCCTGTGTACCCAGGTGTCAAAGCCCCTAACCCCAACACAGGCACTTCTGTTGGAGTTAGAGGTAAAAAGCCTTCTAGATTTGCGAGCAGTGGAGAGGGTCCCCCGCCTACGAAAGGGGCAAAGGCCTCTACTCCAGATACTTCCTAACATAAAAGAAAACTAGGAAGTGGTGATCTATTTTGGATCTCAGATATCTGAACAAACATCAGCTAAAACCGAAATTCAGAATGGTCACTCTTTCAATGGTTATTCAGTCCTTACAGCAGGGAGACTGGCTAGCCTCCCTGGACCTAAAGGATGCTTACTTCCACATACCCATAAGGAAGTCTCACAGAAAGTTTCTCAGATTCAAGCTTCTTTCGGGTCACTATCAGTTTGCTGCAGTGCCCTTCGGCCTGCCCTCGGCTCCAAGAGTTTTCACCAAGTGCTTTGCAGTGATAGCAGCATACCTCAGACAGCAAGGGGTTTCTGTCTACCTTTACTTGGACGCATCTGGCTAGTGGTGGCAAATTCTCCTCAACAAGTGCAGGAGTCCCTTTCCCTCACACAGCAGACCTTGCAGTCACTGGGGTTCCTGGTAAATCTAAAGAAATCCCACCTAGAGCCCTCCCAGATTCTTACCTTCATAGGAGCCCAGCTGAACACTTTGAAGGGGTCTGCCTTCCTCCCTCCAGAGAGAATGCAAAACTTCTTGTTAGTGGCGGAGTCTTTCATCCTTGGCCAGCCAAGATCAGCCAGAGATTTTCTCACTCCTGGGACACATGGTGTCAATGACAGCAGTGGTCCCAGATGTGTGGTACAGCATGTGAGAACTGCAATTTTACCTGAGTGCTCACTGGTCTCAAAGGAGCAATGCCTTACCAAAGCTGATACCAGTCACAGAGCAGTTTCAGCAGGCTCTGCTTTGGTGGAAAAATCTAGTAAACCTGTCTGGGGGGTCCCCTTTCAGGGCTCTCTTCCCACACAAGTGATTACCACAGATGCTTTCCTGCAAGGCTGGGGAGCTTATTTGGACAGTGCCTCAGTAAGTGGTACCTGGACTACCCAAGAGTCTCAGTCACACATAAACCTCCTGGAGCTCAGAGCCATTTTCCTAGAAATCAAGGCCTTCGCTCCTCTCATAAAAGAACAGACTGTACACATAAGGACAGACAACACTACTGCAATGTTTTACATGAACAGGCAGGGTGGCACCAAATCAGGGATACTCTGTTCAGAGGCTCTAAAGATTTAGTCTTTTGCCTATTCCCTGGGAGTCAGCCATTCGGCCGTTCACCTACCTGGCAAGGACAACACCCTGGCAGATGCTCTCAGCCGCATCAGTCAGGGCCACAGCGAATGGACTCTGAACAAGCAAGATGCTAGCCACAGTCTTCAGGAGGTGGGGTACACCAGAAGTGAATCTGTTGGTGTCCCCTACAATTTTCAGCTTCTCAGTACTGCTGCAGGCCTCCAGTCAAGGGGTCACTACCACTGGATGCCCTGATCCTGGACTAGTCAGAAAGGTTCCTCTTTGCCTTCCTCTGTTCCCTCCACAGGGTGTTGCTGAAACTCTGACAACAGCCTGCGTCAATCATCCTGGTAGCACCGGATTGCCCCAGGCAAGCCTGGTACCCTCTCTTGCTCTCTCTATCCAGCAGCAGGCCTATTCACCTTCCTCCAACTCACTCTGTGCTGACTCTACCCGGACAGGGTTGAGCTACCCAGACATGCCTCTCTTCACCTCAAAGCTTGGCTCTTGAGGAGTTACAGTTTCCATCTTCTCACTACTCTGAGCAGGTCCTGAAGATGTGAGAATGGCCAAAAACTAATACCAAGACCTATGCAGCCAAGTGGAAAAAGGTTTTCCCTATGGTGCAAGGGCAAAAGGGTGAATCCTCTAGCAGCCTCAGACTCTCAGCTGCTGGATTACCTCTGGCTTGAAGCTTTCTTTTCTGAAGCTACACTTGGCTGCTATTTCGGCCTACCTCTCCGTGGGGAAGGAAAAATTTATTTTTTTCCCACTCAGTGTTCAAGCAGTTTTTTAAAGGCCTCCTTCACCTTCAGCCTCTAGTCAGGAGCCTGTTCATCCTTGGAGCCCGAATCTCTGTATTGCCAAGTTCATGGAGCCCTTTTTGAGCCCATGGTTACGGCCACCTTAAATTTGTGACCTGAAAGCTGTCTTTGGTGGCTATTACATCTGCAAGAAAATTTCAGACTTGCAGGCCTTGTGCACTGAGCCCAACTACATCATCCTCACAGGGACAAAATTGAGCTGAGGACAAATAGGAAATTCCTGCCTAAGGTGGTCTCTGAGTTTCACCGTAATCAGTCCATCACTTTGCCTGTATTCTTTACTGGAAATCCACTTCTGGTGAGCAGGAGCTGCACAGTCTGGATGTCATAAGAGCTCTCTTTACTACCTAGAGCACACTAGACAGTTAGAGCTATTTCTACCCAGTTATTCCTTACCTATGGAAGTAGGTGAGGAAAACCAGCAACCAAGAGATATTTCCGCTGGTTAGTCTCTTGCATTAGGTTTTGCTATAGAAGCCTGGTCAACAACCTCCTGAAAGGCTCAGAGCCTACTCTACTAGGAGCACTGCAGCCTCTGTGGCAGCTGCAAGAGACATACCCCTCCTGGATGTTTGCAAGGCCGCTACTTGGAAAACTGTACACAGATTCATTAAGCACTACTGTTTTAATGTACAGTCCAGATCTGATGCCAGTTTTGGCAGAGTGGTACTGCGGAGCCCCTTTCCTAAGTAGGTTCTCTGCTTACCTCCCAGTTTTGTGCTGCTTTGGAATCTGCATATGTTACTGATGCTAAAGGACTCTTGGGGTGAGAAGAAAAAATTACTCACCGTAGTAATCTTCCTTCTTCCAGGGACCTTTAGCATCAGTAAGCTCCCACCCTTCCTCCCCTGTTCACCTTCTAGGGGAAGGGCTCTGTTTTCAGTTTAACAACAAATTTGCCTATCTATCTTAAGGTAATAGGTTCTGAGGTTGCTGAAATTGTGTTTTTAAATTCTTGACATTTGCATGTTTCTTTTTATGTTGATTGCGCAAGAAACATATTGCGGCAGGTTGCCAGAAGCAGGTTGTGGAGGCACGGCACTGTTGTGGCCAATGTCCCCACAGCCTTTAAAAGCTTAGCCCGCTTTCCCCAATGCCGTGGCACACTGCTGCTGACACTAGTTCAGCCAGCATGCTACAACCTTGTAAGGTTTCAGCCACTGCAATCAGGGGCCGCCTCGTCATTGTAGCGTAAGCCATCCGCTGCAATGAGGGAACGACCCGACATTGCTGGGCAGAACCTTGTAACAGTGGTATTGTTTGTGAACATGGTGGCGGCTTGCCGCTGTGTTCACAAACAATATTAAGCACACACCCCCTGCTGAGGAGGTGCTCAATCCCCCTCGGCAGCATGTACCCCCCCACCACCATGTTTGTTTGCCGACGGGGATCCCAATCCCCATCTGCTTCAGTGCCAGAGTGATGTTGCTGATGGGGAGCCCATTCCCCATCTACATTATGTAACACACCCCCCCGCTTTTGTTGTGTGCCGACAGGAGTGCCCAATCCCCGTCGGCATAATGTCACCCCCTACTTTTGTTGTGTGCCGATGGGGGTGCCTAATCCCCGTCAGCATAATTTAACTCCCGCCTTTTGTTGTGTGCGAAGTGCCCAATCCCGTCAGCTGCAGCTGCCCCAAAAAGAATCTGTTGGCATGCTGGAAGCCCACCCCAGTGTCCACATGCCTATTAAAACATCGTGGGACGCTTTTTTTTTTATTCCCTTTTTTTACCCTGTCAAAAGAAAACAGTCTCTTGCGGCCCCTGCCTCCCTCCCACAACCCACACCCACCCAGTGTGCACCTGCCTCCCCACACCCACCTCACCCCATACTTACCTCCGGAGTCCGGTGTGATGATCTTCGGTGGACTGAGAACACGTCTGCACTCTTCAAAGCCGACCACAAACTAAGGAAATGCCAGTAAGCTGTATAAGGAATAAATAGGTTTTTTTCAACTTTGATGCATATCTGACGCATTTTTTGGAATTTTGGCACCAAATTTTCAACATGGGTTTTTGGGACCCCTCCTCATGAATTCGGGTACTGTCATGGCATTAATCGGCCCGAAAGGTGATTTTGCGGTCACTGCGCAGAATCACCTTTCGGGACTGAGTAACGAAACGACAGTGCTAGTGTTCATGAGGTGGGCTCTCCAAGAGCCTATGTTGCAAATCTGACAGAAAAAATCAAATAAATGACTGTTTTACGAGTGTGCTTTGCTCAGTTTGCACGCATGCTTGTAAGTTCGCGAATTTGTAATATTTTGCTCCAGAGTTTCAACATTGCCATTGTTCTGCACTTCCTATGAACAGTACAGCTGTCATTTTCACATCCGGCGAAATGTGTTTTCGCAGTTCCAGCTCAGAATAGCGTGGTCGCTGTGGGAAATCCGTGGTTTGGGACACATTATGAAAATTACTGTGATACTGTTCATTAGCAGAGGTCTAAAATGCCTATGTTGAAAATTTGTGACAAAAGTCCATAAAATGTCTGCAAGCATGCGTGCTATGAAGTTTCCTGCACACTGCATCTTCGTAATTTTGCAACTATTTTCACTCTAGATTTTCAACATTGCCATTTTCCACACCTCCTTATGAACAGTGCAGCTGTCATTTTTCACATCCTGGCAGAAATGTGTTTCCACACTTCCGTTGCAGAATACACGCAGTCGGCTGTCAGAAATCAGTGTTTGGGACAGATTAGGATTGAGCCGAGAGGTGGGGGGTGACTGAGCTCAACTGAGCTCTATCAGGGACTGCTGCAGATTTCTTTGTGGGCAGGAAAAGGTGCAACACAGGCAGCATCCCAGTACAAGGGTAGCCTGCAGCCGGAGACAGAAACGAGTGAGTGAGGGAAAGGGAGTTGGTCAGCTCAACGGAGCTCTGTTGGGACTGCTGTGGATTTCTTGTGGGCAGAAAAAGCCAGCAATGCGCAAGGGCCAAGTACAAAGGGCAGCCTGCAGCGGCGGGAGAAAGAGAATGAGTGAGCGAGCTCAACAGAGCTCTATCGTGACTGCTGTGGATTTCTTTGTGGCAGTAGAAAGGCGCATGCAGGAGAGCCCAGTACAAAAGGGCAGCCCCACAGTACCAGCAGAAATGGAATGAGCGAGTGAGAGAGGAGGGGAGTAAGTGTATCAACGAGCACCGCCAGGACTGCTGCAGATTTCTTTGTGAGCAGAAAAAGGTGTCAACAGAGGCAGGAGCCCAGTGCCAAAGGGCAGCCTGCTTGCCGGAGAAACAGAATGAGTCGTGAGACAGGGGAGTGAGAAATCTCAATGGAGCTCTGTCGGGACAGCTGCAGATTTCTTTGTGGGCAGAAAAAGGTGCCAACGCAGGCAGGAGCCCAGTACAAAAGGGCAGCCTGCAGCGCTGGGAGAAACACAATGAGCGAGTGGGAGAGGGAGCGTGAGCGAGCTCAACGGAGCTCAATCATGACTGCTGCAGATTTCTTTGTGGGCAGAAAACGGCAGTAATGCACCGAGGGGTCCAATACAAAACCGCAGCCTGCAGCAGTGGGAGAAACAGAATGAGCGAGTGAGAGAGAGGGAGTGAGTGAGCTCAACGGAGCTCTATCATGACTGCTGCAGATTTCTTTGTGGGCAGAAAAAGCCACCAATGCAGGCAGGAGCCCAGTACAAAAGGGCAGCCTGAAGCAGCGGGAGACACAGAACGAGCGAGTGAGGGAGGGGAGTGAGTGAGCTCAGTGGAGCTCTGTTGGGACTGCTGCGGATTTCTTTGTGGGCAGAAAAAGGCAGCAATGAATGCAGGGGCCCAGTACAAAAAAGCAGCCTGCAGCAGCAGGAGAAACAGAACAAGTGAGAGAGGGGGAGTGAGCGAGCTCAACGGAGCTCTGTCGGGACTGCTGCAGATTTCTTTGTGGGCAGAAAAAGGTGCCAACAGAGGCAGGAGCCCAGTACAAAGGGAAGCCTGCAGCGCCAGGAGAAACAGAATGAGCAAGTGAGGCAGGGGGTAGGCAGTCTCAGCAAACATCGTGACTGCTGCAGATTTCTTTGTGGGCGAAAAAAAGCTGGCAGCACAGACAGGAGCACAGTACAAAAGGTCAGCCTGCAGCACCGTCAGAAACAGAATGAGCAGTGAGAGAGCTCAACGGAGCTGTGTCAGGACTGCTGTAGATTTCTTTGTGGGCAGAAAAAGCTGCCAATGCAGGCAGGAGCTCAGTACAAAAGGGCAGTCTGCAGCAGCGGGAGACACAGAATGAGCGAGTGAGTGAGGGGGAGTGAGTGAGCTCAACAGAGCTCTGTTGGGACTGCTGCAGATTTCTTTGTGGGCATAAAAAGGCAGCAATGCACGCAGGGGCCCAATACAAAATGGCAGCCTGCAGCGGTGGGAGAAACAGAACGAGCGAGTGAGAGGGGAGTGAGCAAGTTCAGTGAAACCATTGTGACTGCTGCAGATTTCTTTGTGGGCAGAAGAATTCGGCAACACAGGCAGAAGTCCAGTACAAAAGGGCAGCCTGCAGCGCCGGCAGAAATGGAATGAGTGAGTGAGAGGGGGGGAGTGAGCAAGCTCAACAGAGCTCTGTCGGGACTGCTGCAGATTTCTTTGTGGGCAGAAAAAGCCACCAACAGAGGTAGGAGCCCAGTACAAAAGGGCTGCCTGCAGCGCCAGAAGAAACCGAATGAGTGAGTGAGACAGGGGGAGTGAGCAACCTCAACGGAGCTCTGTCTGGACAGCTGCGGATTTCTTTGTGGGCAGAAAAATGTGCCAACACAGGCAGGAGCCCAGTACAAAAGGGCAGCCTGCAGCGCCGGGAGAAACCACAGTGAGCGAGTGAGAGAGGGGGAGTGAGCAAGCTCAACAGAGGTCTATCATGACTGCTGCGGATTTCTTTGTGGGCAAAAAAAGGCGGCAATGCAGGCAGGAGCCCAGTACAAAAGGTCAGCCTGCAGCGCTGGCAGAAACGGAACGAGCTAGTGAGAGAGGGTGAGTGAGCAAGCTCAACAGACCTGTGTTGGGACTACTGCAGATTTCTTTGTGGGCAGAAAAAGCCGCCAACGCATGCAGGAGCCCAGTACAAAAGGGCAGCCTGCAGCAGCGGTAGACACAAAACGAGCGAGTGAGGGAGGGGGAGTGAGTGAGCTCAATTGAGCTCTGTCAGGACTGCTGCAGATTTCTTTGTGGGCAGAAAAAGCCACCAACAGAGGCAGGAGCCCAGTACAAAAGGGCAGCCTGCAGCGCTAGAAGAAACTGAGTGAGACGGGGGAGTGAGCAACCTCAACAGACCCCTGTTGGGACAGCTGCAGATTTCTTTGTGGGCAGAAAAAGGTGCCAACACAGGCAGGATCCCAGTACAACAGGGCAGCCTGCAACGCCGGGAGAAGCACAGCGAGCGAGTTCAACGGAGCTCTATTGTGACTGCTGCAGATTTGTTTGTGGGCAGAAAAAGGCGGCAGCACAGGCAGGAGCCCAGTACAAAAGGCCAACCTGCAGTGCCGGCAGAAACAGAACGAGCAAGTGAGAGAGGGGGAGTGAGGAAGCTCAACGGACCTGTCGGGACTGCTGCAGATTTCTTTGTGGGCGAAAAAGCCACCAATGCAGGCAGGGCCCAGTACAAAAGGGCAGCCTGCAGCAGCAGAAACACAGAACAAGCGAGTGAGGGAGGGTGAGTGGGCTCAATGGGCTCTGTTGGGACTGCTGCGGATTTCTTTAATGGGCAGAAAAGGCAGCAATGAGCATGGGGCCCAGTACAAAAGGGCAGCGTGCAGCAGCAGGAGAAACAGAACGAGCAGGAGTGAGCGAGCTCAACAGAGCTCTATCATGACTGCTGCGGATTTCTTCGGTGAGCAGAATAAGGTGGCAGCATGAGCAGGAGGCCAGTACAAAAGGCCAGCCTACAGCACTGGCAGAAACGGAACGAGTGAGAGAGGGGGAGTGAGCAAGCTCAGTTGAGCTCTGTCAGGACCGCTGCAGATTTCTTTGTGGGCAGAAAAAGACACCAACAGAGGCAGGAGCCCAGTGCAAAAGGGCAGCCTGCACCGCCAGAAGAAACCGAATGAGCGAGTGAGACGGGGGAGTAAGCAACCTCAATGGACCTCTGTTGGGACAGCTGCGGATTTCTTTGTGGGCAGAAAAAGGTGCCAGCACAGGCAGGATCCCAGTACAACAGGGCAGCCTGCAGTGCTGGGACAAACACAGCGAGTGAGTGGGGGGGGGTGAGTGAGTGAGCTCAGCGGAGCTCTATTGTGACTGCTGCAGATTTGTTTGTGGGCAGAAAAAGGCGGCAATGCAGGCAGGAGCCCAGTACAAAAGGCCAACCTGCACGCTGGCAGAAGCAGGCAAACGAGAAGTGAGAGGAGGTGAGGAAGCTCAACGGACCTGTGTCAGGACTGCTGCAGATTTCTTTGTGGGCAGAAAAAGCCGCCAATGCAGGCGAGCCCAGTACAAAGGGCAGCCTCAGCAGCAGGAGACACAGAACAAGCGAGTGAGGGAGGGGGAGTGAGTGAGCTCAATGGAGCTCTGTTGGGACTGCTGCGGATTTTTGTGGGCAGAAAAAGGCAGCAATGAGCGCAGGGGCCCAGTACAAGAGGCCAGCCTGCAGCGCCGGCAGAAACGGAACGAGCGAGTGACAGAGGGGGCGTGAGCAAACTTAACGGACCTGTATTGGGACTACTGCAGATTTCTTTGTGGGCTGAAAAAGCCACCAACAGAAACAGGAGCCCAGTACAAAAGGTCAGCCTGCAGCGCCAGGAGAAACAGAATGAGTACGTGAGAGTGGAGGAGTGAGCCACCTCAATGGAGCTCTGATGGGGACAGCTGCGGATTTCTTTGGACAGAAAAGGGTGCCTATGCAGGCAGGAGCCCAGTACAAAACAGCAGCCTGTAGCACCAGGAGAAAGAGAATGAGCAAGTGACAGGGGCAGTGAGCGAGCTCAATGGACCAACACAATCAACATTTGGCATTGACAAATGGTTGTTTGAATCCTGTTGGTTCAGTCTTCGGGCATGTGCCCATCCATCTTCGAAAAAATTCTGAGGTACTTCAGGCAGTTTCTTCTCAGCACACTCCCCTCCTAAACTCTGATCAGCTAATTCCCTAAGCTCATTATCTAAGGCCACACCTCCGGGGCAGCTGCACCCAGCCAGCTAGCTGTGTATGTTACTGATACTAAAGGACACCCTGGAAGAAAAAAGATTACTACAGTGAGTATTTTTTCATGTGGACCTGGCAGCTAAGTCCTACTTGTGTTGGCCTGCTGCAGAGCTTCTCAAGGTCTACTGTCATGGAAAGTTTTTACGTAACTGTACTTTTTTCCTAATGTGGTGTCTGAATTTACTCTTAATCTGTCTACCTACCAGTTTATTTTCCAGAGCATGCCAGTCTTGGGGAAGCATTGCTCCATACTTTGGATGTGCATAGGATTCTCAGGTACTGTACACGCTGTACTAAGGACTTCAAAAAGTCCTCTCAGTTGTTTGTTTCTTTCACCCCTGGAAAAGAGGGCATTCCAGTTTCTAAATGGTGCATGTCCAAATAGTTGGCCAACTGTACTGTTTTTTGTTACAGGAAGTATGGTAAGGAACTTCCTGAGGTTGTCAAGGGCCATTCCACTAGGGGCATGGCCACTTCAGCTGCCTGTTCCAGAGGTGTGTCAACAGCCGAGATTTGTGCTGCTGCAGCTTGGAGTATTATTTACATTTTCACCAAGCACTAGTCTGGGCATTGCTTCCAGAAGACAGGCAGGCTTTTACCTAGCTGTACTTCAGGGCCTTCTTTCCTAGGCCTCTGGCTTCCTGCCACCCTGACTGTCTTGCTCTTAGCACTGCTTGGGACTCATTCCATAGGTGTGACCTGATGACAGATAGCCCTGAAGAAGATAGAACAGTTATGTAAGAACTTACTGTAACAGTTGATGTTCGAGGGAATCGCTGTCATCAGGTCATGCCGTCCCTCCCTCCATCCCCCTTTCCACTCTACAGTTCGGCTGTCCTGCTGCTCCAGCCTTTTTGTTAGTTGGGCACCTTCTCTCTCTCTCTCTCTCTTCTCTCTCTTCTCTCTCTCTCTCTCTCTCTCCTCGGTTCCCTAGCAGGGTTCCTGTCACTCATGGCCTCTGCCTAGGGAAAGAACTGAGGAGGGAGTGGGGCCACCCACTTTATATATGGGTGTGATGTTGGAGCCTGACGTCGGCGAGGGTGGCCCTTATTAGACTGCTGCAGAAAAGGTTCCATGGGAGCCTAGTGCCTGTTAGTTAAGTTCCATAGGTGTGGCCTGATGACAGAAATTCCCTTGAAGGTCTACTGTTATGGTAAGTTCTTGCGTAACTGTCCTTTTTCTCGTGCAACCCCTGTGACATTTTAGTAGCCCTCCTCTGGATCGCTTCCAGCCTGTAGATGTTCTTGCCGAGGTGTGGCCTTCAGGACTGCATACAGTAATCCAGGTGTGTCTCACAAGTAAGCAGTACAGAGACACCACACCTCCCTTATGCTAGAGATCCCCTTCCTTTTGCACCCCAGCATCTGGCTCACCTTGCCTGCTGCCTTGCTGTACTGTCCTGCCACCTTAAGATCATCGATATAATCACCCCAAGGTCCCTCTCTCATTTGGTAGTAGTAATTACTTCCCATATCTTATACTCAGCCCCTGGGTTTCTCCTCCTCAGGTACACGACTTTGCACTTTTTGGCATTAAAACCCAGCTGCCACCCACTCCCTAGACCACTTATCTCAAGTCCCTTAGTATTCTCTCCCCACTCCTGTGTGTGTCCACCATGTTGCAAATTTTTGTGTGATCTGCAAAGAGACACACATTCCCCTCCAGATCCTTAGCAATGTCACTTATGAAGACATTGTGGTGGACACAGCCCAGTATCGATCCCTGTGGTACCCCCACTAGTCACTTTCCCATCTTCTGAAGTGTTTTATTGTACTCATAAAATGGGCATACAATTGATATATAGGAAACAAACATATGACAAAAGTGCAGGCATGCGCTCATCGGGGCATAATGCACTGTCATGTGATGTGTTTGCACCATTGGCAGAGTAGGATTTTTCTTACCCATTTTATAATTATATCTGAGATGGGGCAAACTGCATATAAATAATGCTTTGTGAATAAATGCAGTCATACGAATTAATTTCACCATATTTCTGGTATATGATGAAAACAATTACAAGAAATATTTAAATGTATTTATTTAATGTATCTTCTATGAGGAAACCGAAAATATTTTCCATGTTGGGGGTTGGGTGGAGCTTTACTCCATAGCTTGGAGAAGGCTTACTGCAACAAAATTGTAAAGTGATGGAGCTTGTTGAATGCAGATACTGCTAGGTCAGGGGTTCTCAAATGGTGAGGCCAGCTTCCTGGGAGGCCCCAACCTGTTCAGGAAGCTCAAGCAAGTCTGAAAAAGTACTGTATTTAAATTTTGGGTTTTATATATTTTGTATGAGGAGAGGAAGCAAACTGAAAGAGGATAATAACAGTAGATGAATTTTATGTATTTATTTTCTAATGGGTGACAAGGGAAGGTGAATGAGCCAAGGCTCATTCCAGGTGTACCCGGGAAGGTGAGGAGTGAATACATTTCAGAAGGTAACTGCAAAACAATCAAGAAATATACACTGAACAACAGTGCAAATAAATATGAACAATAAATTAATAATGAGTGGTGGTAATTGATCAATTTGTAAACTGATGGCAGAACAGCCCAAATACAAGGGTTGAGCAGAGAAGTGCTAAGAGCAATAGCAGAAAGGAGCAAAGTAATCCCCGAGATGTTGCTTAGGAGCAGAGAAGGAGGGGGAGAGACAAAGTATGCAGGAAGGTTATTTCATATAGAGAGGAAACAGAGGAAGTAGTCTGACCCATGAAAGTACTGCAACAAGGGGTAACAATGGTTCAGAAAGGTTGGCCTGTGGCGGGGGTTACAATAAGCTGAATAATAATATTTGTTTATTTTATTTGTTATTCAGATAACACCTTTGAGCACAGGAGCTCTTTTCAAAAGTTCCAAGTCAGTACAAGACAAAAAACTGAATGTGAGCCAAGTGCTCAAAAGGGTTTCAATGTATTCATGGTGTACTGCGAAAAGTACAGTACGTTATTTTTCTTTGGGGAGGCCCAAGATTATTTCAGTTTTTGCGGGAGGCTCAAAATCTTTGCCATGGATTTGGGGAGGCTCACTATGACAAAGTCTGAGAACTATTGTGCTAGGTGAATATGTTCAGTCATTTAGTCAAAGGCATTTCACCTTAGTTCTGGTATACAGTGGATAGTATTGCAGGGTGCATTTTCTATGAGGAGTCCCATGAAATTTCCCTGAAGTTGGGGGCAGAGATGATCTTTATACCATTGTTTAGTGGAGGCTTACTATGGCAAAGTATGAGAGCTACAGTAATTCTGTCTAATTTGACATTTTAAACAGGTGAAATTGTCAATCCGTGCGTTGTGTCTTAGACGGGTGTGTGTGTGTGTGGTGTGTGTGTGTGTGTGTGTAGTTTGACAGCAATACAGAACCCACTGCACAACTGTTGAGGTTCCAGGTATCCTCTGAAATCTATTTTTGTTTGTTGTTTTTTTTTGTTTGTTTTAAACGGTCAGTAATTGTTCTCTGCTTATTGTCCTCCCATTTGTCAGGTTCGCCTGTCCTATGTTTACCCAAATGACTATACAAGATTAACCCACATGGAGTCGGATAATAAATGCTTTTATCAGGAGAAGTCATACAAGCTGGACAGGTAAAAACAAAGATGAAAAAAGAATGAATACTACATACCACCCATGTATACTGTGAGCTCTGAGTGGCTAAAGGTTAGAAAGGTTACCAGGGCAGCACTGGGAAGTTGTAATAATGTGGTTAGCACAGCAATGGATTCCTGTAGCAAGGTACTGCACAATGGGTGTTTACTCACCTGGTAAAGGTGATTGTGTTAGTTGCATCCATGACATTCCAGACATTACCTCTTGGGTTCCCAACCCACCTGATAGGCTAGTGATGCACGTGTGACCCAGATCAAATTTCTCAGTACACCTTGGTCCCAGGGTCCCCTTTCTCCAGTTCGATTCTTCCATAGCTAAAACAACTTTGCCAAAAACTCTCTTCTTGACCCCCATTGAACCACCTATTAAAAATGCTAGACGTGAATTTACCATCACCATTATTTTATTACCTGTTGTTACAAATCTTAATTCGGTCACCTAAGACTACCGACTGTATGCAGGTCTCCATAGATATATCCAACACTGTGCCATTAATTAAATTATGTTAGAAGTCTACGTGATGGTTGTGCCGTGATGTCCCTGAAGGGAGGCCATGAGTGTCATGGATACAACTAACACAATCACCTTTACCAGGTGATTAAACACCCCATATGTTATGTTGCCATCCATGACACTCCAGACATTCCTCTTGGTTACTATAAGAAGCAGTTCCACCATTCCTTCAGGGCGATCAGAAGTCAAACTGTTTTGGCACGCTGTGGATAGTACTTTACTGGCAAAGTCAGTTCTTTGTCTATATAATGTCTCAAGTATGTAGTGTCTTGCAAAAGTTTGAACAGAAGACCAAGTTGCTGCTCTGCAAATGTCTTCCATAGACACACTAGCTCTTTCTGTCCAAGTAGTGACAACTGCCCTTGTGGAATGTGCTTTTATTCCATCTGGTGTAGTGAGATCTTTTGATTTGCACGCCTCTTGTATTGTCCTTTTTAGCCATCTGGCGATGGTGGTCTTGGAGGCTGCCATCCCTTGCTTGTGGCCTTGAGCTATAACAAAGAGTCTCTCTGATCTGTGAATTGGCTGTGTCCTCGTAATGTACTGTTGTAATGTGCTACCTACATCCAAGGGGTGGTGGACTCTCAATTTCCCCTGTTGTGGTTGCTCGTAGAAGGTTGGTAGTTCCATAGTCTGCTCCCTGTGGAATGAGGACATGACCTTAGGACAGAAAACTGGTACTGTTTTCATAAATACACCCTCTGCCGTCAAGATGGTGTAGGGTTCTTTGGGACAGGGCCCCTAACTCACTAATTCTCGGGCAGAGCAAAGGCCATGAGAAAGCAAGTTTTCTAACCCAGCCAGTAAAGCTGTGACTGCTGCATGGGTTCGAATGGGGCTCCCCCGAGAGATTCCAGAACCATTGTAAGATCCCAGGGGGCCACTGGTGTTCGTACACGAGGTCGGATGACCTCTGCCACCCGGAGAAATCGGATGGCATCTGGATGAGTATCAGGCTGTGTAGGGCCGACATTTACCCTGGCTGCTCCTATGGCTGACAGCTAGACTCTTAGGGAGGAAGTAGACAGACCTTTGTCCAGTTCCTGCTGCAGAAACAGTAGAATTATGGACATGTCCGCCTGCATTGGGTCGACTTGCACGGAGCTGCACCATCTTACAAAAATTTCCCACTGTCTGCTATAAGTAGTTGTGGTAGATGGTTTTCTGGACTGCAGGATGGTCAGTATGACCGACTTGTGATACCCTCCTGTCAACAATCTCTGCCTCTGAGGAGCCAGGCCAATAGTTTTAGGGTGTGGGAGGCTGGGTGAATCATCGGACCTTGGAACAGCATGTCCGCTCGATATGGGAGGGACCATCTGTCCAGGCTCATGGCTACTGCTGATGCAAACCAGGCCCTCCGTGACCAGTATGGTGCAACGAGGATGATCAGTCTCTGGGATAGTCTGATCTTCGTTAGCACTTGGGGGATCAACGGGATCAGTTGGGAAGACATACGATCGATCCTTGTCCCAAGCCTAGGATAAGGCATCCGCTCCTATTGCCTGTCTTTCAGTGTATCTGGAGAAGTACATTTTGACTTAAGCATTCGATTTGGATGCCATTAGGTCTATTGGAATGTGGCCCCACCTCCTCTGTATCAGGTTGAACAAGTCTGGGTGCAGTTGCCCCCCTCTCGGATGTACCTGCTGTCTGCTGAGCCAGTCTGCCCTGACTGACGTTCAGTTTTCCTGCCAGGTGTATGCCATGAATGTGGGTGAGATTGGACTGAGCCCAGTTGAGCACTTTGGATGCTTCCCTGATCATGGCTGTGCTGCGCATCCCGCCTTGCTTGGCTATGTAAGTCACAGTGACCTTGTTGTCGGACTTTACCTGGACTGCCCGACCGATGATGCTGTCCCTGAATGCCTTCAGAGCGCAGAGCACTGCCCTCGTTTCTAGGACATTGATAGACAACCTGGCTTCTGCCGTTGTCCACCTGCCTTGTGCTGTGGAGGTGTTCATGCATGCTCCCCAGCCTGTCAGGCTGGCATCGGTCTCTACTGATACATGATATGACATTTTCAGCAGTTTCCCTCAGGAGATGAGGGCAATGTGTCCACCATCATAACGAGTCTCTGATCAGTTTTGGAAGGCAGATCTTTTTGCTGAGGTTGTCCTCAGACGGTCATCCCTGCTGTAGAACGCCCAGTTCTTTAGGGAGCACATATTCACCTTGCCCAGGGCACTGGTCGGTGCATGATGCCATGCACAAGGACTTAATGCCGCTTGACCCATCGTCGGCTGGTGTTTGCCAGAAGTGCCAGAACTTGCGCGATCACTGAATTTATTCGATTGCAAGACAGTCTTGCCATTCCCTCGGCTGTGTTGATTTCTGCTCCAAGGTGTTCTATGCTCTGGGATGGGTGCAGTGAGCTCTTGCTCTGATTGACCACCCAGCCATGTTGTGCAAGAGCGGTCAGTATTAAGTCTGTGTCTTTTTGAGCCTGTGCACTGGTGCATGATCTTATCAACCAGTTGTCCATGTAAGGGATAATGTCTACTCCCTGCTCTCATAATCGGGCCGCCAAGACGATGGACACTTTCGTGAACACTCTTGGTGCCAATGTGAGACCGAATAGTAGGGCCTGGTACTGAAAGTGTTGACCCAGTATGTGGAACTGAAGGAATTGTTGGTGGCTGGGCCTGAATGGAATATGCATGTATGCATCTTTTAGATCCACTGAGGTGAGGTAGTCGCCTACCCGAATGTTTCACAGTGTAGACCTGAGTGTTTCCATCTTGAACTTCAGGGTAGTTATGAACTTGTTCAAGAATTTTAGATCTAGTATTGGCCTGAGATCTCTGTTTTTCTTTGGGACTAGAAAGAAAATGGAGTAAACTCTCGTGCTCAGCTTGTTGTCTGGCATGGGCTGGATTGCCCTGCTCTGGACCAGATCTCGATGTACATCCTGTACCTGCGGGGCAGTGGCTGTTCTCCTTGAAATGGGAGAGGTGGGGGTGCTGCTGAGCAGCTTACAGAAGCAGCAACTATACAGACTCTGACCACATTGCAATAATTTTCTATTATTGGTACTTTTAAATTAAATTTCTTGTGTTGAACCTGCTCTACCAGGAACAATAGATTACTAAGGCGGAGTTATGGTAAAATCATGGAGGCATGGCTGCAGCACGGATTTTATTGCGCCCAAAAGACTGCACAGAGGCGAGCTGACAGGCCCAGTGAAAATGTGGAGGCTGGGAAGTCAAGTACAGAGGAGCCTCGCTGGATACCAGTCAGACCACGCTAAACCAACTGGTGAACTTAGTGTGGGATATGAATAGAAAACTAGATGCTCTCACAGCTCGGGTTTCTGCACTAGAGACCAGAATGGAAAAATGTGAAAACACTGTGCAGAAGACAGAGGGTCGATTCTGCGAGCCTGCGATGCGACCACAAAACTTATAAAGAAAATGGATACGCTCCGTCAAAGGCTAGAGATGGTTGAAAACCAGGCCCGAGAGAGGAATCTTCGTGTGCTGGGTTTATCAGAGCATGCTGAAGGGGAGGATTGCTACGGTTTATGCAAACAGTGTTACCCTCTATTCTGGGACTAAGTGCATCGGTGCCTTCGATAGCTTTTGAGCGGGCTTATCGGATTTCCCCTCGCAGACCTATGACCGATATCCAGACCCCAAGAGCTGTGCTGATAATGTGCCAGGGTGTGGGAGATCGAGACAGAGTGCTAACAATTGCTTTTATTTATTTATCAAGTCTAGGATTACAAATACCTTTGAGCCTTGGCTCTTCTACAAAGGTTCCACTTCAGAGATGGACACTTTCGTGAACAGTGTATTGCTCGTCGTGAATTGCTTGTCGAAGGCGACCATTGAAATATGGTGCCGATAGTCTGCATATTTTCCCCAACCTCTCATACTGTACCAGACAGAGAAGGAGGGCATTTGATGGCATTCGAGGACGCTTGCGGCAGTTGGAAATCTCACATCAGCTCCTGTTTCCTGCTCGATTAAGGCTTGCATGGAGGGAGAAGTCTTACCAGTTTAATGACCCTAGCGACGTGAAAACATTTCTCCAGTCATTGGAAAAGGAGTCTGAGCCTGTAGCTGATGAAAACTCGGCCTTAGAGGGGGACTGAACTTTTTGGGAACTCTGATGTCTCTGTGAGTTTAATGAGAACCAAGGCTCTGGATTTGGCTTTGTTCTTTAAAATGATACATATGTAGATGGCCTGAGTTGCATGCTGTGAGATGTCATGCATTGGGTCGTTCCTGAGACCAGAAGTTTAACAAGGCTAAAGGATAGACTTTTAATATACTTGCCAGTTTAGCCATGGACCTTTTAAAGACTTGGAATTATTATTTCATGGCCTTGTACATGTTTGGTTTCCCTGTTATAAGTTATAGGTTCCAATACTTCTCAACCAAAAAAGGGGGTGGGTGTTTGTAACACATTTTGGAAGGTTAAAATGATGTGAACTGGGAAATGCTATTGCATTGTAGTTCAGAATTGAAAAGTGATTTTTCTAATTCAGTTTTTTGAAATACCTTTATTAGAGTTCTAAATATGGACACACAATAGATACTGGGAGCACCGCCGGACCGACTAAATCTGGCAGGGAGGTGGTTGTGGATTTTTCCTTTTAAGCTGCATGCTCTGGGATTACCATTGTGATTAATTAATAATGATATTGTTATTTCCCCCTTTGGGGTAACAAATGGGGAGAGTGCTTATTGTTGTGTGGTGTTTACAAATACTGTACTCTTGCATGGTATGTCACTCTCCTGTGGAATATCTTGCTTTTATGATTTTGCTCACAAACCCAATAAAAATATAATGCAAAAAAAAAAAAAAAGAAATGGGAGAGTACTACTCTGTCTCTGCAGGGCTTCTTTGTAAATTCAATAGTATATCCACGGGAAATGATCTCCAGAACCCACTTGTCGGAGGTAGATTGTTGCCACCGTTGGAGGAACAACGTTAGTCTTTTCCCCACTGGTGGGTAAGTGTGCCGCAGGCTGGGCATTGGGGTGGCATATGTACAGTAGTCAGTATGTTTGGGTTTGCTGCTTCTGCCTGTGCTTCGAAATGAGGGTTTCTTCCTCGGAAGGTGGAGTAGGTGCCTTGAGAGGAGCTTCTGGAAATGGTTGTGTCCTCTTCCCGAAAGGAATTGTTGGTGTAACCCTGCTTTCTGTTTTGTTGAAATCTACCATTCCCTCGAAACCTTCGCCGGGCAGATGGTAGGTAGAAGGTTCTTTATTTGTCTTTGTGAGATCCTTCCCTACTATTTTGATTGAGGAACTGGTTGAGGCCTTCCCCAAACACACTGCCCCTTTCAGGAGCAAATTTCTGAAAGCGCTTTTGACTCGTTCTCTGCTTCCCAAAGTTTTAACCACAAGGCACGTCTGGCTCTGTTTGTTAGTGCCCCATCCTAGCTTCAATTTTAGGGTATCCAGGGCCATGTCCACCAGGTACTTAGCTGTATCTAAAGTACATTCCAAGAGCTCCACCTCCTAGTCTTGGGATCAAATTTTTCTATTAGTTCTTCCAGCCAGCAATTTGTGCCCTGGCGAATAAACTGCTGACACTGCAGCTCTAGCTGCCATGCCGAAAACTCAAACAGCTTTTGTAACATTTCTTCCACTTTCTTGTCAGTGAGGTCTTTTAGAGATAGTGCCACATGGCAGCACTGTTTTCTTGCTAGTGCTTCAATTTGTGGATCTATGCTAGGTGCAGTACACCATAGTTTGGCTTTGTCCTGTTGTATCGGGTACATCCTGTCCAAATTCCTTTTTACAGACAGGCGACCCGGCTCTGTGGATATACCATTCTTTAGAAAAGATATCATCAATGGCCGGACAGCTAGGGAAGGGGTCCTGAGCCTTCTGATTTTGTTGGATCATGGGATCCAGCTTGGACTCTGGATTTTGTGCTTCTGTTTCGAACCCCATTGTGGACTTGATGGCCCTCATTAGGCCTGGGACCAGGTCAAAGGAGCAAAGTTTCGCTGTCAATGAGGGTGAACTGGATATGATGTCCATGTCTTCATCCCCTGAATCTACATCCTCGATGTCATCTGGTGTTTCCCTGTGGTCCTCATCCCCTGGATGGGTCAGTGCTGGACCTTCATCATTATTTGGCTGAGGAGGGGTGGGGGGGTTCTTCAGGATTTGGAACTGGGACAGGTGTGGGGGAGGCCTTGTTTTTGTCAGGGACTCCAACTTCTCCATAACCTTAGGCATAAAAAATGTTGTTGACTCTCCATCATAGCAACTATTGTCTGTTGTGTCTGGATAAGGAGGGCCCCAAGATCCATCCATGTGGGAGTGCTCAGTCCCTGGTTGTCCGATTCTGTGCCAGGAATCTGATCCACTGCTGCTTCTTCCTCTTCGTGGATACGGGCAGGGCAAAATGGACCCGGGTTGTGGGGCAGTAGGACGGCGCTACAAGAAGTACATTTCTTTGCCTTCACCATATGTGGATGAGAGAAGGACAGAAAGAAGAGAAGAACAGCATTAGAATGATGGCACCCAGTGGGGTATAACTATCTGAGATAACGCCATTAATTATGTTTGTCACCCAATATTTTGGCCCGGTACAACAGGCTCTGGGCGATGCACTTGGTGATCCCCAAGAAGGAATACACATGCATGATTGTGTTTGCAGCCCAAAGAGAATCAATATGGGTGATAGGCAAGGGAGCGGAAAATAATAATAATAAGGATCTTGTAAAAACAACTGCTTCATTGTAAATTGGGTATGGCTGTAGTGAGGGGGCCTCTCCATCTAAGATGGTGGGTCACCAGCAGTGAAATCACCCTAAACAAAATGGTGGCTGATGACCCTACATGCCTGCCATGAAGAACACAAAATGGTGGATGATGATCCTAAACAAAATGGTGGCTGGATAGTTGAAGCCTGAGTTGAAGGGAGGCCTGTTCAGCCCCTAATCGGCAACCTGTTTATATGAGCACTCCACCTGATTTCTTTAAAACCAGCCTTCTAAGTCTCTACCGTCTGTAGAGAAAGATAAACGGTGGAGGTGGTGCACAGTAAGTCCCCCCCCCCCCCACAGTCACGCGATGTATTGTGGAGAAAGAAAGGGAGGGGAGTGGAATCCACATGCCAGCAGGCCACTGCCATGAGTAGCCTGGTGTGTTCAAGTGAAAAACCTGGAATAAATAGTCTTTCTTCCTTCTCCTGCGAGCGGTCGCTGAGCTAGGGACCTCGTTGTGGATTGGACTGTGCCCCCTGCGCTGCCTGCTAGACAGGGAGCATTGCGACAGGCATGGATACGGCGCCGCGTAGCCTCTGCTTGTGAGGAGAGAGCCACGGAGCCTGAGCCTGTATCCATAGGCGGAGAGTTAGAACAGCATTGGAATTCGAGCCCAAACATCCCCTTACGATTCCTTGTCGTGCGGCCCCTGCTTGTGAGAGGGAGAAACACTGAGAGAAGAAGGAGTGCCTACGGCGCAATTATTTGAAAACTTGGAGTTCATGTGGTAGCAATGGCGAGGAGCCGTCTCGCGCTGTATCCCAAAACATTTCAGTCAGCATTTAAACTGCCGAACGAGCTCGTCGCGATCTTGTGAGCAGAACACAATATTACTTGAGCAAAGGACTTAGCTCACAGATAAACAGCAAAAAACACACATGCAGATTATTATGAAACCATGAAACCAGAAACTATCTTATTATAATTAACTAGTGAAGGGCTATGGTGATTAGCAAAAAACAGCACCAATAATTCCTTGCTAGTTCCAACTGTATAAAACAGGCAGCTAATAAACTTAGTTAGAAATTAATTAGCAGCAAACAAGGGCCTAACATCCATAGGCCAAGGATTGTAGCCCAGCTCATTAAGCACTCAAATTGAAACAATTGCAGCAATTTATCTAACATACTAATTGCCAGCAGATTAGGCCTTGCGGTCTATCAAGTCTGCTAGAACCTCAGATCCCTAGTTAGGTACCCGACCCCCTTGTGTTCCAGAAACCCCCATTATCCATCCCCGGCCAGGCCATCATCTGATACATCCACTTTCTGTGTCTGTCCCACCTCTCTTGAAGCCCTCCACTGTGGATCTCTGAACCAGCTCACCAGGCAGTGCATTCCAAGGGTCCACCACCCTCTCAGTGAAAAACCTCCTCCTCTTCTTGGTGATATTGAAATTTAATTTCCATGTGTGAGCCCAGCTTTCCAGGGTGTCCAGGTCCCCTTGCAGGGCCAACCTCCCCTCTTCCCCCTCAACTACTGCTCCCATCTTGGAGTCATCAGCGAAGAAGAGCAATGATTAAACTTATTATCTTATCAACAATGCCTTAAACATCAAACTTCAGAAATGTAGTGGCTTTAAGTTTTTTTGACCTACCGTAATTAAGTAAAATAACAAGGACTCCTGGTATTACTTGTAGCCTCTCAGATGCAAGGTTTGAACTGGAGAAAAGGACTCCTAGGACCAAGGTGTACTGCGAAATTTGATCTGGGTCACATGTGCATCACTAGCCTATCAGGTGGGTTTGGAACCCAAGTGGTAATGTCTAGATGTGATGGATGGCAACATAACACAATTGCAGACTCCGTTTGAGTCAAGGGCGCTAAAGTGCGCATTGCGCCACAGCTTGTAATCTATATTTGTATTTGGAGCCTGAAATAAATTGATTGACTTTCATTATTTAAATATTGGCTCTGTTCTGCTTTCAGTGCTCTGTCAACTATTCATCTACTTTGGTGCAAGACAAAAAAATGAGCAGATAGGGTAGTAGATAATTGAGTTATAGTAAAAGAAAATGATGTTAAAATGTTTACTGTACATAATTTGCATTGTAGGTGCTGTACACAATTTTAAAATCACATATTAAAGCATTGAATCTGGGGATTATTGGGGCTGGCAGTATAGCATAGAGATTAGTATAACAAACTGTGAATGAGCTTGGTACATCCTGCAGACCTGGGTTTGATTCCCACAACCTCCACTTGCATATTGTTTGACTCTGAGCAAGTCGCTTAAATACCCAGTGGTCTCGGTCACCCCTGAAAGACAGGCACTTGTGCCTAGTGTGCCTTACCAGGTTGCCAAAGAATAATTAAAAAAAAATCACACCAATGTATTTTTACTGCATTATACAGTAGTCAGGGTAGCCTGTCATTTACCTTTGTTTTACTTTGGCTGCAGTGATTTTGTTTAGTTAAAGATAAATGTTCAGGTATATTTTATGCATTTTATAAGCTTGTTTTCAGCTGTTAGTCAAGCTTTTATTGTGTCCTTTGCATGTGAGCATCTATGTTGTAGATTGTTAGGAGTGGGATCACTGTTACTAACTAGCCTATTCAAATTTAGTTCAAGTTTATTGGATGAAAATACTCCATTGAACAGACTCATTTACAAGGAGGTCCTGTGCATACAAACATTAACAAAATATATGCAATACAACAATATGCATTATATAAAAATACACATAATATATGAGAAAAAAATAAAAGTATATACAAGTAATACTCTAGATAAGTTAGAACAATGAGGATAATACATGGGGTGACGTTGAGCAGCCAGACAGCACGATTTGTGTTATACAGGATTACATTGTGGAGCTACAGATGGTATTTGACCTTTTGTCAGATTATAGACTGAGAAGGGATTCTAGATGGAGACATTTGGCAAGGAAGGGAAGAGGAAAGTGAGTGGAGCTGGGGGTAGGTAGATAGATAGGCGAGGCAAGGTAGTTGAGGACGATGCAGGGGAGGAAGAGGGAGATGGTGAAATGTAGGTCGGAAGGGTGATGATAACGGCAAGGAGACCTGGGGAGGGGAGTGTTTGTTACTTATACAGGTAGTGAAGGGTGCGGGGTTTGACACTTAGTCAGGGACAGCACAGGAGTCCCCTAATTTGCTGCTGATTAGTTTTTTGAAGCTATGTAGGGGAATTAGGATTTAGAGTTTGAGGCTAGATTGGGCTTTATTCCAAGTGGCCGTGAGAGTACGGTTTATAGCCATTCCTCGGGAGCGAGTACATGGGACATCTAACATGATGTAAGAATTTCTATGCAAGAGGTATAAGCAGGCAGTACACTGAAATAAGTTAGATATATGGGAGGGGGAACTTTAACAGAAGAGCTTTATAAAGCCAGATGAGAGAGTGGATGAGACGTCTAGTAGATAAGGAAGTCCAGCCCAGGAGTCATATAGGTCGCAAACATGTCTCCTCCACCTGCTCCTGTGGTAACTGAGCTGTTTCTACACATGCTCCCTTGCACTGGCTGTTCCTTCGTTAGGGATCTCTGACCTTTTGAACTCAGGCGATGTTCACGCATCCTGTATTTTATAACAGTACTGCACTTTAAATTTAGTAATTTGTATTTGCTAGCCTGCTTTGTTATAGTTATACCAAAAACATTTTCTACTACTCTGTAAAATGACTGCCAATATGAAATGTCTGCTAGTATTTACCTAGTTTGTACTGCTATGTACAATGTCCTCTACTGAGTAGTAAAATGTTGTCAGCTGTTTCAGTGTTCCTCTCCTCAGAGGGCACCTGGAATTGGGAGTACTCTGCTCAGTGTGTGCCTCCCTGGTAAAACTCTTAATAAATAAATGTGTGTGATGGTGGGCATTAGAAATAGATCGTATAAACTATACTGTGATAGTGTGCCCAGCTGGTGTAGCAGGGAGTCTGAGCATTGACCTTATAATACATCAGCATAGTTGAGGAGTGGAATGAAAGTTGTCTGGACCAGTCGTAGCCTAGCTTCAGTGGTAAAAGGATTTGTTCCTGTAGAAGAAGTTAAGTATTTGCCACAGTTTTTGTAAGGAGGTGATGTGAGCAGATAATATTAGGTGCTGATCTAAATTACAACTTAGGTATTTAAATTTGCTGACTACCTCGAGTTCGTCTGCCAAGGAAAATCTTGTGAGGCAGGATACTTGTGCATTTGAGATAACAGATGGTTGGAAAAGAAGTACATGAATTTTGTTTTTTGGCATTTATTGAGTTAATCCATCTGCAAAACAGCCTGGCTTTGATGGAATTTGAGCACCTGAGTGGGGGAAATATGGGGCATGTGTGTACCAGTGTAGTGAAGGCAGGAAGGTATAAGGAGTAGAGGATCAGTGATGCTCAAAGGGGGTTGAGGTGGGAGGCTGTAAGGAATATTGCTGGTAGGGTTGTGGTAGAACCCCAGAGGGGGGGTTATGAATAGGCAGAAGACTGAATATGGAGGGGGAGGGCAGGGTTGGGACCCTGCCAGAGCTGTTACGTGAACAACCTTAGGGCTAGTGGAAAGGGTCACTGAGTTTGGGGCTGGAAGGGGAGGGTTGTAAGTGGGAGAGAGTAAGGAACAAAGAGGACTAGCCGGTGAGTGAGAGCATAGGCAGACAGGGAGTGTGCTGCTGCATGGTGTGGTACTTGAGGCACCTAGTCAAGTGTGTAAACGCAAATGAGTATGGGCACACGGGGAGCACCAGTATCAGGAATTAGAACTATGTTAGTAAGTACTGATGAGGGCATGATCCAAGGATCAACTGTGAAAGAGGGCTTGTTTTAAGTTAGAGATAGCAGAGTGTAGAAGCTGTAGGGAACAGATTGATCTACAGAAGTGGATAGCCACTTTAGACTACAGCCAGTGGGAGAGGGGATGAGGACGAGGGAGCAGTTCAAGTGTATTTAGTAGAGGCCGGGGTCAGAGAGGGTGAGTGGGAGAAAAACATACATTTAAAAATTTCACTGGGGAAAAAGCGCTGAAGAAAAGTCTCTAATGAAGACTGAGCTTCAGTCCAGCCACCGGGTTAGCAGGCTCAGCCCAGTGGTAGGCTGCGGCTCGGTGAGTCAGCCAATGGAGAGCTTTCTCAGTGAAGAAATCTGCCAATTGTAGAGCCACTGGAGTTTCAACTCTGAGAGTGTACCTGAACAGCTTGGCTGGCCGGCACTGATGGGAGGGTGGCAGGCAAGAAGCCGCATCCCCCTTGTAGCGGTCCTTCAGGGCGGGGTGCCGGATCAGGGGTCTCGACGGGATCTGAGGAAGGGGAGAAAGAGACATTTTAGAGAGGGAAAATCAGGAGAGCAAAAATCGGGCAGGGAGCAGACAGGGACAGGAAACAGAGTTAACAGCAGGGGATCAGGCAGCAGGGGCAAGATAAATCGGAGGGAGGGACCTTTTGCGGCGGGGGGCAGAAGGACAGAGAGAGAGAGAGAGAGAGAGAGAGAAAAAGGAGTGAGCTAAGGGGGAGGGAGTGAGGTATCAAGTGATAAAGTGGTAGAAACACTAATATTAGGCTTTACAGCAAAATAAGCATGGTAGCACTTCAAAGCAGATAACAAACATAAAAATAGCAGGGTCAGTGGGAAAATTAGAGTGGGAGCTGGTAGGAGGGAAATTGGTAGATGTACGTCAGAAATAGCAGTAGCATTAACTTAAGGCAATAGGCATTAGATGGCATTAAATCAGGTTAACAAAAGCAAAATAACTTCACTTGAGGCAAATAGGCATTACGTAATATTTGAGCAGTTTAGCAAACAGTAAGCTAACATAACAGGGCCAGTGTGACCTTAATACTGTAAATATCAGCACTGAATAATGCCAGAAGTTGAACAAAGAAAAAACCTAGGCTTAAAAACTTCACTGGGGAAAAAGCGTGAAGAAGAGTCTCTAATGAAGACCAAGCTTTAGTCTAGGCACTGGGTTAGCAGGCTCAGCCAATGGTGGGCCATGGCTTGGTGAGTCAGCCAATGGAGTGCTTCCTCAGTGAAGAAATCGGCCAGTTGTAGAGCCGCTTGAGTTTCAACACCAAGAGCGTACCTGAACAGCTTGGCGGGCCGGCGGCGATGGGAGGGTGGCAGGTAGGAAGCCACATCCCCCTAGTGGTAGTCCTCCAGGGTGGGGTGCCCAATCAGAGGTCTCGGTGGGATCTGAACAGCTTGACTGGTGGCAATGGGAAGGCGGCAGGCAAGAGGCCGTGTCCCCCCAGTAGTGGTCCTCCAGGGCGGGATGCCTGATCAGGGGCCTCGGTGGGATCTGAACAGCTTGGTGAACCAGCAGTGATGGGAGGGTGGCAGGCAAGAAGTCATGTCCCCCTAGTAGTGGTCCTCCAGGGTGGGATGCCTGAACAGGGGTCTCGGTGGGATCTGAACAGCTTGGCGGACCAGCAGTGATGGGAGGGTGGCAGGCAATAAGCTGTGTGCTCCCCTAGTAGTGGTCATCCTGGGTGGTGTGCCCAATCAGGGGCCTTGGTGGGATCTGAACAGCATGGCGGGCCCGCGGTGATGGGAGGGCGGTAGGCAAGAAGCTGCATCCCCCTAGTAGCGGTCCTTCATGGCGGGGCACCTGATCAGGGGCCTCGGTGGGATCTGAACAGCTTTGCAAGCTGGCAGCGATGGGAGTGCAGCAGGCAAGAAGCCGTGTCCCCCTAGTAGTGATCCTCCAGGGCAAGGCGCCTGATCAGGCTCCTCGGTGAGATAATCATCAGGGCCATAAAAAAATCCTCAGATGTTTGAATCAAAACTAGTCTGAATGAAAGGTATGTTCATAAGGAAAAACCTGCCTCACCACTTACAAAATGACTTCATAGCGCCCCATTTATGTGAATGGGATAATTGACACCTTTTCTCCCACCTACTGTTTCAGTCTCTGTGGCAACAAAACATTTTTTGATAGACTGCTTCAACACAAATAAAATTTTAAGGGCCGGATATTCAAACTGCGCCCCAAAAGTGCGCCAACAGCAGGAGCAAGCACAAGTCAATTGGCACATCGCAATAGACAAGATATTCAAACATGGAGCAAGCCAAATTGCGCAACCAGCCATCGCCTGAATATCACACAACCTGCGCGAGAAGAACCAGGAAGGGAAGCTGAGCAGAGATGATATCGCCAAAGCGCAACAAAGGCAGCCCAGCTGAGCAGTCCAGAGGCGCCATAGCGCAAGCAGAGAGACCCCAGCAGCAGAGCAATGGAACTGCACAACCAGGGAGGTAGGCAGGGCCCACCACCCATGCCACAGATGGGCACAGGGACACACTGCAGAACCAACAATGTACCCTCACACCCCAAGCACAGCATAACTGGGGAGGGCGGAATATCCACGGACCATGAGGACAAGCTAACAAAAGCACATCCGGCCGTGTTACGCAGCACACCCACTGGCAAGCTGAGACTGCCACACAGAGTGCGGACCACCCAGTGTATGCAGCCCCTTGTGCACAGCACACCTGCACTGTGACCCCAAGACACCACCCATGAGCAGTGACCAGCACTGCAGGAATCCCCACGCATCCCCCGACTCACTGCAACCTCGTACCACAGAACTATACAAGCCAAACCCACCATGAGCACCCAGCAGTGGGTGGCAGCACACCAATACTGACTGAAAGCCACACCACACAGAGACACCACCCCACATACCCATGACCATACCACTCCAGATGCCATACACCACTGCAACTGAGCACCTATAGCCAGCTGCAAATCAGAGACCACCACAGTATTCATATCAAAATATAGAATTGTAATAAACAAGAATAAGAAGAACAACAAATAGAACTATGTACATATATATACAAAGCAGGGGTGGGGCTATGGGTATAAGGTAGGGTGGGTAAGGGCAGGAGTGAACAACCGAGAGAGGAAGGTGGGTGAGGCGAAGGGCAGCTACCGCCTGCCAGCCTGCCCTCCTGCCGCCTGGTGCTGGGCCCGGCGCCTCCTCCGCGCCTCACTCCATGACGCTGAACGCCCAATAGGATGGCGAGAGAATCAATGGCCACCTGTGTCAGCGCTGCAGTGACCGCTCCATCGTCACAGGATCTGGATACCTAGGACAAGGGATTAGAGTCAGTGGCTGTGACTGTCCGTATCCCTGAATCCCACCCATCATGCATGGCATACAGCCAAGTGCCCGCTCCTGTGATGGACTGCACCCACCCACACTGACCGTGCACAAGACATGCCCAACCAGGCAGCAACAGCCATGTGTACCACTGCACACACACACACCGCCCATGTCCATCACAGCACAACCAAGGCTGTCCAGTGACGTGGCTACGTGGTGGGATGCTAGTGCCACAGCCATGTGCCCAGTGCATGCATGGACCACCAGTGACGCACTCACAGACATGCAGTGCCACTGGACAGTGATGATTGTCACTTGCTGCGTGCATGGTAGTGTTGTCCATGGATGGTGGCCGTGCCCCCCCCCCACAGCATGCAGTAGCATCCATGATGTAATGACACACACCCTCATCAAGCCGCTGCTGCTGCTGCTGTGGCCCAACACCTATGCCACCTCTGCCAGCCACCCTGCACCGCCATTCCGTGCCTCAGCCCGGGGCCGCCTCTGCTCCTCCACGCCTGTGGGAGACAAATGAAGAGAAACACATCAGTGAGATCCCAAAGCAGACAGCCCCTGCCCCATTGAGTGTGCCTGCCCACAGCCAGACCCATACAGCACACAGCAAACACCTTCTACAGCAAACCATGCCCAACCCACCCCCATCGCAGGTCACATTACACAGTGTCACCCATGCGGACAATACAGGTGCATAGACAGCACACCCACCTGGCCTAGGCACAATGCCCCTCCTGGCACGTGATCTGAGGCACTCCAGCAGTTCCTGCTCCCTCCTGCGGAGGTCACCATACCGGTGCCTGCACTGCTCTGGAGTCCTCCGCCGCCCAGTGGCCTGCTCCAGATTGGTCGCCACCTGCTGCCATACATGGGTGCGGGCCATGTGCAGGGGTTCTCCCCCAAACAGTGACCCATGGTGGGGCTTCACCACAGCCACCAGGTTGGCCAACTCCAACGCCTCCACTCTGGAGCTCTCCTGCGTGCCATCCCTGCAGTTGTATAGTAGGCAATACTGGCGCTCCGCAGCCTGTGACCCACGTGGAAATGCGCAATACAACTCCATCAGTCCTTATCACGCTGTTATGTATTTGGCGCCCGTCGGTCCACATCGCGCTGTTACTGAACAGCCACGATAGAAACCATAGGCGTGCCAGGCGTACAGCGCCAGGGGCAAAGGTTGTGCACAAGGTCATGGGTCTGTGGCGCAAGGCAACGCACAGCGCCATCGGACGTCTACACGTCCAGCACGATCGGTCACCTACGTGCCAGTGCCACAGTGTACTATTGCGCAGGTGTGCCACAGTGCTATGTGGTGCCCAGCACTGTAGCACCACTGGCACAATAGTGGCCATGTCCTGTATTGCTGATCGCGCACAGCACGTCATCAGCGCAGCAGACGCCTGCGTAAGCTACCTGGGCATGCGCAATGCGGTGTACTACGCAGTCACAAAACTGCGCCATTGGCTAAGCCGGCTCAACCGTAGTGCGCAAAGTGCAACAGCGCGATATTCAGCCGACATATGCAGATCATCTGATCAGCCATTCAAAGGCGCATTGGCGCGATTGCATCTCATTAAAGTTGCTCCACTACTAATTTGCATGCATTCGCTATAAATGTCGACAGTGATCTGCGTGGCCAGAGTCGGTTACTGCAGGTGAGAGGTGAGTTGCATGCTGTGTGATGTTCTGGGCAATGGTCATGGGATAATGCTGTATACTGCACAGTAACAGGTGTCCACTTCCACCCATTCATACCGACATGGCCGAGCAAGGACTGGGTGAGGAGGATGATGGTGGGCGAAGGAGGAGGCCCAACTTCACGAAGTCCGAGACAGAGGCACTCTTCCAGGCCTACCTGGATGAGGAGCCACTACTTAGTGGACAGCGGGGCACCCCTCAGGCCCATGCTGCTGCATGGGAGGGGGTAGCTCGCACCGTAAACCTGCACGGAAGCCACCAGCGCTCCGTGCAGAAATGTAAGAAAAAGATTGGGACCGACAGGACAGGTGAAAGAGAAGGTGGCAGCCCTCAGGCGCGCCGCGCTGCCACAGGCGGGGCCAGCCAGAGGTGGTGCAGCTGACCCAGCGGAGGACCGTCTGGCTGCATCCATGCAGCGCAAGTGCAATCGAGGCGTTCCAGGAGGTGGCTTCCAGACAGGTGGGAAGCCCATCACTGCCTGTGATATGACATGAGTGGTGGGGGAGGTTGATCCCATGCACTAACATGTTCTCACTTTCTGTTACAGATCCTGTGTGTCTGCAGGGGACAGTGGTGGTGGGACCATGCAGGTGGACATCCAGCCAGAGTTGGAGGAGGGTCCATCCCTCTGCTGCCAGCCGGCATGCATTGCAGCAGTGTGCACGCATGGCTGCCATCTCCGATGTCGGTGAGTCAGGTGTGGGGTGCCCATCCTGTGTCACAGCAGTCTGGCAAGCAAGCATGCCAACCGCCTGACTGTGGTTATTACGCGAACCTGCACCATTGATGATGCAAGGACCGCAATGAGGCAGTGACACGTATATGTCTCATTGCGGACACACAACGGGACAGCACACGTGCCCCTGGACTAGCTGGTTCCAATGTGTGTGCCAGCAACGTCAGCACAGTCCCAGGCGGTGCCTGGCGGCACCAGTGAGGCAGCACGGTGGCTGTGCAGGTCTCTGGCACTGTTGCGGACACAGCAGTGGAACGACTGGTCCCTGGGGCACAGCAGTTGGAGGGGCAGCAGCAGCAGTCACCCACTAGGTCTGGGGTACAGGGTTCAGCGGTGGCACATGCACACCGCCTGTTGACTGCCACACCTGGTCCTGGTGAGCGTCGCCCACCCTCAAGGGGTGTTGAGCATCAGGCCCTTCCATACCCTGGGGACAGGTTGCAGTGGCAGACTACCCGTTAGGCGAGCACACCCGCCTGCGGGCATCAGTACAGCAGCAGATGCGGTTGCAACGTCGTGGAGGCACTGTGTGTGGCTGTGAGCGACAGCAGGGACAATGCAATGATCCATGCAGAGATGGTCCAGATGCGGATGGATGTGACTGCCGCCATTGACAGGCAGACCCAGGCATTGGTCGCTGTCGTGGCGCATTGGGCACACAGTCAGGTGCTTGTACGCGCACCCACACAGTGCGGCTCTCACTCCCGTTCCGGTGTGCGTGCGACACCCAGCCTGTCGATGCGGGTTCCGCTGTGGGCATCCCGAGCACCTCTGGTGCAGGTATGTTCGGCATGCTGCAGGCCCCTGTGCGGACAAGGTCGGCTGGCGCCAGTGGGACCCCTGGTGGTACGCCGGTGCCACCCATGTGGCCCTGCTCAGCCTGCCAGTGCTGCTGGGTCCGGCGGGGCTGCCCACATCGAGGTGGCCGTGGCACAGTGCCACCTGACTGACCTGTCTCCCAGTGCGGGCCCTGTCTGGTGCTGCCCTGTGTGCAATGTGTGTCATGGTGGGCAGTGCACTGGTGGGTGCCCTGCTCAACACGCCGACACACGGACCACCTGCACACCCACCTGACTGCTGTCCACAGGTGCGTGTGCGTGATGATGCCTGCATTGTATTGTACACCAAGGTGCAAGGGTGCCCAGCATCTGACACACATACTTGGACAGTACAGGTGGTGGGGGTGGTCTGTGGATCTGTGTGTTTCACATGTCTGTTCCTGCTCTGCTGTGCACCTGCCCATGTACGCTTTGTGCCTGGTGTATGTATGTGTGTGTCCATATAGCATGTAACTGTTCACCCCTTCCTGATGGTGTGTTTGTGCGCCTAGACCCTTCCACTCCCCTTGCCGTCATGCACCACTGGTGTGTTACCCTGTGTGCCTGCGGGTTGCGCCTAGACAGTGTTGGTTGCACATGGCCCCATGACTTACCTGTGTCGTGCAGAATGCTCCTCCGTGATGGTGTCCCGGTGCAGCTGGGCCTGCCGGATCAGTCGGGGGTCCCGCCGTCCACGGGGGGGCTGCTTATCCCCATTTTCACGGGCGTCCCCATCCTCGACCTGTACGGCTATCCCACAGTCTTTGGCCATGTTGTGCAGGATACAACATGCCAGGAATATCCCACAGGCCTTTGAGGGGCTGTACTATAGGGCACCGCCGGAGGTGTCTAGACATCAGAAGCGTGCCTTAAGCATCCCATACACCCACTCGATGATGTTGCGTGTGGCGGCATGTGCCTTATTATAGCGTTGCTGTGATGGGGTTGTGGGGCGCCGGTAGGGTGTGAGCAGCCAGGGACGGAGTGGGTATCCGCTGTCACCTGTGTGGAAATAGTGGAGATAAGTATCATATTCAGGTCCCTCTTGCCCATAGCCCTGTGTGCCACTACCATGGCACCTGTGGCTTTCCCGCCCTTGCCCCAACTTTGTCACTCCTACATGCATACTCACCACTAGATGTCCTGCAGGGATGTCCCACTCTCGAATCGATGGCACAGTGCAGATTGGTGCCATATGGGCATCATGTGCTCCATGGGGTGTGTGGCACAGACATTGATGATGGTCCACTGGCATCACACACACCACCTGGCAGTGACACTGGTGAACCCTTCTGGTTTTGGTATGCGGCCCCATCGGGGGCCAGGTGCGTCTGAAATAGCCACATGGGTGCAGTCTATCGCCCCTAGGCATGGGCATCGTGCTACCCTGTGGAACTCCTGCATGTTTGCTAGTCGCTCTGCCGCGTTGCTGGGGAAATGGATGTACTCCGCAGCATGTGGCAACAGTCTCGAGGAATTGGGTGAGGATGCGTGAGGTGGCTGACTGTGTTATGCCTGTTGGCCTCTGGAAGGTACCCGTGGCGAGCAGGCACATGCAGGCTGTTACCTTTGTCTCCACTGACAGAGCGTGAGGGTGCCTGCATCACATCACTGCACAGCTCACAGAGCCGCCTCAGTATTGCCCTGTTCAGGCGGTACCGGCCCACAATCTCAACATCCATGTACAGCTCAAAGCTGATGCGGCACGGTACTGCCTGTTGGGGGCGTACCGCCGACGGGCCCTTCCACGGCCACGTCCCCCTGCAGCATGCCTTCTCACCCCCCTCATTACAGCTTCCATGTGGAAGCTGGCACTGTCCATGTCCCTGGCTTGTTTCCCCCCTGGCTGTTGTTGCTCTGTTACCCCTGCTGTCCTGACTGCTACCTCCACTGCACCGGGTACACCTACTGGCCTCTGCAGTCTGTGGCCCCACACACCTTCCCTTGCCCCTATTTTGTCCTGGGATCTCCCTGGTCTGCCCTCTTTGTCCCTCTTGCCTTGTCTCTCTCCCTGCCTCATGTGGCTACCCTGTAGCGTTCTTGTGCCTCTTCCTTGAGCCTTTTTATTTTGGCTAATTTCCGCCGTGGCGCACCTTCCGGCTGATCCTCTGTTGCGCATTGCGCAAGCCTTTCAATATCGCATTGCGCTCTTTATGCATGGTTCCACCCCCTTCGGTTGCGCATGCCTTCATTTGCATTGCGCTGTTGCTCAGCATGTTTTCGGTGGCGCAACTGCCTCCCGCTGAATATCGCAGAATGGCGCGTTTTCGGACTTGCGCTAGCGCAACCCTATTGCACATGGCGCAACCCTTTTGAATATCTGGCCCTAAGTGTTTAAGTATCCTAATGCTTGGCCAGTGGATTTTGAAACCAAACTAGATAAGGATTCAAAAGAAAGCAGTGTCACATCAATCAATCAAAATCTTTATTTAACCAGGCAAACACCTTTGAGAAAAACTCATTTTCAAGATGGATCTGGGCAACGTACATAATCCATACACAGAGTAGGGTTACACACCACGGAAATATACAATTGAAACAAGATACAATTAGAAATTGAAACAACATACAATATACAGGCATGGATAAAAATGGCAGATACCTGTGCAATAAATACATGGATCATACAGGTAGTCATAAGTGAAAGGACCTTGAAAAAGCAAGTAAGGAGAAGGTTAATAGACCAGTTAAGCTTGGGGCACTCACAGTAGGAAGGGGGGGCAGGAAGAGGATACAAATGTTTAAAGAGCTGGTGGACACCAGTATGAGGAGCCTCTGCTGGTTGAGGACAAGTGGCAGCAAACGCGGGAAGCAATTATAAAAGCCGGGGGAGACCAAAGTGAAGAGCCTCTGCTGGTTGAGGACAAGTGGCAACAGTCAGGAGAGCAATTACAGGACTTCTTGACAGAACCTACAGAGGACATTTTGAGTGCAGATAGAGGAGGAGGGAAGTATGAAGTGTTAGAAGGTGCCGGGGACACCGTGACAAGAGCCTTAGTATACTGAAGGCATAAGACAACAATTCAGTGGAAGCAGTTACAAGACTCCTTGACAGAACGTGCTTAAAGCATTTTGAATGCAAACAGGTTGATAGGGTGACTCAGTTTCAAATTTCTGTGCAGTTTGTTCCAGAGTTGAGGTGGCGCCTAGCTTATGGATGACCTCCCAAAGCGCGATTTGACCTTTGGTATGGTTAAGGAGATAAGGAGGAACTTCTCAAGGCATACTTGCCTACCATGCTTAGGGAAGGCAGTCTGATATGTATTGAGGCAGCTCTTAGTGATTGCCCTGTAAGTCCAGAGGGCAGCATTTCTTTGTCTTCTATAGTTAAGGGATGGCCATCCTTCTCAGCATAAAGGAGCAATGATGTGTGGAGTCTGGAGCACCAGAGATAAATCTTATGGCTCTATAGTAGAGCATATTAGGTCTGCTAGTGCAGAGGCAGGGCCTTGGCAGTAAAGGAAGTCAGCATAGTCCAGTATTGAAAGGAAGGTGGTTTGGGCCAGTCTCTTCTTGGCATCCTGGGTAAGTAGGTGCTTGATCCTGTAAAGAGGCCAAGCCTCAGCTTGAGTTTTTTATCAGTTCCTCGATATGATCGAGGAAGGAGCGTTGTGATCAATCCAAACCCCAGG
The DNA here is from genome assembly GCA_016271365.2 of Neoceratodus forsteri. Lineage (NCBI taxonomy): Eukaryota > Metazoa > Chordata > Ceratodontiformes > Ceratodontidae > Neoceratodus > Neoceratodus forsteri. The sequence goes on from CM028131.1 coordinate 1,525,498,937, forward strand.
TATTTGAACTTGATTCTGAGTCCAGGGGTTCACCTAGAAATGTGGTGATCTCGTTTAAGGATCCTTGGGTAACTGGATTAGTAGCATTAGTACAGGGTGAAAAAGCATCGCCTTTGTTTTTTCATTCAAAAGTTTCTGATTCAGTAGGTGTAATTGCAGCTGATTGAATACCTGTTGTAGATCGCGCATGCTGCTTTAGGAGTAGGTCTGCCAATGTAAAGTACCATATCATTAGCAAATAGATGAGTATTGGTAGATTTAATTCCTACGTCAATACCATTAATGTAAATTGTGAAGAGTAATGGGCCCAGTATGGAACCCTGTGGCATGCCCCTCAACAAAGCGTTTAGCGGTGAGAACTCCTTCCACTTTTACCTGCTGCAGGCGACCAATGAGGTAGTTTGAGAACCATCTCAGGGATAGGGGGTCTATGCCAAACTCACAGAGGGTTACTAAAAGCAAGTCATGGTCAACAGGGTTGAATGCCTTGCTTAGGTCTAAAAACACTGCACACACAAAGTTGTCGGTATCCAGGGCACCCTGACAGTCATTGGTCACCTTTGCAAGGGCCGAGATTGTGCTATGGCATGGCCTAAAACCTGATTGTAGTGGGTTTAGTAAATTTGTGGATTCCAGATAGTTCCTCAGTTGAGCGCTCACTATTTTCTCCAATATTTTAGACAGGTTAGGGAGTAAGGAGATTGGTCTATAGTTATTTAGGTCTGTAGTATCTCCAGATTTGAATAATGGGATCACATGGGCGGTTTTCTGTAATGGTGAAAGATCACCCTGTAAGAGCAATAGGTTGAAGAGATGTGTAATTGGAACAGCCAGGACATGGTGACTAAGCTTTAGGAAATAAGGGTCTCTGAGGTCTGCTCCAGCACTCTCCCTAGTATCCAAGTGTAACAGTAGACCTTCGACTTCTTTCAGAGAAACTGGCTGAAAAGAGAATGCAGCCCCATTCTTAGGAACATTTGTAGCTGGAGTTGCCGGGTCCTGTACACAGAGTTGAGTGTGGAGGTTGTTGGCAGGGGAATTGTTGAAGGCTAACCCTGCAGTAGCAAAGTGATTATTGAGATGGTCCAGAATTGTCGGTTTATCTGTGACTATGATGTCACCTGTAGTGATTTTTGCAGGTAGGGAGTTTGAAAACATATGACCTTCGATTTCCTTCAGGGTTTTCCAGAATTTTGCAGGGCATTTGGAGGACGAGTCAAGTTCTGCACAGAAATAGTTTGCCTTAGCTTCTCTGACCATCTTAGTACAAGTGTTCCTAGCCTTCCTGAATGAGGTCCAGTCTGCCGGAAGTCTGGTTCTCTGAGCTTTTTTCCATAGTGAATCTCTATTAAACAGAGCAGTCTTCAAATCGCTATAAATCGTGGGTATGATTTTTCTTGGTGCAGATTTAAATCAGGGTGCGTGCTTGTCAAGTGCCCTGAGCACTATTTCCTGAAAATATAGACTGTGTTCACTGTTTTGGCTAAATAGAAGTACTGCCAGTTCAATGAGTTATGCAAGTGAGAAAAAGTGTGTGAGGGTCGAAATTGTGACTTCTTTTGACAATAAATTTGGAGGTAGAGGCTAGTTTGTGACAGATCTCACACAGGCAATAAAACAGTGGTCACTGATGTCCATAAAGAACACACTAGCATGAGAAAACGTGAGGTTTGCTTACTAAGATAAGATCCGACAGGGTGCTATTGTTAGGGTTATTCTTATTTGGACGTGTTGCTTTGGTAATAAGTTGGGATAGTCTGAATGAGTCACAAACATTTTTAAGGGGATTGGAGATACTGGAAAACCAGTCGAGGTTAAGATCTCCCAAAATAATAAATTCCTTTGACAGGGAACCTAGTAGGCTGTTTAGGTGGTCTAATATCTGAAACCCCGCCGAAAGGGCCTATAACAACCTACAACACAGAATGAGACAGAGGAAGAGAGCTCGACTTTGAGAGTCAGGCTTCAAATTCTTTAGAGATTGAGGTCGAGTCAATAACAGAAGTTGAGAATTTATCTTGGGCGTAGATGGCGGACTCCTCCTCTTGCCTTCCTGTCTGTTCTGAATATGGTATAATATGGGATATTCTCATAGTCTGTGGCATCAGGTCTGAGCCAAGATTAAGAGACCACTAGGACATTGGGCTTAGTATGGCTAATCCATGCCTGTGTGAGGCAAACTATCCAGGAAATCCAATGTAGTGCAAGGTTCATTTTGTGCTACTGGTAGACTGACAGAGAACAAGGTGACATTCAAGATAGCGATGAGGATAAATGAAAAACAGGGAAATAAGTAAATAGCCCTCATTATTGGAGCCTGTCCACAATATTAGTAGCGAAAGATTTCCTAGTCCCTTGTTCTGGAAGCAGGATGAGGAATACAAAGATACTGCTGACTCTTAAACAGAGGGGTGGAACACCGAAGGATATACAGGCACACCTCCGTAGAATACAACTCAGTACTGAGTTGAAGAGTGGTGAAGGAAGAAACAGTTGGGATTAAGAAGATAAGTGTACCACTGGTGTACTAACACCCTATCACCTTATTATATCAGGTAGAGCCCAGACTGCATGGGAAGTAATGCAGCGGAGTAGAGATACCAAGGATTTAAAGCAATAGGTTTGTGGTTTCCAGAAGGGTAATAGAAGGTAACCTTAAAGTCTTAGCAGAACACAATCTTGAGACTAGATGTATGTCTCTTTAAGTGTACAGTGGCAACAGCAATGTTCACCAGTGAGTTTGTCCCATAAAGTGTCTTGAGGCCAATGTGTATTTAAGGAGGCGGGGGCAAAAACAGGGTTGAAAGCAAGCAAAGGGCAGAGAAGCCATGGAGAAACAGCCCAAGAAAGCCTATTAAGCTCAGCAGCCAATCTGTGCCTGGCTGCTGCTGTGAGCAACCGAACTGTATTAAATCCAAACTTAGGAGCAGTAATTGCAGAGCAGCAGAGGGCTGAAAAGTAAGAAAAAGCCGTAGTAGTTGAGGCAGTCCAGGCGGCCAATCCTCAGGCAAGCTGCAGCTGAACCAACCAGTCCTACACTGAGTGTGAGTGGCTGTAGCCAATGAGGGAACCAGCTGCTATCCTGGCCAGAGTCCTGGATTGTACCTGGGTTGGGAGCTTTCGAGGCAGCGTGCAAGTGGAGAGATGGAGCAGGTGGCTGGCTTCTCCAGCCGGGCCACAAGTCCACACAGCCTGATCAGGGGCAGCCTGGGTTGGGAGCTTCCGCGGCGGCATGCAGATGGAGAGATGGTGCGGGTGGCTGGCTTCTCCAGCCATGACACAAGTCCACACAGAGCCCAATCCAGTGGTGGCCTGGGTTGGAAGCTTCTGAGGGGATGTGCAGGTGGAGAGATGGAGCAGGTGACTAGCTTCTCAAGCCATGCTGCAAGTACACACAGAGCCCAATCGGGACGGCCTGGGTTGGGAGCTTCTGAGGTGGCATGCTGGTAGAGAGATGGAGCAGGCAGCTGGCTTCTGCAGCCATGCCACAAGTCCACACAGAGCCCGATCGGGGTGGCCTGGGTTGGGAGCTTCCGAGACGGCATGCAGGTGGAAGCTGATGGGCGGGCGACTAGCCTACTCTTGCACGTACTGCAAGTCCCACACACAGCCCATTCAGGCGGCGTGGGTTGGGAGCTTCAAGGTGGTGTGCAGGTGGAGAGATGGGTGGGCGGCTGGCTGCTCCAGCCATACCACAGGTCCACACAGAGCCCAGTCGGGCGGCCTTGGTTGGGAGCTTCCAAGGCGGCATACAGGTGGAGAGAGGGAGTGGGTGGCTGGCTTCTGGCTGTGCCACAAGTCCACACAGAGCCCGATTAGGGTGGCCTGGGTTGGGAGCTTCCAATGCGGCATGCATGTAAAGAGAGGGAGCTGGCGACTGGCTTCTCCAGCTGTACCGCAAGTCCACACAGAGCCCATCAAGGGTGGCCTGGAACACATAAATTTCTTCTCCATCTTGCACTGCATTGATTTGGCCAAACCCATGTATGCAAAATTGTCAGTATATTTGAGTGTATTTTATTGAAAATGTTAATACTTTTTACACAATTCAAAGTAAAAACTCAAAAATTGCAATAAAATTGCAGAACATGTCAGTTTTGCAGGGAATGGTGAAAGTGCGATTCCATGAATGCAACTGTGGGTACAATTTTCTAGTGCCCCGAACAATAAGTAATGAGGTTACTGCTCAACTCTGGGGCTTATGATAATTGGGTGCTGCAGGCACTGGGCTGCCTGATGATGATAAGGTTACTTCACAGCATCAGGGTATGTGATAGTGAGGTCACTGCACAGAACTGGGATATGTGATAGTGAGTTTCCTGCATAGTCCTGGATTTGTGATAGCGAGGTTATAGTACAGCACTGGGGCTTGTGATAGTTTGGTTACTGTGCAGCACTAGAGTATTTGACAGTGAGGCTGCTGAACAACACTGGGATATGTGATGGTGAGCTTGTTGCACAGCACTGCTATTTGTGATAGTTTTGTTATTGTGCAGAACTAGGGTATGTGATAGTGTGGTTGTAGCACAGCACCAGGGTATGTGATAGCAAGTTTATTTAACAGCACCGGGGTATGTGATAATAAGGTTACTGCACAATACTGGAGTATGTGATGGTGTGTTTACTGCAAAGAGCTGTGATAGTGACGTCGCTACTCAGCACTGGGTTTGTGAAAGTCTGTTGTTTTTTTTCCAATAGTTTAACCAGGTGAGACACACTAAACTGAAAGCTTTTTTTACAGGTGCAACCTGGGAGCACAGGGAAGTTAAGTGACTTGCTCAGGGTCACACAGCATATGCAAGTGGGGGCTATGGGATTCTAACCCAGGTCTCCAGATTTGCAGCTCAGAGCCTTATACCACTGCGCTATACTGCCTGATACTAGGTTTCTAATAGTAAGATTACTGCCCAGAATTGTTGTTTGTGATATTGAGGTTCCTGTGCAGACTGGGTTTGAATACTGAGGTTACTGCATGGTACTGGGTTTGAATACTGAGGTTACTGTATGGTACTGGGTTTGTGAGATGGAGGTTACTGTATAGTACTGGCTTAGTTATAGTAAGGTTAGTGTACAGTCCTAGGTTTGTGATACTAAGGGTACTGTACAATACTGTGTGATGCTAAGGTAACGGTACAATACTGGCAGTAAATACTGAGGTTACTGTACAGTTCTCGGTTTGTGAGACTGAAGTTACTGTAAAGTGCTGGGTTAGTTATAGTAAGGTTTCAGCACAGTACTGGGTTTGTGATACTGAGATTGCAGTATACTTATTTGTTATAGTAAGATTACTGTACAGTACTGGCTTTGGTATAGTATGGTTACGGTACAGAACTGGATCTGTGATACTGAGGGTACAGTACAGGGGTTTGAATACTGAGGTTACTGTATAGTACTGGGTTTGTGATACTGAGGTTACTGTACAGTACTGTTCGATTACTGTACAGTACAGGGGGGTTGAATACTGAGGTCACTGTATAGTACTGGGTTTGTGATACCGAGGCTACTGTACAGTACTGCTCGATTACTGTACAGTACAGGAGGTTGAATACTGAAGTTACTGTATAGTACTGGCTGTGTGATACTGCGGTTACTGTACAGTACTGTTAGATTACTGTACAGTTCTGGGTTTGAATACTGAGGTTACTGTATAGTACTGGGTTTGTGATACTGAGGTTACTGTACAGTACTGTTTACTGTACAGTACAGGGGTTTGAATACTGAGGTTACTGTATAGTACTGGGTTTGTGATATTGAGGTTACTGTACAGTACTGTTAGATTACTGTACAGTTCTGGGTTTGAATATTGAGGTTAGTGTATAGTATTGGATTTTTGACACTGAGGCTACTGTAGAGTATTGGATTTGTGATAGAGGTGACTGTACAATATTGGATTTTTGATGCTGAAATTACCGTACAGTACTGGGTTTGAATACTGAGCTTACTGTACAGCACTGGATCTGTGATATTGAGGTTACTGCACAATACCAGATTTGTGATACTGAGGTTACTGTATACTACTGGGTTTGAATATCGAGGTTACTGTACAGAACTGAGTTTGAATATTGATGCTACTGTACAGTGCTGAGTTTGTGATACTGAGGTTACTGTATAGTACTGGGTTAGTTATAGTAAGGTTACTGTACAGTACTGGGTTTGTGATACCGAGGTTACTGTACAGTTTTGGGTTTAATGAGATTGAGGTTACTGTATCGTACTGGTTTTGTGATACTGAAGTTAATGTAAAGTACTGGATTTGTGAGTCTGAGGTTACTGTACAGTACTGGCTTTGTCATAATGAAATTACTGTGCAGTACTGGGATTGTGATACTGAGGTTACTGTACAGTACTGGGTTAGTTATAGTAAGGTTACTTTATAGTGCTAGGTTTGTGATGCCGAGGTTATTGTAAAGTGTTAGGTTTGTGATCCTGACGTTACTGCACAGTAATGGGTGTGTGAGGTTACTGTACAGTATTGGATTTGTGATACCAGGGTTACTGTACAATATTGGGATTCAATACTGAGGTTACTGTACAGTACTGGGTTTGTGATACTGAGGTTACTGTACAGTGCTTGGTTATAGTAAGGTTACTGTATAATACCAGGTTTGTGATAGAGGTTACTGTAAGGTGCCAGGTTTGTGATACTATTACTGTACAGTTCTGGGTTTGAATATTGAGGTTACTGTACAGTTCTTGGTTTGTGAGACAGAGAAGTGTACAGTACTGTTATAGTAAGATAACTGTACAGCACTAGGCTTGTTAGTGAGGTTACTGTACAGTTCTTGGTTTGTGAGAATGAGGTTATTGTACAGTACTCTGAATACTGAGGTTACTGTGCAGTTCTGCGTTTGTGAGACTAAAGTTACTGTACAGTACTGGGTTTGTGAGACTGAGGTTAGTGAATACTACTGTGTCATACTAAGGTAACTGTACAGTACTTAGTTTGAATACTGAGGTTACTGTGCAGTTCTGCGTTTGTGAGACTATCATTACTGTACAGTACTGGGTTTGTGAGACAGAGGTTAGTGTACAGCACTGTCATACTAAGGTTACTTTACAGTACTGGGTTTGTTATTGAGGCACTGTCGGTACTTGGTTTGTGACACAGTAAGGTTATTGCTAGGTTTGTAACACTGAGGTTACTGTATACTACTGAATTTGAGATACTGGAGTTACGAACAGTACTGGGTTTTGATACCGAGGTTACTGCACTGAACTGGGTTTGTGATACTGTGGCTACTGTACAGTGCTAGGTTTGAATACTGAGGTTACTGTACAGTACTGAGTTAGTTATAGTAAGGTTACTGTGCAATGATGGATTTGTGATACTAAGGTTATTGTGAGTACTGGGTTTGTGAGACTGGGGTTACTGTACAGTGCTGTGTTTGAATACTGAGGTTACTGTACAATACAGGGTTTGTGAGACTGAAGTTACTGTACACTACTGAGTTTGTTATGAGTGAGATTGCTGTTTAGTACTGAGTTTGTTATAGTAAGGTTACTGTACAGTATTGAGCTTGTGATATTGAAGTTACTGTACAGTGCTCGGTTAGTTGTAGTGAGGTCATTGTACAGTACTGGGTTTGCTACAGTGAGATAAGCTGTACAGTACTGGATTTGAATACTACGGTTACTGTGCAGTACTGGGTTTTGGGCCTGAGGATACTGTACAGTACTGGGTTTGTTATAGTGGTGTTACTGTACAGTACTGGGATTGAATATTGTGGTTACTGTATAGTACTGGGTCTGTTAGTGAGGTTATTGTACAGTACTGGGGCTGTGATACTGTGGTTACTGGATAGTACTGGATTTGTTATAATGAGGTTACTATGCAGTCCTGGGTTTGTTATAGTGAGGTTACTGCACAGTACTGCATTTGAGATACTGGGGTTACTTTACTGTTCTGTACTTGTCTTTTTGATGCTAAGGTTACTGTATAGTACTGGGTCTTTGATACTGAGGTTACTGTACAGTACTGGGTTTGTGAGACTGAGGTTACTGTACAGTGCTGGATTTGTGATACTGAGGTTACTGAACAATTCTTGGTTTGTGAGAAAGAGGTTATTGTACAGTACTGGGTTCATGAGACTGAGGTCACTTTGCTGTACTGGGTTTGTGAGACTGAGGTTAGTGTATGGTACTGTATTTATGATACTAATGTAACTGTACAGTACTGGATTTGTTAGTGTGGTTAAGGTACAGAACTGGGTTTGTGTTACTGAAATTACTGTACAGAACTGGGGTTGTGATACTGAGGGTACTGTTACACTACTGGGTTTGTGATACAGTAAGGTTACTGTATACTGCTGGTTTTGTGAAACTGAGGGTTACTGCACAGTACTGGATTTGCTATACTGGGGTTACTCTACTGTTTTTTTTTTTAATACTGAGGTTACTGTACAGGGTTTTAAATAATTGATTAGCATTTTTTTTCTTGGGACAATGCTAACTATACAGAAAGCATTTATATAGGTTTTCTAGAAGTGTTATGTTTGTTAAACACAGTGAGGCAAGTGCTATGCATTTTCACAATGTTTTAGAACTTTTATGAGCAAAACGCTAATCAATTTTTAGAGTTAAATAAAACCCTGCTGTATAGTACTGGGTCTTTGATACTGAGCTTACTGTACAGAACTGAGTTTGTGATACCGAGTCTTCTGTACAGTACTGGGTTTGTGATGCTGAGGTTACTGTACAGTACTGGGATTGTGAGACTGAGGTTACTGTACAGTGCTGGGTTTGAATGTAGAAGTTACTGTACTGTACTGCGTTTGTGAGACTGAGGTTCTAGGCTCATGGATATGTTGTTCTATCCACAATGTTTGGCATGTCCTTTCCCTTTAAGAATCTTGCCGGAAGGTCTTGAAGCTGGCTCCTCCCACCCACCTGGGTGGTATAACCCTCGGCTCTGCCCCATGATACTAGATATTCCTTTCCGCTGGAAGATACAGTTTTCCATATATCGCTCTGCGTTCAGTAGGCCCTGGCTTCAAAATCCTCTGATTTGCTCAAACTTAAACTTGTTAGAGTTAATAACGATTGCTAGCGATCTCGACCATCGTGGAAGATAAGTCTTCTCCTGGTTTCACCGCTGCCTGTGTATTGCAAAAGATGTCGCACAGACCCGCATACCCATATCATTATATTGCCTGGGTCTCGGCCATGACATTCCAGGCCTGTGAAATATGCCTGCATAATTTCTTGACGTCTTGTTCAATCGTCTCACAAGGCTGAAGTGGGCAGGCTGGAGAAAGCAGACACGCCGTCAAATCAAAAAGAGGCCTGATGGGCGGTCTCTGTGGCTGTGGGGTCCGCCGAGCAACTTGAACAAATGAAGACTTTCAAGGAACAGGCGGTTTGGGCCACGTATCGATCCTCAAGGTCCTTTTTTGTTCCACTCAACTTGGGATCCACTGTCTGAAGTTCCTTCCGGGAGATCTGCCTCTCCCTTCCTACCAAGGGTGATGGGCCTTTGGGCTCGCATGTGTCTCAGTCCCGTAAAAAGGACAAGAAACCAAGAGAATCTTTGTCTCGCCAACAACGTTCCTGGGATCGTAAGAGATCTCAGTCCCAGGAATCACCTGTCTCGACTTTGGTCAAGGTTGCGGCCTCGTCCGCTGGTCTCACGGTTCCCCCATCAGGCCAGCTGGCCCAGACACTGGACGATGATCCGGTTGAGATCATTCTTTACCCGGTCGACCCATTGTCACCCGCGAGGCCAACAACTCCTTATTCAGGAGCCTGGTCCTGCCTCTTCCCAGTGAGGAGACCTAGCCCGCTGGGAAACCCATTGAGACCCGGTCCCAGACCTGGAAGATCCCGGTCTCCCGGTGCCTTCCAGTCAACCCGTCGGTCACCTCAATGATCAGGTCGAGTCTCGGACTCCTTCGGCCAGACTGACGAAGAAGGCACACAAGCGTCACATTCTTCTTCTTCTTCCTCCTCCTCAGATGAGGGGAGCTATGAAACTCCGTTGACACTTTGAAGACCTAATGTGGCAACAGCTAATTTTGTCCGGTCAAAAGTCAACTCCAGCTTTCACCCAGCCATCACTTGGCTATCGCCTGCAGGCGAAGCCAACTCCTCTGGAGCCAGCATGCGTTCCTCCTCCTCCTCTTTGGAGCCAGTCAGAACAGTTCTGCCAAATCAACCTCTCCACCAATTTTGGTGGGCCGCCACCTGAACAGCCCCTGACGGGGTGCCTACAAAGTCTTGGCTTGTTCCGGGCCTCCTGTGTAGACTGTCTGCTACCCTCACTCCTGACCGTCCCTAGGCTGGTGGAGGAGACTCAGGTGGCTGGCCGATTTATCCAGGCTCCACGGAGTACGACTCAGACCTTCACTCCCATCCCTTAATCTGTTGGTAGTCTGTCAATGGAGGAAGGTCCCTTTTCCTTTATGAGCATCCTCCGGCTTATCTCTGAATCCACGGCGATGCCTCTCGAGCCCATACAGAAATGGGCTGAATATCCCCTTACGGATATCCTTAAATGAGGGGGTTCTCCGGTGGAAGCCTTTCCAGTGGCTGAGGCCATTGTTGGTCTGGCTTTGGAGCTATGGCAGCATTCTGCCTCCTGCTCTGTGCCTGCTGCCCGCATGGCCCACAAATATGCGGTGCCTATAGGGTCCCTTTTGGGGTTCACAGAGCATCCCTCGGCCAAGGGTTTGGTGACTGAATCTGTGTTCAGATGCTCAGGTAGTTCGGCAGATACTGATCAACCTCCGGACAAAGAGTCCAAAAAACTGGACCATTCTGCCTGCAAAGTCTTATGATGTCTCTACGCTAGGCCTCCATCAGGCAAGCTCGGCTGTCATCATGGCGCATTTCTCTCACACTCTGTTGGGCTCCCTTGATGAGGTTCTGCCTCACCTCCCCGCAGACCTCCAGACCACAGTCAAGCAGTTCCAGGACCAGGGTCAGGCTGTTGCCAAGCAGCAACTCCAGATGGTTCTGGACCTCTGGGATTCATGTGCCTATTTGGTGGCCAGGGTTGCCATGCACACGCAGGAGCTTGGTTGAGGATCTCCACCTTCACGGCGGATACCAACACAAACTAACGGACATTCCTTTCCTGGTACTGACCACCCGGTCCAGGTGTAGTCACCTACAATGCATTGAGAAGTCCAGTACCACCTTGGACTCCATAACTTCTGCACAGAAGGAATCTCAGGGTTCCAAAAAGCAGAAGAAAAACTATTTTGGCACCCTGCCCCTGCGGCCAAGCAGCCCCATTTCCAAGTGGATCAGCAACAGCAAGCACAGTCTTGGCACCCTTGGCTCAAATCTGGGCCTCCGGTGGCCCGTAAGTCTGTAGGTTGTGGCTCTGGTGGTCCTCACTCTGGACCCTCTTCCTCTAAGCCTGCCTAGTGATGGGATGGGAATGGCCGCCCCCATACCTGTCACGCAAGCTCTGGGTCCTTCCATGGGGGTCCGGTTCCTCCATTTTCTTTCTGCCTGGTCTGCTGTTACCATGGACAGGTGGGTTCTAGAAGTTATGGGTCAGGGACTGCCTCTGGAATTCAAGCAGTACCCTCCATGTTGAGCCCGTGCCTCACGGGAGGATATGGTGTCCGTACACTCAGTCAGCTCTTCGAGACATCATTGCCCAACTCCTCTGCAAGGAGGTGGTTGCCAAAGTCACGGACCCCCCCAGTCAACCCAGGGTTCATATCCAGGTACTTTCTGGTTCCAAAGCGGATGGGGGGCTGATGCCCCATTCTGGATCTGCACAACCTGAACCAGTTCTTCAGGTCACACACCTTCAGGATGGTAACTCTGTCCCAGATCATACCATCTTTAGAGCAAAACATATGGTTTTCTCTCTGGATCTCAGGATGCATTCTTCATGTCCGATCTGTCCATCTCACCAATGGGTCCTTCTCAAGCAGAAGGGCCCTATTCAGTTCTGAGCCATGCTGTTTGGCCTATCATTGGCCCCATGGGTCTTCACCAAATGCGTTGCAGGGTGGCGGCCCATCTCGGTGTCAACAGGTCAGTGTTTACCCATGTCTCAGCGATTGGCTCTTGGCGGGTTCCACCCAGCAAGAGGTGGAAGGTCAGGGACCTGGCCCTCAGACCTGCACCAACCTTGGTCTCCTGATCAACGAGGCCAAGTCATAACTCGTACCTTCGCAGGTGATATGCTTCATCAGGGCAGAGCGCGACTTTCGTCGAGCCAGAGCCCTGCTCCCGACGGACAGGGAGGAGGTTCTCTCCTCCCTTGCCCAGTCATTTCTGGTTGGGCATTTGTGCCCTGTCTGGGACTTTCTGCGCCTTCTGGGGTACATGGCAGCCTGCACCACCATGGTCCGATGGACCCGGTGGCATATGCGCCCCCTTCAATGGGAGCTGGCCAGCCAGTGGACTCAGCATCATGGTCAATTCGACCAGCTGATTACTGTGATCCAGAAGATGTGGGGCGCTCCAATGGTTTACTGTCCTGGATCACTTGCAGAAGAGATTCTGTTTGTCCGTCGAGCGATGGTTATCCTCGCAGCTGATGCCTCTCTCACGGGATGGGGAGCCCACATGGGGAACCAAAGAGCCCATGGGTTCTGGACCCAGAGGAATCCCGATGATATATCAACCCGCTGGAGCTCAGAGCAGTCAGACTGGCACTGTCAGCATTCGCTCAGCTCCTTCGGGGTCAAGTAGTTCAAGTCCAGACGGGCAATACCACGACCATGTACTACCTCAACAAACAGGGCGGCATGCACTTCCGGCTGCTGTGCAGGGAAGCACTCCACATCTGGACCATTGTGAGCCGACTGGAAGCAGATCTACTAGTCATCCATGTGGCAGGAGCCTCAAATCAACTGGCAGACACTCTCAGCCGTGTAGGCGAGATGTCCCATGAGTGGTCTCTCCATCCAGAGGTACTTCACAGCCTGTTCTTCCACTGGTGCAAACTTTAGGTGGATCTGTTCACCTCTAGGAGAACACCAAGCTGAGGCGTTTCATGCCCGCCCCCCTTCAGCAGAGCTCACTGCAGGAGGATGCCTTTTCAAGGCCGTGGACCCCAGGCCTCTTCTGTGCCTTACCTCCACTTCCATTGGTTCACAAGGTGATCCTCAAGGTCAGGATCGACAAGATGCAGGTGATCCTGGTAGCCCCAGACTGGCCGCACCAGTTCTGGTATCCAGATCTCCTCAGCCTCAGCGGCATCTTCCAGTATGCCCAGACCAGTTATCTGTCAATCAGGGGAAGGTATTCCATCCAGACCTTCAATCCCTGCACCCGACAGCCTGGTTCCTGAGCGGCTAGAGTTCCAGGCTCTGGGTCTCTCTGAGGATGTACTCACAGTAGTGGAAGCATCCAGGAAGGAGTTGACCAGGAGTTGCAATGCCTTCAAATGGAAATGGTTTTCCATTTGGTGTCAGGGTAAGGGCCTGAAGCCTTTGTCCTGTCCAGTGACTAGCATCCTAGACTACCTTTGGCCTCTGTCCAAAGGGGGTCTTCGATCTACGACCCTTAAGGTGCACCTGGCAGCCATCTCTGCTTACCAGGCGTGGGCCAGTCAGCAGACGGTGTCGCAGGAGAAGATGGTCTGGTGTTTCTCTAAAGGCCTCGACCACATATCCCCTCTGGTGTGTGAACCTCCACCTCCATGGGATTTACTGCTGTTACTGGCAAAGCTCATGGGCAAGCCATTCAAACCAATGCACAAGTGTGAGATGTCACATTTGTCGTGGAAGACCACCTTCCTGGTGGCTGTCACATCAGTCAGAAGGACTGGGGAGCTCCAGGCACTCTCAGTGAAGTCTTCTTACCTGGTCTTCCACAGGGACAAGGTTGTCCTGCGCTCCCACCTAAAATTCCTTCCGAAGGTGGTGTTGGAGTTCCATCTTATTCAGGAGTTGACTCTGCCTGTGTTCTACCCGAACTACACCTCAGAGGCTAAGTACAGCTCCATACTCTGGACCTGAGACGAGTGCTGTCTTATTATAAGGAGCGGATGGCAAAAGTTTGGGGAGAGGTTTGCCAGCTGTTTATCACCTATGCTGAGGCCGCACCTGGCAGACCTGCAGCAAAGCAGACGATTGACAGATGGATTACATCCTGCATTGATCTCTGCTATAGGTTGGCGGGCAAGGATCCTCCCAGAGGGATAAGAGCTCATTCTACCCACCATACTGCTGCATCCAGGACATCCCTATCCAGGAAATCTGCAGGGCTGCTACCTGGAAGACAACAAAGGCCTTCGTACCCACTACCACATGGACTTAAAGTCGCCAGGATGCGGTTTTGGGGCCTCAATTCTCCAATTTCTGTTCACCAAGTAAGTATTTCGGGGGGGGGGGGTGCTCCTTGCCTCCCTCCTCCCGGAGAGCTGCTTGGAGTCTGCCAAACGTGTGGATAGAACAACATATCCACAATCCTAGAAAAACAGGTTACTCACCTGTAACAGTAGTTCTAGGAGTGGTATATGTTGTTCATCCACACGAACCCACCCGACCTCCCTGGCTTCAACGCACAACCTGAGCTTCCAGTGGTCAAAGATCTGGCATCATGAGGCGGAGCCAAGGGTTATAATACCTGGGTGGGAGAAGCCAGCTTCAAGACCTTCCGGCAGGATTCTTAAAGGGAAAGGACATGCCAAACGGTGTGGATGAACGACATATACCACTCCTAGAACTATTGTTACAGGTGTGTAACCTGTTTTTACTGTACAGTACTGGGGTTGTGAGACTGAGGTTACTGTACAGTGCTGGGTTTGAATACTAAGGTTACAGTACAGTTATTGGTTTGTAAGAGGTTACTGTACAGTGCTGGGTTTTTGATAAATTACTGTACAATACTGGGTTTGAATACTAAGGTTGCTGTACAGTTCTTGGTTTGTGAGAATGAGGTTATTGTACAGTACTTTGAATACTGAGGTTACTGTGCAGTCATGTGTTTGTGATACTGAGGTTACTGTAGAGAACTGGGTTTATGATGCTGAGGTTACTGTTCAATACTGGGTTTGTGGGACTGAAGTTACTGTACAGTGCTGGTTTGAATACCGAGGTTACTGTACAGTACTGAGGCTGTGAAACAGGTTACTGTACAATGCTGGGTTTGAATACTGAGGTTACTGTACAGTTCTTGCTTTGTGAGATACATTACTGTACAGTACTGGGTTCATTATAGAAAGGTTACTGTACAGTGCTTGGTTTGTGATACTGAAGTTACCGTACAGTGCTGGGTTTGTAATACTGAGGCTACTCTATAGTTCTGGGTTTGTGAGGCTGGTTACTATACTGGGTTAGTTATATGAAGGTTACTGTACAGTACTGGGTTTGTGAGAATGAGGTTAGTGTACAGTATTTGGTTTGAATACTGAGGTTACTGTACAGTTCTTGGCTTGTGATACTAAGGCTTCTCTACAGTTCTGGGTTTGTGAGGCTAGTTACTGTACTGGGTTAGTTATATGAAGGTTACTGTACAATTACTGGGTTTGTGATACTGATCTTTCTGTACAGTACTGGGTTTGTTACAGTGAGGTTACTGTACAGTACGGGTTGTGAGACTGAGGTTACTGTACAGTACTGGGTTAAATAAGGTTACTGCACAGTATTGGGGTTGTGTTAGGAACATTGTTGTACAGTAGAGCTGAGCGAAAGTTGTGAATTCTTTTGTGGAACTTTTGCAAAGTTTGGAAATTTCACAAAATTTTCCAAACTTCTGCCATTAGCAAGAGCAGAATCTTCAAATGTGTTTGGTGGATATTTGCCCTGTTCCGTGGAATTTTGGTCTGAACTGCGGAATAACACACATGAACTACAGAATAACAACACTGAGTAGCTTTTTCCACAGTGTAATGGATTATTTCACAGTTCAGTGATCAGTTCTGTGGAATGCCTGTCTGCAGTTTAATACAGTAATCCATAATTCAATGAATTGTGGATTAATTTATTGGTGTCTAGTGGCTCCCCCACACCCTGTCGATCATAGGCCCAATGTGGAAGACGTGTATTTCCCTGGTAGATAGTGATCCCTTCCCCCACCTGATCCCCATGCCAAAGAAAGAAAGAAATTTATGTATACATTCCCTGGTGGCTAGTGGCCCACTCACCTCGCTGATCATCAGCCCAAGTAACCCAAAAAAAAAGTCCCTGGTGTGGTGCCAGTGGTTCCCCCACACACCCACCACCACCACCACTGGCCTGAGTAAAAATAAAATAAGTTTCCCTGGTTGCTAGTCATCCATCCTTCCACCAGATCCCTCACCCCACATAGCAAAACCCATTCCCTGGTGGCTAGCGGTCCATCCCCCCACCCAATGTCTCACTCAACATAGAAAAAGCCATGCTCTGGTGGTTAGCGGTCCCCCCCCCATCCGATCACCCATCCGATATATAAATAAATTTGCCCTTGTTTCCAGTGCCCCCCCATCCCGATCTCCAGTGTAGTACAATTAAACATTTCCATGGTAGTCTAGTGGACTCCCGCCCCCTCTCCCACCCCAACCCTGAGCAGACAACAGCACAGCCCTCCTCTCTGCACCAAAGCTGGACAACCACTGAGCTGTCAGTGAATGAACACATACTTATACAAGCATGCGCTCATTCATTGATAGGCCAGCTGCTGCTCATTCAGTGTGACAGCTCTGTTGGCAACTGGAACAGCCCTCCGCTCTTGTCTGTGCTGCCTGACAGAGCTGTCACACTGAATAAGCAGGAGCTGTCAATGGATGAGCACATGCTTGTACCAGTACACACTCGTTTCATTGACAGCTCAGTTGGCAGCACAGCCATGGTAGAAAGGAGGGCAGTGCTGATCAGTGGCTCAGGTTCAGGATGAGGGGAGCAGGGTGGTGGATCACTACCTGCCAGGGTGGGGGCCAACTAGACCACCAGGAAAAGTTTACATTCACCATACAGGGGATTGGGAATGGGGAGGTCTGCTAGACCACCAGGGAGATGTTCCATTGTACAGCACAGGGGATCGGGATGGGGGACCACTGGACACCAGGACAAGTTTATTTATGTGTTGAAAGGTGATTGGGAGGGGAGGGACCACTGGAGAGCAGAAAATTTATTAATATATCAGGCAGGTGATCAGGTGGGGGAGGACCACTGGACACCAGGACAAATTTATTAATATATCAGGCAGGTGATCAGGTGGAGGGACCACTGGACACCAGGACAAATTATTTATATATCAGGCAGGTGATCAGGTGGGGGAGGGACCACTGGACACCAGGACAAATTTATTTATATATCAGGCAGGTGATCAGGTGGGGGGAGGGACCACTGGACACCAGGACAAATTTATTTTATATCAGGCGGGTGATCAGGTGGGGGAGGGACCACTGGACACCAGGACAAATTTATTTATATATCAGGCAGGTGATCAGGTGGGGGAGGGACCACTGGACACCAGGACAAATTTATTTATATATCAGGCGGGTGATTGGTGGGGAGGGACTACTGGACACAAGGGTCAATTTATTTATATATCAGGTGGGGAGGGACCACTAGCTACCAGAGAAACTTTTAGTTTTACTTGACCGGGGGGGCACTGGCACCTGGAACTGTTTTTTTCTTTTTTTTCACTTGAGCCAGCGAGAGAGGGGGTGCACTGGCACCAGGGAATTTTCTTTTTTTTCTGCTTGGGCTGGCGATCGGAGATGGGGGAAACCACTGGCACCAGGGACTATTCTGTTATTTTTCTTGGGCAGGTGATCGGTGGGGAAAGGGGACCTCTGGCCACCAGAGAATGTATAAATGAATTTGTATCTTTGTTTGGGACAGGGATTGGGTGGAGGGAGGGAACACTAGCTACAGGGAAAGAACAGGCCGGCAATCCGCAGGAGTAGGGGGGACATCACTAGATGCCAGGGAATTCTACATTTATTCTGCAATTCAGTGACTCACTGAACTGCAGAATGAATGTATGAATTGCGGATTAATGTATTCAACTGCAAGACAAATAGTCCGCAGAACTGACCACCAACGGTGATCAGTTCTGCAGAAGTTTTTTCTGCAGTTTAATATAATAATCTGCAAGTCATACATTTATTCTGCCATTCTAAGTCTGCATTTCCACATAAAGTTGCAAATTTGATTTGCAGACTTTTGCGGAAGTGAAAGTCTGACTTTCACGAACTTTCACATCAACAAAAAAAAGAAAATAAGAAATATATACCTGAAAGGATCTGTTTCTGCCCTTGTTCGCCACCCTGTCTCCTTGTTCGCCAACCCGATTCGTCAATGGCAAAGAAGAAAATCGGCTGACGAACAAGGATTCCTGGTCTGGCCATCTCATCTGAAATTTTTATTTGAAAGTAGAATCCAGGAATTGTTATTAACTATTTCTGATTGCTTCCATGAGTTCTCCCCATAGGTATCTATTATAAGCACTCTTTTCCCTTCTAATTAACTTTCTGTATTCTTGTCTTAAAAAAAATAAACTCCATCCTATAATTAACATTAAACATTTTTCTTGAGATGTGGACCATTAAATTCAATACCTTTTGTAATTTTAGGCATTCCCTATTATACCATGGTGCCTTTGATGCCAGGTTACTACCAAATGATTGAATTATTGCTCCCTGATATATACCTTGTTTAAAATAGGTCATCATGTTTTCAAAGTGCATTAAAATATCTACCTCAGGACAATGTGTTAAATGTATCTTTTAAACTTAAACCCATATAGCTGTTCTGCAATCTTTCTATTTTTTGTGATAATGGGTTCCGCTTTATTTTTTTTTTATCCACTATAACCATCATATGTCTGTCATCTTTCATCCAAACTGACATTATTACAAACGTTTATAGTAATCAAGATTGGAAAATGGTCAGATACTACCTCTGGCAATATTTCAAAGGCTGCCACTTTATGAAAGAGACTAATATCAGCAGCAGCGTGATCTAAAATACAACCACCATTTTTCGTAGGAAAAATAATTTTACCATAATAGTCTTTTAAAATTTCTACCAGTTAGTAAACGAAGATTCTGATTCATCAATAACTTCATAAGTACTATACCCTTGCCATTAACTTTTTTATCCCTTGCTTTTCTTTTGGGGATGTTCATACATTCATCCAATTCCGCTATATTATTCTCTTTTAAATATCAATTTAGCTCTCCGATACGAGTGTTCCAATCACCCATTAATAAAAACTGGATGTGCTTATCTTGTAATAGAAGCTCTTCCGTGAATCAACCTAGTTCTGGAAGGTGTTTATCAAATTCCATAATAGATGAAGATGGAGTGTAATACACATGTATAAGAACCATACTGTTACCATTGTCTAACGTAAATGCAGTTGCTAACCAAGAATTTTGATGTCTATGACATTTTTACTCTCAGTCAAGTTTTGTATTTACCAAGGGTATCAAACCCCTCTACTTCTTCCTTAATTATATGTCTTATTTTGCTGATGACTCAAATTTGGAGAGCCCTGCAAATTCAAAGTCAACTCAGATTGCTATCTGTCTAAGTCTCTTAAAGCTAAACTATTTCATGTGATTTTATAAAATTAATCCAGGATCCATCATCGATCCTGCTATGAAGACCAGCTATGTTCCATCGTAAATTCTAACAAGGCTTTCATTTCGGGGTTTTGAGGACCCTTACAGAATCTGTCATGTTCACTTTCATCTGAAAATATAGATTGATCAACAGTAACACATTCTGAAACTTTATTTCTATTATGTAATGTTATATTGGTACCATACGAGACTCTAGACATTTCAATTTCACCAGTCGAATCAGCATATTCCTTCAATATCTTACTGCTATTAATTCTCGCTTCTTTCTGTAACCTTCCTCTGATTATTTTCTTTGGTTGTGAGATATCAGACAACTCATGAACTATTTCAACTGCCATTTTTAGACATGTTATCATTGTTTGCTGGTTCTCCATTTCTACTTTACCTTTTTTATACTACTCTTTTTACCTTCAAACTTGTTGGGAATATTGATTCTATTAAATTTTCTCATTCTACAATCGATCTCTATTCCCATTTTTTTGTTTCATTAGTCATTTTTAAAACAGTATGTCTAATTCCATAACTTTTTACTGCCAGGCAAACAAATCCCCTATAAGGTACAACTTTATAGCTATGTACTGATAATTATACTAACATACTATTTGCCAGCAGATTAGGCCTTACGGTCTATCGAGTCTGCTCGAACCTCAGATCCCAAGTTGGGTGCCGAGGCCTTCCCCTCCCTTGTGTTCCAGAAATCCCTATCATCCATCCCCACCCCCCTGGGACAGGCCATCATCTGATACATCCACTTTCTGTGTCTGTCCCACCCTCTCTTGAAGCCCTCCACTGTGGATCTCTGAACCAGCTCGCCAGGCAGTGCATTCCAAGGGTCCACCATCCTCTCAGTGAAAAACCTCCTCCTCTTTTCCCCCTTCACCCTTCCACCTTCCAACTTCAAACCATGCCCTCTGGTGATACCTCCCTGTTTTAGTCTAAAGATCTCCTACATGTTTACCCTGTTTATTCCCTTGAGGTACTTGAAGACCTCAATCATGTCCCCCCTGTCTCTCCTCTCCTCCAATGAAAACAGGCAGCCTCCTCAAGTCTGTCCTCATACATCAAATCCCTAGCCCTCATATCATCTTGTTGCCCTCCTCTGTACCCTCTCCAGGAGCTGTATGTCCCTCTTCAAGTGTGGTCTCCAGTACTGTACACAGTACTCAAGGTGTGGTCTAACCAGTCCATTGTACAGCGGCAAAATCACTTCCTTGCTCCTAGAGGTGATCCCCCTTACAATGCATCCCAACATCCTGTTTGCCTTGCTAGCCACTCTCCTGCACTGCTCAGAGTTATTCCATGCATCCACCATGACCCCTAGGTCTTTTTCCCTATTGAGGCCTCCAGCGCCTCCCCTCCCAGGGTGTACCTGTGTTTAGGGTTTGCCAGCAAGAAAGGCAACACCTTGCACTTAGTGACATTGAAATTTAATTTCCATGTGTAGAGCCCAGCTTTCCAGGGTGTCCAGGTCCCCTTGCAGGAGCCAACCTCCCTCTTCTCCCTCAACTACTGCTCCCATCTTGTAGTCATCAGCAAGAGACTCATTTCACACCTATACCCTCCTGATGTCCGATATGTATGCATTAAACAGGATCGGACCCAGCACCGGAGCCCTCGGTGCCCACTACCAACCTCTCTGGGTTCGAGAGCTCCCCACAGACCACTACTCTCTGGGTCGTCCAGCTGGCCAGTTTTCAATCCATCTGACCATCAAAGGGCCTACTCCTAACCCCATCAGTTTCTCCACCAGACCATTGTGGAGACAGAGTCAAACGCCTTGCTGAAGTCCAAGAATAATACATCACAGGCTTTCCCTGTCCAGTTCTGATGTTACCCATTCGGTAGAACTCACAAGATTGGTTTGACATGATCTACCTGGCACAAACCCATGTTGCCGACTATCCAGACCTCCCACCTCCTCCAAGTACACCCCAATCGTTCCTTTAGTATACTCTCCATTAATTTTCTCACCACTGAGGTCAAACTGATGGGTCTATAGTTACCTGGTACTTCCCTCGACCCCTCTTTATGGATTGGCACCACATGTGCCTCTCACCAATCCCTAGGTACCCTCCCTGTCTCAAGTGACCTGTTGAAGAGCTCCGCCAGGGGTGCAGTCAGTATGTCCGCCAATTCCCACAGTGCTCTCGGTTGAATGCCAGCCGGCCCAGGAGATTTGTCTTTCTTTAGGGCCTTGAGGGCTAACCACACCCTTTTGGCGGAGATAGCATCATCCGTCCTTTCACCTTACTGGCCTTTTTATCCTTATCCAGATGTGACACCCTAGAGGTACCGCTCCCTTCTTCTTGCTCCATTTCTGTTGCTCCCTGATCCCATCACTGCCTTCTATCCCCATCGTGCCTTGCTTTGTAGATATCCCATCCCCTCCCTAGTGAACACAGAGGCAAAGTACTGTTAAATACCTCTGCCTGGTCCCTCTTCCACCCACCCTCCTTCTGATCTCAATCTGCTGAGATGGCCTAAGTTTTCTCCGCTCCCCAATGTACGGAAGAACCCTTTTCCCCTCCATGTATCCCCTGTGCCAGCCGCTGCTCTTTACTGGACTTTGCTCCCCTCACCATCCGGGTGACTTTTCTAGATGCAAGATGGTACATTTCCTTATCCCTATCCCCTCTTCTTGTTTTATATTTTTTGTAAGCCGCCTTCTTTTCTCTGACCGCTACCTGTACCTCACTGGACCACCAGCATGGTTTATGTGACCTTGCTCCCTTATGTTTCAAATTAGCGCAGATCCTGACTGCCTCATGAAGTCCCCATTTTATGACCTCCCATCCCCTTTCCACACTTGTCATTGATGTAATCCCCTTCAAGTGATCCTTGAGAATATTTCCCATGCCCACAAAGTCTGCCCCACTGAAGTCCACTGCCAGTGTCCTAGATCTCCCCCCCCCCATGCTTATTTGAAACCAGACAGTATTGTGGTCGCTCCCAGTCAGGGGGTCCTCTACAACCAGGTCCCTTACCAGATCCCCATCTGCCAGAACCATGTCCAGGACATGCCCCTCCCTTGTGGGCTCCATCACATGCTGTGTTAAGAACAAATCCTGGAAGCCGTCCAGCAGCCTCTGCTCCTTGGCCACCTCAGAGGACATGGTTCCCCAGTTTGTACCTGGCATATTAAGGTCCCCCATCAACACCACTCCTTCCCCTTTTGGTCCACACTGGGCAATGATGTTGCCAGCAAACCATCCTCTAGAACATCACTCATCCCGGGAGGCCTATATACTACACCCAGCTTGACCTTATCTCCTGCTGGGGATCATAAGGTGACCCATAAGGCCTCCACGTTTCCCTCTGCCTCTTCTACCCTAGCAATTTCTATGTCATCTCTAATGAACATAGCCACTCCACCCCCTCTGCCCTCCTTTCTATCCTTCCTAAGCATAGTGTACCCCCGCATGTTTAGGTCCCAGTCATGGTTTTTGTTGGCCCATGATTCTGTGACCGCCGCCACATCCACCCCCCCCCCCGAACAGCATGGCCTGGAACTGTGGCAACTTGTTTCCCAAACTCCAGGCCTTTACTAACACCAACCCCCACCCCTTGTCCCTGATCCCCTTTGTGAACCCCACCCAGGTTTCTTATACTTCCATCCTCCCTCTGCTCCTCCTGAAACCTCCACCCCCAGTCTGTTTCCCCTCCCCCTTGGGTTTGAAGGCTACTCCCCTCATCTGGAGGAGAGGGCTTCTGCTCAGCCCCTCCCTTATTCCTTACCCCCTCACAAGTTTAAACCCCACCTTTCTTGAATGTAGTCAGCCATCCCCTGTTTAAGGACTGCCTTCCCTAATGGGGCAAGATGAGGCCTGTCCTTGGCATACAGTCCCTTATCCTCCCAAACTCCTTTCCAGTTCCCTAACACCTCCAACCCACTCTCTTCGCCCCACTTCCTGAGCCAGTCATTAACCTCTGTGAGCTTCATTTTTTTCTCCACTGAGGCCTTTGGTACTGGCAATATCTCCGAAAAGGAAATGTTGCATCCATTATCCCGACAGACTCTGGCAAGTTCTTGGAA
Organism: Neoceratodus forsteri; assembly: GCA_016271365.2. Taxonomy (NCBI): domain Eukaryota; kingdom Metazoa; phylum Chordata; order Ceratodontiformes; family Ceratodontidae; genus Neoceratodus; species Neoceratodus forsteri. Next base: position 1,525,522,453 of record CM028131.1, read on the forward strand.
CCTTGTTTGGATTTCCAAAACACTATTTCCCTCTAGATCGTTAGTTCCCAAATGCACCAGGAAATCCGGTTTCCCTCCACAATCCCTAACCAGTTCATACACCATGAACTTTGCCCTGTGCACTGTCAGCCCAGAGGTACTCACTACGTTCACCTGGCTATGGCATCCACCCCCCTGTCCCTCCCACTGGATACCCCTAATCATCGAGTCTCCCAATAACAGAACCTTAACACCGCCATCATCCTTATGGTTACCTCCACTATGCCCTCTCAGCCCCCATCCCCTTTATTCATGATCTCAATTCCATGGGAGTCTTCCTGCCTTATTAGAGACCCCCTTGTCACCCTCCCCTTTCTGCCTCCCTCGTTATTTTGCCCACTTAACTCAGACCCCCTCTGAATAGGTGTCCCCTTTAACCCTCTCTTATCCATACCATTTATCCTGGCCTGATGGTTTCCCCTTACCCCACACATCATCCTCCCCTTGTAATAGTACCCCGCCTCCAGAGGCTCTCAGTGGGTCCCCTTTAGCTAGGGCCCCATCCTTGGTACTGAGCCCCTGCTGAAGGGGCTCCTCTCCCACCTCCTTGTCTCCCAGTTTCTCTCAGTCATCTCTCCTCCCTCATGTCTGCAATATGTTGCATCTCCCCCATCTGCTTAACATTTATGTTTCCCCTTCTCCCTCTGGGACTATTTCTATCCTTTCCATTGCCGGTCTGTGATGCCCTATGGGTATCCGACTCCCTCCCCCCGGCCTCTGTATCAGTTTCCTCATTTCCACCAACCCCTTCCTCCCCCTCTAAGTTGCTTAGTAGCTCAAATTTATTGTGGCACTCTATGTCAGCCTCCATCAAGTAACCCGAGTTTCCCCTGACTGCACCTCTAAACTGCCCCTCTTCTTCCCCTCTTGCTCTGTTCTCCTTAGGAGCTCCCTTCCCACAGTCTGCTGTTTTAGGCTTCCCCACAACAGCCCCTCCTGACTCTTCCCTCCACTCTCTTTGTATTCAGAATGTTCACCCCGTACGCTTTTCCCTTAGCGTCAACATCCCTATCTAAGGGTCCTCTGTCCCTAATATCCCCCTCACCTGCTTACTGTAACATAGTCCTGTAATTTCAGGCGTTGCCCAGCCTTCCCTCAGCCCCACCCTTCTGCCTCATATCCACCCCTTATCCTTGGGCCCCCCCAGCTTACTCGTTAACCAATATACCTCACTCCTGATACAAGATAGCTGTCTACAGAGTGGGCAGCCTCCCTCTCTCCAGGCCCAATCAAGAATTATTGCCATCCCACAGCCTGTGCAGCCTATAACCCTTCCAAGATGCCTGTCATGGTGTAATATGGCCACCCTGTTTATCCCCTCTGTTTATAATGGCACCTTTTCTCAGTCCTTCCCTGGAATACAGTTTCTCTCTATAATGACTGCAGTTATTTACAAACCCAATTTCAACCCCACCAATAAAGTTCCCAAGTCTCACAAACATACAGTCCAATGTGTGTCCAGTCCCACCAACAGTGTGTGTATGCAGACATCAGGTACCGTGTGATGTCACAGGCCCACCAGTTCCTGTTGCTTCAATTTCAGTCCCAAACAGAAATACACAGCCCTTCAATCCCAACCCCAGTGGCTTTTCAGTATTTAAGAAAGCCTACAAAGAGGGTGGGTGGAGAGCTCTTACTAACACCAGGCAAACATCACATTTAAATTTCACTCTAATTATCACTGCCAAACAAGTGTTCCCAAGCCTCAAAAGTTACAATATCACAGCCAAGTAACAGTTCTAACTCAAAGTAGTAATTTTAACACATAGAACTAATTTAGCGTACAAAACTATTCAAATATTTCCAGTAAAACAGAATATAACCCCAGACCTCTGTTCTTACCAGACTCCTGCTTATGTTCCCAAGTGAACAATGAAAGACAAGGTAATATCTGTTAATTTCCCCTTCCCCTAACACCAGGCAAACATCACATTTAAATTTCACTCTAATTATCACTGCCAAACAAGTGTTCCCAAGCCTCAAAAGTTACAATATCACAGCCCAAGTAACAGTTCTAACTCAAAGTAGTAATTTTTAACACACAGAACTAATTTCACGTACAAAACTATTCAAATATTTCGGTTAAAACAGAATATAACCCCAGACCTCTGTCCTTACCAGCCTCCTGCTTATGTTCCCAAGTGAACAATGAAAAGCTAATTATATCCCCCCACATTATATCTGATGTCATTAGTGCCTTCAAAATATTGTATATTGTAGTTTTAAAAGAAGTAGAGTTTAATTTGTTGCCCTTGGAATGCCTTTAAAATAAATTGCAGGTAATTTGTGCACATTATCATTTATACTGTGATGAAACCTTTTTGTACCTTTTGGTTCAGTAAACAAATCTTCTGACTCTGAGTCAGTTGAGGGTAAGGGTAAATGTTGCTGTTCAGCTCTTTATTAGATTTTATAGGCATTGTTTGAATACTTTTATCCTTCAACTTCCTTTTTGCTATGTTTGGTATTATTTCAGGAGGTTACACTTCTTTAGACTTTCAAGCTCCTTAGTTTTCCTTTGCTTTTTCAAGAGATCTAAAATTCCCCTCTTTGCTTTCCTCATCACTTCTTCTGTAATCTGTCGAATAGCTTTTTGTCCATCTTTTCTCTTCAACCTTTATACTCTTACCCTCTGCTAATTGTCTTCAGCTGTTTATTTTGTTCCTCCAGTTCTCTCAAAATTCTAATCTTTATAATATTATGTACCAACACAGATTTTATTTATCCTAATTGTTTACTAAGCATAATGATTGCCTGAGTAGTTTAATTTTCTAGTAAATTCTTGGTAGATTCATTTACTTATTCAACATTTGTTTTTCATTAATCTGTTGATGGCTAGTGTCTAAATTACCCACCATATGTGTATTTCTGCGTTTATTGATAAAAGGGGTAATGAAATTTTCAAACTCAGTAAAAAAAATCATTACTCGCACTTGAAATGCCTTGAGAAGCACCTCCTAAATTATTACAACAGCTCTGAGATTCAGTATTTACAATATGTGGAGCAGTCACACTTCCCTCTTTTCCGGAGTATTTTTTTTCTAAAGTAACAGGAAAGATTGGTGCCTCTATAGTTTGTGATTCAAGGGGCTCGATTTTAGCATCTGCATACAGGGCTTGCATCCAGCCCTGCATCAACTGCAGTCTTTGGTGCAGCTGCGCCAAACAGTTTGCCGCAACCTGCACCCAATCTTAGTACATCGGGCACATTTGCGGCATTGTCCACCATTTATGGCAGCTTGCGCCTATGGTATGATGCAAGCCCCCTAAAATGGTTCCCCCATGATACAAATGTAGAGCTGGTCTGAGTCCTGTATCCTGCACCAGGAGTTGTGGCTGAATTTTTGTAAAATTAGAATTGCCGCATTGATTGCAGTAAGTCGTCACTTGGTCAAACTCCCTGCTGCAAGTCCCTAGCAGCAGTCTAACTTATTTGAAAATTGGGCCCAGGATCTTTAATTGCTTTCATCATGTAATTGTCTTCTTGTAATTCTTCTAAACCTGATAACTTTTGGGTGGAAGAAGTCCTTGGTTCTTACACCATACTAAAAATCTCATCGGTTTCCCCTCTTACTCTAATGTAATCCATGATTTTTTTATTGTAGCTTTTAATTTTTCCCTTTTTTAATTACCCTATTATTCCTTAACCTCATTTCTTGTGCTTTTACTTCAACACTTTTATACATTTGTTTCTGCACTTAAATAGACCCACAGACTTTAATAGAGGGGCATATTAACATAAAGACACATTCTGCAGATGCAATTCTTTTTCCGATTATAAAATATTAATGTAATAGGCAGTTCACTGATTAACTGCAGTCCACAAATTGTTCCCGATGCTATCTGTCTGATTTGTCACAATTTCCCAAGTGCTAAGTCTCGAATAAAACAAGCTGCAAAAAACAAAATAGGAATAAAAGAGTAAATCTATAAGTTTTAAACGGATTTAGCTAATTCTTACATGAGAGAATTATTTTACCCTTACATATGCATTAGAAGTTTTCCCAGCCACTTTATATGGGATATTCTGTTGCGAAAGGCTTCTACCCTTTTCTTGGGTTTTATAAGATTTGGAAAAAAGATATAAATATGTTGCAAAATTGCTGGAGGTAGCTGCAATAATCCAATTAAAAAGTGTCTAGACGTAAACAGTCACCGAGATATAGCTGAAATGGATTCTACAAGATCTGGTGCAAAAATTCAGCTCCTCCAAAGTAACTACAATGTAGTCACCTTAAAAAATATAAAATAAAGCAGGATACTAATACGAATACTAGTCGTTTATCAAAACAAACATATAAAGTGAAAGGCTGGGAAACCAGTCAGGTGTCCAAACAAGTCGATGCACTCACTGGAGAGTCCTAACATTGAGAATGGCTTCTAACACTAAGTCACAGAAAATAAATGTGGGATATAGATGTATCAACTCAGCCAATCAGAGTTAAAATGTATCACGTGACTAAAGGCTGAGAAACCTAATCGGTTTTAAAAATATTTTTTATCCCAAAATACTAAAAATAATAGTAAAAAGAAAAGGAGATGCAAAAGATCCTATATATATATTTACTGGTTGTTTATGATTATGACTTGTGGGCTATGGCTGGCAAACTGTTATTCACACACATGAATAATGAACAATCCGGAAATAAGGGAGTTTTCCCATGTGTCCCCCTACAACCCTTCTTCCTACTTGGGACATGCCACCTAATAAACTCCCCAGCTGCCGGTTGCACTCTGACCTTGTCTACCACAAACTCTCAACCCAGGCACCAAATCAATATTCTGTAAAACAAACTTCTTCCGAAAATAGCAATCCTGCTCCAGCCTATCTCTTGTCAAATAGAAGCTCCCAGCTCCTTACCTTGCACTGTCTCCTTCCACAGGCTCGCAAAAAAAAAAAAAACCAAAAAGCAGAGCAGGCTGATTCCGAACCGTAAAAACAAAAACGGCAATATACTCAAATTCAAACCTCTCTCCTTGCCTCAGTAACCAAAAGCAGATCCCAAGTCACAAAAACAAAATTGGAAGCAACAATCAAAATTAACACCGCAAAGTTTGTCCGAAGCTGTGAGACGTAAGCTGACAAGCTAAGCGACTCCCTTCCCTCAAGCTGTTGGCTCACGCTACACAGAACCACCATACAGCAAACTGCTTCCTCCTCACAGACCAGCTTTCTCCTCAAAGCCGAAAACAAACCGCAGAAGCCACCACAAATACCTTCTAAGCCTGCAAGAAAAAAAAAATGTTTCTTGTTTTTAACATCCAGACAGTAAAACACTGCTGTGTCACAAATTACTTTATCTAAGACAGAAAATACCAATTCCCCCCCAAAAACAGTAAATATAAAAAATAAAACATGGGGAAGTGTGATTAATGAGGATTTTATGCACACCCTCGGTGTGTGATGCCCAGATAAACCCCTCTGGCTTCACCCTCAGGGTTTATGGGCACCTCACACCTGGGTGTGCAAGCTGATTAACCACACTTCCCCATGCAGTATTCTATATTTAACCATTCAACAGCCCCCCCAAAAAAGTTTGCCTGAATGCTGAAATTGAGCTGCATTCATAAATATGCAAGTCCCATACAAATCACATCTTTTCCCACTTACAAAATTAGTCTGGACAGAAAAAGGCACAAACAATATTGGCTTCAGTTCAATGAAGAATAAATACTAACGTTTTAAAATTAGTACAGTGAATAAATCATTTAAAAAAGAAGGATCACTACAGCTCTTCATGCTTTACACAATCCCTGTTGATACAGCCAAAGCTCTGTTTCTTTGGAGATGGCAACACATCGCCACTTCCCAGATTTCTCACACAGCTTCTTATGATTTCTTCCCATTCTTTCTTCCTCTTCAGAGGCCACATACATCAATTAATTACATCAGGTACACCAGTGATGCCATTGAAATCTATCGGGCTCTGGCCGTGATCACAGTGGCTCCTTCTCATCTCTCTCTCTCTCTCTCTCCTCTTCCCTTTCAAGCTCTCACATCCTCTGGTAGCAGCAATACTTTCCTGTTTAGAATGAAATAAGCTCACATCAATATTCTGCTCTCCTTCAGAATGATCAACAAGAATAATATTTCAAAATGGGGCAACAGTGATATACCTTTTCACAATACAAAAGCATAAAATTCTCACAGAAGGCAGCAAACAGAGCGGTGTGTCAATACTGGGTTAGTTACAGCAAGGTTAGTGCACGGTACTGGGGTTGTGATAACTGAGGTTGCTGTACATTACTGGGTTTGTTAGTGAGGTTACTGTACAGTACTGGGTTTGTGATACTGAGGTTACTGTACAGTACTGGGTTTGTTATAGTGAGGTTACTGGACAGTACAGGCTCTGTTACAGTGAGGTTACTGTACAGTACTGGGTTTGTGATACTGAGGTTACTGTACAGTGCTGGGTTTGTGATACTGAGGTTACTGTACAGTACTGGGTTTGTTATAGTGAGTTTACTGGACAGTACAGGCTCTGTTACAGTGAGGTTACTGTACAGTACAATACTGAGTTTGTTATAATGAGGTTACTGTACAGTGCCGGGTTTGTTAGGTTACTGTACAGTACTGGGGTTGTGATAACTGAGGTTGTTGTACAGTACTGGGTTTGTTATAGTGAGGTTGCTGTATGGTACTGGGGTTGTGATAACTGAGGTTGCTGTACAGTACTGGATTTGAATACTGAGGTTACTATACATGATACTGAGTTTATTGTACAGTGGTGGGTTTGTGATACTGAGGTTACTGTACAGTGCCAGGTTAGTGAGGCTACTGTACAGTGCTGGGTTTGTTATAATGAGGTTACTGTACAGTGCCGGGTTTGTTAGTGAGCTTACTGTACAGTGCTGGGTTTGTGATACTGAGGTTACTGTACAGTGCTGGGTTTGTGATACTGAGTTTATTGTACAGTGCTGGGTTTGTGAAACTGAGGTTACTGCACAGTGCTGGGTTTGTGAAACTGAGGTTACTGTACAGTGCTGGGTTTATGAGACTAAGGTTACTGTACAGTACTGGATTAGTTATAGGAAAGTTACTGTACAGTGCTGGGTTTGTGATACTGAGGTTACTGTACAGTGCTGGGTTTGTGATACTGAGGTTATTGTGCATTGCTGGGTTTGTTATAGTGAGGTTACTGGACAGTACAGGCTCTGTTACAGTGAGGTTACTGTACAGTACAGTACTGGGTTTGTTATAATGAGGTTACTGTACAGTGCGGGTTTGTTAGGTTACTGTACAGTACTGGGATATGATAACTGAGGTTGTTGTACAGTACTGGGTTTGTTATAGTGAGGTTGCTTGTATGGTACTGGGGTTGTGATAACTGAGGTTGCTGTACAGTACTGGGTTTGAATACTGAGGTTACTATACATGATACTGAGTTTATTGTACAGTGGTGGGTTTGTGATACTGAGGTTACTGTACAGTGCCAGGTTAGTGAGGCTACTGTACAGTGCTGGGTTTGTTATAATGAGGTTACTGTACAGTGCCGGGTTTGTTAGTGAGCTTACTGTACAGTGCTGGGTTTGTGATACTGAGGTTACTGTACAGTGCTGGGTTTGTGATACTGAGTTTATTGTACAGTGCTGGGTTTGTGATACTGAAGTTACTGTACAGTGCTGGGTTTGTGAAACTGAGGTTACTGTACAGTGCTGGGTTTATGAGACTAAGGTTACTGTACAGTACTGGATTAGTTATAGGAAAGTTACTGTACAGTGCTGGGTTTGTGATACTGAGGTTACTGTACAGTGCTGGGTTTGTTATAGTGAGGTTACTGGACAGTACAGGCTCTGTTACAGTGAGGTTATTGTACAGTACTAGGTTTGTTATAATGAGGTTACTGTACAGTGATGGGTTTGTTATAGTGAGGTTCCTGGACAGTACTGGGTTTGTAATAATGAGGTTGCTGTACAGTACTGGGTTTGTAATAATGAGGTTGCTGTATAGTACTGGGTTTGTTATAGTGAGGTTGCTGTATGGTACATGGTTTGTGATACTGAGGTTACTGAACAGTACTGGATTTGTTATAGTGAGGTTACTGGACAGTACAGGGTTTGTTACAGTGAAGTTTCTGTATAGTACTGGGTTTGTTATGAGGTTGCTGTATAGTGCAGGGTTTGTACACTGAGGTTACTGTACAGTACTGGGTTTGTTATAGTGAGGTTACTGTACAGTACTGGGTTTGTTATAGTGAGGTTACTGTACAGTACTGGGTTTATTATAGTGAGGTTACTGTACATTACTGGGTTTGTTATAGTGAGGTTACTGTACAGTGCTGGGTTTGTGATTCTGAGGTTACTGTACAGTGCTGGGTTTGTGATACTGAGGTTACTGTACAGTGCTGGGTTTATGAGACTAAGGCTGTTGTACAGTACTGGGTTTGTTACAATGAGGTTACTGTACAGTACTGGGTTTGTTACAGTGAGGTTACTGTACAGTACTGGGTTTGTGATACTGATGTTACTGTACAGTGCTGGGTTTGTGATACTGAGGTTTCTGTACAGTATTGGGTCTGTGAGACTGAGGTTACTGTGCAGTTCTGGGTTTGTTATAGTGAGGTTACTGCACAGTACTGGGTTTATTATAGTGAGGTTACTGTACAGTACTGGGTTTGTTATAATGAGGTTACTGCACAGTACTGGGTTTGTTATAGTGATGTTACTGTACAGTACTGGATTTGTTATAGTTAAGTTACTGGACAGTACTGGGTTTATTAGGTTGCTGTATGGTGCAGGGTTTGTGAGCCTGAGGTTACTGTACAGTGCTGGGTTTGTTATGAGGTTACTGTACAGTGCTGGGTTAGTGAGGTTACTGTACAGTACTGGGTGTGTTACAGTGGGGTTACTGTACAGTACTGGGTTTGTGATACTGAGGTTACTGTACAGTGCTGGGTTTGTGATACTGAGGTTACTGTACAGTGCTGGGTTTGTTACAATGAGGTTACTGTACAGTGCTGGGTTTGTGATTCTGAGGTTAGTGTACAGTGCTGGGTTTGTGATACCGAGGTTACTGTACAGTGCTGGGTTTATGAGACTAAGGCTGTTGTACAGTACTGGGTTTGTTACAGTGGGTTACTGTACAGTGCTGGGTTTGTGATACTGAGGTTTCTGTACAGTACTGGGTCTGTGAGACTGAGGTTACTGTAGGTTCTGGGTTTGTGAGTCTAAGGTTTCTGTACAGTACTGGGTTTGTTCGTGAAGTTACTGTATAGTGCTGGGTTTGTTATAGTGAGGTTACTGGACAGTACTGGGTTTCTGATACTGATGTCACTGTACAGTGCTGGGTTTGTTAGTGAGGTTACTGTACTGTGCTGGGTTTGTGATACTGTGGTTGCTGTACAGAACTGGGTTCTGAGACGAAGGCTGTTGTACAGTACTGGGTTTGTTACAGTGAGGTTACTGTACAGTATTGGTTTAGTGATACTGATGTTACTGTACAGTGCTGGGTTTGTGGTACTGAGGTTTCTGTACAGTACTGGGTTTGTTACAGTGAGGTTACTGTACAGTAATGGGTTTGTTACAGTGAGGTTACTGTACAGTAATGGGCTTGTTATGAGGTTGCTGTACAGTACTGGGTTTGTGATACTGAGGTTACTGTACAGTGCTGGGTTTATGAAACTAAGGCTGCTGTACAGTACTGGGTTTGTTACAGTGAGGTTACTGTACAGTAATGGGCTTGTTAGGTTGCTGTACAGTAGTGGGTTTGTGATACTGAGGTTTCTGTACAGTACTGGGTCTGTGAGACTGAGGTTACTGTACAGTACTGGGTTTGTTATAGTGAGGTTACTGTACAGTGCTGGGTTTGTGATTCTGAGGTTACTGTACAGTGCTGAGTTTGTGATACTGAGGTTACTGTACAGTGCTCTGCTTATGAGACTAAGGCTGTTGTACAGTACTGGGTTTGTTACAGTGAGGTTACTGTACAGTACTGGGTTTGTGATACTGATGTTACTGTACAGTGCTGGGTTTGTGATGCTGAGGTTTCTGTACAGTACTGGGTGTGTTACAGTGAGGTTTCTGTACAGTACTGGGTTTGTTACAGTGAGGTTACTGTACAATACTGTGGTTGTTACAACAAGGTTACTGTACAGTAATGTGTTATAATGAGGTTACTGTACAGTATTGGGTTTGTTATAGTGAGGTTAGTGGACAGTACTGGGTTTGTTATTAGGTTGCAGTACTGGGTTTGTTATAGTGAAGTTAGTGGACAGTACTGGGTTTGTTACAGTGAAGTTACTGTGCAGTACTGAGTTTGTTATAGTTAGGTTGCTGTATGGTACAGGGTTTGGTATAGTGAGGTTATTGTACAGTACTGGGTTTGTTATAATGAGTTACTGTACTGGGTTTGTGAGCATGTGGTTACTGTTCAGTACTGGGTTTGTTATAATGAGGTTACTGCACAGTACTGGGTTTGTTATAGTGAGGTTACTGCACAGTTCTGGGTTTATTATAGTGAGGTTACTGTACAGTACTGGGTTTGTTATAGTGAGGTTACTGCACAGTACTGGGTTTGTTACAGCGGGGTTACTGTACAGTACTGGGTTTGTTATAGAGGTTACTGCACAGTACTGGGTTTGTTACAGTGGGTTTGTACAGTACTGGGTTTGTTATAGTGAGGTTACTGCACAGTACTGGGTTTGTTACAGTGAGGTTACTGTACAGTAATGGGCTTGTTATAATGAGGTTTCTGTACAGTACTGGGCCTGTGAGACTGAGGTTACTGTACAGTACTGGGTCTGTGAGACTGAGGTTACTGTGCAGTTCTGGGTCTGTGAGACTAAGGTTTCAGTATACAGTACTGGGTTTGTTAGTGAGGTTACTTTACAGTGCTGGGTTTGTGATACTGAGGTTACTGTACAGTACTGGGTTTGTGAGACTAAGGTTACTGTAAAGATAAGTACTCGGTTTGTTATAGTGAGGTTACTGTACAGTACTGGGTTTTATAGTGAGGTTACTGGACAGTACTGGGTTTGTAATAATGAGGTTGCTGTACAGTACTGGGTTTGTTATAGTGAGGTTGCTGTATGATATAGGGTTTGTGATACTGAGGTTACTGGACAGTACTGGGTTTGTTATAGTGAGGTTACTGTACTGGGTTTGTTATGGTGAGATTGCCGTATGGTACAGGGTTTGTGATAATGAGGTTACTGAACAGTACTGGCTCTGTTACAGTGAGGTTACTGGACAGTACAGGCTCTGTTACAGTGAGGTTACTGTACAGTACTGGGTTTGTTATAATGAGGTTACTGTACAATGCTGGGTTTGTTAGTGAGGTTACTGTACAGTGCTGGGTTTGTGACAGAGGTTAATGTACAGTGCTGGGTTTATGAGACTAAGGTTACTGTACAGTACTGGATTAGTTATAGGAAAGTTACTGTACAATGCTGGGTTTGTTAGTGAGATGACTGTACAGTGCTGGGTTTGTTATAATGAGGTTACTGTACAGTGCTGGGTTAGTGAGGTTACTGTACAGTACTGGGTTTGTTACAGTGGGGTTACTGTATAGTACTGGGTTTGTTATAGTGAGGTTACTGCACAGTACTGGGTTTGTTACAGTGAGGTTACTGTACAGTAATGAGCTTGTTATAATGAGGTTGCTGTACAGTACTGGGTTTGGGATACTTGAGGTTTCTGTACAGTACTGGGTCTGTGAGACTGAGGTTACTGTACAGTTCTGGGTTTGTGAGACTAAGGTTACTGTACAGTACTGGATTAGTTACAGGAAAGTTACTGCACAGTGCTGGGTTTGTGATACTGAGGTTACGGTACAGTGCTGGGTTTGTGAGACTGTTAGTGCACAGTACTGGATTAGTTATAGGAAAGTTACTGTACAGTGCTGGGTTTGAGACTAAGGTTACTGTACAGTACTGGATTAGTTATAGGAAAGTTACTATACAGTGCTTGGTTTGTTATAATGAGGTTACTGACAGTACTGGATTAGTTATAGGAAAGTTACTGTACAGTGCTGGGTTTGTGAGACTAAGGTTACTGTACAGTACTGGAGTTCTTATAGGAAAGTTACTGTACAGTGCTGGGTTTGCTGCAATAAGTCTACTACACAGTTGCCCAGCCACTTTCTGGAAAAGCTCACTTCTCTAATGGGATAAACCAGGAAAGGGAAATGCTTAGGCCCATCTGGACTACACCGGATGAGGATTTTAATTTCTCTCTTCCTTCCCAGATTGTGTATGGACCTGTCCAGACCAGGAACAGTTTCCCCTGCCTGCTAAACACTCTCTCCACTTGCTGGGGAGTTTGGCACAATCCATAGACTCCTAAACCTCCACTATCCTAGCCACTTTTTTATGCTTCCCAAGCACATCATGCTAAGTGTTCTTCCAATGTTATCTGTATAGCCATACCGAATAGGTTTGCTTCCATGTCCCCCTTCATGAGAATAGAGCTTTGGGGGGAGTCAGTCAAAAGGTCATCATATTGTACAACCACCCCCCAGATTGTCTCCATAAATTATGCCATCTTGTCTGATACTCTTGCATGCTTTATCCAGGGCCCTGTGATCCTAGTTGTGTTGCTGTGTGAAATATTGAATCATATGGGAACAAAGAAATCTTTCTTGGCCCATGCTCATGGATGGACAGCAGTTCCTCCTTCATACCCTGTGTGTAGGTAGAGTGACTTTGACAGCCCCAGGTTGCTATCCCCACGGTGGACCATGAGAATGTCTGGTGCCCTTGTGTACTAATTACTGCCACCAAGGCAGGGTGCAGTATGCTCCTACACATTCCTGGCTTCTCCAGCCATTTAACATCAACTGCCCTGTTCTGTAAATTCAGCTGGGGTCTATAGCAGTGCCTGTTCTTCCACTCTGCAGCCCAGAACAGGAGTGCTGCTTTTCTATACACTTACTGCTAATGCCTTGGGACCTACTCAAGAAGAAACAAAAACAAGGTACAGTTAAAGTAAATTCAGGTGGACATCTCATTTGCATGCCCGTGATTTCCACCTATCTAGCACTTGAATGTGGCTACCTGAGCAACCTTGTGCTCAATGCGTGGCTGACCCAGCTCGTAAATAATGGGTCCCAAATGTTTTGTCCAAGACAACACTTCCAATGTACAGTGAAATGTAACTATACTAGTAGCACATTAAATGGTGTCTTCTCATTATGCATAAAGAAGGCCACCTTGTTAATGGTGTCCTGTCCTCCCATTGCATCTTTCCAAATTTCTATGCAAATCCCTCATGTAGACCCTTGTGGGTGTTGAGCCTTTGTCCGTGCCACACCCTGTGTGAGAACCTCCTTTCTTGTCCAGTTTGACAATGGACATGATTTTGACATCTAAAGGGCCCTGCATATGGTCAGTATGATGGCTGTGTTAAATAAGGGCCTCCCAGGGGTGGAGCAGGTGATCAAGGCGGTCTGTACTACATCCAGTGTTGGTGACACTGATGACGGTACTTCCTCCACCTCTCCAGATCCCTGTGCCCGAGGAAAACCTGCGTGTTCTCCTGTAAACCTCCCCAAGAGTTTGGTCTATAGAAAGGAGCAGAGACAAGAAATATACATGTAAGAGTAATTGAATTTGATTAGGAGGTAAATGCTAGCCCTGATTAAGGACGAGCCATGGCAGGAAAAATGGCATATTGAACCTTTTGTTTGAACTTGTAATGGATTTAGACTACATGTTCTGATGAAGCAGTAGAGCATAATGTTGGGTGATAGGTGGCAATGTAAGTGTTTTTGACAAGTATTTCAGTTTTGAATTGATTATAAGGGTGGGTATGTACCCTTTCTCCTTTACACATTTGAATTGCATTAACGCAGGGTCCTACACAAGTTTATATTTAAGCAATAATAATATCTTTATTTATTTTGCGCCTTTCAGTATCAAGGCGCATAACAAAGACTTAAAACAAAAGATAAAAACAACAATATATAAATATACAATAAAATCCTGAAAACAGCCTTACTAATCACAATATGCCCTGCTCCATAAATAGGTCTTATGTGCCTGTTTAAACCAAACCCCCACCCCACTCCGCCACGTCGCCACACTCCTGAAGCTGGGATTGAGGTAGAAAATTACAAAGGACTGGGGTTGCATACATAAATGCATGGGCCCCTGAAGATTTTAAAGATTTATTTATTTGCTTTTGTTAATCAGGTAAGCACACTAGACATCCAAGTGCCTATTTTCAGGTGCGACCCGGGAGGATACAAGGTACATAGAAAGCATCAAGCATAGTCAAGGTAACATGCAGGATCATCCAGCATAGCAAGTGGATAGGTAGATAAAAAGTATGTGGGATTACAGGCATAACAGGTTGCTCGGAAGATAGCAACAAGATGCATAACATATTGCCAGGTATAGCAAACAACAAATACAGACAATGTCAGCAAAGCTAACGATATGTGGTAATCCACTGGGGACCCCATTCAGGAACAGGTAAGCAGGGATAAGTGCCCAGGGCAACTTTCAGCAATATTGTGGTGCCAAGTTCTGGCGCCAGGCTTGCAGGAGAGTCACCCCCTAGAGTCAGTTTGGGAAGAGAGTGCCTCTGCTGGGGTCTCTATGACACATAGACAGGCGGAGGCCGATTTAAGGAAGTTCCATAGGGAGGTTTTAAAGCAGGGATGGGAGGGGAAGAATGAGTTGATGCAGGAAGGGAGTTCCACATCCTGGGCACATGGACGGAGAAGGCTCGGTCCCCATCAAGGTTACAGGTCCTGGGAACCAGGCAGTCCTGCGTGGCACTAGATCTTAAGTGGTAGGCAGGGGTTCCATGTTTGAGGAGAAGGGCAAGTGCAGAAAGGGGTAGCCATTCTTACTGTGTAGATGACATTGCAGAGTACAAAAGCGCGGTGCTTTTCAGGGGGGAGCCACTCCAGTCGTGAATATAGATCACAGCGATGCGTGAGGCGAGGTGCTGAGAGCGCAAAGCGGCATATATTGTTGTATGCAGTGTCCCACTTCATAAGACTTGATTTCGGGACTGGGGCAAAGGATATGAGCCCATAGCAGAGCGTGGGCAGGAGAACCCCCCGGCTAGGGCAACCTGTGCAGCTGGGGTGAGGCAACTTTTTGCTCTGTAGGCAAGTCCAAGCTTGCAGTTTGCTGTCTTGCATATGTTCCAAATGTGCAGGGTGAGGTCCCGCTCCGGGTCGAGGGTTACTCCCAGATACTTGACTGAATCCATGGCCTGCAGGAGGGTACCATCAGCTCCATAGATATTTAAGGGAGCAGAGCAGGTTTTAGTCTTGGCCAAGGAGCCAGATAGCATGGCCTGGGTCTTATCCAGGTTGATGGTCAGCTTCTGGCCCACTAGCCAGTTTTGGATATGTGTGAAGTCAGAATTTAGCCTGGAGTTAATGATGGAGATGTCCTGGGAGCTGGCCAGGACTACAAGATCATCTACGAGAGGGTGGTGCTTCTGTGGTAGCAGCGGGGCAGTTCATTAATGAATAGGAAACAGAATGGGTCTGAGGAGGCGGGCCCTGGGGACCCCGCGGTTGACAGGGAGGGTCAGAGAAAGCACGGTTGAAGGTGGTGAATTGCTGCCTGCCCATGAGGTAGTTGGAGAACCAGGCATGTGCAGGGGGTGAGAATCCGAGATAGCGAAGAGTGGAGCAGAGGAGGGAGTGGTCAACTCGGTTGAACGCCTTTGACAGGTCCACGAATATGGCTCCGCTCAATTTGCCTTGATCTGCAGCGGTCCTGATCTCAGAGGTGACAACAGCAAGGGCAGTGGATGTACTATGCCCTTTTCTGAAGCCAGGTTGAGCAGGGGACAGAAGTCTGTAACTGTGAAGGTAGTGGGAGAGCTGCATTTCAACAACCTTTTCAAGAAGTTTGCAGGTTGCAGACAGGATAGCGATGAGGCGGTAATTCTTGATGTCTTTAGGGTCGCCTTGTTTGAAGACAGAGACAACCTTGGCCACTTTCCATGTATCAGGGATGATCCCTGAGGTTAGAGAGGTGTTAAATGTATGTGATAGGCCAGGTTAGTACGGGAGCTCCCAGGCTGAGCAATTTGGGTTCAAGGATGTCGTGCCCGCCCCTGTGTAGTGGGTGAGTCCAGCAGGCTTCTGGGTCTCAGGACAGAGACCCGTTTAGGTATAAGGGAGGTCGGGGGTATTCCACCACAGATAAGGGGGCAGGAGCCTGGGATGGAGGGGGCAGGCAGATCAGAGAACATGGAGTTGAAAGCATTTGCGATGGTACATGGGTTGTTGCAGCTGACCCTGCTAATATACATGTCAGTGACCTGAACCCTAGCTGACCCTCCCACCAAGTTGTTGATGTTTTGCCAGAAACTCCTTGGATTTCTGGCTGTGGATAGCAGGGCAGATTTGACATTACTCACTCTTGGCGGTGCAGATGGCTCTTTTACATGAGTTTCGGAATTGACGATATTCATGAAGGTCATTATTGTTGCGGAAGATCTTGTATTTCTCCCACCATTTGTCCCTATGCTTCATGAGGGAGAATAGACCACTGTGGAGCCACTTTGTGACGGTACCCCTCACCCTCCTTTTTGTGAGGGGGGCATGTTTGTTTTGCAAGGGGGACAAACACCGCAAAGAAATGGTCAAGGGCTTCTGCGGGGTCATTTGTGGTGGTGGCAACCCTGGACCAGTCAGCTTGTCATAGGTCCTCAAGATGGTCATTTAGTATAAGTTTTGAATAGTCCCTCATCTGGATCACTTTACTAGGGATTTTGGGCGAGGAGATGCCCCATATGCAGTAGGTTGGAGAGTGATCAGAGATGACATTGGGGAGAGTTCCTACGGAGACTATTCTATCCAGCCTATTGCTCAGTATCCAGTCTATGAGAGATCCCTTATCTCCCCAGGAGGAGAGCCTTGTGGGTACCTTAATAAGCTGACTGAGAACAAGCCCAGATAAGAGGGGCTCGTAATGCTTAGTGTTGGGTCCCAACCAGTCTAGGTTAAGGTCCCCAGGACTAGAACCTCATTTGAGCCCATCTTGTCACTAAGGCAGTCGAGTAGCGAGGAGAGCCCTTTCACTTCTTCCTTCGGGGGATTGTAGGCACAGACCAGGTGTACCTTTTTCGCATTCCCTAGCAGGAGGAGTGCATGCAGAAACTCACAGGCTGGGGATGAAGGGGGTGTATGACCAACAGCATACACATTTAGGTGCACCTTAAAGTAGAGTGGCACTCTGCCCCCACGTGTCTTCCCAGCCCTGTCCTGTCTGATGAGGTTGTAGCCTGGTAAAGCCACAAGGACTCGGGATGCGAGGCTTCAGCCCGGTTTCCGAGATCCCAGGATATCTGGGTTGTAGTGGACAACCCATGCCGTTAGTTCTGCTAGGTTGTGCAGGATACTGCAAACGTTAAGATGAGTCATTTTTAAGCCTTTGACAGACAGCCAGGCAGTGGGGGGATTATGGTAGGTCACGGTGGCCTGAGGTGCTGGATTATTGGTCATTACCCCAGTCAGTCCAGGGAGGTTCATGGCGACAGATGAGAAAGCCGCAGATATGAGCGTGGCAGCAGAATTTAGGGAATTCCCGAGAGAACAGCACTGCAGCCAAGGTCGTCAGGGATGTATCCAGGCAGCTTGAGTACTAAGCAAGCTGCGCGTCCTTGTGACAGCTAACCCCCCAGAGCACCAGTACAGGACATTGTCAAGGACAGTTATCAGGTAGGCTCGGGGAGGTTGCAGTAGCAATAGCCCTAGAAACACACTATCTGTGGCACAAGGGCTATTAAAGCCCTACTGAGAGAGCTAGTTAATGATACCTCAGGTGGGCCTGGTGTCTATGATACGCTTATCCAGTCAAAGCAAGGAGCTCACAGTACTCACGGCTACAGATCAGAATCCTGTTGTTGCCGAGAGTTAGGTCAGTGTTGAATACTAACTTAGTCAGGGGAGAAGACTGGGCATTTTGTCAAAATTCTAGTTAGGGGGAGGTGTGGATGATTTTAGTCACACTATCACAGTTTGAGTCAGCAGGTGGCCACTAGTGGAGAGAGCAGATAAGCTGCTTGTGGGAAAGTGGGCTGATAGGCCTGTGAGCGCACGTGACCCAACCTATATAAGACGGAGTTCACCAAGGGTGGTGGCAGGGGTGGTGGGGCAGCCAGCGCAAAGCGCTGGCAGGGACTCTCTGTTCTCCAAACTGATCACTGCAGGCCTGTGCGGATTTCCTAGGACCAATAGCTGGCGTGTCATACCTGTGCACCGAGGGGGGGGGTCGAGGAATCCGTGGTCCGACTTGCCATTGGGGAGGGCAGGCTCTGAGGCCCTCACGACCTTCGGAGAAATGAGGGAAGTTAAATACGGAATGCAGGTAGGCAGTAGGAGGAGTCAGTATCGACTCTAACTTTGTCAGCCAATCAAGTAAATGTACAGCAGCTAACAAAAGATCAGCTGAATCGGATTAAGTGTTTTGCAGGCTCTTTTCCCGAATTTTGCAAAGCAAGCTTTAACAGAGGGCTTTTCCTGTGGGCTTTAGTGATTGTAAAGGCACTTTCCCCGCCTTGTGTAAAAGTGAGCAGATTTAAGGGAGACCTGCAGCTGAGTGATTGACAAGAATCTTTTTTTTTTTCTGTTGTTTATCCGTTGGTTAAATTATATGAGTTACATTAAATTAATTAAGGTTAAAAAGAGCAGATGGCTTGTACTGTGGCTCAAAGATACCCTAGGAATCTCCAGCAACCCCTCAATAGCCAAGCGGAACGATCGCTCGAGGCAGTAAGGGGACAGAAGCTCTTTCAGGTAATCCAGGCCAAGTCCATGTAGGGCTTTATAAATCAGTAATCCGACTTTGTAGGTGATCTGCCACTGAACTGGCAGCCAGTGCAGTTCGTGCAGCACCGGTGTGATATGGGAAGTCTGAGGAGTCCCCGTCAACAACCGGGCTGCAGCGTTCTGCACTAGCTGCAGGCAGCAGATATCAACCCCTGGAATCTGATGACTGAAGAGCCGGTTATTTCCTGGAGATTAACAACTGGTTTGCGGGATGGGTGGCCCGAGGCACAGCCAAGGGCCACCCCCACCCAGCTGGTTGTTAATCAACAGGAAATGACAGGCTCTGAGGTCATTATTGCGATTATAAGTCTAATCACAGTAATGACCTTTTTGGGAGCTTTTTTTTTTGTGCGTGTGTGTACGTTTGTTTCTTTGAGGCCGGTGGCAGTGCCGCGTGTCTTCTGTTTGTTTACAGCTGGCTTCCACGTGGTGGCACTTAATGTATTTCACTGTTCAGGGTGTTTGATTTTAAGAAATTTTTAGAGTTAAATCCTTTGGTAATGCCAGAAATGCTGCTGCGATGATGGGAACGGGATTTGGAGATCTTACTTTGAGGGTGTACCAGGTCAGTACTGCGCATGTAAGACAGTGCAGTATTAACCGCACTGTAGAGACCGCACCTGTATGTACAGTGACAGGGTAGAACAGTGGTAAGGAAATACTGCTACCTCCTTTTGCTGTACGCTGTTATGGGGAGTAAACAAGTTGCCATGTGCTGGGTGCCTAGTTGAGCTGCTCCGTGATGGAGTGACTAGGGCATTGGCACACAAATATCGGGAGACCTGGGACCATAATTCAGTTCCTCCAGGTCTCCCCTGCTACTCCTTTTGCTGGCAATTTTTTGTTAAAACAAACTTCCAACCCTCCTGAGTTTCTCCTCTGTCCCCAAAGTCTCCCCCGCCCCTCGGAGTTAATTATTTAAGTTCTGGGGTGGGGGTGGGAGCAAGGTCCCTTGCACAAAAACATGTACTCCCATACTCTTTTGACTTTCAAAGCCCTACACGGACTTGGTCCGGACTACCTGAAAGAGCTCCTGGTTCCCTGCTGCTCTGGGCGATCGCTCCGCTCAGCTGACGAGGGGTTGCTAGAGATCCTGAGGGTGTGTTTGAAATCTTCTGGGGCCCATACATTTATGTATGTGGCCCCTACCCTCTGGAAGTCTCTACCCTGTCAGTTACGGGAGTGCACGACCGTGGAGGGATTTAAAAGGCCCTAAAAACATATTTAAGATTAAAGCATTTGGTGAATGATTTTATTTGTTCATAATATGTTCTGTTGTTTTATATATTTTAAGAATTGAACTGTTTGATATGTTTTAAAAATATTTTGTATGGCGCCTTGGTTTTGAAAGGCACCATAGAAATAAAGTATTATTATTATTATTATTTATTTTTAATGAGTGAGCTATTTGTGAGCAGTCTCATTGAGACCAACTCTGTTTGTGGTTGGTGCTGTTGTTGCTGCGGTGTTTACAGCTGTGTTGTTTTTGTCAACGGTGAAATGACTCGTGCCCTTCGAGGGTGAGCTTTTGCAGCAGGCTGCATGATTAGGAGTAAGGTGCCAGGACCCATGGAAAACTTCTAGCTAGCAGCCTCCAGTGGGGGACCGCCCCCGACATTGGCCAGTGGTATAAAAGAGGTGGTCCTCCAGCCCCACCTCGGTTCTGTTCCCGCCATTAACCCGTGCACATCTGCTCCACGGACGCCTTCTGCTCGCAGTCGGCTGCCATTTTCATGTTTATTTATGCTTTATTATTTTACTTAAAAACAGTGTTCCTTTTCCAATTATTCTCTGTATGTCTTCTCCGACCTCGCTATCTGGAGCGTGGAAATTCAAGCAGCTATGGCAAGCAAATACCCATTGAAGGATGACCTTTGTATGCCTCATCTGCCTAGGCCCGACTGCAATTCTGAGCATGCCAGCATTGTCAAAGCTTCAACTGAGACTACGATCTGCCACCTGAAGACCTTGAAGTTCTTCTTGCTGGAAAAGCAATTGGCCGCATGCAGAAGACCCCTTCCAGACAAAGTTCTTCACCTTCTTTAGCTCCATAGACCTCCTCCTCTTCTTGACCCACAAGGAGAAGAAAACCTGTGGGAAACATCATCACGGACCAGGACAAGGATAGGCCCCTGTCGGACTCCCGCCCAGGTCCCCGTGATAAGTAGGCAGCCTCTTTGCATTCCTCCTCTCCCATGGGAGATCGGACTCTGCTCCCCTCCCCAGCAATGCTCACTCCTTCCGGCTTCCGTAGAAAGCCTCTTGCCTTAGTCCTGATGTCCGGTGGGGGGTGTCTTCGGGCATAGGTTTCATCTGCCCTCTCTCCCCCTGAGTCTTAGGCCCTTTAAACACACCTCTGGGCCTAAGCCAAGCAGATCAGCTGGTACTCGTCTACCCGGCTGGGATGTCTGTGTTGTCAGACTGGGTGTCAGGGTCTGGCGACAATAAGCAATGCCAGGAGCAGGAGCTCTAAATGGGAGTTTGCTCCCCTCAGCAGCCCATGGCGGCCAGTACCCCAGACCACCATTGGCAGATGCCAGTCTCTTCAACCCAGCTTCTGGGGTTGAACCAGGTGACACCCCTCTCCTGTCGCCCAAACATCATATGTCGCCGGCCCCTCCGGCTTCCCCTGAGCCAATGCCTGAGGACTCCAACGCCCAGCTAATCTGGCGCTTCTAACCTGATGCCAGATAATCTGATGCCAGATAACCTGACGCCCGCAGGACTGCAGCCAGCTAACCCTGCACTTCCAGACCTGTCAACAGGGTTGCCCGTCCCGACAGGTCCAACCTCGGGCCCTCTAACATCCCTCCCCTGATGCATGGGCCTCCCCACGCCCCTCTTATGTTTCTCACAGATGCGGGGGCCCTATTCAACTCCTGGTGGAACTCTATTAAAGGGGACCTTCTGCCAAGGGGATCACCTGCCCCCAAGGTGCCAGATCCTGCTCCTTCGGGGGTCCAGCCTTTGGCCCCACCTAAGCAGCCTACTCCCTCCCCCACCCAGTAAGCCCTCACCACCACAAGAAAGGCCACCCTCTTCCTGATCGCCAGAAAAGGGGTCCCCAGGCAGCATGGACAAAGGTGCCATTCTTCTTCCAGATCCTCCTCCAGGCACTGCTCCCACTGATGCCAGTCCTGGTGTTCCTATACTCACTCCCTCTCATCAGAGGATTCCAATCGGAGCTCTTCCTCCTCATCCAGGTTGTCTGGAGGGGATTTCTCCCCTCCTCCACATCTGGATACCGATAAGGATTCTTCGAAGATGATCCCACATTTGTGGATGTAATGCGACACTTCCCATTCCTCAGAAGGTGGGACACCAAGGACGTGGATCCAGAGAGATGCCACTTTGCTCAGTTGCTGGGGCTGAATGATCCTAAACCCCTGGTTGTGCCTCTGTTGGTGGCCCTTCAGGACGTCACTAATCCCACCTGGAGATGCCCTCGTCTGCTTTGGTTCCCTAAGAAGGCTGACAGGCTCTATAGAACCCCAGGAATGAGCCTTACTTGGAGGAGCAACCCAGGGCCTGTTCTTTGGTGTTGACTGCAGCTCATGGTAGGACCAAACAGCCTTAGACATCTTAGCTCTCAGCCTCCAGATAAGGAGTCTAAGAGGATCGACCAGTTTGTCCACAAGATCTATTCTTCGGCCACCTGTACCATCCGCTCTCTTAACTTTTTGGCACATATGGTCCAGTACCAGAACTCCTTGTGGAAAAAGGCTGTAGAACTGGCATAGGCTCAACCAGACTCCCCTCAGAAATCTGAATTGCTGGAGATCCTCCAGTTAGGTGTGGACGTAGGTAAGCATGTTCTTCGCTCATCCTATGATTCAGCAGACACTGCCCCCAGGGTGGCTGCCAATGGCATTTGTCTTCATAGGTTCTCTTGGCTCAGAGTCTCTGGCTTTCACCAGGACCTTCAGGAGGCCATCTTAAATGCTCCTTTCCAGGCCTGGTTCTTTTGGGGAAGACGCTGAGAGATTATTATGGGCCTCCAGAATTCTGGAAAGTCTGTCCAGTCGATCCATAGGATGTACAAATCAGAACTGACTCCTCCAGATACTGGCCTTTTCATCGTCCAGCGGGTCAACAGTCCAAAGGGCAGTAGCCCAGAGGGGCTTTTAAACGTAAGGCCTCCTCCCAGCCTTCTGGAACCTTGAGCCTTAGAACCACCAAGGCTTCTCAGGTCTCCTTGCCCACCCCCCCGGGTGCCTCCGCCTGATTCCTTGCCCAACCCCCCTCCTCCAGCGGAGCTTCTGGGGATGCGGTGGGGGTTCAGTTCTCCCTGTGCCTCGAGGGTTGGACCAAGATTACATCAGATCTGTGGGTCCTACAACTGATAGAGAGAGGACACGCTCTAGAATTTTTGGAACTGCCTCTGGACAGCCCTTCTGTACCTTCCCATTACTCCCCATCCCATGCCGCCCTGATCCAGGCAGAGATTCAGGTGCTTCTGTCCAAATGGTCCATAGAGCCCATTCCTCTGAACCAAAGGGGCAACAGCTTTTACTCCCATTTTTTCTTGGTTCCCAAGCAGACGTGAGATCTTCGTCCCACACTGGATCTCAGCCTCCTGAACAACTACATGGAGTACCAAAGATTCAGAATGGTGACTCTTCTGGGCCTGCTCCACATGCTCCATCAGGGGGACTGGCATTGCATGCTGGACATGCAGGAAGTGTATTTTCACATCAAGGTCCTGCCATCCCACAGAAGGTTCTTAAGCTTCAGTTTCCAAGGAAGTCACTATCTGTTCTGAGCTCTGCCCTTTGGCCTGTCCTCGGCTCCCCACGTCTTCAGCAAGTGCCTGGCAGTGGTGGGTGTGGCCCTCAGGAGACTGGGTCATTATGTCTTCCCTTACCTAGATGACTGGCTCCTGGCAGCTCCCACAAGGGACCAGCTACTGAAGACCATGGAAGACACCATTACGTTATTCCAACACCTGGGGATCACTCCTGAATCTCCCAAAATCTTGTGGCCCAGCCAAAGGCTGCAGTATATAGGGCAGTCTTGGACACCATCCAAGGGAAGCCTTCCTTCTAACAGAGCAGATTGCCTTCAGGATCAAGCTTGGGGGATTTCTTATCTTGCCAGGTTCCAGCCAGAGCTTTCCTCAAGCTTCTCAGTCACATGGCAGCTGCCATTGCGACCATTCCCCTGGCATGGTTTCATATGAGAATTCCCCAGTGGACTCTCAGTGTTCAATGGCAGCAGTGCACAGACGACTTAAAGCAGCCTGTGAAGGTCTCCAGGGCAGTGTGCCAGACCCTGGAATGGTGGCTAAATCCTTCTAATTTGGAAAAAGGGGCTCCTTTCCAGAGAGATGCCCTCAGCAGATCCTGATGACAGATGCTTCGGGTCAGGGATGGGGAACTAATTTCAAAGACTGACAAACACATGGGACCTGGTCTCCTATGTAACAGAATCTCCACATCAACATGTTGGCGATGAGGGTGATCCTCTACGCTCTGCAGGCATTCCAGCTGGATCTTCTCCAGGGTTCCCTGCTGATCGAGATGGACAATATGTCCATGATGTTCTATATCAACAAGCAGGGAGGGACTCATTTGTACATAGAAACATAGACTTTGACGGCAGATAAGGACCGCTAGGCCCATCTAGTCTGCCCATTTCCCTACCTACAGGATAGGCCGCAGATCCTAGTTAACTAACAGCCTATATCTTCCTGCCCCCCACAAGAATTGCCTTATGTCTGTCCCATGCATTCTTGAATTCTCCCACAGTTTTAGACCCCACAACTTCCTCAGGAAGGCTGTTCCATGCATCCACTACCCTCTCTGTGAAATAATACTTCTCACATTGCCCTGAACCGCCCTCCTTCTATCTTTAAATTGTGTCCCTTGTTCTTGCAAGTCTCTTTTCTGAAAGATGCTACCCTCTTGGACTTTGTTGATCCCTTGAGGTACTTGAAAGTTTCTATCATGTCCCCCTCTCCTTCTTTCCTCAGGGTATACATATTAAGCTCCTTTAGTCCCCTATGTAGGGAGGCCATGAGAGTCTGGTTCTGAGTAGAACACAGTCTAGAACTCACTGCAGTTCATGTTCCAGGCGTCCAAAACACGTGGCTGACAGCCCTAAGCAGGTCTCGGTCCAAGGCCCACGAATGGGAACTTCTACGCTTTGTAGCAGAAGACCTCTTCAAAAGGTGGGGGCATCCCGAGCTAGACCTCTTTGCATCCCCGCTCAACACCAAACTGCCCAGTTTCTGCTTGCTAAATCCAGGGCCTGTTGTTTTCTGGTGAGACGTGTTGTCCCTCTGCCGGACAGGGAGGTTTCTTTATGCCTTCCCCCCCTTTCCACTGCTGCAGAGTCCTGCTCACGCTGCAATCAAAATGGGCAGACATGATCCTCGATTGCTCCCTTATGGCCTTGGCAGATTTGGTTCCCTCTGCTGCAGCAGCTGGCAGTGGAGCCCCATTCCTCTGCCCCAGGTCTCATGCTTGCTGCTGTCCCAGGAGCAGGCACCTTGGTGCACCCGACCTCGGGTTGCTGCACCTGCATGTATGACTCCTACATTCCTAGCCAGGGTCTGTTTCAGAGTTCCTCCAGGGTGGTTGACATCTTAGTGGCAGCTAGGAAGCCTTCTACCAGTGGCACTGACGCCTTGAAGTGGAAACGGTTCATCCGTGGGCCTCTGCCCATAACCTGATCCTTTCACCTGTCCGTGAACTCCGGAGTATCCTGGAGTATTGCTCTGTCAGATTTAGGGCTTAGTTACTCCTCCATGAAGGTGCATCTGTCTGCCATTTCTGCCTATTGTGCTCATATGGAACTGGATCTGTTCCGCACCTTTTTGTGGGGCATTCTACACCTGAAACCTCCTATCCGGGATCCTATCCCTCCATAGGACTTTCTGTTTTTGTTGGAGAAACTTACCTTGCCTCCCTTTGAATCGGCCGCAGGTTGCGAATTGCACTTTCTATTGTGGAAAGCGTTATTTTTAGTTGCCATTACTTCTGCTCGAAGGATTTCCGAGCTTCAGGCCCTGATGTGTAAAGAGCCTTATTTAGTTTTCCACAAGGACAGGGTGTCTTTGCAGACTAATCCTCAATTTCTGCTGAAAGTGGAGTCTGAGTTTACATTTAATCAGGACACCCATTTGCCTGTTTATTATCCAGAATACTATAATCGAGGGAGGCTCCGCTTTACACTCTGGATGTCCATAGAGTGCGTTATTATTTGGACTGCACCTATCCAGTCAGAATGTTTGACCAATTGTTTGTTTTTCACCTCAAGCACTGAAGGGGCCCCAGTTACTAAACAGACTTTGTCAAAGTGGTTAGTTAACTGCACTGTATATTGTTACCGTAAGTACAACAAGCCTTTATCGGGTTCAGTTAAAGGTCACTCTGCCAGGGGTGTTGCTGCCTCTTTTTCATCACTGAGGAATATGTAGGTAGCGGACATCTGTGCAGCTGCTACTTGGAGTTCTGTCCACACTTTTGTTAAGCATTATAGTTTGGACATTGCCTCTAGGCGGAGGACTGACTTTGGCCTGGGTGTCCACCAGGGTCTGTTCTCTTGAGAGCGTCTGCTGATTTCCTTCACCACCGCCCATCTGACCTGGGTTTATCCTTTGACTGCTTGGGACTCGGTCTTAATGGTGTAGCCTGCTGCAAGAGCTCACTCTCAAAGTAAGACAGAACAGTTATCATACTGGGGAATTGACAAAAGAAGGCTAAATGCCCATTAGTACCATCCACCTGCATTAGTGGGTCGAAGTATCGCCTTCATCCAACATCAACATATCCAGTCTTTTTTTAAACATGTCTGTGTTTTTACACTTTACTGTATCAAATGGCAATTTGTTCCACCTGCATGCAGTTCTGTGCGTGAAGAAATGATCTCCCGTTTTTACTACTTTTTCTAATCCAGTTTGCTTCTTGCATCCCCTTAGTCCAGACGGTTTAGTGTGAATCTCTGCCTAGTTCCTCGATCAGTTCTCTGACATTTACAATTTTATACATGATCCTTCTCTGCTCCAGGCTGTACAGACCCAGTTTTTTTTCTCCTGTCGTCATACTGCATGTTCTTAAATCCCCTAGTCATTTTGGTCACTATGCGCTTGCACCCTCTCAACTCTTCTACCTCTCCCTCAAATGAGGGTTCCACAATGGGGAGCCATAGTCCAAGTGTGGTCATATGAACTAATTATACAAAGGCATTGTGTAGGCAGTTAACAATTGACAAGGGTCTGCTTTATGGTTCTTCCTCATATTTGTTTTCTGAATCACTTTTGTACAATGCTCTCTGAAATCCAAATTTTGATCCACATATATGCCAAACTCCTTTTCGACTGTTATGTTTCTAAGTTCAGTGTCCCTATACAGTAATGCTGCTTATTTTCCCCAAATGCATAACTGCATTTTCCACACTGAACTGCATACCATTATCATTAGACCATTTCACTATTTTTTCCAAGTCCATCCTTAACCTATTTAGACTTCCGGTTGGCTGTCGGCCGGAATGCAGCACTGAAAGATCAAGCTGCAGCGACCTGACAAAAAAACTCCTGGAATCAGTACAAAACAAATCAAAACCAGAAAAATCTTTTTTTTTTATTTTTTATACAAGAGGCTAGAGGAGTTACAGAACTGAATGGGAGCCTCAAAAGAGAAGAAATCAACTGCTTAAGCTGCACAGCAGACCAGACAAGTGAAAGACTCTCAGACTGGTGATTCCAACCTACCAGACATGGCAGAGCCCCACCATCTCCTAAAGGACAACCCAGCAGTGATGCAATCCTGGCAGAACTCAAAGGATTCAGAGATGAAGTTCGCTTCCTTTGCACTGATCTATCCACAGAACTGGCTAAAATAGATCAGGAGGTATCTAAATTGGAGTTGGCTCACGCAGAAATTGATACAAGAACTGATAGCCTGGAGAAAGTTGTGGTGCGTTTAATAAATGAACAAAAGCTATTAACAGACACATGTGAAGACCTTGAGAATAGATCAAGGAGAAATAATGTCCGCATTCATGGAGTACCAGAGGAGGAAGAAGGACATGATATGCTTAAATTTGTGGATACTTTATTACGGGAGGTACTACAACTTGATCCAGCCACCAAACTAGACATAGAACGAGCTCACAGAGCCCTCACCCCAAAACCTCAACATACTGATCAGAGGCCGCGTTCTGTAGTGCTCAAGCTATTAAACTATGCAGTAAAACAGCAGTTGTCAAGAGCATGGCGCATGGGGGACATTCAATACAAGGGCAGACGTCTTTATTTCGGTAATGACTACTCCCCACAAATAGCAGCAAAGAGAAGGGCCTATGTCCCGATACTTCGCACCCTGAAACAGCAGCAGTTGAAGTTCGTTACACCATATCCTGCAAAGCTTATAATAATGTTTCCTGAAGGCCCACAAACATTTGAAACTCCAGAGGAAGCCAGCAAAGCTCTCCTGACCAAGAACATCATGGTACCCCAGTGGATAACGTCGGAAACTCGGGACCTAGAAGCACTCAAGTTAGGAATCATGTGGGAGAAGATGCAGAACATGCAAACCAGAAAGAGACAAGGCTACTCCACATTATAAGATGTTAAAACTTTTACTCCAGTTCCAGAGGACTGCCCCAGATTGACTGTCTGAGAAAGGGCTCTGGTAATCTTTCCAGCCCATGACGAGAGTCTGGCTTGCACTACTTTTTAGAGTGGCTGTTTGAGCCATCTAAAACTAGCCGAGGTGGTACGATGTCATAAGGGCTGAATCTTTGTAATTTAGAATGCTAGTCCGAGATATTAATCAAGGGAAATGGGGCTGAAGTACAGACTCAAGCAATCTATGCATAGTAATCTGATTTCTTTTATTGTTTAATGTAAACAGAGTCTGGGAAAATTATGGTGAAACAACTGAATACTTTATTCCCCCATTTATATCTATCTCTGTAAATAGCCTCGCTACCATTCCTCATTTGTTGACGAGCTCCCCTATTGAAACTAATTTTTAAATAATACTATTAGGTCCCATATGGTGAGCTAATGGAGATGCATTCAGCTAGACGTCAACATGGCGATAGTCACGTGCAGTGGATACCGGGACAGCGTCAATTTATTTGGTGCAGTCCAGAACTGCACGTGTTGTTTGCCTGCTCCATGTTACTAATTTTTGTACATGGTGCTGGGGGCCCACGTTGGCCTTGTGAGCTTCCCCCACAGGGAAATAACATTCATCCCTGCACAGGAGGGAGTACAGATCCTTCCCTCCCTACCTAGGGAGCCATTACAGACTTGTTCTGTAATCCATGTAAATAAGTTAATGTTGCACTGTTATGATGAGTAACCTATACATGAAAGTTACAAATCCCCCACCCCGAACCAATATTCTTTTACTTTTGTTACTCCCATGGCTAACACGAATTAAGATATGTGTTAAACCTATCTGGAAACAATACATGGTTGGGAGTAGCACCAAATCACCACTAGAGGGGATAAACACTGTCATTTATTACTGATCTTTTGTAAGGTATACAAATATGTTTTGAACATTTGTACCCGATCTTATGGGTATATTATTTTGTATATGTTTTTAAAATTAGGCAATGAGGACTGGAACATACAAGAGGCTATTTTGGTGCGTTTGCTTTGGCTACAGGCGGGCGCACCTCTGCCCTGAAGCTCTTCCACCAACGATTTTGAGGCTCCCTGACCTAAAGCCTTGGCTACAGGAGGGCGCACCTCTGCCCTGGAGCTCCCCCACCAACGATTCTGAGGCTTCCTGACCTAAAGCCTCTGCTACAGGAGGGCACACCTCTGCCCTGGAGCTCCCCCACCAACGATTCTGAGGCTTCCTGACCTAAAGCCTCTGCTACAGGAGGGCACACCTCTGCCCTGGAGCTCCCCCACCAACGATTCTGAGGCTTCCTGACCTAAAGCCTCGGCTACAGGAGGGCACACCTCTGTCCTGGAGCTCCCCCACTAATGATTCTGAGGCTCCCTGACCTAAAGCCTCGGCTACAGGAGGGTGCACCTCTGCCCTGGAGCTCCCCCACCAACGATTCTGAGGCTCCCTGACCTGAAGCCTCGGCTACAGGAGGGCGCACCTCTGCCCTGGAGCTCCCCCCACTAACCATTCTGAGGCTCCCTGACCTAAAGCCTCGGCTACAGGAGGTGCACCTCTGCCCTGGAGTTCCCCACCAATGATTCTGAGGCTCCTGCCCTAAAGCCTCGGCTACAGGAAGACACACCTCTGCCCTGGAGCTCCCCCACAGCGATTCTGAGCTCCCTGACCTAAAACCGGCTACAGGAGGGCGCACCTCTGCCCTGGAGCTCCCCACCAACGATTCTGAGGCTTCCTGACCTAAAGGTAATCTCTGTCAAGCGAACTGCACCTCACAGCCTTGCCTCCCTTTGTCTTGACTGTTTTGAATTTGAATTTGGTGCCGTTTTCCTCTTGGACTTCTGCCCAGTTTCTTAAACTGCCGAATGCCTGCCAGGACACACGGAGCCACTCGGTTAGTTGTTGTTTAAATTAAATCAGTGAAATTAGCGCTTAATAGGTGATTGTGCGTGGACTTTACACTTTGTGCATCAACTAGGGCACTGTATTTAAAAGTGGCATCAAAACCGAGTTTAAATTCCTCCTCAAATTAGGCTGATATAGGCGCAGTTTAATTTGTCTGAAGTGCCCTACTAATATTTTTTAGCCGCTGATTGGCATTATAACCTAGGATAATTGTCAAACTGCATTTTTGTGCAAACATCAGTCCTGTAAACCTGTGCTGCAGATTCATATCTGAACCCCTAACCTGCCTATCGACCACTAAATTGTATAGGAAGTATCAAACAGAAAGTTAATGCATCTGAAAAGGGAACTACTGAGCCAGCAGCCAGGAGTGTAATCTGATCTGCTCCTCAAGTATTTTGGGCTCTTGTGAACAGATTTTTATTATCTTATCCCCTTATGAAACACTGTAATAGAGTCGCTTCCTCGCTCTGCAATTATATTTGAAGCAGCTGCTAAAACTGAATTTCCCTTATAGCGCTATTCAGCTGAGGAGCAGACTGCAATTTAATTTGATAAAACTGGACTAGTAAATCAAATCAGTCCTCTCCTCACACCTTGGTACAAGGCCACAACCTTCACCAGCTGATCACAGACCCAACTAGGATCATGGCTCCCCTCGGACAAGTACACTTATTGATTGGGTCCTTACATACCGCCTGACAGCATAATAAGTGCAGGTACCTTACGGATGCAATCAGTGATCACTCCCCAATCTATTGCATCTGGCGCTCTACCAGTAAACCATCTTCACCTCCAAAACTCATTACCTTCCATAATCTGGCCAATTTCAACCCAACACAGTCTACACACGATCTCTCATTGATTGATTGGGCTCCCATCTACACCTCAACTAATGCCCAGTCAGCCCTAGACTTCTTCCTGGCCTACTTCTGTCCGCTCCAAGACACACGTGCTCCACGTGTCACTCGTATTCATGGAACCCAGACTAAGTGGCTAACCAAAGACCTACTAACCCAAATAAGGGCCAGGGACAAAGCATGGCATCATTTCAAATCTACTGGGATACAGACCGACTATAACCACTACCATTCTCTGAGAAACACTTGTAAAAGAAACATTTGCTTAGCTAAAAGCTCTTTCTGCAGGGACCTGCTAATAAAAGCCTCAGGGGACTCTAAGAAATTCTGGTCCGCCATAAAAGCTCTCCTAGGAGCTAATCTCAGGGCCCACACAAGTGATATGCTGTTAAATGGCATACACTGCAACAATCCGGTGACTATAGCCAACTCCTTCAATCGTCATTTCTCAGATCTAACAAACTACCTGACCTCCTTCCCTTCTGCACACACTGCTTCACCCCCCCTAGCGATACCAAACCTCCACTCTTGCACACCCCCCTTCAGGTTTCAGAGCATTACAAGAGGAGAAGTGCTAAAACTGCTACTCTCAATTCCTGATAGTACCAGCTCGGGGTCGGATGGTCTTGAACCTAGACTCCTGAAAGCTGCTGCCCCATTCATAGCCTCTCCTCTAACCAAAATCTTCAACCTGTCTCTATGCCGTGGTACAGTTCCTAATATCAGGAAAATAGGTAAAGTCACCCCAATTCCTAAAAAGGGTGATCCTAAAGAAATTAAGAACTACCATCCCATCGCAATACTCTCTGTACTAAGCAAAATCTTGGAAAAATTAGTGGCCACCCAATCCATAGAATATCTCCAGAAATACAACCTTCTTTCTAGCTCACAGCATGGCTTTCTCAAAGCTCACAGCACTTCCACCACCCTCCTTAAACTAACAAATGACATCTATACCTCCATGGACTTGGGCCTCATGACAGGTGCGGTTTTCATCGACTTAACCAAGGCATTCGACCTGGTCAACCATACCACTCTTCTTGCAAAACTACGCTCCTTTGGTTTCTCCTCGGATACCATAGCCTGGTTCGAAAGCTATCTGTCTGACAGAAAACAGGCTATAGTTTTCAACTCAGCCATATCAAATCTTTCATCTGTCCACGCTGGAGTGCCCCAGGGCTCCATACTTGGCCCCTTGCTTTTCTCTGTCTTCATTGACGACACCTATTACTTGCACCGAACTGCTCATCTTTGCTCTACGCTGATGACCTAGTTATCTATCACAGTGCTAGAACTGTCACAGACTTAAACCACCCTCTTGCCCTGGACTTTGCAAGTATTCAGTCCTGGCTCACTGAGAATAAGCTTGTTCTCAACTCTAGCAAGACATACTACATGCTCTTTGATTACGCCCGCTAGACTTAAAGCGAATCATAATCTCTTCCACAATCTAGTGTGCTGATGGCTCCCTACTGTTTAGCACCAAATCCTTTAAATATCTAGGTGCTACTCCCCATTTAATCTCTTTGACTTGACCCACGATTACAACTATCTGTAAGTCTGTCAACGCTAAGATAGGAAGTGCCTATCGCATTAGCTATGCCCTCACCCCTTCAGCCAGACTAGCTGTGGCACAAGGCTTCCTTCTCCCAGCCCAAGCATATGGCTCAGTCATTTACCTATCTGCCTCAAAATCCTCCCTCCATAAGTGGGACACCACCTATAATAGCATCTGCCGCTATGCCTCTGCATCACCACATTACAAACACCATTGCCAGCTCTATGCTGACTTAAAATGGCTGTGCCCTCCCCCCCGAGTCCAGTCTTTTGGCTCACTAATTGACTGTGTTGCCAGATCAGGCCCCCCCCTATCCCTTGCCTCCCTACTGGACTCACAATCTCTCTCCTATGGGTTACGATTGACTGACAAAGCCCTTTTTCACATTCTAAGATGTAGAACCAACATGGACGCACGCGCTTTCTCTTTCACGGCTCCAAAATACTGGAACTATATACCCATTACTATCTGTCGAGCGACCACCCATGCTAGCTTTAAGAAACTTTACCATGAGCATCTGCGTGATACTAACCCCTGCACTTGCTTTAATCCACCTTAGAACCATTTTTCTCTTTGCCCTCTATATTTCTCTAGGTAATCCACTTCTCTGACACCTCCCCCGCCTCTCTTATACCCTTTCATGTCCACTCTCTCATCCCCACCCTCTCTTTCTCTCCTTCCTACCACTCTCCCTTCCTCTCTCCTGCTCATTAACCACTCAGTTTGGCACCTATTGTATTGCTTTGTGTGCTCCCTCTTGCAATGCCTGTTTTCCCTTTCTGTTTTGATTCCTGTGTTTACTTGCCCAATCTGTATTGTAAGTGCATACTACTGTAACATTTTCGTTATCATTTTTTGTTGAAGCTATTGTCTCTCCATACCCTAAGTTTTGTTTTTCCCTCCGAACTGTGCTGCTTTCATGTGTTGCGTCACATGTATATTTGTATATATTTAAGCTGTTTTCTCCCAGGTCGTGCCTGAAAATAGGCATTCTTATGCCTAGTGCACTTACCCGGTTACCAAAAGCAAATAAAATAAATAAATGGACTGAGAATATATGGAGAGGAGATGTTTACTATATTGAGTGACAAGGAGAACAGTGGGAAACTGGGCTTATACAATATAAAATACTTGTTAATGATACAAAATGGGGAAATCATCACTGATATTGTCCTAATATTAATGGGATCCACAGCCCAGTTAAGAGATCCCGTTTGATACAATTTATTAAAAGAGACAATCCTTAAATCATATTTTTTGCAGGAGACTCGCCTGTCCTCTCTAGAGCATGAAAAATTCACCAAATGGGGATTTCCCATGGTGATAGCTTCATCTAACAGCTCAGGTAGGAGACGGGGAGCAGCCGTTGTGATCAGACATGTGGTAGCATTCGACCTCCATCAGAAGGTAATAGACCCGGAGGGACGATTCGCTATTGCAACGGGCATACTTCATGCTCACCCGGTTACTCTGGCATCCGTTAATTTTCCCCTGGGGACCTCAAACATATTGTCTCAGACTTTTTTTGCACTGCTTTTGGAGATCCTCCAGGGGCAACTTCTGAAGGGGGGTTACCTGAATACTACTCAGAACCCTGCAAGGGATGTCTCAGTCTGTCTTATCACAGGGTTAACCGCCCAGAAGTACTTGTGGGGTACAGTTGCTTCTTTGAGGCTGGTAGACGCCTGGTGTCACTGTTACCCCACACAGAGAGAATATACCCATATAGCACCGGGACCAGGGTGGCGTCTCGACTAGATTATATGTTTACCACAGCAGAACATCTAGAAACATTACATGATGTGTGTGCAAGGTAACCATATTATCAGATCATTCCCCACTATATGCCAAATTTGATTTGGGCGGGGGACATAAAATGAACTTCTGGTGCTTCAACTTGATGCACTTGAGCGCTCAAGAGTTTAATCAAATGGTTAAAGACAGGATCCCATAGATCCTGGGGGAGAATGCTGACCCAGATGTTTCGGCAGCGATTCAGTGGGATACCCTTAAGATAGTGTTGCGTGGGGATATTATTGCTTATTCATCTAGGAAAAATAAAGAGAGAGAGGCACAGCTTATTAAGCTCCAGAGGGAGTTGAAAGTACTGCAGTCTTTATATGCCCAGGAGGATGGAACTGTAAAGGTACAACTACTAACAATAAAACAAAAAAAATCAGAAATACCTAGATCAGAAAGTAGAACAACAACTCTTTTATCTCGATCGCAGCACATGAGGGTGGCCCTATAGGAGCCAGGAATCTGGCCCGTAAACTTAGGATGCATAAGGCTAGAGCCGATGTTATGGCCATGCAAGACCCTACTACGGGGAAGCTAGAACATCACCCTAAGATCATTAGATGAGTCATGGCTGAATATTATCGGGATTTATATAGGGCAGAGTCTGAAGATCATAGTCAACAGATAGAGACATACCTTAACAACTTAAAGCTCCCTAAATTGACTGCCTCCCAGATAGATATTTTGAGAGCCCCTACTACCTTGATTGAGATAGAGGGAGTGTTTCAGAGAGCTAAGACACAGAGAGCTCCAGGACCAGATGGATATCCATTGGAGTTCTATAAAACTCATAAAGAAGAAATACTACCACCATTACTCCAGGCTATCCATGAGATACAGGAAGGAGGTATTCCTGCCCCCTTGGCAATACACAGTGATATCTGCCATACTTAAACAAAACAAAAACCCTACCCTACCCTCATCATACAGGCCAATTTCAATGTTCAATTTTGATTACAAAATTTATATGTCTGTGCTAGCACATAGACTTGAAAACATAATGCCTTTATTGATCGATCATGATCAGGTGGGCTTTATTAAGGGACGACAGGTTCATGATACAGTCACGACTGACGTCTATTAAAAGATGCCGTAGCAACACGTTTGATTCCCCTGGCACTCATTGGCTTGGACGCCGAAAAAGCATTTGACAGGGTGGCGTGGCCATTTCTGTGGGATACCTTGTCTAGTTTTGGCTTTCCCCAGGAGATCATACAACAATTGCAAAATATATATAAACACCTTCAGGCTTACTTAAAATTAGATGGCGTTATCTCTGACCCTTTTTCTCTACAGAAGAGAACTCATCAGGGATGCCCCTTCTCGCTCCTGTTATTTGTTCTGTATCTCGAGCCATTAGCCCAAGCCATTAGAGTTCACCCGGAGATTGAGGGCATACCTATGGGAGGCACAAACCATAAAATTTCACTATCTGTGGACAACATCCTTCTCACTTTGTGCTCCCCGGATATATCAATCCCAAGGGTCTGGGAACAACTGGAGACGTACGGTAAAATCTCAGGGTATAAAATTAACCAACAAAAACAGAGGTACTACTGTGTAACTACATCCCTTCCCCTGCTTTAAAACGTGCATTTCCCCTAAAGTGGTATAAACAATCGATCGGTACCTTGGGATCCATCTTGCTACAACTCAGATGCATGCAGATATTGCAAATTTTGAACCCCTAACCCAAAACATAGCTGAGGACCTCACACGATGGTCACAGATACCTTTGAGTTTCCTAGCTCGAATAGAAACTATTAAACAAAACATATTTCCCCGGATTTTGTTCTGTCTGTAGACACTCCCATTATTTCCAACACAGACTTATTTTCAAGCTTGGAATAGGTTGATCTCTCACTTTATATGGCAGGAGAAACCTCCCAGGATTCGGTACTCTCTATTACAGTTATCAAAAGACAGAGGTGGGTTAAATTTACCGAATATCCTGAATTATGCCCAAGCTTCTAAATTAAAGATCTTACTCTCCTGGATGAACCTCAATTATAGTATGCCCTGGAAGCAGTTTGAGATGACTTGGAATGGCATAGAAGACCTAACGGACTGTCTCTTTGGACATCCTCCTGGTTGCATGCCTCTCTCTAAATTCCCACAGTATACTGCGGAGGTGTTTAAGCAGGGGCTGACTGTACTCACTAAAAGATTATTGCCCATTAAAGCACTTTTTCTGAGATCCCTTGCGATGAACTGTGCCTTTTCATC
The DNA here is from genome assembly GCA_016271365.2 of Neoceratodus forsteri. Classification (NCBI taxonomy): domain Eukaryota; kingdom Metazoa; phylum Chordata; order Ceratodontiformes; family Ceratodontidae; genus Neoceratodus; species Neoceratodus forsteri. The sequence goes on from CM028131.1 coordinate 1,525,559,173, forward strand.
CAATTCTTTGGATAGATCCTTAACCCGGTGGTATAAATATAATATCAAACACATTTTTTAAATTATTAGGCCCACAGGGCCTTTATTTGTCCAGCTCCAGGCTCAGTGTAAAATACCCCAGGGCTTCTTTCGTAAGTATTTGCACCTAAAATCTTGTTTGCGGCCAGTGGAGGAAGCACTGGCAGCAGTGGCTGAAACCCCAACACTAATAATAAAATTGCTTCTATCACAGAGACAAGGTACCACTCTAGACCACGGTATCAGTCTGGCCTGCCTTGCTTTGGGAGAGAAACCAGAAGACTGTACTGAGTCGATTAGAGCCCATGGTCCTTGAATTGGGGACTGACCTGCCGTTACTAACTGGAAGATGACCTCCCACTTATGCTAAGGCTCGGGATCCCCATATTGGAAAGAGTTTGCATGGAAATTATGATATAGATTTTTCCAAGCACCCTGCTGTGGTAGCTAGTTTTACAGGCGATCCTGAAGGAAAGTGCTGGAGTACATGCCGACCAGACTCATATATTTTGGAACTGCAGCATGCTGGGTCCTTATTGGGGGGAGGTAGTGCAGGAGCTGGTGGCAGTATATGAAAACCCAGGTCTTTTTACCTCTGGGTATATACTGACAGCTACTACCCCATTTGGTCTAAAAGTATAGAAGAAAGTATATCTGCAAACTACATTGCTAATATTGGCAGCAAAAAAGGTAACAACCAGACTATGGGGAACAAATAGGCTGCCAACTAAGGGAGAGTGGCTAAACTTGACAAGAGAGATATATAGGATGGAGAGGATTGTGGCCAGAGTAGCGGATAGTCTGGAGGTATTTGATACAAAATGGAAAAATGGATTATGTATCAGTTAAGCACTTATTCGATTTTATTCCTGAAGCTAATCAAATCAATACTGGAGAAATGTTAAACGAGACTTGTCTAGTTCATGTGATTAATTAGTCTTGATGCTGGGTGGGTGAGGTTTTTTTTTTAAGTCCAATGTATAAGTATATAAACTAAACGAATATATCTATGTAAAATGTTTTGTATAATGTATAAATGTCCTCATGCCTAATTAAAAAAAAAAATGTTCTCATTCTTAACCTATTTATATTTTCTATTGTATCCACTGGTCCCCGTTTTAATATTATTCGCAAACTTTACTAGCCAGCTACTGATATTGTGGTGTAAGTCACTAATAAATAAGGCGAACAGTACCGGTCCCAGAAGAGAGCCCTGCGGGACTCTGCTGGTCACACACTCTTCATCCAAATAGTACCCTCTGACCCTAACGCTCTGCTTTCTATCATCTAACATACTAACATACTAAAATGCCAGCAGAATAGGCCTAACGGTCTTTCGTGTCTGCTCGTTTGGTCAGCCCCCACCCTGGGAGCTGACCTTGCTGCCCCCCTCGCCTTCTCTGGCTTCTCCCTTCCCAGTTCCGGATATTCTCGCTGTACCGGATTTTGCTTCCAGAACCCTTCCCCTGTACCTGTCCCACCCCCTCTGGAACCCCTCCACCATCTCTGCCTCCACCAGCCCCCTGGGCAGCGCATTCCATGGCTCCACCACCCTCTCAGTGAAGTGGCACCTCCTCCTTTCTCCCCTGAATCTTCCCCCCTTCAGCTTCCACCCATGCCCTCTAGTTGCCCCATCCTCCTTCCTTCCAAGCACCCTTGACTGCTCCTCCCCTGTTTACCCCCTTCATGTACCTGAAGACCTCTATCATATCCCCCTGGTCCCTTCTCTCTTCCAATGTGTACATGTTTAGCTCTTCGAGCCTCTCCCCATAGATCCTGTCCCCCAAGCCCCAAATCATTTGGTTGCCTCCTCTGGACCCTCTCCAGAGTTTAATGTCCCTCTTTAAGTGTAGCCTCCAAAACTGCACGATACTTTCAGGTGTGGCCTCACCAAGCAGTTATACAGAGGGAGTCATCACTCTCCTCCTTCTGGAGGTGATCCCCTATCGATGCATCCCAGCATCCTGTTGGCCTTGGCTGCTGCCCTCCTACAAGTCTCCGAGTTGTTCTTCTTGGACATCCACCACCACCCCAGGTCCCTCTCAGCCATCGAGACTTGTAGCATTTCCCCCCCCAGGGTGTACACTTGGCCTGGGTTTCTGGCCCCCAGGTGTAGTACCTTGCATTTCCCTGCATTGAACCTCAGCTTCCACTTTCTAGACCATCTTTCCAGAGCCTCCAGGTCCCCCTGTAGGGCCACCCAATTATTTATCCATTTAATCAGCGTGGTATCTATTCCAATCCTAGTTTTTGTATCAGTAACTCATGAGGCACTTTATCAAAAGCTTTCTGGAGGTCTAAAAGCAGTACATTTACAGGAATATTTTTATTAATGCTTTTATTTACATTTATTAGAAACATATTTGAGTTTACAGATGATCTGTTTCTTTGAAATCCATGTAGTTTTACATCTTTGTATCCTATATTGTGTAAGTTCTCTTCTAATTTCAGCTTCAAAGCTTTCCGCTAGTTTACATATAATAGAAGTTAGGCTGATTGGTCTATAATTAGACTGGCATACCCTAACCCCCTTCTTATATAAAGATATGATTGTAGAAGTTGTCCAGTCTTGAGGCACGTCTCCTGTAGAAAATGGCGTCGGTACCATCCATTGCTGAACCCGACCCAGACTGGCCACCAGGAGAGAATGAGTTAAGTAAATGGGCCAGTGGTTTTGCTATTTGTTCTTTTATTTCTTTTAGGAGTCTTGAATGTAATAGAGCCAGGCCCGAAGATTTATTGACCTTTAAGTTATCTAAAAGGTCCTCTTCCTCTAATGGGTTGATATTTGCCATAACAGTAGATCTTCGAGAGGAGCTTTTGCAGCAGGCACTGCTGTCCCTCCCTCCTTCCCCCTGGTCTTTTCTTCTTCTTATCCTCTGGTTACTAGAACCTCCTCAGTTCTACATCTCTGTGAAGTCCGGGTCTTCTGTGGGAGCACTGAGGTGGGGCTGGGGAACAGCCCCTTTTATACCATTGACCAACGTTGGTTGCAGGCCATCAGGTGACTGTTAGCTAGAAGTTTTCTGTGGGGTACTGGCACCTGGCGACTTAGTCCTAATGATGTAGCGTGCTGCAAGAGCTCCTCTCGAAGATCTGCTGTTACGTAAGTTCTACATAACTGTACTCTTCTGTCATTGAGGACTGAAGAGTCATGTCTGTCAGCCACTGCTCGATATCTGCACTCCAGAACATGTTGAACTGAATGTCAGGTGCTTCTATTTCTGCTTCTGTATGTTGTGGTTTATTTTCATTTACGGCTGCTTCCAGACAGTTGTTTGAATGGCTGTCAGTAACAGCTACGGTGAGAAGACAGAGGGCAGTGTGGGAACAACTGTGTGGCTGCTGTGCCGGGCACTTCTAGGGGATTTAAGACCAGCACGGCAGCCAATCAATGAGCTACTTTAACTCATGAATAATTAACTAAACTTATAATTAGTTTTGTTCCACAGGACCTTTGACTCCTTGTTGTCTCTTGTTCATTCTCCTGCAAGCCCAATCCTATTGAGTACCATGCTGTTCTGCCCACAGCCTGACAAACAGCTCCTGGAGTTGCCCCTTCAGTGTTCTGTCCAGCCATGCAAGGTCCATTTCTGCAAGAACTGCTCCATCCTCGCTTTTAATTGTACTCTATGCTGGATGATACTGACCTGCTAAACAGGTCCCAGACATCTTGCTCCCTAGTTTCCTCATTTACTGTGTAACATGACAAGGGTTTTCTTCCACCTCTGGCTCTAGGATCTGGAACCTCTTCCACGAAAAAGATCTGCATCAAGTTTCACAAAGGGCCTTTTAACCTAGTTGCCTCTTAATGGTTTGCATGACCACTGTATTGTCTGAATGGAAAATCACCCTCTTGTCCCTTAGCTGCTCCCCTCAGATAGCTAGTTCTGCTACTATAAGGAAGAATCCCAAGAATGTAACATTATGGGCCAGTCCTTCCTTAGCACACTGAGATGCCCATTGGGTTGCGAACCAGGATTCTGCAAACTAGGGTCTGAAGCCAAAACTACTGGTGGCATCTATGTACCACTCTATCTCTGTGCTGGATACTTGTTCTGGCTCCACTGTGGTGCTAGTAAAGTAGTTGAGGAATGTACTCGAAACAAGAAAATGTTCCCTCAGTCATGCTAATCCTGTGGCCTAATTGATTCCTCCACTGCATGTTGAGCAGTCAAATAACCAACCCACAGAAATTGTCCTGCATGCAGACTTCAAGTGGTCTAGTAACTGTTCTAATGTAATTTTAGTGGCCCCAAATACCTGGCCTACTTGGGGCTTTCATATTGGTGTGCACCATATCAGGCAGGAGCCTACATTCAATTTGGACTGAGTCAGTTTCTTAACCTAAGAACAACATGGTCATATGTGGGCGGCCCACTATTTTGTTGTGGACCAAGGGCACCGCACTGTACACTCATATGCCTTGAAATCCTCAAGCATCCCTATGCACATGAAGGCAACAGGTGTAAAAAGTGGCAGGCCCTGCTTTTGGAGTTACAAGCCTCCAACCTCTTCCTCTAGTTTGCCAGACTATTGCTAGTCACGTTGACTGGTCTTGTCTCCCAAGAGATTCACATCCGGGGAGGAATGTTGTCCCATAACCCAACAACAGTGGAGGCAGAGATGAGCTGGCCTGCAAAACCCTTTTTCACTCCGTTACCTTGCTGAAGAAGCAAGGTTAGGATTTGTGATTAAGATGTTACTGCACAGCACTGAAGTTTGTAACAGAGGCATTTCCATTTATCACTTTTTTATAATTAAAAATCTGTTAAAAAGAAGATGGACATTACACATTCATAGTCATACAGGTTACTATATAGTGCTGGGGTTTGCTATAGTAGGTTAGGTTACTACACAGTAGTGGCGTTTCTGATAGCCACACTGAAGCGCATCACTATAATGTACAGCAGTGAGAGTGAGGAGTCCTCATCCTTCTGTTGTGTGATATACCACATTGTAGCTGTGCTGAAAGGTCATCCTTACTAGTCCTTGCAGTAGTAACATGCACTTTTTGCACCCCTGGCCCCAAGCTAACTCTATTTTCTCATACTTTTACAAATGCAGATATGGATTTTACCACTACATTAAACTGGATAATAAAGACGATGGTAAACAGGGGGAACTTTATCCTTCTCACAAGAAGAAAAATGGTAATGTAATTCTTTTATTTATTTATTTATTTTAACCAGGAGACATTAAGCTGAAGCTTGTTTCAGGTGCGACCTGGGAGCACAAGGAAGTTAAGTGACTTGCTCAGTGTCACGCAGTATGCAAGTGGGGGCTGTGGGATTCAAACCCAGGTCTCCAGGTTTGCGGCTCAGAGCCTTAAACCACTGCACTATACTGCCTCCATAATGGAGGCATTCTAAAGGCATTATCCTGCTTTGCCAATGCAACATGTTGCCATAGGAACCTGCTTATATTTGTCGCTAGAGAAACAAAAGAACTGCACGCTGGTAACAAGAAATCTACAGGAACCACAAGTAAACAAATTAAATCCTGAGTTTATTGCTCACAACACTATCAGAGGACTCATTAGCCCTACTAACCCCTAGGCTAGTGAGTCTTCTAACAGTTTTGTGAGCAATAAACTCCAGATTTATTTGTTTAATTGTGGTTCCCGGATATTTCTTTTTATCAGCGTGCAGTTCTTTTATTTCTCGAGTTTGCCTGTGTTACCCACCAGTACCTGCACTTCTACAACTTTCCAGAGATGCACTGCTTTCTTGTTTTCTTATATTTGAAGCTAGTATGCCTGTGTCATTTGAGTTACCATATACTTTTTGCACTAACTGTGGTAAACTTAAAAGAACAGAGGCATTTGAATAGATTTTTGTCTGTCATCCTCCCCAGTCATAATATAACAGTTCAGAAAAGTTGTTGGTTTTTGATATGCAGGTAGGGGAGAGGTGTCTGGCTCCGCACTACCGTTCAGGTAAAGAGTTGAACCAAGAGTCCAAAATTAAACATTTCTTTTTTTTTTGTTTGTTTTTGCTTTACAAGTTAAGAATGTGAGTCAGGTGGCAACTTTCATGTAAAGTAGATGTTGAGGGTGGCAGGATTTAAAGGAACATAAAAGTCGGTTATCAGATTAATAGGAATTGAAGATAACAGGAGTGGTAAATGTAGAGTGACTTGGTGAGGTCTTGAGGCTGGGGCCTTGGCCCTTGCCACAGATGTCCTAGAAAATCTTAAGGAGGATTGCATGCTTTGCATAGTTAAAGATAACTATATTGGCTTAGAAAGCTATGTTGGGAGGCAGACCAGATTGCCCATGTACCATCTGTAAAATGGGCCACGCTTCAAGGACTCCCCTGGAGCCTAGTACTATCCAACACTGGATCCTAGTTCACATAGATGACTGCCTGGGAGGTGGGGTAGAGCATTCGTCTCCCAAGAGCCCCTGCCATGGTGGGAAGAACCATGGAGGACATCAGGGTGGACTACGAGCATGGAAGGCTGGGGTCAGCAGACCTGAATAGGGTATATCTCTGGGAACAGGGTATGTCTCTGATGAATATGGCCCAAGGAGAAAAAGCGCTATAGAAAGCAAAAGACGGCCCAGTGGCGCTGAGGGTTGAGGTGCTAGATGCCACACCTCGCGCCACACCGGTGACCCAGGTTCGGGAATGGACTCTGGTCACTTGGGGGTCAGCAGGGGTGAGGAAGGATTGAGCACCTGTAGACCGATTTCTTTCCTCAGGGAGGGGGATAGTACAGCACGCTGTTTGCCTGACACCCAGCGGAGGCTGGGTGTCAGCACATGTATGCCATCAGAAGGGGAAGGCCTCACATACAGGGCGTGTGGCTGCCTTCACAGAGGTGGAGTCCAGCCATCTCTGCCCATTGTACGTACAGGGGCCCAGGGAGAAAAGCGGTGGAAAATACCGAGGGAGCCAACAGGCTCCGTGATAGCCTGATGTGCCACTGCACAAGCAAGCCCCAATTCTGGATTGTGCTCTGGGGTGGGGAGTAAAGCCAGCTCTCTCTCTCCTGGCCCCTCCGTGGGGGGTAATCCATGGGGAACTCGGGGGGCATAGGGGATGGTGTGGGGTGACTGAGGCCAGAGAACGAGTCCCTCCGAGGAAGGGCCGGAGCTGCCCTGCCTAGCTCCGTGGAGGTGGAGAAAAAAGTAAATATGGAAAGAGGAAAATAAAAGATGACTATGTTTAGAAGAGTGAACATTGGAGAAGGGCAGGTGAGAGAATGAAGTGCTGCTTGGAAATAGTATTGCATACTTGCTAGAGAAGAGTATAGAATATAAATATATAGATAGATAGAGAGAGAGATATTATATTATATGTAGTATTTGACAGAGGCAAACTACTAAGCCCCCAGAAACCATAGATATCTTTTCAAGGATATCTCCTCTGTATAGCCACACATAGTGAATTGTAAGCCAGCAGCATCAGGGACCTCGCATGACACTTTCCAAGACTGTGACGGTCCATGCTGCTGTGTGACCAGCATATGATGTGTCTGTGCCATCTATATAATGTTGGTCAGGTTCCATCCTCCAGTTATTTTTACTGATGTTAAATAAACATTGAATCCTGCCGAGAGTCTCAAATTCAGCATCCTAGTATTTTGAGGAACTTTTGATCTCCTTTCCTGGACTTTTACCTTCACGCAAGGGTTTGGAGGGTCACTCCTCTGGGGATGTCACTTTGTATGCTTGCTGTTTGCCAGGGTCTAGCAGTGTATGCTGTCAGGGTCACTGTTGACCAAGAAAGGATGCTTTTTGTCACTGTAAGTGCAGTAACAAGATCACTTGCACTGACACCCATGACTGCTTCCTTGTAAGTGTGGGAGTCTGCCACAATATGAAACATTTTCCAATCTGCCAGAGCTTCACAAAGGTCACTTGGATGAGCAGCGGAAAGCACTGGATGAAATACTTTAATAAAGGATTGAAAAGGATGGCCCTGCCATCCCCAGTAAGGTTTCATCTGGTTCTGGATTGACTTTAGGTAAGAAAACCCCCTTGAGAAAGTTGGAACAGTATCCAGGTGAATAATCATCCTTGTGGCATCCTTCGAAGCAGAAGCATGAAAGTTCTGTGGATGTAAAACTGGGGTCAAGGTGACATTCTGCCTTGCTGTCACCTCCCAACTTTATCCAGCTCTGATCATGGTTTCTGGCACCAAAACATGCAGACCAGCCCAGTGCGACCACATGACGGGAAAGTGACTCCAAAAACTAAACCTGACAGCAGAATGGAAAAGTTCTAATGCTGACACAGGTCGCTGTGCTGGTAGTTGTCCTGGTTCCGTTGTCTCTGACTATGACATGGAAATTGTCCATTTCAACATCAAGTGCTATGGTTGTACCTCCCAGCGTCAGTCTAGAGCAGACTGCTCCATGATCATTTGCTTAATTCTTGTGTAACTTTAGTGTGTGGTTATCGGTCCTTATCGGTTCTAAAAAAAAACGTGTTTTGAAACTGTTTTTTCCAAGACCCGTGACACGGTTAGGAACCGATAAGGGAGTCTTGCCTGGGGGTGGCCAAAAAAAGGGTAAGTTTGGTTAGGTTGGCCATGTCTGAGAAACCGAAGAAAAAAAACGGGCCCACTGGATTTCAACACTGCAGTGAGTGTGGGGAGCTCTTTGCTAAGGCCGATCCCCACACCACCTGTGTTTATTGTCTGAAGTTTGACCACCTCGATTCAGACTGCCAAATTTGCAAAAATTTTCCAAAATCTACCCTTGAAAAGAGATTAGGTAGACTGAGGGAAAAGGAGGCCGAGAAGTCTGCTGACCCGGATGGCCAGCCCGGTTCGGTTCCGACCGAACCAGAAGGAGTGCCCTCTGACCAGGGCGATACTTCTTCGAGCAAAAGGAGAGCCAATCCCGAGGGGTCGGTTCCGACTAAAAGAAAGCACAAAGAAAAATCGTCCGGTTCGGATCCAGAAGTCCATGTTCCGACCGCCAAAGAAATAGCCAGAGCGATTCGATTGTGGAATCGCGCCTTCGTTCTGACCGATCCAGCACCTTTAGCAGGGCTCGGTTCGATCGGTTCCCTGTTCACGATTATACTTTGGAAGAATTTTATGAACCAGAGTTTGAGGAGGAAGGGGAGTTTGAAGATGATGATGGTGATGGTGAAAGTCTAGATGTGCCTGTGGAACTGGACATCTCCCCAGACAGACTTTCAGGTGTATCCTCTCCTAGGCTTTCTGAGTCCCCTTCCCACTTTATGTTCTACAGAAAGGTGGCTGAGACCCTCCAGCTTCCTATGGAAGAGGCAATGAAGGATCAGGAGGAGCCTGATTTTGTAGAAATGATGGACATCCCAGAGTCCAGGAGACTGTCTATTCCCCTCCACAAATCTTTTGAGAAACAGACACAAAAAATTCTGAAGTCTCCCAATTCTATACCTCCTGTGGACAGAAGAATGGACAAGAGGTATACACTCTCAGGCTCAGAAACTGAGTTTTTATCTCACCAATGCAGCCATGTTGGGGTTGTGCAGGCTGCTGCCTGTGATAAGGCAAGCATTCCCTTGACTTCACACCCCCCAGACAAAGACTCGAGGAAGGCTGATGACATGGCAAAAAAGCTGTACATGGCATCTTCCTTGGGACTCAGACAGGCAAATTATATGGTCTATATAGCTAGGTACCAGAAGTCCAGGTGGGACACTGTACTGGCACTGGCTAAACAGGCCTCCCCCCAGCTAGCCAGGGAGCTGGAGGCGGTGGCTGCAGATGGGATTGAGGCATCTAAAGTTCAGTTTCATGCTGCTGTGGACTCTAATGATGTGTCTTCAAGAGTCATGACTACATCTGTGGCTCTTCGGAGAATGGCTTGGCTCAGATGTATTAGACTCTCGCAGGATACCCAGGCTAAGGCCATGGATTTTCCTGTAGTGGGTAATTCTCTGTTTGGGGAGCAGACAGAGAATTACATGAAGAAAATGGATGCGTACAGGACCACCTACAGGAGTGCTCAGGCCAAGGAGAGGCAGGCAACTCCTCAAAGGCAGCAGTCTAGGGGCAGGGGCAGGCCTTTTCAAAGCCTTTTTACCAAGCACAGGCCTCTTCTTCTTTTTCACAGAGGGGGTTCTTCGGAGGGAGAAGCAAAAGGGGGATGAGCAAGGCTGCATCCACCCCTCAGCCTAAAGCCCCTGCCAAGCAGACACCCTGATGGGCCTGCTCGGGTCGACTCTTCTATTCCAGTAGGGGGCAGGCTGGCTTAATTTGTCCAGGACTGGATGTCTGTTACATCAGACAATTGGGTCCTGGAAGTAGTAAGCCAAGGACTGGTTCTCAGCTTTAGAAAATTTCCAAAGATGAGAGCCAGATCTTTTCCACCTGCAAATCTATTGGAAACCCTTGCCCTAGAGGCAGAGGTTTCTTCTTTTCTGGCCTCAAGAGCCATAGAGAGAGTACCTACCCTACACTGGGGCAAAGGGCTGTACTCCAGGTACTTCCTGACCCCAAAAAAGACAGGGGAGTGGCGACCCATCCTAGACCTAAGATATCTAAACAAACATCTTTTAAAACCAAAGTTCAAGATGGTAACTCTGGGAATAATTCTTCTCTCTCTTAGGCCAGGGGACTGGCTAGCCTCCCTGGGCCTCAAAGTTGCCTACTTTCACATTCCCATCAGGTGCTCCCACAGAAAGTATCTCAGGTTTGAGTTGCCCTCAGGCCACTATTAGTTCAGAGCAGTGCCCTTTGGCCTAACCTCAGCCCCAAGGGTTTTCACAAAGTGCCTGGCAGTAGTAGTTGCCTTTCTAAGAAGGCAAAAAATTTCCATTTTTCCATATCTGGACGATTGGCTAATAGTGGGCCAGTCTCCAGACCAAGTCAAGTCTCACCTGCAAGTGCTCACTTCTCTAGGATTTCTTCTCAACCTTTCCAAGTCAGTTCTCGAACCAGTCCGGCTTCTTAACTTTATAGGGACAGAACTGGACACAGTCAGAGCAAGAGCCTTTCTTCCCTTGGAAAGGGCAAGGGTTCTTATAGAACTAGCCTCTTCCTTCAGCCTTCGGATATCTCGACCAGCAAGGCATTTCCTCCAACTCTTAGGCCACATGCAGCTTCAACAGCAGTGGTCCAAGGGGCAAGATTCCAGATGAGGGATATTCAGTTCCATCTGAGAGCTTTTTGGTCTCAGAGGAAGGATTCCCTTACCAAACTGATCCCAGTGACTCTGACCTTGATCCAAGCCCTTCAATGATGGCAGGATCAGGACAATTTAAGACAAGGGGTTCCTTTTGCCACTCAGCCTTATTCAGTGGTCCTTACCATGGATGCTTCTCTTCTGGGCTGGGGAGCCCATCTGGGGGCCCTCACTGCCCAAGGGCTGTGGTCCCCCCAAGAATCCCTTCTCCATATCAATCTCCTAGAACTCAGGGCAGTTTTTCTGGCCCTGAAAGCTTTTTCTCAGTCAGTACAGAACAAGATGGTTCAGGTCAGAACGGACAACACCACCACCATGTGGTACATCAACATGCAGGGAGGCACTCGGTCCACGGCCTTGTGCATGGAAGCCATGAAATTGTGGTCCCTTGCTTATTCCCTGCAGACCTCTCTGGTAGCAGTTCACCTTCCAGGGAAGGACAATGTGCTAGCAGATGCACTGAGCAGAATCTCTCAGGGCGATCACGAATGGTCCCTGGACCCTCAGGTGTTGAAAGTGATTTTTTCAAGGTGGGGCACTCCAGAGATAGATCTCTTTGCAGCCCCAGACAATCACCAACTTCCTCTCTTTTGTTTCAGACTCCCAGTCTTGGGCTTAGTCCCCCTGGATGCCCTGATTCTGAATTGGGAAGGGAAGTTTCTGTATGCCCTCCCTCCTTCCACTCCTGTTCAAAGTTTTTGTCAAAATAAGGTCTCAACCTTGCAAAGTGATTCTGATTGCTCCAGATTGGGCCAGACAGCCCTGGTACCCCCTGTTGCTGTCCCTAGCAGTCCATCTTCCCCTGTCTCTTCCTAGGAATTACAACCTGTTAACATCCTCTCAGGGGAGGATTTGGTACTCCAGTCTTCAGTCTCTCAATCTCAAGGCATGGCTCTTGAAGAGTTAGAGTTTGCAGATCTGCATCTTTCTCAAGGGGTTCTGGATATTCTCAAAGCTTCTCGAAAGCCCTCCACCAGAAAGACTTACAACTCTAAATGGAAGAGATTCAGCATTTTGTGTTCTAAGAAGCATATTTCTCCAGATGCTTCTGAATTGCCTACGGTTCTGGATTATATGTTCCATCTTAATGACCTAGGCCTCAGACCAGCTACTCTCAAGGTACACTTGTCAGCTGTTTCTGCGTTTTTGTCTGTGGAGAAGTCTTCCTCACTACCTTCTCATCCTGTGTTCTGTAAATTTTTTTAAAGGATTGCTTCACACCAGTTCTCCTTTTAGAGACCCTGCCTGGGATTTGAATGTTTGCATTGCTCAACTTATGCAACTCCTTTTTGAGCCTATGTCCTCAGCAGAGCTTAAGTACTTGACTTGGAAAACCGTGTTCTTGGTAGCCATTACCTCTGTCAGGCGTATCAGTTAATTGCAAGCCCTGTCAGTGGAACCTGATTTTATCTCCTTTCACAGGGATAAAGTGGTCCTTAGAACCAATAGAAGGTTCTTGCCCAAAGTGGTTTCAGACTTCCTTTTAAACCAGTCTATGTCTCTTCCTGTTTTCTTCACTGATCATTCTTCCTCAGGAGAGCAGAGGCTACCCAGTTTAGATGTTAAAAGAGCCCTTAGTTACTACATAGAGCGTACCAAGGGTCATAGGTTTGACTCCCTCCAGTTGTTCCTCACTTATGGAGAAGTGGGAAAGGGCAGACCTGCCACCAAGAGATCTGTTGCCACGTGGATTGTGTCTTGTATACAATTCTGCTGTGAAAAACTGGGAAAAATTCCACCCTCAGGCCTGAGGGCTCATTCCACAAGAGGTACAACTGCTTCCTTGGCTGCTGCCAGGGATATCCCTCTCTTAGAAATTTGTCAAGCAGTCACCTGGAAAACAGTCCATACCTTTACCAAGCATTACTCTGGTTATCCAGGCTAGGAGTGATGCTCGGTTTGGCACAGCAGTACTTCAGAGCTTATTCCCAAAGTAGGTTCTGTCCCTCCTCCATGGAGGTACTGCTTGGTAGTCTGCACTTGTCAGAATACAGCAAGACTTCAAGTTGTTTGAAGAAAAAATTACTCACCTTAGTAATTGTGTTTCTTCTATTGGAGTCTTGCTGTATCCTGACCTCCCTCTTTCCCTGCCTCTCCTGTCAGAACCTGGTTTTGGGAAGTGGGTGGGCAGGTGCAGTGTTGCACCTCAGGGGTGCTCTTTTTACACCCTCTTCTTGTGTGGGTGTTTATTTTGTTATATCCCTGTTTGGTGTGGGTTTTGGGTTTCCTGACTTGAGTCTTCTTTTGGTAGTCCAAAACTTTTTGTTGCCAGTTGGCTATTACATTTTTTTTTTTACAGTTTTCACATAGAATACTATTAGAGTGTTGCTCGTAAGAATCTGACGGTTAGCTTTCAAAGGGAAACAGACAGAGACATCAACCGAGCTCGAGCTCAGCATTCTATGCTCTGCATAGAAAGGTTAACCCTTTGTTCTCCGGGGCAGTTTAAAGGCTGGGGCTAACTGCACTTGTCAGAATACAGCAAGACTCCAATAGAAGAAACATAATTACTAAGGTGATTAAGTTTTTCTTACTGTTCAACATTGTTATGCCATAGCAAGATTTAAGAAATTAAAGATCTTACTTCGAGAGGGCTCTTGCAGTAGGTAATTACATATAGGACTGATGCCGGCAGGCGGCAGGACCCCACAGAAAAGTTTCTAGCTAGCAGTCCCTGGCGAGGGACTGCCCCCACGTTAGGTGACCGGCGTCAGGAGACGTCGGTATAAAGGGGTGGTCCCGGACACCCACCTTCCAGTTCTTTCCGCGTTAGCTCGTTAGCAGCTCAACGCGGAAAAGTTCATGCTTCCGTCAGCCCTTCCTTCCGTCGTTGTTTCACCGAAAACTTATTTTTCTCGACTAACATCAGTACTAACGTCGGTGTATGTCATCCCCTACACGCTCAAGCACAAGAATAAGTCTGGGATTAAATGCGGCGTAACTACCGCGCAGGGGCCACTCCCTGTGCCTGTTCTGCCTAGGCCCCAATCATCTGGTCGAGAAGTGCCAGCATTGCCTCAGCTTTAACGCGGCTACCGAAAAGAGCGACAACAATCCTGGAAGCCCATATTCTAAAGAAAATGAGCTCTGTGAGAAGGGCTTAAAAAACTGAGGCAGGCATCCACTTCCAAGGCCATCGAAAGAAGAAGGACAAGGAGAGGCACTGGGACAAAGGCTCCTCCACGCGTCTCCCTTAGAACTGCTGGGGCAGGTAACATCCCTCTGAGATCGCTCCTCGATGGCCTTCCGGAGGAGTTTCTGGGCGGCATCAGCCCGCCCATCTGGCCGGCGCTCGGGCATAGGCGCCTCCGGCAGTTGGAGGCCTCCGCCCTGGTTCGGCCACAGGCTCGCGGCCTACCGTCGTGGGCGACTCTGGTAAGCAGGCGTGGGCTGGTAAGGCGTCCTGACCCTCGGGCGGCGCGCGGCTTCTTCCCACAGGACCAGGCCGGCCTCCTCTTGACCTCTCTCTGGTGGCCGGCTCGTAGAGTCGGACATTGGCTCCTCCGGCCGCCGAAGCTTCGCCTCGCCTCACGTCCGCTCGTCCAATGTCTGGCGGTGAAGGAACCGAGACTGACCCCCAACATCCATCGTTTCGGTTCACGCAGCCTTTGCTGCCATCTGGGGAACCAGAGTCTCCCACCAACCTGAACCGGGACTTTTCCCTCCGTCCCAGGCGAGCTGAGATCTTTGCCTCCGTCAGTCCTTCCTCCATCTGGAGCACTGGACCTGGCGCCGGCTCCCGACGCCGGCTCCGGCGCGGTCCCTCCAACATCAGTACCTTCAGCGTCAGGGCCTCGCCGTCAGCCTAACGTCAGTCTTACCGACTCAGGAGATCTTCTGCTCCCCATCGGGCTCTCCCTCTGAACCCGCCCATCAGGCGCCCCGGCTTCCAGGTGTCCTCCGTCTTACTCGATCGCGGTGTGCCGGAACGCCGTATCCGGCACCACAGTACCTGACGCCGGGCTTCCTGACGCTGCAGTACTCGACGCCTCAATACCCAACGGCGGGTTACCCGCAGCTGGGTTTTGGATATGCTCCACATGGGTATAACCCACATTCTTATCCTTTGCCTATTCTCCTCCACCGCCCTCGCGGCCGGCGTTGGACCTGCAGGTGACTCTGGCCTCCTGGTGGGCTGAGGCCAAGGCTTAGCTCACCAAAGAGGTTGAGAGCCACCTTCCGGCCATGGTGCCATCCCAGGTTCCCTACACCCCAGGTGGCAAACTCCCTCACCACCTCCAGACTCCAGGGTTCTTCCTTCTGGATCCAGAGAGGGGCAGGACATGCGTCCCCGGGGACTCCCCAAGGGGCCCATTCCTCCCCCGGGGCGGGAAAGGGAATCTTACTCTTCTTCATCCTCCTCTTCACTCTCGGACTCCTCGGAGTCTTCCGACAGCAGCTCCGAGAGAGACGACGAGCCTCGCTCTCCGTCGAAGCCCAGGCCAAGGACTCCTCCGAAGTCTCTTCCGGAGGATCCTTCTTTTACAGAGTTGCTTAGAAAAATCCAGGAGGTTCATCAGTGGTGCTCCTTGGAACCAGATCCTCAGTGTCTGAAGCTCGCTGAACATCTGGATCTGCCCGTGACAGCTCCTACATTACTGCCACCCTGGATAGAGCCTCACGCCGACCTTGTTACCACGATATGGAAACAACCGTCGGCCTTAGCTCTACTTCCTAGGAAGTTGAACAGGCTATATCAGGCTCCAGAGGGTGTTGATTTCCTGGATTCTCACCCTCGTGCTGACTCCGTCATGATTAGTGCCACTCACGGCCAGTCGGCGAACCCTAAATATCTTAGCTCGTCACCTCCTGATAAGGAATCTCGCCTTCTGGACCAGTATGGGAGAAAGATTTATGCTTCCTCCACAATGGGGATTAGGGCCCTGAACTATGTCGGCCACATGGGGGACTACCAGAAGGCCATCCTTACTCAGGTGGAAGCCAAGCTGGACTCCTTGCCTGACTCCCAAGTCAAACAGGAGTTGGCTGATCTCGTCCACTCTGCTTGTTCGGCCAGTCGACTCATGTTACATGTGACATAAGACACAGTGGACACTGCTGGGCGGAGCTCAACTTTCGCCGTAGGCCTACGGCGTCATGCTTGGCTCCGTGTGTCAGGTCTGGTCCCGGAGGTGCAATCTGCTATCCAGGAAGCACCCTTCTGGGGGTTGGTGCTTTTTGGGGGTTATGTCAAGGACATCATCACCGATGTGCAAGAGAAGGGGATGGCTTTTAAGTCAGTTGATTCCATGTACCATCCCCATCAGCAGCAGCGCCATCCCTTTCGCAGATGGAATCGGCCAAAGGCGAAACCCCAGGGAAGGCGGGCTACAAACGCCGGGGCCTCTGCTGCTAAGCCCCACCCAAAAGCAGCGGGTGCTTCAGCTGCGGCGCTGCCCCACACCACCTGACTTCTTTCCTCTCCTGCCTCCAGACTCCCGGGGGAACCGGTAGGATGGAGGTTTTCCCTCCATCTTCCGGGATGGGAGAGGATAACCACGGATTCTTGGGTGCTCCAGCTCATAGCAGAAGGACACTTCATAGAGTTTCTTCAGAAACCACCCCGCCGCCCCCCTCTGAAGTCGTCGTATTCACGGGAACATCTTCCTTTGGTCCAGGAGGAAATCTCGGCTCTTCTGCTGAAGCAAGCAATAGAGCCTGTCCCCCTTCATCTTCAGGGGATGGGTTGCTATTCCCATTTCTTCCTGGTCCCAAAGAAAACGGGAGATCTCAGCCCGATTTTAGATCTCAGTTCCCTGAATCTTTATGTAGAGTACAAAAGGTTCAGGGTGCTCTCTTTGCAGAGCCTTCTGCCCCTCTCCGGCCAGGTCAATGGCTTTGTGCTCTGGATATGCAGGATGCTTATCTGCACATTCCCATTCACCCATCTCATCGCAAATACCTTTGTTTTGCATTCCTGGGGGACCACTACCAGTTCAAGGTGCTCCCGTTTGGTCTATCCTTGGCCCCCCGAGTATTTACCAAATGTCTGGCAGTGGTGACGGCCCACCTGCGTACCAAGGGAGTACAGGTTTTCCCTTACCTGGACGACTGGCTCCTAACAGCCTCGTCCAGGGAGGAACTCCTGCGATTCCTCTCCCTTATCCAGCAGGTTTTTGCCTGCCTGGGTATTACCATCAACCATTCCAAGTCTCATCTGGACCCATCCCAGAGGCTGCAGTTTATCGGGGCGATCCTCGATATGACCCTGGGCAAGGCCTTCCTACCTCCGGACAGGGCGGCCTCCCTTCAGACTCAGATAAGTCTGTTGTCTGACCGCAGGATGGTCTCGGCGAGGTCGGTCCTTCGCCTTCTCGGGCTCATGGCGGCTGCTATCCCGACGGTCCCTCACGCTCGACTCCACATGAAGATCTCTCAGTGGACTCTACGCTCTCAGTGGGATCAGCTAGTGGACGACCTAGATCACTCAGTTCTGATCTCCTTGCCGATGATGCGAGACTTACAGTGGTGGATGGTTCGAGAGAACCTGTTTCGGGGGGTTCCTTTCTTTCATCCTACCCCCTCCCAGACTATAACCACAGACACCTCAGGCGAATGTTGGGGAGCCCATCTAGGCCCTCATCGGACCTAGGGCTCCTGGTCCAGGCTAGAACAAGCTCTCCACATCAATGTGCTCGACCTTCGGGCAATGTTGTATGCTCTCCAAGCCCTTCACCAATACATCCTTCCCGGCCACCTTGCCGTCCAGATGGACAACATGTGCGTGGTGTGGTACATCAACAAGCAGGGAGGGACTCTGTCCTACCTTCTATGCAGGGAGGCAATGAGGGTTTGAGATTGGGCAACACAACACGACCTTCACCTCACGGCGATTCATGTTCCAGGAGTCGACAACACCCTGGCAGACAAGCTAAGTCGCTCTTCTGCTATGACTCACGACTGGAAACTGGACCAAGGGGTCCTAGACAATATCTTCCATCTTTGGGGAACACCACAGGTCGACCTGTTCACATCCCCCCTAAACGCAAAACTTCCCACCTTTTGCTTGCTCGTTCCAGAGCGAGGCGCTTTCTGGAGCGACGCTCTGTCTCTAGACTGGAAGGACAGATTCATCTATGCCTTCCCCAATTCCTCTTATCCCACGAGTCTTGCAGAAACTAGCTTCAGAAGGAGCGAGAATGATTCTGATCGCTCCTTTCTGGCCCAGGCAAATCTGGTTCTCTCTTCTACAACAATATTCAGAGGATCTTCCTCTTCCTCTATCTCGAGGTTTGTTGACCCAGGATCAGGGACCCTGGTCCATCCAGGCCTCAAATCCCTTCAACTGCATGCATGGCTCCTGCAGACCTAGCCCAATCCCGTTTTGGAGTGTCTCCCAAAGTGGCGGAGATTTTAGTGTGGCAGAAAACCCTCCACCAGATCTACTTATGCCATGAAGTGGAAAAGATTCACTATCTGGGCAGCTTCCAGAAGCGTGGAACCTTTCTCCTGTTCAGCGGGCTTCTGCTGGAGTATCACGCCATCTGTTTGACCTGGGTCTCAGCCATTCCTCTTTGAAGGTACACATGGCGCCATTTCGACCTATCATGTTCCTTGCAAACAAGGCTTTTGCTCAACTGGAGGTCTCAAGACCTTTCTCAGAGGGGTTCTCCATCTGAGGCCCCATCCATTACTCCTGGCCCCCCCTTGGGACTTGAATTTTGTTCTCGAGAAACTTACCCTTCCTCCTTGAACCTGCAGCTTCTGCAGATTTGAAGTTTCTTTAGATGGAAGACTCTCTTCTTGGTGGCTGTTACTTGGCTCGAAGAATCTCCGAGCTCAGACCCTGATGTGTAAAATCCCTACTTGATTTTCACAAGGAGTAAGTGCTCTTCATACCAATCCTAGTTTCTACCTAAAGTAATAGCAGAGTCTACCTTAAATCAGTCCATAGAGCTATCTGCCTTTTTTACGCAGTACTCTAATCAAAGAATATTTACTCCATACTATGGATATTCACGGATTCTGAGATACTACACCAACAGGACGAAGGATCTTAGAAAGACTGATCAGTTGTTCGTCTCTTTTGCTTGCAAAAGGGAAGGCAATGCTGTTTCCAAGCAATGCCTGTCTGAGTGGTTGGCTCATTGCATCACTTTCTGTTATGACAAATACCACAAGACCCTCCCGGATCAAGTCAGAGGCCACTCCACAAGAGGAGTAGCTGCCTCTGCGGCTTGTTTCAAGAATGTGTCTGCGGCAGACATATGAGCTGCCACTACCTGGGCTTCCGTCCATACCTTTATGAAACACTACAGTTTGGATATTGCCTCTCGCCGTAGAGCAGGCTTCGGGCTAGCTGTTTTGCAAGGCCTCCTATCTTGAAGCTTGCATGGCTAGAATTACTTCTTGGAGTAGTTTTCCTCCTCCCAGTGCCTTTTCTTTGTTCCAGACTGCTTGGGATTCAGTCCTATATGTAATTACCTACTGCAAGAGCCCTCTCGAAGTAAGATAGTACAGTTCACGTGGGAGCTTACTATAACAGTAGATCTTAAAGAGAGGCTCTTGCATAGGTAATGTCTGCTCCCGCCTCCATCCCTCGAGGGCTTTTCAGCTCCTTTTCCAGTTATGGAACTATCCGCTCCTCTCTCGTCCGGCCTCTTTTGGCCTGTGGCGGGAAAGAACTGGAAGGCGGGCATCCGGAACTGCCCCTTTATACCGACGTCTCCTGACGCCGGTCATCTGACGTGGGGGTGGTCCCTCGCCAGGGACTGCTAGCTAGAAATCTTTCTGTGGGGTTCTGCTGCCTGCTGGCGTCATTCCTATATGTAATTACCTACTGCAAGAGCCTCTCTCGAAGATTCGGATTCGTCTTTCGGATGAGATGTTAAACCGAGGTCCCATCTGCCTGTATTGGTGGTAGTTCAGGTGGATGTTAAAGATCCCATGGCACTTATCGAAAAGAGTAGGGGAATTTCCCCGGTGTCCTGGCCAAATTTCCCTCATTCACTAAAAATACCACCAACAGCTTAATCTGGTTCAAGGTCAGTTGGAATTCATCTGTATCCCCCTCCCCCGGGTCGTGCCTGAAAATAGGCAGGATTTGTCTAGTGCACTTACCCGGTCAACAAAAACCAAATAAATAAGAGAATTCACTTCAATCATCTAAGATGGACAACAGTACCCATCATCTTCCTACCCTTTATGACAACTTTGAAAAAAACTGACCAAGAGATTAGTTGATTCAGTATCCAAAAGATTTACGAGTAGTCTAACAGTCAGAAAAGCAATGCTGATATCTGGTAATACTTTTAGTAAGCAATATTTGCCTCCATTTTTATGGAGTTGACAAAATAGGATTACATGCTAAGGGTACGCCATATGACCAAGACAGAGAACGTGTACTTTGTTGTAGGCTATCGATATTGTCATCTTCTTGTGGAGAAACGTTTGAATCGCAGTGTCAGTGGCTCAGCAAGTAGCACACTCACCTCTGAGGCCGGGAGATCGGAAGGCTGTAGGTTCTAGCCCCACACCAGACACTTGGGTTAATATCCCAATACTGACACTGCAGTGCAGCATGTGGGGGATGCTGCACTCCTGAGGTGCCGTCTTTCAGATGAGACATTAAACCGAGGTCCCATCTGCCTGTTCTGGTGGTAGTTCAGGTGGATGTTAAAGATCCCATGGCACTTCCTGAAAAGAGCAAGGGAATTTCCCCAGTGTCCTGGCCAAATTTACCCCCCATTCACTAAAAATACCACCAACAGCTTAATCTTGGTTCAAAGTCAGTTAGTATTCGTCTGTATCCCCTTCCCTCGGGTCGTGCCTGAAAATAGGCAGAATTTGTCTAGTGCACTTACCTGGTCAACAAAAGCTAAATAAATAAATAAGTGCAGTAATAAGACACTGATCAATGGGAAGGTAAGTTTGGTTCTAGAGTGTGAGCAAATTTACTAGTAGCTAACCACACACATAACCTAAACTGCCTCAACTTCACCATATCCAAATTTTGAGCTTTTTCAGTTTCCTGTTAATGCAACTTCTCCTTAATAAAATAATTAAAATATATTTTAGGGCGTCAATCATAGATGTTCCATTTTCATATCATTGAGAAAGGTTTTAAGCACTTTTAACCACAGAGAATCCTTATTATGTTTGCTCATGGAAAGTTTTTTCTTTACAGCAAAGGAGAGGAAATACACTGACAGAAGAATTTAATATTCTTTAAATGATGTGTTATTAGTTTGAGTTTAACCAGAAATTCTACTTTTATTCTGCCATGCTGAGCTCTGACTATATATTCAGGAGTGACATGATGAATTTTCAGAAGGGACTGATAGAGGAAAATTGCCTTTCTCTCTGGTCACACTGAATATGTCTCCAAATATCTGCTCTACAAAGTATGATCTGATTTAATTGAATCCACCGGAAAAAAAAATAAGGCTTAGAGCAATGATAGCCTACCATACTTTCTATAAATGCCCAGAAGGGTGCCTTTGTTTTTATTCAATTTCCTCAATTCTGTTTTGATTCAGTTTCTAAATAAATGTTTAGACCATTTGGAATTATTTGAAAAAGTTACCCCAAAATACACATATTCTTTTACCACCTCTACATTTTCATTATTTTAAAAATCATGAATATAATTTATTAGAACCAAATATGATGACTTTAGTTTTTTTGCCAAAATAATATTCAGTTTATAGAGCGGAGGACACCTTCAGGAGAACTTTGGCAAAACATAATATTTAGACATAGTTCAGCTTGCATTTTACATTAGCTCTATATTTCTCCTCTCCATTTTTTATTACTGAGGTCATTTGCATGAAAATAGGATCTTTGCTGCTGAAGTGTTCAGCTATTCCTGTTGCTTTCTCCCTACCTGAGGTCATAATGCATGGATTGTGACATTATAGTTACTCACATGGCAACAGAGTGTGATGTCACAACAGAGGAGTATGACTTGAATTAGGGAGTAAGCTATAGAGACAAATGAACTCTAAGGGATAAGTATGTATTTATGTAAATGTTCTCAATAAATAATGGGGAGGAGAAATCTAAAGAATATATATGGAATGCAAGCTAAATTGTACCCAAGTATTATGTTTTTTAAAGTTTTCTTTGAGGCATCAGCATCTCTTTAAGATTGTTAATTCCTGAAAAACATTAAGTTTGAACTGAAGGCCAGTGAGTGAGAGAGAAAAAAAGGACCATGTCATGTGCAAATGCTAAGGCTTGACATTCTGTTCCTAATATATTTGATGAATGAATATTGAGATGTATCAAATTGTTTAAGATGTCATTCACATAAAAATCAAATAAAGTTTGAGCTAGCAGGCATCCTTGCCTTACTCTCTTGTTTGAAGTAAAAACTTTTGACAGATTTCCCTGGGGATCACAGGGAATAGCAGTGTCATTGTTGGAGTATAACTATAAAATTGGAATAAGCAACATTTGATCTATATTCAAGGAGAATAATTTCTCCCAAAGTATTGCTCTGTTCAAGGAGTCAAAGGTCATAGAAAAATCTATGATTGTGGCATACAATTTAACTTTCATAAGCAAGACACACTGTAGTTTTCAGTCAGCTGAATCAATGTAAACACATGATCGATGGAAAAACATTTTGTAAACCAGCTTGTAGGGGAGATAAAATGGAGATCTTTAAGGATATCTCATCCATTTGGTCACATCTTTAGAACTGTAAGCTGTCAGCATCAGGACCATGCAGAAACTTTTGCTAGCAGTGTGCCACCCACAATGACATGCAACGTTGGTGCCTGTATAACGTGGGTAGCCCCAGTGTGCCTCAATTCCTTCTTCTGCCATCAACTGCTCATTGGACCTGCAGAGAAACAACACTGTTGTTTCTTTGCCATTTATTATTTTCTAACTTAACTAATCGATATTGTCCCTATATGCCTTAGTCGAAGAAACCTTTGTTTAGGATTATGTACCTGTGGTTATATGATATACAAGGTTGACACTCACACTGTTTGTGTTAGCTGCTTGGTCCTGTCCTATAACATATAGACCTGTAAGATCTGCCAGGGTTTCAACCAGGCTACCAATAGATGCCAAAAGATGACTCTGGAAACTTTCATCACCGTTAAGGCCATGGAAGCTCAAGCCAAGGCCATGGGCTCCAGGCCAGCTTCTCCTTCACATTCAACCCCCATTGGGAAGGAAACTCTCAGGCATTTGGCTACGTCATCGAGGACTTCAGAAAAAGGAAAAGACACATTGTCATTGATGCCATCCCCTTCTAGTCATCGCCACGAGCATATAGATCAACCGCCTGCTTCACCTGTGAGGTTGAGGTCTCCATTAAAAGAGAGTAAATCCTCATCATCTGCTCTCTGGCAGTGACAACTTCAGCCCCCCTGACAGTTGTTGAGACACCAAGGTTGCGGTCAGGCTCTGGCACTGCATTACCTACTTTGGACAGTAAGCAGCCCTCATCATTGGGTTCTAGTCCCTTGACATCTGTAGACCTGGACCCCTAACAGGCACTGTCAACTCCCAGGTTGTGCTAGTGTCATTCTCAGAACTGATTCAATACCTATGAATATTGCTTCCAGCGACAATAACTAATATTCCGTCGACTGATTCTCCCCTGTCAGTACTGCCATCATCCACAGGATGTAAAAGCACACCTTCACAGCCCCCATCTCTGTCACTGGTTCCATCCATTGCCCTGTCATCATTCCAGATGAGGCCGACGTGGAATATAATCCTGCTTTCCTTAATATGGAGGAGGATGTGGAGGTTGAGAAGGATGCTGACCCCTATGAAGGGGGTTTACCTTCCAGCGCTGCCCTCTCTTCCTGCAGGGAGGACTCTGTGGTATATACACCCAGGTCTCCTGAAGATCTCTCATTTTGGGCTTTGCTCAGACATATCCAGGATGTCATGGATTTTTAAGGGGAAGAGGAAGACTCCAATAAAATAAATGTAATGGATTCCTTGGAGGGTACAGCTACACTATCAATTGCAGTGCCTCCTGAATATCCTGCATTAGAAGATGCTATGTTTGCTGCCTGACATAGGTCCAATACCTTACCTGTAGTTTTAGAGAAGGCCAATAACAGTACCCTGCCTATTAAGTCTTATTATGCTTCAGAGCCTGAAACTGATTCATTAGTTATTGTGGCTGCTGTTAATCGGTCTGTGGCTCCAAGACACATGAGTACTTTGCTTCCTGATAAAGAATCCAGGAGACTAGATGTTATGGGCAAAATTACTTATGCCAGCACGGATCTTACTCCCTGAGCTACACACTTGGAATGGGAGAAATATTGGTTTCTTTTTTTTTGTATGATATTTTTATCCCCCTACGTGCCCCAATGACCCCCACTGCTTCGGACTGCCAAGTTCCCCGACACCCCATCTGTCCCCACTTGAGCCACTCCTCAGCCCCACATCACAGCCGACCCGAAGTATCCCAGCGTAACCCTTCGCCGGGTGGGTCCCCCTCCTCTGAGGGGGAAGGCACCAGGTGAGGGTACACCAGTGCACTCTTGCTAGGTTCAGGTGCTGCTATGACAGAGAGAGGGCTCTCTGGAGGACCTCCATGGTAGCAGAGATCGGCAGCTGTCATCCGGTGGTCCACTGGCACCGTTTCTGGTTTTCTGTTTTTTGTCCCTCCTGCGCCGCTAATTGTAGTGCCCCCGGTCTCCACGGGGGCCGCTACAGAGCGCGGCTTGCTACCCAACCCACCCCAAGAGAGGAGAGCAGTCCTCCGGATGCTCAGTCCTCTCCTTCCCCTGCTGGGAACCGAGTCCATTCCCGAACCCGGGTCGCCAGTGTGGTTTGAGGTGTGGCATCCAGCGCCTCAACCCTCTGTGTCACCGGGCTGGCAAAATGTTGGTTTCTATGTTAAGGTCCAGTTGACGGTATTACATTTTCAGACATGTTTTGTTGTGTATCATACATACCTGTATCCACGACCACTTGGGAAAGAAGAGGAGGGGAAGGCGAACATACGAAATTTGCCAGCAGATAAAGGCCTAGAGGTCTATCAAGTCTGCTCGAATGTGCAGCTAGCACCCCTTATTCTGCAGCTGCCCTCCTCCCACCCTTCCTTTCATTAACCCTCCCTTGTCCTGTCCCATCCTTGTTTGAAGCAGTCCACTGTTCTACTGCATACCACTTCAGTAGGTAATGCATTCCACCCAGCCACCACCCTCTCTGTAAAAGTGTCTCCTCATCTCCTCCTGAACCTTCCTCGCTCCAGTCTCATATCATGGCCCCTGGTGGCCCTCCCCTTCCTTACTTTGAACAGCCCCTCTGTACCCGTCTTGTTTATTCCTTTCATGTATTTAAAGGTTTCAATCATGTCCCCCTGTCCCTCCTCTCCTCCAGTGAGTACATGTTCAACTCCTTCAACCTCCTCTCGTATGATAAGTCCCCCAGCCCCTTGATCATCTTTGTCACTCTGCGCTGCACAAAAAGGCATCAACAGTAATCTGGCAAAATTTGGTGATGACTTAAAATTAAGTGGTGAGGTTGATACTTTTAATAAACACTTGATATTGGTAAATTATCTAATTAAGATAGTGGAGTGGTCAATACAAAATGGGATGCAGTTTAACGCCAATAAATGCGCAGTACTTCATTATGGCTTTAAAAACTGAAATTATAATTCTATCTTAAGCAACCAGATTCTACGCAAAGCTACATCTGAAGTAGATCCTGGGGTTAAAATGAATAATACCTTTACATCTTCGGACCACTGCAGATTGGTTACCGTTAAAGCAAGGGGTTTAGTTAAAAAATAAATAATTTGTCTGTAAATCGGAACAGTGCATTATTCCTTTATACAACAGCTATATTAGGCCATGGATCTCCAGTTTGGTCACCATATCTAACAAAAAACATAAAAATGATTGAAGGCGTACAGCGTTCACTAACAAAATTAGTCCCACACCTAAAGGGATTACCCTATGAAAAACGTTTGAAAGAAACTGGTCTGTCTCCCTGCAACAAAGATGTCGGAGAGGAGATCTGTTGCTTCTGTACAAGGTGTTGGACTCTCCAGAACTAACTCTTCAATGTGGCCTTGTCTGTAGTAATACCAGGGGTAATCTTAGATCTCGTTGCAAGACACTTGTGGTACCCATGGCTCTGACATCGAAAGGAGATCACTGTTTTACAATTAGGAGCATAAAGACTTGGAATAGGCTACCAAAGGAGGTAGCCGAAACATCTGGCTTCTTAGAATTTAAAAATACATTAGATAGAATATTTTATTCAAAGTACAAGATGGTTTAAGCATACCCACATATGTGGAGGATGATCAAGATGGGCTGTCTGCCCCCTTTTGTCCTTATGTCCTAGTAGTAATCCTTAATATCCTTACAGCACAACAGTCTACTAACGCAGTCCAGCTGCCTGTAATAATGGATGCTGAAAAAACTTTTGACTGGGTTGACTGGGTCTGCATCCTCTAAGCCCTGGAGGCCCTGAGATTTGGGCAAAAAGGGATCACCTGTTTGACACTGTATTCAGCAGCTGAGACAAAGGTAAGGGTAAACGGAGTATCATCCTCTAGATTCCAACTTTCCAGAGGTACAAGACATCCTCTACACCCTCCTCTTCTTGCAGTGGCAGTGAGATCTAAAAGAGATGTGGGTCGGTGAATCTGTACAGAAAATATCACACTGCATTGATAGCTCCCTGTTTTTCACTTGGGAGCCTGTCCAGTCTGTCCCAACATTGATTACAGAATTAGACCTTTGGCGCACTTCAGGCTATAAAATTAATTGGACCAAGTTGGAGGCCATGGTCATATCAGTCAGTAGCCCCCATAGTTTAGAATGGATTTTCCCTTTAAAGTATGCGACCTGCAATATTTATCGATACCTGGAATTACTCCTGGGAATTAAGGTAACTCCTAAGTTAGCAAAGCTTGCACCTTGAATTACTTAACACTACAGGAAGATATTGTGAAACATGCAGACATGTCTGCTGCTGCCTCTGTCCATGGGAGAGAAACTGAGATGTTAAAGATGAATGCCTTGCCACACTTAATGTTCTTATTTCAAGGCCGCCCAATTAAAGTACCCAGAAGCTTGTGAGGTAGGCTGAAGAAATGTACTTAGAAATTTCTGCAGCAAGGGCACAGAATTAGTCTGAGGGGTGAATACTCCCACCCTACCCTGGGAGAAAAAAAGTTGGTGTCTCCCTAACTTTGAGTTATATTGCTTAGCAGCCCATGCCTCTCAAGTAGTAATGATGTAAAAGCAGAGACTTGACTCAGGGTGATATATTCTAGAGAATCGATCTATGTTGCCTGTTCCTCTGTTCACACTGCCAACTGTCAAGCGCACGCCGCATGTGCTGAGGGAGGTTCAGAATCCATGGACTTCCCAATCCTTCAGAATAGTGGCTAAAATTAGGCAACTTAAAAATTCCTAATGAGATTGCCATTTAACGCCCATCATAGGGTATCCTGACTTCTCCTAAAGTGTATAGAGACCCAGTACTTCTGCATCGGAGTAAGTTAAAGCTTACCAGATATAACCAACTAGTAAATGGGGAAATATGTGTGTCCTTTAACCACCTGAAAGAAGAGTATGGTATCCCAAACCAGGACCTGGTTCAGTATATACAGATTAGGCACTACCTGAGCACTTGGAACAGGTGTCTAGACTGTTAACAAAATGGGAGGATTTCAAGTTCTGTTCCACTAGGCTTAATGTACAAGGCAAGTATATTTCAATGGTATATACAGTACAATGCTATCTGAAGTGACTACCCCAGATCTAACCAAAATTCAAGTCAAGTGGGAAACAGAAAAGGAGGAACAAATACCAGACGAGGAATGGGGTAAAATATTAACTGATGTATGGTGGGTAACATCATCACCAACGTGGCTTGAGTATCAATGGCAAGTACTAGTCAGGTTTTTCCTTACACTTTCCATTATGGTGCACTTTGCTTGGGGGAGGGGGGGTGGAACACAAATCAGTGTGGAGGACCTGTATTGCAAAAGGTGACTACCACATTTTCTGTGACTGTGCTTAAATTCCGAAATAAGGAACCGAGACCAAAATAGAGCTGAACAGTATCTGGGGTCCAGGAGTGCCAATGAATTTTAAAATGTGTGTGTATTGGGGATTCCCTTAAGAGATCCAGAGGACACAGAAAGGTCTTTCGTATAATGTGCCTAGCAGCCCTAAGGGGAATTACCTCACACTGATTGTCCCCCACCCACCAAGTAGTAGCTGAGTGGAGGGAAAGTATTAATGAGATAATCATTATTATGGGGTGTATAACTGCCACACTGTGACTTAATGCAGGAGAAATCTGTGGAAAAATGGGGATGGGAAAGACATTAACTTACCCTGGAGCCCACAGAAGAGGCCATGGGAGAGAGGGAGGCTGCAGCCAGGGTGGCAATAATCTGCCCTGGAGGAAACATGGTGCCAGCCCTCAAGGCATAGGAGCCGACTGCACGGGTGCGTGGGTGGGTGCTCTAGCACCCACAAAGTTGACATAAGCACCCTCAATATTTCAAACGCAGCCTGCAACAAAGAATTATTAGGGAACCTGGTCACAGGAAAAATTCTTCCTACTGGCAATGAGCAGCCACAAAGATTCCTAAAAGTTGCCATTCCTGCCTCAGAGACAGCATAGGGGACCATCCAGAATCTAAACACTACTGGAAATAAGTACACAGGTTGTTAGAAGAATGACACAGAGTTATAGTCGATAACTCTGTGTCATTCTTCTAACAACCTGAGTACAGTCGATGGTGGAATGCGATAGTTTATGGAAAGACGTACACCACAGAAAGTTGTTATTCTGCAGTAGTGACAGCCTCACTAACGCAGAATGACTTTTCATTCTGCATTAGTGAGGACGTCATTATACAAGTGACTCCATCAGTGTGTTTGATTCATCAGTGGCTGTTGGAGAGTCGCACGTGTGTGCCGAACAGTGGGCAGTTCAAGTGCAGTCGGGAGAGTGGACTTTAAACATAGAAAAGTGACTACTTATGATATTTTTTTTGTATTTTACATGACAGCTGTAGACATCAGGACCCACCATACACAATATAGAACACTGTATGGGAAACATACACAACAGCGCCTTTCCCTCGTGGATACAATGCGACTTAGGGACTTGTTTTCGGTCATTTCTAGGTCATCAGTTGTCATTGTATCCACTCGGGAGAAGAATGGCCTTGTTGTGTATGGTTTTCATACACTAGACTAAATGTTGAGTTTGTTTGTTAATGTTTTTATTATTGGGCTTATTGTTCACACCTTGGATGAAGTGTTCCACAAGTCTAGTAAGGATTATAGGAAGCTAACCAGGTAAAAAGTAAGCACTGATTCACTTTGTATTAGGTGAAATATGAATAACATCATGTTCTTAATTAAAATTCTATGTACACAAACCAATGCATATTGTTGCCAGCTGTATTTTTATGTTTTATTAATTTATAATATTTATTTAAAAGTTGGTAACTGGGAAAGGCACACCAAGCTGAAGCTGGTTTCCAAGTGTGACCCATGGGAAGGGAATAAGGAGGAACAATTTACATAGCAAAACATAGATACAAATTATATATCAAAATTATGGATATAGGCATAAAAAATTAAATGGTAGCAGCAAATGGAGTGGAAACATAAAATAGCAGGTTGATACCACAATGATATGATGTCTAGGCATAAGCGAAGCAAAATGCACAGTGCATGTTGGGGCAGGGACTGTGCCAAGAGCCTCAGACAAAGGGGGAGTGACAGGAGAGGGTCAAGGAAGAGGATATGAGATTAGGAAGGGGATGTACAGGAACAGGAGGGTGCAAGGAGCTGTCTTGGTTGATATCTAAAGGCAAAGATTGAGAGGGAGAGGAGCAGATTCCTGATTGAGGGGAGGTGGTAGGAGAAAGCAACTTGGCCAGAAGATGAGTGAGGGTGGGGAATGGAGGAGGTGTGGGAATCTCTGGAGTGGAGGGAGTGGGAAGAGGAGGGAGCAGAAGAGATGAAGGAGGATGGGTAGCATGGCATGGTGGATTTAAGCCAATATTTGGCAATGAATGTGGCACAGTGGGACTGGTGATGTGAAGGGAGAGGGAGGAATAAAGGGAACAGTGATGAGGGCAGAGGGGAGAGTTGGTGGTGAAATGTCAGAAGGTGTTAGAGGGTATGCAGTTTGGCAAGGGAGGAGGAAGGGATAATACCATTGACCACATCAGCATAGTCAAAGATCAGGAGGACCATTTTGGTTACTAGCTCCAGGCAGATCCGGAGGGAGAGATGGTCCTTGTTACGGTACAGGGCACCAGGTTTTGGGCAGAGTTTGTCACGAATGGTGTCGATGTGGATGGAGAAAGAAAGCTTGCTGTCAAGCCAGACTTCAAGGTTCTTGAAGGCAGGGACAACCTCCAGTGGGGTGCCTTCAAGCATGGAGAAAGCATGGGGAGGTGAGAACCTAGCCAGTTTCTGACTGGTACCGAAGGTCATAGTGACAGTCTTCTTTGTGTTGACCCTGAGTTGGTTGATGTAGAACCAACGCAGGACATTATGGAAGTCCGGTTGGAGGGGATCTTCCACAGCTGAAGCTGAAGGTCGGAGATGTAAATGACTATCATCCTCATACATTTGGATATGCAAAGAGACACAGGCAGAGGGGATGTGCATGTATGTATGTATGATGCTTCCTGCAGTATTTTAATAAACCTGAAGTTAAAAGAACTTATGCTTCTGCATCATTAGGCCTAAGAATTACAAACTACCAGGCCTACATGATTAAATATCAGAGTGGCCTGTGGAACTCTGCTATGTCTACTATTCAGGCTTTGCCTGATAGTCTTGCAAGGGTTGAATTGCTTAAAGCTGCTTCCACTGGTATAAGTACTGGAAAGCATCTGTTGATGCTCTGCATATGATGCTTCTGATGCTTCTGCTAGGACTGTGGCTTCCAGCATCATAGTATCATAGTAAAGTGTCAGCAGAAAAGGACCATTCTGGTCCATCTAGTCTGCCCATTTCCCACCTGCTCTTACTTGTCTCCACTTCCCAGGGATATTTTCCTCTACCCACTAGCCAACCCCTTGTGTCTGCCCCACGCCCTCTTGAATTCCTCCACTGTTTCTGCACATACCACCTCATTAGGTAAACTGTTCCAGGGTTCCACCACCCTCTCAGTGAAATAACATCTCCTTACATTGCTTTTAAATCTTCCCCCTTCCAATCTTAAATTATGACCCCTTGTTTTAACTCCTACTTTCCTTTTGAATAAGCTACCTTCATTCACTTTATTTATTCCCTTCATATACTTAAAAGTCTCTATCATGTCGTCTCTGTCTCTTCTAACCTCCAGTGGTTATAGATTTCATTCTCTCCATCTAGACTCATATGGTTTCTCTTGCATACCTTGCACCATGTTTGTTGCTGTTCTCTGAACCCTCTCCAACCCATCTATATCCTTTCTTAAATGAGGCCTCCAGAACTGTACCCAGTACTCCAGGTGCGGTCTGACCATGGTCTTATATAAAGGCATCAACACCTCCCTCTTTCTACTTCTTATACCCCTTCCTATGCACGCCATCATTCTATTAGCTTTACTTGCTGCCTTACTACATTGGTCTCCTACCATAAAGAGCAGCTGATGCTGTCGGGATAACTTAAAACATAATATTTAGGCACAGTTCAGTTTATATTTCACATTAGTTCTGTATTTTTCCTCCCCATTATTTATTACCAAGGTCATTTGCATGAAAACAGAATCTCTGCTCCCGAAGAGTTCATCTATTCCTGTTGCTTTCTCCCCACCTGAGGTCATAATACACTGCTTGTGACATCACAGTTGCTCCCATGACAAGAGACTGTGATGTCATAACAGAGGATTATAACTGGAAGTAGGGAGTAAACTATAGAGGCAGATAAACTCTAAGGAATAAAGATCATGTATTTGTGCAAATTTCCTCTGTAATAAATGATGGAGACGAGAAATCTATAGAATATGTTTGGAATGCAAGCTGAATTGTACCTAATTATTATGTTTTTCAAAGTTTTCTTTGAGGCGTCAGCAGCTCTTTAAGGTTGCTTGAGATTATAATCCCTAGGTCTGTTCCTGTTCTGTTTGCTTTATCTGTTCTCCCCCCAGTGAGTACTCAAGTCAGTGGAGTTTTATGCCCCACTTGCATCACTTCACACTTCTTAGCATTGAACTTCAGCTGCCAAATGTCCGACCACTTCTCTAGGGTGCTCAGATCTCTCCTTATGGGCTCAACCCCTTCTGCTATGTCAACCCTGTTACATAACTTTGCATCATCCACAAAAAGACCCACTTTCCCTTCAAGTCCCACTGATATATCACTGATACATGTGTTAGAAAGGATTGGTCCCAGTACTGACCCCTGAGGAACACCGCTCATCCCCATCATTCTCCTGGAATGTACACCATTTACTACTACCCTCTGACTTCTATCTTTCAGTCAGTTTTCCACCCATGTAGTTATTTTCTATCCCACCCCCAGGCAGTCTGTCTTATTTACTAGCCTACAGTGAGGAACAGAGTCAAAGGCCTTACTGAAGGCTAGGAAGGCCACATCAACTGCCCCCCGGATCAATAACCTTTGTTACCTCAAAAATTCAATCACATTTGTCTGGCAAGACCTCCCACTAGTGAAGTCATGTTGCTTTTCATCTAATAGTTTATTGTCCATTAAGTATTTTACCCCTCTGTCCTTTATTAACACCTCAATCACCTTACCCACCACTGATGTGAGCCTGACAGGATGGTAATTCCCCGCCTCCTCCCTACATCCCCCCCCTTAGAAATGGGTACTACTTTCACTGTCCTCCAGTCACTTGGACCCCCCATATCCAGGGACAAATTAAATCATTTTGTCAGATGTGATGCCAGCTCATCCCTCAACTCTCTAAGAACTCTTGGATGCAAACCATCAGTCCCCATTGCCTTATCTACCTTTAATTTTCCACGTTCTTTCTTTAGTCTGTCCTCACTTAATGGGCTTTGATCCATCCCACATTCTTCTTCTCCCTTCCTCTTTAACTCGGTTCCCTTTCCTTCCCCCTCCACTGTGAAAACAGAGCAAAAAGAAGTATTTAGAACCTCTGCTTTCTCCAAGTCACTCTCAACATTTATACCCCCCTCCCTTCCTCAACTTCACAATCCCCTGTCTGGTTCTTCTCTTCTCCTCCTCCTCCACATATCTAAAAAAAAGGTTTAGCCCCTCTTCTGGCATGTTCAGTAATTGTCTCCTCCTTTTCTGCTTTTGCTCTCCTCGTCAATTTCCCTGCCTGTCTCAGTTTCTCCTTATAATTAACTTTGTCCATCTCACTCTGAGTTTTCTTATATTTTCTGAATGCTATCCTTCTATCCCTTAATGCCCCAACAACATCCCTATTAAACCAAAGAGGCCTCCTTTTTTTGTTTTTTCCTATCTTCCTTGTACATAGTTCTGTGGCTTTTAGTACCGCCCCTTGATACAGCTCCACAATTCCTCTACATCCTGTTATCTGTGCTTTGCCTTCCATTTCTTCTCTGTAAATCTCCCTCATTCTATCAAAGTCTGCCCTCCTGAAGTCCAGAACCTTTGTTCTGGTCTTCTTTGTTATTCTCCCTATTTGTATCCTGAAACTCGCTCTGCTATGATCACTTGTACCCAGGCATTTTCCAACCACCACATCTTCAACACTATCCCCGTTTGTGACTACAACGTCCAATATATTTTCCCCTCTTGTGGGCTCCTTAACCAGCTGTTGCAGAAACGATCCCTTCAAAAAAGAAGCATATACCTTCAAAGATATCCCTGCCTCAGGGTAGCAGAATTTCACTACTAATGTACAGCATGCTGTACTGAATGCCGCTTTCAACACTCCAAGCTGTTTGGGAGTGATGGAAATACGGTTGGTTTGCTTCAATCCTCTAAGATGACTTTAAGATCAATCAAATCCCTGAACCTTCAACCTGCCTGGGGGCATGGTTGAGTCTCCTTTCATTGGCTTGTGACCTGTGATGGCCATGCCTACCTACAGTAATCCCCTGGTCATGGAAGCGGTCCCCTTCCAGGTTCCCTCACCCCGTTGCCCATAAAAAAAAAATCCTATGGTGTACTGTAGGTCAAGGCAGCCCCTCTGCTACCGGTATCTTCTGACTCACCACTTCCTCCCCCTCCACTCTTGCCTCCAGGGGTTCTAGTGGGGAGAAGGATGTCCCTTCATCTGTCAGGGCAGGGGATCTTTGTACTGTATTGGATCTCCAAGACCTAAACCGGTTCTTTGAATACAAAGTTTCAAATGGTGTCTCTCTGAGCTTTCCTCCCCCTGTTGCAGTGGGGGGGATTGACAGTGTGCTCTGGACATGGAAGGAGATGTACCTTCATGTCCAGATTTGCAAGTGCCACAGGCAGTACCTCCACTTTCTGCTAGAGGACAGCCATTATCAGTTCCGAGTCTTTACTTTTGGCATATCCTCGGCACTGTGGGTATTTGCCAAATGTTTAGTGGTTGTAGCAGCAGCAGCCCTTCTGGGGAAAGGGCTTTATGTTTTCCCTTATCTGGACGACTGGCTCCTAAAGGCTTCATCCAAGGAAGAGGTTCAGTACACATTGTCCAGAATGAGACAATGTTAAGGGAACTTAGTATTATGGTAAACATACCAAAACCCATACTGGTTCCTTATCAGCACCTCCAGCATATTGGTATGGTATTAGACACAGCGGTGGGCAGTATCTTCCTGCCTGCAGACAGGGCAGAGGATTGTGATGCCCAGGCCTGTCTGATACGCAGGAGCTATTATGTTACTTGCTTGAATGATGCTATATTTCCTGGGACTCATGGCTACTGCCATAGTGAAGATTCCCTTTGCCTGTATTTATATGTGTGTATTGCAGTGGATTCTTTGGGTGCAGTGGGGATCTACTGACGAACAGGCTGGAACAGATGGTCCTGATCACGTCCCCCCTCTCTGCAGTGCTCTGGTCTGGTGGATGGACTGCCAGAACCTGTTGCCGGGCATTCCATTCCTCTGCCGAGCCTCAGAGCAGATCATCACCACAGATGCCTCCAGGTCAGGCTGGGTTACCCATCTCGGTTCCTTTCAAACACATGGGTCCTGAACTGATCTGAACTGGGATCCATATTAATGTCTTGAAGATATGGACTGCTCTACTTGATCTCCAGGCCTTCCAAGAGAGCACCTCAGCCCTGGTCCTTCCTGATTCAGACAGACAATGTAAATGTTGAACACTGCATAGACAAACAAGAGGGCAGTCACTCTTACCCCCTGTGCAGGGATGCGATGACAGAGTGATACTGGGCAATGTCTCGCAGCCTTCTGATATCAGCCAGGTTTTTCCAAGGTTTCCAAAACATCTTGGCAGACAGGCTGTGCCAGTCCTAGTCCCTGGTACACAAATGGGAACTGCTGACCTCCATGGTGAATGATCTCTTTGCAGGATGGAATTGACTAGAGTTGCACATTTTTGCGTCCCCACACAACACAAAACTGCTGCATTTCTGCTTGCTCACTCAGGGCCTGGAGTTTTTTGGCAATATGCATTGTCCCTCTCCTGGAAAGGGAGGTTCCTTTATGTATTCCCTTCAATCTCTCTTATTCAGAGGGTTCTGCTCAAGCTAAGGGCAGAGCATGCCACCATAATACTGGTGGCCCCCTTCTGGATTTGCCAGATCTGGTTTACACTTCTGCAGTATCTGCTAATGGAGCCTCCTATTCAGTTTCTCCTTTATCAAGGTCTCCTGTCACAGGACAAGAGGTCCTTGATATGTCCAGATCTGCAGTTCCTGCATCTGCATGCATGGTTCCTGAAGATGTAGCCAGTGCCCATTTTGGGGTTCCCCCAGGTGGCTGATGTCTTGCTTGCAGCTAGAAAGCCTTCTACGAGACACATCTGTTCTTTGAACTGGAAACGCTTGTCCATATGGTGTGCTTTCCATTCTGGGAACCCATTTACATGTCCTGTCAATACCATACTGGCCTACCTTCTGCTGCTGTTGAACTCCAGTCTCATGTACTCTTCTATTAAAGTACATTTGACAGCCATTTTGACTTTCCATGCCCCTGTTAGTGGATGCACTTTGGCACAACTAGTGGTGTCCCATACATTTCTATAAAGGGTATTTTGCACATGCGTCCCCCAATACATATACTGGTTCTGTCTTGGGACATTTACTTCATACCTGAGAAGTTGACTCTGGCTCCATTTGAGCCCACTGCGACCTGTGAGATTACTTTCCTTTCATGGAAAATACCATTTGATTGCATATCGGGCTCTACCATCATCCCTGGGTACCCTGTGTACCACTTGGGAATCATTCCAAAGGTGTGGCCCAATGGAGAAGATATCCTTGATGAAGATAGAACAGTTACTTACTGTAACAGTAGATCTTCAGGATAATCTCCTCCATTGGGCCCCAATGTACCCAAACTCCTTCCCCCTTTCTTGGGGTATCTGCTAGCTGGTAGGTTTGGCCACAGCCTTGTATGGAGGTGTCCACAAGTGTCTTATGTATGTAACCTATTTACCAGTCCCATGCCTCTCCTTGTGTGCCTGGTACTGGTTTGACCTTCTGATTCCTCTTGTTAAGATGGCCTCCAGGCTTGTCTGCTGCAGGGAAAAGAGGAGTACTGGTGTGGCCCACTTTATATAGGTGCTGACACTGCACACCATCATGGGTGAACCTCAGCTAGCAAAAGTTTCCAAGTGGTCCTAATCCCATGGCTTATAGTTCCAAAGGTAGGGCCAATGGAGGAGCTCTCTTGAAAATATACTATTATCGCTAGTAACTGTTCTTTCACAGATAGCCAGGTTAGAAGTTTAAGAATGATTTGAGGAAACGTTTGATACAATGTTAAACATTATTTGGTTCATGTGTGTCACCTTTTTTAGGAATGAGAATAGTTATATTCTTTTACAAGGACTGTGGAATGAATCTGTAAAACATTTATTAAATACCATGATTAAACTGAGAACACATACTTAAATTCACTTAATTTATGAACATACGAATTTGCCAGCAGAAACAGGCCACATGGTCTGTCAAGTCTGTTCAAGTGTGCAGCTAGCACCCTTACTTGCAGCTGCCCCACCTTCCACTCCTCCCTTTACAGTTACCCCCCTTCACCCTGTCCCATCCACTTTTGAAACTACCCTCTGTCTTACAGGGTACCACCTCCTCCGGCAGAGTGTACCATTCAGCCATAACCCTCTCCATGAAAGTGTCTCATCATTTCCCTCCTGTATCTCCCCCCTTCAATCTAAGACCATGCCCTTTCATGTCCCTCCCCCTCCTTAGCTTAAATATCCCTTCAGTACCTGTTTTGTTTATCCCTTTTAAGTACTTAAAGGTCTCAGTCATATCCCCCGATCCCGTCTCTCCTCCAGGGAGTACATATTCAACTCACTCAGCCTCTCCTCATGTGGCCTGTCCCTGGTTCATCTTAGTTGCTCTGTGCTGTACCCCTTCCAGTAATCTAATATCCGTCTTTAGATATGGGTACCAGTACTGCATGTAATACTCCAAGTGTGGCCTGACCAGTGACCTGTAGAGAGGTAGGATCACCTCCCTGCTCCTGGAGATTCCTCTTGCAGTACATCCAGGCATCCTGTTGGCCTTTGCTGCCACCTTCCTGCACTGCTCTGTATTGTTCATTTTCCCCGTTACAACCACCCCTAGATCCTTTTTCTCCTCGGTGGTACCTAGCTGCACTCCTCCCAGCTGGTAACCCCTCCCTGGGTTCTTTGCTTCGAAGTGCAGTACTTTGCACTTTTTAGCATTGAACCCCAACTGCCACACTTCCGACCACTCCTCCGGTTTGGTCAGGTTGTCCTGCAGCCCCTGCCATCCTGCTGTGTCATCCACCACTGCCCCCAACTTGCTGTCATCAGTGAACAGACTGATCTCATTTCTGATGCCAAGCAAGATGTCCACTATGAATATCCCAAACAGCACCGTCCCCATTACCGATCTCTGTGGCACCCCACTCATCACAGCCTTTGGAGATGAGAGCTCCCCCTCAACTACCACTACCCTCTGTTGTCTCTCCTGCAGCCAGTTCTCAATCCAGTTAACCATCTTAGTCCCCGCCCCATGTATCTCAACTCCCCCCCCCCAACGTCCCATGCAGCAGTGAACCAAAGGCCTTACTGAAGTCCAAATGCATGACATCCACAGCGTGGCCCTTGTCCAGTTCCCTCATTACCCAGTCGTAATACTCAACTAGGTTAGTCTGACAGGATCTTCCCGAGATAAACCCATGTTAATGACTGTCCTGGAGCCCATTGTCTTCCAGAAAGGTCACCAGCCTCTCCTTCAGGATTGCCTCGATCATCTTCCCCCACAATGGATGTTAGTCTTGTTGGTCTGTAGTTGCCTGGTTCATCCTTTGGGCCACTTTTCAGAAGGGGCACCACGTGGGCCATCCTCCAGTCATGTGGTACACACCCTATGTCCAGGGAGGTATTGAATAGGTCTGCCAGTGGCCCAGCCAGGACCTTCGCCATTTCCTTCAGCACCTTGGGATGTATGCCGTCCGGTCCTGGTGCCTTATCCACACTCAGAGCCCTTAGACCTTCCAATACCCTGCCCTTAGTGACCACCTTGTCTGTTACCCTCTACCCCCCCCCACCCCCTGCAATAGTTGCCTGCCCTTTACAGTGCCATTTGGGCTTGATGTTTTGACCTAAATTACATAATGGCTTATGCTACTTCCTCCAAAGACTTATTTAAATTGGGGGTTGCTGTGTTGTGGCAAGTTATATTATCCTAAGTAAGACCTCTACTGTGTTCATCATAAAAATAAAATTGAAAATATGCAATCCAGGATTCCTCTGTGACATAGAAAGACTGGGAACCTTGATGACTGCTGGTACCTCAAAGAGAGATCTTGGAATAATAATAAATGTCTTCTCCTCCCCGACTGGTCACTGTAAAAAGATCATGCAAACAGTGAATATGTGAATATTAAACGTTCATTCGTTAATAAAAGTGAGCATTGTATTCTACCTTTATATAGAACATATATAGACCACACCTAGACTTCTGCTCTTTCTTTTGGAACTCCCACTTTAAAAGGGACGTAAATCTAATTGAACAAGTGCAACATAAGGTTGCAAAACTCATTCCTAACCTATGGCACTTAATGTACCATGA
This sequence comes from Neoceratodus forsteri, assembly GCA_016271365.2. Lineage (NCBI taxonomy): Eukaryota > Metazoa > Chordata > Ceratodontiformes > Ceratodontidae > Neoceratodus > Neoceratodus forsteri. The sequence goes on from CM028131.1 coordinate 1,525,598,418, forward strand.
AATATTAGAAAAAAACAAGATTAGCCACCCTTGAGGAAAGAGGATCCATGACACGATGGTGACAACTTTTTCGATTCGACACTATGACGACAGATTTATATTAACTGCAAGTTGCGGTCGCGCAAATCCCCCGTACCCCCCATAACTAAGGATTATAAACTCCAGGTTGGAGTTGATTCGGGGCAACCCTGGAGAAAACAGTGCCTGGGTCCCATGGGTACATTACAGTGGCAACAGCGACTTGTCACTGTAATGTGCTTCTCTATTGAAATGTCGCTGTGACGTCGGCATACGGAGGAAAGACATAGTAGGGGGGACCTGTTACAGCTATACTGGATGCCCCAGAATCCAATCCTAACAGCCTAATGCAGGTTCCAGTTTGTGGAGTGGAGTGCGAATTTAAGAAGCCATTAAAAAAAAAAAATCTAGTTACCCCAAAAACAAATACACATAAAAGGGGTAGTTATTTTACTACCAGGGCAGCAAAGTTATGGAACAACACTGCCACACCATGTAGTAGAAGCAGAAAACTTCAATATGTACAAAGACAGGTTAGATAGACACCTGAACTGGGCAACGGGACAAAAATAATTCACCCACAAAGCTTTGGGAGACACTCTCAATGGGCCTGTGCCTTCTTGTGTCTTACACACCTAGTAACCTTGGGCAACAAAATGCCAGAACTTTCTTGTATCCATTTCTCCCACAAATGATTTGGGACATCATCTTCTCTCCCTTAATAAATTGAACATAATATGTTATTTAGAAAGCTGAAATTGACTCTGTTATTTTTTTTAACTCATCTGACTACTTTTAGCAAGGGTAATTTTGCTTTGTAACACCTTTTATTAAACTACAGTGCAAATGAGGAAGAATTAATTTTAGATGACTATAACACCGGAAGTAATTTATTTTGAATCCTTTCTAATAAATGTTACCTGTCTAGGGCACTTGCCTCTTTAAACATTGCAGCCATCTACGTGTAATATTTTCAGAGTATAAAAACTCATCTAGGTTTTGTGAGACCATAATATTTAGCCTTACTCTTTTTTCTTATATATTGACAATGGGATATTTTGGGGGGCTGAGGGAGAACTATCCTGTCTTAACATCAACTGTTCTTTAACAGTAACCATAAGAGGAGCTTGGTCGTGTTTTTCTATCATATTAATTGCTGAAATTGCAAACTTGGAAATGTCAGAAATAGGGTAAATACGTTAATCCGTTACACCCTGACTTTGACTGTCATAAGTTGAATTATCCAGCTCATCATCGTTTATACAGATGTTTAAATCAGTAAGATTATTGTGTTCCAAGAAATTAATCTAAACTGAACTATTTTTATTTACAAAATTGTATGAAGGATGCATGGAGTACATACTTTGTTATGGAAGAATATGTAATCCTCAGTATCATCAAAATGCCCTATTCTGGAGTTCAATCCTCCAATAGTAGCCAGAGTTGAATGTGGTAGTCATGAATAAATTATGTAAAGTGATCCTTCATTTTTATCCAGATTTCATCCATTTAGTATTTACTGAATTTAGGAGAGATGTAAACATTTCTAAACAGGAGAGATGAATCCCTGAGATCTTAACTTCAAGGGGGCTCTTGCAGTAGGCAACACTGTTAGGACTAAGCTGCCAGGTGCCAGGACCCCATGGAAAAATTGTAGCTAGCAGTACCAAATGGGGACCACCCCCTGACGTCGGCACATTGACGTCCATTCCGGTATAAAGCGAGCTGTCCCCCACACCCTCCTCAGTTCTTTTCTTGCTGTTGACCCAAGCTTGTTGGACTTCTCGGATCAATGCCGTTACAGTCTACTGCCATTTTTTTCTTCCCCCTTTGGGGTTTTGTTATTAGTATTTAGTTATCTTTTGACACTGTGTCATCACCACACACTTCTACTGAGACCCATAAGTCCAAGTGCGCCTGCGGGAAGCACCTCCCTGAAAAGGATGGCCACTCCACGTGCGTCATCTGCTTAGGCATGATACCGAAGCCTGTCAAACCTGCCTAAATGTAATGTGGTCACGCAGAAAAGGAGGCAAAAAGTCTTGGAATCACACCTCCTGCAGCAGAAGCTGGCCGCCCTAGAGAGAGAGAGAGCTGCAGTACCATTCCATGGCCAGAACTTCTGGGGATCCTCCATTGTCATCGAAAAAGAAGCACAAGAAACATTGAGACCAGGATCGGTTCACCCTGGAGTCGCAGTCTTCTCTTGAGACTGCGACAGCTGCAGAGTCTTCCTATAGTGGAGGGTTGACTTCTTCATCCATGCCAGCCCTCCTTCCTTCAGGGCTACTGGCAGACTCGCCTCCCGAAGTTCTCACTGTGACCAATGGTGTTCCTATGGGCATGGAGGTTCCTTCCTCCACTCCTCCACCCCTGCTACTCAGGTCGGTCCTCGTGCAAGAGCCTGACACAAGTGGCCAGGCTGACACTAAGGGTGAGGCTGTGGCTAATTCCACCCTTCCGGCCTTGGCGTCTTTGCTGGACCCTGGGCCAGAGTTTGGCGATGGTCTAGTGGACCGGTACCTGCTGTCACCCTCTGGGCCACAGCCTTCCTCTGCGGAGCAGCCATCCTTGGGGCTCCATGATTCTGGGCTTTCACTGGGGGTAGCCTTCTAGGCTTCCCCACCTTCAGTCCCTGATGAGGCCTTTGTCTTCTGCGCGTCCCACCTGGGACCCGACGCCCAATGATTCTAAGCCACAACGTCCACTGTCCATGGACCGGTCAGGCTTAACTCAGTCTGCTTCAGAGCCTGCAGCACTTCCTAAGGTTTTGGCCTCTGGGCTTGGCCCATCAGGCACTTTTATAGAGGTTGAACAGCCAGCTTCAACCTCTGACACAGATTCAGGTGCCATTGCAGACTCAGCCCTTCACGTGGTGTCCTCTGGATGGGTTCTGAGTATAGCCGGTAAGTCATCAGGCCAGACATTGGACCTTCTGGTGCACTATCCGGCGTTCACCTGCACCTTCCAGTTGGCACTTCTCTGCCGAGCATCGATGGACTATGGGGCCTTATTGAATGCCTGATGGGCATCGGCTCCAAAGCCTACTTTGACCTTTCAATCCATGGTACCTTCATCTTCCCCAGGAAGGGACGCCCAGCTTTCGGGCCTGGATGACTCACCCCTGGATCAGGGTTCACATCGGGCAGCAGATCCGGAAGTAACGTCTGGGGTCTCCCCTGCGCTGGGTTCGGCAGTGGATTCGGAGCAATCCCTACACATTATCTCCGATTCCCCAGGCTCCCCTTCTCCGCTTTCATCGCTTGAGGAAGTTTGCATTCAGGATATTCCCAAATCACCCCCGGAAGATCATTCCTTTCTGGAAATGATGAGGGTGATACAAGCCCTTCAGGGGTGGCACACGGAGGATCAAGACCTTCAGCTGGGGCACTTTGCGCAGCATCTGCACCTTCTTGAAGTAGATACAGTTGTGATCCCACCCCTGGGTGCCTCCCCATGATGACGTATCCTCCACTGTGTGGCTACAACCAGCATTAGTTCTGGCCACCCCACGCTAGGCTGATCACCTTTATAATGCCCCGGATGGTAAGGAGCACTCCGCCTCCCAGTCCTAGGTGGACCCTCTGTACTTGAGGGACTTCCATCCACGGGAGAAGGCCCAGGTTTTTAGGACTTCCCATCAGACTGGGAGTCCAAGGGTGTGGACTGCTTAGGTCATAAGGCTTATGCCTCCTTGACCTTAGCCTTGTGAGCTCAGAATTATTTGGCCCACATGTTGGTACACCAGCAGTCCATTTTGGGTCAGATTGGAAATTTGCTATGTTCCTCAGGGGATTCTTCTACTCAGTCTCGATTGGATCATCTCCTTTCCTCGGCTTCTGATGTGGGGTTCTATGCCTTATAGGCCTCATATGATGCAGTGGATGTGGCAGCCCAGAGTGCTGCCTCTGCCATTTGTTTCAGATGCCATGCATGGCTTCATCTGACAGACCTTAATGCTGTGACCCAGGCCTCCATTTTGGATGCCCCATTTTGAGGTCCTACATTGTTCAGGGAAGATTTTGAGGCTCTCATGACTTTCCTCCAGGACACGAGAGCCCCTCTTCGACCTGTATCTAAGGGGCATCAGAGCGGTTCACAAGCACAGCCCGACAGCCTTCCAGTACATCACACCTAATGTCCGGATCTGCTGGGCAAGCGTAAGACTCCATCATCAGCTGCAGCCTCAGGGGATGCATCAGCCACAAAGACCCACAGAGCAACAGGCACCCTGGCATCAGTGCCCAACCCATTGCCCTAGTCTCAGTGACTTTTACCTTCCTCTCCACCTTTGGTCTTCTAAGAAGCTTTTGGGAGAGGAGGGTGGCCTTTGACAGGGTAAGGGATACCCCCACACACACACTTCCTCAAAATTTTCTGTTCTTTTCATCAGTTTTTTTTCTTTAGGGTTCCTCCCTTTCAGGAGTTCCCCGGGGGAGGGGTGCTGGAGTCGGACTGGCTTACTCCAGTTCCACTTTCTCAACAGACTTCTAGGCTGTCTCTTGGGCCTCCCAACTTGTCAGTTGCCTTCGGCCCACTCCTTGAGCCTGGGGCCTCATTTCTTCATTTAAGGGGCTCATTGTTAGTCTCTTACCCCTGACCACCATCGTTGGGTTAGCGGGTCAAGGAACAAAGATCTTTTGTCCCTGGGCTTACAGGATGGAGAAATTCTCTCCTCCTTATAGCAACCAGGACTGGCATTGGTTACCCCTCAGGTTCGATGCGGAAGATCCAAACAATGCTTCTCAGGTTCCCTTGGTCCCTGGGATGCATGGGGATTTTCCCTTTTTAAGGGGAGCAAAGTCTCCCCCCCCCCCGGCGTTTTACACAGCTCCAGCTTATCTGGGTTCTTTCCGGTGTCCTGCCTGGGTTTACAAGCATTTATTGGTCCAAGGTAGTGGAGACGATACTGGCCACTTGCAGATCCATGACCCATAAGGCCTTGTAGATTTTTGGAAGGTTGTCTGGCTGTCTCAGTTCTTCTTTCTGGTCTGAAAAAGTCCCTTTACTGAAGCGGTCCCTCTAGGGGGATCATGCTACCCTGATGGGGCTTGCCACTTGTAAGGCAATTGGCCATCCTCTCACTGCCTCTGGCAGTGTTGATCGTACAATACCCTGTTGCAGGAAGGACATTATGGGCACAGGTACTTCAGATGTTCAAATGGTTGTCCCCAATTCTCAGACATTGGATCGGACCTCAGTATTCCAAGGGTCTCCTGTGGCAAGCTTCAGGGCCATTCCAGCCGCAGGGTCTAACTCACTCAGTAATTCCCCCCTCTCCTTCTGGTTTCCCCATTGGGACGGGGTCCTGTTCCTTTCTTGTCTCCTAGGTTTCCACGCAGATGCTGATTTCAGGATGGATGCCAGTTTTTCCTCTCTCCCTGTTCGCAGGGTCCCTTTTCTTTGCCCCACGATGTCTGTGGGCCTTGGTGGATGACCTACCCAGTGCAGACAGATTGTTGTTTCATCTGGGTATTTGGGATCCTGCCCCCTTTCAGGGGATGCTGTTTCCCCACAGCAAAAAATATATATATATACACACACACACACAGGAATCCTCTCCCCCAAGCAGACTGCTGGTCTTTTGCCCCCTCGTTCTTCAGGGTTTTGCCTGTCCATCGGACATTTACCGATCAGGCGGTGGGTTAGATTTCTTCATCCCTCTTCCCTCCGGATGGAGCGAGATGTGGGGGAGTGGAGAGATAGGGTTCTCCCTCTTAGGAGATATGTTTCCTCTTTTCTGTCTAGAATTCCATTTGTCCTTTCAGGAATGGGCCCCCCAATCTTATTGGACCTTTTTAGGTCAGATGCCTTCTGTCCTGTCTGACTTCTGACCTTTCCTGCTCCCGTATTAGCCAGATTGCAGCAAGCCTCATCTTTGACGGGCTCCCTTGGAGGACAGTCTGGCATGTCTCCGGATTACCTCCCCTTCCCTCTTCCTCTCCGAAGTCTCACTCATTTGACTTTTTTTTTTCCCCCTTCAGATTGGTGGCTTTCTGAGAAGGTCACTGAGGCTATGAGATTTGGCCTTGCAGATTGTAGGGCCCCTTCTTCCTTTCCATGTGCAGGGTTTGGGTACTTGGGCCGAATTCAGATCCGGGAAGGATTTCTCTTTGCTGCCCTTCTCTAGCCATACGGTGGATTCGGTTATGGCCTTTCCCTTTCATTTTGCTCTTTTGAAGGAGACTGGTGACCACTATTGTCACTGGCCTTCTCTCCTCCCTGACCTGTGGTCAGAGCCGACTGGAGAATGCTTTATTTGACTCGGACTCAATTAGGTGTAGCCACCTGTTCTTTTCTTTAGTCTACCGTGTTGGAGGCACTCCTTTTTTTTTTTTTTTGTTAGTGTGATCTTTAGACTCTGTCTGTGTCTTTCTGATGTCAGCCTCCTGTCGGACGTCAACTCTCTGGTGGAAGGTTGCCTTTCTACCTTTCCTCCTCCCAGATATTTCCCTTTGTGTACTGCTTGGAACTCGGTCCTAATGGTGTTGCCTACTACAAAAGCCCCCTCAAAGTAAGAGTACAGTTACATAAGAACTTACCATAACAGTAGATCTTCAAGAGGAACTCTTGCAGTAGGCACTTTTTTCCCCCTCCCTCCATCCTCCTGCTCTCTCTCTCTCTTGGCCAATTCAGGCCTCAGGAGTCGTCCTTTTCTCCTGTCGGATCTTGCTCCAGGGTCTCCAGTGGGGGGGGACTGCCCCCTTTATACCAAAATGGATGTCAACATCGGGGGGGGGGGCAGTCCCTGTTTAGTACTATAGCTAGAATTTTTCTGTGGGGTCCTGGCGCCTGGCAGCTTAGACCTGACTGTGTTGCCTACTGCAAGAGCTCCTCTTGAAGATCTACTGTTATGGTAAGTTCTTATGTAACTGTACTTTCTACCAGCACAATAAGAATATTTTGATCTGCATACAGAATTTAGTTGAACTTTATTGCAGAATCAACTTTCAGTAAGATTAGTAATCTTCCCACTGGTCTCCTGAATTTTTGTACTTCTCAGCTTGGATGTGAACTGTAAAATAATCATCAAGAGAGGGTTTATGTAGAGGCCATGTTTCTTGGGGAAAAAATTGTAGGGACATTCATAAGAATGGTAACCCAACTGCAGTCATTCAGTTTATCCCAAAGGCCAGATGTATTTCGTAAGACTACTAGATTAGCATTAAAATTGATTGAGAAAGAAGAGTCAGAGTGATCAAGCAAATTCTGGGAAAATGGGGGGGGGGGGATTATTTGGTCAGTCATTACCCCTGCACGTCATGAGTTTCATTTACAGTATTAATTTTTTGCTGATAAACAGGTACATTATTTTGGTCATTTAATTTCCTATTTAAATCCACTATTAAAATACCCAAATGGTCAAATTCCATTGCATTATTCATGATCTCTCTGACGAGGTGAAAATCCCTGACCCAAATAACAGTTTGTGTCCCCAGGTACCTTTACTATCATATCTGAGAATTTTTTCAGTCCACCTACATCCCAAGCTGGAGGACCCTTGACAGAAGGAACTATACAGCCAAGGTCAATGGATGAGGATTTTTGTTATTTAAGGTTTCCATCCCCAAGATGGATAATATAAGGACCTCATCATTCTCTACATAATTATTTTGCATATTTAAAGTCCCATCTTAGTTTCTTTGCGATTGATTGAATTTGTTATCTATCTAGGGAATTAGATAAATTAAACATTCTTAAACAGTGGCTAGCAGTAGATTTCCATGTTGTGGGAGGATCAGTGACTAAATTTAACTATTCCAGTCTCACAAAATTGCCCTATACTTGTTTAGTTAGTCACACATCAGCTACTAAGACCAGTACTGGCTTTATTTGACTGTCATACTCTCTGAATACCATGAAAGATTTGTCTTCTAAGTTTCTGATTTCTGACCGAAAGTAAAATAAGTATTTAATATGCTAAAGCAATGATTCATAATTGTCCTCCGATTTTCCAAAGCTACTTTCTATGTACCAATCCAAGACTGCCTCTTTCACTAATGCCAGCTGAGGAATACTCTCAAGGTTAGAATGAGGATGGGGATTGCTGTTAACCACATTGAGTGATTAATTGGACTAGTTGCCTGATCAACATGAATTTTAGACTGATGTTCATTAGAATCTTGAAAATATTGGAGGATTTTGTCTCCTGAGGCTCAGATTCCGTACTCACTGGGATGGACCAGGACCTTATCACCTCTGCTATCTTTATCGATGTAGCTAAGGCATTCATTCGATATGGTCTCCCACCTCCTTCTGCTTGCTAAACTCACTGCTGCCGTGCTCTCCAATGCAGCTATCAGTTGGTTTCATTCCTACCTAGTGGGTAGAACACTGTCCGTTCAGATTAGTGATACGAATTCCCCTCCCCTTCCCATCAACACTGGTGTTCCTGTTGGGGTCTGGCTTGACCAGCATCTCACCTTTTCTGGACACATTGATGCCATCCACAAAAAGCTACACCCTAAACTGGGTGCTTTATATAGAAATTGTGGTTGTATTCCTTTGCCATCTCACCGTGCCTTGGTCCAGAAAATGATCCTACCTAGTTTTGATTATGGTGATGTCTACAGTGCTGCTCCCAAATCTTCCCTACTTAGACTGGACTCTCTTTTCTGCCATTTTGCTCTTGACTGTGCTCCCTGTACACATCACTGCACCCTTTAAATCTCTTTCTTCCTTCCATAGCTAACAGGCACCATATCCACTGTGCCAGTGTTCTTGCCAAATTCTGGTTTCACTTCCTCCCTGTCTCTCCTCCCCTGTTTTCCTCAAACCGTCTTCTTCTCACTCACTCAGAAACCATGACCACCGCACTTCAACCATCCCGCCCAGGACTACCTCTGTTGGTCAGGTTGCATTCTCACACTGTTGCCCAAAAATGTGGAACACCCTCCCACTTCCCATCGATCACGCTGCCTCCCCACAGATCCACAACTCCCTCCTCAAGGATCTTTTCTCCCCTTCCTGTAGATGTGTTTCATTTTTTACCCTTACCATATTTGCCTCTGCACTTGTTTGCAGATTAGTACCTATCCTGTATTACTTATGAAACTGATTGATTGTTTTTTTTTTTTTTTTTTTTTAGTCTCCTGGCACCTTTTTTTGTTTATTGAAATGTATTGTTATTTGTTTTGTTCATCCCGTGTATTTTTGTATTCTAGTTCCATCATGCTCTGTTTTTTTACTTCTGCTGTTGTACTTGCTATGTATCCCTTTCCCCTTTTCCCCAGGATGCATCTGGAAATGAGCATTCTGCTCAGTATGCCTTTCCTGGTGAAACTTTTAAATAAATAAATTTGCTATGTTGTTTTTTTCTTCCATGTCTTTTTTTCCTTTTTTGGCTTCTTTTTTATCACTGAAAATAGTACATCTATTGATGAAAATAATTAGCCAGGTGGTAGTTCTATAGGTTTCTATTCCAGTAAAGCAAATAACTTTCTCTAGCACCATTCTGTTATAAACTAGCTTACTTTTAATTGCATCGATATAATTTTGCATAACATTGAGGGACTCAGTCAGTAGGATCTGAGCCATATGAGGAAGGCCTTGATCATATCCTTCATTAGGTTTACTAGGAACCATAATTTTCATGAATTTCTATCTCGCATGTTATATTTGGAGTCGCTGCACTCTGTTTCTTGAAACCTGACTTCTACTTTCTTTATTTTATTTATTTATTTAGATTTTGATGACCGGGTAAACCCACTGAGACCACTGGTGCCTTTTTCAGGGGCGACCTGGGGTTAAATTACATACACCAATATTACATACATCAGACAGTAGTACATGGAGTAGAAGTGAGACTGTATCAACTGGAGAGACAGTAATTAATAGTAACCATATTATCACCAATATGTTACAAAACATGTTATAAAAAGGAATCACTAGCAGAGGAGATATCTAATGACTGAAAAGCTCCAGCCTACTTCTATGAATGTCTTTCTCAATGATGGGGGACATAAAATCTATTAAATCAGCCTGATCTCCCACTGGGGGTTTTATATGCCTTGATTGATTGTGACAGTTAAGATCTATTTCTGAAATTGCCTTGTTTAAGCTAGTTTTCTCAGCCTCTGTACCGTTCCTTATTGCAGCGGCTGAAACAAAATCAATAACAGGGTTTTGATTAGAATTTGAGGGTTTTAACGTTTTCTTTTTGGGTTTTGAGTAGAATTTCAGCATTTTAAAGTTTCCTTTTTGGTTTTTGATTAGAATTTCAGGATTTTAAAGTTTTCTTGTGGGTTTTAAATTTAATTAGATTTTATTTTATTTTGTTGCATTTTTACTTTTGTTCGATTCATACCTGAACCAAACTTCAGTTTTACAATTTCAGCAGGAGTTGAAGGGCTGGGGGAAAGATAGTAGACTATTATCATTTGCAGTAAGTTCCCTTCTTAGAGTGGGCTATGATAATTTCTTAATACAATTGTTTCTACAGCCCGATCCATACGGGAATTAGTATCCTGTTCTCTGCTAAAATGCAAAAATCCCATGGATTAGATATTCACTTTGCTGCTCCATTTGTAATGTACTCGTCATCCTTGATATAAGTCCAGTATCTTTGTTAGAACATTTGGGCTTTGCCTTATTTGATTTCTTTTCTGTATTGGTTGGCTAAATAATGTTTCTACTTCTAGTAAACCTAAGTGGGATCATTGTAAACCTATGAGGGATCCACTGTTCACTTAGAAATGCTGCCCAACTTAAAATGTATCTATAATCCCACTAAAGCAGCAATTTAAGAGGCTATAAAAAGATAGCGCTAATGTTAATCAAAAGTGAAGTAATACATTTAAAGGGGACAGGAGATCTGTACTAATTGACAGGTGTTAATAAAGTTGTTATTCTCAGAAATTATATGATTTCCCCTAAATTATCCATATTTAAGTGTACCTGAATAAAAAGTGATACAAAAACTTTTTTTGCATTGTTTTGTTTTTAATGGGTAGCATTCTGTTACAGTTCTCTTCATGAAACTCAATACTTTTGAGTTTCTGCTATGTCACGGTTTGTATACACAATGCTAATTACGAACTTTTGATCTATCAGAACCCATGCTTAGAGTTCTGTGCACAAACCATGACACAGTTAAAACTCCAACTTATTGGTTCCATGAAGAGAACTTACAGAAGAACTCCTGTGTATGTTAGACACCTTTACAAACCACCAGTGTTACAACATTTGTAGGGTATAACCCACTATTATAGCCAGCAACAAGCTGGTTGTCGCACTAGGCTGGGGCGCTTAAGATAAATGTCATAGACACTATTACAAAAAAATCTAGAAGTCACCACGTCCGTTCCATAAAAAAATTGTGCTGCTTGTAAAAACTTCTTATGAGCAGTGTAATTTTTTTATGAAAAGGAGGTGGTGAGTGCTAGAGTAATATCTTTCTTGAGGAATGGGCTCCATATTTGTGATCCGTAATCTAGATGTGAGCATATATAATGGGCATAACAACCGCTTCTGATCTATTTATAAAGCTTTTCTTAACACAGTTTGTCAAGTGATTTATTCTTGTGACAACTTGTCTACAATGAATGGATGGTTTGAGGGAATCTGAAATATGAATAACAAGATCCACGACCTTGTTAGAATTATTTAGCCTAGTATCGGTAATATAATAGTCCTGGCATGCATCTAATTTCCCGAAATGCAAACAGTACATTTTTCAATGTTAAATTGTAAGTTATTTACCTTTGCCAGACTTCTATGGATTTAAGATCGTTCTGCATTTTGATTTGGTCCTGTAGCTCAGACACTGGTCCTCCCAACTTGATATCATCGGTGAACTTGGCTAGATTGTTACTGCCTGTTAACTGCAAGTCATGGATATATATATTAAATAAAAGTGGCCCCAGTACTGACCCTTGGGGAACATCACTCATCACAGCTCCCTCCATTGAATTAAATCCATTTACTTTGACTGATTGTTTCCTGATGCCTAACCAAGCATGTACCCATCTCACTGGTCATTGGCCAATACCCATGTTTATCATTTTTGATACTAGTACATCATGAGAGACCGTGTTGAATGCTCTCCTGAAATCCAGGTACAGAACATCCACATTATTACTTAAGTCTAGATGCCTGCTTATGTGTTTGTAAAATTGTGTTGTATTGGTCGTGCATGGGCTTCCCTTCATGAAACCATGTTGAGTATAGTCATGTAATACCATGTTTGTCGTTGCTTCAGTAATCATGTTCTTGATTAGCCCTTCCATGACTTTATTGACCACTGAGCTGAGACTAGTAGGTCTGTAGTTGGCAGATAATGATAGACTGCCCTTTTTTAACAAACTCTGGCCAGAGCCAGCATGGCTGCAGCTGACAGGACAGATAGAACATGACATGGTTGTGGTGTTTTTTCCCATTTTCCACCCTGGACCAGAGGCATGCAGGTGGGGGGGGGCATGACATAGTCAACCCTGGCCCTGGGCCCCCCTTCCCCGTTAAATGTCCTTCAGTTGTTTTTTTTTATTTAATAGCCAGGAAACGGTCAGTAGGCTGCATCTTTTATTTTTAATGTTTTAGTTTGTCCCTTGCCCCCACCCAAGTCGAGGCCCTACTGAGTCTAGATCTGCAACACAACCGCAACAGGCACAGCAGCTCAGTCTCCCTGTAGTCCTGACTCAACCATGTCTTAATCTTAATCAAATCAAGTGTTTACTTTTGTTGATGAATCATGACAGCTCAAGCACTAAGTTTGTGCTTGCTGCTGCTATTATGATCATCAACTTATTTGACTGAGAATGAGAGAGACATGGTCGGGATGGAACCAAGCAGCAGTGTGATTTTTAAGACGAGTGGCCCACCCATCCCCGTAGAGTTCCCACTCGTGGCAGTAAGTGACTGAGTGTGAGTAACTAGAACAACACTTACTGGAGGTTGAAGAGCCAAGAGGGGGAGGTCGCTCACAGATTGCTTGCATAGTGGGTCACTCACAAATGGTCAGAGATGCTTTCTGTTCTGCCGGGGGTGGGTGGGTTGCTGCTAGCCCAGGCCTGCTCCTCTGCTCAGCAGCTCTCCACTCTGAGTCCTCCTGACTCCCACCTCTCCAAACTGAATAGTCCCTGGTGACCGTTACCTGTGGGATGTTTTAGACAGCCAACAGCAGCTGCAGTCTGCAGCACACTTACTCCAACCATGGTATGGCTCCAAGACAGTGCTTTTGGGGGCTGGAAGGTGAGATTGTGCTGACAAGAGGAGTGTCTGAGGTCAGTGATCGCTCGCATCAGACTTGTAGATGATGGTCACGGTCCAGAGATGCTCTCTGTGCTGCCGGGGGGGGGGTGTTTGTGCTGCTCCTCTGCTCAACTGTCCACTCTGAGTCCTGACTCACTCACTCCTGTCCTCCCCAACTCACACACTCACTCCTGTCCTCCCGTCACGATGGCTGGGATTTTTTTTTTCAGGCAGTACAGCTACAGCCTGCAGCACACTTTACTGGGATGCTCCATGGGCCGGCTCCGGGGATTTGTGCAAGCTGGATGGCTGGCAGCCAGGCAGAAGTGTCAGCTGGGACTCTGGGAGTCGTCATCGTTCGGTAGCTAACTTTGCTCCGACACTGCGCATTCCATTCATTGAAGCATCAGCAGGGACTTGCTATGGGGGGGAACATCCACATGCCTGGCTCTGTTTAAATTACGGAAAACTGAACCAAGCACACGGAAAGATTCTGCCGCCACCTACAACCAAAAAGTGGGCACAGAGCGAGGGTGGTCTTGTAGTTTACAGGATAACAACTTCTTGTATTTTTACAATTTTGCTGTGGGGAACAGTTTTAATACAGATTTCAACATTTGGGTCTGCGTTCAGCTTTACAGTCAGTGGTAAATGAGACTGGGAGGGAGAGGAGGGATGAGGGTTGAAGAAAGCTTTTCAATTTGTATTTGGAGGCATCAGCAGGAACTTGCTATGGGGGTGAGGGGACAACTGTATGCCTGGTTCTGTTTAAATTACCCAAAAATTAAATAGTGCACACTTTTACAACTTTGACAGGGCAGCAAGTTACTGCACTTTGACAACTTTTGCAAGTTAATTGCAGCTTCGGGGCAATCGCACGTGCGCAGTTACATTCGGGGGAGGGGACAACGGCATGTCTGGCTGTGTTTAAATTACCAGAAAACAAAATAGAGCACACTTTTACAACTTTGACAGGGCAGCAAGTTTCTGCACTTTAACAACTTTTGCAAGTTAATTACAGATTTGGGGCAATCATGCATGTGCAGTTACATTCAGCAGCCAAGATGGCTGTCAGAGTTATCTGCGCATGCATAGGAAATCACACATTCGCAGTAGGCACCAGCGGCCGTATTGGACATGACAGACGGTGCCATGTTCCAGCCGCTGAACAAAGTAGTGTGCTGGACACACGTTCGCCTCCACTACCAGAACTCCAAAGAAAAAGGAGCGTACAGTATCCGGTCAGCTCCTTTTTCTTTACGATCCCAAAACGGCTGCAGGGCTGTGCCCACTGCAGCCATAAAAATGGGGGTAACCATAGCTGTTCTTCAGTCCAGTGGGACCATCCCTTCTTGTAATGATTTGGAAAAAAATTTAGCCAATTCTGGAGCTAATTCTCCACCAAGTTCCTTTAAGAATTTGGAGTGCAAACCATCTAGGCTGGCAGATTTGTTTGGTTCAGGTGCCATCATTCTTTCCATTACCAGGTTGGTTTCTATACAGACGTTTAAAGGATGTGAAGAAGCTTTGTCCCAATTAATATTATTGCATTTTGTAAAGACAGAGCAAAAAAAGTATTGAGTAACTCTGCCATCTCCTGTGAGTCCTTTATTATCTCATATTTTTTAAGCGTGCCTAGTCCTCTAGATGTACCTTTTTTCATGTTTATTTAGGCACAGAATTACTTTAAATAATCTTTAGTGTATGCAAGCCTAGCCTCTAGGCTCCTTCTAGCCTGTTACATTGCCCTTTTGGCAGCTTTTGCAACACTTTTGTAATGCTGTGTGTTACTATTTGAGGGGTGGGATTTCTGTAAGATATAGAGTTTTTTTCTTGTTCAGTAACATCCTAATCTTGCCACTAAACCAAGGGGGACATTTGCCTTTCTGCATATAAGATCGTTTATCAGGAATAAACTTCTCAATCATATTATTCAGTGCACTCCTGAAAGTAATCCATGACTCATCCGTATTTAAGTGATCCAGAATATTATCCCAATCAATTTGGTTTAATAAATGTTTGATGGCTTTGAAATTGGCTTATTATAGTTCTTAATTGTACTTTTCCCCTTGACTACCTGTCTACTCCTGCACAACTGAACTGTTATAGTGGAGTGTTCACTGGTGCCCAATGTGGGGACTATTTCTATATCTTTAATGTCATCCTTGATGTTAGTGAAAACTACGTCTAGGGTATTACTATCCCTCGTTGGTGCTACTACCAGTTGAGACAAGTTTAGGGCAATTGTAGCATCCAGAAATGCGTTACCCATCCTGAAGCTTGCTGTTAATGCTTCCCAATTAATTTGAGGCATGTTAAGATCGCTCACAATAATCTTATCCCTTATATCAGATAATGGACAAATTGGTCTAATAGATCTTCAGTTGTATTTGAGTTCACATTGGGTGGTCTATAGAACACCTCTAGTGTCACTTTCCTAACCCTTCTGTCAGTAATTGCTGTCCATAAAATCTCATTATGAGAATCCGCATTAGGTGATGGTTCTAAAGGTGACATTCAAATCTTCTTTGCGTGCAGGAGAACTGCCCCCGTCAGTCTTGTTTTTATGAACAGAATGGAAACCCTGGATGTGCTTATTCCAGCAACTGTCCTCCCCAACAATGTTCAGTAATTGCTACAATATCTAAGTTTTCCTTTGATATATGTTCTAATTCCATTTTTTTTTCATTATTCACACTTTGAGCATTTAAAAGCACGATTCTGAAGTTTAAATGTTTTGGTTGTGTATCTCCGGTTCTCTTTGGTATAATCTTAGTCAAGGATGCCTTTTGTCGTGCTCCTTGTCCCCCGTTCTTAGTCAGTTTAAAGAACTTGTGATGGCGTTGTCTATTCTAGTTCCCACTGGCCTACTACCATTGTAATTAAGGTGAAGCCCATCCCTCTCAAACAGATGTGGTTTTCCACAGTAATAATCCTAGTGTCTCAAAAAATTAACGCCCATATCTTCAGTTCAAAACCTTAACCACAAATGTTAATGTTTATTTGTCTCATTTATCTGGTATGTAGCCCTGGGTACTGGCAGAATCTCAGAAAAGGTAATATCGCACCCCTTAGATTTCAGCAGGTTCCCTAATGCAATAAAATCATTTTTAATGATGCTGACTGAGGTTCTTCTTACATCATTTACTCCAATATGGATAAGCACCAAAGGATTTTCCCCGCTCCTTGCAAGATATTTGAGGCCATACAGATTATGTCCCTAACCTTTGCTCCTGAAAAGGAACTCACCGTTGTACTATGTTAATCAGCCTGGCAGATCAGTCCATATATACATTTAATGATGGAGTCCCGAGGACCACTATTTGCCTTGGTTCGTTAGGTGTTGGGGGCACTGGTAGCTCATGTATGTTGTTACAAGTGTTGGGGTATCTACCTGAGTCAATTTGGTTTTCCTTGATAGGATGTGGGTTCAACATAGTAGGTGCCTGAGAGGTTGTAATAACACTCTCTTCCCTAACAGGAAATGGTTGTGCTTCTACTGGAGTGGCTAGGGTCTCCATACAAAAGTTCTCATCAACTGCTAGTACTTGATACCTATTAGTAAGAGAAATATCCCCCTCCTAGTGCCCTTTGCCCCTTTTTTACTCACCTGCCATTACTAACTATGCTCCATTCTGAATAATCAAAGTGTTTCTTCAGTGGGCCTTTTGTTTTCCCCCAGCGTGGTTGATGGATTATTAGCTATGGTCCAGTTGTCTGGATTCCCGGTCTGGGTGGAGAGAGCACTAAGGTGCTTGGGCTTCTTAGTTCGGTCGTGGGCAGCATTAATGACTACAGAGTCTGCCTTCAGATTACTCCCCAAGAAAGGTTTACCAACCAAGGCATGGTAAAGCCAATCTGCCTTTTTAGGAAGAGGCGGAATGGAGGGGGGGTGAGCCCAAGCTGCTCGGGTGACATCCTCATAGGACTCAACCAAGGGTGGCACCGCAATGGGCATGGCATCCTTTTTGCCTGAGAATTCTAGCAAGGCAGTGCCTTTCTGGGTCCAGTTTCTTCATCTTCCATCCCATAATGGACTGTATGTGATGCATAATGTCTATAGAGGACGGGTCTTCGTGGGGAGGGGACTTGGGTATTTCCTTGGGCTGGTCCTCCCCTGCCGACGACTCCCCCTTGGGAAGAGGAAGACCCCAAAGAAAAGGAGTCATCCTCAGAGGACTCACTATTTGGGACCAGTGTTAAGAGGCTGGTGATCGTCCCTCCTAGAGCTGGTGCTGGTGTCCAGATGGATGGATGCTGGAGGACCTAGTCATGCAGGCTACACTCAGGCCAGTCCCACCATTGTTCCTGGGAGTGGGCTCCCAGGAGAAGGAAAAGGGGAGGCCGGGGGCAGGCCCTGAGGGATGGGGGTCTGTTTCTGGATCAAGGACCACCACGTCGAGAACAAGGTCTTAAAGTCTACCTGTGGCATAAAATTATAGACAGGTAGAAAGGGCAAGGAAGGCATCAAGTTAGGGTACAACGACTAAGGAGCCAGCAATGGGTAACCTGGCATAGGTTCATCTGGTGCTGGCAAGTGATCCAGCGATGGGTTAGCAGGCTTCGGCTGTGGCAAAGGTGATGGTCGAGGCGACACCGGCATTAGGCCCACAGGCTGGGGTGTTGGCAGCACAGCACAGGCAGCAGCCCAACAGGTGATGGCCCAGAGTGCCCTGGTGAAGGGCCAGGTGACACCATCCCAACAGGAGAGGCCGGCACCGGGGGGAAGGAGATCCCCTGGGCAAAGGCAGAGGTGAGGCCGGGGAGGAGTATATGGTGGTCGTCTGCCTCAGGTGCTGCCTGCTAGAACGGGCATTGGTCCCGGAGCTGGGAGGCGTCGAAAGCTGAGCCATGGCTTGGAGGGGGGTGGCGACATGCGTAAGGCTGCCACCAGAAATCCCAGAATCGGCCAAGCCACCTGGCTAAGAGCACATAGAAGTCAAGAGCCTGAGCATCAGGGGCTGGGGAGCAGGAGACCAAGTCCCCTGTCCCAAAGAGCTGCTGCCCAAAACGGAGATAAGGACGGGCAGCGGGGCCACCAGGAGCCTGGAAGGAGTGAGTGCTGATGGGGCTGGAGGCACTGGCCCCCGTGGGAGGATGACACTGTCACGGTCACAGTTTGTGGGGTGCCCAGGAAGCAGACTGGGCTGTATCACAGTGTTTGCCCTGATGCTTTCCCGACTTCTCCTTGTGGGAAGAAGAAGAGGCCATGGAGGACTGTGCCGGTGAGGCCGAAGAGCTCCTGGCCTGCAGCTCTTTCTCCATAGCAAGCAGCTTCTGCTTAAGAAGGTGGCTCTCCAGCATTTTTAATCAATGTCTTTGAGTGGCCTAGTGGAATTTCTGGCAGGCTTCAATGTCATTGCTGGGGCCTAGGCAGATCAGGCATGAAGAGTGACCGTCCTTCTCAGGGATCTGTTTGCCACAGGCACACTCCATGGAGCGGTTGGAAGATGAATCGGTGGTGAAGTCATAAACTCATCAAAGGGAACACTGAAAATTCGATGTTTGACACTGAAGAAAAAATGAAAATAAAAAAGGCATGAAAGTGCGAGAATGGCAGTTGACTGTAGCTGCGATGTTCACTGAGGTCCAACGTGCACGAGTCGACAGCGGGAAAAGAACTGTGGTGGTGTGGGGGATTGCTGTCCTATAAAGCCTAAGCTGATGTCAGATGACTGACATCGATGGGGGTTGGTCCCCTGTGGTACACTGCTAGCTAGATGTTTTCCATGTGGTCCTAGTGCCTGTGGCATAGTCCTACCAGTGTGGCCTGCTGCAAGAGCCTTCCTCAAAGTAAAGTTTTCCAATTGTCCTTTGGAATGCTTTCTAGTGTGTGTTGAGTATGGCATCTGGATGCTTCTAACAATGTATTATGGTCTGTAGCGTTCTTGTATAGTTCTGTGCATAAATTGCCTTTCATTTCCTTGTAGGTTGGCAAACCAAGGAAACATCCTAGAGTCCCTGCAGTTGACTGTAAACTTCAAACTGGGATAGCTTTTTTCCAGATACCTTGGCTCCTGTTCCAACCTCTGCCATACAATGACAACGCTGTCAGTAAAATGATGCCACAGATCAAGTTTATAAAAAATGGATTTCCTGGAATAAGTAGAGCTGTGTATGGATGCTTAATCCTCCTTTCCCCAGCTGGTCCCCAAAATGACTCTGATCTGTTCCTGAACCCTGGTCACCGTGTGGCAGGTGGTAAGGCAACTAGCATTTCAGCCTACCATGCCACTGGGCCAGCTTGGACTAAATCATTAACACTTCAGCAGCAATGGGAAATTTAATGCTGAAAAGAGGCAAGACTACCCCCAAAATAAAGATTTCTAGGAACATGGATATGTTCAGTGCACACTTATTGGCAGGTTCCTTGCCGCTTTAAATGTTGCCGGAAGGTCTTCAAGCTGGCTCCTCCCACCCACCTGGGTGGTAAAACCCTCGGCTGCGCCCCATGATGCCAGATCTTCCTTACCGCTTGGAAGCTCAGGTTACCTCCTTAGCGCTCTGCGTTTTTAGGCTGGATTCACACTCTTCGATTAATCCGAAACTTATTTTAAGATGTACAAGACTTGGTCTGTATCTTCCCTCGTGGCTCTGATAGACAAATTGACTCCCAGATTTGTCCGGTGCCCTGTGAATCAGAAGATGTCCCGGACCCGATCCATGCCACGTGCGTTTGTTACCTTGAACCATTACGACTCACAGGCTTGTGAGTTGTGCAAATCCTTTCGCTTTGGTCTTGGAGGACCGCTGCCCGGTTACTGTTGGGGTGACCCGAAAAACGTTATTCTCCGGTTAAGTCTAAGGAGGCCTGTTGGGCGGTGTCCACGGCTGCAGGCTTGGCGGAACAGCTGGAACAGATGATTGCCCTCGAGAAGGAGGCGGCCCAGGCCGCATCATCATCGTCCTCAGTCGCGGCATTTATCCCGCTCTCCTTGGAATCCTCCTACACAGCTTCTTTCAAGGAGCTTTGCCAATCCCTCTCCACCAAGGGAGAAGGCCCTTCGGGACATTCCTCTCGGTCCAAAAAGAAGGACCCCAAGGGTAAGTCCCACCGTCGAAGTTCATGGGAGCGGGAGAGGTCCCCTTCCCCGGATAGTCGACACTCGACTTCGGTCGAGGTTGCGGCTAAGACTGCTGGCTTCATGGTGTCCCTGTCAGGTCAGCCGGCCGAGGCCCCCATTGACGCAGTTGAGATTTTTCTCGACCTGTCAGACAGAGAAGCTGACAACCCTTCTTCACCAGTTCCCCCGGTGGAAACCGAGGACTTGCCTGTGCCGGAGTCCCCAGTTAAGGTCCCTGAACCGAGGGAGGAGCTGGTTTCCCCCACCTCCCCTCAGACCCACCCTCGGAAACCCCAAAGGTCTCTGTCTTGGACCTCTTCTCGGTCCAGCCGATCCCACCAACATCAGCAATCTCGGTCTTGGCACCGTGGAAAGCGGCGGCGCCGCTCATCCTCGTCTTCGTCCTCTTCGGAGGATAGGCTCTGGTGCAGATTGCATTGGCGCTACAAGGAGCTAATGTGGCAGCAGCTCCTTTTGACCGGGAATAGGCCGACTTCATCGTCTTCCCCAGCCGTTAAATGGCTGTCACTGGAGTGGCCGAAACAACCCCTCATAGTGGTCGAGGAGCCGAGGCCGGCACCAGTTGTTCAGCTGAAACCAGCTGCGCCACCCATTGTGGTGGAACCCATGCCTCCTCAACCAAAATTTGGGGCCTCGACCAAGGATTCTCGGTTGGGTCAGGGCTTGCCCCATCAGGTGTCGGTCACCTTCACTCCCGATTGACCTCGGCAGGTGGAGGGTGGCTCAGGCGCTTGGCAGCTGTTCGCAGACTTCTCAGAGTCTGATGATGACGACTCCTTGTTCTCCAGGCCGCTTGACTTGGAGTCCACTGGGGGTCAGTCAGTGGACGAGAGCCCATCCTCATTTTTGTGAATGCTTCGGCTCATCTCGGAGTTCACTGGGATGAAGCTCGAACCCGTTTCAAAATGGGCCAAGTATCCCGTCACGGAGATACTGGACGAGGGGATTCCCCCACGGAAGCCTTCCCGGTTGCCGAAGTCATTGTTGGCCCGGCCTGGAGCTATGGCAGTGGCCAGCTTCATGCCCAGCACCTTCAGCCAGGATGGCTCAGAAGTATGCTGTCCCCACCGGTTCACTATCCGGTTTCTTGGAGCACCCCTCTGCAGAGGGGTTCGTGACCGATAGCGTTTTCCGGCATTCCGGGAATGCATGGGACGTGGACAAGCCTCCCGACAAGGAGTCCAAGAAGTTGGACTACTCCGGGCGGAATGTTTACGCTGTTTCCTCCCTAGGCCTTTGTCAGGCCAGCTCAGCCGTCCTGATGACATACTTTTCACATGCCCTTTTGGGCTCCCTGGATGAGGTGATTCTTCATCTCCCGGCTGACCTCCAAACTACGGTCAAGCAGGTGTGGGATCAGGGAAGGGCGGTGGCCAAACAGCTCCAGAGCTCCCTGGGCATCACTGATTCATGTGCCCGGTCAGTAGTGGCTGCAGTGGCCATGCGCCGCAGAGCTTGGCTGCGGATCTCCACTTTCACTGCAGATACCCAGCACAAGTTGGCAGGCGTTCCCTTCCTGGGTACTGACTTGTTCGGTCCCGGGGTTGAGGGGCACCTTCAATGGATCGAGAAGTCCAATGCCACCTTGGACTCAGTCACATCTGCCCAGAAGAACAAAGGCTGCCAGCAGCAGCGTAAGCCCTTTCGTCCTTGAGACCCTGCGGCACGTCTGGCCCAGCAACACCAGCATCAGGGCCAGCAGGCTCGCACTTGGCACCCCAAAGCCAAGCCTGCCGCTTCCTCCAACAGGAAGCAGGGAGGGAAAGGTCCGGGAGGCTCCTCAGCCAGTCCTTCCTCCAAGCCTGCCCAATGACGGGTTGAGGGGTGTCGCCCCCAACCTCATCACTCCTCCCTGGTTCCCCCCCGTTGGGGGACGGCTCCGCCACTTCATTTCTGCCTGGTCTGATATCACCACGGACCACTGGGTGTTGGAAGTGGTAGGAAAGGGTCTGCTGCTGGAATTCGAGCAGTCCCCACCCTGTTGAGCCATCGCCCCATGGGGGGCTACGGGGTCCGCAGCTTCTCTGTCGGCCCTGCTCCTCCAGAAGGAGGTGATCAGGGAGGTGGTGGATCCTCCTTCAGACCCAGGGTTTGTGTCCAGGTACTTCCTGGTCCCAAAACAGATGGGGGGGCTGGCACCCCATTTTAGACCTCCATGACCTGAACAAGTTCCTAAGGTCTCGAACCTTCAGGATGGTCACTCTGGCTCAGATCATCCCATCCTTGGAACGAGGCATGTGGTTCTGTTCCCTGCACCTTCAGGACACGTTCTTTCACCTCCCAATCCGTCCGTCCCTGGCGATTCCCTCCGCTTCCAGGCGCGGAGGGATCCCCACTGCAGTTCAGGCCATGCCCTGCTCCTCTCCAACTCCCAGGGTCTTCACCAAATGCATGGCAGTGGTGACAGCATTCCTGCGGCGCCGAAGGGTCCAGGTGTACCCTTATCTGGATGACTGGCTGATATGCAGCCTCCTCCAAGTCGGAGGTGGAGCAGTCCAGGGATCTGGCCCTCCAGGTCTGCTCTCAGATTGGCCTCCTCATCAACGAGGCCAAATCGTAACTCGTGCCTACGCATGTGATTCAGTTCATTGGGGCAGAGCTCGACTCTCTTCAATCCAGAGCACGGCTCCAGGCAGACAGGGCAGAGGTTCTTTCTTCTTTTGCCCAATCATTTCTGGTTGGGCAATTGCGCCCTGCCCCCCAATCATTTCTGGTTGGGCAGTTGTGCCCTGCCTGCGACTTCCTGGGCCTCATGGCGGCCTGCACCAGTGTGGTCCGCTGGCACATGCGTCCCCTGAAATGGGGACTGGCCTGCCAATGGTCACAGTGCTCCAGTACTCTGGACCAGCCAGTGATAGTGACCCAGGAGATGGGGAATGCTCTCCAGTGGTGGATCATTCCCGCTCATCTGCAGGAGGGTATCCCATTTGTCTGCCCAGAGCCGACAGTCACTCTAACGACCGATGCCTCTCTGATGGGTTGGGGTGCCCATCTGGGGGTGCTCAGAGTGCACGGCCTCTGGTCCCCCTAGGAGTCTCGATGCCACATCAACCTGCTGGAGCTTCGAGCAGTCCAACTAGCCCTCACCACCTTTGCTCCGTTTGTACGGGGTCAAGTGGTCCAGGTCCAGACAGACAACACCACGACCATGTACTACCTAAACTGCCAGGTCGGGACGTGTCCCGGCCTCTGTGCAAGGAAGCTCTCCGCACTTGGTCTCTTATGGGTAGACTGGAGGAGGATCTCCTAGCCATTCATGTGGCGGGAGCCTCCAACACTCCAGCCGATGCCCTAAGCCGGATAGGTGCTGCATCTCACGAGTGGTCTCTCCTGCCGGAGGTTGTACACAATCTGTTCTCCCACTGGGGCACACCTCAGGTGGACCTGTTTGCCTCCAGGGAGAATGCGAAGCTGGGGCTGTTTCATGCCCGCCCCCCTCAGCAGGGCTCGCTGCAGGGGGATGCCTTCTTGAGGCCATGGACCCCGGGCCTCTTCTACGCCTTTCCCCAATTTCCCTTGATCCACAAGGTGCTTCTCAAAGTGAGGAGGGACAAGGTGCAGGTGATTCTGGTAGCCCCAGACTGGCCCCGTCAGTTCTGGTATCCAGATCTCCTCAGCCTCAGCTCCAGGCTCCCGAGACGGCTTCCAGCCTGCCCAGACCTGATCTCAGTCAACCAGGGGAAGGTATTCCACCCGGACCTTCAATCCCGGCACCTGACGGCCTGGTTCCTGAGTGGCTAGAGTTCCAGGCCTTGGGTCTTTCCGACGAGGTCCTCAACATTGTTGAGGCATCCTGTAAGGAGTTGACCAGAAAATGCTATGCCTTCAAATGGAAGAGATTCTCCATTTGGTGTCAGGATAAGGGGTTGGACCTTTCCTCCTGTTCCTTGGCCAGCATTCTGGACTACCTATGGTCCCTTTCTCAGCTAGGGCTTTGGTCGACGACCCTTAAGGTGCACCTGGCAACCATCTGTGCTTACCGGGCGCGGGCCAGAAAGCAGTTGGTGGTGCAGGAGAAGGTGGTCGGGCGCTTTTTCAAAGGCCTTGATCACATATCCCCTTCGGTGCGAGAACCTCCACCTCCGTGGGATCTACTGTTGGTATTGGCTAAGCTTATGGGCAAGCCATTCAAACCGATGCACAGGTGTGACATCTCTCATCTGTTGTGGAAGACTGCCTTCTTGGTGGCTATAACGTCAGCCAGAAGGATGGGAGAGCTCCAGGCGCTTTCCATCGAGTCTCCTTATCTGGTCTTCCACAGGGACAAGGTTGTCCTGCGCCCCCACACGAAATTCCTTCCGAAGGTGGTGTCGGAGTTTCACCTTAACTCATTGTCTCCTAGCATATGCCTGTAGTCGTCAGTAAAATTCACTGGTGTGTCCTGAGGACGTCTGCAGAAGTCGGCTACTGACTCCCAGTGTGCCCTTGCAACGTCTGGAGAAGTCACTTATATATTTTAATATATAGTGTAACAGAATATAATATATATTTGACTGCATAGCACCGTTGGAAAGGTAATTTTATGCTGAACAACTTTGCCACTGATATTTTGTGTCTATCATGTATACTTTAGGAGTTATCGCATTTCTTTATGGTATGGTGTGTATAGCTTATGTTGCCTGTTTAGTGAAAAAACATATTTTTTTTTTTGCTGTTTCAACCAGCATAAAAAAAAAAAAATTACATATTATTATTTGCATACCACCATTGGAAAGGTATTTTTGTGCTGAACAACTTTGCCACTGATATTTTGTGTATATCATGTATACTTTAGGAGTTATTCATATTTGTTTATGGTATGGTGTGATGGCTTATGTTGCCTGTTTTAGTGAAAATTTTTTTTTTTTTTGCTGTTTCAACCAGCATAGAAAAAAAACAAAATTACATATTATTATTTGCATACCACGATTGGAAAGGTAATTTTATGCTAAATAACTTTGCCACTCATACTTTATGTCTAGCACTTACGGTTCTTGAGCTATTAGGATTTGTTTTGTGGCATGCTGACTATAGCTTGATTTTGCTTAGAAAAGCCCAGGATTTACTGTTAACAGTATACAGGAGACAAGAGGTGCAACTTCAGAGAGCTTCTGTGGAGGCAATGAGTTAACCAGGTGTTGACTCTGCTGGTGTTCTACCCCAGTCGCACCTCGGAGGCCGAATATAGGCTCCATACTTTGGACCCTAGAAGTGCGCTCTGTTATTACAGGGTTCGCCAGCTGTTTGTCACCTACGCTGAAGCCGCACCTGGCAGACCTGCAGCCAACCAGACGATAGGCAGGTGGGTCACCTCCTGCATAGATCTCTGCTATAGGTTGGCGGGCATGGAGCCTCCCAAAGGGATAAGAGCTCATTCTACCCGCCATACCGCTGCTTGCTTCTGTGGCTGCTTCCAGGGACGTCCCTATCCAGGAAATCTGCAGGGCTGCTACCTGGAAGTCAGCACACACCTTCATTACCCAGTACCACATCGACCTTGAGTCACGACCGTGATGCTGGTTTTGGGACCTCGGTTCTCCAGTCCTTATTCCCTGAGTAGGGGTGTGCGACTCTCCTCCTGGAGAACTGCTAGAGTCTGCCAATAAGTGTGGATTGAACAACATATCCACATCCCTAGAAATACAGGTTACTCACCTGTAACAGGAGTTCTAGGAGTGGTATATATTGTTCATCCACTAACCCTCGACCTCCCGGCTTGACCGCAACGTGGCTTCCAGCGTGCTAGATCTGGCATCATGGTGCGGAGCCAAGAGCTTTTCCACCTGGGTGGGTGAGAGGAGCCAGCTTGAAGACTTTCCGGCAACATTTAAAGCGGCAAGAAACCTGCCAGTAAGTTTGGATGAACAACATATACCACTCCTAGAACTCCTGTTACAGGTGAGTAACCTGTATTTATACACTTCATCAGCAATAGGAGGTAAGGTGTGGATATTGGGTATTGTATTGTTCTGTAACAGTGAATATCCCAATCAGTTTCTGGACCCTGCATTACTCTTTTCTGACTATCTTTCTGTTTTCTAATTAGTTTCATATGTACATACTTTGGAATGTGCACGCACTGAATATTAATTCCAGAATACTACAGATAATAGGGTCCCGAGGTGTCAGAACTGAACAGAGTAATTTTCGCTGTTCAGGAAAAAAATTAACAGGACTTGGGAAAATTAAAGTGAACAGTCTAGCACCAAGGGCCTCAGCCACACTCAAGTGTGAGGCTCAACCAAATGTGCACTTTGTATGCAAAAACATTTTTGGTTTACTTTTGTTCCACTGTAGTATAGTGAATTGTACAGACTAATTTAGCTACCTTGGCAGACATCTTCTGTCACATGCAATTTGTGAATCCCCTGTAGCTGACATCAGAGCAGCAGGCAGTGGTGGGAGATCAAGCAGCCTGCAGTACACGTTAGAGCTTTTATAATCTCTGGTCAGATGTTTTCTGGTTCTGGTTTTCTCCAGGAACTAAGTACAATCTTCTGTGACTGTACTGAGTCCTGGGAGAACAGAGAGACCGACAAATAAAAGATCAGAGCTGATATAAACTCTTAATATGCAGTGCAGGCCATTGAATCTCCCACTGCTGCTTACTGCTTTGATGTCAGCTGCAGGGGATTCTGGGATTTGTAGTGACAGAATGCCTAAAAGTAGCAAAATTAGCAATCTACTATACCACAGTAAACAGAAAGAAAACCAAAATGTGTGTGGACACAAAGAGCACATTGGGACCAGCCTGACATTGTTAGGGCCCTTTGTGATGACTGTTCCTCTTTAATTAAACAAACTAAAAAAAAAAAAGTCATCTTGTTCCTCCACAGGAGGCCAGGGCTAGTCGAGTGGCCACATTTCACCCACCCAAGTCATCTCTCACCCTTCCTTCCCCTCCACTCTTGTCTCAGACCCTAATTTTTCTTTTTTCTTTTACATTTTTTGCATGCTTCAGTGACTGTGCTAGGAGACGCCACTGTCAGTTCTATGACATTTTCCTTCCTAGCTTGAAAACATGCCCCCATCCCTAGAAGTGTTTTTTTTATTGTTGCCACCACTGACCCTGATCATAATTTGGGAGCAAGTAGTTGTTAAGTAACACTAGCCCATCTGCCCCTTCCACAGAGCACTAGTTCCTCCTATCAGTATGTAACACCCCTCATGGGTGGGGGCTTACCATGTTTGTCTTCCTGAGCACTGCTTCACCTGTCTGTCCTCCCGACTGCCTGGTCCCACCAGTCCTGGATCCTGTTATGGTTCCTTAGTGCTTCTTCCAGCCCTGGTGTCCAAATCTGAGTGGGAAGACTGGAAGAGCAAGAATGAAGGTGAAACCTCCAGCGTGGCGGTAAAATCAAGTGAGCCGCTGCAGTCGGCTCACACCCCTTTTCAGTGCTGCAGAACTTAGTGGTTTAAAACTGCTCCGCAGCTTCTCCCAACTCTCCCTTTGTATGCTGTGGCACCTGTGGGCCTAAATAATTGTAAAGGGGGGTCCATAGGGACTTGGGAGGGGAAGAAAGAAAATGCTGGAAAGCACCTTTAGGTCCTGTATTATTAAAGGGGCATATTTTACTTTAAGAGGAGCCAAGTCTGCTGACTGAATGGGAGCTCTGGCTGCCACCTGCCACCTAGGGGTACAGTGCTACAGTGCTAGCAATGGAGGGGGAGCCTTGTCATCTGTCCACTCTGCCCCCGGACCCCAGCGCAGAGGGGCAGCTAATGGGCACTGGAACCTTTATTTTTAAAACTGTATAGTTTGGCTGCAAGGTGGACTTAAAGTTGGGACAATATGTAAACTGAACTGCAGCTGTCATATTTGCCACTTTTGACCTGGCACTCGGCCAATCAGGAAGTCAGGATCCCTGAAGACTTAACAGAGGGACTTATGGGAAGAGGCAAAAACAGTGTTTTGGCAACAGAACAGCCAACCAATTGGGTGTCGAGTGAGCCTAATGAATATTCATTTTCAAACGGACAGCTTGTTTTGACCAGTGGGATGCTGCCATGATCCCCTAAAACCCTGAGGACAGATTCAGTTTGAGTCCATTCAGCTGGATCCCCTCCTAAGGGGAGGGGGGTCTGGCTCTTGCTCCAGACAGTGTGAAGAAGGCCTGCTCATGGGCTTGCATAGCCAACAGCTCAGGAACCATGCTATGTTGCCTTCCGCTGTCTAGAACCCCCAGGTATGACGTTTCCTTTATAGCCAAGGTTCTGATATCACTTCCTCAACAGGTCTTGGGGCAGAACTGTCATATTCTTAATAACCCAGCACAGTGCATAAAGGGTAAGAACATACCACACAAAAGGAAGAAAAAAAAATATATTTATATATATTACATATTGTATATTATAAGGGAGAGGGACATGTGGGGAGTGGTGCAATGCACTGGCTGTGGGGCAGCAGTTTTCTGGGAGACATTCTGGAAACTGCATTGCTGTCCTATCTGCAGGCAACTGTCAGCTCTGAGGGAGGAGGTTGTCCATCTCCAGGCTGAACTGGCAAGGACTAAGGAGGCCTCCCCCACCCAAAGAGCACCACTGCCGCAGAGGCTGGCAAGTATGAAGAGCAGTTGGACCACAGTGGGTTCTGGGAGGGTGCGGGTGGTGGAACAGAGGCGAAGACCCCTAGTTGTACCTCTAACAAACCATATGTCAGTCTGGCAGAGCAAAGTTCCTCTATGATGGCACCCTCAGTGGAGACCAAGAAGAATGCTGAGGACACCCACAGAAGGGTGGCAAGGGACACCACAGGGGAAGAGCAGCTTGATAGGGGACTCAGTTGTTAGAGGGTGAACAGGGAAAGGAGAGAGAGAGTAAGGTGCCTGCCTGGTGCCATGGCATGGAGGGACAAGAAGTAATCATGAATTGCAGAAGAGCATCACAGGAGAGGGAACTAGATATCATTGTCCACCTTGGGACAAATGACCTAGCTAGGCATGGGATCAGTGCAGTGCAGGATGAAATTGTGGAGTTGGGGAGGGGCCTCAGACAGGTAGCAAGCACGGTTACCTTCTCAGAGGTGCTGCCAGTCCATGGCAGGGGTGAGGCTAGGTACTACACACCATGCAGTTTAATGAATGGTTGCAAAACTGGTGCAGAGCACAGGGTTTGGCTTCATTGGGGACTGGGGCTACACCTGGAGAGATGAAGGTCTATACTGGCGATGGTCTGCATCTGTCCATGAAGGAACCAAGATCCTAAGTGACAGGTTTAAATGCTTCCTTGTAAGCTTTTAAAACTAGCCATGGGTGAGGTGCTAATAAGAGCATGAAATTTCAAGCCTCCCCACAAAACATGACGGGTAATACGTAAACACTGAGGTACAGTGCTCAACAGAGGGCAGGACAGGGGTAAATGGAAAAATAGACAAGGGCAAAAAGAGCAGGCATGGGGGAAAAAAAGATAAAGCCAACTTTAAATGGAGGGCAATGAGTACCAATGCCCGTAGTCTGGGAAACAAGCTTCCTGAGCTAGTAGCCTTGATGAAAGATGAAAAATTGGATATTGTGGCAGTCACGGAAACATGGTACACAGGGAACCATAACTGGGATGTCAACATACCGGGGTACAGAGTCTACAGAAGGGACAGGGAGGGGAAAAGAGGAGGTGGAGTAGCTCTATACATAACGAAGGGATCAAAGCTACAGAACTAAAAAAGGGGGACAAGAGGCACTCTGGGTCACCTTGGAGACAGGGAATGGCATCACAATCCACACAGGGGTTGTATACAGACCCCCATCTCAAGGGGAGGAAATGGACAAGAAAATGATAGAGGACATTCTCAAAATGGCTGAAAAAGGGGAAATACTGTTGATGGGGGACCTGAATATGCCAGATATTAACTGGATGACGTATACTGCAGCCACATCCAAGAGCAGGGTCATTCTTGATGCCCTGCAGGGGGCAGGCCTTAGACAGCTAGTGTTGGAACCCACTCGGGAGGGAGCAATACTAGACCTGGTACTCTCAAATGGAGAGAGGATCACAAATTTAGAAGTCAGTAGACATCTGGGAACAAGCGACCACTGCGCAGTGTGCTTCACAATAAGCACAACTATGGAGACAAGCCATACAGAAACACGCATACTGGACTTTAGAAGGGCTGACTTTAGCAAAATGGGTGAATACCTGAGGAATACACTAGCAAATGGCCAAAAAGGAGGGGTGGAAGAACAATGGAGAAAAATCAAAACTGCCATCATAGAGGCAACAAGCCTTTGTGTGAAACAGATAAAGAAAACAAAGCGGAGTAAAAAACCACTATGGTTCTCAAAAGAGGTGGCAGGGAAGGTTAAGGAGAAAAAGGCTGCATTCAAAAAGTATAAGGCATCACAGAAGGAGCAGGACAGGGAACTGTATCAATTAAAGCAGAAAGAAGTGGGGAAGGCAGTCAGAATAGCAAAAGCCCAAACTGAGGAAAAAATAGCCAATTCAGTTAAGAAGGGGGATAAAACCTTTTATAGGTACATTAGGGAGCATAGAAAGGTTAAGGGAGGAATAGTGAAGATTAATAAGGGAGAGGGGAGGTGGGCAGAGGGAGACAGTGAAAAGGCAGAGATACTGAATGAATACTTTTGCTCAGTATTCACAAAAGAAGATGAGGAGGAGTTACCTAAACCAGACAATAGAAGCACTCTGGGTAGAGGGTTGACACCAGTCCATTTACAGAAGAAAGAGTCCTGAAAGAACTCCTAAAACTCAAGGTGGGCAAAGCAATGGGGCCTGATGGGATTCACCCCAGAATCCTAAAAGAACTATGGGAGGACCTAGTGACACCACTGACCACACTTTTTAACAAATCATGGGAGGATGGAGTGGTACCTGAGGACTGGAGGAGGGCAGATGTGATTCCCCTTCACAAAAGTGGGAGCAAGGCAGAAGCAGGAAACTACAGACCTGTAAGTTTGACCTCAGTGGTAGGGAAAATGATGGAATCACTTCTGAAAGAAAGAATTGTTGAGTACCTAGAGGCAAGCGGGGCACAGGACCCAAAGCA
Source organism: Neoceratodus forsteri (assembly GCA_016271365.2). Lineage (NCBI taxonomy): Eukaryota > Metazoa > Chordata > Ceratodontiformes > Ceratodontidae > Neoceratodus > Neoceratodus forsteri. Next base: position 1,525,629,687 of record CM028131.1, read on the forward strand.
GCATGGATTTACAGCAGGAAGGTCATGTCAGACAAATCTAATAGATTTCTTTGACTGGGTGACCAAAGTAATAGACCAGGGAAGGGCTGTGGACATGGCCTACCTAGACTTTAGCAAGGCATTTGACACAGTCCGCACAAAAGATTAATAATCAAGTTAGCCAGCCTTGGAGTGGGTCCCAGGATGGTAGCCTGGGTTGCAAACTGGCTGCACAACAGGACACAGAAGGCAATAGTGAGTGGAACACATTCCAAAGAAAGGGGGGTCACTAGTGGAGTACCTCAGGGCTCAGTACTGGGTCCAGTCCTCTTTAGCATCTTTATAGGTGACATTGCAGAGGGTCTGGAGCGAAAGGTATGCCTCGTTGCAGATGATACAAAGATCTGTAACAGAGTTGATACACAAGGGGGGTAGAAAGCATGAGAGGACTTGGAAAGGTTGGAGGAATGGTCATACATATGGCAACTTAGATTCAAAGCAAAGAGTGCAAGTAATGCACTGGAAACAAAACCAGGAGGAGAAGAGTACACAATAGCAGGAGGTACTAACAACAAAAATGGAACGGGACTTGGGGGTAGTCATATCAGATGATCTAAAGGTTGGTAAGCAATGTGAGAAGTCAGTAAGGAGAGCCAGGGGGATACTGGGATGCAGAGGAAGGGGCATCACAAGTAGAAAAAGGGAAGTGGTTATCCCTCTGTACAGACAGTGGGTGAGACCCCATCTGGAGTACTGTGTGCAGTTTTGGAGATCTCATCTACGCAGGGACATAGGATGGAAGCAGTCCAGAGGAGGGCAACTAAAATGGTGCAGGGTATGCATCAGAAATCATATGAAGAGAGACTGAGAGAGCTTAATATGTATACCCTTGATGAAAGGAGGGACAGGGGGGACATGATAGAAACGTTCAAGTACCTCAAGGAATCAACAAAGTCCAGGAGGGTAGCATCTTTCAGAAAAAGAGGTGTGTAAGAAGAAGGGGACACAATTTAAAGATAGAGGGGGGATGGCTCAGGGGTAATGTGAGGAAATCTTTTTTCATGGAGAGAGTGGTGGATGCGTGGAACTGCCTTCTTGAGGCGGTTGTTGGGGCTAAAACAGTGGGGGAATTCAAACATGCATGGGACAGACACAAGGCGATTGTAGTGGGGGTGGCAGGAAGTAGGCTGTTGGTTAACTAGAACCTGCAGCTTATCCAGTAGGTAGGGAAATGGGCAGACTGGGTGGGCCAAGTGGTCCTTATCTGCCGTCAAAGTCTGTGTTTCTATGTAGAAGGAGCTGCTTCAGCATCAGTGTGTTGTTTGCTGTCCAGAGGCAAGGAAGCCTCTCTCTGATCTTCGAGGGAAGGAGACCTGCCCGGAGGCTTATGCAGCCACTAGCCCAGGAGGTGCTCTGCTTGCCCTGCATTGCCTTCCAACACCTGGTAGGAGTTATTTCCAGAATTAAAGTACTGTTGCTGAAATTGTCTAGGAGTTTCCAGAGGAAGAGAGGAAGCTTTGCTGTGATCTCCAGAGAAGTATGGAGGCCTGCTTGGGGGCTTGTGGTTAGCCAAGAGAAGCTGTCTGTTTCCTGTAGATGGAAAGTGAAGTGAGAAGATTTATTCTTCTTTTCAAGACTGAGCCTGTGAGGTGAGAAGATTCATTCTTCGGTTCAAGCTGAGAAAGTGAAGTGAGAAGAGGTGCCCCCATCTTCTGTCTCAAACTTGAACGTGTACTGAGACTGTTTCCTGCTAATATTTGATGGGAGGCACAGAGACTATGATCCAGTTTGAGAAAGAGCCACCGCTGCTTGCTGGCAGTGTGGTTGAAACCATTTGAAGTCGTAGTGTCTTGAATACTAGAAAGAGAGTGACTGCCATTGGAGGATGGTCTGTGGAATTGGCCAAGTAATGTAATTGCTAGGCATTGCCATTTGTCTTCCCCTGAGGGTTTAGATGCCCTGACATGGTGGTTTGAGGCGTGTTGGTCCTGGTCCCCTGCACTGGCCTGTTCGGTTGTGAGATGATACAAGCTGCAAGAGGAGCTGAGAGGTATCCAGCCTGTTAAAGCTGCAAGAGCCTGCAGCAGAGCAGGCCCAAGCTGCAAAATATGCTGGGAGGAGGTCCCAAGCTGCAGTGTGCCTGCTGCTCGTCTCAGCTTGTCAGGTGTCCAAGTAATTCCCACCACCCCAAATCCACAGTTTGAAGGTTCTTTTTAAAAAAAAAAAAAAGTACATTTATTGTTTACAGTAAACATACATTTTACTTTTCCCGATGCAGTACATGAGGATAGACATTTTATAACAGTTGAGGGCGTCACCCCTCCTAGTACATACCAATAAAGAATACGTACTGAATCAGTAAGATACATTATCATTGGTAGGGTTGCCACCTTTGGATGAGCTGAAAAACGAATACTAAACCACACCCCCAAACTCCACCCGTAACCCCACCCCTTTTATGACTAATGAGGGCATCGCCTGGACTCTGATTCACTTGATTTATTCCGAATTGCTGCTGATTTAACATTGTGTACAACTTCTTTAAATTACATCATGATTATTATTTTTGGTTTATTTGATTTAGATTTAAATATTTTAAATTTCAGTGTGTGTTAACATTTGGTGGGGTTGGGGGGGGGGTTCAGGGGACTTTCCATCCTGTGTACACAGCATAGCTGACAAATCGAGTGACTACAAGGACACCTCTGACAACTGGCTAGTTTGGATCAGGTGGCCTTTTCTGGTAAAACTCTTTCAATAAATAAATAAACTACACTAGTAATGGTGGACGAGATGTAATTACAAATATCATCTGCCATTTTAAGATGTGCTACTGTCCCTCCCATTGCTCCTACCGTAAAGATATTTGTAATGTCAGAGAAGTTTTTAAAAGTGGTAGGCACTATTCTATGCTGTTAAATACCCTATTTTGTTTTCCATGTCAGTCATACATAGCAGATAGCATGATATGTGATACGTAGCATGGAGGCAGTATAGCACAGTGGTTTAAAGCTCTGAGCTGCAATTCTGGAGACCAGGGTTTGAATCCTACAGCCCAGACTTGCATACTTTGTGACCCTACGCAAATCACTTAATTCCCTTGTGCTCTCAGGGTGCACCTGTAAACAAGCTTTAGCTTAGAGTGTCTCTTATTTATTTATTTTATTTATTTATTAAATTTTGGTGACCGGGTAGGCCCACTGGGCCCCGAAGGTCCCTTTTTCAGGGGCGACCCGGGATAACAATACTAGTAATATACAGAAAGAGCAAAACAAAAAGAACATTTATATATACTGTTTGTTACAACATGTGGAAGTTCAAGGACACAGCGGGTACAGGCATGGTTATCATCATGACACAGTTTGAGTAGGTAATTCTCAGTATGTGGTTTAATTCAGAAGGAAGCATTTGACCCCAGGTAATGAGAGCAATAGGTAAGCATTTCTTAGTAGAAGGTGTGGTGGGAGGAGGGGAGTGCCTAAGGAGCCTTATGATCCATGGCAGTGGCATGAGCTTGAGGTCAGCATATGGGACTTGAGCCTGGTGCGGAGGTAGTGAGTGAGGGCGTCTTGGACAGAGGGGAGCTTGTTCCATAGGCAAGGTGCTTGGGAGGAAAAGGACCTAATGCTGGCGTTTGTCCTTACCCTAGGGACTTCTAATAGTGTTCTTGCTGAGGCCCTTAGGTTCCTAGGGTTAAGCTTGAGAGTTATGGTTTTGGCAATATTAGGCGGAGCATGGGGTGAGAGAAGCTTGTAGGCCTGGACAAGCAGAGGAAATTGGAGGTGAGCAACCAATGAAGGCCAGCTGACCTGGGCTAGAGTGTCGCAGTGGTGACGTCGTGGGTGGTCTTGAGTGGCAAATCGAGCTATTTTATTGTACAGGGTTTGCATCCTGGTTATCTCTTGCTTTCCCATGCCCTGTGTTATCGGGGCCGCAAAGGTCAGAGTAGGAAGCAGGACACTAGTGGCAATGGAGAGCCTGGCCTCAGGGATGAGCTGGTCCCTAAGTCGGTACAAGGTGCCGAGTTTGCGATGCAGGGTCCTTGTGACCCTTATGGTAAGAAAATAATAATGTTTTGAAAAATGTTTGATAAATTGCCTAAATTTGCAGTGCCATCAAATCTAGATTGTGTTCCTGTCATCTCATCACCAGCTACTGCTCTCTCTTCCTTTTCTCATTTCTGTTGTTTAGCATGACATTAGCCACGTTATTCTGTGCAGTTCATCTGAAAGGCCTGGATTGGTCTTCCTGGAATATCCAAGTAGTATGAAAATTGACAACAATAACTACTGAGGAGAGAGAGGCATAGTATTGCTAGAAATGAAATAGAATATTAGATTATTAATTTAACAACAAAAGGGGTAACAAATATTAAAATATAGGACAGACCCTAAAAGAAAAATGGTGAACATTTAAAGGTATAAAAGTATTCCTTATCACAGCAGTCAAAGACCATACTCACAGTGCAGCCTGGAAAGGATTAGTTTGATTTGTTGCTAATGGTCTTAATAGTCCTACTTTACACCTCTCAGACTGACTGGTATACAAACAAAGGTCTGCATGACATCAGAATTTGTTTATCATCTGACCATGCAAGTAAAATGGTGAAGGATTTAACAGAATCTGTTTTACAAGCATGTGAGCATTCAAAATGACTGAAAAAGTACTACCTCTGAATAAAACTGGATTAGCAGGTAAAGTTTCTGAAACACAGATTTTACAGTCCACACTGGGACGGGAGGCTACCCTAATGTGGTACCTGTCTAGTTTCAGAAAATGAAGGTGTTAATTAAGGTGGTATTGTTTACCCTTCCCATGAATAATCTTCCAATTTGCTGGTGTGAAGTTAGAGGTGACAACTGAGGACAGGACACATTTGGCTCTTTAAGTGCCCTGCTCTTGAAGGCACTTCCTGATTAGCATGCACTGCAAGCAAGCAATCACACTAATGTAACCCCCCTGCAAATGGGGGTTCCCAAAAGACTTCCAGGAGCTTGCTTGAATGCTCCAAGCCTGAATGGTGTTTGGCATTTAAGCCATTTATCAGTGAGTGTTTTAGAACCTCTGGTACTGTTCTTTAAGAGCTGTCTGCTTGCAGACATAATTAGTTTGTATGGGGGACTGTGTGTTTCTTTGATTGAGTACCACTCAAGCTGCTGCCAATTCACTTCATTTTTGCAGTCACTAGGAGTGCAAAGGGAACCTATCTGAAAGATGTAACTGTTTGCCAGAAATTATTTAGAGTAATAATTAAATTACAGTTTGTCTAACCTGCTTTCTTTGCAGTCAGAACTGTGTCTGCTAGTTCCCCATTCTAGTTTTGAACTGCTGAACTGGACCAATCAGTGTGGGGTAAGCTAGCTCTAAAATGGTGCCTTGGACGAATCAGAACTTGACTCATAATCTGAGCCAGCCACAAGAGGATTGTATGGGCAGTGACTCTGGGAGATGTAGTTTAGACTTCAGTGCCTTTTGGACCAACAGCAGCAGTCTATTGTGAGTGACAGCCAATCCAGTCAAGAACTGGGAGGAACTCAAAGGAAGTGCCGGTTTTGTCGGTTGGAGTTTCAGTTGAGCTTGGCAGTGAAGAAGGAAGGAGCCCTGTTTTTTCAGTGTGCAGTTTTAATCAAAAACGTGTAAGGCCCAGAGTTCGTCTGCAGCTTGTGTAACAGCTTGTTAGGACTGAATCTGTCCTGTGAAAAGAATCAAAGGATCTCTGAAGAGTAGAAACCAGGCTCACCCTGTAGAAGACTGGAGGAATTGCTGAAATTTGCCTCGGTCTGTCAGGAACTGAATCTGCTGTGTGTTCTCCTGGGTATTGTGCAGTAATTGCGATCGGGATACAGATGCAGCCTGCCTGGTATAGTGCTTTCTTTTATATGGATGTGTGAAGAGGTTTGTGTACCTCAAGTGAGCCCTGCTGACATTGAAGGACCCTATCTTATTTGGAGGTCGTGAGTACTAATTCAGGGTCGCTCCCTGTTGAATTGCCACATTAAATCCAAATGGAATTACTGTACTGCTGACTGTTTAATTCTCCTTTTCTCTGTGTGAAGGGCCCCTACCAGCTGCCACGGTTTGGACTAGCCACTAGGGCTTGGGTACCCAGGGACAGTAACTGATAGGGATAGGCCTGTGCACAGAGCCATAGTAGATTATTAGAGTGATAAGCTAATTAACCTGATTTCCTCTGTCCTTGTTATATCCCCTAAATAAATCAGAGCTGCTTGTTTCAGCAAAGTTATACTGCCTGAGGTATTTGTCTATGTTAAAGTACTGTACTGTGATTGTTGCACTGTATCTCATTTCACAGGAGGTCCCAGTGCCGGAACCAGACCTGGGGTAAGTGTATACTGTGAAGGTAATTCTGATATATTGTGGGGCCACTAGTGGGAAGAAAGGGGTTGCAGTGTCCCAGAGGGCTGTGACCAAGTTAGTTTAACTATTGTAAACCCTGACCTCTGGGTGGAGGCACCGCCATTGGATCCAGGCCCTCAACCTGTTAGTGGCAAATCAGGCGGGGTAGTAGCCCCTGGGATAGCGCCATCTGGGGTTACATCTTGAGGCTCACCGCTGGGATTGTGTGTCCTCTAGTGGCCATATTTACGAACCACTGTTAAGAAAAAATGGGTACCCCGACAGAAGTGGCTGTGCACCGGCTGGTGGAGGGTGTACTGGGGAGAGATCGACCCCAAAATGCTATGCTTATCCTGGACATCCCCTGGGTATCAATACGGACACTGTGCAGGGAGTAGTTTCAAGGTGGAAGGTTTACAAAACCCTGTGGTGGTGGGTCGGCATGCTAATCTGCTCACCCACACTTTCCTGGCCCTAGTAGGTTTAGGATCCCATAGATAGCTCCAAAGTGCCACAGACCATTACCCCAGAGGGAGCCCTCACTGCTTGGAGAGTGATAACTAAGGACAGTAAAGACCGGGGAATCAGCCCCACCACTATCTGAAACTTTTGAGGAGAAATTTGCTGAATGGTTGCTGGGAGGGGAAAACTGTGGAGGACTTGAAGAAACTATTCTTGCCACCTGGGGTGTTCCTCCCCAACACCCTCTCCTGCTCCAGTGCCCGTAATGGTGGCTGAACCAATGCAGACTCCTATTTCTGCACCTGCCATTAGTCACGACTCTTACGAAGGTTGAGGATCTTCTCTGGCACCTCCCCACCCCCAAGGGAGGATGACTGGGAGACCTGGATAGACTATGTTGCCCCAAGTGCTAGAATGGCAATGCTCGGAAGGCGAAGCGAAAGAGGGTTAGTGAGAGCCTCCGAGGTCCTGCCCTGGCTACCATCCGTGCTAAACGGGCCAGTAACCCTGAAGCGACTGCACAGGCCTATCTTGAGGCCTTGGAGAATGTATGGGAGCCTAGATTCTGATGAGGACCTATGGTGAGAGTAAGAAATGCACAACAGTACCAAGGGAGTTGTTGTCTGTGTATGTCTCGGCTGGAAAATTGTTGCAAGAATGCCTCAGAAAGGGTAGTTTGCCAGCAATTGAACTGGACCGAACCAGACTGGACAGAATCCTTAAGTCTGCCCCTTCTCAGAACTGCTGTTGCTTCAGTTACGCCTGGCAAATCGACTGGAATCCCACCCTCCTATGATGAGTTAATGAGAGAAATTCGAGGAGTTGAGAAAAGGCGACCTCGAGGTACCTGCACCAACAGCTGTGGCTACGACCGAGTGACTGAGGGTGACCCATCAAGTGAAGTTCAGGGGCAGAGGTTGACAGTCAATGAGTGCTCTGACAAGGAAAAGATATGCCACAATGGGGCGAACTGTTGAGAGAGATCCGGAATTCAAAACAGTCCCTTTATGAAGGCCACGCCTCAAGTACGGGCCCTGACCTACATCCGACTGCATCTGCTATGGGGTGGGGTACCCACCATGTATCTCCTGCTGATAACAGCTCCAAACTCAATTCCTTGACCATGGAAGTGGAGAAACTGACGAGATGTCTCCAAATGCTTATCACGCAGCAGACAGAGATGGCACCCAGGTTTCCAGTTAGTAATACCCCGCCCTGGCTCCCACTGTGGCGCCTCGGCCAGCTCAAACTCCAGAAAGTATGTTTTGCTATAATTGTGGGAAAGATGGGCACATGAAAGGGAATGCCAGTCTCAAAAGACACTGACAAAGTTGCATATAGGCTACAAGGAGAGCTCGGAGAAGAAATCAGTGGTTAAGAGGTGCACGACATGATCCCAGTGAGGGCACCAAAATGCTAATTCACGTCCTTTGTGGCAAGGTCAGTTGCCCAGGCCCCACTACCGCCTCTCCAGACTGGTCCAGAATAGTGGGTCCCTCCATGGAGACCACTGTAAAGGTGAATGGAGTGTCTACAAGAGCTGTATTAGACAGTGGCTCCCAAGTGACAATTATGTTCCAGGATTGGTATCAGAAGCATTTGTCAGGCGTACCCTTACAACCATTAGAAGGACTGCATGTATGGGGTTAAGTGAGGAAGGCCTACCCTATTCCGGTATATCCGAATTTGGCTGTCTTTCCCACCTCCGTGGCTGGAGTGGCCGAACAAGAGAGACCCTAGCCTTAGTGTGTCCCCCACTGGACTGTATGATGGTGTCCCTTTGTTGATTGGAACAAATGCTCATATGTTCGGAAGGCTGGCACAGTTGTGTTATGAAAACAGGAGTCAAAGACTAGTAGAGCTTTAAGAGTTCGGCTTTAATTAAGAAGGCCTATGAGGCACAGAGAGATGCTGAAAAACAGAACCAGAGGAACCGGTCGGAATTGTATGGAAGAAGGATCCTGAGTCTCTGATCCTGGCGCCAAATGCCCAGTGTACCTTACAGGAGAGGTCCGTATCAGAAAGGATGTTAAGAATAAAATATTAATGTTGGATGCACCAGGCGATGGAAAATTGCCAGAGGGACTGCTGGTCAAGCCTAGTATTTTGCCCGCTAGAGCCCATGCTTATGCCAGAAGGGTAATGGTCCAAGTTCATAATGTGTCTGAAAGAGACATTCGAGTAAACAGAAGTTGCATCCTGGCTAATGTGCATTGTGCAGACACTGCAGTGCTACCCAGCAGCAAGAGTTCAAGGAAGAATGACAGAGTAACGCCTGACTTGTTTGATTTCGGCGACTCCCCGCTGCCAGCTGAATGGAAAGTGAGGATCAGTGAGAAGCTTGCCCAGAGAGACCAGGTGTTTTCTTTAAAGGAATGGGATGTAGGATGCGTGCAAGGAGCTGAGCACAATATCCGCTGCATGACAAAGACCATTTCGTGAGAGGTCTCGCGCCTGGCACCTGCTGACATAGATGATGTGAGACGGCATCTGCAAGAGATGTTAGCTGCTGGTGTAATACAAGAATCCAGAAGCCCTTATGCTTCCCCATTGTGGTAGTGAGGAAAAGAATGGAACAGTAAGGATGTGTGTGGATTATCGCACCTTAAACCGGCGGACTATCCCTGATCAGTACACAATGCCCGCATTCAGGATGCTTGGACTGCCTAAACGGGAGCAAGTGGTTCTCTGTGCTGGATCTCCGCAGTGGGTACTACGAGATCCCGATGGCCCCAGAGGACCGTGGAGAAGACGGCCTTTATCTGTCCGCTTGGCTTCTATGAATTCATGAGGATGCCTCAAGGGATTTCAGGTGCCCCAGCCACTTTTCAACGATTGATGGAGCGTGCAGTGGGGACATGAACTTACTAGAGTGCCTGGTATACCTAGATGATGTTATTGTGTTTGGCAGCTCACTGGAGGAACATGAGAGCAGATTATTTAAGGTATTGGACCGACTGGAGGACTTTGGCCTTAAACTGTCCATTGATAAGTGTCAATTCTTTCAAACATCAGTAAAGTATGTGGGACACATAGTATCCACCGAGGGAATAGAGACCGACCCAAGTAAAGTTGAGGCCTTGACCACCTGGCCACAGCCCAAAAATCTAAAAGAACTGCACAGATTCCTGGGATTCTGTGGTTATTATCGGCGCTTCATCAAGGACTATTCAAGAGTGATCCGCCCTTTACTTAACCTTACTCAAGGGTATCCCCCAACCCACAAAAAATACCAAAAGTCAGCGTCCCTCAAGACTGAAAGAGTGTATTTTCATCCAAGTGAAGTATTTGGGGCGCTGGACTCCTGATTGTGAGACTGCTTTTCATGAGATCATATATCAACTTACCCATGCTCCAGTGCTGGCCTATGCCGATCCAAGAAAACCTTACGTCCTGCACACTGATGCTAGCTTGCAAGGGTTGGGGCTGTGTTGTACCAAGAGCACGAGAATGGCCTGAGACCAGTGGCCTTTGCCAGTAGAAGTCTGACCCCATCAAAAAGAACTATCCTGTACATAAGTTAGAGTTCCTAGCTTTGAAGTGGGCTATTGTTGACCAATTCCATGAGTACTTGTATGGGGCTAAAATACTAGTAAAAACTGACAATAATCCTTTGACCTATGTGCAGACCTCAGCTAAGTTGGATGCCACGGGCCATAGGTGGCTTTCTGCATTATCTACATATGACTATGCTCTCGAATACCGAGCAGGTCTGAACCACATAGATGCTGATGCTCTCTCCCGGAGGCCTGTTCCCCAGAATGATTGGGTCCGATTGGCAGAACCTGACATTCGGGCACTCTGCCGAAGTTTGACAGGGAGGAACAAATGTCCACGGACGAGTGGACTGCATGGTGGATTGTCAGAGCCTCTGAGAATTGCATACCTGCTGCTTATTGCCACTTTTCTGCAAAAGACATTGGTGCACTGCCTCAGCTGGACAATGACAGTATTCGGCGGCTCAACCCACGATCCCATGATCAAAGCAGCTTTAGAAGCCCTCTATGCAGGAAAAGATGTGTCCAAATTACGCTCCACTGATTTGAGAACTGCACTGTTATACAAAGAAGGTCCTAAGTTGAAACTGATCAATAAACTGTTATACAGAGAAACAGTAGACAGAGGGGACAAGTAGACAAACAACAACTAGTGCTGCCCACTGCCTTTCGAGACTCAGTACTGAGGTCCTTGCACAACCACATGGGGCACCTTGGTATAGACAGAACACTTGACTTGGTGAGATCCAGATTCTATTGGCCTAAGATGGGGGCTGATGTGGAGCAACACATTCGAACTTGTAGCGCTGCTTACAGAGGAAAGCTTTGCCCCAGAGGGCTGCCCTTGTTATCACCACCAGTGCACCCATGGAGCTGGTCTGTATTGATTTTCTAAGTTTGGAGTCAGATCAAAGAAATATCAGTAATGTGCTGGTGGTCACTGACCATTTCACGAGATATGCCCAAGCTTTCCCACCAAAGACCAGAAAGCATCCACTGTAGCCAAAGTACTTGTAGAAAACTTTTTGTTCACTATGGGGCTCCACAAAGAATCCATTCTGATCAAGGGAGAGACTTTGAGAGTCGTCTGATCAAAGAGATGCTTTCTCTGTGGGAGTACGAAGTCCAGAACCACTCCTTACCACCCCAGGGGACCCACAGCCTGAGCGTTTCAACCGCACTTTGCTAGATATGCTAGGCACCCTGCACCCAAAGGACAAGCCTAGATGGAGCCAACAAATTAGCACCCTGGTACATGCTTATAACTGCACCAAAAGTGATGCCACTGGATTCTCCCCACCGCCTGATGTTTGGAAGAGAAGCTCGACTACCAGTAGATGTGTGTTTTGGGGTCTCTCCTGATGGGGTTCAAGCTGACAACTATTTACAGTATGTGCAAAAGTTAAAGGCCCAGCTAACGACGCGTACCAACTGGCTCAAACCATGGCTGCCAAAAGAAATCTGGCCAACAAAGAAAGGTATGATAAAAGGTGAAAGCACAGGAACTCCAGGAGGGAGATGGGTATTGCTAAGAAATCTGGGACTGCATGGCAAGCACAAGATTGCTGACAGATGGCACCATCTCCCTCACATTGTAGTGGGCAAACTAGATGATCTGCCAGTGTACAAAGTAAGGCCTGAGAATAATTCAAAAGATGTAAAACAATGCATAGAAATCATTTACTGCCCATTGGACAAATCTTAATTGAGTCTGAGCCCCTAGAAGATGCCCCTCTGGACCAGTGACTAGAGCTGCTGCTAAGAAAAGATCAAGAAAGTCTGCACCTACAGAAGCAAAGTTAAAGTGTTCCTCCACAAGTCCCAGTTGAGCATGACTGTCAGTCCATATCGGAAGAAAGTGAGAGTGACTTTGAATACTATCCTTCTTACGAACTGAGTCAATTGTTTCGGGCAATCCCTAGTCAATACTGGAGACAAAGCTGGGCCTTCTGGACTGTCTAAGCCCCAGCTTCATCCCTGGAGCCAATGCTCCCAGAAAGTGAAGTGCAAAGCATCAGATCAGATGAAATGGAATCATTGTGCATGGTTGAACTGTTTGAGCTTTCAGCGGAGGAAAATGATAGATTGGGGCAGACTGGTGATACACGAACAAGAAGAGTATTTTGAGTGCCCTGACAGTCCACTGCCAGTGTCCGAAAGCTCTCCATGCGAGCCAAATGTTGTGGACTCAGAAACTGTAACTCCTGGAGCCTGAAAGTGCCCCAAGTTCTAGCCTCTACCCCATGGAGACCCCTGACAAGTGAGGACAATGCTGAAATGAGGCTCAGAGTGCAGAGACTATAACAGTTCCCCTAGAAAGACTGGTCGAGCTGTAAAGCCTGTGGTGCACCTCAGTTATGATTCGCTTGGGAGGCCTGTGGACTTGCCTCTCAATGTTGTCCATAAAGTGTATGTGTCCCGAGCTCATTGCCCAAACTGAGCATCAGTGCTAACTCCAAGTTACTTGTGTTGCCCTCTATATGGTGCCCTTGCCCCATCCAGCCCCAAGGTAACTGATAGGAAGGGCCCCTCTTTTCAGGTTTCATGTACAAGAGGTAATAACTTGAGTTATGGTACAATGTGTATGTAATACTGTGTAAAGAGTGACGTACTGCAATGTTTCAGAAATGTGTTCTTGGTAAAATGATATATTGACTGATGATTACATGTGAGCCTAATGCAAATGTATATGGCTGCAGTTGAAACTTATGGGGGTACTTGCTTGACGCAGACGTCAAGCTTTCCCAGGCCAGGAAGGGTGTAACCCCCCTGCAAATGGGGGTTCCCAAAAGACTTCCAGGAGCTTGCTTGAATGCTCCAAGCCTGAATGGTGTTTGGCATTTAAGCCATTTATCAGTGAGTGTTTTTAGAACCTCTGGTACTGTCTCTTTAAGAGCTGTCTGCTTGCAGACATAATTAGTTTGTATGGGGACTGTGTGTTTCTTTTGATTGAGTACCACCAAGCTGCTGCCAATTCACTTCATTTTGCAGTCACTAGAGTGCAAAGGGAACCTATCTGAAAGATGTAACTGTTTGCCAGAAATTATTTAGAGTAATAATTAAATTACAGTTTGTCTAACCTGCTTTCTTTGCAGTCAGAACTGTGTCTGCTAGTTCCCCATTCTAGTTTTGAACTGCTGAACTGGACCAATCAGTGTGGGGTAAGCTAGCTCTAAAATGGTGCCTGGACGAATCAGAACTTGGACTCATAATCTGAGCCAGCCACAAGAGGATTGTATGGGCAGTGACTCTGGGAGATGTAGTTTAGACTTCAGTGCCTTTTGGACCAACAGCAGCAGTCTATTGTGAGTGACAGCCAATCCAGTCAAGAACTGGGAGGAACTCAAAGGAAGTGCCCGGTTTTGTCGGTTGGAGTTTCAGTTGAGCTTTGGCAGTGAAGAAGGAAGGAGCCCTGTGCTTTTCAGTGTGCAGTTTAGTCAAAAAGCGTGTAAGGCCCAGAGTTCGGTCTGCAGCTTGTGTAACAGCTTGTTAGGACTGAATCCGTCCTGTGAAAAGAATCAAAGGATCTCTGAAGAGTAGAAACCAGGCTCACCCTGTAGAAGACTGGAGGAATTGCTGAATTTGCCCTCGGTCTGTCAGGAACTGAATCTGCTGTGTGTTCTCCTGGGTATTGTGCAGTAATTGCGATCGGGATACAGATGCAGCCTGCCTGGTATAGTGCTTTCTTTTATATGGATGTGTGAAAAGGTTTGTGTACCTCAAGTGAGCCCTGCTGACATTGAAGGACCCTATCTTATTTGGAGGTCGTGAGTACTAATTCAGGGTCGCTCCCTGTTGAATTGCCACATTAAATCCAAATGGAATTACTGTACTGCTGACTGTTTAATTCTCCTTTTCTCAGTGTGAAAGGGCCCCTACCAGCTGCCACGGTTTGGACTAGCCACTAGGGCTTGGGTACCCAGGGACAGTAACTGATAGGGATAGGCCTGTGCACAGAGCCATAGGTAGATTATTAGAGTGATAAGCTAATTAACCTGATTTCCTCTGTCCTTGTTATATCCCCTAAATAAATCAGAGCTGCTTGTTTCAGCAAAGTTATACTGCCTGAGGTATTTGTCTATGTTAAAGTACTGTACTGTGATTGTTGCACTGTATCTCATTTCACAGGAGGTCCCAGTGCCGGAACCAGACCTGGGGTAAGTGTATACTGTGAAGGTAATTTGATATATTGTGTGGGCCACTAGTGGGAAGAAAGGGGGGTTGCAGTGTCCCAGAGGGCTGTGACCAAGTTAGTTTAACTATTGTAAACCCTGACCTCTGGGTGGAGGCACCCGCCATTGGATCCAGGCCCCTCAACCTGTTAGTGGCAAATCAGGCGGGGGTAGTAGCCCCTGGGATAGCGCCATCTAGGGGTTACACTAAAATGTCAGACACTTGCTTACAGTCAAATGAGAAGAAAATGAAACAGTTAGTGGGGAATCTAACAGGTGCTGCTTGACCCACCATAAAAACCGAATTTGCAATGGTGAAAACAGGAGGACCGAATCTGAACCTAGAAAACCGAATCATTCGGTCAAAAACCGAGTAGGTGGTAACCTTAATCATTGGGGAAATCTTGACAAATATTATTGAAGCTGTATTTAACATACTGCAGTGCATTAGAAAGCCTGTGAGCTGCATGTTAATAAACAATACAAAAAGTATAGTTACTAAAACTAATCTCTGTCTCCTTTAATGGAAATTAGAGAAAAAAATATGTTTTAACCCTGTGTAGTGTACCATTCAGGTACCAACTGCATATGAATGTAATTCTGCATTTACTAAATCGTTTACTGTAAATAGCCTTCCATTTACCCTTATCAAAAACATGAGTGGAGCATTCAAGCATTATCAAGCACTTTTGTTTAATACAAACATTTAGGAAAGAGAACGAAAAATCTTAGGGACTGTCTGCCCCTACATATTGCCTATCAGTCACCCACCCTAACTTACTGTAGTTGTAACACATTATATGATTATAAAACACCAAATGTGGGATCACTGCGAGCAGAGGTCGATGATTTACATAGGCAAACCTGAACACAAAGTTACTTTTTTCTTTTCAAGTGTCCGTTTTGTCTTCTTCCTCGGAGTCTGATTTGGACTGTTCAGTTCTGCGTTGCTGTGGCTGAGCATGCTTTTGGGCCCATTTCAGAGCCTCTGCCGGGTCCAAAAAGATGAATACTTTCCCCTCATGCACCAGACGCAGACAGGCTGGAAACAACATACCGTTGGAGATCCCTGCCTCACGGAGCAGGGCGTAAACACCATCAAAGCGCTTCTTCTTCTGGCTGGTAGCTAACTCAAGCCCGGGTAGAGTGAGACACTGCCCATCCAATAACAAAGTGCGTTTTTGTCTGGTAAGAGCCAGGATGAAATTCTGAGTCCCCATTCCATCCGCCACCAGCCTGCAGAGCATCAGTATTCATGGGTCACCCCTGAAAGGCCACTCTGTAGGCTTTTTGGATATTGATGGGTCAGTCCAGTACTGGCTGTCCTAGCTGCTGTTCCAGACACTCCTCAAGAATAGTCCCAAGTGGTCCCTTTTGCTCTGTTGTGGCATGCCGATTATCCTTAAATCAGCAGCCCGTGCATGATTCTCCAGTCTAGAACGTAAGTGAGCATTTTCTTTCACTAGCGTGGCCGTAGCACCCAAGGCAGCTTCTGATTGTTTCCTGGCTTCTATTTTTAGAAAGACCCCATCAGTTTCTAAAGTAGTGACTCTGTTAGACAGCGAGTCAAATTTTTCAGACAGACCTGCCATAGAAGTAAGCATTTGGTTCATTTTCTGACCCAAGGTATGTAGTGTTTCTTCTCCCTTTGCGGACGGATCTGGAAGGTTGCAGCCTTGATTTGACCGTGTGGCTGAAGGACCGGACAGGTTTTTACTTTTAGTGCCATCAGTCACTACTTTTTCTTTTTTGGGATTCCCCATTTCTGTTCCAGTAGTTTTCCAATATTAGAAAAGTCCTGCTGCACTGGTTTCCGAGTCTGATAAAGTAGATTCAAAAACATTTAATAATAATAGATTTGCAGAGTATTTATTTCCTATAGCCATTTTGCTTGGGCTTAGCAGTGCCCCCCCCAACAGTCTGAAGGTTCATCAGCTGCACAGACCAAGAGATTGGTCTGCAAACCGTGAGTAATTCAAGGCTTGCCCTGCAACTGGGCAACTGCACATAGTTGCCACCAATTGTTGATCAAGTTTCAATAACCAGCTGTTGCCACAATCCAAAAAGGGTTTGAATTTGATTTGCTAATAAAGCACACGAACACCGGCCAATCAGCTGCACCGTACAGGCCTGCAGCTAGACCCTGGGTACTCAGATAAGACTCTTAGGGGTTAAACTGGTACCAGTTGGGAGGGTAATATGTTAGATCAAGTGGGCTGATACTTCCAATGTATATGCTGGTTGGATGTGGGCACTGTGAATGTTTCTGGGTTTCCGGGCTTGATGGTATTTGCAAAATGCTAACCGTTGCTAATGCTGAATGTTGCTTAACCTCTACCTCCATTGCCCTTTTCCTAACCCTACACCTATGTAAATAAATTGTTGGTTAACCTTTTACAAATGTCTTATGAGCATTGTATTAGTGAGCATATTATTAGCTGGAGTCAGTAATTTCAAGTATATCAAAATGTGGTTTGGTTTATGGTGATCATATGTGGGGTGACTGCAAGGGGAAGTGGGTAGGAACAGCATCCCAGGGGCTTGTACCCTACAAACAAGTGGTCCACTGTATTTACTCTGGGTAGAGGCACCATGCTATTATCTATTCCTACTTGGGAAAGAACCCCCTTTTCCACCAGAAACAGAGCCCAGGCCCCTCAACCTTGTTTGGGCCCGCATGGCAGGGGTAGTAGCCCGCTGGTTACCTGGCACCCAGGTTACAAGTATATTCAGCAAAGAGTGCATAACTGGGATAGAGGATTGGGGGGGGGTGTCATTAATGACTGTAGTTAGACTGATAGTCAGTTATGCCTCATCAGGCACCCAAGGAGTGACCGTATCTACAATAAATTGGTCCTGTCAGGCCTTATTGCTTAACAGCAGTGACTTCTATGGTAAAAAGTGGTATCACTACATTTTTATTCCATTTTAATTCTTCTTCTTTAGCCTTATTTTAGGTTTGTGGAGCACTTCTCTAAATATGGCTATCCCAAGGTTTTCATCAATATTCTCAGTTAACTGTCATTGTTTAAGATTATTATTTTTTACGTTCGTTTGCGCACATACGCAAGGAACGTTTTGGGAGAGTAGCACACTTTGGAGGTGTGCCTCTCCCTTTCAATCCCCTGCTCCGTTGAGCAGGTGTGGCGGTCCTACACTAATGGGTGCGGGAGCTGTGTATGACAGCGGTGGTCTTCGCTTCAAAGAAAACCACCGCTGTCATACAGAGCACCGCGTCACGCCGCCCCCCCCCCAAATCTTTGCTGCCACGCTGAGCCCACTCTCAGCGTAGGCAAACATCCTGCGTTGTTTGCCGACGGGATGCCCAATCCCCGTTGGCTCCAGACTCCCAAGCCATCCTTCTGCCACGCTGGGAGCCCACCCCAGCTGGCAGCGTCCTGCGTTGTTTGCCGACAGGTGCCCAATCCCCGCCGGCCTCGCCCCCCAGCCATCCTTCTGCCACGCTGGGCAAACGCCCCACGTAGTCTTTTTTTTTCACCTGTAAAGCAAAACGGTCCCACGCGCTTCTCCCAGTCCCCCTCCCACAACCCGCACCCACCCACTGCGCACCCAGCCTCCCCACACCCCCCTCACCCCAAACTTACCTCCAGAGCTCGGCGCGACGATCTTCGGTGGACCAGAAACACGTCTGCAGCCTTCAAAGCCGACCACGAACTGAGGAAATGCCGGTAAGCTGTATAATGGGCTAGATAGGGGGTTTTCAACTTTATTGCATATCTCAGGCATTTTTTGGAATTTTTGCACCAAATTTTCAACATGGGGTTTTTGGGACCCCTTCTCATGAATGATGTCACACTCATGGCGTTATTCCGGTGCAAATGGTGGTTTCGCAGTCACTGCAGCGAAATCCCCTTCAGAACCAAATAACACCGCGACGGTGACATCATTCTGAAAAAGTAAACTCATGATAAATTCTGTTCTGACGTCGCTTCACGGCAGTTCCTATACAGGCCGTAAGTTTGCGAATTTTCAATATTTTCACTACAGATTTTCAACATTGCCATTTTACCACACCTCCTTATGAGCAGTACAGCTGTCATTTTTCACATTCTGCCCAAAACGTGTTTCTGCCCATGTAGCGCACAATGGCGCAGTCGGTGTGCAAAATCAATGTATGGGACGCATTAAGAAAATCACGGTGACACTGTTCATCAGCAGAGGTCTTAAAATGGCTATGTTGAAAATTTGGTGAAAAAATTCCTAAAAATGACTGTTTTACGGTGCGTCTGCGCAGTTCCTCATGCGCTCGTGGGTTTGCGAATTTTCAATATTTCCACTCCAGATTTTCAACATTGCCATTTTACCACACCTTCTTATGAGTAGTACAGCTGTCATTTTTTGCATCTCACCCAAAATGTGTTTCCGCCCATGTAGCGCACAGTGGCGCA
Source organism: Neoceratodus forsteri (assembly GCA_016271365.2). Taxonomy (NCBI): domain Eukaryota; kingdom Metazoa; phylum Chordata; order Ceratodontiformes; family Ceratodontidae; genus Neoceratodus; species Neoceratodus forsteri. The sequence continues at coordinate 1,525,648,563 of CM028131.1, forward strand.
GTCGGTGTACGAAATCAATGTATGGGACACATTAAGAAAATCACAGTGACACTGTTCATGAGCAGAGGTCTTAAAATGGATACGTTGAAAATTTGGTGAAAAAATTCCTAAAAATGACTGTTTTACGAGCGTGCATTGCACAATCTCCACGCACGCTCGTAGGTTTGTGAATTTTCAATATTTCCACTCCAGATTTTCAACATTGCCATTTTACCACACTTCCTTATGAGCAGTACAGCTGTCATTTTCACATCCTGCCCAAAATGTGTTTCCGCCTATGTAGCGCACAATGGGGGTAACAAAAAGGTCATGCTGAAAATTTATTGTGCAAATACCAGCAATCGCACAGGGCAGTAGGGTAAAGCACCATATGTGCCAAACACCACTGCAAATACCTGCAAGCAAACGTTCGGGATTGACAAATGCTTGTTTTTTTTTTTGTCCCAACTAAGATGACCTAGGATGCAGCATACACTGCTCCCTGACAGTATAGTACATTGAGGACATCACAGCTGACACTGGAGTATAAATCAGAAGCTCCCCTTTAATTATTTCTGATCCTTAAAAAGTGCTAAAATGGGAACTACTGTGCATAATGTGATCCAGTAAAAAGACTTTGTGGGTATTACGGTATATCCTCGTATCAGTAAAATGTTTCTTGTTTTAAGTGTTGAGGCTTTTAGACCAATTTATCAGAGCAGTAACATGCTCCAGGGTTTGTTTGTGCCGTCTGTGCTGCATTATACAATGGGCATTAAAATCAAGCACAAATCCTGTACTCTCATTGGCTACCTGGCACTCCTCTCCCATTGTAAAAGCTACAGTCACCCCACAGGAAGAGGTGCCAGCTGCCAGTAAGCCGCATCAAGGACCTCCCTGAAATCAATGCAACTATCACAAACACAAAACCAGGAAAAACACCAACAGTCACATGGCAAAACCTCCACAAAGCCACAGTGTTGCTGTCCCAGTAAACAACATGAAAAACCCCGCAAGTTTCAAAAATGTAATTCAGCTATGGATTAAAAAAAAAACTAAAATCATAGGAAATGTCTTTTTTTTTTTTTCTTTTCTGACTTTCAAACAAAAACCAAAATAACATGTTGCTCTTTCCTGGGCTCTCTCTTTCCATTTCCCTTTCGGAGCCCTGCTCTTATAGTTTGTCAACGACATTGTAAAAAACATCCCACAACAAAATTACCTCTCTTTGTTTTTGCTCCATTTAAATATGCACTACAGCTTACACTGCTGGACTGTGGACCCAAGTGTTTCCTCGAGCCTCCTTTTCACTGGGGCTGTAAATTCATTATGGGCATCTCTCACCGCTTGCTGACACCACTGCACATGCGCATGCCTACAAATAAAGCACCATTTTCCATGGGTAACAACAACTCTACTACTAATAAAGCATCTAAGCCAACTTATTTTTTCTTACTTTTCACTCACAAAATATACAGATATCCATTGTATATCAGTGTAGTTACTTGAGAATAGCGAACGCCAGGAGTTTGCCCATGCCCTGGTGTTTGGCCACTTGGCTGCACCTCGTGGCCAAACAACATCCCAGGGCGTGGGTAAATCCTGGCATCACCAACACTCTCTCGTGGTATATTGCTTAAATAACTGCCCTTCATAGGTGGGTGAAGGAACTTTGATGCATCTTGGGCTCACACCCTGACTGGATGTGCAGTCATCGAAGTATAACTGCTCACCCGGTCATGTGTTATCGCATATGTAGATACACTTGGAGGGGAGCTCACCGTACTTTGAAAGCCCATGAAAAGCCCTTTTAACTCAGGTATTGGGCTCACCAGTAGCTGGAAGCACTCCAGAGATATAGATGATTGAATCTGTTCAACATTAATACTACATTGCAGTAATTCTTGGACCATTGTGATGTCATCAAGAAACAAGCTACGCTTGACTAAGTGTAATTCAGCACTGCTTATTCTTTGATGACATCACAGTGTTCTACAAACGGCTGCAATGTAGTATTAATGTTTTACCAACTCGGTCATCTATACCTCTGGAGTGCTTCCAGCTACACATGAGCCCTGTACCTAATTTGAAAGAGCTTTTCATGGGCTTTCAAACCATGCCAGCCACTGTGCATCAATGTTTCCCATTTGGTTGATCTATGTAGTAGCAGCAGTAGTAGTAGTAGTAAACATTTTAGTCATGTCAATCAGAAGAAAAGCATGAACATGGTCAGACCCCAATTGAGCATCGAGGCTCATTTACAATGGGTACCATAATCATTAATGTTATTTATTTTATGAATACCAACAGTGCATATACACAAAATATGTTGCACACTAATAAGTTACAAGTACAGTAAAATTCTATTCATATACATGACTCCCAGCATATGAATTACAGTCATGACAACATTCAATAAGACTTGAACTACTATGGGACTAGAAAGTTTTACCATATCCCAAAATCAGGGCAACAAATCTAAGGTTTGAGGCCTTCTTAAATCAACCATTTATTTATACTACTAAAATGTAGGGGACCTGTGCTTCTTTTGAGTTGAATTGGCAGAGTTCCAGGCAAATCGCCCTCTATAACCAAATGATGCTTTACCCACCCACACTAGTCTTCTTTAAATGATTACAGTATTCAGGACACCATTTGTATATGTTTATATTGCAGGTTCTAATCAAGACTGTTACTCGCTAATGTCCTTGGCACCTGCTCTCCTCAGGAGACCCATTGCACACCTCAACCTCTGCAAACTCTCCTGCACCACACTTACCTGCCTTCATCCTGCCATGGAATGTCCCTCCCCCCTTCCCGGTGGGGTTGGCCTAGTGGGACTGTACAACTGACAGCATACTTGTCATCTGGCAGTGGTGCAGTAGAGACGCAAGACCCAGATATATGGCGGTCCATTATACCAACATGCAAACATATGAATTTGCCATCAGAAACAGGCCATAATGGTCTATCAAGTCTGCTCGAGTGTGCAGCTCACATTAGGTCCCTGGAGCTGCCCCCTCCCCTATTCAACCTGGAGTCAACTATCCCTAGTATCCTCCCCTTCCCCATCTCTGGAACACCCACCCTAATTTTCTTCTTCGCCCTATCTCCCCCCCTTGAAACTAGCCACTATATTTACTGCTACCACCGCCTCTGGCAACTTGTTCCACCCTGACACCACCTTTTGAGTGAAAAGGTTCCACCTCATTTCCTTCTTAAATCTTCCCTGCATTAGCTTCAGGCTGTGCCCCTTTGTTGTACCCTCCTTCCTTAAGAAGTCTGGGAGATTTTCCCATTTCCTTGCCCCCTCCCTATAGGATACCAGCCTCAGTGATGCCATGCACACATGCGCATACAAAATGTGCTGCTGCACTGTGACTGCCAGTGTCCCCCCCCCACCCCAAAAGGTACATCTGCATCTAATGCCACCCAGATAACATTTAGGAAGTATAAGGAAACACAGAAGGAGCAGGACAGAGAACTGTACCAGTTAAAGTAGAAGGAAGCGGGGAAGGCAGTCAGACTAGCAAAGGCCCAAACCAAGGAAAAGATAGCCAGCTCGGTTAAGAAGGGGATAAAACCTCTGAAGAAAGGGGGGTTACTAGTGGGGTACTGCAGGGTTCAGTACTGGGTCCAGTCTTTTTTAATGTCTTTATAAGTGACATTGCAGAGGGACTGGAAGGAAAAGTATGCCTCTTTGCAGATGAGACAAAGATTTGCAACAGGGTTGATACACAAGGAGGCGTGGAAAGGATGAGAAGGGACTTGGCAAGGTTGGAGGAATGGTCAGAAGTATGGCAGCTTGGATTCAGTGCAAAGAAGTGCAAAATAATGCACCTGGGAAACAACACCCCAGGGGAAGATTACACAATTGGGGGGCAGTAGTAACAACAACAAAAATGGAAAGGGACCTGGGGGTAATAATAATATCAGATGACCTTAAATTTGGCAAGCAATGTGAGAAGGCAGTAGGGAGGGCTGGGGGGATACTGGGATGTATAGGGAGAGGCATCACCAGCATACAAAAGGAAGTTGTTATCCTTCTGTACAGACAGTTGGTGAGACCCTATCTGGAGTACTGCATCCAGTTCTGGAGACCTCATTCCCAAGGACATAGGACAGGATGGAGGCAGTCCAGAAGAAGGGCAGCTAAAATGGTGCAGGGTCTACAAGAGAAGCCATATGAGGAGAGACTAAAGGAGCTTAATATGTATACCCTTGAGGAAAGGAGGGAGAGGGGGGACATGATAGAAAGTTTTAAGTACCTCAGTGGACTCAACAAAGTCCAAGAGGGTAGCATCTTTCAGAAAAAGAGATGTGCAAGAACAAGGGAACACAATTAGAGGATGGGGGGGACGGTTCAGGGGCAATGTGAGGAAGTATTTTTTCACAGAGAGGGCGGTGGACGCATGGAACAGCCTTCCTGAGGAGGTTGTGGGGTCTAAAACTGTGGGAGAATTCAAGAATGCATGAGACAGACATAAGGCAATTCTTGTGGGGGGTAGGAAGAAATAAGCTGTTGGTTAACTAGGATCTGCAGCTTATCCTGTAGATAGGGAAATAAAAAGACTAGGTGGACCAAGCGGTCCTTATCTGCCATCAAAGTCTATGTTTCTGTGTTTTAGAGGTACATTAGGGAGCGAAGAAAGACAAAGGGAGAGATAGTGAGGCTGAATAAAGGGGACAGTGGGTGGACAGAGAGGGGCAGAGAATACTGAACAAATACATCTGCTCAGTATTCACAAAAGAAGAGGAGGGGGAGGTACCTAATCCAGTCAATAGAAGAACTCTGGTTAGGGGGGTTGATCCCAGTCCTTTCACAGAAGAAAGGGTTCTGAAAGAACTCCTAAAACTGAAGGTGGACAAAGCAATGGGGCCTGATGGGATTCACCCCAAAATTCTAAAAGAACTAAGAGGAGAACTAGTGACACCACTGACTACCCTTTTAAATAAATCATGGGAGAATGGTGTGGTACCTGAGGACTGGAGGAGGGCAGATGTGATTTCCCCTTCACAAACGTGGGAGCAAGACAGAGGCAGGAAACTACAGACCTGTCAGTTTGACCTCAGTGGTAGGGAAAATGATGGAATCACTTCTGAAGGAAAGAATTGTTGAGTACCTAGAGGCCAGTGGGGCACAGGACCCAAGGCAGCATGGATTCACAGCAGGAAGGTTATGTCAGACGAATCTAATCGATTTCTTTCACTGGGAGACCAAAGTAGTAGACCAGGGAGGTGCTGTGGACATGGCCTACCTAGGCTTTAGGAAGGCATTTGACACAGTCCCACACAGAAAAGATTAATAAATAAATTAGTCAGCCTGTGGGTGGGTCCCAGGTTGGTAGCCTGGATAAAACATTGGCTAGACAACAGGACACAGAAGATAATAGTAAACGGAGTCCACTCTGAAGAAAGGGTGGTTACTAGTGGGGTACCGCAGGGTTCAGTACTGGGTCCGGTCCTTTTTAATGTCTTTATAAGTGACATTGCAGAGGGACTGGAAGGAAAAGTATGCCTCTTTGCAGAAGACACAAAGATCTGCAACAGGGTTGATGCACAAAGGGGGTGGAAAGGATGAAAGAAACTTAGCAAGGTTGGAGGAATGGTCAGAAGTATGGCAGCTTGGATTTAATGCAAAGAAGTGCAAAGTAATGCACCTGGGAAATGAAAATGCAGGGGAAGAGTACACGGGGGGCGGGGGGGTAGTAACAACAACAAAAATGGAAAGGGACCTGGGGGTGATCATATCAGATGACCTAAAGGTTAGCAAGCAATGTGAGAAGGCAGTAGAGATGGCTGGGGGGATACTGGGATGTATAGGGAGAGGCATCACCAGTGGAAAACAGGAAGTTTTTATCCCTCTGTACAGACAGTTGGTGAGACTGAGTACTGCGTCCAGTTCTGGAGATCCCATCTCTGCAAGGACATAGGATGGAGGTGGTACAGAGGAGGGCAACTAAAATGGTGCAGGGTCTGCAACAGAAGCCATATGAGGAGAGACTAAAGGAGCTTAATATGTATACCCCTGAGGAAAGGAGCGAGAGGGGGGACGTGATAGAAACTTTTAAGTACCTCAAGGGAATCAGCAAAGTTTAAGAGGGTAGCATCTTTCAGAAAAAGAGATGTGCAAGAACAAGGGGACACAATTTGAAGATAGAGGAGGGACGGCTCAGGGGCAATGTGAGGAAGTATTTTTTTCACAGAGATGGTGGTGGACGCATGGAACGGCCTTCCTGAGGAGGTTGTGGGGTCAAAACAGTGGTGGAATTCAAGAATGCATGGGATAGACATAAGGCAGTTCTTGTGGGGGGGGGGTAGGAAGAAATAGGCTGTTAGTTAACTAGGATCTGCAGCTTATCCAGTAGGTAGGGAAATGGGCAGACTAGGTGGACCAAGCGGTCCTTATCTGCCATTACAGTCTCTGTTTCTATGTCACCTATGTGGTGCTAGAACAGAAGTGTAACACCACCTCCCTCCTAGGTGAGGAGAGCATTCTTTGGGACACTCGATTTCCCCGTCAACGGCATCCTGAGCAGTATTCCTACCACTGCACTGGTTGACCATATATAGTAGTTTCTGTATACATTACTACATACTGTACGTTGTGCTGGGGGAAGTGGATGGCAGGATCCATTTTGTTTGCAAAAATAGATGTCTGTCTTTCAGGTGAGGATTAGCCAGAACATAAGGGGATAATCTTGATACATATATCATCAGTTGGGTGTGGGAAAGATGGCGGGGGAATGTGGGCAAAGCCATTAGGGTGAATGTGTTGTGCGCACATGAGATTTCAGCACGCCGGTGACTAGGATATCAGGAACATGAGGCCCTAACTGTTGTCCCCCCCCCCACACATTGTGCGCAGGATGGGGGATGTTTATATTTTGAAGTGCAGGGCAAAGTCCCCTCCTGTGGGGCCAACATGAGGTGCAGTCAGTCCGTGTGCAACGCAGTTGCCTATCACGCACCTTGCTGTCAGTCGCTTTCCTCCGACTCGCTTTTCCTCACCCAGTTTTTGCCCTATTGTGGGGGACCCATCTTGAGGTAGCTTTATTAAAAATCAAATAAGAACTGCATCCAGCTACTGTACATAGTAATGCACAGTTAAAAAAAGCAAATAAATGAAGGTTGTTTAAACATCTCATGCCACTTGTAATGCCAGCAACATTTACAGACTGATTTCATTATACAGAAGCTGCCTGCTAAAAACCTAGAAAAAGAATCTAACTTAGGACACAAAGCAGCAAGTCCAAACATACTGATTTGCTCTAGCTTTAACTATAGCATACACTCTCCTGTAAAGGAATGAATATAAATGTACTCATTACTCAGGAGGTGCTAAAAAGTATGACTTTAAATTGCTTACAGAACTGGGAAACTGACATGTTTCAGCTTTAGGGGGCCTCCTAAATGTATCTGTACTAGTTAGTTAACACTAAATTTTGTCTTTTTTTCCTTCTAGGAAGATTTTCCTATGTAGGGAACTCACAGGAAGACTATGAATATGTCTATCAAGAAGAACCAAATGAGGAGGATGTGGCACAGGACAAAAAGGAGGAGGAGGTGCAGGATAACCAAGGTACAGACGATTTGGATAATCCACAGGGAGAACAAAGTAAAGACTATGGAGATGACTTTGATGACTACAACATGCATAGGAAACTGAAGCTGTTCTCCGTTGATAGTGGCACTGGGGTACCGATAATGGCTAAAAAAAGAAAACAATCTGCTATAAAGAGGGTCAATGCAGCACCAAAACGCAAAAGCATAAATCAACAAAAGGGTGGGGTGGGCTTTGTTGAGGAGCACACAACAAAGTTATCAATCAAATCTAATAGGAAGAATGGCATGTTGCAGAAAAATACCCTTAAAAATAAAGACAAGGTACATAAGAGGTTGTCCAGGAAAGCCATCATGTATCAACAAATGATGGAGCGACAAAGGGTAACTCCAATGACAGTACCGAAGCTGATAGCAAGTGACAAAAACATTTCCTTCCAGATACCTGAGCAGAAAGAAGTAACTTTATCTGGAAGTACTGTAGGTAGCACAGAACTCTCAAATTCAACTCAAATCCAAAGAAAAAAATCCTATGTTAACAGAAGAAAAGTAGAAAAAGCCCATGAGATAAACACTAAGAGCTCAGATTCCATGTTAAAGAGGAAGCAGGAAGACCAGGAGTCCTACAAGTTGCAGGTCCAGGCTCCTGAGCTTGGGGACTTGGCTGCCAAATCCCAAAAGGGAGGGAAATTAATGGAACCCCAAGAGAGAGTTGTGGCACAAGATGGCAAAAATGTTAGCTTCTCTAATGAGAAGCCTTACCAGGCTGCTTCCAACATGACAAGTAGCATTTACAGCCCAGTTGAAGAAGCAGTGAATGAGGAGGAGGAGGAGGAGGAGGAAGAGGAGGAAGACCAGTTGGACATGTTATCATACAAACCTTTATATGACCAGGTGGTGAACTGGGAGCAGACTTTCAGTGTGGGTAACCTGGATTTCCACGCCCTGAGGAATGACTGGATTGATCTTGGATGCAATGTCTCTGGGAATCTACTCCTACATGAGGATGATGCCCTGAAGGTGGTGGAAACATTCATGAAAAAACTCAATGCCAGAAATAATGGGTAAGCCACAAATCCATAATACAGTTATGACCCTCAATAAGATACTCAAATGGTGATAATGTTGCCATAGGTTAAAGTTCCATAAAGTAGGTATAGTTGGTAAAAACATTATTTTTCAGCAGGATGTTTGACTATTAGGGCATAGCCCTGTTTTCAGAGGTATCCTGATACATAATTAAAACTAAGTCAGGTAAATATTAGAACAAAATGTGCATTAGTTGTAATATAACACAAATATACAGATGTACGCATGTGCAATGAAATATCTGATGCTATGACAAGTTCTTCCATGTTTCTCTGACACTCCATTACAAGCCTTACACACCTTATATGCCTCAGTCCCTTCAAATCTGAACTTCAGAATTGTATCTCACCACCTGAACACTGCTACTGCCACCTGTAACCCCAACTGTAACCAGCTTTCATCGTGCCCCGGGACACGTTCTGGCTCACTTGGTACCAACAAGTTGGTCCCTGGGAGCTCGCACTTTCCCCTACCTACCCACCTACTTAACACCACCCCCAAACGTCCACACCTGTTTACATCCCTCGCCCCCATCTGTTACCTGCTACTGAATTTTCCTCACCACCCTCAAAGCCTGTATCCTACTATCCCCTAGTGACTATACTGACCCTAATGGTTGTATCTACAGTTGTACCCCACTAGGAATCTGACTGTGCTTTACAGCTGCTACTTGGGAATATCTACTAAACTTGCACTTAGATGAACTTTATTGCACTTTAATTATTTCCCCCTGTTCAGAGGGTTATCTCCCCTTGTATTTTGTACCTACATCATGGTTTTTGCAATGTTTCTGTCTGTCCTCATTCTATTAAACGGAATATTTAATGTTCATTTATTTGCTGTATTACTGACAATGCCTGTTAGCTGCTACTGTTTCCCCTCAACTTATGTACCTGTTGTTCTCCCCCAACCCCCCCCATCTGACTAGGATGGTTTGTAAATGAGCTTTTAGCTCAAAGATTGTAATTCCAATTTTCTCAATAAATAAAATATATGATCCTCTCTGCTCTAATGAACAAAATGTTTATTTTCCAGCAACAGTAGTGGAGAGGTGGCCCACAATCTGTTGTTCAGTAAGTTTTTTTTTATCAGGAATTAGGCTAAAACATATTGTAGTATTTTTACTTTGAAATAAGTCTCAAAGTTGCTGTTTCAACTCTGGCATAATGAAGAACTGAGAGGAAGAAGTGGAGAGGTTGAGAAACATGGAAGAATGTGTTATGGCATCAGATATTTTTTTTTATACTTGTTTATTGAAAAGTCAAGTACTGATTATTACACGTTTCAAAACAGCATTTGATATATCCTAGTACGTGTACTTACAGTAACAATATCTTGTAAAAATGAATACAATTATCGTATTTTCTTAATTATACTACTTACAATAGTAGGGTACATAAACTTTTATGAACTCCATAATTAAAAAAAATTTAAAATCTATAGTTGCATCAATTCTATCAATGGCATCAGATATTTCATTAACAGTTGGGTCTGAAGGGGTTAATGAACTGCAGGGTGTTTGGATCTGGTACTGTTTTGCTCAGTTTTCACTAGGGAGGATAGCGGGCCCTTACCAGAGAGTGGCATCAAAGCAGCCACTAAGGTGGTCTTGGAGATGAGGCAGCCAATATTTACAAGCAAATGGGTCCAGAAGGGACTGGCAGCCCTAAAGATAGATAAAGCCCCAGGACCCAGATGTGTTGCATCTGAGGTTACTGAGGGAACTGGCAGCAGTACTGGCTGAACTCCTAGTAGGTCTTCAGTAGCTCACGAAGGATGGGGGTGGTTCTGAAGGATTGGAGGGTGGTGGATATAGTTCCACTGCGTTGGGGGGACAATGAACAAGCAGCAACTACAGACCTGTCACGTCTTCCTCTGTTGCAGGGAAGCTGATGGAGTCTTGGTCAAAGAGGACCTTGTGGACTACTTGGAGAGCAGTTGTCTTCAGGATAGTGAACAGCATGGATTCATGGCAGAGAAGTCCTGTCAGACTAATCTGATAGTTTTCTTTGACTGGATGGTGAGGAGATTGGATAGGGGCCACGCTGTAGATTTACTGTACTTTGACTTCAGCAAGGCTTTTGACGTAGTGCTTCACAGCTGCTTGCTGAAGAAGATGGAGGATCTAGGTGCAGCCAAGGTCATAGTAAACTGGGTAGATATCTGGCTAAAGAGAAGGCAGCAGAGGGTTGTGGTCGGCAAGGTCACATCAGAAGAGAGGGAGGTAATGAGTAGGGTACCACAGGGATCTGGCCTGGGTCTGGTCTTCTTCAGTATGTTCATCAGCGATATTAGTCAGGGAATCTGGGGCAAGTTGTGTCTCTTCACAGATGACACTAAGCTGCGTGGGAGGGTGGATAGCAGTGAAGGAATCACGGAAATGCAGAGTGACCTACAAAAGCTAGAGGGGCAGTCTAAGGTTTGGCAGTTGAAATTGAGTTCCAAAATGGCAAAGATAATACACCTAGGGAATAAGAACCCAGGACAGAATACTGGATGGGGTGGGGGGTGGTGGTGAGACTTAACTCCAACATCCTATTCCTCAGCCATAGTGCTATCATCAGTGGCTCCCTCAAACAATCGAGTCAGTGCAACAAGGCATGTTGCAAAGCGAGTAGGATGCAGTGATGTATCAGGAGGTTTATTGCTAGCAGAAGGGAAGGGTTATTCTTCTCCTATATAGATCCTTGGTGAGGCCACACCTGGAGTACTGTGACCAGTTCTGGAGACCTCACCTCAGGAAGGATAGCGATAGGCTGGAGACAGTATAGTGCAGGGTAACAGTGGTTCATGCCCAACAGGGCAGGTCTGATGATGAGCGTCTCAAAGCACTGAGCATAAACTTGCTGGAGACAAGCAGGGAAAGGGAAGCTATAGAGATTTAAGTTCCTAAAGGAAATTAACAAGGTGATCTGTGGGGAACTGTTTCGCTGGAATACTAGTTCGCAGCCATGTGGACAAGACTAGAAACTGACAGGAGGAAGGGAGGGTCAGAAGGGACATAGAGAAGTATTATTTTACAGAAAGGATTGTGGGGCCATGGAACAGTCTTCCAGCCAAAGTGGTGATTGCTAAAACCACTGGTGGTTTCAGGCATAGGTGGGACAGAATGAAAGGTATAGTGGGAGCTCGGAGCAGCAGAACCTGGGAGGAGAAAGGAGGGAAGGAGAGGGCTAGGACCCTGGAGGTAAGTCAGTCCCACGGCAAAATATGGAACTCTGGCAGACTAGATGGACCACTGGTGTTTTTCTGCCATCGCTGTCTATGCTTCTGTGTTTCTGTTTTTCTAGGTATGTATCTATCTGTCTGTTACTGACTGGCTGGATTTTTCTCAGATTGGCAGCACCCATTGCTGCTCCCCATGGAGCACTAACAGAGGTCCATTTGACTGGGTGGCATGCTTGAAGGGGGTTCAGATGCAGCAGATCCTGCCACTGCTGAGTTGAAGTTGGGGGCCTGGGGAGACTGACAAGGTGCTGGCCATACTTTATCTTACTTGCAAATTGGGGGTATGTAAAAAGTATACACTTACAGATACCATAAACATAGGAATCTTTCAGTTCCTCTCCCAGCACAAAATGTGTCTCAGTAGTCTTTGCCAGGCCCTTGTTTTCTTGGAATATTGCATTGGCTATACTTAACTGTAAATATTGTCTTTAAAATATTATACTGCATGGATGAGCACGTTGTAACTTACCTATGAACTGCTTTGTAGTGTAGACTGCTATCCACCAGGAACATAGCTGAGACCCACCACTGGGGTGGACAAATATACTGTATTATTTTGAATATTTGGCTGGATATTCATATTTGGATCCCCAGATATTCAGAAATTGGTATTAGTATTTATTATTCATGTTCCTGTTTTGGGGGGGGGTATAAAAACAGCCCCACTCTCCTCCCCAGCTCAGCTATTTAAAGATCACAACCCCCCACTTACCCCCCCCCAGTAATCACAGTTTATTGTTTAAACAGTCCCAGAATGAGCAATCTGCACAACCCACCTACCTCCACAGATCAGTTGTTTTACTCAGGCAGTGAGCGCAGGAATGCTTTGACTGACAAGAAGGCGACTGCCATGGAGGAGGTCGGGTTGAGTCATCGCCTTCCTGGGGCTTCTCAATAAGAACATGTGGGAGCTGGGGGCCGTGGAGGTTGGAGTTGTGTGCTGCTGCTAGGGTGAGAAGGTGTGGAGATTGATTATTTCTTATGATCTATTTAAAAAAGCACAAAAGTGCTACAACAGGCAGAGCCAGCTGTGAGGCGGGTGGGTTGTGCTGGTTGCTCCTAGTGGATCGTTGTTAAAGCATAAATTGCAGTTGCTGGTGGGGAATGGGTGGGTGGGGGCAGGGTTTGTGGATTTGTAAACAGTTTAGCTAGGGAGGAGGGTGGGGCTTTTTTTTTTATACTTTTTCTTTAAATTATTTCTGAATATGAATAATATAGTGCCGCTATTCATTATACGTATCTGAATTGTGAGTAGTATATTCATGGTATTTGGGAAAAACTATTAATCCCTCGTGCACCCCTACCCACCGCCCTTGGAGACCTGGGCCCTGATCTATTTTGCACCCCCCTTCCGGACTTAACGGTAGTGCAATAAATAATGCTTATAGGGGTGTTGCAGTATCCTCACTCCAGCGATATTACATTGCCAGCCGCTTTAGGAGCTCTTAGAATGATTCTTTAGAAAAAGAGAGGCTTTTTTACATTTTTAAATAGAAGTCATTGAACATGTTATCTAAGCTGGATTTATAGAGGTCAATACACAGTTCATTTACCCCACTACAAGCCAGTCCATGAAAAACATATTACATAAATGTGGGCATGGAAGTCATTATAAAAACATCAGCTGATTATATGCAGCACAACCACTGTTCATTTCTCTTTGCAGGATCTACACACTGCAACAGATAGTGAACATTGAGAAACATATAGATTGGGTTCGAGGAGCCCGCTATCTGCTGGAGTTGGAGCTGCTGGAGAGAGAAAAGGAGGTTCGCCTGTCTCAGTACATCTATGTCCTCAACAAGAACAACTTCTACAGAGAGAAGAAGATGCAAGACTACCTATTGAACAAAAAGAGGCACATCTTGGGGGTAGAAGAAGAGCCACTATTGTGCAGGCCAGTTGGATTTGAATGGAAATGGGATGCAGTTGTTCACTTCATTGTCCCTGGTAAATTGTTGCTTGTTATGTCAACTTTCTAACAGTGATCCATGCATGCTCGATTTGCCTATGTCCATTAATTCTCACCAGTTGTAACTGTATGTACTTCAGCTCTTCACTCCATGGTGCAATCCCCATCTTTTCCCTTGCAACAGGGTTTTCAAACAACATGAAGTCTTGCTATATAATGACATATGCAATATAACCCCAGGTTAGAACTGCTCCGGAGGTGAAAGAGTTAACTTTCCATGCAGGGCATGGAACCTTGAGCGCGAGCTCGAATGAACACTCTGTCTGTTGTAGGTCAAACTTAAACTGTCAGATTCTTTACTCCGCCTCACTGAACAGTCGCTCCGGAGATTTCTCCTGCTGCTCGGTTCATTTGTCGGTTTAAAAGTGTAATTCTCGGTTTACTCTACCGAAATTAACCGCAATCGGTCGGTTCAAGCTCTGTCTGTGGTATTGTAAGTAATAGATAGGCTTATTTATTTATTTTCTTCTGTGTGGAACTTGCAAATGTCTTTTTCGGTTCGGTTTGAACCGATCAGATGGGTTTTAAAATTTACTTTCTAGCCCTTTAGAGTGCGGTTCCCGGTTCTTATCGGTTCTAAAAAAAACTGATTTTATTACGTCTTTTTCCACGACCCGTGACACGGTTGGGAACCGATAAGAGAGCCTTGCTTGGTGGATTGCCACTAACGGGCAAGTTTTGGTTAGGCTGGCACTATGTCTGAGAAACCCAAAAGAAAAACCGGACCTACTGGGTTTCAGCACTGTGGCCTCTGTGGGGAAGCCTTTGCTAAGGCTGACCCACACACCACTTGTGTATATTGTCTGGGGTTTGACCACCTCAATGCAGACTGCCAGATTTGTAAGAATTTTCCTGCTGCCACCATGGAAAAGAGAGTTGGTAGGCTCAGGGAAAGGGAGGCCAAAAAGTCCGCTGACCCGGATGGCCAGCCCGGTTCGGTTCCAACTGAACCTGAGGGAGTGCCCTCTGACCAGGGCGATACTTCCTCGGGCAAACGAAGAGCCAGCTCTGAGGAGCCGGTTCCAACTAAAAGGACTAGAAAGTCAGCTAGTGTGGAGCCAAAAGTTTTTTCTCCAACTGCTGAGGAAATAGCTAAAGCTTATTCAAATTGTCCAGTCTCGTTCCCTGGTTCCGTCTGAACCGACACCATCAGGGAAGCGCTTGGTTCGGATGGTTCCACCGGTTCCAGATTATGATTTTGAGGATTTTTATGAACCAGAGGACGGGGAAGAGGGGTATGAGGAGAGTGAGTGTGATTTTGAAAGTCTGGATGTGCCCATTGAACTGGACATCTCTCCAGACAGACCTTCAGGGGTTCTCCCCCCCGCTATCTGAGTCCCCTTCTCATTTTATGTTCTATAAGAAAGTTGCTGAAACTCTCCAACTCCCTGTTGAGGAAGCTGTTGATGATCAAGAAGAGACTGATTATGTAGAAATGATGGATATTCCAGAGTCTAGGAGACTGTCTATTCCCTTGCACAAATCCTTTAGGAAACAGACAGTAAAAATTCTAAAAACTCCTCATTCTATCCTTCCTGTGGATAAAAGGATGGACAAAGGTATACATTATCAGGCTCTGATACGGAGTTCCTCTCTCAGCAATGCAGCCATGTGGGGGGTAGTGCAGGCTGCAGCCTGTGACAAGGCTAATATTCCTCTAGCCTCTCACCCTCCTGAAAAGGATTCCAGGAGGATGGATGCCATGGCAAAGAAACAGTACATGGCAGCATCTTTAGGACTCAGACAGGCAGAATTATATGGCTTATGCAGCTAGGTACCAGAAATCCAGATGGGATACTGTGCTGGCACTAGCAAAACAGGCCCCTGACCAGCTTGCTAGGGAGCTGGAGCAGGTGGCTGTGGATGGTATTGAGGCATCCAAGGTGCAATTCCATGCTGCAGTAGACTCTAATGATGTTTCATCAAGAGTCATGGCTACATCTGTGTCTCTTCGCAGAATGGCCTGGCTCGGATGTACTGCCCTGTCACAGGATACCCAGTCTAAGGCTATGGATTTTCCTGTTGTGGGCAATTCTCTGTTTGGGGAGCAGACAGAGAATTATATGAAGAAAATGGATGAGTATAGGACCACCTGTAGGAGTGCACAGGCCAAAGAAAGGCAAGCCACTCCTCAAAGGCAGCATGTTAGGGGCAGGGGCAGGCCTTTTCATAGGCTTTTTACCAAGCCCAGGCCTCCTCTTCTGCTTATGCCCAGAGGAGGTTCTTTAGAGGAAGAGGCAGAAGGGAGTCTAGTAAGCCTGCTTCTACCCCTCAACCCAAAGCCCCTGCAAAACAGGCTCCCTGATGGGGTGGCCAGGGCCGATTCTCCACTACCGGTAGGGGGCAGGCTGGCTTACTTTGTCCAGGACTGGAAGTCTGTAACATCAGACAAGCGGGTCCTGGAAGTAGTAAGCTAGGGACTGGTTCTCAGCTTCAAAAATTTCGAAGATGAGAACCAGGTCCTTTCCACCTGCAAATCCATCAGAAGCACTTGCCCTAGAAACAGAAGTTTCTTCCCTTCTGGCTCTCAGAGCTGTGGAAAGGGTTCCACCCCTACACCAGTGCAAAGGGTTGTACTCCAGGTACTTCCTTACCCCAAAAAAGACAGGAGAATGGCGGCCCATCCTGGATTTCAGGTTTCTAAAGAAGCACCTTTTAAAACCAAAGTTAAAAATGGTGACTCTGGGAATTATTTTACCCTCTCTAAGGCCAGGAGACTGGTTAGCCTCCCTAGACCTCAAGGATGCCTACTTCCATGTTCTCATCAGAAGCTCCCATCGAAAGTACCTCAGATTCGAACTGCCCTCAGGCCATTACCAGTTCAGAGCAATGCCCTTCGGCCTCACCTCGGCCCTGAGGGTGTTCACAAAATGCCTGGCAGTAGTAGTTGCCCACTGAAGAAGGCAAAAGATTGCCATCTTTCCTTATCTGGACGACTGGCTCATTGTAGGCCAGTCTCCAGACCAGGTCAAACTACACCTACAAGTAACTCAGCAACTTCTTACATCTTTAGGTTTTCTTCTCAGTCTTCCAAAGTCAGTTCTGGAGCCTGTCCAGCTTCTCACCTTCATAGGCGCAGAACTGAACACAAAAGAAGCCAGAGCCTTCCTCCCTCTGGAAAGAGCAAGGACTTTGGTCTCTCTGGCCTCTTCTTTCACCCTGCAGGTCTCTCGACCAGCAAGGCATTTTCTACAGCTCCTGGGGCACATGGCTGCTTCTACAGCAGTAGTGCAGGGAGCAAGGTTTCAGATGAGGGACATTCAGTTCCATTTGAGAGCCTTTTGGTCTCAAGGACAGATCCCCTAACCAAATTGATCCCAGTGACTTGAACCCTGATCCAGGCCCTCCAGTGGTGGCAGGACCAGAGCAATTTGAGACAGGGGTTCCCTTCATTCCCCAGTCTCATTCCTTGACCCTTACTACAGATGCATCCCTCTTGGGGTGGGCGCTCACATGGGCGAACTTTACCACCCAGGGTTGTGGTCCCTCAGGAATCTCTACTCCACATCAATTTGTTGGAACTCAGAGCAGTTTTTCTAGCACTCCAGGTTTTTTCCTCATCTGTTCAGAACAAGGTTGTTCAGATCAGAACAGACAATACCACTACAATGTGGTACATCAACAAGCAAGGGGGCACTCGGTCTACGGCCTTGTGCACCGAAGCAATGAAGTTGTGGTCTCTGGCTTATTCTCTGAACACCTCCCTTACGGCAGTTCACCTCCCAGGCAAGGACAATGTTTATTTATTTATTTATTTTTATTTATTTATTTATTTAAGAATCAGTTTACAACCTTTGAGCCAGAGGCTCGTTTACAAAGGTACTTCGTCACATAAAGACATACATTGCGTTTCAGTTACATAGCACAGATTTGCCAAAAATCAGTAGGCATTCACCAGAGGTGCCACGTCACATTGTGGTCAGACAGATACAATTGGGTACAGGGTACATGTAATCGATAGCAGGTATTAAACAAGTTGGTATCAAGCGAGCAATTCTGGTAGATAAACATTGAAACAGCTGGCACTGGCCAGGTTAAACCTAGGCAAGGTGGACATGGAAGTGGTGTAGGGGATGGTTGGGTGGAGAGCTGCCCGGGGGGCATTGTCAGGAGAGAAAATAAAGAGGTGGAGGCTATGTTCAGAGACAGGAGCAGTTACGAGTGCTGAAGATGTGGTTCCGAAGTGCGGTTTTGAATGTGGAGATGGTGATGGCATTGGTGATGGTGGCAGGGAGAGAGTTAAACCAGGTTGGGGCTCTATAGCTGAAGGACCTCTGGCCACGGCTGGTTCTTGTTCTGGGGACCTTTAGAGTGGTCTTGTAGGAAGACCGTGTTGCAATGGTGGGAGGGCTCTGGTGGATGGATGCTGTTACCCCAGGGGAGAGCCCAAGTAGGGTTTTGGTGAGGAGACAGGTCTGGTATCGGGCCGTTCATCCAGGAGTAAGCAGGTTAGCATCGACATATAGCTGACAGGTGTGTGTGAGTCTGGGGCACCAGTAATTAATCTGCACGCTTTATTCAGGGTTAGGTGAATTTTGTTTAGTGCAGTGGTGTCGGCAGCACTTATACTGGTGAACCATAGTCTACAAGGGACAGAACGGACGATGTAACGCTAGCTGGAGAGCATTTGGGGAAGGCAGCTTTTATGGCGGAATAGGATGCCAAGCCGTGTGTTGGTGGCGGATGTTGGGTGTCGATGTGGGTGTGAAATGTGAGGCTGAATCGAAGGTAACCCCAAGGTATTTGTAGGAGCAGACTTGTTCCAGTGGTTGGTTGGTGCTTGGAAGGATATAGAGTGGGTGGTTGCTAGCTTTGTTTTGGGGTGTGAAAAGAGCATAGTTTTGGTTTTCTTGAGATTGATGATGAGGTCTGTGCTCCTTAAACCAAGCCTCGGCACAGTTGAAAGACTGCTGTAGGAGTCCTGTAGGGAGATGGGATTATGGTGGGTGGCAAACAGGACAGCGTCGTCTGCCATACAGCAGGATTTTGCCAGAGCATGCACTGGGCAGGGTGTTCAGATACAGTGAGAAGAGAAGGGGGCCCAGGATGGAGCCTTGGGGGAACCCAGAGAGAATGGGACGGGTATCGGAGAGTGTGTTATTAATCTTGACACACTGGGATCGAGTGTCAAGATAGCTAGCACACCATGCCAGGGGGCCAGCCGAGAGACCAGTGAGGCAGAGTGCGTTCAGCAGCAGTGGATGGGAGACAGTGTCGAAAGCCTTTGAGAGGTCAATGAACACTGCACCAGCTAGGGAGCTGGTATCCAGGAGGAGTGTAGGAAGTTGGAGAATTCAATAAGGGCAGTGCTGGTACTGTGACCATACGGAAGCCATGTTGCTCTGGGCATAAGATGTTATGCTTAGCCAGATAATCAGTGATTTGAATGGCCACCACTTTCTCCAGGGCTTTAGAGAGGGGAAGGAGGATGGAGATTGGCCGGTAGTTGTTGGCCGACGACCTGTCGCCTCCTTTATGAATAGGTGTGATAATGGCTGTTTTCCAAGCTGTGGGGAATTGTCCCAGGCAGAGTGACTGGTTAATTAGGCTTGTGAGAGGTGCAAGGACTTCATCTAGCACCAGCCTGAGGATGCTGGGGTCCAGTGAGTCACTGCCGGGATTGTTGCCATTGAGAGCTTTGGTTAGGATGGGTCTGGCTTCCCGGGTGGAAATCTTTCGCAGGAGGAAGCTGGGGTGCTGGAGGACAGGGGGAGTTTGGCTGGGGGGAGGATCAAAGAAATTACTAGGAGGACTGAGCTAAGGTCAGTGAAAGTGGTGTTGAACCAGTTAGCTATGGTGGCAGGCTCGGTGGAGGTTGTGCCATTTCTAGTGAGCTGGGATGGGCGGGGAGCAAGCTTTACCATTGAGTTGCTTAATGTTATCCCAGAAGGTCCGGGCAGAGCCCCAGGAGGAGGTAAGGGAGGCCTGGTAATGGTCTGCCTTGGCTTTCCTGATGGCCCATGAGCATTTATTTCGGCTGCATTGTATGCTTGCCTATCAGACAGGCGACCTGTTTCAGTGGCAGGTGCCAGAGGTTATCGGTTTCTAAGTAATTGTAGGAGGGCCGGGCAACCCAGGGTGCGCGTTCTGTTTTTGGACGGGTTTTGGTTAAGGGTGCAAAGAGATCACAGGCCATGTTGAAGTTGTGAGTGAAAAGGCGAGGCAGTATCAATGTTGGTTGCCCGCTGAATGGGGACCAGTTCTATCTGGGTGAGGAGTGCCTTAGTTTCTTCAGCCCACCAGGGCGGGGCGCCTGCGGGTGGTCTGGGCTTTGGGTTTGGGATTGGGGGTTACCCAGTGGAATAGGATAGGGGAGTGGTCACTCAGGGGTCTGGGAGGACCTGGATGTTTTGGATTTTAGAATTGGGTTAGTTATAATAACATCCAGCAGGGTGCTGGTACCACTCTTAGGGTTAAGTCTCGTGGGCTGGGTGACGAGTTGTGTCAGATCTTGGGCGGCAAATGAGTCTCTGGTGGTGGATGCGGAGGTGCTGAGCCAATTTACGTTAGGTCCCCACTGGATTTGTTCTGCCTTATGGTGGAGGGTGGCCAGGTAGTCCGTTAAAGATATTAGGGCTGGGTGCTGGTTCTTTGGGGGAACATAGGCTGTGGTGAGATAGAGAGGGCTCCTAGAGGGGTCTGGGGTGAGTCTGAGGGTAAGGGCCTGGGCCCCATTTGTGAGGGCAGGGGTGGGGAGTGCGTGTCCAGGTATTGTGTCCCTGGTGTAGATTGCACAGCCACCCCCTCGTTTGCCTACTCGGTCCTCCCGGTATAAGGTATAGCCTGGGAGGGAGACAAATGAGTCTGGAGTTGATTTGGACAGCCAGGTTTCAACCAGGGCTATGATGTCTGGTTGGTGAGCCAAGGCCCAGCACTGTAGGGCGTCAAATTTCTTCAACAGGCTGCATATATTCATGGAGGCTACTCGAAGACCAGTGGGCTAAGTGGGTGGATGGGAGGGGCAGGGCCTGGGTTGGGGTGTATGTTCCCGTTAGGAGTAGAAGGAGGAAGTGCTCTGGTCAGAGGAGGCTGATGGAGTTCGCGGGAGGCGATATAATAAGGAATGGGGTTTGGTTGCACAAGGGGTGGGTAGGGTAGCACAGGCGGAGAAGGCCTGAGTGATCAAGTGCAAGGGGCTGTGGGGAGGACAGGTGATGTCTGGAAGGGGGTGAGGTGGAGAGGAGCAAATGGGATGTGTGGAGGAGGAGGGAGGGTAGGAGCAGTGGTAAAGGAGGAGGGAGGACAGGAGGGTGGTAGGAACACTGGAGTAGTGAGGTTGAGGGTTCATGGGACAGTAGGGTAAGTGGAAGGCAAAGGGAGGAGGAGGAGGAAGAGATAGACTGGTGAGCAGGGGATGCATGTGCATAGTTGGGAAGGTTGGTGGAGCTGAAGTGAGGAAAGAATGGGGGACTAGGATGAAAGAGGGGAGATAGTAGTGAGAGATCACCTCAGAGTCTAGTTGCTGCTATGGTGTGGTGGCAGTGCATGTGCCTGAAGTGCACAGAGTACTGGGTTCAAGCCCTGATCAGAGCAATAGGAGAGAGCCAGACCAGTGGCTGCAGCAGCAGGAGCTGGGCTCAGGTTTGTAGAAGCACCTAGACAACACTTTAGTTGTGTCAGGGGTTAGTGTGTTCTTTATAGTAATGCAATCCTGCAGTAAAAATATGCAGGTGTTCTAGGTGAGTGGTGGAGCTGTGGACTTTGGAAATAAGGGTGCAGGGTTCAAAGGCAGCAGGAAGAAGAGGTAAACTTATATTTGTGGCAGATTGGGTAGGTAAGTGATTAAGAGGCTTAGAAAGTAGTAATAAAGTAGGTGGCACTGTGGTGCAGAGGCAGAGCAGCAGACTCCGACCACAAGGGCACTGGGTTTGAACACAGCTCAGGGACAGAGGGAGAGAGGGCCAATTTTTAAATCTGGGCAGGAGGGAGTGAGGTATGGTTAAGATCATAGAAATACAGGAAGTTGTTGGCCTGGTTCATTGGCTGAGATGATAGTCAGTAGAATGTAGAGAGAAGGGTACCAGGTTTGATACTAGCAGTTGCTTCGAGATTGGATGAGTGCAGAAAGTAGGTAGTTAAAGGAATCCAAGGGAACTGCAGTGACCTCTAGTGGGACAGCTGTGCAGCAGTAGCTAGGAGGGATATAGAGAGCAGAGAGGAGCTAGGGTGGAAAGTGCAGTGACCCCTAGTGGTTGGTGCCTATAACCTGCAAATGGGAAAGTGGACACTTAGTAAAAAGGAGGGTGGGTCACGTGACCTGCCAGCAGCAATATATGGAGCGCCGACCCTGGGTGGGAGGGTGGTTGGAGGCGGGCAGGTGGGAAGTGCCTCACAACAGTCAGGCTGTAGTGCAGGACACTTTACCTCTTCCAGGCTCTGGCAATCCCCGGTTTCAGTCTCTGCTGCTGGGCTGAGTTCTGAGGGGAGCGGGCTGCTTCAGGGCCTCTTCCAGGCTCTGGCAATCCCAGGTTTCAGTCTCTGCTGCTGGGCTGAGTTCTGAGGGGAGCGGGCTGCTTCAGGGCCTCTTCCAGGCTCTGGCAATCCCCGGTTTCAGTCTCTGCTGCTGGGCTGAGTTCTGAGGGGAGCGGGCTGCTTCAGGGCCTCTTCAGGCTCTGGCAATCCCGGTTTCAGTCTCTGCTGCTGGGCTGAGTTCTGAGGGGAGCGGGCTGCTTCAGGGCCTCTTCCAGGCTCTGGCAATCCCCGGTTTCAGTCTCTGCTGCTGGGCTGAGTTCTGAGGGGAGCGGGCTGCTTCAGGGCCTCTTCCAGGCTCTGGCAATCCCCGGTTTCAGTCTCTGCTGCTGGGCTGAGTTCTAGCGGATGCTCTCAGCAGGATTTCCCAGGGCCATCACGAACGGGCACTGGATCCCCTAGTACTGGAGGTAGTATTTGCAAGATGGGGCACCCCTCAGATAGATCTCTTTGCAGCCCCAGACAATCACCAACTTCCCCTTTTTTGCTGCAGGCCCCCAGTGTTGGGCTCAGTCCCTCTGGATGCCTTCCTACTCAGTTGGGAAGGGAAGTTTCTCTATGCTTTTCCCCCTTCCTCTTCTTTTTAAGGTGCTAGTAAAAATCAGATCTCAACCCTACGGGATGATCCTGATTGCTCCAGATTGGGCCAGGCAGCCCTGGTACCCACTCCTCATGTCCTTAGCAGTCCACCTTCCCTGTGTCTTCCCAGGAATCACAACCTGTTAACCTGTGCCCAGGGAGAGTTTGGTATCCGAACCTCAAATCTCTCAATCTCAAGGCATGGCTCTTGAAGAGTTAGAGTTTGCTGACCTACACCTTTCCCAAGAGTATTGGAAATCTTGAAGGCCTCTGGAAGCCTTCCACCAGGGCTACTTATAATTCAAAATGGAAAAGATTTTCCATATGGTGTGGTGGTAAGCATATTTCCCCAGAATCTGCTGACGTGCCCACGATTCTGGATTATTTAGTGCATTTGAATTCTTTGGGGCTGAGACCAGCTACCCTAAAAGTGCACTTGGCAGCTGTGTCTGTCTTTTTATCAGCAGGTAAGCCCTCCTCTTTTTCAGCTCACCCTGTGTTCTCCAAGTTTTTTAAAGGGTTGCTTCACACCAACCCTCCATTCAGGGACCCTGCCCCTGCTTAGGATCTTAATATCTGCATTGCTCAGTTTATGCAACCCCCTTTTGAGCCATTGTCTTCAGTAGAGCTTAAGTACTTGACTTGGAAAACTGTGTTTTTGGTAGCCATCACCTCTGTCAGGCGCATAAGTGAGCTACAAGCATTGTCAGTGGAGCCTGATTTTATCTCCTTTCACGGAGATAAGGTGGTCCTCAGGACTAACAGAAAGTTTCTGCCTAAGGTGGTTTCAGACTTCCACCTTAATCAATCCATGTCTCTTCCTGTGTACTTCACTGACCATTCCTCCTCTGGCGAGAGGAGATTACACAGTTTAGATGTCAAAAGAGCCTTAGTTACTATATAGAACGTACTCAAGGGTCATAGGTTTGAATCCTCCAATTGTTCCTCACTTATGGTGAGGTTGGTAAAGGTAAACCTGCCACTAAAAGATCCATTGCCAGGTGGATTGTCTCTTGTATCCAATTTTGCTATGAAAAACTGGGTAAGATTCCTTCCTCAGGCCTGAGGGCTCACTCTGCCAGAGGTACAGCTGCGTCCCTGGCTGCTGCCAGGGACATCCCTATCCTAGAGATATGTCAAGCAGCTACCTGGAAAACAGTTCACACTTTTAGTAAGCATTACTCTCTGGATATCCAGGCTAGAGTGATGCTCGATTTTTCCAGCTGTGCTTCAGAGCCTATTTCCTAAGTAGGTTCTGTCCCTCCTCCATGGAGGTACTGCTGTGTATTCTGCATATGTCATAATATAGCAAGACTTCATGTTGTTTGAAGAAAAATTACTCACCTTAGTATGTTGTTTCTTCTAATGGAGTCTTGCTATGTTATGAACCTCCCCAACCTGCCCCTCTCAGAACCTCTACTTTTGGGATCTGGGTGGGCAGTGCAATGTTGGCACTTCATAGATGCCCACTTTATTTTCACCCTTTCTTAGGGTGCTTAGGTGTTATGTTTTATTTTTCTTTCTTGAATCCCCTGACTTGAGTCTTTATTTTGGGATCAAGAACAAAAATGTGTTTTTGTAGTTAGTAGCCAGTGGGCTAATGTAGGTTTACGGCTTCCACACAGAACCTTAGTGAGTTTTTGCTCGTAAAGATCTGACAGTTTAAGTTTGAGCTACAACAGACAGAGTGTTCAACCGAGCTTGTGCCCAAGGTTCCATGCCCTGCATGGAAAGTTAACTCTTTCACCTCCGGAGCAGTTCTAACCTGGGGTTATGCTGCATATGTCATAATATAGCAAGACTCCATTAGAAGAAACAACATTACTAAGGTGAGTAATTTTTTCTTCTAGTATAGCAGCAACAAACAATTGATAGAATGAAGGTTTCAGGCAGCTTGGAAAGGTGTAAATCTGTTGCTTTTTATCTTGGGAGAAGGGGGTAGTTCTTTTTTTTAATTTATTTATTTAGAGTCTAGGATTACAAGTACCTTTGAGCCAAGGCTCTCTTACAAAGGTTCCACGTCAATTGAGGTACAATACAAACATTACATAGAGTTGAGTAACCATGCAGAAATGTGTACAGACATTTTTAAGCAGCTGACATAAATCACATTTAGGGAAAGTGGGTACCAGAGGGGTCAGGGTAGACCAAGGTAGCTGAGGCTTGGAATGGACACAAAAAGAGCGGTGCAGCCATGGGCATTTGTCAGGCCTCAAAAAAGTGCTTGGGGGAGGGTAGGCTGTAGGATGAGGGAAACATACCTCTCAACCTTTTGTCCCCCAATGTGGAACGTTGCCTCTCAAAATGTGGAACAAATGAGCAAAATGTGGAACACTTAATCAAATCTTTACCTAGGAGGCTCAGAACACTGTTAAAATGTTTGCATTTATGTTCAAAAAAATCTGTTATTAATTGAATAATATATTTTTTGCATCATTTACTTAAGCAATACACCATGACAGGGAGTTGGTATATTGGTGGATTTACCACGCCTGGTGTGGTTCGGTCACGAGGCGCAGCCGAGTGACTTAACCACACCAGAAGTGGCAAATCCACCCATATACCCACTCCCTGTCATGGTATATTGCTATTATACAATGTTCAACTTGTTTTGTTGTTTTTATAGTGACAGAAAACTTTTACAGTTGGGTATACTGGAGGATTTACCACAGTCATGTGATCTGTTTTGACCAATGAGGTTACAGGATTTTCATACCCCATTGTAGAATATAGATTTTTGCTTTAAAATGTTAATACTGCATGTGGAACAAGTCCTCACAATGTGGAACAGGGAGCTTTTGTGAAGTAAAATGAGGAAAGTTCCTCGTAACATGGTACAGTTGAGAGGTATGGAGGAAGAGATGGGACAGGAGTAGAAGTGCTAGGAGGGAAATCAGATTATGAGGGACAGTAGCAGGAGCTAGAGGCAGCTAGGTGGAGGCGAAGGTTGGCTTTGAACGGGCCTAACTTTTGCAGAGAGGAGATGTCTTTGTTAAGTCCATTAATCCAGCAAGAAGCTCCGTGTGCAAAGGATCTTTGGCCCTGTATGGTGTGGCACCGAGGAATGTGCAGCATTTGATTTTCTGAAGCCCTGGTGAGGCGGGGGTTGCATGCTGTATGGAGAAAAGTTTGGACTCCAGGGGGAGCAAGATGTAGCATAATTTTCTTAGCCATTAGACAAGTTTGGTGCTTGATACGGTTTGATAACTGGAGCCACCCTGTTTGGGCATAGAGGTCACACGTATGGGTGAGACGGTGGAATCCTGTGATGAGTCGGCAGACTTTGTTTAGGGCCAAGGATAAGCGCCTGATGGCTGTGTCAGTTGCAGAGCCGTAAATAATCAGACCATAGTTGATTAGCAAGACCACCGAGCTCTGAACTGCTATCCTTAAGGCATCCAAGGTAAGGCATTGCCTGTGCCTGTAGAGGAGACCAGTGCGTGTGTTTGCAGCTTTGGCGACGCTATCTATGTGGATGCCTTAGGATAGGTTGCTGTCAATGGTGATTCCCAGATATTTAAAGGAGTGAACCTGTTCAAGGACAGCACCAAGGCAGTTTGTAATATTAAGGGGGTGAAGCCTGTGTTTATTGTGGGAGCCACAGAAAAGCATTGCCTTGGTTTTCTTATAGTTGAGAACCAGCTTTTGACTACTAAACCATGTTTCAATGGTGGTGAAGCCCTTCTGAAGCTTGTTTTGGAGTAGGTGGGGGTCCTGTTGGGTGGTGTGAATGACAGCATTGTCAGCATAGAGTGGGATTTGTTCCAGACAGGATTGTGGAAGATTGTTCAAAAACAGGCTGAAGAGGAGTGGCCCAAGAATGGATCCCTTGGGGACTCCTGAGCATACGGGTCTAGCATCTCAGAGGACAACAGCAATTTCACTCTTTGGGAATGGTTTTCCAGGTAGCTCTTAAACTAAGTTGTAGACTCATGGGGGAGCCCAGCTTTTAGCAGTTCTGTGAGGAGTATTCAATGGTGGACGGTGTCAAAAGCCTTCGTCAGGTCTATGAAGACCGAACCAGTGAGGTAATTATTGTCCAGGGAGTTGTGAATTGCTCCTATGAATTCAAGGAGGGCAGATGTGGTGCTGTGGCCTTTTCTGAAGCTGTGCTGTTATTTACAAAGGATGTCGTACTTGTCCAGATATTCCATTAGCTGGTCAGATACCAGACTTTCAGTGGCCTTAGAGAGGGGGTAGTATGGATATAGGCCTATAGTTTCCATGAAGGGCCTTGTCCCTGATCTTGTGGACTGGACTGGTGTCACAGTGGCGGATTTCCATCTGTCAGGGAACTAGCCTAGGGTGAGGGAGAGGTTGAAAATCCAAGTTAGAGGAGATAGCAATTCATCCAGAGTAAGGAACAGCAGTTTGAGGTCAAGCGAGTCACCACTTATTCTAGATCCAGCAATTGCTTTACTGACGTATCTATGGACTTCATGTGTCCTGACTGCTCTGAAGTAAAAAAGGGGGTGAGTTGATAAAGGGGGAGGGGGGTGGAGGAGGAAGGTACAGGAGGGAGGTCTTCATCGAAGAAGTCTGGAGGCAGAACACTACTGAGGTCAGTGAACGCATCATTGAATGGGTTAGCTATAGTGGAAGGGTCAAGAGTTATAGCCCCATCCACGTCCAACATTGAAGGTAATGTTTTGGGCAGTTTCCCTGTAACTTCCTTGAGATTATTCCAGAAGGACTTCCCCTTTCCCCAGGTGTTTGTGAGGGCATCTTTGTAATAGTTACTTTTCTTCAGGTGTATTTCTTTGGTGCAGTCATTTTGGGCACATTTGTAGTTTTGTATATCTACTTGCCTACCAGTGGCCCGAGCCTGAAACCAGAGGTGGTCATTAGCTTTCAGCAATGTTAGAAGATCAGCAGTGAGCCATGGATTGCTAAGGCCTTTTACTTTCCTCTTTTTGAAGGGGGCATAAACATCACAGGCAGCATTAAAGGAGCTGATGAAGACGTCAAGTGCAAAGTTGACATCCGATGCGTGGACGATAGGTGACCAGTCTTGTTGTCTAAGGTGTGATTTGAGGTGCTTCAATTGACCATGTGGAAGGATTCAGCTGTTTATTAGTTTGGGTGGTGGCGGGCTAAATTTGTTAGACCATTCACAGGTGACTGGGGAGTGGTCACTTACTGTATCTGGGAGAATGGAGACTTTTGAGATGCGGGATGGGTGGCTGGTCAGTATCCAATCTAGGAGGGTGCTTGCCCCAGTCTTAAAAAGAATAGTTCTTTACATATATTATAGGGGCACGGTCGCGCCCCACTAGTTGGGGTTAGTACAGCACTTCAATATTAAATCTTAATTTTTGCACCTTAATAACTTTGGCTTTTTTGACGAAATAGCCCACAATTTGGCATGCGTGTAATTCTGCCAGTGTCGAAAGATTTGGAAAGTTTTGTGATGGCATCTTGTATGGTTTTTGAGATATAAAATGGTGAAAAACAGAAAAAAACAGATTGTTTTCTCATAGGTTAACATGGGATGTTTTGCTATCATCTACAGACCACACAGAATGAAAAAGTCCTCTAATTTTATGGGTGATGGGGTGCGTGCCAAAAGTGTGCCTTTGGATGGTTTGGTGAAAAATATGTAACCCCTAGGTGGCGCTGTTCCAAGGGCTACTACCCCTGCCTGCTTGGTTAGCAGCAGGTTAAGGGGCCTGAGTTCTGAAATGGGTGCCACCACCCAGAGGTCAGGGTTGGTAGTGGTCAAGCTAATCTGGGCACAGCCTTCTGGGACGCTGTAACCCCCCCCTCTCCCCTCTAGTGGCCTGAACACTGTACAGTAATCACCTTCACAATACCCCTGGTACACCACATGGATACCCACACTGTTTGCACTTACCACCAGGGCCGGTTCCTCTGGTTCAACCCTGGGGAACCCCTGTAAAACAAGGTTAGGTACAGCAAATATTAACAGAACAGTACTGTGATCACAAACTGGAATCACAATCAGATTGAATGCAGAAAAAGTTAGATCTGATTTATTCAGGGAGCTTGAACAACAGAGGGGCAAAATCAGGTTAATTAGCTTAAGAGTTATATCAATCAGGCAGTTATGCATGCGCTTTAAGTTCCCCCACACAGTCACACCTCTGGGTACCCAGGTGGAGAAGGGATGGGCTAGCCAGGACCGTTGCCCGGGGTAGGCCAGCATCGCAGCTGGTTGGGGCCCTGTGACGGAAAAAACATGCACGATACACACAATTTGTAATCAGAAGCAGGAGGGCTCAGTTCATGAAGAAAAAGAAACAACCAGGCAATCAGATGACACATTTAGATTAAGCTGTTGTTGCAGGGAGCTACCCTGATATTTACTCACGATACCCAAGACTGGACACAGGCTGGACGGAGGTTGAGACAGCAGGTGGCTGATCTGGAGAGCCAGGAGAAGCAGGGCCCACACGATTCACTGAGGCATTGTTCCTGTTCAAGCATGGAGCAGGGGGCTGATCCCCGGGCAGGTCTCTCATCGATGGCTTTTCTCTGTGCAGTAGGGTAGTCTGGCAGGGTCCTCATGGCAAGGCCCAGCCACATGGAAATAACCGTGGATTCAGTCTGTTTGGGCTGTATACAGCTTCCAGCAAGCAGAACACAGTTCACACAGTAGGGGACCAAATCCTGACCCACTTGCAGCTCACAGCACATTTACATGTAAGGGAATTCTACTGTACCAGGCAAAGCTCTCCCCGGTCACAATTGCCAAGTCTCTGCACACACCGGGAGCTTGGGGGTTGCTGGAGCTCCTACAGGCCGATCGCATTCAGCAAAATCTTCAGTCTTCTTCAGGTTAAGCCTGGTCCCACTTCAGTAGCTTGCTTTAATCGCATAACTCGAATTCATTCCGAAAACAATTCTCTTCTCTCTCTTCAGAGCATAAGACAGACATGCAGGCCAGAAATCAGGCCTTTCCACAGTTCTCCCATGCGAACTACTACGCAGATGGCTGCTCGAACTATATCGAGCTATTGCTCTCTCAGCTTCCAACTTAGATCTGCCTTAAACAGCAGGCAGTTTGGGGATTTCCCTCAGATCCAAAGGTTCGGTTGGCTGATTCGGTAGTCAGTCAAAGCAAGAGCTCCCCCTTCAGTTGCAAAAAGGCACCAGCAGTCCAAAACTACAATTCCCAAGCTTGTACTCCACACAGCCCCTTCAAGCAGGCTCCATTTTAGAGTCCACAAGTACTGATTGACCCAATTTGGCAGTTCAGGGCCAAAATGTTGGAGATAATCAGAACAGTCCTCACTGCTAAGAAGGCAGATTAGACAAACTACATTATCATTATCACTCTAAATGTTTTTCAGCAAATAGTTACATCTTTCAACAGAGCTCCCTCTGCACAATTAGTGTTGCAGAAACAGAGTGATTATCGGGCAGCCCGGGCAGAACTCGAGCATGACATCACTCAGCCTCCCCTTCCAGATTAATTATTACTGCAACTAAGCAGCCTTTAAAGCGACAGTACATAGAGGCTACACAGGCGCTATCTGGCAATATATTTAAACCTCTAAACCACAGGACCCCATCTGGCAGTGAGCATTTAGGCAAGCTCTAGGAAGACTTTTCGGGAACTCCCATTTGTAGGGGGGTTACAGATATATTACCATTTTTGAATTATAACAATTTTTGTGATAGCCGCAAGACAGGCAGGTAAATGAAAACAGTTTGAACTGTAAATTTACTGTTCGAACTGTAAATTTACTGGTCATGCTCAGAGAAAATGCAGTTAATGCTTCTTGGCCATCTTGTTTTCCTAACAATTTTCAAAATAGTGTTTTACACAACTACTGCATGCTAAGAACAGCACAACACCTGTATTTAGGTCTCGGTGATTTGCTCAGTTCCATGTTTGCCTTAAAATTATTATAGCTCCATGGCAAATATGTGTTTTTTTAACTAAAAATCACCTCCCCCGTCACTTGCTAAGTAATCACATTCAATTTGTTATTTACTGTTCGAACTTTAATGTTCAAACAGTGAGTAACTGTTTGCACTTATTAATAGTTCAAACTTTACTGTTTAAACTGAACATTTCCATTTGGTGGTCCCTCCCCTGTTCTCTGTTCCCCATCCCCATGCTGCCCTTATTGGTCCTGAAAAACAACAAAAAACAAGAACCGCACCGAGAGAATGACTGGTGCTATACTAACGTAATTGAGTAAAGTGCAGAAAAGTAACCACCCAGTCAGGACTTCAGGGATAAACGACTTTAATAGTCAACAAAGTGCAGCAGTGCAAAAATGTGGCTCCATATCATCATGCTGTGGAGTTGCATTTTTACACTTCTGCACTTTGTTGACTATTAAAGTCATTCATACTTGAAGTCCTGACTGGGTGGTTACTTTTCTGCACGTTCCTTATTAGTCCTGGTAGTCTAGTGGTCCTTCCCCCTCCCCTCTTCTCCCATCGCCATCCCGGTGCTGCCGTTTGTCCCTGGTAGTCAAGTGGTCCCTCCCCCCACTCCCAGTTCTCCATTCGCCCTCCCGGTGCTGCCATTTGTCCCTGGTAGTCTAGTGGTCCTTTATCCCGCCCCCAGTTCTCTGATCGCCATCCCGGTGCTGCCGTTTATTTATTTAGCTTTTGTTGACCGGGTAAGTGCACTAGACAAATCCTGCCTATTTTCAGGCACGACCCGGGGGAGGGGGATACAGATGAATGCCAACTGACCTTGAACCAGATTAAGCTGTTGGTGGTATTTTTAGTGAATGAGGGAAATTTGGCCAGGACACTGGGGAAATTCCCCTACTCTTTTCGATAAGTGCCATGGGATCTTTAACATCCACCTGAACTACCACCAATCCAGGCAGATGGGACCTCGGTTTAACGTCTCATCCGAAAGACGGCACCTCAGAAGTGCAACACCCCTCTCATGCTGCACTACAGTGTCAGTACTGGGATATTAACCCAAGTGCCAGATGTGGGAACTGAACCCACAGCCCTCTGATCTCTCGGCCTCAGAGGCGAGTGTGCTACCTACTGAGCCACTGACACTGTTAAGTGTTTAGTCCCTGGTAATCTAGTGGTCCCTCCCTCCCCCCATCCTGCACCTGAAAGAAAGGAAACTGTCCTTTGCTTTGTTTTCTTTTACCTAAAGAAAAAATGCTCACTCGTCGATCAGCACCTCCCCACTCCTACCTCCCACTGAGCATCCGCCATCACACACCCTCACTCACCTGAACAGGTCCCAGGTTCAAGTCCCACTCTCTGATCGAAGACATGTCTTGCTGCTGGAACCGGCGACTGCAGTATGAGAAACTAAGGTAAATGCAGTTTAAGGCATTTCAAAGGGGGTTTCAGCTTTTATGCATAACTTTGGCAGTTTTTGAGATTTTTATCCCAAATTTTCAACATGGCCTTTTGGGGACCCCACCTCATTAACAATATGACTGTCGCCATGCAGCTCCTGCTGGAAAGGTGATTTCGCAGTTGGTTGGCGAATTCACCTTTCAGGCAGGATTTGTGTAATGACAGTCATATTGTTCATGAGGTGAAGTCATAAGAAGGCTATGTTGAAAATCTGGGGTCAAAATTATTACAAATGGCAGAGTTATGACTATTCATTGCAATTTCACTACGTGTGCTTGTAACTTTGGGAATTTTAAATATTTTGACCCCAAATTTTCAACATAGACTTCTCATTACCCCACTTTATGTGTGTCATAACTGTCATTTTTCAAATCTGGGTCAGAATGTACTTTCGCACCTGTGGTGCAGATAGCGTACAGTTATAAGAATAATGTTTTGGGATTCAAAATTTTCAGCACCGGGCGCATGAGTTGGGTAATATGTGTATGCTGATAATTTGGTCAGTGTTGTCCTATAAGTGGGAGCGCAGGGCACTTCTACAGCTACGTACATTTATGCATTTATTAAGTGATGGGAGTGCAGGGCCCAAAGGGCCCTGTGCTCCCACAGGCAAATAAGGCTACGATTGCACTGTCTCAAACAGTAAGACAATTCATTGCAAAAACTACGTTAATGCATGTTCTAGGGACATGGATATGTTGTTCATCCACACTCATTGGCAGGTATCCTTGCCGCTTTAAATCTTGCCGGAAGGTCTTCAAGCTTGCTCCTCCCACCCACCCGGGTGGTATAACTCTCGGCTCCGCCCCATGACGCCAGATCTTCCTTACCGCTTGGAAGCTCAGGTTCCCTCCTTACGCTCTCGTTTGAGACTGGTTCCTATTTCTCCGTTTGGATTTAAAAATAAAATTTTGCAAAAGACTTCAGTCTTCTATCCCTACGGCTGCGATGGACCATCGACTCCGGATTTCGGAGATGCCCATGCGGGCAGAAGATGTCTCGACGGATCCACACTCCACACGTGTGTCTACTGCTTAGGCCTTGAGCACGACCCGCGAGGCTTGCGACCTGTGCTCATCCTTCTCGGCCTCGTACCGAGCCGTGCTGGCCGATTACATCTGGGCCGTCCCGAGAAGCGTTTCCCTCCGGTGAAGTCCAAGGAGGCCCGGTTGGCGGTGTCCGCGGCGGCGGGCTCGGCAGATCAGCTCGAGCGGATGGTCGCCCTCGAAGAGGAGGCGGCGCGGGCCGTATCTTCCTCGGCCGCGGCATTTATCCCGCTCTCTCTGGGCTCTTCTTACACGGCTTCTTTTAAGGAGCTTTGTCTGTCCCTCTCCACTAAGGGAAGGGCCTACGTTGGCGGGACCTTATTCTCGGTCCAAAAAGAGGGACAAGGGTAAGTCCCTCCGTCGACGCTCTTGGGAGCGGGAAAGGTCCCTCTCCCCGGGCCGTCGACCGTCGGCTTCGGTCGACCGCTCGGCTTCGGCCACTGGCCTCACGGTGTCCCCGTCAGGTCAGTTGACCGAGACTCCCACCGAGGAAGTCGAGATTTTTCTCGACCCGTTGGACGGGCTGTCGCCTTTAGCAGCGAGATTCCCTCTCCCGGTTCCCCGGGAGGAGTTGAGGATCCGGTGGGCTCGCCTGTGCCTCCGGTTCCGGAGCCCTCGGATGCACCATCCGAGCGAAGGAGTGCGGTTCCGGCCGACACCTCCCGCACCGACCTCGGAAATTCCGGGACTCTCGGTCTCGGTCTCCGGACCTCTTCAGCGGTCCAGCCGATCCCACCGTCATAGGCGGTCTCGGTCTCGGCACCTGTGATGGCCAGCGTCGCCCGCTTCGTCCTCGTCCTCCTCCTCGGATGAGGGAGGCTTGGCGTAAATACGTCGATGATGCGAGACCTACGTTGCAACAGCTCCTCCTGGCGAGAATAAGCCGACCCCGTCGCCTTCCCCGGCCATTAAGTGGCTGTCACCGGATCGGCCGACACAACCCCTCGACTTATCCGAGGAGCCTATACCCAGGCCGGTTGTTCGGCCAAAACCAGCTGCTCCACCGATTCCGGTGGAACCTCCGCCTCCACAGCCACCAATTGGGGCTCCGACCAAGGATTCTCGGTCGGCTAAGGGTCTACCCCATCGGCTGTCAGTTACCCTCACTCCCGATCGACCTCGGCAGGTGAAGGGTGGCTCAGGCCAGAGGCAGCTCTTCAAGGACTCTTCCGAGTCCGAAGATGATTCCTCCTTTTTCTCCAAGCGACTGGACTTGGAGTCTTCAGGAGGTCAGTCAATGGACGATAGCCCGTCATCCTTCCTAGGACTACTTCGGCTCATCTCGGAGTCCACCGGGATGGAGCTCGAACCCGTTTCCAAACGGGCCAGGTATCCCCTCACGGAGATTCTGGACCGAGGGGATTCTCCGACGGAGGCCTTTCCGGTGGCCGAGGCCATAGTGGGTCCGGCACTGGAGCTTTGGCAGCGCCCTGCTTCCTGCCCTTCGCCTTCGGCCAGGATGGCCAGGAAGTATGCGGTCCCTACTGGTTCCTTGTCCGGTTTTTCGGAACACCCCTCTGCTGAGGGGTTGGTTACCGACAGCGTTTTCGGTAGCGCCGGCTGCGCCAGGGATGTGGACAAACCTCCTGACAAGGAGTCAAGAAAATTGGACTATGTCGGCGAAAAGTCTCGCTGCGTCCTCTCTCGGCGCCGTCAGGCCAGTTCGCCGTCCTCATGGCACATTTCTCTCATGCCCTGTTGGGCTCCTGGATGAGTCATCCTCATCTTCCCGTCGATCTGCAGACTACGGTTAAGCAGTGCGGGACCAGGGCAGGGCAGTGGCCAAACAGCAGCTCCAGACTGCTTTGGATTTAGGGGACTCATGTGCCAGATCGGTGGCGGCCGCAGTGGCTATCACGTCGTGAGCTTGGCTGAGATATCCACCTTTACTTGGATACCCAGCACAAGTTGGCGGATGTCCCCTTTTTGGGGACTGACCTCTTCGGCCCTGGGGTGGAAGGTCACCTGCAGAGGATCGAGAAGTCCAATGCTACCTTGGACTCGGTCTCTTCCGCTCAGAAGGACAAAGGCCGCAAACCACAGCCCTAAGCCTTTCGTCCTTTGTACCCCGGCAGCATCGGCCAGCAACGTCAGGGCCAGCAGGCTCGGCCTTGGCATCCCAAACCCAAGCCGCCGGCTTCCTCTAACAGGAGGCAGGGAGGAAAAGGCCCAGGAGGTCCCTCGGCCGGTCCCTCCTCCAAGCCTGCCCAGTGACGGGCTGAGGGGTGTCGCCCCCATTCCCGTCACCTTATCCCTGGGTCCCCCCGTGGGGGGACGGCTCCGGCACTTCCGTTCCACCTGGTCCGCTGTTTCCACGGACAGGTGGGTCTTGGAGGTGGTGGGAAGAGGCCTGCCTCTGGAATTCGAGCAGGCACCACCCTTCAGAGCTGTCGCCCCTCGGGGGGCTTCGGGATCCCCAGCCTCACTGGCGGCTCGTCGAGCCATCGCTCTCCTCCTCCAGAAGGAGGTGATAAGAGAGGTGGTGGACCCTCCTTCAGACCCAGGGTTTGTGTCCAGGTACTTCCTGGTTCCGAAGCGGACGGGGGGCTGGCGCCCCATTCTCGACCTACACGACCTAAACAAGTTCCTAAGGTCTGAACCTTCAGGATGGTCACTCTGGCTCAGATTATACCATCCTTGGAGCAGCGGCGTGTGGTTCTGCTCTCTGGACTTGCAGGGCAGCGTTTTCACGTCCTATCCGTCCGTCTCACCAGAGATTCCTTCGCTTCGGCGGAAGGATCCTCTTGAGTTCCAAGCCATGCCCCTTCGGCTTGTCTCCAGCTCCAGGGTCTTCACCAAATGCATGGCAGTGGTGACAGCATTCCTCTGCGGCGCCGAGGGGTCCGGGTGTACCCTTACCTGGACGACTGGCTGATAGCAGCTCCCTCCAGGAAGGAGGCAGAGTGGTCCAGAAATCTGGCCCTCCAGGTCTGCTCTCAACTGGGCCTCCTTATCAACGAGGCCAAGTCGGAACTCGAGCCGAAGCAGGTGATTCTATTCATCGGGGCGCAGCTCGACTCTCTTCGAGCCAGAGCGCGGCTCCCGGTGGACAGGGCCGAGGTTCTTTCCTCCTTTGCCCGATCATTTCTGGTTGGGCAATTGCGCCCTGCCCGGGACTTCCTGCGCCTCCTGGGTCTCATGGCGGCCTGCACCAGCGTGGTCCGTTGGGCCCGCTGGAACATGCGTCCCCTTCAGTGGGGACTGGCCAGCCAGTGGTCCAACGCTGCGATCCTTTGGACCAGCTTGTGTCGGTGACACAGGGGATGTGGAGCGCTCTCAGTGGTGGACCGTTCCAGATCTCATTTGCAGGAGGGCATCCCATTCGTCCGCCCGAGCGACGGTCTCTCTATCGACTGATGCCTCTCTGATGGGTTGGGGTGCCCATCTGGGGGGTGCCACCGGGCTCATGGCCTCTGGTCCCCTTGGAGTCCGATGCCACATCAACCTGCTGGAGCTCAGGCGGTCCGCTTAGCTCTCACCGCCTTTGCTCCGTTCCTCCGGGGTCAAGTGGTCCGAGTCAGGCGGACAATACCACGACCATGTACTATCTAAACCGCCAGGGGCGGGGCCAGCGCTCCATGCTTCTATGCAAGGAAGCTCTCCGCATTTGGTCACTCGTGGCGCAGCCTGGGGCGGATCTCCTAGCCATTCACGTGGCAGGAGCCTCCAACACCCTGGCCGATGCCCTGAGCCGGATAGGGGCTGCATCCCACGAGTGGTCTCTCCTGCCGGAGGTAGTACAGCATCTGTTCTCCCATTGGGGCACACCTCAGGTGGACCTGTTTGCCTCCAGGAGAGAACGCGAAGCTGAGCCTGTTCCATGCCGCCCCCTCAGCAGGGCTCGCTGCAGAGGATGCCTTCTCGAGGCAGTGGACCCGGGCCTCTTCTCGCCTTTCCCCATTTCCCTTGATCCACAAGGTGCTTCTCAAGGCGAGGAGGGACAAGGCGCAGGTGATTCTGATAGCCCCAGACTGGCCTCGCCAGTTCTGGTACCCAGATCTCCTCAGTCTCAGCTCCAGGACTCCGCGGCAGCTTCCAGCTCGCCCGGACCTGCTCTCAGTCAATCAGAGAAGGTGTTCCATCCGGACCTTCAATCCCTGCACCTGACGGCCTGGTTCCTGAGCGATTAGAGTTCCAGGCCTTGGGTCTTTCCGACGAGGTCCTCAATGTAGTTGAGGCGTCCCGGAAGGAGTCGACCAGAAAATGCTATGCCTTCAAATGGAAAAGGTTTTCCTTTTGGTGTCAGGGCAAGGGCTTGGACCCTTCCTCCTGTTCCTTGGCAAGCATCTTGGACTATTTATGGTCCCTTTCTAGTCAAGGGCTTAGGTCGACGACCCTAAGGGTGCACCTGGCAGCCATCTCTGCTTACAGGCGGGCGGGAAGCAGTCGGTAGCGCAGGAGAAGGTGGTCTGGCGCTTTTTCAAAGGCCTTGATCACATTTCCTCCAGTCGCGGGAACCCCACCTCCGTGGGATCTACTGCTGGTACTGGCAAAGCTCATGGGCAAGCCATTCGAACCTATGCACAGGTGTGTCTCTCTCTCACCTGTCGTGGAAGACCGCCTTCTTGGTGGCTATCCGTCAGCCAGAAGGATGGGAGAGCTCAGGCGCTTTCATGAGTCTCCTTACCTGGTCTTCCCACAGGGACAAGGTTGTCCTCGCCCCCACCGAAATTCCTTCCAAGGTGGTGGCCAGTTTCACATAACCAGGTGTTGACTCTGCGGGTGTTCTACCCAATCACCCTCGGAGGCCGAATATAGGCTCCATACTCTGGACCCTAGAAGGACCGCTTATTATAAGGAGCGCACGGCTGAAATTCGGGGAGAGGTTCGCCAGCTGTTTGTCACCTACGCTGAAGCCGCATCTGGCAGACCTGCAGCCAAGCGGATGATAAGCAGGTGGGTAACCTCCTCAGTAGATCTCTGCTATAAGTTGGCGGGCATGGAGCCTCCCAGAGGGATAAGAGCTCATTCTACCCGCCATACTGCTGCAACGGTGGCTGCTTCCAGAGACGTCCCTATCCAGGAAATCTGCAGGGCTGCTACCTGGAAGTCAGCAAACACCTTTATTACCCATTACCACATCGACCTTGAGTCACGCCCGGGATGCTGGTTTTGGGGCCTCGGTTCTCAGTCTCTCTTTCCCAAGTAAGTATTGAGGTGTCGTCTTGCCTCCTCCTCCCGGAGAACTGCTAGGAGTCTGCCAATGAGTGTGGATGAACAACATATCCATGTCCCTAGAAATACAGGTTACTCACCTGTAACAGGAGTTCTAGGAATGGTATATGTTGTTCATCCTACATTACAACCGACGCACAACCTGAGCTTCCAGCGGGCAGATCTGGCGTCATGGGGGAGCCAGAGTTATACCACCCGGTGGGTGGGAGGAGCAAGCTTGAAGACCTTCCGGCAAGATTTAAAGCGGCAAGGATACCTGCCAATGAGTGTGGATGAACAACATATACCATTCCTAGAACTCCTGTTACAGGTGAGTAACCTGTATTTATGGTTCAACTTAATGCCACAAAAGCAGGGAAATGTGGCATTAGGGTTTCCAAACCTAACTCCCCAGCACCACCCCAAGCAAAAAAAAGGACAAGACCACACAAACAACCACAGACACGCATCATCAGATAAGACAAACAACATACAACTGTTTCCAGATGACACAAATGCAGTAGCAGTGATGTGCTACCTTCATGGATATGTATCTGCGGCATGCAAACTGCAAAATATACACACTCATTTGTCGCTACAGTTAGAAATCCACGATACTGGTGGATGCCTGGAACATCCTTCCAGCGTAGGTGGTGGAGGCAAAAATGGTAACAGGATTCATTTCATTTTAATTTTTTAATTTTACCCAGGTAGTTGTCTGGGCAGAGACCTTTTTTTAGCCATGCCTGACATAAAATTAACATACAGTACAAGACTTACAACAAACAATAATAACAATTACATACATTGACACTTGTTATTACAATTCAAATGTTTAAATAACAGACACTTAAAATGTTTTACATTGTTTGCTCCAATTACAAAATCTGCAAACTCCTTTAAAATTGATGGTGCAAGCCAGGAAAAAGCCTTCTTACTCATATCTAACTTAATTGGAGGAATGGAGAACAAAGTCCTAGCACTGCTTCTTGTCATTCGGCCCTTTATTAAAGGAATCCGTGCATTTGAAAGTGATTTAGATTCTTGATTCTTTCCCACTCTATGAACAAAGGAAGCAGCATAACATTTAATCCTTAACTCAGTGGAGTATACAAGAATGCAAGGGGTAGACATAAGGGAACCTTAGTGGTAAGGAAAGGGGGGAGGAGTGGAGATCAAGCAGAGTCTGCGGTGTTACAGTAGGTAGAAAATGGCAGCCTACATGGGTAAAGCAGTCCTTATCTGCCATCAAATTATATGTTTCTGCGTTTCTATACTGAAATCACCACACTGCTTCTATATACAGATGCATAGGCCTCTCCAGCAAGATGCAAACCCATTATATCCAAATTACAAGGCTTATTTTCTCTCTGCCCCTATGGGGCCAGCCTTTCTGTAGCAAATAGGGTCCTGTGTCTCTTCAGCCAGAGGTTTAAGACATGCACCAACGTCTGGCTCCAGAAGAGCAGTCCCCTTGCATATAGATAACATCTGAAGAGGCACAGGATCCTCAGGGGACTTTGTTTCTGCAGACAGAAGTACTGCTGCAATTTGTGTATCATGGACTTTGTGATATCTGCGCTTTTGCACCCAGAGGTTGGTATGTATATCTTACATCTGCAGCTAGAGAAGCACAGGCCCGGCCCATCAACTGTGTATATGTTTTACGTTGTCCATGGCTATGTGAAACTACAGAAAGGCTGAAAGGACCACTTTCTCACCTAATCTATCATTTCCCTACCTACTATAACACTGCAGACCCTACTTGATCTCCAGCTCCCTTTTTTCCTTAACACTAAGGTTCCATTATGCCTACCCCATGCATTCTTGCATCCTGTTACCGTTTTTGCCCCCCACCCCCACCTAAGCTGGGAGGATGTGCCAGGCATCCACCAGTATCGTGCATTTCTATCTGCAGTGACAAGCGTTGCATGTTTTTGTCTTAATTGATTATGGCTATCTGTGGTTGCTTGTGTGGTCTTGTTGTTTTGCTCCTTAGGGTTGGGGAGTTCTGGTTGGAAACCCTAACTCCACATTTCCATACTTTTGTGGCATTAAGTTGAACCCTAATTGATGCATTAATGTAGTTTTTTTGCAATGAATAAATATATATTCTTTGCAAAAAACGTCATTAATGCACCAGTTAGGGTAACTTAGCGCCACAAAAGTAGGGAAATGTGGCATTAGGTTTCCAACCGTAACTCCCCACTCTCATCCTCCGAACAGCAAAAAGAAAAAAACATTAGGATTTTGGGTCTCCAGAGTCTTGGTGAATCAGTGATGGAGTCTTCCTTGGGTTGTCAACCCTAATGCTCACCCCTCCATCCTAGCCCATAGCCTCCAGTCTGAAGCACAAGGTACAGCTCCAAACCAGTGCCTCACAGTGATACACTCTTAAAAGGTAGAGAAATATGTCTCGCTACATGTTGCCAATACAGTCTGTTGTAACTTTCTTCATGCAGGGCACTGCGAGCCCTGCATGAAGAAAGGAGATCATGTGTGACATTGTTTGCTGAGGGAGTGGGGTGGGCATTAGGGCTGACAACACCAAAGAAGATCCCTCCACTGATTCTCCAAGACTCGGAGACCCAAAACCCTAATGTTTTTAACTTTTACTGCTTGGGGGTTGGGCTCAGGACTTGGGGTTGGAAACCTTAATGCCACATTTCCCTACTTTTGTGGTGTTAAGTTACCCTAACTGGTGCATTAATGAAGTTTTTTTGCAAAGAGTTTCCTTTCTTTTTTGAGATAGTGGAATCATATCCTCATTGGACCTGCATGAACAGATGCACAGTGCCCTTTGGTCCCTGCGCTATGGAAGAGTGCATCCACCTACAGAAGTGCAGTAATAAATGTCAAGAATTCATGGGCCTGTGGAAGCACAGGGCCCTGTGTTCCCTGCAGTTCCATGTGGCTGCAGATACTGATGCACAGGGCAGAGTCCATCTGTCAACCAATGCACAAGGTCCTTTGCCATCCATGGGTGCGGAGGTGTAGGACCCCATGCCAAGGGGACAGTTGTCTTCATTATATGGTACCTGGGCCCATGCTGCAGACAACCCTGCAGCTTTCATTCCTTGGCAGGGGGGATCACGTAACAGTGCCATTCTCCCACCCTCACTCCATCCAGCTGGATCAGTGAGTTTGTCCCCAGTGTCAGCTCACCGGCATGGGATACCCTCTGGGGTCAAGACTAGCACTGTGCATAAAGTTTATTGACAGATATATACATATATGTTGTATTTTGTTTGTGTAAATTTGGACTCTAATTTCCAAGATAGTTGTTTTATGACTCCCTTCATAAACATAACATGTAGCTTTTATAGTATATTGGCCGCAATGTACTTTCACACCAGAAGTGTGAAAACATGTCTCGTCCAGGATTATAAAAATTACCCGTCACATTTATGAGGTGGCTTGGAAAAATGGCTATGTTGAAGGTTTGGAGTCAAAATACTGTATTGAAAATTAACAAAGCTATGAGTGAACGCTGAAATACTGCAGCGTTCACTCATATCCTAGGCATTTTACCATATCTATACACCACATTTTCAGCATAGCCTTCTTATTACCCCACCTTATGAACCCAGTAGGTTGAAATTTTGACATCCTTGCTGAAACGTCATTCTGCGCCACAGGTGCGAAAACACATCTTGGTCAGGATTTGAAAAATGACAGCTGTCACGTTCATGATGTGGTGTGAAAAAATAGCTGTGTTGAAAATTTGGGGTCAAAATAAATCACCAAATTTATGAAGGAGCATAGAAGAATTTCAACATATGCTTATGTAATTTTTACATGTTTTGATCCCAAATTTTTAACATAGCTATTTTATGACCCCACCTTTCGAACAAGGGTAAAGAAAATGTTCAAATCCCAGTCGAAAGGTGATTTCACAAAGCGACTGTGAAATCACCTTTTGGGGCATAGATGC
This sequence comes from Neoceratodus forsteri, assembly GCA_016271365.2. Lineage (NCBI taxonomy): Eukaryota > Metazoa > Chordata > Ceratodontiformes > Ceratodontidae > Neoceratodus > Neoceratodus forsteri. The sequence continues at coordinate 1,525,690,891 of CM028131.1, forward strand.
ATAATTCCACTGCCATTTGTCATTAGGTGGAGTCCCAGAAAGGCCATGTTGAAAATGTCGGGTCAAAATATGTAAAAGCGGCAAAGTTATGAATTAAAGTTCAAAACCCCATTGACATACTGTACATTAAACCTTACTGATTTTTCTCATATCATAGTCACTTCTTCCAGCAGCAAGACATGTCTTCGATCAGATAGTGAATCTACGCTGTGGGACATGTTCAGGTGATTGAGGGTGTATTGGGGATGTGGTGATGGTGTGGGTGTTGAGTGGGAGGTTGGGTTGGGTATGTGGGGGTGTGTGGGGGCTGAGAACCGTGAGGGACCATTTTCTTTTTTTACAGGTTTGAAAAAATCATTGGGGGCAGTTTTCTTTATTTCAGGGGTCCATTTTGACACTGGGGATTGGGCACCCTATTGTCGGGCTTGTGTTCAGCACCAGGGGTGGGCACCCCTGTGCCACCATGTCAGTGACTCAGCAGGTAGCACGCTCGCCTTTGAGGCCAGAAGATCAGAAGGCTGTGGGTTCTATCCCCACACCAGGCACTTGGGTTAAATCCCAATACTGACACTGTAGTGCAGCACGAGGGGGGTGCTGTACTCCTGAGGTGCCATCTTTCAGATGATACGTTAAACTGATGTCCTGTCTGCCTGTTCTGATGGTTGTTCAGGTGGACGTTAAAGATCCTATGGCACTTCTTGGAAAGAGTAGGGGAAATTTTTTATTAGAATAACAAAATCAAAACAATACAAAAGTGTTGCCTCACACGAAAGAAAAGTACAAATCGTAACAAAAGCAAATAAGTATTACAGTCATACATATCCAAACAGGCTATCTAATACAGAAGTAGAACTCAAATCTAATCCCAAGACAGAAAGGACCCCCCCCCCACTAAAAGAGTTGGGGAATTTTTATCGACAAAATATAAAAACATGATACAACCAAACAGTAATATGGCACATGAAAGCATAAAAAAACTGGAAAGAAATGAAAATATGTATTACATCATACATGTAAAAAAGTAAATATTACAGAGTATTTCTGCCTGGAATCAAAGAAAAGAACATCATAAATGAACAATAAATATCGTATACCCAATAAAACAGTTGGTAAAGAGCTGCAAACCCCCCCCCCCAAAAAAGAAACAAACACCCCCCATCCCCACATATGGAAATATTAGGCCCAAAACAAAACTGACTACCACCCCCAAACCAAAACAAAACACAGACAAGATCAAGCAGCAGAAAGCCACTCACACAAAGCCCAGTAAAGCCGATATGTATCACAGGGCAGAGAAGCACACTTCCTATCTTGAATAGAGCAGAGCTCTGAAAAAATCTGATCCATAATACGAGTGCTCGTATAAGATTTCTGTTGCAACAACTGAGCACAATGGGCCTGCCATAGAAAAAACCTACAGAGGGCAAAGACAAGGCGGAGGGTACTAGAATAATAATGAGAAAGGGAGGCAGGAAACAGCCCATACACAAGAATGTCATAAGAAATCGACGTAAAACGCTTTTCCTTCCATTTTTGGAGCCAAAGAGTCCAAAAATCCTTACTAAAAGGACAATCCAAAAAAAAAATGACTCATGGTTTCCAGTACGCCTGGACAAGTATCCCGAAAACACATACGCTCCTCCAAAGACTTGTACAGGTGATTACCACGCACCCCCAATCTCCCATGACACGACAGCCAAGTAACATCCTATAACTTTGCAGGAAGTCTAGGGTCAGTAAGCTAACGAAAAACCACAGCAGTATCCAATTCAGTACCAAGAGCATTCAACAGCCTAGGGGTATCTGAAAAAGTGGAAAGCAAAACAGTATGATACATTTGCTTCCTAGACTGAGGTTGCAGAACCTGTAGGGTCAAGTGCTATTGCCAGATTTTAAGAAAAGTGGGAAACAAAAAGGAGAGAATACCAAAAGTCCTAAAATTCGAGGGACTTCTGAAGGAGGACCAAGCCATTTTGCACACAAGGAGTCACCCAGGCACCTAAAATAGAAACCGGGGCTGCAACAGAAAGGAAACAAAACTTAAGAAACAGGCAATGAAAAACCCACAGGATTCAACATCCGAATGCCTCCCTGACAATAATCATGATATAAAAAGACCCCTCCAGACAGGATTTAAATGAGAACTCCAAAAACCTTGAAAAAAAAACAAACACTATTGACTTTGGCTTCCAAAACAAAAGGAAGAGGGAAAACAGTAGCCACATGTAAAAATAAAGGAAGAACTAAAGTCTTCAAAAGCAAAACACGTTTCTTCTTGGAAATAGACCGACCCTTCCAAGAGGAAACAAGCTGGAGATCTTTATCAATAGCCAAATTCCAATTATACAGAGAATCATCAGGGCTGCCAAAATACAGACCCAAAATTTTAAGATGACCAGAAACAACAGGAATCCCAGCCACAGAAGTAGTAGTTGAGGAGGGCACAGAGCAGGGAAAGATCTTAGCGATACTTTTATGAAAATTCAATTGAGAACCAGAAAGAGAACCAAAGTCAGAAAATAGATGTGTGAAACCCGAAGCAGAAAGAGAGGACGTGGTAAAAACATATAAATAATCAGCGTATGCAAAAACAGTAGGTACAGAGTGACCACCTGGAAGGAACAAGGGAGGAATAGCAGGACAGGAGCTCAACTTACGTAACAAAGGGTCAATCTGAAACACATACAAAAGGGGACTCAAAGGACAACCCTGCCGCACTCCCTATTTACTCAAAAATGCAGTACCAGGAGAATGGTTGACACGAGGGGTAATCCAGGCAGTGTTATATAAAAGCTTAAGCCAAGAGATAAAACCAGAAGGAATATGGCAGTGTGCCAAAACAGAAAACAAAAAAGAATGCTCCACCTGATCAAAAGCCTTTTCTTGATCCAAAGAAAACACTACAGCCCTACTTACATCAGTACAAGAATATACCACATCTCTAAGATGAGACAAAGTATGTCGCGTAGAATGACCCGGGATAGCACAAGTCTGAGCTGTGGAAATAATAATATCCGCTATAGGCAGGAGCCGCCCCAAAAGAATGACAGCCAGAATCTTATAATCCACATTAAGGAGGCTCAAAGGTCTCCAGTTATGTAAATCAGAACGGTCGCATTTTTTATAAATCAAAAGCAAAATAGCATTTGAAAAATGTCGAGGGACCGAAAATGAAGCCAAGATGTTATTAAAAACAATAGTCAGAGCAGGGGCAAAAAAATCAGTGAAAGAGTGGTAAAGCTCAGCCGTCAAACCATCCAACCCTGGAGAAGTACGCTGTTTCTTAATAGCAGTCATAGTTTCCAAAACAGAAATGGGATACACAAGAGCAAGAAGCAAGTCCTCAGGCACCTCAGGAATGACCAAATCAGAAAGGTACTCAGCCGGATCTAAAACAGACAAGACAGTACCAAACATCCCTTCCACATGGGATTATACAATGTGCTTCAAAGACGGAAGACGGAATAGACAGAGTGGAGGCTGTCCAGAGGAGGGCAACCAAAATGGTGCAGGGTCTGCACCAGAAGACATACGAAGAAAGACTAAAGGAGCTTAATATATATACCCTTGAGGAAAGAAGGGAGAGAGGGGGCATGATAGAAACTTTCAAGTACCTCAAGGGAATCAACAAAGTCCAAGAGGGTAGCATCTTTCAGAAAAGAGATGTGCAAGAACAAGGGGCACAATTTGAAGATAGAGGGGCGGCTCCAGAGGTAATGTGAGGAAGTATTTTTCACAGAAGAGTTGTGGATGCATGGAACAGCCTCCCCTGAGGAGGTCGTGGAGTCAAGAACAGTGGGGAATTCAAGAATGCATGGGACAGACATAAGGCAGTCCTGGTGGGGGGTAGGAGGAAGTAAGCTGTTGGTTAACTAGGATCTGCAGCTTATCTGTCAGGTAGGAAAATGGGCAGACTAGGTGGGCCAAGCGGTCCTTATCTGCCATCAAATTCTGTGTTTCTATGTTTCTAAGAGAAGTATGGTGCACTCCTGTAAGGGGATCAACCAGACCATCAATAATCGTGGAAGAGATCCTATCGGAACAACTCCTATAAGGATCAAATGCAGCCTTAGAAGCCTGCGTACCACACTGAGCTTCAACCTTCAAAGAGAGGGCACGATCATACTGATATCGTTCCATAACAGACTTCAAAGCCTGAATTTGGCTGGATAGAGCAAGATGGAATTCAGAAGCTCTAGAATAAGTATCCAAAAGCTGCTGACAGAGTTGGGAATACCAAAAATAAGTAGAGTGGGACCGAGAGCCGGCAGATTTGATAAAAAATCGACGCAGGTCAGTTTTACTATCCTCCCACCAGAGGATAGAAGAAGAATAAGCATCCAGTACAGAAACTCTAACTCATAACAAATCCAGACAACCCTGAGAGATAAGAGAATCAGTCAGCAAAGAACTATTCAACTTCCAACGTATACAAGAAGCAAACGGATAAGGACCAGCACTAGGAGAGCAGAGTAAAGCAACTGCCAAATGATCCGACGTCTCACAGGGAATTACAAAAGCCTGGGAGACTGAAACATTCTCGGAAACGAAGAAAAAAATCAATCCATTTTGCAAGATCTCCCTTATAAAAAGTGTTTGCACCCTGCTGGTGAACAGAGATGTAAGCATCCACCAAATGGTCCGAAAGAAGGATTTTAGACAAGGTAGCAGCATCACTAAAAAGCTTGTGGGCATTACTAGGTCTATCAGAAATAGAAAGACCACAATTGAAATCACCCCCAAAGTAAACTTGTTGAGTGGTAAATAAATAAATAAGGTTGGATAGCAAGAAACAAAGCAGACCACACCACAATACTCTGCGGCGCATAAGTATTAATCAAATGAAAAGGAACAAAATCAAAAGAACCATCAATAAGGAGAACTCTCCCTGGAACACATCGAGAACTCTGGAAATCTTAAACCGATGGCCAGAAAACAAAAAATGCCCACCCCATCACAGAGATCCTCCCCATGCGAACAAAAGGAGGGCCTCACAGTCCATCGATGTCTCACCTGTGCAAACTCAAACCTAGATTTAAGCTTGGTATCCTGAACAAAATAGACATCCTGTTTCAAGGAAAGCAAGAAACCAACAGTAGAAATCTGTTTACGGAAAGATTTCATACTGCACACATTCAAAGTGCAGCACTGCAGAATAGGCTGCTGAAGCATGGGCAATAAAGGTCACAAGAGATGCAGAGAACTGCAGTGGGCATCAGGGGCAGGAAAAAAAAAAAAGGAAAAAATCTGACCAGAACAGAAAGCCCCAGAAAAAGGAACCCTCAAAATCACCTATGAGGGAACTGCGTTCTCTGCATTTTTTCCAACCGAGGAGTTTCTCTACCAGATTCAGAAGAAAGGTCCATATGAGAGGAAGAGGCACGAGGTGAATCAGAGTCCTCTTCCTCACCTTCAGTATCCCCTCATTGTCTTCTTTTAGCTAGCTACTGGAATTTATTTCGAGTAATAACAGTAGTAGCAGGGGCATGAGACTCAGACTTACGGCTTACCCTTCCCACGTTTAGTAGAAGGGACAGCAACAAAGGGCAAATCAGTTTGACGGGGGGCATAACATCCATCAAAATCAGGACCAGAGATTGGATAGCAGCAACCACAGGAGATGCCTGGGCAGACTCCAGAACCGGGGTAACAGTCTGAGAAAGAGGGGGCTCCCGAGGGGGAGAAACCGAGGGACACACAAGGTCCGGACCAGTAGTGGGCACTGGGTCAATAGACACCAGAGGGAGCTCCTGCTGCCACTTCTGGGCCTGTAACTGGGAATCGGAGAGAATGGTCCCGGGGGACCCTATCAACCCTATTATGTTCAGCCCAGGGACATTGGGGGTAGTTATGACTGCGATCCTCGCACAGATTACAAAACTGAGCATTAGGACAACCCAAGCTAATATGGCCATAAGCAAGGCACAAGGTGCATCTAGGCTGATCACAAGTGTAACTCAGGTGAGTCTGAGAGCCACACTTATGACAGGTGTGAGGCTGGCCAGGGTTGAAACAGATACCCCTATCCCAACCAATGTAAAAACTACCAGGAATATGCAGGACCCCCTGCTCAGTTTGCTTAAGCTGAACTTTAATCTTCCAGCCACCCGTCCACACTAAATCTTCATCAAAAATAGGATGGGGAGAATCTAACAGATCACATCTCTGACGAAGCCAAAACTGTACATCATGGATATTTACTCCTTCACTACGAAATAACAAAGTAGGTACTTTCACCAAGGGTTTAGTAAGGGGGGTATGATTAAGAAAGAGGCCGAAATCGGAGTGTTCTTAACCAGTTCATACTGAGTCCAGAATTTTTCCAGAGCCTGAACAGTCTTGAAACTAACATCGTACACAGTTTCCCCTTAACATGAATGAAGGCAAACAATGCTGAAGGGCTAATTCCCAGAGAGTCTCTAAGCATACCTTGGAGAACAGAACGGTGTGTGGGGGCCGTAGAAGAATCACCCAGGAACTTCAATCGAACCGCATTTTTCCGATGAGCGGGTTCCCCAACAGATTTAAACATATCAGACATATTGAAAGAAGGAGTCGAGTCCTCAGGAACAGGAACAGAAGGAGAAGATTGGTAAGCAGGACAAGCACAGTTTTCTGTCGGTACCTGTGATTGGACAATTACGTCCAAAGAGTCAGGCGGTGTTCTCAGTAGCAAGCAGTGGAACAGAAAGGTCTGTCTCAGGTTCCACAGGGGGAGAAGATCAAGTAGAAACCAAAACTGGAGCAGTAGGAGAAAAATTCGTAGGCATTCCAATAATAGAAGCAGCGGAAACAGGACCAGTCGAATGCCAGGGCTTCCCATCCGAAGATCTCTGCCAGCCAGCAACACGCAGAGCAGCATCTGGAGACCAAGTAGGACTCGATTCAACAGCTGTCCTCGAGGTAGGTCTAAGGTGCAAATGGGAGGGCAGAGGAAAAGGCAAATCAGCAGGGAGAGTTTCAGAGGCCTGTTGAAGTGGAGTCTGAGGAGCAGAAGACACAGAATAATTGGCATCAGGCAAAGTGTCTTGTATAGAAGCATCATCACGTATCAGCTGTAGAATGAACTGTTTATGCTGCGAGAACATCTGTCACAACATAGCATCAGGAATCACAGCAGCTTCATGGCTGTCCTGTTTAGCAGAAGTCTCCATGTCAGATAAACCAGAAGGAACAGTAGAATCCTTATCAACAGCAGAAGGGAACACACATCAATGTGAACTTGAGAAGTCTCAGAAGCAGGAACAAAAACAGGCTCAGACACTGAGATAGGATTCAAAGGCAGAGCACAGCCTCCACCACCACCTCCATCTCCCACAGCAGGAACGTAGGCCATCTTGAAGTCACCGACAGAAGGGTCCTCCCTGCTCACAGGAAACAGAGTAGGGGAATTTCCCCAATGTCCTTGCCGAATTTCCTCTATTCACTAGAAATACCACCAATAGCTTAATCTGGTTCAGTTTCAGTTGGTTATCATCTGTATCTCCCCCCCCCGGTTGCCCCTGAAAAAGGGACTTCTAGTTTCAGTGGGCCTACCTGACTAACAAAATTCAATAAATAAAAAATATATATTTGGAAAGGGGTGTGGGCAACCTGGAGGAGAGGGGAGATCAAGAAAAGCAGTACTGGGGGTGGGCACATATTAAAATATATATTATAAGGGTGCAGTAGCGCCCCTATAGTTAGGGTTGTATAGACAGTTCTGTTTATTTATTTATTGAATTTTGTTGACCCGGTAAGCCCACTGGGCCTAGAAGTCCCTTTTTCAGGGGCGACTGGGGGGGAAGGGGTATACAGATGGTAAGCAACTGAAATTGAACTAGATGAAGCTGTTGGTATTTTTAGTGAATGGGAGAAATTTGGCCAGGACACCGTAAGGGTCAACCTTAACCTTTTTTTGCACTAGCCAGCAGGGCAAGTTGATTCAAAATTGCACTAGCCCACAGATGGTTGCACTAGCCCTTAATTCCAGTGGTAAATTGTGATCACTTGTACAGGAAACAATGAAAGCAAAGCCAAGAAATACTCTGATTATTGCACATTTATCCTGCTCCCACATTACTTCCAGCTCCACAGCAGAAAAAAAGATTACAATGCCATCACAGACAGTGAGCCCCCATTGTTTTGTACCATAGCCTCCTCTCTCTCCTCTTTCTGCGCCCCGACCAGAGGAGGACATCACAACAGCAAATGTTTTGGAACCTACTCGTGAGGGAGCAATCTTAGACCTTGTACTCTCAAATGGGGCCAGTGAGAGGATCTCAGATCTAGAAGTGGGTAGCCATTTGGGAACAAGTGACCACCAAACAGTGTGGTTCACGATAAACTCAGCTACAGAGTCAAGCCATACAAAAGTGAGGGTTCTGGACTTCAGGAGGGCTGACTTTGGCAAGATGGGAGAATGCCTTAGAAAAGCACTAGCAAACAGGCTAGAAGGAGGGGTGGAGCAACAATGGGGAAATATCAAAACTGCCATCACAGAGGCAACAAGCCTTTGTGTGAAGCAAATAAACAAATCAAAATGAAAGAAAAAGCCACTATGGTTCTCAAAAGAGGTGGCGGTGAAGGTTAGGGAGAAAAAGATAGCATTTAGGATGTATAAGAAAACACAGAAGGAGCAGGACAGAGAACTGTACCAATTAAGGCAGAAGGAAGCAGGGAGGGTAGTCAGAATAGCAAAGGCACAAACTGAGGAAAAGATAGCTAACTCAGTTAAGAAGGGGGATAAAACCTTTTATAGGTATATCAGGGAGCGTAGAAAGACAAAGGGAGGGATAGTGAGGCTGAATAGAATGGATGGTGGGTGGGCAGAGAGTGACAGTGAAAAAGCAGGGATACTGAATGAATACTTCTGTTCAGTATTCACAAAAGACGAAGTGGGGGAGGTACTAAATCCAATTAACAGATGCACTCTGGAGAGGGGGGTCGATCCCAGTCCTTTCACAGAAGAAAGGGTTCTGAAAGAACTCCTAAAACTGAAGGTGGACAAAGCAATTGGGCCAGATGGAATTCACCCCAGAATTCTAAAATAATTAAGCAGAGAACTAGTGACACCGCTGACTACCCTTTTTAACAAATCATGGGAGGATGGTGTGGTACCTGAGGACTGGAAGAAGGCGGATGTGATTCCCCTTCACAAAAGTGGGACCAAGACAGAGGCAGGAAACTACAGACCTGTCAGTTTGACCTCTGTGGTAGGGAAAGTGATGGAATCACTTCTGAAGGAAAGAATTGTTGAGTACCTAGAGGCCAGTGGGGCACAGGACCCAAGGCAGCATGGGTTCTAAGCGGCAAGGTCAAGTCAGACGAATGTAATTGATTTCTTTGACTGGGTGACCAAAGTAGTAGACCAGGGAGGGCTGTGGCCATGGCCTACCTAGACTTTAGCAAGCCATTTGACACAGTCCCACACAAAAGATTAGTAGTCAAATTAACCAGCCTGGGAGTGGGTCCCAGGGTGGTAGCCTGGGTAAAACATTGGCTGAACAACAGAACACAGAAGGTAATTGTAAATGGAGTCCACTCTGAAGAAAGGGGGGTTACTAGTGGGGTACCGCAGGGTTCAGTACTGGGTCCTGTCCTTTTTAATGTCTTTATAAGTGACATTGCAGAGGGACTGGAAGGAAAAGTATGCCTCTTTGCAGATGACACAAAGATCTGCAACAGGGTTGATACACAAGGAGGCATGGAAAGGATGAGAAGGGACTTAGCAAGGTTGGAGGAATGGACAGAAGTATGTCAGCTTGGATTCAATGCAAAGAAGTGCAAAGTAATGCACCTGGGAAACAAAAACCCAGGGGAAGATTACACAATGGGGAGGAGGTAGTAACAACAACAAAAATGGAAAGGGACCTGGGGGTAATCATAACAGATGACCTTAAGGTTGGCAAGCAATGTGAGAAGGCGGTAGGGAGGGCTGGGGGGATACTGGGATGTATAGGGAGAGGTATCACCAGCAGAAAACAGGAAGTTATTATCCCCCTGTACAGACAGTTGGTGAGACCCCATCTGGAGTACTGCATCCAGTTCTGGAGACCCCATCTCCGCAAGGACATAGACAGGATGGAGGCAGTTCAGAGGAGGGCAACTAAAATGGTGCAGGGTCTGCAAGAGAAGCCATACGAGGAGAGACTAAAGGAGCTTAATATGTATACCCTTGAGGAAAGGAGGCAGAGGGGGGACATGATAGAAACGTTTAAGTACCTCAGTGGAATCAACAAAGTCCAAGAGGGTAGCATCTTTCAGAAAAAAGATGTACAAGAACTAGGGACACAATCTGAAGATAGAGGAGACGGCCGGGGCAATGTGAGGAAGTATTTTTCACAGAGAGGGTGGTGAACCATGGAACAGCCTTCCTGAGGAGGTTGTGGGGTCTAAAACTGTGGGAGAATTCAAGAATGCATGGGACAGACATAAGGCAATTTTTGTGGGGGTAGGAAGAAATAGGCTGTTGGTTAAATATGATCTGCAGCTTATCCTCTAGGTAGGGAAATGGGCAGACTAGGTGGGCCAAGCAGTCCTCATCTGCCGTCAAAGTCTATGTTTCTATGTTCAATCAAGCAGTCCTAGCTCTGTGCACACAATAACTGATATCATCATGCACCTCACCACACTGTCATCATCACCCACAGGACAATGAACGGTCAGGCAGAGAAAGACACTCTCAGCCCCTACCCTATAGTCAACTGGAGACCTGCGCTTCTGAACGTTTTTGTACAGTCTCAAGTGAACCAGGAGCACATCTAAGGTTTCTTTGGGGGCTAGACATCCCTAAGGGGCTTGGGAAATAGATAACTGACATTTTTCTTTGTAAAAGCATTGATTTTAATATGCTCTGCCCCAACAATAACAGAGTTTTCTTTAACATTGTCCTTTCATCAGCCATGGGGAAACAGTACACAGGCATAATGCTATACTACCTCTGTAGCTGTATAGGATGATCTATGCACCCCAGAAATGCCTATTTCAAGGTTTCAAATTATGTATTTTATCAAGGTTTATTTTTGTACCAAACATGATCCAAAGCTTTGTTTTTAGGCTGAAAGGACATGCTGAGTGGGATAAGGGTGAAACTGTATGGATGGTGCTGGCTGGCATGGTCCATTTAGAAGAGCTAGGGACCCCCTACACTTGCCAATAATGGCAGCTATGGATCTATGGATGGTCACTTCAGAGTCTGGTCTGCAGTGGTGTCCAGGGAAAGAACAGAGTTAAGAGATTTGGAGGGAAGAGGGAAGTTATGGTGAGGCTGGAATAAAATCCACCACCTGCAGGACCGATCCTGTATACCTCTTTGCATTTTGTCACTGAAATATTGGATACAAACACTCAAAATGTAGAGAAATAAGGGGCATTGGTCTTAATAATATTGGACAAATTGTTAGACATGACACATTCAGAAAACTGGAACCTAGAGACTTAACAGCACTCTACCCTTGATCACACCCTGGGCACCAGCTGAAAGTCTTAGCAGTGGAGTGATAATGACTCGCATTGAGTCTTTTGTGGGATCTCTCTCTTGAACTGCCGGATAATGGCAGCTCTTAATAAGCTGTTAATCACACCAGGATCATTGAGAGAGATTAGCATGAGGATTAGAGAATGCTAAAGTAGAGACTTTTTTAATTTCATTAACAGCCATGAAAATCTGCACTAGTCAAGATGGGCAAGTAGAGAGTTAGCTGTACCAGCCCTGGTCATTTTGCACTAGTGTTTGGGCTAGTAAAACAATGTTAAGATTGACCCCTGCATTGGGGAAATTCCCCTACTGGACTGTAGGGGGCCTCGCTGGCTGTGAGCCTGGCCAGTCCTGAGAGCTCTTCGGTGTGGATGGGAGGTAGAGGTGGGGGAGAAGGCCTTCTCTCCCACCTTGAATATGCCAGAGGCTTTACAAGCTGAAACTGATGCTACGATGTTCAGTTCAGGCTTAATCCATGGAGATATGGAGTCTGAGGTACAGAAGAATTTTCTTTCTACAGAGGATCTGAGTCAGCCGTCTGCTGACTGTGATCTTTTAGTGCCCGGAGATATGGGTTTACTAATTCTACAAGAACAAGCACTGTAAGCTAAAATAATTACAGAAAACCAGTGACATCGTGCAGCGCAACTTCTCCTGGAAGCAGAAATTGCACAGCTTCATTCTTTACCGGCTGCAGCTCACCAAGCGGGCCCTCCTGTCAGTATCGGGGGTGACACAGCAGCATCATCAAAGGATCAGGACTTGACGGGTGAGTCATCTACTCCTGACAGTTTAAAAGTTGAACCTGATGTTGGACCGGCTCCTCTGGTTGAAGGGGATGTTTTGCCTGAGTATAATGCACAGACTATTAATATGGGACATGAGCAAATGATTGCGGATGAGGGGAGATGCAAGCAAGGGTCTGATTTAATCCCTGTTGCTGATGAAACTGCCCACAATACTCAGATGAGGTTTGTTTTCTCGGCAGAATTTAAGACTGGGCAAGGTGAGGCTTTACAGCAGCCGCCTCACCCAACTGTATTTCAAACTAACGATGGGCATCAAGAGAATGTGTCCATTTTTTTCCTTTATGACTAAAGGGAAAGTAACTAAACCGGAGCACAGAGAAGAAGGAAAGGAGAAAAGAGCTGCTTTTACTTTTGCAAACCACAATATCAATGCTGGCCCTGAAGGTGCTAAAGTTAAAGGTCTTTCCAAGAAAGGGGTGCTTCTATCAACTATAGCTATTGCTCCTGAGGAGCCCTCTCATTCTAATTGCCCCCCTGAAGAGCCCTGTCGATCCCAAAGGGCGTTGTTAGATGCAGAGTGGAAACAGTCCCCTTCAGGTTCATGGATTCGGGATACTAGGTGGGACCCGACCTTGACTATTTCGCAGTCTGAGCCAGAATGGAAGCCTGTGATCACTGGGACTGGGGTTAATAATGCAATGTCTGTGCAACCTAGACCTGAGATGGCTGATGAGGGCCTAACTACTCATATAGTGACTGAGTCCCCTAAACCCCCCAACCGCACTGATTTACCAGCAGATGAGACTGTGGCACAAGAAACAGTTGTGGAACTATTAGGTACAGAGACAAACTTAATAGAGGAGGCACCCACTAATCCTCCACAGAAGCCCCTTCTATCAGACTTATGTACTAAAACCAGGAAAGAGGCCACCCCTCGTAGGAATGCGGTCCACATTCGGTATAAGGGCGGCCTTGAAGAACAGCCAGACAGGTTATAGGTGGGCAAACACCTGCTGAAAGACTCACTAACATTCTCCCCTAGGGAGGTGTATGCTTTTATCAGTATTTCAGGGGAGCACAATTATGATGTTAGTTTTTGTTTTTCCTATATCCTAGACCTGTTCTGGGAACGATATAATCAGGTGAAATTTTCTCCCACATGGGCCCCCTTTTTTGTCATTCCTCTCACGAAACTTTTGATTAAATTTGTTACTATAATGTTTCGGAATGAGGGGGTCCATGTGGATGATACCACCTATTGGTTGTCTCAGCGTTGTGAAATATTAAGTGAGCCAGAAGCAGTATTAGATTCTGAAATGTTTTGGACTGGGGGGTGGAAGTATAAGGTGAAGCTTCAACAAACGGATGCTGGAATTAGTCATGTGCCAAACTCCTTCTTGTTTGGGAGGGATAGAGGGGTTTGTTTTTATTCCAGACAGCCTAGGGCCTGTTATCGATGTGGGGCCAGAACTCATTTGCCCAGCACTTGTGATAAACCCCATTGTGACAAATGTGGGGAGATGGGACACATCACTTTACAGTGTGCCAACCATACAAGGTGCGATATTTGTGAAGAATATGGTCATGTGGTTTCTGAATGCTCTTGGGCAGCTAAAAACAAAGCCACTTGTAGCCCCGAATTACTTATCCAGCAGGCTCAGGATAAGATTTCAGAGCAGGAGCACATTGTTTCTTTGCCCAAAGCCCCCTCCCTCCAATTCTACTTACAGAGGTGGTTCCCGGTTGTGGGGGTAGTATCTGAGGGCCCTCAGGGGAACTATGTGGGAACAACCTTGAACTGGTCGCAGTATCCCTTTCCCTGGTTTGTTATATAGAGCCGGAGAGCCACCGGGCCAAATCCCTTCCCTATGTTAGATGTTCTACCAGGAAGACCAAACTTCCACCCCACCCCAACCCCCACTACGGTGGTGTAGTTTGAATCAGATAATTCCTACGCTGCCCTTTTTCTCAAGAAAGTGTGTCAGACATGGAACAAGAGGAGACCGCCTCTCAACATACCGTGTCTGATCATGTTATTCAGGATCAGGAATTGGTAGGCTATGAGGGGAAAAAGGAAAAAAGAAGAAAAAAAAGTTTGACTGCCTTAAATATTCCTGAAGTCTGGCTTCCTTAACCATTGTTTCTCTAAACGTTCACAGCATATTGAATGTAGTGAGACACCAGATGTTTTTTAATTCACTTCATGCCCAGGGTTTGGATACATGTTTCATTCAAGAAACTTGGATGCTCGTGTAGACCAGATTTGTTCCTTTAAGGCAGAATGGTGGGGGCTATCTTATTGGTCCTTTGGACTGGAGTGTGCTGACGGTATTGGGATTTTGTTTAATGCTTATAAATTCACTTTGTTAAAATTGGTGGATTTAATACCTGGAAGAGCTTTGATATTGGATGGCAAATGGAAAAATTCTACCTTTCGACTGGTAATGTTTATGGACCACAGTCTAAAGCAGAAAGAGTACAGCTTTTGACTCTGATACAACCCTGTTTGGTGTCCTCCCATAAAATTATTTATTTGGGGTGGACTTTAATTGTAACATCCTAAAGGGAGGGAAAGATCCGGTGTCTCGGAAAAAAATTTATTGTGATTCTTCCACCTTGGCTAGAATAGTGGAAACTGCTGAACTCATTAATTGTGGTACCCGGCTGACCCAAGGTCCCAAATTTACTTATAAAAGAGGGAGGCTTACGTCTGCAATAGACCACATTTTTATTTCATGTAACCTTTCTAAGTTCCAGTTTCTTAATGAGCCTGTAGAATTTTCTGACCATTCCATGTTGCTACTAAAAGTAGCAGATGAGCACAAAGGTGTGACAAGTCCTATGAGGTGGAGATTAAATATATCTGCTTTAGATGATCCTAAAGACAGGCTTGGTATCTTTGCTTAGGGCCCGGGAATCAGTAATGGTCCTGTATAAGGATAAATGTGAATGGTGGGAAGACTCTAAATCAGATATTAAAACCTGGTTTATGAAGTTTGGGAAACAGAGAGAGATTGAGAAATTTTTAACATATTTATCCTTAAGGTCACAATTACAGTGAATGTATTCCCTGGTAACCACCACTAGGGCAGATTATTCTTCCCAAATTAAAGTACTTAAAGAGGAAATGTTGCTCTTTCAGTACGATAGGGCTAAATCCATTAATGTCAGGCTCCAATCGGGTACACAAAGGTCTCCAGTTGGAGATCCCTACCTGGCATGTAAGGACCTTCAGAACTCTGAGTATTGAATTTTTAGTGGACCCTGCAGAGACAGTGGCAGATGCACTGGAAACTCTCCATCGGGTTATAAAAAAATTATATGATGTCTCATAATCCCTTGAGGAACCCATCAGAAGAAAAAATACGGAGTTATTTATGGTCAATTAATCTCCCAATAGTACTAATCAGTACCGCAGTAATGGACTCAGATATTACAAAAGCTGAAGTCCTTATTGCAATAAAATCTTTAAAATCTGGGACATCGCCAGGAGTGGACGGGCTCCCAGGCGAGTTTTATAACGTTTTCTTAGAAGCATTGGTGGATAAACTGGTACAAGTTTTTCAATCTTTTTTAGTACAAAATACAATTAGCACGTCCTTTTTAGATGGTCTGTTGTTTTTTTTTTATATAAAGCAGGGGATAAATCCAGTATTCATAACTGGAGACCAATCACAATTCTGAATATGGATTATAAGACATTGGCATGTATTTTAAACAATAGGATCAAAGAATATTCTAGTTTGATACTTTCCCCCACCAATATTACGGTATTCCTGGAAAATGCATTCAGAATGCCTTGATGATAATAAGAGATTTGATTGGATATCTTTCATTACATGGTAGGTCAGGAACCCTTGTTTTAGTGGACCAGGCCAAAGCATTTGATAACGTATCCCATGCCTATTTATTTGCCATTTTGCAATATTTTGGGATTCCAGCAGTTATTAGATGGTACATTATGTTGATGTACAACAAGCCAACAGTATTTCCTGTTATACAAAGACAGGTTTTAACTGGGTTTCACATCTCTACAGGTGTCCTACAAGGGTGCCCACTGAGTCCCTTATTATACCTATATATGCTGGACCCTTTACTACGGATGGTGACTCAGGCTCAATTATGGGATGGTTTGCATTGGGAAGACTCTGATGAATGTCTTAGGATAGAGGCCTATGCAGATGACATTTATTTTTTTCTAACCAGTTCGACCTACCTGCCTTCCTTAGAGTAATGGAACAATTCTCGGCAATTTCCAATGCTAATCTTAATATAGAGAAGTGTAAGGGTTTGTATATTGGGGCAGGTACCCTTTCGCCTTTACAAAAAGAAGGCATTCATATTTCATCCCAACCCCTCAGAATTCTAGGGATATTGTTTTGGCCTCAAAATCTACCGATAGTGAACTGGGAAGCAGGTATTGCAAAGATAGAATATAAAATTAACAGATGGAGACATTGGAAAATGACAAAAGGGAAACATATTCAAATTTTAAAACAATTCATTATTCCAGAATTACAATATGTGGCTATGACCTACCCCTCCCCCCATTTCAGTGGAGCCCAAACTGTATAGCCTGTGCTTCCAATTTAATGGGGTTCAACTTATTACCCCATAATAATGGTATTTTACTTATTTACCACGGGACAAAGGGGGTCTGGGGATGCTTGACCCGATTACCTTTTTTCATACCCTTTTTATAATTCAGACTGTGAAATGTGGTGTAATAGTTACATAGGACCTCCATCAGGTGCTGTATAAATATTTTCAAGCCTGGACGATAGTTCCCTCTAAATTAGGTAATAATTTTTCTGTACCTGTCTGCTGCAGACCAGCTGTACAAAAATTATATAGATGGGGACTGACTAGGCAACAAATTCAACAAAGATTGGTACCTCAATTGTATAAGGTGATAATGAATTTGATATATCCACAGGTACCGAGTTTTAAGAATTGCCTGAATGAAGATAATTCTAAGGTTTTGGTCCAAGTGAATAGTTACAGACTCCCGAGCTTTATGTGGGAAACAATCTGGCTGGCTATGTATGGCAAGCTAAATGTTAGGGGAAATGCCAAACAGAAGTTTGTGGAAGAGAGGAATTGTCCTTATTTAGAGTGTACAAATGTAGTAGAAACCATGGAACATTTTTTTTTAGAATGCTGTTATGTACAGCCATTATAGGAATTTTTAGTACAAAAATAGGGAATGAGTTGGTTGACCCAAATGACATATGCAACTCTAGTTTTGGGTAAGATTCCTGTTGGAAAATTTGTGTATGATTTGATGTTCTTAACCTTTTTAAATGCTATCTGAAGTATTATTTATGGCAGGCACTATGTCAGTGGGTGCTCCAGCAAAAATATTGCTATATTATGTCTATTGTACCTTAATAGAACAAAGGATGGATAAGGCTTACGCACAAGATTTTGCAATGCACTTAGCATTAAAAGGTGAGAGGTGGTGGAAAGGGTTTAATTATTTTATTAAATTTAAATGAGGGACAGAGTGAAGTATTTTGTTTTGCATTAGGATGGCAAGTTGTAGAGGGTGTCTATTTGATGACTATGTTTTCTTTTTTTTTCTTTCCTTTCCTCTCTTATTTGTAACAGTGTTGTGAGTTTTTTTTTTTGTGTGTGTGTTTTTGGTACAATGTGTCTTTTTAATAAAAACTCCCCTACTCTGACAGTAGGGGGAGCTGCTGCTGTTCTGGGTCTGAAATGGCAGACGATACCAGGTCGGCGATGGAGCAACAGGTCAGAGAAACTGTGCAATCTGGGCTCGCTTCCCCTGTTGAAGCACATGCAGGGAAAAAAGCGAGCAAATCGAGTTTACCATCAGAGAATTGTGGTGCTTTGCATGGAAAGGTCCATGCGACGGGAGAAATGGGCTCAGAGGTCGAGTCTAATATCTTTCTGCCGACTATGCAAGGGTGCACTGAGGAGAATTCAAGCCAGAATTTAAGTGATTTACCAAGGACCGCTGATAGTTCCTCAGCATTACAGGATACAGAGACTGTCTGTCAGGAGCAGGTTTTGACAGACGAAGCAGAGATCACTCACCCCACTGCCGCTCGAGCCGAAGGAATGCGGAAGGGAAACACGAGGAAAGACAGTTTCCCTAACTCAGACTGGTCACAGGACAGTGCTTTGTTGAATGCCGGCTGGATTATGCAGAACAGCAAATGGATCCCGGATTCCACCTGGGAGATGTTCACACAAGGCACATCATCAGGATCGGGTGCTCCCGCGGATGCTCACAAGGTCAGGACTGTTTTGAAACTTTCAGACATTACGGAGGGGGTGGTAGATACCAAAAATACTGACAATACTGCTACTAATGCCAGATCTGAGGTTCTGATGGGTTCTCTGCACCATACTCCCACTGTATCACCTCTTAGGGAGCAAAAACAATCTGGGACACGTTTCTCTGATTTATTCGGACAAAATAGGTTGGTGCAAGCGCCCAGGAGAAATGCGGTCTGCCTCAGATATCGGGGTGGGCTGGAAGAACATCGTAATAGATTTTTTGACACAAGAAAACTGTTAAAAGAATCTATGAACAAGCTAGTGACATTTATGCTTGATTAATGTAAGAGGGGAAGGAACTTTCAATATTAGCTTCATATCTTTTGCTGGTCTAGATAAGTTTTGGCAGCAATATAAAAATTGCAAAAGCAGCCTTTATGGCTATCTTTCTGGGCTATACCTATCAGAAAGCCCCTGTATAAAACCATCAACATTATGTTTTGAAATGAAGGGGTGAATGTGGGGGACATTCTCTTCTGGTTGGCACAAAAATGTACAGTGTTAGGTCCACCTGAAGCGATTATTGATGTGGAAGGTATTTGGACTGGCAGCTGAAAGTTTAAAGTGAAATTGCATATAGTGGGAACTGAAGTGAATCCT
Source organism: Neoceratodus forsteri (assembly GCA_016271365.2). Classification (NCBI taxonomy): domain Eukaryota; kingdom Metazoa; phylum Chordata; order Ceratodontiformes; family Ceratodontidae; genus Neoceratodus; species Neoceratodus forsteri. The sequence continues at coordinate 1,525,710,004 of CM028131.1, forward strand.
CAGTGCAGGTGCTGAAATCGAGCAGACTCAAGAGACCATTAGGCCTATTCTGCTAGCATTTTAGTATGTTAGTATATCCCGAATAGTTTTTTTTCTGGGAAAGGATGGGGGAGGGGGTTTATTGAGGGCAACCCAAGGCCTGTTACAAATGTAGCGGTCGGAGACACCTTAGCAGTGCATGTGATAAAGTGAAATGCGCCCTCTGTGGAGACCTCGACCATGATAGTGGGACATGTAGGAATACTTTTTGCTGTAACTTATGTGATGAGCAGGGTCATGCCTATCACAAATGCCCTTGGGCTGGACAGAATAGGCAGGGAGGTATAAATAAAGAGGACTTAAACTCAGCACAAGATAGGCATCAGAGTAGGGACACATCCAGTACAGGCCCTACTACCTCTGCTCCTCCATCTAGTGAAGGCCCCACTACCCCAACATCTACTTCTAGTGCAGGCCCAAACATGTCTGAGCCTACACAGGCCCTGGGGCAGGAACCAGGTGCAGCTTCTCAAGACACCCCTCAGCAGGTTTCACATCAGTCTTTCTGGTATGGCTCCAGAGGTATCAGCCACTTCTAAATCTCAAAGTAGACAGGGTACAATGCCACCACCGCCTTCCACATCAGAGTTTCAAACCCCTGGTACCTGGTACTCTAGTGGTCCCTCCCACCTCCCCTGTTCTCCCACCACACTCCCATATGTTTCTTTTTTTTTTATTTTTTATATTCCCTGGTAGTCTAGTGGTCCCTCCCCCATTCTGCGATCATCATCCCGGTATTCATTCTGACAGTCCCTGGTAGTTCAGTGGTCCTCCCCAATCCCTTATTCTGCCATTGCTGTCCCCATGTTAAATAAAAATCCCCCCTGGTAGTCCAGTGATCCCTCCCCTGTTCTCTGATCACTGTCCCTATAGTCTGTATATTTCATTGGTGGTCCAGTGGTCCCTCTGCCCTTACCAGCTCTCTGATCGCCCTTCCCCATGCTGCCTTTGTCCCTGGTGTCTAGTGCCCCCCTGTGGTGTCCAGTACTTGTAATAAAGAAAACTGTCCTGTTTTGTTTGGGGGGGAAGGGGGGCTGCAAAAAAAAAATGATCCCTCACCGATTAGCCCCACCCCACCACCTCCCACTCAGCACCCACCACCCCACCCCACCACTCACCTGAACAGGTCCCTCCATCCGTTGAAAAACATAAGATATATTACCTGTTAGTCAGGTGGTCCCTCCCACCTCCCCTGTTCTCCCATCGTACTCCCATTTTTTTGTACTTATTTTTTATGTTCCCTGGTAGTCTAGTGGTCCCTCCACCTCCCCCATTCTGTGATCACTGTCCCTGTGTTAAATAAAAATCTCCCTGGTAGTCCAGTGGTCCCTCCCCAGTCTCCAATTGCTGTCAACATGGTCTATATAATTAATTGGTGGTTTGCTGGTCCAGTGGTCCCTCCACCTTCACCTGTCCTCTAATCATCCTCCCCTGTGCTGCCTTTGTCCCTGGTGTCTAGTGTCCCCCCCCCCCCATCAGTGTCTGGCACCTGTAATAAAGAAAACCGTATTGGGTTTTGTTTTATTTTTTGTGCTGTAAAAAAAGGAAAAGAAAGGTCTCTCGCCCATCAGCCCCCAACCCCCCAACCCCGTCATTCAGCTGAACAGGTCCCAGGCTCGAGATCCCCTCTCCAACTGAAGACACGTCTTGCTGCTGAAACCGGCAACTGCAGTATGAGAAACTAAGGTAAATGTGGTTGTGTATTTCAAAGGGCATTTCAACTTTTATTCATAACTCAGCCTTTTTTTTACCTTTTGACCCCAAGTTTTCAACATTGCCTTTTGGGGACCCCACCTCATGAACAATATGACAGTCGCTACCCAACTCCCGCTGGAAAGGTGATTTTGTGGTCATTGGCGAAATCGTCTTTTGGGCAGGATTTGCATAATGAGTCATTGTGTTCACGAGGTGGGGTCATAAGAAGGCTATGTTGAAAATGTGGGGTCAAAATATATAAAAATGCCGAAGTTATGACCATTCATTGCAGTTTTGCAACGCACACTTGTAACTTTGGAAATGTTAAATATTTTGACCCCAGATTTTCAACGGTGCCACCAAGCCGCATCGACAACAGAGTTGTCGAAATGTGTCTCTGCAACGGAAACAATGTTGACAGGTGAAATTTCGCCTGGTGACATTGTGTTTTATTTATGTGGGGGCTTTGCCCCCCCCCCTTCTTAAAGATAAACTCCAGGTCAAAGTTTATTCGAAGGGAGAGGGACACTCGAAATCGTCAAAATTTCCCCATCGGGTCCAGAAAAGCAACAGCCCTCGAGGTTGTCATAACGTGATAACATTTTCAACATAGCCTTCTTATTATCTCATGTATGTCACAGCTGTCATTTTTCAAATCTTGACCAAAATGTGCTTTTACATTTGTAGCACGGAATAATGTTGCAGTTGCGCAGTATTATGTTTTGGCAGGCACTCAAAAATTTTCTGTACTGGGTACATGAGGTGTGGTAATAGGATTGCTATACTGACAATTTGGTTACTGTTGTCCTATGAATGGGGGCCCTGCGCTTCCATGGCTACCTACATATACTCATCTACAGAGGGATGGGAGTGCAGGGCCCAGAAGGCCATGTGCTCCCACAGGCAAATAAGGATACAGTTATACTATTTGAAAAGTAAGGAAATAAATTGCAAAAAAATTTGCATTAATGCTCTAGTTAGGGTTAAAACCACCAAAGCAGGGAAATGTGGCATTAGGGTTTCCAAACACCCCACCCCCACGCTGCACACACCAGCAGGAATCGGGGTGTATGCTTTGGGGTCATCACCCCTAACGCTCACCACATTCCATAAGTAAATAAGCTGAAATGGGTACAGTATAGGAGAATAGGGTGAGCATTAGGGCTGACGACCCCAAGAAACACTCCCAGCGCCTGTTGGTGTAGTCAGTGTTGGGTGAGGTGTTATATTTGGAAAACCTAATGCCACATTTCTCTACGTTTGTGGCTTTAACCCTAACTAGAGCATTAAAGCAGTTTTTTGCAATTTATTTCCTCACTTTTTGAGATCGTATAATCATATCCTTATTTGCCTGTGGGAGCACAGGGCCCTCCCATCCCTCCATAGATGCATGTATGTATGTAGCTGTGGAAGCATGGGCCCTCCAGGCCCTGTGCTTCCATTTATAGGACAAGTGACCAAATTGTCAGCATAGCCATCGTATTACCCCACCTCATGTACCCAGTACAGAGAATTTTCAAATCCCCATCATAATGTAATTCTGTACAACTGCAATGCCACTCCATGTCACAGATGGGAAAACACATTTTGGGCAGGATTTGAAAAATGACAGCTGTGATATACATGAGGTGGGGTAATAAGGTTATGCTGAAAATCTGGGCTCAAAATATTTTAAATTTCCAAAGTTACAAGCAGGCATAGCAAAATTGCAACGAATGGTCATAACTTTTATATTTTGACCCCAAATGTTCAACATAGTCTTCTTATGATCCGACCTCATAAACCCCAAAGGTGAACATTTTCTAATCCATGACAAAACCCCACTCCGTGCCACAGGTGCGAAAACACGTTTTGGACAGGATTTGAAAAATGACAGCTGTACTGTTCATGTGGTGATGTGAAAAAATGGCTGTGTTGAAAATTTGGAGTCAAAATATTGAAAATTACCAAAGTTATGCATGTGTGTAGAAAAATTTCAATGAATTCTCTTAACTCTGCCATTTTTAGGAATTTTTTCACCAGATTTTTAACATGGCCTTTTTAGGACCCCACCTCATGAACACGTGGTGAAATTTCATTATGCAGTTCCGTAAGGTCAAGTTAGTTTATTGATCGGTCAAAGACCTTTACAATGCAATAAGATAAATATAAAATCATACAAACATGTACAGTATATACCAATAAATATCAAACAGTTACATACATAATACAAAATGCAATCCCAAGGTACAATAGAATGGCAGTGATTAGTTCATTGGGAAATTTCCAGCAACATTTTTTAAAGTGCAGTAAGTGACAACGTTTGATATGTGTAAAAACACAACCAAAACCTAAGATTTCTGAGGCAGCAGAGTTGATCAACGCATCATTTTAGGATTGTCTTAACAATGCCTTATAGCTTGAATAGTTACTCATAAAATGACTGCTACATTGCGACTAGAGTATTTGAGGCGTATTCTAAAAAATAATAACTAGATATTTAGCCACAGCTCTAATTACAATTTCATCATTAGATGTGAAAAAAAGGTTCAACAAAATGTATTGATCCTCCAACTGTATGGTACAACAAAGTGGCTTAAGCCATTTAGCTCTAGGAATATTATACCATTCACAAACAAACATAACATGTTTCAAGTTTTCTAAGACAGAACAAGTACATGTACAGAATCTGAATTGTTCAGAGGTTTCCGTCCTATAAATAGCCTCTAATATGTTATTTGGAAATAATTCTAGCCTATACCTGGTGTAAAGCATTCTGTGATTTGCATCGGTAAGAATATATAAGTACTGTCTGTAATGATGTGCAAGATTGTTAACCCAGCCCCAGGGATACATCTTCAATTTTCTGATATAATCAAGATCCAAAGTTCTATAATGCTCCTTAATTTTGTTAGTTACATATAACTGGTACTTGAGGCTAATAGTAACTCCATTGTCCCTATAATTTTTCAGAAAATTCAACCCTAATTCCTGCAAGATTAGAAATACTAAGGCCAACCACTCAGATTTCAAATGCCCAAGACTAAGCCAAGTATATTTCTCCTCTAAACACACATGTGTATATCTATCTTGTCTCTGCTGAACAAGTTTAATCCAATAATTTCCTATCCTGGCAGCAAAATGTGCTCTTAAGACAAGGAGTCCCTATTTGTGCCCTAAGTAAAGAGGCCGGGACAGAGTTGTTAAGTTCAAGACTTGCTCTAAGAAGTTTATTTAGTGGGACTTCTAATTTATCCTGATTTCAATGTTGCCAAATTTCCCATTATAAAGTGCCGGGGCATTGTATTTTGCCTGTACTGCAGTCAAAAGTGGTTTGATAGAATTTCCAACATACTTTTTATTAAACATCAGCAGAGAATTAGCTGTCCTTCATAATTTAATGTGTCATTTCCAGATGTTTAGTCCATTCACCTTCTTTTGTTATTAGTAAACCTAAACAGACATAACTTTCCACAGTAGCAATCTTTTTCTGCCCAATTTTCCAAGATTTACTGCTTTTTTTATTTGTTCCAAAAATGAGAACCTGACTCTTCTTATCATTCACTCTTAGGTTATAGTTAAGTGCATAGCTATCTAATATATTTAGCTTAGCCTGCAGGCCTGATTGACTTAGGGAGAACAGAACCAAATCATCAGCATAGGCTAAGACATTACAGTGCTTGTCCATAATCTTTGGGGAATCAGTATGATCACAATTCAGTTCATGTAAAAGTGTGTCAGTATAGATGCAGAATAAAAGCGGTGCAAGGACGCAACCCTGGCTCACTCCCATTAGTTGGGAACGTAGAAGAGAGCTGTCCCCCGGCACCCAATTTCACCTGAGCCCACGTCGAAGTGTAAAGTTCTCTAATTATTGCTATTAATTCCAATGAAAATCCTTTTTCACCATTAAATCCCATAGCATGTTCCTAGAGATTATATCAAAAGCTGTGCTGAAATCTATGAAGGCAGCATATCATTTCTGTTTTCTTAGCACAGAATATTTTTCATATAGATGCCTAATTACATAAGTTATCTTCCAGATCTAAAACCTGCTTGTGCTTCAGACAGATCCCCCAATCATGCAAGCTGCTCCCTGAGTCTATTCAATATGAGTTTGGCAAAAATGTCCCCCATATTATCTAGTAACGATATTGGCCTGTACATAGCTGGATCAGATTTGTCACCTTTTTTGTATATTGAAATTATTATTGCACCTTTCCAGGAAAATGGAAAAACTAATCTTTGACAGCAACAATTGAAATATTCAGTGAGTAAAACAGGCCAGAGAGATGGTACACTCAGATACACTTCTGAGGGTATCAAATCTGGGCCAGGGGCCTTCTTAGTTTTTAAGGAAGCTATTGCACAGTATACGTCAAAGAATGATAAAGAGGGGAATACTAGCATATTATAGTCTAAAAATGTTGATATATTTGTAATGTCAGGGGAAAAAAAATTTGGAAGATTAATATGAGGACCAGATATCCAAGGATGTATATGTATCTATTTCATATTTTATACTATTAGTTCCCTTTGCTACCAACAGCCAATATGTTTGATAATCATGTTCATTTATAGCCGTAAGCATATTATTCCATTGCTTTTGTTTAAACCTAAGAAAATTCTTGTATTCTTCCCTGCTTTTATTGAGTTCTCTGAAAATAGTGACAGATTTTTGTATATTAGCCTTTCTCATCTTACTGTTAAGTTTCTTCTTTGCTTTTCGGCACTCCTCATCAAACCATGTTTCATTTTTTTTTCTTAGTATTTTTGTTATTTGATGTCACTGTAAGGGAGGGTCTAATTTTCTCAAGGCACATCAAAATGCCCAGATGCAATGTCATATAATCAATATTGCCATAGGAGACCTCAGTGACCATATCTGTCAAAATGTCTCATATGGAAACAGCTGCATTGTCCTGCCATTTGATTTTATTATTTTGTATCTCTAGATGTAAGGGTTGTGGAGTAATATGTAAATAATTTTCTAATTCCGTCGATTGTAAAAGCAATGGAAAATGATCACTTTCTCCTCTAATTGGAATTTTTAAAGTTTCCCAAAAAGTTATGTCACAATTCCAGAAAATGTAATCTATGATTGAAGGGCCTTTTTTTTATTAACATGAGTATGATTCCCTTCTAGCTCTCCACAGATTCTGCCATTTATAGGTGCCAAATTATATAGTAGCAGAGTCTCTCTTAAATTTTGACCCATCTTATTTATTGTTCTGTCTTTAATTTTTCTGGGATCGTGAGATGCTTCTAAATGGCACTAGTTATGATAATCACTATCAGCATAGCCATCAAAGGCTCCAATTCTTGCATTAAAGTCTCCACATAAGAATAATTTTTCACAAGTGGTAACAGCCCAGCTGTTGTGTATAAAATCTTCTAACTGTTCCCACAATGAGGGAGCAAAAAACAGAGTTTGTTGGTGGTAAATGCACATTAGTCAAGCATATTTTTTTGCCTTTAAATTGCATATACAAGTGGTTATCACAGAAAAGTTGACTACCTAGTGGTAGATTGGGGTACCACTGTGTTACCACTTGAGGAAATTTGCATTGAGTGTATTGTGATCCTGCCTCATTCTACCACAGATACACCTCAATCTACCACTAGGTAGTCAACTTTTCTGTGACTTCAGTGGTAGTCACAGAAAAGCTGAATACCTAGTGGTAGATTGAGGTACCTCTGTGGCAGAATGAGGCAGGATCACATTACACTCAATGCAAATGTCCTTAAGTGGTAACACAGTGGTACCTCAATCTACCACTAGGTAGTCAACTTTTCTGTGATTACCACTATAAAGTATCATTATCTTCTTGTTGCTGTACAATAGAGCTACAGAGATACTCTTATCTATTTTTACTAAGGTCACAAGGTCACCTGCCACTCTTCCTCTGTTTGCTTCCTTCACACCAGGAGTCTGAAATGTTATATAACCATTTAATGATATGTCCCGATCTTTGTTATGCCAGGTTTCTTGAAAGCATATAATATTAAACTTTGTAATAATGTCCAGCCAATCCTGATCCGCCAGTTTGGTCAAAGACCCGAAATATTTCATGAGACTAGTATTATTCGTGAAGAGTGACTCCCCTGATGCATCCTAATTGGTGCATTCTGTCAGTCAGACTGCGCAACAATAGTCTCATATTTGTTAGATATTGGAATGTTAAATATTGTCGTCTCCTGATTTTTTACCACCTGTTGATTTTCCCTATCTGGTGTCTTGGGTTCTGTATCTTTCTGTCAACAATAGCCATTTTCTGGGACTATATGTAGGCCCATTGCATCCAATAGGCCCATATTGCCAACTATTCTTTCATATAAACTTAGAAACTCAGCAGACAAATAACAGCAAGAAGTATTAAAAAATAAAACTCAATAAAAGTGCAGCTGTGCTTCAAAACTCAGCAGTCCACAGTGCACAGTATCAGAATCCGTTCAATGGCTGCTCAGTAGACTACTTTTGCTGATTTTGTGCAAAGACTATGGAAAAACTGTCTTCTTCTTCCCAACTCTGTGAGCCCAGAGCCTTGAGAGAACCATGTCAGCCTTGTCAGCAAATAGTTCAAAATCCACAGCTAAGTTTGGTTCAGAAATGGCATGATGTAATTTCAAGAATTCTGATTCAGTTCAAGGACAGTTCAAAATAAAAAGGTTTAGGTCCACTGCGTTTTTCCCAACCTTGTCTGAAAATGATCTTCCCCAGTATTTTCAGAACTCCAGCCCTTGCCACAGCTCCCCAGCCCACACTCTTCCCTCCTTGTAGGATACTACAGGAGAGAGAGAATAGCCCTGTGAGTTCAAACTGTTTGTCTACTGCTTAGAAAAAAGAAACTATGCACATTTTTTGCTAGGTACTAAAAAAAGTACTTTTAATCATCATACTAGTCAGCTACTTGACTGTTAGCTTTAAAATGCGTAAACTTCACCCCTGTGTTTATGACACTCCTACTCAAACAGGACAGATGCAACAAGGAAGTGTCACAGAGGTTCTTTGTCTTTTAAACAGTTTTTTATTTTAATGGGTTCACCCACAACATAACCCAGACAGACTGTCTTAGGGTAGCTGGTTCATTCCACTGGGGTGTCAAACAGACTAGCCATACTGATGAGTCCTGGTAGGACGAAACACGTGTCTATGTCATCTGTTAGCACCCTTTGCAAACTGTGTGAGAGGCCTTTCGGCACCATGCAATTCTGCTTAAAGTTGAACCAGCATAATATTCTGTGGTGATTTGCATATGCAGCCCATGATGCTTTGCATTGTGTGGGCATGTGTGAGTTTGTATTTTCTTAAAAGGTTTTTCATCTTACTTGCATGGGAGGAAACAAAATCTTCAGTCCTCAAGTAGCCACTGAGTCTGTATGTCCGTATGTCTACAGCGGCTAGTCTTCTCACCAATATGCGATTAACACTTTAAATTTCTCCGTTTACTTATCCACGAAGACGGTCAGCAAAAATGGTCAAAATGCTAAAATCACTTATGCTATGCTTCACTTTATAGGATTTCTGCTTTAGCACACAGACTGCGTGCAAAGACTCAACTAGTCATCAGGGTCTGCAATATCGCTCTACAGCAACGGAGGTGGCATCTATAATGGCATCTGGAAAGAACTGAATGCCAACCGTTGACATGCGCAGTTTTAAGGTGAGGAATCACATGATTAACTCAACCGTAAACTGCACGAAAATTTAAACAAAAATAAAATTAAAATTTTAAAAATAAAGCTATATATCTAATTGGACTTAGGAAAAAGAATTAAAAATAATTAACCCCCCCTCGAAAAATCACATAGACTGTTGTGTACTGAGAGCAATTCTGCCAGTATTGACATAAAATGCTTCAAAAACTTTATAATAAAGTTGTAGAAATCGAAGCAGTAACTGCAAAAGGCAAAAAATAGAAACCAGGTGCGGGGTATAAAGGTGTAAGGTAAAAAAAATAAATAAAAATAAATAAAAAATAAGTTAGGACTTGAGAGTTGGAATATGCTCCTTGTAATGGAAGTTTGGGCTCTTGTAGCACAACACTGTGTGGGTCCGGCATCCTATTTCACCTTCCGACTGGTGTCTCCATCAGGCCCATGGATCCCTGGGCTCCACAACTCTCCACACATTTCAGGGCTCCTCAGTTGTCGCCTAGCCGACTCCTGTGGGCAAACAGAGAACAGGGGACAGCCCAAGCAACAGGACGAGCAGGCAATAGGATTTTCTGGTAAAGGTTACACTCACTGTGGCAACAATATCATAGCTGTTTTAATAATAAAACTTGTGTGTAACCCTGATTTCAGAGACTACTCCTCAGGCTCTGAAGCGCTCCATCTTCATCCTGAAAGGTGATTTCACTCAGCAACCATGAAATTGCCTTCCAGGGCCAGTTATGAGGTGGGGTCCCAAAAAGGCTATGTTGAAAATTTGGTAAAAAAAATTCCTTAAAATGGCAAACTTATGAACATAAGTTTAAAACACCATTGAAATACATTATATGGCACTTACCTTGATTCCTCAGTTCACTGTTCCGCTTTGAAGAGTGCTTACGTGTCTCGGTCCCCAGAAGATGACCACATATGACCTCCAGTGGTAGGTATAGGGTAAGGGGTGGTGGATGCTCAGTGGGAGGGTGGGAGGGGGATGACGAGGGACAGTTTTCTTTTTTGCAGGTGTAAAAAAAAAAAAAAAAAGACGGGGGATTGTTTTCTTTTTACAGGATACTACTAAATAAATATTTCTGGACATTGGGAGTGATCTCCCCAGTGTCCCACACTGCTGAGGGGGGCTTGTAATGCTGACACAGGGATTGGGCCCCCCAATGTTGGCACTATCTATATAAACAACAGGCTTTGGGGGGGGGGACTAAAATAAACATTTGAGGACGGCAGTCAGAGGTGGGGGGTGCCACTAGACACCAGGGAATATAGTTTATTTTGTTATATGAACAGTAGTGGGTGGGTGGAAGGTGCCACTAGACACCAGGGAAAAGGGCATCTCACAGTTAACACTGCAGTTGACAGCACAACTTAAACTGCTGCTGCAGAAGTCAAGAAATTCCCAGTGTTTTGATGCTTTAATAAAAACCCTAACTGATGCATTAATGTTTTTTGCAATGATTTTCCCTTTTTTTTTTGAGAAAGTGTAATGTAACTGTTATGTGGTTGTGGGAGCTCAGGGCTCCCCTCACGCTGCCCATTTTTGCATGATGATATGCACATGTAGAAACTGGGCAATGTACACTCATAACAGAGTCATTTTTTGGAATTTTTGCACTAGATTTGCAACATGGGCTTTTTGGGACCTCACCTCATGAACAGTGGCACTGTTTCGTTAATTGGTCCCAAAAGGTGATTCAGCACAGCAACTGCAAAATCAACTTTCAGGACAGAGAAATGAGTTGACAGTGCCAGTGTTCATGAGGTGGCGTCCCAAGAACACCATGTTGAAAATTTTGGGCCAAAATTCCCCAAAATACTAAGCTTTCAACATAAGTTGATCCCACATTGACTGCCATTATATAGCTTACCAGCATTTCTTCATTTTATGTTCTGCTTTGAAGAGGCAGGATGTGTCCCGATCCACCAAAAATCGTAGCCGCCGACCACCGGAGGCAAGTATGGGTGCGGGAGGTGGGGTGCACAGAGGAGGATAGGGATGGGTGGGAGGGGTGCAGGGGAGATGGTGAGGACCATTTTCTTCTTTTTAAGGAAAAAGACGGGACTGTTTTCTTTATTTCAGGGTTTTTATTTATATTTGTGGACTCTGGGAGTGGGCTTTCCAGAGCCCAAAAAATATTAAGGGTGCTCAGACATCTGGGGACACTGGAAGTGGGCTACTCAGTGTCCCGCACTATCGGGGGGGTGCTACTGCCAACATGGGGATTGGGCAGCCTGCTGTTGGCAAATGCACTGCATATACTGGGGACACTAGGAGTGGGCTACCTAGTGTCCTACACTATCAGGGGAGGAGGGCTACTGCCAACATGGGTATTGGGCACCCCACTGTCAGCAAATTCAAGGAATATACTGGGGACACTGGGAATGGGCTACCCAGTATCCCACACTATTGGGGGGAGGGGTCTACTGCCGACACAGGGATTGAGCACCCCATTGTCGGCAAAATACTGTTCAGCAAAGCATGGCAGTTCAATGCAGGATGGTGTATCACTCCTGAGCCACGGGTTCGGGGGGCTCTTAAAAAAAAAAAAGTTGGGAGCATGTTCCTCAGGCCCCCATTAGGCAAACACAACTGTTCTAGGAGCATGGATATGTTGTTCATCCACACTTCTTGGCATGTACCCTTCCACTGTAAATCTTGCTGGAAGTCTTCAAGCTGGCTCCTCCCACCCACCCAGGTGGTGTATACCTCGGCTCCACCCCATGACACCAGATCTTACTTTCCACTGGAAGATACAGGTTCCCTCGTGCTCTTGCAGCAATTCATAGACCCTGGATTCAAAACATCAGTATTTACCAAAATTACTTTTAAAACTCATTCAAGTTAGCGATTGCGATTCCGCCACATCGGATATGGGGGAAAAATCTTCCTCCAGATTTCGCCGGTGCCCCTGCGGCCAGAAGATGTCACGCATTGATCCCCACCTAACGTGCGTTTACTGCCTAGGTGCTAGACATGACACCTCGACATGTACCTTTTGCTTGGCCTTCCATCCCAACATCCTGGAAGACCGCATGGCGCGTTTGAAGCTGGGGAGACCGGAGAAAAGGAACCCACCAGTGAAATTGAAGGAGGCGAGGTGGGCGGTTTCCGTGGCCGAGGGATCTGCTGACCAGCTGGAACAAATGAAGGCATTCGAGGAGGAAGCAGCTAAAGCTTTGGCCAGTCAAAGTTTCTTCATTCTGCTGAACCTTGGCTCCGCCTATTCGGGCTCCTTCAAGGAGTTGTGCCAGTCTCTCCCCACTTGGGGTGAGGCGCCCACGGGCTCGTACTCCTCCCGCTCTCGGAAGAGAGACAAGGACCCAATGTCTTCGTCCCAACGAACACGTTCCTGGGACCAAGAAAGGTCCGAGTCCCGGGACACTGCACTCTTGACTTCGGTCGAGATCGCATCCTCAGCCGCCGGCTTTATGGACCTTCCATCTGGCTAGGGGACCGAGGAAGTGGTCGATGAGGTGGAAATAGTCCTTGATCCTATCGACCCTTTATAGCCAGGTCCACCTGATGATTCCTTGGAGAGAAGTCCTGTCCTCGTTTTTCCTGATAAGGAGACCCAGCCTGCTGGTGTCCCCATCAAGGAACTGGTTCCAGACCCTCGGGTCTCACCGATTCCGGTGTCTCCCGATCGACCAAGTCGGCCTCCCCAATCTCGATCGAGGTCTAGAACCCCTTGTCCAAACAACCGAGGAAGAGCCATAAGCGCTGTAAAAAGAGGCAACGCCACAGATCGTCCTCATCGTCCTCCAATGAGGAGAGGCTTCGACGGAAACTCCATCGACGCTGTGAGGACCTAATGTGGCAACAGCTTATTTTGACCGGGCCAAAGACTGCTCTGCCGTCAACCCCGGCCATCACTTGGCTTTCTCCTCCTAGGCCGAAGTCGACCCCTTCGGAACCGATTCCCTCGGTTCCTCCGCCCGCGGGGCCGGCCCGTGTTCCGGTTCAGCCAAAACCGGTTTCTCCACCTATCCAGGTGGAACCACCGCCTAAGCAGCCTCAGGGAGGGGCTCCCTCAAGAGAGGATCGGCCAGACACCAGGCTTCCCCGGTGCCTGTCTATCACTGTCACCACAGATCACCCTCAGCACATTGAGGGTGACTTGGGTGGTAAACTGCTTTATCCAGACTCTTCAGACTTGGACTTCATAGGACTGCACTCACATTCCGGGGATGATGAGTCCTTCATGGCAGGGTTGGAGGAAGGTCCTTCCTCTTTCCAGGGCATCCTCCACCTCATCTCTGACTCTACCGGAATGCCCCTGGAATCCATCCAGAAAAAGGCAGAGTACCCTCTCACCGACATCCTTAAGAGAGGGGATACCCCGACAGAGGCCTTTCCAGTAGCTGAGGCTATCGTGGGCCCAGCTCTTGAACTTTGGCAGCACCCTGCTTCCTGCCCAGCACCATCTGCCCACATGGCCCGCAAGTACGCGGTGCCCATGGTGTCCCTTGCGGGGTTCACAGAGCACCTTTTCGTCAAGAGCCTGGTGACCGCCTCTGTGTTCAGGTGTACTGGGAGTTCAGCTGACACTGACCGACCCCCGGACAAGGAGTCCAAGTATATGGACCATTCTGCCTGTAAGGCCTCTGCAGCCTCTTCTTTGGCCCTTCGTCAGGCCAGCTCGGCAGTTATTATGGCACACGTCTCTCATGCCCTTCTGGGGTCATTAGTTCAAGTTCAAGTTTATTGCAGGAAAACTCCATTGAGCAAGCTCATTCACAAGGAGGTCCTGTGACATAAACCCTTTAAAGTACAAACACAGATAGGTAATAACAGTATATACATGAAATACACGTTACATGATGCAGGCTGGATATACATACAAGGGTACCACATAGGGTGACAGCAGGTGGTAAACATTGATATGAGACAGGGAAGCGACTTATAGGTCGCATACTGATAAATGAAACATGATGACTGGTGTGATTTGATTTAATCAAATCAAATCAAATCAAATATACAGTATTTTGGCAGCTAGGACAAACAACAGTCTACAACTGATATGGGAGGGAGGAGAGATTTGATAGAGTAGCAGTGGAGCGTAAGCAAAGATAAAGCCAGGAGTAGAAGGGGAAGGGAAAGCAGTTAATATGACAAATCAATTATTAGACGAGATCCTCCCTCATCTCCCAGCGGACATGCAAACCACGGTCAAGCAAGTCCGCGACCAGGGCCATGCTGTTGCAAAACAGCAGCTCCAGATGGCCTTGGACGTGGGAGATTCTTGTGCCCGCTCTTTAGCAGCCGCAGTGGCCACTCACCACAGGGCTTGGCTGAGGCTTTCCTCCTTCCTGGTGGATACCCAGCACAAGCTTGCTGATGTGCCCTTCCTGGGTACCGACTTGTTCGGTCCAGGAGTGGCTGGTTACCTTCAGCGTATAGAGCAGTCCAGTGCCACCTTGGATGCTACTTCTGCTAAGGGTTCTTCAGGCAAGAACTAACAGAAGAAAAAGAAGAAGCCATTTCGGCATTCTTCCCCTGCGGTCAGGCAGTCCTCCAATCAAGGAGGTCAGCAGCAACAACAGCAGCAGGCTCAAGCTTGGCACCTGCGGCCCAAGCAGGGCCCTCAACAGCCCTGTAAGGGAGGCCGAGGCGCAGGGGCCTCCTCCTCCTCCTCTTCCAAGCCTGCTCAGTGATGGGTTGGGGGTTGCCTCCCCCATTCCCGTCACGCCAGCTCTGGGTCCTCCCGTGGGGGGCCGGCTCCGCCACTTTCTTTCCGCCTGGTCCGATATCACTTCGGACAGGTGGGTTCTCAAAGTGGTCGGTCAGGGACTGCCTATAGAGTTCGAGCAGCACCCCCCCAGCTGAGCCCGAGTCCCTCAGGAGGAAAGAATCTCAGCTTGCACCCAGTTGGCTCTTCGAGACAACGTAGCTCAGCTCCTCCTCCTCAAGGAGACTATAGCTCCAGTGTCGGATCCTCCGACAGACCCAGGCTTCATTTCCAGGTACTTCCTGGTGCCCAAGCAGATGGGGGGTTGGCACCCCATCTTAGATCTCCATGACCTGAATCAGTATCTCAGGTCTCGCACCTTCCAGATGGTAACTCTGAACCAGATCATACCATCCCTGGAGCGCAACATGTGGTTCTGTTCTCTAGACCTACAGGACACATTCTTTCACGTCCCTATCAGTCCATCCCACCAGCGGTTTCTCCGCTTCAGGGTCGAGGGGACCCTGTACGAGTTCCAAGCCATGCCGTTTGGCCTGTCATCGGCCCCATGGGTCTTCACTAAAATGCATTGCAGTGGTGGTGGCCCACCTTCGGCGTCGAGGAGTCAGAATCTATCCTTATCTCAACGACTGGCTCTTGGCAGGATCCACCTGTCAGGAGGTGGAGAGGTCCAGGGATCTGGCCCTCCAAACCTTCTCCCAACTCGGCCTCCTGATCAGCGAGGTCAAGTCGGAACTTGTGGCTTCTCAGGTGATGGGCTTCATTGGGGCAGAGCTAGACTCTCGTCAAGCCAGAGCTTGGCTCCCAGCGGACAGGGTGGAGGTTCTCTCCTTTGCCCAGTCATTCCTGGTTGGGCACTTGCGCCCTGCCCGGGACTTTCTGTGCCTTCTGGGTTACATGGCGGCATGCACCTCAGTGGTCCACTGGGCCCAGTTGCACATGTGCCCCCTTCAGTGGGAGCTGGCCGCCCAGTGGACTCAGCGCCATGGTCATTTCAACCAACTGATCACTGTAACCCAGAAGATGCAGGACGCTTTCCAGTGGTGGGCCGCCCCAGACCGGTTGCAGGAAGGGGTCCCGTTTGTCCACCCTGAGCCAATGGTCGTTCTCACGACTGATGCCTCTCTCATGGGCTGGGGAGCCCACATGGGGGACAACAGGGTCCATGGGTTCTGGACCCCCAAGGAGTCCCGATGCCACATCAACATGTTGGAGCTCAGAGCAGTCAGACTGGCACTGTCAACTTTTGCTCCTCAGCTCCAGGGTCAAATGGTCCAAGTCCAGACGGACAATACCCCGACCATGTACTACCACAACAAACAGGGTGGCACACACACCCGTCTGCTGTGCAAGGAGGCGCTCTGTATCTGGACCCTCGTAATCTGGTTGGAGGTAGATCTCCTAGCCATCCATGTGGCAGGAGCCTTGAACCAGCTGGCGGATGCTCTCAGCCATTTAGGCCAGACATCTCACAAGTAGTCTCTCCATCCAGAGGTAGCTTACGACCTGTTCTCTCGTTGGGGCAAACCGATGGTGGACCTGTTTACTTCCCAGGAAAACAACAAGCTGAAGCTGTATCATGCCCACCCCCCTCCACAGGGCTTGCTGCAGGGGTATGCCTTCTCGAGGCCATGGACCCCAGGCCTCCTCTACACCTTCCCTCCATTTCCCTTGATCCACAAGGTGTTACTCAAGGTGAGAAGGGACAAGGCGAAGGTGATTCTGGTAGCCCCAGACTGGCCACGCCAATTCTGGTACCCAGATCTCCTCAGCCTCGGGCCCTCGGAGTGGCTTTGTATACACCCGGACCTGATATCTCTGAATCAGGGGAAGGTATTTAATCCGGACCTTCAATCCCTGCACCTGACAGCCTGGTACCTGAGCGGCTAGAGTTCCAGGCTTTGGGTCTTTCCGAAGATGTCTACACCATGGTGGAGGCATCCAGAAAGGAATCGACCAGGAAATGTTATGCCTTCAAATGGAAAAGATTTTCCATTTGGTGTCAGGGCAAGAGTCTGGATCCCTTATCCTGTTCTGTGGCTAACCTTCTCGACTATCCTTGGTCTCTCTCCAAAGGGGGTCTACGGTCATCGACCCTTAGGGTGCACCTGGCAGCCATTTCTGCTTACTGGGCATGGGCCGGTCAGCTGACATTGGCACAGGAGACAGTGGTCAGGCGCTTCTTCAAAGGCCTGGATCACATATCCCCTCCGGTGCGTGAACCTCCACCTCTGTGGGATCTGTTACTGGTTTTGGCAAAGCTCATGGGCAAGCCATTTGAACCCATGCACAAGTGTGAGCTCTCACACTTGTCGTGGAAGACGGCCTTCCTGGTGCCTATCACGTCAGCCAGAAGGACAGGGGAACTCCAGGCGCTTTCAGTGGACTCCCCTTATCTGGTCTTTCACAGGGACAAAGTTGTCCTGCGCCCCCACCTGAAATTCCTTCCGAAGGTGGTGTCAGAGTTTCACCTTAACCAAGTGCTGACTCTGTCGGTATACTACCCTAATTACACCTTGGATGCCGAGTACAGGCTCCACACTTTGGACCTGAGACATGCTCCCTACTATTACAAGGAAAGAATGGCGGAAATCCGTGGAGAGGTTTGCCAGCTGTTTGTCCCCTACGCTGAAGCTGCTTCTGGCAGACCTGCAGCCAAACGGAGCATAGCAAGATGGTTTACATCATGCATAGGTCTGTGCTATGAGTTGGCGGGCAGGGAGCCTCCCAGTGGGATAAGAGCTCATTCTACCTGCCATACTGCTGCATCGGTGGCTGCTGCCAGGGACATCCCTATCCAGGAAATCTGGAAGTCAACAAACACCTTTATTACCCACTACCACATCGACCTTGAGTCATGCCGGGATGCTGGTTTTGGGGCCTCGAATTTCCAATCTTTATTTCCTAAGTAGGGGGTGTGCACCTTGCCTCCCTCCTCCCGGAGAACTGCTTGGAGTCTGCCAAGAAGTGTGGATGAACAACATATCCACGCTCCTAGAAGAACAGGTTACTCACCTGTAACAGTAGTTCTAGGAGTCGTATATGTTGTTCATCCACACACACACCTGACCTCCCCGGCTTCGGGCGCGCAACCTTGCTTCCAGCTGGTTAAAATCTGGCATCATGGGGCGGTGCCAAGGTATATACCACCCAGGTGGGTGGGAGGAGCCAGCTTGAAGACTTCTGGCAAGATTTAAAGTGGAAGGGGACATGCCAAGAAGTGTGGATGAACAACATATACCACTCCTAGAACTACTGTTACAGGTGAGTAACCTGTTATTAGTGTTTACCTAGGGGCATCCTTTTTACAAATATTTCAGATTTCCAGCCTTGCTAACTGAAAATAAGATGTTGGAAGTGTGAAATAAGCTGACTGCGACCAGTAAAGTGCGAATCATGTATGGCTTTTACCATTCGCACATTTACTATGCAAACAGTAAATGGCATTTACTGTTAGCACATTTACCATATGAACAGTAATTTGTGAATGGTAAATGACAGTTTCCATTCGCTAATTACTATTTGCACGGTAAATGCAATTTACACTGTGTACTGCCTGTCTCGCATCCATCCGAAAAATCATTATAATTAAAAAATGCCAATGTTTTGTTATACCAAACCATCTAAAGGCACATCCTTAGCACACTCCCCATCATCCCCGTAAAAATCAGGGCCAAATTTAATTCTGTGTGTGCTCTGCAGGAGAGCAAAAAATCCCATGTTATCCTATGGAAAAAAAAAAAATCTTTTGTGCTTTTTTGACCATTTTATATCTCCAAAACCATGAAAGCTGCAGTCATAAAACGTTCCACTGGCAACATGACATCACATACCAATTTTTAGGTTATTTGGTTGAAAACTGACAAAGTTATTAAGGTGCACAAATTGAGATTTAACATTGAAAGGCTGTACCAACCTTGCTATCGCACCCTTATAATAGATATATATATATATATTTATAAAATGGGTAGGAAAAATTATGTCTGCTGATTTGCTGTATTCCATCACATGACCGTACGTATATCAGAGTGCGACCGCACACCTGCACTTTTACCCCCCCTTAAAAAACAATTTTGCCATTTTATAAGATAGATAATCCACTCTATGGTGTGTAGTTGTGCTCTGATATACACACGCCTTGGGTGGTTGACGCACTCGGACTGCAGCCTCATACGCACAACGCACACCAAGGCATGCATATATCAGAGCGTGACTGCATACCAAAGAGTGGGTTATCTATTACATATATATTTATGCAATGGGGGTGAGGATAAAAAGTGGCAGATAACAGCAGTATTTTGTGCTGGTCAGACCTACAGTAAGAATATTGCATTTATCCTCACTGTAGGTAATAACCAGGCACTATCTGCACTTTAGCACAACTGCTCACAAAGGCTTTGATTGGTGGGAGCTGGCAGCATGAGCAGCACAATTGGAATGCACCTGCTCACTTGCATTCCAGCTCCCACTGGCAGTTTCATTTCTCTCCAGCAGTACACAGAACAGTTTCATTTTCTCCCCTGTTCTTTCACTGTAACTTATTTAAAAAATCAACTTTCAGCTTCATGCAATGTTAATTACCATTTTTCCTAAAGGCCCAAAATACCAGACAAAACACAGTGAATTATTTTCATTGTCTCCCCCACCCCACTTTCTTTCACCAAATATAAAAACAACTTTTAGCCTCACACAAAACATTCACTTCCTTCAAACCCCAGCACACAAAAAAACAACCTACTCTCTCTCTTTTATACTTACCACTCTCCCCAGCAGCACAATGACACAGTGTCCTGACTCAAAAGTTCAGTTTTGCGGAACACAACACTCAGTCATCCGGAAACAAAAAGAAATAAATAAAGACATATCTATTTTTAAAAAATGAAAATGACACTGATAAAAAACACTTGGTCGATTGCAAAAATGGAACATACAATGCCCCCATCAAAAATATCTCAGATATTTTCCCCTCGAGCAGTTTGACCTATGGCATCACTCGTGGCTTTGCCACTCGTGATGTCAAAGGTCAGACTGCACTCAGGGAAAATATCAAAGATATTTTCGATGGGGGCATTGCATATCCCATATATATAATATCCCATATATATATATATATTATGGTAGCACGGTAGTGCTACCATAGTTAGGGTTGAGGAGCCATTTCTATGTTAAACCCCAAAACTTTGCACCTTAATAACTTTGCAACCGTTAGATGGATTTGCCTGAAATTTGGAATTTATGATCAAGAACCATAGGCCTTGGGATCTGCCAAGTTTCGTACTGGATTGGATATACGGCTGCGGAGTTATTAAGTGTGATCTGTGTGCGCTTTACGCTTTTCTGAATTCTGTGGTCGCACTTCCAGGTCGACGGTTTATTGATCGCCCAAATCTTCAGGAATGTGCAGCCAGGGTCCCTCGATGTGCCTTTCAAAGATTTCGTGAAAAATATTAAACGGTTCAAAAGTTATTCAAAACAGTTTCCCATTATAAGTCAATGGGAAAAGTTAACAAAAGTTCAACACTTTCACGAAATGCATTTTTACTTTCGCAAATGGGCCTGTTACTTTCAGTAAATCGGCCATTTTGTTTTCAGTTGGTGATCAGAAAATGGTTGGCATTTAAATTTGGGACCCTCTAGCAACCTAATTTTTTTTGTATTCACCTAGTCGGGCCCTGAGGATGCTTGCTATGTCTTTATTTTAGAAACACCCCAGAAATATGTTTTCAAATTTCTGGAAAAGTACTTCATAGTACTTTCGTGCTCACAAAGTGTCGCAAATTTTCTGCAGCTTTATAAATTGCGACAGTAGTTTTCTAGTCTGTGGAAAATGACAGCAATTCTTGGCACTGCGCTGCAAAAGAACCGTTGGAGTTTTGAGTTGAAATTGGAGGAACAGAGCCGACATCTCACAGATGTGCCTTTCAGTGTTGTATTGAAAAATATTACACGGCGGCAAAGTTACAGCACTCCAAAGTTGACTGTTTTTCCCATAGGATAACATTATGGCGCCCGACGACAAGAAATCCTTTGGCACCCTGCTGCAAAATAACGGTTTGGTCTTTTTTCCTGAAATTTGAGGAAGACAGCCAACAGCCCACAGATGTGCCTTTTCAGTACTTTGGTGAAAAATATCACACGGCGGCAAAGTTACGGCACTCCAAAGTTGACATTTTTCCCATAGGATAACATTACGGCGCCTAACGATAACAGAAATCCTTTGGATCCCTGCTGCAAAATAACGGTTTGGTCTTTTCTCCTGAAATTTGGAAGGAAGACAGCTAACAGCCCACAGATGTGTCTTTCAGTGGTTTGGTGAAAAAACATTACAGGGAGGCAAAGTTATGGCGCTCCGAACTTTTCTTTTTTTCCCTTAGGATAACATTATGGCGTTCGCTGCGCCTTTCAGGGCCCGTATCTCGGAAATGGTGCGAGATACGGACTTTTCATCGGAAAACTTCTTAGCCCCATAATGGGGCTAAGATGCAAATTAGCCAGGACAGTTGTAAATAATATGACTTTTAAATTATTTTTCTACGTCGTACGGTTCCTGAGATATAATGTATTTAGTATTCCAAGATCTCATTTTCTGCCGATACTCATTATTTTGCATACATTATTTGTACTCACTGTCTTTCTCAATGCAGGTTTTGGGGAAAACCAGCCTGTGCGCTTACATTACTGTTACTGTTGCCCTTTCCGCTTGCGGTTCCGTACCCGTTTCACTTACCGTTGACGTCTGCGCCACCATGTGCTTATCCTTTGCGTTTCATTTGTGCTATGCTTTCTGTTATTTTTTGCCATTTCTGTCTACAGTACTGTTTATCTTTCTGTTTCACTTTACATCACCATGCCCATTGACATTTCTGTTTGCAGGCACCATGTTACTATGTGACAACACATCACGTGGCAGACCATTTCCGTCACGCCACCATGTGCGTTACCCTTTCTGTTCTCATTCAGTGCTTGTGTTACCGTATGGCCACTGTTAGCATTTCTGTTTGCGTTGCTGTCCCTGTTAGTATGCCACAAGACATCATGTGAGCGGGGCTGAGCCCAAAGGGCTCCGCGCTTCCCACCACCTGCATGATGATGCGGTGGGAGTGCAGGGCCCAGAGGGCACCAGGCTCCGCTGCTGCATTACATTCACTATTTCTTGTTATCATTCTCAAAAAGGAAATTAGAGGCAGAAAACTCAGTTTTAATGCATTAGTTAGAGTCGCCCACAGCGCACAAAAGTGAGGAAATTCGCTGTTAGGTTGAAAACCCTTGCACCTACCCACCCCCCCAACCGCATTGGGTGTGTATTGGGATCATGAGTTCCAACTCTCACCCCATTCTCCTATACTTCTGCTGCTTTACACAGGTCATGGGGTGAGAGTTCATCTTCATGAGTTCATATGAGTTCAACTCTAACTAATGCATTAAACTGAGTTTTTTGTCTGGTGCCTGCAAACAGAAATGTCAATGGGCATGGTGATGTAAAGTCCGTATCTCGCACCGTTTCCGAGATACGGGCCCTGAAAGGCGCGACAAACGCTGTAATGTTATCCTATGGGAAAAAAAGAAAAGTTCGGAGCGCCATAACTTTGCCTCCCTGTAATGTTTTTTCACCAAACTACTGAAAGGCACATCTGTGGGCTGTTGGCTGTCTTCCCTCCAAATTTCAGGAAAAAAGACCAAACCGTTATTTTGCAGCAAGGTGCCAAAGGATTTCTGTAATAGCTGGCCGTAATGTTATCCTAGGGAAAACAGTCAACTTTGAGTGTTGTAACTTTGCCACCGTGTAATATTTTTTCAATACAACACTGAAAGGCACATCTGTGAGATGTCGGGTTTGTTCCTCCAAATTTCAGCTCAAACTCCCAGCAGTTCTTTTGCAGCGTAGTGCCAAAGAATTGCTGTCATTTTCCCACAGACTAGAAAACTACTGTCGCAATTTATAAAGCTGTGTATTTATGAACTTTCGTGAGCACGAAAGTAATTTGTGAAGTACTTTTCCAGAAATTTGAAAACATTTCTGGGGTGTTTTACCACAAAATAAAGACATGGCAAGCATCCCTCAGGCCCGATTAGGTGAATACAAAAAATTAGGTTGCTAGAGGGTCCCAAATTTAAATGCCAACCATTTTTCTGATCACCAACTGAAAACAAAATGGCTGATCTTCGATAAAGTAACAGGCCCATTTATGAAAGTAAAAATGCATTTGCGAAAGTGTTGAACTTTTTGTTAACTTTTCCCATTGACTTATAATGGGAAACTGTTTTTTGAATAACTTTTGAACCGTTAAATATTTTTTCACGAAATCTTCGAAAGGCACATCGGGGGCCCTGGCTGCACGTTCCCTGAAGATTTCGGGCTGGTCACACAAACCGTACGACCTGTAGGCGCGACCACAGAATTCCAGAAAAGCGTAAACGCGCGCACAGATCACACTTAATAACTCCGCAGCCCTATATCTTGGCAGATCCCAAGACCTATGGTTCTTGATCATAAATTCCAAATTTCAGGCAAATCCATCTAACGGTTGCAAAGTTATTAAGGTGCAAAGTTTTGGGGTTTAACATAGAAATGGCTCCTCAACTCTAACTATGGTAGCGCTACCGTGCTACCATAATATATATATATATATACACACACACACACACACATGTATGGGATATGTGATGGGCAGGAGTGGGATATGGAAAATATTCTCACTCCTGCAGAGTGAGGCATGGATATCTCACGAGTGCTAAAGGCACGAGTGGGATATCCATGCCTCACGATGCAGGAGTGAGAATATTTTCCATATTTCACGATCTGCACATCATGTGTTCAATTTATACAATAGGGAACACATTTATAGCAGTTTTATTTGTCCTAGTGAGTGGGTTTATTTTGTTTTCTGGTGTTCTTCCCTTGTATCTCTGCATGGTGTGTGGGTTAGTTAGCTGTGTTTTGTGAATAGGAGTCTGTTTCTGTTGTGATTGGTTGGCCACATGAGTGGGATTTGTTTCTGTGATACTATTGGTTGTTTGTGTTGGTTGTAGTATCTGATTGGTGATGTTATGTTTGCTTCTCACATGTGATTGGCTGTTGATGTTGAGTGGGTTGGGTCTGTTTGGCTCGCTTTGAATGAGGTTGTGTGGAATTCTTTTCATTGTACTGGGTACTAATGTGTTTATATAAGTTGTTTTATTTCTCTGTGCTTCCTGTTACCTGGAATGATTTGCTGCATATGCTGTGTGGACCTCTTACTTCGCTGCCCGGTGCTGGTGCAGGTTTTTTTTACTAGCGGTCTGAGTGCTTCTGTTTCGATCTGCAGAGGTACTTTCGCTTTTCCACGAATGCTTAGTAAGATGGCACGAATATGGAGGCACTACTTATTTGAAAGAACTGTGGGGATTTAAGGCAAAGAGTTGTTGGTTTTGTGGTGTTGATGTTTGTTAATTTTGTTGTCTCGTTCTTATGTTCCCGTCAGAGTGTGCTGCCGATTCTAGTTGGAGGAATAGTTTTTACCCGCGTTACTGACTTTCCCACGTTTGCTGCTTTCTTTATGCTTTGTATGTGTTGTATAAAGATATATTTGCGTATCTTTGCAATGTGTGTGGGATTCATCTGTTTGTTGCACTGCGAAGTAGTTCGGTTTAGGAGGTGCTTTCACATACGTCACGACGGTGAGAATATTGGCTGCTGATGTAGACACAGTATGTGTAAATCTAAATATCTCCACAGTGTCTATGTCAGCAGTCATTTATCTCACTGGGGTGCAAATACATGGTTTTATTGTGAATGAATACAACACACCCCTGTTGTATAAATATATACACACACACACACACACACACACACACAAATTGGGAAGGGTGGGCAGGCAACCTGGAAGGGAGGAGGAGGAAGAAAGAAGTGGCACTGGGGCATCCTGGTCCACTTAAATGAGAGATCTGGATAGATAGACAGACGGATCAGATGACAGACAGGGATCACCGGCTCACTGCTGGCACTGCAGCTTGCAGCACACTTCCATGTGTGGCTGCAGATGTTAGGAAAGTCATGCTGTTCTCATATAGGGAACACGGGTGAATGACTCTTCTTGACAAACTGGGCACCCTGGAATTTGGGGTGCCCAAAAAAGATTTTTCTGGTAATGTTTTAAAAAAAAAACAAAAAAAAAACTGTAGAATCTAGCTGAAGAGGTCCTGTTTAGCTAGGTTCAGGTATTTCTTATTATGAAAATATATAATTTTTATGTATTTTCAATATTTGTGAGTTTAAAAGAAAAAACGGGCTGGTGGCTAGCATAATGGGATGTGGCCTATAATAATATTTGCCGCTTTGCCCTTGCTGTCCCTCGACTTACCCATCACCATGACTTATACAATCAACTACACTGGTTGTCCCCGGATAATTATCGCTCATTTGTCTTGGGCTGCTTCTCAGACAGAATCATCCGCAATGCCACCCCACCTGCCCTCTCCAAACTCCTTTGGCCGGCTCTACCATTATACCGGCTAAGGTCAGCTGACTTGCAACCCCTCCTTGTCCCAAACACTCGTACACTTTCAGGTGATCGTGCCTTTGCTGTTTGTGCCCCTAGATTCTAGAATACCCTACCTGCAACCATCAGATGTTCACCCACCCATCCCATCTACAACAGCTCCCTCTGGTTACACCTGAAGTCTGCCTCAGCCTATAACTGTTCCAAGGCTGCTTGATATCACCTACCCTGCTTGGACCCGGTTGTGTACCCTCCACTTCCCTGGTTCCCCTACCCCCTCTGAGTGCTAGTAAGGGGGATTATCTACCCTGCATGGCCTTAACCTCAGCACTTACCATCCTCAAAATGGGACAAATTGCATTTGTATTATTTCCATAAAATGTAACTATTGTTTGCTTGTTCTTACCTTTGATGTATATGCTTATCTGTTCATCCTGTACCTGTTTATTTGTATCACCCTGCTCATTGCTTGTATTTCACATTGTTGTAATTTCCTTGCACTATTCTGTAAATCGTGCTCTTGTAATCTCCTGGGCCATACCTGAAAATAGGCATTCCTTGTCTAGTGTGCTTACCCAGTAAACAAAAGCTAATAAATAAATAAGTACTTTTTTCTACATGATGGTTATTTTTTCCAGCACGACAGGTATATCATGATATATCATATATCATAATATGTACACATGATCTTTTTTTTTTTTTTTTTACTGTTTGCATTTCTTGGTTAACTAAAAAGTTCTTAACTCTGGGACCCTATAATATGTTTTTCACAAAAGCTTCCAAAGGCACACCCTTAGCATGGGCCCCTTCAACCCTGAAAATTTTGTGAAAAAAATTTCACACCGTCTAGGCTGTAGGTAAGATCAAAAAATATGCAATGTTAAGTATAGGGAAAACAAAGTTTTTTTCCCATTTTTAGGCACAGCATATCTTAAAAACTGAAAAAGATTCTGTTGCAAAACTTTTCATGTTTTGAGACTCCGTCAGCCTGAGTTTGCATGCCAAATTTTGGGATATTTTGTCAAACACCAAAGTTATTAAGGTGCAAACATTGGGGTTTAACGTTAAACAGCGTACTCAACCCTAACTAAGGGGAGGGCTACTGCAACCCTATGATAGCCATAGAATATTTTGGCAGATAAGGACCGCTTGGCCCACTCAGTCTGCCCATTTTTCCTCTGCCTATACTGTCACCGCTGACCCTACCAGACTCCATCTAATCTTGGCTACCTCCCTCCTTGCACATTCCCACCAAGATTCCTTTGTGCTGATTCCATGCATGCTTGAAGCCCACCACTGTTTTCGCCTCCACCATCTCTGCTGGAAGTCTGTTCCAGGCATCCACCACTCTTTAAGTGAATAAGTACTTCTCACATCCTTCCTAAATTCCCTCCTTCCAGCTTCACTGCATGCTTCCTTGTTCTCATGCACCTAAATATGAATATGCCATGGCCCTAATGAAAATATTACCAATATTTTTCCCTGAGTGCAGTTTGACATCGGACTGGCAAAGCCACAAGTGATATTAAAAGGTCAAACTGCATGAGGGAAGATATCAATTATAGTTTTATTGGGGCTATGGCATATTTGATTTATGCGATTCCTTATGATGTTATATGGCAAGAAAAAAATCCTGTGTTCTAATTGTTCAGTGGCTACCTTTAACAGTGATGTTAGTCCAGCCCAACCTCACTGTTTGAAGGTGATCAGTACACACCCATTCATCCTGCATGGTACATCCACTGCCACTGTTGACCTACTGTGTAGATAAATGGCTAAATCCTCCTTTGCCACTATTGGATGCATATGGACTTAGAGTGAGGGAAACACAGTATTCTCACTCTAGGTCTAACCATTCTCAAAATATCGAAAATATTTGCTGAAATATATCCTATTACTTTTTATTTTACTGGCAAACACAAACTAAACCATTAGGATCACTTGCATTTCTGCCCCTTCCCTTCCCCAGTTTGACAAGTAGATTTCAGTCATAAAATGGACACCGATAGTTACTGCAGTCTGATTGGATGGTGAATGTTGCAGGGCATGGTTTACATCACTACATCATTATAGCTGGAACAAATCTCTTGAGGTGTATTTCTATTTGACATCCAAGTATTTGAGTGTACTTTGTATAGGGCCTCAAACATTTTTATTTTTCCCCCTAATATATAGGGGTCTGTTCTCCTCCTAGGCAGTCCTGTCCCTCTGGCTGTATCACATTACCTCTTATTTATTTATTTAGTTTTTATTTACCAGGTAGGGTGCACTAGGCATATATTTGCCTATTTTCAGGCATGACCTGGAGAGAGTGCAATCAATGGACCTGATACAAAAATTGGTAAAGGAGACATAAAGACCTTTACAAAGCAGACTGGGCTAACACAGCATAGACATAATAAACCAAGAGTACATTGTACATGTGGGGCGCAGTACAGAACAGGAGTAAAGGAATACTTTAGAGAGCAATACAGATGAGACACAGACGCAATACTGTTAATATTAGACTATGATGTTGATTATAACATATATTGTTGCTATACTGTAGTGTGACAAATAGGAAGACATAGCTAGGTACATACCTAAAGGAAGGATGCATAGGATTGATAATAGGCGGGAGCATGACAGAGTGTACAACGCTAAGTAAGTGCAGCTAGGTGCTAGCTGAAGAAGGAAGAGTAGCATTATAGGTAGAGGTTGGGGACGTGAGCAGACAGAGGGTTGAAGTAGGTATGACCAGTATTGACACCAGAAAGCATGAGCAACAGGGTGTCGATGCACCCGAGTTGGGTATAGTGTTCCATAGTTTGAGGGCAGAGACTGCAAGGGCCATCTCACCGTACTTTGTTCTAGTCCTTGGGGTATATAACAGATCAAGTTAAGGAACTGAGGGAATAGGTATTTGTACAAGGCACCAAGAGGGAAGCTAAGGATTGAGACGCTTGATTTAGCATTGTACTATGTGTAATACTATCAAGTGATAGATCCTGAAGAGCAGACTGGGAGAGCCAGCCAAGTTTGGAATAAAGTGTACAATGATGAGTAAAACGGTTTCACACAAGGGCAAAATGACACATATTATTGTATGCCACGTCCCATTTTCTTAGGAGGGAGGTAGAAGCATTTGCAAAGACAGGTAGGCCATAGGACAGTGCTGACAGCTAATTGCACTCAAGTTTCCCCATGGCCTTCAGGGATGTCCTTCCTCTGGAGAAGGATACAGCAGAGGTGGAGAGGTGTGGGACCCAAGTGTACCAAAGACATCATCTTTCAGCTGACTAGTGTTTTTTTCCTCCTTTTTTCTTACCTGTCCAACCTCTGGTATCGCTTATGGCAGGGTCTCCAAGTGGGTGCACCCAATGGTATTTCGACACTAGGCCTGCTGGCACCCCCTAGCATCTGACCTTTCTGACCAGTGAACACAAACATCGTACCCAACCTCACCTTTCTGAGTGAGTCTGATGTTGATGTTGTTTTGTACTGATTAAAAATGTCCTTTCCCAGCTGCTGGAAATTGGATTAGGTGCTGTGCTTTTGTAATATTTACCTTTAAAAATGCTTCCGTCCCCCTCGAAACTGCTAGATGCCACCCCTTGTATAGTACAATCTCCTTCATTAACCCCAGGTCCCATCCTAATCTGTCCCCCCCCCCCCCACCAACCATGATCAAGCCTAGGTAACAGCTAGATCCCCTGCTAAGAGTCCTCAGTAGCATCCTTGCACTGTGTGCTAGCTACTAAATGTTGGTGAGTTGAAGGAAAGAGACTATGGGTTTGACTACAGCTTTGGCAAAATGCATACTTAATGATATGCCCAATGCATTCTGGGGCATGCAGTCTGCTCTGAGGGTATGGCAGGCCCTTTAGTCATCCCCCACCCCACCCTCAATTCAACATTCAGCCTAAAGGAGAAGAGGCATTAGAGAGTGATGCTTGGGGTGGGGATATTTAGAAAAGGTGAGAAGGCTTTTTAATTTTATTCAGCTTCGCAGGTGGTATCTATGCCTTCTTTGTTTCACTGGCATGACAGCATGGTCTTGCCTTGTTGCTATACTTACTGGTTACTAGAATTCTAGAGCAGGTAAAGGCTTATGAGCCCATGTGAACTGCCCTCCCACTATATCAGTGGTAGTACATGATGTTTGGTTTTGAGGACAAAAATTAATTCTTTTTTTAAAGGTGTCTTTGGTATCACTTATTACAACCTCGTTGGGAAGGCTGATCTTCTCTTGTCAATCTTCACCATTCATTACTGTTGGGTGTCAGCCGGAGGCGCGCACCCGCCACGGGAGTTTATTTATTTATTTATTTATTTTTAGAGGAGTCGGCATCGACGGCGCCACCCCCTAGAATGACGCTCTGCGTGGAGCGTGAGGGGTGGCTGTTAGGTGCCGCAGACTCCTCTTCCATCCCAGTTCTGTTTCTCCCGCCATCAAGGCTGCACCTGCTGCACGGAGTTGCTAAAGTACTGCATCACAGGCCGCATCTGTCGAAGTTTCCTTCATCCCGGTTTTTCTTGATGTCGTCGACCAGTAAGACCGTTCCTTTCTATATTATTTTGATGATGCCGAGACTTTTCTGTGTTTTTTCCTCAATTGTTTAGCATCATGTCTGGTTCGGGGGCAAAGCTTAAATCTAAGGCGGGTCGTGCCCCTATGGCCGGCAGTTTTCCGTCACGGACCGTCATGATGTTGGTCTCCGGTGCCTGGGACCCTACCATGATATGGATCATTGCGATGCCTGCTTCTCCATGGATCGCCATGTTTTGGAAGTCCGTGCGTTTCGAGTCGGACGAGCTCCACCGACTTTCGGAGGATGACATTGTCCTAGGGCTTCCCAGGCCAGATCTCTCGACCCTTCCTCCGGGTCCCCTCCCGGGTCTATACAGTCCGACGAGGAGGAGGCCTCCTCCACTTCTAGCCTTGCCGAGGAGGAGGTTTCTTCTTTGGCGCCGGAAGAGCGGTGTGATCACTCCCGGGGTCGTGCCGTTGGCGCCGTCCCGGCAGTCACCTCCATGGAGGTGCAGGCTTTCCCAGTGTCGCGGCCTCCAGTTGTGGGGCCCGGCTCTGGTGGACCCTCGTTTCCATCTATCATCGTCGTGGAGTCTGGTGCAGCTCGCGGGGCCAGCTGTGGCACCATTCGAGGTGCCGGGGACTCTGGTGGTGCCGCCGGCGGTGTAGTTCTGGGTCATGACCGCTGTCCGCGGTGCCGGTGACTTCGGGTAGCACCGTCGGCGGTGCTACACTGGGCTCTGTGCCATTCGCGGCCGAGAGCTTGGGCGTCGGTGTTTGTGGTGCTGTGCTGGGTCTCGGTGCTATTGGCGGTGTCGGGGACTCGAGCGGCGCCATTTGCGGCGCAGCCCGGGCACCTGGTGCCGTCAGGGGTTGCGGATGACTCTGCGGATGTGGTAGTCATTGCGGCCTATGGCAGTACCAGGCCTGGTGCCACCTTGGGGCAGGTTCCTGCGGCTGTGGGACTAGAGTCTTCCCTTGTCTACCCCTCCTCGGAGAGAGACGATTCAGGTGAGAACCCAGACCAGCAGCTAGAGTCTTCTTGCTCTGAACCTCCTGTAGGCCACAGGGCTAGACGGTCCAGTGTTCCTCTCCCAGACTCCCCGGGGCTGGTTAGCCCAGATCATTCCATGGTTAGGGGTGACCTGGAGTCTTCCGTGGTGGACCCCTCGGATGTCCAAGAGAGGATGCCCTCTTCTCGCAGGTCCCAGGCAACTGCCACTCCCGGTGCTGCTCGGGTCCTTCAGCAGAGGGAAGAGGACTCTGCCTCAGCGGGTGCCCTTCGGGGTCTTGCTCAGTAGGGACCTCCAACACTGGTTACGAGGAAGAGGGCTGCTTCGGAGTCTGAAGGATTGAGGGGTAGGGGTCAGGAGCATCGGCGAACCCCCATCGCCCTGCGGGGTGCGGGGAGGAGTCGTAGCACTGATCCACGCCTCTCTTTGAAGGTCTCTAAAGCGTCTTCTGGTGGCGTTTCTGAGGGTTGCCCTTCTGGACTCATGCAATCCCAGGCATGTCACAGGGGAGATTTCCCTTCAGGGCTCTTTCCGGAGTTGTCTCTTACCCTTTCTACTATGCAACCCGGCATGATCTCAGGGTCCCCAGTCTTGTAGGCATCGCTACCTGGATCCCAGAGCCCTGGCAGAGGTCAGACATGTGCTATTAGGTGCCCTTCGCCCATCCCTCTGCAACCACCTCCCTCTCTCCCAGGCCATGTGGGGCCCACTGGGCCATTAACTTGGGGGACGTTCAGAGCTACTGCGGCGGCCTTCCCATCCTATGTTAGGGCCATGGACGAACAGGTCTTCCGCCTGTCCCCCCCCCACTGCAGGAGTCTTCTGGGCATTCGAGCTCCACTTCCTCCTCGTCTTCCTCAACTGAGGAAGAGGAACCTTCTGTCCACCTTTCCTCTGACGCTGACTTCACCGACTGTCAGCATTTCCTCTCGAGGATGGTTTCAGAGCTTCATATTTCCTACATCCGTAGGGACTATACCGGGCGGCAGACGCACGCTTTCATTAGTGAATTCAGCACCCACCATTTGGTGGTGCCTTCCTGACCAATTCCCTTCCAGGAAGCATCTATCTGCACCTGGCAGTTTCTAGCCACTCCTTCTCCAGCCCCAGGAGACTGCAGGAGACGGTATTGTGACCCCCACAAGTCTCTAGGTTCTCTACCTCACCCACCTTCGGGTTTGATGTCCCTGGATACTCCTTCTGGGCCTCGCCGCCTGGCACACGACAGGCCTCTGGATTCGGATTCTGCTGAGTTCGACTGGTGGGGATGAAGAGTCTTCTCTTCTGGTCGTGCATTGTTGTGCATTTCTTCCCATCAAGCTCACCACGCTGCTTACGACAGGCATCTGTGGTCGATGCTGGCTCAGGTCTTAGCCCTGCTTCCTGACTCAGAGCAGTCTAGACAAGCCATTGCCCTCTCTGCGCAGGGTCTGGAGCTCACAAGGCACCAAGTGAGGGCATCCTACGATGCCAACGAGGTGGCATCCAGACTAGTGGGGACTGCGATCTGCATTAGGCGGATGGCATGGCTTCGTCTCTCACGACTGTTACCCATGGCCCGGTGTAGGGTGACTGTCTTCGCCTTCCGGGGAACCCGCCTTTTTTCCCGTAGGGCGAGGAGGCGTCTTCAGGGGCAACCCTCTTCCCATAGCCCCTCGGGGGCGCCTCCTCCTCCTCACCCACCTTAGAGCTCCTAGTCTGTTGGTTAGGGTCGTCCCCTCTCTACTTGTCACCAGTTGGAGGCTGAGGGATCTGTTCCCTCAGGGTTTACTCTTAACCCCCCTCTTCGGGGGGGAAGGGGGCTTGGTACTCACCCAACAGTAATGAATGGTGAAGATTGACAAGGGAAGATATGAAAATGACGTACCTACCGTAATTCTTGATCTTCTCTTGTATCTTCACCGTTCATTACTGAATCCCGCCTACCATCCCCTCAAGGGCCTCCTTCTTCAGCATCTCCCTCTCCCTGCTCGTTCCTCCCCCTTCTCCCTTGGCCATTAAGCCAAAAAAAAAAATCTGTTCTTCTAAACGGATCCTTTCCTCTGAGAATAGGAGGAACGAGCTAAAATTGATCTGTACATGAGGGAACTCTTTCTGACTGCCCTTACTGGGCATCTCTTGGCTTTTCCCCAGCCATGTTTTTCAATTCACAGTTAAAGACACGGTCCCTTAAGTGGCTCGTCTTCTCTTCCCAAGCCCTTCTGGCAGGCCCTAATCCTATTATACAGCCTTTAGTGGTTGGTGCTGTCTGGCACTTCAGTTTCCTTAAGGGGTGTTTTCTGCCTTGCCTCTAGGGAGTCGATTGAGTTCCCACTCTATTTGTTCAAGTACAGTTGTGCCCCCTGCAGCCCCCTCCCCCCTTCCCACTTTCATATGCTACTGTGTTATCACCTAACAAGGTGCTAGAGGGCTCCTTTCCCTTCTAGTTGGCCGCTCTCTGTTGGGAACAATTTTTCTCCTTAATAGTTTGAGAGCTCCCAGCTGGAGTCTGGAAGGTTAGGGATGGCGGAAGATTTGGAGAATCTGCCTTTTGTATCCAAACTGTGTGAGAGGTTCGGTTGACCCTCTCTCCAAATTGTTGAAATGGGATCCTTGCTCCCTTGTTCCTGATTCCGAGCTTATAACCCTAAGCCAGTTTCTCAATAGCAGAATTCTCCCCTCCTAGCATCCCCCACTTTTTCTCTCTTCTTCTCCTTCCTCTTCTTTCTCCTCTCTATCTGTTCCTTCCTTAGAGCTGCCCCAGAATTAAGGCCCTTCAGTCCCTTATGGTAGGCATTTTTCCCTCTCTCTTTTCTGTTCTCTATTGGCTTATTCCTTTTTCAGTTTATATCCTTTCCTTTTTTCTATCCCTCGGCTCTCTTGCCTCACTCCCTTTCTAATCCTTATTTCGCCTCTCCGGCTAACAGAACTGGGATGGAGGAGGAGTCTGTGGCACCTAACGGCGGCCCCTCGCTCCGCATAGGCGTCCTCTATGGGGCAAGCGCCATCAATAGCGACTCCTTAAAAAAAAAAAAAAAAAAAAACTCCAGTGGTGGGTGCACGCCTCCAGCTGACACCCAACAGTAATGAATGGTGAAGATACAAGAGAAGATCAAGAATTACGGTAGGTATGTAATTTTCATTTCAACACGCCCACCACCCTCTGAGAGAAATAAAATTTCCTTTTTTCCTTTTGGACTCTTTCTCCTTTTAAGCAAAGTGGGTGCCCCCTAGTTTCCTTATGATCCAATTTAAAATCCATGTTTCATAGGTTATAACAAGCTAAAAATAGACTTGCGTCCTTGGTGCTTGCATTGTAAATTTATTTAAAACCGTATTTTGTACCCTCACCATAAGCCATATCTAGCTTTGTCTTAAATGTATCCATATTTGTACTCTCCACTACATCTGGTAAGAGTTAATTCCACGGAACTACCACCCTCTGGCTGAACCAGTTTTTTTATGTTTGCTTGCACACATGTGCAAGAAACATAGTGCCATCATCCGAGTTTTCCTGAGGTGTGTCAGCCTCTTCCATTTCAGTCAGTGTGTTTGCAGGAGCGGTCGCAGTGTGCCAATCACTGCTCCAGATATCTATGACAGCTGAAAATGCAGTGGCATACAGTTGAAAGGGAAAGCTCCGCTTCAGTGAGCAGAGCTCCCTCAACACGCACGCATGCATATTGCGTGCTGACCACCGCTCACGCACATACTGTATAACCGGCGGTGCCCAATCCCCATACGCCATGCACCCAAAAGCACCGGTGCCCGCTGGGGCCACCCAGCGTGGCAAATTGATATTATGGCCGACAGGGTGCCCAATCCCCGTCGGCTCCACCCCCCAACAGCCTTCCAGCTGCCACGCTGAGGCCACCCCAACATGCAAGCGTCCCTCATAGTCTTAGTCCTTGTGGTCTTAGAAAAAACAAAAACCTGTAAATACAAAAACTGTCCTCGGCTTCGCTGCCCCCTCCCACAACCCGCACCCACCCACTCGCACCTACCTCCCCCACACACACCCCACCCTGCCTCGAACTCGGCGCGGCGATCTTAAATGGACGGGAACACGTCTGCACTCTTCAAAGTTGACAGCGAACTGAGGAAATGCCGGTAAGCTGTATAATGGGATAGATAGGGTTTTTTCAACTTTGTTGCATATCTCAGGCATTTTTGGGAATTTTGGGCCCATATTTTCAGCATGGGGTTTTTGGGACCCCTTCTCATGAGTGCTGTCACTGTCATGGCGTTACTTGGGCCTGAAGGGTGATTTCGCAGCCAATCACCTTTCCGGAATGATTAACAAAACGACACTGCCAGTGTTCATAATGTGGGCTCTCAAAAAGCCTATTTTGAAAATTTGGTGGAAAAATTCCTAAAATGACTGTTTTACAAATGCGTTGCGCAGTTCCTACGCTTGCCTTTCGTGGGATTCGCGAATTTTCAATATTTTCGTCAGATTTTCAACATTGCCATTTTGCCACACCTTCTTATGAGCAGTACAGCTGTCATTTTCACATCTCATCAAAATGTGTTTCCGCCCATATAGCGCATAAACGGTGATTGTCTTGAAATCAATGTCACGGGACATATTAAGAAAATCACAGTGACACTGTTCATGAGCAGAGGTCTTAAAATGGCTATGTTGAAAATTTGGTGAAAAAATTTCTAAAATGACTGTTTCTGACGTGCGTTGCAAGAGTTCCTCACATGCCTTTCGTAAGTTCGCACATTTTCAATATTTTTACTCCAGTTTTCAACATTGCCATTTTACCACACCTCGTTATGAGCAGTACAGTTGTCATTTTCACATCTTGCCCACAACATGTTTCTGCCCATATGGCGCACAATGGCGCGGTCGATTGTCGCGAAAATCAATGTATGGGACACGTTAAGAAAATCACAGTGACACTGGTCATGAGCAGAGGTTTAAAATGGCTATGTTGAAAATTTGGTGAAAAATTCCCAAAATGACTGTTTTAGGGCGTGCGTTCGCAGTTCCTCATACGCTGGCAAGTTTGCGAATTTGTAATATTTGCACACCAGATTTTCAACAGTGCCATTTTACCGCACTTCCTTATGAGCAGTACAGCTACCATTTTTCACATCTCGCCCAAAATGCGTTTCCGCACATGTAGCGCACAATGGTACATTCGGTGTGCGAAAACAATGTTTGGGACAGATTAAGAAAATCAAAGTGACACTGGTCATGAGCACAGGCCTTAAAATGGCTATGTTGAAAATTTGGTGACAAAACTCCATAAAATGACTGTGTTATGAGTGAGCATTGCACAGTTTCCACGCACCCTCGTAAGTTCATGAATTTGTAATATTTTCAGTCCAGATTTTCACCAGTGGCATTTTTCCACACCTCCTTATGAAC
Source organism: Neoceratodus forsteri (assembly GCA_016271365.2). Taxonomy (NCBI): domain Eukaryota; kingdom Metazoa; phylum Chordata; order Ceratodontiformes; family Ceratodontidae; genus Neoceratodus; species Neoceratodus forsteri. The sequence goes on from CM028131.1 coordinate 1,525,746,432, forward strand.
AGTACAGCTGTCATTTTCCACAACATGGCCGAAATGTGTTTTCACACTTTCAGCACAGAAATGCGTGGTCACTGTGGGAAATCATTGTTCGGGACAGATAAAGAAAATCACACTGACACTGTTCATGATTGGAGGTCCCAAAATGCCTGTGTTAACAATCTGCTGTAAAAAAAATCCCCAAATTAGTTACATTACGGGTGTGCGTTGCACAGTTTCTACGCACGCTCGTGACTTCACCAGTTTTTTTAAGATTTTCACAGCAGATTTTCAACATTGCCATTTTTTACACCTCCCCATGAACAGTACCGCTGTCATTTTTCACATCCTGTTCGGAATGTGTTTTTGCACCTGTGGTGCCAAATGCCATAGTCGCTGTGCAAAAGCAGTTTTTGGCTAACAAACTGATATTGCCACTGTTCATGAGGTGGGGTCACAAAAACACCATGTTGAAAATTTGGAGTGAAAATACCAACGAATGCCTGCGGCATTAGGGTTTCCGACCATAACGCCCCGCCCTGTAGAGAATGACAGGCATCAGGGGTGTGACTTGGGATTCTTGCCTGTCAGGCTCATACCATTCCACCCCCACCCACACCCTGCAGCCAATGAGAGGCATCAAGGTGTGCCTCCGACTCTTCGGGCCCAAACTTCACCCCATTCTCCTATACTGCACCCATCTCACCGTATTTCCTGATGGAATGGGGTGTGCATAAGGGCCAAAGACCCCAAGGCACACCGTGACACTTGTCAGTGTCTGCAGGGTAAGGTGTGGTGAAATGGCGTGGTCGTTATGCCTGACGACCCAAAGGCACACCCCAATGCCTGTCACTCTCTGCAGGGTGGTGGTGGGGTTGGCTTCAGTTCAATACTTTGCTGCCATTCCTATTATGCAGCTCTGTAACTTCTACACTACCAATGCCAATGCCAGCAAGCAAACATTCGGCATTGACAAATGCTTGTCTTTGTAGTAGGTTCCATCTTGGCCTGTACAGTTGTTTGGTGTGTGATCCATTACTAGCTCTACCCCCTCCTTAACTCAAGACCCAGATCTTTCCTTAGGGTATTATCTCCTATTGCCTTATGTAACCCCCCTGCAAATGGGGGTTCCCAAAAGACTTCCAGGAGCTTGCTTGAATGCTCCAAGCCTGAATGGTGTTTGGCGTTTAAGCCATTTATCAATGAGTGTTTTTAGAACCTCTGGTACTGTCTCTTTAAGAGCTGTCTGCTTGCAGACATAATTAGTTGTATGGGGGACTGTGTGTTTCTTTGATTGAGTACCACTCAAGCTGCTGCCAATTCACTCCATTTTGCAGTCACTAGGAGTGCAAGGAACCTATCTGAAAGATGTAACTGTTTGCCAGAAACCATTTAGAGTGATAATGAAATTACAGTTTGTCTAACCTGCTTTCTTTTGCAGTCAGAACAGTGTCTGCCTAGTTCCCCATTCTGGTTTTGAACTGCTGAACTGGACCAATCAGTGTGGGGTAGCTAGCTCTAAAATGGTGCCTTGGGCGAATCAGAACTTGGACTCATAATCTGGAGCCAGCCACAAGAGGATTGTATGGGCAGTGACTCTGGGAGATGTGGTTTAGACTTCAGCACCTTTTGGACCAACAGCAGCAGTCATTGTGAGTGACAGCCAATCCAGTCAAGAACTGGGAGGAACTCAAAGGAAGTGCCGGTTTTGTCAGTTGGAGTTTCAGTTGAGCTTTGGCAGTGAAGAAGGAAGGAGCCCTGTGCTTTTCAGTGTGCAGTTTTAGTCAAAAACGTGTGTAAGGCCCAGAGTTCCGGTCTGCAGCTTGTGTAACAGCTTGTTAGGACTGAATCCGTCCTGTGAAAGAATCAAAGGATCTCTGAAGAGTAGAAACCAGGCTCACCCTGTAGAAGACTGGAGGAATTGCTGAAAATTGCACTCGGTCTGTCAGAACTGAATCTGCTTGTGTTCTCCCGTGTGTGCAGTAGTGCGATCGGGATACAGATGCAGCCTGCCTGGTATAGTGCTTTCTTTTATATGGATGTGTGAAGAGGTTTGTGTACCTCAAGTGAGCCCTGCTGATTGTGAAGGACCCTATCTTATTTGGAGGTCGTGAGTACTAATTCAGGGTCGCTCCCTGTTGAATGCCACATTAAATCCAAATGGAATTACTGTACTGCTGACTGTTTAATTCTCCTTTTTCTCTGTGTGAAAGGGCCCCTACCAGCTGCCACGGTTTGGACTAGCCACTAGGGCTTGGGTACCCAGGGACAGTAACTGATAGGGATAGGCCTGTGCACAGAGCCATAGATAGATTATTAGAGTGATAAGCTAATTAACCTGATTTCCCCTGTCCTTGTTATATCCCCTAAATAAATCAGAGCTGCTTGTTTGACAAAGTTATACTGCCTGAGGTATTTGTCTATGTTAAAGTACTGTACTGTGATTGTTGCACTGTATCTCATTTCACAGGAGGTCCCAGTGCGGAACCAGACCTGGGGGTAAGTGTATACTGTGAAGGTAATTCTGATATATTGTGTGGGCCACTAGTGGGAAGAAAGGGGGGTTGCAGTGTCCCAGAGGGCTGTGACCAAGTTATTTTAACTATTGCAAACCCTGACCTCTGGGTGGAGGCACCCGCCATTGGATCCAGGCCCCTCAACCTGTTAGTGGCAAATCAGGCAGGGGTAGTAGCCCCTGGGATAGCGCCATCTAGGGGTTACACTTATATAGCATGCACATGTCTCCTCTGTGCCTCCTGTACTGCAGCGAGAACCAGTTAAGTGATTTTAGTCTCTGATCATATGATAGTTCTTTTAATCCAGAAATTACCTTAGCTGCTCTGCGTTGAACTCCCTCGATTCTTATAATGTCCTCTTTTTTGTACGGTGACCATACCTGGACGCAATACTTCAAATGTGGTCTCACTAGGGCCCCATACAATGGCAGTATCACCTCTTTGTTATGGCTAGAAATATGTTTAAAGATGCAGTTTAGGTTCTGGTTGGCCTTTTTGATTTGATCGTCACAGTGGATGCTAAACTTCAAATCTGGGCTAATTTTTATTCCTAGGTCTCTCTCTTGATAAGTTAACGCCAAGGTTTCACTTCCCAGCATGTATTCCTTCTGTTTGTTTGATGATCCCAGGTGTATAACTTTGCATTTACTAATGTTCAGGGCTAATCTACTATGACTGTACAAGTCATTCATTATACTGCCAGGGGCCTGTTGTAAAGCTTTAATATTTTTTGGGTTGTTAGTTGTGGTCCCTATCCTACAATTGTCAGCAAACTTTAGTAGCCAAACATTTGGTATGTTCAGACTTAAGGATGAAATATAGATGTTAAACAGACAGGGTCCCCAATACTAACCCCTGTGGCACTCCGCTTGTAACTGGTGCCCAATCAGAATAAATCCCCATTGACCACCACCCTCTGTTTTCTATCCTTTAGCCATTCAGAAATCCAATTTAAGATGTTTACTGGTATTTTTAGTTTGCCCAATGTATCGATTAACTCCTGGTGGGGTAACTTGTCAAAGGCTTTAGCGAAGTCTAAAAAGATTAGATCCACTGGATTTCCTCTGTCCACTTCCTTACTAACCTCCTCATAAAAGGTTAGAAGGTTAGTCTGACAGGATCTGGATTTAGTAAAGCCATGTTGGGTTTGATCAGTTAAACCCTTTCCCACAATGTGTGCCTGTATGTGTTCTTTTAGTATTGCTTCGAGGATCTTTCCTAACAGGGAAGTTAAACTGATGGGTCTGAAGTTTTCAGGGTTATTTTTTGGTCCCTTCTTATAGAGTGGGACCACCGTGACCACTCTCCAACCCTGTGGTATTTCTCCTAAATCTAGAGAGGTTTGAAAAATTTTGATTGTAGAGGTAGGTATAAAATATCAGCCAGTTCTCTTAATACTCTAGGGTGTACTTTGTCAGGCTCTGGGGATTTTGAAATGTCCAATTTTAGTAGTCTGTCGTGTACTTCTTTGGGGTCTATATGCAACTGTCCTGGGTGTGATTTCACAATAATTGTCTGTGAGTGTTCTTTTCATTGAAGACTGTACAAAAATACTTATTTTGTATATTGGCTATTTCTTTTTTATTAGCAACTGATCCGGCCTCATTCTGAAAGGGACCTATGGTGTTGTTTCTACTTTTTAAGCTATTTATATAGGGAAAAAAAGTGTTTTTTTGTTGTCTAATTTTGTTAGCTAACCATGTTTCATTAGCTTTTACTTTTTTTATTGTAGATTTTAATTCTCTGGTTAGATTCCTATAGATAGAGCAGCCCAAATGATTACTTTGTTTAAGCCTTTTGTACGTTCTTTTTTTTTTTATGAATTAGTTTTTTTTATTGTGGAATTTAACCAACCAGGTACAGTTTTTTCCCCTATTATATTTCTATGTAGTAGGGATATGTTTCCTTATCTGTTCTTTTACCTTAAATAATGGAAGGTTCCACATGTTGTTGGCTGTAAGGTCCCTAAAATCTTTAGACCAATCCCATTTAGTTAAATTATTTCTAATGGTCTTAAAATTGGCCTTGCGAAAAGTTAGTTTTTTGGTGGCTCCTTCCACCTCTTTATTATGATGTTCTTAGATATGAAACGTCACTGACTTATGGTCACTTTTGCCTAATGGTGTTTCAACCCTAATATTGTGTATTGTAGTGCCCATATTAGTTAATATGATATCTAAAATATTGTCACCTCTGGTTACTTCTAGGCCCCTTTGCTCCAATCCTATTTGTTCGAATACATCTAGGAAGATTTTTCCATTTTATTAACTCCTTTCGTACAATTCCAATCAATATTTGGCAGGTTTGTTTTTTTTTTATCAACTTTCCTTATCCTCCTGTGGCAGGTCCACCATCGCCGTCCACCAACCTATTGGACTCTGGGGTCCTTCGGGGGCTTGTAGCACCATATACACCCCCGCAGATCCCCTGAGCCAGTCCAGAGGTATCATCCTTGGTGGCCCCCACACTTTCCTCTGTTTTCTCCCCGTAAACTAGCTACTCCCGAGACCCCCGGAAGTGGTAGCACATGTGTGTGGATGCGCACCACAGCTCCAGATGGGGTCTCCTCCACCCTCCCCCAATTGGCCTAGTGCAGAAGATCACGGGAGACGCTGCTACTCCGGCCTCCACCAGGGAGCGGCTGAGCTCCGAGGGTACCTGCTACCCATGCCCGAGGTAGAGGGCTGCCAGCCGGCAACCTGTTCTAGTCCTCTTCCTCCCCCCCCCCCGGCTGACCTCTGGCAACCCAGGCTTGTTCCTGAACACGGGTTGCCGGCGTGGCGCGAGGTGTGGCATTCAGCGCCTCAACCCTCAGCGCCACCGGGCCAACCAATATTTGGCAGGTTAAAGTCCCCAAGCAATATAATTCTATCTATTGGATCCAAGTTCTTGATATGGTTTACTAATAGGGCGTCACTTTCAGCTGAAATTGAGGGTGGTCTATGTACTAGGCCCAGCTTGATTTTGGCCCCGACCTACGGAAATAGCTTAACCCACAATATCCTAGGTTGTTAATATCCATGTGGATTTCCTCACATTTTATTGATTCGTGAGTATAGGTGGCTATCCCACCACCTTTCCTAAATGTTCTGGATTTTGAAAACAAATTGTACCCTGGTATGGCCTTTTCCCATGAATCCCCAGCATCCAATTATGTTTCAGTCACCAGTGCTAGGTGTTGAGAGATCATCAATTCAGAATCCTGCAGTGCATCATATACAAACATTAAATCCCCTTGGACCCGTCTTGTTTGCAGAGATGATCATTTTAAATTATCAAGATGATGTTTATATTCTAAATGCTTAATTCCTTTAAATACTTTTGTTATGTATCTCTGTAATTCTTCTATTTTCTTTTTTTGGTACTTTTATATGGGGCCCAGAATTGTGACCTATAATCCATAATGGAGCGAACGTATGTTCTATAGAATGGCATTAGAACATTGCTGTTCCTAGATATGATGGTTCATCTAATGTTCCACCAACAGTGATTCGCTTTTGCTATAATGTTATAACATTGTGCCTCAGAATTTAAATTGTGATCAAAATCCCAAGGTCTTTTTGTATTGCCGTTGATTGAAGAGGTGTGCCATTAAATGTGTAACAATGTTCAGGATTATTTTTACCAAAATGAACTACACACTTATCCTTATTTAATGACATTCCCCAGGAAGAAGCTGGTTGTATAATTGGCTGTTTTCTGTTCCAATAAGCATACTCGCCTGCCAGTCATGTTTACTGTATGGCCCTGAACTGTACTCACCTGCTCCAATAGTCACATTGTGTCCCTTGTACTGTACTTGGCTGCCTGTAATGTTCACTGTGTGGCCCTAGTACTGCACTCACCTGCCTGTAATGTTTGCTGTGTGGCCCTAGTACTGTACTCACCTGCCTTTAATGTTCCCTATGTGTCCCTAGTACTGTACTTCCCTTCCTGTAATGTTCACTGTGCTGGCCTAGTACTGTACTCACATTCCTGTAATGTTCACTGTTTGGGGCTAGTACTGTACTCACCTGCCTGTAATGTTCACTGTTTGGGGCTAGTACTGTACTCACCTGCCTGTAATTCTCACGGTGTGGGCCTAGTACTGTACTCCCCTTCCTGTAATGTTCATTGTGTAGGCCTAGTACTATACTCACCTGGTTGTAATGTTCACTATGTGGCCCTCGTACTGTACTCGCCTGCCTGTAATTTCCACTGTGTTGCCTAGTACTGTACTCACCTGGCTGTAATGTTCACTGAGTGGCCCCAGAACTGTACTCACCTGCTGTAATATTCACTATTACCCCAGTGCTTTACTCACCTGCCTGTAATCACTGTGTTGCCTAGTAATGTACTCGTCTGTCATGTTCACTGTGTGGACCAAGTACTATACTCACCTGTCTGTAATGTTCACTATGTGAGCCTATTACTGTATTCACCTGCCTATAATGTTCACTGTGTGCCCCTAGTACTGTATTCACCTGCCTGTAATATTCACTGTGTGGCCCTAGTACTGTATTCATGTGCCTGTACTGTTTACTCACCTGCCTGTAATATTCATTGTGTGGCCCTAGTACTGTACTCCCCTGTCTGTAATGTTCACTGTGTGGCCCTAGTACTGTACTCACCTGTCTGTAATGTTCACTGTGTGGCCCTAGTACTGTACTCACCTGTCTGTAATGTGCACTGTCTGGCTCTGGTACTGCACTCACCTGTCTGTAATGTTCATTGTGTGGCCCAAGTACTGTACTCACCTGCCTGTAATGTTCATTATGTGGCCCTAATACTGTACTCACCTTCCTGTAATGTTCACTATGTGGTGCTAGAACTGCACTCACCTGCCTGTAATGCCCACTGTGTGTCCTTAGTACTGTGCTCCCCTGTCTGTAATGTTCACTGTGTAGCCCTAGTACTGTACTCACCTGCCTGTAATATTCACTGTGTGGCCCTAGTACTGTACTCCCCTGCCTGTAATGTTCACTGTGTGGGCCTAGTAGTGTACTCACCTGCCTGTACTGTTCACTGTGTGGTCACAGTACTGCACTCACCTGCCTGTAATGTTCACTGTGTGGCCCTAGTACTGTACTCCCTTTCCTGTAATGTTCACTGTGTGCCCCTAGTACTATACTCACCTTCCTGTAATGTTCACTGTGTGCCCTGGTAATGTGCTCACCTGCTTATAATGTTCACTGTGTGGCCCTAGTACTGCACTCACCTGCCTGTATTGTTCACTATTTGGGCCTAGCACTGTAGTCATCTGTCTATAATGTTCACTGTTTGGGCCTATTACTGCACTCCCCTTCCTGTAATGTTCACTGTGTCGGCCTAGTACTGTACTCGCCTGGCTATAATGTTCACTTTGTGGGCCTAGCACTGTACTCACCTGCCTATAACGTTCACTGTTTGGGCCTAGTACTGTACTCCCCTGCCTGTAATGTTCACTGTGTGAGCCTAGCACTGTACTGACCTGCCTATAATGTTCAGTATGTGGCCCTAGTACTGCACTCACCTGCCTGTAATGTTCAATGTTTGGGCCTAGTACTGTACTCCCCTGCCTGTAATGTTTACTATGTGGGCCTAGTACTGTACTCACCTGGCTGTAATGTTCACTTTGTGGCACTAGTACTGTACTGACCTGCCTTTAATGTTCACTATATGGCCCTAGTACTGTACTCACCTGCCTATAATGTTCACTATGTGGCCCTAGTACTGTACTTACCTTCCTTTTTTTTATTTTACCTTTTTATTAAAGACAGAGGTAAACAATATAAAATGTACAATGACAAAATTTCACAATAATAAATTTAACTGAACCAACAAAAATGAAAACACAGATAGCTGTATAATAAGGCTATAGGATTGTCGCCCCAAAAAAAATGGTGTATTGAAGTAAAAACCCTACGTTTCACAGCAACTGTTAAGACCAGGTGAGTCCAGTTCAAATATAGACTCTAACTGAGATAGAGTATGAATATCCATGTTATCCAACAGTCTCGATTCGGTGAAAATTTATAAATGCAGAAATCCAATCAACTGTGGGGCTTTCACTTTGTATTACATAGGGACATAGTACAGTTAGTTATCATGCCCATAATCAAGACTGGTAATTTCAACCTCCTTGGAAAACTCCAAAGCCAAAATGAACATCATACAGGCACAAATAAATCTTATGAAGAACTCAGTATAAAACTTCTTGAGGGGGTAACCGATTCTTGTCCAATAAAGTCTGCACAGTTGAAAACCTCATAAGGAGTCTGGAGTTGAGGGAGGAAGTTGATACATTAATACTCCTCCATCCTAAATTGCGGGTAAAAACCCAGCCACCTCAATACCTAGCCCCAGCCCCCTTTGTTCCCTTAAGGAACAAAATTGGGATCGTGATCTAACTGATATTGAACCCATCTATGCCATGCAGAGTCAAAGGCCAACACTCTTATCTGAAAGCCTAGCAGAAAGCCATTCTTGGGCATATACTTCCTTGGTCAGTGCCTTCCACGTTTCCAGAGTTGGGACAACATTAGTATACCATAGGCGGGTTATAACCTTTTTTGCCACCAAGATTAACAGAGTAACCTGCTTATAAGTGTTTTTAACTATCCTAACCCCATCTGACCCCACAGCAGTCAATATGTTACCTAGTACTCACCTGCCTGTAATGTTTGCTGTGTGGCCCTAGTACTGTACTCCCCTCCTGTAATGTTCACTGTTTGGGCCTAGTACTGTAATCACCTACCTGTAATGTTCATTGTGTGGCCCTAATAATGTACTCACCTGCCTGTAATCGTCACTCTGTGGCCCTAGTACTGCATTCACCTGCCTGTACTGTTCACTGTGTGGACCTAATACTGTACTCATCTGCCTGTAGTGTTCACTGTGTGGCCCTAGTACTGTACCCCCAAGCCTGTAATGTTCATTGTGTGGCCCTAGTACTGTACGCACCTGCCTGTAATGTTCACTGTGTTGCGCTAGTACAATACTCACCGACCTGTAATGTCCACTGTGTGACCTAGTACTGTACTCCCCTGTCTGTAATGTTTACAGTGTGGCTCTAGTACTGTACTCACGTGCCTATAATGTTCACTGTTTGGTCCTAGTACTGTCCTCCCCTTCCTGTAATGTTCACTGTGTGGGCCTAGTACTTTATTCACCTGCCTGTAATCTTCATTGTGTTGCCTAGTACTGTACTCGCTTGTCTGTAATGTTCACTGTGTGGCCCTAGTACAGTACTCACCTGCCTGTAAAGTTCATTGTGTGGCCCTAGTACTGTATTCACCTGCCTGTAATATTCACTGTGTGGCCCTAGTACTGTATTCATGTGCCTGTACTGTTTACTCACCTGCCTGTAATATTCATTGTGTACCCCTGGTACTGTATTCACCTGCCTGTAGTGTTCACTGTGTGGCCCTAGTACTGTACTCGCCTTCCTGTAATGTTCACTGTTTGGGCCTCGTACTGTACTCCCCTTCCTGTAATATTCACAGTGTGAGTCTATTACTGTACACACCTGCCTGTAATGTTTACTGTGACCCTAGTACTGTACTCACCTGTCTGTAATGTTCACTGTGTGGCCCTAAAACATTATTCACCTGCTTGTAATGTTCACTATGTGGCCCTAGTACTGTACTCACCTGCCTGCAATGTTCACTGTGTGGGCCTAGTCCTTCTCACCCCTCCAGGGATGAAAATCAGGAGAACCTGCTGTAGACAATGGATCTTCCTGGACATAAAGTCTCCACCACTCATTCACACTAATGGGATCTACACCAGAGGCACTAGTACCCAGTGGGAGCAAACTTTTCAAGAGGGTCAGCGCCAGAGGTGGAGCCGTGAGGAAACGGCACCATGAGCCTTGGCTCGTGTGGTAAAGACTACCTCAGCGTCGACCCTCCAACCGCCTCATTTCTTTTTTTCCCGCTGTCGAGTGTGCTTCAGTGACAATGTCACTCACCCGCCGGGAGTCAAACTTCAAACTAGCAGCACAGTTTTCAGTTTATTATTTTGTAATTTATCTTCGAACAAGTACTGATTACATTTTATTTATCAATTATAAGAAAGAAGTCTTCAATCCTTCATTGACAGTCAACCATGGGTGGGTCAGGTGACAGTAGGGAGACTTCGTATGAAAGTTGTTCAGTCATCCGGTCTGGGTCTGGTCTGACAACAGATGGTCCAATGCTCAGGGAGATGAGTGGTTCCCCTCAAGCATAAAAGGAAACAGTCCATTCTTGGCACGGTTCAGCCTGAGATCTTTTACCCTATTTTTCGTCGAAAAAGGGAAGGCATCACTCGAGGTCCCCTTCTGGTATGTCTGCACGTCGATGGTCGATCATTGGGGCCAGGCACCGGTCTCCTCCTCTCTTGGAGTCACTGGCTTCATTCTCTGGTGGCCGACCTCTTCAACATCGGAGCCCATCCCCGCCTTTTGGAGGGGCTTCCGATGAGCAGTTACACCAGTGGGCTGCTCTTATGGAGCAATGGGCTCGGAGGTTGGTCCAGCTGCCTGACCTGGTCACTCCGAGACCTTCAGGTCACTCGAGGAGCAGGTAGGGCGGTTGGACCTTCTTAGTCACATGGCACCTTCTTTGGTGCCGTCAACTCCGTTCTCGGGTGTTTTCCCCCCCTCACATGGCTGTGGCGCAGGGGGCCACACTGATGCCTCTATTGGCTGCCAATTTCCCTTTTCCCTCAAATCACAGTTTTTGGAACCTTGGGACTCTCTCTGTGCCATCCATGGTGCCGGGGACTCTCTCGGCGCTGACTGCGGCATCAGGGGCCTTGCGGCACCGCCCTGAATGCCCGTGGGCTCTGCTCCGGTGCTGCTGTCGGGCAGGGGCTCTGTTGGGACTGGGGGTTCTGTCGGTACCGTGGCCTATGTCGGTGCTGGGTACTGGGCTGTTTCAGATGGCGCCGACTTCCTTGTGTCTGGCGCCATGTTCTTTGTCGGCGCCGAAGCTTGCTGCGGCGCTGCCCAGCCTCCAAGGCTTTCGACTCCGATTCTTTCCTCTTCTAATTTTCCTTCTGATTTTCACTCCTTTCCTGTCCATACAGTCCCCCCTGGACTGTCAGGAGATGATTTTGAGCCTGACCCAGATCTTCAGCTGGGTGATGATGATGAAGGAGCAGGGATCAATCCTGCTGCAGAGCCTGTGGTCAAAGACCTTTCCCTTAAGTCTCTGCTGAAAAATTTAAATTCTACTCTTTCTCTCCAGACTACAGAAATTGATCCTGGGAAGCTTTTAAGACTCCAATACCTACATGTCCCAGAGATCCCTATGGATTTAACTCCTCCGGTACAACCATCTTTCGAGACTCTCTCTCAGATGGTATGGAACAGTCCTGGTCTCATCCCTTCCATGGCTACATCCATAGATAGGAAGTATGCTCCTCCCAAGGATCGACCTATATTGCCTTCATAAGCCTTTGCTGATCCCATTGTAGTCTTAGCAGAGAATGATAAAGCTGTTCTCCCTCTGGCATCTTCAGCCCGGCCTATAAACAAAGAATCTCACAAGATAGACACCTTAGGTAAGAGTCTCTTTGCTGCCTCCACCTTGCGTATGCGTATTGCCAGCTACCAGGGCTCTTTTTCTCAATATGAGTATGTCCTTTGGCATTCGCTCGAACAAACTGTTGAAGCTCTGCCTGAGTCGGAATCTAATTCAGAGCTACTTCAGACCATAACTAGGGGTATCGAGTCCAATAACCAACAGGTTAAAGCTGCAGTGGATGCTTTCAATACTGCTTCCTGAGCGGCAGCGGGTATTTGTACCCATCGCCACTCATGGCTACGTACTTTGGGCTTCACGAATGATGCCCAGCAGCAGGTATGTATTTGTTCGGGCCCCAGGTGGAGCAAGCTCTGGAGGCTACACAGAAGACTAGGTTGGCCATTAAGACAGCTCGACCAGCACCCGTCCCTTCTCGAGGGGGTGCTAACAAGCGTCAATTTCACAACCGTCAGTCCTTTCGGGGCAAAGGTAGAGGAGGTTTTAACAAAAACCAAACCCCTCAGCCACAAAAGAAAATGCAGCAGAAGACACAGGGCCCAAAAGCGACCAGTGCCACCTTCTGAGTTTCTGGCCCAGGTCCCACCGCAACTGTCCGAGCAGGACTCTTCCTCAGCAGTGGGAGGACATCTGACTCAGTTCTACAACCAGTGGAAATCTATAACATCAGACAAATGGGTCCTCCAGATAATCCACGAGGGGTACTCGCTCAATCTTTCAGAAATCCCTCTGGATCATCCCCCCAAATGACAGCCCAGGCTGTCAACAGTACAGTCAGACCTTCTTGCTTCCGAGATACAAGGCCTTCTAAACAATAGGGCAGTAGAAGTAGTTCCGCTGGATCAACGAAAGACAGGATTCTATTCCCATTACTTTCTGGTTCCAAAGAAAACTGGCGGCATGCGTCCCATTCTGAATCTCAGAAAGTTAAACAATTCCTTCACAAGGAAAAGTTCAAGATGATATCTCTAGGTAGTCTTCTACCTTTGCTTCATCAACACAATTGGCTAGCCTCCCTGGACATGCAGGATGCTTACCAACACATGCTTATACACCCAAAGCACCACAAATACCTGAGGTTTGTGGCGTTGGTTCAGCATTATCAGTTCAGAGTCCTGCCCTTTGGGCCATCCTCAGTGCCGCGAGTTTTTACAAAGTATTGTGCAATTCTCACAGCGCATCTCAGGAAAATCGGAATTCAAGTTTTCCCATATCTGGACTACTGGCTCCTAGCAAGTCCCTCCAGACAAGAAACTCTGGATGCTGTAGCCACGACTGCAGACTTCCTCATGTCTATGGGAATCCTGCGAAATCTCAACAAGTCGCAGTTACAGCCCTCCCAGAAACTCCTCTTCATAGGAATTCTTCTGGACACCTTCTGTACGAAGGCTTTTCTCTCAGAGAACAGAAGACGCGATATCCTTCAAATGGCCCGGTACATCAGAGAAAACAGCTCAGTTTGAGCTATCTTGATGCAATGGATGCTGGGTCTCATGGCATCCTCGGTGTTCACTGTACCCCAGCACGCCTCCACATGAGAACCTCTCAATGGATGCTCAGTACTCAGTGGTCCCCAACCACTCACCCTCAGTCCTTTCCCATCAGGGGTGACAGAACCTCTAAAGAGGTCACTCACCTGGTGGTCGCAGGACGACAACCTTCTGGATGGGTATCCCTTTGCTCCTCTGGATCATCAGATCTCCATTACCACGGATGCATCCCTGATGGGTGGGGGAGCTCACTGCCAGAATTTCCACACCCAGGGTACATGGACTCAGGACGGATCCCCAGCTTCACATAAACATCCTGTATGCAGTCTGGGCCTTGAAGGACATACTCTGTCACAAGAACATTCTCCTTTAAATGAACAACAGAGCAATGATGTATTACATCAACAAGCAGGGCGGTGCACACTCTTACCCATTATGCAGGGAAGCTATGAGAGTGTGGGAATGGTGCCTGGAGCACAAGGCTCTAATCCATGCAATTTACCTGCCAGGAGTACAAAATGAACTGGCAGACCATCTCAGCAGAACAGAGACAGATCCGCACGAGTGGTCTCTCGACTCAACCGTTGCTCAGTCACTGTTCAAAGAGTGGGGAACTCCAGACGTAGACCTTTTTGCATTCCCACTCAATGCACAATTGTGCCTCTTCTGCTCTAGAAATCCAGGACCTGGCATTTTCCAGGGTTTTATTTAACTCTAAAAACTGATTTGTGTTTTGCTCATAAAAGTGCTAAAACATTGTGAAAATGCATAGCACCTGCCTCACAGTGTTTACCAAACATAATACTTCTAGAAAACCTATATAAATACTTTCTGGACAGTTAGTATTGTCCCAAGAAAAAAAATGCTAATCAATTATTTAAAACCCTGTTTTCTGTCAGGATGCATTCAGGCTGCAGTGGAAAAAACGCTTTCTATATGCCTTTCCTCCTCTTCCCCTAATTCAGAGGGTACTTCTCAAATTCGAGTCTCAGGGGGACAAAATGATTCTCATCGCCCCTTCTAGCCTCAACAGATATGGATCTTACTTCGAGTGGGAGCTCTTGCAGCAGGCTATAACACTTAGGACTATGCCGCAGGCACTAGGACCCTCCGGTAAAATCTTCAGCCTGCAGTACACAGCAGGGCCCGCCCCTGACACCGTCCCCACCCCGACGTCAACCCTGGTACAAAAGGGGGTGGACCCAGCTCCACCCCAGTTCTTTTTCCGACGCGTCCCACATGTGAACAGAGAACAACAGCTTCAGCTTGCCAGGTCAGCAAGAATTCTTCAATCAAAACCCACTTTTCTACCGTTTTTTTCGACTGTTTTTCATAGTTACCAACATCAGGCCATTGTCTGACGGTTTTTTTTTTGTGCAGTCCCGACGGATGTCTTCTCAGGCGTTGGCCTTGCCGGAACATCTCAACAAGTGCGAGTGTGGGAGGCAGATCCCAGCCAAGGACGGCTATCACCGCTGTCTCTTCTGCCTGGGACCGGAACACGACAGCACGAACTGCTCCGCTTGCCAGGCCTTCACTAGCTGGACCCGCATCCATCGCCTCAAGGCCCTGGAAGCCTTTCTTTTGGATCAGAAGATGGATCTGCACTCCTCCGAGGGGAAACACAAGGAGAAGAAGTGGCACGGTAAAGACCGTAGTCGGTCCCGGCACCGGTCCCGTTCTCACTCACGGCCCTCTCCAAAGAAGGCCCATCCCTCGGGATCAGGAGAGCACCCAAAATCGACTCAGGCCAAGGCCAGCCCTTCAGGGGAGAAGCCGTCTAAGCCTAAGGTAACCCTGCTAAGGGTCACCACGAAGCCCTTGGAGGTGCATGCTTTGGCCCCACCTCCCAAGGCACTGGCGCCACCTGCTAAAGGCACGCCTCCGGAGCCCAAGGACTCTCCGGCGCCCCCGGTGGCACCCTGTCATCAGTACCAACACAGACTCCTGTTGAAGGGGGGGAAGGGTGAGGGATTGGCTGTGGAAGAACCGATGTCCCCGTCGCCCAAGTCCTTCTCCCCCCCTGGGCCCCCAGGAGGGCTCTCCTTCGCGGGCCGATGTCCTGGATATTTCCCTTCCGGGCCGGGTGGCAGAAATTTTCACGAAGGACGAGCTACAGGAGCTGTTTTCCTTTTGGTGAGGGCAGGTCCACAAGTGGACACCCCTCCCCCCCGTCGCCGGCCCAGGCACCAGTACTGGACCAAGCAGATAAACCACAGCCGGGAGGTGAGCCTTCCCTGAAGAAGTCTCCGGAGCGCCTGCCTTCACCTCCCTCTAGGGCTCGTTCCCGCACCCAGTCCGGGGACCACCAATGATGCTCCAGGGACTCTGGTGACCGTCGTCGGTCTAGGTCATGTTCTAGGAGTCATTCTCAGTCCTCTAGGTGAGAACGCTACCGACGTCGGTCTCTGTACCGTCGCCGGTCCAGGGACCGGAGTCGGTCTTCGGACTGACGTCAGTCCCCCAGCTACCGACAACAGCGGGAGTCTGGTCACACGGAGAGGTCAGGCTATTAGAAATCCTATAGTCGATCTCCCTCATCCTCGACTTCCTCTCTCAGCTTGCAGCGCTCCCCTGGGAGAGAAGGACCAGCCTCGCTTGCCTCCAGACGATCCTACCTTTATGGACGTCATGAGGCATATCCAGGCCTCCAACGAGTGGGAGACGGAAGACCTTGACCCAGAACGCCGGAGACTAGCAAAATACCTGAGGCAGAAGGAGCCTAAACCTTTGGTGGTCCCTTCTTTGGTGGATACTTTCCAGGACCTCACCCAAACTACCTGGAAACATCCAGCTTCAGTCCCAGCTGTCCCGAAGAAGTTGGATAGGCTGTACAAGGCCCTGAGGGCAGAAGCTTTCCTGGCTGAACACCCTCAGGCAGACTCTTCGATGATCACGCTTGCCCATAAGTCCAGACAGCCGAAACACCTCAGCTCACAGCCTCCTGACCCGGAGTCTCGCTATTTGGATCAGGTGGGTAAGAAGGTTTATTCTGCTTCCACCTGTTCCATACGTTCCCTCAACTTTTTAACGCATATGGTCCAGTACCAGAATGGGCTATGGGAGAGGGGACAAGAGCTGTTGAAGGTCCTTCCAGACTCTGACCAGAAGAAAGAGCTCCTGGACATTTTGAAATCAGGTTCAGATGTAGGCTCGCATGTTTTGAGAGCTTCGTATGATACTGCAGATACGGCAGCCAGGGCAACCGCTTCCGGGGTGTGCCTATGATGCCACGCTTGGTTGAGAGTCTCTGGCTTTCACCAGGATCTGCAGGCTGGTATCAGGGATTTACCCTTCCATGGTACCGTGCTCTTTGGGCAGGAGACGGAAGCCTTGATTTCTCGTCACCAAGAGTCGGGTAAGTCTTATCTGGTCGGTCCGCCAGATGTACCATGGCGACCAGCGAAGACAATGAAAACGGCCTTTTCGTAAGCTCTCAGGTGATCAAGGTCACTCCTGTGGAAACCAGCATGGGCAGAGAGGCGGCTTCCGTAGGAGGTCCGGTAACGAGCAGTCTGGTGGAGCTCCTACCCGTGGGCCCAAATCCTCCCAGGCCTCTCTGCCCACACCCAGCTCGGCCCAATGACTCCCTTCTGCCCCCCTACCTCTGCAGGAAGACCCAGGGGAGCCAGTCGGGGGCCGCTTCTCCCTTCACTTTGAAGGGTGGAAGTCAATTACTGCGGACCAGTAGATCTTAGATATCATCAGGAGGGGACACACGCTGGAGTTCACGGAGTTTCCCCCGAATACTCCACCAAAGCTCTCCCGTTATCCTCCTTCTCACATCCCACTAATAGAAGGAGATATTCAGACCCTCTTGCAAAACAGGGCAATAGAGTTAGTCCCCTTGCATCAGCGAGGAAAAGGGTTTTATTCACATTTCTTCCTGGTTCCAAAAAAGACACAGGACCTTCGTCCCATTCTGGACCTCAGCCCTCTAAATCTCTTTATCGAGTACAAAAGGTTCAGGATGGTGACCCTCCAAGGACTTCTTCCTCTGCTGCACCAAGGAGACTGGTTCTGTTCCCTAGACATGCAAGATGCATACATGCACATCGGGGTCTTCCCTCCCCACCGGAAGTTTCTGAGGTTCCGCTTCCAAGGGGAGCACTACCAGTTTCGAGTGCTTCCATTCGGCCTCTCTTCCACTCTGCGAGTCTTCACCAAATGCTTGGCAGTGGCAGCTGTGGCTCTAAGGGGCATGGGACACTACATGTTCCCCTACTTCGATGATTGGCTGCTTACAGCCCCGTCGCTGGCAGCCCTACTTCGGGCCCTCGGAGACACCTATACTTTATT
This sequence comes from Neoceratodus forsteri, assembly GCA_016271365.2. Lineage (NCBI taxonomy): Eukaryota > Metazoa > Chordata > Ceratodontiformes > Ceratodontidae > Neoceratodus > Neoceratodus forsteri. Next base: position 1,525,764,201 of record CM028131.1, read on the forward strand.
CCGGAGGCTGGGAATCACCCTGAATCTACGAAAATCATCCCTGGAGCCCAATCAGAAGCTTGTCTTCATTGGAGCGGTCTTGGATTCCATTCAAGGCATGGCTTTCCTCCCCAGGACAGGAGAAATCACCTGTGAGAGATTGCAGAACGGATTTCAATAACTCCTCAAGTTCCAGCTCGAAACTTCCTCAGGTTACTGGGGCACATGGCGGCGACCATTCCTGTCACTCCCTTGGCCCGCCTCCACATGAGGGTTCTGCAGTGGATGCTCAGGGTACAGTGGGACCAAGGCTACGACGATCTGGACTCCACGGTCAAGATCTCAGGGCCAGTCAGGAGAACTTTACTTTGGTGGATGGACCCCAGGAACTTGGAGAAAGGGGTCAGCTTTCATCCGGAGCCACCAGGTCAGACTCTGACAACAGATGCATCGGACCTGGGATGGGGACACACCTGGGTGCTCATTGAATGCAAGGGGTTTGGTCACCCGAGGACCGGTCCCTCCACATCAATGTACTGGAGATGCAAGCGATTCTCTGTGCCTTACAGGCTTTTCAGGAGGACCTGGTACCGGGCTTTCTTCTGGTTCAAACGGACAACATGGCAGTCGTCTTTTACATCAACAAGCAAGGGGGTACTCACTCGTACCTCCTTTGCAGGGAGGCAGTGAGAGTCTGGTACTGGGCGCTGGAGCGAGGCATTCTGCTGTGCGCAGTGCATGTTCCAGGCATCCTCAATGACCTGGCCGACAGCCTAAGCAGGTCACAATCCAAAGCGCATGAGTGGGAGCTGCTACAGTCCGTAGCAGACCAGCTCTTCCACAGGTGGGGTCTTCCAGAGCTGGACCTCTTTGCGTCACCACCCAACGCCAAACTGCCAATGTTCTGCTCGCGAGAGCGTGCGCCTGGAGCTTTCTGGCCAGACGCATTATCCCTTTGATGGGCACGGAGGTTTCTTTATGCCTTTCTGCCCTTTCCTCTCATTCAGAGAGTCCTTTTAAAGTTACAGGCAGAAGGAGCCCGAATGATCCTCGTAGCCCCCAAATGGCCTCGGCAGGATGGTTCCTACTCCTGCAGCAGTTATCCACGGAGCCTGTAGTTCCGCTGCCCATATGCTCGCAGTTGCTGTCCCAGGATCAAGGGTCGCTGGTCCACCCGGACCTTCGGTCCCTACACCTACATGCTTGGCTCCTTCAGACGTAGCTCAACGCAGATACGGGGTCTCCTCAGAAGTGTCGGCGGTCCTAGTTTTGGTGAGAAAGCCCTCTACCCGCTCTGCCTACGCTATGAAGTGGAAGCATTTTTGTCTATGGGCCTTGTCACAGCATTTGGATCCTGTCACCTGTCCAGTGAACTCAGCATTGCAGTATCTCCTCTCCTTGTATCAAACGGGCCTGAGTTACTTCTCTATCAAGGTGCATATGTGGAATATCTCTGCCTATCATGCCCTCTTGGGAGATAAGGCATTGGCTCAACTGGATGTCGCCTGCATCTTTCTTAGAGGAATTCTGCATATGAGACCTCCCATTTGAGACCCTATCCCACCCTGGGACCTCCTTTTTGTGTTGGAGAAACTCACCCTTCCTCCCTTTGAACCGGCAGTGGATTGTGAGCTGCGTTACCTTTCTTGGAAGGTTTGTTTTTTAGTTGCGGTTACCTCAGCTCGAAGGCTTTCCGAGCTTCATGCTCTGATGTGTAAAGAGCCGTATTTAGTTTTCCACAGGGAAAGGGTTTCCCTTAGAACAAATCCTAAGTTTCTTCTGAAAGTGGTCTCAGAGTTGACCCTCAACCAGTCGGTTGATCTTCCTGTTTATTTTCCTTCCCCTTCCAATAGAGGGGAGGCTCTCCTTCACACACTGGATGTCCACAGGACTTTGAGGTATTACTTCAAGAGGACGGCTACACACAGTCAATTGGAGCAACTTTTTGTGGCCTTTGCGCCACATTGCTTGGGTAGACCGGTGACCAAGCAGACTATCTCGAAGTGGATAGTTCACTGCATCTCCTTCTTCTATGAGAAACACAATAAGACCCTACCGGGCCCGGTCAGGGGTCATTCCACCAGAGGAGTGTCTGCTTCATTCGGCGCCCTGAGAAATGTCTCTATAAGGGACATATGTGCGGCCACTACCTGGAACTCTGTGCATACCTTTGTCAAGCATTACAGCTTGGATATCGTCTCCAGACGCCCAGCTGGCTTCGGCCTAGCTGTTTTGCAAGGGCTTCTGTCCTGAGGTCTCTGGAGTCAGTATATTCCACCTCCTGGGGTCGTCTACCTCTTTGGCATGGACTGCTTGGTATTCAGTCCTAAGTGTTATAGCCTGCTGTAAGAGCTCCCACTCAAAGTAAGATAGTACAGTTATGTAAGAACTTACCGTAACAGTAGATCTTCGAGAGGAGCTCTTGCAGCAGGTGTTACTTCCCACCCGCCTCCCCCCTCGAGGTGTGCAGATCCATCTTCATTTCCACCTTCTAGAGTCGCTTCATCTCCTTCTCTTGTCAGCGCTCGTTGCAGGCCTTGGCGGGAGAACTGAAGTGGAGCTGAGTCCTCCCCCTTTTGTACCAGGGCTGACGTCGGGGCAGGGCCGGCGTCGGGGGCAGTCCCTGCTGTGTACTGCTGGCTGAAGATTTTACCAGAGGGTCCTAGTGCCTGCGGCATAGTCCTAAGTGTTATAGCCTGCTGCAAGAGCTCCTCTTGAAGATCTGCTGTTACGGTAAGTTCTTGCGTAACTGTACTTTCCGCTGCTCAACAGTCTGTCGGAACCTCCCCACCGAGGACTGCTCCTTCAGATGAACCTGCTGACCCAAGATCCCATGGTCCATCCCAATCTGCAGGCGCTTCACCTTCACGCTTGGCTCTGGAAGAGATAGAGGTGAATAGGTTCGATGTTTCCTGTAGGGTTTCAGATATTCTCTTGATCGCATGTAAACCAGCCACTAGAAAAATCTACACAGCCAAATGGAAGTGTTTTTCTCTCTGGTGTGCAAAATCCTCTTCGAACCCTTTTTCCTGCCCACCAAATAAAGTCTTGGAGTACCTTTTAGACCTCTCAAATTCAGGTCTGCAGTACTCTACAGTCAGCGTTCATCTCTGTGCCATTTCAGCTTATCATGAGCCGGAACATTCCTTATCTCTGGCTCAGTTACTTGTAGATAAAGAGGTTTCTTAAGGGTATTCTGCATACCAGACCCCCAATCAGACATCGAGTCGCAGTCTGGGACATTTACCTTGTGCTAGACATGCTGACTCTGAAACCTTTCGAGCTTCTAGCTACCTTCGAGTTGAAGTTCCTCTGTTGGAAAACAGCCTTGCTGGCGGCCATCACCTCGGCCAGTAGAGTTTCTGAAATAGACGCTCTGGTCACAGACCCCCTGTACACTGTATTTCACAAGGACAAAGTAGTTCTTAGGACTCAGCCTAAGTTTCTCCCTAAGGTTGTCTCAGAATTTCATCTAAACCAACCTTTAGTCCTGCCTGCCTACCTACTTTGCTAATTTTCAGAATGAAGGGGAACGTATCCTTCATTCTTTGGATGTTAAGAGAGTGCTGCGATTCTATCTGGATAGAACAAAAGAAATTCGCAAGGCTCAACAACTGTTTGTTTCCTTCTGCGAGACCTGTCTGGGTCAACCTGTCGCTATTAGGTGCATTTCAGCGTGGCTGGTAGCATGCCTCCGCCACCGCTATTCTTTGGTACAGGTTAAGCTGGAAGGCCGAGTGTCTGCTTACTCTACTAGAGCAGTCTCAGCATCTCTGATGGAAATCCGCAATGTGCCCATTGCAGATATTTGCAATGCGGCTACATGGAGCTCAGTGCATACTTTTGTTAAGCACTATGCTTTGGATGTCCTTGCCAGATGACATCTGTCGTTTGGTAGGACTATTCTTAACGGACTTCTGTCCTACGTGTGTGAGCTCTTAGTTTTTCCTGCTGCCCGTCTCGGGGGATTATTAGCTCGGTACTCTCCCATTAGTGTGAATGAGTGGTGGAGACTTTATGTCCAGGAAGATATGGAAATTACATACCTACCGTAATTCTTGATCTTCTTGGACAAAGTCTCCACCACTCATTCACACACCCACCCACCATCCCCTGAGCTCACGTCACTGTTTTTGGTCTTCACTCCCTCAATAGCTGGGCTGTGAAGACTCTATTGTTGACCTTTCTTACACGGGTCATTCGGACTATCTTATGTCCGATTTTGCTAGGTTAGTCCCTCTAGGTTAGTTACGCTGCACCTCCTCAGAAAAAAAGGTACTGAGGCGGTTGGAGGGTTGACACCGAGGTAGTCTTTACCGCACGAGCCACGGCTCGCAGTGCCACTTCCTCACAGCTACACCCCTGGCACCGACCCTCTTGAAAAGTTTGTTCCTGCTGGATCCTAGCGCCTCCGGCGTAGATCCCATTAGTGTGAATGAGTGGTGGAGACTTCGTCCAAGAAGATCAAGTATTACGGTAGGTATGTAATTTCCATTTTCCATCACTTCTCTTGGCAAACTGAAGAATACCAGGACTAGAATGAGAATGCAGGACCTTCAACTCAGAGCCCTCAGCTGAGCAGTTCTCACTCTTCCAGCTTCAATTTGCTGACTCACACTGACTCTCATCTCAAGATTCTAAACTCCCTTCTCATAGCTGGCTAAGGCTTATGCCTTTGCAAGAGTTCCAAATGTGCTCATCACTTCCATCTCAGCTGAAGGCAAATAAACAGAAGAGTAAGCAAGTGAAAACCCCATTTAACTAGTTAATCACCAGCTGCCTCTCCCTGCCTTGCACTGATACTGAGGGGATTCTAGTAACCCCAGGGGACTGGGTGGTTACACTACTGTAATAATCTCCGGGTGAACCTGGTATTGTATTCACCTGATGTAAAGTTTTCTGTGTTCTCCTGAAACAGTACCTGCCTGGCATTGTATTTACTGGCTGCAGTGTTCACTATGTGGCCCTGGTACTGTACTTACTGTATCTGCTTTACTGTTCTCTGTGTGGCCCTTGTACTGTACCTACCTGCTGTAATGTTCTCTGTGTGGCCCTGGTATTGTAAATATCCCCTGTAATATTCAGTGTGGCCCAGATACAGTAATTACCTACTCCACTGTTTTCTATGCGACTCTGGTACTGTATTTACTGTACCTGTTGTAATGTTCTCTATGCGGACCTGATTTTGTAAATGACTGCAATAATAATTCGGTGTGGCCCTGATACTGTAAGTGCCTGCTATATTTTGTGTGGCCCTGATACTGTACTTACCTACTCAATGTTCTCTGAACCTGGTAGTGTGCTTATCTGCTGTAATATTCTCTCAGTTAATGTGGTACTGCATGTACTATGCAAGCAATAATGTTCCTCTGCTTATTTGCAGTAATATTCTCTGTGTGTCGCTGGTACTGTACTTAACCTGCTGTAATATTTGCTGTGTGACCCTAGTGCTGTATTTATTTACTAACATACTAAAATGCCAGCAGAATAGGCCTAACGGTCTTTTGCGTCTGCTCGTGTGGTCAGCCCCCACCCTAGGAGCTGACCTTGCTGCCCCCCTCGCCTTCTCTGGCTTCTCCCCTCCCAGTTCCGGATATTCTCGCTGCATTGGATTTTGCTTCCAGAACCCTTCCCCTGTACCTGTCCCACCCCCTCTTGAACCCCTCCACCATCTCTGCCTCCATCAGCCCCCTAGGCAACGCATTCCATGGCTCCACCACCCTCTCAGTGAAGTAGCACCTCCTCCTTTCTCCCCTGAATCTTCCCCCCTCCAGCTTCCACCCATGCCCTCTAGTGGCCCCCTCCTCCTTCCTTCGAAGCACCCTGACTGTTCCTCCCCTATTTACCCCTTCATGTACCTGAAGACCTCTATCACATCCCCCTGGTCCCTTCTCTCTTCCAATGTGTACATATTTAGCTCTTCGAGCCTCTCCTCATAGGTCCTGTCCCCCAAGCCCCAAATCATTTTGGTTGCCCTCCTCTGGACCCTCTCCAGGAGTTTAATGTCCCTCTTTAAGTGTGGCCTCCAAAACTGCATGCAGTACTCAAGGTGCGGCCTCACCAAGCAGTTATACAGAGGGGGTATCACTTCCCTCCTTCTGGAGGTGATCCCCCTAACGATGCATCCCAGCATCCTGTTGGTCTTGGCTGCTGCCCTCCTACAAGTCGCCGAGTTGTTCATCTTGACATCCACCACCACCCCCCAGGTCCTTCTCAGCCATCGAGACTTGTAGCATTCCCACCCCTACTAGGGTGTATACTTGGCCCGGGTTTCTGGCCCTCAGGTGCAGTACTTTGCATTTCCCTGGATTGAACCTCAGCTTCCACTTTCTAGACCATCTTTCCAGAGCCTCCAGGTCCCCCTGTAGGGCCACCCTCCCCTCCTCCCCATCCACCACCACCCCCAGTTTTGAGTAATCCGCAAGACTCATCTCACTCCTGATACCTGTCCTTATGTCAGAGACATAGGCATTGAACAGGAGGGGCCCAAGGACTGATCCCTGTGGGACCCACTAGCCAGGCCCTCCTTGGGGATGAGACTATCCCGCCTACCTGACCCTCTGGTCCAGTCCTGGAGCCAGTTGCCTATCCATCTGATCATCTGGTTCCCCTCCATTTCTCCCAGCTTATCCAACAGGCCCACATGAGGAACAGAGTCAAATGCCTTGCTGAAGTCTAGAAAGAGGATGTCCACTGGTCTACCCAGGTCCAAGGCACTTGTCACCCAGTCATAGAACTCCACAAGGTTTGTCTGACATGATTTCCCCGGGACAAATCCATGCTGTCTATCATCCAGGCACCTGACTTTTCCAGGTCCCCCCTGGCCTCTCCTTGACAATGCCCTCCATCACTTTGCCCACCATCGATGTCAGGCTGACAGGCCTGTAGTTCCTGCCACCTCCCTTGATCCCCCCCTTGTGGATAGGCACTATATGTGCCACCTTCCAGTCCTGGGGCACCCACCCTGTCCTCAGAGAGATGGTGAAAAGCTCCGCCAGGGGTTTCATCAGGACATCCTCAAGTTCCTTCAGCACTCTGGGATGTAATTTATCTGGCCCCGGTGCTTTCTCCATCTTAAGGGACCCGAGGGCTTCCCTCACTCTCTGTTCTGTGATTTCCACTTCCGCTACCTCTTCTCCTGCTAGCCTTCCCCCTCCTGCCAGTGATGCCTCCCTCTCCCCAGACCCGCTGATCGCAGGCGCCTCCTAGTATCACTGTTCCTCCCATGTATGATGCAGCACCCCATTTTCCTTGGTGAAAACTGAGGTGAAGTACTCATTTAGTACCTCAGCCTGCTCCCCGGTCTTGTGCCCATCTCTCCCCTGTTTTAATCCTGCTAATCTGCCTCTTCACCCTTCGTTTTCCCAAAGTATCTAAAGACCCCTTGTTCCTCTCCTAATCTCCTGGCCAGGTTCTGCTCCTTCCTTGCCTAGCGCCCTCACCACCCTAGTGGCCCTTCTAGCCATCAGCTCGTGCTCCCCTCAATCCTTTCACTCCTTGAGCACTTGGAATTGCCTATAGACTGCCTTCTTTCCCGCACCACCTCCCTGGACCTCCCTGGTCCACCAGCAGGGTTTTCAGGCCCTACGCATTTCGTCTTACTCTTGCACAGGTGCTGGTAGCATCCTGCACCCCTCTCTGATGATTTCCCACCTACTATCAGTGTCCATGTCTGACCCAATCCCATCCAAATGTTCCTAAGGATCCTTCCATTTCCTTAAAATCTGCCCCCTGAAGTCAGTTACCTCTGTCTTTGTGCAGCCTTCTACCCCTCCTAGGTCCAGGCAGAACCAGACCGTGGCATGGTCCTCCCCGCCAACAGGTCCCTTACCTCCAGGCCCCAATCTGGTCACTGTCTGCCAGGACCATCCAGTACCGCACCCTCCCTGGTGGGTTCCCCCATCTGCTGAGTTAGGAACGCGTCTTGAAAGACATCCAACAACCTCTGTTTCCTGGCCACCGAGGATGTCATAGTCTCCCAGCCTGTTCCTGGCATGTTTAAGTCCCCCAACACCACCACCCTTCCCCTGCCCAGTCTGCAGTGTCTCCCAACATCTGCCACCATACTGTCTTCCAGCTCCTCCATCAGTGCAGGGGGTCTATACACCACTCCTATTTTTACTCTCTTGTCCCCCCCTTGTTATCAAGGTGACCCAAATCACCTCCACAGTTCCCTCTGCCTCCTCTACTCCCCCTATGCCAATGTAGTTTTTGACTATCATTGCAACCCCATCTCCCCTTCCCTCCCCCCTGTCCTTCCTGAACATAGTGTAACCCTCCAGGTTCAGGTCCCAGTCGTGTCCTGCGGTGGCCCAGGTCTGAGTGACCACTGCCACATCCACCGCTCCCTCAGTTAGCATCGCCTGGAGCTCAGGCATTTTAGTGCCCAAGATCCTGGCATTTAGCAGGACTACCTTCCACCCTTTCCCTATACTTCCATTTCCCCTGCTCGTGTTCCCATGGGGATTCTGTTTTCCCCTGGCCTGCACTTTACCTTGTCGACCTTCTGCATTCCTCCAGCTCCCAGGGGTGGAGACAGAGTCCTCCTTATCGGCCCCCTCGACAGCCTTTTCTCCCATCCCTCCCCCTTCACAAGTTTAAACCCCACTTTTCACCAATGAACCCCTCTATTTTCAACTTAAGGATCCCCTCCCCTCCAAATTGAGATGGAGCCTATCTCTAGCATACAGCTCCTTATCCTCCCAGGTCTCCCCCCAATCCCCCATTTGCTGAAATGTTTTCTTTGTGGCCCTAGTGATGTACATCCTGTATCTGCTTTAATGTTCTCTGTGTAGTCCTAATAATTGGGTAATGTTATCTGTTTGGCTCAGCTACTGTACCTGGTGTAATGTTCTCTGTTTTGCCCTAGTACTGTATTTTCCTATTTTTTATTTTTCTCTGTTTGGCATCAGTGCTGTACTTAACTGCTGTGAAGTTTTCTGTGTGGCCCTGGTACCATACTTGCGTTGTGTATTTTTTCACTACTGTAGTTACTGGTTATTGTGCTGTCTGTGTGGGCCCTGTATGTACTTACGGTTGCATTCTCCTTGTTTTCGAGGCACTGTATTGCCTTACTGTAATGTTCTTTGTTTGGCCCTGGTACTGTACATTCCTTCTGTAATATTCTCTGTGTGGCCCTGGTACTGCACTTTTATAATCTTCTCTGTTTGTCCCTAGTACTATGCGTATGTTCCCTCAGTGGTTCTGGCACTGTACATACCTGCTGTAATGTCTCCTATATGTACCTGGTACTGTAATTACTGTACCTGCTTTAATGTTCTCTGTCTGGCCCTGATACTGTACCTACTTGCCGTGTTGTCAATGGTACTGCTCTTACATGCTGTAATTTTCTCTGTGTGGTCCTTGTACAGTACACACCTGCTGTCCTATTCAGTGTAACCCTGGTACTGTACTAGCCTGCAGTGTTCTATAAGTGGGCGTGGCATTATACTTACCTGTTAGATAACATTCCTTGTGTGGTCTTTGTACTGTGCGTACCTGCTGGAATGTTCTCTGTGTTGCCATGTTGTTGTACTTGCCTGATTTAATGTTCTATCTCTAGCTCTGGTACTGAACTTACTGAACTTCTGGAATGTTCTTAGTCTGATCTTGGTACTGTACTTAACTGCTGGAATATTCTCTGTGTGCTCCTGGTACTGCTTACTTGACTAAATGTTCTCCATATGCTCCTGGTACTGAATTTACCTGCAATCATGTTCTTCTTGTGGCCCTGCTATTGTAATTACTGTACCTGATTTAATGTTCTCTGTGTGGCCGTTGTAGTATACCTCCCTGTTCTAAAATTTTCTCTGTGGATCTGGTTTTGTACATAAAGGTGCAGCCAAAGACATGGTTGAATAGTTCCTCAAATTTCTGTGATATCTCTAGAGAAATTTGCTGCCTTCTTGCGGTACTACTAAAGGGTCACCAGAGAGAATCTCTTTAGAAATGGCTGATCAAGTCTTTGGCTGCAACTCTACCTGCTATAATATTATGTGTGGCCCCGATACTGTACTTACAAACTCTAATGTTCTCTGTTTAAAGCTGTTGCTGTGATTACCTACTGTAATATTTTCTGTGGGAGTCTGGTACTATACTTACTGAACCTGCTAAAATGTTCTCTGTGTGTCCCTGGTATTGTTTGTGCCTGCGGTAATGTTCTCCGAGGCCCTAGTACTGTACTTACTGCACCTGCTGTATTCTGTTTGTGAACCTGGTACCAGAGCTTAATATGTAAACACTTGAGGAAAGGAGGGAGAGGGTGGACATGATAGAAACTTTAAAGTACCTCAAGGGAATCAACAAAGTCCAAGATGGTAGCATCTTTCAGAAAAAGAGATGTACAAAAACAAGGGGGCACAGTTTGAAGATGGGGGGGAGACGGCGCAGGAGCAATGTGAGGAAGTATTTTTTCACAGACGCATGGAATGGCCTTCCTGAGGAGGTTATGGGGTCAAAAATAGTGGGGGAATTCAAGAATGCATGGGACAGACATAAGGCAGTTCTAGTGGGAGGTAGGAGGAAGTAGGCTGTTGTTTAATTAGGATCTGCAGCTTATCCACTAGGTAGGTAGGGAAATGGGCAGACTAGGTGGGCAAAGCGGTCCTTATCTTCTGTCAAAGTCTATATTTCTATCTACTGTACTTACCTACTGTAATGTTCTCTATGCAGTCCTGCTACTGTGTACCTCAGGAATGTTCTTTGTCAGATTCTGGCACTGAACGTACCTATGGAAATGTCCTCTGCGTGGCCAGTGTACTGAACTTTCCAAATATCTGGAGTGCTCTTTGTGTGGCCCTGGTACTGAACTTACCATGCCTCTAGAATGTTTTCTGATTCTGGTACTGAACTTACCTGATGTAATGTTCTCTGTGTTGCCATGACACTGAACTTACCTTACCTCTGGAATGTTCTCCTCCTTGTTCTCTGTGTGAATTTGGCACTGTACTTACCTGCTTTAATGTTCTTTGGGTGGCCCTTGTACTGTACCTACCTGCTATAATGTACTCCATGTGACCCTGGTATTCTACATGCCTGTATAATGTTCTATCCAGCCCTGATACTGTACTTGCTACTCTAATAGTTTCTGTGTGAACCTGGTACTGTACATACTATACTTGCCGGAATGTTCTTTGCGGCCCTGGTAGTGTCCATACCTGCTGCAATATTATGTGTGGCCCTGATACTGTACTGAACTAGTCTGATGTTCTCGGTTTGTTCCTTGTACTGAGCATAACTGCTGTAATGTTCCCTGTGTAAATCTGGTACTCTACCTCGTACCTGCTGTAATCTTTTGTGTATGGACCTGGTACTGTCCCTGCTGTAATGTTTTCTGTGGCCATGATACTGTAATTACATGCTCTAGTGTTCTCTGAACCTGGTACAGTGCTTATCTGCTATAATGTACTCTGTGTGAATATGGCACTGTTTGTACTGTACCTTCTGTAATGCTTGCTGTGGGGCTCTGTTATTGTACGTACCTGCTGTAATTTTCTCTGTGTGGCCCTGGTACTGTAATACCTGCTGAAATGCTCTCTGTGTAGCCATGTTAACGTACTTGCCTAATATGTGTAATGTTCTTTATATGGCTGTGATACTGTACTTACTGTACATCAAGAATTTTCTCTGTCTGATACTGTACTTACCTGATGTACTTTTACCTCTTTGGCCCTCCTACTAAACTTACTGTACCTTTAGAATGTTTTCTGTCTGATTCTGGAACTGAACTTACCTGATTCAATGTTCTCTGTCTTCCTGATACTGTAATTACTGTTCCTGCTGTAATGTTCTCTGTGTTCCTGATACTGTAATTACTGTACCTGCTGTAATGTTCTCTATGTGGCCCTAATACTAAACTTATTGTACCTCTGGAATATTCTGTGTGGCCATGTATAGAGCTTGTATCTCTGGAATGTTCTCTGTCTGATTCTGGTACTGTATGTACCTGCTGTAATGTTCTCTGTTTGATCCTGGTACTGTATTTACCTTCTGTACTGTTCTCTGTCTGATCCTGGTACTGTATTTACCTGATTTAATGTTCACTGTCTGATCCTGGTACTGTATTTACCTTCTGTAATGTTCACTGTCTGATCCTGGTACTGTATTTACCTTCTGTAATGTTCTCTGTCTGATCCCGGTACTGCACATACTTGCTGTAATGTTCTCTGTCTGATGCTGGTGCTGCGCATACATGCTGTCATGTTCTCTGTCAGATCCCGGTGCTGCGCATACATGCTGTCATGTTCTCTGTCTGATCTCGGTGCTGCGCATACTTGCTGTCATGTTCTCTGTCTGATCCCGGTGCTGCGCATACTTGCTGTCATGTTCTCTGTCTGATCCCGGTGCTGCGCATACGTGCTGTCATGTTCTCTGTCTGATCCCGGTGCTGCGCATACGTGTTGTCATGTTCTCTGTCTGATCCCGGTGCTGCGCATACGTGCTGTGATGTTCTCTGTCTGATCCCGGTGCTGCGATGTTCTCTGTCTGATCCCGGTGCTGCGCATACGTGCTGCGATGCTCTCTGTCTGACCCCGGTGCTGCGCATACGTGCTGCGATGCTCTCTGTCTGACCCCGGTGCTGCGCATACGTGCTGCGATGCTCTCTGTCTGACCCCGGTGCTGCGCATACGTGCTGCGGTGCTCTCTGTCTGACCCCGTTGCTGCGCATACCTGCTGCGATGCTCTCTGTCTGACCCCGGTGCTGCGCATACATGCTGCGATGTTCCCGGTACTGCACATACTTGCTGCGATGTTCTCTGTCTGATCCCGGTACTGCATATACATTCTGTAATGTTCTCTGTCTGATCCCGGTACTGCACATACATGCTGTAATGTTCTCTGTCTGATGCCGGTGCTGCGCATACATGCTGTAATGTTCTCTGTCTGATGCCGGTGCTGCGCATACTTGCTGTAATGTTCTCTGTCTATGCCGGTGCTGCGCATACTTGCTGTAATGTTCTCTGTCTGATCCTGGCACTGCACATACATGCTGTAATGTTCTCTGTCTGATCCTGATACTGTACATAACGATTTGTAATGTTCTCTGATACCAGTACTGTACGTACGTCATGTAGTGTTCTCTTGTCTGATCTTGGTACTGAACATACCTGCTGTAATGTTCTTTGATGCTGGTACTGTATTTACTTGCTGTAAAGTTCTCAGTCTGATCCTGGTACTGTACATACCTGCTGTAATGTTCTCTGTCTGATCCTAGTACTGTACGTTCCTGCTGTAATGTCCTCTTTCTGATCTTGGTACTGTACGTACCTTCTGTAATGTTCTCTGTCTGATCCTAGTACTGTACGTACCTGCTGTATTGTTCTCTATCTGATCCTGGTACTATAAATTCTTGCTGTACCATTCTCTGTCCAATCTTGGCACTGTATGTACCTGATGTACTGTTCTTTGTCTGATCCTGGTACTGTATTTTCCTGTTGTAATGGTCTCTGTCTGTTCCTTTTACTGTACGTACCTCCTGCACCGTTCCCTGTCTGATCCTGGTACGACATGTGCCTGTTTTAATGTTATTTGTCTGCTCTTGGTACTGTAATTTACCTGCTGTAATGTTCTCTGTCTGATTCTGGTACTGTATGTACCTGCTGTAATGTTCTCTGTGTGATCCTGGTACTGTACATACCTGCTGTGCAGTTCTGTGATCCTGGGACTGTATTTATCTGCTGTAATGTTCTCTGTCTGATCCTGGTACTGTACATACCTGCTGTAATGTTCTCTGTCTGATTCTAGTACTGTATGTACCTGCTGTAATCTTCTCTTGGTGATCTTGGTGCTGTACATACCTGCTCTACAGTTCTGTGACCTGGGACTGTATTTATCTGCTGTAATGTTCTCAATCAGATTCTGGTACTGTACATACCTGCTGTAATGTTCTCTGCCAGATCCTGGTACTGTATGTACCTACTGCAGTCTTCGCTGTTTGATCCTGGTACTGTATTTACCTGCTGATGTACTGTTCTCAGTCTGATCCTGGTACTGTATGTAACCCCTAGATGGCGCTATCCCAGGGGCTACTACCCCTGCCTGATTTGCCACTAACAGGTTGAGGGGCCTGGATCCAATGGTGGGTGCCTCCACCCAGAGGTCAGGGTTTGCAATAGTTAAACTTACTTGGTCACAGCCCTCTGGGACACTGCAACCCGCCTTTCTTCCCACTAGTGGCCCACACAATATATCAGAATTACCTTCACAGTATACACTAACCCCCAGGACTAGTTCCGGCACTGGGACCTCCTGTGAAATAAGATACAGTGCAACAATCACAGTGCAGTACTTTAACATAGACAAATACCTCAGGCAGTATAACTTTGCTGAAACAAGCAGCTCTGATTTATTTAGGGGGATATAACAAGGACAGGGGGAAATCACGTTAATTAGCTTATCACTTTACTATCTACCTATGGCTCTGTGCACTGAAGGAGCATAGGGCTTCTTTCCCCTTCACTCCCAGAGCTAAACTGAAATTCCCAACAGACAAAACCGGGCACTTCCTTTGAGTTCCTCCCAGTTCTTGACTGGATTGGCTGTCACTCACAATAGACTGCTGCTGTTGGTCCAAAAAGGCGCCGAAGTCTAAACTACATCTCCCAGAGTCACTGCCCATACAATCCTCTTGTGGCTGGCTCAGATTATGAGTCCAAGTTCTGATTCGTCCAAGGCACCATTTTAGAGCTAGCTACCCCACACTGATTGGTCCAGTTCAGCAGTTCAAAACCAGAATGGGGAACTAGGCAGACACAGTTCTGACTGCAAAGAAAGCAGGTTAGACAAACTGTAATTTCATTATTACTGTAAATGATTTCTGGCAAACAGTTACATCTTTCAGATAGGTTCCCTTTGCACTCCTAGTGACTGCAAAATGGAGTGAATTGGCAGCAGCTCAGTGGTACTCAAACAGAGAAGCACACAGTCCCCCATACAAACTAATTATGTCTGCAAGCAGACAGCTCTTAAGAGACAGTACCAGAGCTCTAAAAACACTCACTGATAAATGAAACTAAGCATGAAACACCATTCAGGCTTGGAGCATTCAAACCAAGCTCCTGGAAGTCTTTTAGGAACCCCCATTTGCAGAGGTTACACCCTTCCTGGCCTGGGAAAGCTTGGCGTCTCGTCAAGCAAGTACCCCATAAGTTTTAACTGCAACCATACATTTGCATTAGGCTCACACATGTAATCATCAGTCAATACATCATTTTACCAAGAACACATTTCTGAAACATTGCAGTACGTCACTCTTTACACAGTATTACACACATTGTACCATAACTCAAGTTATTACCTCTTGTACATGAAACCTGAAGAGGGGCCCTTCCCTATCAGTTACCTTGGGGCTGGACGGGCAAGGGCACCATGTAGAGGCAACACAAGTAACTTGGAGTTAGCACTGACGCTCAGTTTGGGCAATGAGCTCGGGGACACATACACTCCTTTATGGACAACATTGAGAGGCAGGTCCACTGGCGGCCCAGGGAATCATAACTGAGGTGCACCACAGGCTTTACAGCTCGACTAGTCTTTCTAGGGGAACTGTTACAGTCTCTGCACTCTGAGCCTCATTTTCAGCATTGTCCTCACTTGTCAGAGAGTCTCCATGGGGTAGAGGCTAGAACTTGGGCACTTTCAGCTCCAGGAGTTACAGTTTCTGAGTCCACAACATTTGGCTCACATGGAGAGCTTTCGGACACTGGCAGTGGACTGTCAGGACACTCAAAATACTCTTCTTGTTCTGGTGTATCACCAGTCTGCCCCAATCCATCATTTCCTCCCTAAAGCTCAAACAGTTCAACCATGCCAATGGATTCCATTTCATCTGATCTGATGCTTTGCACTTCACTTTCTGGGAGCATTGGCTCCAGGGATGAAGCTATGAGGCTTAGACAGTCCAGAAGGCCCAGCTTTGTCTCCAGTATTGACTGGGGATTGCCCCGAAACAATTGACTCAGTTCGTAAGAAGGATAGTGTTCAAAGTCACTCTCACTTTCTTCTGATATGGACTGACAGTCATGCTCAACTGGGACTTGTGCAGGAGAACACTTTAACTCTGCTTCTGTAGGTGCAGACTTCCTTGATCTTTTCTTAGCAGCGGCTCTAGTCACTGGTCCAGAGGGGGCATCTTCTGGGGGCTCAGACTCAATCAGGATTTGTCCAATGGGCAGTAAATGATTTCTATGCATTGTTTTACATCTTTTGAATTGTTCTCAGGCCTTACTTTGTACACTGGCAGATCATCTAGTTTGCCACTACAATGTGAGGAGATGGTGCCATCTGTCAGCAATCTTGTGTTTGCCATGCAGTCCCAGATTTCTTAGCAATACCCGATCTCCCTCCTGGAGTTCCTGTGCTTTCACCTTTTTATCATACCGTTCTTTGTTGGCCAGATTTCTTTTGGCAGCCATGGTTTGAGCCGGTTGGTACACATGAGTTAGCTGGGCCTTTAACTTTTGCACATACTGTAAATAGTTGTCAGCTTGAACCCCATCAGGAGAGACCAAAACACACATCTACTGGTAGTCGAGGCTTCTCTTCCAATCATCAGGCGGTGGGGAGACCCAGTGGCATCACTTTTGGTGCAGTTATAAGCATGTACCAGGGTGCTAATTTGTTGGCTCCATCTAGGCTTGTCCTTTGGGTGCAGGGTGCCTAGCATATCTAGCAAGTCACGGTTGAAACGTTCAGGCTGTGGGTCCCCCTGGGGTGGTAAGGAGTGGTTCTGGACTTTCGCACTCCCACCAGAGAAAAGCATCTCTTTGATCAGACGACTCTCAAAGTCTCTCCTTTATCAGAATGGATTCTTTGTGGAGCCCATAGTGAACAAAAGTTTTCTACAAGTACTTTGGCCACAGTGGATGCTTTCTGGTCTTTGGTGGGAAAGCTTGGGCATATCTCGTGAAATGGTCAGTGACCACCAGCACATTACTGATATTTCTTTGATCTGACTCCAAACTCAGAAAATCAATACAGACCAGCTCCATGGGTGCACTGGTGGTGATGTTAACAAGGGGCAGCCCTCTGGGGCAAAGCTTTCCTCTGTAAGCAGTGACTACAAGTTCGAATGTGTTGCTCCACATCAGCCCCATCTTAGGCCAATAGAATCTGGATCTCACCAAGTCAAGTGTTCTGTCTATACCAAGGTGCCCCATGTGGTTGTGCAAGGACCTCAGTACTGAGTCTCGAAAGGCAGTGGGCAGCACTAGTTGTTGTTTGTCTACTTGTCCCCTCTGTCTACTGTTTCTCTGTATAACAGTTTATTGATCAGTTTCAACTTAGGACCTTCTTGTATAACAGTGCAGTTCTCAAATCAGTGGAGCGTAATTTGGACACATCTTTTCCTGCATAGAGGGCTTCTAAAGCTGCTTTGATCATGGGATCGTGAGATTGAGCCCGCGAATACTGTCATTGTCCAGCTGAGGCAGTGCACCAATGTCTATTGCAGAAAAGTGGCAATAAGCAGCAGGTATGCAATTCTCAGAGGGTCCCAAGCAATCCACCATGCAGTCCACTGCGTCCGTGGACATTGTTCCTCCTCTCAAACTTCCGGCAGAAGTGCCCGAATGTCAGGTTCTGCCAATCGGACCCAATCATTCTGGGGAACAGGCCTCCGGGAAGAGCATCAGCATCTATGTGGTTCAGACCTGCTCGGTATTAGAGAGCATAGTCATATGTAGATAATGCAGAAAGCCACCTATGGCCAGTGGCATCCAACTAGCTGAGGTCTGCACATAGGTCAAAGGATTATTGTCAGTTTTACTAGTATTTTAGCCCATACAAGTACTCATGGAATTGGTCAACAATTGCCCACTTCAAAGCTAGGAACTCTAACTTATGTACAGGATAGTTCTTTTCGGATGGGGTCAGGCTTCTACTGGCAAAGGCCACTGGTCTCAGGCCATTCTCATGCTCTTGGTACAACACAGGCCCCAACCCTTGCAAGCTAGCATCAGTGTTGCAGGGCGTAGGTTTTCTTGGATCGGCATAGGCCAGCACTGGAGCATGGGTAAGTTGATATATGATCTCATGAAAAGCAGTCTCACAATCAGGAGTCCAGCGGGCCCCAAATACTTCACTGGATGAAAATACACTCTTTCAGTCTTGAGGGACGCTGACTTTTGGTATTTTTTGTGGGTTGGGGGATACCCTTGAGTAAGGTTAAGTAAAGGGCGGATCACTCTTGAATAGTCCTTGATGAAGCGCCGATAATAACCACAGAATCCCAGGAATCTCTGCAGTTCTTTTAGATTTTTGGGCTGTGACCAGGTGGTCAAGGCCTCAACTTTACTTGGGTCGGTCTCTATTCCCTCGGTGGATACTATGTGTCCCACATACTTTACTGATGTTTGAAAGAATTGACACTTATCAATGGACAGTTTAAGGCCAAAGTCCTCCAGTCGGTCCAATACCTTAATCTGCTCTCATGTTCCTCCAGTGAGCTGCCAAACACAATAACATCATCTAGGTATACCAGGCACTCTAGTAAGTTCATGTCCCCCACTGCACGCTCCATCAATCATTGAAAAGTGGCTGGGGCACCTGAAATCCCTTGAGGCATCCTCATGAATTCATAGAAGCCAAGCGGACAGATAAAGGCTGTCTTCTCACGGTCCTCTGGGGCCAGCCGGGATCTGTAGTACCCTGCGGAGATCCAACACAGAGAACCACTTGCTCCCGTTTAGGCAGTCAAAGCATCCTGAATGCGGGGCATTGTGTACTGATCAGGATAGTCCGCCCGGTTTAAGTGCGATAATCCACACACATCCTTACTGTCCCATTCTTTTTCCTCACTACCACAATGGGGGAAGCATAAGGGCTTCTGGATTCTTGTATTACACCAGCAGCTAACATCTCTTGCAGATGCCGTCTCACATCATCTATGTCAGCAGGTGCCAGGCGTTGAGACCTCTCACGAAATGGTCTTTCGTCATGCAGCGGATATTGTGCTCAGCTCCTTGCCGCCATCCACATCCCATTCCTTTAAAGAAAACACCTGGTCTCTCTGGGCAAGCTTCTCACTGATCCTCACTTTCCATTCAGCTGGTGAGTCGCCGAAATCAAACAAGTCAGGCGTTACTCTGTCATTCTTCCTCGAACTCTTGCTGCTGGGTAGCACTGCAGTGTCTGCACAATGCACATTAGCCAGGATACAACCTCTATTTACTCGAATGTCTCTTTCAGACACATTATGAACTTGGACCATTATCCTTCTGGCATAAGCATGGGCTCTAGCGGGCAAAATACTAAAGCTTGACCAGCAGTCCCTCTGGCAATTTTCCATCGCCTGGTGCATCCAACATTAATATTTTATTCTTAACATCCTTTCAATCGGACCTCTTCCTGTAAGGTACACTGGGCATTTGGCGCCAGGATCAGAGACTCAGGATCCTTCTTCCATACAATTCCGACCGGTTCCTCTGGTTCTATTTTCAGCATCTCTGTGCCTCATAGGCCTTCTTAATTAAAGCTGGAACTCTTAAAGCTCTACTAGTTTTGACCCCTGTTTTCATAACACAACTGTGCCAGCCTTCGAACATATGAGCATTTGTTCCAATCAACAAAGGGACACCATCATACAGTCAAGTGGGGGGACACACTAAGGCTAGAGTCTCTACTTGTTGGCCACTCCAACCACGGAGGTGGGGAAAGACAGCCAAACCGGATATACCGGAATAGGGTGAGCCTTCTCACTTAACCCCCATACATGCAGTCCTTCTAATGGTTGTAAGTCGTCTGACAAATGCTTCCAATACCAATCCTGGAACATAATTGTCCTTAGGGAGCCACTGCCTAATACAGCTCTTGTAGACACTCCATTCACCTTTACAGTGGTCTCCATGGAGGACCCACTATTCTGGACCAGTCTGGAGGGCGATAGTAGGGGCCTGGGCAACTGACCTTGCCACAAAAGGCGTGAGTTAGCATTTTGGTGCCCTCACTGGGATCATTTCGTGCACCTCTTAACCACTGATTTGTTCTCCGAAGCTCTCCTTGTAGCCTATATGCAACTTTGTCAGTGTCTTTTGGGGACCAGCATTTCCCTTTTCATGTGCCCATCCTTCCCACAATTATAGCAAAACATACTTTCTGGAGTTTGAGCTGGCGGCGCCACAGTGGGAGCCAGGGCGGGGTATTACTAACTGGAAACCTTGGTGCCATCTCTGTCTCTGCGTGATAAGCATTTGGAGACATCTCGTCAGTTTCTCCACTTCCATGGTCAAGGAATTGAGTTTGGAGCTGTTATCAGCAGGAGATACATGGGTGGGTACCCCACCCCATAGCAGATGCAGTCGGATATAGGTCAGGGCCCGTACTTGCAGGCGTGGCCTTCATAAAGGACTGTTTTGAATTCCCGGATCTCTCTCAACAGTTGCCCCATTGTGGCATATCTTTTCCTTGTCAGAGCACTCATTGACTGCCAGCGTCTGCCCTGAACTTCACTTGATGGGCCACCCTCAGTCACTCGGGTCGTAGCCGCAGCTATTGGTGCAGGTCCCTCCGAGGTCGCCTTTTCTCAACTCCTCAATTTCTCTCTCATTAACTCATCATAGGAGGGTGGGGATTCCAGTCGATTTGCCAGGCGTAACTGAAGCAACAGCAGTTCTGAGAAGGGGCAGACTTAAGGATCCTGTCCAGCCTGGTTCGGTCCAGTTCAATCGCTGGCAAACTACCCTTTCTGAGGCATTCTTGCAACAATTTTCCAGCCGAGATACATACACAGACAACAACTCCCTTGGTACTGTTGTGCATTTCTTACTCTCCACCATAGATCCTCATCAGAATCTGGGCTCCCATACACATTCTCCAAGGCCTCAAGATAGGCCTGTGCAGTCACTTCAGGGTTACTGGCCCGTTTAGCACGGATGGTAGCCAGGGCCGGGACCTCGGGCTCTCACTAACCCTCTTTTCGGCACCCCGACTTCCGAGCATTGCCATTCTAGCACTTGGGGGCAACATAGTCTATCAGGTCTCCCAGTCATCCTCCCTTGGGGGTGGGGAGGGTGCCAGAAGATCCTCAACCTTCGGTAAGAGTTGTGACTAATGGCAGGTGCAGAAATAGGAGTCTGCATTGGTTCCAGCCACCATTACGGGTACTGGGGCGGGAGGGTGTTGGGGAGAACACCCCAGGTGGCAAGAATAGTTTCTTCAAGTCCTCCACAGTTTTCCTTCCCCAGCAACCATTTTTAAATTTCTGCTCAAAAGTTTCAGACAGTGGTGGGGCTCATTCCCCACCGGGTCTTTACTGTACTTAGTTATCACTCTCCAGGCAGTGAGGGCTCCCTCTGGGGTAATGGTCTGTGGCACTTTGGAGCTATCTATGGGATCCTTAAACTCTACTAGGGCCAGGAAAGTGTGGGTGAGCAGATTAGCATGCGACCCACCACCACAGGGTTTTGTAAACCTTCCACCTTGGAAAGTACTCCCTGTACAGTGTCCGTATTGATACCAGGGGATGTCCAGGATAAGCATAGCATTTTGAGGTCAATCTCCTCCCCAGTACACCACTCCACCAGCCAGTGCACAGCCACTTCTGTCAGGTACCCATTTTTTTCTTAACAGTGGTTACGTAAATATGGACACTAGAGGACACACAATCCCTGCGGTGAGCCTCAAGATGTAACCCCTAGATGGCGCTATCCCAGGGCTACTACCCTGCCTGATTTGCCACTAACAGGTTGGGGGCCTGGATCCAATGGCGGGTGCCTCCACCCAGAGGTCAGGGTTTGCAATAGTTAAACTTACTTGGTCACAGCCCTCTGGGACACTGCAACCCCTTTCTTCCCACTAGTGGCCCACACAATATATCAGAATTACCTTCACAGTATACACTTACCCCCAGGACTAGTTCCGGCACTGGGACCTCCTGTGAAATAAGATACAGTGCAACAATCATAGTACAGTACTTTAACATAGACAAATACCTCAGGCAGTATAACTTTGCTGAAACAAGCAGCTCTGATTTATTTAGGGGGATATAACAAGGACAGGGGGAAATCAGGTTAATTAGCTTATCACTTTACTATCTACCTATGGCTCTGTGCACTGAAGGAGCACAGGGCTTCTTTCCCCTTCACTCCCAGAGCTAAACTGAAACTCCAACAGACAAAACCGGGCACTTCCTTTGAGTTCCTCCCAGTTCTTGACTGGATTGGCTGTCACTCACAATAGACTGCTGCTGTTGGTTCAAAAAGGCGCCGAAGTCTAAACTACATCTCCCAGAGTCACTGCCCATACAATCCTCTTGTGGCTGGCTCAGATTATGAGTCAAGTTCTGATTCGTCCAAGGCACCATTTAGAGCTAGCTTACCCACACTGATTGGTCCAGTTCAGCAGTTCAAAACCAGAATGGGGAACTAGGCAGACACAGTTCTGACTGCAAAAAGCAGGTTAGACAAACTGTAATTTCATTATTACTGTAAATGATTTCTGGCAAACAGTTACATCTTTCAGATAGGTTCCTTTGCACTCCTAGTGACTGCAAAATGGAGTGAATTGGCAGCAGCTCAGTGGTACTCAAACAGAGAAGCACACAGTCCCCCCCATACAAACTAATTATGTCTGCAAGCAGACAGCTCTTAAAGAGACAGTACCAGAGGCTCTAAAAACACTCACTGATAAATGGCTTAAACGCCAAACACCATTCAGGCTTGGAGCATTCAAGCAAGCTCCTGGAAGTCTTTTGGGAACCCCCATTTGCAGGGGGGTTACATGTATTTACCTGCTGTACTGTTCTCAGTCTGATCCTGGTACTGTATTTACCTGCTGTACTGTTCTTGGTCTGATCCTGGTACTGTATTTACCTGCTGTACTGTTCTCTGATCCTGGAACTGTAGTTACCTGCTGTACTGTTTTCTGTTCCTGGTGCTGTGTACATACCTGCTGTACTGTTATCAGTCTGATCCTGGTACTGTATGTAACCCCCCTGCAAATGGGGGTTCCCAAAAGACTTCCAGGAGCTTGCTTGAATGCTCCAAGCCTGAATGGTGTTTGGCGTTTAAGCCATTTATCAGTGAGGGTTTTTAGAGCCTCTGGTACTGTCTCTTTAAGAGCTGTCTGCTTGCAGACATAATTAGTTTGTATGGGGGGACTGTGTGTTTCTCTGTTTGAGTACCACTCGAACTGCTGCCAATTCACTCCATTTTGCAGTCACTAGGAGTACAAAGGGAACCTATCTGAAAGATGTAACTGTTTGCCAGAAATAATTTAGAGTAATAATGAAAATACAGTTTGTCTAACCTGCTTTCTTTTGCAGTCAGAACTGTGTTTGCCTAGTTCCCATTCTGGTTTTGAACTGCTGAACTGGACCAATCAGTGTGGGGTAAGCTAGCTCTAAAATGGTGCCTTGGACGAATCAGAACTTGACTCATAATCTGAGCCAGCCACAAGAGGATTGTATGGGCAGTGACTCTGGGAGATGTAGTTTAGGCTTCCAGCGCCTTTTTGGACCAACAGCAGCAGTCTGTGTGAGTGACAGCCAATCCATTCAAGAACTGGGAGGAACTCAAAGGAAGTGCCCGTTTTTTCTGTTGGAGTTTCAGTTTAGCTCTGGCAGTGAAGGGAAAGAAACCCTGTGCTCCTTCAGTGCACAGTTTCAGTCAAAAACGTGTGTAAGGCCCAGAGTTCCGGTCTGCAGCTTGTGTAACTGCTTGTTAGGACTGAATCCGTCCTGTGAAGAGATAAGGATCTCTGAAGAGTAGAAACCAGGCTCACCCTGTAGAAGACTGGAGAAATTGTTGAATTGCACTCGGTCTGTCAGGAACTGAATCTGCTGTGTGTTCTCGGGTGATTGTGCAGTAATTGCGATCAGGATAGAGAAGCAGCCTGCCTGGTATAGTACTTTCTTTTACCATATAAATGTGTGAGGAGGCTTGTGCAGCTCAAGTGAATCCTGCTGCCATTAAAGGACTTTTGCCTGTGACTGTTTACCATATAATATGTGAAGAGTCTCGTGGAGCTCAAGAGTAGCCCTGCTGACGTTGAAGGACCCTATCTTGTTTGGAGGTCGTGAGTACTAATTCAGGGTCGCTCCCTGTTGAATTGCCACATTAAATCCAAATGGAATCACTGTACTGCTGTTTAAACTAATTTTTCTTTTTTGGTGTGAAAGGGCCCCTACCAGCTGCCACGGTTTGGACTAGCCACTAGGGCTTGGGTACCCAGGGACAGTAACTGGTAGGGATAGGCCTGTGCACAGAGCCATAGTTAGATGAGTAAAATGATAAGCTAATTAACCTAGTTTCCCCATCCTTGTTATATTCCCCTAAATAAATCAGAGCTGCTTGTTTTAGCAAAGTTATACTGCCTGAGGTATTTGTCTATGTTAAAGTATTGTACTGTGATTGTTGCACTGTATCTTATTTTACAGGAGGTCCCAGTGTCTGAATCGGCCCTGGGGTAAGTGTATACTGTGAAGGTAATTCTGATATATTGTGTGGGCCACTAGTGGGAAGAAAGGGGGTTGCAGTGTCCCAGAGGGCTGTGACCAAGTAAGTTTAACTATTGCAAACCCTGACCTCTGGGTGGAGGCACCCGCCATTGGATCCAGGCCCCTCAACCTGTTAGTGGCAAATCAGGCAGGGGTAGTAGCCCCTGGGATAGCGCCATCTAGGGGTTACATGTATATACCTGCTATACTGTTCTCTGATCCTGGTACTGTATTTACCTTCTGTACTGCATTCTCAAACCTTTAAAGAAGCAGAACAAATTGCTAGCTTTTTGGCGTCTGTGGTAAAGGTTAAAAAAAGGGATTTTGAATCTTGAAAAGTAGTTGGGGACAAAAAATAAAAAAATAAAAGTGGTACATTTCTCTCTGCACTTCCCTAGTACTGACTAGACAGTATCAGGTTCCTGATTGTGATACACTTGATGCAATATTGGTATATTTTTCACTGCACGTTATAGAATTTGTCTGTACAGTTACATTTCCTCGACCAAGACAGCAAGACATTTGTTTTAATATATTTTACTGTATTTTTAACAACTTCTTTGTAACTGATGTGTTGTCTTTTTATAATGTTGAAATGATCATGATGCTTGTCCCACCATGTTTGATGAAATAAATGAATTGAATTGAATTGACAGATCCTGGCAGTGTACTTAGCTATAATGTTCTCTGTCTGATCCTGGTATTGTGCTTAATGCTGTACCAGTTTCTGTCTAATCCTGCTACTTTACTTGCTTGCTAGTAAGTTGGTATAAGCTATTCTGTCTCCAGTAGTCTGGTGCCACTTTCAGTTTATTTATTTATTTATTTATTTATTTATGTTTTTACTGTGTAATTATTGCTATTTTATTGGTTGTACCTGTGTAAAGCACCTTGAGCCCTGGAGAAAGGTGCTCAACAAGTAAAACTAGTACAGCTGCTGTTGCTGCTGTACTGTTCTGTGTAGCCCTGCTGCTGTATTTACCTGCCGTGATGTTCTCTGTGTGGTCTTGGTATGGTATGGTACTGTCCTGCTGTACTGTTCTTGTTATTCTGGCTAATACTTTACTTACCTGTTGTGCTGCTCTCTGTGTGGCCCTGGTTGGTACTTTACTTACCTATTGTGCAATTCTCTGTGATGCTGGTTTGTACTTCACTTACCTACCGTTCACTGTGTGGTCCTGGTTGATAATTTACTTATCTGATGCAATGTCCTCTTTGTGGCCCTTGTTCTTTATTCTTTATATACTGTTCTCTTTGTGACCCTGATACTGTAAGTACCTGCTGTAATGTTCTTCGTGTGGCTCTGGTACTACATTTACCTGCTATGATGTGCTCTTTGTGAGACAGGAACAGTACTTGCAGTGCCTGCTGTAATTTCCTTCATTCTTCCATTTAAGTATTGTGGTTTTTTTACTGTACTTTAAGTATCTTTAACTTTCTGTATTTTGTTTTTGTTTATTAGTGAAAAATCAAGCCCGCTGGCTGCAGCAGTTTATTTGGGACATGGAAGAATTATATGCTGCCACGAGGGATGAGAATTTCAATGTCATTATCACAGATTACAACAGCACTGACATGGATGTGGAGCAGGCTCTAAAGAGGAGCACCTTACCAAGGTAACAGAAGGTTAGGGCATGACATACAGAAGAAGAGAATTTCTATGGATGCCTCCTGAAAGCTATAAAATATACACTGTACTCTTGCCAGAGGATGCTACTATGACTTGGCCTGTATTCTTCCACATAGTTGCCAAAGGCACTTATGTTAAAAATGCTAACTTTTGCACTTTGGATAAACTGAGCTTTAAGAGCAAATGTATCAGGCTCAGACAGTAGGAGATCATTTATACCAAACCTGGATCCTAGTCCATTACAACTATTACCAGGTACCAGTCCTTCAGCTTGTAATGTAATGCAGCATTATTAGCCATTGTTCTGTAGTGGCCAATGCTGACACCTTTAGTGTGGTCCCCCCAAGGTTTGTCTGGTAGCTGCTAATGGGGATATGTTTGTTTATTTGTTTGATTTTTGTTTTAAGAATATTTAGACCGGTTATAACTCTATTATCATACAAGTAGCACAGTTTCTAGGAGGTGCTATGGCAAAAAGGACTTCACATGTGAACAATAACCTACATGTTTAAGCAATAACCCGTGAAAGAGTGTGTGATGATGCTAAATCGGTACATGCCTCAGGGGTGATGTGGAGGCATAAGGCATTTACATCAGGTGGCTTTACACCCCTGAAAAATAGGCTGATGTTGAATTACAGCACACCCAGAAGGAGGTTATTGTGCTTTTAAAATGGATCTCTGGTGTTTAGTCAACAGGCTTTTTTTTTTTTTCTTTTTTTTCTTGGCTTCTATTCAGCTATGTGCATAACACACTATGCCCTGCAGAGGGCCGTATGTGTGATTCACGTGCACATTACTCGTAAGCGGGATGCACAGCTGTGGCAAGCAGCACGCATAAGCACGGCGCATGCATGCCACAGGAGGCGTCACAGTTGTAGTGTCGGGTGACTACACACTGCATGCTAGGCATAATGCAGATGTACTAGCCAGTTATGCCGAAAAGACTTATATGTAGGCCGCAGCACATTTGTACTAGGCAGAGCCCTACTGTAAACCTGACTACGCACCCACTCACATAGGGATAGACCAGAACATGCAATACAATCATGCCCAGCTGCCCATACATGCGTCATACAGGCATTGTGTGCGAACGGATCTGCAACCAAAGGCATAGATGCTGGTAGCTGCCAAAGTGCTATGGTGGAAACATGAAGTAACAGTGCCCGAAACATGATGCAGACCATAGTAGGACACAACTCTGATGGAGGTTATACCACCCTGCTGTTCCACAGTCAACCCATATGATGCTATTCCCTGGCAGTTGCTGACCTCTGTGCACCCCTTACCTGCATAGGGCCCCACCACCACCAACACACAGTGTGCCTCTGAGTATGGCCCCCTCAGACCTGGTGTGCCCCACTCATGCACCACCTGACTGCAGGACACAAAGCATCATCTTGTTCCAGAGAGAAGGGAATGCCCAGTGCTGCATGTACAAAGACAACAACTTGTGTCTGAACACAAGTGCCCTTTCACAATACATCTGGCATGCCCATAGAACAGCCCACAGCCAGGTACACACACAGTCCCTGTGTAACTACCATGTATACCCTGGCACCATGAGTCTTGTCGGGACACCTACCTGTAGCCAGTGCATGTACCCAACCCCACACACCATGCTGGCAGTGCACACGCCCCCCCCAGCACACAAGCAGTACATGAAACAACTCCACACCACATGAACACAGCACGGTGCGGTGCATGTCATTTATTTCAAAGCTACACCATGTGCATATGCCTGAAACAGAGACGTGACCATAGACGTGAATTGCATATAACACACAGCACCCTGCATGGCGACAGGGCACCAATATCCCCATGGACATGCCCCAATGTCAGACACAACATCCGTACAGGTAACCACACATGACCCTGTAACTGGCAGCATGCATCCCGCTGCTACCGGATGCTACACAGACCTTCGGCGGGGCATGTAGTACAGTGTTATCAGTGTCTGCTCAAGTGACAGCTGCACCCTGTGGCACCAAAGCAAACATGAAATGTCTAGGGCAGCCCCAGAATGGTGGCCTATGCCACCCCTCTTCCCCCAAATCATGATGTCATCAGACTCCCTACTCTGCTGGTGCCAGATGGGCTGGAGGTTGGTGGGGTGATGGCATCTGGGCTAAATAGATCCACCACCCTCAGGAAGAGGCCTGCACAGAGGGTCTCAGAATGCCTAGAGTGACACAGATAAGGGACACAGCATCAGTACCATGTCTTTGCATGTCATGCCCACCAGGCAGCACATTCTTGTTATGATAGGGTGGTTGGTGGTGACAACGAAGCAAGGATTGCCATGCCCACAGACTCGGTGCCCTATGAGGGGACCACAGACCCAACTGAATGTGCAACACCACACTAAGTGACATTTGCCACTTGTTGTGTCCTGTTATCAGCCACGTCACCCCTCCCTCCCTCCCATTGCATGACAACCCTGTCCGTGGCCATACCTCCCCATGGCATACATACATACATTTACAAGTGATGGCTCAGCAGTCCTCTCTAGTATCAGATAGTCATCCCGGTAGGCACAGCCCTCCTTCCACAGGTCCTCCAGTAGCCACATCTGTGAATGGGCCCATCTGTGCACCACAAACACACTGTCCCCATGCCGATCCTCCAGCTGCAGTGCCAGCCTTGTGGGCCTGCAAGCATGCCCCTGCATGGTGTAGAAGAGGAATATACATCCGCTTCACAGTACTGCACATATAGCCCCACCCCCAACCATGATGCTTACCTGTGGGGGCCATGTGATATTTCACAGTCAACCAGTGTTGTCCTGGTAGTTCATCATGCTAGCCCAAATAAGGCTACAAGGCAGCTCAGGCACCCAAGACCATGTTGGATGACATCTCACTGGACTGCTGGCCACCACACTGTCTACAGGTACATTGCTTCTACTCGGACCCTCCACAAACAGTGCTCACTGACTGCAAAGGCCCAACACAGACGTCAGCACCCTAGGGACGTGCGTCCCATGCCACCCCTTTGTGGGATGCACATCTGGATATGGTCATGGCCAGAAGGGATAGATGAACCATGCCATCACTGCACGGGTGCATAAGTGAGAAGGTACATCCATTCCTTGGCCTGTAGGAGCCTGACTCGGACTACCAGGGCCACACTTCTGAACCATGCATGATATGCCCCTCTTTCCTCCTAGATATACGAGAGCTGGAGGATGAACTGCTGTGGCAGTAGGAGCATGGAATACAATGCAAACCACAGCTGTACTGTCAACGCTTGCAGGTAGCCTTTCTTGCTTGAACACATTGCTTCAGTCATTTCTGCTTGGACCATGACACCAGTTGTGACATCTGCCTTCTGATAGGGCAGGACATTGCTCCTACCATGGCACAGCCCTGTGCACTGACCATGAAGCAGAAAGTACTATGCTCCCTGGCATACTGTGCCATGGGCTCTTTCCAGAGGGTGGCTGGGGATGTAATTAGCATCAGTCAGCAGTGTACTGCGCACTGCACCAGGTGACTGACACCCTTGTCTGCCATGCCTCCATCTAAGTGTCATTTCCGGCCACTGAGCAGGCTATGTAGACCACCAAGGTGGGGACCCATGCAATGTCTGGCTTCCCCGAACATGCTTGAGGCCTCAGACTGTACTCATGTTGCCATAGTATCCCCAACACGGAATGAGAAGGCATACCACAACAGGTCGGGGTTCCACAGCATTAATGTGCAGGTGACCTGTTATGCTGACTATGCAATCACCAGTGTGCTGGTGAAGTATCCTGGTTCCTGCCATGATGCTTACATATTCGACTAGTCATATCCATGGGCACGGTTTGAGACACACGGTGATTTTGAGGGGTGGTTGATCGGTGAGTACACATGTGAAGGGTGATGTTTGTCAGTCCCTGATGTGGTGTACCATAATTAACTGTGTTTTATTCCACTCCACTGGCGACAGTGGGTACCCCTTGTGGGCATAACTCCTGACTCAACTACCAAGGCTGAGGTGTGGTGGAACATGTGTTTGGCATGCTGATAATGCATTTCTGCTGCCTGGACAGGATAGGTGGCACCATGATGTTGGCACCAGGAAAGGTGTGCCACATTTTTATTGTATGCGCAGTGCTGCGCAACATGTCTGTATATTGCCACATACCCATGCCAGAGAACATACCTGATGTGGATTATCCTGATATTGACATTTTTGCTCCTGGAGATGTGCTTGCAGCAAGGGCTTGGCAGCATGATGGTGGACTGTCCAGGAGGAAGGCACGGCAGCTGCTAGTACAGAGTACATTCAATAGTTAGGGTGGACTATGGGGTAGATGTGCACCAAGGGCTTATGCCGATTGTACGGGTGGTGGGTAGTCATAACAGACTGCCACAGTGTGACCATAGTACTGAGTGGTATGATCCCTGGGGGGAATGCACTGTGGCATGACATGTGTATCGCAGGGATGTGACAGATGTGATTATGCAATGGTTCATGGTGCCAACACTTGTGTGTATAGGGGGTCACATGGACATGGGTACTCAAATGGAGCACACAGCGGGGTCATGACCTGGTCAGTATCCATGGCACCGATAACATCTACAGCCCTCCTCATAGACACTGACACGAGGGCAGTGGTGATCAGTGTACATACCAACTACATCATGGTGTTTTGCACATGTGGACCACATGGCCAGGGAGGGGGTTTAGTATGGACTGCTGCAAGGGGGGGGTAACTACTTTCCCCTCCTGATACTACTCAAGGAGCATCTGCCAAGATACTTGCACTGGCACTTGCCCTGCTGACATGGATGGCACCATGGGTGGACTGTGCTCTGCATTGTTGTGTGCCTGTGAGCCACCTCTCCTGAGCAGGCACACCCCTTGGGGGTGAAGTCTGTGTGTGGGCATGCGCCTGGGTGGTGGTGGTGTCGTGTGGCTGGATGGTGGTGTCGTGTGACTGCGTGGTGGCATCGTGTGCCTGGGTGCTGGCATTTTGTGCTTGGGTGCTGGCCTCTGCAGTGGCTGGTTTTGGTGGATGGGAAGAATGCATGGTTTGCCTTTCGAATATGTCCCTGATCTGACCGAGCCCACCATGGACACCACCCATCTCTGCCATGATCAGGGCCGCCTGCTCTGTGTTCTTCAGTGTATGGCACACAGGCACTTAAGTTGAAAGTATCAAGAGCATGTGGTAATGATGCCTGAGTTGTGCTGGTCATCCATATATGCCTTTCCAGGCCTTGTGTGGGAATGGTTGATGGCAGGGTCAGTGTCTCAGTGCCCTCGGCTCCAGGGGATGTGGGTCATGTTGCTGGTGGGTCAATTTGTGCATGTTCCTGCCCTGTGTGTTCGGCTGTGGTGAGCATGTTACCATTGGCAACTCCTGCTGTTCTGTATGGTCAGTGTGATGACATTGTGCCGCCATGTGCCACATCCTGTTCCACAGGGCATGTGCCCCCAGGTCCCTTTGCAAGCATACCATGCCCCAACTCCTGTGTTGCCTCTTGATCTGGTGAGCCTGTTGAGGTGGGGGGGAGGAGTGGTTACCTCTCATGCATGAATGATTGTTGCTTCATTCATGTGCCGCAGTCTACGTTGGCAGCCCTTATGTAGTACATCGGCCCACTGTGTGCTGTCTGTGGCTAGTGACAGTGGCGTGGGCACATAGTGATATGCAGGGTCTGGATGCCCATTATAACTGTGGGAGTGTGTTGCGGAGTGTGTGTGCGGTGCACGGGGGGGGGCTGACACATGTTAGAGTGTCAATTCCTTCCACCTCCCCATCTAAAATCTCCTCAGTCAGAGTCTCGGCCACAATGACCTAGATCAGTGGAAGGTCTGTGTAGGGTGCCAAGGGTGGGCTCACCATTGGTCTCCTTGCTGCATCAGCATGCCGCAGCCACCTTACATTTGGCAGTGACAGGTAGGTCATGTCATTTGTGTCTGATGGCGAACCGGGTTCATGGCTCAGTGCCACAGGAATTGACAGCAGCCTTTATGTCCAGCCAGGTACACACGTTTGTCTCCATTGGTGCCTTGAAAGAGCTGGTGTCATGCAGGGTGCTGTAGTTGCTTCAGATCTCTATCACCAGCATGACCACCTGCTAGGGGCTGAAGTTGGATGACCAGGAATGACAGCCTAAGAATGCCTTCATTAAAATGCCCATGGCCACGTATGGGCTCCTATTCTCTGGCACTGTTGGACGGTTCACCACTGCCACCCTGCCCGGGGGCTGGGATGCCATTCTTGGACTGGCTGCCCTGCCTGCTACTTGGTGTGGAGCACATGTCCTGGTCCATCCCTCCTACTCTGCATGCACTTCTGTGTGTGTGCATCAGTGGGCTGCGTGTTTTCAGTGCCACGGTTCACTATATAAGGTGGGGCCGAGGAGTGCTCCTGCCTCTGGTGGTCCCTCCCATGTCTTGCTCTACATGCTCCAGTGTACCCCATGCACCACACTATCTGTGCATAGGGACATTGGTAAATATCATATGATTTGTGCACCTCCATGGGTGCACATCTGTGCACCCACCACTATGCCCATTTTGGGCATAAATGGCCATGTTCATGAATAGATGCCATTGAGTTTGCAAGGAAAACATACAAATTGATACATGGAAGGGTAACATTATTGCATTTTTCAGTTAATACAGTCTCTGACAAAGGAAATGATTTCAGACACCTCCCAGAAGATTTGACATATGGGGACATTTTTAATGCATCATTATAACCATTAGATCTTCTTTGAGAACATCTCCCTCCATTGAGCCACATTGTGCTAAGCTGTCAACATCAGGGCCACCCAGAAATTTTTGCTGACTCTGGCAACCCACATCGGTGTGCCACATCATCACCTATATAATGTAGATGCCCTCAGCATGCCTTATTTCTTTCAACTGCTTATCAGTCCATCACTGCTGAAGAATGTTGTCGAAGTCTGCAAGTATCACTAACTCTGCTATTTCTTGATGTCAGTGAGGCACATTTCAGGAAGCATAGGAAAAACCAGGAGCAGTTGTAGAATTAACAAAAAGTGTTTATTAGTGTTAGCAGTAACATAAAAAAAT
The DNA here is from genome assembly GCA_016271365.2 of Neoceratodus forsteri. Lineage (NCBI taxonomy): Eukaryota > Metazoa > Chordata > Ceratodontiformes > Ceratodontidae > Neoceratodus > Neoceratodus forsteri. Next base: position 1,525,797,277 of record CM028131.1, read on the forward strand.
AACATTGTTCAGAATAACTATTTACAAAGGCAGAATAAACAGAGATCCATCTGAGGTTTCCTTCAATCTCTGTGTCTCTCAAAACATTGTAGCTCTCTTACAAGTCTTTGCAACCCCCCTTCTTAACAAGTATCCTGTTTTTTTCTAAAATGTTCTTGTAAATTCCCAATGTTCTTGTCAGTGTCTTGCAGGTGCAGCAAGAAATGAAAATTATGTACCTACTGTAATTCTTGATCTTCTTGGACGAAGTCTTCAATACTCATTCACACTAATGGGACTACGCCGGAGGTGCTAGGACAGAGCGGGAGCCAAAAAGCTTCAGGAGGGCCGGCGCTGAGGTAGGGCCGCGAGGAAGTGGCACCATGAGCCCGGCTCGTGCCATATAGGCTACCTTGGCATCGACCCTCCAACTGTCTCAGTACCTTTTTTACCGAGGAGGTGCAGCATAAACTAACCTAGTGAAACTAACCTATATCAGACATAAGATAGTCTGAATGACCCGTATAAGAAGGGTCAACACAACAGAGTCTTCACAGCCCAGCCATCGAGGGAGTGAAGACCAAAAAAACAGATAAGTGAGCTCGGGGGGTGGAGGGTGGGCGTGTGATTGAGTGCTGGAGATTTTGTCCAAGAAGATCAAGAATTACGGTAGGTATATAATTTTCTTATCTTCATGGACATAAAGTCTCCACCACTCATCCACACTAATGGGAGAGTACCGAGCTGAAATAATCCCCTGAGAAGGGCGGCAGGAGAAAGGAGCTCACTTAGGACAGAAGTCCATTCAGGATTGTCCTGCCGAAGGATTGATGCTGTCTGGCATGGACATCCAAGGCGTAGTGCTTCCCAGATGTGTGCACAGAGCTCAAACTAGCTGCACTGCAGATGTCTGCAGTGGGCACATTGCTAATTTCTGCCAGAAATGCTGCAACTGCTCTGGTAGAATGAGCATATACTATGCCTTCCAGCTTAACCTGTGCCATGGAGTAACATTGGTAAAGACATGCCATTAGCCACACCGAAACACCTCTGATAGCAACAGGCTGACCCAGCTGGGCCATTCTGAAAGAGTCAAATAGTTGTTTAGATTTGTGGATTTCTTTAGTTCTGTCTAAATAGAATTGCAAAGCTCTTTTAACATCCAGAGAAAGGAGGGTACGCTCCCCCTCATTCTGGAAGTTTGCGAAGTAGGTCAGAAGAACCAATGGCTGGTTCAAATGGAATTCCGAGACTACTTTAGGGAGAAACTTAGGGTGAGTTCACAGAACCACCTTGTCTTTGTGAAATACAGTATACCCGGGGGGGGGGTCCATGACCAAGGCATGTATTTCCGACACTCTGCAAGCGGAGGTAATGGCCACAAGGAAGGCGGTCTTTCAGGTCAGGAACTTCAGCTCACTAGTAGCTAGGGGCTCGAAAGGTTTACGGGTGAGCATGTCTAGCACAAAGTTCATGTCCCAGGTGGCTACTGGTCATCTGATCGGTGGTCTAGTGTGTAGTATGCCCTTAAAGAACCTCTTGACCAAAGGTAGCTGAGCCAGAGAGATGGCATGTTCGGGCTCAAGGTACGCTGAGATTGTGCAGAGGTGAACCTTAAAGGTTGAGTATTACAGTCCTGTGTTTGACAGGTCCAGAAGATACTCCAGGACTTTGTTTGGTGGGCAGGAGAAGGGGTCCAAGGAGGACTTTGCACACCAGATGGAGAACCGCTTCCACTTGGCCATGTAAGTTTTTCTAGTAGCAGGCTTGCATCCTGCTAGTAGAATATCTGAGACCCTACATGAAACGTCAGACCTATTCACCTCTATCTCCTCAAGAGCCAAGCGTGGAGGTGAAGGGACCTCAGGTTGGGATGGACCACTGGGCCCTGGGTCAGCAGGTTTGTTTGATGTGGAAGCTGTTTCATTGAAGTTTCTGATAATCTGTTGATTAATGGAAACCAGATCTGACGAGGCCAGGATGGGGTGAAGAGGATCATTCTGCCCCCTTGTGCCTCCAGTTTGAGGAGCACCCTCTGAACTAAGGGAAGAGAAGTAAATGCATATAGAAAGCATCTTGTCCACTGCAGTCTGAATGCATCCTGACAGAAAATTCTAGGTTCTGTATTTCTGGAGCAGAATAGAGGCAGTTTTGTGTTGCGTGGGGATGCAAAAAGGTCCAGGTTTGGAGTTCCCCACTCTTTGAAGAGCAATTGCATGACGCTCATGTCAAGAAACCACTCGTGAGGATCTGTTTCCATTCTGCTGAGATGATCCGCCAGATCGTTCTGCACTCCCAGCGGGTAAACTGTTTGGATAAAGGCTTCGTGTTCCAGGCACCACTCCCACACTCTCATCGCTTCCCTGCATAAGGGGTAAGAGTGTGCTCCTCCCTGTTTGTTGACGTAATACATCACTACTTTGTTGTCCGTTTGAAGGAGAATGATCTTGTTACAGAGAATGTCCTTCAGGGCTTGGACTGCATACAGGACAGCTCTCATTCTAGGACATTTATGTGGAGTTGAGACTCATCCTGATTCCATCGCCCTTGGGTGTGGAGATCTTGACAGCAAGCTCCCCATCTGAGTAGGGATGCATCCATGGTGATGGATATCTGAGATTCCAGAGGGGCAAAGGGAAACCATTTCAGAAGGTTGTCCTCTTGAGTCCACCAGGTGAGTGACCATTTTAGAGGTTCTGTCACCTTGATACAAAAGGACTGGGGATGTGTGGTTGGGGACCACTGAGTGCTGAGCATCCACTGGGTAGTCCTCATGTGAAGACGAGCCAGAGGCACAGTGAACACCGAGGATGCCATGAGACCCAGCATCCGCTGCATTGAGAGAGCTCAAACTGAGTCATTTTCTCTGATGAAGTGGGCCATCTGAAGGATGTCATTCCTTCTGTCTTCCAGAAGAAAGGCTTTTGCGTTGGAGGTATCCAGTAGAGCAACTATGAAGAGGAGCCATTGGGAGGGCTGCATCTGTGATTTTCCAAAATTCAACAGAACTCCCATGGACGTGAGGAACTTGGAAGCCGTAGCCATGGCTTCCTGAGTTTCTTGTCTGGAGGGACTTGCTAGCAGCCAGCTGACCAGATATGGGAATACTTGGATTCCTAGTTTCCTGAGATGTGCTGCAAGGACTGCAAAGCACTTTGTAAAGACTCGAGGCACCAAGGATAGCCCAAAGGGCAGGAGTCTGAATTGGTAGTGCTGACCCGCCACCAATCTGAGATACTTGTGGTCTGGGTGTATGAGAACATACTGGTAGGTGTCCTGCATGTCCAGGGAGGCCAGTCATTCATTTTGATGAATCAGAGGTAACAGGGAGCTGAGCGATATCATCTTGAACTTCTCCTTGTAAAGGAATTTGTTTAACTTCCTTAGATCAAGAATAGGGCGCATACCGTCTGCTTTCTTTGGAACTAGAAAGTAATGGGAGTAGAAACCTGTGTTCCGCTGATCCAGCGGAACTACTTCTATTGTCCTGTTGTTCAGAAGGCCTTGAATCTTGGAAGCAAGAAAGTATGACTGAGAGACAGATAGCCTGGGCTGTCATTTGGGTGGATGAACCAGAGGGGTTTCTGAAAGATTTAGAGAGTAATCCTCGCCGAGTATCCTGAATACTCAATTGTCTGAAGGGACGGACTTCCACTGGTTGTAAAACTGAGTCAGATGCCCTCCTACTACAGAGGAAGAGCCCCCCTCGGACAGCTGAGGTGGGACTTGGGCCAGAATCTCAGAGGGTGGTACTAAGCACTTTGGGGCCCTGTGCCTTCTGCTGTGTTTTCTTTTGCGGCTGGAGGGCTTGATTTCTGTTGAAGCCCCCTCTGCCGTTGTCATGAAAGGACTGACAGTTATGAAACTGCCACTGGTTCCCGCCTCGTTGAGGGGCTGCAGATGGCGGCCTGACCATTTTGATAGCCATTCTAGTATTCTGTATGGCCTCTAGTGCCTGCTCGACCTGAGGGCCAAACAGATACTTTCCATCAAATGGTAAACTCATAACTCTTTGGGCATCATTTGTGAATCCCGACATACGTAACCAAGAGTGATGTCGGGTGCATATACCAGCTGCTGCTGCCCTGGAAGCAGTGTCAAAGGCATCCACAGTGGCTTTAAGCTGCTGATTATTGGATTCAGTGCCTCTAGTAATGGTCTGAATGAGCTCTATGCTAACATCCAACTCTGGAAGAGCTTCTACATTGGCCTTGAGTGAAGGTATACTCATATTAAGGGAAATAACCGTGGTAGCTAGCAGTGTCGCATACCTAGGGTGGAGGCAGTGAAGACTCGATTCCCCAAAGTGTCAGTCTTGTGCAATTCCATGTTTACTGGATGTGCCGTAGATTGTTGACGAAGAATGACTTTGTCATTCTGTGTCAGGACAACTATGGCGTCAGCAAAGGCTTGCAAGGCCAGAATAGGATGATCCTTGGGAGGGGCGTATTTCCTATCTATGGATTTGGCCACAGAGGGAATAAGTGCTGGATTATCCCACACCATTTGTGAGAGAGTCTCAAAAGAGGGTTGCACAGGAGGAGTCAGTGCCACAGGAATATCTGGAATGTGCAGATACTGCAGATGCAGCAGTTTCCCGGAATCAAACTCTGAAGTCTGGAGAGAGAGAGAGAGAGAGAGAGGTATTCATGTTCTTAATCAGAGATTTAAAGAAAAGGTCCTCGAGCAAAGGCTCTGCAGGAAGAGAAGGCTTATTCACCACCCCTAGAGAGGAATCGTCATCAAAGTCGTCTCCAAATCGAAGATCAGGATCAGGCTCAATATCATCTCCTACTAGTCCCGGTGGGACAGAATAAATAGAAAAGGGAGGAGGAGGAGCTCCACGAATCGGAGTTGAGAACCCTGGCACCCTATGCGGCATTGCAGGTGCTTCCGGCGCTGTCATAGAGTATGGTGCCAAAACGCAGGCTGTGCCGGCACAGGACACAGCGGCACCAGCACCAGTGGAACCGGCACCACATCCAGCACCACAGGACCAGGGGCTCCCAACAACCCACTCGGGAATGAAGAATAGAAAAATTCAGCAGGAGAGAGTGCTACCTGTGCTGGCCACTGCACTACAGCCATATGAGGGGGGAAAAGCACCAGATTGCAGCGTCAACGGCACTGAAGAAGGTGCCGCATGACTAGGAAGCCCCAACCAGCCTGCCTGGAGGTCCAAAACCGGAAGGCCCAAAGACCTCAGTGATGGACTCACTGGCTCAGGTAGGCGGGACAGTGGCTGAACCCAGTGCTCCATAAGAGCGGCCCAATGATGAAACTGCTCACCGGAAGACCCCCCCCCCAGAGGGCGGGGAAGGACTCCAGAGTCGAGGATGCCAGTCACCAGGAAGAGAGGCCGTAGGAGACCCTGGAGGAGCCAGGGTTGAACCCCTGCCCCGTGCCACCGACGATCAACGCGCAGACATACCAGAGGGCGATCTCTAGCTGTACTGTTTCCTCTTCGACTGGGAGGTTGCAGAAGAACTCGAGGTTGAGCGGTGCCAAGTCCTCGACGATGATCGAGAATGGGACCACTTCTTTCTGTGCTTTTGGGAGGACCACCCATCTCCCTGAACACCAGACTGCCTGTAGTCAGAACCCCTTCCCCTCCGTAGAGGGCGGTTGACCAGACCCAGCCATGCTGAAAACACCACTTTCATGCGAAGTCTCCCTACCATCCTGTTCATGGTTGACTCTGTTGAAGGAGGGCTGAAGACTTCTTCTTTGACAAACAATTACTTTGTTTAAGAATTACTAAAATAAATAAAACCTAACAACTGCTTAAATGACTATAGCTGCTGTCATATATCCATGAAGATTTGACTCCCAGCAGTCGAGTGATGTCGTCACTGAAGCGCACTCGACATCGGGGAAAAAAGGAACTGAGACAGTTGAAGGATCTATGCCAAGGTAGCCTATATAGTGCGAGTTGGGCTCGTGGTGCCGCATCCTCGCGGCCCTACCTCGGCACCGGACCTCCTGAAGATTTTTGGCTCCCGCTGGGTCCTAGCACCTCCGGCGTAGTCCCATTAGTGTGCAAGTGGTGGAGACTTTATGTCCAGGAAGATCACAATGTCCCAGAACCAAGGCCCCTTCTCCACAGCTTCTGAAAAAGGGCTTAAAAACTGCTCTCGGGTCAACCCCTTGAGTTCCCAATAGCTTTTTGCACTCATCTCAAACTATCATTAAATACATTTCAACAGTAACATTATATAATTTCTAAGCAAAGGGATCCAATATCTGTTACATTTCCACATAATGATTTGCATATATATTTATACCAGCAGATATGCAAGGGAGGAAAAAACAGAAACGGCAAGGGAAGACTGAGAGACAGTGAGAGGCAAAGAATTGCGAGACTGTCAGGGTGATCAAGTCTTAGGTCTCACAAGAAAATTTGGTTGTGCAACCAGACAGACAAGAGACAGGAAAGGAAAGAACAGAACAGATCCCTGCATTCAGACTCTCCATAACAACTGGGATAGGGTCCTATTCAACCCTGTCACACTTGGTTTGTTGGTTTAAAACTTCTGTGCTGCCACTGAAAAAAAAAGGAACCGTTGTTTCAGTATTGTCAGTGGGGTGATGTGCAGATCTGCAAAGATGATGACTACTCTGTGTGCATTCGCTGCTTAGGCATCACTCATGGCATGAGGCCTGCAGCATTTGCCAGGACTTTACCCAGGCCAGCAGGAGACTTTGTAAGAAAGCCTTAGAGTTAAATATAAAATAAAGGCTATAGAGGAGAAGCCAGGTGCGTCATAGGTGGCTTTGCCATTGCCAGCCGCTCCCTCTCGTCCCAGTTCATTGTCAACCCACCATTCCCCAAGATCAATGGCATCTGCTTCCAGTTCAAGCAAAAAGGACATGTCTGCTAAATCAGCACATAGCACCACTAAGACAAAGACAAGAGGCATAGAGAAAAGACTGCCTCTCCTGATAGATCCAGAGCTCCTATGAAAAGAGACATGTCGCTTGAAAAAGACAGGACCCAGGCCTCTGGTTTCACTGCCCCCCCCCCCCAAACTGTCCGTCAGACACCAAGGTTGGAGTATGGAATAGGATGAACTCCTCTACAGGGGGAGTCATACCCAGTACCACAGTTGGTCACTGACCTGTCGATGGCTCCACCATCGTTGACCCCATCGGGGCCGTCAACGCTCTGTTCCTGTGTTAAATAATGTTGGAGCTATTTCAAAGGCTTGTGCCATTAACTCCATCATCATCCACATTGACATCCTCAGAGTGACTGCTGTCAGTCTCATTCCCTCTGACCTCTGTAATACCGGGCAAGGATCATCATCTTTCAACAGTAAACCCATTGGCAGTCCCTCCTTATATTCCCTCTATTCCTCTTCAGCCCATCCAGCCTTTACTAATGGCCATTGACATTGTCAAGGACCTGGAATATAATCCAGAATGTGTGGAAGATGAGGATGAAGATACAGAGGAAGGGCTAGATCTCCTAGATGTGGTGGGTTCCACTTCCACTCTGACGTCTGTAAGGAGGCGAGAGTAAGGTATACTCCCGAGTCACCTCATGAGGATGCCTCCTTTCAGGCTTTCCTCAAGCAGGTCCAGGCCAAATTAGGGTTTGATTCTAAGGAGGATTCTTCTAAGAAGAATTTGTATGAGTTCCTAGAGGTGTCACCTTCTCCTATCATCCTAATCCCTCCATTCTATTCGACTCTGGAGGATGTCACTGTAGCTGCCTAGCACAGATCCTGTGCCTTGCCTGCAGTTCCACAAAAGGTGAATAAACAATATCCCAGTGCCTTCTAGCAAGCCGTATTATTCCTCTCAACCAGAAACTGACTCAGTGGTGATTATGACTGCCCATGACAGGTCAAAAGCTCCAAAATGCATGAGCTCTCTACCTCCTGATAGAGTCAAGAAAACTGGATGTCATGAGGAAAAGAGCATTTGCTTCGGCATCCCTTGGAATTAGAATTGTCAATTACCAGGTGTATATAATTAAGCATCAGAGCTGTCTGTAGACACCTATGGCCAGCATGACTGAGAAGCTACGTGATGGCCCTGATAAAATAATAGTCCAACAAACCATCGCTAATAACCTGGAAAGCGGCAGGGGCTTGGTAAGATCTGCCTATGATGCTTCAGATGCAGTTGCCCATGAGGCTGCTTGCAGCATTTGTCTGAACTGTCACTCCTGGTTGCATGTCGCTGGCTTTGCCTCTGATGTCCAGAAGTCCATCCTGAGTGTCCCTTTCAGCAGAAAGGAGCTTTCTGGCACCAATATGGAGTCCACCCTTTGAAACCTTCGGACATTCAAAAGGACCCTGAGGTATCTGCACACTCTGACCCCTAAAGCCCTGGAGTAGGGGCTGAGCTCTTTCCATAGACCCTATGCCCAGCCAGGCAGGGCATACTCTAGGGGTCCCAGCCATGACTCCCAGGTCTCCCTGACTCAAGCTGGTCTGCCACCCGGTGCCCATGCCAGGCTCACTAAAGAAGCAAGTATAAGTGGTGCTCCTGCTGCCACTGGTACTTTCTGACTCCCCTCCTCTTCCTTTGGCCTCTGTGGCCCAGGGAGTACTAGTAGGAGGCCATAGCTTCCTTTTCCTACCCAAGTGGAGGGAGATCACTATGGATACTTGGGTGCTGGAGGTACTTCAGTGAGGACACGACCTAGAGCTCCTCTTTGTCCCTCCTGTGCATCCTTCTTTACCCAGTTGTTACCCTCTGGGATATCTTGCCCTCCTGCTAGAGAAGGTTCAAACCCTCCTCAGCAAAAGGGCAATGGAGACCATCCTAGTTTCAAAAATGAACCTGAGCTATTATTCCCAGTATTTCCTGGTACCAAAATGGACTCGGAATTTAAGGCCCATCCTAGACCTTCAAGGCCTGTCAGTTCGTAGAATACAAGCGGTTTCCAGTGGTCTCTCTGCAGTCCCTCCTTCTCCTGCTACTGCAAGGGCATTGCTGAATGGTTTCTCTGAATATGAAGGATGCATAACTCCATATCAAGATTCAGAAGTCTCCAGGGCTCGCACTATTAGTTTTGTGTCTTGCCACCTGCACCTTGTGTCTTTATCAAGTGCTTTGCAGCGGCTGCAGTTGTCCTCTGTCCAGAGGATCTGTATGTCTTCCTGTATATCGATAACTGGCTCCTGAAGGCCCCATCAAGAGATGCTATAGTGTACTTAATTCTCTGAACCAGACAACTGTTCGACCAGTTGGGTATTCCGGTGAACAAGCCAGATTTGGTTCTTACTCCATGCCAGTGCCTCCAGTATATAGGAACTGTTCTGGACATGGGTCTGGGTTGGACTTTCCTTCCCATGCTAGGGTGCTGGTTTCCCAAGCTAAGTTGGTCTCTTCCAGTGACTATGTCTCAGCCAGATGCCTTGTACGGTTAATAGGCCTCATGGCTGCTGCCATTCTGACTGTCCTGCTGACACATCTGCACAGGAAGATTACACAGTGGTCCCTCTGTGCTCAGTGTTCCGACGAGTTGGAATGTCTCATAGAAGTGACCCCTCCACTCTGTCGCTCTCGTCTCTGGTGGTTGGACTGCTCCAATCTCAAGACAATCTCCTTTTCTCCATCCATCCTCTCTCCTGCTGATGACAATGGATGCCTCAGGTTTAGGTTGGGGTGCCCATCTGAGCCCATTCCAGGGCTTAGGGCCAGTGGTCCCGCTTGGATATGATTTTGCACAGCAACACCCTGGATATGAGGGCTGTTCTGCTTGGCCTGCAGACCCTGGCCACTGTCCTTCCAGGTTATCAGCTGTTTATCCACACACAACATTTCAGGGATGTACAGGGTGGAGTCCACTCGAATCCTCTCTGCAGAGAGCCAGTGGGAATCTGGCACTGGGCCTTGGAACACAACATGCTCCTCTGGGCCCTTTTTATTCCTGGCACCCTCAGTGCCCTTGCAGATAATCTCATTTGGTTCCTAGAACTCTTCTACAATTTGGAGCTGTTGGGCTCCATCATGGAAAACCTCTTCATAAAGTGGAGTCACTCAGACATAGACATTTTTGAATCTCCATACAAAGTAAAACTGCCATTTTTCTGTTTGCATGCTGTGAGCCTGGAGGGTTTTTTTTTTTTTTGAGAGATGTGTTGTCCCTCTCTTGGAAAGGGAAATTCCTATATACCGTTCCCCCATTCCCTCTCAAATAGACAATTCTGGTCAAGCTGAGGGCCAAGTTGGCCACCCTTATTCTGCTGGCCCTGTACTGTCCCAGACACATTTGGTCCCCTCTGCTCCGGCAGTTGGCAGTAGAACCCTCGTCCTGCTCCATCTATGAGCAGGACTTCTTTCACAAGTGTAGGGTGTTGTGGCGCATCCAGATCGTCAATCCCCCTACCTCCATGCCTGACTCCTGAGGACGTAGAACTCTCCCACTTTATGGTTTCCCCAGTGGTTGCAGTGGTTCTACCGGTGGCCAGGAAGCTGTCTACGGGGTACACCTACTCACAAAATGGAAACATTTTATGGTCTGATGTACTGCCTGTGAACCAGACTCTTCTGCATGTCTGGTCAGTCTTGTTCTGGGCTGTCTCTTGTCCCTTATGGACTCATACCTTAGGTATTCCTCCACTAAGGTCCACTTGGCTGTGGTGTTGGCTTTTCATGCCTTGACTGATGACCAGACAGTGGTCCAGCTTGAGGTTTTCCAAAGGTTCCTAAAAGGTATTCTACACTCCCCAGTCTGCAATTCAGCTCCCATGTGGGAATTTAATTTGGTCGTAGAGACCCTTACTGCACCTCCCTTCGAACCTGCTGCTACTTGTGAACTGCGCTTCCTATCTTGGAAGACACTATTCCTAGTGGCTAGGACATTGGCTTTATGCGTATGTGAGTTGCAGGCTCATTGCAGATCCCCCTTTTCTTGTTTTTCACAAGGATAGCGTTACATTACGTACCAGTCCTCATTTTCTACCAGAGGTCATGTCTGAGAGAACACTTTATCAGACGATTATCCTTCCTGTTTATTTCTCGACTTCCATGGTTATTAGAGAATGTCACTTACATACACTGGATGTCTGTAGGATGCTGCTTTGGTATGTGCATCACACTAAGGATTGTAGAAAATCCTCTCAACTACTTGTGGCTTTTGCCCCCAGAATGGTGGGCTCCCTGTTATTAAGGAGGTCCTTTCCAAACGGGTTACCTACTCTATTTCTTTCTGTTACTGGAAGCATAGTAAGCAGCTTATTGGTCCTGTCTGTGCTCACTCCATCCATGTGGTGGCTATTTCAGTGGTTTGTTTTCACAGTGTATCCTCTGCTAACGTATGTGCTGCTGCCACTTGGGAGTACTGTTCATACATTTAGCAAACATTACAGTCTGGACATCACCTCTGACAGACATGCCAGCTTTGATCTTACTGTCTTGCAAGGCCACCTTACTCAGGATCTTTAGATCCTGCCTTTGTTCCTCAGTGCTTTTGCTACTGCTTGGGAATTGTTTCATGATGTGGCTTAATGGAGAGAGATGTCCTCAAAGAAGATAGAATAGTTACCTACCATAACAGTAGATGATCAAGAGACTCTCCTCCATTGAGCCACAGCTTTCCATCCCACTTTCTCCCCTTGTCATATTCTATTTATTTAATATTTGATTTCTGGGTACATAACCCAAGAGCAGGAAATGCCCATTTTCATGGGTGACCCAGATACAGCAACAGAAGTACAATTCAATACAAATGACAATAAATTAATTATAACAAGAACAAGCTGAACGAGAAAGACAAAACTGCTTCAGACATTTTTTGAAAGCAAAAACAAAGAATTACAAGTTAAAATATCATTATTTATTTATTTTATTTATTAAATTCTGATGACCGGGTAGGTCTGCTGAGCTCCGAAGGTCCCTTTTTCAGGGGCTACATGGAATAATATTACATGGTGTAATACAGAGGAGATGTTACAAAGTACAGACAGATAATTAGCAAGTTGCAGTCATGGATAGCATTTTACAGTATGTTTACGTTACTAGGCAAATCATTCAACAGTTTCACAACACAAAAAGTCCAGAACCTTTGACCTTGAGATGACTTAAAGGCATGAGGATTCAGTTTGCCAACTTTTAACTGATCTTGTGTACTAAGAGTGAAAACCAGCAGAAATATTAGGCATAAATAATACAGATATTGAAGTACTTAATAACCTTCTAGAAATAACGAACTAAAATAATTCACCCTTTGCTTGAAGGACAAACACCCCAAAGTATTAAACAAGGTACAGTGATGTGTTAAATAGGAAGCGGAGCTGGCACATCTACAAACCGAGTGATACAAGGTTCTCACACTGAGCAAATTAGTGCTAGACGCTAAAGAATAAATCAGGAGACCAGAATCACTAATCGGTAACAGTAAAGATTGAGCCAATACCTTTCTTGAATAAGAAGATAAACAGTTGCTTAATCTATAAAGGTGTCCCAGTCTAGAATGTACCATTTTAACAACGTAGTTAGTGCATTTCTGATGTGTTAAGTGCTGATCCAGTAAAAATCTTGAGTATCAAGACTGCGTTACTGGTGGGTGGTAATCCTGCCTGCTCTTCTTGCATGTTGGTTTTCCACTTATGCCTAATTCAGCATGTTCATACAGGTTCCATATCCTCTGTTATGTGTCTGGTTTGGTCCTGGTTGCTTTAGTGTCTGCTGGTCCGATTATCCTTTAAGTTTGCTTTCTGCAGAGAACTGAGGCACGTTGGGGATGGCCATGTTATATAGGTGATGATGAGGCATGTCGACATTGGTGGCTCCAGCCAGCAAAAATTTACAGGTGGTCCTGACGCCAATGGCTTACAGTTTCAAGATGTGGCTCAATGGAGGAGATTCTCAAAGATCTACTGTTATGGTAGGTAACTATTCTATTTATTAACAATGCATGCAGCCTGGAAAACTACTAGGGGAGCAAACAAAGGCTGTATCCCATATTGACCTTTTACCATCGTGACTCACTGGTGCATAGAACCCCCATATACACATAACACTACATTAAATAATTTTCCTCAAACCTCTGGAAATTTGTTAACTTGCCTTACATTAAGGCTCGATGTGAAACCAAAATTACCAACCTTAAATCTGCATACTCCACCTCTGAAACAAGGTACCAGAGCCATTTAGTTAACAGACAAACTGATATCTAAGCAAGAAAAAAACATTTTGTAACTAAGTTTAGCTACAAAAGAGTTACCATCCTTCAAACAGGTGGAATAAGCTGGGATAAATGCAGAGCATAAACTATGTCCATGCTTGCCACGTGAGCAGAGTCTGAGAGGTGGTGCTGCAGTGTGGCAGATTTAACAAGAACAGCAAGATGGAGATGAAGGTACAGGCAAGGTGGGAAACCTGCCCTCTTGATGCACAGAACTTTTATCATCAAGTGTCTCCCTCTACTATATCTTTACTTAGCAGCAGCAAAGAAAGTGCTTACTTGCCTGTGGCGTACTACCACAACCCCAACATTAGCCCAATGGCATTCGGTGATGAATGAAGTTTATTTTTTAGAACGTATGATAGTTACACAGTTAGGCAGAGCACAACAATTTGAGTTGTCCAGGAGGCCTTGGGTGTTTTATGTCACAAAATGATGAATCATTTGTCCCATAAATAATGTCAGGAATATATTCAGGTTATAGTTGGTACACCCTGCTGCTCCCCTCAAGACATAATGACTGTATTAATAATGACAGAAACATTATGTCATGAATGCACATTTAAGTGACTACTGAGATGATACTGTTTTGTTTATCCCTGCAAAGAAGAAAGATAAAGAATTAAAAAAAAAAGTGTCTCCCTCTACATTAATAAAGTTACCCTCAGACCCCCTAATATGCAGTGCCATAAAGTTTCAAAAAACAGTGGCAAGTTGAACACCTCAGTCCTGCTCCTCCATGATGCAGCTTATAGTACCGAGGCACAATCAGTCTCCCTCCGATGACCCTTCGTCACATTCCGCAGTCTCAAATTCTACATCAGTGCACTGCAGCAATTCCTCAGCTTATTTAGGCTCAAAGAAAAGGTAGAGATGTTGTGTTGATTCCAAGTGAGATGCAACTTGGTGGGAAGGAGCACTTGGTGTCGAATCTTTAACTGGTGCAGATGGCTTCAAATGCCATCAAAGGCCTTACATCATTGTCTCATGCTATAAGATAGTTCAGGGAACAGTAGCAAGGTATCTTCATCATATTTTAAGTCCCTCTTTCATCATACCATGGCCAGTACTAGTCCCTGTCCCCTTAACCTGTACAGACCACCATGAAAGTCCTAGGGATTGACATAGCCATAGCTGCCCACTGTGGTGCTGTCCAGAAGACCTTCTCTGTGGCCACTAAAGGGTCTTCCTCCAACAGTCCCGGAGTAGCAGGTAATAACATTATAGTTTTACATTCACAGGGGTGCAGTGTGTACATACGTGTTGTTTGGGTTCCATATATGTACACACTGCACCTTTGTGAATATAAAGGTAATAATCTGTGCAGCACCAGAGTATGCATTAGAGAAAGAGTAAGGGGCTTCTGGGCGTGCCAGTTCCCTTGGGGTGGAGCCGGTAGTGCAACTGGAATGGTATTCCAGATGGCCTGGGTTAAAATCTCAGCTGACGCATTTATTTCTTTTTCTCGTCTGTTTGTTTGAATAACATTTTAGTGAAGCCGACACTGTCCTGACCCTCTGCTGCTTCAGCAAGATCCATGATTCAGACGTTGTGCACGTGAGTCTAATTCTCAACTGTTTCCAGTCTCTGGCTGAGGAGAGAGTTCTCTTTGAGGCGGGTTGTACCAACCACAGATTTTAAAACTGATGCCTCTGATAATTGGAATGACTGGTCCAGTGTGTCCATTCTTATTCCAGGGTGGCTACCCTAGGATACTAACATAGTAAGTTGCCAGCAGATTAGGCCAAACAGTCTATCTAGTCTGCGCGAGATGCAGCTCACAATTACATCTCAGTTACGTCACTGTAGCTGCCCCCCCATTCACTGTTCCCAACCCCTGTATTCCCATCACATTCTCTGCTCTTCCTACCTGTACTATACCGCTGTATTTGTCCCAGCCCCTCTTGAATCCCCCACTGTTTACACAGCCACCAGCTCCATTGGTAGGACATTCCACGGTGCTACGACCCTCTCTGTGAAGTAATGTCACCTCACTTCTGCCCTAAACCGCCCCCCTGCCAGTCTCAGGTTATGACCCCTCGTGGACCCTTCCTCCCTTAATTGGAATAGACCATCAGTGCTGATCCGGTTTTTCCCCTTCAAATAGTTGGAGAACTCCCTATCCCTCCTCTCCTCAAGGGAAGTACATGTTCAACTCCCCAAGCCTCTCCTCATAGGACCTGTCCCCCAGACCGTGAATCATCCTTGATACTCTTCTCTGGACCTTTTCCAGAAGAGCCATGTCCCTCCTTAAGTACGGGTGCCAAAACTGCACACAGTACTCCAGGTGTGGCCTAACCAAATAGTTGTACAGGGGTAGCAGGACCTCCCTCCTCCTCAGTGTTATCCCTCTAGCAATGCACCCAAACATTCTATTTGCTTTTGCTGCTGCCCTACTGCACTGCTCTGAATTATTCAACTTGGTATCTATTACCACCCTAATATTTGAATTTACTATCAAGGTCCTGCACTGTTTTGACTTGCTGGTCCAACGTTGCGTTACGTGTCTGCAGTGGGACTTCTCCAGCTTGAGTGTCTGGTACATCTGCAGCCTTCCTATGCTGAGCAGGCTGCTCAACTCTCCTGTGTCCCATTGGTTTAAAAAAGTCCTATGATGAGGTGGTCACTCCTTTTGGTTTCCCCATGTTGCAGCAAAAAAGATTCACTAACCTGGTATCAAGTGAGTAAATCTGTATTTTCCTGCAGAAGGTTAGAAATTAAAATTTGATTTAGTAGTCTCCTGGGAGCTCAATCAAAAAGTTGCTTCCTTGTATGCTGCTCATCAGTACCTCCCCCTTCCCCAACAAACTTTTTGGCTATAAAAAGGAGATCCAAAATGAGATGGTGCATCGCGTAAGAAATTATACTCGATCAGGCGAGCATTAAAGCAGGTTTTATAGATGCCCATGTGGTTTTATAAGGCATGAAGCTTAAGGGTCTGTTTCCTCACAAATACTTGGGAAGTGCATCACAAATGCTTTAGTCCACATTTTAAAATGTATTTTTGCAGTTACAAAATGGATTTGGTGTGAAAATAAAAAATTTGCGGGGGGGCATAGAAAGGAGCTCAGAAATCTGACCATGGAGCCATAGATATTTAATGCACTGTCAGGCGATCTGCTTTAATCAATGAAGTCTCTAGAGCTATAATGTGAAATCCATGTACTGCCATGTGATCATTCTCTTTTCAATATCATTTTATAAATATATTAACTCGTACTGTAACAGTGATACAGTTAGGTGAACATTCAGCACACAGGGCCACCTCAGTGACCCAGCAGCAGTGGCATGTTATGCAGTCATGCAAGCAACCTGGCTCCGGGAGCAGACTCAGGTTGCCATGTTGAGAGGCAGGCTGTGGTAGCTGCTGTGCAGCTGTGCACCTCAGTTGGGGAGGGTGATAAGCAAGTTCCAGCACTGTAGCGACCCCTGCAGTTGGGCGAGAGAGCTTAAATCTTGCCACAGGGATGCTTTGTGCAGCAGAAGGTAAACAGTGGCTACACCCCCACTATGGGATTGAGGGGAGGGACTATGGGCTGGAGGGAAAAAAACAGAAAAAGGTGCGTGCACGGACCCCACCAGCTGTGGCAGATGGGGTGGAATCATTGATGGAGCTGAGGGGTTGCCGGCAGAACAGGACCTGAAAAGGAAATGGCAGTTGACAGCTCAAGGGTCACACAGTTATATGAAACAGAAAAAAAAAATCCAGCACACAGAACTGTAGGTACAATGGGCCGGATATTCAAACTGCGCCCACAATGTGTGCAAGAGCAGGAGCAAGCACAAGTCCTTTGAGCACATGCGCAATAGATGCGATATTTAAACATGGAGCAAGGCCAGTTGCGCATCCAGCCAACGTCTGAATATCGCACAACCTGCGCCATAGCGCAACCAGGAAGGGGAAGCTGAGCAGATATGATGCGCCATAGCGCAACAAGGCCAGCCCAGCTGAGCAGTCCAGAGGTGCCATAGCGCAAGCAGAGCATTCTCCAGCAGCAGAGCAATGGAACTGCACAACCAGGGAGGTAGGCGGGGCCCACCACCCATGCCACAGACGGGCACGGAACACAATGCAGAACTAACAATACACCCCACCTAAGCACAGCATCACTGGGGAGGATGGAATATCCACCGGCCCATGGGGACAAGCCAACAAAGCACAGCTGGGCCATATTGCCCAACACACCCACTGGCAGGCTGAGACTGCTGCCACACATAGAGGGTCGACAACCACAGTGCTGGCAACCCCCTTGTGCATAGCACACTCTGCACTGTGACCCCAAGACACCACCCATGTGCAGTGACTGTCACTGCAGGAATCCCCATGATCCCCGGCACACTGCAACCTTGTGTACCACAGAACCATATAAGCCAGACCCACCATGAGCACCCAGCAGTGGGCGGCAGCAGATGGCAAGACCGACTAAAGCTACTCCCACACGGAGACACCTCCCCATGCGCCACACCACACACACACACACACACACACACACACACACACACCAGGACAATACCACCCCAGATGCCATGCACACCACTGCAACTGAGCACCCATAGCCAGCTGCAAATCAGAGACCACCACAGTATTCATATCAAAATATATATATATATATATATATATATATATATTCAAACCAATAAATGTACAACACCAAAAGGAACAAACAGAACTATTTACATATTTACAATACAAGAGGGTAGGGGTACAAGGTAGGGGTGGGCAAGGGGTAGGGGTGAACAACTGGGAGAGGGAAGGCAGGGTGTGAGGGATGGGTGAAGTGGGTACGTGATGCGCAGCTAGTGCCTGGCAGGCTGCCCTCCTGCTGCCCGTTGCTGGTCCCGGGGCCTCCTATGGCGCCTCACGCCATGGCGCTGCATCTCCAGGAGAATGTCAAGCGTGGCAATCGATACCCGCGTCAACCGCTGTAGGGAACGTTCCATGCGTCGCATGATTTGGATACCTAGGACAAGGGAACAGAGTCAATGGCTGTGACTGTTCATATCCCTGAACCCCACCCATCATGCAAGGCATATAGCCAAGTGCCCTGCACCTGTGATGGTATGCACCCACCCACAGTGAACGTGCACATGACACGCCCAACCAGGCAGCACCAGCTATGTGTACCAATGCACACACACACTGCCCATGTCCATCACAGCACAACCAAGGCTGTCAAGTGACGTGGCTACGTGGTGGGATGCTAGTTCCACAGCCATGTGCCCAGTGCATGCATGGACCACCAGTGACGCACACACAGACATGCAGTGACACTGGACAGTGATGACTGTCACCTGTGTCGTGCATGGATGTGTTGTCCATGGCTGGTGGTTATGCCCCCCCACTAGCATGCAATAGCATCCATGATGTAATGACACTCACCCTCATCAAGCAGCTGTGGATGCTGCTGCTGCTGCTCCTGCTGCTGCCACTGCCGCTGTGGCCTAACCATCATGCCACCTCTGGCTGCCACCTGTGCCCCGCCAGGCCCTCCTCAGCCGGGCCTGCCTCCGCTCCTCCACGCCTGTGGGCGACAAATGTTGAGAAGCATCAGTGTGAACCCAAAGCAGACAGCCCCTGCCCCAGTGAGTGTGCCTGCCCCACAGCCAGACCCATGCACCACACACCTGCACACTGACACAGCCAACCATGGTAGAGCCCTCCCCATGCACCGCCACCAATACACAGTCACACCCCTACGGACAATACAGGTGCAGTGATGGGTCACCCACCTGGCCTAGGCAGAATGCCCCTCTCTACCCAGGGACCTGAGGCGTTCCAGCAGTGCCTGCTCCCTCCTGCAGAGGGTCACTATAGCGGTGCCTGCAGTGTTCTGCCGTCCTGCACCGCCCTGTGACCTGCTCCAGTGCAGTGGCCACCTGCTGCCACACATGGGTGCATGCCATGTTGAGGGGATCTCCCCCAAACAGTGGCCCAAAGTGAGGCTCCACCACAGCCACCAGGTTGGCCACCTCCAACGGACTCCACTGTGGAGCTCTCCTGCGTGCCATTACTGGAGTTGTATAGTAGGCAATATGGCGCCCTGCAGCGTGGCAACCCCACGTGGAAATGTTGCGCAATAGAACACCATTAGTTCCTATCGCGTTGTTCGTATAGCGCTGTCGGTTCACATCGCGCTGTCACCGAACAGCGCGACAGAGCCCGACACATGCCAGAGAACAGCGCCAGGGGGCAAAGGTCAGGCACAAGGTCAGGGGTTTGTGGCACAAGGCCACACACAGCGCCATCAGACGTCTACACGTCCTGCGCAATCGGTCACCTGCGTGCCAGTGCCACAGTGTACTATTGAGCATTTGTGCCACAGCGCTATGAGGTGACCAGCGCTGCAGCGCCACTGGCACAATGGTGGCCGTGTCCTGCACTTCTTATCACACACAGCACGTCATCAGCGTGGCAGACGCCTGCGTAAGCTACCCGGGCATGTGCAATGTGGTGTACTACACAGTCACGGAAATGCGCCATTGGCTCAGCCGGCTCAACCGTAGTGCGCAAAGCACAACGGCGTGATATTCAGCCGACACATGCAGATCATCTGATCAGCCATTCAAAGGCGCAGTGGCGCGATTAGCATCTCATTACAGTTGCTCCACTCCTAATTTGCATGCATTGCGCTATAAATGTGCGACATTGGGCTGCGCTGGCCAGATTCGGTTACTGCAGGTGAGAGGTGGGTTGCATGCTGTGTGATGTTCTGGACATTGGTCATGGGATAACGCTGTAGACTGCACAGTGACAGGTGTCCACTTCCACCCATACAGACTGACATGACCGAGCAGAGCCAAGGTGAGGTGAGGATGGTGGGGAGAGGAGCCCAACTTCACCACGGCGGAAACAGAGGCCTCTTCCAGGCCTACCTGGAGGAGGAGCCACTACTGAGTGGATGGCGGGGCACCCTCAGGCCCGTGTGACTGCATGGGAGGGTGGCTCGGGCAGTGAACCTGCCGGAAGCCTGGCAGCTCCGTGCAGGAATGAAAAGATGGGGACAGACCGCGGGAGGGTGAAGGAGAAGGTGGCAGCCCTCAGGGCAGCACGTGCTGGCACAGGCAGGGGCCAGCCAGTGGTGGCGGAGCTGACCCGGCTGAGGACCGACTGGCTGCATCAATGCAGCAGAGTGCTATTGAGGGCATACCAGGAGGTGGATTCAGACAGGTGGAAGCCCATCACTGCACGGTATGACATGGTGGTGGTGTTGGGGGAAGGTTGTTCACATGCACTCACATGTCCTCACTTTCTGTTACAGATCCTGTTCATCTTCAGGGGATGGTGGTGGTGGGACCATGCAGTGAGGAAGACCTGCCGGAGTTGGAGGAGGGTCCATCCACCTCTGTCACCAGCCAGCATGCACTGCACCAGCATGCACGCCTGGCTGCCAACTCTGTTGTCAGTGAGTCAGGTGTGGGGGTGCACAGCTGTGTCTCCAGCAGTCTGGCATGCAAGCATGCCAGCACGCTGTGACTGTGGCATGTACGGTACCTGCACCATGATGATGCAAGGACTGCAGTGGGCAGTGGCGTGTGTGTCCCATGGCGGACACACAGCAGGCCAACTGCGTGCCCCTGGGCCTAGCTGGTTCCAACGTGTGTGCCAGCATGTTGGCACAGTCCCAGGCTGTGCCTGTCAGCACGGTGGGCAGCACGGTGGCTGTGCAGGTGTCTGGCACTGTTGCGGCCACAGCAGTGAAGCAGTGGTCCCTGGGGCACAGCGGTTGGAGGGCAGCAGCAGCAGCAGTCACCCACCAGGTCTGGGGGTACAGTGTCCAGCGGTGGCACATGCCCACCGCCCTTTGATATGCCTGTTCCTGGTCCTGGTGAACAGCGCCCACCTTCAAGGGGTGTTGAGCATCAGGACCTTCCATACACTGGGGGACAGGATGCCGTTGTGGCACAGTACCCATTTGAAGAGCACACCCGCCTGCTGCGGGAAGCAGTACAGCAGCAAAGGCGGGTTGCAACGTCCGTGGAGGCACTGTGCGTGGCTGTGGAGCGGCACAGCAGGGACTGTGCTCTGATCCTTGCAGAGATGGTCCATATGCGGATGGATGTGACCGCCGCCATTGACAGGCAGACCCAGGCATTGGTCGGCTGTCGTGGCTGCGTGGAGCACACAAGCAGTGCCACTGTCCGCGCACCCACAATACGCTCTCCACTCCACGTTCCCGGCGTCGTGAGACACCCAGCCTGTCGACGCCGGGTTCTGCTGTAGGCATCCCAAGCACCCCTGGTGCAGGTATGTTTGGCATACTACAGACCCCAGTGCGGACAAGGTCGCGATCATGCACCCCATGTGGCCCCTGCTCAGCCTGCCAGTGCTGTTGGGTCATGGCGGGGCCGCCCACGCATCTGCGGTGGCCGTGGAACAGTGCAATATGACTGACCTGTCTCCCAGTGCGGGCCCTGTCTGGTGCTGCCCTATGTGCAATGTGCGTCATGGTGGGCAGTGCACTGGTGGGTGCCCTGCCCATCACGCCGACACACGGACCACCTGCACACCATCCCGACTGCTGTCCACAGGTGTGTGTGCATGATGATGCCTGCATTGTACTGTACACCAAGGTGCAAGGGTGCCCAGCATCTGACACACATACTTGTCCAGTACAGGTGGTGGGTGTGGTCTGTGGATCTGTGTGTTTGCCATGTCTGTTCCTGCTCTGCTGTGCACCTGCCCATGTACACTTTGTGCCTGGTGTGTGTGTGTGTGTGTGTCCATATGACTGTTCACCCCTTCCTGATGGTGTGTTTGTATGCCTGGTCCCTTCCACTCCCCTTGCCGTCATGCACCCCTGGTGTGTTGCTCTGTGTGCCTGTGGGTTGCGCCAGGACAGTGTTGGTTGCACATGGCCCCTTGACTTATCTGTGTCGTGCATAATGCTCCTCCGTGATGGTGTCCCGGTGCAGCTGGGCCTGCCGGATCAGTTGGGGGTCCCGCCGTCCAAGGGGGGTCTGCTCATCACCGGCGCCGCTGGCGTCCCCATCGCTGTCCCCCTCCTCGACCTGAATGGCTATCCCACAGTCTTTGGCCATGTTGTGCAGGATTCAACAGGCCAGGAATATCCCACAGGCCTCTGAGGGGCTGTACTGTAGCGCACCGCCGGAGGTGTCTAGGCATCGGAAGTGTGCCTTGAGCATCCCAAACACCCGCTCGATGATGTTGCGTGTGGCGGCATGCGCCTCATTATAGCGTTGCTGCGATGGGGTCATGGGGCACCGGTATGGTGTGAGCAGCCAGGGACGGAGTGGGTATCCGCTGTCACCTGTGTGGAGATGGTGGAGATGAGTATCATGTTCAGGTCCATATTGCCAGTATCCCTGTGTGCCACTACCGCCTAGCACCTGTGGCATTCCCACCTTGCTTCACGCTTTGAATTCCTACATGCGTACTCACCCACTAGATGGCCTGGGGATGTCCCCTCTCGAATCGATGGCACAGTGCGGACTGATACCATTATGAAGGCATCATGTGCTCCGCCAGTGTGTGGCACAGACATTGATTATCGCCCAGTGGCATCACACACCACCCTGGCAGTTGACACTGGAATAGCCCTTCCTGTTCCTATATGCAGCCCCATCGGGGCCAGGTGGCGTGCGAATGGCCACATGGGTGCAGTGTATGGCCCCTAGCACGCCAGGCATACGTGCTACCCTGTGGAACCCCTGCATGTTTGCTGTACGCTCTGCTGCGGTGCTGGGGAAATGGATGTGCTCCGCGGCATGTGGCAGCAGTCCGCTGAGGTGGGTGAGGATGCGTGGCGTGGCCGACTGTGTGATGCCTGTGGTGTCCCCTGTCGGCCTCTGGAAAGTGCCGTGGTGAGCAGGTACATGCAGGCTGTCACCTTGGTCTCCACCGACAGAGCGTGACTCCGTCGTGAGGGTGCCTGCATCACATCACTGCACAGCTCACAGAGCCGCCTCAGTATTGCCCTGTTCAGGTGGTACCGGCCCACGATCTCTACATCTGTGTACTTCTCAAAGCTGATGCGGGCACGGTACTGCCTGTTGGGGGCGTACCGACGACGGGCCCTTCCACGGCCACGTCCCCCTGCAGCATGCATTCTTACCCCCTCATTACAGCTTCCATGTGGAAGCTGGCACTGTCCATCTCCCTGGCTTGTGACCCCTGGCTGATGTTGCTCTGTTACCCCCGCTGTCCTGACTGCTACCTCCACTGCACCGGGTACCCCCGCTGGCCTCTGCAGCCTGTGGCCCACACAACTTCCCTTGCCTGCCCTGTTCTGGACTGTCGCTGTCTGTCTCGCTTGGCATCCCTGTAGCGTACTTGCGCCTCTTCCTTGAGCCTTTTTATTTTGGCTCATTTCCGCTGTGGCGCAACTTCCGGCTGTTCCGCTATTGCACATTGCGCAACCCTTTGAATATCGCATTGCGCTCTTTATGCATGGATCCGCCCCCTTCAGTTGCGCCTGCCTTCATTTGCATTGCGCTGTTGCTCAGCCTGTTTTCAGTGGGGCAACTGCCTCCTGCTGAATATCGCAGAATGGCGCAAATTTGGACTTGCGCATGCGCAACCCTATTGCGCATGGCGCAACCCTTTTGAATATCCCACCCAATGTGTATTGGGAGTGCAGTGAACATATATAAAGGATATGGACAATGAGATCATGCAGTACATAGTTCTCTGTGAAACACTAATTTCATGAGTTATTAACTTTGTGAGTGTCTTGCGGTGCACACCAGTCACAAAGCAGTAAGCAGAACATATTCTGATCCCTTACTTAAAGTGCTAGAATTTGTTTGGAGACATAGAATCATAGAAATTTTTTGGCAGAAAAGGACCTCTATGGCCCATCTAGTCTGGTGCCCCCCCCCCACCCAACTCGTCACCTTTGCCAAGGGACGTATCCTTCCACCCACTGGTCAACCCCTCATGTCTGTCCCATGCCCTCTTGAATCCTTCCACCATTTTGGCCCCCACCACCTCCTCCGGCAGTCTGGTCCAGGACTAACCACCCTCTTTGTGAAGTAACACCCCCTCACATTCCCTTTAAATCTTCCTCCTTCTAATCCAAAACTATGACTCTAGGTCTAGCATTAACCATCCTTGTAAATAAGCTCCCCTTCCCCATCTTATTAATCCCCTTCATGTACTTAAATGTTTCTGTCATGTCCTCCCATTCCCTTCTAGTCTGCAATGGATACAGATCCAGTTCCGTACTACTCCCTTCATATGGCTTCCTTTCCATACCATATACATCTTGGTTGCCCTTCTCTGAACCCTTTCCGTCCGGTCTATGTCCTTGAGTAGGTGAGGTCTTGAGAACTGGACCCCATACTCCAGGTGAGGTTTCACCATGGTTTTATAGAGAGGCATCAGTACCTCCCTCCCTCCCTCCTGATGCTAGTTATGCCCCTCCCTATGCATGCCAGCATTGTATTTGCTTCACCCACTGCCTTGCTGCATTGGTGGCCCACCTTAAGGTTGTTTGAAATTATAATGCCTGGACCCCTCTCCTGCTCTGTTAGCATAATACCACCCCCTCCCCGTATGTAAACAGCTTGCGAGTTTTTTCGCCCCATTTGCATTACTGTACACTTTTTGGCATTGAATTTCAGCTGCCATGTTTCTGACCACTTTTCCAGAATCTTCAAGTCCTTCCTACTGGCTTCCACCCCCCCCCCCCAACTGGAGGTGTCCACCCTACTGCAGATCTTCATATCATCTGCAAATAGGCACACCCTCCCTCAGTCCCTCTGCTATATTGCCAACATAGATATTAAAAAGGATGGGTCCTAGTACCGAACTCTGTGGTACCCTGCTTGTCACTCTTCTCCCCAGAATGCACCCCATTTACCACCACCCTCTGGTTTCTGTCCTGCAACCAGTTTTCCACCCACCTAGTTATTTTCTGCCCCATCCCTAAGCTTTCTAGCTTATTAACCAGTCTTCTGTGAGGGACAGTGTCAAAGGCCTTTCTGAAGTCCAGTTAGGCCACGTCCACTGTCCCCCAGTCCGATCGACCACCTTTGTCACCCAATCGAAAAACTCCATTAGGTTCATCTGGCATGACTTCCCATTTGTAAAGCCATGCTGCCTGTCATCCTGCAGTCCGCTGTCCACAAGGTAGTCTACCACTCGTTCCTGTATCAGTACCTTCATCACCTTACCACCGAGGTGAGGCTTACCGGGTGATAATTCTCCACCTCCTCCGTGCTTTCCCCCCCTTATGTAGTGGCACCATGTCAGCTTTCTTCCAGTCTCTAGGCACCCATCCTGTATCCAGGGACAAGTTAAACAGCCTCGTCAGCAGTGTTGCCATCTCCTTCCTTAGTTCCCGGAGTACCCTAGGATGTAAGCCATCTGGCCCCATTGCATTGTCCACCTTTAACCTTCCTAGTTCCTCTCTTACCCTGTCCTCACTGAACTGGCTAGGATCTACCCTTTTGTCTACCCCTCCCCCCCTTAACTCTGGTCCCCTTCCTTCCCCCTCCACCATGAAGACCAAGCAGAAGTAGCTATTAAGCACCTCTGCCTTCTCAAAGTCCCCCTCCACTTGTACCCCCCACTTGTACTATACCCTGTCTTGTCTTCCTCTTCTCTCCCACATACCTAAAAAAAGTTTTATCTCCCCGTTTGGCCTGTCTAGCAATTCTCTCTTCTGTATCTGCTTTTGCCCTCCTAATCCTCTGTCCTGCTACCTTCAGCTTCTCCCTGTACCCCTGAAGTTTGTTTGATTTTTCTAATGATGTGCATGTGAACACTGCTGGTCTACTAAATTTTGCAAGTTCTGCAAGCATGATTATAATAATCTACCTATAAAAAGTCATCATCTGTTGCCCCAGAATCCTGAGAGTCAATTTGCATGATTATTTACTGTAGTCAAACATTTACAGTTAGCCATACATAAGCATTGTTTATATCTGCAGTACTTGTAAAATCCACAGTATGATACATTAATTATTACACATTCAAATATACCCTATCCATATTCTGCAATAGCCCAGGATATGAAACCTTTATTAAACTGCTTTATTCTGACATTGTGTATTGCCAAGAATTTATGATTTCTGGGGCAGGATTCACAAAAAAGCGCAAAGTGCAGTGCAGAAGTTTGCGCGGTGCCTTGCCATTGCACTGGGTGCAAAAGAAGTTATTCACAGCACTATCTGACTGTGAATAGGGACCAGGGGAGCCAGTGCTAACCCCTGTAACACTGCCCTGAGCCAGAGTCAGGAATACCCTCTAGGAATGCATAGCGCTTCAGCACTGTAGTGCAATTCACAAAGCCTGCCATGCAAATGAGTCCATTGGGCATGCAAGGCACTATGGGCTATTTGCATGCCCATTAAGGGACCATTTGCATAGTGTGACAAAAATCCCACACCAGGGACGTCAAGTTCACTGCCACCACTGTGGGTTTTTGCCAGCAGGACCCAGGGAAACCTGTTTCTCACCTCCTTCTTTGCATAGTGTCAGGAAGGTCAAACACAATAACTGTGGGTAGAGTACCAATTTCAGAGATGGACTGCAAACACAGTCCAGCAGAAATAGTAGAATTACCCTTTTAAATAAACCAGTTACTGATTCTATAAAAACAGTTGCTTTAGTAAAAGACTACAAGTATTTACAACAGGATTTATGTACAGTCAGACAAAAGGATTACAGTTTACTAGAAATGAAAATAACTGAAGTTACATGAGACAGGTTGCAGATAGAAGACTCTGAGCTATTCTCCCTTTAAAACCTATTCATTTACCTGCTGCTATCTGAAGAAAACATTATTCCCTAAGCTGTCTTTCTTACCAGACCTCTAACTGCAGGGCTCTGGGGTTTCAGATGTTCCAGGTCCAAGAGGAAATGCTTTCTTATAGCACTACAGTTTATTCCTTACTCCTGTGGGGAAGGATTTCATCCCGTTTGAGTGACAGTCCTACACTGCCCCCCATATGGGTTTGTGTGTGTGTGTGTGTGTGTGTGTGGATGGATGACCTCATCCAGACCAGTTGGCTCACCCCACACCCACCCCTGCTCTGTCCACTTTTATTATTCTGTTTTGAAGAATGTCCAAGGTGTGTAACCCCACGTTTCTTGCCTTTTAAGCTGACTGAGGCATTCGAACTGGGACTCTCCCATCTGCCTTACAGAATCTGTGGCTGAATGTTCCCGAGGGAACATTCCCCTGATCAACTTTATCCAATGTTTCCCATAAGACCTGTTTGGTCATGTGATATTTAAAGCCATGTTTTGTGCCCACGTATGACAACATTATTATTATATTAACAAAAAGAAAGTACTACATTACTCTGGTCACATGTCTGTCACATCTCTTCCCCGGAAATGAAGGTGCGTCTCTTTTATGCGACTCCCAGGAGACACTACTGTTCATGTAGGGCCTAGGGAATGCCCAAAGGAACATGTCATGCACTCACTCCTGTCTCAACATTCTATCTGCATTGGCGTTCTGCGCACCACTTTGGTGCTGAATGATCGATTATGTGACTATAGTACCAAACTCCAGCGCAATAACTTTGTGGTTTGCCCACTAGTCCTATGGAGCCATGTCAAGGGGTTATGATCTGTGACCACAGTGAACTCCCTCCTGAAAAGATATGGGTACAGCTTCTGAAGGAGCCACACTGTTCCCAGACATTCCCTCTTAACTGTGGCATGTGCCTCTTCCCTGGGCAGAAGCTTCCAGCTCAGATACACTATGGGGTGCTCCTCCCCCTGCAGTGTAAACTGGCTCAGGACGGCACCCAGCCCATAGTCCGAGGTATCCACATGTACTATAAACTTTAAGTCCTAATTGGAGCTGGCAAGCATGGGTGACCCACATAATGCCTCCTTTAACCATCAGAAGACAGACTCACATTCCTGTGTACAGAGAACTTTTTCAGGTGTTATCTTTTTCATCAGGTCTGTCTGGGGTTTGGCCACATCACTGTAGTGATGGACAAACCTCCTGTAGTACCCGGCTGTTCCCAGAAATGCCCTCACCTGCTTCATTGTAGCAGGGGTGGGCCAGGTCTGGATTGCATCAACCTTCGCTGGCTCTGGATGGATGCATCCACTGTCCAACCAAGGTAGGACACTTTCACCATGCCTACTTGGCATTTTTCCACCTTAACTGTCAGCCCTGTGGCCTTCAGTCTGTGGAACACCACCCTCACATGCCTGACGTGATCCTCCCATGTCTGGCTGTAAATGGCGATGTCATCCATGTAAGCCAGTGCATATTCACCTGCCCCAGCCAGGATGTGATCCACAAGCCTTTAGAAGGTTGTGGGCGCATTCTTCATCCCCAATGGCATTACTCTGAATTCGAATAAGCCATATGGGGTAACGGTAAGCAGACCTCTCCCTGGCTGCGGGGGTTAATGACACCTGCCAGTAACCCTTTGGCAGATCTATCATGGTCAGGAACCAGGCTCCCGCCAGTCATTCCAAGGTCTCATACATTCTGGGCATGGGGTAGGCATCAGACTCCGTACAGCTGTTGAGCCTCTGTTAGTCAGCAGAGAATCATGTGGTACCATCCTTCTTGGGGATCAGGATCACAGGCGAAGTCCAGGGGCTACTGGACTCCTGGATCACTCCAAGGGCCAGCATCCCCCTGAGTTCCTCCAGCATGGTCTTCTTAACCTCCTCGGGTATCCTGTAGGGGGTCTGCCTCTGCAGAACTTGGGCCCCAGTGTCCACGTGGTGTTCAGCCATTGTGGTGTACTGCAGATTCACTGTGAATATGTCCCCAAATTCTTGCAGCACCCCGTCATCTCCTCGGCCTGGGCCAGTGTCAACTGCCCTGAGAGGGTGAGGTTATTCACTGAGGATTCCTCCCAGGCTTCCTCAAGGAGGTCCACCATGGGATAAGCCTCATTCCCATCCTCTGGCATGCCGAACATGGCGAGGATCATTTCCTTCCTATCATAGTAGGGCTTCATCATGTTCACATGATATACCCTCTGCCTGCGCCTTCTGTCAGGCAGCCCTACTACTGTATATACTGTAGTTAACATCACTCATTTTCCTAATTATGGAGAATGGGCATTCCCATGCTGCCTACAATTTATCATGTTGGACTGGGAGAAGTACCATCACTCGCTGTCTGACTTCGTACTTCCGGGCTCAGGCCTCATGGTCGTGCCAGGCTTTCTGCTGATGTTGTGCAGTAGCTAAGTGTTCCTAGGTGAGTCCCATGAGCTTCTGAAGCCTGGCCCTGAAATTTAGGATGTACTCCACTACAGACTCCCCTTAGGGAGCTGGTATTCCAGGGAAGGAAAAGCAGCGAGTGAAGAGGCGGCTGCTATCTTCGGTGAAAAGATGTACCTGCAACACAAAGTGCTTTTATTTTTACCTGTTTACACTGGTGTTTGGTCAAGGTTCTGGGGGGCTGTGTGTATAGACAGGGAATTTTACTTTGGTTGCCTGTTTGTTTTTTGTGGGAACTGGGGGCAGCGCAGCTACCACCCTCCCCTGTGGTAGCTGAGTCATGCAACTTCCTGCATTTTCTTAAGGGGGTTCTCAAGTCATACAACTTCCTGCATTGGGGAAACAGCCCACTCCTCTACATAACACTGCTAACAGGGAGCAGGACAGAACCCCTTATAGACATTTCCTGAGGAAGGGTAGGAACGTTGGGATTCATCTAGAATGTGTTAACTTCAGGGAAGGCATAAGCATAAGGGAAGGCTTATTGGGGAAAAATAAATTATACAAGATATAGAAGGGACAGGGAGGGGGAGTCTTGCAATGGGAAGGGACTTTCAAGGAGTGTACAGGGGAACAGGTAGAATAGTGGGGTGTAATGGATGTGGGGCAGCAGTGTTTATGGATGCACTGTGGAGGGAAGGGGGATGTCCAGTGTGTATACAATTAAGTCAAATGGTGATGGAGGTGCTTACTCTGAAGGGGGAGTGGCGAAATTGAGGCAGGTTAGGGGGTAGGTGAGGGGGAACTACAACTGCAGGGGCAACAGAGAGCTGGAGGGCTGGCATCAGGAAGGGAAGGGAAGGGAGGGGAGGATAAAGGAGATGTAAGGGGGCAGGGTATAGATGGGAACAGGGGTCAGTCTGGGTGCTGGGTACAAAATGGGTGGCAGGAGGTGAGGAGAAGCAGGAAGGAGGATCATAAGTCTGGAACTCCGAGAATGACCAATACCTGGACACCTAGGGGCAGAAGAGTGTCCACTGCAGGAGGTATTAATGTGTCAAACAGATTCACATCTTTGTCAGATTAGATGGACCGGGGGATCAGGAGGGGATGGAGGAACATGAAAGGAATGGAAAGGGAACGGGGGGGAGGAACAGAAGTTAAGGGGAGATGAAGATGGGTACAGATAGGAAAGGTGGTACAGACAAATGAAGGGAAGGAGTGGGGCGTTAAAAGGAGGGGTGAAAAAACAGAGGCAGAGGATGAAGCGGGGAGCATAAGGGGAGAAATGGTGGGTGGGGTACAGGAGGAGCTAAGGATAAAGAGCTCAGGGCTGGGAGGGAGAGGAAGGGATAAAAGCAGAAGGCAAGAGGGAAGCAGCAGGAGACAGAAGGCAGAGGAGGCCAGGGGGAGCTGGGAAGGGGGGATAGAGAGGGAAGCAAGGGGGACAGAAGGAGTCGCAAATATGCATGGTGAGGTGAGTATTAAAAACTGGGGCCAGGAAAATGGGAAGACGATGGGGCTAAAACATGAAAAGGGGTGGGGCCATAGTGTTGGAAGACTCTATACTAAAAGGGGTCAGATGGGGAAGTAAAGGGGAGTGGCATAGCTGCATATGGGTGGAGTGCATACCAGGAATGGAAGCGGAAAGGGCGGGACAATCTATTCTTAAGTACGCAAGGAGGTGAAAGGAGAAACCTCATGTCGTGGTGCACTTGGGAATGAATGACTTGGTGGGTAACATGGTTGAGGTGGTAAAGGAGAGATTCGTGGAGTTTGGAAAGTTGTATGAGGAGGTAGAAAGCTCAGTGGTCTTCTCGGAGGTACTCCCAGTACCCAGAGCAAGTACTGCAAGGAAAATGAGAATAGAGGAGTTTAACACTTGTCTGGGAACCTGGTGTCAGACCAAAGGGTACGGACTTGTGAGGGGATGGGATAGGACTTGGGATAACAGCTCCCTTTTCACAGAGAACAGGTTACACTTGAGCAAGGAGGGACAAGGAGTATTAAAACAGAGGCTGGGGGAATACATAGCAACCAGGGTGAATTTAAACTAAGCGTGGGGGGAGGCAAGTGGGCAGAAGTCAAGCAGGGTCTCCAGATAGGGGAACTGAACGAGCTTACCCCCCATACCAGTAGAGATAGAATTGGGGAGTGTTCATACAGGGTGGTTATGAATGGTGTTCAAAAGGGGAAGGGTGGGAAGGGAACATATTGAAGGGTAGTCTCCTTGAACACAAGGAGTCTGGGGAATAAATCTGCTGAGTTGCAGGCTCTCATGGCAGAGGGGGAGGTGGGCATTGCTACCATCACTGAAACATGGGCCACCCAATACCAGGACTGGGACTTGGTGATCCCAGGGTACATGATATTCTGCAGGGATAGGGACAGAGGGGGAAGGCTGGCGATTTATGTGAGGGAGGGGATGAGGTGTGCCAAGGAAGGGGGGGTAGAACAGAGGCATTATGGATGCAATTCTGGGATTCCAAAAACAGGACACTTAGGATGGGAGAGGTGTACAGGCCACCATCTCAGGCAGAGGACTTGGACAGAGAGTTAGCGGATCAGGTAAGGAGGGTCAGCAGGAAGGGTAACACAGTGATCTTGGGGACTTCAGTCTGCCAGGAGTGGACTGGAGCACCCATCCACCTCGAGTATAAGGGAGCAGCTCCTTCTGGAGGTTTTCAGGGACAGCTTCCTGGTACAAATGGTTAACAAGTCAACTAGGTTGGGCAACACTCTGGACCTCATACTGTGTAATGGGGAGTTTGTAAGAGAATTGGGGGTGGAAGAGCTGCTGGCAGGGAGTGACCACCACTCAGTGTGGTTCACACCCAGCTTGGGCAAGGAAGCTGTAGGAACAGGAGCCAGGGTGTTGTACTTCAGGCAGGCTGACTTTGGGAGGATATGGGTAATAGTGGCAGTGCACCTGGCCAGAATCCATCCACACGTGGATGTTAACCAGAAATGGGAAGTCATCCCACTATTCCAAGAGCTGATTCCTGTAATCTGCTTAATTCCTGTAATCTGTCTCTGCTGATGTATTTGTTGCTTTGGCCGTTATCTTACTTTATGTACCTGATTGTTGTTCACTGCTGTATTTTTCAACTTGTACTCTCCCGGGTCATGACTGAAAATAGGCAGGTTTATTGCCTAGTGCACTTACCCGGTTACCAAAAGCTAATTAATAAATAAAATAAATCAAGCTAGGGATAGCGGAGGCCACTAGAACTTGTACCAAAACACAAAGCAAAAAGGTTAGGGCCAAGAAACCAAGCAGGTTGAGCAGGGAGGTCATGGGAAAGGTGATGGCAAAAAGGGCAGCCTTCAGGAGAGTCAAGAGATCAGGGAAGGAGAAGGATAGAGAGGAGTAACTAAAGAATTCAAAAGAGGTGACCAGAGCAGTCAGGGTTGCCAAGGCTTCCAGAGAGCTTGGGCTGGCACAAGGCATCAAGGATGGGGAAAAAGACTTCTTCAGGTACATAAGGGAAATAAGGATCTGCAAAGATCAAATAGTAAGGATCAGGAAGGATGGGGGATGGGCAGAGAAAGGGGCAGAGCAGGCAGAAGCACTAAATGAATACTTCTGTTCTGTATTTGCTAAGGAGAAGATGCTGCCTCGGGGTGGGGAGGAGGGTAGGCACGGGGGGAAGGGGGTAACAGATGGGGAAATCACAGCTGGTAGGGCACTAGAAGGTTTAAGGGCACTGAGGAGGGATAAGGCACCAGGACCAGACGGCATACACCCCAGGGCACTGAAAGAATTGGCAACAGTCCTGGCGAAGCCATTGGCAGACCTGTTCAATACCTCCCTGAACACAGGGAGCATACCACAGGACTGGAGGATGGTGCACATGGTGCCCCTCCACAGAAATGGTCCCAAGGATGAACTGGGCAACTATAGACCAGTAAGCCTCACATCCATTGTGGGAAAGTTAATGGAGGCAATCCTTAAGGAGAGGTTGGTAACCTTTCTGGAAGATAATGGACTCCAGGACAGAAAGCAACATGGGTTTGTCTTTGGTAGATCCTTCCAGACCAACCTGGTTGAATATTATAACTGGGGTGACTAGAGAACTGGACAGGGGCCATGCAGTGGATGCCCTGTATCTGGACTTCAGCAAGGCGTTTAATTCAGTGCCACATGGGAGGCTGGTTAGTAAGTTGAAATATCTGGGGCAGGGACAAAGATGGTGAACTGGATCGAGAACTGGCTGCAGGGGAGGCTACAGGTAGTGGTGGGAGGGGAACTCTCATCTCCAAGGACTGTGACAAGCAGGGTACTGCATGGCTCTGTACTGGGCCAAGTGTTGTTTGGTATATTCATAGCAGACATCTCGTATGGCATTAAGAACAAGATCAGTCTGTTTGCAGATGACACCAAGATCGGAGCGGTTGTGGATGACACAGTAGGGTGGCAGGGGTTGCAGGACAATCTGGCTAAACTGGAGGACTGATCATACACTTGGCAGTTGGGGTTCAATGCTAAGAAGTGCAAAGTTATGCACTTCAGAGCAAGGAACCCAAGGAGGTGCTATCAGTTGGGGGGGGATACAGTTAGCCACTACTGTGGAGGAGATGGATCTTGGGGTGATAATAACAAGGCAAATGAACAACTCAGCACAGTGCAGGAAGGCATCAGTTAAAGCCAACAGGATGCTGGGGTGTATTGCTAGAAGAATCATATCCAGGAGAGGGGAAGGGAGGTGATCCTGCCTCTGTGCAGATCATTGGTGAGGTCACACCTGGAGTACTGCATGCATTACTGGTGCCCTTACTTTGAAGAAGGATGTTAGATTACTAGAAGGGGCACAGTGCAGAGCGACACAGATTATTCAAGGATTAGATGACAAACTCTATGAGGGAAGGCAAAGGGAGCTTAACATGTACTCCCTGGAGGAAAGGAGGGATCAGTTTGATATGATTGAGACCTTTAAATACATGAAGGGTATAAACAAGATTGGTACGGAGGGGATGTATTTTTTTTCAACTTTATTTCCTCCAGTCGCGGCCCTGTGGAGTGCCTCTTAGGCAACCTGCCCGTATCCTGCACGCCTGAGGCTTCCTCGACCTGTGCCTCCTCTCTCCTCCCCTTCTTGCAACCAGCAACACTGGTTTAACCCATCCGGGGTGGGTCGCCCCTCCTCTGTGGGCGTTCTTCTAAGTCAGTCTCTGGTCGCAGGTGAGGTCCCAGTCGGAGGAACTGGAAAGGCCAGGTGAGGCGAACCCGGCTGAGGGCATGGGGGACAGGTGTCATCGCCTATCCCATGAAGCCGGTGTTTTCCCTGTTCTAGTGGTGACCACCCCCCCCTTGTGTGGGCATGCCTGACTCATGGCAGCCCTGCCAGTGTCAGCCACACTGTATAGCGTGCAGCTTACGCACTGCAGTGCTCCCGATCTCCACCAGGAGCTGCTGGTGCGCCAAGCTATCCTCCTTCCTCACCCCAGGGAAGGAGAGCAGCCCTGCGGGCGATCAATCCTCTCCCCATCCCCGCCAACCCCTGGTGCCCGAGCTCGCTCCCAAACTCGGGTCGCCGGTAGGGCATGAGGTGTGGTGTCCAGCGCCTCAACATCACCGGGCTGGCCGGAGGGGATATTTAAGTTCAGGGGAGGGAGAGACACAAGGGGGCATTGTCTGCGGTTGGAGGGGGAAGATTCAGGAGAGAAATGAGGAGGCTCTTTTGCACGGAAAGGGTGGTGTCTAAGTGGAACACTCTGCCCGAGGAGATGATATCCTGTAAGACAGTGGGCAGTTTTAAAAGGGGATGGGACAACGTGAGGGGGAGGGGCAGCTGCAGTGTAACATAGAAACATAGACTTAGACGGCAGATAAGGACCACTTGGCCCACCCAGTCTGCCCATTTCCCTACCTACTGGATAAGCTGCAGATTCTAGTTAACCAACAGCCTACTTCCTGCACCCCCCCCACTATAATTGCCTTGTGTCTGTCCCATGCATGTTTGAATTCTCCCACTGTTTTAGACCCAACAACCTCCTCAGGAAGGCTGTTCCATGTATCCACCACTCTCTCCGTGAAAAAAATTTCCTCACATTACCCTGAGCCGTCCCCTCTATCTTTAAATTGTGCTCCCTTACACATCTCTTTTCTGAAAGATGCTACCCTCCTGGACTTTGTTGATTCCCTTGAGGTACTTGAATGTTTCTATCATGTCCCCCCCGTCCCTCCTTTCATCAAGAGTATACATATTAAGCTCTCTCAGTCTCTCTTCATATGGTTTCTGCTGCAGACCCTGCACCATTTTAGTTGCCCTTCTCTGGACTGCTTCCATCCTGTCTATGTCCGTGCGTAGATGAGGCTCCAAAACTGCCCACAGTACTCCAGATGGGGTCTCACCAACTGTCTGTATAGACGGATAACCACTTCCCTTTTTCTACTTGTGATGCCCCTTCCTATGCATCCCAGTATCCCCCTGGCTCTCCTTACCGATGTTTCACATTGCTTACCCACCTTTAGGTCATCTGATATGACTACCCTCAGGTTCCTTTCCATTTTTGTTGTTGTTAGTACCTCCTCTGCTATTGTGTACTCTTCTCCTGGGTTTTTGTTTCCCAGGTACATTACTTTGTACTTCTTTGCATTGAATCTAAGTTGCCATATGTCTGACCATTCCTCCAACCTTGCCAAGTCCCTTCTCATCTTTTCTACCCCCTCTTGTGTATCAACTCTGTTACAGATCTTTGTGTCATCTGCAAAGAGGCATACCTTTCCCTCCAGACCCTCTGCAATGTCACCTATAAAGATGTTAAAGAGGACTGGACCCAGTACTGAGCCCTGAGGTACTCCACTAGTAACCCCCCTTTCTTCAGGAATGTGTTCCATTCACTATTACCTTCTGTGTCCTGTTGTGCAGCCAGTTTGCTACCCAGGCTACCACCCTGGGACCCACTCCCAGGCTGGCTAACTTGATTATTAATCTTTTGTGCGGGACTGTGTCAAATGCCTTGCTAAAGTGTAGGTAGGCCATATCTACAGCCCATCCCTGGTCTATTACTTTGGTCACCCAGTCAAAGAAATCAATTAGATTTGTCTGACATGACCTTCCTGCTGTAAATCCATGCTGCTTCGGGTCCTGTGCCCCGCTGGCCTCTAGGTACTCAACAATTCTCTCTTTCATAAGTGATTCCATCATTTTCCCTACCACTGAGGTCAAACTTACAGGTCTGTAGTTTTCTGCTTCTGTCTTGCTCCCGCTTTTGTGAAGGGGAATTACATCTGCTGTCCTCAGGTACCGCCCCATCCTGCCATGATTTGTTAAAAAGCATGGTCAGTGGTGTCACTATGTCCTCCCTTAGTTCTTTTAGGATTTTGGGGTGAATCCCGTCAGGTCCCATTGTTTTGTCCACCTTGAGTTTTAGGAGTTCTTTCAGGACTCTTTCTTCTGTGAATGGACTGGTGTCAACCCCCCCTACCCAGAGTGCTTCTATTGTCTGGTTTAGGTAACTCCTCCTCATCTTCTTTTGTGAATACTGAGCAAAGTATTCATTCAGTATCTCTGCCTTTCACTGTCTCCTCTGCCCACCTCCCTCTCCTTTATTAATCTTCACTATCCCTTCCTTAACCTTTCTATGCTCTAATGTACCTATAAAAGGTTTTATCCCCCTTCTTAACTGAGTTGGCTATTGTTTCCTCGGTTTGGGCCTTTGTCAGTCTGACTGCCTTCCCCACTTCTTTCTGCTTTAATTGATACAGTTCCCTGTCGTGCTCCTTCTGTGATTCCTTATACTTTTTGAATGCAGCCTTTTTCTCCTTAACCTTCCCTGCCACCTCTTTTGAGAACCATAGTGTTTTTTTACTTTGCTTTGTTTTCTTTATTTGTTTCACACAAAGGCTTGTTGCCTCTATGATGGCAGTTTTGGTTTTTCTCCATTGTTCTTCCACCCCTCCTTTTTGGTCATTTGCTAGTGCATTTTTTAGGTATTCACCCGTTTTGCCAAAGTCATGGGGTGCTAGCTGCGCATTCGAGCAGACTTGATAGACCATATAGCCTGTATATGCTGGCGGTTTCATATGTTCACCTTCCCATTCATCTCTGGCTAAATCTAGGGGCCCCCCTCACCCTATGACTAAACAGGAGCTTGAAGGGTGAGAACCCTGAGGGACTTCCCTGTATGCAAACAGAAGGTGGGGCAAATATTTGACCCACTCCCTTTTGTGCTGGTCAGCAAATGCTCTGAGCATAGTTTTAAGGGTCTCATTGAACCACTCGACCAGACCATTTGTCTCGGGGTGATGGGGCGAAGCGTGGATCTGTTTCATCTGGCACTTTTCCCACAAACTGGTCGTTAGGGATGACATGAAATTCGTCCCCTGGTCTGACAGAATCTCCAGGGGAAATCCCACTTGGCTAAAGATTCCCAGGAGCTCATCAACCGCCTTTTCTGCCTCAATGGAGGACATGGCTACTGCCTTGGGGTATCTTGTTATGTAATCCATAACAACCAGTATGTATCGTTTGCCCGTGCAACCTTGGATACTCAGGGGCCCCACTATGTCCACGGCTACCCTCTTAAAGGGTTCATTGATAATAGGCAGGGGCACCAAAGCTGCCTTAGCCTTGTCCCTGACCTTTCCAACCCACTAGCACTATGGACAAGTCCGACAGTAATTTGCCACATCTGTGTACATGCTTGGCCAAAAGACATTTTTGGCAAGTCACTTTATTGTATGGTTAATACCCAGGTGCCCTGAAATAGGAATGTCATGAGCCAGGGCCAGAAGCTGCTTATTGTAGTCCCGGAGGACTACCAGCTGCTGGAGTACCGCTCCCTCTGTGGTGTACGCTCCCTGTACAACATCGCATTCTCCCAG
This sequence comes from Neoceratodus forsteri, assembly GCA_016271365.2. Lineage (NCBI taxonomy): Eukaryota > Metazoa > Chordata > Ceratodontiformes > Ceratodontidae > Neoceratodus > Neoceratodus forsteri. Next base: position 1,525,835,347 of record CM028131.1, read on the forward strand.
TAAACTGACTTTTTACTCGCTTGACAGGCCACAGTACTATCTGTTATCTCTCTGTGTTTGGAGGGTAGGATCAGCTCACTGCCCTGCCCAGCTCCTCCTGTCTGACTGTCCCCAGTTCCCCTTCAGGAGGAAAGCTGCCCATGGTGGCAACCTCCTCTGCTTGCATCTGGGGCTCAGGGCTGCTACTCCTAACTAGCCTCTCACCCACACTAGCCACTTCCGCAACTGCTGAGGGATGGGTCTGCACAGGCTGTGTCGCCCCCCCCTCACCCTCAGAAGCTTGCCCTATTGCTTGGGTATGGGTAGTAACACATACTAGGTTTTCCCTATGGTCAAAATCATTCCCTATAATCACATCCACAGGGAGATCAGGTACAGATCCCACCTCCTGTACCTCATGGCCGCCCTCTCAGCTCAGGAAGACGCGAGCCAGTGGCACTTGGACTACTGGACCCATGACTCCCTGAATCTTGAAGAACTGCCCTGGCAGAATCTGCTTGGCTTGGATCAGATCTGGCCTCTCCATGGAGATAGAGGCACTAGTGTCCCTCAATCCTGTTACTGTCTCATTGACTAGAATAGGGTGCATATGATTGATGGAGTTTGGTGACACTAGTGTGTGTGCACAGTTTACCAACTGTGGTGTACTGTCTTGGGTCACTCCCTTCCTTAGTCTTTTGGCCGTTGCTCCTGTTTTTAGGGCAGTCATAGGATGGATGCCCCACTCTCTGACAAATTCAGCATTCCTTTGCCCCCGACTCCTTGTTCTCCTTAGAACCGGTGGATTATGTTTTGAGCTTGGGTGCAGGCTGGCTCCCTTTAGGCTGTCCTCCCTGGGTCCCCTTAAAACCATGTGCTACCCCGCCCCCATGGTTCTTATACTGCAAATGTGGTCTGCTGGCCACATACAAATCAGCACTTTCTGTTGCCTCCTTTGCGGAGTTGCATGCCAGGTCCAGTAGCCAAATACGCAGGTCATCGGGTACAATTTTAAGAAACTGTTCCCTTTTAATTAAATCTTTAATTTGTTCTACATTCCTTGCCTTAGCCCCGTCTACCCAATGGTCTAAATAAGCACACATTTGGACATGCAGTTTATTTATTTTTTATTTTATTTATTTCAATCTAGGATTACAATACCTTTGAGCCGAGGCTCTTTTACAAAGGTTCCACGTCAGCGTGTGCAACAGTCATCATTTTTAGTTACAAACATATAGTCATTGACTTACAGACATGTAATAACCAGTACAAAGACTTGAGCTATGAGCAACACAAGGGAAGGGAGGTGGGTGGTGGGGAAGTGAGGTAGGAGATCGGGGGAAGGAGGTGCAGGGGTAAAGGGAGTATGGGAGGTGGTTGGGGCGGGGCAGGAGTGGAGATCTAGGGGGAGGTGGGCGAGGTGGGAGACAGTGCAGCCAGGAGGCCTTGTTGAGGGAATATGACAGGTAAGGTGCTAGGGTGCAAAGACTGATTGTAAGTGCTGGGTGCTGGGGCATTTGCAGCTGGAACGGTGGAAATATTAAGATGGGCATTCACAGGATACAAGCAGTGAGAAGCGCAGCTTGGACTTGAAGAGGCTGAGTGTTAGAGCGGTTGCTATGTCGCTGCCAAGAGAGTTGAGCCAGTTGGATGCCCGATAGGCGAATGATCTTTGTCCTTGGGTCATGCAACATCATGGGATATGTAGTAGATGGGAATTGGATCTCCTTGTAGTGATGTTCCTATGTCTAGGCTTAAGGAGGGCACAGACACCAGGTGGGGCCAGACCCATTATAATTTTCTTGGCTGTAATGCAGGTTTGGTATTTTATGCGTTTGTCCAGTTGAAGCCATCCAGATTGGGAATAAAGGCCACATGTGTGGGTACGGCGATGTGAGCCAGTGATGAGATGACAGGCCTTATTCAGGGAGCTTGCGATATGTTTGAGAGCAGAGGTAGTTGCAGACCCATATATGATAAGACCATAATCTATGATGCTGATGATGGAGCTTTGGACTGCCACTGCTTCTGGGCTTCGGTGTTTCCAGTGCCGGAATAATATGCCTAACCTCGCATTGGCAGACTTTGCAATATTGCTGATATGGACAGCGTATTAGAGGTTGGGATCAAGGGTGATACCAAGGTACTGGAATGATTGTGTTTGCTCTAGGATGGCTCCTTGTTTGGTTGCAATGGAGAGGTGGAGTTGTTTGTTTTTGTTGTGGGGGCTGCAGAAGACCATAGACTTGTTTTTTTCTGATTGAGAAGCAGTTTATGATTTAGAAACCAGGATTCGATGGAGGAGAAGACCTGCTGAAGTTTATTTTGTAATTGGATTGGATCGGGGTCTGAGGTGAGGATCACAGCATCGTCAGTGTAGAGAATTATTTGTTCTGGGCAGCTGTCCGGTAGTGAGTTTAAGAATAGGCTGAAGAGGAGGGGTCCCAGAATGGAGCCCTGGGGGACTCCCGAGCAGACCGGTCTAGGGTCCGAGAGTGTATCAGAAATTCTTACTGTTTGGGACCGTTCTTCAAGGTAGCTCTTAAACCAGCCAATGGAGTCGGTTGACAGCCCAGTGTTCTGAAGCTGGACAAGCAGGAGGCGGTGATTGATGGTGTCGAAGGCTTTAGTTAAGTCAATGTAGAGTGAGCCTAGTAGTTCACCAGAGTCAAGTGCATTGTGGATTGCGCCAGTGAATTCAAGTAGGGCTGTGGAGGTGCTGTGACCTTTGCGGAACCCGTGTTGTTGCTTGCACAGGATGTTGTACGTATCCAGGTATTCTGTGAGCTGGTCCGAGACGATGCATTCTAGTGCCTTGGAGAGTGGGGGTAGTAGGGAGATAGGTTTGTGGTTATCGTGGGCAGTTTTGTCACCACTTTTATGGATTGGGGTGACAGTGGCAGATTTCCATCTGTCCGGGAACTGGCTAAGGCTGAGGGAGGTTGAAATTCTGGTCAGAGGACTAAGCACTTCATCAAGTGTGAGAGACAGGATTTTGAGATCGAGGAGTCATTACTGAATCTTGATTTACCAATGGCTTTGGTTACATATTTGCGTACTTGGTGAGCCTTGACTGCTTTGAAGTAGAAGTGAGGGGAGATGGAGGGAGTAGTGTACATTGCGGACAGAGGGGCTTCACCATCTTTGAAGTAGTCCTGGGGTAGGACAGTGCTGAGGTCGGTAAAGGCTTTGTTCAAGGTATCCGCAATGGTTTTTGGGTTGAGGGTTGTGGTTCTGTTGATATTGAGTATTGATGGGGGGGTTTTGGGTGGATTCCTGGTGATTTCCTCTATGTTCTTCCAGAATTCCTGACCATTACCCCAGGAGTTTGTGAGGGCATCCTTATAGTAGGCAGACTTCATTTGCCGGATGGTTTTGGTGCAGTCATTGCGGGCACGTTTGTAGTTTTGGATGTCGTTTTGCCTTCCAGAGTTTCTGGCCAGCTCCCATAGGTGGTCTCTTGTTTTTAGCATCCTGAGGAGGTCACCTGTGAGCCAAGGGTTACTGAGTGATTTGACTGTGCATTTTTTAATAGGAGCATACGTGTCACAGGCCACAGTGAAGATGTTTATGAAGTGGTCAAGGGCAGTGTTTACATTGGTTGCATTGAAGATAGAGGACCAGTCTTGATGGAGGAGGTGGGATTTGAGTCAAGGAAGGTGACCACTGGGTAGAACCCTGCTGGTGATAGTTTTTGGTGGTGGTTTGATGAATTTATTTGACCAGGTGCAGCTAACAGGGGAGCGGTCGCTGAGAGAGTCAGGGAGGACATTAGTGTTAGATATCCGCAATAGGTGACTGGTAAGGATCCAGTCCAAGAGTGTGCTGGTCCTGTACTTTTTCCTGGTTGGTGAGTCAACCATTTGTGTGAGGTTCGCTGCAGCAACGGTATCCCTGTGTACACCAGCATCGGCCGCAGGCCAGTTGATGTTGACGTGGCCTAGGAGGATGGATTTGGTATCTGGTGGGAGTGACTTTACAAAGTCAAGAACAGCTGTTAGACCAGTTCCCTGTTCTTTGGGAGGGATGTAGATGGTGGCAACAGTGAGAGTTTTGTTTTGGGCTCCAAGGAGGATTCTCACTGGCAGTATCTGAGCAGTTGTGGGTTGGAGTGAGGTAATGATGTGATGCCCCTGTATGGAGTCTTTTAGGTAGAGAGCGCAGCCCCCACCTCTTTTGGAGAGGTGATCCAGCCTAAAGACGTTGTAGCCAGGAAGGCTGATTGCATGGTCCGGTACTGATGGCGTGAGCCAGGTTTCGACAACTGCCAGGATGTCAGGACTGTGCTGGCTGGTGAAGGCCTGTAGGGCATCCAGTTTAGGAAGGAGGCTGCAGATGTTGATTGATATGAATGAGAGGGCACCCGAAGGCTTGCTGAAATTAATGGTTTTAGAGCAGAATGGGCCAGGGTTTGGGTGCACATTGCCTGACAGCATTAGGAGGAGGAGGACTAGCCTCAAGGAGCTGCTGCGTATTTCTTTAAGGGAATGCTTTTGCCTGCTAGCATCTCGGGAAATTGCTGAGCATCGACGATAGTGGGTGAGGGTAAGCGTAGACAGGGGGGACCAGAGTGGAGGGCTAGGACCAGTCTGGGTGTAGGACAGTTTCATGGCGGTAGGATGGACCCTGGGCAAGGGGCGCTGACCAGTGTGCAGCGTGCCTAAGTGGAGGAAGGATGTAGGAATGTGGAAGCTGTGGGGGAAGGAGGGAAAGCAGGCTTTTGGAGCGTGCAGTAGGGGAGGAAGACAGGCAAGAAGAAATAGAATGGGGGTAGAGAACGGTGAGGCACATGATTAAGGTAGGATTCGGCGTAGGCGGAGGGAGGGGGGGGTTAAGACAGGCTGGCGGGGCTAGGAGAAGGGGGCGGAGGAGCAGTAGCTGGATCAGTGGGAAGTGAGGATACAGCCAGGAAGGCCAGGCAGCCAGGGACTGTGTCTTTCAGAGGGCATACTTTTTTTTTTTTCCTTTTTCCTTTTTAATGAAAGACCAAGAATCCCTCTAGTGGTAAGTCTGTATAACCTGCTAATCATAACTGTCTCCTGGGCCTTTTCGTAATTCTCTAAATTTCCAACCATAATGCTCAGTAGTCAGTTCAAAACGTTTTAATAACATTCTATAACTTTATTATAGTCCATGCAATCATTATGGTCCATTTGAGCAAATGTATGCAAAGCATGGCCAGTAAGCAAATGGGGTCAGGTGGATCATCCAAGAAGCCTTGTCTAATTGCCCACTGCCCACAAACCCTCTCAAATGGTTTTAAAAACAAATCCAGATCGTCTCCCTCCCAGTATTGAGGGAACATTTTAGACTTAATAGTGGCTTTGTGGGTTGAGCCCCCTTTGCCATTACTTATGGTTTGCCACAGTGTTTGCTGGCACAGTTTCCCCATCTCGATCTCGTGCTGTCGCTCTCTTTCTCTCTCTCCCCTCACATAAGGATCTCATGCTGGCAAACTTTCTCTCTTTCCTCTTGCAGCAGGATCTCGTGCTGGTGAACTTCTCTCTTTCCCCTACTTCCAACCTTGCTCTCTCCTCCTGCATCAGGATTTCATGCTGCTGAGACCTCTCGCTATCCTCAACCTTGTCCTCTGCAGTTCGGCATCCCTCAGCGCAAGCTCTGCTTTTAGGTTCTCCAACTGAGGTTGATTGGGCTGCACAACTCCCTCAGCTTGTGCCACAAGGTACCCCCCTTGCTCGCTGCCTGAGTCACTGTCCCCAGTGACCACCTGCTGACCAGGTATCTGGCCATGCCCATCTGATAGTCTGCCCCTCCTGCAGCTGGTCATGCACCAACAGGGCTTCCATGATTGCACTCCTTGCCATGTCCTCATGGACAACCCCCCCTCTCTGCGCACAGCTCACAAAGCTGCTGTACATGAAATCTGACATAGCCTGAGGAGCTCATGTTCACTAGCTACACTGCACTAAGCTGTCTAGAAATAATAATAATAAAAAAAAAAAAAAAGTAGTAAACAATGCAACCTTTTGAAATCCTATTTTGTGACTGTTAAGGTACATTTCTGCTGGCATTTCATTACCAGTGTGCTGTCTCTCACTCTCTCTGTCTCTTACATAGAGTCCTTGCCTCACAGGAACGCACACTGTACGCTGCTCTGCACTAGTACCAGTTGCAACACTGATCCCACCACTCTGCCACCAGTGTGACGAAAAGCCCACACCAGGGACTTTAAAGTTCACTTGCCACCACCATGGGCTTTTACCAACAGGACCCAGGGAAACCTGTTTCTTACCTCCTTCTCCTTTGCATAAGGTCAGGAAGGTCAAACACAGTAACTGTGGGTAAAGTGCCCCTTCAGAGATGGACTGCAAACACAGTCCAGCAGAAATGGTAGAATTACCCTTTTAAATAAAGCAAGCAGTCACTGATTCTATAAAAATAGATGTTTTACTAAAAGACTACAACTGTTTACAACAGGATTTATGTACAGTCAGGCAACAAAAGGATTACAGTTTACTAGAAGTGGAAATAAATGAAGTTACACTAGACAGGTTGCAGATAGAAGAATCTGAGGTAGTCTCACTTTAAAACCTATTCATTTACCTGCTGCTGTCTGAAGAAAACACGGTTCCTTAAGCTGTCTTTCTTACCAGACCTCTAGCTGCAGGGCTCTGGAATTTCAAATGTTCCAAGTCCAAGATGAAGTGCTTTCTTACAGCACCACAGTTTATTCCTTACTCCTGTGGGGAGGGATCTCACCCCCTTTGAGTGACAGTTCTCCACTGCACCCCCCAATGGGTGTTCCTATGTGTGTGTGCGTGACCTCATCCAGACCTGTTGGCTCACCCCACACCCACCACTGTCCGCTTTTATGATTCTGTTTTGAAGAATGTCCAAGGTGTGTAACCCCATGCTTCTTGCCTTTTAAGCTGACTGAGGCGTTTGACCTGGCACTCTCCCTTCTGCTTTACAGAATCTGTGGCTGAATGTTCCCAAGGGAACATTCCCCTGATCAACTTTAGCCAATGTTTCCCATAAGACCTGTTTGGTCATGTGACATTGAAAGCCATGTTTTGTGCCCACGTATGACAGCAACATTATTACATTAACACAATACATTAAGAAAAAGAAATTACTACAGTACTCTGGTCACATGTCCATCACACATAGGCTGTGTGGGACTTAGTGCTAACCCCCCTCCCAGCCCATGGCTGAAATGCATCTGCAGTACATGGTGGCCGGTGCCACACCCCGCCCCCAAGCGCTGACTGCCATTCCTGAAGATAAGAAGAAAAACTACACAGTCCAGTGGAACCCCCCTCCTCCCCGTATAAAAAGTAAGACATTTCTGTAGTGTAGTGGCCCTCCCTGGTCCCCAGTCGATGTCCATGTATTAAAAAGAAATATATTTTTCCATAGTGTAGTTTCCCTCCCCAGTCGGTCACCATCCATATAGTAAAAGGAAAGATATTTTTCCATAGTGTAGTGGGCCTCCCCAGTCCTCTATCACCATCCATGTAAGAAAACTAAAGATAGTTGTTCCATAGTGTAGTGTCCCTCCCCCCTTCCCGGTGCCCAATCACTGTCACAGCAAGATGCCCCTTGGGGCATGTGTTCCCACCTCCCTGTGCTCTGATCATTGTCCCCGTTGTAACAAAAATGATGTCCCTGTAAGCAAGTGTTTCCTCCTCCTCTCAGTGCTCTGATCCCTGTCCCCATTGTAATAAAAAAAGATGCCCCTTTAGGCAAGTGTTGCTTCCCTCCTCCTAGTGCTCTGATCCCTGTCCCCATTGTAATAAACATGAGGCCCCTTTAGGAGTGTGTTCCCTCCCCCGTCCCAATGCTCCAATCCCTAACCCAATTGTAAAAAAAAAAATGATGCCCCTGTAAGAGACTAGAGTCCCCCCCCATGCTCCAATCTCCAGCCCCATTGTAATAACCATTATCCTTGGCAGTCTAGTGGTGCCCCACCCACCCAGTAACAGTGTGACCCACCATCCCTCCTTCCCCAACCTGACCCTCAGCTTGCGACCAGCACAGCCCTCCGCACACTTTCACAGCTGGCTGCCAACTGAGCTGTCACTAAGTGCGTACAGTATGCACTCAATGGAGCTCAGTCGGTGGCCAACCGTGGTGGTGTGCAGAGGGCTGTGCTGATAAACTGAGGTCAGGTTGGTGGAGAGTGGGGTTGTGGTCACACTGTACTGGTGGGGGTGGGTAGACCACTAGACTACCAAGGATAACGAATAATTTACAACGGGCCGGGATCAGGCGGGGGATGGACACTGCCTACAGGGGTTCATCATTTATTATTTTACAATGGGGACGGGGATCAGCACTTGGGGTAGGCAGAAACACTTGCCTAAAGGGGCATCATGTTTATTACAACGGGGATGGTGATCAGAGAGCACAGAGAGGTGGGAACACATGCCCCAAGGGGCATCTTGCTGTGACAGCTATCAGGGACCAGGGAGGGGAAGGGAGGAGGGACACTTCACCATGGAACAACTATTTTTAGTTTCCTTACATGGATGGCGATTGGGGACTGGGGAGGGCCAGTACACTACAGAACAGTTTCATTGTTTTTTAGACAAGGACGGTGATCGGAGACCAGGGAGGGGGTTGGGGGCTCAAATTCCTTCACCAACCACAGGGATTACCACCAGGCTTTGGCCTGCGGTAATTTCTCCATGCAAGGGACCTCCACAGTCAGCTCTTGCTTGGAGGAATTGTTTTGTGAATGGGACTGCTCCTATATGCAGATACCTTCCCCCTCATTTACATTGCGGCCCCCTTCCTTCATTGCTCTGGTCGCAAAGCAAAAAACTGGACTTTGTGAATACCACCTCTGGGCAAAATCCAGTTTGCCCACGGGCAAAATTTTGTGAATCCTGCCCCTGGTTGGGAAGTAGACATGTTGTTTAAAGCAAATTACCTTGTTAAGGCTGCTCGTCATCTGTCATTTTGCAGGAAGTAGAATTTGACTTTGGTTGAGTAGTTAATTTCCCAAAATTCCAACCATGACATATACAAGTGTAGCTCCCCTCCGAAACCCTTCTCACTAAGTTCTGCAACTCATGGCTGAGCCATGGGGAAGAAACTGAAGGTCTAAACCAGCATGCTTCATCTTAGGAAGGAATCACAAAGTTCATTCAGTAAGTTCAGACTCATGTAGCAGGAACAAGAAAATAAATTTTAATTCTGATCTTTGATAAAAAATTTTTATAAATAAATAATTGCGCAACTCCGTTGAGCCGGGAGACCAGAACATACATAGGGCAAACTAGAGAGGCAGTGTAAGTATAAGCTAATACCAATGCACGTGCAAGCTTAAGACAGTTAGACCAGGTGCAGATGCCATGCAGATTTCCAGAGCCATTGCAAAGCTCAGGATCTTATGGGGGGGTGAAAATACAGGCATACTGGTTCCAGGAGGAGTGCCTTACTCCCCCCTGGGTAAACTAACACTGAGGCTGTGGGCTTTATACCTTCTACAGTTAGCTTGCACCTAAACCTTAACCCACCAGATGCCACCCCACTTTCCATCCAGGCCAAAGGTTTCAATGTTACATATATGTAACCCCTAGGTGGCGCTATCCCAAGGGCTACTACCCCTGCCTGCTTGGCTAGTAGCAGGTTAAGGGGCCTGAGTTCTGAAACGGGTGCCTCCACCCGGAGGTCAGGGTTGGTAGTGGTGAAGCTAACCTGGGCCCAGCCCTCCAGGACACTGTAACCCCCCTCTTTCCCCTCTAGTGGCCTGAACATTGTACAATAATCACTTTCACAATACCCCTGGTACATCACACAAGTACCCACACTGTTTGCACTTACCACCAGGGCTGGTTCCTCTGGCTCGTCCCTGGGGACCCCCTGTAAAACAAGGTTAAGCACAGCAAATAGTAACAGTACAGTACTTTGAGCACAAACTGGAACCACAGTCAGATTACATGCAGAAAAAGTTAGATCTGATTTATTCAGGGGACTTGAACAAGGGAGGGGCAAAATCAGGTTAATTAGCTTAAACGTTATATCAATCAAGCAGTTATGCATGCGCTTTGAGTCCCCCCACACAGTCCACCTCTGGGTACCCAGGTAGAGAAGAGAAGAGATGGGGTAAGCAGGACAGTTGCCCAGGGTTGCAGCTGGTTGGGGCCCTGTAATGGAAAACACAACATACACAGTACACAATGTTTGTAATCCGGAGCCAGAGGGCTCAGTTCGTAAAGGAAATGAAACAAGACAATCAGATGACACAGTCAGATTAAGCTGTTGTAGGGAGCTACCCTGGTATTTACTCACGATACCCAAGACTGGACACAGGCTGGACAAAAATCGAGACTGCAGGTGGTTGATCTGGAATGCCAGGAGAAGCAGGGCCCACGCAAGTCACAGAGGCATCATTCCTGTTCAAGCGTGGAGCAGGGCTAATCCCAGAGAGGTCTTTATCGATGGCTTCTCTGTGCAGTGGGTAGTCTGGCTGGGCCAGTCTGGCAACCCAGACGCATGGAGACAAGTTGAGTAGTCCGTTTTGGGCTGGATACAGCTTCCAGCAAGCAGAACACAGTTCACATAGTGGGGAACTAACTCACAACCCACTAGCAGCTCTTAGCACATTTACACGTACATGAATTTTACTGTACCAGGCAAAGTGCTCCCCGGGCACAATCACAAAGTCTCTGCACACACCGGGAGCTTAGGGATAGCTGGAACTCCTGACAGGCCGATCGCATTCAGCAAAAATATTTGGTCTTCTTCAGGCTGAGCCTGGCCCACTTCAGTAGCTTACTTTAGTAACACAAACTTGGATTTAGTCCAAAATAATTCTCTTCTTTCCCTCTCAGGAGCAGCACACCGGCATGCAGGCCAAAAACTTAGCCTTTTCAGAGTTCTCCCATGCGAATCCACTCACGATTGCTGCTCAGAAATACTTCAGCTCCTAGCTTAGTTCTAACTGAAAACTGCAAGCAGCCCGGGACTTCCCCAAGATCCAAAAGATTTGGTTGGCTGATTTGGCTGTCAGTCAAAGCAAGAGCTCCCCCTTCAGTTGCCAAAAAGGCACAAAAACTCAAACCACAGTTCCTATAGATTTTGAATTCAGACAACTCCTGTAGTCCGGCTACATTTTAGGTCCCACCAGAACTGATTGGTCCAATTTGCAGTCCAGGACCAAGATAGTGGAGACAAAGAAAGCAGGTTAGACAAACTACATTATCATTATCATTCTAAATGGTTTTCAGCAAATAGTTACATCTTTCAACAAGGGGGCACAATCAAGAACAAGGTGGCACAATCTGAAGATAGAGGGGGGACGGCTCAGAGGTAATGTGAAGAAGTATTTCTTCACAGAGAGGGTTGTAGATGCATGGAACAGCCTTCCTGAGGAGGTTGTAGAGTCAAAAACAGTGGGGGAATTCAAGAATGCATGGGACAGACATAAGGCAATTCTAATGGGTGGTAGGAGGAAGTAGGCTGTTGGTTAACTAGGATCTGCAGCTTATCCGTTAGGTAGGGAAGTGGGTAGACTAGGTGGGCCAAGTGGTCCTCATCTGCCATCAGATTCTATGTTTCTATGTTAGTAAGCCAGCCCCACGAGGGGTGGCTTACACTCCCCCCCCTTAAAACCATTTCCTCCTGGAGATGGGGCATCTGCGCCAACCTGAGAAAGTGCCCACCAGACAGGTATGGGCACTCCCCATCCAGTAGCTCCTCCCCAGAGTGCACCAAAGGAAAACATGCCCCGGGCCTACCCTGAACAACCCAAATCATGGAACTGCTCTGGTCCAACAGCTATGTTAACCACTTCTGGGGAAAAAGGAAAATCTTGGCTCTCAAATAATTTTGAAAACAAAAATAACCAGGCTGTTCTTTAACAACTATTTCAACATGAAATATTTACAGGTTGGAATTCCACTCTCTTGACATTCACTCCCTCTGTCACTCCAACCACATACTCTTTGCCACTCAGGCTTTCACAGCATGAGGTGGACTTTTGGCTAGCACTTTCATTTGGTTAGATTACCATTCAAACAGGAAACAACACATTTTTTTCCCTCTGTTTAGAATAACAAACAGTCACTGTGGGGGTAGTTCACACAGTTCCAGGTTTCAGCCACCAGGGAACAATCCTGCAGCCCCATGCACTGGGCACAGTCTCTTTGATTATACTTTCTCTTGTACTTTTTATGTTTGCTTGCACACACGTGCCAGAACCATAGTGCCACCATACGAGTTTTCGTAGGTGTGCCTCCCCAACTTCCAATGCCCTGCTCCCTTTTGCAGACACGGCTGCACCACACCAATGAATGTCCGAGCTGTCTATGACAGCCGTTCAGATGCAGTGGTATACAGTTCTGAAGAAAACACCATCACAATCAGCGGTGGTAACGTGTAGGCAATTTGCATGCTGCCGTCGATCGCAGTTCAGACCAGCAGCCGCCTGCCAATCCCTGCAGCTTGGAAAGGTACGGAGACAAAGGAATCAGCCCAAGTTCCACTTTGAATCTGGCACCATTTCTATTGTTCGCTTCCTACTGGCTCTTTTGCTGTATGGCTGCCTCTCTGCTTGTTCTGGATTTACTGCTTGTACTCGAATACATTTAGGAGGGCTGACTTTGGCAAAATGGGAGAGTGCCTCAGGAAATCACTAGCTAACAGGTAAGAAGGAGGGGTGGAGGAACAATGGGGAAAAATCAAAACCGCCATCACAGAGGCAACAAGGCTAAGTGTGAAGCAAATAAATAAATCAAAATGAAGGAAAAAAACACTATGGTTCTTAAAAGAGGTGGCAGGGAAGATTAGGGAGAAAAAGATAGCATTCAGGAAGTATAAGGAAACACAGAAGGAGCAGGACAGAGAACTGTACCAGTTAAAGCAGAAGGAAGCGGGGAAGGTAGTCAGAATAGCAAAGGCCCAACCCGAGGAAAAGATAGCCAGCTCAGTTAAGAAGCAGGATAAAAGTTTTTATAGGTACATTAGGGAGCAAAGAAAGACCAAGGGAGGGATAGTGAGGTTTAATAAAGGGAGGGTGGGTGGGCAGAGGGTGACAGTGAAAAAGCAGGAATACTGAATGAATACTTCTGCTCAGTATTCACAAAAGAAGAAAGGGAGGTATCTAATCCAATCAATAGAAGCACTCTGGATAGAGGGTCGATACTAGTCCATTCACAGAAGAAGGGGTCCTGAAAGAACTCCTTAAAACTGAAGGTGGACAAAGCAATGGGGTCTGATGGGATTCACCCCGGAATTCTAAAAGAACTATGGGGAGAATTAGTGACGCCACTGACTACCATTTTGAACAAATCATGGGAGGATGGTGTGGTACCTGAGGACTGGAGGAAGAAAGATGTGATTCCCCTTCACAAAAGTGGGAGCAAAGCAGAGGCAGTAAGCTACAGACTTGTTAGTTTTACCTCAGTGGTAGGGAAAATGATGGAATCACTTCTGAAAGAAAGAATTGTTGAGTACCTAGAGGCCAGCGGGACACAGGACCTAAGGCAGCATGGATTCACAGTGGGAAGGTCATGTGAGATGAATCTAATAGATTTATTTGACTGGGTGACCAAAGTAGTAGACCACAGGAAGGGCTGTGGACATGGCCTACCTAGATTTTAGCAAGGCATTTGACACAGTCCCACACAAAAGATTAATAAACAAGTTAGCCAGCCTGGGAGTGAGTCCCAGGGTGGTAGACTGGGTTAAAAATTGGCTGGACAACAGAACACAGAGGGTACTAATAAACAGAGTCCACTCCAAAGAAAGGGGGGTTTACCAGCGGTGTACTGCATGTTTCAGTACTGGGAGTGGTCCTTTTTAATGTCTTTATAAGTGACATTATGGAGGGGCTGGAAGGAAAAGTATGCCTCTTTGCAGATGACACAAAGATCTGCAACAGGGTTGATGCACAACGAGGGGTAGAAAGGATGAGAAGGGACTTGCAAGATTGGAGGGATGGTCAGAAGTATGGCAGATTAGATTCAATGCAAAGAAATGCAGGGTAATGCACCTGGGAAACAAAAACCCAGGGGAAGACTACACAGTGGGGGGGATACTAACAACAACAAAAATAGAAAGTGACCTGAGGGTAGTCATATCAGATGACCTAAAGGTAGGCAAGCAGTGTGAGAAGGTAGTAAGGAGGGCTGGGGGGATACTGGGATGCATAGGGAGAGGCATCACCAGTAGAAAACAGGAAGTTGTTATCCCTCTGGAATATTGAGCAGTTCTGGAGACCCCATCTTCACAAGGGCATAGGCAGTCCAGAGGAGGGCAGCTAAAATGGTGCAGGGTCTGCACCAGAAGCCATATGAAGAGAGATTAAAGCAGCTCAACATGTATGCCCTAGAGAAAAGGAGGGAGAGGGGGACATGATAGAAACATTCAAGTACTTCAAGGGAATCAACAAAGTCCAAGAGGGTAGCATCTTACAGAAAAAGAGAGAGATACAAGAACAAGGGGCACAATTTGAAGATAGAGGGGGGACGGCTCAGGGGCAATGTGAGGAAGTATTTTTTTCACAGAGAGGGTGGTGGACACATGGAATGGCCTTCCAGAGGAAGTAGTGGGGTCAAAAACAGTGGGGGAATTCAAGAATGCATGGGACAGACATAAGGCAGTTCTAGTGGGGGGGTAGGAGGAGGAGGTAGGCTGTTGGTTAACTAGCACCTGCAGCTTATCCGTTAGGTAGGGAAATGGGCAGACTGGCTGGGACAAGTAGCCCTTATCTGCCATCAAAATCTAAGTTTCTATACTCCCTGGGCTGAGGCCGCACCTGGTTGCAGCAGGGCTCAGCTCCAGACCTACTGGCACCACATCTTTTCCTGCCTAACTACACTTAGCTACAGAACATTTAACTAGTAAGCTCCCACAAGATGCTTACATATTCTTTCTGGAAGCCACGGCATGGACTGCAGTCACCAAATTGTGCCTTTTGGCTTCAGTAACTCGCCTAAACACAACCTCAGGGCCATCCCTCAGAATACGGATCTACTTAGTGAAGAACAATGAATGCATTTCAATAACAATATTCCCTCCCAATTGAGATGATGCACATTTAGAAGGCTGTCCACAATCTTGAAATGAGCAGTGGACTTTACAGCACTAATACCATGCACATTTTTAGACTGTAGCAATTTTTGCTGATCTGAAAGCCTGAAGCCAGGAGGCGGTATAGCACAGTGGTTTAAGGCTCTGAACTGTAGACCTGGAGACCTGGGTTTGAATCTCACAGCCCCCACTTGCATATTGTGTGACCCTGAGCAAGTCACTTAACTTCCTTGTGCTCCCAGGGTTCGCACCTGTAAACAAGCTTTCAGCTTAGTGTGTCTTTCCCGGTTAAACAAAACAAAACACACACAAAAACAAGCTTGTCATTTATGCTCATCTCTCCTACAATGGGATTTCAAATGCCAGAGATAAGTGATCTCTAACGTAACATCTAAGTGTGATATCACAGCACTGCTACCTGTCACAAACCCACTCAGCAGGTCAAGCCATGTGCTCCCACAGTGCCAACCTCCGAGCGCAGTATTGTGAACAGGAACAGAACAGGGTAACTCTCCTTTCTGTTCTGTGGGTTCGAATCACCTTTGATCTCAAGTTCTGGAGGGATTCAAACTGTGAACCTCTTGCTAGCGTACTCAATGTACAGGCTCAGATAATTCTGCTCTTCGGGGGGATGCCAGATATCTTTCGCCTAGGGCACCTAACCAGGAATACAAAATGAACCCTTAAAAACTCTATGAAAGACCTCAGATAAACTCTTACATTTTCCCAGTTTGGTATTACCATTAAGCTTATGCACAGTGTCTACTGTAAGCATATGTGCTTCACTTGACAAAGAAAGAATTTCGAAGGCACACTAAGCAGTCTCTTTAAAATGGAGGTTTACTTTAAAATATATAAAAATGTAAACACAGAATATATCACAAAATATACTATCACTTAAAAGAACATAGTTATAAATACAAACTAAATCTCCTACCACAGTACACTTAGACTTGTCTGTCTAATGTATATCTTCTAACAGTGCTTGACGTGGATGTTGTTGCATCAGAGTCCAAACAAGAATGTCACTAAAGGTCAGCCACAGCATAGTCAAAAAACTGTCTTTGAACCTGCCTCCTCCATGATGTCACCCCGCTCCTCCTCTGTTTATTAAAAATTATACAACCAGGCAGGATGTCTTATCACACAGGAGGTTTTTTAAATAAGATGACAAAGCAAAAACTCATTTCCAATATGACTCTCTGATCTGGAGTGGTTTCCTGCTCCTCTTTGATCTAGTGTGTTTTCCTGCTTTTCAAAGACATCAGAGAACTTTTACAACTCTGCAGTTTCTCACTTAGCTGACATATAGCTTCTTTTAGCACCAGTTGAAATTAACTGTGCTTTCCTTTGAAGACGTCATAAAATGGATATTTTAGTTCCTGGCCTTCAAAGAAGCACAGCTCAACAACAAGACCATAAAATGTGAATCTTTGGAAGTGAATCACATTACAGAGATCTGCTGTTTAACATATCCTGTCCTTTGAAGTGATACCAGGAGCACAAGATTTCTCATGACAGACAATCACACTGCATTTTTTTATATTTCAAAAATCATAGAGTAATCAGAACCAGCTGTCCAAGTGTCACACTACCCAGATGTCAAGAGCATAAACAATGATTATATTCTTCCGCTCCACACTGAGGTCCTAAAAAGTGGAAGAGGACAAGCCCAGTGATTTAACAAACACTCTGAATCCTTCCAGATGTTTAGGCTGGAAGGAAGAAGTCATTGTTTCTTCTAAGGGTGATTTGGTTACCTCATGCATTGTGGCGGGGGGGGGGACAGAGTCAGGGCTGGAGGGGAGAGGGAGAAAACAGAAATTGGCACAGAGCCTAAGTGAGTTACTCTCTCATTGGTAGGAGCTACTGTACGAAATAAGCCATCTTATCAAACATTTAAGTCTGCTGTCGAGCTTTTTTAGTGTTATAAATGCACCTGTTATGTATGAAATTTACGCTTCATGATCTTTTATCAAATTGTATTGTTTTACTAATTGCATTTTATAAATGTCTGTCTTTTGTTCAATGTCTGTATAAATTTTGTAAAGCAGGACAATCCTGAAAGCAGGCTTTGCCTAGTATCTTATCCTGGTGAAACATAAAATAAAACTGAACTGAACTGAGCTGTAACTGACCAGGGAAGGGAAACCAGAGGTTTTAGTTTTGTTTTAAAAAGACTGACTTGGGGCTGGGGAAGGGAGAATTTCCAAAATGAGTCAAGAAAGTATGGGAAGGGGGAGTGAGAGAGAACAAAGGACAGTGAGGACGTGCAGGTATCTCACGCATGCCAATGCTGTGATGAAACTCCACTGTGTAGAGAGGCACAATGTGAACTTTTTCAGACATCCTTTCTTCCCCTCTGTTGG
Source organism: Neoceratodus forsteri (assembly GCA_016271365.2). Lineage (NCBI taxonomy): Eukaryota > Metazoa > Chordata > Ceratodontiformes > Ceratodontidae > Neoceratodus > Neoceratodus forsteri. The sequence goes on from CM028131.1 coordinate 1,525,852,698, forward strand.
CAGTACATCAGCATAGCTCCACTATGAAGTCGTAAAAAAGGAAGTATTGACTGAAGCAATTGTCTTGTGCGGTTACACCATTGTTCCCAGATCCCAGATTTTTATCCACTGTTATTTTGTTGCCTTTCCCCTTTGGAGTTATTTTCTAATTACTTTAAGTGTTCATGAGACTGACACGCATAAAATGTTTAAAATCTGGGCCTGTATATCTCTTTCTCCTTGTAAGTTTCGGGCCTGTACCTATTCTCTGCTTATTGTCTTTATTTTTGCAGAGTTTTCTGTGGACTTCTTCATTACTTTTAGATTCTCCTGCTCAAGGTTTCATTCTTGGGTCAGAGCTTATGTCAGGGTCGGCATGCTGGTTTGATCTGGTTTTGCATCCCCCCCACTGAAACTAACTCTATACTGCTGCCATTCTATTCCAGCTGCAATGGGTAGCCACCACTGTCATCGAGGCACAGGTCAGGAAGCATAGGAAAACCAGGAGCAGTTTCAAAATTTGCAGATAGTGTTTTATTTTTCTCAATAACAGCAAAATAAAAAATTAAAATTATTCAATATAACTATTTACAAAGGCAGTGCAAACAGAGAAAATAAAGTCCTTCTTCAGAGTGTTTCTTCTCTTAATTCCAAGTTTTAGTCTCAGTCTCTCACTCTCCTTGTCTCTCTAGCAAAAACATTGCTGCTCTTTTTAAGAGTCTTTGTCTGGGAACTTGTTAAGAGAGTTTGCTTCTCACAGAGTGTTCTTGGAAGTTTTGATGCAGGTACAGCAAAAAGAACATAGTGACCCAGAACTGACCTCTTATTTACAACTCTGCAAATAACTTAAAAACTGCATCTCAGGTTAATCCCTTGAGTTCCAAATAGCTTTGCAAACATTTCAACAGTATAACTATATACAGTTTTAAACAAAGGGATCCCAGTTTCACATACAGTTTTACACAGATTCACATATATTTTTTTATAACTGCAGATATGCAAGGAGGAAGAAAAGAAAGAAATAGCAAGGAAAGGGAGAGAGAGCTAGCGAGATGTGGAGAATTGTGAAACCATCGGAGAGATCAGTTCCTAGGTCTCCCAAGAAAATATGTTTGCACAACCAGACAGAGAAGAGACAGAAAAGAAGAGGATAGAACAGACTCTTGAGTTTAAACTCCGTCTGCATAACAAATGGGGCAGGGCCTTATTCAATCCTGTCACATACCTTTATAGCATCAGCAGTTACCGTTTGTTTCAGTCCATGATAAGCTACTTCAGTATCTTCATCAGTTTCTGGTAAAACCAGCAAAACCGCTTTTGGTGTATTTTCAACCCATTTCTTGAGGAGGTTAGCATGGTATATCTTACTTGAATTTTTCCTGTCGGGGTCTCAGTCTCATAGTTAACTGTGCCAGTACATCTAAGCACTGTATAAGGCCCTTGCCACTTCATTAACAGTTTATTTTCTGTAGTGGGTAACAGCAGCAAGACCTTTTCACCTGGCTCAAAAACATTTTCTTTTACCCCATGGTCATAATACACCTTCTGCTGATTTTGGGTCTCTTCTTGATTACTATGGGCGATTTCAACATATTTTGCCAGCTTCTTTCTCTGGGCACAAATATACGATGTAGTAGATTGTTTCTGATGGGGTCATCTTCCCTTGTTTCTTTGATTACGTCTAGTGGCCCTCTAGGTTGTCTACCATATAGCATTTCAAATGGTGAAAAACCTGTTGATGCATGTAGCACTTCTCTGTAAGCAGTAAGCAGGTAAGGTAAGTATTGGTCCCAGTCTTTCCCTTCCCTTTTTACAAATATTTCTAACATGCGTTTTAAGGTTTGACTGAAATGCTCAACATGACCATCTGAGAGTGATAAGGGGAGGTTCTTATGACAGTGACACGTAGTAGTCGATACAGCGCCTTCAGTAATGCAGCACCAAAATTACTACGCTGATCAGTACCAATCTCTTTAGGTATGCCCACCCTGCTGAAAATTTTAGCAAGCTCTGTTGCCACCTTTGGGACTGTGACAGTACGCATTGAAACTGCCTCTGGGTATCGAGTAGCATAGTCGCATACTACCAAAATGAGTCAATTTCCCTTTTTAATTTTGTCTAAGGGGACAACAACATCCATTGCAATTCTCTCAAAAGGCACATCTGTCAAGGTTAGGGGCACCAAGGGGACCTTGTTTTTTTTTTTATTCACTGGGACTACTTTCTGATACTCAGCACAAGAACTGCAATTGGTAGCACCATCTTCATGAATTCCAGACCAGTAAAATCTATACAGCAATCTGGCAAGGGTGCTATCCCTCCCCAAGTGACTAAGCCATAGGACTATCATGTTCTATCTGTAACAACTCAGATCTATACTTTCGTGGTATAACCAATTGTTCTGTTTGGTCCTATGTCTGAGGTTTAACCCAAACTCTGTATAGCAGTCCATTACATTTTTTAAACATACGTTCACCCTGTTTTGGTTTCACTCCCAGCTGCTTAAAATAACCATGGAGAGAAACATTGCTAGCTTGTTCTGAAAGAAAATCACAATCAGTGATCAGTTTAGTTTCAGCATTTTCATGTGTTAACCCCTTATGTCCATCAGTCTTTTGCTGCCACTGTTTCTTCAGGTGTTGTCTTTCTTTCCTGGACTTCCGGATCTTGGAGCTGTTCTCAAACAAGTCCAAATCAAAATCAGCGAAAGGAAAAGAGTCCCCACTACCTGAGATTTTCTTTGCCTGCGTTCTTGTCACCACAGCTGCTGAAGCATCAGTATTTACTCCTCCTTTGATTAACTCAGTAAATCCTGGAATGTCAGTTCCAATAATCACAAGTACAAGTAACTTACAGTGGTTGATACAGAAAAGTTTAACGGTACCACAGTAAAAATTACCGCAATGTACCACGGTAAAATCCCATTAAATAACATTGGGGGTTTTACCCCGGCAAATCAGGGTAATTTTACTGCAGTAGCGGGAATTACCGCGGTACCGTTAAACTTTTCTGTAACAACCACTGTAGGTACTACACACACTTTCATTTGGTGCGACACCCCATTAATAGTCAGAGTCACCTGGCTGGTGGGATATTGAGGGTCCCCATGGATGCAGATAGTATCGAGTGTCCCCATGGATACAGATGACACCAGTACCTGGTCCTTTTGGACATTGTTTTCCTAGCATTTCAGTATACGCTAAGGTCTGTCAGCTTTCCGAATCTATAAGTCCCTTCATAGTCTTATCTCCCACCTTCACATCTGTTAAGTACTTGCACCAATTTGCTAAGGACAAATCTGCTCCAGTGTCACTCTTCTTGCAGCAGTTTCTTGCAATATGACCTGGCTTATTACAGTTATAGCAAATAAAGTCTTTACTAGGTTTACTTGGTTTCAAGGGACAAAAGAAGGCTACTGCCCATCAAGATTGTCCCCCACCACATTGGTGGGACAGTTATACCCCAGGGCTATTCCACTCCAACCAATGATCTAACCCTTTCTTAAAGGCAAGAATGGAGCTGCTGTCAACTAAATGTTGTGGAAGAATATTCCATAGTCTAGGGTTTTACTGTGAAGTAATTTAACCTTTTGTTGTTCTAGTTTTAGAAACAAATATCTGTTTGTTATGATACGTGGGAATTCCAACTGGTTGAAAAATGTAAACCACAGTGATGCAGTAACTCCTGAGAATTCTGGATTTTGTACAGGAGGAGAAGATCACCTCTTGTACGCCTTGTATGTAAAGAATGTAACCCCGTGACCTTTAACCTTTCCTCATAGTCTAGTTTGGATAGATATAGCACCATTTTGGTGGCTCTTCTCTACACCCTTTCAACTCTATCCACATCCTGCCTTAAGTAAGGATTCCAGCATGGAGATCCATAGTCCAAATGAGGCCTAATGAAAACTCTATATAGTGGGATCACACATTCCTGAGTCCTAGACACAAATGAACGCTGGATTCGGGTGAGCAAGGCATTGGCTTTCCTGGCTATCATTGTACAGTGATCATTGGGATATAACTTGTTGTTAATGTTTACACAAGATCTCATTCCAGTGGTGACACATGAAGAGGCCACATTGTTCAATAAGTAGGTCTGCCTCGGATTATTCTTACCAAAATGCATAACATGACACTTATCTGAGTTGAGTGTCATTTTGTTTAGAGCTGCCCATTCTTCAATAGATTTTAAATTGTTCCTCATAAGTTCTCTGACTGACACTGTTAGAACAGGACCACACAACTTTGTGTCATCAGCAAATTTTGAAAGAACAGTTTCAGGGCCAACCTGCAAGTCACTGATAAAAATGTTAAACAGGGTTGGCCCCAACACAGATCCCTGTGGGACCCCACTGGTCACACTCAATGACTGGGAAAGTGTGCCATTGATTCTGACTTGCTGATATCTATTATTTAACCAACCTGACACCAAATTAATTATGTAATGTGAGAAACCCATCTGTTTCATTTTATCAAGTAGTATGTTGTGAGGAACTTTATCGAAGGCTCTACTATAATCAAGAAGTATTACATCCATAGGTATACCTTTGTCCATACCCATACTAACATGATTATAAAAGGAGACCAAATTAGTGGTACAGGAATATCCCTGTCTAAAGCCATGTTGTGTAGTATCTATCATGTTGCCCTCAGTAGTTTCACAATCTAATAACTTCTTAATAACTTTCTCCATGATTTTACTTACAACAGAAGTTAGGCTTATTGGACGATAGTTTTCAGGTCTGGAGTGATTTCCCTTCTTAAAAATTGGGATTACTGTAGTCAATGTCCAGTCCCGGGGAATGAGTCCTTCATATAGGGATTTATTAAAGATAATAGTAAGGGGTATAATAATAACTGCAGCAGATTCAATTAAGAATCTGGGATTGATATTATCTGGTCCCAGACTAGAATTGGGTTTTAGGGACAATATAGCTTTTAATGTGTCCTCTTCAGTAATAGTATAAGAAAAAGTAATATTATTTAAATGCTTAAAGATTTTAGGGACTTCTTTTGTGGTAAAAATGGAGCAAAATTGCTCATTAAATGTATCTGCTATATCCCTATCTGTAGATACAATTATTTCATTTACACATCGGGGCCCCATGTATCTATTATTTATTTTTTTATTGTTGAGATAGGAAAATAATGCTTTATAACTATCTTTGGTATGAGCCAGATGAAACTCTAATTTCTTTTTGATTGCAAGATGGCTTTTTAATGATTTAGAATTTGCCTGTATTGAATAAGGAATAATTCCTTGGTTTCCCCTTACTGTGTTTACATGTGCAAAGAGTCTCTGTTTATCCTTGATTAATGCTTTAATTGTTTTATTATACCATAAGGGTATTTTCCCTTTTATTATATTTTTTGAGGTTGGAACATACAGGTTTTCCAAATAATAAATGGATGATTTAAAATAGTCCCAGGATTCTTCCATGGAAAGGGGAAAATATAGTTTGCCATGAAATTGAATTTAATTGTTGATTAATAGCATTAAAATTAGCTTTGTTGTAATTCTTAAATTCGTGAAGTTGGTGGTATATTGGCAAATAACAATGAAGGGAAATAGTATTATGATCACTTGATCCTAGTGGGGCACCAACTACAATTTTGGATATTAAGTTCCCTATATTAGTGATAACCAAGTCCAAGATATTGACTCCTCGCGTTGGTTCTATAATAATTTGTTCTAATCCTGTATCAACCATGATTGCAATTAAATCTTTCTCGGTCTACGTACCACCAGTTAAGGAATTCCAATTTATGGTCGGCATATTAAAATCACCCAATAGTAGTATATTACCTTTGGAGGTCATGTTCAGAATTTCACTGTAAAGGGAGGTAGAGTATTCCTTATTAGATGTTGGAGGCCTATAACATGTCCCTACAACATGTCCCTACTAACAATTGTGGGTACCCTTTAAACTGAATGTTAACCCAGATGGTTTCTATATCACTAGTGATAGGGAGTTGAAATGAGGATATGTCATCCCTAACATAAAGACATACACCACCACCCCCCCATCTGACCTTGATGGTCCTTATGGAATAGTTTATAGCCAGGAATACGCTGGGTCCAGAAAGTATCTGGATCCCACCAGGTTTCTATAATGGAAATAAGTCCATATTTGTTTAATCGACACAGGGCTTCCAATTCTGCCATTTTAACCTGGTTTAAAGATCTAGCATTCAAACTAAGTACCTCACAATCAAAAAGGTCAGTAGATGGTCTTTTTAGAGAACAGGATCTAATGTCACTGATCTCACCCCCGGGATTTAGTTTAAAAGTTTATTGATGGCTGTTACAAAGCTTTTGCCCAGGAGAGAGCTACCCCTACGACTGAGGTGGAGTCCATCCCAGCAGAACAGTGAGTCTTTTAAATAGAAAGTTTCCCAATGAGTTAGACAAAGAATATTCTGTTGAAAACACCAGCGTCTCAGCCAGTCGTTAAAGGCTTTTATTTTTGTAGTAATAACATCAGAAGCTCTGGGTACTGGAAGAATCTCTGAAAAACATACTAAGCTATTTTTTCCTGCTAACACATTATTAAGTGCTATGATGTCCTGTTTCAGTCCGTTTATACTACACCTATTTATATCATTGGTACCTGCATGTAATATGAACAACTGGTTTTCATTAACTCCCTTCAGAATGTTTTTCACAGTAGAAGTAATATCTGATACACGAGCACCTCGCAGACTGGAGCATGTGTGATTAAATTTGTCCACATTACATATAGGGTGGTCCAGATGTTTAGTGATGGAGTCGTAATAACAAAATTGTTTAGAAGTAGATGATAAAGGTAACTGGTTCATAGTTTTGATCATTTTATGGAAATTTTTGTGTTTAGTTTGGGTGTAGGGATCTCAGTATAACTATTCTCCATTCCACGGGGTGACTAGAAACTGAAGGTTCACTGCTAGGGTTGTTAAGTAAAGCATCCTGAGATGTAACAATTATGTCATGTTTGAGGGCCACATTTGTTGTATAAGAGAAGTGAAACATTGCAAACCAATTTGCCCTCTACGTTTAAATTTACCCTTGGGGAACAACTGCCCAGCTGTCAGGGTCCTCAGTAGTTACAGCAGGTGTAGAGGATGTAACAAACTTGTCTCTTGCAACAGCTACTGTCTCATTAGCTAGTGGAGGATTTAAAGATAGAGACTGACCCAGCATGGAGTCAATGTAGTCCTCCAATGCTTCGATTTCAGGGCTAACTGTTGTAGAAGCCAGTAAACGATTAATTTCTTCATGGAGATTTGTTACCCCCACCAGAGTTCTTATCAGACTTGGTGTTTAATTGGGGAAAAAAGTGTCTTACTGGTGCTTGGCTGTTACCTCACTGCTGTGGCATCTATCTGGCCATTTGGTAGTCCTCAGTCAAAGAAACAGCCTTTTTTCCACTTTCTGGTCAGTGTTCTTTTACTCAAAGCTCTACATCTGTGAGTAGGATGTTGATGAACTGGTCCATTTCAAATGTTTCGATGATCTGTGGAAGTGTTTTGCCCTCTGGTTGGAGCCATTTCATAAGGAGTTCTCTGAGTCTGGTGAAGGCTTCTCGAGGACTGTTGACTGAGTTGTACTTCAAGGACTGGAATCTCTGCCTGTAAGTCTCTCCTGAGATGACCTCTCTTTTCACAAGGTCATAGTTTTCTGATTGTGCAGTGTCCATATTGCTGTAGGCAAGTTGGGCTTTCACTGTCAGATAAGGTACCAGTTTGATTGCCCATTGCTGCTTTGGCCACTGGCAGGCTGCGGCAACCCTTTCAAAAGTTGTCAGATATGCTTCTGTATCTTCTGAGGGACACAACATTGTAAGTTTAATGTATTCTAAATTGTGTCTTGTTGCTCTGCTGGACCAGTGCCAGATCCTCCAGCTTTGATAACTTGCAAGGCATCCATCCATCGCTGCATCTCTTCTCTTGTCTGCTTCTCTAGTTGTTGCATTTCTTCTTTTTTCTGTGCCTCTAAATGTTGAATCTCTTTTTCTCTCTACTGCATCTCTTTTCTTCTCTGTTTCTCCATCTCTTGTTGTATAGCTCACCATTTGAAAGAGGCACTCAAGCTTTCAGGTTCTGTCACTGCCTGTTCTTTCTTTTTCCATGACTGGTGCTGGCTGTACAGTCTCAGTTTGGACTTTTGTTTCTACTTCTGGTTTGGCTGCCATTCTTCTGCTAATCACTCCTGGACTTGCTGCTGCAGAATCCATACCTTTCTTCTATGCTTCCCTGGTACCAGGTCTAGTACTCTCGCACAAAACTCCTGGCTTGGGTATGCAGCGCGTAAATCCCACTTAGGCTGACACCATCTGTCCTCGAGGCAGAGTAAGGAAGCATAGAAACCAGGAGCAGTTTTAAAATTCGCAAATAGCATTTTATTTTTCTCAATAACAGCAAAATAAAAAATAAAAATTATTCAGTATAATTATTTACAAAGGCAGTGCAAACAGAGAAAACAAAGTCATTCTTCTGAGTGTTTCTTCCCTTAATTCCAAGTTGTAGTCTCTCACTCTCCTTGTCTCTCTAGCAGAAGCATTGCTGCTCTTTTTAAGTCTTTGTCTGGGAACTTGTTAAGAGAGCCTGCTTCTCACAAAATGTTCTTGTAAGTTTCGATGCAGGTGCAGCAAAAAGAATATATGACCCAGAACTGACCTCTTGTTTACAACTCTGCAAAGGACTTAAATACTGCACCTCAGGTTAACTCCTTGAGTTCCAATTTGCTTTGCAGTCATGTCAACAGTATAACTATATACAGTTTTAAACAAAGTGATCCCAGTTTCACATACAGTTTTACCCAGAGATTTACATGTATTTTTATAACTGCAGATATGCAAGGGGAAAGAAAAGACAGAAATAGCAAGGGAAGGCAGAGAGATAGCGAGAGGCAGAGAATTGCAAAACCATTCGAGTGATCAGTTCCTTGGTCTCACAAGAAAATTGGTTGTGAGAGGACAGATCAGACCCTTGCATTTAAACTCTTTCTGCATCACAAATGGGGCAGGGCCTTATTCAACCCTCTCACAACTAGTGACCTCACATTTAACAGCACTGCACTTTAGCTGCTGTCTGTTCCCATTGCATGTCATTGGAACCTTATTCAACCCTGTCACAGCCACTAGTTTTAAAGATAAAATGAGGTAAGATGCGACATGTCCCAGTGTCATTGTCCAAAGGCACATTCATCTAAATGTGGCATTTCCGTTATCGGGTACTCACTGTGTCGCACTGCGGTGCACCACAATATGCAGTGGCAATGACTACAACTGTACCAGAACAGTGATTAACATAGGCACCATGTATAAGTAATGAAAAAAGTGATTTGTTTAGCTTCACAACAGAGGGTGGAGATTAGAGTAAGAGAATCAAGCAAGGTGCAGAGGTTTACAGGAAATTCCGAATGAAATGACTGCAAGCATAGAATTAATCAAACATGATGTGCCAGCGCACAACCTCATCACCGCCGATGCACACAAGCAGGCATGCTTTTGCTGATTGTCTGCTACATTTTTGGATACAAAATGGATCAAGTGATAACAATAAGCTCCAGACTTGTGTCTGATGCTTAGAAATATACAGCAGGTGATCCATTTTCCCTGTCTACCCAGCCTTAGATAGCACAAAATGGAACAAGATATGGCTTGTGCCAACAAAACTGGTCTTGCGTTTTTTTATGTTGTCATCTTGGTCTTACTGTCCCATCAGTCTCACTGTTATAACTGTAGTTGCATGTGGACCACATGCATGTCAGTTGTATGTATTTTATATATACAGTGCCCACAGGGAGGGCTTTGACGCAGCAGCGGTGCTTTTCAGCAGTGTTTCCAACACTATACATAGTTGTTAGAGTCCGCCCAGCACCAGGCAGTCAGGCAATTAGTTTCATCCCCCTGGCACCAAACTCACTTATAGCCTCCACCTCCATATCACCATTTTTTGGTTAATTATCTGATGGTCTGGGTTGGACACAAGACCCATCAGGTAGATGGGGGAAATAGAGGGCCAGATTATTTATTTATTTATTTATTTTTAACTCTCTGATGAACCAAGTTGGGCACGGAACCTGCCAGGTAGTTGAAGGAGAGGGCTAGATATTCTTATTCCCTGATAGGACCAGGTTTTATATCTGACCTTTCGGGTAGTTTGGAGGAGGAAGGTAGATTTTTTTTATTCCCTGACAGACAGGGGTGGACATGGGATTTGTCTGGTTGCTGAGAGACAGTTTTTTATTTTTTATTTTTTTTGTTCACTGATGGTCCTAGAGCACAGAAACCCAGATGCAGAGCATAATATGGGGGGAGAGGTACTGATGACAATCAAGCAGGAAAAAGACCTAGGAGTAATCATATCTGATAACCTCAAGGTGGCACAGCAGTGTGACAAGGACATGGGTAGGGCTAGTAGGATGCTGGGGTGCATAGGGAGGGGTAGCACCAGTAGAAGGAGAGAGAGATGGTGTTACTACTGTATAGGTCATTGGTGAGGTCCCACCAGGAGTACTCGGTCCAGTTCTGGAGATCACATCTCAAGAACGATATAGGCAAGGTGGAGGCTGTTTGGAGGACAACTAAAATGGTACAAGGGCTGCATCAGAAAGCCTATGAGGAAGGACCAGGGGATCTCAATATGTACACCCTGGAAGAGAGGAGGGAGGGGGTAATATGATAGAGACCTATAAATACCTCACGGGGCTGAACAAGATGCTGGAGGGGAGTATTGCTCAAAGACAAGGCACACGAGAACAAGGGGAATGCAGTGAAGCTGGAAGGAGGAAAATTTAGGAGGGATGTGAGGAAATACCTCTTCACTGAAAATGGTGGACACCTGGAACGGTCTTCCAGCAGAGGTAGTGTGGTGAAAACGGTGGTGGGCTTCAAGCTTGCATGGGATGGGCACAATGGAATCTTAGTTGGGAAGTGGGGAGGAAGGCAGCCAGAGATCAGTTAGGGTCTACACTGTAAGTATAGGTGGGGGGGGAAGGGGGCAGACTAGGTGGGCCAAGCGGTTCGTATCTGCGACAAGTTCTCTGTTTCTGTGGTCCAGGTTAGGCATGGGACTCATCAGGTAGTTGGGAGGAGGAGGAGTGACAGACATTTCTATTCTCCAACAGATCATGTTGGGCACTGGACCCCAGTAGGTAGCTGGGAGAAGTGGTGGGATTTTTTTTATTCCCTGGCGAGCTGGGTTGAGCACTGAACCCATCAGGAGTTTGCTGGAGAGGGCAGATGTTTTCACCCTAACAGGACAGGTTTGGCAGCAGACTGTTCTGTTGTGCAGCTGACTGGATTGGAGCCTGCGTGGCAGTGTATCCCTATGTGTGTTCTAGGAAGAAATCAGGTCAGATCAGATTGAGCACTGAGAGAAGAAGTGAGAGAGGGAGAGTCGGGCAGTAGAGGTGGATCACTGGCGCTAACGGTTACAACCTCGGAAGTGTGTACCATCGGTCCCCATGGGTTGATTCTCCTACAGTAGTGCACTGCTGGTAGAAATGATGGAACAGGCTGGTAGCAGCAGCCCCAAGCCTCCAGTGCAATGTTTGAGCCCCTCACTGTGACTTCAGTGAATGGGCTTGGAAACAGTAGAGTTTGACTGCCTTGCCTATTCCACCTTCTGCTCACCTCTTATCTGCTGCTTCTTCTTATCTCCATTTGGCTTTTGGCTCTTCTGGACTTTGGACAGACTGTACATTCCAGTCTGTCTCCAGCCTGGAAAGGCATTTTCTCAGGCTAAATGCAAGGAGCTCACTCAATTCTGTGCGGATAAGGTTGCCAGCATCCAGTCTGGCGTCAGCCCTACTCTCCCTGTGAGGGACTGAGGAGGTCAGCGAGAGGTGATGAACACTTGGTCTGTCTGGGCAGACTTTAGCCATCTGGAATTCACAGACATTGTGCAGATCGTCCAAACATTGTGCCCAACCAGCTGTAGTTTGGATCCGGGCCCGACGCCCCTCTTAGTGGGTTGTGTAAATGTCATCTGCTCGATCTTAGCTAAAATTGTCTGGGGATCCTTGGGGAGAGGGGTGTCTTTCTAGGTGGTCATATGACCACTCCTAAATAAAAAAATCCTTGGATCCAGACTGCCCTGCTAACTACAGGCCTGTCTCTAACCTTCCTTTTGCCAGGAGGGTTATTGAGAAGGTAGTTTCATTGCAACTGGATGATCACCTTGTGACCCACAATGTCTATGATACTTTCCAGTCTGGATTTCGGAAGAGACATAGTACTGAGACTGCACTTGTCCAGGTATTGAATGACCTCCTAATAGCGAGGGATCAAAAGGCACGTACCATCTTGGTCCTTTTTGATGTCTCCGCATCATTTGACACTGTGGACCATGGTGTGCTATTGGAGTGCCTGCGGTGTCTCTGTGGACTGTTATGGGACAGTCCTAGAATGGTTTCAATCTTTCCTCACGGGCAGGTCTCAGAGGGTGGTCGCTGAAATTTATTCCTCTGATGCCCTTCCCCTGTCTTGTGGGTCCCGCAGGGCTCCATATTGGTGCCTATGTTGTTAACAGTGTACATGCTGCCATTAGGAGATATCATTAGGCAATACAGTTTGAGTTTTTACTGCTATGCAGATGATACTCAACTGTATCTGTCCTTTCTACCCGAACAAGGGGACGCAGTCTCTGTGTTTAACAACTGTCTCGCCGAGATCAAGGACTGGATGAGCACCAGCTGGCTGAGACTGAACCCTGACAAGACCAAAGTGTTGGTTGTGGACCCTGGTTGTCCGGGGCGGGTTTGGGGTCTGAGCAGGCATCAGGCATATGGCTTGATGGTGTCCAGCTTACTACCTCCGTCCAGGTGCGTAACTTGGGTGTTATTTTTGATGATGCCTTGACTCTGAAATCTCAGGTGTCTGCCGTTGTCAAATCCTCTTTCTACCATCTGAGAAACATCGCCCAAGTGAAACACCTGGTTCCTCCAGATGATCTTCCTGCATCAGCCACGCCTTTGTCACCACGCGCCCTGACTACTGCAATGTCCTCTACATGGGGCTTCCTGGGGTTGATATCCGCTGCTTGCAGCTAGTACAGAATGTGGCAGCCAGGCTATTGACTAGTACATATAGGACCAGCCGTATTACGCCTGTGCTGCGTGGACTGTACTGGCTACCTGTTCGGTGGCGGATCACCTTTAAGGTCGGTCTTCTGACCTTTAAAGCCCTACACGAACTGGAACCCAGCTAACTGCAAGATCTCTTGACTCCCTACCGCCCCCTCCGCCCTCTCCAGTCTGCCGATGAGGGATTGCTAGAGATTCCCAAAGTACATTTGAAGACATTTGGTGCTCGTGCTTTTTCTTTTGTGGACCTACCCTGTGAAATTCTCTACCTTGTCGGTTGAGAGAATGCCTGACCATCGAGAGATTTAAGTCAGAATTTAAGACATATCTTTTTCAGATGGCCTTCCCAGATGATTTTAATTAATTTATGTACAGTATCTGTAATTTTATTATCTTATATGTTTTATGGTTCATTTGTAAAGTGCCTTGGTTTCAAGAAAGGCACTATACAAATAAAGTTGGCTTTGCTTTGCTTAGTACACAGACTAGGGTTAGGTGCAGGACCCATCAGGTAGTTGGAGGGGGGCAGATATATTAATTTCCTGATGAGCCAGGTTGGTCTCCAAGCTGATAAGATAGTTGTGTGTTTTAGGGGGGAGAAGAATGGACTTTTTTTTTTTTTATCTTTGATAGGGTTGGGCACCAGGGTTGTGGGGGAGGTCAGATGTTTTTATTTTATTCTGTGATGGGCTGGGGTCCCCGACAGGCCATATTGGGCACCAGGCCTTTCAGGTTGTTGAAGGAAGGGGACAGGTTTTTATTTTTTGTTACTCCCTGGTGGGCCAGGGTGGGAACTGGACTAGTCTGGCAGTTTGGGTGAGGAGAATTTTTTTTTTTTTAATCCTTGACGGGCCGCACTGGTTCCATTAGGTTGTTGGAGGGGGGCATATTTTTAATTCTCAGACAGGCTGGGATACACACTGGACCCATCAGGTAGTTTGGGGGAGAGGGGCATATACATAACATTTTATATTGTTTTTTTTATTCCCTGATAGGCTGGGTATCGGTCAAGTAGTTGGAGGGGTAAGAGGGACAGATTTTATTCCCTGATGGGTCAGGTGGGGTACTGGATCTGTCAGGGTTTTGATGGAGAGGGACAGATTTATTTTATTCCTTGATGGGTTAGGCACTGGACCCATCAGGTAGTTAGGTGAGGGGGGTCAGAACAAAAGAACAGCACACGCTGGAGAGAACAGCTGGTACTCTCTGAGATGGCTAACCCAGGCTGGTAGAAAAAAAAACAGTGGAAAGCACTTGCAGGACACTGTGGATTAATGCTGAAAAATTAATTTATTGGTGGAAAATTAGGATGCTGATCGGGGCTGCCAGTCAGTGTCCTAATTTTGCACCAATAAATAAATTTTTTACCATTACTCCAGAGTGTCCTGTGAATGCTTTCCACTTGTTTCTTCAGTTAGGCGAGGGCTGCAGTTTTATTTTTTTTAAATTCCCTAATGGGCCAGGTTGGTCACTGGAACCTTCAGATAGTTGAGACCAGATTTTTTATTCCATTAGGCAAGATTGGGCACCAGAAATTCCATTCGACATTACCTGCGCTACCAGTATGAAACTCCTGTGCCTTGTAAAACATTTTGGGATACAGTGTGTATTCTACAGTTCCTGTGCTACCAGAATCAGACTCTCGAGCTTTGTAAAGCAACAAACCTGTCATAGTTGTGGGGGGGGACAGATTTGTTCCCCACCCCCCGAAAGGCTGGGTTAGGCATCAAATTCATTGGGTAGTTGGTGGGAGAAGGAATAATTTTTTATTTTTTTTATGCCTTGGGAGGTAAGGATGGTAAATTGGTGATGCCCACACATACTGTTTTTCCCAAAAGACTTTGCTTCTGATTGGCTCTGTTGGTCAGTGATGTTAGCCCATGGGTAGGTGCTCCACTGCTCAGCATGCTGGTTTGGAGCGTGCATATCGGTGTGAACCCTGTGGGTATGTAGTGTGAACTCTGTGTACAGTATGTAGTGCAAACTCTGTGTGTACAATATGTAGTGTGAACCCTGTGGATATGTAGTGTGAAATCTGTGTGTACAGTATGTAGTGTGAACCTTGTGGGTATGTAGTGTGAACTCTTTGAGTACAGTATGTAGTGTGAACTCTGTGTGTACAGTATGTAATGTGAACCTTGTGGGTATGTAGTGTGAACCCTGTGGATATGTAGTGTGAACTCTGTGTGTACAGTATGTAGTGTGAACCTTGTGGGTATGTAGAGTAAACCCTGTGGGCATGTAGTTTGAACCCTGTGGGCATGTTAGGGAGATTGCAGAGCTAAGACTGAGTACCAAGAGTAGGGAGGACAGTTAGAGAGGGAGAATGTGGTGGGCAGGCAGGGATTGCTTGCACTTAGGATTACAGCCTTGGAAGTACAGTATGTGCAGTCATTTCCCCTATCCCCCCCAGTCTCCCTTGCTAGTGCACTGCAGGCTGGAAGTGAGGAAGAGGCCAAAACTCACTGGTAGCAGCAGCAAAGGGAAACACATTTTTATTTATTTGTTTATTTAGTTATTGAAAACCGGTAACTGGGAAAGGCACACTGGGCCGAGGCTCATTTTCAGGTGCAACCCAGGAGAAGGGTGAAGAGAGTACAAGCAGAACAATACATCTGTTACATATCAGTGAGAAATACAGTGATAGTTTAGATTGTACGGCACCCTAATAGGCAACATCTACTGGAGGAAGTACAGCAGGCAACAATTACCAAATGATTATGACAAGAACATAGTAAAAGCAATACAGTCACAATAAGTATGAGATAAAGTGCATGGTACCATAGCCTGACAGAAGTCTGCCTCTGTCACAGTCAGGTACTGGAAGAAGATTGCTAGAGGAGTGTATGAAGTGGAGAGAGTTGAGTCAAAAGTGAGATTGACAGTGACAGATGGGACTGGGAGGGTGCCATAGGTGGTATCCAAAGGCCGAGGCAGAGGAGGAGAATTGGATGGCAGAGGGGAGCAGGTTCCAGAGGGAGGGAGGGAAGGCAGTGGGAAAAGGCAGCTTGCTCAGCAGTAGTGTGAGGGTGGGGGATGGAGAAGGTACATGGGTCCCTGGAGCAAAGAGAGTGACTGGAGGAGGGGTTGGGAGAGAAGTGTGAGGAGAGATGGGGGGGGAGGGATCCAAACCAGAATTTTGTTATGGAGGAGGCACAGTGGGATTGGCAACATGAGGGAGAGGGAAAATGGAAAGGGAAAGAGTAGAGTGAGCAGTGATGTATACGAGAGAGTGAATTTGAAGCAGAATGGCAGTAAGCATTGTAGAGGGTGTCCAGCCTGCAAGGGAGGAGAAGGGTGCAGTGCCATAGACTACCTCCACTTCCTCCCGGTATTGCCATTGCCAGAGTTGGCTGCCAGGTGAAAGGAGTGGCTACCTGGTATCACGTCAGCACAGAAGGAGGAGCAGACTGATTTTAAAAAAGCTTGTGCTGCTTCTCTTTCCATGTATACATTGTAACTGTGACTGAGAGACTGCTCGTACCCGTCTGTGTGCCTGAGGAGTTTGGAAGATCTGTGTCGTTGCTCCCTCTGTGAAACTACACTCCAAGTAACATCTCCCGGTATTGCCATCACTGGAATTGGCTGCCAGGTGAGAGGGGCGGCTACCTGGTATCACATCAGCACAGAAGGAGGGGCAGACTGATTTTAAAAAAGCTTGCGCTGCTATCGCGTGCGGTCCACTCGGTACAAGAAAATCCAGTCACTGAGGCTTTGTATACCAAGATAAAAGTGTATGATTAAACTTGTATGTGTACTGCAGAAACTTATAGAAATCTTATGAAGCTTTTTTACAATTGAAATATAGTTTTGGCACCTATAATAATGCTGAAGTGGTTGTTGATATGTGTGCTGTTCAGCCTGTTATTGCAAGTGCAGTCAGCCAAAAGTCCTCTAAACAATGGTGGCTTGTCTCATGAGAGATTGCAGCACAAGATTGCTGTGTGGCTGTTATTAACTCCTTTAAACCCTGAAGTTGCACACAAAATTAGACGTAATGATTTTATGAATAATTGGAATTTATTGGTTGTAAATGTTTCTCCTTTATAGATAAGGGTCTAAATTTGACAAATCGTAGTTCAACTGCATGGTATCTTGCTCTGCTTCTATCAGAAGACATAGAAATTAACCCTGGCCCCCATACTGAGTCTAAAACAGATTTAAAAATAGTTCTGGATAATTTGAGAAGCATAATAAATAAAATACAGGAATTTAGGATGTGGGTACAACAATTAAGGCCAGATATAATTGGTATAACTGAATCCTGGCTAAACCAAAAAGTACAGACCAACGAGGTTTAAATTGATGAGTATGCACTTTTCAGGCAAGATAGAGTCAAACGGGGAGGTGGTGTTCTTTTATACATTAAAACCACAATTGGATCATTCCAATCAATATTTCAGGGAAAGATAGAAGATATAGAATGTATTTGTGTTGAATCTAATCAGTTAAAGCTTCTTATAGGTGTAGTCTACTCCCCCCAAAAGTACATGTAAACTAGTTTGAGATTTTGGCAGCAAAGTTGGCCTCTCTGGCAGGGGGAAAAAATATTGTTCTTTTTGGAGATTTTAATGTGGCCTGGGGCAAGCCCAGGGGTTTAAAATTAGAGAAAAGTTTTGCAATTTTAAATGTAAAGCAGATAGTTAATCAGATTACAAGAAAAAATGGGGTAAACAGTCAAGGTAGCATTCTTGATTTAGTATTCTTTTCAAAAGGACTCTATGTCAGTGGTTGTCAGATTTTGCCCCCTAATTTAGGCGGCAATAATTTGGTACTGTGTTCTATGACTCATAATTATTCTGTTAAAGAGCATGAGAAGATTGTGATAAGGAGGGATTTTACAAATTACCATCAGGGATCTTTTGTCAGGGACTTGGTAAATGAAAAATTGGAAAGGTTCTGATTAGTACTGGACATAAATTTATGTGTTGTAGAGTTCACAAGAACTTTCCTGGGAGTTTGTGATAGGCATGCTCCTTAGAAGACTAAAAAGTTACAAAAAAAGCATCTTCCATGGGTTAACAAGTATTTAAAGAAAAAGTTACTTATCAGTGATAGGATCTGGAAGAAAGCCCATAGAACAAAAAATAGGGCTGACTGGGTCATCTATAAATTAAAGCGTAATGAGTATCAACGACTTATTAAGCAGGCTAGGAAAACATTTTATAATAATAAAAAATACGATAGACTCAAAACAATATTGGGATATCATAAGAGACATGGAAAATCCACTAAGAACTAAGCAAATATCAAAAATGGTAAATGAAGGAGGTGAATTATTAGATAAAAAAACAGCAGCACAGGTACTGAATCATTACTTCACAACCTTACCAGATATAGATGTTCCAGCTAATGTTCCAGATGATCCTTATAGATCTGTGGATATTGGTGAATATTCTCCCCAATTTTATTTTAGGAAAATTACTACAAAAGAAGTTAGGGGTGAAATTGGAAAGTTGAATGTTAGGAAATTATGTGGTTTGGATAAGATTGATGCAAAACGTATTAAAGATGCAGTAGATGTATTGACACCGATAAGTACAGACTTGTTAAATCAGAGTTTATTGGAGAGAACATTCCAGGATATCTGGAAGATTGCAAAAATTGTGCCCATATTTAAAGGTGGAAACTTAAAATGATCCCTCTAATTACAGGCTGATAGCGGTCCTCCCCATCCTCTCAAAAGTAATGGAGCGAATGGTGAACATTCAGCTGATTGAGTATCTAGAAAATTATTCTAAACTCACAACATTTCAGCATGACTTTAGAATGGGTTACTTGACGGGCACTACACTTGTGGACTTTGTGGACAAGGTGGCTACAGCCTTGGATGGGGGGAGTCCATGGGCGCGGTGTTTGTCGACCTGTCCAAAGCCTTTGATTTACACCACCACTTGCTGTTTGAGAGGATGGGGAGGATTGGGATCGCTTCTAAGACCTTGAAATGGTTTGAGTCTTATCTAAGTGATAGGAGGCAACAAGTTGTAATAGATAATTAATACTCAGAAATTGGCAAAGTAACAAGAGGTGTGCCCCAAGGACCAATCCTGGGGCCACTGATGTTTTTAATATATGTGAATGACCTGCCATTACAAATAAAAAACTCATATATGCCTCTACATGGATGATACAGTACTACTGGCATCTGCAAATACCCAAGAAGAAATGTTGGAAAAAATTACAAACTGACTTTGATGTCCTTCAAGACTAGTTTTTGGTTTCTAAATTAGTTCTTAGTGAAAAGAAAACACAGGTAATGTACTTTAGTAAAAAAAACAAATTAGATGTAATAATAAAATTAATATTGGCAAGGAAATAGTAGCAAGAGGTGGGAAACAATTAACAATTACAAAACAATACAAGTATTTGGGAGTATTAATTGATAGTTCTTACTTTTTCTGATCATATAGATAATGTGTCAAAAAAAGTAAACATAATTGGAGCATTACGTAGGTCTTCTCAAATATTATAAAAACAATTGCCATTCAACTTATTTTTCCTGTGTTGGAATATGGGAATTTAGTTTATAATCTTGCTGATCAAAAACACCTTGATAAATTAATTAAATCATATAACTGATTGGTAAGGTTTCTCCTGAATTGTAAGTATACAACACATCACTGTTCCATGTACAGAGAGTTAAATTGGGACAGCCTGTCTACCCGATATAAAAAAAAAAAAAAAATTTCTGTTTTTATTTTTAAAGTTAAAAATGGTTTAATCAAGGGAAACATTGACATCAAGTTCGGTTGTGAGACTGTTCAACATTCACTTAGGGAAGTAAAATTTAGGGGGTTGAATTTTCCAAAAAATAAATACTAGATATGGAAGTATGATGATACAAGCCCAGGCAGCTAAAATTTGGAATGAGATTCCACCACAGACAAGAAATCTTGTAAAATTGTCTACATTCAAATCTAGTCTGGATGAAATTTGTTTCACAGAATGTATATGTTAGAAGTATTTCCAATGTAAGGGGGGGGGGGGAATGTTAATCTACTGATTGCTTCATTTTGGTATATATACAGTATATCTATCTGTTTGTTTTTGTCTACATATTTGATATGAATGATGAATTGTAGATGATCTTTGTTTATTATGATTAATGATAAGACGTTTTAGAATTTTGTATGATATTTGTCTATGATTTGTTGGTTTATAAAGTGTTTGCTACGTAACTTTGTATGAATGTGAAACAGGATTACTTTGTAAATAGGTCCTCGGACCTAAAGTATTACCCTGTCTAAAAATAAATATTTTTACTATTATTTTTACTGCTACTACTACTACTACTACTGCTACATAGTCAAAGACCGAGAGAACCATTTTGATGACCAGCTCCCAGGGGACCTGGGGAGCAGGCAGTCCTTGTTACTATATAGGATACCAAATTTGGGGTGGAGCTTGGTCTGGATGGCATCAGTGTGGGCCGAGAAGTCAAGCTCACTATCATGCCTCACATAAAGGTATTTAAAGGCAGGAACAACATCAGGTGGGTTGTCAGCCAGCATGGAGAATATGGGGGAAGATGATAATCTGGTCAATTTCTGGCTGGTGCCAAAGGTCATAGACACTGTTTTTTTGGTGTTGACTCTGAGATGGTTGGCATCAAACCAGCATAGAACATTGTGGAAGTCCTGCTGAAGTGTTCTCTCAGCAGTCGCATGGGAAGGGCCAGAGGTGTAAAGGACTGTGTTGTCAGCGTGTGTATGGATATGTGCAGAAATGCATGCTGAGCGCAAGTCATTAAGTAAGATAGAGAAAAGGATAGGTCCCATTATGGAGCCCTGTGGGATCCTGACTGGGATGGGGAGGGGCAAGGACAGGATTCCTCCCACCCGTACCAACTGTTGATGGCCTGTGAGGTAGGAGCGGAACCAGTCCACAGCAGGAACTGAGAGATCAACAGAACTCCGCTTGTCCCGGAGGAGTGTGTGGGATACCGAGTCAAAAGCTTTGGATAGATTCATAAATATGGTTGCAGTGATGTGTCCCAGGTCCATCCCAGGGAAGGTGGCATCATTTACTCACAGCAGGGAGGAGACCATGGAGTGGTGCTTGCTAAATTCAGACTGGAAGGGAGAGATGAGGTTGGAGGAGTAAAGGAAGTCTGCAAGCCTGGAGTAGACAATACCCTCCTGCAGTTCTGCAAGGGAGGGGAGGCATGAGATAGGTTGGTAGGTGTCGGGAGGGAGGAAGGGTCACCCCCTTTGTGCAAGGGTAGAACCTTGGCAATCTTCCAGGCCTAAGGGATAGCACAGAGGGAAAAGGAGAGGTTCAGAAGGCGACAGAGTAGAGAGGCAATAGCAGGAGCCAAGATATGGAGAAGTTTAGGGTTCAGACTGTCAGGGATGTACTTGGCTGGGTTAAGTGTTTTGAGGGTTAGGAGGATTTCATGAGGGGAGACAGGAGCAAAGTGGATACCTTCAGTTGAGTGTGACTGGTGAGAGGCAGCAGAAGATAAAGAGGGAGGTCCAGGGGAAGAAGGAGGGGGAGTGCACAAGTAGTAAAGAATTCATTAAAAAGAGCAGCAACAGAAAGAGAGTCAGAGACTGGTGAGCCATCCACAAGGAGGACTGAGGGAACAGACTGGGTGGGTCAAAATGGAGTGGATAGCTCTCCAGAATTTTGTTGGGGAGCTAAGGTTTGACTGGAGGTTGGAGTTGACGTAGAGGGCCTTAGTGGTACGAATAGCCTTCATACAGGAGTTCCTGATTGCCCTATATGTTAGAAGGTCAGGAAGGTAATGTGAGAGTTTGTAGCATGCCCAGACCTTATCACGGGACACGCACAAGTTAATAATGTCATAAGTAATCCACAGGTAGTGAGCTTTTGACCCTGGACTTCCTTAGCGGAGGTGTGCATGTCCCATGTGGAATTAAATTTGGAGAGAAAGAGGAAGAGGGCCAAATCCATGTCTGGAGCCAAATAGATGGGAGGCAAATCTGTAGTTGTGAGCTCATTTAAGAGGGCAGTGTAGTCAAGTGACTGAAGGGACCTGGTCCAAATGTATTTTGGGGCAGTGGGAGTGGGCCTAACTTTGCTTATGCATTTTGTCATACAGTGGTCACTGACAGCATCCAGTAGAGTGCCAGCTACTATAATACAGTGCGGGTGGGAGGAAAGCATCCAGTCCACAAGAGGGTGGTTATCTGAGTGAAGATTGAGCTGGGTGGCATCTGAGATTAGCCAAGTTATGTTTAAGGACTCAATCTGTTTGGAGAGTAGCTTGGAGGCAGGGGAGAACCAATTGGTGTTGAAATCCCCAGGGGAGAGAAACCCTCGGCTTCAGTCAACTGCCGTTTTCAGCTCTGCTGTGCCCCAGTAAGATCAGAAGGGTTCCTGCATTGACCTGCCACTAAGGACTTCCAACAGACTCTTGTTCCTGGTACCGGTAAGCTGGGGCTACCGGTGCGGGTGAAGGTGGTTCAGGTATCCAGCAAGATGCAAAGACTCTAGTTCAAAAGCGCAGCCGTGCTACACAAACAGCACTTGCAGTTACAACTTGCTGCCTGCCACAGATTTTGCTGCAGTCCCCTCGACTTCAGTCAGTTGCCGTTTTCAGCTCTGCAGTGCCCCAGTAAGATCAGAAGGGTTCCTGCATTGACCTGCCACTAAGGACTTCCAACAGACTCTTGTTCCTGGTACCGGTAAGCAGGGGGGCTACCGGTGCAGGTGTAGGCAGATCAGTTATCCAGCAAGGGGCAGAGACTGTAGTTTTTTTTTTTTTTTAAATATATTTTTATGGTGTCCAGGTTTTTCAGGAAGAGATCAGAGTACACCATATGTTCATTCATTTTAAAGTATATACAGTACAGTTAAGACATTTGATATGATCTCGGGCCTTTGTCCGTTTATACATTTTTTGATTGTTAATCTAATACATTTGTTAACTCTTTCATGTGCTCCCTTGTGGTAATCCCAGATCTCGTACAGAATTTACTTTCTCCTATGGAATCAAATCCTGTCTATGTCTGGATATCCAGAGCCACCACTTAGACCAAAATCCGGTGCATCTCTTTACCTTTAAATTAATATGAGCTGTCAGAAGCTCCATTCTATAAATTTGATAAGTTATGTCTTCCCATTCCTGAGGAGTTGGTGGGAGCCTTTGGAGCCATTTCCTCATCACAGCCGTGTGAGCTGCAAGAAGTAGTATAGCTAGCAAGAGCCTGGGGTTGCCCCTCCCCACTCCCTTTGGGAAGTCAATAATAAGTGCACATTCTAGTGTTAAAGTCCCAATCTCTGGGAGCAGTTCCTCCAATGCTCCACTCACCTCCCTCCAAAATGTCTATAGGAGTGGGCAGCTCCAAAATATATGCTTGTGGTTAGCTAAAGGTTCCTTGCATCCCCTCCAGCATTCTGATCCTAGTTGAGCATTATATTTTCTACTATTTGTGGTGTTCTAAAAAAAACTTATTATGCACTTCCAACCAAACTCCCTCCAAATCAAGAATCTTGTAGTTCTATGGATTGTCGAGTATATCGATTCCCATCTTTCCTCCTGTAAGTTAATATCTTGCTGTTCTTCCCAGCGTTGTTGCAAGTGTAGTATAGTCTCTTTCTGTTTACTATTTAGGACTTGATATGTTTTAGATATTACATGATCTGGTATTGCTATCTCTACTGAATTTATTACAATTCTCGTTAGTGGATGTATATCCTTGGGGTCACAGGAGATGCCCACCAGGTTCTTACAGTAATGTCTTACCTGGAGAAATCTATAAAATCTTGTTTCACTAAATGGTACTTTTTCTCCAGAGTCTGAAATTGGTTAAAAATTTCCTGTTAAAATAATTGATAGAATCTGATAAGTGTCTGGTGTTGCCACCGCTTAAAATTATAATCCTGTCTAGCTGGATCAAACTTAGGGTCTGCTGTAATTTTCTGTAAAAGTTGTACTATAGGATCTTTTTTTTTTTTTTATTGTTCCCCAGATATTTAGGAGCTGTCTTGTTTGTTTAAATCTGATCTCTCTTTCCACAGTTGCTTTTGGTATGGTCTGTCTGAATAAGTATTTCTCCATCTTCTCTATTTGGGTCCCTTGTTCTCTCTTTTTCCAATGTGGGTCCATCCCTTTATTTAGCCAATGAAGTATGTGTGATATTACTGCTGCCTGTGCGTATTGTTCTAAATTTGGTAGGGTTAATCCTCCTTTATTTTTGGGTAGTTGAAGGGCTTATATTTTATGCTTGGTTTTCCCCCCTGCCATAAAAACCTAGATATCGTACTATTCCATTTTTTTAAATCTTTTTTTGGTGGAAGGACTGGGAGGGTCTGAAAGAGGTACAATAATCTTGGAAGTATATTCATTCTTATAACCTTAATTCATTGGTTTAGCATGAGAGGGAGAGGGTCCCATCTCAGGAAATCCTCTCTAATAGATTGTGTAAGTGGTGTATAATTAGTTTCATAAAGATTATAGGTTTCCTTAGTAAGATTTATCCCTAAATATCAAAATGTATTACTTTTCCATCGCAATGGGCATCTCACTTGAATTGCCTTACACGGTTGGTGATTAAAGCTCAGTACTTCTGTTTTACTTGTATTTAACTTATATCCTGAAACGGACTCCATTTCTCCTAGGAGGGAGAACAACTTCGGAATGAATGTCTCTGGCTTCGTTAAGTATATTAACAGGTTATCAGTAAAAAAGGCTGTGTTGTGTATAGTATTGAGGTAATTTTATTCCTTTAATCTGTATATTCTCTCTGATAGGTCAGGCTAAGGGTTCAGCATACAAGGCAAAGAGGGAGGGGGATGGGGGCAACTCTGACGGGTACCTCTGTTTAAGGAAAAACGGGTGGAGTATGATCGTGGCCTGTGGAGAGGTATACAATCGTTGTATGATATTTAAAAAGGCTGTTGGAAAATTGAATTTCCCCATCGTGTATCTCAAGAATTGCCAGGAGACTCTATCAGATGCCTTCTGGGCGTCCATACTTAAAAGTATAAAGTGGGTTTGCTCTTGTTGGATCACTTCTAAAAGGAATACTGTTCTTTTAATATTGTCTGCTGTTTGGCGTTTTATCATAAAACCTGCTTGGTTCTAATTAATTATATATGGCAGTATGCTCTCTAGTCATTTAGTCATAATTGCTGTAAAATATTTATAGTCCTGATTTAAAACTGATATGGGATGATAAGATTCACAGTTTAGTGGATCTTTATGTGGTTTAAGTATAGTAGCTATATTAGCATACTGCCAACTATTCGGTATAGGGGAAGTTTTCTCCTGTATTGCATTAAATAGTTTAGTTAACGATGGGAGTAGTGCTTTTGGAAATGTTTTATAGAATTCTGCAGTATAGCCATCTGGGCCTGGGCTTTTATTTGATTTAGAATTGTGCAGGGCCAAACCCATCTCCTGTGAAGTTATGGAACATGTTGGGGAGTTACTTTGTTCCTCTGTAATTTGAGGTAGTTGCATTTTTGTAAAGTAATTTGTATACTTTTCTTCATCTGGTTCCTGCGGTTGATTGTATAATTTTGAATAAAATTCCCTGAAGCCCTCAAGTATATCTTTTGTTTTATTCAATATTTTAGATTGTGTAGGGTGTTTTATTTTAGATATTGTTGAAACTGCATGTTGTTTTCGTAACCTATAGGCTAAAATTTTAGCAGCCTTACTGCCCCCTCACAGTATCTTTGTTTTACATACATTAGAGCTTGTTCTGTTTTTTGATTTAATAAATCTCGTAATTGTGTCTTCACCTGATTTATCTCTGTAATTATGTCCCCCCTGCCTCCCGCATGTAATTGTTGTAATCTCCCTAGTTCGATTTCTAACTCTTTTTGTTTCTTAGCTCTCTGTTTCTTTTGGTGGGTTGCATATGCTATGATTTCACCCCGTAATACTGATTTTAAAGTGTCCCATAATGTTCCTTCCTGCACCTTTTCCATGCTGTTCTCTTGTAGTATTCTGGGGATCCAGTTCTGAGCCTTTTCTTTAAACTGTTTATCTTTAATAAACACATTATTAAACCTCCATTGTCTCATTATAACTTCCTGTTCTGATTCTGTTTCCACAGTAATAATTGCATGGTCTGATAAATGAATTGGTGAAATCTTTGCATTATATATTATATCTATAGATTCCGCTTCTACCAAGAAATAGTCAATTCGTGAGTAGGTATTATGAACTCTCAAGAAATGTGTATAGCCACGGGGATGCTGGATAGCAGTGTCACCAGGTATCTATTTGGGCAAGATCTTTTATTAACCTACTACCATGTTTCTGTTCCCTTGTAGCTCTAGGAATGTTAGGGTTTGAACTATCTTGTGAAGGATTCATTAAAAGATTAAAATCTCCACCTAATATCAGTAGCCCCTGCTTAAATGCTATAATTTTATCGAAAATAGTTTGATATACAGTGCTGTCTGACCCCAGGGGGATATATATATACTCCCCACTGTGTAAACCTGCCCTTCCCAGTTCCCCTTAATTAAAGACAACCTGCCCTCACCATCTTGATATGATTCTAGAATTTGAAAAGCAGAGGATCTTGGTACCAAAATTGCCAATCCCCTCCTCCGTCCCGTCGCATAAGCACTTGCTACTATACTTGACATTCCATATTTGAGTAATTTCTGGTGTTCGTCTTTGGGTAAGTGTGTCTCTTGTAGGAGAATGATCTGGGAGTGCATTTTTTTAAGATTAGAAATGATTTTAGTTCTCTTTATAGGATTGCTCAATCCATTGACATTCTGGGATACCACTCTAAGAAGTATCTTAGTCTGAGGCATCTATATAGCTTTGATACTTTTCCCCCTTCTTCCATTCTCTCACTTTTATTATATTGTGTCTCTGTTGTATTATCTATTGCCCTGAACCGCATCGTCTCCCTCCCTCCCTATTGTTCTGTTTCCATGTCTGTTTTGTTTGTTTTCCCTGATGTCTCTGTGTCACTTCCTTATTTTTGTCCCCCCAAACAGCTTTCTCTCCTCTCCCCTTTATAACCTATGTACATAGTGAATTCCAGTGTCAGAATAGTCTCTGACACGGGCGGAATATTCTGTCAAATGTGGGCTACTTGCCTTACTCTGTAGGCCTGCCCTGGGGTTGTACATATCCCCCATAATACAACCAAAAAATAAATTTTGCTCTAGCCGGAACATTAGTCAGACAATCCGGTCCCTTAAAATAAAATCTTAAATAATAGTTGTAAACACTAACACAAAATAACATTAAACTGAGGTAGTTAGTACAGGTGTATAACTCTGGTCACTTTATCACGCTTCTCCTTCCCCCTCCTTAATAGATTCACAAGGTAGTTTATTATATTGAAACATTTAGTCCTTATGATTTGCAGGTATGTCTTCAGACTTCAAATCTCCCTTCACATTACTATCTTCTGTTCATTTTGGCCATATTTTGTTATACGTTCCTAGTCAAATCAGTCTCTCTCTCTGTGGAAATGCTTTAAAGAGTCCTTTTTGTTAGAGAGTTTCCCTGGCTCTCGGCCCTAGGAAGTGCATGCCACATGGTGGGTTTATGTTTATGATCTTCGCCGTCTCCTCCCCCACAGGAAGCCCAAATTAATTGTTTTCAGCCTGCTTTCTGAGGTCAGCAGGTCCCCCTCCTGACTCCTCGGCATCTGTAGGGTGCTCCAGGCCTAGTCCAGGTATCCCGCCCCCCCAGGATTCCACAGTCACACCCCAGGCAAACTTCCCTTCCAGGTCTCCGAGTCCCTCTCCTCTGAAGGTGCCCCATTATTTATGAATGTATTTAACAATGTCCTAAGGTGATCGCTACAGGTGCGCC
Organism: Neoceratodus forsteri; assembly: GCA_016271365.2. NCBI lineage: Eukaryota > Metazoa > Chordata > Ceratodontiformes > Ceratodontidae > Neoceratodus > Neoceratodus forsteri. The sequence goes on from CM028131.1 coordinate 1,525,880,512, forward strand.
CACCCCCTCAGATTCCCAAATGAGAAAATATTTAAATACCGTTCTTTTAGCAAGAAAGAAAGGCCTGCTTCCCGACCTCTCTCCTTTAGCTACTTATCAGTTTCTGGCATCTGAAATAGGACTAATAAGTGCTATTCCCATAAGTGATCCATCCCATAGGCCTGTTTTGGCGCCATTCAGCTGATATGTTCTCCGGAGACCCCTTTATCTCTGGTTCAGCTCAATAAGGTCCCTCCATCATATTAACGCCAGCTATGTACTTCCCTGTGGGGTATATTCCCCTGAACCCGGTCTAGAGCTTCCCCCTTCGAGCTACCTTATCATCTAGATGGAGGTCCCACTCCTCCGCACGCTGGATTTCCTCCGCACCAGGGCTCTGCACTCTAACCCATAGGCCTACTCACCCAAGGGAGACAATCATTGACCCAATAGTCTCTTTATCTCTTCTAAGACTACTTGCTGTGATTCCTTCCTCAGTCGCTTTTCCTTGTTCAGACTGAAGTTCGCATTATACGGTTTCCCTGGAAGTTTAGATAGTAGTTCGAATGCCTTCTGACTCAAGTCCTTCGCACTGTGTCATAGGTGACCTGCCTGATGGGATACTGGATCATCAACCTCCATGGGTAAAGAGTGCGGAATTTTAATTTAAGGTGTCTCAGAATTGGAAATAAGGGCACATATTCTCGTCTTCTCTGCATTGTAACTCTCGTATAGTCATTATCAAAAAAGAGTCTCTGCTTGTCCCTAAATATTTTCTCTCTGTCCCATGCTTTCTGGAGTATTATTTCTTTCGTATGGTAGCTCAGGAATCGTATAATTATTGAAAGTGGACATGCCTCCGGATCCAAAGGTTTGGGGCAGAGTGCTCGATGTTTTTTTTTTCCCCCAATTGTTTAACCAGGTGAGACACACTAAGCTGAAAGCTTGTTTACAGGTGCAACCTGGGAGCACAGGGAAGTTAAGTGACTTGCTGAAGATCACACATGATGCAAATGGGGGCTGTGGGATTCAAGCCCAGGTCTCTAGATTTGCAGCTCAGAACCTTAAACCACTGCACTATACTGCCTCCAATGTGCTCGCTCTATTGCCACGGGGAAATTGTGTTCCAAATCTAACTCCTCTCTCAGCATTTTTTCAATGTATCCCCTCATGTCTCTGCCTTCACTATTCTCTGGTATGTCATAAATTTGTATATTCTGGCATCTCTGTCTGTTCTCTGCATCTTTCTGTCTTTCTCCCAGTGCTTTAGTTATTTCCAGAAGTCGAGTTAAAGTTGTTTGATTCTGGAAAGTCTCTGCGGCCTGATCGGTGATAGTCTGTTCTAACGACCTTACTTGGATTTGCAAAGTTGTTACATCTGTGCAGAGGAGATCATGGTCTGATTGAAAGTCCTAGAAGTCCTTTTTTATATCTTGTAAGTCTGTTATTATTCTGTCCAGTTTATTATTCAGAACGATATCTTTGGTTTTTTGTTTTTTCCTTTTTGATTTCTTTGACTATCTGGGGTTGCAATAAATCTGAGGTCTGAGTCTGATTTTTCATCTCCCGATTTCTCCTCTTCTATTGGTAACACTGTGTATCTATTTATAGTTCTCTTTTGTATATTTGATGCCATTTGTAAATATTTGTCCACCAACTATCGTTTTTTTACTGAAATTTGGCTTTTTATTTTCAGTTTTGGGAGGGTATATAAGCAGAGCTCCGATCTTAGGCTGCCATTAGCTCCAGAGCTGCACCAGAAGTCGAGACTGTAGTTCAAAAGTGCAGCCGCGCTACACAAACAGCACTTGCAGTTACAACTTGCTGCCTGCCATGGATTTTGCTGCAGTCCCCTCAGCTTCAGTCAACTGCCATTTTCAGCTCTGCTGTGTCCCAGTAAGATCAGAAGGGTTCCTGCATTGACCTGCCACTAAGGACTTCCAACAGACTCTTGATCCCGGTACCGGTAAGCAGGGGGCTACCGGTGTAGGTGAAGGCAGGTCAGGTATCCAACAAGGGGCAGAGACTGTAGTTCAAAAGTGCAGCCGCGCTACATGAACAGCACTTGCAGTTAAAACTTGCTGCCTGCCATGGATTTTTCTGCAGTCCCCTCAGCTTCAGTCAACTGCCATTTTCAGCTCTGCTGTGTCCCAGTAAGATCAGAAGGGTTCCTGCATTGACCTGCCACTAAAGACTTCCAACAGACTCTTGTTCCCAGTAAGCAGGGGGGCTACTGATGCGGGTAAAGGCGGGTCAGGTATCCAGCAAGTGGTGGAGACTGTAGTTCAAAAGCACACCCACGCTAGCTGCTGCCCATGGAGCGGCTGCAAGCAGGAGTGGCTTACGCAGGACTGGTGTGAGTCACCCTGTGTGAGTCCACCTGGGGAGGCCATCAAGGAGGCTACCAAAGTCTAAGAGTTGAAATAGTGAGCTTTAGTATATAAGTAATTGGATACAAACACAGTGCTATAAAAATATTGTGAGGTTTTAACAGTAGGGGGATTACAATGGCTGGTTTTAAAGAAGTACTATATACCTGTGTGATACTATGTAGTGTAGTAGCTGTTCTAAATATGACAAATGTTTATAAGGGTGAAGTAAATAATGATGTGTTCTAGGGACATGGATATGTTGTTCATCCACACTTATTGGCAGGTATCCTTGCCGCTTTAAATCTTGCCGGAAGGTCTTCAAGCTTGCTCCTCCCACCCACCCGGGTGGTATAACTCTCGGCTCCGCCCCATGACGCCAGATCTTCCTTACCGCTTGGAAGCTCAGGTTCCCTCCTTAACGCTCTGCGTTTGTGACTGGTTCCTATTCTCCGTTTGCGGATTTATAAATAAATTTTGCAAAAAGACTTCAGTCTTCTATCCCTCGGCTGCGATGGACAAATCGACTCCCGGATTTCGGAGATGCCCATGCAGGCAGAAGATGTCTCGGACGGATCCACACTCCACGTGTGTCTACTGCTTAGGCCTTGAGCACGACCCGCAGGCTTGCGACCTGTGCTCATCTTTCTCGGCCTACGTCCTCGAAGACCGTGCTGCCCGAGTGCAACTGGGCCGTCCCGAGGAGCGTTTCCCTCCGGTGAAGTCCAAGGAGGCCTGGTTGGCGGTGTCCGCGGCGGTGTTTCGGCGGATCAGCTCGGCGGATGAGTAAGCCCTCGAGAAGAGGCGGCGGCAGGCCGATCTTCCTCGGACGGCATTTATCCCGCTCTCTCTGGGTTCTTCCTACGGCTTCTTTAAGGAGCTTTGTCTGTCCCTCTCCACTAAAGGAGAAGGGCCTGTGTCTGCTGGACCTTATTCTTGGTCCAAAAGAGGGACAGGGGTAAAGTCCCTCCGTCGGCCTCTTGGGAGGCGGAAAGGTCCCTCTCCCGGGCCGTCGACCGTCGGCTTGATCGACCAGCGACCCGGCCACTGGCCTCACGGTGTCCCCGTCAGGTCAGTTGACCGAGACTCCCACCGATGAAGTCGAGATTTTTCTCGACCCATTGGACGGGCTGTCGCCTTTAGCAGCCGAGATTCCCCTCTCCCCGGTTCCCCCGGGAGGAGTTGAGGATCCTGTGGGCTCGCCTATGCCTCCGGTTCCGGAGCCCTCGGATGGACCATCCGAGCCGAAGGGAGTGCCGGTTCCGGCCGACACCTCCCCGCACCGACCTCGGAAATTCCGGGACTCGGTCGGTCTCCGGACCTCTTCGGCGGTCAGCCGATCCCACCGTCATGGCGGTCTCGGATCTCGGCACCCGCTGATGAGCGGCGTCGCCGCTCGTCCTCGTCCTCCTCCTCGGATGAGGAGGCTTGGCCGTAAATTCGTCGGCAGTGCGAGACCTTATGTTGCTAACAGCTCCTCCTGGCGGGGAATAAGCCGACCCGTCGCCTTCCCGGCCATTAAAGTGGCTGTCACGGAGCGGCCGACACAACCCCTCGACTTATCCGAGGAGCTATACCCAGGCGGTTGTTCGGCCAAACCAGCTGCTCCACCGATTCGGTGGAACCTCCGCCTCCACAGCCACCAGTGGGGTTCGACCAAGGATTCTCGGTCGGCTAAGGGTCTACCCATCGGCTGTCAGTTACCCTCACTCCCGACCGACCTCGGCAGGTGAAGGTGGCTCAGGCCAGAGGCAGCTCTTGATTCTTCCGAGTCCGAAGATGATTCCTCCTTTTTCTCCAAGCGACTGGACTTGGGTCTTCAGGAGGTCAGTCAATGGACGATAGCCCGTCGTCCTTCCTAGGACTGCTTGGCTCATCTCGGGTCTACCGGGATGGAGCTCGAACCCGTTCCAAAGCGGGCCAGGTATCCCCTCACGGAGATTCTGGACCGGGGTTCTCCGGCGGAGGCCTTTCCGTTGGCCGAGGCCATAGTGGGTCCGGCACTGGAGCTTTGGCAGCGCCCTGCTTCCTGCCCTGCGCCTTGACCAGGATGGCCAGGAAGTATCCGGTCCTCCGGTTCCTTGTCGGTTTTGAACACCCTCTGCTGAGGGTTGGTTACCGACAGCGTTTTCGGTAGCGCCCGACTGCGCCAAGGGATGTGGACAAACCTCCTGACAAGGTCAAGAAAGTGGACTATGTCGGCGAAAAGTCTACTTCGTCCTCTCGGCCATACGTCGAGGCCAGTTCGGCGTCCTCATGGCACATTTTCTCATGCCCTGTTGGGCTCCCTGGATGAGGTCATCCTCATCTTCCCGCCGATCTGCAGACTACGGTTAAGCAGGTGCGGGACCAGGAGCAGGGCAGTGGCCAAACAGCAGCTCAGACTGCTTTGGATATAGGGGACTCATGTGCCAGATCGGTGGCGGCCGCAGTGGCTATCGTCCGTGACTGCTGAGGATATCCACCTTTGCTTGGATACCCAGCACAAGTTGGCGGATGTTCCCTTTTTGGGGACTGACCTCTTCGGCCCTGGGGTGGAAGGTCACCTGCAGAGGATCGAGAAGTCCAATGCCACCTTGGACTCGGTCTCTTCCGCTCAGAAGGACAAAGGCCGCAAACCACAGCCTAAGCCCTTTCGTCCTTCTGTGCCCCCGGCGCGCCCGGCCCAGCAACGTCAGGGCCAGCAGGCTCGGCCTTGGCATCCCAAACCCAAGCCGCCGGCTTCCTCTAACAGGAGGCAAGGAGGAAAGGGCCCAGGAGGTCCCTCGGCCGGTCCCTCCTCCAAGCCTGCCCAGTGACGGGCTGAGGGTGGCCCCATCCCCGTCACCTTACCCCTGGGTCCCCCCGTGGGGGGACGGCTCCGGCACTTCCGTTCCGCCTGGTCCGCTGTTACCACGGACAGGTGGGTCTTGGAGGTGGTGGGAAGAGGCCTGCCTCTGGAATTCGAGCAGGCACCACCCTTCAGAGCCGTCACCCCTCGGGGGGCTTCGGGATCCCCAGCCTCACTGGCGGCTCGTCGAGCCGACATCGCTCTCCTCCTCCAGAAGGAGGTGGTAAGAGAGGTGGTGGACCCTCCTTCAGACTCAGGGTTTGTGTCCAGGTACTTCCTGGTTCCGAAACGGACGGGGGGCTGGCGCCCCATTCTCGACCTTCACGACCTAAACAAGTTCCTAAGGTCTCGAACCTTCAGGATGGTCACTCTGGCTCAGATAATACCATCCTTGGAGCAGCGGCGTGTGGTTCTGCTCTCTGGACTTGCAGGGCCGCGTTTTTCACGTCCCTATCCGTCCGTCTCACCAGAGATTCGCCTCGCTTCGGCGGAAGGATCCCTCTTGAGTTCCAAGCCATGCCCTTGGCTTGTCTCCAGCTCCCAGGGTCTTCACCAAATGCATGGCTGTGGTGACAGCATTCCTGTGCGCCAGGGGTCGTGTACCCTTACCTGGACGACTGGCTGATAGCAGCTCCCTCCAGGAAGGAGGCGGGTGGTCCAGAGATCTGGCCCTCAGGTCTGCTCTCAACTGGGCCTCCTATCAGAGGCCAAGTCGGAACTCGAGCTGAAGCAGGTGATTCTATTCATCGGGCGCAGCTCGGCTCTCTTGAGCCAGGCCGCGGCTCCGGCGGACAGGGCGAGGTTCTTTCCTCCTTTGCCCGATCATTTCTGGTTGGAGCAGTGCGCCCTGCCGGGACTTCCTCGCCTCCTGGGTCTCATGGCGGCCTGCACCAGCGTGGTCCGTTGGGCCTGGCTGAGAACATCGCCCTTCAGTGGGGACTGGCCAGCCAGTGGTCACAATGCTGCGATCCCTTGGACCAGCTTGTGTCGGTGACACAGGGGATGTGGAACGCTCTCCAGTGGTGGACCGTTCCAGATCATTTGCAGGAGGGCATCCCGTTCGTCCGCCCCGAGCCGACGGTCTCTCTGTCGACCGATGCCTCTCTGATGGGTTGGGGTGCCCATCTGGGGGAACACCGGGCTCATGGCCTCTGGTCCCCGCGGGAGTCCCGATGCCACATCAACCTGCTGGAGCTCCGAGCGGTCCGCCTAGCTCTCACCGCCTTTGCTCCGTTCCTCCGGGGTCAAGTGGTCCGAGTCCAGACGGACAATACCACGACTATGTACTATCTAAACCGCCAGGGCGGGACGCGCTCCATGCTTCTATGCAAGGAAGCTCTCGCGATTTGGTCACTGTCGTGCAGCCTGGAGGCGGATCTCCTAGCCATTCACGTGGCAGGAGCCTCCAACACCCTGGCCGATGCCCTGAGCCGGATAGGGGCTGCATCCCACGAGTGGTCTCTCCTGCCGGAGGTAGTACAGCATCTGTTCTCCCTTTGGGGCACACCTCAGGTGGACCTGTTTGCCTCCAGGGAGAGCAGCAGCTGGAGTCTGTTCCATGCCCGCCCCCTCAGCAGGGCTCGCTGCAGGGGATGCCTTCTCAGGCAATGGACCCGGGCCTCTTTTACGCCTTTCCCCCATTTCCCTTGATCCACAAGGTGCTTCTCAAGGCGAGGAGGGACAAGGCGCAGGTGATTCTGATAGCCCCAGACTGGCCTCGCCAGTTCTGGTACCCAGATCTCCTCAGTCTCAGCTCCAGGACTCCGCGGCAGCTTCCAGCTTGCCCGGACCTGCTCTCAGTCAATCAGGGGAAGGTGTTCCATCTGGACCTTCAATCCCTGCACCTGACGGCCTGGTTCCTGAGCGGCTAGAGTTCCAGGCCTTGGGTCTTTCCGACGAGGTCCTCAATGTAGTTGAGGCGTCCCGTAAGGAGTCGACCAGAAAATGCTATGCCTTCAAATGGAAAAGGTTTTCCATTTGGTGTCAGGGCAAGGGCTTGGACCCTTCCTCCTGTTCCTTGGCAAGCATCTTGGACTATTTATGGTCCCTTTCTAGTCAAGGGCTTAGGTCGTCGACCCTAAGGGTGCACCTGGCAGCCATCTCTGCTTGCAGGCGCGGGGAAGCACAGTGGCAGGAGAAGGTGGTCTGGCGCTTTTCAAGGCCTTGATCACATTTCCCCTCCAGTGCGGGAACCCCCACCTCCGTGGGATCTACTGCTGGTACTGGCAAAGCTCATGGGCAAGCCATTCGAACCTATGCACAGGTGTGCTCTCTCTCACCTGTCGTGGAAGACCGCCTTCTTGGTGGCTATCACGTCAGCCAGAAGGATGGGAGAGCTCCAGGCGCTTTCCATCGAGTCTCCTTACCTGGTCTTCCACAGGGACAAGGTTGTCCTGCGCCCCCACCGAAATTCCTTCGAAGGTGGTGTCGGAGTTTCACCTTAACCAGGTGTTGACTCTGCGGTGTTCTACCCCAATCACACCTGAGGCGAATATAGGCTCCATACTCTGGACCCTAGAAGGCGCCGCTTATTATAAGGAGCGCACGGCTGAAATTGGGAGAGGTTCGCCAGCTGTTTGTCACCCACGCTGAAGCAGCATCTGGCAGACCTGCAGCTAAGCGGACGATAAGCAGGTGGGTAACCTCCTGCATAGATCTCGCTTATAAGTTGGCGGCATGAGCCTCCCAGAGGATAAGAGCTCATTCTACCCGCCATACACTGCTGCAACGGTGGCTGCTTCCAGGACGTCCCTATCCAGGAAATCTGCAGGGCTGCTACCTGGAAGTCAGCAAACACCTTCATTACCCATTACCACATCGACCTTGAGTCACGCGGGATGCTGGTTTTGGGGCCTCGGTTCTCCAGTCTCTCTTTCCCAGAAGTAAGTATTGAGGTGTCGTCTTGCCTCCCTCCTCCCGGAGAACTGCTAGAGAGTCTGCCAATAAGTGTGGATGAACAACATATCCATGTCCCTAGAAATACAGGTTACTCACCTGTAACAGGAGTTCTAGGAATGGTATATGTTGTTCATCACAGACCCACCCGACCTTCCTCTGCTCGGCGCGACAACCTGAGCTTCCAGCGGGCCAGATCTGGCGTCATGGGGCGGAGCCGAGAGTTATACCACCCGGGTGGGTGGGAGGAGCAAGCTTGAAGACCTTCCGGCAAGATTTAAAGCGGCAAGGATACCTGCCAATAAGTGTGGATGAACAACATATACCATTCCTAGAACTCCTGTTACAGGTGAGTAACCTGTATTTTATGTCTTTAAAGCATAGAAAAATCACACAAACAACAACTCAGATGTTATGTCATTTTGGGATTACTGCTGCATCCATGGTTTCTTCTACTGTATTTAGTACTGTGAGGATTAAAGTTAGTAGAATGGATGAAACATATTTTAAAGTCTTTATAAAACTGTGGAAAATTTATGACCCATTTGCCCAAATGTTATTGATGTTATTAAGTGGGGATATGGAAAGCAATCCAGGGCCTGGACCTTCAACGCTCACCTCTGAATTGCCTTATTTAAAATGTATGGAGATTGTTCACTTAAATACATGAAGTCTGATTGCACATTACGATGAGTTGAAATTGTAGGTGGAATGTGAGCAAATTGATGTATTGGCATTAAGTGAAACTTGGCTAAAGAAATCCATCAAGAATGATGCTATAAATATGGATGGTTACACATTATATAGATCAGATAGGTCCAAAGGGAGAGGTGGTGGTGGGGTTCTGGTGTATGTTAGGGATAATTTTGCATCAGAACTAGTCATTGAAGGTCACTATATTTCCACTGATTAGTTGACGATAAAATGGATTATGGGTCTTGGATTGGGTATACACATTTATTTGACTTGTGTTTATATACCCCTAAAATCTGCTGGTACTGATGTTAACGTATTAGAAGAAATGTGTTCCTTGTATCAAAATAATGAGCACATTATGCTAGGAGATTTTAACTTGGATTGGACAAAAGCAAAACAAACTGATAAAATAAAGAATGCTATTGCAACAAATGGGTACCATCAAATAATGAATTCCATTACCAGAATAACTTGTAAAGCAAAAACAGATGGGACCTTGATTGATTGGATCTTGGTAAATAGGCCCAATTATGTTAAAGCATCAGGTGTATTACATGACAACATTTCTGATCACTGCCTGATATTTTTAATTAGGAAAAAAATGAAATACCCATTGAAAGAGATTAAAATAAGGGAAAAAAGGTCATATAAAAATGTAACAGAAGTAACAATTAAGGAAGTAAGTAATGTTGATTGGTCCCCACTTTTCTGTCTTACTGATATTAATGAAGCCACAAGTTATTTTACTGTTCAACTTCTAAATATTGTAAATAAATTTGCACCAAAAAAAAAAGTATGGGGTTAATTCTAAGTGTACGCCATGGTTAACTAAAAGTTTATTGGATTTATTTAAATCAAGACAGTCCTTATGGAAGCTTTATAGGAAAACTGGGTCTCAGGTTGATTTAATTAGTTTTCAGCACATCAGAAATGTGTGCAAAATGGAAACTAAACAAACGCAAAACAAACATTTTTCAAAGAGGAGCCATTAAAAAGCCTACTGAATCCCAGAAATTTCTGGGATTCTTTTAAGGATTTGTACACTACTAAAAATAAAAATAAGATTGAACAAATTAGTATTGGCAATATAACATTGGATACTGATTGTAAGGTGGCAAATGGATTTAATGATTTTTTTTTTTTTTAACAGATATGAGCCAATATGACGAGGTACCTTTGTAAACGAGCCTCTGGCTCAAAGGTTGTAAACTGATGCTTAATAAATAAAAATAAATATAAAAATCAAATAGATGTGAGTTATCAAAAAGTTGATTTAAATAAAAAGGATGAAATCAAGATAGTATCACAGGCAAAATCTGGAACTCTTCAAACATTTGCTTTTCTGAAAATACATGAAAAGTAAGTTTTTGATCTGTTGGCCACCCTCAATGAAAATAAAAGTCCAGGAGCTGATTAAATACCTCCAAGGATATTGAGGGTGGTGGCTGGACCATTAACTAAGCCAGTCACTTATTTGTATAACCTCTCATTATGTACAAATATGATTCCAGACATAAGGAAGTCCTGCCATAATTTCACCTATTTTCAAGTCAGGGGATAGACATCAGATTACAAACTACAGACCAATTTCTGTATTGCCGGTATTAGTAAAATTACTTGAGAAAATAGTAGTTAAACAACTAACAGACTACTTCGAGAAGAATCAGTTACTAAATGAAAATCAATATGGGTTCAGGAGGGGGTACAGCATGTCAACAGCCTTGGTCAGGTTAACTGGTGAGATATATGATAATATGGATCAAGGATTATTGACGGGAGGGATTTTTATTGACCTGACCAAGGCCTTCGACCTGGTGGACCACCCTATCCTGATCTCAAAATTGACGTATTTGGTGGTTGGAGAGTATGCTATCCCATAGTTTGAACAGTATTCACAGGACAGAAAGCAGCAAGTAAGGACTGGTTCCGAAATATCTACGTCAAGGTGTATTCATACTGGGGCCCCGCAGGGTTCAGTTCTGGATCCGCTCCTGTTCTCTGTTTTCATAAATGACCTACCAAGTGTATGTATTGATGCATCTGTTATTATGTATGCAGATGACACGGTAATTTATTGTGGAAAAAGGACGGGGAGAACCTGGAAGTTAGACTGCAGTCATTACATAATGATTTACAAGAATGGTTTGTACAAAATAAATTGTTGTTAAATGAGAAAAAGACTGTTATAATGTTGTTTGGTCTTACACGTAGGTTAGAAGGAAATTTGTTGTTATAATTGGAGAAAATGGAGTAAAATTGGAGCAGGTGGGACTATTTAATTATTTGGGGGTAAATTTGGAAATACTGGAAGAAGAGAAAATCGTTGTAATTTATATTCCATCTTTGGGACATTATCCCCAAGAGATAGAATCATGAAGACTGCTTACTTATTTTTGCATAGATTATTTCATACACAAATCCCTCTGTATTAGCAGAACATTTATGACGTACAATTTCAGTTAGAGTGCTTAGGGAATCCTCAACATAGTTCTCTGTAGAACGAAAAATAAATACTAAAATTGCTGAGTGTTCTTTGATTAATTATGGTCCAAAATTAATAAATAAATTACCTCTATTTAACTTAGATATACAAAAAACAAGAGGTGTATTTAAAAGAACTTTGGAAGATTACTTGGAAAGTGTTTCTGGCTGCAAATGTGTTGAGATTACATGATGTAATTTGCACTTTGAGATACTGTAGATAGTGTTTTGTACATGCTATATGATTTTTATTTTATCATTGAATGCTGTTTACATAATTGTCAATTTATTGTGTCTTTTGTATTGTGTTTATGTACCCTTTGTATTATTCCCCTCCACAGGCGTGGTTGAAAAAGGGTCCTTCTGGGCCCAATCCTCTTTCCTGGTTAAACTAATAAATGAAATGAAAATTAATTCAGCCAAAGAGGCGGGAGACATTTTAGGGGTGGTGTAGAGTACACCAACAAAGATGGGTAGAGTGGAAGGGGGGAATAGTTTAATGAGAAGGGACTTGTGAGGATGACACAGACTCACTGAAGGTGATAGTGCGGGGTAGATTCTGATGGACATATAGAGCAGCTCCACTTCCACGCTTACCACAGTCCTGACGGAAGAGGTGGTATTTGGGGAGAGCCACATGATACGTGAGAGCCAGGATTCAGCTATACACAGGAGGCCAGTAAAGTGTTGGGAGAGCCCAACTTTGAGTGGGACAAGTTTAAGGTGGAGGCTTCTAGCATTAATGTGAAAAATGCTGAGGCCTTTGGGAAAGGTGAGAGCAGAGAAGGGAGGAGCGAGTGGACCAGAGTTAGGCTCCATATCACCCACAAGGAGAAGGAAGAGGAAAAGAATGATGAAGTGGGACTTTACTCCCTCTGGAACAAGTGGTAGAAGGAGAGAAAGGGAAAGACACATTGTAGAAATTCAAGATTTAGGGAGGGAAGGGGAAGTAGGCCAGGGTGCATAGTAGGAGTCAGGTGAGGAGAAAAGGATGGAAGGGGAGTAAATGATGGGAAGAGATGAGGGCGAGAGAGAGGGAGGGGGAAGAAGGGCAGAGCGAGGCAAGGAGAGGTGACCGGGAAAGCGGGGGGGAGAATGAGGCAGCATGAAGTGAATAGGAGTGTTGTTAGGTACAGTTTAAAACAGTATATATTGATAGCTGTGAAGCAGAGTGAGGGTTAGACAGTGCAAAGCAGCAAATATCAGAGACAGACTAACTGGAGCAGGAAAATAACCCAGTTAGGATAGGAGGCAGCAACTCTAGCAGCACAAAACTAGTCACAGCCAGGTGGCTGTTGCTTGTAACTAAATAGAAGGTCATTAACCCGTAGGCTGCCGGAAGATTTAGAACGCATAGGTTTTTAGGACAAGATATGTCGGCGGCAGCCAAAGGGTTAAATAACTATAGAAGCACTAATCTAGGTACTGTTAGGTAGCAAGTTCTTATAGGCTAACTAGACAGGCAGTAATCTAGGCACAGTTAGGTGGCTTATACAGTGGAGAGCTGTGGAAAGGAGAGACACAGCACAAAATGAGGCTGTACACAATGCAGGCAACAGCTGGTAGAGTTCAGCTAAGCAACAATGACACCAGCTGTGGAGGATTGAAATAAACTAATAATAATGAGTACTTATTATCTAATACTGGTTATGAATGCACAGCTCAGGGTCACCCAGCTAGATTGTTGGCAGAATCACTGAAGTGGCCTGAAACATGTAGAGGGTAGAGTTAGATGATAGGAGTAGGACAGCATGGCTGGTTGACGTCTGACTGTAGGCTGACTCCAGGCAGACTCCTTTCACTGCCGTATGCTCTTGGCCCTTTGCTCGAGGACCACAGATGAAGAACGCTATGGCTCTAACCTTTAATACAGGAAGGATTAGAGGAAATGGCCAGTTTTTCAGTGCAGTTCCCAATGACCTATTAGCGTCTCTGGTTGGTGGGGTGGGCTGAAGGGAGGCACGGCAGACTCAGAGTCCCACGGACGACCTTTCCATCTGTGCTGCCTGCCTGAAGCTTTCTGCAGTGATTGGAGGTGGGAAGGTGGAAGGAACAAAGGCAGCTAATCTTCTTGACCCCTGAGGTGAGGGTATGTGTAGCTGGGAATGGCCACAAAAGGCTGACAAATGTATTTTTAAGCAGCAAGAGCAGCTCCACTCTTTGTTTCAAATTGGTGGGCTTTTCAGTGCACTGCCCAATATCTTGTCAGCATCTTTGGTTGGCAGGGTGGGCCGGAAGGAAGGATAGCTGGGTCAGAGTCCCATGGACAATGTCTCCATCTGTGCTGCCCGACTGAAACGTGCTGCAGCAGTCGGTGGGGGGAAGGTGGAAGGGACAAAGGGAACTTACCTTCTTGACTCCTGAGATGAGGTTCCATGTAGCTGGGAATTGCCACAAAAGGCCAGCGAATGTCTTTTTAAGCAGCAAGGGCAGGTCCACTTTGTTCTGAATTAGCATTTTTTCGGCGCACCACCCGATGTCCTGTCAGCGTCTCTGGTCGGCAGGGTGGGCTGGAGGAAGGCACAGCTGGCTCAGTCTCACAGGCTGTGTCCCTATCTGTGCTGCCTGCCTGAAGCTTGCTGCAGTTATCAGCGGGGGGGAAGGTGACAGGAAAAAGGGAGCTCACTTTTTTTTTTTTTTTTTTTATTCCATGACAGGCTGGATTGGGTACCACACTCATCAAGTCGTTTGGGAGAGAGGGCCCGAATTTTTTTTTTTTTAATTCCCTGAGGGGTTAGGCACTGGATCAGTCAGGTTGTTGAGGGAAGGGGGGGGAGATTTTTTATTCCCTAATGAGCCAGGTTGGGCCCCGGACTCATCAGTTAAGTTTTTACTGCTCATTTTCTTTCCAGTAAGAAAAAAATAACTCTAGCCAAGGCCAGCTCATAACTTCTTGCATTGGTAGTTTTTAGTGTAATAGTAGTGTGAACTGACATGGCATCAGATAGGCTGAAAATAATATCTCCTTGTAAGTAAGCATGATGAAAAGATTTAAATTATTTTTATGTTAGCTAAGGGTTGTTTTGCGGATTGCCTCTTCTTGGCCCCCTCTTGCTCCAGCAACTGAGCTCCCTCACCCTTTTGTTTTCCCAGTCCCTGGCCAGGCTGCTCTAATTAACTAGAAACTCAGCTGTTCTTTCATCATACTGAGAGGCTGGGAGAGATAAATCCTATTTTTGCACGCATCAAATGATTGTGCAAACGGTGAAAATATTACTACTTTCTCTGTGAACTCGGTCACACTCATTCTTGTCATTACAGTGGGAGGGCTAGGCTAAACAACCTGAGGGCTTCTTCAGTGCATCACCTAGGTCAGCTGCATGTGCACAAGAGTTTCCCCACTTGCTCAGCAGATTCTCATGCATGGTTCTCTTTGCAGTCAATAGAAAGTTAGCAAAGTGTTACTGATAGCTGCAGTGGGCAGTGGCATGGAACAGCACTCACTGACTGACAGCCATGAAAGATTATGCCTCAGCCCTCAAATGCATTTCAGTGGAACAGCTGCACACTTCTGACTTTGATCATAATAGGAACTGGCCTGCTGTGCAGACCAGCCCTAAGCATCTGAAGGGACTGCTGTCTCCCAACACAGGTGCACCATTTTCTTCTCACAGTTATAAATGCCAGGTCTTCCCATTATGCAGCAGTCCTATCATAGCTTGCCATGGTCTTATTGACTAGTGTCGTCAAGGCACAGGTCAGGAAGCATAGGAAAACCAGGAACAGTTTCAAAATTCGCAAATTGCATTTATTTTTCTCAATAACAACAAAAAAAGTAAAAATTATTCAGTATAACTATTAACAAAGGCAGTACAAATGGAGAAAACAACATCCTTCTTCTGAGTGTTTCTTCTCAATTTCAAGTTTCAGTCTCTCACTCTCCTTGTCTCTCTAGCAAAAACATTGCTGATGTTTTTATAAGTCTTTGTCTGGGAATTCATTAAGAGAGTCTGCTTCTCACAGAATGTTCTTGTAAGTTTACAGAATGTTCTTGTTCGTTTCAATGCAGGTACAGCAAAAACAACATAGTGACCCAGAACTGATCTTTTGTCCACAGCTCGGCAATAGGCTTAAAAACTGCATCTCAGGTCAACTCCTTGAGTTCCAAATAGCTGTGCAATCATTTCAACAGTACAACTATACACCATTTTAAACAAAGGGATTCCCAGTATCATATACAGTTTTACACAAAGATTCACATATGTTTTTATAACTGCAGATATGCAAGGGGAAAGAAAAGACAGAAATAGCAAGGGAAGGCAGAGAGATAGCGAGAGGCGGAGAATTGCTAAAACGTCGGAGTGATCAGTTCCTAGGTCTCACAAGAAAATTTGGTTGCACAACCAGACAGAGAAGAGACAGAAAAGAAGAGGATAGAACAGACCCTTGCGTTTAAAATCTTTCCACATCACAAATGGGGTATGGCCTTATTCAACCCTCTCACTACCCTCCTCTTTAAGAGGGAACCTGTTTTACAAAAACAGGTTTCCAAAATGTTCTATTAAATTCCCACTTAACATTAGCTTATATCCTTTACAGTTCAGTGCATATGTAGCATAGCAAACAGAGAAGTTTCAGCTCACATTTTTTCAGCCTTCAGAATTCTCAATTCCTGATCCATATCTTGACAGAAAATCATCACTGACATTCTTTCCCAGATTTGGCATCTCTTTAAATTTAAATTGCTGTATTGCCAGGTACCACCGTGTGATTCTAGAATTGTTATCCTTCATTTGGTTAAGCCAACAGAGAGGACTGTGATCTGTTATCAGTACAAAGTCAGCTCCTAGTAAGTAAAACTTAAGGGACTCCATTGCCCACTTTGCCACAAGGCATTCCTTTTCAATGGTGGAGTACCCTTTCTCTCTGTCATGCAATTTCCTATGTATGTATAAAATAGGATGTTCTTTCCCATCTATATGCTGACTCAAAACTGCACATAGGCCTACCTCTGATGCATCTGTCTATGACAGAAATTGTTTCTCAAAATCTGGGCTTCTTAAAACAGGGGCTGAACATAATGCAGCCTTAATGGCCCAAAATGCCTTGGCACACTCTGGATTCCATTTCACATTATTCAGGAACTGTTTCTTTGTGAGTTCAGTGAGGGGAGTAGCTAACGCAGCAAAGCTGGGAACAAATCTCCGATAATAACCAGCTAGCCCTAATAATTACCCAACATGTTTCTTGGTTTGGGGGACAGGGCTATTAGCTACAGTTTCTATCTTGGAGACCTCTGGCTTGGCTTCTCCATTTCCCAAAACATAGCCCAAATGTCTGGTTTGCTGCATGCCCAATATACATTTGATAGGATTAATTGTCAGACTTTCCTTTTTGATCAATTGGATAACGCTCATAGGTGTTCCAGGTGGCTTTTACAGTCTGGACTGTACACCACAACATCATCCAGGTACGCAGCACAATAACCAATATGAGGGGATAAAATTACATCCATGCACCGCTGGAATGTAGTGGGCGCGCCGTGTAAACCAAACGGCATGGTGGTGAACTGATAGAATCCTATAGGAGTGGCAAATGCAGTTCTGTCTCTGGATTCTTTAGCTAGGGGGGTTTGCCAGTAACCTTGGTGAGATCGAGGGTACTGATATACTTGGCACTCCCCAGTCTGTCCACCAAATCATCTATTCCGATCACAGGATAACTGTCAGATTCTGATGCTTGATTAAGTTTCCTAAAATCAAGGCAGATTCTTACACCCCCTTCTTTTTTGTTTACAATCACCATTGGTAATGACCAAGCACTTTTCGATTCTTCTATGATACCCAGTTGTCTCATTTTTTGTATTTCCTTAACCATGTCTGCCCTTAAACGCTCCGGTAATCTGTATGTCTTTTGTCTAATAGGGCGAGCATTTCTTGTCACTGTTATGTGCTTGACCCCTTTTTCTCGGCCTGGTAATATGGTAAAAGTACTGTTAAATGTCTTTAGCAAGTTACAGATTTCTGTGGTTTGTTCGGAAGTTAAGGAAACATTCCCCTTTCCATCATCAGCAGTTACAGTTTGTTCCAGTCTGTCATAAGCTACATCAATTTCTTTATCAGTTTCTGGTAAAACCTGCAAAATAGCTTTTGTTGTTTTTTCAACCCATTTCTTGAGGAGGTTAGCATGGTATATCTTAGTAGGATTTTTCCTATCAGGAGTCTCAATCTCATAGTTAACTGTGCCAGTACATCTAAGACCTTTATAAGACCCTTGCCACTTCATTAACAGTTTATTTTCTGTAGTCGGTAACAGTAGCAAGACCTTTTCACCTGGCTCAAAAACTTTTTCTTTTACCCCATGGTCATAATACACCTTCTGCTGGTTTTGGGATTCTTCCTGATTACTGTGGGCAATTCCAACATATTTTTCCAGCTTCTTTCTCAGGGCACACACATAAGATGTAATAGATTGTTTCTGACTGGGGTTAACTTCCCATGTTTCTTTCATTACATCTAGTGCTTCACTTTGCATTTGGAGCGGGAAGAAGCAGGACCTACAGTGTGTGTTCCTGGGGACTAAAGGGAAGTATTCATTTCTTGTAGTTTGGTTAGCTTGTAGTTTGGTCTGGTTAGCTGTACTGGGAGGAAGACTTGTGGCCTGTTTTCTCCCACCCCCCGCCACCACCACTGTTAAATAGGAAAGTGGACCACTCCCAGTAGTGGTTCCACCTATTAGGAAGGGTCAGGAGGTGGAGTAATTTAAAGCAGATGAAATCTGGTTTCAAGTCTTAAAGAAATACTGATGCAAATGTAATGGGTGTGCATTTTCTTTTTTGAGGTAAGGGCTATTCTGTGGGCAGTGTTTTGACAGAAATGCAGATTTACAGTTCTTAAATAATACAGATGCAGTTGTAAAGATCTATGAAATATTTAGAGCCTAGGGAATACAGGGAAGATGTGAAGGCCAGGGCAAGGAGGCAGCTGGATGAATGGGGAAGGAAGAGTGGGAGGGGTAGGGATGGCTGGGGTTGGGGGCACTGTGAGGGTTGAGAACTGCAGTGGGTGTGGGGCAGCACTGTTTCTGGGAACCTGGCAGAGGGTGAGGGGTGTCTAGTGTGCAGGCTGTTCAGACAGCTTAAGCTGGAGATGGAGAGCTTGAGATAGGAACTGGGGGGAACAGGAATGAGAGGGTGAGGAGGAGATGGGGCAGATGGGCAGGGAGGGCTCCATCGCAGGATAGACCAGGCTGCCAAGGGCCGGAAGGGGGCACTTGGCCAGGGGGACCAAGTCCACAGAGTCCTGGGAGCACCAAAAGGAGGTGTTGGCAGGTGGCACTGTGGCAGGGAACATGGGCAAACAGAAAGGATATAGAAAAGAGGTTCAGGGTAAGCAGCGGCAGGGAAGGATTACAGGGGAGGGCTGGGGCAGGAGGTTGGAGACAACAAACAGGTACGCAGTACTGGCTGATGAAACTGAGCAGGAGGTTGGGGAAGGCACCATAGAACAAGAGTCATGGTGCCAGGAGGGAAGGGGGAAATACAAGGTACATGGTGAGAGGGAAGACTGTGGGGTAGAAGTGGGGAGTGGCAGGGAAGCAGGTCGAGTTGGCACAAACACACTAAATAAAGGGGGAGGAAGGCCAAAACATGCTGGGAGGGGGAGTTACAATGCGGGGGGGGGCAGTGGGAGGAGGTACATGTAGTGGAGGGGGAGGGGTTGTGGAAGGGAGCGAGCACAGAAGGGATGGAGGAGAACAGGTGGAGGTGCGATTGAAGGAGAAGGGAGGGGGAAAGGGCAGTGTATGGAAGGAGAGGATACTGAGGAAAAGGGGCTCATAGGATAGCAAACCATGGAGGAAGTGCAAGGGATGGAGCATCGAGTACTTATTTTAGGGGATTGTATGCTCAGGGGGGTGGGATGGGAAAGTAAGGGAGCAGAGAAGAGCCAAACCTGGGTGGAGTGTATGCTAGGTATGACAGCAGGCAGAGTAGGGCAGTGCATTCAGAAATGTGTGAAGAAGGTGGGAGGGAAGCTTCATATCATTGTGCACCTAGGAACAAATGACCTAGAGGGCAGTACAATGGAAGAAGTACAGGAGAGGTTCAGAGTAGTGGGGGGTATCTGCAGTCGGATGGGAAGCTCAGTGACATTCTCTGAGGTACTCCCAGTACCTAGGGCAAGCACGGTGAGGAAGCTAAGAATACTAGAGTTTAATGGCTGGCTGAAGGGGTGGTATGCAGAAATTAGGTATGGGGTAGTAGGAGAGTGGGGTGCGACATGGAACAATAAGGGGCTTTATGCCAAGGACAGGCTGCATCGAGGCTACAAGGGCATTGGAACAGGGGCTGGAGAAGTACATTAAAAACAACATAGATTTAAACTGAAGAGGGGGAGGGCTGAGTCAGATAGCAGGGAGGAGGCACCTTCCAGGGGAGACTGGAAGGCCTCTCCCCCCAGAGAAGGAGGAGGAGAATGAAGAGAAGTTACCAAAACAAAAGTGGAAGGGGGAGAGACAGGAAGAGGAGGGGCGGGGTACAAGACAGACTGTAGTATCCTTGAATGCATGGAGCTTAGCAAACAAGGTGGCAGAGTTCCAGGCAATGATGGTAGAGGGAGAGGTAGATATTGCCGCCGTCTGAGACGTTGGCCACCCAATACCATGACTGGGATCTTACGATCCCGGGTTTCAAAGTGTTCCGCAGGGACCGGGAGTGGGGAAGAGCTGGAGGGGTGGCTATTTATGTCAGGGAAGGGATACTGTATACTAGGGAGGACGGGGATAAGGGGAGGCCAGAAGCCATATGGGTTTTGCTCCAAAGCCCTAAAGGTAAGAAGCTCAGGATGGAGGTGGGGTGGACAGGAAGCTGGGGGATCAAATCAGGAAGGTCAGTGGCAAGGGAAATACAGTTATAGTGGGAGACTTCAGCCTACCTGGGGTTGACTGGCAGACAGTAACTACCGTACATGCCAGGGAACAGATGCTGCTGGAGGCTATCCAAGACAGCTACCTAGTGCAAGGGGTGATGGAACCTACTAGGGAGGGGAACATACTGGATTTGGTGTTAACAAATGGTGATCAAGTCCAGGATGTGGTAGTACAGGACCCTCTAGCAGGAAGCAACCACCGCTCAGCGTGGTTCCTCCTCAACACAGGGAGGGAGTCGGTTAAGACCAGGACAAGAGTGTTGGACTTCAGAAAGGCAGATTTTGCCAGAATGGGCAGCATCCTAGAAGGGTAGTTAGCTAAAATTAACCCAGTGATGGATGTTGAACACAAGTGGGCAGTCATTAGGAAGGGGCTGAATGAGGCCATGAATACGTGTGCCAAATCTCAGAGTAAGCAGTCCAGATCCAAAAAACCCAGTTGGCTCAGCAAGGAAGTGGAGTGGAAGGTGAAGGAAAAAAGATTGGCCTTCATTAAGTTCAAAAAATTGGGGCATGAGGAGGATAGAGAGGTATTCACAAAGGCATCTAGGGAAGTGACCAGGTCAGTCAGGGCAGCAAAGGAGCTGAAGTTGGCTCTGGGGATCAGACGGGGAAAAGGAGTTCTTTAAATACATAAGGGAGAAGAGGAGTTGTAGAGATGACATTGTTAGAATCAAGAGGGATGGGGGATGGGCAGAACAAGGGGAAGAACAGTCAGAGGCACTCAATGAGTACTTCTGCTCTGTGTTCACAAAAGAAAGGGATGGCCAAATACCACAGGGGAAAGGGAGCAAGTGTGAAGGGGTGCAGAGATAACAGATGGGGTCATCCAAGAAGATAGAGTTCTGAAGGACCTTAAAGCCTTGAGGGTGGACAAGGCACCAGGACCAGACAGTGTACACCCAAGGGTCCTGAAGGAACTGGTAGAGGTGTTGGCAGGCCCTCTGACAGACCTCTTCAATGCCTCCTTGGAGATGGGGAAGGTACCCAGGGACTGGAGGATGGCTCACACGGTGCCCCTTCACAAGAGTGGACCCAAGGACCAACTGTGCAACTACAGACCAGTAAGCTTGACTTCCATGGTGGGGAAGTTGATGGAGACCATTCTAAAGGAGAGGTTGATAACCTTTCTTGATAGTAATGGTCTACAGGATGAAAGACAGCATGGGATTGTCTCGGGAAGGTCGTGCCAAACTAACCTGATTGACTTCTTCGACTGGGTCACTAGGGTGGTTGACAAAGGCCATGCTGTGGATGTCCTGTACATGAACTTCAGCAAGGCTTTCAACTCTGTGCCCCATGGGAGGTTAATGAGCAAGCTGAGGGACATGGGGGTGAGGGAGAAATTAGTGGGGTGGGGTGAGAGCTGGTGGCAGGCAGATAACAGAGGGTTTTTGTAAGGGGGAGACAGCCAAGCCAAGGCCAGTGACAAGTGGGGTACTGCAGGGTTCAGTGCTGGGCCCTGTTTTGTTCATTGTCTTCATTGGAGACATTGCAGAGAGGGTCAAGAATAAGATCAGCCTGTTTGCAGATGACACTAAGATTTGGGTAAAAGTAGACAATGAGGAAGAGAGGCAGGCACTCAGGGAGGATCTAGCTAAACTCAAACACTGGTCTAAGGAGTGGCAATTGGGGTTTAACGCTAAGAAGTGCAAGGTCATGCACCTCTGAGCAAGAAATCCCAAGACTGGCTACAGGCTGGGAGGAGTGCAGGTAACTTCAGGCAGCTTCAGAGGAGGAAAGGGACCTCGGGGTAATAGTCACAGGGGACATTAAGGTATCAGCACAGTGTAGGAGGGTGCGGCAGCAAAGGCAGATAGGATGCTGGGGTGCATTGCCAGAAGGATCACCTCTACAAAGGAGGAGGTAATCCTGCCCTTGTATAGATCACTGGTGAGGCCACACTTGGAGTATTGTGTGCAGTACTGGTGCCCATACCTCAAAAAGGATGCGAGATTACTGGAGGGGGTTCAGTGCAGGGCTACGGAAATGATTATGGGACTGGGGGAGTTGCCTTATGACGAAAGATTGAGGGAGCTCAACATGTATTCACTGGAAGAGAGAAGAGCGAGAGGGAACATGATAGAGACCTTTAACTACTTGAAAGGCATAAACAAAGTCATAGAGGGAGGATTGTTCCGCTTAAAGGGGGGAAGGGTCACTAGGGGGCACAGTCTGAAGTTGAAAGGGGGAAGGTTCAGGAGGGAGATGAGGAGGCACTACATTACAGAGAGAGTGGTGACGGGATGGAACACACTGCTGGAGGAGTTAATCAAACTGAGGACAGTGGATAGCTTTAAGCGGGGTTGGGATAGAGTCAAGGGCAGGATTAGTACAGACAAGAACACAAAGGGGGACAAAGGGGGGAAAGACCAGGAAAGGGGAGGAAGGTAGGGGTTTGGGTTGGGCTGGGGCAGCTCTGGTAATGTGAAACTTAGAGCTGCACAATCAAGCAGACTTGATACACCTGTGGGCCTTTTTCTGCCGACAATTTCATATGTTCTAGGTTGTCTATCATACAGCATTTCAAATGGTGAAAAACCTGTTGAAGCCTGTGGCACTTCTCTGTAAGCAAAAAGCAGGTAAGGTAAATATTGGTCCCAGCCTTTCCCTTCCCCTTTTACAAACCTTTTTAAAATGCATTTTAGGGTTTGATAAAAATGCTCAACAAGATTGTCTGTCTGAGAGTGATAAGGCAAGGTTCTTATGGCAGTGATACCTAGTAGTCAGTACAGCTCCTTCAGTAATGCAGCACAAAAATTACTACTCTGATCAGTAATCATCTCTTTAGGTATGCTGACTCTGCTGGAAATTTTGGCAAGCTGTGCTGCCACTTTTGAGGCTGTGACAGTACGCATTGGAACTGTCTCTGGTTATCAAGTAGCATAGTCACATACTACCAAAATTAATCGACACTTTTCTTTGTGTAAGGGGCCAACCACATCCATTGCAATTCTCTCAAAAGGCACATCTATCAAGAGTGCTGGGGCACCTTGTCTTTTTTTAGTCACTGGGGCTACTTTCTGTCAGTCAGCACAAGAACTGCAATAGGTAGCAACATCTTCATGAATTCCAAGCCAGTAAATTCCGTACAGCAATCTGGCAAGGGTACAATCCCTCCCCGAGTGACCAGCCATAGGACTATCATGTGCTCTCTGTCAAAACTCATATCTATACTTTTGTGGTATAACCAATTGTTCTATCTGGTCCTGTGTCTGAGGTTTAACCCCAAACTCTGTACAGTAGCCCATTACATTTTTTAAACATAGGTTTACCCTGTTTTCGTTTCACCCCCAGCTGCTTAAAATAATCCTTGAGAGAAACATTGTTAGCTTGTTCTGAAAGAAAATCGCAATCAGTGATCAGTTTAGTTTCAGCATTTTCATATTTTAACCTCTTGTGTCCATCAGTCTTTTGTTGCCACTGTTTCTTCAGGCATTCTTTTTCTTTCCTGGCCTTCTGGATCTTGGAGCTGTGCTCAAACAAGTCAGAATCAAAATCAATTAAAGGAAAGGAATCCCCACCATCTGAGATTTTCTTTGCCTGAGCTCCTGTCGCCACAGTTGCTGAAACATCAGGATTTACTCCCTCTTTGAATAACTCAGTAAATAGTCATGGGTACAGGTAACTTAGGCACTATACCTACTTTCATTTGGTGCGACACCCCATCGACAGTCAGTCACTTGGCTGGTGGGATTGTATTGAGTGTCCCTGTGGATGCAGATGACACCAGTACATGGTCCTTTTGGACATTGTTTTCCCAGCACTTCAGTATGCATTAATGTCTAAGAATCTATAAGTCCCTTCGCAGTCTTATCTCCCACCTTAACATCTGTTAAGTACTTGCCCCAATTTGCTAAGGACAAATCTGCTCCAGTGTTACTCTCCTTACTACGGCAGTTTCTTGCAATATGGCCTGGCTTGTTACAAGTATAACAAAGTCTTTGGGTGCAGATTTGTCACCCCCATCAGAGTTCTTATCAGACTTGGAGTTTAAATGGGAAAAAGAGTGTCTTACTGGTGCTTATCTAGTACCTTGCTGCTGTGGTGTCTGTCTGGTCATTTGGTAGTCTTCAGCCAAAGAAACAGCCTTTTCTCCATTTTCTGGTCTGTGTTCTTTTACCCAGAGCTGTACGTCTGTGGATAGGATGTTGATGAACTGCTCCATTACAAATGTGTCTCTGATCTGTGGGACTGTTTTGCCCTCTGGTCGGAACCATTTGATAAGGAGTTCTCTGAAACGAGTGAAAGCTTCTCGAGGCTTGTTGACTGAGTTGTACTTCAGGGATCAGAATCTTTGCCTGTATGTCTCTCCTGAGACGTTACACTTTTTCAGGATTTTGCTTTTCACCAGGTCATAGTTTTCTGACTGTGCAGTGTCCATATTGCTATAAGCAAGTTAGGCTTTACCTGTCAGGTAAGGTACCAGTCTGATTGCCCATTGCTGCTTTGGCCACTGGCAGGCTGCGACAGCCCTTTCAAAAGTTGTCAGGTATTCTGCAATATCATCTGAGGGGACACAGCTTTGTAAGTTTAATGTATTTTAAGTTGTTTGTGTCTTGTTCTGCTGGACCAGTGCCAGATCGTCCAGCTTTGATGACTTGCAAGGCATCTATCCATCGCTGTATCTCTTCTTTGCTGCTCCATCTCTTCTTTTCTCTGCTTCTCAAGTTATTATATTTCTTCTTTTCTCTGTGCCTCTAAATGTTTAATCTCATTTTCACTCTGATGCATCTCCTCTCTTCTCTGTTTGTTGTATAGTCCTTCATTTGAAAAAGTCAGTCATGCTTTCAGGTTCTGTCACTGCCTGTTTTTTTTTTTCCATCGCTGGTGCTGGCTGTACAGTCTCAGCTTGGACTTCTGTCTCTACTAGTTTGGCTACCATTCGTCTGGTAATGACTCCTGGGCTTGCTGCTGCAGAGTCCATACCTTTCTGCTATGCTTCCCTGGTACCAGGTCTAGTACCCATGCACAAACTCCTGGCTTAGAGCATGCATGCTGTAAATCCCACTTAGGCTGACACCATCTGTCGTCGAGGCACAGGTCAGGAAGCATAGGAAAACCAGGAGCAGTTTCAAAATTTGTAAATAGTGTTTTTTTTTTCTCAATAACAGCAAAATAAAAAATATTCAGTATAACTATTTACAAAGGCTGTACAAACAGAAAACAAGGTCCTTCTGAGTGTTTATTCTCAATTTCAAGTTTCAGTCTCTCACTCTCCTTGTCTCTCTAGCAAAAACATTGCTGTTCTTTTTATATGTCTTTGGGAACTAATTAACAGAGCCTGCTTCTCACAGAATGTTCTGGTAAGTTTACAAAATGTTCTTGTCCGTTTCGATGCAGGTGCAGCAAAAAGAACATAGTAACCCATAACTGACCTCTTGTCCACAGCTCTGCAAAAGGCTTAAAAACTGCATCTCAGGTCAAAGTCTTCAACAGTACAGCTATACACAGTTTTACACAAGGGGACTCCCAGTATCACCTACAGTTTTACCTAGAGATTTACATGTATTTTTTATAACTGCAGATATGCAAGGGGGAAGAAAAGACAGAACAGCAGGTGAAGGCAGAGAGATAGCGAGAGGCAGAGAATTGTGAAACCATCGGAGTGATCAGCTCCTAGGTCTCACAAGAAAATTTGGTTGCACAACCAGACAGAGAAGAGACAAAAAAGGGGAGGACAGATCAGACCCTTGCATTTAAACTCTTTCTGCATCAGAAATGGGGCAGGGCCTTATTTAACCCTCTCACACCTTACATTTAACAGCACTGCACTTTAGCTGCTGTCTGTTCCCATTGCACATCATTGGGGGGAGGGTGCCTCTTCTGTATTTTATGTTTTTATTGTCCATCTTGGCCTACAGCCTGAACTGTAATTAAGTATCTACTGACTCTTATAATGCACAAACAGGAATTGGTAGATGCTATTGTCTTGTTTGCTTTACATGTTTTCCTTTTATCAAATTACTTGTCATTGTTTCTTTTTTAATTATATTTTGTAGTCTTCTTGCTGGCCCCATCTGGTTGGCCTGCAAGCCCAGTCACCCACCATCTCCAGGCATACCTCTCAAACTTTCAGCATTAGAATACAAGAGCCGTGGCTATCAAAGTTCAGAGCAGATAGCCAGAATGTGTAGCACTTTCTCATTTTAAAGAATAATATGTCCAAGAATAGTGAGCCTCATATGTTTAGTATTAAGGAATCTTTCTATCAAGTAAGTTCAGAGTTTTAATAGTTCTATGTCCAGAAATCACTCTAACATTTTGAGGAACATTAGTAAACCTTGGCAGAGCAATGGTAAATGTGAAGGTAAAAATCACAGCACTATGCAAAATTCATAGCAGTTGAGACTTATGTCTCTGGGGCTTACCTGTGTTCCTCAGTGACTTACCCCTCATGGTCAGGTCAGTGGGGCATGCCCTTGCTCCTCCAAAGCAGGATCCAAGGGGGTGCCCATTTGGTGGCATAGGCCAGCAGGGGGCCATCCTTCATCCCACCAGTGAGTGAATATTCTCCAGAGTTTTCTGCCCTTGGGACATTGATGTGGAATGATACAGAGCATCCATTGACATTCTGCACCCTTCTGGGCCTCCCAGCTGCCTTGAAATCCAGCCTCCACTAGGTATCGGCAAACTGTGGGAGGCACAACCTACCACTAGTATGTGAAGAAAGCAGTCTCTCTGATACTTGAGCCTCTCAAGCTTTGGGTCTGCTGCTCTGGTGTAATTTCTCTTCTGCTGTTTTAATAGATATATATATATATATTTTTTTTTAACCTTAATGTTTTATTAATCTGGTGTGTACATTGTGAGGTGCCCAGAGCGAGATTGGGCGCCATATAGATAAAATTGCCTTGCCTCTTGCCCCCAGCCAGTTTTCAGCACTCGAGCTTGCTCCCAAATCTAGGTCACCGATGTAGCAAACAGTAGTGATACTGCTGCACTACAGGGAGGGCTCGACCCACCAATGTTTAGCATTAGCTGTATCATTCTGAGGGGAGTAGATTGTATAACTCTCCAGTTCCTTGATTGCTGCCCCCTCTGATGAAATAGTGAATTAGTAACATAAGTTCTGATGAAATCTGCCTTAAACTTTCCTTGTGATGAAAACTGTGTGCATGTTTGTTGAAGACAGCAGTAAAACAAAGTTTGAGGCTCCCAGGCAAAATTTGGATCTGCTAATCATAATTTATTGGTTTTTCACAAACTGTTTATTCAGAAAGTGATCATTGGAGCATCTGGTGTATGATCTTAATGGTTTATGTTTTGCAGCAGGTCCTTAGACTTTCCCTTTGTGTTCACAGTACATCATATAGTGATGATCACTAACATCAGGTTCTAGTGCTCCAGATCTGGTGGTGTATTCTGACCTTGTGATCATATCAGACTGGTAAAGACACTCCTGTTTTTGAGTTACCTAGGTAGCAGATTCTAATACTTGTTCTAATTTAAAAGAAGTGATTGAGGACAGTTTTTCCTCTGCTTTCTTTTAACAACCACTTGGTATTCGAAACACCAAAGATAATAAAGTTTAGTAAGCTTTCAGTCAGTCCTGTGATAACCCATTCAGATATGGCCATATTGAACAGGGTCACTCAACATCTATACTCAAGTAGCAGACACAGACTTGTTTGGGGTGATCTGGGACACTTGGTTCCTGCTCCGTAAAGACAAATCCAGACATATGCTGGGGAGGTTGAACTCTGTTTTTTTCCTGTGTTTGCAAATGCTGATAGCTTTGATGTTAGTTGTTTTAGGATTCACAGCATCTGACTTATGATATCTAACACAGATTAAGCATGTGCTTGGTGCCTCTTTGCGGTCAGATCTCATTTTAAGTTTATGCAGTGATCGGCCAGAACTAAGTTCTTGCTAGTAAAACAAGAAAGGTAACAGTTCCATTTCTGCAAACACAGACCTCTTCTTTGATTTATTTATTTATTGTCTTGGATAACCTTTGACTTGGAGCTAGTTTACTAAGGTTTCACAACAGTAACAAAGACACACATACATCATGGTAAAAGATAAAAACAAGTTCTATATTACAGAAGGAAATTCAGAATTGGCTAGTACCTTAGCTATGTGATTATTACAAGAGTATTTACAGGAGCACATAATAAACAATCTGGAATATACAGTATGGAGAAGGGAGGGTAGCAAGAAGGCAGTGAGGGGAAGGGTGGTATGCAGCCAGGATATGGCTTTGTTGGAAGTAAGTGATGTGGAGCAGGTAGACAGTATGGGGGGGGGTAGCAGGAAAGCAATGAGGAGAAGGGTGGTATGCAGCCAGGATATGGCTTTGTTGGAAGTAAGTGATGTGGAGCAGGTAGACAGTATGGGGGGTAGCAGGAAAGCAATGAGGGGAAGGGTGGTATGCAGCCAGGATATGGCTTTGTTAGAAGTAGTTGGTGAGGGGCAGGGAGACAGTAAGGAGTTGGGGTACTTGGAGGTGGGGGGAGGGAGAGTAATTAGTTTTGAACGTGAAGCTAAGTAATATGGGGGAGAGAGATGTGAGAGGATTTAGCTTTGTCAGAATGCAGTGTGGCAAGTGTAGGGGGAATAGTGAGGAGGTAGGGTAAAGGGGGGAAGAGATGGAAGAGGAGGAAGGGGAAAGTAGAGTAGCAGAGGGTATTATCCAGAAAGGAGGGTGGAAGTGGGGGAAGTAGATGTAGGTGGTTTCGTTAGATGGGTTTTTGTCAGGATAGGAGGGTGAGAAAGTTAATACGGGAAGGAAGGTGGTAGTTGGAGGCAGCTATAGGAGGGGAGCATAGGTGGGATTTTAGTTAGGAGAGGATAGTGAGGAAGTAAAGCAATTGGGGGGATGGTTGATCGTGATGCAGAGATGTTGAGCTGAGGGACGGGGGAAGGGGAAAAGAGATGAGAGGGTTGAGAGGAGGGATATGAAAGGATTTAATCTGAGCATGAACTTTGATGAAGTTTTAGATAAACTTTGCACTAAGCGCTATGGCTGAAGCACAGCAGTATCATATTGTTATCCCTCTGTAAAGTGACAGTTCTTCTAAAAATGACCCTTTTAATATGTTTGGGGTGGACTGTTGTATCCATTCTTTATCACTACAGCAGGCTGAAGAAGAATGCACCTCTGGAAGCTATTTCTAAAGAGATCAGAAACAGGATAGTATTCCTATTGGATGGGTAATTGCCAACACTGCTGAGGTCTGAAGATGGGGATTGTGAGTGTGACAGCCTGTTGTAATGAATTGTAGGGGTATTGCCGGGGAATTCAGCAGAAGCTTCAGAAACAGAGATTCTTTCCAGAATGGTAAAAAACTGTGGGTAATGAGGCTGGATTAAGTGCTGCTGGCTGTCCCCTAGTAATTTGCAATATTTTTCATATGTGCTCCTGTTCCTCTGCCATTCAGGTATCAGTATGTGAGACTGGAAGGCAACTTTGAACGCTCCGCTGGCCTGCAAGCTGGAATCGATCTCATTATGGTGAGTCAGCAGATCACAATATAAAGGAAGAGCCCAGTGACAGGACCTGTAATAATGAACCATTCTTGTACTACTTCACTCATCATAGTGATGCTGTTTGCCTGGGAGTCACACATTTGCCATCATTTTAATGCAACATGCCTCTTGGAGGAACAGTTAGATGGCCTTATCCATGCAACCATGCCTCCCCTTAAGTCTGAGTTTTCTCATTTGTAGGCCTGGGTCAGTGGCATTAGTTAGTAACACTTTATACTGCCAGTGCCATATTGAAAACCGAGGTTTGTCCGCAAGCTTGGCTTCCTGTTCCACTCCAGAGGAGACTAGAAGTGTTCTGAGAATAAAGAATTTCTGTAGGTTGGGCTAAGGAATAAAAGAGGAACGCTGCAATCTTGAGTTTCCATTATAGTCTTCCAAATTGGCTGACTGCTCAGAGGTATGCATACCTTCCAGCTGTCCCTCATTATAAGGGACATCTCTCCCCCCTCAAAATTGCTGTCCCACACTTGCGCTTCATGAGAAAGGTATTGCTCACACAGGGTAGGTGCTGCAAACTCAGACTTTTAAAAAAATAAATCCATAATATTCTCTCTTGCTGAATCATAATGAAACTTTACACAAATAAAAATTCAACAATATTCTGAGCTTTTATCTCCGTGTTCGATGTGTCCCACATTATGAAGGCCAGTGTCCCACGTTATCTTATATTTTTAATGTCAGTGTCTCACAAGAGGTATGGAGGTGTGTGTCAAAACAGTGGGACAGTAATTATGAGGATTTCAGCTATCCACCAATATAACAGAAGAATTTATCTGAGAGTAATAACAAGTGAAGAATTAATTCAACATCAGTTTGTAAGTTAGTAATGTATATAACAGACTACAAGGAAAACTATGGTACTTGACTTGGTTCTAGATAATAATCCTGAACAGGCAAACAGTGTGAGGATAGGAGAACAATTGGTGAGATAAGCGGTCATGACACAAATTGTGTTCTGTGTTAAAACAGTAGTGGAAAAGGCTTAGTCAAAAATCAAGTGTTGGAATAAAGTGAATGACAGATGAAAGCAGGCTAATCCTAGACAGATTTTATTGGAAAGAAAAACTCTGGGAAATGGCTGTGAGAGATAATCCATGCACAGAACAGGAGCATTCCAATCAGGAATAAATGGACAGCATTTAAAAAGCAAGTGCTTAGTAAAGATGTATATCTTAAATAATGAAGGTTTGGGGACTTAAGATGACTCTTTAATCACTGTGTTTGATTTTATTTGTATCTTTAATTACTTTTTCATCATTTTATTTGTATTTTGTCAACTATTAGTAAAAAATAATCCAATAGAATCTTTGTATTATGAAGTCAGAAATTCTTACTGGCAAGGCTGACAGTATATTTCAATGGGAAACTGCAAACCTGTTTTCAGATTTTCATACAGAAATAACACTATCTGCCACCAAAGATATATTAATAGAAAAAAGTTATTTTTCATAACTTGTGATCTTTTTTATGATTTAACAGTTGACATGCTCTTCCTAACCTAATTTTACTTGGGAATTAAAAAACAGAAGCCCGTTACTGTTTCAGAATTTTTAAAATCATACAAATGGACAAGAGTGCAAACTTTGCAAACATGAAATTGTTAGTTTTTTGCTGAAAGAAATATTTATTTGTTTTGAGAAAGATAGAAAAATATCTTTAGCTTCTCATTGAAATGCATTGGGCTCTTAAGTAGTTGGCAGTTTCCGACTTCACAATATCAGAATTCTATACAATTATTGTTACTAGCAGTATAGAAAGCAGAGGTAAAACACACTTGTTTCATTGCACAAACAGTTTATTATGAAAGTAGGATGTAATTACTAGCACATCAGAACACAAATAAATTAATGAGTTGCTTATTTATTAGAAATGAACACTTGGGGCTCGGTATTCAAAAATTGGCAAAGTGGAGTGCAAAGTGTTGCACTGCACTTTTCTTTTGCCTGGGAGTCTGAGGATGCTGTATTCAGTTGGATAGTGCTCTGGAACTATCTGACCAAATATAGGGGCATGTCAGCGCAGGCGTGATTCTCAAAGTGACCCATGCAGATGAGGCCATTGAGTATGCAAGGTGTTAAAGGGCCATTTGCATGCCCATTATGGGCTCATTTGCATGGATAACGGTGGCAGGTTGGCACAGATCCACCCACTGAGTGCCCAGTCCTGTATAATACAGGACTGTCTCTGGTGCCCAATGGTCCCAACCTCCTCTAGTCAACGGCCTGGTAAAACAGAATAGTAGCCCTGGAGGCCAGTGGTCTCCCTCTCCTTCCGATTGCTGTTCCATGCAGGGAAAAGAAGCCCCTGGCATCCAGTGATTTCCCCCCCCCACCAATCCCTGGACCCATTATGTCAAACATACTCCCTGGCGTCCACTGGTCTCCCCCCCATCCCCAGGCCCTGGACGGACCCATTACATAAAACAGACTCCTGGCAGCCAGTGCCCCGCCCCCTGTCACTGATCCCTGGCCTCGCAGCAAATATAAGATCCTGTCCTGTGTCTGGGATAACTGACAATAAGCTACGGTAAAGTCAGGTGAGGGGGGGAGTTGGCAGGGTGGGTGATCGGTGACACGGGGAGGGGATGCTAGACACCAGGGGTCATGGGTTCGACAGGGAGAAATGGCAATAAGAGGCTGGGGGTTACCACTGGACACCAGGGAATATATTGGGTGGTTGTTTTCCATGCACCGTAGCTTACTGATAGTCATTCCAGGCACTGGACAGGATCTTGTATTTGTTACAGTGCTGGGGATTGGTGACGGGGGGGGGGGCACTGGCTGCCAAGGGTCTGTTTCATGTAATAGGTCCAGGGATCTGGGGGGCCCACTGGATGCCAGAGAGTGTGCTTGACATAATGTGGCCGGGGTTCAGGGGTCTGGGGAGACCAGTGGATGCCAGGGAGTGTGCTTGTGTGAATGACTCAGGAGATCGGGGACTGGGGTGACCACTAGATGCCAGGAACTTCTCTTCCCTGCATGGTACAGCAGTTGGAGGGAGGGGCATCACTGGTCACCTGGGATACTATACTGTGTTAGCGGGCTGGCAATTGGAAGGGGTGGGACCACTGGGCAAAATGGGGCAGGTGTGCTCCCCTACGGACCAACTAGGTAGTTGGCTGCAGTAACTCCAGTAGCTACAAGGGTTGCGCAGAGTAAGACGGGGTTTGGTTCAGCGGTATTTGTGCCGTGCAGAAGGACTGTGCTAACCCCTTTTGTGCAGTGCAAATTCACTGAATATGGGGTTGCATGGATATTCCTTGTGATTGCAAATTCTCTCACTGTAAGTATTACCTGAGCAACCACTCCCGTCGTCACGGGGCAAAAACCACACCACTGGGTTTTGTCTTAACGTCGCTTTATTTGATCAAACCTTACACATGCATGTGGGACTTCTACAACGGAGAAGGTCTCCGATTACAATTTACAGCAGCTTTTTATAAGCTAGATTTTGCACTTCTTATCTTGAAAAATACCAACATTTCAGTATAAGCCAATCATAAGACAGTATAACAAGTTTTCAGCAATGTAACAGAAAAAAAACCAAGTTGATATGTATGAGGTACTTTTCCACTACTTATTCCATTTCTTTCCCAATACTGCTTGATACATATGCCTGGGTCAAGCTGACCTGAGAAGAGACAATGAGTTTCACTCACACCATAGCAATGTCTCTCGTGCTGTTATCTTTATATTTTGTCCGAGCCTGTTATACAGGCTGGTACAACCAGTTCTGCTCAGTTTATCTAGCTTTCTGTTTTTACAAATGTACCTCAAGTAACCTCAGTATCATTCTATAACCCTGTAAAAAAGAAAACATGAACTTAGAAATTTCTACTACATTCATTATGACTTTGTTACAGCATGACTTTCAAAGCAAGCATAGCTTCAAGGCATATAATAGCAAATATAGCTTTAGGATATATAAAAATTCCCTTACATCCTGCCCCCGCCCCTTTGCACATCGGCATACATTGTTTTTTGTGGGGGCATTAACTCTGTTTGCCCATGCATCTGCCCCTTTTGAATAGCGTGCTCCGGTGCAACACCCAGTTTGTGTGGGTACAAACCCATTTGCACCCATGCAGACTTTTGAATATCGGGCCCCTGCTCTATAAGGTCACAGCTGCAAGGATTAACAATTAAACTAAGTTAACATTTTTGGCATATGACAAACCAAAATCCAAGGACACAGACAAATTATGAAAAATACTAGAACACATAGGTGAAGCAAGAGCATGGGGCTATAATCTTAATCTCAGAAAAAAACAAGACACAAAATGGGAGAAAAGAGGGTAATTGGAATATAAAACTTCTTACTACAAGTGGCTATAAATGCCTTGAAAATGGGCAGTTTATTTCCTGGGCTGTGATTGGCTGGCAGTGCTGCTGGGGGGTACACTAATTTTCAATAGACACCCAGGAAATAAAAAGTACCACCCTGCCATGCCTCACAGTCAAACTGGTATCCTGTGGCAGTTTGAATTTGAAAATTGAGTAGCTACCATTTTTTTCCATCACTTAGCAAGAGGAAAGAGTGAGTCAGCCCCACCATACAGACACACACACAACTAATTTCTGCTTAAACTTTTCTTTTTTTTTTCTTTATACAGTTCCTTCCTGTCCCAACAATTTCATTTACTCTAGTACCGACTGATGCCTGCCATGGAAGTTCACCCCGAGACACTGAGCTGCAGCTGACAGCACAGTTGCTTTCCGCCACCCCCCACCCCCCAATAACGTTATGTTATTTAAACAAAGCTGTTCCTTTAGAGCTCCCAGTCTCGGCATCATTTCAAATGTTTACTGCACCAATGTCCCAGACCGTTTATTTTGTCACTTTATTCCCCTCAGCATACACTGTGCTTACTGCTTACCTCACTGCAACCTCTACACACGCTACATGCCAGTTTGTCTGCCATTGCTCCACAGTCCAAAAATATAATAGGCATAATTCCTTTTCAGTTGCTGTGGCAGTCAAAAGTGCAAGAAAACATTTAAATCAGATGTGCCAGCACGCTCCTGTCCCACTCCAGCTCACAGTGAAAGTGAACCTGCCAGCACGCTCCTTTCCTGCTCCAGCTCACAGTGAAAGTGAACCTGCCAGCATGTTCCCATCCCACTCCAGTTCACAGTGAAAGTTAACCTGCCAGCACACTCCTTTCCTGCTCCAGTTCACAGTGAAAGTGAACCTGCCAGCACGCTCCTTTCCTGCTCCAGCTCACAGTGAAAGTGAACCTGCCAGCACGCTCCTTTCCTGCTCCAGCTCACAGCGAAAGTGAACCTGCCAGCATGTTCCCATCCCGCTCCAGCTCACAGTGAAAGTGAACCTGCCAGCACGCTCCTTTCCTGCTCCAGCTCACAGTGAAAGTGAACCTGCCAGCATGTTCCCATCCCACTCCAGCTCACAGTGAAAGTTAACCTGCCAGCACGTTCCCATCCCACTCCAGCTCACATCTAACTGTTTTTCCGGTGGGGGGGTAGGGGGTTGTGCAGGGATCCACGGTCTGCAAAGTGAAAAGGTTAAAATGGGAAAAGAATACTACTTTCTAGAGGAATATACTATAGAACAAAAACAAATGATATTATACCACAGCGCCTTCTAGTGCCACGTGGAGCAGTGGAGGGACTATTTTACAAAACATGCTCTTTTTAATCTTTTTTTATTTACATTTTAATCTTTTTTTTTTTTTTTTTTTTTATATTTGTAAACATGTATTTATTTGAATCTAGGATTACAAGTACCTTTGAGCCAAGGCTCTTTTACAAAGGTTCCACATCAGCTGAGGTACAATTCAAACAAGACATTGAATAACAGTATAACATTGGGTTACAGGCAGTTACATACACTTTTATACATTCAATACAGTGGCAAAAATGCCAGAAGGAGGTCTGGTAACAGGGTTGACATGGTATGGAGGAGAGAGACACAAGTGTGGTGTGGCCTTAGGCACTTGTCAAATATCAAATAAAGTGCTAAAGGGGGGTAAGGAAAGAGGGTGGGAGGAGGGGAGGATGAATGGGTGTATGGGAGAGGGTTAAGTGCTAGGTGGAAAGAGCAAAGAGGAGAGGGGAGAACAATTAGGAAGGGCAGTCACAGGAGCTAGATGCGGACAGGATGTGATGGAGACTGGATTTGAACGGACCAAGCTTTGGCATTGAGGCGATGTCAATGTTGAGACCATTGAACCAGCTGGGAACTCTGTGCGCAAATGATCTTTGCCCTTGTGTGGTGTGGAAACGCGGGATATGCAGAAGCTGGGATTCAGAGCCTCTGGTGATGCGAGTAGTCCGCACTGGGCAGAGGAGAGCTTGGACACCTGGGGGAGTAAGGCCTAGTGTTATATTCTTTGTCATAAGGCAGGTTTGGTACTTGATCCGGTTTGAAAGTTGAAGCCACCCAGTCTGTGCATAGAGATCACACATGTGGGTGAGGCGGTGGGTGCCGGTTATGAGATGGCAAGCTTTGTTTAGTGCAATGGATATGCACCTGAGGGCGGTGGCAGGGGCAGAGCCATAGATGATCAGGCCGTAGTTGATTATTGAGATTACTGAGCTCTGTACTGCAATCCTTAAGGCATGTGAGGTGAGGCATTGCCTGTGCCTGAAGAGTAGGCCAATGCGAGTGTTGGCAGCATTGGCAATGTTGTCAGTGTGCGTAGCATATGATAGGTTACAATCGATGGTGATACCTAGATATTTAAAGGATTTAATCTGTTCGAGGGTTGCACCAAGGCAGTTTTTGATCGTGATGGGACTGAGTCTGTGTTTGTTGTGCGGGCTGCAGAAGAGAATGGACTTTTTTCTTTTTTTGTAGTTGAGATGTTACAGAACACCCATTTTCTAAGCATAATAATACCTTCCAGGTTAGGCGGTATTGGGCAATACTGGACCTTCCAGAGGCTCTTAAGGCCCTCCACCTGTGGCATCAGGCTTCATTACACCCTGAGCAGTCCGGTATTGCTCAGTAACACACCCTGTCGGTTATTATTGCTTGCCTAATCAATTACAGAATTCAGTATTGAAAGTAAACGTATAATTCCAGATTTTTCTGGGGATATATTCTGTAATTCTATTACATGTAAGCCATGCTAACTTGCTTTAGAGTATTTAAACAGCAATTTAGTTTGATTTCAAGTTTTTGCTTTTAAGCCATTAAAGAAAACTTATCAGACATTAGCTTTAGTGGGCATGACATGCTGTTCCCCAGCCACACTGATCAGGTTTCCATTGTGTCAAGAGACAAGGCAGCATATTTTCTGGATGGGTCTCATTTAAAAGTTCACGTCAATAACAAATCTTAGTGAAAGTGTAGCCAAGTTCAGAAAAATCAAGACCAGCATTGGAAATGAGACACCCAAAACCAAGACATATCTAACTCTGCCAAGAATGCTGATTTACAGTATCAGCATTCTTGACGCCCCATCTAAAAGCTGTACCTGGTGAATAATATGAATAATTTGAGAGACCGAGGGTCAGGGATTTATTTTTATGTTAATGTCAGGAATTAGTATTCAGTCCATCTTGAAATCTCTAAAAAATTATTAGTTTGCATTGTAAACAGGATTTTCGTTAAAATAAAACAAGCTTTTACAAGAATAAGACAGAAAGCTGCGGGATACTGAGCAGTACACATAATCAGTGGTCAGCCATCAAGAAATATAATTTTCTACATTTTCTTTTTTTAATCATGCTTTTCTCCATCCCTGCCCCAGCTCCTTACCCCTATCAGGTGACCTCCCAGCTTCACTGCCCATTAGTCCCCAGACTTTATCCTCCATGGCTTATCACACATGGCAGTGTCAGAAGTGGGGCAGTCCTGGATCCCCTTCCTGAGGTGAACATCTGGTTGGGCCTGGTGATCCTTGCACACTGGGTATGAGAGGGTACCATCATTGATTCTAGACTCGGTTGGGATTTCTGATGTGGTTATTCTATTTCAGGACCAGCACAGTATCATTTTCTTGTGTGACCTTCATATGTACTTCCCTGTGACCATCATTGAGAGCATCAGAAAGCACTGTGTGGAGGGTAAGATGGCGTTTGCCCCCATTGTGATGAGGCTGAACTGTGGATCATCTCCCCAAGAACCTGATGGTAAGCAAGAGGGCACATGTTATCTGTTGAGCAGGCCTTGGGTGCTTGGGGCTGTGTTTTCATGGCAGTGGAAGTTGTCTCATGTAGAAGCATACTTGGACAAATTCTGTGTTGTATTTCTCAGAGAAACCAAGAACACACTGTAGGAAACATCATAGGCATTGATATGGGGCTTTGAAATGGATTAGCAGAAGAAATAATTTCAGTGATCATTACAGAAGGTTGTGAAGTTCGGTGATTAGGGCACAGGCCTGTGACCAAGAGATTTACACAGTGAGGGATGACAGGTGTGCCTTGTAGTGGGATAATAATGCAGTTAGGGAAGTGAGGCTTGAGGCAAGATTGTAAAAAGACTTCCTCAATTTTTTATTTTAGAATCAAGTAATGAGGTTCAGAAATTTAAGCATTTCACTAGTGTGCTGTTGTGTGAATAACATTGTCATGTGACCATATTCCCCCACTCACAGCGCAGTTTTTATAATGTAGACTATACTCTTACCACCTCAGCAACTGACTCAGGTTTGGCCTTGTACTAGTCACATGACCTCCCATTTCTTCTATCCTCACAAATATAAAACTGAAAAGCAGGACCCTACAGAAAACAGTTAATTCTGAGTTGTGCTACCCTTGGTAAATAAATAAATGATACAATACAGAAAAGAAAGCGAATTACTGAAAAAAGTAACCTGCAGACATCACTGTCAAAAAACTGTCTTTATAGCCATGCACTGCTTCAATTATAGTGGCGTGATATTGCCACTGTAGTAAGGATTAAGTAGACATGTATGTTTAGCAATTTTCAGCCACTGATAACTCAGCTATCTTTTGAGCATGGGATCGGACAAATGTCTTGCACATCCTTATTGAGGGGCATTTACATTTGTTCAGTTAATTTTAAAGTTAGGAAGGGTGGGAAATGAGCAAAGTTATTAATTGAAGACATTTTCTTTGGGAAGGGAAAATGGAACAGTAGGAAGGATTTTAAACCTGAATTTTCTGGGTTTTGTTAGATCTGAACAGAAAAGTGGTGCTGGTATGGTATTTATACAAATTAAAGAATAAAGATGATATTTTACATTTTTCAAATTGCTGACTGGGCATGCGTGGTGCAGTATGTCTTTCACAAGGCTGATGCCAACCAAGTGTGGAGGCACTGGTCCTGCATCAGGGCCATTACAACTGAATCTGGCCGTGGGAACCCAACCTCACCCCCATCACCCAGACTTCAAGTTAAACTGGGATCCCATCTCCAGTACTGGAAAACACCCAATCCTGTGAACTTCAAGTCCGGACTTGGTAATGTATCCGTGGTGCACTACCCCCGAGTTTCGCCTGGCAGCTGGAGCACAACCTCCATGCTTACGAAGATCCCCACCCCAAACATCAAGTTTGGTGCCAGGAGAGGATCACTAGTTGCAGCAGAGGTCCTCTATTCCCAAACATCAACAGCTTAAAAAACAAAAATCCCACCCTTCTTTTCCACCTGATTACCACAACCCACCTGCCAAAAAAAAAAATCTCATTGTGCCAGTAGTACCCTCTCCTGATCCCTTGTCGTCTCCCTAATGTCTAGTGGCAGCCCTCACCCCAGTACAGATATTATTCTATAATATTGGTTTAAGATTAATTTTAATGAGATGGCAGCCAAAAGTAGATTAGAGGGGAGGGCTGAGACCACCTCCATCTGGCATTGTGGGGGGGGGGTGAAATGGATTTTATATTGTAGAGTTTTGCCATCTGCAAAATATGGAAGATGTGCAAGCAGTGGAACACATCCATTATGAGGAACTCTATGGTATCAAATATTTCCTGTGTTTGCTTTTAAGGATACTGGGAAGTAAATGGGTTTGGTTTACTGGGAATCTATAAATCTGACTTTGATGCAGTTGGAGGAATGAATACAGAGGAATTTCGAGACCGCTGGGGAGGAGAGGACTGGGAACTTCTGGACAGGTGAGCAACCAAACATTGTACCTCTGTGAAATTCTGATTCCTGAAAATAAAATGTCTATTGACCCCACCAGGGCTTGACCGGGGGGGGGGGGTGTATGCAGGGATATGGCATGTAGACACTTTTAAAACAGAATGCTTCTTCAAACAACATGAAGTCTTGCTGTATTCTGACATATGCAGCTAGGTCCTGCCTTTCAACTGCACCGCAAGCTCAGTTGAAGCCCCTGTCTGCTGCTGTTTAAACTCCAACCGTCAGATTCTTTACTCTGCCTCACTGAACAATCGCTCTAGAGATTTCTCCTTTGCTCGGTTCAAAAAAGTCGGTTAAAGTGTCGTTTTTTCACTCTGTTTCTACCGAATTGGTGCTACCGATCTGTCGGTTTAAGTTTCTGTCTGCGGTACCGTGAGTACTAGATAGGTTTTCTATATAGTTTCTGTGTGGAACTTGTAAATTTTGGATCAGTTCGGCTAAACTGATCAGTTTCAGGTAAAAAAGTTTGTGTATTTACTTAGAGTGTGGTAACCGGTCCATATTGGTTTAAAAAAAAAATGGATTTTTATTACGTTTTTTTCCCCAAGACCTGTGACACGGTCAGGAACTGATAGGGGAGTCTTGCCTGGCGGATTGCCAAAAAAAGGGTAAGTTTTGGTTAGGATTGGCCATGTCTGAGAAATCCAAGAAAAAAAACCGGCCCACTGGGTTTCAACACTGCAGTGTGTGTTGGGAAGTCTTTGCTAAGGCTGATCCCCACACCACCTGTGTTTATTGTCTGGGGTTTGATCACCTCGATTCAGACTGCCAAATTTGTAAGAATTTTCCCAAATCTACCCTGGAAAAGAGATTAGGTAGACTGAGGAAAGGAGGCCGAGAAGTCCGCTGACTCGGATGGCCAGACCCGGTTCAGTTGACCGAACCAGAAGGTGCCCTCTGACCAGGGCGATACTTCTTCGGGCAAAAGGAGAGCCAATTCTGAGGAGTCGGTTCCAGTAAAAAGGAAAAGAAAAGATAAATCGTCCAGTTCGGACCCAGAAATTCATACTCCGACCACCGATGAGATAGCCAAGGCAATAAGAATAGTACATTCGGCCTTGGTTCCGGATCGAACCAGCACCATCTGGCATGGGTTTGTTCTGGTCGGTTCTCCTGTTCCGATTACACCTTGGAAGAATTTATGAACCGGATGTGGAGGAGGGAGAGTATGAGGATGATGATGGTGATTATGAAAGTTTGGATGTGCCTATTGTCCCGGACATCTCCCCAGATAGACCTTCAGGTGTTTCTCCTCCTAGGCTTTCTGAGTCCCCTTTTCACTTTATGTTTTACAAAAAAGTGGCTGAGACCCTCCAGCTTCCTATGGAAGAAGCAGTAGAGAATCAGGAGGAGCCTTATTTTGTTGAAATGATGGACATCCCAGAGTCCAGGAGACTGTCTATTCCCCTCCACAAATCCTTTGGGAAACAGACATATAAAATTCTTAAGATTCCTAATTCCAGACCTCCTGTGGACAGACAAAATGGACAAGAGGTATACTCTTTCAGGCTCAGACATGGTGTTCCTTTCCCAGCAATGCAGCCATGCTGGGGTAGTGCAGGCTGCTGCCTGTGATAAGGCAAATATCCCCTTGGCATCACACCCCCCAGATATGGACTCCAGAAGTCCATCTTCTTCCAAGTTGTGTACAGGAGTGCTTGGAAACAACTGAGAAGCTGCGTGGGATATACTATTTTGGACGAATTATCTGTAACTAAACTCTCTCTCTCTCTCCCGCTTACATCTGAGAGAAGTTTTCCTCACTTTTAAAGTGGCATTGCTTGGTATTTGTTTTAGTTTTTAATTCAGAAAGGGGGTTTTTAAAACTGCTTATCTTGTCAGCATCCTCAGAAGGGCTAAAATAACGCATATTTGATTTTCCTTTGTGGCTAACAAACCACCAGGCTGTTTTGGGGCTGAGAGGTTTACCTGTGTCTGACTTGGATGTCTGGATTTTCTCTGTTTGATTAGCAGGGTACTTTCTCTGTCAAATTGTTGTGTAGGGTATCTTGCTGACAGGAAGGCACTCATCGCGCGGTGGGTGAGAGCTTTTAGTCGATTGTTTTGTGAGGACACAGTTTAGGCCCAACCTTCCCACCCTGGAAATAGTTCCTTTGTACCTAAGGTTCTGACATCATTTCCTCAGTGCAAGGTGCATTTCACTGTCACATCCTCTCTAGCACACTGCACTGACAATATAAGCATACACATTGTATAATATATATATATATATATATATATATATATATATATATATTTCTATATAACAAATCACACACGCAGCGCACACACACACACACACAAATACAATAAAAAAAAAAACTAGATAAACATGTGGGGTAGTGCAATGTAATGGCTGTGGGGCAGCAGTCTTCCGGGAGTCTT
Organism: Neoceratodus forsteri; assembly: GCA_016271365.2. Lineage (NCBI taxonomy): Eukaryota > Metazoa > Chordata > Ceratodontiformes > Ceratodontidae > Neoceratodus > Neoceratodus forsteri. The sequence goes on from CM028131.1 coordinate 1,525,922,586, forward strand.
TCTGAGGCTGAGATGCTGCTCTATTTGCAGACAACCATCTGCCCTGAGGGAGGAAGTTGCCCGTCCTCAGGCCGCACTGGACAGTAGTAAGGAAACCTTCCCAGGCCACACTGGACAGTAGAAAGGAACCTCCCCATCCAGGGAGCACTAGCGCCACCACCACTACCTCAGAGGTTTGCGAAGAAAGCACAGCAGTTGGACCACAGTGGGCCTAGGGAGGGTGAGGAGGGTGGAACAGAGGCACACCCAGTCAATTGTTCCACTCCACAATCCATACACTGCTCTGGGGAGCATAGCTCCCCTATGGATCACCCGCAGAGAAGACTGATGATAACTGTCACAAGGGAGGCCCACAGAAGGAGGCAGAGGACACCAAAGGGAAAGGAAGCAGCTCCTGGTGGGGACCCAATTATTAGGGTATAGAACTGGGGGAGCTGGGAAAATGAAGTAAGGTGCCTGCCTGGTGCCATGGCTTGGAGGGACAGGAGCGATCCTCAGGATCATGAGAACAGCTGCAAGGATTCCGAGCTGGACGTAATTGTCCACCTAAGGACAAATGACTTGGCTCATCATGAGATTAGAGCAGTGCAGGAGGACATTGCAGAGTGGGGAGGGACCTAAGACGAGTAGCACAACAGTATCCTTCTCAGAGGTGCTGCCTGTCAGAAGCATGGGGAGGCGAGGGTAATTGGCACCATGCAGTTTAATGAATGGTTGAAAAATGGTGCGGAGCACAAGGGTTTGGCTTCATTGGGGACTGGGGTTCCACTGGAAGGACACCAGCCTATACTGGCAGGATGGTCTGCATCTGTCCAGGAAGGAACAAGTCTTTGAGCAATCGGTTTAAATGCTTCATTGGCAAGCTTTTAAACTAGTCAAAGGGGAGGCACTGACAAGCAGCAGGAAAATCCCAGCCTCTCCTACAAAACAGGGTACTAATGAGAAAAGACTGAGGTAGAACGGTCAGTGGGGGATGCTGCAACAGAAAGTAAAGCCATCAAAAAATGGAGAGCAATGAGTACTAATGCCCGTAGTCTGAGTAACAAGCTTCCTGAATTAGTGGCCTTGATGGAGGAGGAACATCTGGATATCGTGGCAGTCACAGAAACATGGTACACACAAAACCATGACTGGGACATAAACATACTAGGATACACTGTCTATAGGAGGGACAGGGAGGGTAAAAGAGGAGGAGGAATAGTTCTTTACATAAGGGAAGGAATAAAAGCAACAGAACAAAAGGGTACACAGGAGGAGAAGAAGCACTGTGGGTAAATTTGGAGACAGGCAGTGGCACTCAACACGCACAGGGTTAGAGTACAGCACTCTTCTCAGGGGAGGAAATGGACAGGAAATGATAGAAAGTATACTTAGAATGGCAGAAAAAGGAAGATATTGCTGATGGGTGATCTGAATATGCCAGATGTTAACTGGAGTGCAGTTGCAGCTGCCACTGAAGAGTGCAGTTATTCTAGATGCCCTACAGGGGGCATGCCTTAGACAACTAGTACTGGAGCCCACTCGAGAGGGAGCAATATTAGACTTGATTCTCTCAAATGGAGATGGAGAGAGGATTACAGATGTAGAAGTGTGTAGCCATCTGGGAACTAGCGACCATCGAACAGTATGGTTCACGATAAACACAGCAATAGAATCAAGCCATACAAAGACAAAAGTACTGGACTTTAGGAGGGCTGACTTTGCCAAAATGGGTGAGTGCCTAAGGAATGCACTAACAAATGGGCAGGAAGGAGGGTGGAAGAACAATGGGGAATAATAAAACTGCCATCACAGAGGTACTGAGCCTTTGTGTGAAGCAAATAAACAAAACAAGGCGATGTAAGAAACCACTATGGTTCTCAAAAGGAAGTGGCAGTGAAGGTTCAAGAGAAAAAGAAAGCATTCAGGAAGTACAAGGAATCCTAGAAGGAGCAGGACAGAGAACTGTATCAGTTAAAGCAAAAGAAGCTGGAAGGCAGTCAGAACAGCAAAGGCCCAAACCGAGGAAAAGATAGCCAACTCAGTTAAGAAGGGGGATAAAACCTTTATAGGTACATCAGGGAGCAAAGGAAGACCAAGGGAGGGATAGTGAGGCGAACAATAAAGGGAGGAGGGTGGGCAGAGGAGACTGTGAGAAAGGCAGAGATACTAAACAAATATTTTTGCTCAGTATTTACAAATGAAGAGGGGGGTACATAAAACAAACAGTAGTAACACTCTGGATACAGAAGTTGATACCAGCCCATTTACAGAAGAAAGGGTTCTGAAAGAACTCTTAAAACTGAAGGTGGACAAAGCAATGGGGCCTGATGGGATCTCATCCCAGAATTCTACAAGAACTAAGGGTAGAACTAGTGACACCACTGACTACCCTTTTAACAAATCATGGGAGGATGGGGTGGTACCTGAGGACTGGAGGAGGGCAGATGTGATTCCCCTTCACAAAAGTGGGAGCAAGGCAGAAGCAGGAAACTACAGACCTGTTAGTTTAACCTCAGTGATAGGGAAAATGATGGGATCACTTCTGAAGGAAAGAATTGTCGAGTATCTAGAGGCCAGAGGGGCACAGGACCCTAGGCAGCATGGATTCACAGCGGGAAGGTCATGCCAGACAAATCTGATAGATTTCTTTGACTGGGTGACCAAAGTAGTAGATCAGGGAGGGGCTGTGGACATGGCCTACCTAGACTTTAGCAAGGCATTTGACACAGTCCCACACAAAGATTAATATACAAGTTAGCCAGCCTGGGAGTGGGTCCCAAGATGACAGCCTGGGTAAAGGAATTGGCTGGAGAATAGGAGCAGGGTAATAGTAAATGGAGTCCCTCAGAAGAAAGGAGGGTTACTAGTGGGGTACGCAGGGGTTCAGTATTAGGACGGTCCTCTTCAATGTCTTTATATGTTACATTGTGGAAGGACTGGAAGGAAAGTATGTCTCTTTGCAGATGACACTAAGATCTGCAACAGAGTTGATGCACAGGGTGGGGTGGAAAGGATGAGAAGGGACTTGGCAAGGTTAGAGGAATGGTCAAATGTATGGCAGCTTAGATTCAGTGCTAGAAGCACAAGGTAATGCACCTGGGAAACAAAAACCAGGGGAAGAGTACACAATGGGGGTGAGATACTAACAACAACCAAAATGGAAAGGAACCTGGGGGTAGTCATAGTCAGATGACTAAGGTGGGCAAGCAATGTGAGAGGGCAGCAAGGAGGGTCTGGGGGTTTACTGGGATGCATAGGAGAGGCATCACCAGTAAAAACAGGAAGTTGTTATCCTCTGTACAGACAGCTGGTGAGACCCCATCTGGAGTACTGTGTGCAGTTCTGGAGACCCAATCTCTGCAAAGACATAGACAGGATGGAAGCTGTCCAGAGGAGGGCATCTAAAATGGTGCAGGGTCTGCACCGAAGACATATGAAGAGAGACTCTAGGAGCTTATTATGTATAGCCTCGAGGAAAGGAGGGAGAGGGGAGCATGATAGAAACTTTCAAGTACCTCAAGGAATCAACAAAGTCCAAGAGGTAGCATCTTTTAAAAAGAGGTGTGCAAGAACAAGAGGGCACAATTTGAAGATAGAGGGGCGGCTCAGAGGTAATTTAAGGAAGTATTTTTTCACAGAGAGGGTTGTGGATGCATGGAATGGCCTTCCGGAGGAGGTTGTGGAGTCAAAATCAGTGGTAGAATTCAAGCATGCATGGGACAGTCATAAGGCAATTCTAGGGTGTGGGGGTAAGAAGAAGTAGGCTGCTGGTTAACTAGGATCTGCAGCTTATCCAGTAGGTAGGGAAATGGGCAGACTGGGTGGGCCAAGCGGTCCTTATCTGCCGTCAAATTCTATGTTTCTATGTTTCTATGCGATGCCATGGCAAAGAAACAGTACATGGCAGCATCTTTGGGACTCAGGCAGACTAACTATATGGCCTACACAGCTAGATACCAGAAGTCCAGGTGGGACACTGTGCTGGCTCTGGCTAAACAGGCCCCTGACCAGCTTGCCAAGGAGCTGGAGCAGGTGGCTGCAGTTGGGATTGAGGCATCCAAAGTGCAATTTCATGCTGCTGTGGACTCCAGTGATGTTTCATCAAGAGTCATGGCTACATCTGTGGCTCTTCGGAGGATGGCTTGGCTCAGATGTACTAGCCTATCACAGGATACCCAGGCTAAGACCATGGATTTCCCTGTTATTGATAATTCTCTGTTTGGGGAGCAGACAGAGAACTACATGAAAAAGATGGATGAGTACAGGACCACTTACAGGTGTGCTCAGGCCAAAGAAAGGCAAGCCACTCCTCAAAGGCAGCAATCCAGGGGCAGGGGCAGGCCTTTTTACCAAGCTCAGGCCTCCTCTTCTTATTCTCAGAGGGGGTTCTTTAGAGGGAGAGGCAGATGGGGGATGAGCAGGCCTGCATCCACCCCCAGCCTAAAGCCCCTGCCAAGCAGACACCCTGATGGGTCTGCCCGGGCCGATTCTCCAATACCAGTAGGGGGTAGGCTGACTTACTTTGTCCAGGACTGGAAGTCTCTGACATCAGACAAGTGGGTCCTGGAAGTAGTAAGCCAGGGACTGGTTCTCAGCTTCAGAAAATTTCCCAAGATGAGAACCAGATCCTTTCCACCTGCAAATCCATCAGAGACCCTTGCCTTAGAGGCAGAGGTTTCTTCCCTCCTAGCTCTCAGAGCTATAGAAAGGATTCCCACCCTACACAAGGGCAAAGGATTGTACTCCAGGTACTTCCTAACCCCCAGAAAGACAGGAGAATGGCGGCCCATCCTGGACCCAAGATATCTGAACAAACACCTTTTAAAACCAAAGTTCAAAATGGTGACTCTGGGAATAATCCTTCCCTCTCTAAGGCCAGGGGACTGGCTAGCCTCCCTGGACCTCAAAGATGCCTATTTTCACATTCCCATCAGGTGCTCACACAGAAAGTACCTCAGGTTCGAGTTGCCCTCAGGCCATTATCAATTCAGAGCAATGCCCTTTGGCCTAACATCAGCCCCAAGGGTTTTCACCAAGTGCCTGGTAGTATTGGTTGCTTTCCTAAGGAGAAAAAAGATCTCCATCTTCTCATACTTGGACGACTGGCTCATAGTAGGTCAGTCTCCAGACCAAGTCAAGTCACATTTGCAAATAACTCAGCAAGTGCTCACTTCCTTAGGATTCCTTCTCAACTTTCCAAAGTCAGTTCTTGAACCAGTACAGCTCCTCACCTTCATAGGGGCGGAGCTGGTACAATAAGAGCAAGAGTCTTCCTTCCGCTGGACAGGGCAAGGACCCTTATGGAACTGGCCTCTTCATTCACCCTACAGGTGTCTCGACCAGCAAGGCATTTCCTTCATCTTCTGGGCCACATGGCAGCTTCCACAGCAGTGGTCCAGGGAGCAAGATTCCAGATGAGGGACATTCAGTTCCACTTAAAAGCCTTCTGGTCCCAAAGAAAGGATTCCCTTACCAAACCAGTCCCAGTGACTCGAACCCTGATCCAGGCCTTGCAATGGTGGCAGGATCATGACAATTTGAGACAAGGAGTTCCTTTTGTCACTCAGTCTCATTCAGTGATAGTCACCACAGATACTTCCCTGCTGGGCTGGGGAGCCCATCTGGGGGATCTTACCACCCAAGGGCTGTGGTCACCTCAGGAATCTCTGCTTCACGTCAATCTCTTGGAACTGAGAGCAGTGTTTCTGGCACTGCAAGCCTTTTCCAGATCTGTACAGAACAAGGTGGTCCAGGTCAGAACAGACAACACCACCACCATGTGGTACATCAACAAGCAGGGAGGTACTCGGTCTATGGCCTTGTGCACAGAAGCAATGAAGCTGTGGTCCCTGGCCTATTCTCTGCAAACCTCTCTGATAGCAGTTCAACTCCCAGGGAAGGACAATTTCCTAGCAGATGCTCTGAGCAGAATATCCCAGGGCCATCACAAATGGACCCTAGATCCCCTAGTTTTGAAAGTGATTTTCTTGAGATGGGGCACTCCACAGATAGATCTTTTTGCAGCCCCAGACAATCACCAACTTACTCTCTTTTGTTGCAGATCCCCAGTCTTGGGTTCAGTCCCCCTGGATGCTCTGATCCTGAATTAGGAAGGGAAATTTCTGTACGCTTTCCCCCCTTCCCTCTCCTGTTCAAAATGTTAGTCAAGATAAGGTCACAACCATGCAAAGTGATTCTGATTGCTCCAGACTGGGTCAGACAGCCCTGGTACCCCCTGTTGCTGTCCTTAGCAGTCCACCTTCCCCTGTCTCTTCCCAGGAATTACAACCTGTTGACATCCTCTCAGGGGAGGATTTGGTACCCGAACCTTCGGTCTCTCAATCTCAAGCCATGGCTGTTGAAGAGTTAAGAGTCTGCTGACCTGTATCTTTCCCAAGGGGTTCTGGATATCCTTAAGGCTTCACGAAAGCCTTCCACCAGAAAGACTTACAATTCCAAATGGAAAAGGTTCACTATTTGGTGTTCTAAGAAGAATATTTCTCCAGATTCTGCTGGGTTGCCTACGGTTCTGGACTATATGGTCCATCTCAATGGCCTAGTAGGCCAGCTACACTTAAAGTGCATTTGGCAGCTGTTTCTGCTTTCCTGTCAGTAGGCAAGCCTTCCCCTCTGACAGCCCATCCTGTGTTTTGTAAGTTCTTCAAGGGATTGCTGCACACCAATCCCCCCTTTAGGGACCCTGCTCCTGCTTGGGACCTTAATGTTTGCATTGCTCAGCTTATGCAACCCCCCTTTGAGCCTTTGTCCTCTGCAGAGCTTAAGTACTTGACTTGGAAAACTGTGTTTTTGGTGGCCATTACCTCTGCCAGGCATATCAGTGAATTGCAAGCCCTGTCAGTGGAACCTGATTTCATCTCTTTCCATAGAGATAAAGTGGTCCTACGAACTAATAGGAAGTTTTTGCCTAAAGTGGTTTCAGATTTCTGCCTCAACCAGTCTGTCTGTCCCTGTTTTCTTCAATTACCATTCCTCCTCTGGAGAGAGGAGGCTGCACAGCTTAGATGTTAAAAGGGCCCTCAGCTACTACATAGAGCGCACCAAGGGTCACAGGTTTAACTCCCTCCAGTTGTTCCTCACGTATGGAGAGGTTGGTAAGGGCAAACCTTCCACTAAGAGCTCTATTGCCAGGTGGATTGTTTCTTGTATACAATTCTGCTATGAAAAACTGGGTAGAACTCCACCCTCAGGCCTGAGGGCTCACTCTACTAGAGGTACAGCTGTTTCCCTGGCTGCTGCCAGGGATATTCCTATCTTAGAAATCTGTCAAGCAGCCATCTAGAAAACAGTCCTTATGTTCACCAAGCATTGCTCTCTGGATATCCAAGCTAGGAGTGATGCTCGGTTTGGCACAGCAGTACTTCAGAGCCTGTTTCCAAAGTAGGTTCTGTCCCTCCTCCATGGAGGTACTGCTTGGTAGTCTGCATATGTCAGAATACAGCAAGACTTCATGTTGTTTGAAGAAAAAATTACTCACCTTAGTAATGTTTCTTCTAATGGAGTCTTGCTGTATTCAGACCTCCCCCCGCCTCCCCTCTCAGAACCTAGTTTTTGGGATGTGGGTGGGCAGGAGCAGTGTTGGCACCCTAGGGGTGTCTCTTTTTCACCCTCCTTTATTTTGTGTGAGTGTTGTGTTTTGGGATGTGTTTTGTTTTTCCTGACTTGAGTCTTTGCTTTGAAACCAAAAAACCCTTTTATATAGACATAGTTGCCAGTTGGCTAGTTTTGAGTTTTACAGTTTCCATACAGAACTTCTAATGAGTATTGCTCATAAAGATCTGATGGTTGGAGTTTAAACAACAGCAGACAGGGGCTTCAACCGAGCTCACGGGGAACATTCCATGCTGGCCATGGAAAGTTTAACTCTTTGTTCTCCGGGGCAGTCGAAAGGCAGGACCTAGCTGCATATGTCAGAATACAGCAAGACTCCATTAGAAGAAACAACATTACTAAGGTGAGTAATTCTTTCTGCTAATCCCCATGTACTCAAATCAGTCTGGAACATCCCTACCTTTTTCCACCCAACTTCAACCCCCGCACCCCACTTCCAAGTTATCAGATATTGGTCAACACCTTTCTGTAATGAACACAGTGAGCCCTTCGCTGCAACACAGTGGTTGTTGTACTGAAAATGTTTTGTTTTTTTTTAATTATTTTGTGGATGTTTGGACGTTTGGAAAATTAATTTATCTGTAGATATACAGTAAATATACAGGGTGGTTAGTTCACATTTTCTGATGTACGCCAATTTTGAGTAGCTACCTCCAGCCCCACTTGAGCTGAACAATGTTTTCCTTGTTCATAAATTAGAAAAATTGAAAAAAGCCATTCTTTTTACGTTCACTTGCACGCATGCGCAAGGAATGTCTTGGGAGAATGGGACACTTTGGAGGTGTGCCTCTCCTGTGCAATCCCCTGCTCCATTGAGCAGGCATGGCGGTCCTGCACCAATCCGATGCGGTGCTGTGTATGACAGAGGTGGTCTTCTCTTCAAAGAAAACCACCGCTGTCTGCACCACTCACGCCCCCAAAATCTTTGCTGCCATGCTGGGAGGCCCACCCCAGCGTGGTAAACGCGTTCTGCGTCATTTGCCGACGTGGGTGCCCAATCCCGTGCTCCATCCCCCCCAGCCATCCTTCTGCCATGCTGGGAGCCCACCCAGCGTGGCAAATGTCCGCGTCGGTCTGCCAATGGGGTGCCCAATCCTCATCGGCTCCACGGCCCCCCAGCCATCCTTCTGCCACGCTGAGGCCACCCAAGCTGGCAAGCACGTCCATCGTCTGCGTGAGGTGCCCAATCCCTCGTCGGCTCCCGCAACCCCAGCCATCCTTCTGCCATGCTGAGGCCCACCCCAGCGTGGCAAACGTCCCAACGTCATCTTTTTTTTTGAAAACCTGTAAATTAAAACGTCACACGCGCCTCCTGGCCTCCTCCCACAACTGACCCACCTACTGCACACCCTGCCTCCCCACACCCCTCCCTCACCCCATACTTACCTCCCGAGCTCGGCGCGATGATCATCCATGCACCCTCCCATCCCTCTTTCAAACGGGGATTGAAACTACACCTGGCTGCCATAGCTCCATGCACCTGCTTTGATCCTACCTGATTCCCATATCTTCCCTGCCCCTACTCCCCACCCCCCTGCTACTGGTCTCTATACCACCCTCCTTTGTTCTCTCTCTCCCCTGATTCCTACCCCTCTCCTCAAACTTCATTATCGTTATAATCATGTATAAGTTTTTATGAATGTATGCACTTATCTTCTACTATTTATATTTACTGTATATTATGTACTGTTTTTATCCTCTGCACTACCTAAACACTGCCCAAACTTACTTCAGGTGGATGTTGGTACTATATGGCCCTACCTCCTCCTCCTCCTCCCTCCCCTTCACTTGTCCTCCTTTACCGCTTGAGATCCCCGACTAGGGACTGTCACCTTGCCTCTATGCCCAACCTCGGAACCACGAGCCCGTCCGCACCTTCCCGCTTACTACCGCTAAGCCGTATTTTATTGCCACCTTTCCTCCACCACCCACCCACCCTTTTTCTTCATCCCTGACGGGGAACATAAACCTGGCATCCCTCTAGCCTGCCGTAGAACCCCTCTTACTTCCCGGACCCCTGAGGCTGCAGGCTGGCTGCTGAGCGGCCGTCAGTTTATGGCACCTCTCACCTTCCCCGCTCTCTTACCCTCTGCGCTACCGGGACTCTGCCCATACTGTTACAGGAGCATGTTGGCCACCGCCTCCCTCCCCTTTCTCTTATCTACCTCTGCCGATAGACGTTAATAGCCGGGACTGCTCCAGTCCTTATGCCCAGTCTAGGAACCACCTGCCCGGCTACACCTACCCGCCTTCTACCGCCAAAGCCGTATCTTTAGCCGCCTTTCTCATTCGTCCATCCCTCCCCTTTTTTTCAACCCCCGACTGTGGGGCCATGAACCTGGCATCCCTCTAGCTGCCGCCGGGATGTTCTTGGCATCCCCCTTACTTCCCCTTACTCCCCCTGGGCACTCTGCTTGGCTGGCTGTCGAAGGTCGCCAGGTCATGTTTTCCCATTACCCCTCCCCCTGTCTTTTCCTGCCCGTTTGGGAACCCCAAACCCGGCAGTCTCCCTATGCTTTCCCCAGTAAAGCAGCTAGCAGTCCCTCGAGTCCTATACCCCTTCCTTACCTGCCACCTGTACCATTACTCCCCTGAAGCTGCTCTTGGCCTGCTGGTCATGCTAGTATAGACTAAACCATGTTAGACTAGCTGGAACTGTCTCTATATGACTAGGAATGTACTATGTATGGTTGTTTGCCTAAGTTGTATTGTTTGCTTCCATATGTTATGCTGTATTGTACTCTCCCGGGTCGTACCTGAAAATAGTCACCTGTTGGCTAGCGCACTTACCCGGTAAACAAAAACTAAATAAATAAATAAATCATCGCTGGACCGGGAACACGTCTGCACTCTTCAAAGGCGACCGCGAACTGAGGAAATGCCGGTAAGCTGTATAATGGGCTAGATGGGTTTTTTCCAACTTTGTTGCATATCTCAGGCATTTTTTTGGAATTTTTGCGCCAAATTTTCAACATGGGGTTTTTGGGACCCCTTCTCTTGAATTCTGTCACTGTCATGGCGTTATTTGGGCCCCGGGTGATTTTGGTCACTGCGAAATCACCTTTCAGACTAAATGAAATATTGATGCCAGCTACTCATAAGGTGGGCTCTCAAAAGCCTATTTTGAAAATTTGATGAAAATTCCTAAAATGACCGCTTTTATTTAGCGTACAAGTAGTTCCTATGCGGCTTGTAAGTTCGCCAATTTTCAATATTTTCACTCCAGATTTTCAACATTGCCATTTACCAGACCTTCCTATGAGTAGTACAGCTGTCATTTTCACATCTCACCCAAAACGTTTCCGCCCATGTAGCGCACAATGGCACAGTCGGTGTGCGAAATCAATGTATGGGACACATTAAGAAAATCACAGTGACACTGTTCATGAGCAGAGGTCTTAAAATGGCTATGTTGAAAATTTGGTGAAAAAATTCCTAAAAATGACTGTTTTACGAGCATGCGTTGCACAGTTCCTATGCAGGCTTGTAAGTTCGCGAATTTTCAATATTTTCACTCCAGATTTTCAACATTGCCATTTTACCACACCTTCCTATGAGTAGTACAGCTGTAATTTTCACATCTCACCCAAAATGTGTTTCCGCCCATGTAGCGCACAATGGCGCAGTCGGTGTGCGGAATCAATGTATGGGACACATTAAGAAAATCACAGTGACACTGTTCATGAGCAGAGGTCTTAAAATGGCTATGTTGAAAATTTGTGAAAAATTCCTAAAAATGACTGTTTACAGTGTCGTTGCACAGTTCCTTATGCAGCTTGTAAGTTTGCGAATTTTAATATTTTCACTCCAGATTTTCAACATTGCCATTTTACCACACTTCCTATGAGTAGTACAGCTGTCATTTTACATCTCACTAAAATGTGTTCTGCCCATGTAGCGCATAATGGCTTAGGCCGGTGCGGAATCAATGGTTGGACACATTAAGAAAATCACAGTGACACTGTTCATTAGCAGAGGTCTTAAAATGGCTATGTTGAAAATTTGGTGAAAAAATTCCTAAAAATGACTGTTTTCTGATGCGTTGCGCAGTTCCTACGCACGCTCGTAAATTTGCAAATTTTCAATATTTGCACTCCAATGACTTCCAGATACCTAAACAGCACATAGAAGCAAGCAACATTCGGCATTGACAAATGCTTGTACTTCTTTGTCACTGATTTTTTTAAGCCATGTCCAAGTGCCAAATACCACTGCAAATACCTGCAAGCGAACGTTCGGCATTGACAAATGGTTGTTTTAAACAGAGTGCTATGCTGACTTTTTCACAGTGATTTGTAAAAGGATTTGTTTGTATTTCTTTGCTTTGAGATTTAAAGTAAATGTTCAGTAAACTCTACCAATGTTATTTGCACAAAGCTTCACCATAGTCAGTACACAAACTATACATATATAATTGGTGGTTCTAATTCTTGGATCTTTAATTCTCCCTCTTCTGCTTACTTCCACTTAGTAGTTTAATCTGCACACTCTAATATAGCGATGGACTGGCAGCTGTTAATTTAACTGTATTGTCATTGTACTTCCTTTCCCACTGATTACCCCTTCCCCATTCACACCTGAAAAGGATCCTTAGTTTAGCATGCCTCTCCTAGTTACCAGTTTTTTGTAAATAAATATATGACTTGCCATAGTGATAAAATCAAGTGGTGTATACACAGGAAACTACTAAAAAGCCATAACAAATTAAAAACATTTTAAAAATGAAGAGGGGGAGAGGGCCGGGCAGCTGCAAATTGAGGGGCTAGCTGCACAATCGAGCAGACTCGATAGACTGCAAGGCCTTCTGCTGGCATTTTTGTACGTTCATGTGTTAAAAAAAACAGGTTTTTCTGTAGCATGATGGCAGAGCATCGTGCAGTCACCCTCTTGACCTTCGTTCATGTGCAAACCTCAGAATGCTGTACTGCGGCTGGACATAGCATGGAGGTGAGGCCACAAGTCCCAGGAAAGTAGGGTGATGGCACCTGCAACTGACCCAGGCTTGGCAATGGCTGCGAAAGTGGTCACTGTCCAGAGGATTGGCACAGGGTATATGGGTATATGGGGATCTGTTGGGGCAAACAAATCGGCAAAAAAGGATCAAAATAAAGAAAAAAAAGCTGTTTATGTCGGGGCATGCTGCATGAGTAGTGCATTTAGACTTATGGGGTCGGTAACAGGCAGTGACATCATTTCTCAAGAATCATAAGAGTAACAAAACTTAATTTTAGTAGAATCATAGGGATTGCACGCTCCTTCATATGTCAAATAGCTTACAGTGAAACCTTGTTCTAGCTACCTAGATTCAGTTCACTATCCACATTTAGCAGTCTTTCATTGAGCATGCTCAATGACTGGAACAGTCATCAAACTTGACTCCTACCACCCAGTCATGTTGTGACCTGGTTCCACACCCAGTGCACCCAGATATTTTCTTCCACTGCAGAGAACAGGTTTCCTATTTCACAGTGTCTGCATGCTGGACTAGGGATTGGAAGCAGGCCTTTCCAGAGGAGCTTGCATGGGCTGTGTGCATGTGTACTGAATATTAGTAGTAGTAGTAGAACTATGTAATTTCTTTTACTAACTACTTGGATTCTGTGCACTAGCCATGCTTAGGCAGACCGCCTAGCAATCCTAGGGAGGAGAGGTCAGGGTGCTCACTCCAGATTAGAGAGATAGAGACTGGAGGATGGAGGACCCAAAATCAACATCATGAAGGCTCAGCAAGTTGATGCTGAAATGCAAAATAAGTGCATGTGCTTTCAACCAGGCAGCAGCCCTAAATATTTAAGAAATGGGGATATTCCTTGCAGCACAAGAGAGGCAGCAGTGTGCCTGGTGAAGTGAGCCTCCCCAGCCAAACTGTAACACAGTGATGCATGAGGTAATCTATTGGCCAGTTGTCTGTTTGGTCTGCCTGTGGTGACTTCAGCATATGCAACAAACAGCTGGTGAGCCTTGGCATAAAATTCTGCCATATGGTTCTAGTAGAAGAGGAGAGCCCTGTGAACATCTAGTATTTTGAATATTCAGTCAGTCTCCAAAGTGTGAGGCTTTGGACAGAAAGTAGGTAGAATGAGTGCCTGATTTAGGTGACACTTAGAGACTACTTTGGGCAACAAGTTTGCATGGGAACATCGGACAACATTATCCTTGTGTTAACCAAGTATGGTGACTCCACAGATAACATCTGGAGCTTACTCACTCATCTGACCAAGGTGATGGTAACCAAAAACCCGGTTTTCCAGGGCAGATAAGTTTACTGTTGTCCACAGACCAAAGATCAAGCCCTGATTGCCTCCTGAGACAGAGGAAGGGAATGTTTGCCACCCTGTTTGTTCAGATACAGCATAGTGGTCAGGTTTTCCATGATGGTCAAGATCACATGACCCCGGACAAGCGGAGTGAACTCCGCCAGAGCTAGGTGGACCATGAGGAGTTCCAGCAGACTGATGAGTTTCACTAGGTGACCAGAAACCGTGGACTTTTGTGGTTCAGCAGATCCATACCCCGTAGCCCACCAGTGACATGTCAGTTGTCAGATGCTCCACTCAGATGAATAAGATTCCTTCCAAGAGATTCATGGGGGAGCACCACCAATGGATAGTGTCCATCAGTGGCTGGGTCACCCAGACCATTTGCTTTAGGGCTGTATTCAACTGGGACCACTGATGCACCAGTTCCCACTGAATGGGTCTCATGCACCAGTGGTCATAAAGACCATGGCCATGGTAGAGACCATGAAGCCCAGAAGCTGAAGGAATTTCAAGGCCAGGTGCAATTGCCCAACCAAAATGATCAGGCAAAACAGGAGAGACCCTCCACCCTGTGTAGGGTGAATGAGCTCTGACTTGTACAGACAGAGTCCAATTAACAGGATCACTTTTTTGGGGTGAACTTGGACTTCACTATCAAGCTCAGGTCCTGAAATGTTTGGACTGCCAGGTCCCTAGTCTGGTCAGTGGCCTGTAATGAACTCTTTGTGATGAGTCCATCACCAAGGTATAGAAATACCTTGGTGCCTCTGGATTTGTGAAAGGGTGACACCACCAATAGGCACTTGGTGAACTCCCTGGGTAACAAGGACAGACTGAATAGCATGGCTCTGAACTACTGTAATAAAAGGATTTGTCGACTCAAATGTGGAAGAACTGTCCGTATGATGGACAGAAGTGTGTGTGAAAGTGTGTACTCTGGAGGTCCGGGGGTAGAACAAGCCCCAGGATCCAGGAACAGAATGAGCTGATGTAGTCACCATGAAAAACTGTTGACTTCAAATTAACTTGTTCAGGACTCATAGATTGAGAGTGGGGCACTAGCTGCCCTGTCCATTTGGGTATCAGAAAATACCTTAATACCTACTGGGTTAGGCTCCATCACCTGCTACTCGAGAAGCTCATAAACCTTGCTCCATAGTGAAGGGAGAGACTCCAGTGAAAGTGTGTAGTCCAAAGATGCTCAGGACAGATTTGTGGGGGGAGGGTCTCGATTTCTAGAGGCAATCCCAACTCCACCTCTTATACAGCCCATTTGTCCAATGTAACAGACCACTGTGGCAGGAGAGTCATCCCCTAGCTTGGAGCTGCTGCAAGGCTGGGGACAGAAAGAGGATTGGGCCCCTCAGTACATAATGTTTTGATCTTGACAGCAACCCCAAGGACTGATCTCTAGAGAAAGCAACCCCAACACCCTTGTGCAGGCCTTGGCCTTCCAATTTATTAGAGGGCTTGGCAGGGCTGTGCTTCTGGAACTGCTGCCTTTGTTACTGCTGTTGCTACTGCTGCCATTGACCTCAATGTCTAGATAGCTTTGCGACCTGGACTTGGGCCATTGCTTTGGGTTGGTGGCTGATGTACCTGAATCCAGTGTCTCATTAGATATCTCAGTACATTTGAGATGGCCCTCAACCTCTGTTCCAAATAAATACAGTCCCATGAAGGCCAGATCTGCCATGCATTGCTGGATTTTCCACGTAAATGGTGAAACAGCAATATGGCACATCAGTATATGGACAGTGCTGCTGCCACCATTCATGCCAGCACATTGGCTGACTCCCAGGCAACCATCAACTGGTGCATGGCCACCATTAGCCCAGATCCCAGACCTCCTGTAAATCTTTCTCATTCTTTTCATGGTTGTAGTGAGCTATCAAAGCTGCGTGGCTGGCCTTTCATATGCCCAAAGACATGGTTACCATAGACCTTATATCCAAGGTTGCCTGCTTCTTGGCCTTCTTGTCAGGCGGGACTTGTCAAACAGACAAAGCTGGCACCACACAACTGCACACAAATAATCCTTTATTTAGGTACAAAATGTAAAAAAACATAGAAACATAACCACCAGCAGGATCAGGATGATCCAAAACCCCGACCAATTTTGTTACTGAAGCATCATCGGGGGAGAGGGGAACCAGAGAATTTAAACAGTGTAATTTAAAGTGACAGTGCACATAAAAAATACAGATATAGTATGCTTTGTATTGGGGTATACTATATAAGGAATAATGTATGGGTGCCCATACACAAACGAGCCTGTGTTTCCATCAAGGAGTGGCGATACCAGCATATGGACCTTGAGAGCAAAGATCAAGAGGTCCATGCTGGTATCTCAACCCCAAAATGGAAACACACGGCGAGTTGTGCATGGGCGCTCATATTTTATTTTTTACAGTATATGGTTTTAGTAAAAATATTACTGTACTGTTTTTTTGCCTCTGTGTGGCACTGTGGTAAACCAGATTGTATTATTTTTGATTATAATGAGTTGAGCATAAATATGCTTTATTACATTATTTTATTTGTGCCTGTGTTTTCTTGTATTGCTGGTGGTGTTATTAACAGTGGCTAAGAAAAGAGTGAGAGAAAACTGGAAGAGAGAGAGAGAGTGGGACAGCAAGCGCTTGAGAATAGGAGCATTGTGTGCTGTCATGGTTAGGTTGAGTGGCGTTGCAGGCTTGTGAGAACTCTTCATGCAGGTTCTTGAAGGAGTAACTTTTTACACTTGGGACATTATTTTAATGTAAAAAGGTTGTGGTTCAGCTAATTAGAACCGTGAGCTTATGAGTAGATGGGGTACAAGAGAATACTCTGCAGATCCTTGTGACGAGCATAAACTGAGTGCAGCTAAGGAAACTGAAAGCGGGCGGGCGGCAGTCAGCAAGAGCGAGAAAGAAACTGAAAACATGTGGGCAGATGGCAGTCACCTTGAGCAGGCACAGGTGCTATGATTAAGGAACATGTACAACAACTTCTAGAGCGTACACAACTTTTAGAAAGTGCACAATAACTATTAGAACATGCACAACTTTTAGAATGCGCACAACTTTTTGAGAGCCACCAATTTTTATACAGAATAAGCCCTAACTATATACTATATATGTCGAAGACACCTCATCTCAATACCTAGCACTAAACTGCTCAGATTACTAGTCTTGCTACTTCTCCTATCAGGTAATATCCAACCTAACCCTGGCCCATACGTACCCAATACCTTGGTAGCATCCCCCCATGACCATTAATGGGCAGCCACCAAGGGTCTGAAGACAGCACATATGAACATATGTAGTCTTAGACCAAAAATACACACACGAAGTCCAGGCCTGGTTGGACCTCTACAAACAAGACTTACTAGCCATCTCTGAAACCTGGCTAAAGCCCCGTCCATGACCATGAGATTCAGGTCGTGGGCTACAATAACTACGCAATGACAGAGAAACCAAAAAGGAGATGGGGTCTAATCTATGCTAAGGATGACCTCTCGTGTCACCTCTACCCCAGCAGACTAATCCTACTGCTGAGGAAGAGCATATACATCCAGATAACCCTAGGCACGCCAAACAACTAACAATTGGCTGCGTCTACCACCCACCAAAATCAGCCCTCAAATCCCTTGAAGCCGTCACAAATGATATGGCTACCAAGGTAACAACGGAGCAACTAATCCTGGGCAACTTCAACATTAACTGGGCCCAGGACCCTGGTCATGCCTCGAAGTCACTTACCCATGAAGCAGGTCTGGCGCAGGTCATCTCTGAACCGACCAGACTTAATTACAAACTGAGAGACCACACCACCCTTGACTGGGCTCTGGTGTCTAACCCCACTAATATATACAGAGTGCGGGCACAATGGCAGACTTCCTGAGTGACCATTCCCCAATCTTCTGTATATGGAAAAACAAACCACCCAAACCTAGAATTCTCTCCGCCCGTGACTTCTCCAAGTTCTCTGAACTACAATACAAATGCTACCTAGGTAGTCTGGACTGGAACCCCATAAATCTTCTGCCTACTCTTACTGAGGCTGTGCAATACTTCCAGGACGAACTAACCACAGCGGCCAACCTCTTTGCTCCAATGAAGAGAATGAGGGCTAAAGGCAGCTGCTACAAGTGGATCTCTCCCTCCCTCAAAGCCCTAATGGCTACTCGGGGGAGCCTGGAAAAAGTTTAGGCTCTCCTCCCTCCCGGCAGATCTGGCTGAATACAAAGCCCTGAGGAACAAAGCCAAGAGAGCCATAAAACTTGCTAAGAGAGACTACTTAACACACCTCCAGAAAACCAGCCTGGGCAAACCCAAGCAATTATGGAATCATATCAATAACCTGATCAAGGGCAGCAAAAAGCCTGAGTCCTGTCCCATGGAGATTAACGGTCAGCTCACAACTGACCCTTCTCAAATATCGGCTGCCCTTAACAGGCACTTCTCAGACCTCGAGGTCTACAAGACCTGCCTGTCTCCCCAGACTCTTCCCCCCTACCTCAGATGAACCACCTCACATGGAAAGACCCCCATTTCACCTGAGACTGGCTAACGCACTAGTACTAAACCTCCTAGGAACCTGAAACCCGAAGGGTCAGGGGACACGCGTATCAACCCTCGGCTACTCAAGGCAGGGCTACCTCCTTAGCCTGGCCTATAACCATGCTCCTCAATCGATCACTGAGGGAAGGAGCAGTCCCTGACCCGTGGAAACATGCCAATGTTGTCCCTATTTACAAAGGGGGGGCTCGGAAAAACTCAACAACTACAGGCCCATCTCCCTCCTCTGCTCACTTGCTAAGGTGCAAGAAAGAGTCATCTACAATCAGCTCAGGGACTACCTGGAAGCTCATCAGCTCCTTGCCCCCTTCCAACTTGGATTTAGAACAAACCATGGTACTGACACTGCCCTCATTAACTTCACGGATGAAGTTCTCAGGGCAATGGACAAAGGGATACCCACTGGTGCAGTCTTTATAGACTTATCCAAGGTGTTCAACCTATCGACCACAACTTGCTGCTACAGAAGCTGCAAATATAAGCCTGAACAATAATGCCCTGAAGTGGTTTGGGAGCTACTTATCAGGCAGGGCACAGAGGGTCTCATGGAAAGGGACCATGTCTGACCCACTACCCCTAAACCAGGGTGTACCTCAGGGCTCAATTCTAGGCCCCCTCCTGTTTTCCTTGTTTACCAATGACCTGCGTACCCACTGCGGGGAGAGCTCAGTTGTGCAGTACGCTGATGATACTGTCATCTTCCGACCCCTGCGTGACGTGGTTGCCCTAGGCCCTCTACTCCAAAAGGATCTCACTTCACTAGAGACTTGGCTATGTAAGAACAGAATGGTACTAAATGCAGATAAGACCAAGGCAATGCTATTCGGGCCAAGATCCCTGGGATTTGACAGGTCCTCATCCCTCTCCTTAACCTCACTCTCTGGTAAAGCCATTAACATAGTCCCCTTCCTTAAATACTTAGGCCTCACGTTGGATCAGAATATCACATACAAAGGAACACGTGGACCAGGTCACCAGAACCCTACATCGGAAACTTGGCACCCTGTACCAACTCAGGGACCAACTTATCCCTGAAGCCAGGCTCTCCATAGCTACCAGCGTCCTTCTACCCAACCTGACTTTTGCGGCCCCTATTACACAGGGCATGGCTAAACAAGAGATTACCAGGATGCAAACCCTATATAATAAAATAGCTCGTTTCGCAACCTTAGACCACCCGAGACATCACCACTGTGACACTTTGGCAAATCTGTTGGCCCACATTGGTGCCTCCAACACCCCTTGCTTGTCCAGGCCTACAAGCTTCTCAAACCCCACGCTCTGCCAAGCATTGCTGGGACCATAACCCTCAAACACAACCCAAGGAACCTAAGGACCTCAGATAGAATGCTATTAGAAGTCCCTAGGTAAGGACAAATGCTGGCAGAAGATCCTTTTCCTCCCAAGCAGCCTCCCAATGAAACAAGCTCCCTCCCCATGTCCAGGCCTCCTCCTCACTCATGAACTTCCGCACCAAGCTTAAGTCCCATCTGCTGACCTCAAGCGCATGCCTCTGTCATGGCACTTAAAGCTCCTAAGGTACTCCCCTCCTCTCCAACTCCCGTCTCCTAGCTTAACCTTCCTACTACCTGCCTTATATAGACTGCTCGCCAGAGGCCACGTGTAACCCCTGAATAAACTATAT
This sequence comes from Neoceratodus forsteri, assembly GCA_016271365.2. NCBI lineage: Eukaryota > Metazoa > Chordata > Ceratodontiformes > Ceratodontidae > Neoceratodus > Neoceratodus forsteri. The sequence continues at coordinate 1,525,942,664 of CM028131.1, forward strand.
GCAAAGGTACTACCAATTGCTTACATGTCATGATGATAACCATGCCTGTACCCATGCTTGCATCCACTGCTTTTCTTTTACCATGCCTATAAGCCATGCCTGTATCCACTGCTTTTCTTTTACCATGCCTGTATCCACTATTTTTCTTTACTGTAACCACCTCATGATGTAACTCACAATGCCTCAAATGTTCCTTATGTCCTTGTTCATTCTTGTAACTTGTATTGTTATCCCGGGTCGCCCCTGAAAAAGGGACCTTCGGGGTTCAGTGGGCCTACCTGGTCACCAAAATTTAATAAATAAATAAAAATAAATAAATAATGTATTTTTCATGTGCACTGTCATTTTAAATTACACTGGTTAAATTCTCTGGTTTTCCACACTCCCCCGATGATGCTGTAGTAGCAAAACCAATCAGGGTTTTGGATCGTCCCGATTCTGCTGGCAGTATGTTTTTATATTTTGTACCTAAATAAAGGATTGTTTGCGTGTAGTTGTGTGGTGCCAGCTTTGTTTGTTTGGCTTGATGTTTGTTGCCGTGCACACACTTTCAGTGGACCTGTTTTCGATTTTGGCTGTCTCTTTGACTTGCATAGCACCTTAGCCTTGCAGAACCCAGATGTCTTCCACTAGTCTCTCCAGTGACAGATGCTCAGAAATCCTGGACAGTCCACATACTCGGAAGTTCATATGGTGCAACAGGGCCTGGCAGGAGACTGGGCCCAGAAGGGCAAGGACAGTCAGGTAGGCTACCCCCAGTGAGGAGTCTTCTTAGAGAACATTCAGCAGCTGGCAGGTCTCCTTCTTCTGGACCTCTTCCAACTGGGGTTGGACATGTTTTTCATGAGGCAGCAAAGAAGGACTTGTCTCTCACGGGGAAGGGGGTTATTTTAGCTGGCTACCCTCCTGGTGACATAGAGTTGACAGGACAGCATTTCCAAAGCTGTGTCAGTGTTGAGTAAGGAGTGTCAACCACTGGTGCAAGTTGTGGAAGAAGCTTTATGTCAGGGTAACTACCACTGGCAGGAGACATTAAGTCCAGACTCGGGCCTAGAGTCCCCCAGACTGCCCACTACCAGCTTCAGAGTTGGGGCTCTACCTGTATCTACCACTGTGGCATGGCCAGCAAAATCAGAGGGGGAGCCATGGGATGCATATCTGGAGTCTGTGCCAGGAGGGGCAGTCAATGCTGGGATGGGTCTGTCAGCATTGCCGGTCAGCAAACAGATTCCAGTGCACTCTTCTGACTGCCCCCGCCGCAATCCATTCAAATGTATTTTCTTACTTACTTTTTCTTCCACTTATTGCTTTTCACTGTGGTTTACTTGGTTATCAGATTTCAGCTGAGTTGTGAATTATGCCCTGACATCAGATGATTGGCTAATGGAGACAGTCACATGTCTTCCAATCATTAAACAAATCCAGATAAAGTTGCTTGCTCATTCATAAAGTTTTCATCACATTTCTTCTATGTTCCCTTATTTTCTTAGGGTTCTATCGGTTGATGGCATGCATCAGTAATCAAACAGAATCCAGTGCACTCCCTTCAAAATGGCCATCCTTTCACATGTATTTTTTACTCACTTTTCCTTTTACTGCATGATTTCCAAAGGGGGGTGCTTGGTACTTATTAGACTTCTGCTGTGATGTGCATTAAGCCCAACCACCAGACAACAAGGGGAACGCCACTGTTGGGTACCAACTCTTACATTTAGATCTTTAACTCACCTGAACTGGCTTTTTAATATTCACATTTAATTAAAGTGCAACCACATAAAAATTTGCCAGGTAACTTCAGCCCTGGGCAAATGCTGTGTAGGCCCACTGCTGCCAAGCTGCCTTCTCCCAATTTATGATGGGCTCAGCAGCGGTGGTGGGAGTGAGACAATGAGAAAAAACTTGATGGCATAATTGGTATTGATGTCGGGAATGGGATCGAGAGCATGATCACAATCTTAATCTCGAACATCCACGCGGGGAACATCTTTTGATGAGATGCCTTTCAGATGAGATGTTAAACTGAGGTCTCGTCTACCTGTTCTGGTGCTTGTTCAGGTGGACATTAAGGATCCCCTAACACTTCTCAAAAAGAGTAGAGGCAATTCCCTGGTGTTCTGGCCATATTTCATCAATTTCACTACAAATACTACTAACAGTTTAATTTGGTTCCCAGGCCAGTGCTGAAAATAGGGGGAATTGTCTAGCCATACTTTCCAAGCCAACAAAAAGTAATGAAATAAATAAAATGTGGCACTGGAGTCTGTGGGTCTGGATACCCCAACAGAGTGACCTAGGTGCTGGTTGAACCAGATGTGGCAGCATGGTCAAAACAACTGCTTGCTGTTGAATCAGCAACGCCTGACTGGGAGTCTGACCCTACCCCCAACCTCCAGTAAAGAATGGTCCGCAATCAGAACCAGGGTCTGAGAGTGTGTAGAATTTTTTTTATTTATTTTTTTTTTAACCAGGTCAGAGACACTAAGCTGAAAGCTTGTTTCCAGGTGTGACCTGGGAGCACAAGGAAGTTAAGTGACTTGCTGAGGGTCACACAGTATGCAAGTGGGGACTGTGGGATTCAAACCCAGGTTTCCAGGTTTGCAGCTCAGAGCCTTAAACCACTGCACTATACTGCCTTCTATTCTCTCCCTTGATGGACTCATCTGTCAGATTTACCAGTGTTGGCATATTTGGCTGCCCTGATGGGAATTCTTTGGGCAAACTAGCGGGCTGTATGGGTGGTTCTTCCTCTGTCAAGGATGACTGATCACATGGATCCTCTGACTGTGGGGCATATGAATGGTCCCCTTGCCAACAGTGATACCATGATTAGAGTTGACTTTTTTCCCCAGTTCTTTTTATCTCTGTGCTGCAGGGGGGGTTATTCCCCGAGTCAGTGCCCTCGCACCCATCACCGGCATCCCCCAACAGCTGCCCTAGAACTAAAGCCCACAGCTTACCCTCTGCAGCAGAGCCCCTGAAGGGAAGACCAAGATCCACCGTGTTTCAGTCCCAGGGCTGGCTGTGGTGTCATTTGGTGTGGGGGTCAGAGTCTCTCACTGTGCAGTCACACAGGGTTTTCCCTTGTGTCAGCTTCTCCCCCAGGCATGGACGTGCAGTGACATCAGCACGCGGGCTTGCATGCTCCCACAGATGCCCCACAGACATCCACCACTGCCTTCCCCTCTGTTATGTGGTCCCGGCTTGGTGTACACCCGTTCTCCACTGGGTGTCACCCAAGTGCTGAGTGCCATCCACCCCCAGAGGTGGAGAGCTGTCCCTGGGACACTCAGTTCCTGAATCCGGGTTGTTAGCATCATGAGCAGCAACTCTACCGCTGTGCCGGTGGACTGGCTGAGTTTACTCTTCTTCTTGTGTTCGCAACAGTGAGACAAAAACTCCCCATCCATGGAGTGGGGAGACAGAAGAACATTTTTTAATCCTTTGTCTTCTTGAGGAGTTGAGAGATCCAGCACATATCACCATCAACAGAAGGTCCAAGATGGGAACATCCTTGATGGCCCCCTCCATCTTTTGGGTCTGCAGCTGTGCCACTGACCCCACAGATGCCAGTGGTATGTGTGTTTACCTTGACTTTGCCTAAAGCACCTGAAGCTAGTGCTCATCGACTGCTGTCAAGTGTATAGCCTGGCACCAAGTGCATTATGCCACATTGTGCCCAAGGCCCAAACAGTACATGAAGGCTTCATGTCTGTTGGTCAGAAGACATAAGGTACCTGCACAAAATGCACCTTTTCTGTTACATGGTGAGTCTGGATGAGCAGGAAGCCAAAGGTAAAGGTACAGGAATGAGTTGAATACTACATGCTCAGTGCAAGACTATGTAAGTGTTAATTTGAACTGAATAGCAGTAGAATTTACAAATTAGTAATCTCCATTTATAGGGCTTCGTATGGGTAGCAGTGGACATCGTAGGGGACACAACCACTGGCTATCCTTAAATGATACCCCTGGGAACAGGGACACTTGTGAAGGCTACACCTTCCATGGCAGCTTGGCATGCTTGCCTTGGCTGCATGGGTGATCACACAGTCAACCTGGTTCCACCCACAAGCTAGATGCTGGGATCATTTCCCTTTAGCAGAAGGAGGTGAGGGAATGAGGGAGGGTCTTGGAGTAAATGGGCAGGGCTGGATAGATTAAGTATTAACTGCCAGTACATTACAAAGAGTCCATTCATGGTGCTCACCCTACCATCTGAGCTGAAGGAATTCACCCCCAAGGGTCCACTCACCTTCAGAGGAAGAGCTCGCCCATCTCCATTGGAAGCTAGGAGGAAGAGGAGAGGATTAAGTCCCCTGAAGGTGTTCCCTTCTGTGTAGCTTACCTGAAATGTGATGTGGTGCAGAAGGGGAGCAGTAGAAGCAGAGGTGGAGCCACTGACATTATTGGGGGGAAATAAATCTCCCAGGCCTGGTTTCAGTGAGCATTGCACCTGAGTGAGATGGATGCCCAGTTCTGAGAGGGGAGAAATCCAGACAGACAACAAGCATAGAAATAAGAAAACAGAATAAGGAGGAGAGGGTAGATCAACTAAAGCAATAGCCACTGTCGTCAGGGAAAACTTGGTTCAAGGAAGGTTTGAATCTGGTTACCTTGAGAAAAGAGCCAGAAGCCTACAGTTAGGTCCTTTAGATAATATGCTCCCTCAAACCATGTGCGGCAGTAGCTCAGTCATGGAGCATGATCATGTACCTCCCACCCACCCATCTTTGGGAGGGTGGAGGGGGTCAGAGTATGTTCAGGGAGGTGGAGGGGGGAACCACTAGACCTCTAGGGAATATAGCATATTGCAAAATGGGTGATGGGGGTGTGGGACCACTAAACTGCCAGGGAATATGGCATATTGCAAAATATGCAATCAGGGTGGGGGGACTCACTAGTACCAGGGAATGTGACATATTAAAGAATGGGTAATCAGGGGTGGGGGGACTGCTAGACCACCAGGGATTGCTTTTATCAGTGAAAGAGGCACTAAGGGACTGTTGCACCACACACAAATGAGCCCATAATGGGCATGCAGATGGCCCCTTATGCCCAATGAGATAATTTGCATGCTCAGGCTGAATATAGTCCATGGGGGACCTGGCGCTATCCCATTTTAGGCAGTGCTATTCCTGTGGGCCATATGCAATCCTGACCCATGTCAATTTTAGTGCCGCCCAGTGCAGATCCATTTAGCACTGTACCAGCATGGCCCAGTATTCAGTCAGATAGCTCCTCTCCATCAGCTAGCACCATCTCTCTGAATATTGCTCAGAGCTAGGCAAAAGAAAATGCAGTGCATGCATCTGCATTGCGGTTGGGACCAGCTCTGAGAATGGGGCACATATTGTAAGTAAGTAAACTTTAATTTCTTAAGTACCTAATCCCAGAGGCTCTTGGTGCTTTACAAAAAAAATTTAAAAACATACAATCACAAACACAGTTCAGTAAAGAAAGTCAATAAATAATATAAACAGTAACAGCAAACCAAGCAGTAGCTAAATTCCAAATACTCCTTTAAAATGGTGTACCTTTAGACCCCTCTTAAAAGCCTCCACTGATGGAGCCTCCCTCAAAGACTTTGGAAGTGAGTTCCAAAGGGCCAGTCCGGCCACCTCAAATGCACGGTCTCCTGAGGTTTTCAGCCTGGCCCTCGGAACTGCCAGGAGGCTGTTGGTGGAGGAGGGGAGTGAGCACACTGAGCAGACAGGTGTCAGGAGGTCACTAAGGTAGCTGGGGCCCGAGCCGTATAGGACCTTGTAGGTGAGCAATCCCACCTTGAAGGTAATCTTCCACCTGACCAGCAGCCAGTGCATATCACACAGGACTGCGGTCACATGGCAGGACCTAGAAAGCCTGTCAGCAACCTAACCACTGCATTCTGCACCAGCTGTAGTCAATGGAGATTTCCTCCACTGACCCTGAAGTAGAGGGTGTTACAGTAATCATGCCTTTACATAACAAAGGCATGCACTAGCGAGGGCAGGTCACCAGGTGGAATTAGGGGTTTAATCTGGGTGACATTCCTTGAGTGATAAACCCACTCTGGGCGATGGATGACACCTGAGCATCAAGTGTCAGCCCATCATCAAGGATGACACCCAAATTCCTAAACCTAGTGAAAGCTGCCAATGGGGTAGGGCCCACAAATAACCCTGTTTCTGACTCAGCAGCAACCACATCATGCCAGCAACCAGGCTCAGTCACCAGTACCTTTCTCTTATCTGGGTTAAGTCTTAGCCAGTTAGAGGACATCCAGTCCTGAATCTCGGCCAGGCAGTTGTTTAGCACATGTCCTGGGAGCAAAGAACATATACAGCTGGGTATCATCTGCATAACAGTAAAATCCCAGACTATAACACCTGATGATCTCTCCCAGGAGTAGCATGTACACCACGAACAATATCAGTGCAGGATGGAACCCTGAAGAACTCCACAGGGCAGGAGCTTCAGGCTAAAGGAGAAATTCCCCACCACTACCCATTGAATCCTGCCCATGAGAAAGGACTCGAACCAATTGATGACAGTACCAGTGCATCCACAAAACACTCTAAGGGATCCAGTAGCACAACATGGTCCACAGTGTCAAACACTGAGGAGAGATCAAGGAAAATGAGAATTGACCGGTCTCCTCTATATCTCGCCCTGAGGAGTTAATTTTGCACCCTGTCCAACACTTTTTCGGTGCTATGCCTCAACCTAAATCCAGACTGGAGGGGCTTGTAGATGTCAAAGGCCATGAGGTGTGCCTCGAGCAGCAGCGCCACCACTTTCTCAACAACCTTCCCCAGAAATGGTAGGTTGGAGACAAGTCGATAATTCGCTAAGACGTCAAGGTCAACTGATGGTTTCTTCAGAAGGGGCCTCACGACTTCCTCTTTCAAGATGCCAGGGAAGAACCCCACTGAGAGCAAGCACCAGACAGTCTCAGTGAAGACTGGACCAACGGTCTTCACACATCCCACTAGGAGACGAGTTGGGCCCGGGTCCATTTCACAAAAAGTGGGCCACAGCTTTGAGATTACCTCTATGACCTCAGCCACCCCCACCATCCAAAACTCACTCCCGGCAATAGGAGTGCCTCTGCTTGTACAAGGCCCAACACTGTGGGGCTATAAATCAATTGCACAATGGCTTGACTTAAAGTACATAGTTTATCTCCACTTGTGCAGGGACAAGACTTTCATAAGTCACTTGTGGCTTTGCCACTCCTGAGTTATGTTCTTTCCCCCTCATGCTTAAGTGATAACATTCAGTTCTGTGGAGTATACTCACAATAACTGGCTTCTGTGGGTGATTAAATGCCAAGGCCAGAGGCCGAGGCATTTAATCACCCACAGAAGTCAGTTATTGTGAGTATACTCCACAAAACTGAATGCTATTACTATTATACCATATGACTTTTGTAAAAGTCACTTAAAAAAAAAGACTGTGAATCACCAACGGGCACTCTAATATGATGAAATCTGACTTTGGAAAGTGAAGCCATGACTCCGGGCATGTGCATTATTGCCGGAAATAATGTGCATGTTCACTGTCACGGCTTCACTTTTCAAAGCTGGATTTCATCATGTTATGTTGCTTGTATTTGATTCTGACTTGGCAACAGAAACTCAAAACACAAGATAGTTGCAGTAACTACATTTACCTGGCTGCATTTGGAAAATGTAAGAGGTCTTTACAAACAACAGTTTACTGCTGCTCTGCACTGTGTACTGGTACTATGTTTGAGGTTTGGATAACCAACTGTGGGCATGTCTAAAAGATGAATACTCTACAGCGGGCATATGCAAAATGTACTAGTGGTAGTTTGTGGGATAATAACCAACAGCTTTCCTCCATTGTGATTGGCTCACAGTAGATACCTGTGGTACAGTTAGAGATGAATTGCATGTTTTGAGTCAGGCCATTGTGTATCCCCTGTTTACTTATTTGAAATTAGGCGACTGATCTGAAGCTCGTTTCAGGCTGCTACTAAGGGGAGGGAGTACAGAAACAATAGAAAAGTAAAAATACAAATGTAATAGTGCAAATAAAAGACAATGCAATAAAACAATCAAGCAACACAACTTACAAATTACAGTATAAGTTGAACTATGTAGTTTAAATAGGTGGCAAGCAACTAAAACCTTAGAGGGCATCAGAACGGGTGCAGTGGGTTGGTAACATGGTCTGAGCTAGAGCAAAAGCCTCCAACTGAGACAGAAATAGAAGCATGAATGCGAAAGGTGAATGTCCAGAGAATAGGAAGTAGAGGAGTGGAAGGAAATGGAGAGCCAGTTACAGAAGCGGTTATATATAGAGTGATTACAAAGGAGAGATTTGAAAGGGAGGAATAAATTAAATGAGTATTCCATGGGGAATGAGCTAAAGGAGTATTCTGAGGGAATAAGTTCAATGACTGCTGTGTGAGGAAAGAGGTAAAGTTGTGTTCTGCAGAGAATGAGTTAAAGGAGTATGATGTGGGGAATGATTTAAGGGAGTGTTATGCGGGGACATGTCAAAGGAGTATTCTGTAGGGGAAGAGTTACAGGAGTATTCTGTGAGGATAAGTTAAAGCAGTATTTTGTGGGGAAAGAGTTACAGGAGTATTCTGTAGGATAAGAGTTACAGTAGTGTTATGTAGGAATGAGTCAAAGGAGTATTATGTGGCGAAAAAGCTAGGGGAGTATTTTGTGGGGAATGAGTTAAGGGAGTATTCAGTGGGAAAGAGTTACAGGGGTGTTCTCTGGAGAAAGAGTTAAAGGAGTATTCTGTGGGGAATTAGTTAAAGTAGTATTCTGTGAAGATGAGTTAAAGGAACATTATGTGTGGAAAGAGGTACGGGAGTATTCTGTGGGAAAGAGTTACACGGGTATTCTGTGGGGATGAGTTGAAGGTGTATTCTGTGGGGAAGGAGTTATAGGAGTATGCTGTGGGGGAAGAGTTACAGGGGTATTCTGTGAGGATGAGTTAAAGGAATATTCTGTGGGGAAAGAGTTACAGGAGTACTCTGGGGAAGAGTTACAGGAGCATTCTGTGAGGTAGAGTTAATGGGATATTCTGTGGGGAAAGAGTTACAGGAGTATTCTGTGAGGATGAGTTAAAGCAGTATTCTGTTGGGAAAGAGTTACAGGAGTATTCTGTTGGGGAAGAGTTACAGGAGCATTCTGTGAGGATGAGTTAATGGGGTATTCTGTGGGGATGAGTTAAAGGTGTTTCCTGTGGAGAAGGAGTTATAGGAGTATTCTGTAGGGGAAGAGTTACAGGAGTATTCTGTGAGGATGAGTTACAGGAGTATTCTGTGAGGATGAGTTACAGGAGTATTCTGTGAGGATGAGTTAATGGGATATTCTGTGGGGAAAGAGTTACAGGGGTATTCTATAAAGATGAGTTAAAGGAGTGGTTTGTGGGGAAAGAGTTACAGGAATATTCTGTGGGGGACGAGTTACAGTAGTGTTCTGTGAGGATAAGTTAAAGGAGTATTCTTTGGAGAAATGACTTGCAGGAGTATTGTGTGAAGAGTTAAAGGAGTATTCTGTGGGGAAAGAGTTACAGCGGTATTCTGTGTGGGAAGAGTCATAGTACTGTACTGTGATGATGAGTTAAAGGAGTATTCCGTGGGGAAGAGTTACTGGAGTATTCTATGAGGATGAGTTAAATGAGTGTACTGTGGGGAAAGAGTTACAGGAATATTCTGTTGGGGAAGAATTACAATAGTGTTCTGTGAGGATAAGTTAAAGGAATATTCTTTGGAGGAAAGAGTTACAGGAATGTTCTGTGGATAATTAGTTACAAGAATATTTTCAGGAGCATAAGTTACTGCAGTATTCTGCAACAAATTAGCTTAATGAGTATTTTGCACGGAAAACATTAAGGGTGTATTTTGTGGGGAAAGATTTAAGGGAATATTACGTGGGGAAACAGTTACAGGTGTATCTTGTGAGGAAGGAATTAAGGGAGTGTTCTGTGGGGAATGAGTTAATGAAATATTTTGTGAGAAAAGAGTTAAGGGACTGTTCTATGGTGAATGAGTTAAGGGAGTATTATGGGGCAGAAGTTAAAGGAGTATTCTTTGGGGAATTAGTTAAGGGGGAATTCTTTTGGGAAAGAGTTAATTGAATATTCTGTGGGGAATCAGTGAAGGGATTGTTATGTGAGAAATTAGTTAAGGGAGTATTCTGTGGATAAAGAGTTATGGGAGTATTTTGTGGGGAATGAGTAAAGGGACATGAGTTAAGGGAGTATTCTGTGGGGAAAGAGTTAAAGGGGTATTCTCAGAGCAAGCGTTACGGAAGTATCCTGTGGGTAAAGAGTTATGGGAGTAATCTCTGGGTAAAGAGTTAAGCAAGTACTTTGGGGAATGAGTTAAGGGAGTATTCTGTGGGGAAAGACTTCAGGGAGTATTTTGTGGGGAAAGACTTCAGGGAGTATTTTGTAGGGAATGAGTTAAGGGAATATTTTGTGGGGAATGAGTTTAGAAAGTATTATGTGGGGAATGCGTTAAGGGAATATTCGGTGGGAAATTAGTTAAGGGAGTATTCTTGGGGCAAGAGGTAAGGGAGTATTCCATGGGGAATGAGCCAAGGGAGTGTTCTGTTGGGAAAGAGTTAAGGGAGTATCCTGTGGGTAAGGAGTAAAGGGAGTATTATGTTGGGAAAGAGTTAAGGGAGTACTGTCTGAGCAAGAGTTAAGGGAGTGTGCTATGGTTAAAAAGTTAAGGGAGCAATCTATGGGTAAAGAGTTAAGGGAGTATTTTGTGGAGAATGAGTTAAGGGAGTGTTCTATGATGAAAGAGTCCAGGGAGTGTTATGTGGGGAACAAGTTAAGGACGTTTTCTGTGGTGAAAGAATTAAGGGAGTATTCTGTGGGGAAAGACTTAATGGAGTATTCTTTGGGGAAATAGTTCAGGGAGTGTTCTGTGGAGAATGAGTCAAGGGACTATTCTTTGGTGAAAGAGTTAAGGGAGTATTCTGTGGGGGGAAGAGTTATAGGAGTATTCTGTGGGGGAAGAGTTACAGGAGTATTCTGTGAGGATAAGTTAAAGGAGTATTCCCTTTGGGAAGGGTTACAGTACTGTTCTGTGAGGATGAGTTAAAGGAGTATTCTGTAGGGAAAGAGTTACAGGAGTATTCTGTAGGGAAAGATTAACAAGAATGTTCTGTGGAGAATGAGTTACAAGAGTATTTTCAGGCGCATGAGTCACAGCAGTATTCTGCGACAAATTAGCTAAATGAGTATTTTGTGGGGAAAGATTTAAGGGAATATTATGTGGGGAAACAGTTACAGGTGTATTTTGTGGGGAAGGAATTAAGGGAGTATTTTGTGGGGAATAGTTAAGGGAGTGTCCTGTGGGGAAAGACTTAATGGAGTATTATGAGAGCAGGAGTTAAAGGAGTATTCTGTGGGGAATAAGTTATGAGGGAATTATTTTGGGAAACAGTTAATGGAATATTCTGTGGGGAATTAGTGAAGGGACTGTTCTGTGAGATATGAGTTAAGGGAGTATTATCGGTGCAAGAGTTAAGAGAGTATTCTGTGGGGAACCAGTTAATAGAATATTATGTGGTGAAAGAGTTAAGGGAGTATTTTGTGGGGAATGAATTAAGGGAGTATTCTATGGGGAAAGAGTTAAGGGAAACTAACATGTAGGATTAAAGCAATCAGTATTGTTACCAAAGGAAATCTGCCATACATAAGTTATTAACCGAACCTGTAACACTTTTAGGTCCAGAATTATTACCCATTCAGTTGCCCCTCCCTTTATAGCTGTAGGCATCCATTTTCTAAATCACAGGCACAGGAAATGACATCACATCAAGGGAAAACACATATAGCCAATCAGAAGGAGTAGTGCTGGAACATGGGGAAAAGTGAGCGTGTGTGTATATATATATATATATATATATATATATATATGTGTGCGCGTGTGTGTGTGTGGGCACTGTAGTAATAAGTGACCATGATTGCTTCCCTTCAGACATTACATGCATTAAAGGGGCACTTTGAATGGTCATGGGCAAAAGTGGGGCATGTCCACACCCCACACCTATTGGTTCTGGCATCTACATTCAGAAAGGTCCTCTACTGACAGCCACCTATCCTATCACACAAAACAGTTATTGTTTTACAACTTATTTACCCAGATAGTCCAGCTGAGATGTGCCACCTCATTTCCAGTGGGGCCCTGCTGCTATTCATTTCTGTTGCTAGGTGGATAGGAGTACTGGGGGGTTATGTGACTTACTGAAGGTTACACAGTTAGTATTTGACTTTACTGAGGTTTGAAACGTTCATCTCCTGGGCCCCAAGCTTGTTCTATAGCCACTAGATCACACTCCTGCAAATGACAGAACATAATGCCAACAAAAAATTAAAAATAAAACACAACTACTTCAGTGCTAACAAATACTGAAACTAAATCGGTACAGGAATAAAAATGATTTACAGTGTTACCACAGTAGCGGGATATTCTGCAAATCACACAGGCACAGAACATTTTACTAAACTGAAATGTCACAAAACATTGTACAGAGCAATAGAACCTCAAAGGAGCTTGGAAACTGTTGGCACTGGCAGCACAAAACTTTTGTTTATAGCAAACCCGTCAAGGTTAGAGACAAGTTCACACCCCCATGGAGTGGGTAAAAAAATTATTTTCTTCTTTTCCTCTTACCTCAAGGAGGCAGTATAGCGCAGTGGTTTAAGGCTCTGAGCTGCAAACGAGGAGACCTGGATTTCAATCCCACAGTCCCCACTTGCATTACTGTATGACCCTGAGCAAGTCACTTAACTTTCTTGTGCTCTCGGGTCGCACCTGGAATCAAGCTTCAGATTAGTAGGCCTCTACTGGTAAAAAAATGTATCAGCTATATGTGTTTTCCCCTGATGTGATGTCATTTCCTGTGCCTGTGATTTAGAAAATGCATGCCTGCAGCTACAAAGGGAGGGGCAACTGAATGGGTTATAATTCTAGCCCTAAAAGTGTTTTGGGTTCAGTCAATAGCTTATGTAAAGCAGATTTCCATTGGTAACAATATTGATTATTTTAATCCTACATGTTAGTTTCCCTTTAAGGAAGTATTTTGTGGGGAATGAGTTAAGGGAGTATTCTGTGGGGAATGCATTAAGGGAATATTCGGTGGGAAATTAGTTAAGGGAGTATTCTGTTGGGAAATAGTTAAGGGAGAATTTTGGGGGGAATGAGTTGAGGAAGTATGTGGTGAAAGACTTAAGGGAGATTTCTGTGGGGGAACAAGTTAAGGGAGTATTATGTGGTAAAGGTTAAGGGAGTATTCTGTGGAGAAAGAGTTAAGGGAATATTCTGTTGGGAAGGAGTTAGGGGAATATTCTTGGAGCAAAAGTCAAGGGAGTATCCTGTGGATAAAGAATTAAGGGAGTAATCTGGGGTAAAGAGTTAAGGGAGTACTTTGTGGGGGCAGGGAAGGGAGGGGAACATTGTTTAACCAGGAGTAGCACACTAAGCTGAAGCTTGTTTCCAGATGCAACCTGGGAGCACAAGGAAGTTGTGACTTGCTCAGGATCACACAGTATGCACCTAGGCAGAATGAGTTAAGGGAGTATTCTGTTGGGAATGAGTTAAGGGAGTATTTTGTGGTAAAAACGTGTATTAGGTATTCTGTGGGTAAAGAGCTAAAGGCGTATTCTTGGGGCAAGAGTTAAGGGAGTATCCTGTGGGTAAAGATTTAATGGAGTATTCTTTGGGGAAAGAGTTAATGAAGTATTCTTTGGGGAAAAAGTTCAGGGGGGAATGATTCAAGGGACTTCTTTGGTGAAAGAGTCAAGGGTGTATTTTGTGAGGAATGAATCATCAAGGGAGTATTCTGAGGGGCAGGAGTTAAGGGAGTATTTTGTGGGCAATCAGTTGAGAGTATTCTGTTGCGAAAGAGTTAAAGGAATATTCTCAGAGCAAGAGTTACTGGAGTATCCTGTGGGTAAAAAGTTAAGGTAGTAAACTCTGGATAAAGAGTTAAGGGAGTACTTTGTGGAGAAAGAGTTAAGGGAGTATTCTTTAGGGAATGTGTACAGGGAGTATTCTGTGGAGAATGAGTTAAGGGAATATTTGTTGAGAAATAGTTAAGTGAGTATCCTGTGGGTAAAGAGTTAAGGGAGTATTTTGTGGGTAAAGAATTAAGGGAGTATCCAGTGGTTAAAGAGTTAAGGGAGTATTCTTTGGAGAAAGAATTCAGGGATTATTCTGTGGTAAAAGAGTTGAGGGATATTCTGTGGGGAACGAGTTAATAGAATATTATGTGGTGAAAGAGTTAAGGGAGTATTTTTTGGGGAAAGAGTTCGGGGAGCATTCTGTGGGGAACGAGTTAAGGAAGTCTTGTGTGTTGAAAGAATTAAGGGTATATTCTGTGGGGAATGAGTCAAGGGACTATTCTTTGGTGAGAGAGTTAAGGGAGTATTTTGTGGGCAGTGAGTTAAGGGAGTATTCTGTTGGGAAAGAGTTAAAGTAGTAGTCTCAGAGCAAGAGTTAAGAGAATATTCTGGGGCAAGAGTTAAAGGAGTATTCTGTGGGGAATGAGTTATGAGAGTATTCTATTGGGACAGAGTTAAGGGGAGTATTCTGTGTGGAATGCGTTAAGGGAATATTCAGTTGGAAATTAAATAAGGGAGTATTCTTGGGGCAAGAGTTAAAGAAATATTCTGTGCTGAATAAGTTAAGGGGGAATTCTTTTGGGAAAGAGAATATTCTGTGGGGAATTAGTGAAGGGATTGCTTTATGAGAAATGAGTTAAGGGAGTCTTCTGTTGGGAATGAGTTAAGGGAGTATTCTGTGGAGAAAGAGTTAAGGGACTATTTTAAGGGAATGCGTTAAGGGAATATTCAGTGGGAAATTAGTTAAGGGAGTATTCTTGGGGCAAGAGGTAAGGGAGTATACTGTGGGGAAAGAGTTATGGGAGTATTCTGTTCGGAAAGAGTTAAGGGAGTATCCTCGGGGCAAGAGTTAAGGGAGTATCCTTTGGGTAAAGAGTTAAGGGAGTATTCTGTTGGGAATGAGTTAAGGAAATATTTTGTGGTGAAAGAGTAATTGAGTATTCTGTTGGGAAAGAGTTAAGGGAGTATTCTCAGGGCAAGATGCTAAGGGAGTGTTCTTTGGGGCAAGATGTTAAGGGCATGTTCTGTGGGGAAAGAGTTAAGGGAGTGTTCTGTGGGGAATGAGTTAAGGGAGTATTTTGTGGGAAATGAGTTAAGGAAGTATTCTATGGCGAAAGAGTTAAAGGAGCATTATGTGGTGAAACTGTTGGAGTATTTTATGGGTAATGAGTTAAGGAAGAATTCTGTAGGGAATGAGTTAAGAAAGTATTCTGTGGGGAAAGAGTTAAGGGGGTATTCTGTTGAGAGTTAAGGGAGTATTCTCGGGACAAGAGTTAAGGGAGTATTTTGTGGGGAATGAGTTTAGGAAGTTTTCTGTGGTGAAAGAATTAAGTGAGTATTCTGTGGAGAAAGAGTTAATGGAGTATTCTTTGGGGAAAGAGTTCAGGATGTATTCTTTGGTGAAATAGTTAAGGGAGTATTTTGTGGGGAATGAATTAACAGAGTATTCTGTGGGGAAAGAGTTAAGGGAGGTTTCTGTTGGGAAAGGGTTAAAGGGGTATTCTCGGAGCAAGAGTTACAGGAGTATCCTGTGGGTAAAGAGTTAAGGGAATAATCCCTGGGTAAAGAGTTAATGGAGTACTTTGTGCGGAAAAGAGTGCAGGGAGTATTTTGTGGGGAATGAGTTAAAGGAGTATTCTGTTGAGAAAGAGTTAAGTGAGTATTCTCGGGGCAAGCGTTAAAGGAGTATCCTGTGGGTAAAAAGTTAAGGGAGTATTTTGTGGGAAAATAATTAAGGGAATATTCTTTGGGGAAAGAATTCAGGGATTGTTTTGTGGGGAATCAGTTAAGGAAGTATTTTGTGGTGAAAGAGTCATGGGAGTATTCTGTGGGGAATGAGTTAAGTGAGTATTCTTTGGGGAAATAACTCAGGGAGTATTCTGTGGTAAAAGAGTTGAGGGATATTCTGTGGGGAACTAGTTAATAGAATATTATGTGGTGAAAGTGTTAAGGGAGTATTTTTTTGGGAAAGAGTTCAGGGAGCATTCTGTGGGGAACGAGTTAAGGAAATCTTGTGTGTTGAAAGAATTAAGGGTGTATTCTGTGGGGAATGAGTCAAGGGACTATTCTTTGGTGAAAGAGTTAAGGGAGTATTTTGTGGATAATGAGTTAAGGGAGTATTTTGTGGGCAGTGAGTTAAGGGAGTATTCTGTTGGGAAAGAGTTAAAGTAGTATTCTCAGAGCAAGAGTTAAGGGAGTATTCTGGGGCAAGAGTTAAAGGTATTTTGTGGGGAATTAGTTATGAGAGTATTCTGTTGGGACAGAGTTAAGGGGAGTATTCTGTGTGGAATGCGTTAAGGGAATATTCAGTTGGAAATTAAATAAGGGGGTATTCTTGGGGAAAGAGCTAAAGAAATATTATGTGCTGAATAAGTTAAGGGGGAATTCTTTTGGGAAAGAGAATATTCTGTGGGGAATTAGTGAAGGGATTGCTTTATGAGAAATGAGTTAAGGGAGTATTCTCGGGGCAAGAGTTAAGGGAGTCTTCTGTTGGGAATGAGTTAAGGGAGTATTCTGTGGAGAAAGAGTTAAGGGACTATTTTAAGGGGAATGCGTTAAGGGAATATTCAGTGGGAAATTAGTTAAGGGAGTATTCTTGGGGCAAGAGGTAAGGGAGTATACTGTGGGGAAAGAGTTACAGGATTATTCTGTTTGGAAAGAGTTAAGGGAGTATCCTTGGGGCAAGAGTTAAGGGAGTATCCTTTGGGTAAAGAGTTAAGGGAGTATTCTGTTGGGAAAGAGTTAAGGGAGTGTTCTTTGGGGCAAGATGTTAAGGGCATGTTCTGTGGGGAAAGAGTTAAGGGAGTGTTCTGTGGGGAAAGAGTTAAGGGAGTGTTCTGTGGGGAATGAGTTAAGGGAGTATTTTGTGGGAAATTAGTTAAGGAAGTATTCTATGGTGAAAGAGTTAAAGGAGCACAATGTGGTGAAATGGAGTATTCTGTGGGGAATTAGTTAAGGAAGTATTCAGTAGGGAATGAGTTGAGGAAGTATTCTGTGGGGAAGAGTTAAGGGAGTATTCTCGGGACAAGAGTTAAGGGAGTATTTTGTGGGGAATGAGTTTAGGAAGTTTTCTGTGGTAAAAGAATTAAGTGAATATTCTGTGGAGAAAGAGTTAATGGAGTATTCTTTGGGGAAAGAGTTCAGGATATATTCTTTGGTGAAATAGTTAAGGGAGTATTTTGTGGGGAATGAATTAACAGAGTATTCTGTGGGGAAAGAGTTAAGGGAGGTTTCTGCTGGGAAAGGGTTAAAGGAGTATTCTCAGAGCAAGAGTTACAGGAGTATCCTGTGGGTAAAGAGTTTAGGGAATAATCTCTGGGTAAAGAGTTAAGGGAGTAATTTGTGGGGAAAGCGCTGAGGGAGTATTCTTTGGGGAAAGAGTGCGGGGAGTATTTTGTGGGGAATAAGTTAAGGGAGTATTCTGTTGAGAAAGAGTTAAGTGAGTATTCTCGGGGCAAGCGTTAAGGGAGTATCCTGTGGGTAAAAAGTTAAGGGAGTATTTTGTGGGAAAATAATTAAGGGAGTATTTTGTGGGGAATCAGTTAAGGAAGTATTTTGTGGTGAAACAGTTATGGAATTATTCTGTGGGGAATGAGTTAAGGGAGTATTTTGTGGGGAATGAGTTAAGGGAGTATCCTGTGGGGAAAGAGTCAAGGGAGTATTCTTTTGGGAAAGTTAAGGGAGTATTCTTGGAGCAAGGGTTAAGGGAGTATCCTGTGGGTAAAGAGTTAAGGGAGTAATCTGTGGGTAAAGCGTTAAGGGAATACTTTGTAGGGAATGAGTTAAGGGAGTATTCTGTAGGGAAAGAGTTTGGGGAGTATTCTGTGTGGAATGAGTTAAGGGAATATTCTGTGGGGAAAGCATTAAGGGGGTATTCTGTGGATAATGAATTAAAGGAATATTCTGTGGGACTGAGTTTAAGGAGTATTCAGTGGGGAATGAGTTAAAGGAGTATTTTCAGGAAATATTTAAAAGGACTGTGATGTGAATGAGTTACTGGAGTGTAATACACATTTAGCATGTATTATCACTTGAAAGAGTTGTTTTTAACATACGTTGTGAATAACTTTTTCAGAACATTTAGAACAACTTTTAATACGGACGCTAGCTCAGCTGTGGTCACAGCTGTTGTAATCAAAGATGTTTGCTCACTATAACCATGGTTTCAGTTTTAAAATCACTCAGAGAAAAAAACACTTTGTAAAGTACTAGCATTGCTGTTAAACACAGTTAAAAACAACTCACCTTCTATAATGGCTGTTAGACAATTTGCCATCTATAATGGCTTAATTCACCTCCCTCAAAGACATGCTAACATTACTATTCTAAAAAGTAAAAACATCCAATTAAGAACTCGCAGTTTGACACACCTAGTAGATAACTGTGACGCTGTTGAGGCATTCAAACTTGCTGTCATGCTAGATGATGTCACAGCATCTAGTTATGTGAACCAATTTATTTGGTGTTACTCTATAAATTCTGTGAGAAATGAGTTAGAGGAGCATTCTGTGGAAAATGATTTACAGGAGTTTCCAATGGGGAATGACTGAGGTAAAGGAGTGTTCTAGCTGGTCTGGTGGTGCCGAGGGCTGAGGCGCTAGATGTCACACCAGTGACCCGCATTTGGGAATGAGTGTGGGCCGCCGGGGGTCATCATGGAGGAGATGGATCTGCGGTCAGCGCACATCTGACCCCTGGTGGAGTCTGGGGCTCAGTGATATTCTGCCACAAGAAAGGGGGACAGGAGCACAGCAGACGCCAGGGGATGCCAGCAGATGCACAAGTGCAGCCCGCCACTGGTGTCATTGCACACTGAGCCTCATAAGGGAGAAAATATGAGGAAAAAGACTCTGGTGGCTGGTCGTTGCGGCTTGATGGCTGTCCCGTGGTACTTCATCTCCAGAGGTATCACCTCAAACTGGATCCTGCTTGGCGGGTGAGTAGGGGGCTCCCCACAGCCCTGCCATGGGAGTAAGCCATGGGAGTTGCAGGGGTGAGGGCCTGAAGGAGTGAAGTATGGGCGACAGGGGCGGAGTTGAAAGATAATAGCAAAAAAAAAAAATAGTGTTCTGATGGGGAAAAAATTAAAGGAATATTCTGCAAGGAATTTTTTTAAAGGAGTATTCTTCGGTGAATAATTTAATGCAGTATTCTGTTAGGAAAGAGTTAAATGAGGATTCTGTTGGGAAAGGTTTAATTATGAAATATTTTGCAGGGAATGATTTAAGGGAGTATTCTAGGGGGTGCGAGAGAGCTCTCTCCCACCAAGGCATCACTACATGAAGCCAAGCCCATCTGAGAGGCTACAGTCACTCGTGGAGGAGGGCAGCACAGGAGGAGACAGCTGAGGAGAGAAACCCTTGAACCATCTATGTGATGGCTGAAGCTCCAAGAACTCCCCCTGGGTTCTATTGCCAGCTGACACTGTATCCTTGTCCACTTGTGGGCTGCCTCGGGAGTACAGCCTTCCTCCTGGAGCCCCTGCCAGAAAAGGAGAACTGTGGGGGTGTCAGGATGGACAAGGACCCATGAAGAACAGTGGTTAATCAGTGAACAGGTGTACCTTGGAACAGGATATATCCCAAACATTGGTTTTGTGTGGGGGGACTCATGGGGAAAAAAGAACATAATTAAGTTTTATGTTAAAAAGCCACTAAGCAAAATTTAATTTCCATGTGTAGGATTCCCTATATGATTATTTCAACAGTTACTACAGTTATATAGCAATCTGACTGCTAGATTATATTTAGCAAAAGACTTCAGTAAAATATTGAAATATTTTAAACAGGTCTATGACAGTATCCATTTTGTGAACAGGAAGGGTGTTGTGATAATGTCACTGCCTCTCCAGTCTTAACATTAAGTAGTGCAGCAGGTGGGAAGACTTTGGCTTTCCGACAGAGATTCTAATAAATGTTGAAGAAAATCCTGGACTTTACATAATATTTGGCAATGTAGCATGAGATCCTGTCAAATCGTGACGAACAGTACATGCATCTCTTGTTAACACTGCTAAACATACTGTAAAAGTCAGTGTTTTCGTTAAAGGAGAACTGCGCTGAGCCTGTAAGCCATTTTCCCAGTAGAAGCTGATCTTTAAATACTGGTTCCAATTCTGTTACTGATCCATTTCTACAGGCTTTTTAATTATCCTAGTGGGTATTTTTGATTTACATCCTGCAGGTAAGAACCATATGATGCAGTTCATGTCCCTGTTCTGCTCTTCTGTTGCAGGCACAGTGCATCCATGTTCTAACATAAAACTTTGTGTCTCAGAGGGACATAAACTACATTGTACAGTTCTGAAGTGGCATTTATCACTGAATGTAGATCAAAATATACTCATTGGGATAAATAAAAAGCCTTTAGAAATGGAACAATGACAGAATTAGAACCAGCATGTTAAAAGCAGCTTCTACTGGGCAACATGACGTACAGGTTCAGCACAGTTAACTTTTTTTTTTCAAAAGTTGTCTTCTATTTGTTTTAACCTGCTTCACTGCACACTGTTCGGTTGGGTGATGCAGTTACATTATCATAATATCCTTCCTGTTCACAAAATAGATCCCTCCACATCACTTGCTTTGAAATTTGAATTTGTTTTACTGAATGTATTTACTAACTCTAACCCAGCAGTTTATGTCATGAAAGCTTATAGTAACATTTACGATAATCATATAGGGAAGGGAACAGATTCCCTTTAATGGACAGGAGTCTGGTTGGAGGGTAGGACCCAGAGTTTGGTCCTAAATGGTGTATTGTCAGGAGTAAGGACAGTTACCACTGGGGTTCCAGGGATCAGTACAGGTCCAACCCAATTCAGTACAGTATGTACATCAACGACATAGCTGCAGGGCTACAAGGGAAGGTGAGCCCTTTTGATGATGTCACCAAACTATGCAGGAAGATGAACAGTGTGGAGGGGGTTGAGACATTAGTAAGGATGTAGAGAATCTTGAAAAGTGGTCTAGCATCTAGCAGCTGAAGTTCAAGGACAAGAAATGCAAGGTCTTGTACACGGTCATCAGGAACCCATAGTGTAGAACACTGATGAGGTAAAGGTTTTACATTCTGGGGAAGAAAGGGACTTGGGGTAATAAATAGTGATAACTTGAAGTCCTCTCCCCAATGCAGCAAGGCAAATGGGAAGGACACTAAGGTGCTGGGCGGTTTTAGGTGGAGATTTATCACTTGCAGCAGAGAGGTGAGTATGGCGTAGTACAGGTCCATGGGGAGACCACACCAAGTACTGTTTCTAGTTCTGGAGTTCACACCCAGAAAAGCATAGGGACAAGCTAGAGACAATACAGTGAATGCACACAAGATGATGCATTGTCTGCAGAGAATTATTTATGAGGATTGGACAGGAGGGAAAGGGGTACATGATAGAGACAAACAAATAGCTGTCGAGGTACAACAAGGCAGACTATGCAGAACTGTTCAAACTGAAGAGAAAGTTCAGCCACACAATTTGCTGCTAGTGGGGGGAGGGGGGAGTCTGGAAAAGATGCGAGGAAGTACTTTTTCATGCAGACGGTATTGAATACATGGAATGGCCTATCTAGCACAGTAGCCAATACAGAAGCCATTGCTGGCTTTAAAATGGGTAAGGATGGCTAAAAAGAGATTACCAGTATTAAGCAGTGAAGGTTCAGTAGGACCAGGAGGAGGTACAGTGGTGGAGAGAGGTGGCATCTCAGTGTAGGTCCAGGTAAGGTTTCAGGGCTGATTGGATGGACTCCCAAGTCGCTTTCTGCCTTTGTGTTTTTTTGGAAAATGATTTTCCTGCCAGGAAGTACTGGGTGGAGACTGGTGAACTGAGATATAAAACTGAGAAGCAGACACACACTGAGACTGCATGAAGATGCTTTTAACAATAAGAGGGGTACTGTGAGTTTTATTTATTTATTTTTACTATGAAGCACACTTCAACAGGGTATCTGAGTGCTGTAGATGCAGAATATAAGAAAAATAAGTGGTGCCATAACAAAACAATACAAATAACAGCATACGGTAAAACGAGAGATACAAATATTTTAGAAGTGTTAAACAAGGAGTTTTATGAGCAGGATGGAAGTCCAATACACAAGTTGCATGACAAATATACATGGGTTAAGAAAAGGAAGTAAAAGAAAAATATCCTAAACTGGCCTGTGAGAGGATGGTGGTGTACATCATTTTGTTAAAGGGCTCCATGAATTTATTTTTCATAGGGCCAAGAAATAGCTGCCATCTTAAAAACTGGCAAAAGTTAATCAGTTACTATTTTCTTAATCGACCAAATGACCCATGATAACACTCTTACTGTCTATATTTGGTTCTTGTCTGTTAATGTCTCACCCCTCCCACTGTTTTACTTTGTGGACAGGATTTTTGAAGGGGGGCTCGAGGTGGAGCGGCTCTACATGAGGAACTTCTACCACCATTTTCACTCCAAGCGAGGTATGTGGAACAGACGACAGCTGAAAATGACGTAGCCCTAGGTGAAGAGCCGTGTCCTGCTCAAGTGCACTTTATCTGGTCGTGGAATATAAGCTGTTGCCTTCAGCCAATGAAAAGAGAAACAAGTAAAAGAAAGGATTGGATCTGTGTTTGCATTCAAGGTATCAGGGGGGATTTGTTTGCTATTCCTGATGCCTTAGAAGGAATCTCTCAAATACTTTACACTGGATCAACACAATTACATAACTCGGGCAACCTCAAAAAAACTTGAGGGCAATTATTTAAGATTCATTGTTTGGGACATTAAGGACCAATTTTTCTGGGAAAAGGAGGAAATGATAACTTTGGCAGAAGGGTCTCAATGACACAGAAACATATTAATCCTCAAAGACATTTGTACAACAGGACATTTAACGTGATTTTGTGGCTGTTGCTAGAAAAAGAAATTGACAGTGCCCAGCAAAAAGTCGTCAATGAAGATTTTTTTTTTTTAACTACAACTCTGAAGGTGCTGGCACCCACCCTGTGTATTCTAAATATCTTAGAAAATGGGCTAGATTGTAGGAGCTGTTTGATTGGCTGAGAGCCGCAGCGGTGGGGGGTATATTAAGTTTCAATAGACGCCAGCATGGAAACAAGTATGAACTCGAGGTGCCCCATTACTGAGAGTATATATGGGCACCCCGAATGTTCAAAGAAAGTAGCCGCCATTTCTTGCCCCTCGCTTAGTGAGGTGTGAGGGCTGAGGGCCCCCAAACTATTTTTTTCTGACAAACTCAAGAGGTTTCCACTTTAAAATGTTAGCGCTAGCATGTTGGGTGCTAAGCGATACTCTGTCACAAAAAACACATTTTTTTCCCTAAATTTGAAGTACTAGCCAAGTGCTAGCATGTTGCGTGCTAAGTGTTACTGCAGACAGTCCCACTCACTTCTGCGCTTTCACCTGACTGCGTTTCATGCTCACAGAAAACAAACAGAAAACTTTTTTTCTTTTAAATCAGTTACCTTACTGTGGCTCCTTACGTCCTCTGCCATTCTTAACTCATAAGCGCCCCCCTCCCACGATCACTGCAGAAGATACAGACATTCCTGGCAACATTTCCAGGAGCACTGGCCTGCTATAGCAGTGCCCTCTACTGACAACTCTGACAAACAGGGAAATGCAACTAACAGTCAGGGATTACTTTACATAAAACTTTCTTTTTAATATATTTGAAAGATTTTATTTTCATTCTATTCCAATATTTCTACTAAAAAAAAAAACTTCAACTTATGCCCATTTTCTAAGCGCAATAATACCCTCCAGGGTGGACGGTATGGGCAATACTGGACCTTCCATGGACTATAAGGCCCTCCGCCTGTGGCGTCGAGCCTCATTACGCCCCTAGGCGGTCCGGTATTGTCCAATACCGCCCATCCTGTCGGGCATTATTGCTCGCTTGTTTCCTACTGGGTGGATATCTCTAGAGGTGTTACTGACTGCCTTGTGGGTATCTCCAAAGGTGTTTGGCGCATGTCTTTTGGACATCTTTAAAGATGCTAGTGCCTGTCTTGTGTAAGCTGAGCATCCCTTATAGTTTCAGAAAATCCTAATCTTTAGAGTAAAAGAAGGAACTAAAGCTAAAGGTGTTAGTGCCCAGCTTGTGGCTACCTTTAAAGATGTTCTTGCCTACCTTGTGAATATCTCTAAAGACACTGGTGCCCTCCTAGTCAATGAAGAAGGTGAGGGATGGCCCTGTAAGTTATATGCTTACTGATGAACAATCAAGAATACATTATATACTGTAAGGAGAATAAACTGAACTATGGGAAAGCATATTTTCAGTCCTTTGACCACTGCCATTTTATAGCAGCAGCTCATGTTAAAGGGACATAAACCTTGTTTAGTTTGCATTTTGTAATGTAATGGAAACATGTGGGTGTGTGTGGTCTGTTTAGTACCCCACTGTATTTTTTGATGTGTATGCTTTGAAAAAGTTCTTTTTTTAATTTATTTAGGGTTTCTTATTCATGTTTTGTTTCCCCCACACAATATTATTTTTTTAATTACGTATTAGTTCTGGCACCTGGTGACATCAGTTGAGTGAAAGCCCTGCACGGAAAGCTCCACTCTTCCACTCAGTAGATGTCACTGGGTTCTAGAACTGATAAGTAATTAGGAAATGAATATAGGACAGCAGTGGTGCAAGTGGTAGACAAGAAGTACAGGAACTCAGGCACTGGCAAATGTGAAATGCAGAATGCAGATCTTCAATCTGAAGGATAACTGTGTGAAGATGCATCTATCTGTTTAGACACTAGTAGTTTCAGTTAGAGATATTGAAGTAGTTTTTGCAAAATAGCACTGTTGTATGAGTCAAATGTTGTTATAGAAACCCTGATTTCAGGTCACAGGCCCAGAAACTCTCATTATGTTGCTGGTTTAAGAATTTAATTTCCAGTGTCAATGGGAAGAAGTACAGGAACTCTGTTCGTACTGCAAAAAAAGTACAGGAACTGAGTTCCTGTGCGTTCCTGTTCACTTTCATCACTGGAGGGCAGGGAAAGGTAGCATAAAGTAAGGAAACAAATTAGGATTTTTCAAGGGGAACACAAGAAAACAATTCACAGGGAGTATAACACAGACTTTATACTTACCCAAATTTCAAATAATAAAAAATATAAAAAGGTTTATATTCCCTTTAAAAAAACTTCTTATGTACTTCGTCATGTACTCCTTTGTAACCCCAGATGTTGATCCCTGCTGCTGTTCATTTTTATTTCCAAATCCTTTCTGATGGTTCCATATTACATTGTATGTTCACCGTGTTAGAACTAACACTTTGTAGCCTGGAGTTACAATAGCTCTGATATCCCCGGTGACCCATAGGGTCAGGTAGTAGTGCCTCATGCATGCTAGATCAACTTAATCCTGGGAAACGTGAGGTTAAATTGCTGGTGCTCATATATGGTGAAGGATATTGAGGAAAACCTTGTGGCAGCTACACTGTACTTGATCAGCAATAATGATTTCAAATATAAAAAGTGCTATAGCAAACTCAAAACAAAGACTCGGACATCTTACAAGACTGGAGAGAAAAGGTGATCCAAAATGGAATGAAAAATTAATAGTGTAGCATTTTTACCAGAACATGAGCTGCTGCTATAAAATCATGACTCCTGCCAGGCAAGAGTAATTGCTTTCTTCACTGTGAAAAAAAAAAATGGTACCTATAGGTCACTTTCTGTTTTTATTGGTTGTGTTTTGTGACTCTCCTCCAGGCTGTTGCCCAGAAGGAGCTATGCTGCTGTCTATGGGTGGCTGGGCTGCTTGCTGCTGCTAAATATATTGTCCTTTTACTCTGTAAATTACTCAGGATAAGGTACTGAAATTCCAAAGTTAAGGAGTCAAAGGGTTCCAGGTTAATTTTAACGCAAATTTTAGCTGCAAAATATGTAGTGCTGCTGTCAGAATTGTGCTTACTTACTAGTTTCCAAAAAGTCCTTAAGAAGCATTGAATGAGAGTTGGCTGGAGAAAAGGTGTAAAGAAGGACCTTCAGAAAAGTACAGTAATAGCTGCTCAATGGCGATGTGCTGCCTTGCTTCGACCCTGGATCAGAGTGGACATGGGTACTGGCAATCAAGCGATAAGCTGGAGATGCCCATGGAAGCGCATCCCAGACTGTGGCGGGTTAATGCTGTGATCAACACAGTGTCCCCTGGTGGAGGGCCAAAGAGCTTGCTTCCCCACAGAGGGCATGCCACATGCGTGTGACACTGACAAGTTGCTGTATTTGGTGGGTGGTTCAAGGGCTAAAATGAAGGAAAATGGCAGCCTCAAGTATAGTGGTACCAGCTCATATGGGCCCCATGCTCCCAGCCATTTCCATTATGTTGTGCACAGTTGGAGGGCCTCACTGAGGGTCCTGCTTGGGGGGCAAGCCAGTGAGCAACTTGGAACTGGTGGACAGAGCTGTTGGGACTGGATGCTCACTGGCAGAAGCCCAAGGTGGAGATTCTGGTCATGGAGCATAAAAAAAAACCTTGATGGAAGAAAATTACAGTACAATCCAGTTCATCTTGATTCTCCTTGTTATGTATGATAGAAGAGTCATAATCTGTTCTAACAAACATAATGTTTCTGTCCTTTGGATGAGACTTTAAATTCCAGTCCGTTCTGCCCATCTCATGTCACATAGAAACATAGAAGCTGACGGCAGATAAGGACTGCAGGGCCCATCCAGTCTGCCCATTTCTTTTTCTACCTTATGAATGTGCCATCGGCCTGTGCTCTGTCAGTGGCCTATCTTTTCATACTCATCTGTATTGCTCCCTTATGCCTGTCCCATGCCTGTTTGAAGCCCTGCACTGTATTCATATTCACCACTTCCTGAGGTAGGCTGTTCCATGCATCCACCACCCTTTCTATGAAAAATAACTTCCTCACATTACCCCTTAATTGGCCTCCCTCTAATCCCATGCTGTGTCCTCTTGTCCCGCTATTTTTCTTATATTGAAACATGTTAGACTCTTTCACCTTGTTAATGCCCTTAAGGTGTTTGAATGTTTCAATCATATCCCCTCTCTCCCTCCTTTGCTCTAGGGTATGCATATTGAGCTCCGTTAATCTGTCATATGTTTTCAGATGCAGTCCCTGCACCATTTTGGTTGCCCTTCTTTGGACTGCCTCAATTTGGTTAATGTCCTTGTGAAGGTGTGGCCTCCAGTACTACACGCAGTACTACAGATGGGGCCTAACCAGTGTCTTGTAAAGAGGGATTATTACCTCCCTCTTCTGACTTGTGATACCCCTACTAATACACCCCAACATCCCTCTAGCCTTACCTACTGCTTTAGAGATCTGCTTGAATGATTTCAGGTCATCGGTGATGATGATGCCCAAGTCTCTTTCTTCTCTTGTGACTGAAAGCAACTTCCCTCCCAAACTATAGGTGGCTTCAGGGTTTCTCTTCCCCATGTGCATGATCTTGCACTTCTTTGTGTTAAACCCCAGTTGCCACTCTTTAGACCATTTTGCCAGTCTATCCAGATCTCTTCTCATTCTGCCCACCCCATCTGCATCATCTACCATGTTGCAGATCTTGGTGTCATCTGGAAACAGGCAAACCTTACCCTCAGGTCCATCTGCAATGTCGCTGATGAAGATATTGAAGAGTACTGGCCCCAGGACTGATCCCTGAGGTACCCCACTTGTGACTTGCATCTCTTCTGACTGTATACCATTTACCACCACTCTCTGTTTTCTGCCCCTCAACCAGTTTGTCACCCAGCTGACCAACTTCTGACCCACCTTGAGCCTACCCAGCTTATTAATCAATCTTCTATGTGGAACAATATTGAAAGCTTTGCTGAAGTCAAGGTAGGTGACATCAACTGCACCCCCTTGGTCCACCATTCTGGTTACCCAGTCAAAGAAATCTATGACATTAGTTTGACAGGACCTTCCTGTTGTAAACCCTTGCTGTCTTGGATCCTGTGCTCCAATGGATTCCAGGTATTGCACTATCCTTTCGTTAAGGAGTGCCTCCATAATCTTGCCCACTACTGAAATAAGACTGACTGGTCTGTAGTTCTCTGCCTCCTCCGTGTTGCCAGTCTTGTGGAGCGGGATCACATGAGCCCTTCTCCAGTCTTCTGGAACCTTTTCTGTGCTCACAGACTCACTAAACAGTTCCACTAATGGCTCTGCTTGTTCCACCCTTAGCTCCTTTAGTACCCTGGGATGTATGCCATCAGGTCCTATTGCCTTGTCCACCCTGAGCTTAGCAAGCTCTTGTAGGGCCCTTTCTTTTGTGATCTATAAGGTTTGACGCTCACCTACAGTACACTGCATACAATTGGATTTCAATCTATTGTTTTCTTCACTACAACAAAGATATATGTATGAACACATAACACTTCTCCTTTACAGTTCAGTTTGTCCTGATGATTTCCGAAATAAAAGGTCATAGTCCTTTGCATGAACTAACTATGATGTCGCAAGCAATACAACTGTGACTTCAGCTCCAGATAGCATCAAGGCAAAATGACTTAAAGGAATAAAAAAAGGAATTATCTGAAATTCAGTTTCATTTTGGATTGTTGGGTAACTGGGATCAGCTGACGCAGATACGATTTTTGTACATATACACTATTGATTGGAGCCCACCTCTAAATTATTTTACACATATCCAGTGGCAGGAGTGGGTACAGATTGGGACTCACTGGGAAGGTTTCTTTAAAAATATTTTATAAATCAGCCAGTTGTTGCAACAGTAGTGCTACTGCTCATAACATCAGTGATCCTGGTTCAGGAACAAGCCAGAAGGTCAAACGCCAGCAGGGGAGAGGAGGAGGATTAAGCATCCCAGCAGACACTCTCCTTCTCTGGGAAGGGAGGGTCACCATCTTTGCTACAATACTGCCACCACCGAGAGAGACAAGGAAGGACTCTGGGCAGGGACCTACACTGTTACACATTTTGTGAGCATGTGCACTGGCCACCCTTGCATGCCAGCATTCTCTAGGAGATAGGAGGAAGAAGCAGAAAGCTGCCCTAGTGCTGGCTTCCCAGGGATTGCGGTATATCCAGGCTGGCCCCTGCCACCTTGCTTCATCTCCTGACATTCTGTGCTTTGGGGATATATTCCCCTCCACCTGGTACCTTGACGGGGGGGGGGTAAGCCAAGTCTCTGTGGTGGCTGGTGAGCGAGGAAGGCGGGGGCTCATAGAAGGGTGCCAAAGGGTTCAAGGGGGAGCTGGGCACTGGAGATAGGGGGCATAAAATATAAATTTAAAAAAAAAGAGATATTAATTGATTATTAATAATAATAAACGTTATTTGCACGACGCCTTTCAAAAACCAAGGCACCTAACAAGTTAAAATCACAAAATTTCACAATAGCAAAATCAACAGAAAATATAAACAACATAATACGATCGTAAAATCTTTCCATCAGTTAAATACCATAAGCTTGGCTTAAGAGGTAGTGTGAGGAAGTTCTTTTTTCACAGAAAGGGTGGTGGATGCATGGAATGGCCTACCTCAGGAAGTGGTGGATATGAATACAGTGCAGGGCTTCAAACTGGCATGGGATAGGCATAAGGGAGCAATACAGATGAGCATGAATAAACAGGCCATTGACAGAGTAAATGCCTATGGCACATTCATAAAGTAGAAAAAAATGGGCAGACTGGATGGGCCTTGCAGTCCTTATCTGCCATCAACTTCTATGTTTCTATAATGAATCTGAACTGCTGAAACATTCTAAAGGAAAATATATTATTTATTTCAACATTATGTGGGTAATCAGCATTTATTTCCACTTTAGGTTGTCACAAAGGAGCTCTTAACCAATAGGAGAGCAGCATGCACATCACAGTGGTGACTTCTTCACTCAAAACAGCAGTGAAATCAAATAGAAACAAACACGTCATGAAAAGTCCGAATCTGAAAGCTCTGAAATTGTATAAATTGGACACACAGTGGTCTCACTCAGAATATGACATTTATAATCACTTCTAAGAGCCCTGTCTATGAGGCAGGACATTAATAACTCACTTGTGACTCTACTACTCATGAGTTATGGACCTGCCCTCTCAAAAATGGCATATAATGAGTCAGGCCAGTGTGTATCTCATATCTAATGATGATGCCATGTTTTTTGTTTTTACTGCTGACTGGAGTTCCTCTGTTGGAAACTCCTACCCCCCCCCCCCCACCAACACCAGATACCCGCATAGTAAATGTAAACTGTCCCCCTCCAACATCCTGATCACTCCACGTTCCACCAACCCCCCCCAAAAAAAAACACACACAATAAACTCTGGTAACCAGTGGCACCCCAACCCTTGTTGCAGCATCACCCTAAGATGGCAATGGGTAAGGCCTCCACTCACCTTGCAGCTGTCTGAAGCGAACACCACCAAGTCACATTTAATATTATTGAAAGGCTTGTTATTTGAACCGAATTGCCCTTTCATTACCAGTCAATGCGGTTTAAATGTATTCTTATCCTATCGTGGCTGGCCGTGGAGGTGAGTAAAAGGCAGTGCTAGTTTCTGTCTTGGGGAGAGTTGGGGAGGAGGATGCACTGGAGGAGGGAAGGGCAGGGTAAAATAATTATTTTGGGTCTACCAGTGGACTCCAGGGAATGTTTGGAAGGGGACCTGGAGATAGAGGGAGGAACCACTGGTTATAGGGTAGTTTTAGGGCTGTGAAAGAGTGAAGGTGTCACTGGATATCGGGGAATGTTTGGAATGGGATTTGTAATGGAAAGGGGAGTTTGCTTCTGGACAAGAGGTAGTGCTTAGAATGGGACAGAGAGGGGCAGGGCTGCCACTGGACACCAAGGGAGGGCTTGGAGTCAGACAGGGCAGGGTGTGAGGTGCAACTAGACACCAGGCAATATTTAGAAAGGGAAAGGGTTGGAGTTTCACTGCACATGAGAGTGCTTGGAAGGAAACATGGAAAGGGAAGGGATTGCCACTGGACACCAGGGAGTGTGCCATAGGAAGTAGTGATAGTACAAATCAATATGCATATATTGTTAAATAACCTTTTTAAAAAGGATGAAAAATAACTTCTCAAAAACTATGTTCAGCAACAGTTTGGGCTGCAACACAAAGCCACAAGAGAAATGCCAACATTAGGGTACACATACTCCTGAATATTCATGGTTATGTGATATGGTTTTCATATGGCACCCTCTGTCAAAGCACAAGAAAAGGATTTGTTGGTATAGGAATACAGTTCCTTGCTGTGAAAGACAGGGTCAAAGTTAGGACTGCACCATCACTGCTTTGAGCAGTTGTTTAAACTCTAGGAACACCACGCCACTCAATTACCAGGATACAGGACATCACAGTCTTTATCAAGGAGATCTCCTCCAGTGGGCTACACCTTTGGAACTGTAAGTCGTCAGCTTCAGGACCTTCCAAAACATTTGCCTAGCTGGGGGCCACCCACAGTGATGTGCAGTATATATAAAACATGGATGACCTCTTCACCCCTCAGTTTTTTCTTTCAGCGGGGCATGCTAGTTGGACCTGCAGAGAAACAACGCTGTCATTTTGTTACATCGTTGTTTGTATGGTTTTCTACCTTAAGCTTAATTTTTATTGACGTCCCTGTGTGCTTTCATTAAGAGAATTTTTGTTTAGGTTTTGTACCTGCGGTTACAAGATCTACAAAGTCCATGCTCACACTGAGTGTTTGTTGCTAGAGCTAGAGCTTGTCCCACAGTGTGAGGGCCTGCAGGATCTGCCAGGGATTTAACCAGGCTACAAGGAGATGCCGGAAGAAGGCCTTGGAGAACTTCTTAGCCCTAAAAGCAATGGAGGCTCTAGCGAAGACTGTGGGATCCAAGTCAGCTTCTCCTTTTCAACTGCCCACTTAGGATGAACAGGCGCCCCAGAGTTCGCTGATTGCATCTTTACCAAGATCGGTGAGGATGACAGAAATCCCAAAAGGAGGATAAATTGTCATCGAAACCTTGCTCCTCCTCCAGTCACCATAAGCATAAGGAGAAACATGTTTCACCAGTGAGATCAAGGTATCCATTAAAGGAAGTCCTTGTTAGCATCCACTTCAGCGGTGTTGAGTACAGCCACTCCTGACCTTCATTGAGACACCAAGATCGAGTGTGGTGCTGCCATACCTACTACAGACATTATGCTGTCATCACCGATGGGTCCCGTTCCGATGACATTGTAGTTCCAACCCCTCAACCAGACGTTATCAACACTCTAGTTATGCTGGCATCATTCTCAGAGATGTTACCACACCTTTTTCCATCACTGCAAGTGGCAGTGTTGGTTCCATCAGCAGGGTCTCCCCATCGGAACAGTTGTCAGTCAAACCAAAAGGCATACCTACTGCACTGATGGTACAGTCGCTGGCTGCTTCAATTGTCCCTGTTGTCGTAAAAGATGACAATGAGGTAGAATACTGTCTTGACCTCCTAGAAAAGGAGGAGGATTTAGAAGATGAAGGTGGGGAGGAAGAACCCTATGAAGGAGGTTTCCTGACCAGCTCGACCTTGTCATCATGAAGTGAGGACTCTGTGGTTTATAACCTTGGGTCTACTCTGAGGATTCGTCCCTCCTTCAGGCTTTGTTTAAAAAGAAGTTTCTGGCATAAGGTATTGGACTTCATAGCCCAATACCTTATGCCAGCGCAAGCTCATTTTTGTAAAAATTCATTTTTTACTCACTGTGTAAAGTAAACAAAGGGATCGTAGCTGGCTCGGTAGCCACCGCTAGCTGATCCCTTCCAGCTTCCTATTTGCTCTACTCTGCCCCTGCACTTAGTGTTGGAACAGGGTCCCCATGTGGGCCTTTATCAGAACCAGGGGTTGTGGACAGATAGAGATACAGATCTCTACATCAATGTTCTGGAGATGGGTTTTGTTCTTCTTGGGTGCCAGACACATGGGTTTCAGAACTTATTCAGCCAATCAGGAAGCAGGAAATTTCTAAGCCCATTTTCTATATCATTATAACACACACCTTCTTGGTTGCAGGGATGACCTTTATAATAAGGGTCTAGTGTAGCTATGAAATTGTTCTATGAAACTGCCAGGTTATAAGGAATTATTGATCCTTGTTTTGTCCAACATTGTATTTGGAATAATTTCACAACCTGTCACTCGCATCCCTGGGTGTGTCCTAGTCCCCCTCCCCCACCCCCCAAAAAGAACAGCATGCTTATGAGGGTCACACCTGTTATGTCCTCTTGAGTTAAAAATTTGTCACTACCAAGTTGAGAGGCGGTGCAGACCCTCAGGTTTAGCTAAAACTTGCAATAATGCTGATGGTTTCAGGGTCAGAGTGAATTTATTATGAAGGCATGTCTGTTTCTGGCTGTGTTTGTTTTTGTTTTCCTTAAAAAATATTTGACCTAAATCTTTAATAAATATTTGACCTAAAATCTCCAGGCTCACCTCTGTAACAGAGGTGTAGCACTATAGTTGCCAGTCACTTTATTTTTTATCTCTGACATCACCAACCATCTCAGCCTTTTATCACCCAAGTGTGGAGCAGTGACCTTAAAATGTAGAAAACTGAGGCACTGTATGGAATACATGATATTGCCACAGTGACAGAACCAGAAACAATGTTGGTGCTGTTAATGTGGGCTTCTCCATTAGTATCTGTTTCAGCTTTCTGTTTGCAATGTACACCAGCACCCTGTCCATGTGGATAGAGAAGACGGGGGTATAAAAATGGCAAACATCTCCCCTGATGTCAGACATCTGAGAGGTACAACAGGAAGCCTGCCATACAGTCAAAGAATTGTATACCATGTGGGAAAGAGGAGATGATGGGTGGTAAAATAAATGCCATTTCAGAAGATCATTTGCAAGTATGAATTGCACTAGGGTGTGCACTACAGCAGCCTCTCCATGTGGAAGAGTGCTGACAGTGGGCGGTAAGCAGAGGGACGTTACCCTAGTGAGCGTGATTTCTGAGGTACAGAATGAATTTCATGTGAAATAATGCGGAAAGAGGGAACTGTGGTTGATTAAAAAAAAAAAAAAAAAACACACACCTAATGATGGGGAGTTTAAAAATATGAATCTCATGCGAGACAGCACTCTCTCATGAATAACAGATGGGACTGGTTCATAAAAACAGGGATGTCCACCTAATTGGTGGCATTTTTGAATTATCTTCTGTAAAACAATCTCTCCTTGTAGGACAGAGAGGTCCCTGGTTGATAAAATGGGACAGAGGTATAAACCATACTGTACTGTGAGACAACAAGCTCTCCATGTGGGGCGAAGCGTACTCTCTTGGGGATAAAAAAAAAAAAGTGAGGCAGAGTTGATAGGTATGAGTCTCACTGTACTGCGTGAGACTGCTGTTTATCTATGTCGGGCAAAGGGGACTTTGGCTGGTAACAAGTGCACCCACTCCCAATGAAGAACCATTAAGTGATATAAATCGAGCTGTGAAGTGTAAGACAGCACCCTCTTCAATGAAAAGGGGGAAAGGCTGGAGAAAGTTTCATCCCCCCGGTAAGATTGTATAGGGGTTTGCATATCCCAGTGAGGTAAACTGCTGTAACTTGGTTGTGCAGAGATATTTCATAATGAAATAAATGTAGGTACTGCAAACTAATATGAAAGTAAAATGTCATATGAAAATCAGGGAGACTTTTTATTTTGTTTTGAAAATGTAAGCTTTTAAGATATAACTTGTGGTCTTGGAAGAGTATGTATTGCCCTGGTTTCACCACTGTAAGCGGGCCTGTTACCAGTGGGCTCACCAGGCTATCAAACTTAAATATTGTGTTTCTAGATTTTGTACATTGGATTGCCATGAAAGCAATGCATTATCAAAGCCAGGTAGAACACTATGTGGGTCTTGAGAATCTGTTTTATATTATGTATAAAATTAGTATTTATATCGGAATATTTTGGGAGTGCAAAATTTAATGGTTTCCAAAAAGGGAATTTTACTAGTGTGTTTAAATAAACTTAACTAAGATCTTTTATCTTGTTTTGTCTATTTTTAATAATCTCTGAGCTCCAGCAAAAAAGTAAGTTACTTTAAGAAATGCTACAGTATCAATAAAATAAAAGTATGAATTATTGAAGGAGACACAGAACTGATGTTTAGCAAAAATGGTTATACATGAAAAGGAGATAAATATGTGGCTTTAAAGCAATACCACTAACTGTCAAACAATAGGTAACACATACTTTACCCCGACCAACAAAGTGCAAGAGGGCAGCATCTTTCAGAAAAAGAGGTGTGCAAGAACAAGGGGGCACAATTTGAAGATAGAGGGGGGACGGCTCAGAGGTAATGTGAGGAAGTATTTTTTCATGGAGAGGGTTGTGGATGCATGGAACCGCCTTCCTGAGGAGGTTGTGGAGTCAGAAACTGGTGGAATTCAAGAATGCATGGGACAGATATAACGCAATTCTAGGGAGTGGGGGGGTAGAAGGAAGTAGGCTGTTGGTTAACTAGGATCTGCAGCTTATCCATTGGGTAGGGAAATGGACACACTGGGTGGGCCAAGCGGTTCTTATCTGCCATCAAATTCAAATTCTATAATGACAAACCTAAAGCACAACTGACAGGCAATCCAAACATAAAGTGGCAGTTAAGGGATGAAACAGTCCTGAGAATGAAGTCCTTTGAATAAGCGAGGGTAATTCCAGAGAAGTTTAATCCCAGATCTCCAGTACGGTATGAAAACGCACAAAAGAGGATTGCACTCACTGCTTCCTGTTTTCAAGATATTATTGCATCCCCGAAGTGCAAAATGTAAGGTCATAGCTCAGCTGCATGTTAGTGTTAATGCCACTGCTGGTTGCCACATTTGGTTGGCAGCACTTTAAATATAGGTTTTCGAAAAAATTACCTTGGCTCCTGAAACTAGAATCTTTTGGAGGAAAATAACTACCTGATCTTCCCTTGTCAATCTTCACCATTCATTACTGCTTGGGTTAGTGCCGGAGGCGCGCACTCGCTACGAGAGGTTTTTTTTTTTTGAGTTGCTCCAACGGCCCGCCCGAGCGCCGACGTGCATTGTGTCATGCGCGAGGGGCGGCCGTTAGGTGCCGTAGACTCCTCCTCTATCTCAGTTCTGTTTCTCCCACCATCAAGGCTACACCTGCTGTGCAGTAGTTCAAGTGTTTCTGCGTCAAGACTCCTCGTTTCTCTCCAGTGACTCTCGCTCGACG
Source organism: Neoceratodus forsteri (assembly GCA_016271365.2). Lineage (NCBI taxonomy): Eukaryota > Metazoa > Chordata > Ceratodontiformes > Ceratodontidae > Neoceratodus > Neoceratodus forsteri. Next base: position 1,525,978,889 of record CM028131.1, read on the forward strand.
CCATCTCCTGGTAAGACCATTCCTTTATTTTCTGTCGACGGCACCGAGTGCTTTATTGCTGTTTTTTGCCTTATTTAGTTCACATCATGTCAGGTTCGGGGGCAAACATAAGTCAAGGCGGGCCGTGCCCCGCGCCGGTGCTCCTGTGGCCGGGTATTTCTCCGCCACGGACCGTCATGATGTGTCTGTCTCCTGCCTGGGACCCCAACCACGATATGGACGCCTGCAACACCTGTTTCTCCATGGACCATCGTGTCTCTCAAGTCCACGCTGCTCAAGATCGGCAAGGCCCCGCCGATCTTCGGGGGACGGCGTCGCTCCAGGGATTCCCAGGTAAGGTCTCTAGGCCCTTCTTCCGGGTTCCCTCTCGGGCCTATACGGTCCGAGGAGGAGGAGGCTTCCTCCTCTTCTCTTGCCGAAGAGGAAGCTTTGTGGTGTGTCGGAGGAACGTCGTGGTTCCTCCCGGGCCGCGGTGGGGACACCACTCGGCAGTCACCTCTCGGAGGTGCAGGATCCCCAGTGTCGAGGCCCGCGCCTGCTGGGCCTGGCACAGGTGGACCCTTGATGCCACCCTCCGCGCTGCCTGGATCCCGCGCCCGCCTGGACTTCAGCACTAATTGGGCGCCACAGGCCCGGTTCACTTTCTCGGCGGCCGTTGTCTAACGCCGGGGCGGCGCTACCTAGCCGTGCAGATGGGGAGACAGGGCTGGCCCAGCGGTGCGCAGGGCTAAGGTCGTCCGCGCGCTCTGGCACCAGCGCCTCTCATGTGCCATTTCGGGGACCCCGGTTGCTAGTATTGTGGTCCAGCTGGTCTCTTCCTCTTCGAGATCGATGACTCAGACGTGGACCCGTCCTGGCAACCTGACTCTTCGGAGTCGGGTCCCTGGTAGTACGTGGTGCAGGGCGGCACAGCGGCCTCTCCGCTGTCCCCGCTGCTGTCCTCCCTGAGGGCCTCGGGCTGGGTGGTCCTGGGTCCCTGGGGCGAGTGGAGTGGGGGCGGAGGGCTCTCCCTCCTGGGGGTTTAGGACAGCTACCCTTCCTGGTGCGCTAGTAGCCACCGGGTGGGAGAACGCTGGGGTCGAGGAGGAGGGTGCTCTCTGAGTCCAAGGGGTCAAGGGGTGGGGTGCGGTCATCGCAGTCTCTGCCGGCCACCCCTCAGGGGGTGGCTAGGAGCTGTAGCACTGGGCCCTGCCTTTCCCTCTTGGACCCCAGGGTCCCCTTCGGTGGGGTTGCTGCGGACTGCCCTTCTGGATCCATGCAGTCCCAGGTTCATCACAGGGGAGGATCCCCTTCTGGGCTCTTCCAGGTTTCGCCTCCCAGGGTTCCATTTTGCACCCTGGTCTGTTGTCCGAATCCGCAAGCTCGGCCCGCCTCCTGGATTTCAGAGCCCCAGCAGAGGACAGTTGCCTCTTCGTAGGTGCCCATCTCTGCTCCTCTGCAGCCACCCCCTGCTCTTCCAGGCCATGTCGGTCCCACGGGCCTGCTATCCTGGGAGCAATCCAGAGGTTCTGCGCCTTCCCTCATATGTCAGGTGTATGAATGAGCGGGTTCTTCGCCTATCCCCACTGCCGCAAGAATCTTCTGGACACTCGAGCTCTCCATCATCCTCGTCTCCCTCCTCTGAGGGAGAGGAACCCTCTGCTCATATCTCCTCCGATGCTGATTTCACTGAATATCAGCGATTCCTTTTAAGGATGGTGAGGGATCTTTGAATCTCCTACGTTAGGCGAGACAATACCGAATGGGAGATGCGTGAATTCCTTGGAGAATTCAGTGCCCAGCACCTGGTGGTACCTTCCTGGCCTATCTCCTTCCAGGAGGCATCTATACGTTCCTGGCAGTCGCCAGCCGCCCCTTCTCCAGCTCCAGCAGACTGTAGTTGAAGGTATTGTGCCCCTTCAGAATCCCTGGGTACTCTTCCCCAACCCGCCCTCAGGTTTGGTATACCTGGAGACCTCTCCCGGGCGCCGGGCGGCCATGCGACGACCATCCACCGGATCTCGGATTCTACACCGACCGTGGGGCGTTTCTTCCTCTCGCGATGGTCTTGCATTGTCACATCAGGCTCATCACGCTGCCTACAGTAGGCATTTGTGGTCGAGTGCTGTCTCAGCTCTTAGCATCAATGCCTGATACGGAGCAAACCAGGCAAGCTATTGCCTCTCTGCTATAGGCTCTGGAGCTGGCAAGACATCATGCAAGGGCATCTTATGATGCCAATGAGGTGGCTTCCAGGCTTCATGTAGGACAGAGATCTGCATTAGGGCGTGACGGCATGGCTTCGCTCATCAAAGGTTGTCACCCCTGGCCCGGTGTAGGGTGATTCGCCTCCACTTTCTGGGGACCCATCTCTTTTCCTCCAGAGCTAGAGATTACTGCAGGGGCTTCCTCCATCTCCCCATCCTCAGGGGCACCTCTCTAGCTCTTTCTCCCCATAGGCTTCTTTGATTAGCCCAGGTCTTCCTTCTGTTTCTCACCAGCAGGAGGCTGGGGTCTTGTTCCTCAGGGTTCTACCCCCCTTTTTCTAAGGGGGGGGCTTGGTACTCACCCAAGCAGTAATGAGTGGTGAAGATTGACAAGGGAAGATGTGAAAATTACATACCTACCATAATTCTTGATCTTCTCTTATATCTTCACCATTCATTACTGATACCCACCCACCTTCCCCTCAGTGGCCTCCTTCTGTGGCGTCTCCCCCTCCCGTCTCGTTCCTGTTCCTTCCCTTGGCCTTTATGCCAAAAAAAAGACAAACTTTGTTTTCCATTCTTAATGAATGGTTCCTTTTTTCCTCAAGGTAAAGAGGAACGAACACGGTTGTATTTTTCTAAATTCTGAGGGAACTCTTTCTGACCGCCCTTAGGGTGCAATTCCTAAATACCTTCTTCAGGTTATGCAGTTTCACAGCTCAAGAGGCCATGCTCTGACTTGGCCTCGGCAAAGTCTAGAATCCTCCTGGCAGGTATTATTTTGAGCTCTTCTAGCTGCTGATTGAACTTGTCAGCTCTGAGCGTCTGCTTGCCTTGCCTTAGGGAGTCTGATTGAGTTCCACGCTATCTTTCATACAAAACTGCCTTCGAGAAGGCATAGTCTTTACCATACACTACTGTGTTAGCACTTAACAAGGTGCTAAGGGACTTAGTCCCCTTCCTGGTGGGCGCCTACCCGAACAGGTTCTGCCCGGCAGTCTTGAGCCCTCAGCTAGATGAAGGATCTGCATGTTGAGAGTTCAGAGAGTTCGCCCTCATTCGGATCTGTTCAGGTGGTTCGTTGAACCTCCCTCAGTCCTAGCAACTGGGATTCTTGTTCCCTTTGTTAGTTTTGGCCTATAAGCCTCTCAACCAATGCCTCGATGGGCACTGCCTCCCTCCTCAACATGCCTCTTTTTCTTCTTCTTCTCTACTTTCTCTCCTTCTCTCGTTCCTCCCTAGAGCCACCCAGAAAGGAGGCCCCTGCGTCCCTTAGGGTAGGAATTCTCTCTCCTCTGTCTATTCTCTACCGGCTTATTCCTTTTTCAGTTTATATCCTTTCCTTTTTCTGTCCCTCGGCTCTCTTGCCTCACTTTCCTTTTTTCTTACCCTTTATTTTCGCCTCTCCGGCTACCAGAACTGAGGATGAGAGGAGGAGTTCATGGCACCTCACGGCCTTCGCACATGACGCAGTACGTCACGCTTGAGGGCGGCGCCGTTGGAGCTGACTCAAAAAAACCTCCGTAGAGGGTGCGCTCTCTGGCACTAACCCAAGCAGTAATGAATGGTGAAGATACAAGAGAAGATCAAGAATTACGGTAGGTACGTAATTTTCATTTTAGTCTCTGCAACATTATCTTGCAGCCCATCCAACCTTCTGGGGAGTTTGTCAGGAAGGAGGTAAGAGGGTAAAGTGTGTGTTACCTTTTTTTTTTTTTTTATTAAAATGTTTTTGTTACACTTGGTCAAGAGTACATTTCAGATGTTTTCTTATAGTGCCATCTATCTCCAGTCAGTTTATATAATTTTACCCAAAGGGTTGAATGTTTAGTGTGATAACTGCACAATGTTCTAGTGAAAGATCATTCAAAGGGTAAAGCTCCAGCTCCATTTCATCTAAATTTTACCTTATTTACCCCTTATGGTTTATTTATTCCTTATTATCTTTATAGTTGGGTGAGGCATTTCCTCTATCTTGATTAGACCCCCCCCCCCGCTTAAATTAAATTCTCTTTTCTCTCAACTCTTCTATCATTATTCAATCTTTCCCTCTTGATCCCTCCCATAATAATTCTACAAATACTAAGGTCAAAAATTTGATTCTGCCTCCCCCTGGTAGAGCACCCATCTCTGCCATCTCATCGTGTATGTTGGAGCTTTACCCTGGATTTCTGCATTAAGGGATTCTGTAACATACATTTTGGACATGATAGATCTCCATTCTATTACTGTTGGAATGGTGCTAGTCATCCACCTTCAAGTTATTGACTTTTTAACTGCCAACAAACTGGGAGGTAAGAGTTTTTTTCCCATGGAGGGGAATAGTCTGGAAAGATCCCCAGCAGTACCTGCTCAGCTGTTAATTCTACCTCTTGTTCTAATAAGCTAGTTAATTCTGTTTGTAGGGATATCCATAAGGGCAACAAACAAGGACACTGCCAGAAAATGTGTCCCAGTGTTGCTCTCAGGCACCCACATTTTCACCAGCAAACCCCATATTCTTCTGGGAGGAATTTAAGCAGGACTGCCAGAGCTCTAAAAAAGCAGGAATGACACTTCCACGTAAATTCTGTCCAAAATGGGGAGGAAGTCATCTTAACCGCACTTACAGTTGATCCCCTCCACTCCTGTATAGTTATTTCTAGGTGGAGATCTCTGTTCCATTCCTATAATACGGATTTAGTTGATTCCTTTTATTCATTTCTCAATTCCCTGTATATTATTCTGATTAAATGCTTACCCAAATTCCCCTTTATAGCTTCCATAAATGTTTTGAGGAGTTCCGGGGTTGGATACTAGATCTTGGGTTGTATAATTCGGTTTCCAAGTATTTGGTATAAGTATATATAACCTGGAAATAGCGAAATAGATCTGATCTATGAGGACTATATTGGGACTGTAGTTTTTCAAAAGGGAGTATCCCTTGGGGGGATAAAAACTGGAAAAAAATTTGTAAGACCTAGTTTTCTCCATTCCTGAAATGTGGAATCCATATGTATGGGAGTAAATGTGTCATCTTCTGATATTAATTTAGTGTATTTGTACATAATACGGAGTGGCCCAGTTTGCCTTGAACTTTTCCAACATTTATAAATTTGAGCCGTAATTCCCATTAAAGTAGTGGGTGATAAAGACCTCTCCTCTGAAGAAAGAAGAATTTTTTTGATATCAAATAGATCATTTAGGTGAAATTCGATATCCTTCCAAGGGGTCGAGTAGGATTCCGTCAACCATATTAAGATTATCCTAAGAAATTATACTTTGGAGTATAATTCAAAGTCCGGAAGATTAAAGCCTCCCTGAGCCAGGGATAGTTTAAGAATAGACAACCGTATCCTAGGCCATCCCTTACCCCAAATAAACGTGGAGATTAATTTATCCTATGATTTAAAGTAATATGTTGCCGGTAAGAAGGGGCTGTTCTGAATTAAATAAAGTAGTCTAGGGAGTATATTCATACTCACTATTTCTATCCGTTGATGGAAGGGAGTAAGAAAGGTGGACCATCTTTCCAGGTCATTTTGGATAATGTTCATGAGGGGTTCATAATTTAAAATTTCCAGTACCTCTGGATTAAGAGGGATGTTAATTCTTAGATATTTTATTTTTGTAGTATGCCATTTAAATGGGTATTCTTTTTTCAGTTGTTGGGTAGGAATAAAATTAAAGGCCAAGATCTCTGTTTTTGTAGTGTTCAGCTTAAAACCCGCCAGCATTTCATATTGTTTCAATATTTGTCAAGCTGCCAGAATTGATTGAGACGGAGATAACAGGGTTAATAATATATCATCAGCAAACATTTATTTTATGTACTTGTTGTGCTTTTGGGATCCCTTCTACTTGAATCATATTTCTCAACTTTGTTGCAAGTGGTTCCAAATATAAGGCAAACAGATAGGGTGAAAGAGGACAACCCTGTCTCGTGCCTCTACTTAGTTTAATCGGTGAGGATAAATTCTCATTTACTCGTACATAGGCCCTTGGGGATCTATATAATTTAGTGAGTAAGGTGATGAATAAATCTGGAAAGTTGAAGGCCTCAAGAGTCCCCAACAAAAATGGTAAATAAACTCGGTTGAAAGCCTTTTCAGCATCTAAACTAATAAAAACAGATGCAATTTTTCTTGTCTTTACATATTGCTGTAGTAATAGGGTCCTACGGACATTATCTGTGGTGCTCCTATTCTTTATAAATCCTGACTGATCCTGTAATATAATCTTTGGTAGTATAGATTCAAGTCTGGACGCCCAAATGGCTGTATAAATATTATAGTCAAAGTTTAAAATGGAAATAGGTCTGTAAGATGCCGGATCCGAGTGATCTTTATTTGGTTTAGGTATTGGAGCGATGGAGGCGTAGTCCCACGATGGTGGAGGGACTCCCTCTTGGGTTGTCTCAGCAAACAAAGTATGTAATTTTGGGATCAATTGTCTTTTAAACATCTTATACCACTCGGCTATAAACCCATCAGGTCCTGGGCACTTTCCCGGGTTCAGGTTTGTAATAGCCTCCTGAATTTCCAGTTGAGTTATGGGCACTTCCAGACTACCAATTTGAGAGGGGGAGAGGGTGGGTAGGGCTAGTTGATCCAGGAAACCGGTTATTTCTTTTTTTTTTTTTTTACTTTGTTTATTAATGATTTAATAGACATACAGTCAAATTTACTAATTTCAGATATAACATACAATCATCATATAATCATGAGGGCACCACTCCTCTTAATAATTACAATATAGCCATCTGAAATTAAAAGATACGTCTTGGGGGGGTTACAGTAATATTAGACTTTTAAGTAGAATGTTCCGTTTGGCTGCATCTTGAGCCCATGAGCTGCATGGTCTGATAATATCTGAGTCAAAAAACAACATTCCAGTCATTAAAACTCCATTTCCTTAGAAACAGAAGTTCACTACCAAGCTTATCCGTTGTAATTTTGCACCTAAAAGTGCTAAGTTAGTTAGTTAGAGTCCGCAACATCTAATAGCAAATCTGATGAACACAGAGACCAAGATATCAGGGCACTTAAGTAACATTCAAAACCTCTCTGTTATTAAATTTAACTAATGCAGTGCTATAACGAGGCGCATGTTAGATAGTATTCTAGTAATATAGACACAGGTATGCACAACTTTTATGACTACACATTCTCAAAGCCTGAAAAAGTTAATTGGGCCAGAGGACCCACTTTGCTATATGGATTTTAAACTGCTTTTCTCGAATCTCTATGATATGAAACTTGATTCAAGTCCTAGTATAAGACAATCAGTCGTCTTCTTCCCCTGAGGAATCCTCCTCTTCTCTCCCCTTTTTTGCCTGGATTGCATGTTTCTGGCACCATCTGAGAGCGTCATCCAGAGCACAAAAGAGAAAAATCTTCCCACTATGTGCTATCCTCAGTCTTGCAGGAAAAAACATTCCATGCAATATCCCAACTTCACGGAGCATTGCTCTAGCTCCATCAAACTTCTTTCTTTTCTGTCAGGTAGCATATCCTATATCTGGGAACATCATCACCTTTTGGCCTTCACACAGCAGTACTCGCTTATGTCTGGCCTGTGCGAGCAGCAAATCTCGAGATCCGACTCCATCAGTCACAATTACCACAGTACGTGTGGCCTCTGGGTTATCTGGACAGCCTCGATTAGTTACTCGATACGTTTTTTGAAAATGCTGGACCAAGGGAGACACCTCATCTCCCATCTGCTGTGTGAACCATTCCTGCATGAAAAAGTGTAGGTGATCTCCCTCTGCTCACTCTGGCACCCCAAGAAGACGAAGATTGGAAGATTGGACCTGATTCTCAAGGTTTTCCAACCTGATCTTAAGATGTGAGTTTTCCTTCATTATCATCGATACAGCACCCATTGCAGAGTCGGGTTTTTGTAGCTTCTGATGATGCTAGGGTTATCGACTCATATTCATCTTGATGTCAGCTACTCTATTCGTAAGGTTATCAAATTTGTCTGCTAGTCCAGCGACTGAAGCAATCAGTCCATTTATTTTATGTCCCAGCGATTGTAATGTCTCTTTTCCTGATCCTGCTTCCTCGTGGTCGCAACCTTGTGTCGCTCAGGCTGCTGAGGTACCAGAAATATTTTTAGATTTAGATCCCTCAGCGGTCACCTTGTCTCTCGTAAGATTGCCCATTGCAGTGAGGGAGTATTTAGCCACTCTTCTAGACGACTCTTGGTCTTTCTGTCCTCAAATAATCTATTTTAATTATCAAAATTGCCCTCTGATGTACGGAGCTCTACAAGAATACATCCTGAAGCTCGGGCTCCACAGTGCCCCCCAACCCCGAAACTGGTTATTTCTAAGAATTCAGGATGTGTTTCCAATGAATATAGATTAGTGTAGTACTTTGAAAAGGTCTGCATTCAAACAACATGAAGTCTTGCTGTATTCTTTTTTTTTTTAAATTCAAGTTTATTGATATCTTTCAGGTACATCATGTTCACACCATAGCTTGACTTTCACAACTGACTCTTGATAAAACAGAATATTTCATTCATTGCTCTATATTAATTATCTTAATTACAATAGTTCTTTAAACATTAATGGAAGTTTGCCCTAACTAACCAACCTCCCCCATCCCCGTAGTCTCCAATAACTTCCATTACTCTTTCCTTCTAATATACTGTATGTCGGATCACAGCCCATCTGTCAAAACTCAGTTACGATTTCCCCGCCTTCCAGATGTTATCTCTTTTGTTAATGGTTCACACTATTTCCATTCTTTAACTGAGTAATGGTCGTCTTATGCATGTTTCTCTGGTTGTGTGCCAGGTTCCCATCTTGTCCACCTTCTCAGATAAGTAGGGATTTTATTGTTAATTTTATAAGTAAGCTCTTCGAGTTCTGCAATGGAAATAATTATTTTTATCCAATCAGATATAGTGGGAGGGTTAGAGCAAAGCCATCGCTTTGTGATGGCTTTATGTGCTGCAGTTACCAGAATTGCCCAAAGGTATATCGAATCCACACCCTCCACTTCCTCTGGTGGGAGCCCCAGAATCATCGAAGACCAATCTAATATGCCCCGGACTGAAAGGATCTCCCTAATTGTCTTAATAGTATCATTCCAGAAAGTCTGGAGGTCACCACAGGCCAAAAAAATATGCAAATGATCTGCGTCCAATGTGCCACATCCCCTTCAACAGTGTGCTGGAGTCTCCGGGTTCCTTCTACTGATTAACTGTGGAGTTAAGAAATATCGGACTTTAATTCGCCAGGAAAATTCCTGCCAATGTGGCGACTGGGTCATTCTTTTAGTAAGGAGAAAAATGCGGTCCCAGTCCAATTCCTCTATTTCTTGAGAAGCACCCTCTCCCCATTTTCTTTTTATTTTAGCAAGTGAGTCCCCTCTTAATGTCATTAACGCTTTGTAGAGGGAGGAAATCATCCCTTTTTGGGTGTTAGCTCTCTTATTTTGCTGAAAAGCTCGTAGGAACTGTTGGGCCCTAACTATTTCAGTATCCTTCTTCCTTAGCTGGAAGATGCAACTCCTAGCCTGTAGATACCTGAAATGATCTGAATTTTGCAGATCATATATAGTTTTGAGAGTTCCAAAGTCCAGAAAGGTCTCTCCCTGCCAGAATTGCGAGATATATTTTAGGCCCTTCCCTTCCCATATGTGAAATCTATTGTCCAGACGCCCCGGGTGAAAATCCGGGTCCCAGGCCAGTCTCCTCATTGGCCAGGTGGAGTTTTTAATGTTATATTTCTGCCATATTCTATGGACGGCTCTAGTTGTGTCCCTGATCGAGTGCGAATGTTTATGCTGGGAGCTAGAAGTCTGACTTCAAGGGGTTGTAACCCTGTCCCACTCTCCTTCTCCCTCTCCATGATTTGCCAGCCTGTGGAGGTGGCAGGGTTAGACCACAGTAAAGCTATCTTTAATTGAGCCGCCAAGAAGTAATCCTCAAGGTCAGGAAGAGATTGGCCCCCTCTCTCCCTCTGTGTTTGAAGAATTTTTAAATTAATTCTAGGTTTCTTGGGGCCCCATATAAACTTAGTTAGCAGTTTATTCCAAGTTTGAGAGATCGATTTATGTATGTAAAATGGAATACATTGAAACAAGTATAAAAGTCTAGGGAGTACATTCATTCTCAAGGTGTGTATTTTGGAATACATTGGGAAATTCAGAAGGGACCATCTTTCAAGGTCTTTTTGTAAGTTATTCATTAAGGGGAGGTAATTTGCAGCAAATAACTGGGAGTAATGTTTTGTGATGTATACCCCCAGGTATTTCATTCTGCTAGCCGCCTAATTCTAATGGCAGCAGATTATTTATTTCTGTGTTAGGTTTCTGAAAAGAAGGCTAGCACTTCCGTCTTATTTTTATTAAGGCAGTACCCTGCATGTCTGCCAAATTCCATCAATATTGTCCATGCCTGCTTTATGGATTGATGAGGTTGTGTAAGGGTCAGGAGAACATCATCTGCGTAAAGCGAAATTTTCTTGTGAAGGTCCCCCAGCATTACTCCTTTTACTTCCCCAGCCCTCCTTATTCCCTCTACTAGCAGTTCGATGTATAGGGCAAAAAGTAGTGGGGATAGGGGGCATTCCTGACGTGTGCCTCTGCCCAGATTAAACCTTTCTGAGATGCCGCCATTCACTCGAACATAAGCCTGTGGGTTTGAGTATATCGCTCTAATGACATTAATAAATGTTTGAGGGAAGTCCCTATGTTCCAAAACGGCAAATAGGAAGCTCCATGATACTTTATCAAAGGCTTTCTCAGCATCCAGGCTCAATAAACAAGCTGGTGCACCAGTTCTTTGGATGGTATCTATTGTATTTATCACTGATCTGACGCTGTCAGGTGCCTGGCGACCAGTGATAAAGCCCGTTTGATCCATATGTATTAGGTTTGGTAGTATAGGATTTAATCTGGAGGCTATTATTGCTGTGAAAATCTTGTAGTCCATGTTTGATAGGATATAGGGCGGTAAGATTCACATCGTGTCAGATCTTTCCCGTCTTTGGGTATGACTGAGATTGTGGTGTATTGCCAGGGGGGGGGGGGCTCGCTCCTTTCCAGACCACACCGCTGGAAATACATCCATAAGGACTGGGGAAACTTCTGCTTCAAAAGTCTTATAAAATTCTGCACCAAATCCATCAGGACCTGGACATTTGGCTGTTTTTAAGTTTTTTATTGTATATTTTAGTTCTTGTGGAGTGATGGGGTTTATGAGGGTTTGTGCTACCGGCCGGGGGAGTGGGAGAAGGGGAACGGAGTCCAGGTAAGACCTTTTCTCTTGAGGGGAGGTAGCTTCCTGTGAGGAATACAACTTAGTATAATAGGCCACAAACGCTTTTGCTATTTGCGCAGCTTGGGTGAATTTCCGTTTGTTATCTGGGGAGATAATTGTGGTAATAGTCGCCTTAGCTATGTTTTGCCTGAGTCTATAGGCTAGTATTTTAGTCCCCCTAGGGACCCCTTCATAATATTTTTGCTTCAGATAGTGTAAGGCTTTCTCTATCTCTGTTTGTTGTAATTTTTGTAATTGTTGTTTACTCTCTTTCAATTTCTTCTCCCTCTCTCCGTCCCACCTAGCTTTCTGTTCCATCTCCCAAGCTTTAATTTGGAGTGTCAGTTTCTGTGGCTTCTGAGTTATCTGTTTTTTTCTTGCGAGTGGCTATTTGGATCAGCCTCCCCCTGATCATTACCTTCAGGGAGTCCCATAGTGTTTGGGGAGAGATTCCGGGTGGCATTCTCCTCCAGGGATCTTTTAAAGAACTGTTTAAGTTCCTTAACTGTGTCTTTATCCTGGAGAAGTGAAGTATTCAGCCTCCAAAGAGTTTTTTTCTTGGTTAGGCCCAGATTTATCTCTAAAAATAGAGGGCTGTGATCCGACAAGACAGTAGTACCCACCCACATTGATGAGATGACGGGCAAGTCCCTTACAAAAGTAAAAAACATATCTAACCTCGAATAAATAGCAAACCTGGGGGAGTAGCAGGTGTATTCTTTGCTGTTGGGGTATTTTTCTCTTCATATGTCCACCATCCCCAACTGCTGTAGGAGAAGCTTAAACGCTCTAGCTCTATTGAGATCTGGTCTGGGTATTCGAGATGTAGTATCCATCTCTCTGTTGAGTATTATGTTCCAGTCTCCACCCATAACCAGGGCACCCTTTGCCTTCTCTGCTACTAATTGTAGTACGGCCGAATAGAAGGAAACCGGAGACCCCGGCGGGGCATACACATTGGCCAAAGTGATCAGTTGGTCTTGTATTGTTCCTATCACTATGAGATATCTCGCCCCAGGGTCCTCAGCCACCTCCAATGTCTGAAAAGGTACTGTGGCTGAGAGGAGAATAGCCACCCCTCTCTTCCTACCTCCTAAAAGAGAGGAATGAAACAGATGGGGCAACACCCTGCATTTTAGTTTCTGGGCCTCCGCTGGGGTGAGATGTGTCTCCTGTAGGAATGCTATTTCGCATTTTTGGCTCGAAAGATATCTTTGCAATCTTTTCCTTTTAATGGGACTCGTACATCCATTTATATTAAAGGAGACTACCTGTGATAGATGATTAGTCATTTATATATATCCTTATTCTGGCTGCTAACTTCAGAGACAGTGCATAAATTTCTTGACATTTGTAATCATTATAAGTACCTTGCCAAAGTTTATAACAGAGAACTTCATAACTTAACAAACTTATTGTTAACGTCAACAAAACTTGCAGTAAACTAGTGAACTTTTGCTTAGACCTCATCCAAAATCGAGCCATAAGCTGTACAAGTGAATTAATGCCCCAAGGCCCGAGTCCACTGGGCCAAGAGGCTCCGTTCTCTACTAACATTCTTCCTAGGTGTATATGAGTGGTGACCCTCAAAATAGGAGGAGTTGTCCCTGTTGGACCTTTAAGGGAGCTCAGGAATGCAGAGAGATTCTCCTTCGGCCTTGTCAGAGAATCTCTGGGATGGCCGTCGTCCCCCATGTCACCTCTCCAAGATAGCGCCATGCCAGGCACAACCCTCCCCTCCCCACGTTCGTATCCCGTCCCACTACCCCTGCCCAACCTGGCTGGGAAATGAGGGGAAGGGGAGAAAATGTCATGTTTCGCACTCTAGATAAATGGCTGAATGAAAAAAAAAAAAAGCTCCACAGTACCCAATATTCCGCTCCCTCCATTAATCGCAGGTCCAAAAATTTACCTCTTCTCATGGGACCCCTCCATCTGCGAAAACTGCGTTGTTTCATGGGATACCCCACTGTGATTTGGGCCCTCCGGTCCCCTTACAATAGGAGGTTTGCGTGCATTCAACGGAGATTCCCCACCCTCTTAATTGCTTTGTATGTACCAAATATTGATCCCTTACCCATCCACTCTCTTAAAAACAACAGATGTTTTTAATGTTTCCTAAGCAAGAGAGAGAGGATCTTTAGACCAACAGTCACTCTCAACGGATTGTCTATATGAGAGAGGGGAGCACTCCATCCAGTGTCAAATTTGGTCCCCCATGGAGCAACCATTTTAGTTAAACTGTCGACCTGGTAGTAGGTTGGCGGGGGCCGCACATTCATGATAGTGCTCACAGGAGTAATATCATTCTCACCGGACAAGTGTTCCCCAGCCCATTCCCCGATTATCCCCCTTTCATTGCTCCAGTGGGTGCACCCCAGGGTGGCCCGAGGGCCCAAGGCTGACCCAAATCAACATCCAGTCTCAAAACCAGGCCCAGACGCTGCCTCAGACTCCAGTCCCGCCTCCCGCTTTCAGCTGGTCACTCCCCTTTATTTCTTCTGGGGAACTGATCCAGATCACCGCGACTTCATTGGCACGGTCCGGCCCCCACCCCCCACAGAGACCATCAATCAGCCTGCTGCCTCGGACTTTCCAAAATAACCTATTCTCTGACTTTTCCTGGAGACAGTCTGAGTAGGTCCTGATGAATAACCAATCTAAAGCTATATTCATTTCAGGTGTCAATTATAGACAGAAGGGAAGGGTCGGGAGTCCGAGGAATGCACTGTCAGCACTCATGTTGCATTAGCGTGGGAAACTTCACGACGAGGGGGTTCCCTCGGTGAGCCTATGTGTTATACGGCTATATTTTCCTTTACTTCCCCCCCCCCTCCTGCTCACCCCTAACCCAAGGCTTGTCAAATGACAGTAGTAGCCCATTTTTCAGACTGTCACATTTTTAAAATGTTTTCAAAAGTTAAAACTGCACAGGGGCTTTGGGTGTGATAGTTTCCAGTCCCCACTTTCTGTACTCACTGCGTGGGTGAACGCTGATCCCCTCACTCTTCAGCCTCAAGATAGATTGCCATCATTGGAGGGGAACTCCCAGGGGAGGTGCGGGGGCAGTGGGGGGTTCAGTAAGACCCTGAGCCATTATTAAGTCATCTGGGGCTTTTTTGTGGTTCCGATTGTATCTCTTCAGCACCAGGCAACTCGCCCTCCTCTTCTGCTCGGTCTTCTGCTTGTTGAAGGTGTCTGGCCGCTTTATTCACTGTTGCAGCATCCCCGTATTTCTTGATCATCATCGCGATGTCCGCACAGAGGGTTGTTTGTGGGTTTTGTTGTGTGGAGCCTCTTCTAGCCGTTCCTTTCTGCGCTACTGCCCAGGCCGATGCGAGGAGGTCTTTCTCCATCCTTTCTTTCGCCAGTGGGGGAGTAGAGATGCCAAGACCCTCCAGGTAGGGTGTTGCAGCGAAAAGATCTTTAAAAATGTTGTTGCCTTGCTGGGTACTGACTTTAATCTTAGCTGGGTACAGGATCTGCGCTCTATGCCCTTTGGCTCTCAGCTGTTTAATTATGGGCCAGAGGGTCTTTCGCACCTCCTGCACCTCCATCGTGTGATCATTATCAGGCTATATTCTGTGGCCTTTGAAGCTGAGAGTATTCTGCTGCCAGGCCCTGCTCTGAGGATGTCCTCCTTCCATTTGTATGAGGTTAGTCTCACCACAAAGATCGAGCCTGCCTGGGTTCCTAGCACGGGACCAAGGATCGATGAGCTCGATCTATCTCCAGGTCCAACTCTCCAGGTAGTTTAAGCGTCTCACGCAGGAGTGCCTGAATGAAGGAAATGATGTCTGGTTCCTTTTCCTCCCAGCCCTCTGGAACCCCGTAAATCCGGATATTCTGTCTTCTCGATCTCCCCTCAAGGTCATCTATTCTACGGTTGAGTTCTAAGTCTTGCTGTATTCTGACTATTGCAGTTAGGTCCTACCTTTCAACTGCCCCGGAGAACAAAGGGTTAATTTTTCTATGCCTTGCATAGAACGTTCATCACGAGCTCGGTTGAAGCCCCATTCTGTTGTTGTTCAAACTGCAACCGTCAGATTCTTTACTCTGCCTCACTGAACAGTTGCTCTGGAGATTTCTCCTGCTGCTCGGTTCAAAAGTCAGTTGAAGTGTCTGTTTTCGGTCGGTTTCTACCGAATTGTTGTTTCCACATAGTCGGTTCAAGTCTCTCTCTGTGGTACCATGAGTACTAGATAGGTTTTTGTTCTGTTTTCTGTGTGGAACTTGAAAACTGTGGATCGGTTCAGCGGAACCGATCATTTTGAGGTAAAACTTGTGCTTTACTTTATGTGTGGTTACCGGGTCCAGAGCGGTTCTAAAAAAACAGGGTTTTAAGTAATGCTTTTTTTCCAAGACCCATGACACAGTCAGGAACCGATAGGGAGTCTTGCCTGGCTGGATTGTCAAAAAGGGTAAAGCTGCTAGGTTGGCATCGTCTGAGAAACCCAAGAAAAAAAACGGGCCCACTGGGTTTCAACACTGCAGTGTGTGTGGGGAGGTCTTTGCGAAAGGCTGATCCCCACACCACCTGTGTTTATTGTCTGGGGTTTGACCACCTTGATTCAGACTGCCAAATATGCAAGAATTTTCCCAAATCTACCGTGGAAAAGAGATTAGGTAGACTGAGGGAAAGGGAGGCTGAGAAGTCCGCTGACCCAGATGGCCAGCCCGGTTCAGTTCCGACTGAACCAGAAGGAGTGCCCTTTGACCAGGGCGATACTTCTTCAGGCAAAAGGAGAGCCGATTCCGAGGAATCGGTTCCAACAAAAGGAAAAAAGACAAATCGGCCGGTTCGGGCTGAGAATCTCATACTCCGACCGCCGATGAGATAGCCAAAGCAATTAGGATTATGGAATCGCTTTGATCAGTTCCAACCGAACCGGCACCATCTGGCGGGGTCTCGGTTTGGTCAGTTCCCTCGGTTCTGGATTATACCTTGGAAGAATTTTATGAACTGGAGTTTGACGAGGAGGGAGAGTATGAGGATGATTATGGTGATGGTGAAAGTCTGGATGTGCCTATTGACCCGGACATCTCCCCAGACAGACCTTCAGGTGTTTCTCCTCCTAGGCTTTCTGAGTCTCCTTCATGCTACATGTTCTATAGAAAGGTGGCTGATACCCTCCAGCTTCCTGTGGAGGAGGCAGTAGAGGATCAGGAAGAGCCTGATTATGTTGAGATGATGGACATCCCAGAGTCCAGGAGACTGTCTATTCCCCATCGCAAATCTTTTGGGAAAAGGACACAAAAAATTCTTAAGTCTCCTAATTCTATACCTCCTGTGGGCAGGAGAATGGACAAGAGGTATACTCTCTCAGGCTCAGACACGGAGTTCCTTTTTCAGCAGTGCAGCCATGTTGGGGTTGACAGGCTGCTGCCTGTGATAAGGCAAACATTCCCTTGGCATCACACCCCCCAGACAAGGACTCCAGGAAGATTGATGCCATGGCAAAGAAACAATACATGGCAGCATCTTTGGGACTCAGGCAGGCTAATTATGTGGCCTATGCAGCCAGGTACCAGAAGTTCAGGTGGGACACTGTACTGGCACTGGCTAAACAGGCTCCCGCCCAGCTTGCCAAGGAGCTAGAGCAGGTGGCTGCAGATGGGATTGAGGCATCGAAAGTACAGTTTCGTGCTGCTGTGGACTCCAATGATGTATCATCAAGAGTCATGGCTACATCTGTGGCTCTTCAGAGAATGGCTTGGCTCAGGTGTACTAGCCTCTCACAGGATACCCAGGCTTAGGCCATGGATTTTCCTGTAGTTGGTAATTCTGTTTGGGGAGCAGACAGAGAATTACATGAAGAAAATGGACGAATACAGGACCATTTACAGGAGTACTCAGGCCAAAGAAAGGCAAGCAACTCCTCAAAGGCAGCAGTCCAGGGGCAGGCCTTTCCAAAGGCCTTTTTACCAAGCCCAGGCCTCTTCTTCTTCGTTTTTGCAGAGGGGGTCCTTTAGAGGGAGAGGCAGAAGGGGGATGAGCAGGCCTGCATCCACCCCTCAGCCTAAAGCCCCTGCCAAGCAGACACTCTGATGGGTCTGCCTGGGTCGATTTTCCTATACCAGTAGGGAGCAGGCTGACTTACTTTGTCCAGGACTGGATGTCTCTTACATCAGACAAGTGGGTCCTGGAAGTAGTAAGCCAGGGACTGGTTCTCAGCTTCAAAAAATTTCCCAAGATGAGAGCCAGATCTTTTCCACCTGCAAATCTCTTGGAGACCCTTGCCCTAGAGGCAGAGGTTTCTTCTCTCCTTGCTCTCAGAGCTATAGAGAGAGTTCCCACCCTACACAGGGGCAAAGGATTGTACTCCGGGTACTTCCTAACCTCCAAAAAGACAGGAGAGTGGCGACCCATCCTGGACCTAAGATATCTGAACAAACATCTTTTAAAGCCAAAGTTCAAAATGGTAACTCTTGGGAATTATCCTTTCCTCTCTAAGGCCAGGGGACTGGCTAGCCTCCCTGGACCTCAAAGATGCCTACTTTCACATTCCCATCAGGTGCTCCCACAGAAAGTACCTCAGGTTCGAGTTGCCCTCAGGCCACTATCAGTTCAGAGCAATGTCCTTTGGCCTAACATCAGCCCCAAGGGTTTTCACAAAGTGCCTGGCAGTAGTTGTTGCCTTCCTAAGAAGACAAAAGATTTCCATTTTTCCATACTTGGACGACTAGCTCATAGTAGGTCAGTCTCCAGACCAAGTCAAGTCACATCTGCAAGTGACGCAGCAAGTGCTCACTTCTTTAGGATTCATTCTCAACCTACCAAAGTCAGTTCTCGAACCAGTGCAGCTCCTCACCTTCATAGGTGCAGAACTGGATATGGTAAAGGCAAGAGCCTTCCTTCCCCTGGAAAGGGCAAGGACCCTTATGGAACTGGCCTCTTCATTCAGCCTTCAGGAGTCTCGACCAGCAAGGCATTTCCTTCAGCTACTGGGCCACATGGCAGCTCCACAGCAGTGGTCCAGGGTGCAAGATTCCAAATGAGGGACATTCAGTTCCACTTAAGAGCTTTTTGGTCCCAAAGAAAGGATTCTCTTACCTATTCCAGTGACTCGAACCCTGATCCAAGCCTTGCAATGGTGGCAAGATCAGGACAATTTGAGACAAGGGGTTCCATTTGTCACTCAGTCTCATTCAGTGATCCTCACCACAGATGCTTCCCTGCTGGGCTGGGGTGCCCATTTGGGGGACCTTACCACCCAGGGACTGTGGTCACCTTAGGAATATCTGCTTCACATCAATCTCTTGGAACTCAAAGCAGTGTTTCTGGCACTGCAAGCTTTTTCCAAATCTGTACAGAACAAGGTGGTTCAGGTCAGAACAGATATCACCACCACCACCATGTGGTACATCAACAAGCAAGGAGGCACTCAGTCTATGGCCTTGTGCACAGAAGCAATGAAGCTGTGGTCCCTGGCCTATTCCCTGCAAACCTGTCTGATAGCAGTTCACCTCCCAGGGAAGGACAATGTCCTAGCAGATGCACTGAGCAGAATATCCCAGGGCCATCACGAATGGGCCCTAGATCCTCTGGTGTTGAAAGTGATTTTCTCAAGACAGGGCACTCCAGAGATAGATCTTTTTGCAGCCCAAGACAATCACCAACTTCCTCTCTTTTGTTGCAGACCCCCAGTCTTGGACTCGGTTCCCCTTGATGCTCTGATTCTGAACTGGGAGGGGAAATTTCTGTATGCTTTTCCCCCCTTCCCTCTCCTGTTCAGAGTGTTAGTCAAGATAAGGTCACAACCATGCAAAGTGATTCTGATTGCTCCAGACTGGGCCAGACAGTCATGGTATCTCTTGTTGCTGTCCCTAACAGTCCATCTTCCCCTGTCTTTTCCCAGGAATTACAACCTGTTAACATCCTCTCAAGGGAGGATTTGGTACCCGAATCTTCAGTCTCTCAATCTCAAGACTTGGCTCTTAAAGAGTTAGAGTTTGCAGATCTGCATCTTTCCCAATGGGTTCTGGATATCCTTAAGGCTTCTCGAAAGACTTACAACTCCAAATGGAAAATATTCAGCATTTCATGTTCTAAGAAGGATATTTCTCCAGACACTGCTGAATTGCCTATGGTTCTGGATTATATGGTCAATCTTAATGGCCTAGGTCTCAGACCAGCTACCCTCAAGGTACACTTGGCAGCTGTTTCTGCTTTCCTGTCTGTAGGCAAGTCTTCCTCTCTGTCATCCCATCCTGTATTCTGTAAGGTTTTCAAGGGATTGCTTCACACCAATCCCCCCTTTAGGGATCCTGCTCCTGCTTTTGGGACCTTAATGTTTGCATTGCTCAGCTTATCAACCCCTTTGAGCCTTTGTCCTCAGCAGAGCTTAAGTACTTGACTTGGAAAACTGTGTTTTTGGTAGCCATCACTTCTGCCAGACGTATCAGTGAATTGTAAGCCCTGTCAGTGGAATCTGATTTCATCTCTTTTCACAGAGATAAAGTGGTCCTTAGAACTAACGGAAAGTTCTTGCCTAAAGTGGTTTCAGATTTCCACCTCAACCAGTCTATACCTCTCCCTATTTTCTTCACTGATCATTCCTCCTCGGGAGAGAGGAGGCTACACAGTTTGGATGTTAAAAGAGCCCTTAGCTACTACATAGAGCGTACCAAGGGTCACAGGTTTGAATCCCTCCAGTTGTTCCTCATTTATGGAAAAGTTGGTAAGGGCAAACCTGCCACTAAGAGATCGTTGCCAGGTAGATTGTTTCTTGTATACAATTCTGCTATGAAAAACTGGGTAGAACTCCACCCTCAGGCCTGAGGGCTCATTCCACAAGAGGTACAGCTGCTTCCCTGGCTGCTGCCAGCGATATTCCTCTCTTAGAAATTTGTCAAGCAGCCACCTGGAAAACAGTCCCTACTTTCACCAAGCATTACTCTCTGGATATCCAGGCTAGCAGTGATGCTCGGTTTGGCACAGCAGTACTTCAGAGCCTATTTCCAAAGTAGGTTCTGTCCCTCCTCCATGGGGGTACTGCTTGGTAGTCTGCAATAGTCAGAATACAGCAAGACTTCATGTTGTTTGAAGAAAAAAATTACTCACCTTAGTAATTATGTTTCTTTTAGTGGAGTCTTGCTGTATTCTGACCTCCCCCCCCCACCGCCTCCCTCTCAGAACCTGTTTTTGGGATGTGGGTGGGCAAGAGCAGTGTTGGCACCCTAGGGGTGTCCATTTTACACCCTCTTTTTTCCTTTGGGTGGAATGTTGTTTTTTGGTTGTGTTTTTGGTTTTGGGTTTCCTGACTTGAGTCTTCCTTTGAGAACCAAAAACATTATATATATTTGCCAGCTGGCTAGTAAAAATTTTAGTTTCCACACAGAACACCTAGAGAGTTTTTGCTCGAAAAGATCTGACTGTTACAGTTTGAACAACAACAGACAGGGGCTTCAACCGAGCTTGTGTTGAACATTCTATGCAAGGCATAGAAAAGTAAACCCTTTGTTCTCTGGAGCAGTTGAAAGGCAGGACCTAACTGCAATAGTCAGAATACAGCAAGACTCCACTAGAAGAAACATAATTACTAAGGTGAGTAATTTTTTCTTTTATGAGCGTCCGAATGGTATGTTATACCCATATAAGAGTTTCTAAGTTTCAAGATGGTAGAGAGAGTTTTTTTAGCTCTATGTTTCTGAGCCAGTATCCAATCTCCCCTAGCACCCCCATGGACAGTTTGTCTTAAATATATTAATGATTGTTGTATTTTATCTATAATTTCCTGTAATTCCACCTTTGTATCCCTAATTTTTTGATTTAATTCAGTATCTTCCTCTCTGCATAACATCTGCTAATTTAGCAGCTGTTCTGATAATTCAAGATCTTACTTCGAGAGGGCTCTTGCAGTAGGTAATTACATATAGGACTGACGTTGGCAGGCGGCAGGACCCCACGGAAAAATTTCTAGCTAGCAGTCCCGGCGAGGGACCACCCCACGTCAGGTGACCGAGGCCAGACGCACGTCGGTATAAAGGGGCGGTCCCGGATGCCCACCTTCCAGTTCTTTCCCGCCGTCAGCTCGTGCAGTGCCTCGCGGTGAAGTTCGTGCTCAGCCCTGTTATTTCGTCGGTTTTACCGAAAGTTATCAGTATTTTAGTACGATTTCGTCAGGTGAACGATGGAGTTTATGTCGTCCCTTCAAAAATAAAGTCTGCGACTGGGCGCCCAACTGCCTCACAAGGACGGTCACTTTGCCTTTTTGCTTAGGCCCCAACCACGGGTCGGTAAGTGCCCGCATTGCCTGCATTTCAACACGGCCAACCGCAGACGACGCCAGCAGTCTTTGGAAGCCCATCTCCTCAAAAAGACGATGTCTGCAATGGAGAAGGAGTTGAAGAAGCTTAGGCAGGCGTCGACCTCCCCAGAAGGACACAAGAAGCGGGATAAAGAAAGACACAGGGAGAAGGCCTCCTCATCCGCGACTCCGGCCAGAGCCGCAGTTCAGGTAACGTCCCCTCTGGGGGATCGTGCGACGGCCGCCTCCAAGGCTTTGGAGGAGGCATCGCCCGCCTGGCCGGGCTTGCATTCGGGTCCCATGGGTGCCTCTGGGCAGGGAGGCCCCTGCCCCCAGTACTGCTGCAGGCTTGCAGCCTACTGGTGCGGGCACCTCCCATAAGCCGGACGTCGGCTCCTCTGACGCCCACCGGGAGAAGGCCGCTAAGATGCCCGACCCTTCGGGGTGGCGCACGGCAGTGTCCCCCTCGGACTGGGCCACTTCCCACCCTCTGCCCGCCTCCGGCGAGGGACCCTAAGTCGGACGCCGCTCTTCTGGCATCCGCCCGATTCAGCTCTGTGTCGCACGCCGGCTCCCCTGACGACGCCTGGGCTGGAGCCACAACAGACCCTCCATCGCTCTGTCGTCCCAGGTTCCCCACAGCCTTCGCTGCCGTCCGGGGAGCCCAAGTCGCCCCTACCTGACCCTGGGGACTTTTCCCCTCCATCCCCGGGCGATGCACGGGATGTTTTTCCACCATCAGACCCTCCTCCCACTGAAGCGGATCTGACGCCAGCCCCCCAGACGCCGGCCCCGCCGACGCTGGTTCTGACGCCAGCCCCTCCGATGCCGGTTGGGGATATTCCTCCTCCATCGGGCCCACCCCCCCATGGGCCTATCACTGTTGATCCACCCTTGGGGCTCCCTACTGGGCCATCTGCTCCGGCAGCTCCTCCGGTACCTGGGTATCTGCCGTCCTTTCCGACGCCGGCTTACCCAGGTCCGCAGTATCCAGCGCCGCAGTACCCGACACCAGTATTCCCGCTGCCTGGTTACAGATACTCGCCTTACAGATAGAATCCGTATAACTATCCCCCTCCTTCTCCTCCTCCTCCACCGCCCCCCAGGCCGCCGGTGGATCTTCAGAAGACTCTGGCCTCCTGGTGGGCTGAGGCCAAGGCTTAGCTCACCTAAGGAAGTCAAGAACTGCCTTACGTGATGGTGCCACCTCCGCCCCTGTGACGCCTGCGTGACGGCACACTCCCTCTGCTTCCAGATTCCCGAGCCTCCCCGGGATCCAGAGAGGCAGGACATGCGTCCAGGATTCCTAGGAACCTGTTCCTCCCCAAATGAGTCAGGAGTCTTAGTCTGCTTCCACTCTTCTTCTTTCTCTCTTGACTCTTTGGATTCCTCCGATGGATGTCCGAGAAAGACGACGAGCCTCGCCTCCGTCCAAGCCCCGGCCGAGGACTCCTCCGAAGTCTCCTCCGGAGGATCGTTCCTTCACGGAGTTGCTCAGGAAGATCCAGGAAGTACATCAGTGGCATTCTTTGGAACCAGATCCTCAGTGGGTTAAACTCACCGAGCATCTGGACCTGCCCTCACGGCCCTACTCTAGTGCTCACCCTGGATCGAGCCTCACGCCCACCTTGTTTCCACTATTTGAAACAACCGCCGGCTTTCCAGCCCACTCCTCGGAAGTCCAACAGGCTATACCAGGCCCGAGGTGTAGATCTTTGATTCTCACCCTCGTGCAGACTCGGTTGTGATTAGTGCTCACAGCCGATCAGCACACATTAAACATTTGAGCTCGCTCCCGGATAAGGAATCTCGCTTCTTCTGGATCAGTATGGAAGGAAGATATATGCTTCTTCCACACTGGGTATCAGGGCCCCTGAATTATGTCGCACATATGGGGATTACCGAAGGCTATCCTTACCCAGGTGGAATTAAGATTGACTCCTTGCCTGACTCCCAAGTCAAGCAGGAGTTAGCTGACCCAGTCCGCTCTGCCTCGCTCGGCCAGTCGCCACATTCTGAGGACAACCCACGGCTGCAGTGGACACTGCAGGGCGGGAGTCTACATTCGCCGTAAGTCTTCGGCGTCATGCCTGGCTCCGCGTGTCAGGTTTGGTCCCAGAGGTGCAGTCAGCAATCCAAGAAGCACCTTTCAGGGGTTCAGTGCTTTTCAGTGGTGATGTCAAGGACATCATCACCGATTTGCAGGAGAAGGGGATGGCCCTGAAATCTGTGGATTCCATGTACCGTCCCCATCCCCCGCAGCGCCGTCCTTTTCGCAGACGCAGCTGGCCTCAAGCGAAACCCCAAGGAAGGCGGGCTATCAAACGC
The DNA here is from genome assembly GCA_016271365.2 of Neoceratodus forsteri. Taxonomy (NCBI): domain Eukaryota; kingdom Metazoa; phylum Chordata; order Ceratodontiformes; family Ceratodontidae; genus Neoceratodus; species Neoceratodus forsteri. The sequence continues at coordinate 1,526,002,911 of CM028131.1, forward strand.
CGGGCCCCGCCGCCCAAAGAAGCTGGTGCCCCAGCCGCTGCACTGCCCCACACCACCTGACTCTTTCCTCTCTCACCGCCCGACTCCCAGAGGAGCCGGGTAGAGGGAGATTCTCCTCCACCTTCCAGGTTGGAGAGGATAACATCGGATTCATGGGTGCTTCAGATTATCGCGGAGGGCACTCCATAGAGTTTCTACAGAAACCTCCACGCCACCCCCCTCTGAAGTCCTCTTACTCAAGGGACCATCTTCCTTTGGTCAGGGAAGAAATAGTCGCCCTTCTCGTGAAGCAGGCCATAGAACCCGTTCCTCCTCACCTTCACGGGATGGGTTACTATTCCCATTTCTTCCTTGTGCCAAAGAAGACTGGAGATCTCAGACCCATTCTCGATCTCAGCTCCCTGAACTTCTATGTAGAATACAAAAAGTTCAGGATGCTCTCCCTTCAAACCCTTCTACCCCTTCTTCGGCCGGGTCAATGGCTTTGTGTGCTGGATATGCAGGATGCATATCTGCACATCCCCATTCGTCCCTCGCACCGAAAGTACCTCCGGTTTGTTTTCTAAGGGGACCATTACCAATTCCGGCACCCATTTGGTCTTTCCTCGGCTCCCAGTTTTACCAAATGCCTGGCGGTGGTAGCGCCCACCCGCGCATTTTGGGAGTTCAGGTGTTTCCTACCTGGACGACTGGCTCCTGGCGGCCTCATCCAGGAGGAACTCCTGCATTTTCTCTCCCACCCAGCAGGTTTTCACTTGTCTGGGTATCACCATCAACCATTCCAAGTCTCATCTGGATCCCTCCCAGAGACTTCAGTTCATCGGGGCAATCCTCGGTACGATGGTGTGCAAGGCCTTCCTTCCTTCGGACAGGGCGGCCTCCCTCCAGTCACAGATTTCCCTGCTTTCAGAACGCAGGAAGGTTCCGGCGAGGTTGGTGCTCCGTCTTTTGGGGCTTATGGTGGCCGCCATCCCGATGGTTCTGCGCGCGGCTCCACATGAGGATCTCTCAGTGGACCCTCCGCTCTCAGTGGGATCAACTTGTAGACCTAGATCATCTGGTGCTGATCTCCTCGCTGATGACAAGAGACTTGCAATGGTGGATGGTTCAAGAGAATCTGTTTCGGGGGGTTCCCTTCTGTCATCCTCCCTCCCAGACTCTGACCACGGACGATCAGGCATGAGGTTGGGAGCCCATCTGGGTCCTCACCAACCCAGGGTTTATGGTCCAGATTGAGTTAGCTCCACATCAACGCACTTCGAGCTACGAGCAGTTCTGTATGCTTCCAAGCCCTTCACCAATACATCCTTCCCGGTCACCTAGCTGTCCAAACGGACAACATGTGTGTGGTGTGGTACATCAACAAGCAGAGAGGAACTCGATCCTACCCGGCTGTACAGGGAAGCAATGAGGGTTTGGCCACGCTCACAACCTTCACCCACGGCGATCCATGTTCCAGGAGTCGACAATACCCTGGCAGACAAGCTAAGTCACCCTCGGCTCTGCCACATGAGTGAACTGGACCAAAAGGTTCTAGACGGGTATCTTCCAGCTTTGGGGACTCCACAGGTAGACCTGTTCGCCTCTCCCCAAAATGCAAAACTTCCCACCTTTTGCTTGCTCGCTCCAGAGCGAGGTGCTTTCTGGAGCAATGCTCTGTCTCTAAGCTGGAAGGGCAGATTCATCTGTGCTTTTCCCCCAATTCCTTTGGTCCCTCGTGTACTGCAGAAACTATCAACAGAAGGAGCAAGAATGATTCTGATCGCTCCTTTCTGGCCCAGGCAAATCTGGTTCTCTCTTCTACAACAATACTCAGAGGTTTCTCCTCTTCTTCTTCCTTTATCTCGGGGATTGCTTACCCAGGATCAGGGGACCCTGGTCCATCCGGGACTCAGGTCCCTTCAACTTCATGCATGGCTCCTGTAGACCTAGCCCAGTCTCAATTTGGCGTCTCCCCTAAGGTGGCCGAGATTCTGGTGGAGGCTAGAAAACCCTCCACTAGGTCCACCTACACCATGAAATGGAAGAGATTTTCCATTTGGGCTGCCTCCAGGAACGTGGAGCCTTTCTCCTGTCCTGTGGCCATTCTGCTCGATTATTTAAGTCACCTCTTCGAGCTGGGTCTCAGTCATTCCTCTTTGAAAGTTCACATGGCCGCTATTTCAGCCTACCATGTTCCTTTCACAGATAAAGCCTTTGCCCAATTAGAGGTATCCAAGACTTTTCTCAGAGGGGTCCTTCATCTCAGGCCCCCTGTCTGGACTCCTGCTCCCCCTTGGGATTTGAACTTTGTTCTCGAGAAACTTACCCTTCCTCCCTTCGAGCCTGCAGCTTCCGCAGACTTGAAGGTTCTATTGTGGAAGACGCTCTTCTTGGTGGCCATTACTTCTGCTCGAAGAATTTCCGAGCTCCAGGCCCTTATGTGTAAGGTCCCTTATCTGATTTTTCACAAAGAACGAGTAGCTCTTCGCACGAACCCTAAGTTTCTTCTGAAAGTGGTAGCGGAGTCTACCTTAAATCAGTCTATTGAGTTACCTGCCTTTTTCACACAGTACTCCAATCAGGGAGAATATTTGCTCCATACCATGGATGTTCACAGGATTCTGAGATACTACACCGATAGGACAAAGGATCTCAGAAAGACTGATCAGTTGTTCATCTCTTTTGCTCACAAAAGGGAAGGCAATGCTGTTTCCAAGCAATGCCTCTCAAAGTGGTTGGCTCATTGCATCACTTTCTGTTATGACAAGTACAACAAGACCCTTCCGGGTCAAGTCAGAGGTCACTCCACTCATGGAGTAGCAGCCTCTGCGGCTTGTTTCAAGAATGTGTCTGCGGCGGACATCTGTGCTGCCGCCACTTGGACTTCCATCCATACCTTTATGAAACATTACAGTTTGGACAATGCCTCTCGCCGTAGAGCAGGCTTCGGCTTAGCGGTCTTGCAAGGTCTCCTGTCTTGAGGTTTGCAAGTTTTTGCTACTACTTGGAGTAGTTCCTCCTCCCAGTGCCTTTCATTGTTCCAGACTGCTTGGAATTCTGTCCTATATGTAATTACCTACTGCAAGAGCCCTCTCGAGTAAGATAAGAATTACTTAAGAACTTCACTGCATTGCAGATCTTCGAGAGGCTTTAGTAGGGTATACCTTCCCACCCTCCATCCCCCTAGGCTTTTTCAGCCCTTTTCCATTGAAGGAAATATCTGCTTCTCTCTCGTCCGGGCCTGTGGCGGGAAAGAACTGGAAGGTGGGCGTCAGGGACCACCCCTTTATACCGACATTGTCTGACGCCGGTCACCTGACGTGGGGGCGGTCCCTCGCCAGGGACTGCTAGCTAGAAATTTTTCCGTGGGGTCCTGCCACCTGCCGATGTCAGTCCTATATGTAATTACCTACTGCAAAAGCTTCTCTCGAAGATCTACTATTACGGTAAGTTCTTACTTAACTGTACTTTGCCTCACCTCCCTCTCTTTATTCTTCTTTGAGGTGTACGCTATAATCTCTCCCCTCAGCGTTGCCTTCATGGCATCCCATCTCATCGCCTCAGTAATTTCCTGAGATTAATTTTCTATATATAATTGTTGTATTCTTTTCTTAAATATCTCCTGGAATTCCTTATCTTTTAATGTTAATGGATTTAATCTCCATAAGGTCCTCTTCCTCTCCCGACCCATGTCTAATTTCAAAATTAAGGGGTGGTGATCAGATAATAATTTTACACCTATAGTCATATCCTGGACTGATGGATAATGCTCACATGTCATCATAAAATAATCTAGGCGGGAGTATGATTTAAACCTTGGTGAATAATATGTATAACCCGGGCTGGAGGGGAATAGACATCTCCACACATCGATAATGCCTAAATGTTCCAGTGTTCCTTTAAATTTTTTAACTGTAGCATTTTTCCTGTGAGTCTGTTGATTAGAGCTATCTAAATGTGGGGATAAGGTCATATTGATATCGCCTTCCATTATCAACTGACCCTGAAGATTATCTAAAAATGTAGATAAATAACCCTTCAGGATTGGGAATCTTGTCTGAGGAGGAAAGTAAACACTAGCCAGGGTAATCTTATGGCCATATAAAAGGTCCTGTACAATTACATAATGGCCTTGGGCATCAATACGAGTTTTTTGTATTTCCAAAGGGGTTGTTGCTGGAATTAAAATTGCTGCCCCTCTTTTCCTACCCCTTGGATGTGAGGAGGCTATAACCTTGTATCTACTGCACCAGGTCAGTTTCTTGTGCTCTAGTTCAGAAAGATGAGTTTCCTGGTGATAAATGAGGTCTGCCTTCTGTTTGTTCAGGTATGGTTTAAGGCGGGACCTTTTTATATGGTCATGGAGCCCATTAATATTTAATGAAATAATTTTAATTGGATCAACTGACATCTTTATTTCTTATTAACCTATCTGTATATTCCTTTCCCCTAGGTGGTAAAAGATTTGTTCTTTCCAGACCATTCCCCACCCTCTCAGGATCCGTGGCCCAGAAGTCACTCTGAAGAATCCACTGTCTTATGCATTTGCAATACAACAATAAACATGCTTTAGTCTTAACAAACTCTTGACTTGAGTATTTTTTATCCCTTCTACCTCCTCCCTCCCTTTTGTAGTATCCAGCTATCTTTTGTTATGTATGTTTTTACCCAGACGTACCCCATTGCTGCTTTAAAAACAAAATGTATTGAATGACTTATCATTAGGCTTTTCCATAATATAACAACATTGGGTCTGTAATGAAAAGCCAAGATAACCCCCCCTTCCCTTATTCTTTTAACTTCTTTAATCAAATAACATAACTGAACTACTTGTACATAAAAACTATACTTTATCTTATTAGCTTTAACTAAAGCCTTATACAAAATGACTCCCATTTGGGATGTGCTCACCTGGAGCTCACCCTGGAACCCCTGTCCTTGTCCTCATTAGAAGCCGGAGAGGGATCTGGAGCATCATACCATATCCGAGCAACACAAATACCCAGCATAAGTATGATGGCCGCAAACAGAATGGAATAAATTCCATTCCATAAAGGAAACGATATGCCTAATGGCATTTTCCTGTCTTACTCGAGAAACTTCCCATCTAATGGTCTAATTATATGGCTTTACTTTACTTGTTTGCCTTGAGAAAGAGTAAGAACGACCTCTAGTGGGCATTATCAAAATCATAGCCCAAACCTCCTTTAGCTTAGGCTTCCTTGACTGTCCAAAATTCAGAACTTAAATTTCTATCTTTTCCTTTAACCTCCTACTTAACATAAATCAATGCATTGAAATTCCTGTAGATATACAAGTTTCCACACTTTCCCAGGTAATCGTGAAAAAAAAAAAAAAAAAGGAGTACGTTATTATATTTCTGTTCTCTTACTCTTGTAACTCAATTACCATCTGTAGTTTAAAAAGAAAATTAGGGCTAGGCTTGTCTCAATGATCAAAACATTATTACTTACTCAGTTTTCATAGTTTGAATATCTTTCTTCTTTGTCCCTGTCACATCAAGCCTCTCGTCAGTCTGGATTGGGTCCTCTTACATGATTTGGTGCAGGCTTATACCCGCAAACCTTGAGGTGGGGACAGGTCCCTCGAGGAGCAGATGAACAAATCAAGATTACCACGAGGAGAAGGCTATAGTCTCTGTGCCTTAGCTTGAGAAAATTCTCCGCCATCCAGGAGCTGTAAATGATTCAAAGTAGCAACCAGTAGCCAATTAGTCAAATAATTGAAACATTTTAAATAAAGTATTGTTGTCTGACTCTCTTAGCAACATCCCTCATCTGGTTCCTTCATTCCCCCGCTCACCAATAGCCCCCCTGCATTATCTCCAGAGGTACCCCAGAACCAAAAAAACAAATCAAGAAGCAATTACCCCACATTTTGGCTTTTTTCAGGTAGGCAGTCAGATTCCTAAACTGCTGTAGTCGCTTTAAGATCTCTGTTATTTGCAGTTGTGATGCTTGGGGCACTATGTGTTCCATCTGGTTAGCTTGCCCCAATTGAGTTTTAACTGTTTCTGACGTTTTTTCGTTGATTACACCCCTCTTCAAGTGATCTGTTGCAGCTTCTGCGGCTGAACTATATAGGTATGTTAGCCAGATGGTAGAAATACAGTTAATTTGCCTGGATAAGGGGTTCTAAAACGGATCTTCTGGCCTCGGAGCGTAGGCAAGAGCAAACTATAGTCTCTTCTTGGTTTTTTGGGTGGCCGGAGCATAATCATTATCAAACAATAACTTTTGTTGGCCCCACATTACCCTGCCCTTCTGCCAGGCCTTCCGTAAAATGGTTTCCTTTGTTTGATAAATGAGGAATCTAATAACAAAGGAGTGGGGCCTTGCTTCTGGTCATGAAGGTTTTGGGCCGAGTGCCCTGTGAGCCCTCTCAATGTCCAGGTGGAAATCAGGTTCCAGATCAAGCAATAACCGCAAAAGGTAATCCGCAAAGGCCCTAGAATCATTTCCTTCTTCGTTTTCAGGTAAGATAAATATTTTTATGTTCCTCCTTCTACCACGATTTTCAGCATCTTCCTGTCTGATGGAGATTGCCAGTTGTTCCGCTGCTATGGTTTTCATTGTCTCCTCCAGAGCATCGATTCAGGTGGTGTTTAAAGAAATTTGGTTGTCTGCCTCGGTCATACACCCTTGTAATGTGCTTATTTCGGTCTTAAGGTCTTGCATCGACTCACGAACTTCTCCCCTAAAGTCCTCAATTGCCTGCTGTATCGCCTCCGAGGTGGTTTCTGGTTGTTTTCTTGTACAAGTTTTTGTTCTGCCAGAGGACGTTGATTTTTTTTTTAATTCTGAAGCTGTAGAAGGCCTAGTGCTTTGTTCACTTTTGTCAGACATGCTGTCATCCCCCTCAGTTATTTCAGCAAATGTTTTGAATCTGTTCCGATTTTGTTTCACCATTTCATAGCATGCGGGCGTCAATCTGAGATGTTTCTTGCCTAGAAAAAGGCTGAAGTTAGACAGTTTTTTTCAATTTATGCCCTTTTAATGTTTAGCTTGGTGGGAGCCTCTCAATTTGTATGCTCAGCCAGCCATACCGGAACCGGAAGTTGTGTGTGTTACCTTTGACTGTTTCTCTAGAGGTCAGCTGCTGAATTGTAATGGGGGAGGTATTGGGGTACCAGTGAGAGATATTGGTAATTGTGTGCAGCAGGATAAATAAAAACAAAAAAAAACCTAAATGTAATAAAACAATGTTGCTATGAGGTGTATTGCTGGGGGGGGGGGGGAGCTGGAGGCAGCACTTAGTAAGGGCAGGTTATGCAAGGATGCTGACTCCAGCACTGTTGTTAGGGACCAGGTCACAGGACTGCAAACAATGGGTAGCATGGCTGCTGTCCACTATAAAATACCAAGAATCCTGAGTGACCCCAAAGGGTGAGTGCCACGAAGCAAAAATGTGGCATCTTATCTAGGGGGTGTCCACAGAACCACAGAGGACCATTTATTAGAACATAGATGCAATATTGGGAGTAACCTAAGAAACTGCATAGAACAGACAAAGGTGTGTGGGGGGGAGCTACAGGTATAGGTTACAGGTTAGGCTTGTAAAGGCAGGATAGCAGGGGGATTCAGTTGCTCCCTATCTGGGGTATGGCTGTGGAAAAGAACAATAGTGGGATGACTACTTCATAGGTACTGCCTATCTGGGGTAGACCTGCAAAGACGGGCATATAGAGGGAAATCTACTTCCTGTCTGGGAGAAGTGAAAGTAGGTGGGGGTGGGGCACTGAATAACATTCATTCAGAGGCCCTGCTTCAAATTCTTAATTCAATCTTAATTAGCAAGGTTCCCCAACATTTCACCGAAATATTTTTGGCTCCTTCAGGAATCTTTGTACAGTACTGAATGAAAAATATACTATACATTATGATAGTCATTTTCTTGATATTTTAGAAGTGAAAGTTTTTCTGTTCACTTTTTTGCCTTATTCAATTACAGACCTTACTAGGATTGTGGATATGTTGTTCTAGACACACTTGTTGGCAGATACCTTGCCGCTTTAAGATGTGCCATAAAGCCTTCAAGCTGGGTCCTACCACCCAACCGAGTTGTATAACCCTCGACTCCACCCCATGATGCCAGGTATTCCTTTTCCACTGGAAGGTTCAGGTTCCCTCCTTAGCGCTCCCAAGTGTAGTAGGTCCTGGCTTCTAAGTCTTCGGATTCACTTCCAAAACGAATTCTTAAACTCTCTCAAGTTCATTCTTCTTTCACACCTGCGATGGAAGGTAAATCGGCTCCCGGGTTTCGCCGGTGCCCCTGCAGGCAGAAAATGTCTCACATGGATCCTCATGCTGCATGCGTGCATTGCCTGGGACTGGACCACAATCCGCAGGCCTGCGATCACTGTAGGTGCTTTTCCCCGAATGTGCTCGAAGATCGCGCTGCCCAACTCCAGTTGGGGTGACTGGAGAAGCATTACCCACCGGTCAAATCGAAGGATGCCTGTTGGGTGGTCTCCACTGCTGTGGGGTCCACCAAGCAGCTAGAACAGCTTAAGGCCTTCGAAGAGGAAATGGCTCAGGCCACAGCGGGCTCTTCTTCAGCTTAGGCCTTCATTCCACTTCAACTGGGATCCTCCTATTCGGCTTCCTTCAAGGAGTTGTACCAGTCTGTCTCTACTAAGGGAGAGGGCCTTTCTGGGTCGCATGTGTCGCGCTCCAGGAAGGAGTTGAAGAAGGAAAAAGAAAAGTCGACACGTTGATGTTCTTGGGACCGGGAGCAGTCCCATTCTCAGGAAACCTGTGTTTCAACCCCATCAGACCAGTCGGCTGAGACGCCTGTCGATGCTGCTGAGATCTTTCTTGAGCCGCTCAGCGGGTTGTCACCCAATCCAGCCGATGACTCTTTATTTCGGACACCAGTACTCCTGGTGTCCTCAGACGGATCAGCTCAACATGCTGGACAGGACCCGCCCACCAAGGAACCTGACACAGAGGAGCTGCAGGTTTCCTCAGCTCCTTCTGAGGTACCCCGCCAACAGTTGAGGTCTCAGTCTTGTTCCTCGACTTTGGCATCGGACAGGACTCGCCCTCACCGGCGATCCCGTTCTCAACGCCATGAGACGTGGCAGCACCGCTCTTAGTCTTCATCCTCCTCGGGTGAGGAGATGCTCTGGCGCAAGTTGCATCAGCGCTACGAAGACCTCATGTGGCAACAGTTGGTCCTGTCTGGGTCGAAGCCAATTCTGGTTTCCACCCCAGCTGTTAAGTGGCTTTTGCCTGTGCGACCAACATCGGCCATGGCCACCGTCACCGAAGTGCCAGTTAAGGCCCTGCTGGCTTAGCCAAAGCTGGATACTCCACCAATCCAGGTAGAGCCACCACCCGAGTAACTGAAGTCTGGGTTTCCAACCAAGGCTTCTCGGTCGGCCCAAGGTCTGCCCTTCGGTTATCGGTCACGCTCACTCCTGATCACCCAAGGTGGATGGAGAGCAACACGACGTGGGCGCCCACTTTATGAGGACTCTTCAGAGTCTGAGAACTCCTCCATGGTCTCCCGTCCAGTGGACATTGAGTCCTTGGGGTTCTCTCCATTGAAGAGGGCCCTATCTCTTTGGTGGAATTTGTCGGCTCATCTCTGAATCCACGGGTATGGAGCTGGATCCTGTGCAGAAACAGGCTAAGTATCCCCTTACAGAGATTCTGGACAAAGAGGATACTCCTGGGGAGGCCTTCCCAGTGGCTGAGGCCATTGTGGGTCCAGCCTTGGAGCTGTGGCAGCATCCAGCATCTTGTCCTGTGCCTTCTGTCCGCATGGCCTGCAAATATGTGGTGCCCATGGGGTCCCTGTTGGGTTTTTTGGAGCACCCCTCAGTGGTGGGGTTGGTGACTGACTCCATTTTTCGACATTCAGGCAACAGGGGTGATGCAGACAGACCCCTGGATTGGGAATCCAAACAATTGGACCATTCCAGGAGGAAAGTGTACACAGCCTCCTCACTTGGTCTCCATCATGCCAGCTTGGCCATTATCATGGCATATTTTTCCCACGCCCTCTTGAGCTCCCTGGGTGAGGGTAGGGCAGTGGCAAAGCAGCAACTCCAGATGGCTCTGGACGTTGGTGATTCCTGTGCCCGTTTGGTAGCGGCTGCGGTGGCTATGTGCCACAGGGTTTGGCTGCACATCACGGCCTTTATGGCGGATACGCAGCATAAGTTGGCAGATGTCCCCTTCTTGGGCACCAACCTGTTCAGTCCTGGTGTGGAGGGCCACCTCCAGTGCATAGAGAAGTCCAATGCCACCTTAGACTCCACCACATCTGCTCAAAAGGACAAGGGCTCCAACCATCAGGTCCAGGTCCAGATGGACAATACCGTGACCATGTACTATCTCAACAAGCAGGGTGGGATGCATTTCTTGGCCCTCTGCAAGGAAGCTCTCCACATTTGATCCCTCGTGCTCAGCGTGGAAGCAGATCTCCTTGCCATTCACATGGCAGGAGCCTCGAATCAGCTGGCCGATGCCCTCAGCCGGATAGGTGGGGCATCTCACGAGTGGTCTCTCTTCCAGGAGGTAGTGTAAGATCTGTTCTCCCAGTGGGGAACCCCCCAGGTGGACCTGTTTGCCTCCAGGGAGAATGCAAGCTGAGGCTGTTTCACACCCACCCCCCTCAACAGGGTTCGACTGCAGGGGGGATGCCTTCTCGAGGCCATGGACCCCCCAGGCCTCTTCTGCACCTTCCCTTGATTCACGAGGTGCTCATCAAGGTCAGGAGGAACAATGTGCAGGTGATCCTAGTAGCCCCAGACTGGCCACGCCTGTTCTGGTATCCAGATCTCCTCAGCCTCAGCTCCTGGATCCTGAGGCATCTTCCAGCATGCCTGGACCTACTCTGTCAACCAGGGGAAGGTACTCCACCCAGACCTTCAATCCCTGCACCTGATGGCCTGGTTTCTGAGCAGCTAGAGTTCCAGGCCTTGGGTCTCTCTCCGACAAGGTCCTCAACGTTGTTGAGGCATCTCAAAAGGAATTGACCAAGAAATGCTATGCCTTTAAATGGAAGAGATTCTCCATCTGGTGTCAGGGCAAAGGATTGGACCCCTCATCCTGCCCAGTGGCTAGCATTTTAGACCATCTTTGGTCCCTCTCCCTGCAGGGGCTATGGTCGACAACCCTAAAGGTGCACCTGGCAGCCATCTCTGCTTACCAGGCATGGGCCAGTCAGCAGTCAGTGGCACAGGAGAAGGTAGTCTGGCACTGCAGAGTTTCACCTTAACTAGGTGATTACTCTGCTGTGTTCTACCCGAATCACACCTCGGAGGCCGAGTACAGACTCCATACTTTGGACCTGAGATGAACATTCGCCTATTACGAAGAGCGAACGGGTTCAGGGAGAGGTTCGCCAGCTGTTCGTCACCTACGCAGAAGCCGCACCTGGCAGACCTGCAACCAAGCGGACAGTAGCTAGATGGATAACATCTTGCATTGACCTCTGCTACAGGTTAGCAGGTAGGGAGCCTCCTGTTGGGCTAAGGGCTCATTCCACCCGCCATACCGCAGCATTGGTGGCTGCTTCTAGGGATGTCCCTATCTAGGAATTATGCAGGGCTGCTACCTGTAAGTCAGCACACACCTTCATTTCCCATTACATCGACCTTGAGTCACACCAGGATGCTGGTTTTGGAACCTCAGTTCTCCAGTCCCTCTTCCCTAAGTAGGGGGTGTGCGTCTCACCTCCCTCCTCCCAGAGAACTGCTAGGGAGTCTGCCAACAAGTGAGGCTAGAACAACATATCCACAATCCTAGAAAAATAGGTTACTCACCTGTAACAGTAGCTCTAGGAGTGGTATATGTTGTTCATCCACACTGACTCACCCAACCTCCCCGGCTTCGATGCACACACCTGGCTTCCAGCACACCAAGATCTGGCATCATGGGGCGGAGCCAAGGGTTATACCACCCGGGTGGGTGGGAGGAGCAAGCTTGAAGACTTTCCAGCACATCTTAAAGCGGCAAGGTACATGCCAACAAGTGTGGATGGACAACATATACCACTGCCAGTCAAATCTCTCATTTTGTAGCAGTTTTCTGAAAACAATTGTAGGTTGTCTGTATTGAAAAAAAAAGGTTTTAAAATCACAAAAGGTAGATAATTATCAACAAATTATCCTCAGCTGAGCAAGTAACTTGCTGTAAACCCAAGTGACATCACACTACTTCACCAAAACCACCTAGTGTATTCACATATACACAGGAGTCAGGTCTCCTATAGTCTCATAACAATTAAAATTCTCTACCTGACTGAACACTCTTGTAAATGCATGTTTTTTTTCCTCACTGTTGTGGGTTTTACAGTAGCTTTGAATATGCCTCTGCGTTTTTGAAAAGTAAGGGAATAGACTGTCATGAGACTCAAAGGGTACACTAAAAGGAGATATATTCAATCTACTCCAGTGAGTAAAGTGAACTAACTTTAGGATATAGAAGTTTTCATTTTCAGCATGCAGCAGCACGTGGTAGTGAGTGTACAGCCTCTTATGCTCTCTCTCAGACCCCGATATTGCTGACGGCATGCAGTGATGACATCAGATGACGTGCACATGTGCCCCACTGTTATAACGTTACATGGGATAGGCTGCCATAACAACCTGCTACAAATTTCAAAACACAATCTGTGGTTCTGACAGACAGAATTAAGCACTGGAGTGGAGATTTAGGTAAAGAGAGCATAAGAAACTGACCTCTTAATATGGACATGTTGCATTTTAACACTTTCTCAGTAAGCAGACAAAGAAATTCAGTTTGTTCTCTAGAATAGTTCTTAAAATGAATCAATGCGGTCGGCCCAGTGGCGCTGAGGTACTGGTGCCTTACCTCGAACCATGGCGGTGACCCGGGTTCAGGAACGGACTCGGGACGCCGGCCGTCGGCAGGGGGAGGATAAGATTGAGCATCCAAAGGACTGCTCTCCTATTCTGGGGTGGAATTGGAGACTGCCTCGCTCAAGCAGCAGCCCCCAGTGGATACTGGAGGTACTGCAGGAGCGATGCGATGAGGGAACCTAGAAAAAATGGAAATACCGCTCGCTGGTGGTTGCCGGATGATGGCTCTCCATACCCCGATTCCTCTGGTGCCTTCGAAGGCCTTCCTTCCCTCAGCAGCATCCCTAGGCCCTACTGAAGAAGAGTGCGTTAGGCTTCCCCCTGGTGCCTTCCCTCGGAGGAGGGGACCCGCCCCAGTGAAGGGTTACATCCAGGATATCCCAGGAGTGGCTAAAGCGATGAAGGAGCCGTGAGGCTGGTGGGCTCGGTGAGGACTTGGAATGGGGCCTGAAGGAGTGGGGGTCACAAGGAGCATGGAGGGGATAAACAAATAATGCAAAAAAAATTAAAATGAATCAATGCTTCATGTAAGGCATCAATCCCTCCCTGGTAAGGGACATTATAATGCACAGTGATGCCACATCTAGGGTCACCTGATACCAGTCTTTTTTGACCTATACATTGTCCAGTGTCCTCAGGATACAGTTGTGTTCTTAATGTTGGATCAAAACTGACCAGCAGTGGCTTGTATGTGTGGATCAACATACTATGCAAATGCCTCCATAAGGGAGCCAATACTGGCCACTATGGGATGACCAAGAGGATTCACAGGATCCTTGTGTATTTTGGCCAGTGTGTGTATGGTCACCTGTACTGGATGTGGACCTTCAGGAAATCACTTACACCCTTTGGATCATATGGTTAGCAACAGAAATGTCAATACCTAGGTCTATATCATTTTTGAAATCCATTGTTGGATCTGACCCAAATTTTAGGCAAAAATATGTTAACCAGCTGTGAAAGCAATTCCTTTACATATTTTTTATGTATATTACAACAATTGCCCCATCCTTATCCTCAAGCTTAATTATTTCTTTATTATTTTGTAAACCTGGTAATGCCTGAAATTCGGATGTAGAGCAATCCATAAAATGCGAGTGTCCTATCCATGTATCCAACAATGGGTTTCAAGAAAGATACTAACGAATATGAAGCGACTTTACTTTTGCTAACCATTTGATCCCAAAAAATAAAGTGATTTTCTAAAGATCCACCATCCAGTATGGTTAATGGCCATTGTCTCAGTATGTTGATGCCATCACCAGGGAGAGGCTGATGCTCTACATGAAGCACTGGTTCATTTTGAGAACTATTCTAGATAAATAGAATTTATTTTTATACTTACTGAGAAAGTGTTAAAATCCAACATGTTCATGTCCATGAGGTCTACACTAAATGCAAATTAAAAGTACTGTCATAGAGGCATCTTTCACCCCCAGTTTGGCAAACATCTGTCTTGGCAGCTGGGAGGATGCATTAGTGAGGTACCCTATCAACCATTCTTTTTTTGGTAGGACTGAATTGTATAGATGTTACATAGATGACATTATGTGGTGAGAAAACCAGGAGGAACTTATGGAATTTGTAGCTTACTTGGAATGTAGCAGTATACTTCTGAAAGTTGCTGTGAACTGTGACTTGAATTCTATTGAACTGCTGAATTTGTGCATGTCAAAAGATGGCAAGAATGGTGTGTTTACAGATCTGTGTAGGAAACCCTTGGAAAGGAATGCCCTTTTATAGTTCATGAGCAGTCACCCTCGCCACACCATAGACAATATCCTGACAAGCCAATGTTTGTGTTGATGGCACAATTGCAGTAAGGAAAATGGCTATATTGTCAGAGCCAGCAAATTGGAACAGAGGTTCAAATAAAGGGGATATTGATGGTGTCATTATGAAGGTAGGCATGCACATCAAAAGAACAGAGACACCACAATATCTGGTAGAATTGGTCATAGCAGTTCTGATAAACTGTCAGTAGAATGAACTTTGTTGCTACTTTTCAGCATAGCTGGGTTAACTACAGAGGATTCTGGAGACTAACTGGCATATTTTGGTTTCAGATAAATTGCTGGAAAAAGTCACAAAAGAAAAGCTATATATGGTGTACCAAAGAGGTCCCAATATTAGGGACAAGGTGGTTCACACTCTCCAGTTATCTTCTACAGCCAGTATTAGACCTATGTGGTTGGCCAGTCCCACAATACACAATTTTTCTTGTGGCTGTTGCAAATTCTGCCAGATGATGCTTAAGACTGACACTTTCAGCAACCCCAGTAGAGGTACATCATCCCTACTGGTTCTTTCATTTTCACCAACTGCCTGGGAGCAGAGTGAATGATAATAGCCGAGGACTACTGAAAACAACAGTCAAACCTTTTGACAGCAGATACCATGATAAGACGGTCTTTCTCTGCCATAGCTATGGGTAGCAGAGGAAAAAGAACACCCAGCATGAAAAATAAAATGTTCCATTCCATCTTGAACCTGACTTGGCACACTGTCCACTGTAAAGGAGCTAGCATATGTGTACCATTTGGATGTGCCAAGACAGAGGCTGAGACACTCCTGTCCTTTACAATATCAGATTCCTTTTTCTCCAAATTCCATGCATAGTCACACCCCATTTTTGGTAATGGTGTACATTAGAGTCACAATCTTTGCATAGTTACTGATGAACTTTCTAGAATATATGTAAAGGCCTAGGAAAGCTGTATGGTACTTGAGGGTGGTGGGCTCTAGATAGTTTTTCACATCTGAGAGCTTATCTAGGGCGGGTGAGATGCATTAAAAACTAACACGTCCCATGTAGTAAATGTAAGACTCTGCACAGCAACACTTCAGTGGGCAGAGCTCAAGGTTGGGTTGTTAAATGCGCTCAAACACTTCTTTAAAGAGCAGGTAACCACTCATAATTGATGTTTTCATATATTTTTTTATACTGTTATAAAATGTTATTTATTTATTTGAAAAGGTTTCACCAGGAAAGACAACATGAGCTTGCAAGCAGCTCATTTCCAGTAGCGTCCTGGAGGGGATACATAAGTTGGGGGCAGAAGAAACAGCCATAGGCTAAAAACACATATCAATAAAGATAATAAATGCAAATTCAGATACAATATATTTAAATTAATGACAGGAAGACTTGCCTAGGCTAAAGTACATATAGAGCAATTAAAATAACGATGCATTAAAATCTGTGGCATCAGTTGGACAGAGTCAGACTATAGAGATAAGGAATAAGAGTACAAGTAAAAGTACAAGATGAGAAACAAAAACATATGGAAGTAATTTTGAGGGAGAAAAAACAACTCAGATATATCATACAGAAAAAATACAGTGTGCACATGGGAATAATCAATAACTCAGTAGGGTAGGATCCCGCTGGTTGGAGTACACAGCTGAAGTGCTAGTGGCAGACAGAGGACAGGGAGCAAGTGCTAAAAACCTATAGGAATGGCAGTTCCACGAGGGGGGTGGCTTGCAGGAAGAGGAGGGGTAAGTAGAGGAGTAGCTTGTAGGAAGTGGAGGGGTACATAGGGGAGGAGGAAAGGGAAGACTGACCAAGACCTACACGCCATCAGAATGCTGAGAACCCTGCAAGGGGGCAAGGACCCGGATGAGTTAGGGAGGAAGAGAGGAGGGATAGGGAGTGGCTTGCAGGAAGGGGGGTGGTGGGGGGAAATTGAAGGTTGCCAAGACCTACACCCCCTCAGGATGCTGAGAACCCTGCAAGGGGACAGGAACTCAGCAAGATTAAGGAGAAAGAGGAGGGGCAGGGAGTGGCTTGCAGGAAGGGTGGGGGAATGGAGGGGAGGGAAGGAAGACAGCCAAGACCTACATCCCCTCAGGATACAGAGAACCCCGCAAGGTGATAAGGACCCGGCAAAAGTTAGGGAGGAAGGGGGAGGGATAGGGGCAGAAAAGGAGGGGTAGATGGGCAGGGGGAAAGGAGGCTACTGCCAAGGTAGCTTAGAATTTGGTGAAAAAAGGGAGAAGAGGGGGAGGGATGGGGGAAGTGAAAGGGGAAAAAGTTGGAAGAGGAGGGGATTAAGTGCACTTGCAACAGTGAGCAATGTGCTTATGGAGGAGGCGTGAAAGGGAAAAGCGAGATTATGCAGAGCAGACTTCAATTGGGAGGGAGTTCCAGATATAAGAAAATTTGTAAGAGAAGGTAGAGCGACCAGATGAGGTGTGCCATGGAGGGAGAGCCAGTGTTCTATGTGTGGGGGTACAGAGGGAATTGCTGGAGGGGGACCGAGATGAAAAAAGGGAGGACAAGTAGGGTGGAAGAGAACGAAGCCAGAACGTCCCAACTAAATTAGCGCTGTGTGACCAGCGCCTGGCAGAGAGGAAGGGAAAGGAAAGTGAGGTGTAACGATTGCAGTGGTGAGTGAGTGGAGAACAGCCAAGTACATAGCAGCAGAAGGAATTGAAGAGGGTGTCCAGTCTGGATAGGGTGGATTTGGGAGCAGAGTTGTACACTACATCCCCGAAGTCAAAAACTGGAAGAATAATCTTTTGGACAATTTCTCTGCTGGCTTGCAGTGGTAGGCAGTTGTGATGTCTGTACAGAGCACCAAGCTTGGGGTGCAATCTTTTGACAATGGTGTCTATGTGTACCCCAAAGTCTAGATTCTTGTCTAGCCAGAGCCCAAGGTACTTAAATTTGGAGACATCATCCAATATAGAACCAGTGACGGTGTGGAAGGTAGGCTTGGAATCAAACCTGGACAGGTTTTGTCAGGAGCCAAAGGTCATACAGACCAGTTTTTTGACATTCATTGAGAGTTGGTTTGTGTTAAACCAGTGCTGGACATTGTTAAAATCCAGCTGAAGGCTGAAAGCTACCTCAGAGGGGGAAGTGCCAGAGAAGACTAACATGGTGTCGTCTGCATACATGTGGATGTTTGCAGATAAGCAGGCAGCAGGTAGATTGTTCAGAAAGACTGAAAATAGTATTGGTCCAAGTACCGAGCCTTGGGGTACGCCAGTGTTTATTGGGGAGGTGGAGTTGCTGACTCTGGACTGGGTCCGGCCCATGAGGTAGGACCGAAACCATCTGATGGTAGAATCAGGGCGGCCAGCTGCAGTCAGCTTACTTGGGAGGAGGGAATGGGAAACAGTGTCGAAGGCTTTGGCCAGGTCGACAAAGATGATAGAGGTGAATCATCCCTGATCATGCCTGAGAGAATGGAGTCAGTGAGCCGAAGGAGGGAGGTGGTGGTGGAATGGTCTTTACAGAATCCAGACTGGAAGGGGGTGAAAAAGGAAGAGAAGTCAAGAAAGGAAATGAGCTGCTCTAGAGCCAGGTGCTCTTGAAGTTTAGCCAGAGTGGGAAACAGGGAGATTGGGCAGAAGTTCCCAGGGTTGGATGGGTCGCCCCTCTTAGGAAGAGGGACAATGGTAGCAGACTTCCAAGCATCAGGTACTGAGGCATGTAAGAAGGAGAGGTTAAGAAGTTTGGTCAAGGGAAGAGCAACAGAGTAAACAGGGTGAATAGAACACGCAGGGTGTCTTCTGGGAGGACTGGTTTGAAAGAGAAACTAGAGATGAGGGGGGCTGGGCATGAAAGGGGTGGAGAGGGGAAATGTTAAATCTCCAGGGGCACTAGGGGAAGAGAAGAAAGGAGGGAGGAGGTGAAAAAGTTGTTGAATTCCGTTGCCATGGAGGGTGGGGTGGGATCGTCTACAGTTTGGGTGCCTAATTTGAGGATGGGAGAGAGGGATTGGGCAGGTGGGGATATAATAAAATGTTAAGGATAAAAGTGTTCCTTGTGTGGTTTTTCATTAGTGCTGAAACCTTGCTGAACTATCAGAGATGTCAGTTGTATGCAGAAGCAGGATAGTGGATTTTGGAATGAAAAAAAAAAAAACAGCCCCAGTACAGTTGAAGTCAGAGTCTTGGTGATGTCACTTACAGTAAGCAGACTCTGGCTTCATGTGCTTGACAGTAGTACATCTGTGCTACTTTAGTACGTTCACTGTGGCATTCATGTTCATGCAGGGGTCAGAGGATCAGCTGTTTACAGTCAACGGCTCTCATTCTCATACTCGAGATAGTGCTGTCAACTGAACAGCTGATTTTTGACAGGATACCATCGCTGTGTAGTTCTCCTAGTATACTGATTTCAACTCTGCAGGCATGTTTACTTGTTTTTAGTGAGATGAATACATTGGTTCTTTATGGTCAGACTGTTGCTGTGCAGATAAGGTTTGCAGTCGGATATGCTAAGTTGTCAGTACCAGTCCCTGTTATACCAGTTTATGTCCATTGCTCCATTTCACTCATAGAGGCTTGTAGGTGCTTGCACAAAATGGTAGCCTGTGACATGGGCATCGGAGATTGAGTGCTTGCAGTAATGGTAACTCAATCCCGGTGCATGTTGATGGGGCTACCACTGAGGAAAGGTGACCGGATTGGGGAGGTGGGAGCATATAGTGACAGGACATCGCTATATGTATACACGTGCAGGGGGGAAGCGAGCATGATGGAAGGGAGGGAGGGTTGGCCTAGCGTGGTTGGCATGGGGCTGCCAAGCTGGGCCTATAACGTGGTGGATAGGTGGAAGCATAATGCTGTGAGGGTTCCGGGTTCAGGTCTGGGCGCACCTTCATTTTTGTGCACCCGGCCCAAAATTTTATTTTGCAAATTTTCACCCCGACATGCACCCCTGGGTTAAGAACTTTTATAGGATGGGGGCAAAGCCCCCACATAAACATTTAAAATCTAAGTCCCTAGCTCCATTTTCTTCTGCGCCGGGGATGTACATTGCCGAGATTGATTTTCAGTGATGTACGCTCACCCTGCCGCCAATCTCGATTGGGCTTTTGCCCTTGTCACATAAATCCCCCCAAATCAATCTGACAACTATTTGAGGTTGTTGTTTGTTTAAATAATTGGGGTACAAGTTTTGAAATGTATATGTCCACTATACATCAATGCTACTGCCCCTTGGTTTCATTTAACATAAGTGGATATCAGACAGGCTTGTAAGAAGCTATCAGATGACTCTCTTTGCTAATAGCGTAGTGACACCAGTCAGTCATCTGAAGTCAATAAAAGAACAAACAGTACACAAATAAAACAAAACGAGCCTTCAGTTCATCACTGTAACATTTTAAAATGTGTCTGAAGCCTGTCCTGTATCTTTTAGATCACAGCAAAGTATGAGCGGATGTACAGTCACACCATGTGTTAATTAGCAGCATTTATCCATCGCAATTGCATCAAGATCACTATCTGTGCATTTTTTTTCAAATGTGAGACTGAAAAACTCTACATTGCTCCAGGACACTCTTAGCAAAGAGAATCATCTGATACCTTCTCACAAGTCAGTCTGATATACACTTATGTTAACTGAAACTGAGAGGTTGCAGCATTGATGTATATTGGGTATATACATTTCAGAACTTGTACCCCAATTATTTAAAAAAATGTCAAGCTTGAATAGTTGTCAGATATATTGCGTGCAGGCACCTACAAGCCTGTATGAGTGAAATGGAGCTATAGACATAAATTGGTATAACAGGGATTGGTACCGACAACTGGGTATATTCAACTGCAAACCCTATCTGTACAGCAACAGTCTGACTATAAAGAACTCATTTATTTCTCTCACTAAAAACAAATAAACATGCCTGCAGCATTAAAACCAATATCAACTACATGGCGATGATATCCTGACGGAAATCAGCTGTTCGGTGGACAGCACTATCTCCAGCTTGAGAGTGAGAGCCACTGACTGTAAACAGTTGCTCCTCTGATCCCTGTATGGACATGCACACCACAGTGAACATATTGAAGTAGCGCAGCCGCACTACTGTCAAGCTCAAGTCAGCTTATTGTAAATTACATCCGCAAGACTTCGGCTTCAAGGTGCATCTGTGCCGTTTTCTTTTCATTTCACTATCCTGCTTCCAAATACAGTTGACATTTCTGATGGCTTAATAGGTTCTCAGCACTAATGAAAAAAACACACAAGACTGAGGTTTATCCTTTATATATTTATTAAAGACTATATTAAAAACTAATGAAAACATACCTATTTTGAGTGCCTACCAACTCTTTATGGTGTTGGTGGTGGCTGTGGAAAGTTCTCTTAAACACATCATCTAAGTAGGCTAGTGAGGATCTCTAAGACAGTCCACATATTACTTCTTCTATGACACAAAGAAAGGTGCCTGAACTGTTACACGTTGCCTACTGGTAGTCTTTCAAATGAATAAAGTACCAGGTTACATTGCAAAGCTGTAAATGGTTGAGCAGTAGGGTCAGTAGACACTTGTTAAAACTCACTTTGAAGATCCAGAATGATAATGTAGGCTGTGTTAGCTGCACTAAGACTCTTCAAGACATAATCTTTTGTCTTCTGGATGAACAGACACATTTTCATAGACTGGCAACCTAGGATAAGGGTCTTTCCTAATAAACAGCATCTCTGGAGTACTGTGCCATTGTGTATAGCAGGTAAGGTGTTTCTGGGGAAGACCTGAAGATTCTAAAACCAAGGCTACTGTGACTATGCCAGAAACATTTTGGTATAGAGTTTATTTTGTACCCTGACAATCAATCAAACAAAATCTTTATTTATCCAAGCGACCATCATTGAGCAAGCTTATTTCCAAGATGGACCTGGTTAATACCAGGCCAGGTAGTGAAGAACATACAAAATATATACAATGTAAACAATAATACAAGTGAAAAATAATATTACATATGAATACTCAATGTAACAGCAGTCATTACGGTTTAGTGAAATCTTCAATAGGATAAAGTTGTCAGGAGCTCATAACAAGAGCTGGCACAGGCACAAGGTACATAAGAGAGTGAGAACACAAGGTTTTCCCTAAGGTGGCGCAAGGGACATAAAAATAAGTGTCTTACAGTCTGGCAATTGAGTGATTACAGCTCCTTTTAAGCCAGTTCAGACAGAAAGTCAGATGTTAATTTGGTTTAGTGGGAACATTGGAGGGGACTGGGAGAACCAATCAGAAATCAATGCCAAAGAGTGATCACTTTCTGACTGGATGACAGCATTGCCGTGTCTGGCTATTGGAGGAACTGGGCTTGTGGTCTACAGTGGCAGCTAGAGCAGCGCTGTCCAGCTGGCGACTAATTTACCTATGCCAGTGGGGCAGGGAACCCATAGGGGGCTTGTAAGTGGTGGGGGGGGGAGGAGGAGGAGAAGGAGTCCGGGGCTGACTACACCAATGGGAGTGGCAGAACCACAAGACAATGTGGCATACATGGCTAATACTGAGTTCAGGAGGCAGAGAATTAACTTCAGGCAGCAGAGAACTAACATCAGGCAACAATTAGGAAATGGGGAAGCAATTGCAAGGCTCACACACATAACAAGTATATAAGGACTTAAAGGAGTTAATACTATGGAGGCAGCTCAGTTTCAGTAATTTTTGCATGTTGTTCCACAAGGACGGTAGCATAAAACTAATGGCCACTCTGTCAAAGTGGGAGGATGCCTTAGGGATACAGAATGTGATATATGATGCGCTTTTCAGAGAGGGACTCTGGTCAAAAGTGCTACATTGAAGAATTAGAATAAGCATACCCCCCAATAAGTCTCTTACCAAACATTAGGTTTCTGCGTTACTTCATTTTAAAATTATGAGCTATTTTGTAACCCTGAATTAACTGCCTGTTAGAAAATGCCAGTTTCAGTGAAGAAGTTCTGATGATGTCATCTCCTGAACTCACAGTCTAGCCTTCCCTGCCAGCAAGCTTATAGGACCTGTTTCTCCAAAGTTTAAAAATCATTCTGCAATGGTTTCATAAGTAAAACAGGCAGCATCATTCTAAAAACAGTGTTGTAGAATCTCTGTGTTTCAGGTTTTGCAACAAAGTTGACAAATTTGTATTTGAATGCCTTTTTGGTGTGGTTCATTTTTCCAGTTGCAGAATGTTGTGTCAGCATGCCTCCAGGTTGCTGATACCATGTGAAGTGTTACTCTACAGTGCCTGTTTGGAAGTTGTATTGCTACAAGTGTTGCAATGTTGGTAACTGCATTGCTGTTTGGCAGTGTCTGCTTTACAGTAAGTTTTAGTAGGGGCCTTATATGTGTTAATTCCTACTGGGGTGGAAGTGTTAGCCCTGGTAAAACAATCATTGTAATGTGGAGCACAAAACAGAAAATGAGCTCTGCTCAACTGAGTATCCCATTCATTTGTGCTTTGATGATGAATAATGAGCCAGTGAGTGAGTGCGTGCATGATTAAGCATTGAGCTGGCTACTGCATAGAACCTCTTAGTAAGGTTTCAAAACAGCACTACCTCCCCCCTCCCTATTTACAGGGTAGTGGAATAATTGATTTAAAGTGCCATCATGAGAAATCACCTCAATTGAATGATAGGTGTGAATGATCACAGCCTTTCACCACATCAGAGATATTCAGTCTGCAAATAGAAACATAGAAACATAGATTTTGACGGCAGATAAGGACCGCTTGGCCCACCCAGTCTGCCCATTTCCCTACCTATTGGATAAGCTGCAGATCCTAGTTAACCAGCAGCCTACTTCTTCCTACCCCCACCCCCTAGAATTGCCTTATGACTGTCCCATGCATGCTTGAATTCCACCACTGTTTTTGACTCCACAACCTCCTCCGGAAGTCCGTTCCATGCATCCACAACCCTCTCTGTGAAAAAATACTTCCTTAAATTACCTATGAGCCGCCCCCCTTCTATCTTCAAATTGTGCCCCCTTGTTCTTGCACACCTCTTTTTTTGAAAGATGCTACCCTCTTGGACTTTGTTGATTCCCTTGAGATACTTGAAAGTTTCTATCATGTCCCCCCTCTCCCTCCTTTCCTCGAGGCTATACATATTCAGCTCCTTAAGTCTCTCTTCATATGTCTTCCGGTGCAGACCCTGCCCCATTTTAGTTGGCCTCCTCTGGACAGCCTCCATCCTGTCTATGTCCTTGCGGAGATTGGGTCTCCAGAACTGCACGCAGTACTACAGATGGGGTCTCACCAACTGTCTGTACAGAGGGATAATAACTTTCTGTTTTCTACTGGTGATGCCTCTCCCTATGCATCCCAGTATCCCCCCAGCCCTCCTTGCTGCCCTCTCACATTGCTTGCCCACCTTTAGGTCATCTGATATGACTACCCCAGGTCCCTTTCCATTTTTGTTGTTGTTAGTATCTCACCCCCCATTGTGTACTCTTCCCCTGGGTTTTTGTTTCCCAGGTGCATTACCTTGCACTTCTTAGCATTGAATCTAAGCTGCCATACATTTGACCATTCCTCTAACCTTGCCAAGTCCCTTCTCATCCTTTCCACCCCACCTTGTGCATCAACTCTGTTGCAGATCTTTGTGTCATCTGCAAAGAGACATACTTTTCCTTCCAGTCCCTCTGCAATGTCGCTATAAAGACATTGAAGAGGACCGGTCCTAATACTGAACCTCCTCGCGTGCCCCACTAGTAACCCCTTTCTTCAGAGTGGACTCCATTTACTGTTACTCTCTGTGTCCTATTCTCCAGCCAATTCTTTACCCAGGCTGTCATCTTGGGACCCACTCCCAGGCTGGCTAACTTGTATATTAATCTTTTGTGTGGGACTGTGTCAAATGCCTTGCTAAAATCTAGGTAGGCCATGTCCACAGCCCCTCCCTGATCTACTACTTTGGTCACCCAGTCAAAGAAATCTATCAGATTTGTCTGGCATGACCTTCCCGCTGTGAATCCATGCTGCCTTGGGTCCTGAGCCCCTCTGACCTCTAGATACTCAACAATTCTTTCCTTCAGAAGTGATTCCATAATTTTCCCTACCACTGAGGTTAAACTAACAGGTCTGTAGTTTTCTGCTTCTGCCTTGCTCCCACTTTTGTGAAGGGGAATCACATCTGCCCTCCTCCAGTCCTCAGGTACCACCCCATCCTCCCATGATTTGTTAAAGAGGGTAGTCAGTGGTGTCAGTGTGCTGTGACTTTTGCAGTATCCAGCAACTCAGGAGAAAAGGACCACAACAAAAAAGCACCAAAAACAAAAATATGAATTTGTCAACTTTGTTGCAAAACCTGAAACACACACTGTTTTAAAGCAATGTTTATTAAATGGTGCTGCCTGTTTTACTGGAGAAAACCATTTGCACATAGCTTGTTGAAAGGGAGGGCTATACTGAGTTCAGGAGATGACATCATCAGCACCTCTTCACTGAAACTGGCTTTTCTGAACAGGCAGAGAATTTAGGGTTGTAAAATGATTTGTAACTTTTAAACAAAGTAACTTAGGAATCTCAGTTTTGGCATGAGGGTGATTGGGGCCATGTTGATCCATATTCTGAATTTATTGTTGCCAGTAATTTGTGACCATAGTCCCTCTTTAATGCATATGTTCCTGGCTCACTTAGAGGGAAACAGTCTAGTATATATTGCAGGAGCCATTTCATAATGACTCTACAGGTCCAAATGGCAACAGTTCTATTATGCCTGTACAAAAGAGAGGACCAGCCTACAGCTTTATACAAGAAGCAGTAATGGGTGGCGACTGGGAGGCTGGTAATAAATCTGATGGCCCTGTGATAAAGCGTATCTAGCTTTACCAGCGAGGCTTTAGGACAATGACTGGATAAGAAATCTGCGTAATTGATCATTGAGAGGAAAGTAGTTTGTACTAAGCGCAGTTTAGCGTCTCAAGTGAGGAACTGGTTTATTGTATACCAGAGTGTGACTTTAGGAGGATGGTGCCCTTGCTCGGTACCTTACTAGCATTTGCTGAGGCAGTATACTTCAAGTCTGCTGCACAGACATGTAGGTAAAAGACAAGTATATTCTTCAATATTTATTTAGTTATTTCAAAAGCTATACTGAAAAAAACATACTGAGATGGTAACAGCTAGTTTCCAGATGTGTCCTAGGGGGATAGGGATAGGGAGTAAGCAATACAAGAAGTGCAAGTGAAGATAACGTACTGATGGTGCAACAGAATAAAAAATAAAATGCAATACATTAAAAACACATTACAACACAAATAAAAGTGAAATATGTTACAGCTGTTCAATCACAGTATATAGGCAGATAGGGCAAACATGGAATAAAGATGTAAAACAATGTATTAAGATACAAGTGCAATATAATACTGGAAGCAAAGTCCAGATGAGGTGCAGAATATTATCACCCAGACTGTGAAGGTGCAAGAGTTCTCAGTGCCGGTGTAGTAGGGATGGTATAGGAGCAAAGCACTACCAAATAGAGATTACTGATCAGGAGCAGTTCAAAAGCCATGAAGATGGGGGAAGGGGGCTATGGTGGGTAGGAAACTGAACACAGCCAGGGAAGTGGAGGGCACAAGTGCCAGGTACAGTTGCAGGAGGGGGGGAAGTAAAGTCATAAAGAAGAAGGTACTGTAGAAGGATGAGGCTGAGTGGATAGACAAGGAAAAAGAGGATTAGATTCGGAAAGGTAGCTTGGCCCATGGACGTTTTCTTGGAGGGGAGGGAATAGGAAGCGGTGTTCTGGAGGGGGTTGCAGAAAGTAGGGGTTTTGAGACAGGTGGGCGGAAACATAAGGAGGAAGAGAGTCAAGTCAGAATTTGGAAGTGAATGAAGAACAGTGGGCGAGGTGTCCAGCATCGAGGGAGGAGTACAGAGAACAGTGGTGTGTACGAGGAGGCAGTCCAATGCAAAATAGCAGAATGAGTGAAAAAGGGGATCCAGTCTAGCAAATGTTAATGCTGATAACTGGGATGCCTGCTCCAATGTCATTAAGTGCATGGGTGAACAATATTTCGATGGTCAGTGGTATGTAGTTAGCTAGAAGTGGTCCAATTACAGGGACAGCTGCTCTTTGTGGTGAGATGGTGTTGGTATCTGGACTTGAGTGATGCTGTTTATGGGAAATTAGAGAGGCAGAGGGTGGTCAGCTGAAATATTCTATTGCCTATCAAAAGCCCCCAGTCTGTTTGGTGGCTCTTGTTTCCCCTAAGCCTGTAAAGTGGAATTCATTTTGCTGACAGTTTGTTGGTGGACTGCTTTGGTTTTTGTTAGTCATGTTTGTATTTCAGTTTTCTGCAAACTGCTGTGGTGTGGTCTTTGACTCTGCACTACTGGCAGATCATGAGCTCTTCTTAGCAAGGTGGTTGCCTAGGTGACTGTCTATGTCACTGCATGACCATAACACACAACTGAGGAAAACATCTGGTGAAATGTAAGTCATGAATACAGGAAAAACTGGCACCCAAGAAATATGGGTGCACCAATCAGGAACAAATTTCAGAAACAAGAAAGATAATGCACACATCCACTCTGCTGCTGGATGCCCTTTTCTTTCCAAGGCTTAAATAAATTTAGAAAGTCGTATTTATTAAAAGCAAGGATAGTCTGGAGAACAGGCACAAGTAATAACTCCTACCAACATCTCATAGGACACTATGCACGCTTTGTCAAGGTGCCGGTTCTTTTTTCTGGAAGGATTTGCAACATGACGCAGTGTCCATTATGAAAGACTAAGGATTTGGAGGAGCTGCATGTTATATTCCCTTCACTGCTGCTCCAGTAACCAGGGAAGATGAGCTTGGATGAAGAGATCTTTGAAAGTAGTGAACAAAACTGTGGTATCTTGCTCAATGTGGTCTAGTAGTGCATTGAACCAGAACATAAAAGATCTCCATCAAGTGTATCTCCTCCATTGGGCCACACTTTGGAACTGTAAGCTGTCAGCAGCAGGACCACACAGAAACATTTGCTAGTCAGGGGCCTCCGATGATAGCATGCAACATCATTGTCCATGTAATTAGTGCCAGCCCCATTGCTTCTTCATTCTTTCTCCCACCGTCGACTGCTTGTCAGACTTGCAGAGAAACACCATTGTTTTTGTTGACTTTATTATTTTTTTAACAAAGGTTTTTATCCCCCCTGGGCTGACCAGGTGGCTCTTAAGCCCTGTCCCTGGGTGCCATCAGCTGGCCTGCTACCTCTCTCTCTCTCCTGTTGGTGGAGGGATATTCCCCCATGGATTCCCCTCCTTGCAGTGGGCTCTGGGAGGGGGGCATCCTCCCCCTCAGTGACTCTCATCCAGAAGTCCCCTTCCTACCCAGAGGAGTGGTACAGTGGGCCGTGGCACCTCAGTAAGGGCTTCATGTAGCTTGGTCCACTTCCATTTTCCTCATTCTCTCCCACTGTCTCAGAGCCACAGCACAGAAGTGCATGCGAGTGGAGGCACATGTGCTCTGGGACTGCAGACTCCTTCCTCCCATCCAGCCATCTGTCTGGCCCCTTGTAGTGTCAGCACTACCACCAGGCCTCCACTTGGTGGTAGCCAAGAACTGGGAAGGCAAACAACCCCTGCCCAAGAGAGGAGAGCTGCCTGTTGGCCGCTCACTCCATTTCCCAGCACTCCCCCAAGCCAGCCCTTGGCAACCCGAGTTAATTCCCAAACTCATGTCACCAGCATGACATGAGGTAAGGCGCTTTACAGTACCTCAGCCCTCTGTGCTACCGGGCCAGCTTACTTTATAATTTTTCTAAACTTTACATTAACATGTGAACATTGTCCTTTTATGCAACCATTGAAAGAACCTTTATTTAGGTTTTGTACCTGAGGTTACAGGATCTACAAGGGCGATGCCCACATGGTTTGTGTTTGTTGTTTGGCCCTGTCCCAATTCATCAATGCCTGCAAGATCTGTCAGGAATTTAATCAGGCCACAAGGAGATGTGGAAAGATGGCTCTTGAGACCTTCATCACCATTAAGAGCATGGAAGCTACTGCCAAGTCCATGGGCTCCAAGCCAGCTTCTACCTCTCGTTTGACTGCCTCTGGGAAGGATACATTCCAGCATTTGGAGATGTTGTTGCTGAGGACCATGGACAAAGACAAGTCATCAAAAGTCCCTTCTTCCAGACATCACAACAAGCATAAAGACAAAGCTCATGCTTTGCCAGTAAGGTCAAGGTCTCCATTCAAAGAATGAAAGTCCTTGTAATTTTCTGCTACAGCATTGATGATTACAGCCTCCTCGACTGTCTGAGATACCAAGGTCATGGTCTGACTATGGCACTGCCATACCTACTGTGGAAGGTATGCTGCCTGCAATGTTGGGTTCTACCCCTTCGGTGTCGGTAGCCTAGGGCCCTTTACAGGATACCATCGACTCCCAGTATGTGCTGGTGTTGTTCTCTGAACTGTTACCATTGTGCCTGTTGATGGCAGCAGCTATCCCATCAATGGGTCCTCCCCCTAGCAACACAGTTGTTGATGGGATCCAAAAATACACCCATTATTCCTCCATTGCAGCATGTGCCTCCGTAGTCATCACCAACTGTTACTCCTATCGTCATTTCCAATTACAACGGGGAGTATAATCGTGGCCTCCTTAAAATGGAGGATTTTGAGGAAGAATGGGAACATGATCCCTATGAGGGCATTTGCCTTCCACCTCTACCCTCTCCTTATGCAGTGAGGACTCTGTGGTGTACACCCCTAGGTCTCCTGAAGATGCCTCTTTTCAGACATTGCCCGAACAAATCCAGGAAGTCATGAGATTTGAAATGGAGGAAGAAGACTCCACTAAGAGAAACTTAATGGAGTTTTTGGAGATTCCTATTGCACCCTCCATTGTTATTGCTCCCATATATCCTGGTTTACAGGATAGAAACATAGAAGATGATGGCAGTAAAAGACCAATGGTCCATCCAGTCTGCCCATGAGTCCCTATATAACCCCATGACCTGGCATCAATTAGGGTTTTACCCCTTCCAAACAGTTATCCTGTTCCTTTCCCATCATTGACCCTGCCTATGATGGCTATCCCTTTTATTCTTTCCCAAGCACTTCTGAAACCACCCACAGTTCAAGCTACCACTACCTCAGCCAGCAGGCTGTTCCACAGTACCACCACCCTTTTCAAAAAGTAATACTTTTTTACATCCCTCCTGAACCTACCCCCTGTCAGTCTCCAGTTGTGTGCTTTCGTTGTCGAGCTGGTGTTCCTCATAAACAGTTCCCTGGAGTCCACCTTGTTTATTCCTTTAAGGAATTTGAATCTCTCTATCATGTCCTCCCTCTCCTTTCTAGTCTCCAACAAATACGTATTCAGCACCCTGAGTTGTTCCTCATAGGGCTTCCCCTGCTGACCCAAAATCATCTTCATTACCCTGTGCTGTACAGCCTCTGTCCTTTCCTAATCTTTTCTAAGGTGGGGGCTCCAAAACTGGACACAGTACTCCAGATGTGGTCTCACCAGGGATCTGTAGACGGGGAGTATCACCTCCCTTCTTCTACAGTCAATACCCCTCCCTATACATCCCAGCATCCTGTCAGCCTTCCTGAAAGCCCTGTCACACTGGCTAGCCTACTTAGGTGTGTCACTAATAATGACTCCAACGTCATGTTCCTCTGCTATAGTACTGAGTTGTACCCCACACATCCAGTATTCTGCACTTCCAAGCTGGTTCGATCCTGTACTCAGAACAGAGCATGGTGCGCTGACACGGGCAGCCAGCCCAAAGTAACAAGACACTCCAAGAAAGCAAGCAATCCACACATAGTTTGAATTTTCACAGGTGAAATTCACCTATTTATTGTAGCTGCAGACAAACAAATGTCATTTAAATCACCTAGTGCAGTTAGCCCCTAGCACCTCGTCAACCAGCCTTCCAAGGGGACACCCTTGTCTTTCCACAAAGACAGGGTGTCTTTATGTACTAATCTTAAGTTTCTACCTAAGGTGGTGTCTGAGTTTACTTTAAATTAAACCATCCACCTCCCAGTATATTACCCAGAGCATGCAAATCCAGGGGAAAGATTGCTCCATACCTTAGATGTGCATAGAATACTCAGATACTATACACACCGTAGTAAGGACTGCAGAAAGTCAACACAGTTTTGTGTTATGTTTGCCCCTGGGAAAGAGTGTGTCCCAGTATTTAAACAGTGCTTGTCCAAATGGTTAGCACATTGTATTATGTTCTGTTACAGGAAGTATGGTGAGGAACTTCCTGGTGTGGTTTGTAATTCCACAAGAGGTAGGGCCATTTTTGTAGCTTGTTTATGGAATGTTTCCACTGCAGAAATATGTGCAGCTGCCACATGAAGGACTGTCCACACCTTCACGAAACATTACAGTCTGGACATTGTCTCTCATAGACGAGCTGGGTTTGGCCTAACTGCACTACAAGGTCTACTATCGTAAGCATATCTGCTCCAGCCACCCAGACTGTTCAGCTTTTAGTACTGGTTGGAACTCATTTCAAAGGTGTGTGGCCTGATGAAAGCGATATCCTCGAAGAAGATAGAACAGTTACAGTAGGTAAGAACTTACCAAAGCAGTAGATCTTTGAGAGAATCTCTTTCATCAGGCCATACTGTCCACCCTCCTTTGGGACTGTGAAATGTAGAAACATTTACTTTGACAGCAGATAAGGACCACTTGACCCACCTAGTCTGCCCATTTCTTTACCTATTGGATAAGCTGCAGATCCTAGTTAACCAACAGCCTACTTTCTCCTACCCCTCCATATAATTGCGAAATTGTGAAAAAGGATCTTTGTACTGCTGTTTCCATTGCTGTCTTTTCCAGCACTCTATCTTGCCTGTTATGTGGAGTGCTGGTGTCTCTCATGGTTCCTTAGATGAAGGTCCTCCAAGCATGATCTTTGGCGGGGAACTGATGAGAGGAGGGGCCGTACACATTTATGTAGACACTGGTGCATGATGTCATCATGGATGTACCCTGGCTTACAAAGTTTCTGTGTGGTCCTAGCACTGAAGTGGGTATAGTTCCAAAGGTATAGCCTAATGAAAGAGATTCTCTTGAAGATCTGCTGTCATGGTAAGTTCTTACGTAACAGTTCTTTCCTTCAGCAAGGGAGCTGTGTCTGGCCACCACCTCTCTCTGGGCAGGTGCTCTGGCAAAAGGCAATCCAGTGCCCAGGAGAATGGACAGTCCTCTCAAAGTACAAAAAGAGACAGTCCTGGTCCTGTACACCTCAGTGTCAGGGTCTTTTCACCATTCAGTCTTGTCCTCTGCCTGCAAAAATGGGAAGAAATGGCACTGGTCAAGGTCATGTTTTCGTCATTCTGTTGTGGAACACTTGACTTCCACAGGTCTGCACTCCCCATCAGTGACACTTGGGATGCCTCAGCCTATGAGGTTGATGCCTCTATCCCGGATCCCCTCTCTGTCCATTAGAGGGCACACCAGTGGGCAGTTCAGCCATTGGGCAGCTTTTATGGAACAGTAGGGTGCAGTATTTAAGTCTAGTGGTGCAGTTTCTGCTGGTGGCTCCTAGCCCTTTGGGGTCAGCTGGGTTGGCACCATCTTCGTTGCCTCTTGAATTAGGCATGCAACTAACAGTGGCTTCAGCCTCTGAGCTTGTGCCATGGTTGGTGCTGCTGATATCTGCACCACTTGTGGAGTCACCTCCGTTCTCTCTGCAGATGGCAGCAGCCACAATGCCATTGCCAGTTCCTTTGGGGCCAGCGGGGTAGTCAGCATTAGCAGTGTCACATCCAGTGCAGGGGTCCAAATCATAGGGACCTACCCCAGTGCCACTGCCACAAATGGTGTCACATGAGTCTTCAGTGTCTGGACCATTCCCTTTGAGAACGATCCCAGGGTTGTCCTTAGCACTGCTGTTGGAAATGTTTTCCAGCTCCAATGCAAGGCTGGTATTGCCGCAGCCTACACTGTTGGCTCTACGGCCTTCTCCTCTTTACTACTGTCTGAACAGAAGGGTGTAGAGGGACACGAGTCAGACCCTGACCTCATCATCTCTGATGGTGATGAAGGTGACTCATACTATGGTCCAGAGAATTCAGAACCAGTTCCTGTGACTGTACCTCAGGAGGATCTCTCCTTCAAGGCTGTGTTCAGAAATATGCATTCTGCATTGAATTTCGAGCCAGCAGCTAAAGACCAGGTTAGGCACCTCCAACTGGAGTTTCTAAATGTGCCACTCTCTTTAGTTCCTCCCATCCAGCTGGCCAGCCCTGGAGACACTGTCTGAGGCAACTTGGAGGAGGCACGCTACTGTGGCAGTGGTCCCCAAGCAGGCAGACAAGAAATGCTTGGTATCACAAACCCACTCCTGAGGGTTAGGTCCACTGAGCTCACAGTGCCCACCCCCATGTGCAATCCATGATGGGAGGGGTGACAGGGATACCCTCCTTGTGTCCTTTTAGAATACTTGCCAAGGTCATGACTGAACACCAAGCTTCCCCCTCAGGTCAGAGGAAGGTCAAACATTTTAAAAGTCCAGTCTCTTTCTCTCTATGTGACCCTGTCATCCATTTTCCTTGTGGCAGTTTAAACATACACAGAATATAAAACCATACCGCTGTACATTTGACTGGCAGTGGCATAGCTCGACACACTTGGCACCTTAATCTAAGCCCATGTATTTTACTCAGCGACTAGCAGATACCGCTGTTATTCTGGTTGAGAATGACAAAGCTATAGTGTCCAAAAAGGTCACTGTGCACCCTACTAACAAGTTGCGCAAGGTGGATACCATGGACAAGCAGGTCTGTGCCTCAGTACCCTTGGCTTGAAGATAGCTAGCTACCAGGATCACTTCTCTAAATATAAGTATGCCTTCTGGAACAAGCTTAAGTCTCTGGCAGAGGCCGTGCCAGACAGAGGCAAAACAAGACATTGTGCTTGCTGTTAAACAAGGTACTGACTCAAACAGCCACCAGCTGTGGCAAGGGGTTAAAGGTTGCTCATCTCAATATTCATAGTCTGCTTCCCAACCTGGATGAGCTTGTCGCATGGGTCACACTCTACAAGCCCGACATCCTTGGTATAACGGAGACCTGGCTCAAGCCCTCAATCCCCGATTCAGCATGTGCGCTGCCAGGCTATGAGCACATATGATTGGACAGGTCTCGCAACAAGAGGGGTGGGGGCATCCTGATTTACTACAGAAGCCACCTCAAAGTGTCCCTGGTGACTCACCAGACATCACCCCAGTCCCCCTGAGAGCTGCTACATGTCATGCTACTCCTTAGGAATGCTAAGAAATTGCATGTAGTATGCACCTATAACCCGCCTAAGGGAGGGCTCCAGGGTCTCACCCACCTCCTGGACAGTGTTGGCCCCAGTATTGGTGACAATGCGCTCCTAATCCTGGGTGACGTGAATCTAAACTGGAATGGTGGCAACACAAAACAGTTCGAACCCCTACTTGCCAGTCTATCCCTGGTGCAACTCATGCAGGAGCCCACCCGACGATCGGCCAATGGAGCCTCCAGCTCCCTACTGGACTGGATTCTGTCAAATCGCCCTAATAGGATCTCCTCCATAGGGACCCTATCTGACTCCATCTCAGATCACTCCCCGATCTTCTGCGTGTGGAAAATCCCCTCCCCTAAGATACCTCACAAAATCATCCACGTCAGGAACTTTGCCAGGCTTGATCAGGATGTGTTTATGGAGGACCTAAGGCTCACGGACTGGTCAGGTGTATAGTGCCCCTGACCCCTCCACAGCTTTAACACAGTTTCTCAACTCCTTCGGGTCTTCAAGACAGGCATGCCCCAACCATCAGACGGAGGGTCAGGGGACAGCCACCAAATGGCTGCATGAGCCTCCTTGCCCTTATGCGGCATGATGCGCTGGGCCTGCTTCAAATGCTCCCTTGACCAGACCTGCTACAACAATACAGACAACTCAGAAATGAGTGTAAAAAGGCTATTAGGGTTGCCAAAAGCGACTTCTGCAAGTCCGCCCTCCTCAGCTCCGCTAATGACCCTAGAAGGTTCTGGAGAAACATAAAGTCCTTGGTCAGCAGTTCCTTCAACTCTGGAGTAACTGACATGTTAATAGGAGGGATCTCCTGCAACAACCCACAGACCATCGCTAATGCCCGCAACTCCCACTTCACTGACCTACCCACTCTCTCCCTACACAACTCAGCTGACAGGAGTGCCAACTGTCCCTCACCCCCGAACTGGCTGGAGTCTGACCCCTCCAGACCTCCCTTCACCCTAAGGGCCGTGACGGGCCGGGAGATGCTGACTCTCCTCTCTAGTCTCTCTCAGTACTCTAGCGCTGGCCTAGCCAATCTTGAGACCAAGCTTCTGAAACTAGGAGCCCCCCATATCGCCTTCCCGGTGGCTCACATTATCAACCTGTCTCTTGCCATGGGGGAGATTCCTGATATCTGGAAGGTCGCCAGGGTAGTCCCTGTATTAAAGCAGGGCAACCCTAAAATCCCTGATAACTATCGGCCTATCGCCATACTACCAGCCATCAGTAAACTACTTGAAAAAGTAGTTGCTGTACAACTCTCTGAATACATTCAAGCATATGAGCTGCTGTCCCCTGCCCAGCACGGTTTTCGTAAAGGGCACAGCACAGCTACGGCCCTGATCTCTGTCTCGTCCAGTATTAGAACAGCCATGGACCAGGGGTTACTCTCTGGGGCAGTGTTCATCAACCTGTCTAAGGCCTTTGACCTTGTTGACCATGACCTGCTTTGCACCCAGATGAGGTCCTTTGGCTTGTACCCATCAGTTCTGAAATGGCTAACTGACTACCTGCATGGTAGAGTACAGCTGACCAAATTCAATAAAGTCCTCTCAGATCCACTTCCCGTGACCTAAGGTGTTCCCCAGGGCTCGGTTCTGGGACCCCTTCTCTTCTCTCTCTTTAACAACCATCTTCCCACCGTAGTAACCAAATGTCGGGTCACCCTGTATGCAGATGACCTGGTCATTCTGGCCCACTCCCGGGATACCGCCACCCTTAATCTCCACCTATCTGAGGACTTCAAAAACATACAGGCCTGGCTGACCCAACAGAAGTTGGTCCTTAACCTGAAAAAAACACAGGCTATGTTATTTGGCTCAACAGCCAAGATATGTACCTCTCCAATCCCACTGCAAATCAATTGTGCTGATGGTACCTCACTTCTCACTGTAACCTCCCTCAAATACCTTGGGGTGATGCTCGACCCACAACTGAACATGGGGAGCCATATTCTCAATGCCTGCAGAGCCGTGAACTGTAAGCTGGGACTGGCCTACAGGGCCAAATACAACCTAACTCCTGCCGCTCGTCTGGCACTTGCTGGGGGTGTACTACTCCCTTCCCTCAACTATGGCCTCCACCTTTTTGCTCGAACCTCAAAAGCCCTCCTCACCCGATGGCACATGACGTACAACAATATTTGTCATTTCGCCGCTCCCGCCTTACCCATCATTGTGAACTCTATGACAAGCTTGGTTGGCTTTCCCCGACCAATCACCTGAACGTTGGACTAGGGTGCTTTGTGAGTAAGGTAATCAGTACTGGCTCCCCCGTGGAGCTGGCCCAGCTCCTATCTTCTGCTGACCGGCTCCTCCTGCTCCCTCAGGTCCCATGGTCCTGGGATACTAAAAGTACCCCAACCCGCACCCTATGGGGACAGGGACTTCACAGTATGGGCTTCCAGGCTCTGGAACTCCTTTCCTGAGCTGGTTCGCTCCCCTCTCCCCTTCCGTGTCTCCGAAATCCTTGTGGGAGCACCTAAAGCTGCTCGCATTGCGAGTGCCCTTAGCCACTGCTCCATGCCCTAGGTACTGTAACTTCTCGGCACCTCCCACATGGAACACTTTCCTGACGACGTGATTGCTGACCTCGGGCCGTCCTTCCTCCACGCATTTGCCTATGCTACTTGTAGGCTCAATGCTACTGACTGCTTGCTCATTATGTACCTTACCCTTGTCTGTTTATATTTACTGTCACTTTTCCTGTCTGTATGCTCTGCTGACTCAATGTATTTAGTTGCAGTATTGTACTGGTTCACCTGCTACGCTATTACAATGAGGTCTGTAACACTCATTGTACTAAGTTACGATATTGCACTTGTTCACCTGTAACGATGTGGTCTGTAATAACTGGTGTAATGATGTTGTCTGTAATACTTCTTGTACTCTCCCGGATCGTTCCTGAAAATAGGCATACAACTTGTCCAGTGTACTTACCTGGTAAACAAAAGCTAAATAAATAAATAAAGCCTCTATGGATGCCTTTGATGCAGCAGCTAACTTCACGGCTGTAGGTATTTGCATCAGGTGGCACTCCTGCTTATGGACTGCTGGCTTCACCCCAGATATCCAACAACAGATCATGAATGTGCTGCTTGATGGCACTTATCTGTTTGGACAACAGGTGGAGCAATCTCTTAAAATAAGAATCTAATGAAACTAGAATGACTATTAAGACTTTCAGGCCTGCTCCATATAATCCACAAAGGAGTACAGGATGCAACTCTTTTTATAACAAGTAGTCCTTTCAGGGTAGGGCCAGGACAGCCAAAAATAATAAATCCCACCCTTAGAAGAAAGCACAGCAGGAGGCACAGGGGCCAACAGTACTCAGTGCCACCATCTGAAGCTCCGGCCCCGGGTTCACTTCAGCTGCACAAGACAGACTAATCCTCCCCAGTAGAGGAGAGCACCTGATCCAGTTTTACTATCAGTGGCAATCCATCTAACCAGAAAAGTAGGTTCTCAGGCTCATCAGAGAGGGGTACTCCCTAGAACTGTTGGAAACTCCTCTGGACAATGCCCAAAGGTAATTTGCCTTGTCAGCTCACATGTCACAGCTTCCGGCACAGGTGATTGCAGGCCTTCTGAGAAACAGGACAGTGGAAATAGTGCCAGTCAGAACAAAATACAGGGCTCTACTCCCATTACTTCCTAGTACCAAAGAAATCAGGGAGCGTACACCCCATTCTCGACCTCAGAAATCTGAACAAGTACATGGATTGAGAAAAATGTAAAATGATTTCTCTGGGGTCTTTGCTACCTGACCTGATATATCAGGACTGGCTAGCATCACTGGCTCTGCAGGATGCATACCAGCACATACTGATGCACTCCGGCCATTACAAGTACATCTGGTTCTGTGTACAGGGCTAGCACAACCAGTTCAGATTCCTAACCTTTGGGCTTTCCTTGGCACTGTGAGTCTTTACGGTACTCACAACACACCTCAGAAAGCTAAGACTCCCAAGTCTTCCCATATCTGGATGGGCTAATCTCAAGTCTCTCCAAACAGGAGACAGAGCAGCCAGTGGCCACTGCATCTCACTAACTATCATCCATGGGAGTGCTGCTGCTGAGCCACTAAAAGTCTCATCTGGAGCCCTCTCAAGAACTGCTGATAATAGGAACTGTTCTGAAGATGACCCAAACTTGGGCCTTCCGCCCATACAGCAGGCTACAAACAATCTTGTATAAGGCATGCTACATCATGGACACACGGGAAAAAGATGATCTTAGCGGCCCCTTGCTGGCATTGGTAGATATGGTTTCCTCTGTTGAATCAACTTTCAGTCAGAAAACCAAAGGTTCTGCCACTCCAAGTGGTTCATCTCAACCTGCAATCCCTTCATCTTTAGGCCTTGATCCTCAAGAGATAGAAGTGAACAGGTTCAAGGTATCTCAGAGAGTCTCTGAAATAATTTTGTGTGTGCATAAACCTACCACCAGGAAGACATACACAGCCAAGTGAAAAAGATTTTCCATCTGGTGCTCCAGAACCCCAGTGGACCCCTTCAGCTGTCCACCTAAAAAGGTTCTGGAGTACTTACTGGAACATTTCTGATGCTGGCCTGCAGTATTCCACAGTTGAGGTCCACCTTCGTGCTATATCAGCATGCCATGAACCTGTAGGTAACCTCTACTTGGCACAGTTGTCACTGTCTAAGAGGGTCCTCAGGGATATTCTGCACACAAGGCCTCCCATCAGGAAGCCGGTGGCTCCCTGGGACATCAACCTTGTGCTGGATATAATCACTTGAAAGACCTTCAAGCATATTGTGACTTGATGTTTCTAACTTGGAAAGCAGCATTTTTGGTAGCTATCACCTCTGCACACAGAGTGTCTGAAATCAATGCTTTAGTCACAGATCCTCTGTATACTGCTTTCCATAAGCAGTTTAACCAGTGACTTCCATAAGGGC
Organism: Neoceratodus forsteri; assembly: GCA_016271365.2. Lineage (NCBI taxonomy): Eukaryota > Metazoa > Chordata > Ceratodontiformes > Ceratodontidae > Neoceratodus > Neoceratodus forsteri. Next base: position 1,526,041,669 of record CM028131.1, read on the forward strand.
ACCACCTCTGCCCTTATGGAATTCACTGGTAACATAGCTCCCTGGACTATGGTCAGTTAGTTGGTGCTGCCTTCATCGACTTGACAAAAGCATTCAACACGGTCCATCACCCTCTACTACTGGAACAACTACTTAATGCAGGGCTCTTCTCTGACTCCACTGCCTGGTTTAACAGTTATCTGGACAACCACACTCAACAGATCAAAATTGCAGACGTCCTCTTTGACGCAAGACCTGTTTGCTCTGGGGTTCCTCAAGGGTTCATCCTGGGCCCACTCCTATTTCGTCTCTTTCTAAACAGTTTCCCAAGCTCCTGCCATGAACAAATCCTACTCTACGCAGATGATGCCGTAATCTACACAACTCACCTGGAGCCTATACTCCTTGAGACCCAGCTACAACTCGGATTTGCCTTGGTAGAGAAATGGTTTAGTTATCACAAGTTGATACTAAGCTATAAAAAAACTAAGCTTATGCTCTTCAGCAGCTCCCATAACAAGCACAGGCAACATCCTCTGACTATCACTAACAGTCTTTGTACTGCCCTTGAACAGGTACAATTCTTTAAGTATCTTAGAGTCACCATAGACAGCAACCTATCATATGGGGTGCATATAGATAATGTTGCTAAAGCTGTAAATATTCATATTGGTCTGCTCTACAGACACAGGCAATCTCTGACCCCTGAAGCCTTAAGGATAGTTGTACAGAGCTCTATTATTTCCATAATTGACTATGGAATGATCATCTATGGCTCTGCGACTGATACCGTCCTCCGGCTTATCTCCACTGTTCTTAACAAGGCATGTCGTCTTGTCTCCGGAGCTCACCGACTCACACACACGTGTGACCTCTATGCCTGAACCAGTTGGCTACAGCTTAAAAACTGCATCAAATACCAAATGTGCCTGATAGCCAAGAAAATAACCTTAGGCCTCTTGCCACCTGGAGTACAAAATCTTCTAAGGCCCCCTCGTAATCCACACCACACCTGAGGTTCTTAATCTCAGCTCCTACAGGTCCCTCATCATCAAACCACCTGGGGCAAAGATCGTTTGCCTACAGGGCCCCCCCTCTGGATGAATGCTTTCAACAGTGACATCTCCTCCGAAACTAAGCTGGGGCTGTTCAAATCCAAGCTTCGGTCACTAGTATCTACAGCTAGCACCTGTGACTGTCTCCCTTAACCATGTTTTCCCAAACCTCGACCTTAGCACTCAACCTCTTTCATAGTAACTAAGCACTCTTGCCTCCTACCCTTCCCCTACATCCCCTACCCCCTCCACCATTCCTCCCTCTCCCCTTGCCCCACCTTTCCTCACGTTCTCCACTCCCACACCCCCCTTACTCTTCTCAGCCCACCCTCCCACATCTCTTCCTACGCTCTGTGGTCTGTTTGTCTTGACAAAGCCTGCTGGCTGATATCAATGTACTGTATGCATTTTCCTGTGCCTGAAACTGATTAACATAATGTGTATCTGTTGTTTTACGTTGACTGTCCATTGTGACTTTGTGTCCATTATGATTTTTGTACCTCCTATTTACACTTTATTGTACCGTACTTTACTATCCTGTTTAATTTGTTGTCTTTTCTGCTGACGTGGAACCTTTGTAAAAGAGCTCTTAGCTCAAAGGTATATGTAATCTGAGACTTAAATACAAAATAAATAAGGTAGTTACTACGTTTTCATAGACATAAGGGAGCCACAAGGCCCATCGTGAATGTCTCCCTCACACGTGGGTAATCAGAACATTCTTTGGCTATTATAAAAGATCTCATCTAATTTATTTGTAAGCAAGTTTAATGTTGGTATATCTACCTCTTGCTGAGGGAGCATATTCCAGGCCTTAACTACTCTAACAGTGAAGAAGTTATATCTTCTATTAGTATTTATTAATGGTAGCTTAAACTGTTTATTATGAGATCTTAAATTATAATGCAAACTACAGAATTCAATGCCACATTCCTCCATAAGTTGTTTAGAATTTAGTATTTTATAAAGAAAGAGAAGATCTCCCCTTTGTCTTCATGTTTCCAAGGAATAAAGACCCAACCTTTGCAACCTTTCAGGGTATGTTTTCCCTTTATTATTAGGAATCATCCTAGTTACATTCCTTGGTACTTTTTCTACCAATTGTACATCTTTCTTAATTGCAGGTGACCATAGCTGTGATCCATAATCAAGTATTGGTCGTATATAACTCCTATAGATAGGAATAATTGTTTGTGTATTTTTATTTATAAAGGATCTCTTTATTTTATATACCAGGTTCATTGCTTTTGCAGCTGTAGTAAGGCAGTGATCCCTGGCAGTTAATTTGTTATTAACCATAACACCCAGGTCCAATTCTCTAGCTGAACTTTTTAATAACTTTTGATTTAAAATATATGAATAATTGGGATTGTTTATACCAAAATGTAAAACTGTACATTTATCCAAGTTAAATGTCATTCCATTAGTAAATGCCCAATTTTCTGTCAGTGCCAAGTCATTCACTAATGATAGATGATTACCAAAATTACTAACTTCACCACCCAGTTTAGTATCATGTGCAAACTTAATTAACTGATTACGGATTCCCAAATTCATGTCACTCACAAAAATGCCAAAGAGGACCGGGCCCAAAACTGACCCCTGTGGCACACCACTTCCTACCCTACATTCAGATGAGGTGCAATTCTGTATTCTTACGCACTGTGACCTATCAATGAGCCACGCTCTTATCCAAATAACAATATATTTATTAAATCCTAAACCCAGAAGTTTATCAATAAGTTTTATATGTGGCACTTTGTCAAAAGCCTTGGCAAAGTCAAGGAGAAACGCATCCGAGAGTATTCCCATATCTAATTGTTCACTGATTTTATTATAAAATTAGTTTGACATGACTGGCCTTTCCTAAAACCATGTTGGCTCCTGTCTATAACATCATTATGTTCCATAAACGCTTCAAGATGTTTTTTAATTAGACATTCCAATATCTTACAACAATGTGATGTTAAACTGATCGGTCTATAATTTTCACATTTTGACTTGTTTTCCTTTTTAAAAATGGGCACTACAGCTGCCATTTTCCAGTCCCCATGTAGTTCTCCATACATACCACAAGTTTCTACCTAAGGTGGTGTCAGAGTTCCATCTTAACAGGGCTATAATCCTACCTACCGTGCCAACGTTCAGAATGAGGCAGAAAGGACACTCCACTCACTAGATGTTAAGAAGGTCTTTAGGTTTTACCAGGAAAGGACAAAGGACTTGATACAGCCTAAACAGCTTTTTGTCTCTTTTAACCCCATTGTCTCTTTCAACCTTAATCAAAAGGGACAACCTTTTTTTTTTTTTTTTTTTAAACTTAACCAGGAGTAGCACATTAAGCTGAAAGCTTTTTTACAGATGCATCCTGGGAGCACAGGGAAGTTAAGTGACTTGCTCAGGGTCACACAGTATGTAAGTGGAAGCTGTGGGATTCAAATCCAAGTCTGGTCTGCTGGATGTCACCAGATTTGCAGCCCAGAGGCTTAAACCACTGCGCTATACTGCTTCCAAAGCAGTAAACCTGTTACAACCAAGTGCATTTCTGCCTGGATTGTAAATTACCTTCACCACTGCTATGCTATGGCTCAGGTTAAACTGGAGGAGAAGGTACATGCCCACTCACCAGAGCAGTTGCAATTTCCCTGCCAGAAATATGCTCTGTGCCTATTGCAGAAATTTGCTGATCTGCAACTTGAAGCACAGTGAATACCTTTACCAAGCACTATGCCCAGGATGTCCACGCCAGACGGCATGCCACCTTTGGCGGGACCATTCTGAATGATGTGCTATCCTGAGTGAGCCCTGAACTCCAGCTTCCCTAGTCTGGGGCACTTTCTTTGAGCTTGGTGCTCTGACCCACAAGTCGGAATCAATGGTGAAGACTGATTCTTGTAAAATATGAAAGTTGCATACTTACCCTAACTGTTGATTTTCCAGAATATCATCACCATATATTACCACACCTGCCCACCATCCCCCGGACTCACTCCAGTATTGTTGTATTCGTCTTCACCCTTTTGTACTTGGTGTGGACTATGAAGACACTGTTTTACTCTGATTGGTGGCCCAACTTACATGAGCAACAAGGGCAATCTTATGTCCTTAGGTTAAGTTAAGTTACTTCTTAGGTTCATGCTGCTCATCTCCTCAGTAAAAAAAAAAAAAAGGTACTGAGGTGGTTGGGGTCTGGTGCCACTGTATACCAGGGGGCACCTGCACAGGGGCTACTTGTGTCACCAGATCCCAGAAAAGTTCTGGCTCCTGCAGGGTTAAAATGCCTCCAGCACAGACCCAGAAGTGGTAATCAGTGGTGAAGATATTCTGGAAGATCAACAGTTCTGGTAAGTACATAACTTTCCTTCCACAGCCTTACCTTTTGCACTCACCTCACCACCAAGAGTATTCATAAAGCGCTTAGTTGTGGTGGTAGCGCACCTGAGAAGACAAGGTCTAGTGGCCTTCTTTTACCTGTATAACTGTCTTGTCTTGGGGAAAACAAAGGAGGAAGCAATGTTCTCCATCCAGCTAGTAAGGAAAACCTTGTAAACACTGGGTTTCCTAATAAATCTGCAGAACTCCCAGAAAGAACTGGTTCAGGTCCTGGACTTTATTGGAGCAGTGCTGGACACCTTGAGAAAACAGCATTACTTCCACAAGACAGGGTCACAAAGCTGATTGCCAGTGCAAAGTCATTCATCCCAGCTCAGCCAATGCCTGCAATGGATTTTCTGCAACTACTAGGTCACATGGGATCAGCCACAGCAGTAGAGCCATGAGTCCACCTCCAGATGAAGATCATACAGTACCAGTTAAAACCATACTGGTCCCAAAGGTCAGATCCCTTGTTCTACCCAGTACTAGTCACAGCACTCAAGCTCTGGAGTGGTGGAAGGTGGAAAGAGAAAATCAACCTCAGAGAGGGCATTCCTTTCTTCCAGCATCTCCCACTAAGATTCTTGCAACAGATGACTCACTCCTAGGATGGGGTGGGGTGGCCATCTAGGGGACCTCACAGTAAGTGGAATCTGAACTCCACTGGATTACATAAACCTCCTTGAGCTCTGTGCAGTGCTTGTGTCAATGCAGTCTTTTTCTTCCAGTTACAGGGTCAGTCATTCCTAATTCAGACAGACAACACCAAAACCATTTGTTACATGAACAAACAGGGAGGAACAAGCTCGTCAAAGCTGTACACAGAAGCAACAAGGATCTGAGACCTAGAATGCTTTCTGGATGCCAAAAGTTTACTGTGCATCTGCCAGGCAAGGACAATGTACTGCCAGACTCTAACGAGAATAAGTCAGGGCAATGGTCTATGAACCACCAGGTGCTGGCTGCAATTTTCGGAAGGTGGGGCACTCCAGAGATAGATCTGTTCACCTCACGGGAGTGGGACAACCATCAGCTCCCAACATTTTGTTACAGACCTCCAGTCAGGGGCACAGTTCCAGAGGCTACCCTTTCCCTGACATGGACAGGGAAGATTCTGTGTACCTCTCCACCATTTCTCTTCATACAGAGGGTACTTATGAAGCTCAGAAGGGAACAGGCAACAATGATCCTGATAGTCACAGACTGGGCCAGGTAGGCATAGTATTCAATGCTGCTGACCCTGTCCTGCAAATCCTCACTCATCCTGCCACTAAGATACAACCTACTGACATTATCCCAGGGCAGGATAATCTTCTCAGACCTCAGGATGTTACACCTGAGGAAATCATTCTTGAGTTCATTTTTTCAGTTTGAACTTGTCACAAGAGGTGTTGGAGAGGGCTTCTAGGAAACCAGCTACAAAAAAAAAGGCATATGCCTCAGAGTGGAAAACATTATACCACATAGTACACCTACCGTCCCTAGGTCTGAGGCCCTCTCTGAAGGTGCACCTAACCACTGTCTCATATTACACACCAGCAAGCAAAGACAAATCATTAGCCTCACAACCTGTTTTTAAAAGATTTTTCAAATACCTCAATCAGATGCACCTCCCCTTGTGAGGAAACCAGTCAGCCCCATGGGACTTAAATATTTATCTTGCATAGTTCATGGAATCTCCTTCTGAGTCTATGGATACAACAGACTTAAAATATGTCACTTAGAAAACAGTTTTCCTAGTAGCCATGACATCTAACAGGAGGGTAAGTGAACTGCAAGCTGTTTGTACAGATCCAAACTACATAATCTTCCATATGGATTAGGTAGTAATATTCCACAGATATGAGGTGGTTCTTAGGACAGCTAGGAAATTCCTGCTTAAAGTGGTATTGGAGTTCCACCTTAACTAGTAAGTAACTCTCCCTGTGCTTTTCCCTGAGCACTCCAGCACAGGTGAGCAAAAGCTCCAATGCCTTGATGTAGAAAGGGCACTGGGCTGCTATATGGACCAGTCAAAGGATGTCAGGTTTGATAGCACACAGCTTTTTGTCACATGTGGAGAGGTTGGCATGGGTAAACCAGCTCCCAGGAAGACTGTTTCTCTTTGAATAGTCTCCTATATCCAGTTCTGCTATGAGAAAGCTGATAGGCAATCTCCCAGAGGCGTAGGGTCATGCTCCACAAGATGCATTTCTGCCTCTGTGGTAGCTACAAGGGGCATCTTCCTTCAAGAGATTGGCAAAGCTGCTACCTGGAAAAAAGTCCACACCTTCACAAAGCACTATTACCTGGACATACAGGCCAAGAGGAATGTCAGCTTTGGGACTGCTGTCTTGCAGAACCTTTTTCCTAAATAGGTTCTACAGACCCATCCTCCCAAGGTACTGCTAGTGAGTCTACACAACAAAGGGATCTGTTAATGAGCCTTACAAACCCTGAGCCTGCCTCCCTTTCTAGAACCTGAAAATATATTCCCCCAAGAATCCGTCTCTCTCTGTTTGCTTGAGCGTTACTCTTTTGCAGTCATCACAAAGTTTTGAAAATTGTGGTAATTTTATTAATAATTTTATTTTTATTTATTTAGTTTTTGTTTACTGGGTAAGTGCCATTAGCCAAAACATGACTATTTTCAGGCGTGACTGGGGAGATTTACAATAAGTAGGATGTTTGGGGATACAGTTTGATTTAGGGTAGAGACGTAATACATACAAAGCTCAAACAAGGTTTAACAATGACATAATTAGGTAACAATAAATGTTCAATAGTTTATATTCAGTTGAAAGAATCGGTGAGAAAAATCATACGGCTGACAGCTTAAAAGGTTGACGGTAGCTAAAGCACAAACAAAAAAGAGACAATAACTGCCTAAAATAATAAACTAGATGGTCAGGATAAAAGGAGATCAGTTTACAGCAACTGAGGTAATGGGTTTAAGTAGAGGGCAAATTCGGGGGTTGAAACAGGCAAAGGAGATTTGGCTGAGGAGGAAAGAACAATACCTGTTTTTGAACTGGACATGGCTGGGGCTGAGCGTACATCAGGAGGCAGAGAGTTCCAGAGTTTAGGCACTGAATGAGAGAAAGCAAGGGTTCCTTTATTAGATTTACATCTAGGTATTTGCAGCAGCGACTTATCAGCTGATCGTAGGCCATGAGAGGAGGTCAGTGGAGTTAGTAGGGAGGCCAGTGAGATTGGGATGCCCACTCTAATGATATTATCAGCCAGGGAGCCAAGGGTATGAGTTCGAGCCAAAGCTGGGGGTAGCCAACTCAGATCGGCATAAAGTTTGCAATGGTGTTTTGACCAGGAAGAGGCTGATGTATACCTGCATATGCTGTTATAGGTAGTGTCCCACTCCCTCAGGAGAGTTTTGGATGCATTGAGATAGGTAGCTACCCCATAGGATAGTGACGGGAGCAGAATCCCATGGGCTACAGCTAATCTAGCTGTGTGAAGACATAGCTGGTTTTGTAGGCTACTCCTATTTTGGCATTAACCGATTAACTGGTGGATATTATATGCTGACCAAAATTAAGGTTTTCATCGAGGAGTACACCTAGATACTTGAAGGAGCGAACTGGTTTAAGGACCTTCCTGTCATGACCAGAGACTACAAATGTGTCACGGTTTTTACTTAATTTGACTGCAGAGCCAAACAGCATAGAATATGTTTTATCAGCATTCGGGATTAGCTTATGGTGGAGGAGCCAGGATTGGGTGGACTTAAATGCAGTAGTAAGGGTTTGGTTTAAATGTTGAATACTCTTATCACTACAGTACAAGACCAGGTCGATCGCATTAAGGATAGCTGAGCAGCCGGGGATATTCGGAGAGATACTGTTAATGAAAATAGAGAAGAGAAGGGGTCCTAATATTGATCCCTGGGGAACACCTAGATTAATAGCCCTAGGGCTGGATATCGTAGAGTTGAACCTAACAAGCTGAGTCCTATTTGACAGATAGCTTTTAAACCAGGCAGTTGCGATATGAGAGAAACCAAGGACTAGGAGACTGTCAAGTAGAATAGGTTGATCAACAAGGTCAAAGGCCTTTAAGTCAATAAAAACTGCTCCCATAAGGTGTCCTTTGTCCATAGCTGTTAAGGTGTCATTTGTAAGGTGAAGCAGGGTTGTGGAGGTGCTATGACCCTTTCGAAAGCCATACTGAATTGGTGAGAGAAGATTATGTTTAGTCAAAAATTCAGTGACTTGTCTTGATACTAACTTTTCCAGGATTTTACACAGGACTGATAGTATAGCTATTGGTCAATAATTGGTCACATCTTTTTTTTCACCTTTCTTATGGACTGGAGTGACTCGAGCCATTTTCCAGATGTCAGGGACAACACCATTGCAGAAAGACTGGGTAAAAATCCTTGACAGGCTGAGCAATATATGGTGCGGCAAGTTTGAGGAGTTTAGGTTCAATCCCATCAGAGCCTACACTAGTATTGTCAGGGATGGTATTTAGCAGGACCTGGACGTCAGATTTTGATACTGCCTTAAAATAGAACTGCGGGGTAAATTCAGTGGCAGTGGGGGGGGGAGGAGGTAAAGGCTGGCCATTCAGGAAGACCAATGTGAAACTTGATAGGTCAGAGAATTTTTCATTAAAGGCCTCCACAATGGTCCCAGGGTTATTGCAGTGGACACCATTGATGAACATTTCATCTGACAGTTTTGTCTTCTTTGTTCCTAGGAATGATTTTATATGTGCCCAGAATTTTCTGGAGTCACCTGTTGCTTCCCTCAGCAGCCCCTTACAATATGCGCTTTTTGCTTGGCTAATCTGTTTTTTCACAGTCACTTCTCAGGGTCCTGTAGGTGTGGTAGTCAGCAGTAAGGCCAGTTTTTCTAAACCACTTCCAGCTCTTGTCTCTGGCATGTAATGCTGCCAGTAGGTCTTTGTGCAGCCATTTAGTGGGTGTAGTGCGCACACTGTCTGCTATTTTTCTAATTCATTTTTAAAAATGTTTACGCCACTTTAAACATATTTATTCATCATTAGAGATACTAGTGGTTAATGCTCCCCTGGCTTTTAGAAACAAATCTAACATTAAGCCAGTAGGAGAAGCATGACCACACTGCAGAGTTTGAACTTCATTCTAAATTCTAAAATTAGCATAAACTCCGGGGCACCACTCAGCATGGAGATCATGCACACTGTATTGACTTATTGCTGGATCCCATAGAAGTAACATTACTACGGTGAGTAATTTTTTTCTTCTCAGCCTTGCCACATGAGGATACCACTAACTGGCTTGAACAGTTCCAAATCCGATTTACTTTCAATGGATGGACTGATCACCTGCCTTTGGCCATTGCTTTATGCTTACTCTTAAAGAAAAAGAACAGTTACTCAATAACAGTAGATCAAGAGAATCTCCTTCCAGTGGGCCACACCTTTGTGAGCCATGTGCGTGTGAGCTGTGTGCATTAGGATCACTTAGAAACTTCTGCTAGCCAGGTCCACCAGTGATGATGTGTAATATCAGTGCCTATATAATTGTGGGTGGCTCCATTGCTTCTCTTTTCTCTGACTGTGAGGAATCAGGAGACCAAAGCAGAACCAGACACACAAGGAGAGACATGGGACTGGAAACAAAGTATTCATAAGGTACTTATGGTCACCTCCAGACAAGGCAGTGTACAAATCCACCAGTTTATTATCTTAGTAAGGGGATGGGAGGTGGGTGCACTTTAGGAGAAGATTCTCCCAAAGATCTACTGTTAGGATGAGTAACTGTTCTATCTTCATCAGTGACATCTCCTCCATTGGGCCACACCTTTGGAACAATACCCAGGCTGTACCCAAGGTACCCAAGGAGGATAGCAAAGTTTGATATGGAATCATGACAGAAGGCCTTGCAGTACCTCAAGACCAAAGCCAGCCTGTCTATGAGAGATGATGTCTAGACTGTAGAGCTTAATGAAAGTATACACAGTACTCCATGTAGCAACAGCACATACTGTATGCAGGGCCCCTACTTTTCTGTGGCACTGTGGGACCAAGTTCTGCGGCAAGACTATAATTTGCCGCAGAACTTCTGCGGCGGTGGTTTGTAATTTCATGGAAGTTCTATGCACTAACAAACTACCAAATCACAGTGACAGCTTGTCATCCTGACTTCACTTTCATGGCAGTTTTTATAGCAATCAGGATGGTGGAAAGCACAGTAACACTAGTTCAAAAAATAACAGACTTATAAAAATAATTTTATGCCTAAAAAAGCAAAATAAATGTCTCTCCCTTAAGGTCCTAGCCTGTTAAATAAATGACATATGCAGAGTGGATCTTATGTGATAAATAAGATATTTCTATATGCATGCTATCTATCCCACTAATGAGGTTTCCACTGTCTATCACTTATATATTTGTATGTGCTTTCTACACCATTCATGAGGTTCCCACCGTGTATCTCTTATATATTTATACGCAATCTGTAACATACATACAAATGTGTGTGTGTGTGTGTGTGTGTGTGTGTGTGGTGGGCGAGACAGAGATACTGTGTGTGTGTGTGTGTGTGTATATATATATTTTTTTTTAATTTCCATGAACTTGCATCCTCATTCATACAGGTCCCATTAGAAATGGAATAGAGGAGTTATTACAAAACTCATTTTTGATGTCAACCTGCTTTCCCTGACACACTGCATAACACCATCATGCCGTGACATGCATGTGAACCGATTGTGAGATAGAGCTCTCCAGACCAGCACAACGTGTCCACCATGTGACAGAACACTGCAGCATACCTTCCCAGGCTCCGAGCAATGATGTGTTCCACCAATCCTTGTGCTGCCCAGCCAGCTCCCAGAGCTAATCTCTGAACCTGAGTTGCAGGCACGGAAACACAGCATGCTACCCTCTGGCCCAACAACTATCCCTGCACACAACATTTTTCCATAACTTTTAGGTGATTCTATCAACCAGTGATGATATGTAATCAATAACCCTGGCAAAAATGCGTACAGTGCAATTATTTATTTAACAGATCTATTCTTTCAGCAGGTCTACACATTATTATATTCCACTTTTCTGGGCATAATTACTTTACTTTTCTTAAAAATGACAGTTAAATTCATTTTATCAGTTATTCATTTCAGATGGCATCTCTATACCTTAAAGGCACAAATAGGTTTGTACAAAGTGAGGTATGGACTTAGCAGGTCTGTGCTATTGACAAGGTTTTGTTTAAGTTGGCCTTAGTGCAATAATGTAAGACCGAAAATTGGATTAGGCTGTAGTGCAGGTTGAGCAAATATCATCATGCCTGATGTGCTGTGTCACCGTGTCTGGCAGTTGGAGCTGTGGTAGATAAGTGACTGTTCATTTCTGTTGCAGATTGCAGCCATTTCATTAGCTAATGTATGATGTTATAGCAATGATAACATCTCATTCTGAGCACTTAGGGGGTTTAGGATATAAAAAGAGGGGGAAGAAACCAGATTCTTTGGAAGAACAGAAATATTAATAAAAAATCAACAAGAAGAGTGAATTCTGCGGCACTGTAGAAGTTCTGCGGTAGATTGCAAGTTCTGCGCAAAATTCTGCAGCCGCAGAATTCTAGGGGCCTTGACTGTATGTCAGCTGCAGAAATATTCTGAAAGCAAGCAACAGAAGTGGCCATTTCATGTGTAGAGTGGGCAAGGACAGCAGCAGAAAGTTCCTTACTGTACTTCCAATAACAAAAAGCCATATAATTAGCCATTCGGACAGACATTGTTTAGTTACGGGGGCACCCTCTTTCCCAGAGGCAAACAAAAAGCAAAGAGGACTTTCTGCCATCTTCAGTGTGATATAGTTAGAAATGTACTGTTCTAAGTACATCAGTTTTATGTAGCAATGCCTCACCCTTGTTGGCATGTTCTGGATAATACATAGGAAGGTGTATGGTCTGATTCAATAGAAAATCAGAGACATCTTTGGTAGAAAAGGACTGGTCCACAAAGATACCCTGTCCTTGTGGAAAATCAAATAAGGGAGTTCATGCATCAGAGCCTGAAGCTTAGAAATCAGCAGAAGTCATGGTGACCAAAAACAGTGTTTTCCATGAAAGGAAATGCAAATCACAGGTTGCAGCAGGCTCAAATGGAACCAAAATCAATTTCTCAAAAATGAAATTCAGGTCCCAAGGTGGAACTGGTGTATGAATTGGAGAGCGCATGTGTAGAATACTCTTTAGAAACATATGGGACACCACTGGTTGTGCCACAGTGTGCCCATCAGTAGAGACATGGAAAGCTGAAATGGTAGCCAACTGCATCTTAATGGAGGAGTACTGCAGACTAGAGTCAGAGACAGAAAGTAATCCAGTACAGTATTAACAGGACACATAAATGGATCCACAGAATGGGAAGCACACCATATGGAAAAGTGTTTACACTTTAAAGAGTAGATGTGTGTCTAGCAGAAAGCTTTCTAGTTGCAAGCGAGACATCAGCCACCTGGGGTGAAACCCCAAAATTGGCAATGGCTGCATCTTCAGGAGCCAGGCATGCAGATACAGAGATCACAGGTTCGGTTGGACCAGATATCCCTGAGCCTATGACTGGAGATCCTAATGGGAGGGGGGCTCAGTAGGAGACTTCACTACCAGATGCTGCAGAAGCGGAAGCCAAATCTGGCAAGGCCAGAAGGGTGCAACCAGTATTAAGGAGGCACGTTTCACCTGCAGATTGAGCATAACCCTCTGTATGAGAGGGATCAGTGGAAAGGCACAAAGGCCCACTCCATGACAGGTACAATGTGTCTCATCAAAAACCTCCAGACCCTGGAGTGAGCAGAAATGCAGCAGGTTTGCCCCACGTGGGGAAGCAAAAAGCTTCAACTCTGGATTACCCCATCTTGTTAAGAGGTCGTTTACCATGGTGGTCAACAGCTCCCATTCATGGGCCAGAGACTGAGACCTGCTTAGCCTGTCTGCTAAGACATTTTGTACTCCTGGGAGAAACATGGCCATCAGCTAAAGGCCACAAGACATGGCCCAGTGCCACACACTCATTGCTTCCCTGCACAGGGATAAGAGTGAGTGCCCTCTTGCTTGTTTGTGTAGTGCATAACGGAGGAAAGCCAATGCCGAGTAGACAAGGTCGGAGCGAGGCAGGTAAGTAAAACATTGTTCTTGTGTCAGGGACCATTTTTGTGGCACTACAGTGAACTGTGTGGGTGATTTAATGATATAAAAGTTGCTTTTTTGCTGGGGAAAGGAACTGGAAGGAGGGAGGAAGTCTTGAAAAATACTGTTGAAAATCACTTATAGAAGTGATTAGTTAACAATGGTGAGAAAATAAAGAAAGTGGCAACCGTAGCAGCATCGTTTCTTTGCACGGTCCAACAAGTATTTTATTTATTTATTGAAAATGTTTCACCAGAAAAGCACACTGAGCAACAGATTGCTCATCTCCCAGTGTGACCAGGGGGGAAGGGGTACAGAAGCTGAACAGAAATACATACAAGGTGCACTAAGGCATCAGTTACATTCAGTGAACATACAGTTGGTAATTGGAATACATCTATGGTACATACAACAAACAGTTCCATTACAAAGAACATACAGCTGGCAATTTACAGTAGGCAATTTATAATATTAGAGAGGGGAACAAAAGAACAACCTGGGCATTTAACACATACTCATACTAAAATGATTATGGTAGTAGGGATTACTATGGTGTGGACGGAGCAGGTTAAATTACAGCAGAGGTGGCAGTAACATAAAGATGCTTAGGTAACTAACAAGAGCATGTGGTATACATGAATTAATATGTGCCATGGGTGGGGGAGGAGGGCATTCAGGTAAGTGCAATGGGAAGAACAAAGGAGGGAAGATGTGAGAAGGGAAGTGATAGCCACATCCTTGAGCCCCAACAGGGTGTTTAGAATGCAGCATAGGTGGAGCCTACAAGACAAGGCTAGGGGAATTGGTATGAGCCTGGAGAGAAGAGATCCACAGGAAGGTATATAAGTGCAATAGGTGGTGGGGTGGGGGGAGGTGGAAGCAGGAAGGAGAGGCTCAGGGGCCCAGTTGGGATACAGGAGGGAGGGAGGGATGGGGAGCTAACCCTGGGGCCCCTCCAGGATGTTGAGAACCCTGCAAGGGGTAGGGAGCAGGAAAGAAGGGGGCCCTGTAAGGGTGCAGGAAGGAGGGAAGGGGGAGCTGAATCCCTGGGGCCCCTCCAGGATGCTAAGAACCCTGTGAGGGCTAGGGAAGGCTGGAAGAGATAGGAAGAAGGAAGGAGAGAAGACCCTGCCAGGATGCAGGGAGGAGGAGGGGGAGCCAAACCCTGGGGCCCCTCCAGGATACTGAGAACCCTGCAAGAGGTGGGGAAGGCTAGGAGAGAGAGAAAGGATAAGAGGGGGAATGTCAAGGGGGAGCAGGTAGGGTAACAAGTGCTAAGGGAGAAGAGGAGATAGGAGAGGGGGAAGGGTGGAAGGGGAGCCATACCCGAGGGTACTGATGAACCCCGCAAGGGGGCTGGGGAGACAAGAAAGAGGAAAGAAAAGGTTTAGCAAGGAGTAGGGAGGGGAGAGAGGACAGCCAAGCCCTAGGGAGCCCTTCAGGATGCTGGGAACCCTGCAAGGGGCAGGGGAGGCCTGGGATAGATGGCAGGGGGGGAAAGGGTGAATTAGACTAGGGAATTGGGTTAAGGTGAGCCAAGTCAGATGCAAGGATGTGGTTTAAGGGAGGGGTCATAGCAGGAGTAGTTGGATGAGAAATAGTTATGAAGGGCAGAACTGAAGGAGTAGGAGGAGGAGGAGTGGTGAACTTGAGAAGGCAGGGAATTCCATATTTTAGGGAAACAGTAAGAGTAGCCTGACTGGCCAACGAGGGTGGAGTAATGAGGGATCGCCAAAGTGCGTGAGTCAGTAGATCTAAAGGAGTGCAAGGGAGGGGGAGGAGTGGTAAAAGAGGGGGTGAGGTAGGTTGGGAGTTCCCCAAAACCAGTATTTAGAGGTGAACTTAGCACAGTGAGAGAGGGAAAGGTCAAGGCATGATGGAGGTCACAATGATGAGTGTGAGAGGGAGCATCAAGGGCAAAACAGCAGAGAGTGGAAAAGGGTGTCCAATCTGGCCAGGGAGGATTTGGGAGTGGCACTGTAGACTACGTCACAGTAGTTGAAAATAGGGAGGATCATCTCCTGGACAAGTTCACGCTTGGCCACAGGAGGAATACAACTATGGTTCCTGAACAGGGTGCCAAGCTTGGAGCACAGTTTTTTCAGGATAGCATCAATATGTCCAGAAAAATTGAGATGTTGGTCCAGCCAAACCCCAAAATATCTGAAGGAGGAAGTGTCCTCTAGAGTAGTCCCATCCAGGGTGTGGAAAGAGGGCATAATAGGGAGCCTAGTGAAGTCTCTGTCTGGTGCCAAAGGTCATGGAGACTGTCTTCTTGGCGTTTAGGAAAAGATGATGGTTTGCAAACTAGAGCTGAATTTGGTTAAAATCATGCTGTAGGGTGGATGCAACCTCAGCTGGACTTGTGCCAGAAGTATACAAGACCATATCATCAGCATACATATGGATGGAGGAGAAAGGGGAGCAGACTGATGGCAGGACATTGAGGAAGGTTGAGAATAGAATGGAGCCAAGCACTGAGCCCTGTGGAATGCCTGTGGTGATCGGCGGGGGAGCAGGTAACTCCAGATATCCTTACTGATTGGGTTCTATCAGAGAGGTAGACCTGGAACCAACTATTGGCTGAGAAAGACAGTCCAGCTGATGAGAGAGAGCCTAGGAGAAGGCAGTGGGAGACAGTGTCAAATGCCTTGGCAAGGTCGACAAAAATGGCTGAGGTGATGAGGCCACTGTCTATCGCTGTGGGGATGGAGTCAGTGAGCCTGAGCAGGGAGGTGGTAGTGGAGTAGTTTTTCCTGAAACCAGATTGGAAAGGGGTGAAAAAGGAGGAGTTGGACTGATAGGTGGTGTTGGGTGATCTGGTGTTCTGAGTTAGTGAGATTAGGGAGGAGAGAGATAGGGTGATAGTTGCTAGGGGAAGAGGTGTCCCGCCTTTAGGTAAGGGGAGACCACTGCATGCTTCAAGAGGTAGGACTGTGCCAGTAGAGAAGGAGAGGTTTAGGATGAGAGAGAGGAGTAGGCAATGGCAGGTGCTGAAGAGAGAGGAGTTTGGGATCCAGGTCATCTAGGGAGGAACCTTTTGAGGGTTGATGGAGAGCAGGGCATTATAGCACTTCATCAGTGGTGATGGAGGAGAAGGAAAGAGGAGGGAGAGGAAGCAAAGGGGTTTGGTTATTGAGGCAGTTTGAGGGTGGGTATGAAGGAGGGACTTTAGGAGTACTCTGCATATGAGGTGTAGTAAGAGTTAAATTCCGCGCCATCAGATCCGGTTGGTTACAAGAGAGTGTGTTTTTTCAGTGCTGGAGAGGGGTGGATTGGGGTGTGAAGAGGCACGTACCACCTTCCAGAATTTTGATGGAGTATTTATGTTTGTAAAGAAGATCGTTCTAAAGTATTCAGCTTTAGCTAATCTTGTAGCCTTGGTACAGACATTGCAGAGCATACGGTAGGTGGAAAAATCACTAGGAAGCTAAGTAGTTTTATGTAGCTTCCAGGCTTGATCTTGAGCTCTGAGGCAGGCTAAAAGTTCAGGGGTAATCCAGGGTAGATGGTTGCCCCTAACTCTGGTTGTTTTAAATGGTGCGAAAGTGTTCAAAGAGTCTGGAAGTATATCTTTAAAGTAAATGAGAGGCTGATCAACTGAGGAAAAGGAGGCTGGGGGGACCAGTCAGAGAGGGTACGGTTCACAGTATTGGTTCGAGGTCCAGGGAGTTGAAGGAATGAAGTTGCAAGATTTTATGTGGGGATTTTGGTCTATGAACTTTCCTGACTATGAAGATGGGGTTGTGGTTGCTAAAAGCGTCAGGGAGGATACCAGATTTGATAACTCAGTGAGGATGGGAGGTGAGTGCCCAGTCAAGCAGGGAGTGATTTAGTGTCTTTTGGTTTGGGCTGGTAGGTTCAGAGATCAACTGGCTAAGATTAAGGGAGCCTATATCATTTCGTGTTTTAACAGTCTTGGGTGATAGCCAATTTAAATTGAAGTCACCCATGATGTAAAGTTTGCCAGAATGGGAGAGGGCTGAGATAGAGGTTACTATGTCAAGAGCTATAGGGGGCTGGATGTTTGGGCAGCAATAGAAGCCAGCTATGAAGATGGGAAGAGTGACAGGAAGGGACACTTATATGGCTAGGGCATCGTGGGTGGTAGGACTGAAAGTAGAGTATATAGTTGAGAAATTGAGTGTGGAGAGGATATAAATGGCTATGCCACCACCCCTTCCAGCCCGGTCTTGTCTTAGGATGGAGTAGTTAGGGATGGAGACCAAGTGGTCAGGGACCGTGTCCTTAAGCCAGGTTTCAATTATAATTAGTATATCTGGTTTAAGCGCAACTGCCATGGTCTGCAGGAGGCTGATTTTTTGTTGTAAACTGTGGATATTTAAATGCAGGATCTAGAGACCTCTAGGCAGGGGAGAGGAGGCAGAAGAGGGATGGGTAGGTGTGGAAGAAAGGTCAGGTGTGGAGGAGGCAATTGGGCCTGGGTTGGAGGCGTACATTACCTGAGGCGAGCAGTTGGAGGCAATAATAAGGAAGTGAATCTTAGGGCTCTTATGAGTGAGTGTGGAGGAAGCCTTGGACCTGGAGGGGGGGGGAGGGAGAAGGAGAACATAAGATGAAGGGAAGGCAAGATTGGTAGACATGGGAAGTAGGAAGCATGGGGGAGGATAGGAAAATTGACCAGGATTGGAGGGGAAGGGGTGACTGCAAGGGTGAGGGTGGGAGACTGGAGAAGGTGGGGTAAGGGGAGGAGCTTGATTGTGGGGTGGGGGTGGATAACTTGCAAGAGGAAGGGTTAGGAGCAGTAGAAGGGGGAAGGAGAAACAGCGAGGATGCATAATGAGAGAAGGTGGAGAATTAGATTAGAAAAGCAAGAGAAAGCAGATGTGTAGGGAAACGAGGAGAGAAGAGAATAGGCAGTAGCTTTAGCTGTGGGCTCGATGAGGAGCTGAGAAGGGATGTGGTCCACTAATGGTCAATTGATATAACCTGCAAAGGAAGTAGTAGATATTTAGTAATTCACAAGGAAAATAAGTTGTTTGACACTAGGGGCTATAAATATAGAACGCCAGATAGGGCAGGCGGTGGTGGAGGTGGAGTCGGTGAATTGCCAGCAGGAACAATAACGGCCAAGGGATAGAGCAGGCAGCAGCTTCAGGGGAACTGTCCCACCACAAGTTTTCCCTGGGAGAGCTAGATCACTGGAAGGCTGAGATGGAGCAGTGGAGCAGAGAGCCCATTCAGGGCCTCCTCTGGAGAGAGAGCAGAAAGAGCAGAGATTAAAAGAGGTTGTAATCATTGGACGGTGGCTTCAAGACAAGAGCACAGCAGGGGCTGTGGGCAAGAGGAGTAGAGGAAACAATAGGGCTGCTGATAAAGGGCGTTTAGAGGGCACTTAGGTAGAAGAGGTGAGAAATGGCAACAGCAGGGTGTGAAGTCTAGGGGGCTTAGTGAGGCACCAGAGATGGTGGGGGGGAGCAAGAGCAACAGCAGAGGGGGGTTAGCAGAGAAAACACAAGCAGTCAAAATTACATATAAGCTTAACACACTTAATGCTTTAAAAATTCCTTAAAGAGCTATAAACACTTTGCAGCACTGAAGGTGGCACTGCTGCTGTACACCCTTAACTTAAAGGTTTAAACTGTAGGCAGATTAAAAAAATGATATAGTGTACACATTA
This sequence comes from Neoceratodus forsteri, assembly GCA_016271365.2. Taxonomy (NCBI): domain Eukaryota; kingdom Metazoa; phylum Chordata; order Ceratodontiformes; family Ceratodontidae; genus Neoceratodus; species Neoceratodus forsteri. Next base: position 1,526,060,840 of record CM028131.1, read on the forward strand.
AATTTTAGCTTCCTTCAAACAGAGTTAGGCTGGCAGGAACATTGCCGTAGGATTACCTAATCTGGAGCACAGTACCAAATAAAGCAGTAACTAGTAAATTGGAGGAAGAAATTAGAGAATCAGGAGACAGATATACTGTACCAGGTATGTTCAAAAAGTTAGTATTGTCCAATGGAGAAAGTGGCAGCCAGGGAGCCAGCCAATTAGGAGCCAGTGCAAAAGAGCGCCGGAATCCTATTGGTACGGGGAGTCACTGTACCTGGCTTTGATTCCTTGAATGTGGCTGATGGCAGGAAGAGAATTAAGGGAAGGAAGGGGCTACCCAAGTTCATCTAGTAGCCGACGTCTGATGTCATCGTTGCTGGCCCCAGTGGACTGCTTGCAAAACTTTTCCATGTGGTCCTTGTGGCTGGTGGCTGTAAGTTCTATAAATGTGGCCTAATGAAAGAGATACCCTCAAAGAAGATCTATGGTTAAAGATGAGTAACCCTTATTTATAGGAACGTGGATATGGTGCACTTATCCACACTGTGGCAGACTCCTAGCAGTTCTTTAGGAGGAGGGATCAAGGTGCACACCCCTACTTTGGAAACAGGGAGCAGAAATCTGAGGCCCCTAAATCAGCATCCTGGCATGACTCAAGGTTGATGTGGAAATGAAAGTGTGTGCTGACTTCCAGGTAGCAGCTCTGCTGATTTCCTGGATAGGGATGTCCCTAGAAGCAGCCATTGAGGCAGCAGTGTGTCTGGTAAAATGAGCCCTAAGTCATATGAGAAGCTCCTTACTAGTCAACCTATAGCAGAGATCAATGCAGGATACAATCTACTTGCCAATCATTCACTTAGCTACCAGTCTGCCTCGTGCGACTTCAGTGTAGGTGACAAATAGCTGGTGAACCTCTCCCTGGACTCCAACTGTGTGCTTGATGTAAGCGTGGGCTCACCTCAGGTCCAATGTATGAAGCCTATGCTCAGCCTTCGAGTTTGGATTGGTGAAGTACCTGGTTAAGGCAAAACTTCAAAACAACCTTTGGGAGGAACTTCGGGTTGGCGTGGAGGAAAACTTTGTCCCTGTGGAACACCAAATACGGAGACTCCGCCTAAAGTGCTTGAAACTCACTGATCCTTCTGGCAGAGGTGATAGCCACCAAGAAGGTGGTCTTCCACAAGTGAGAGCTATCACACCTGTGCACTGGTTCAAATGGCTTGCTCATGAGTACTGCCAGTACCAGCAGTAAGTCTCAAGGTGGTAATGGTGGTTCACACACCGGCAGGGACAGGTGATCAAGGCCCTTAAAGAAATGCCCAACCTGTTTTTCATACACCACCATTGGCATATCAGCTCATGCCAGGTATTCAGATACAGCTGCCAGGTGCATCTTGAGGAATGTGGACCTCAGGTCTGACTTGAAGAGGGACCACAGGTAGTCCAGAATGGTAACCAAGGGGCAGAAAAGGGGGTCTAGCTCCATGCCCTGGCACCAAATGGAAAAGCACTTTCATTTGAAGGCGTAGCACTGGCAGGTTGACTCTTTCTGGGAGGTTTCCACAACCTGGAGAACTTCGAGGAGACCCAAAGCCTGGAACTTTAGCCACTCAGGAACCAGGCTATCAGGTGCAGGGACTGAAGGTTCAGGTGCAATACCTTCCTCTTGTGACAGGGGACAGATCCAGGCATAGATGCAAGCACCACAGAGGCCTGCTGCTGAGACTGAGGAGATATGGGTACCAGAACTGGGTTGGCCAGTCTGGGGGTACCAGGATCATCCACACCTTGCCCCTCTGCACCTTTACCAGCACTCTGTGGATCAAGAGAAAGGGAAGGAGTAAAGGAGGCATGGCATCCAGGGCCTCACAGACATCCCCCAACAATGTCGCACACTGTGGGGGGTGGGCACAGAACAGCCTCAGCATGGCATTTTCCGAAGAGGTGAACAGGTCGACCAGGGGAGTGCCCCACTTAGAGAACAGGTGGTTCTCCACCTTCTGATGCAGAGGTCCTCGTGAGGCTCTTCGCCCACTCGACTTAGGATGTCCGCAAGCTGGTTGGAGGCTCCAGCTACATGCATTGCCAGGAAATCGGCACCCAAGCTGAGAATGAGGGTCCAGGTGTGGTAGACCTCTCAACACAACCAGAGGGAATGTGTTCCTCCCTGCCTGTTGGGTAGTACTTGATGGTGGTATTGTCCATCTGGACCTGCATGACCTGACCCTGGACAAATGGAAAGAATGTCATCAAAGCAAGGCACACTGCATGGAGCTCCAGCAGGCTGGTGTGGTAACAGAAAGTTCCACTCCTTACTGTGTGCTCAGCTGCTAGAAGCTGGGTGCGGAGACGGGGGTTGCTAACCCCAAATTCACTTAATGTAGTCCAAAGGTTGCTCTGCACTCCCAAATGCAAATAAAGCAAGGCCACCTTTCAAGTAAATTCCAAAACAATTTATTGGTACACAATTCAGGTCATTAGAGTAGCGTGCTGTGGAGCTGGTGTCTCCACTCGCCAAACTCACTTCCCAGTGCTTCGACTAGGGGTGTTGTCTTCCTTAGGGGAGTCTCCCCATCCCACCAGAGTTACATTGGTCACCAGAGTGACAGTCAGTTCTGGGTGGATGAATGGGACTCCTTTCTCTAGATGTTCTGGGCTGAGCCACCACTGGATTGCATCCCACATCGGCTATGTCACCATGACTGACTGGTCCAAGCGACCTAGGTGCTGAGACCTCTGGCGGGCCAGCTCCTACTGCAGGTGTTGCATCCATCAGCAGGCTCACCAGACCATGTTGGTGCAGGATGCCATGTATCCCAGGAGCCACAGAATGTCGTGAGCAGGGGGTGAGTGCCCAACATGAAATTATCGGCCAAAGAAGGTAAGATCCACTGCCCGGTCCACTGGGAGTTGTGCTCTGCCCCAATAAAGTGAACGACCTGCAAGGGGTTGAGCTCCAACTTGGCCAGGTTGATCAGAAGACCCAAGGTCAAGGAAATCTGGAGAGCCAGGTTCCTGGACTGCTCCACTGCCTCCTGAGACAAGCCGGCTATCAGACAGTCATCCAGGTATGGATAAACCTGAACTCCCTGGTGCCTCAGGAAGGCTGCCACACTGCAATGCACTTGGTGAAGACCGTGGGGGCCAAGGAGAGGTAAAAAGGCATGACCCAGAACTCATAAAGACCATCTTCTGCATGGAAACAAAGGCACCGCCAGTAGGACAGATGGACTGGAATGTGGAAGGCATCCTGGAGGTCCAGTGAGTAGAACCACATGCCCTGCTATAGAGATGGTATTAGCTGGTTCAGACTGACCATCTGGAACTTGCACCTCCTCAGAAACTGATTTGGATAGTGAAGATCCATTATGAGGCACCAACCCCCCGTCCATCTGGGGACCAGGAAATACCTGGCCACCAAGCCTCGACTGGCCATGGCATCTGGGACATGGGTTGCAGTTCCTTTCTCTAGGAGCTGAACGATGTCCTTCCTGAGAGTGGACAGCATGTCTTGAGACTCCCATGGGGCATGGGCTTAGTAGGTTGGGAGAGCCTTGAAGTTGAGAGGCAGTTCTGGACCCACCATTTCTACCACCCATTTGTCCGAAGTGATGGCATATCAGGCATGCCAGAGATAGCAAAGCTGAGCCCCTTCAGGAAGCTGAGGCAGGCAACGCCTGACCTGTCACTGTGCAGCCTTGGAGGAGGCTCCAGCACTGGCTGCTGGAGGTGCACCACCACCCTGGCCTCCGGGTTTCTTGGAGCCCTGCTTGGTGAACCTAGCCTTAGGTCATCAGGCTTAGGATGGCACCTGCTGGAGCTGCTGTGGTTTGTAATGCTGGGACAGAAAGGACTAAAACTGAGAAGCCTCCTTCTTCTCTTCTGTCCCTTGGGGTCCTTTTGTGAGGACAATACCGAGTCCAGGGTGGCACTGGACTTCTTGATCCTAGTAAGGTGTCCATCCATCCCCAGATGGAACAGGTTGGTGCCTAAGAAGGGGAGATCTGCCAGTTTGTGCTGGGTATCTGCTGTAAATGTGGAAATCTGCAGCCAGGCTCTGCGGTGCATAGCAACCGCTGCCACCATAGACCGGGTGCAGGAGTCACCAGTTTCCAAGGTGGTCTGATGCTGGTGCTTGGCTTGAGATCAACCTTGGTCTCTGACCATCTCAGCCACTGACTGCACATCCGCAGGAAGGTGGGAAAGGACCTGGTACAGGACACCTATGAGGACGTGTCCGAAGCTGGCCATCATCAAGGCAGAACTCGCCTGATGGAGAGCCAGGAAGGAGACAGTGTAGACCTTTATCACTGTATGATCCAGCTTCTTGGACTCCTTGTCAAGGGGCTTGCCCATGTCCCCATTTCCCATCTTACAAAAGACAGAGTCCACAGTCTGTCCCTTGGCCAAAGGGTGGTCCAAAAATCTGGGAAGAAACCTGGTTGGGACCATGTATTTGCAGATCATGCAAGCCAAAGGCACCGCACATGAAGCTGGATGTTGTCAAAACTCCAGTGCAGGACCTAAAATGGCCACTGACCCAGGGAAGACAGCCCTGGGGAATCATCCTGATCAAGGGTCTCCATAAGGGGGTACTTGGCCCACTTCTGAACCGGCTCCAGAGGGATCTCCATTGATTCAGAGATCAGTCAGAGTAGATCCCTGAAGGAGACCAGACCTTGCTCTGCAGGGAGTTCTTCAGTTGACTTTCGATCAAAACCTGGGGTCCTGGAGGGCTGCATACAGGACTCTTCAGAGTCAGAAGATTCCTCAAATGCCAACCGTGGTCACTTCTTCCCATGAACCACCCTAGACCCTTTCAATTAGGTGATATGAACAGACAATGGACCAGGAAGACTGGTAGCTAGATGACTGGCCTTGGTTGGAGCCCCCTGCAAGGGCTGCTTGGGTGGAGGCTGCACTAGAATCGATGGAGAAGCCGGTGTGGGGCACTACTCGACTCTGCAGGACTGGAGTGGGCTGAGCTAGAGAAGACCAGGGAAATGCTGGGGCCTGCAGAAAAGGCCTACCTGACCCACTGACGCCACATGTGTTCCTGATAGCGCCAACGCAACTGGAGCATCAATGGAGCTCCCTGGTTGAAGGGCGAGCACAGGAACGCAAAGATTTCCAAGACCATGATGTTGCCTGAGACCAGGACCTCAACCTTAACCAACAACTACATCATTGACAGCAAAGCAATGCAGGTAGAGAAGCCATGTACAGGACATGGACCGGGTCCTTCCGGGGTTAACTCTTTTTCTTTTGTTATACATTTTTATACCATTTCCTTGGCTGGGGGGGTTTACCTACGGTTCCCCTCCCATCCTCAGGCTATCATCTTGGCCACTGCCCCAGCCGCAGCCAGAGCTCTGGAACCCCTATGTTCCACCCCTCCATGGCCACGTTGCTACAGGTACTTACCCCTCACGCAGTGGAAGACCAGAGGGCAGACACACCAGGGGAGCTGCTTGGGTGTGACTGTCACAGTGGTGCACCAGATCCTGCCTTCCTTGTGCACGTAGGTAGTGGTATTTTTTTTTACTGGTTTCACCTGCCCCAGCATAGGTGTGCAATGACACCAAGGACTCTCCGGGCACGCGTTCATGCCAGGCACATCCGGCATTGGCCTGCGTTAACCCCTTGATGGACCGTGTCTTGCACCAGTCCCAGCCACCACCAGGGGCTGGTACTGCCACAGTAATTCCCTCCCACCCTCCCTGGAGGAGAGCAGTCCATGGGACACTCAATCCTCCTCCTACCCAGCTGACCCCTAACACCTGAGGTCGCTCCCGACCCTGGGTCGCTGGTGTGGTATCCAGCGCCTCAACCCACAGCGTCACCAGGCTGGCCCGGGGTTAACTCTTGGGAGGAGGCAGTCAGCTCAGTTTGCTTCTCCTGCCCATCCTGATAGAGGGCTGAAAGGACTGGAGTCCTAGAAATTGAGTCCTCTTCGATGTCTTCAGACAATTGGATGACTGGGTCAAGAAAAATCTTAACTGGCTGGTCGGCCTGCATCACGGCCAACAAGCCTTATTGGGGTACAGTGGAGCTAGCAGCCTGACCTTTGACAAGGGAAGGCTTAGCCAAGAGCTTGACAGTTGTCAAGCAGTCAAGGGATATGCAGGAGTGGAAAGAGCATGCTCATTCTTGGTTTTACGACCAACGATGGGCTCATATATTTTTCTTAGATTTATCCCCTTGGGAAAGGCTATCCCCAAGGGTCTGCAGGGACTGGCACAAGACCTTAAAGGAGCTGGTGAATGAAGCTCAACGCTGGAGTCAATCGGAAGCAGCACGGGTACTGAGGACGAAACTGCTGTGGCCTGTGCCACCACCTCTTCCAGGACCACAAACTGGGAGACCCAAACCGCAGCCACTGAGACCACTTTGCAGGTGTCCTTAGAGTGGACTGGAGGGTTTCATTCATCCGGCCAACTGAGGAAGAGGCAGGTGTACCAGTCCTTGAGAGAGGAAGGCAGCAAAGTTTTCCACAACCCACAAGCCCATGGGTCATGCTCTGCCATGAGTTAGTAGATGGATGAATTATATGAGTCTGTTTGGGATATTGTTTTGATTGCAGGTGACACATCTCTTAAATTCTGGACCAGATTGAGGTTCATCATGCTTTGTTTTTTTTGAGAAAAATTATGCTTGAAAACTGAAATACTGGCCTACACATGGAGCTGTGAAGGAGGAGACCTGTCTCTTCCAGCAGAAAGGAAGCTATGATGTCACGGTGTGGAGCCGAGAAGGGGAACACCCAGGTGGGTGGGAGTAGCTTAGCTTGAAGATGTTCCAGCGAGATTTAAAGGGAAAGAAGAAAAAATTACTCACCTTAGTAATGTTGTTTCTTCTAATGGAGTCTTGCTGTATTCTGACAATAGCAGTGAGTCCCAACCTTCAAACTGCCCCGGAGATGAAAGAGTTAACTTTCCATGCCAGGCATGGAACGCTGAGCTCGAGCTCGGTTGAGACTCTGTTGCTGTTTGAACTCAAACCATCAGATCTTTATGAGCTAAACTCACTGAGAGTCCTGTGTGGAAGCTGTAAACCTACACTAGCCAACTGGCTACTAAATATAATAAACAGATTTTTTGGTCCCAAAACAAAGGCTCAAGTCAGGAAACCCAAAAAATGAAATAAACACAACACCCACTCACCCAAAGAAAAGAGGGTGATAATAAAAAAGATGGGGTGCCTCCTGAGTGCCAACACTGCTACTGCCCACCCACATCCCAAAAACAAAGGTTCTGAGAGGGGAAGGCGGGGGAGATCAGAATACATCAAGACTCCATTAGAAGAAACAACATTACTAAGGTGATTAATTTTTTCTTCAAACAACATGAAGTCTTGCTGTATTCTGACAATAGCAGACTACCAAGCAGTACCTCCATGGGGGAGGGACAGAACCTACTTAGGAAATAGGCTCTGAAGCACAGCTGTGCCAAACCGAGCATCACTCCTAGCCTGGATATCCAGAGAGTAATGCTTGGTAAAAGTGTGAACTGTTTTCCAGGTAGCTGCTTGACATATCTCTAAGATAGGAATATCCCTGGCAGCAGCCAGGAAGCAGCTGTACCTCTGGTAGCGTGAGCCCTCAGGCCTGAGGGTGGAATCCTACCTAGTTTTTCATAGCAAAATTGAATGCAAGAGACAATCCACCTGGCAGTGGATCTTTTAGTGGCAGGTTTTCCTTTACCAACCTCACCATAAGTGAGGAACAGTTGGAGGGAGTCAAACCTGTGACCCTTGGTACGTTCTATGTAGTAGCTAAGGGCTCTTTTCACATCCAAACTGTGCAACTTCCTCTCACCAGAGGAGGAATGGTCAGTGAAGAACACAGGAAGAGACATAGATTAGTTAAGGTGGAAGTCTGAAACCACCTGTTAGTCCTGAGGACCACCTTATCTCTATGGAAAGAGATAAAATCAAGCTCCACTGACAGGGCTTGTAACTCGCTTATGCACCTGGCAGAAGTGATGGCCACCAAGAACACAGTTTTCCAAGTCAAGTACTTAAGCTCTGCTGAGGACAAAGACTCAAAAGAGGGTTGCATAAACTGAGCAATGCAAACATTAAGGTCCCAAGCAAGGGCAGGGACCCTGAATGGCGGATTGGTATGAAGCAATCCCTTGAAAAACTTGGAGAATACAGGGTGAGCTGAAAGAGAAGAAGGCTTTCCTGCTGAAAGAAAAGCAGAGACAGCTGCCAGATGCACCCTTAGTGTAGCTGGTCTGAGTCCCAAGCTATTCAGATGAACCATATAGTCAAGGACTGTGGGCAGGTCAGCAGACTCTGGGGAAATATGCTTCCCAGAGCACCATTTGGAGAATCTTTTCCATTTGGAATTATAAGTAGTTCTGGTGGAAGGCTTTCTAGAAGCCTTTAGAATATCCATAACACCTTGAGAGAGGTGTAAATCAGCAAACTCTAACTCTTCAAGAGCCAGGCCTTGAGATTGAGAGATTTGAGATTCGGGTACCAAACCCTCCCCTGAGCACAGGTTAACAGGTTGTAATTCCTGGGAAGAGACAAGGGAAGGTGGACTGCCAAGGACAACAGGAGAGAGTACCAGGGCTGTCTGGCCTAGTCTGGAGCAATCAGAATCGCCTTGTAGGGTTGAGACCTGATTTTGACTAGCACCTTGAACAGGAGAGGAGAGGAAAGGGGGGAAAGGCATACAGGAACTTCCCTTCCCTATTGAGAACCAGGGCATCCAGGGGGACTGAGCCTAACACTGGGGGCCTGCAGCAAAAAAGGGGAAGTTGGTGATTGTCTGGGGCTGCAAAAAGATCTATCTGTGGGGTGCTCCATCTGGAGAAGATCACCTCCAAAACCAGGGGATCCAGTGACCATTCGTGATGGCCCTGAGATATCCTGCTGAGAGCATCTGCCAGGACGTTGTCCTTGCCTGGGAGGTGTACTGCTGTAAGGGAGGTGTTCAGGGAATAGGCCAGAGACCACAACTTCATTGCTTCTGTGCACAAGGTCTAGACCGAGTACCCCTTGCTTGTTGATATACCACATTGTGGTGGTATTGTCTGTCCTGATCTGAACAACTTTGTTCTGAACAGACTTGGAAAAGCTTGAAGTGCTAGAAACACTGCTCTGAGTTCCAACAGATTGATGTGAAGCAGAGATTCCTGAGGGGACCACAACCCTTGGGTGGTCAGGTCTCCCAAGTGGGCCCCAAGAGGGAGGCATCTGTAGTAAGGATTAAAGAGTGAGACTGAGTGACAAAAGGAACTCCCTGTCTTAGATGTCCTGATCCTGCCACCACTGCAAAGCCTGGATCAGGGTTCGAGTCACTGGTATCAGTTTGGTCAGAGGGTCCTTTTTCTGAGACCAAAAGGCTCTCAAGTGGAACTGAATGTCCCTCATCTGAAATCTTGCTCCCTGCACCACTGCTGTAGAAGCAGCCATGTGCCCCAGGAGCTGCAGAAAATGCCTTGCTGGTCGAGACACCTGTAGGGTGAATGAAGAGGCCAGTGTGATAAGGGTCCTTGCCCTGTCCAGGAGAAGGAAGGCTCTTGCCTTTTCTGTATCTAGTTCTGCGCCTATGAAGGTGAGGAGCTGAACAGGCTCTAGAACTGGCTTTGAAAGGTTCAGAAGGAAACCTAGAGAGGTGAGCAGTTGCTGAGTTATCTGTAGGTGTAACTTGACTTGGTCTGGGGACTGGCCTACTATGAGCCAGTCGTCCAGGTATGGGAAGATGGCAATCCTTTGCCTTCTTAGGGAAGCAACTACTACTGCCAGGCATTTTGTGAACACCCTTGGAGCAGAGGTTAGGCCGAAGGGCATTGCTCTGAATTGGTAATGGCCTGAGGGCAGCTCGAACCTGAGGTATTTTCGATGGGAGCTTCTGATGATAATATGGAAATAGGCATCCTTGAGGTCCAGGGAGACTAGCCAGTCCCCTGGCCTTAGAGAGGGTAGAATTATTCCCAGAGTCACCATTTTGAACTTTGGCTTTAAAAGGTGCTTGTTTAAATATCTGAGATCCAGGATGGGCCGCCATTCTCCTGTCATTTTGGGGGTGAGGAAGTACCTGGAGTACAATCCTTTCCCTTGGTGTAGGGGTGGAACCCTTTCTACAGCTCTGAGAGCCAAGAGGGAAGAGACCTCTGTCTCTAGGGCAAGTGCCTCTGAAGGATTTGCAGGTGGAAAGGATCTGGTTCTCATCTTTGGAAATTTTTTGAAGCTGAGAACCAGTCCCTGGCTTACTACTTCCAGGACCCATTTGTCTGATGTTAAAGACTTCCAGTCCTGGACAAAGTAAGCCAGCCTGCTCTCACGGGTGGTGGAGAATCGCCCTGGCAAACCCATCAGGGTGCCTGTTTGGCAGGGGGTTTAGGCTGAGGGGTGGAAGCAGGTCTGCTTGTACCCTTTCTGCCTCTCCCTCTAAAGAACCCCCTCTGAGCATAGGCAGAAGAGAAGGCCTGGGCTTGGTAGAAAGGCCTATGAAAAGGCCTGCCTCTGCCCCTGGGATGCTGCCTCTGAGGAGTGGCTTGCCTTTCCTTGGCCTGAGCACTCCTATAGGTGGTCCTGTATTCATCCATTTTCTTCATGTAGTTCTCTGTTTGCTCCCCAAACAGAGAATTACCCACAACAGGAAAATCCATGGCCTTAGTCTGGGTATCCTGAGACAGGCTAGTACATCTGAGCCAAGCCATCCTACGAAGGGCCAGAGATGTAGCCATGACTCTAGATGAAACATCATTGGAGTCCACTGCAGCATGGAATTGCACCTTGGATGCCTCAATACCATCAGCAGCCACCTGCTCCAGCTCCTTGGCCTGCTGGCCAGGGACCTGTTTAGCTAAAGCCATGACAGTGTCCCATCTAGATTTCTGATATCTAGCTGTATAGGCCATATAATTGGCCTGCCTGAGTCCCAAGGATGCTGCCATGTACTGTTTCTTTGCCGTGGCATCAATACTCCTGGAGTCCTTATCTGGGGGGTGTGAAGCCAAGGGTATATTAGCCTTATCACAGGCTGCAGCCTGCACTACCCCAACATGGCTACATTGCTGGGTAAGGAACTCCGTATCAGAGCCTGACAGAGTATACCTCTTGTCCATTCTTTTATCCACAGGAGGTATAGAATTAGGAGTCTTTAAAATCTTAAATGTCTGTTTCCCAAAAGACTTGTGTAAGGGAATAGACAGCCTCCTGGACTCTGGGATATCCATCATTTCCACATAGTCAGGCTCCTCCTGGTCATCCACAGCTTCTTCCATAGGAAGCTGAAGGGTTTCGGCCACTTTCTTGTAAAACATGAAATGGGAGGGGATTCAGAAAGCCTAGGAGGAGACACTCCTGAAGGTCTGTCTGGGAGATGTCCGGTCAATGGGCACATCCAGACTTTCATAATCACATTCACTTTCCTCATACTCTCCTTCCTCCTCCTCGGTTCATAAAATTCCTCCAAATCATAATCCGGAACCGGTGGAACCGGCCGAACTGAGCGCCTTCCTGATGGTGCCGGTTCGGTCGGAACCGGGGATAGCGACTGAACAATTTTTATCGCTTTGGCTATTTCATCAGCGGTTGGAGAAGAAACTTTTGGATCCATACCAGCTGATTTATCCTTTCTTGTTCTCTTAACCGGAACCGACTCCTCAGAATCGGTTCTCCTTTCCCTGAAAAGTTTCGCCCTGGTCAGAGGGCACTCCTTCTGGTTCGGTTTGAACCGAACCGGGCTGGCCATCCGGGTCAGCGGACTTTTTGGCCTCCCTTTCCCTGAGCCTACCAACTCTCTTTTCTAGGGTAGCTGCAGGAAAATTTTTAAAAATCTGGCAGTCTGAATCGAGGTGGTCAAACCCCAGACGATAAACACAGGTGGTGTGGGGGTCAGCCTTAGCAAAGACTTCCCCACACACACTACAGTGTTGAAACCCAGTGGGCCTGGTTTTTCTTTTGGGTTTCTCAGACATGGTGCCAGTCCTAACAAAACTTACCCTTTTAATGGCAATCTGCCAGGCAATACACTCTTATCGGTTCCTGACCGTGTTACGGGTTGTGGAAAAAACCGTAGTAAAATCCGTTTTTTTTAGAACTGATAAGAACCGGTAACCACACTCTAAAAGTAGAAATAAAGATTTTTAAACAACCTGATCGGTTCAAACCGAACCGATGAAACGTTTATAAGTTCCACACAGAATAGAAAATCAATATAAACCTATCTAGTACTCACGAATACCATAGACAGAGACTGAACCGATAGGTTGCGGTTTAAATTCGGTTGAAAACCGAGAAAAATGGACTTTAACCTACAAATTGAACCGAGCAAAGGAGAAATCTCCAGAGCGACTGTTCAGTGAGGTGGAGTAAAGAATCTGACGGTTTGAGTTCAAACAGCAACAGACAGAGTCTCAACCGAGCTCGAGCTCAGCGTTCCATGCCTGGCATGGAAAGTTAACTCTTTCATCTCCGGGGCAGTTCGAAGGTTGGGACTCACTGCTATTGTCAGAATACAGCAAGACTTCATGTTGTTTGAAAGACTGCCACAGTGTGGATAAGTGCATCCTATCCACGTCCCTAGAATGAGGGCTCCTCTGAAGGTGACCTGGGTGTATTCACTACAGAGTCTTCAGTACAGGAGAAGACTGTGGAGCTGGTGCCATGTTTGTACTCACTATCCCCAGCACATTATTCCACCTCCTCTTTCATAATGGGGTCAGGATTATATTCACATTTGTCATCGTATCTCTCACTGATGGGAATGAATGCGTAACATCGGTGGTGGCTGAGGAGGTCTATTTTGCAAGGTGTTAACTTACAACATCAACAAGGTAATTGTGGGAGTCCCTGTTGACTGTCCCACTGTAGAAAGTAGGCCTGGCAGTAGCTGCCATATCATGTCTGAGAAAGATGAGCGCTGCCTGTGTGTTGGCACCACTTTGAGTAGTGGTCGTGACTGCAATAGTCAACGGCGGATGGTGAGTCTCTGGTGATGATGGGGACATACCGGCCATATAACAGGCTCAGTAGTACTTATGCCAAGCCCCCACCTTGGTGTCTGGTCAATGGTTGGGGTGGTGGTCAGCAGCACTGCCGGAGCAGACAGCATCATAGTTAGAGTTGTACCTGTAGTCCACAGGGACAACCTGGATCTCTCTGGGGAAGCCTTGTCCTGGTGTTTTGTGTTTGTAGCTCCCCAATGAGGATTTGTCCTGGAACTTTGATGACCGCAATTAAGTCAATGGGGAAGGCAATGCAGATTTACTGTGTAACTGCTGCTACAGTCATTTGAAGAAGGAATTTCTCCAAAGCCCCCTTCTAGCATCGCCTGGTAGTGAAGCTGAATCCCCGGCAAATCTCATAGGTTTTCACACTGTAAGAGAGGCCTAGGCAGCAGACACACATTTTGTAGGTGTCGTCCTTGTAGATTTTCTTGACACACTTGCAGTACCAAATAAGCATGGACAGCTTAAGCAGCAGGCAGGGAGGAAAGAGAGCTGGAGTTATAATCTGTTTTATCTGAAATATTTGAATAGTTTGTAAGTGAAATTAGTTTTATGTGGTAAAAATTATTACCTTGAATTAGAATTGTTACATTGTAATTTGGTGGCTTGGGGATAGTTGTCTAGCAGGGATATTTAGAGGGAAATTTAAAAGTGTTGTTTGCCTGGTGTTTGGGGGGAAGGGACATTAGCTGCAATTACCTTGTCTCTAAACAGGAATTAACTTGGCTTTCATTGTTCACTTGGGAGCTTAAGCAGCAGGCAGGGAGGAAAGAGAGCTGGAGTTATAATCTGTTTTAACTGAAATATTTGAATAGTTTGTAAGTGAAATTAGTTTTATGTGGTAAAATTATTACCTTGAATTAGAATTGTTACATTGTAATTTGGTGGCTTAGGGATAGTTGTCTAGCAGGGATATTTAGAGAGAAATTTAAAAGTGTTGTTTGCCTGGTGTTTGGGGAAGGACATTAGCTGCAATTACCTTGTCTCTAAACAGGAATTAACTACTTTCATTGTTCACTTGGGAGCTTAAGCAGCAGGCAGGGAGGAAAGAGAGATGGAGTTATAATCTGTTTTAACTGAAATATTTGAATAGTTTGTAAGTGAAATTAGTTTTATGTGGTAAAAATTATTACCTTGAATTAGAATTGTTACATTGTAATTTGGTGGCTTGGGGATAGTTGTCTAGCAGGGATATTTAGAGGGAAATTTAAAAGTGTTGTTTGCCTTCTTAAATACTGAAAAGCCACTGGGGGTTGGGATTGAAGGGCTGAGTGTTTCTGTTTGGGACTGAAATTCGAAGCAACAGGAGCTGGTGGGCCTGTGACATCTTATGGTATCTGATGTCTGCTTACATACACTGTTAGTGTGACCGAACACACACTGGACTGTATGTGTTTGTGAGACTTGGGAACGATATTGGTGGGGCTGAAATTGGGTTTGTAAATAACTACAGTCAGTATAGAGAAAACTGCACTTCAGGGAAAGGGACTGAGAAAGGGGTGTGCTTATTATAAACAGAGGGGGATAATCAGGGTGGCCATATTCCACCATAGCGAGGCATCTTGGAAGGTTTGTAGGCTGCACAGGCTGTGGGATGGCAATAATTCTAATTGGGCCTGGGGAGAGGAGGCTGCCACTCTGTAGACAACTATCTTGTATCAGGAGTGAGGTATATTGGTTAAGGAGTAAGCTGTGGGAGCTCGGGGGGGTGTCCAAGGATAAGGGGTGTGGATATGGGCAACAGAAGGGTGGGACTGAGGGGAGGCTGGGGCAACGCTCTGAAATTACAGGACGTTATGTTACAGCAAGCAGGAGGGGGGATATTAGGGATGGAGGACCCTTAGATAGGGAAGTTGATGCTAAGGGGAAAGCGTACGGGGTGGACATTCTGAATACAAAGAGACTGGAAAAAGAGTCAGGAAGGGCTGTTGTGCGGAAGCCTAAAACAGCAGACTGTGGGAAGGGAGCTCTAAGGTGAATAGTGCAAAGAGAGGAAGAAGAGGGTCAGTTTAGAGATGCAGTCAGGGAAACTCGGTTACTTGATGGAGGCTGACATAGACTGTCTAATAAATTTGAGCTACTAAGCAACCTAGAGGGGAGGAAGGGTTGGTGAAATGAGAAACTTATACAGAGGCGGGGAGGGAGTTGGATACCCATAGGGCATCACAGACCAGCTATGGAAAGGATAGACATAGTCCCAGAGGAGAAGGGAAACATATATGTTAAGCAAATGGGGGAGATGCAATATTCCAGACATGAGGAGGAGAGCATGATTGGAGAGAAACTGGGAGACAAGGAGGTGGGAGAGAAGCCCCCCTTCAGCTGGGAGGTCAGTACCAAGGATGGGGCCCTAGCTAAAGGGGACCCACAGAGAGCCTCTGGAAGCAGGGGTACTATTACAAGGGGGGAGGATGGTGGTGTGGGGAAAGGGGAAACCATCAGGGCCAGGATAAATGGTTCAGATATGAGAGGGTTAAAGGGGACACCTATTCAGAGGGGGTTTGAGTTAAGTGGGAAAAACAGCAAGGAAGGCAGAATGGGAGGGTGACAAGGGGTCTCTAATAAGGCAGGAAGACTCCCATGAAATTGAGATCATGAATAAAGGGGAAGGAAGGGGCTGAGAGGGCATAGTGGAGGTAACCATAAGGATGATGGAGGTGTTAAGGTTCTGTTACTGGGAGACTCGATGATTAGGGGTATCCATTGGGAGGGACAGGGGTGGATGCCATAGCCAGGTGAAGGTAGGTATCTCTGGGCTGACAGTGCACAGAGCAAAGTTCATGGTGTATGAAATGGTTAGGATTGTGGAGAAACCGATTTCCTGTGCATTTGGGAACTAATGATCTAGATGGAAATAGCATTTGGAAATCCAAGAAGGTTCCAAGAACTTACCAGAGTCTGTCGGGATAATGGATGCAACATTTCCTTTTCAGAGATATTGCCAGTACCAAAGGCCTCAGTGGACAAAAAAAGCTACAGAGGTTAATGACTGGCTCAGGAAGTGGGGTGAAGAGAATGGGTTAGTGTTAGGGAACTGGAATGGAGTTTGGGAGGATAAGGGACTATATGCCAAGGACAGGTTTCATCTTGCCCCATTAGGAAGAAGTCCTAAACAGGGATGGCTGACTACATACAAGAAAGGTGGGGTTTAAACTTGTGGGGGGAAGGGATGAGGAGGGGCTGACCAGAAGCCCTCTCCTCCAGATGAGGGGAGTACGTCCAAGCCCAAGAGGGAGGGGAAACAGACTGGAGGTGGAGGTTTCAGGAGGAGCAGGGAGGATGGAGAGTATAAGGAATCTGGGTGGGGTTCGAGAAAGAGGATCAGGGAAAAGGGGTGGGGGTTGGTGTTAGTAAATGCCAGGAGCTTGGGAAACAAGTTGCCAGAGTTCCAGGCCATGCTGTTCGAGGGGGGGGTGGATGTGGCGGCGGTCACGGAGACGTGGGCCAACAAAAACCATGACTGGGACCTAAATGTACAGGGGTACACTATGCTTAGGAAGGATAGAAAGGAGGTCAGAGGGGGTGGAGTGGCTATGTTCATTAGAGATGATATAGAAATTACTATGGTAGAAGAGGCAGAGGGAACGTGGAGTACTTATGGGTCTATACGATCCCCAGCAGGAGATAAGGTCAAGCTGGGAGTAACATATAGGCCCCAGGGATGGTGATGTTCTAGAGGATGGTTTGCTGGACAACATCATTGCCCAGTGTGGTCCAAAAGGGGAAGGAGTGGTGTTGATGGGGAACCTTAATATGCCAGGTACAAACTGGGGAACCATGTCCTCTAGGGTGGCCAAGGAGCAGAGGCTGCTAGATGGCTTCCAGGATGTGTTCTTAACACAGCATGTGATGGAGCCCACAAGGGAGGGGCATGTCCTGGATGTGGTTCTGGCAGATGGGGATCTGGTAAGGGACATAGTTGTACAGGACCCCTGACTGGGAGTGACCACAATACTGTCTGGTTTCAAATAAGCATGGGGGAGTGGGGGTGAGATCTAGGACACTGGCAGTGGACTTCAGGGGGGCAGACTTTATGGGCATGGGGAATATTCTCAAGGATCACTTGAAGGGATTACCTCAACGACAAGTGTGGAAAGGAGATGGGAGGTCATAAACAGGGGACTTCTGAGGCAGTCAGGATCTGCGCTAAAGTTGAAACGTAAGGGAGCAAGGTCACGTGAAACCATGCTGGTGGGTCCAGTGAGGTACAGGAAGCAGTCAGAGAAAAGAAGGCGGCCTACAAAAATATAAAACAACAAGAGGGATAGGGATAAAGAAGCAGTACCAGCTTGCATCTAGAAAAAGTCACCATGTATGGTGAGGGAGCAAAGTCCAGTAAAGAGCAGCAGCTGGCACAGGGGATAGGGAGGGAAAAGGGGTTCTTCCGGTACATTGGGGAGCGGAGAAAAACTAAGGGCCATCTCAGCAGATTGAGATCAGAAGGAGGGTGGGTGGAAGAGGCGGGGACCAGGCAGAGGTATTTACAGTACTTTGCCTCTGTGTTCGCTTAGGGGGGATGGGATATCTACAAAGCAAGGCATGAAGGGATAGAAGCGGCAGGAGTGGGATCAGGGAGCAACAGAAATGGAGCAAGAGGGAGGAAAGGTACCCAGGGTGTCACATCTGGATAAGGACAAAAGACCAGTAAGGGAGGGACAGATGATGCTATCTCCACCAAAAGGGTGTGGTTAGCCCTCAAGGCCCTAAAGAAAAACAAATCTCCAGGGCGGATGGCATTCATCCCAGAGTACTATGGGAATTGGCGGACATGCTGGCTGCACCCTGGCAGACTTTCAGCAGGTCACTTGAGACAGGAGGGTACCTAGTGATTGGCGAGAGGCACATGTGGTACCAATCCATAAAGGGGGTCAAGGGAAGTACCAGGTAACTATAGACCCATCAGTTTGACCTCGGTGGTGGGAAAATTAATGGAGAGTATACTAAAGGAGCGATTAGGGGTGTACTTGGAGGAGGTGGGAGGTCTGGATGATCGGCAACATGGGTTTGTGCCAGTAGATCATGTCAAACCAACCTTGTGGAGTTCTATGAATGGGTAACATCAGAACTGGACAGGGGAAAGCCTGTGGATGTATTATTCTTGGACTTCAGCAAGGCGTTGACTCTGTCCCCACAATGGTCTGGTGGAGAAACTGATGGGGTTAGGAGTAGGCCCTTTGATGGTCAGATGGATTGAAAACTGGCTGGCTGGACGCACTCAGAGAGTAGTGGTCTGTGGGGAGCTCTCAAACCCTAGAGAGGTTGGTAGTGGGGTACCACAGGGCTCGGTCCTGGTCCGATCCTGTTTAATGCATATCTGGGACATCAGGGAGGGTATAGGTGTGAAATGAGTCTCTTCCGGATGACTCCAAGATGGGAGCAGTAGTTGAGGGAAAAGAGGGGAGGGTGGCCCTGCAAGGGGACCTGGACACCCTGAAAAGCTGGGCTCACACATGGAAATTAAATTTCAATATCACCAAGTGCAAGGTGTTGCATCTTGGTCGGGGAAACCCTAAACACAGGTACACCCTGGGAGGGGAGGCGCTGGAGGCCTCGATAGGGGAAAAAGACCTAGGGGTCATGGTGGATACATGTATGAATAACTCTGAGCAGTGCAGGAGAGCAGCTAGCAAGGCAAACAGGATGTTGGGATGCATTGTAAGGGGGATCACCTCTAGGAGCAAGGAAGTGATTCTGCCTCTGTACAATGGACTAGTTAGACCACACCTTGAGTACTGTGTACAGTACTGGAGACCACATTTGAAGAGGGACATACAGCTCCTGGAGAGGGTACAGAGGAGGGCAACAAAGATGATACGAGGGCCAGGGGATTTGACTTATGAGGACAGACTTGAGGAGCTCTGCCTGTTTTCATTGGAGGAGAGAGAGACAGGGGACATGATTGAGGTCTTCAAGTACCTCAAGGAATAAATAGGAGTAAACATGGAGGATCTTTAGGCTAAAGCAGGGAGGTATCACCAGAGGGCATGGTTTGAAGTTGGAAGGTGGAAGGGTGAGGGGAAAAGGAGGAGGTTTTCACCGAGAGGGTGGTGGACCCTTGGAATGCACTGCCTGGTGAGCTGGTTCGAGATCCACAGTGGAGGGCTTCAAGAGAGGTGGGACAGACACAGAAAGTGGATGTATCAGATGATAGCCTGTCCCGAGGGTGGGGATGGATGATAGGGGTTTCTAGAGAACAAGGGATGGGAGGGTCTCGGCACCCAATTAACGATCTAGGTTCGAGCAGACTCGATAGACCGTAAGGCCTAATCTGCTGGCAAATAGTATGTTAGTATGTTAGTATGTTAGTTCTTTTGGCGACATTCAAGTAGCTGAAAATCACTATAAAAGTGATTACTCCAGGTATAAAGAAAAAAATGTAAATGGCGGATGGTGGGTTTGATCAGTGGGAAAAGAACTGAGCATTTATGCAGATGCTGGCACATGATGTCGTCGTGAGCGACCCTAGCTTGCAAAGTTTCCATGTGGTCCTAGCACTGATGCAGGTATAATTCCAAAGATGTGGCCTGATGAAAGAAATATACTCGAATATCTAACCTTTTCATGCTGCCTACCTTTTTCCATGGCTGTCAACCACTGGCATGAGGTAGGGCTGATAGGAAACTGAATTATTTTGTGTGTGCATTTAAAGTGACACAAAAATAACAAACTCTAGTGTATTTAAGCTAAAGCCTAAGAACTGAATGCCTTCATCATGCAAATGATGATGTTCTGGTCCCCAACAAGGACAGCAGCGATGCTACTGATGTGCACTCTACAGCAGGGAAAAAAGGAACTGAGTTAGGGGTTGGTACCACCGTATGCATGCATGCATGCAGAGACAAGCGAGACCTACTCATGCCATCCACTTCCAAAAAAGTTCTGGTTCCCTTGGAGTCCTAGCACCTCCAGCACAGACCTACAAGTGGGAATCAATGTTGAAGACTGATCTTGGAAGATCTGGTACTCAGTTTCCTAGCCTGAATCTTAAATATTTTCTGTGGCTGGGTCTAGACTGGGATGTGGAAATCAGCGTTTGACAAATCTGATAGCCTGATGTCCCGGGCTATCAATGCAGAGTCAGGGACAAGTATTTTTCACGGAGCCAGTAGTCCACGGAAAAGCACTGCTGCCTAAAATAAACAAACATTTGTCAATGCAGAATGTTTGCTTGCTGGCATTGGCATTGGTAGTGTAGAAGTTACAGAGCTGCATAATAGGAATGGCAGCGAAGTATTGAACTGAAGTCAACCCCACCACCACCCTGCAGAGAGTGACAGGCATTGGGGTGTGCCTTTGGGTCGTCAGGCATAACAACCACGCCATTTCACCACACCCTACCCTGCAGACACTGACAAGTGTCACAGTGTGCCTTGGGGTCTTTGGCCCTTATGAGCACCCCATTCCATCAGGAAATACAGTAAGATGGGTGCGGTATAGGAGAATGGGGTGAAGTTTGGGCCTGAAGAGTCCGAGGCACACCTTGATGCCTCTCACTGGCTGCAGAGTGTGAGTGGGGGTGGAATGGTATGAGCATGACAGGCAAGAATCCAAAGTCACACCCCTGATGCCTGTCATTCTCTACAGGGTGGGGCGTTATGGTTGGAAACCCTAACGCCTCAGGCATTCGTTGGTATTTTCACTCCAAATTTTCAACATGTTTTTTTTGTGACCCCCACCTCATGAACAGTGGCAATATCAGTTTGTTAGCCGAAAACTGCTTTTGCACAGCGACTATGGAATTTGGCACCACAGGTGCAAAAACACATTCGAATAGGATGTGAAAATGACAGCGGTACTGTTCATGGGGAGGTAATAAAAAATAGCAATGTTGAAAATCTGCTGTGAAATCTTAAAAAACTGGTGAAGTCACAGCGTGCATAGAAACTGTGCAACGCACACACCGTAATGTAACTAGTTTGGGGATTTTTACAGCAGATTGTTAACACAGGCATTTTGGGACCTCCGATCATGAACAGTGTCAGTGTGATTTTCTTTATCTGTCCCGAACAATGATTTCCCACAGCGACCACGCATTTCTGTGCTGAAAGTGCGAAAACACATTTCGGCCATGTTGTGAAAAATGACCGCTGTACTGTTCATAAGGAGGTGTGGAAAAATGCCACTGGTGAAAATCAGGACTGAAAATATTACGAATTCATGAGCTTACGAGGGTGCATGGAAACTGTGCAATGCTCACTTGTAACACAGTCATTTTATGTAGTTTTGTCACCAAATTTTCAACATAGCCATTTTAAGACCTTTGCTCATGACCAGTGTCACTGTGATTTTTTTAATCTGTCCCAAACATTGTTTTCGCACACCGACTGTACCATTGTGCGCTACATGTGCGGAAACACATTTTGGGCGAGATGTAAAAATGGTAGCTGTACTGCTCATAAGGAAGTGCAGTAAAATGGCACTGTTGAAAATCTGATGTCAAATATTACAAATTCGCAAACTTGCCAGCGTGCGTAGGAACTGCGCAACGTGCGCTCCTAAAACAGTCATTTTTGGGAATTTTTTCACCAAATTTTCAACATAGCCATTTTAAGACCTCTGCTCATGACCAGTGTCACTGTGATTTTCTTACTGTGTCCCACACATTGATTTCGCACACCGACTGCGCCATTGTGTACTACATGGGCAGAAACACATTGTGGGCAAGATGTGAAAAATGACAACTGTACTGCTCATAAGGAGGTGTGGTAAAATGGCAATGTTGAAAATCTGGAGTGAAAATATTGAAAATTTGCGAACTTACGAGCGTGCGTAGGAACTCTGCAATGCACGCTCATAAAACAGTCATTTTAGAAATTTTTCACCAAATTTTCAATATGGCCATTTTAAGACCTCTGCTCATGAACAGTGTCACTGTGATTTTCTTAATGTGTCCTGTACATTAATTTCGCACACTGACTATGCCATTGTGCACTACATGGGCGGAAACACGTTTTGGGTGAGATGTGAAAAATGACAGCTGTACTGCTCATAAGAAGGTGTGGTAAAATGGCAATTTTGAAAATCTGGAGTGAAAATATTGAAATTTCACAAACTTACGAGCATGCGTAGGAACTGCGCAACGCACGCTCGTAAAACAGTCATTTTTATGAATTTATTCACCAAATTTTCAACATAGCCATTTTAAGACCTCTGCTCATGAACAGTGTCACTGTGATTTTCTTAATGTGTCCTGTACATTGATTTCGCACACTGACTATGCCATTGTGCGCTACATGGGCAGAAACACATTTTGGGTGAGATGTGAAAAATGACAGCTATACTGCTCATAAGAAGGTGTGGTAAAATGGCAATGTTGAAAATCTGGAGTGAAAATATTGAAAATTCGCGAACTTACGAGCGTGCTTAGGAACTGCGCAATGCACGCTCATAAAACAGTCATTTTTTGGAATTTTTCCACCAAATTTTCAAAATAGGCTTTTTGAGAGCCCACCTTATGAACACTGGCAGTGTCGTTTCATTAATCATTCCAGAAATGTGATTTCACGCAGTGGCTGTGAAATCACCCTTCGGGGCCGAGTAACACCATGACAGTGACAGCATTCATGAGAAGGGGTCCCAAAAACCCCATGTTGAAAATTTGGTGCAAAAATTCCAAAAAATGCCTGAGATATGCAATAAAGTTGAAAAAACCCTATTTATCCCATTATACAGCTTACCGGCATTTCCTCAGTTCGCGGTTGGCTTTGAAGAGTGCAGAAGTGTTCCCGGTCCGCCGAAGATTGTCGCGCCGAGCTCCGGAGGTAAGTATGGGGTGAAGGGGTGGGGAGGCAGAAAGTGATGGCGGTGAGTGCGGTTGTGGGAGGGCAGGGAGAAGCGCCAAGGGACAGTTTTGTATTTACAGGTTTTTACTTCCTAAGACGACGAGGATGTTTGCCACACTGGGGTGGGCTCCCAGTGTGGCAGCTGAAGGATATGTTGTTGGGGGCAGGAGCCAACGAGGGATTGGGCACCCCGTTGTCCATAACATCATTTTGCCACGCTGGGGAGTGGGCTCCCAGCGTGGCACCCTGAATGTCTTTAGGGGGTGGAGCTGACTGAGGAATGGGCACCCCCGTCGGCCGTACAGTGTGGGGGGGAGGGGGAAGGCGCATGAACACACAGTGTACGTGCGTGCGTGTGTGTGTGTGTGTGTGTGTGTGTGTGTGTGTGTGTGTATGTGGAGGGGGGTGCTCTGCTCACTGAAGCGGAGCTCTCCCTTTCAACTGTATGCCACTGCATTTTCAGCTGTCATAGACAGCTGGAGCAGTGATTGGCACACTGCGACTGCGCCTGCAAACACACTGACTGAATTGAAAGAGGCTGACACACCTCTGGAAAACTCGGATGATGGCACTATGTTTCTTGCACATGCGTGCAAGCAAACATAAAAACAAGTTTTTGCCTGTCATTCCATTTGTGTCCATAGGGCGTGCTCCCACCACCCGTGGCTATGTGACTCAACTGAGTGCCGGGTAGCAGTCACATGAAGAGGAGCCGGGGAATGCACCAGGTGTATTAATGCAGGACAGAGAGTGCGGGAGAGGGAGAGGAGCAAGCTGGCAAAGCTGAAAGTCATGAGCCAGCCAGCAGAGTGGCAAGGAGGGGCAGACTGTGAAGGTCATGCCACCAATTGTAACACAAGAGCTACACAGGGGAAGGGAACCTACTGCCTGCGGGGTAACTGGGTGGTCACTATGGTCACTACTGTGGAAGGGAAGGTGCACGTTTCACTCAATCTGGAGGGAAAGAACGTGCTTGACTGTCTGTCTCATGTGAGACCTGGAACAGTGCAGCACTTCTCTTTGTTTGGCTTGCAGCCTGTTGTGGATAAGATAGGAGTCAGGGAGCCCTGAGCTCTGCAAAACTGTCAGGGCGCTGGTGAAAAAAAACTAATAAATTAAACAAGCATTCGTCAATGCCAAATGTTTGCTTGCTGGCATTTGCATTGGTAGTGTAGAAGTTACAGAGCTGCATAATAGGAATGGCAGTGAAGTATTGAACTGAAGCCAACCCCACCACCACCCTGCAGAGAGTGACAGGCATGGGGTGTGCCTTTGGGTCGTCAGGCATAACGGCCACGCCATTTCACCACACCCTACCCTGCAGACACTGACAAGTGTCACGGTGTTCCTTGGGGTCTTTGGCCCTTATGCGCACCCCCATTCCATTAGGAAATACGGTGAGATGGGTGAGATATAGGAGAATGGGGCGAACTTTGGAGCCGAAGAGTCCAAGGCATACCTCAATGCCTCTCACTGGCTGCAGGGTGTGGAATGGTATGAGCATTACAGGCAAGAATCCCAAGTCACACCCTTGATGCCTGTCATTCTTTACAGGGTTGGGCGTTATGGTTGGAAACCCTAATACCTCAGGCATTCGTTGGTATTTTCACTCCAAATTTTCAACATGTTTTTTTTGTGACCCCACCTCATGAACAGGGGGAATATCAGTTTGTTAGCCGAAAGCTGCTCATACACAGCGACTACGGCATTTAGCACCACAGGTGCAAAAACATTCCAAACAGGATGTAAAAAAATGACAGCTGTATTGTTCATGGGGAGGTGTAAAAAATGGCAATGTTGCAAATTTGCAGTAAAAATACAAAAAAAAATGGTGAAGTCACGAGCGTACATAGAAACTGTGCAACACACACCCGTAATATAATTAGGTTGGGGATTTTTTACAGCAGATTGTCAACTCAGGCATTTTGGTGCCTCCGATCATGAACAGTGTCACTGTGATTTTCTTTATCTGTCCCGAACAATCATTTCCCACAATGACCACGCATCCCTGCGCTGAAAGTGTGAAAACACACTTCGGCCATGTTGTGAAAAATGACAGCTGTACTGTTCATAAGGAAGTGTGGAAAAATGCCACTGGTGAAAATCTGGACTGAAAATATTACAAAGTCATGAACTTACGAGGGTCCGTGGAAACTGTGCAATGCTCACTCGTAACACAGTCATTTTATGGAGTTTTGTCACCAAATTTTCAACATAGCCATTTTAAGACCTCTGCTCATGAACAGTGTAACTGTGATTTTCTTAATCTGTCCCAAACATTGCTTTCGCACACCAACAGCACCATTGTGTGCTACATGTGCGAAAACACATTTTGGGTGACATATGAAAAATGGCAGCTGTACTGTTCATAAGGAAGTGTAATAAAATGAAAATGTTGAAAATCTGGAGTGAAAATATTAAATTCGCAAACTTACGAGCATGCATAGGAACTGCGCAACGCACGCTCGTAAAACAGTCATTTTTAGGAATTTTTTCACCAAATTTTCAACATAGCCATTTTAAGACCTCTGCTCATGAACAGTGTCACTGCAATTTTCTTAATTTGTCCAGTACATTGATTTCGCACACCGACTGCGCCATTGTGTGCTACATGGGCGGAAACATGTTTTAGTGAGATGTGAAAAATGACAGCTATACTGCTCATAAGAAGGTGTGGTAAAATAGCAATGCTGAAAATCTGGAGTGAAAATATTGAAAATTCGCGAACTTACGAGCCTGCGTAGGAACTGCGCAACGCACGCTCGTAAAACAGTCATTTTTAGGAAATTTTTCACCAAATTTTCAACATAGCCATTTAAGACCTCTGCTCATGAACAGTGTCACTGCAATTTTCTTAATTTGTCCAGTACATTGATTTCGCACACCGACTGCGCCATTGTGTGCTACATGGGCGGAAACACATTTTGAGTGAGATGTGAAAAATGACAGCTATACTACTCATAAGAAGGTGTGGTAAAATAGCAATGCTGAAAATCTGGAGTGAAAATATTGAAAATTCGCGAACTTACGAGCCTGCGTAGGAACTGCACAACACTGCGCTCGTAAAACAGTCATTTTTTTGAATTTTTCCACCAAATTTTCAAAATAGGCTTCTTGAGAGCCCACCTTATGAACGCTGGCAGTGTCATTTTGTGATCGGGCCCGAAGGTGATTTCACGCAGTGACTGCGAAATCACCTTCGGGACGAATAATCCATGACAGTGACATCAATCATGAGAGGGGCCAAAAACCCCATGTTGAAAATTTGGTGCAAAAATTCAAAAATGCCTGAGATATGCAACAAAGTTGAAAAACCCTATCTATCCCATTATACAGCTTACCAGCATTTCCTCAGTTAGCGATCGGCTTTGAAGAGTTCAGGCGTGTTCCCGGTCCACGAAGATACGTCGCGCCAAGCTCCAGAGGTAAGTATGTAGATTGGGGATGTGGAGGCAGGAGTGCGCAGTGGGTGGAGTGCGGGTTGTGGGGGCAGGAAGACTGCATGGGACCTTTTTTAACAGTTTTTTTTTTTTTTAACATGGCTGGGGACGTTTGCCACGCTGGGGTGGGCTCCAGCGTGTGACACAACAACGCTGGTTGGGGGGCATGGAGCCGACGGGGATTGGGCACCCCGCTGGCCATAGCATCAGTTGCTACACTGGGGTGGGGTGGGCTCCCAGCGTGGCACCCTGCACTCTGGGGAGGGGAGACAGTGGAGCCGATGGGGGATTGGGCACCCCCGTCGGCTATACCACTGAGTTGCCACGCTGGGGTGGGCACCAGCGTGGCATTGGATGGCTTTGGGGGCGCAGCACAGCTGATGGGGATTGGGCACCCCTGGGCCTGCCATAGAGTGTTGCGTGGGGGAGCACCCAGTACCTATGCATGTGTGTGTGTGTGTATGTGTGTGTGTAGGGGAATCATGCATAAGCAGGCGATATCTGATCGCTGCTCACTGAAGCATAGCTCCCCCTTTCAACTGTATGCCACTGCATTTTGGAGCTGTCATAGACAGCTCCAACATGCATTGGCGGACTGGAGCCGCACCTGCCAACACACTGACTGAATTGGAAGAGGGGGTGACACACCTCCGAAAACTCGGATGATGGCACTATGTTTCTTGCACATGCGTGCAAGCAAACATAAAAATGAAAGCAGAAGACAAGGGAGGTTAGGGTGACTAGTGGTGAGCCAGTGGGGGAGTCGCGAGTTTGGGTCTGCTGACTGCCCGCACTCACAGACCGGGGGGACAGGAAAGAAGGAGAGTGTGTGTGTGTGTGTGTGTGTGTGTGTGTGATTTGGAGGAGGCAGGGTCCATTACTGAAGAGCTCCATCGAGGGGAAAGGATGTTGTGGTTGGTGGCTGTGACGAATGGCTCAACTGCTGAGCCTCAGTCCTTCGTCATTTAAATAAGGGGAGAAGCAGAGATGAGCTAGTGAGTTAGCTGCCTCAGCCATTAATCTGGGCAAAATATTGAATTAAAAAAACAGGAAGTGTCCCGGGAACCATCTGTCCCTCAGCAGTACCCCAGGGCTAAGTAGTGCGCTTGCCTGCCCCACAGGTGCCTCTCCCCTCAGAGGAAGGGGGCCTGCCCGGTGAAGCATCATGTCCGGGTCACCCTGAGGATGACTGCAAATATGAGGGATGGGGCACGGCAACAGGATGGATCAGAGGTGCCTTGGCACAGCCTGAAGGAGTGGCTGAGAGCGGTAGCACGTAGGGGGATAAAGGATATTACAAAAAAAAAAAATAAAAACAGGAACAGCTAAAAAGTAGTAGGGAGAAAGGGTAACTGACTGAGCTGGGGGGAGGGGCACTCAAAACAGCGAGGTCAGGACTGGACTGCCCTTAAATTGACCAAGGCAGATCAAAAGAGAAGTAAACTGCACAAACAAAACACAATAAACTATTTAGTGTAGTAGGGAAAAGAGGGAAAGGACCTACTGAGCAAGAAACAAAAGAAATAAAAAATAAATACAGTAGCTAAAAACTGCCTAAGGAAATAGCACATACAGAAAGGAAAGGGGGACCACAATGACCAGAACTGAAAGGTGGAGGAGACGAGACCAGAGTGAGGGTTGGACTTTGTTTTTTTTTTAGGGGGGGGCAAAGAAAATTTAAAATAAGAACTGACCAAAATAGAAAGACAAAGGGTGCCTAGGGAACTGAAATACAAACAAATAATTTTAAAGTGTGATTTGTTGGTATTAACCAGGAAGGGAACTGTCTGGCCCAGTGTCATTGAGTGAGGGTGGGGCTGACACGAGACAAAGATGAGCAGTGTGGGGAAAAAAACAAACTGTCTGCCTTGCTTACACAGCCTGGAGGCTGTAAGCTGTAAGCATTATTTTTTAAGTGTCTGACCACCTCCCAATCCCATTCCAGTGTGCCTGTACTACCCCCAGTGAAAGACACACACCACACAGTGATTAACACGAAATAAATGTTATTAGTATTGGGGGAAAAAGTGACCAGATAAGCCTACATCTATATAGTATTATGAATACAACCCCCCACACAATGTACTTTGTTGCTACATAATTTTTCAAACATTTTCCTTAAAATATAGCCTTCCGACCATGGACTACCACTTGCAACAATGGGACTACCATTTTTGGCTAGGCCAGTTGTCCTTGGACTAGCACATAAATTTGAAATTTGTTGATCCCTGGTGGAAATGGCATCCTTCAGATCCAGTGACCCCAGCCAGTCTCCTGACTGCAGGGATGGGATTACTGTGCCTAGTGCAACCATCCTGAACTTTTCCTTTTTGATATGTCTGTTTAGGTACCTCAAATTGCTGTTCTGCATTCTTTTTGTGGGTTAGGAAGTACCTTAAGAAAAGACTACTTCCCCATTGTGATACAGGGACCCTGTCTATTGTTTTTGCTTGCAGTAATTTTTGTACTTTCAGATCTAGTTGGATTTTCTTCCACTGGAGAAAATGCTGGGAAGTTAGGTATCTGCAACTTTGGGAATTTTTGGAATTGCAGTAACAATCCCAGACTCCTCTTCCAGGACCCACTTGTCTGTGGTGATAGTTTTCCCCCTCTCCTGGAAGTAGTAAGTCAGCCTGCCCCCCTTTCCCACTGGCAATGGCTGGTTGGAGACCTTAGCAAAATCTTTAGGGGCTGGTGCTGCAGCACGCCTAGTGCCCCTTCTGCCCCATAGTAATCTCTCTCTATGGCTGGTAGCCATAACCAGTGTAGGGTCTGTGGTAGTAACCTCTGCCTCTGCCTCCCCTTCCATAAGGTTTGTAGGAGGTAGAGACCTTCTCCTGTATAGACAAAAAAATAGGCAGACTGGGGGAGCCAAGCGTTTTGTAAGGGACACTGTCATTCCTTGCATCATATTATTTCTAGTTGAAAATCCACCCTTCATGATTACTTCCCTTTTCTAAAATTCACTGATGTTGCTGGTTGTTTCATCTTCCTCTTTTCTTAGTAGAACTGAAATGCATGATAGTGGTTTAATTGTTTTGTTTCAACCCTTTTAGCAGCTCTCATTGCATACTTCCTGAACATTATGAACACCTCAAAACAGTGCAGCTACTCATTACACAATAGTCTCCTCTCATCCCATTGCATCATGAGTGGCTATGCTGTACTGGGGTGTTCCCGAGACCAGAAAAGTTGAAGTGGGAGTTCATCAAGAAATGTAAACAAACATGTTTTTGTGTGTTAACACCAATAATTTTGCACGTCTGTTTTTCATTTTTAAAAAGGAATCAGAAGCAAACAACCAGCTATAGCCACAGATTCTACAGAATGCAAGCAATCATAAATCGTTTTTTTTAAACTACGGATAATTTGAGGCCAAAGGGAGTTGACAATGTCCCTTTATCTGCCGTCAAATTCTGTATTTTCTTGTGTGTCAGGCTTTTGTTTTTTTGCTCCTGCCCCAGACCAGCCCCCATCAGGGATTCACCTGGCCCGTCATCCCCAGGACTTACTTCCACCACAGTGTTCCTCCCTGGCTTGCCTCACAAGGGGGGGCCTCCTGAGGCCAGACAGGATGCCCCCAGAGGACTCTGTACTTGGTCTCCATGGAGGGCACCTCGGAGTAGGCTGCATGGGTCTTGGGATGCACAGCGGTCAGCATCCTGTGTCGGTCCATCTTTTTCCATTTTTGAGTTACCCCTCACTCTCTCAGATGTGTGGCCATGGTGGCGTCCTGGGGGCAGGGATGCTCGGTGGTGTGTGGTCACCCACACTGCCAAGAGTGCCTTCACAAGCCGCAACATGAGCTGCTCTAACAGCAGTCCACACTAACCCTTCCCCCAGGAGGGAAGTGTTCAAGGGACACCCTGACTCCCTCCCTGCTGGCCTCTGCTTTTGACACCTGAGCTTGGGGTGTGAACCCAGGTCACCAGCGTGCCAGAGCGATGTGCCATCACTTGGTGCCATGGAGCCGGCTCTGTCAGGCTTTTGTAAGTGGATTTCTGCTTATCCACTCTTTCCATGTATTCCTCAGTTTTGTCACCAAATAATGAGCTTCCCTCAAAAGGGACATAAGTGGCTTTTGCCTAGGTGTCCTGGGTAAGCATCATGGTTCTTAGCTAGGCAAACCTTCTCAAGGACACTGAACGTGCCAGGACTCCTGCAGCAGAGTCATTGGCATCTGCAGTCATGTAGAACTGGTATTTTGTGGTACCCAGAGCTGACCTGCCAGGTCCTGTGCCAATTCACCATCCACTTTCTCACTCAGTACCAGCAGTGCATTCCACAGAGCTTTCTGATACTGAGGCCAAGTAAGCTGCCTACCTGAGTTGCAGTCAAGCTGTTGTTAAAAGTTTTTTGGTCAAGGTATCAAGTTCCCTAGAGTTCTTCTCAGGAGGCTGAGCAGATAGAGAGACACTTTATCCTCTCACAAGCCACTGCCGTACAAGTACACACTCTTTTGTGATCAGGCTGGACATATGGGCATTCTACCCTGTTTGTCCACCTGATATCTTTTCTTCTATTTTTATCAGTGCTGGCTGCTGGATCAAGTGTTTGCTGTCGAGGCACAGGTCAGGAAGCATAGGCAAATGAGAAGTCATAAAATTTGCAAGTAGCATTTATTATTATCAATAAATAAAATAAAAAAAATTGTGCAGTATAGCTCTTATACAGGCAGTTCAAATGAATCAAAGTCCTTCATCTGAGAGTAAATCTTTCACTCTAACTCTCTAAACAAACATTGCTCTCTTTTTATAAGATTTTTTCACCTGGCAATTAACTTCTGCATCCTGAGCTCGTTAAGCTATATCTTCTGTTTTCACACAATGCACCAAATTTTGTCAATTTCTTTCCTGTGACCAGTACATCCAGTCTTCTCAACAGGTGCAGCCAATTAACACATTCTGGCCAGAGCTAGTATTCCTGCTGACAGCTCTGCAAACAAGCTTGTGGAAGGCCAAAGTGCACCTCAAGTTTAACCCACTGTGTTCCATATAAACCCAAATAGCTTTTTGCATTCATTTCAACAATATAACTATACACATTTGCAAACCAAAGAATCTCAGTTTCACAGAAAGATTCTCAATTTTTTTTCCATCACAGAGAAGAAAGGGGAGGAAGAAAGAATAGAAACATCAAGTGAAGGAAGGGAGATAACCCCGTGGGGGGGGATTGTGGGACCATCCAAGTGGTCAGTTCCTAGGTTCCAGAAAGAAAACTGGATTGCGCAATCAGACAGATAAGATATAAACAAGTGACCAAATAGGACAGAACAGAAAAACAGATCCTTACTTTTAACTTTCTCTGTATAACAAATGGGGCAGTCTTACCCAACGCTGTCACAGTGCTGACAAAAGTTTTGAAGTGTTTTTTCTGAGGGACCTATTTATTGGGACCAACAGCCTTCTTGAAAACTTGAAGAGGCTAGCTTTATCATGCTCATGGACTCATAGAAACATAGACTTTGATGGCAGATAAGGACCACTTGGCCCACCCAGTCTGCCCATTTCCCTACCTATTGGATAAGCTGCAGATTCTAGTTAACCAACAGCCTACTTCCTGCAACCCCCCACTATAATTGCCTTATGTCTGTCCCATGCATGTTTGAATTCCCCCACTGTTTTAGACCCCACAACCTCTCCAGGAAGGCGGTTCCATGTGTCCACCACTCTCCATGAAAAAGAATTTCCTCACATTACCCCTGAGCCATCCCCTCTAACTTTAAATTGTGACCCCTTGTTCTTACACATCTCTTTTTCTGAAAGATGCTACCTCCTGGACTTTGTTGATTCCTTGAGGTACTTATAAAAGTTTCTATCATGTCCCCTGTCCCTCCTTTTTCATCAAGGGTATACATATTAAGCTCTCTCAGTCTCTCTTATATAGTTTCTGATGTAGACCCTGCACCATTTTAGTTGCCCTCCTCTGGACTGCTTCCATCCTGTCTATGTCCTTGCATAGATGAGGTCTCCAAAACTGCACGCAGTACTCCAGATGGGGTCTCACCAACTGTCTGTACAGAGGGATAACCACTTCCTTTTTCTACTTGTGATGCCCTCCCTATGCATCCCAGTATCCCCTGGCTCTCCTTACTGACTTCTCCATTGCTTACCCACCTTTAGGTCATCTGACATGACTACACCCAGATCCCTTTCCATTATTGTTGTCATTAGTACCTCCCTGCTATTGTGTACTCTTTCTCCTGGATTTTTATTTCCCAGGTGCATTACTTTGCACTTCTTTGCATTGAATCTAGTTGCCATATGTCTGACCATTCCTCTTACCTTGCCAAGTCCCTTCTCATCCTTTCTACCCCCTTGTGTATCGACTCTGTTACAGATCTTTGTGTCATCCGCAAAGAGGCATACCTTTCCTTCCAGACCCTCCACAATGTCACCTATAAAGACGTTAAAGAGGACTGGACCCAGTACTGAGCCCTGAGGTACTCCACTGGTAACCCCCCTTTCTTCAGAATGTGTTCCATTCACTATTACCTTCTGTGTCCTGTTGTGCAGCCAGTTTGCTACCCAGGCTACCACTCTGGGATCCACTCCCAGGTTGGTTAACTTGATTATTAATTTTTTTGTGCGGGACTGTGTCAAATGCCTTGCTAAAGTCTAGGTAGGCCATATCTACAGCCCCTCCCTGGTCTATTACTTTGGTCACCCAGTCAAAGAAATCGATTAGATTCATCTGACATGACCTTCCTGCTGTGAATCCATGCTGCTTTGGGTCCTGTGTCCCGCTTGCCTCTAGGTACTCAACAATTCTTTCTTTCAGAAGCGATTCCATCATTTTCCCCACCACTGAGGTCAAACTAAGAGGTCTGTAGTTTCCTGCTTCTGCCTTGCTCCCACTTTTGTGAAGGGGAATCATATCTGCCCTCCTCCAGTCCTCAGGTACCACCCCATCTTCCCATGATTTGTTAAAAAGTGTGGTTAGTGGTGTCACTAGGTCCTCCCTTAACTCTTTTAAGATTCTAGGGTGAATCCCATCAGGCCCCATTGCTTTGTCCACCTTGAGTTTTAGGAGTTCTTTCAGTACTCTTTCTTCTGTAAATGGACTGGTGTCAACCCCACTATCCAGTGTGCTTCTACTGTTTGGTTTAGGTAACTCCTCCTCTTCTTCTTTTGTGAATACTAAGCAAAAGTATTCATTCAGTATCTCTGCCTTTTCACTGTCTCCCTCTGCCCACCTCCCCTCTCCTTTATTAATCTTCAGTATCCCTCCCTTAACCTTTCTATGCTCCTAATGTACCTAAAAGGTTTTATCCCCTTCTTAACTGAGTTGGCTATCTTTTCCTCGGTTTGGGCACGCTTTTCTGACTGCCTTTCCACTTCTTTCTGCTTTAATTGATACAGTTCCTGTCGTGCTCTGTCTGTGATTCCTTATACTTTTGAATGGAGCCTTTTCTCCTTAACCTCCCTGACACCTCTTTTGAGAGCCATAGTGGTTTTTATTCCACTTTGTTTTCTTTATTTGTTTCACACAAAGACTTGTTGCTCCATGATGGCAGTTTTGATTTTTCTCCACTGTTCTTCCACCCTCCTTTCTGGCCATTTGCTAGTGCATTCTCAGGTATTCACCCATTATGCCAAAGTCAGCCCTTCTAAAGTCCAGTATCCTTGTCTTTGTATGGCTTGTCTCCATGGTTGTGTTTATTGTGAAGCACACTGTGCAGTGGTCACTTGTTCCCAGATGTCTACTGACTTCTAAGTTTGTGATCCTCTCTCCATTTGAGAAGTACCAGGTCTAATATTGCTCCTCCCGAGTGGGTTCCACCACTAGCTGTCTAAGGCATGCTCCCTGTAGGGCATTGAGAATGACCCTGCTCTTGGATGTGGCTGCAGTCCATGTCACCCAGTTAACATCTGGCATATTCAGGTCCCCCATCAACAGTATCTCCCCTTTTTCAGCCATTTTGAGAATGCCCTCTATCATTTTCTTGTCCATTTCCTCCCCTTGAGACGGGGGTCTGTATACAACCTCTGCGTGGATTGTGA
The DNA here is from genome assembly GCA_016271365.2 of Neoceratodus forsteri. Taxonomy (NCBI): domain Eukaryota; kingdom Metazoa; phylum Chordata; order Ceratodontiformes; family Ceratodontidae; genus Neoceratodus; species Neoceratodus forsteri. Next base: position 1,526,095,021 of record CM028131.1, read on the forward strand.
TGCCATTCCCTGTCTCCAAGGTGAACCAGAGTTCCTCTTGTCCTCCCCCTTTACTTTTTAGTTCTGTAGCTTTGATCCCTTCCCTTATGTAGAGAGCTATTCCACCTCCTCTTTTACCCTCCCTGTCCCTTCTGTAGATTGTGTACCCAGGTATGTTGACATCCCAGTCATGGTTCTCCATGTACCATGTTTCTGTGACTGCCACAATATCCAAGTGTTCCTCTTCCATCAGGGCTACTAGCTCTGGAAACTTGCTTCCTAGACTACGGGCATTGGTACTCATTGCCCTCCATTTAATGTTGGCTTTATCCTTTTTTACCCCATCCCTGCTGTTATTGCCCTTGTCCATTTTTCCATTTGCCCCTGTCCTGCCCTCTGTCAAGTTCTGTACCTCAGTGTTTACCCTACTACCTGCCATGTTTTGTGGGGGGAGACTTGAACTTTCCTGTTTCCTATCAGCACCTCCCCCCTTGGCTAGTTTAAAAGCTTGCCAAGGAAGCCTTTAAACCTGTCACCTAGGAGCATGTTTCCTTCCTGGACAGATGCAGACCATCATGCTCAGTATAGACCTTCATCTCTCCAGGTGGACCCCAGTCCCAATGAAGCCAAAAGCCCTGTGTTTGCACCAGTTTTGCAACCATTCATTAAACTGCATGGTGTGTAGTACCTTAGCCTCACCCCTGCTATAGACTGGCAGCACTCTGAGAAGGTTACTGTGCTTGCTACCTGTCTGAGGCCCCTCCCCAACTCCACAAATTCATCCTGCACTGCACTGATCTCATGCCTAGCTAGGTCATTTGTCCCGAGGTGGACAATGATATCTAGTTTCCTCTCCTGTGATGCTGCTTCTGCAATCCTCAGGATTCGCTTCCTGTCCCTCCAAGCCATGGCACCAGGCAGGCACCTTACTTCCCTCTCCTCTCCCTTCCCCAGGTCTACACCCCTAACAATTGAGTCCCCTATCAGAAGCTGTTTCTTTCCCCTGTGGTGTCCCTTGCCGCTCTTTTATGGGTCTCCCTTGTGGATGTCCCCAGCATTTTTCTTGGTCTCCAATGAGGGTGTCATCCTATTTCCTCCTCCATTTTAAGGAAGCGGCAGACACCACCGATTTGGTCAACTTAATGTACCCGCTCTAGACACACACACACACATCATACACCATTTGAAAGCTGCTTATGTTTACTTTAAGATGAGGTATGATGTGGAGCTGTCAAGTGGTGCCATTACCATAGAAATGGGGCTAAGCAATGACACCCTCAACACATTAGAATGACCACTTTGAAATATTTTCATTTGTTTCTGTTAGTTTAATGATGCTATGTATTATTTCAAGACATAAAATAGGATTTCTTTGTGACCTCAAAGCATCACTGCAACAATCTAAAGGGTAAAACCAAATCTAATAATAAATTTGCACGGGTATCATTGAAATGTAATAGCGTTGGTGACATTTCTAGTCAACATCATTAACATCATCTGGTTCATCATCATGATCTCTGCCAAGAGTGAGTGGGTTACCACAGTCTTCATTGCCTTGGTATGTTCACAGTTCTGTGCAGGCAAGAACACAGTTGATTGTGCAGCGACCCAAACTGATACAGGTACAAATAAGGTGTTGTAGAAGCTCAGATGCTGTTGGGCCCTTGAAGAATACAGGAAGTAGTTCTTCATCCACATTTTTCCATCCATGTTGCAATGGTGATCCAATATCTGGTTTACCTGTGTGCGAAGACATACAAATCTTTGTTTGCCATGATGCTCTATTGACATGCTCTTCAAAGCTGTCTTTGCGTGGTGTGAGTTTGGCCAGTGACTTCTCCTTTTTGATGGCTAGATTGAGGCACAAGCAATTCAGGTCTCTGTGGGTCTCTTTTTTTCTTGCTCTGGTCATACAGCACTGCTACTAACTTTCTTGCAGAAATTGCAGCTTGTTTGTCACTCTCTCACAATTTGGCAAGATCTGTGAACCGGTAAGCTCCCTTTGTTTTGACATTAAACACAGATTTTTTTCCCCCAATACCAAATAGGGATGACACAGGATCACATTCTGTTAATGTGTGTGCAGCAGGAAGTATGTTGCAGAAGTCAGGATAGAGTGCATCACAAATTGCATGCACAGGTATGAAGCGACGCTTGTCAGTTGTGCTGGTAATGGTACCTGTTTCTATCTACGTTATCTATGTGTTCCATTTTTGGAAAGTAGTAAACAAGAACCAACACATCTGTATCAGGTGCCCTAGGTGTACCTAAGTGACCTGGATGGTCAAAAACTCGAAGATGTCTCCTCATTCTGCTACTTGGGGGTATGGCTTGACTGCCATCTTTCCTTCTCAGACCACATTGATGCTAGTTCAAAAAAACTATGCCCCATGCTCAGTGCACTTTATAGGAACCGCAGTAGCCTCCCTCGCCCCGTCCAATGTGAACTGGTCCAGAGGATGATACTTCCCTCGTTTGATTACTGTGACATTGTTTACAGTGCAGCCCCTAAGTCCACCCTATCTAAGCTGGACACATTTTTGAATGCCTTCTGCCGCTTTGCTCTCGATGCCTCACCCCTTACCCACCACTGCGACCTTTACCGTCCTCTGGCATTACCACCCCTCGGAAACCACCGCATTTCACACTGTGCTAAGTATGTATCTAAGCCATGGCTTGGCACCATCCCTTCCTACCTCTCCTCCATGCTCTCAGCTGCCCCCTCCCCCGTCCATTATCTTAGATCCTGCGACTACCGCCAACTATCAATCCCTGGGTGGAAGACTACTGCCGGGCAAGCCGCCCTCTCACACCGGTTGCCCAAGCTATGGAATGATCTCCCACCTCAAATTCAGCATTCCTCCTCTGCCCACTCTCTTTCTACCACCCTAGCTAACTTCTTCACCACTAATTGCTCCTGAACCTGACTCGGCCATTCGCCAATTGCTCCCCTCCCCACTGTCTGACCAGCGGCCTTAGCTTTGCTATAAATGCTGACATATAGCCCCACCTATGCACTTTTGTCCTGTACCATCATGTGTTCTATGTCTCCTGTTGCTTATACCCGCATATTACTGTGTGCTAAATTTTCCCTTGTATTGCTGCTATATGTCAAGTAATTGTTATATGCTCCATACAATATCCAATCTACTCCATGTGTTGTTGCTTGTCGTTTAATGCAATTGTATCCATATGCTGCTACTTGCCTCTGTTATTTGCTCAGTTGATAACCTGCATGTTATCCAACCCCCTTGTACCCTCTCCCCCCAGGTCAGACCAGGAGATGAGCATCTTGTTGCTCAGTGTGCCTTTCCTGGTGAAACTATTTCAATAAATAAATAATTACTATGTTTCCTTTGACACAAAGAGACCCAAAAGTCATACTGGCACATACAGCATGCAGAATAATCCTTGTGTCCACTTTCTCTTGAGTACTGTACAAGTCTTGGGCTTCTTCAGCACTTTTACTGGTGATGAACTTTGCTACTTCTCCATTGGAAAAGCCTCCAGGAAGAAAGAGTGTTTGTGCTGGGTGTGCTCCTGCACTCTCAGGTACATTTTGAACCATATATTCACAGTGGAATTTTGCAAGTGACTGCTTGTTGGATGCTACGTTTAGAAACTTTTTCCATGGAGGCACAGGGCATCCACCAATCACTGGGTATTGCTTGCATCCAACCTTAGATTCTTTCCGGTGCTCTTTCTGCAGTTTTCACAGAGTTACTGTTGCCATATCTGTCAAAGACTTTGATTACAGAATTAGCTTTGTCAAATCCTTTTAGGATCTGCCTCAAGTACTCAGCAGCCAATTCATTGAATGTGTGGACTTTGTGTCCAGCTGTCATTTGAATGACAGCCATGGCATCTACGATGTACACTGTTTCTTTTTTGCATCCTCGTAGCTCATGGATGCTTTCAGCTTGAGCTTCCAGCTGATGTCCTAATTCAGCTTTGTCTGTTTTTCTCATTGTTCCATCAACATGGAATAGAGACATAGGCACAGGTCCTATTGGGTATCTAAGAACAGTTGCCATTGAAACATCATCTCTGCACCTTGCTAAGGACAGGGCTCTGCGGAAAACAGTTTATGGACTGATAGCTGCTGTGATTGTCTCTCCCCTACCAGACTTAAATTTGGTCTTCTTGGCCATGTCAGCAAATGTTTTGATGCCAGATTTCTTGATGGGGCTGAAGAAGCTACATGTCCCATCAGAATCAAGTGCACCTGTCACAAATCTCTCCATTTGTTCTTCACCATCTGCTATTTTGAGTAGAGACTCTTGTACATCTGATGTTACATGCAATCCAGTAGATATGGTGATAAGCACCTCTGGATGTGATTTAGGGTCATATGGTAAAATGTCACATTGTTGATGACATGGTTGGTAAGGGCTATAACATGCTCTTCATCCCTCTTCAGTGCAGAGGCAAGGACTTGTTTGTGGACTTTTTCACTACTTCTTTTTCTCATAGCTTTTGCATATTCACTCAGGACATGTCTTGTGGGGGTCCATCTGACAAGTGCTGGCTTCTTTCTTGTCAGTCCTACAATTCCACTGCTGCCCTCTGAATCCTTGATGACAGATTTCTCTGTTCCCATGTCATCCAAATTCCATTGAAAGAACCAGAAGTCTGACACACAGCAAATTTCCCAGATTCAAAGGCACTGTGTACTTTTTCAGGGGGATTTAGCACATCAAGAATGTAAATTGGAATCCACTTGGCACAGCTGGGCCTGTTTGCAGCAAAGCAGTATGGAAGCATGGAATGATGTGTGTGTAGGTGAAGTTTCCAATCACCCTCTCACTTTGCATTTAGAAGTAGTATCTGCATAACCTGAAGAAAATTATCCCGGAACTTGAATGTAGGAGACTGGGCATACCCCCATATCTGAAATTCCTCCAGTAGTGGTAGCATATGCTGAGTTACAGCATCATCAAGCTCTTTAATGACATGTTGAAAGGACTCAGTGTCTTCAGACTCAAATACCTTTTGAGTGCCAGCCATTTGCCAGACAAATGCTGGAACTCCATGAGTACCTCCTCCCTGCTCACACCATTTAACAAATAAAGAAAGTTTCAGAGTACTCAGGGCCTCAAATGCTAGAGTCAAGCCATGTAGAGCACAGTTGAATTGATTACCAGCAAGCATTTGATTTGCAGTACAAGTTGCATACACAGAATCAACAAGAAGGTCTAGCAATCCTTTGTCTCCCCAAAATTTCCCAAGGCATGCAATAAAACAACATGGTGTGAAAACCACTCAGGCAAATCACACTGGTACCAAGTTCATTTGGGAGAGTCCATTTCACTTGCTAAGCAACTGTATGACCCATGGTCTGAACAGCATGCTGCTGGCCTAGAGCTACTACATTTCCTTACATTTTAGCACTGTAGTACAGACTGTGGCCATGTCAGCTGGTTTGGCGTCGACAATATGTACATATGCAACTATGTAGGTGCTCTTCTTTGTGGCAGGCTTGTGGTTGAAACCAGTCCAAAATGGAATCATCTGAGTGTGAACAATATCCACATCATTTGGTATTGGTAGGACATCACAAGTTAGTAGTCTTAAAAGACACCAGGAGAGATCTTGGACAGCTTTCACTTGTAGATGACAGGAGTTTATTTTCTGAAGTACTTTTTCATGGCGAGTCAGTTCCGGACGTGTTCTAGGTTTTTCAAATACTGCACACTGCATAACAGACTCCGATTGCTCAGGGAGAGTAAGTGACTCTTCTTTCACATGTTTCAGTGATATTTCTTGTGATGCTGGACTTTCTGCAGACTGTTCTTGAAATACAACTCTAGCCATTGAATGGAATATATTCTTTCCATCAGTGGTCTGCATTGATGTCTATATTATCTCCTTCATGGATGAGATTTCCACCAGTATGAAGTAGCACAATTCCATTTGTAATGAACACACCTCCTTGTAGTTTTTGTACTTCAGTTTTTGCAGCACTAGTCATGAACCACAACAGCTCATCATAATTGATGCAGAATCCATGAAGGTGTAGTATGTCAATTAAATTGTGAGACCCAAACTCATGGTGTAGCTCTGCAGCAAGGCTTATGTGCAGGGGTGTGATAATTTTTGGAACTGTTAAATACTATGCACTCCGCAATTGAGAGGCACCCTCTTTGAATGCTTCTGAAGGATGATACTCGTTGCCGACTGAATTATACCACAAGGATCTATTCTGGGTCTATTGCTCTTCACAATCTATATCAACAACATTGATTTGGATATCAACAAGGCAAAAATACATCTGTTTGCAGATGACACAGTGGTTTACATAAGTCGTCCAACTTGCCGAAGCCGCCTGTGCAGATCTACAGGAAGAATTTGACCTGCTCCAGACTCAGCTACTCCATAAAAAGCCTCTCTTAAATGTGAAAAAGACAAAGGCAATGCTGTTCGTACCATATAGCCGTATGACTAATCCTGCCAGCTCCGGGACACTGCCTCTGATAACTACACTTCTAGGAGAGAAATTGGATTTTACCCCTAAGTTTAAATACTTAGGAGTGTGGCTTGACCAGAACCTTCCATTTGCAGAGCATGTTGAAGATCTGGCAAAGAAGCTAAGGCAGAGACTGGGCCTATTCTACAGAATTAGCCAATTCCTCACTTGTGATGCCAAACGGGGACTAGTCCGATCTACTTTTCTCTCCCTAATCGACTATGGTGATTTTTTATACAGCCAATGTCCTAAAAACTCGCTCATCAAGCTGGACACGCTATTTCACAGAGCCATCAGATACATTCTGGTCTTCCTCTCTCTACCCATCACTGCCTACTGTACAAAACTGTAGGACGGCCATCGCTTATGTTCAGGTGTGAAAGAAATGCAGTCCTCTGGACTTACAGAGCTGTTCTAAACATGCTCCCCCAGTACATTACTGAATGTCTCCCTATGAGTGAGCTGGGATTGTATGGCCTAAGGAGTTCATAGTATATCTCTCTATGCCTCCACCTGCTTTGGTAGAATGGCCTTTAGCTTCTCGTTGATGACCCTATGGAACAAAATGCAAAAAATACTAAAATTAAGATCTTACTTCGAGAAACAGCTCTTGCAGAAGGTTACACCATTAGGACTGAAGCCAGCAGGCACCAGGACCCCACGGAAATTTTCTAGCTAGCAGTATTTGGCGGGGACTGCCCCCGACATCAGGCGTAGTATATAAGGGGGCAGTCCCCTAGAATCCCCAGTTCTTTTCCTGCCATCGACTCACCAGCATCGGCCTCTCAGTCTCTATCTAGCGCACGACGACTTAGAACTTCAAGAGTTTCTACATAACTAATGTCCTCTCCAACTCCTTCATTTGAGAGACACCTTTCAAAGTGTGCCTGCGGAAAACAGATCCCTTTCAAGGATCCTCATTCTTCCTGCATGCGTTGCTTAGGCCCAGACCATGACACCAAGGTCTGCACCTTTTGCCAAGGGTTCAACAGCCACACCAGGATCTGCCGTCAAAAGGCACTTCAGGCTTACCTGTTAGAGGAAAAACTTAGTAGGATGGACAAAGAACCTTCCTCCAGGGGTGATTCTTCCTCCAAGGTCCAGAAACACCGGCACAAGCACCGGGAGAAGGCAAGGTCCAGATCCCCGAACCGGGCCTCGTATTCGCGGAGCTCAGGCTCCACCCGATCAGACCGCTCTCCCTCCAGGGCTAGGTCTCAGCCCCCTCCGGTTAAGATCCAGGCTTCCAGCGGTTCTTCAACTCTTCAGCCCATCAAGACTTCCAGGCCCTTGGCTTCCCCTACTCCCTCTCGGGCCTCTTCTAAGTCCTCTGAACACCACAAGTCTTCCTTTTCCACCCGATGTCAGGACCCTGACTCCAGGTCAGTCTCCCAGCCCCCTAGGGGCCCAGATCCACCACCCAGGAACACGAAGGATCTGACGTCCCTCAAGCGGACAATGGACTTGATGTCGGCCAAGCACCCGAAGTTGGCCAGGCGTTCGCCGGAGCCGAGGACATTGACCATGCACCAGACGCCGGCCAGGTGTTCACCGGCACTGCAGTCGCCAGCCAGCGATCAGACGTTGGCTTTCCACCAGAGCTGAAGACCGCCCCCAGTCACCGGTGGATACCGGTCACAGGGACTCCACGGAGGAGGACACCACATTGCCTGAAGACCAGGTGGGCAACACAGAGGATGCCGGGCTTCCGAGGGAACCTTTGCCCACCCTGGAGACACCCGACAACCCAACGCCCAACCCCGGTGACAGACCACCAGCGCCAGGCCCGTCATCGGGTATGAATATACAAGAAGTAAAGGAGCACTTTACTTTCTAATGGGACACCATTCGTAAAGACGTGGTCCCAGTAAAGCCTCCTCCTCCCCCTCCTCCTACTCCTTCACCTTCCATGCCCCCTACTCCACCCCAGGGGCCAGCAGGATGACCACCAACCTCTAAGGAGCAGACTCCACCTCCCAGGGGTAGATCCCAGGATCGGAGAAGGCCTCCCTCAAGATCTCCATCAGGGTCTCCCAGCCCCAAGCGACCCAGACATCGGCAGTATATTCCGGGGGGGGGACTCCAGATAGGATACCTTGGATTACTCCAGATCTCCTCCTCCACTCAGCATTTCATCACCTGACCCACATGACCACCCCAGGTCTCCTCCGGATGATCCCTCTTTCTCTGAGATCATGAGGCACATCCACGACAACATGGGGTGGGATGCTGAAGACCTCGACCCCGAAAGGCAGTGCCCAGCCTATTATCTTCGGCAGAAAGACCCAAAGCCTGTGGTAGTGCCACCCTTGGTGGACACCTTTGCAGACGTCACCAAGGCTGCGTGGAAGCATCTGTACTCCACTCCTGCAGTGCCGAAGAAACCTGACTGCCTGTAGAAGGCCCCGAGAGAGGACCAGTACTTGGTTCAACAACCTCTGACAGACTCCCTGGTCATTACAGCCTCACATGACCAGTCTCAAAGACCACAACACATGAGCACACAGCCACCGGACCAGGAATCCAAACAATTGGATGCCCTGGGGAGATGCATGTATGTGGCTGCTATATGCTCCATCAGGTCCCTGAACTACCTAACCCACATGGTACAGTTTCAGAACGCCCTATGGGAACAGAGCCAGTACCTGGTCGATAAGCTTCCAGATGGCAGATTCCGCATAGGGTCTGATGTGGGTACCCAAGTACTACGAGCCACATACGATTCTGCGGACTCGTCCACCAGAGCTGCAGCTTCAGGCGTCTGCCTCCAGCGACACTCTTGGCTCCGTGTCTCCGGCTTCACCCCGGACGTACAGAAGAACATTCTTGACGTCCCCTACAATGGCGAAGTACTCTTTGGTGAACCCTCAGAGAAGGTTATCACCAAACTCCAGGATGCTGGGAAGTTAGTCAGGTCTGTACAGGCCATGTACAGATCCAGGCTCAGTTCCTTTCATAGGAACCAGAGCCATTTTTGCAGCCGGCTACAAAGGCAGCAGCCACGTTCCGGCCAGCAACAAAGGGGCACCTTTCAGCGGAAAGCCCAGGCTAAGTCGTCCCCAGGCAGAGCTCAATGCTACACTAAACCGGCCCAGCCTGCAGGGACCAGTGCTGCCACAGCATGACTCCTTTCCGGCCCCCACCCCTTCTCTGGATCAACGGGCACAAAAGGTCAGGGGTCGCATCGCTCGCCACTTTTCAGGTTGGCAGTCGATTACCACCGACCGGTTGGTTCTCCAATTGGTCAAGAAAGGTCACTTCATAGAATTTCTCGACCACCCGCCGCAAGACCTCCCCTGCTTTCCCGTTACTCGGGTCAGCACGCCCTGCTCATACAGCAGGAGGTGCTCGCGCTCCTAGAAAAAGAAGTGATAGAGCACATTCCACGGAACCAGAGGGGTGCAGGGTATTATTCTCACTTTTTTCTGGTTCCCAAGAAAACAGGGGGCCTCCGTCTGATACTGGACCTCAGCGACCTCAACGAGTCGGTCCTGTACAAACGCTTCCACATGGTGACCCTCCCAGGTCTGATTCCCATGCTCAAGCAGGGTGCCTTTCTAGAGTCCTTGGACATGCAGGACGCTTACCTGCATATTCCCATTGCTCAAGCACACAGGAATTTTCTGTGCTTTGAGTTCCAGGGCCACTATTATCAGTTCCGAGCCCTCCCCTTCGGACTGTCATCGGCACCTTGGGTATTCATGAAGTGTATGGCAGTCATAGCGGCAGCTCTGAGGAGACAGGGCCACTACGTGTTCCCCTACCTGGACGACTGGCTTCTCATGGCACCCTCTTGGGAGGCCTTGATGTCCGCCATCCATTATACTCAGTGTCTGTTCGAGACGCTGGGCATCATGATCAATCACGAGAAGTCACGCCTGGTTCTGTCACAGACTCTGCAGTTCATAGGTGCAGTTCTGGACACTGTCCAGGGGAAAGCTTTTCTTCCCCAGGACAGAGCGGAACATATCAGATCCCTCATCAGGGACATTTTGGTGAAGAAGACCGTTCCTGCCAGATTGGTCCTTTGCCTGCTCGGACACATGGCTGCAGCCATTGCAACAGTCCCGCTTGCTCATCTCCACATGCAGGCCACCAAGTGGATGTTACGGGTCCAATGGGACCAAAAGCAAGACCATCTGCACCTTCCAATCTGGATCACGAAGACCGTAATCCGGGATTGGCAATGGTGGCTAGATCCGAAGAATCTATCGGCAGGGGTCCCCTTCATTGCGTCGTCTCCGATAATGACACTCTCCACAGATGCCTCGGGGCTCAGATGGGGGAGCACACCTTGACGGTGTCCAGTCTCAGGGCCTGTGGACAGCCCAAGAGACTCATCTCCACATAAATATCCTGGAAATGACAGCAGTTCTTTATGCCCTGCAGGCCTTCCAGTCGTAGGTTCCACCGGGTACCATTCTGTTACAAACAGACAATTCCGCGGTGATGTATTACCTCAACAAACAAGGAGGCACCCATTCCTACCCGCTTTGCAGGGAGACCATGAGGGTGTGGGATTGGGTTTTGCAACACGGCGCAAACCTCATTGCTGTTCATGTCCCAGGAGAGGACAACGTCATTGCAGATGACCTGAGCTTCTCTCAGGCCAGAGTCCACAAGTGGGAACTACTCCAGGAGGTAGTAGAGGATCTGTTTCACAGATGGGGTACACCACAGTTAGAAAGATCCAGGGCCTGGTGTTTTCTGGCGAGACGCGTTGTCCCTCTCCTGGGCAGCAGATTCATCTATGCCTTCCCCCCTTTCCGTTGATCCAGAGGGTTCTTCTGAAACTTCACAGAGAGCAAGTGACACTGATACTCATTGCACCTTTCTGGCCCAGGCAGATCTGGTTCCCTCTGCTACATCAGCTATCCCGGGAACCTCCAGTGCCTCTGCCAATCAGCTCTCACTTGTTGTCTCAGGAGGAGGAGGGCTCCTTGGTCCATCTGGACCTTCATTTGCTGAGCCTGCATGCTTGGCTCCTAAAGACATAGCCATTTTGTGACACAGGGTCTCGCAAGAGGCAGCTGACGTTCTGGTGACCACGAGAAAACCGGCCACTCATGCCACTTACGCCATGAAATGGCGCCGTTTTTGCCTATGGGCTCAAGCACGGGGATTTTCACCTCTAGACTGTCCAGAAAGGTCGGTCTTGGACTACCTCTTGTCTCTTTTTCAGGCAGGCTTGTCCTACTCCTTGATCAAAGTACACCTCTGTGCCATATCAGCCTATCATTATCCTATAGGCCAATGCACCACATCTCAGTTGGACATGGCACGAGCCTTCCTGAGAGGTATTCTCCACCTTAGACCTCCAGTTAAGGATCCAATTCTGCCATGGGATCTACCCTTTGTCCTGAAGCAGCTTACGCTGCCACCCTTTGAACCAGCCGCAGATTGTGAGCTACGTCTTCTCACTTGGAAGACGTTGTTTTTAGTTGCCGTTACCTCAGCCAGAAGAATTTCTGAACTCCATGCACTCATGTGCAAAGAGCCTTATTTGGTTTTTCACAAAGACAGGGTATCCCTATGGACTAATCCCAAATTTCTGCCTAAGGTGATCTCAGCTCTCGCCCTTAATCAGGACATCGATCTACCAGTATACTTTCACAACTATTCAAATCGAGGAGAGGCCCTGTTGCACACCATAGATGTGCATAGGTGCCTCCGATACTACCTGACCAGAACAAAACACCACTGAAAATTGAACCAGCTTTTTGTCTCCTTTGCCCACAGTATGATGGGAGCTCCTGTTTCTAAGCAGTCTCTGTTCAGGTGGCTCATTCAGTGTATCACATTCTGTTACCAGAAGTGTAACAAACCCTTACCAGGTGCGGTCAAGGGTCATTCCACAAGGGGGGTAGCTACTTCCTTTGTGGCCCTTAAGAATGTGTCCACCTCAGCTATCAATTCTACGGCTACTTGGAGCTCCATGCACACTTTCATCAGGCATTATAGCCTGGATATCGCATCAAGGCAAAGAGCAGGTTTTGGTCTAGCAGTCCTTCAAAGACTTCTGTCCTAGGCTCAGGTTCCATTAAGGTTTTCTACCTTCCCTCCTCCCAGTGGAGTGAGATTTCCAATATTGCTTGGGAATCGGTCCTAATGGTGTAATCTGCTGCAAGAGCTGTTTTCTCGAAGTAAGATAGTACAGTTACTTAAGAACTTACCGTAACAGTAGATCTTCGAGAACAGCTCTTGCAGCAGGTAATTTCCCTCCCACTATACCCGCTGGAGGTAGATTCTAGTTTCAACATCCTTCTCCAAGGATCAGGTGTCTCAGCACCTCTCTGGCTGCCATTTGATGGCGGATCCTTGATCTCCATTTCTGATGTCATCCAGCAGCCGGGAGTCTCCGGCGGGAGAACTGGGGATTCTGGGGGACCGCCCCCTTATATACTATGCCTGACGTTGGGAGCGGTCCCCGCTGAATACTGCTAGCTGGAAAATTTCTGTGGGGTCCTGGCACCTGCCGGCTTCAGTCCTAATGGTGTAACCTGCTGCAAGAGTTGTTCTCGAAGATTTACTGTTACAGTAAGTTCTTACGTAACTGTACTTTACCTCCACAGTGTTTATGCCTTCAAGGCACTATACGCCGCCCAAAGCATATGTGAATGTTGCAATTGTCACCCGGCTCCTAATCACTAATTACCATTAGACTGCCCCCAGAGCACCTCTCTAAATATGTCCAGCCATTCCCTACGTCATTTTTGTGCATGTGTTATTAATCTGCATGATTTCGTTACTTCCAGTCCCTGTACCCATATTATAGGTAAGTCTTTCTGAATCTTTCTGAGTTTTCTGAACCCAAAGTCGTATGTTATACCCCCGTTGTGGTTGTACCCTTGAAAGCCACCTTCTGAGTTCTCCTGCCTGGTCTCTTCTCCAACAAATTACCGCTAACGCCACCAATCAGTCAGATCGCGAGCACCTTCTGGTCACTGCTCCCGACTGGTTCCTGCAATTCTCTTTGACGATCCCCCAATACCGGCACAAAATATTGAATGGTCTGCCGCACTCCATTTATTCAGTTGTCACCACATCATCCCTACCCGATGTAATCCCTCCACATGGCTAAAGTGCTCTCATTAGAAGTATAAGCACTTAAGCCCTCCTTTGAATCGATGACCGTGTCTGGCCAAAGGAGCCACAACGTACACATCCTATCCCTGTCCTATTACTTTTCTCATGGTCTGTTGGTATGATGGACCTGGCAAATAGTGATATCACCTAGTACTAGACTAAATATGTGGTTGATGCTATTCCACCTGTGCCAAGTACCTCGCTCACACCCCTCTCCAACATGCTGCGGTTCAGCCAGACACAGCCCCAATGTAAGCACTCCATGGGATTGTGGTATTAGCACCTAGCAGGCTATCGGCACCTTGCTCCCTCCAAACATAGACTCACCTGCCCTACTCGTTTGTGAACTGGTCAAGAAAAAGCTGTATCACTTACATCTGCCTGTCCTGATAGCATTACCTGGGGCTAGCCTATTCTTTTTCTATGAAAATCACTGTAACATGATCCATTTCTGTATATCTCAGGTCTGCCTATTCCAACTGCTCACTGGTTAATGGCTACTGTACCATCGGTATTGCTTTGTATGTGTGTTTTTGATTTGCGCTGTATTGTATGTGTGCCTCTTGTTTTGCACTTCTACTATGTTTTTATTTCCACTGTAAATATTGATGTTTGTTTTGTAACACAATCTGGACTTAACCAGATCCATCATGCAAATGAGCTTGCTCAATGATGTTTTGCCTGGATAAAGATTTTGATTGACTGATTGATTGATTGATATGCCTCTTTATGTATCAACCAAAGAATAAACTCCTGCATCAACTGGGGCACAAAAGTAGCTGGCCTCTGTAAACTACAATCCCCTGGCTTTTGATAATATTCTTAAGGTTTCATTTTTGCTATTTCAGACCAAAGGATTGAAGCGGCATTCTACAAAACCACTTGTTCATTTGAAAGCTGTTCCATCAGGCTTACTCACCAGACGAACATCCACAAAACATCTGGATGACTTACGTTCCTACCTCAGATTACTAGCAGCTTGGATAGCATCAGTTAATTTATTTATTTAAAATTGGTGACTGGGAAAGACACACTGAGCCGAGGTTCATTTGCAAGTGCGACCCAGGTACAAAGAAATTCACAGGAGTAAAACATTTGTTACAATATGATTGAAAGAAGTAGAAGTTTACAATAGATTAAAACATTGGTTGAGACACACATATTAACGAGGTAAGACATCAATATTTAAGGCTAAGAAACTCAACAGGTATAGCAGTGGTCAAATACTAGAGTACAAAACTGGTCTCAATTGGGAGGATCTGGGGCAGGTAGGGGACTGAGCTTGAGATCAGGGAGGCCTACCAATGCTAATGTTATCATGCTGCATAGAATAATGGTAGACTTGCCTTGTCCATGCTGTATATGGAATGAAATTGCAGAACCATATTGTTTTTCTAATCTTGCCTGTACTTTGCTACTGGAATAGCTTTCAGTTACTACAACTGAGGGAAGTAGGACTTTATATCTTTGTAGCAGCTTGGACAAGACAAGAGCCTTCTTCTTGTACATAAGATCATTGTCTATCTCCTCAATCAGCTGATAAAATGCAGTGTCATAAGGTGACTGTTGCTGCAGTGGAACTAGATGGCATTGCTTTCAGAGGCAATGGTGTGGGACCAAGGGGTATGGATTGGTGGGGGACTGGGGTAGCACACAGGATAACACAGATCTTTATGCAGGGGATAGGTTACACCTCAGCAGGGCAGGTTCACAGGTGTTGAAGCAGAAACTGGTGGATTTCATCAATGAGAGGTATCCTTTAAACTAGGTAGGGGGGAGGCACTGGAGCTGGAAATCACCAGGAGAGGGGGTCCATGGACCTCCCCCCACCACAGGGATAGATAAGACCTTAGGTGAAATAGGGGTTGCAGTGAAGGGTAAGGAAGCAGGAAGGATAGGTGCAGGGTGGAGAAGGGTTTCACTAAATGCTAGGAGCCTGGGGAACAAGTTGGCAGAGTTGCAAGCATTGATGGCAGAGGGAGAGGTGGACATAGCTGCCATTACTGAGACGTGGGCAACCAGGCACCATGACTGGGACCTAACCATCCCAGGGTACAAACTATTCCAGAGGGATAGAGATAAATGGATGGATGGGGGGGGTTGCCATTTGCGTAAAGGAAGAGATCAAATGTAATAGGAAGGAAGGGGAGGAGGGCAGGTTGGAAGTAATCTGGCTGCAGCTACACATCCAGAAAGGGACCAAGATCTGTCTGGGGGTTGTTTTATAGACCTCTGGCTCAGAAGGAGGACATTGACAGGGAACTGTTGGAGCAGATGAGGAGGCATAGTGGCAAAGGGAGCACAGTGGTGGTGGGGGACTTTAATCTACCAGGGGTGGACTGGAGCATCCCAGCAACCAACTGTGCTAGGAAGCAGATCCTCCTGGCAGCATTCCAGGATTGTTTCCTTACCCAGAGGGTAATGAAGCCAATGAGGGAGGGGAATATACTAGACATTTAATTGGAAGATGGGGAACAGGTCAGGGATGTAATAGTGGAGGAACCTCTGGCAAGCAGTGACCACTGCACAGTGTGGTTCTCAATCAAGCTGGGTAGGGAAGTAGCCACTACAAAAACTAGGGTCCTGGGCTTGAAAAGGGTTGACTTTGGCAGAATGGGAAACATACTGGAAAGTCATATGGCAAGCATCCACCCAGAAATGGACACAGAACAAAAATGGGCAGTCATCAAGACAGGACTGACTGAAGCCACTAAAACTTGTGTCAAGAGCCAGAGCAAGACAGCCAGGGCCAAGGAACCTAGTTGGATGAGTAGACAGGTAGTGGAGAAAGTGAGGGAAACGAAGAATGCATTTTGGACCTACAAGCGATCCAACAGGGCAGAAGACAAATAAGAATATGTGACAAAATCCATAGAAGTGAGCAGACTGGTAAGGGCAGCAAAGGTGGCCAAGGAACTGAGGTTAGAATAGAGGTTCAAAGGAGGAGAAAAGGATTTCTTTAGATATATCAGAGAGACGAGGAAGAGCAATGATCAGATTCTTAGGATCAGGAGGGGAAGTGGGTGGGTAGAAAAGGGGTCTGAGCAGGCAGAAGTACTTAATGAATACTTCTGTTCAGTCTTCACCAAGGAGAGGGATGGGCCCCATACCTGATAGAAAGGGTGAGGTGGGAGAGGGTAGGGGAGAAGCAATCACAGATGGGGAAATCATGGTGGAAAGGGTGAGGGAGGGCCTTAAGTCCCTGAAGATGGACAAGGCACCTGGCCCAGACCGAGTCCACCCCAGGGTGCTGAGACAGTTGGCAGAGGTCCTGGCAGGCCCATAGGCAGACCTGTTCAATACCTCTCTGAACTCAGGCTGCATGCCAAGGGACTGGAGGGATGCACATGTGGTACCTCTCCATAAGAGTGGGCCCAAGGATGATCTGTGGAACTACAGACCTGTGAGCCTTACTGCAATTGTGGGAAAACTGATGGAAACAATCCTCAAGGAAAGGCTGGTGCAATTTCTTGAGGGTAACAACCTCCAGGACAGCAGGCAGCATGGGTTTGTCTTAGGCAGATCCTGCCAGATGAACTTGGTTGATTTTTACGACTGGGTTATAAGGGCACTAGACAGGGGACATGTGGTGGATGTCCTCTACCCGGATTTCAGCAAGGCCTTAGACTCGGTGCCACATGGTAGGCTGACCTGCAAGTTGAAGAGTCTGAGAGCAGGGAGGAAACTGGTCAGATGGGTCAAGAACTGGCTGCAGGCTAGATAGCAGAAGGTAGTAGTGGGGGGGGTAGGCATCTGATCCCAGGGCAGTAACAGGTACGGCTCGGTGCTGGGACCAGTTCTGTTTAATATTTTCATAGCCGACATTGCAGTAGGGATTAAGAGCAAAATCAGTCTCTTTGCAGATGACACAAAGATTTGTGCCGAGGTAAATGGGTGGAGGGAGCAAAAATACTTCAGGAGAATTTAACAAAACTGGAGGAATGGTCTTATACTTGGCAGCTTGGTTTCAATTCCAAGAAGTGCAAAGTGATGCATTTAGGAGGCAAGAACCCAGGACACAATTACTGGCTGGAGGGTGTCCCATTAACAAAATCCAAGGAGGATAAGGATCTGGGAGTGCTGGTAACCAGGGAGATGAACCACTCTGCTCAGTGCAGGAAGGCAGCAGTGAAGGCAAACAGGATGCTAGGGTGCATAGCAAGGGAGATTACTTCTAGGAATGGGGAGGTCATCTTGCCCCTTTACAGGTCCCTGGAGACTGCACCTAGAGTACTGCGTGCAGTTCTGGCACCCCTACTTGAAAAAGGAAATCAAACTACTGGAGGGGGTACAGCGCAGGGCAACAAAAATTATCCTGGGGTTGGGGGACAGACCATATGAGGAGAGACAGAGAGCTCAATATTTATACCCTGGAGAAAAGAAAGGTGAGAGGGGATTTGATGGAGTCCTTCAAGTACTGGAAGGGTTTGAACAGAGCAGACAACAGGGGCAGGATTTTTGAAAGGTGGCACATTGCGTGCGTCCAGCCCTGCACCACGGGACTTTAAATTCAGCTGTGCGCCAATCCCCTTTGCCACAACTGCACCCAATTTTCCATTAACAGGTGCAGTTGCAACAGTTTCCATGGTTTACAGCTGCTTGCACCAATGCTCTGGCGCAAGCACCGTGACTTTGTCCTGGAGGGACGATGCAAGCAAGACCACACTTATGTGGTCTAAGGATCTATGCTGGGCGTAAGGGATGGAAATTCCTGATTGTTACCCCGCGAATGCTGCAAGCCCTGTGCACCATATGTTCAGTGCGCAGAGGGCTTGCGGCATTCATTCATAATGGAAAATCCAGTCCCAGGTGTATGCTCAATCTGAAGGGTGGAAAGGAAACCAGGGGACACTCTATGAAGTTGAAAGGGGGCAGGTTCAAGAGGGAACTGAGGAGGCACTATTTCACAGAAAGGGTGGAGACAGAAAGGAATGCTCTGCCAGAGGATGTCGTATCGCTGTAGAGTATTGGGGGCTTCAAGAGGGGGTGGGACAGATTCAAGGGGCAGGTACAAACTGGGAGGGTGCACGAGATGGGGGGGCAGCTGCAGTCTAATGGACTGAAGTGCTACACACTCAAGCAGACTAGACAGACCGAATGGCCTGTATCTGCTGGCAGTTTCGTCTGTTCGTATCTTTTACTCAAGTAGGAGGAAAGGCATGTTGAGAGATAAACTGCATCCTTAGCAATTAAGTCTTCCTCAGATACTCTACGCAACATGTCATCTCCTCTGAAGTGCTGCCTCCCTTAGATCGGTTGCTCTCTCAAAATGTTTCAATTTTATGAAGTTTGTCTTTCTTGTGTATTTTTCTCAAACAAACAATGCAACAGGACCAACCACCAGAGGACGTGCTTGCTCTGGTGGCTATAGAAGCAGGTGAACATGATGCTGTCTGATTAGACTGAGTGTATTCTTTCTTGGGTTGAATACAACTCAGATGTGCCAAATTCGACTTGCTTGTGTATTTCTGAAAGCAACCCCTGTGATACAGTATTGGTGGCACATCATGTAAACTAGAAAACTCATCCAGTGGCCACCAGTACTATTCATCTCCTCTGGCTTCTGCTGCCAGCATCACAGAATTCTGTCCAGCACTGGTGGCTTTTGACGGTTTTGTATTCTGTTCATTTTCTTGACAGATAACACATTTTTCAAAATGTGTGCAGTCTTTTTCTCTTTGATGTAAGTTTTAAGGGGCTTGTATTCTCCACGTCTTCATATACTGTAACTTCCTTGTGGAGGTAAAATTAAAAAAGTATATTGTTAGCGTTACCACCGTTTTCCATTTTGTACAAGTATACAGACTTGTGCTAAATTAGATATTAATTACATCTACATGTTAGTATAAAAACTGCCATTTTTGTTTAGTGAGCATTTTGGATGAAGCCCAATATGAAGCGGTCTTTTGTCATCTCTAGCACCAGTACTGACCTGTGCATAAGTGTCACTGAATTAAAAAGCTAATTTCTAGAATATTTCAAAGGCTAGTACTGCATGCATACGCAATTACAAATTAAAACCTTCTACCAGGCAGACTAGATGCTACATTGTATGTACAAAAGCTTACAAATGGAGAAGTATTACTTTAGGAATTCACATACATTTCTATCTACCCACTGTGCAGTACAAACTATGGCCACACAATAGAACAGTTACATATGAATTTACCGTAAGAGAAGATCTGCGAGGGGATCTCAGTCATCAGGTTACACCGTAGGAACTTTACTGTCAGTGAATGGGGAATCTACATGGAAGACTTTTAGCAGTACAACTGGGGCGGCCCACATTGTCGATGTCAGCCGACGTCACCAACCCTATGCAGGTGTAGGTGGCCCCATGCACTCCTCAGTTCTTTCCCTCCAGAGATGAAGGGAGCAAGGCTCACACCCTGGGGAACCGAGGAGAGCAAGAGACCTGGCTCTGTATAAAATGATGGAAATCAGCAGATAGCCAGGTTCTGAACAGGAACTCCAAGAAGGGGGATGTGAGAGGGAAATATACCTGATGACTGAGATCCCTCAAAGATCTACTGTTACGGTAAGTTCTTACATAACTGTTCTATATTCTTCAAGGGTATCTCACTCATCAGGTTACACCGTAGGAACAAGTACCAAGCAGTAACAGGAGTAAAAATGCAGTCTAGGAGGCTGGATCTCCATAAACTTAAGACAGGAGACCGGTGGAAACCTACCCAGTCAAGGGACCTCATAAACATAAGACAGATGCCCTTGAAAAACTGACCTGTCAAAGAACTCCATGAACTTAAGACAGGAATCCTTGCAGAACAACCCTGCCAAAACCTGCATGGGTTTTTGAGGCAACGTTCAGACTGTAGTGCTTGGTAAAGGTGTGGACAGTACTCCAAGTGGCAGCTGCACAAATATCAGCAACGGAGACCACCTTGAAACAAACCACCAAGGTAGCCATCCCTCTGGTAGAATGAGCTTTAACAGCACCAGGCAGTTCTTTGCTGTACTTGTAGCAGAACACAATGCAATTTGTCAACATTTGGTTAAACATTACTTAGAAACTGAAACACCCTCTCTACCTGGGGAGAAAGAAACAAGCAATTGGTTCGACTTTCTGGATTCTTTAGTCCGAAACAGATAATACTTCAAAGTTCTGCACACATCAAGAGCATGGAGGAGTGCTTCCCCTGGATTGGCACACTCTGAAAAGTAAATAGGAAGGTGGATAGACTGAGTGTGAACTCAGAAACCACCTTAGGGAGAAACATAGGATTTGTGAGCAAAGACACCCTGTTTTTGTGAAAAATCAAATAAGGCTCCTCACACCAGAGGGCCTGAAAGCTCTGAAATCCTTCGAGCAGAAGTAATAGCAACTAAAAAGAGTGCTTTCGAAGAAAGAAAGCACAAATCACAAGTCACGATAGGTTCAAAAGGAGACAGGGTCAGCTTCTCTAAAACAAAATTTAAGTCCCAAGTGAGGACAGGGGAATGGATTGGAGGTTTCAGATGCAGAATGCCCCTAAGAAAGGTGCAGGAGACATCCAGCTGAGCAACGGGCTCATGAAATGCAGAAATAGCCAAAAGGTGGACCTTGAGGGAGGAATACTGGAGTCCTGAGTCGGAGAAAGAAATCATATAGTCCAGGACATGCTTCACAGGACAGGTGAAAGGGTCTAGGGAATGCTTGATAGCCCAAATAGCAAACCGCTTCCACTTCATGGTGTAAGTGGCATGGGTGGAAGGCTTGCGGGCAGCCACTAGGATGTGCACCACCCTACTAGTGGCCCCGAACCTGGCAATAGCTACGGCCTCAGGAGTCATGCATGCAGATGGATGGACTTTAGGTTGGGATGGACCAGGGTCCCCTGATCCTGGGTCAGCAGATTACTGCAAAGGGGCAGAGGAACCGGAGGGACCTCCACCAGCTGCTGAAGCAGAGAGAACCATATCTGGCATGGCCAGAATGGAGCTACCGGAGCTACCTGGATCATGGTGGCTCCCTCCATCTGCAGCTTGATCAGCACCCTCTGTATTAGAGGAAACAGAAGGAATGCGTACATAAACCTCCCGCTCCAAGAGAGGAACAACACGTCTCACCAGAAAAACTCCAGGCCCTGGATCTAGCGAGCAGAAATTGGGCAGTTTTTTACATTGAGTGGGGATGCAAAAAATATCCGACTCTGGATGATCCCATCTGTCAAACAGATCTTCTGCTATGGATGACAGAAGCTCCCATTCATGCATGCTGGACTGAATCCTGCTGAGACTGTCCGCCAGGCTGTTTAGACACCTGGGATGTGGACCGCAGAGTGTGTCAGTCTGTGTTCTAGTACCCAGTACCACACTCTCATGGCCTCCCTGTAAAAGGAGAATGAATGAGTTCTGCCCTGCTTGCTGATGTAATAGACAACACTTATGATTGTCTGACTGCACCAGCAGCTGGCCTGGAGCCAGATGGTCCTAAAAAGCCTGCATGGCATAGAGAACTGCTCTCATTTCCAGGACATTGATGTGCAGGGCGGTTTCCCACTATGATGAGGAGCCCTGAGTTTGGAAGAGACCCAGGTGTGCTCCCCAGCCTAGCCCCGAAGCATCCGTGATTAGAATCTGATGCGGGGAGGAGATCTGGAAAGGGATCCCTTGAAGAAGATTCAAGGGGTCCATCCAGCACTGCAGTATTTTGTAGACTTGGGAGGATACCAGAACTAACTGGTCCAGGTTGTCCATACATTGGTCCCAATGTACCCTGAGGGTCCATTGAAGAGTACACATGTGGAGCCTGGCCAGAGGCATGGTGGGAATGGTGGCTGCCATTAGGCCCAAAAGCCTGAGGTACAGTCTGGCTGGAACGTGCCGACTTTGAGTGACTTCCTGAGCCTGAGCATTCTGCCCAGTTCCAGAGTAAGAAGGCCTTTCCCCTGTTCAAAGTCCAGAACTGCTCCAATATACTGAAATCTTTGGGACAGTATTAGAACAGACTTGGGTAGGTTGACTGTTATGCACAGGGATTGGAACAGCTGGAGAGTACACTCCAGGGTCAGAAGCAGTTGTTCCCTGGATGAGACCTTGAGAAGTCAGTCATCCAGATATGGGAAAACATACAGACCCTCCCTTCTGAAGGCTGTTGCGATCACTGCCAAGCACTTGGTAAAGACACGCGGTGCAGAAGACAAGCCAGAGGGCAATGCCTTGAACTGGTAATAGTCTTTCTGAAAAGCAAAGTGGAGAAACCTCCTGTGGGATGCTTGCAATAGATTTGTTCCCCTCACTAAGAAAATCATTAAAGGCCTTGACATACCATGGATCACCCCTCACTTGCTAGGCCTTATGAAACACCGTGATGACCTGTGGGGCAAGGCCCTTGAATCTGTCAACCCGCTGGACAGGCAGCTCTACTGTACTGCCTGAAATAGCTGCATCTGGGCCATCCGAAAAGCGAAGGCCAATCACTTCAAAGCTGCCCTGTCTGCTACACGGGGCAATGGGTGCAAATTCTGGGACAACCTGAAATCCCTCAATGGCAAGTCCACCCTCCCAGACCAACTGAACATAAATGGGTCCATCACGGATCTGGTGGCCGAAACTCTCAACTCCACCTTCTTGGACCTCAGTGCTACCCTTCCCCCACAATTTCTTCAGTCCTGCAACACCCCCTCACCTACTGTATCTCCCCTGTCATTGCCCCCTTTCCATTTCAGTGCTCTCACAAGTCAGGTTGCCAAACCCTACATCCTCAAAGCCATCAGGAATTTGCGATATAATAGTGACACTCTCGACCTTTGGCTCCTGCGCTTGACACTGGATGAGGCCATCCCCCCAACCTCCCTTCTTAACCTTTCTCTCCACCTGGGTAAGTTCCCCACACTGTGGAAGATGGCCCACATCACCCCATTCACAAATCTGGACACCGCCTTACCCCTAACAACTACTGGCCAACATCTATCCTTCCCCCTCTTTCCAAGGCCCTTGAGCACATAGTGGCTGACCAACTCACCAAGCACCTCTCTAAATGAAACTTGCTTTCCCCTGAACAGCATGGCTTCAGATGGGGCCACAGTACCACCACCGCCCTATTGGACTTCTCAGTTATATTCACTCTGCCCTTGGCAATGGCAGACTGGCTGGAGCTGTATTCCTAGACCTGTCCAAGGCTTTTGATACCATTAACCACCCACTCCTACTCACCACTCTCTCACACCTTGGCCTGTCACAAAGAACCCATAGCCTGGTTCGCTGACTATCTGTCAAACTGCACCCAGAAAGTGAAAATCCATTCTACACTGTCTAAACCACTCGCAGTTCTCTCTGAAGTCCTGCAAGGCTCCATTTTAGGTCCCATCCTCTTCAGTCTTTACCCTAACTCACTCCCAAAAGCTTGCTCAGGGGAAAAAATCTTACCATATGCGGATGATGCTGTCCTCTATGCCTCACACTCTAGCCTGGCCCAATTAGAACTCTCCCTTCAAACTGCATTCACTGAGGCTGAGTCCTGGTTTGCAGACCACAAACTGGTGCTCAACCAGAAAAAATCCAAGGTCATGCTCTTCACTCACCACCAAAACAAACTTAAAAATACCCCCCTGTGCATCAACACCTTCTTTGCACTCCCACTTGAACAAGTCCACACTTTCAAATATCTGGGTATTATATTCAACCTGGCAAGGCCGGTCCGGTGGTGCCGAGGGTTGAGGCGCTGGATGCCACACCTCGCGCCACGCCGGCGACCCGGGTTCGGGAGTAAGCCTGGGTTGGCAGGGGGAGAGAGAAGAGAAGATTGGCGTCGGAGGACTGCTCTCCTCTCTCAGGGAGGGATCTCAGCTGCTCGGCATCCTTACGACCCTGGTGGAGACCAGAGTAACACAGGTATGCCAAAGAAAGCAGAGGCGGAGCGGCAGACGTCAACAGGAAAGCCACTTGCAGATGTCATTGCACGCCGCACTCCCGAGAGGACCAGAACATGCAGAAATACTCCTTTTCACCTGTGGAGATGAAGGGGGTGCCAGGGATACGGCCCACATCCCAACTGCTGGCCCGTCAGTTGGAGAGCTCCAGGGTCCAACCCCGAATCACACCAGGTAGGATTTCCCTAATGACAGAGAGGCCGTCACGGGAGGACGGGCCTGCCCCTGGAGGGTGATCCGGGGGTTAGGTCATCCTGGGTGCTTGGGGGGAGTTCCTTCCAACAAGCGAGGGTTCAGGCATGGGAGTAGAGGCTGGGGTCGAGTGCACACCTCGGAAAGATGCCCAGGCTGGAAGATAAACAAATAAAGTAGTAAAAAAAAATATATATATATTCAACCCCGCCCTCACTTTCCATGACCATATACATCACCTATGTTCCACTCTAAACTCCTGCATAGGCCTCCTATACTGTCACCGGAACTACCTCCCCTCAGAAGCCCTCCAACTTGCCATCTCCTCCTCTGTTCTATCAATTCTAGACTATGGCATTACCATATATGGGGCTGTGGATAACTCAGCACTCCACAGAGTTAAAGTGACCCTTCATAAAGTGCAGTTACGTAAGAACTTACTGTAACAGTAGATCTTCAAGAGAGGCTCTTGCAGTAGGTAATTACATATAGGACTGACGCCGGCAGGTGGTAGGACCCCTTGGAAAAATTTCTAGCTAGCGGTCCTGGCGAGGGACCGTCCCCGTCAGGTGACCGGTGTCAGGAGGCGTCGGTATAAAGGGGTGGTCCCTAGCGCGCCCTGCCCAGTTCTTTCCTGCCCACGGGCCAGAAAGGCTGGGCGAGAGAGGCGGAGATTTCCCCTCACTGGAAAGGAGCTGAAAAAGCCTAGGGGATGGAGGGTGGGAAGGTATTACCTGCAAGAGCTCTCTCAAGATCTACTGTTACGGTAGGTTCTTACGTAACTGTACTATCTTACTTTTGGCAGGGCTCTTGCAGTAGGTAATTACATATAGGACGGAATCCCAAGCAGTCTGGAACAAAGAGAGGCACCGGGAGGAGGAAACTACTCCAAAAAGCAGTTCTAGCTGTGCAAACCTCAAGATAAGAGGCCTTGCAGAACAGCCAGCCTGAAGCCTGCTCTCTGACAAGAGGCAACATCCAAACTGTAGTGTTTAGTAAAGGTATGGACGGAAGTCCAGGTGGCGGCAGAACAGATGTCTGCCGTGGACACATTCTTGAAACAAGCCACTGAGGCAGCTACTCCTCTGGTGGAGTGGCCTCTTACTTGACCCAGGAGGGTCTTGTTGTATTTGCCATAACAGAAAGTAATGGAATGAGCCAACCATTTATAAAGGCATTGCTTGGAAACAGCATTGCCTTCCCTTTTATGAGCAAAAGAGACAATTATAGGGCTGACGAAACATAAACTTTTCCGCAAGGCGCTGCCGAAATATGGCGGAAAGAACTGGAAAGGCGTCAGGAAACCGCCCTTATACCACCGCCTCCTGACGCCGGTCACCTGATGTGGGGGCGGTCCCTAGCCAGGGACTGCTAGCTAGAAAATTTTCCATGGGGTCCTGCTGCCTGCCGGTGTCAGTCCTATATGTAATTACCTACTGCAAAAGCCCTCTCGATGTAAGATTGCCTGTTGCCTCTCTCTAGGATGCCAAGGACCACCCACACCTGCACCCTCTATAGCCAAACTAATTGGCTGGATTTCAATGATAGGCTTCAATACCACATGTGTCTTTTTGCCAAGGACCACTAGGAGCTCCCTCAAACCCATCCACATAGTGCCACGACATAAAATCTTGCTTGGCCAGCGCTCTTTCGCCCACCGTGCCCCCATGTGGTTAAATGCTCTCCCTTCTCACATTTCCGGGGAAACTAAGCTTGGCCTATTTAAGTCCCACCTCCATGCTCACCTTCCCACCACTCACTCCTTTAACTGCCCATAACTGCTTCGTAGCCTGACAATGGACTCTGTCCTACCTTATTGTCTCCCTTCTTCCTAACTCCTGCGCTGCTTCCCCCCCCCAGTTTACTCCCACATTCTCTAACTCAGACAGTGGACTCTGTCTAGCTCTCCCCTCCTGCTATCCTTCACGCTACATTTCCCCCTCTTCTTCCCCTTACCTTTGGGCCACCTTATACACCCCAGTTGTGGCTCCTTCCCTTCCCACCTCCCCTCCTCCTTTTCCCCTCTGGGTGCTTTCCCACCGTAACTATGTCTTAATCCCAAGGTCTATTTCCAGCCCAGTAGTACTGTACTATGAACTGTATGTATCAATTTTGTATTTAAATATGCTCTGTATGTTCTCACGAACTGTATTGTTATCAATGTTTGTTACTGTCTAGTCTCTGTTAACTGACAAGGAGCCTTTGTAAAGGAGTCTCTGACTCAAAAGTTGTACTTCTGAACTTCCTAATAAATAAATAAAATAAAAAAGGCGATGTGCAGGTAGGCGTCCTGCATATTTATTTATTTATTTTTTATTTATTAAATTTTAGGATTACAAATACCTTTGAGCAAATTACTGTTCATTTACAAAGGTTCCATGTCAAAGGATGCAGGGGAACATACACACAGAGGTAGATCATGGTTACAGGATTAACACAGCGAAGGCAAGGCTGTAAATTAACAGTACAGAATGGAGAGACATAATGAGCCAGTTATTGAAAAAAGATATTTTATAGCAGACAGTACATTATATAGAACAGATAGTGAATATAGGATAGCAGGGTTAAAGAGACGGTGGGCAGGCTGAGGGGCCATTTTCAGAAGGTGATGGACAGGTAGCAAGAGTGCAGGGTAGGTGGGGGTTGGGGGACCCAAGATCTGTAAGTGCCTACGAGAGGGGAGGTGAATGGGAGGGCAGGGCGTAGATATGGAAGGGTAAGGGTGGGAGGAGGAAGCAGGTGACAGGGGAGAAGGTGGGGGTGGGGGCATATCCAGGGACCAGAGTCAATTCCTGGTTTGAGGAGGGGCAGAAGGCCTGGAAAAGTTACCATTCAGAACTTTTTGTACTGGATGAAGAGACTGAGGTCCTTCAGATCAAGAATGGGCCTTAGATCTCTTGTCTTTTTGGGGACCAGGAAGAACCTGGAGTAGAATCCCTGATTTCTCTGTCGCTTTGGCACTAATTCTATTGCCTGCTTGCACAGAAGAGTCCGTACCTCCTCCTGGAGAACAAGAAGATGAGCTGAGGGGTAATTGGTGGGTGGCGGAGGGGTTTCTGGAGGCTGCTAAATGAGCTCCAGGGTATGACCGCACTCTGTGATCTGCAGGATCCTAGTGTTTGATGTGATGGTTCTCCATTTACTCAAATAGAGTGAGAACTGACCTCCGACCACCACCTCCTGGGCCTGGGTCAGAGGAGGGTGGTCTGGCGAGGAGTCAAGTTGAGGCGGGCCCTGTTGAGAAAGCAGAGGCCTCAGTTCTGGGGCGCTTCGCTGCTGCTCCAGCCTGGGAGGGGGGCAGGTAAGGAGGACTGGGCTCTACGCTTACCCTGAGGATGGGAGCCCGAGCCTGGTCTAGTGGCCTGTCTATAAAAAGTAGAACACTCCCTTACCAAGCTGCTGAGTGTGGTAGAGGGAGTGTATGGACTTAAGGGCCATACCCGAGGTCTGCAGATCATTGATAAGGTCCCGGACATCTGGACCGAAAAGCTAAGTGCTATTGAAGGGCGCATTCAGTACTTTGCTTTGCACATCAGCTGCAGAACCAGACACCCTGAGCCATGAGTGCCTATGGAGGTGTATGCCAGTGGCAGCCACCCTGGCAACTGTGTCAGACAGGTCATTGATGGCTCTGAGGAGATGCTTGCCAACATCTTCCGCAGTTTGAAGACATTGCAAGAGTTCCTGCTTCTGGGCACCTTCAGGAAGAGCTTGGGCTGCAGCTTTGCCCTTCCTAGAATTGGTGTTCTGGAATTCTCACCATATGGGAAAGGTAGTTGGCAATCCTCAGGCCTAGTGTAGAGAAGGCATACACTCTTTTGCCCTATAGATCAATCCTATGGGATTCTTTGTCTGGGGGCAAGGAACTAAGGTGTTTGGGCACCTTAGACCTATCGTGTGCTATTTTAATGACTACTGAGTTGACTTCCGCTTGGGCAGCCAGATATGGAATGCCCTGAGGGGCACTGTAGAACTCATCAGCCCTGTGTGGCATATCTGGCCTGTGCCAGGCAACCGTGGTAGCATTATTAAGGGCTGGAAGCATGGGAGGGATAATCTTGGGTGGAGATTCTGGGATTTCCAGATAGTCTGCCAGATCCCTTCTGGTGGCATCTTCCTCCTCTGTCTGGAACCCCATGGTGGCAGACAGTTGTTTCATGATGCCCAAGAAAGAAGCATCCTCAGGTGGAGACCTGGGGGTATGCGTGATGGATTCTTCACAGACTGAAGAGGCAGTGGACTTGTCAGAGATACAGTACTGGTCCTCCTCCTCTTCCTCACCTGGAAGCATGAGGTCAGGATGGTACTATTCCTCCTCGACGTCAACCTCTTCCACGAGGTCTGTTATCGAACGCACCATTGACGGCATCTGGGCAGACTCCCAGGGCCAGTGAATAGGTGTTGACGTTGAAGACGTCATCTACAGTATTGACGGTCTGTTAAAGGCGGCAAACTTCTGCACAATATTTGTAAAACTGACAAGAACGTCATTCAATTCCATCGTCGTCGGAGGAGGAAGGGCCTCTGGCACTAGGGCCGACAACCCAGACTGCTGATCTGATGAGCCCGTGGCCTTCGGAGAAGGAGCAGGACAAGAAGGGGTGGTCGTTGATGAAGTGCCTGTCAACGGAGAAGCCGATGACCCAGAGGTTGACAGTTTTGCACCCTGAGTGACAGGTAGAGCGGCTGTCGGTATGGGTCTCGAGTGAACCACAACCTGGACAGCAGGCCTCTTCGTCAGGGTACCAGCTGGCAATGGAGGGGGCCCCCCATAGAAGAGAATCCGATGGGGAATGGGATGGCTGCCGAGGGGAGCAGTCATGATCCCGGTCTTTTTTGTGACTTTTCCCCAAGGACTTATCTTTTGCCTGGGCGGCCTTGGAGCTCTTGGACCCGGAGGGTGACTGGTGGGTTGGTGCCCCAGGGGGAGCCAACTTGGAGCTGGCTACCTGTTGTTCCATGATGACTTTCAGAACTTTTCTGCATTGCCTAAGGTGGTTTGATTAAACTGTTGGCAAAGCTCACAATCTGAGGTGTCACGATCAGGCCCAAGACAGCAGACATGCGCACACAATGAGTGCTCGTTGTTAGAGGCAATTGTCTTTCTGCAGTAGCAGCTACGGAAGAGAGAGGAAGAAGGAGTAACTCTCAACATAAAAGAAAAAAGGAAAAAATCTCTGTAAAAGAAATTGAAAATTGGGTCGGTAGAAAAAAGTGGCCGTGGAAGTCGAAAAGATCCGAACACTCACGATGGTTCTTCCATGGAGAACTTGCTTACAAGTCGGCCAATGGGAAAAACTGAGGGAGGCCAGCGTAGGGCCGCCCTACCACCTTTATACAGTTGGTGATGTCAGCTGACATTGACAGCATGGGCGGCCCCAGTTATACTGCTAAAAATCTTCCGTGTGGATTCCCCATTCACCGATGATGACGTTCCTATGGTGTAACCTGATGACTGAGATACACCTGAAGATGATCTATTGCTACTTGTTGGCAACAAATTTCAATTGAAAATACAGAAAACTATTATCACTTGTGAGACACTTAAGAATCTGCAATGTGAAAACATTTAATTTTAGCATATTGCAAAATGTTGATATTTGCCATTTTTGGCACATGCTAATCAGCTTCATTATTTCTGGAAAAAAAAATGCAAGCCAATGCAAAACCAATAACCATTTTTTTTTTTTTGCATCATATGTTTATTGAGTTTTCCAACAATATCAAAAGTAAAAACATACTTATACCAAAACAGTAACAACATTAATACATCTTATTCCTATACCCCTCTAATATCTCCCACTTATGTCAATTTATTGAATTACCCTCTTCCCCCCCCAAGCTCTACCCCCAATAATGACAAATCCCTCAAAAAAAAAAAAACAATTAATTATACTGACTGATAATGCATTAACAAAACAGTTTGTCTTGCACTCAATCCCCCTCTACCTTATCCATCTCAGAACGACCTCTCGTCATCCCGGCCCAGTCTCCTCCCCATCCACCTTCCTCAGCCATCCCCTTTTATCCTTGCAGCCCCTTCCCCAACATTTCCATCTCTCCTGGAGGTAACGAAGACATAAACATTCCCCAAACTCTCCAGAACTGGTCCTCCCTGTTTTTAGTCACATAATATAACTTTTTCAGGCCAAGGGCCTGCAGACACAGGTTTTTCCATTGCTGTATTGTTGGGGTCTCACTTGTAACCCATGTATTTAATATACAGTGCCTGGCCAAAACAACCAGAATCCGCACTCATCTAGGGAGAGGTCTCCAGTCCTCCTCTGAATCATCCACCCCGAACAGCATCGTCATTGGACTTCTCTCCATCTGCCTTCCCCATATCCCGCCTACTTCCTCGGCCACCCCCTCCCAAAACTGTCTCAAGGACAGACATTCCCAAAAGCAATGCATGTATGTACCCTCCTCTTTTTTACATCTTCCACATCAGGGGGATATCTCTGGGCGGAACCTGTGGACCATACTCGGTGGGCAATAAAGCCTATGTAGAAACTTATAATAAGATTCCTGATATTTATTACAAACCAGTAATCCCTTGTGCATTTGTAACATTAATTCCCATCCCTGGTCTGGTATCTCCCTCTTTAAATCCCTGCTCCATGACCTCCTGGTTTTGCATGTGAGATCAGGCAGATACTGTTGTCCCATTCTTGCTGCTCTACCTATTATACCCCTCTCCTTCCCCTGAGTACTGAGCACCAAATGCTCAACCTGCTCTATGGGAGAGTCCACTATTCGGCTTTTGCCAGTTGTTTTAGCATAATTTCTCGCCTGAAAAATTCTGAACATACCTGATCCCATGCGTTCCCCTAGCTCCTCTCCCGACATTAATTTCCCTTGTTTCCATAGATCCTTTACACATTTGACACCCCTTTCATCCCAAAGCAGAAAGCCTGCGTCCTCCAGGCCTACCACAAACCCTGGATTTCCCCTTAATGGAAGTAGTAGCGTTTCTTCTCCCAGTTTCACACCCACCCATTTTAGCAACTGCTCCCAGCCCTCTAATACTGATACTACTAGCGGGTTTGGTTTCACCTGCTTATTATAGGCTTTCTTCCCTCCTCTTCTCAGGAATGCCTAGATCCTCCCCCCTCCCTCTTCTTCCTCTAAATCTAACCATCCTGCCTCCAGTGGCCTATTCACCCAATCCCCCAAAATTCTATAATGCATAGCTAAGGCATAAGTTCTTAGATCAGGCATATTTAGGCCTTCTTTGTCTCCATCTGCTCGCAGCCTGTGGAGGCTCGCTCTCGGCCATTTCCCTCTCCATATAAAGCCAGCAAAGGCCCTATCCACTTTCTTCAAATCTTTTCTATTTAAGCCCATTGGCAACATTTGCATCAGGTATAAGATCCGAGGTAGGGTATTCATTTTTATCAAGTTTATGCGCCCTAGTCATGATATAGGTAGGTCTCTCCACCGTCTCAACTCCTCTTCTATATTCTGAACCATTGGACCAAAATTTAATTTATATAATTGACTCAGCTCATGGCCAATTCGGATCCCCAAATATGTGAATTCCGTCTTTGCCTTCTTAAGGCCCCAGGCCGTATCTCCAAACTCTTTTTCAGTTTCCTCCCACAACATTATTTCTGACTTATGAATATTTATCTTACCCAAAGAATACTGCAAATTGCCTCATCACGGCCAATAATGGGGGAACAGATCTAGCAGGGTCTTGGACATATAACAACATGTCATCTGCATATAGTGTAACCTTGTGTTCCCTCCCTGACTTCCCCACCACCCCTTTAATTTCAGCTAGACTCCTAATTGCAATCGCCAATAGTTCTATAGCCAATGCAAATAAAAGCGGTGCAAGGGGACAGCCCTGCTTAGTGCCCCTATGAAGGGCGAATTTCTTAGTTAGGCTTCCATTCACTAGTACTCTTGTGTCTGGGGCTGTATACAGATTTTCAACCCATCCTATAAATCTCTCCCCTTGCCCATACCCTCGGAGAACCTCAAACAGGTATTCCCATTCTATACGGTCAAACGCTTTCTCAGCATCCATTGTTAAGACCGCTATATTCTTTTGACCATACAAAGCTCTCTACACTACGTTAAGAAGCTTTCTCATATTGTGGTATGAGCTTCTAATGGTGACAATCCCGTCTGGTCCTGGTGAACCAAGCTTTGGAGGATCTGGTCCAGTCTCCTGGCCAGAATCTTAGCTAGTATCTTGGCATCACAATTTAATAGGGAGATCGGCCGGTATGACAAGCACTCTTGGCCATCCTTCTCTGGCATTGGGACCAAGCAAATGACTGCT
Source organism: Neoceratodus forsteri (assembly GCA_016271365.2). Taxonomy (NCBI): domain Eukaryota; kingdom Metazoa; phylum Chordata; order Ceratodontiformes; family Ceratodontidae; genus Neoceratodus; species Neoceratodus forsteri. Next base: position 1,526,127,908 of record CM028131.1, read on the forward strand.
TCCATGAATGAGACCGGAAGATCTCCCCCCCAACCCCGCCTAACCTCAGAGAACACCTGGAGCAGGGGATCCACTATCTTCCCCTGTAGTGTTTTATAAAATTCTGTGGGGAAACTATCCGGTCCACTGGCCTTCCCCTGCTTCAAACATTGTATTGCTTGCCTAATTTCCAGTTGTGTGATCTCTTCCCCCAGCAGCCTTTGTTGTTGTTCTGTTACTTGAGGGATTTTGACTCCACCCAAGAATTGTTTTGCTATGTCTCCCGTGCCGGCATATTCGGCCTGGTAAAGCTGCTGATAGAATTGTTCAAATCTGTTCCTTATTGAGTCCTCATCCCTCAACAGTTTCCCTTCTTTATCCCTAATTTCTGCAATGCGCGTATATACATGCCTGCCTTTTATTAACTGGACCATTAGCGGGCCAGACCTGTTCCCCCACTCATACAGGCGACTTCTGGCTAACATCCCTGCCATTCTTGCTTCCCCCAGAAGGAAGGCATTCAATGCCTCCCTTGCAGCCTTCAAATTCTGCACCCTCTCCTCTGTTAACCTTTCCACAACTGCCCTTTCCCACCTTCTCACTTCCTCCTCTAATTTCACCCGAGTGGTTTCTTTCTTTTTTTTTGTATTGTGCAACATATCTAATAATAGCTCCCCTTATGAAGGCTTTCCCAGCTTCCCAATAAATTCCTGGGGATCCCACTGAACCCTCATTAATCTCTTTACAAAACTGCCACTGTTGCTTAAGGTATTCTGTAAATTCTTTTTTACCCAACAAATACCTTGGGAACTTCCAAGGTGGGGGGCCCTCTTTCTGTTCCTTTAATTCCAGCACCATCTGGACCATAGCATGGTCCGAGAGGAGTATGGGACTATGATCAATTTTACACACCCCTACTCAGCCAGGGTCGAGGTATATACATATAGTCTATCCTGGACCAGGTTTTGTGCAGGTTTGAATAAAAGGTGAATTCCTTCTCTACTGAATGTAATGCCCGCCAGCAATCAATTATATCCAGGTCCAGCACTCCCTCCTGCCAGTGTTTCAACCTCCCTCCATGCCTACTCCTCCCCTCTGAATGGTCTAGTTCCCCTTGCATGACTGCATTAAAATCCCCACCCATGATTAGTCCTTCAAATTGCTCCCTAATCAGTACATCCAAAACCTCCTGGTAGAAGGTCAGACTAAAAACCAAAATAGCATACACACTCCCGAAAGTAACCTTCTCCTCCAACATCCATTCTACAAACATATACCTTCCCTCACCCCTATCTGTAACTACCCTTGTGCAGGTGAATGGAATTGCCTTACCTATCAACACCGCTACTCCTCGTTTATGTGAGCTATAAGGTGATGCATAACATTTACCTACCCACCCTCTTTCCAACTTCCGATGTTCTTGACTAGTCAGGTGTGTTTCTTGTAAGAGGGCAACCTGGGTACCCTTTTGGTGCAGAGTCATCAATATACTAGCTCGTTTGACCAGAGACGAGATCCCCTTCACATTCCAGGAAGTAATCCCTAGTGTTGTTTGCTTAACCATTTGGCCAGAACATTGTTCCCTTTATCCTTTATACAGCATTCATTTTAATTCATTCTCCCCCCCAAGTCATTCCCAGACATTGTACACTTTGCTGTTATTAGAGATGAGAGACATTGCATCCTCATAACAAAAATATACAAACTCTTCAATAACCCCTTTCCCCATAGGCCCCTCCTCCCCACCCCTATCAAAAGATAAACCCCCTACCCGTCTGCTATACCTATAAACCAATGCATCCTTTCCATTCAACTCCTAGAATGGCTCGGTCGTACATTGCAGGCGTTTCGTTCCCACCCCCTCCTGCTTCCCTACATTCGCACAGCATCCCGATTTAAACAGAGAACAGAGTAACCTCCCCCGTCCTGCTATTTACTCAACAACCCTCCATTACAAACATTTCAACATTTTGTTCAGTTTAACAGTAATACCGACTACCCCCTCCTGGTACTTTCCCCTCCATCTCCCTAACCTCCCTGGATTTCACCCCGAAGGCAACTCTCTTACTCTCTCTTTTTCCAGAGCACATGGAAACAGTTCATGACCAAGTTGTAGAGGCCTCAGGGGTGCCGCCGCTGCCCTAGAAATCCACACAGCGTTGGCCCACCCTCCCAGACCCCCACTTACCAGACCTCAGTGATGCTCCTGCTTTCACCAGCACAGTTCAGATACTTCTGCAATTATGAGGCCAATCGCACCTGAGTCCCGCATCACCTCACAGTCCATCCTTCATGATGGTACATTTTCCCTGTTAGCCGTCCGCTTAATCAGCCATTCTCATATCACCGGGCTCACTTTAATGTCCCATAGCCCTCCACATCTTAGCCTGTCACAGGATCGTCAGCCTCTCCAGCGAGGTACCAAAGAGGGGGATCATAAAATGGATTAAATACGAGGGGGGGGAGAGAAGGAACTCTCACTCCAACTTCAGATATGAAACAGCAACGATTATTAAACTCCCAGCAACTTTAACTTCAGTCAGCGTTTGAACATTCTTCATGGCCACACCAAGCACCTCCTTAGCTTTTTCTCCCCGGCAATTGCATTCAGTCCGCCTTGTTTTTAAGATCCTCCACAAAGGCAGTCGCCCTCTCTGGCTCCCAAAACGAATATGTGGCCCCTTCATGCTTAATCTTCAGGATTGCAGGAAAAATCAGAAAGCATTCCACTTTGAGCTCTCTAAATTGTGCCATCATAGGATTAAATGCCCTTCGTTTCTTCAGTATGCGGTTTGAATAATCCTGCATCAGAAACAGGCTTTCATCCTCGTACCTCAACTCCCTCATTCCCCGGTAGGCCCGAAGCATCTCTTCTCGATCCTGATAGTTGTGGAATCTGAAGATAATCTGTCTCGGGGACTGCCCCGGCGGTGGCCGCGCTGCTACTGCTCTATGGGCACGCTACAGCTTCAGCTTTCCCCTTTTCAATTTCATGCCCAGCATGGACGGAAGCTTTTCTGAACAGAAAGATAGGATATCGGGACCTTCTTTTCCCTCTGGGAGCCCCCGGAGGCGGAGACTGAGGTGCCTGGCATAGTTCTCTTGATAATTGTGCTGCTCTACTAATTCTGCCAGCTCTTTTTCAAACTTGGCCACGCCAGCAGCCATAGGGTCCACTTCATCCTCCAGCTTCGAGATCCGCTCCTCTACCTCCGTGATTCTAGACGCTTGTGCGGCCGTTTGCTCCACCAAACTTTGTAAACGGCTATCGATTTTATCCTCCAATTTACTCCACTTCCCTTCCAGTGCCTCCATTACCTGCTCTGATACCTGTGACCTAATACGATTTCTAACCGAGAGTGAAGATCGGGCCCATGGCTTCGGAGGATTTTGCTGTCATCCTTTTCCCGTGGTTTTTAGCAGCCGAACGGTGATTTTTTCCGGGGGTTGGGAGCAGATACTCCTCCATTCTATGTTGCCTCTTGCTTCTTGTACTTTTGGAAGGTTTTCTCTGCCGGGTGCCATTAAAATTAACGTTTTATTTAATGCAGGGTTGGGAGCAGAGGGAACCCACGTCTTCACTGCTGGCTGCTCATCAGCACCCCCAACAATTTTTTTAATACATTGTCATTTGGTAACTTTGACCAATAAACACCACAACAGTAAAAACTGGAGTCATAGTCATGTTGCAGTGTTTCTGGAACTGTGCAAAAAAAGAGCAGTTACGTAAGAACTTACCATAACAGTAGATCTTCAAGGGGATCTCAGTAATCAGGTAACACCATAGGAACCTTCGCCATTGGCAAAGGGGAATCCACATGGAAGATTTTCAGCAGTACAACTGGTGCTGCCGACGCCGTCGATGTCACCAACCCTATATAGGTGTGAGCATCCCTGTTCCCTTCGCACTTCTTTCTCCCAGAGACTAAGGGAGCTGGGGCCTGAGGACAGAAACAGGTACCCAGATCTAAATGAAAAAGCTGGATACACCAGATAGCCAGTCCCTAGACAGGAGCCCCAAGAAGGGGGATGGTGGGAGAGAAAATATACCTGATGACTGAGATCCCCTCGAAAATCTACTGTTACGGTAAATTTTCACGTAACTGTTCTATTTTCTTTGGGGGTATCTCAGTCAGCGGGTAACACCATAGGAATGAGTACCAAGCAGTTAAAAGTGAAAAACAGACTGTCTGGGAGGAGGGCTCCATAAACTTAAGACAGGAGTCCCGCTAACACAGCCCTGCCAAAATCCTGCATATGCTCTTGAGGCAATGTCCAGATTGTAGTGCTTGGAGAAAGTATGGACGGTACTCCAGGTGGCAGCCGCACAGATATCAGCGGCTGAGACCCCTCAGAAACAAGCCATGGAGGCAGGCATTCCTCTGGTGGAATGAGCTTCGACAGCCCTAGGCAATTCTTTGCCGTACTTGTAGCCGAAGAACACAGTGCAATTTGCCAACCATTTGGATAAACATTGCTTAGAAACTGAAACACCCTCTCTACTCGGGGCAAAGGAAACAAACAACTGCTTTGACTTTCTGGACTCCAAAGTTCTGAGCACATCTAATGTATGGAGCAGTGCTTCCCCTGGATTGGCATGAAGATAAACAGGAAGGTGGATAGACTGAGTATAAACTCTGAAACCACCTTAGGCAGAAACTTAGGATTTGTACGCAAAGACACCCTGTCTTTGTGAAAAATCAAATAAGGCTCCTCACACCAGAGGGCCTGAATCTCTGAAATCTTTTGAGTAGAAATAATTGCAACTAAAAACAGTGCTTTCCAAATAGAAAGTGCAAGTCGCAATTGGCGGAAAAGAAGACAGTTCGTTTTTCCAAAACAAAATTCAAGTCCCAAGCCAGGACAGGGGAACAGAATGAAGGTTTCAGATGCAGGATGCACCTAAGAAAGGTACGGGAAACATCCAGCTGAGCAATCGTGCGGTCACCCACAGGCTCATGAAATGCAGAAACAGCCAAAAGGTGAACCATGAGGGAAGAATACTGGAGGCCTGAGTCTGACAGCGAAATCATGTAGTCCAAGATATGATTCACCGAGCAGGTGAAAGGGTCTAAGTTATGCTTGGCAGCCCAGATGGCAAACCGTTTCCACTTCATCGCATATGTGGCTCAAGTAGAAGGCTTCCAGGTGGCCACTAGGATTTCCGCTACCCTGTTAGAAACCCCAAACCTGGTGACAGATATGTTCTCAGGAGCCAGCCGTGCAGATGGAGGGACCTGAGGTTGAGATAGACCAGGGTATCTTGATTCTGGGTTAGTAGATTCCAGCAAAGAGGAAGAAGGGCCAGAGGTTCCTCTGCCATCTGCTGGAGAAGAGGGAACCATATCTGGTGAGGCCAAAATGCAGCCACCAGAATCAAGCTGGCTCCCTCCATCTGTAACTTGATTAGCACCCTCTGAATCAGAGGGAATACATAGAGAGACGACCTGCTCCAAGAGAGGGACAACGTGTCTCACTATAAAACTCCAGGCCCTGTATCTAGCAAGCAAAATTTGGGCAGTTTTGCACTGAGTGGGGATGCAAAAAAGTCCAACTCTGGATGACCTCATCTGCCGAACACGTCTTCTGCGATGGATGAGAGAAGCTCCCATTAGTGCATGCTGGGCTGAGTCCTGCTGAGACTGTCTGCCAGGGTGTTTAGTATGTCTGGCACATGGACTGCAGAGAGGGTCAGACTGTGATCTAATGCCCAGTACCACACACTCATGGCCTCCCTGCAAAGGGGGTATGAATGATATCCCCCCCCGCTCATTGATGTAGTATACTATGCTTAGTCTGACTGCATCAGCAGCTGACCCGAAGTAAGGTGTTCCTGAAAGGCCTGCATGGCATAAACTAGAGCACCACCCTCATATCCAGGACACTGATATGCAGGGAGGCTTCCCACAGGAACCAGGAGCCCTGGGTTTGGAAGGGAACCAGGTGTGCTCCCCAGCCAAGACCCAAGGTATCTGTGGTTAGGATCTGATGTTGGGAAGAGAACTGGAGTGGAACGCCTTGAAGTAGATTCAAGGGGTCCATCCACCACTGCAGTACCTTGCGTACTGGAGAAGAGACCAGGACTGGTTGGTCTGACTTGTCCATGCGCTGGTCCTACTGTACCCAGAGGGTAGGCATATGGAGCCTGGCCAGTGGAATGGTGGGTATGGCAGCTGCCATCAGGCCCAGCAATCTGAGCTATACCCTGGCAGGAATGTAATGACTCTGGGCAACTTTCTGAGCTTGGGTCATGAGGCACTCTTCTCTGTTTTGAGGCAGGAAGGCCTTACCCTGCGCCAAGTTCAGAACTGCCCCTATATACTGCAGCCTTTGGAATGGTACCAGAACCGACTTGGGCAGGTTGACTGTAATGCCCAGGGAGTGGAAAAACTGGAGAGTTCACTCCAGAATCAGCAAAAGCTGTTCCCTGGATGGGGCCTTTAGGAGACAATCGTCCAAATAAGGGAAGACATATAATCCCTCTCTTCTGAGAGCTGCTGCACCCACTGCCAAGCACTCGCGATGCAGAGGATAAGCCAAAGAGGGTATGCCAACTGAGCAGCACCAATTTTATGATGAACGACATTACAGCGGCAATTCAGTGTTGCTGCTGTAATGTACCCGCGGGACCCTGGCACTGCTTTCTCCTGGTATGGCACCCCTTCCTGAATCAACTCCGACTCGGAGTTGATAATCCTAAAGTCCAGAGAGGTGGGGTGGTAGTGCCCCCCACTTGTGGGGTTTGGGGGGCAAAGCCCCTAAAAAAAAAAACTGTTTACCTGATGGATATATGCCAGTCACAATTTGTGGTCGACATAAATCCATCGCTGTAACATTGGCCAGCAAACTTCTTGTCGAACTGGCATCATAGACCCGCCAAAGGGCAGCACTTTGAACTGATAATGCTCGCCCTGAAAAGCAAAATGGAGAAACTTCCTGTGAGGAGGAAAGACCAAGATGTGCAGGTAAGCATCCTGCATGTTTAGTGAGTAAAGCCAGTCCCCTCTTGAGGAGGGGTATTAGGACCTGGCAAAGTTATCATCCGGAACTTTTTCTACTGGACAAACAGACCAATCTCCTTTAGATCTAAAATGGGCTTCAGATCTCCGGTCTTTTTGGGGACCAGGAAACACCTGGGAAAAAAAAACTTGTTTATTTGGCACCTGGGCACTTGCTCGATGGTCTGCTTGCGCAGAAGAGACTGCGCTTCCTCCCGGAGAACAGCCAAATGAGCCAAGGGATAACTGGAGAATGGAGGCGGGGTGTCTGGAGGCTGCTCAATGAGCTCCAAGGCGTAATCCTTATCTATAATCTGCAGAATCCATGTATCCAAAGTTGTGGTTCTCCATTGGTCCAGATGGAGGGAGAACCAACCACCACCTCCTGGTCTGGGACCAGAGGAGGAGGGTCCGGCAAGGAGTCAAGCAGAGGTGGAGTCAGCCACAGGGGCTGGTCCCTTACTTCTGGGGTGCTTGGCCGTCAGGCCAGCACTGGAAGGTGCGGGCAAGAGAGCTTGGACTCCGAGTTTTCCCTGGGGATGGGGAGCTGTTCCAGGCCTATTCTGTTTATGAAAAGGAGACAGCCCACTTGGGTATTATAGAGGGAATGGACCGATTTGATGGCCCTGCCAGAGGCTTGCAGATCATTTATGATGTCCTGGATATCAGGGCCAAACATCTTGGTGCCACTGAAGGGGGCACTGAGCACTTTCTGCTGCACAGCAGCTGCAAAGCCCAATACTCTGAGCAAGGAGTGCCTGCGGAGGAATATGCCCATGGCAGCTGCCCTGGCAATGGTGTCAGCCATGTCATACAAAGCTCTGAGGTGGTGTTTGGTAACATCCTTAGCTGCATGGAGGCACTGGAGCAGCTCCTGCTTTTGGGTGCCCTCTGGAAGGGCCTGGGCTGCTCTTCCAACTGGCATTCTGGTGTTTAACCATGTGTGACAGATAGTTTGCAATCCTCAAACCTAGCATGGAGGCGACATAAACTCTTTTTCCCCAGAGGTCAATTCTATAAGACTCTCTGTCTGGGAGAAGGGAACTAAGGTGCTTAGGTGCCTTAGATCTGTCATGAGCTGCCTTAAAGACCAAGTCAGTCTCTGGTTGGGCAGCATAACAGGGAAGACCCTGGGGGTGTGTGATAAAGTTTATCTGCTCTATGTGGCATAGCTGGCACCATGTCTTGTCTGTGCCAGGCTGCCGTGGCTGCATTCCTCAAGGCTGGCAGCACTGGAGGGGTTAATCTTAGAGGGAGATTCTGGAATCTCCAAGAAATCCACCAGATCTTTTCTGGTGGCATCCTCTTCCTCAGTGTGGAAGCCCATGGCTGAGGACAATTGTTTCATCACATTAAAAAATGTGAGGTCCTCAGGAGGAGATCTGAGAATATGCTTTGGAGTCCTCACTGACAGAAGAGGCAGCAGACCTGTCAGAAATTACGACCTTCTCTTCATTCTCCACATCATCAGGAAGAATGAGGCCTAGATGATACTCCTCCTTGACGTCATCCTCTTCAATCTCAGAGTCTGGTGTCAGGTGCACCGGTGGCCCAGGGGTAGCCTCCTGGGGTTGAGGAACAGGTGTCAATAATGGAGTTGCTGTTGACAGCATCGGTGAAGGGGTCTGTTTTAAGGCACCCAGCTGCTGTACAAGCACATAGTGAACTTGGTCAGGGCTTCATTCAAGTTGATGGTGGGTATCGACGGAGGGGGGTTCGACAGCACAAGTGTTGATGACTCGCCTGCAGTGTCCTGGGAACCTGATGAACCTGTAGACCTAGTGGGAGAAGGGGTAAACCTCGATGTGAGAGCTATCGACGAACCTGTCAGTGATGGAGGGGGCGAAGACCCGGAAGTCAAGGCCGTGCGCCCTGAGAATCGGGTGGATATGCTATCAGTATGGGTCTGGTGGGCAAAAAGGCCTGAACAGCAGTTCTCTTTGTTAGAGCGGCCGCAGCCGATGAAGATCACCCAGACAGGAAGAGGCAGATGGGGAGCGAGATCAACACTGGGAGGAGCGGTCGTGATCTCGGTCTTTCTTATGACTATTCCTCGAGGATTTGTCTCGGGCCTTGGAGGCCTGGAAGCTCCAAGAACCATCTGGCAACTGGGAGGCTATGGCCCCGGAGGACCCCTGCCTGGAGCTGGCTACCTGTTGATCCACCAGGAATTTCTTAAGAGCCTTTTCGCGTCACAGAAGGTTTATTTGATTTAAACTTCTGGCAGAGCTCACAGTCAGAAACTTTGTAGTCAGGCCCAAGACAGCAGACACAGATGGAATGTTCATCTGTAGAGGCAATTTTCTTTCCGCAGAACCAGCGACTGACTAGAGAAATAGGATTAACTCTCAACATAAAAAGAAGAAATCTTTTTGAAAAACAGATTTTTACAAGGTAAGTAAATAAAGCCATAGGCAGAAAAAAAATGCGTGAATACTGCAATGGAGCTTCTGCGGAGACCCATGCGAGCAAGTCGACGATGGGAAAAGAACTACTGTATACAGGGTTGACATTGATGGACATCGACAGCGTGGGCAGCCCCAGTTCTGCTGAAAATCTTCCATGTGGATTCCCCTTCACCAACAACAAAGGTTCCTACTGTGTTACCTGATGACTGAGATACCTCCTAAGAAGACTGACACTCATTTTGGGTAACCCTGTTTAACCTTGCCTACAGGCTTACAGCTCCACTTCATATCTCATCTAAATGTACATAAAAATAAGATTTCAAATGATGTATGATGTGGGTGTGTGTAGGGTGGGTACATTAAACTCCAAAAATATGGCCCATTTTGGAGAATTGCTGCACGCCTAGTTCCTCAGTAGTAATGTTGGGGGTGTCAACCATTTGCCTCATGAATGAGGAGTATGAGGAATAGTCCTCATTAACCCTTGGGAGAGAACCAAACTCATGTTCAGGTGGGACATCAGGCTCTATAGGTTTGTCCTCCTCATAATAAATCTCCAGGATAGGCTCCTTGCTTGGAACTAGAACTTGGGGGTGGCGGTCATGTCCATAAGACTTCCCATAGCCTCAATTTTAGGCCTGGAAAAACTGCCCCATTTTTGTCATGTATTCTGTTAAGGGCATTTGTTTCTGATCCACTGCCTACTACTTATCCTTCACAGGAGTGGTAGGGTCATGTTTTTCCTTTTATGCACGGATTCCAGTTCCTTCTCTGCGGCTCTTTTGTGTTAAAATTTTTGCCATTAATGATACTAGTGTTTCCCCCTTTTGGGCACCCTGGTATATTTGCAATAACTTTCTGATGGCTGAGCAGCTTCTTTTTTTTTTTCCCTCTCCCTTTTCACTGGGACTACTGTTTATGAAGAGAACCTTCTGATGTGTGCTTCACACCATCAATGAGAGCTCCTTCCTTTTTGAATTTACTGTACAGTCCACGCTACTTATACCATTCCTCACTTAATATGGGCAGTTGGTTTGATCGGGCAAAAAGGGAATTCCATTTGCCATAGCAATTAAATTCAATGTAAAATATGTGGGTTATAGTGGACGTTGCCCAAAATACGTGGCTTATTGTGGGCGTTGCCTGCCTGCTATTTTGACCATTTCTCGACATGTGTCAAAATTAGCTGATTTAATCAGCTGATGGACACATCACTATTTAACAGGCAGCGATGAAGGGTTTGCTAAGTGTCAGTAGTGTGCCGTAATGACTTGCAGCAATGACGTCAGGTGCTAAACACACAGCTTTATCTTTGGCAGAGAAAGCTGAACAGCTAAGAAAACAAAAACTGACACACTGCCTAGAATGAGCCAGAGTGATCTTTCCATCATCTTTTCATGCTGAAATCAACAACTGCTGACTTGCTTTGACAGCGGGAGCAGATTTTAACAGAGTGGCATACAAACTGCAGCCCAAAAAGAAAAAGAGACCATAGAGATGGGGAAGTGGAAGAAGCACTTCTTCGATTATTCGAAAATACACGATTGACAGTTGCTCTGTTTATGTACTGTGCTGTGCTTCTGTGCCTAGTTTTTCTGTTTTTATTATTGCTTGTGGTTATAAAGCCATTTCTGAACTTCTGTATTTAATATTTCTCATAGTAATAAAACCATTTCTGAACTTTTTGAACTGCTGTTGGTGAACTGTTGCTTGTTGTTTTGTTGCCAGTGTTGCCGATGTTCCGACACACCCACAATGCACTCGCTGCCTAGTCCGACCATTCTGTATTGCAGGTAGAATAGTAAAACACGTCTATTACATGTGGCTTTGACTGTACTTTTTCCATTCCGTCTCCTGATGGAACCACTTCGGTCTGCTGCTCTGCCCAACCCCATCACCAGAGACCATCCATTACCTCTGGCCCATTCAGGGTGCAGGTCCTGCAACAGACAGCATATTGTGCAGTCTGAAGATTTTCCTTGCGTTTCTCCTTCCTGTGTTGCATCTGATGCAGAATGTGTCCGCGCACGGACGCACTCCTCCCTTAATGCTGGCTCCAGCGTACACCACCAACTGTGGTCACTCAGATGGCGGTACTATTGTGGAGACCAGGAGTTCTCTCTCCTCCAAGGAGAGGTGAGTGTCCACTGGGACACATCAACTACCCACTTCCGATGACTCAGGCTTGTTTTTGAAACTGAGTTGCTAGCATTGCAAGTGGCAGCTCTACTGGTGCACCAATGGGCCATCCACTGGAGGTTCCCTCTAGTTGTGAGCTGTCCATATGGTTTGATGACAGAGGCAGACAGCGAAACATTAAGTGCTTCACTTTTTTTTTTTTAGTCCTTTTCTTTTGTGTTTTAAGGCAGAAAAGCAGTTGGTTCCCTCAGACAACAACCACATTTTAGAGCCACCTTCTCTGGTTCCCGGGAACTGAAGAAACAGCTTATTGTAAAAAAAATATGTATATATATATAATAATAATAAACACCCTAACATACATTTATTGAAAATTAAGTTAAATAAACTGTAAATAGTAGACCAGAAGGCTGGAGACATCCTTGGGGCGACTGCTCTCTTCAGGCAGAAAAACAAATCTGGTGTTAAGCCAATAGGGGGAGCATGACCACACTGAAGAATTTGAGCATAATTCAAAAATCTAAAGTTAGCGTGAATTCCATTTCTCAAGGGCACCACTCAGCATGGAACTGATACACATGGTACAGGCATTAGTGTTGGATTCCAGTTGTTAGAAGGCTGCAGACTAGAATGTGCAGATTATTTTGATGTAAGCATGGTAACTTTGGATGGACTTTATAGCCGATGTATCCTGTGAAGAGATCAAGGACTGAATGCCCTGTAAGAGGGTTTTCTATTATGCTACTCCATTTGGGTGTTGGTAATCCTTCAGACACTCCTGCGTTGACATGGACTTCTTTGTCAAACAGCTACTGCTGGAGACCCTCACATGACGAAACAGAGACTGTGGGGTTGAGTGGGAACTGTGCACATGCAGAAGACAAGTGCTGTTAAGCTGTCACTAAGAAAATGGTGTCAAAGCTTGTACATTTATTAGGAAAGCTCTAGTGCAGTCTAAATTAGAATTCTGAAGAAAATTCCTTGCATTACTATTTAGAAATACATAGCTCCTTGCAAAATGTGCTACAGGATATCGGTGTTCTCTTATTGCAATGGTATGTAATTTTCAAAGATGGCCACCAGAAGTACTGTATGCACAACATTGGCTGCTTCGTGTTATATGCCCCTTAGGTTAAGATGGCAACTTCCAAGCTGTAAAGGGCCCTATAGGGTCACCATTTCCAGGTCCAGTTTAAGGCCTGATATGTGTGTGACCCCTTGGTACCTGGCTAACCCTGACTAGTGCACCCCATTAGTCCTTGAGTGATGGCCCAAGGACTAATAGAATGCTCTAGTAGTCCATTAGTCCTCAGAGGATGCCTTGGGATCCTCCCTGGCCAGGTGTTGCACTCAATGGGAGGTATATCTCACAATGAAACATGTTTATTTTTCCCAGGATCCTGGCTTGAACGTAGGGATAGAAGAAAAAATTACTCAGCTTAATAATTGTGTTTCTTCTAATGGAGTCCTGCTGTATTCTGACATATGCAGTTAGCCCCAGCACTTGAACTGCCCCGGAGAGGAAAGAGTTAACTCTATGCAGAAGCATAGAATGTTGAGCTCGAGCTTGGTTTTCAAACTTCTGTTTGTGGTGCGTCAGAGTGTAACCGTCAGATTCTTACACGCAACTAACTACACTTCCAGTGTGGAAGTTGTAACAAAATATACCAACAGGCAACTACTTGGGTCCCAAGAGACAAGTTGAGAACCCACGATAAAAAAAAAACAGGTAGTGAAGAAGATAAATAATATATAAATCTAAAACATAACAACCACCACCCCACCCTAAAGAGGAGGGGTGTAAGGTACACCCCTGAGGTGCAACACTGTACCTGCAGCCCACATCCCAAAAACTAGGTTCTTTGGGGGGGGGGGGGGAGGTCAGAATACAGCAAGACTCCATTAGAAGAAACGTAATTACTAAGGTAATTTTTTCTTCAAACATGATGTCTTGCTTTATTCTGACATATGCAGACTACCAAGCAGTGCCTCCATGGAGGAGGGAAGAGAACCTACTTTGGGAATAGGCTCTGAAGTACTGCTGTACCAAACCTAGCATCACGCCTAGCCTGGATATCCAGAAAGTAAAGCTTGGTGAATGCATGGACAGTTTTCCAGGTGGCTGCTTTGCAGATCTCTAGTAAAGGTACATCTCTGGCAGCAGTCAGAGAAGTGGCTGTACCCCTAGTCGAGTGAGCCCTCAGGATTGAGGGAGGTGTTTTTCCTAGCTTGGTATAACAAAATTGTATACAAGCTACAATCCACCTGGCAATAGTTCTTTCAGCAGCAGGCCTACCTTTTCCCACTTCACCATAAGTGCAAAACAACTTAAGACAGTCATTCCTATGTACCTTAGTATGCTCTACGTAATAGCGAAGTGCCCTTTTAACATCCAAATTGTGTAACCTTCTTATTCCTGAAGAAGAATGATCAGTGAAAAACACAGGAAGAGACATGGACTGGTTTAGATGGAAGGCTGAGACCACCTTGGGTAAGAACCTATTAGTTTTGAGGACCACCTTATCTCTGTGGAATGAGATAAAATTAGGTTCAACTGACAGGGCCTGTAATTCACTAATTCACCTGGCAGAAGTGATAGCTACCAGAAACACAGTTTTCCAGGTCAAGAACTTAGGCTCAGCTGAAGCCAGAGGTTCAAAGAGTGGCTGTATAAGCTGAGCAATGCAGATCTTGAGATCCCAAGCCAGAGTAGGCTCCATAAAAGGAGGATTGATATGAACCAGACCTTTAAAGAACTTACCAAAGACAGGGTGAGATGCCAGATAAGTGTCCTTCCCTGCTGACAGGAATGGAGAGACAGCTGCTAGATGAACTTTTAAAGTGGCTGGCCTAAGCCATTAAGGTGAACCAGGTAATTTAAGACTGTGGCAATACCCGCAGCATCTGGCAGAATATCCCTTCGTGAACACCAAATACTGAATCTTTTCCATTTGGAGTTATAAGTTTTCCTGGTACAAGGTTTCCGAGAACCCTTAAGGATGTCTAAAACTCCCTGAGAAAGATGCAGGCTTGCATAGTCTAACTCTTCAAGAGCCAGGCCTTGAGATTGAGAGACTGGAGATTGGGGTACAAGTTCCTCCCTTGAGAGGAGGTTAAAAGATTGTGTCTCTTGGGAAGAGACAGGGGGAGTGAGACTGCTAAGGACAACAGAGGATACAAAGGCTGCCTGACCCAGTCTGGAGCAACTAGAATCACTGTGCAGGGTTGTGACCTGATCTTGACCAGAACCCTGAATAACAAGGGAAAGGGAGGAAAGGCATAAAGGAACTTACCTTCCCAATCGAATATCAAAGCATCCAGGAGAACAGTCCCCAGGACTGGAGGTCTGCAGCAGAACTGAGGAAGTTGATGATGGTCTGGGGCTGTGAAGAGATCTATCTCTGGAGTGCCCCACCTGGTGAAGATTACTTTCAGGATGAGAGGATCCAAGATCCATTCGTGATGGCCCTGGGAGATTCTGCTCAGAGCATCTGCTAGCACACTGTCCTTCCCTGGGAGGTGGACTGCTATTAGGGAAGTTTGAAGGGAGTAGGCCAGAGACCATACTTTCATGGTCTCCGTGCGCAAAGCTATAGACAGAGTGTCCCCTTGCTTGTTGATGTATCACAGGGTGGTGGTGTTGTCTGTCCTGACCTGAACCACCTTGTTCCTCACTGAGTCCGAGAAAACTTGAAGGGCCAAGAATACTGCCTTGAGTTTCAGAAGATTGATATGAAGGAGCGACTCTTTTGGGGATCAAACCCCGTGCTGAGAGAGCTCCTAGGTGGGCTCCCCAGCCCAGGAGAGAAGCATCTGTGGTAAGGACCACTGAAGGAGTTTGCTTGAGAAATGGGACACCTTGCCTGAGATTGTCCTGGTCCAGCCACCACAGGAGAGCTTGGACCAGAGTCTGAGTTACTGGAATTAGCTTGGTAAGAGAATCTTTCTTCTGAGACATCTTTCTTCTTCAAGAGTGCAAGGTGCATATCACTGTCATATCCTCTCTAGCACACTGCACTGACAATATAAGCATACACATTGCATAATATATATATATTTCTATATAACAAACCAATCTCACACACACACAAAAAAAAAATAAATTTGGGGAGTAGTGCAATGTAATGGCTGTGGGGCAGCAGTCTTCCGGGAGTCTTTCTGGAGGCTGAGATGCTGCCCTATTTGCAGACAACTCTCTGCCCTGAGGGAGGAAGTTGCCAGTCTTCAGGCCACTCTGGACAGTAGTAAGGAACCTTCTCCCAGGCCACAATGGGCGATGAGGAAGAACCTCCCCATCCAAGGAGCACCAGAGCCACCACCACTACCTCAGAGGTTGCGAAGAAAGCACAGCAGTTGGACCACAGTGGGCTCAGGAGGGTGAGGATGGTGGAACAGAGCACACACAGTCAGTTGTTCCACCACAATCCATACACCATTCTGGGGAGCATAGCTCCCTATGGATGCACCATGAGAGGACACTAAGGAGGCTGAGGACAACTGTCACAAGGGAGGCCCACAGGAAGGAGGCAGAGGACACCACAAGGAAAGGAAGCAGCTCCTGGTGGGGGACTCAATTATTAGGGGGATAGAACTGGGGGAGCAGGGAAAACTGAAGTAGGGTGCCTGCCTGGTGCCATGGCTTGGAGAGACAGGAAGCGCATCCTCGGGATCACAAGAACAGCTGCACGGGAGTCTGAGCTGGACGTCATTGTCCACCTAGGGACAAATGACTTGGCTCATCATGAGATTAGAGCAGTGCAGAAGGACTTTGTGGAATTGGGGAGGGGCCTATGACAAGTAGCACACAATATCCTTCTCTGAGGTGCTGCCTGTCAATGGCATGAGTGAGGCGGTACTTTGCACCATGCAGTTTAATGAATAGGTTGGAAAAATGGTGTGGAGCACAGGGTTTGGCTTCATTGGGGACTGGGGTTCCACCTGAAGGACACCAGCCTATACTGCCAGGATGGTCTGCATCTGTCCAGGAAGGGAACAAGTCTTTTGAGCAGTCTGTTTAAATGCTTCATTGGAAGCTTTTAAACTAGCCAGAGGAGGCACTGATAAGCAGCAGAAAAATCAGCCTCTCCTACAAAACAGGTGCCTAAATGAAAAAGACTGAGGTAGAAAGGTCAGTGGGGGATGCTGCAAAAGAAGGTAAAGCCATCAAAAATGGAGAGCAATGAGTACCAATGCTCGTAGTCTGAGTAACAAGCTTCCTGAATTAGTGGCCTTGATGGAGGAGGAACATCTGGATATCGTGGCAGTCACAGAAACATGGTACACACAAAACCATGACTGGGACATAAACATACTAGGATACACTATCTATAGGAGGGACAGGGAGGGTAAAAGGAGGAGGAGTAGCTGTTTACATAAGGGAAGGAATCAAAGCAACAGAACAAAAGGAAAACAGGGAGGAGAAGAAGCTCTGTGGGTAAATTTGGAGACCGCAATGGCACCACAATCTGCACAGGGTTGTATACAGATCCTCCTCAGGGGAGGAAATGGACAAGGAAATGATAGAAAGAATACTTAGAATGGCAGAAAAAGGAGATATTGCTGATGGGTGATCTGAATATGCCAGATGTTAACTGGAGTGCAGTTGCAGCAACCCTTAGAAGTGGGGTTATTCTAGATGCCCTAAAGGGGCATGCCTTAGACAACTAGTATTGGAGCCCACTCGAGAGGAGCAATCTTAGACCTGGTTCTCTCAAATGGAGATGAAGAGGATCACAGATGTAGAAGTGGGTAGCCATCTGAGGAACTAGCGACCATCGAACAGTATGGTTCACAATAAACACAGCAATAGAGTCAAGCCATACAAAGGCAAAAGTACTGGACTTTAGGAGGGCTGACTTTGCCAAAATGGGTGAGTGCCTAAGGAATGCACTAGCAAATGGGCAGGAAGGAGGGGTGGAGGAACAATGGAGAATAATAAAAACTGCCATCACAGAGGTAACAAGCCTTTGTGTGAAGCAAATAAACAAAACAAAACGATGTAAGTAACCACTGTGGTTCTCGAAGTGGCAGTGAAGGTTCAAGAGAAAAAGAAAGCATTCAGGAAGTACAAGGAATCACAGAAGGAGCAGGACAGAGAACTGTATCAGTTAAAGCAAAAGGATGCTGGGAAGGCAGTCAGAACAGCAAAGGCCCTAACCGAGGAAAAGATAGCCAACTCAGTTAAGAAGGGGGATAAAACCTTTTATAGGTACATCAGGAGCAAAGGAAGACCAAGGGAGGGTTAGTGAGGCTTAATAAAGGGGAGGGGGGTGGGCAGAGGGTGACTGTGAAAAGGCAGAGATACTAAACAAATATTTTTGCTCAGTATTTACAAAGGAAGAGAGGAGGTACCTAAAACAAACAGCAGAAACACTCGGGATACAGAAGTTGATACCAGCCCATTTACAGAAGAAAGGGTTCTGAAAGAACTCTTAAAACTGAAGGTGGACAAAGCAATGGGGCCTGATGGGATTCATCCCAGAATTCTGAAAGAACTAAGGGTAGAACTAGTGACACCACTAACTACCCTCTTTAACAAATCATTGGAGGATGGGGTGGTACCCGAGGACTGGAGGAGGGCAGATGTGATTCCCCTTCACAAAAGTGGGAGCAAGGCAGAAGCAGGAAACTACAGACCTGTTAGTTTAACCTCAGTGGTAGGAAAATGATGGAATCACTTCTGAAGGAAAGAATTGTTGGTATCTAGAGGCCAGAGGGCACAGGACCCAAGGCAGCATGGATTCACAGCAGGAAGGTCATGCCAGACAAATCTGATAGATTTCTTTGACTGGGTGACCAAAGTAGTAGATCAGGGAGGGGCTGTGGACATGTCCTACCTAGACTTTAGCAAGGCATTTGACACAGTCCCACACATCCCACACAAAAGATTAATACACAAGTTAGCCAGCCTGGGAGTCGGTCCCAAGATGATAGCCTGGGTAAAGAATTGGCTGGAGAATAGGACACAGAGAGTAATAGTAAATGGAGTCCACTCTGAAGAAATGGGGGTTACTCATGGGGTACCGCAGGGTTCAGTATTAGGACCGGTCCTCTTCAACGTCTCTATAAGTGACATTGCAGAGGGATTGGAAGGAAAAGTATGTCTCTTTGCAGATGACACAAAGATCTGCAACAGAGTTGATGCACAAGGTGGGGTGGAAAGGATGAGAAGGGACTTGGCAAGGTTAGAGGAATGGTCAAATGTATGGCAGCTTAGATTCAATGCTAAGAAGTGCAAGGTAATGCACCTGGGAAACAAAAACCTAGGGGAAGAGTACACAATGGAGGGTGAGATACTAACAACAACAAAAATGGAAAGGGACCTGGGGGTAGTCATATCAGATGACCTAAAAGTGGGCAAGCAATGTAGGAGGGCTGGGGGGATACTAGGATGCATAGGGCGAGGCATCACCAGTAGAAAACAGGAAGTTATTATCCCTCTGTACAGACAGCTGGTGAGACCCCAGCTGGAGTACTGTGTGCAGTTCTGGAGACCCAATATCCGCAAAGACATAGACAGGATGGAAGTTGTCCAGAGGAGGGCAACTAAAATGGTGCAGGTCTGCACGGAAGACATATGAAGACAGACTTAAGGAGCTAAATATGTATAGCCTCAAGGAAAGGAGGAGAGGGGGACATGATGAAACTTTCAAGTACCTCAAGGGAATCAACAAAGTCCAAGAGGGTAGCATCTTTCAAAAAGAAGGTGTGCAAGAACAAGGGGCACAATTTTAAGATAGAAGGGCTGGTCAGAGTAACAGAAGTATTTTTTCACAGAGAGGTTGTGGATGCATGAAAGCGGCCTTCCGGAGGAGGTTGTGGAGTCAAAAACAGTGGTGGAATTCAAGCATGCATGGGACAGTCATAAGGCAATTCTAGGGTGTGGGGGTAGGAAGAAGTAGGCTGCTGGTTAACTAGGATCTGCAGCTTATCCATTAGGTAGGGAAATGGGCAGACTGGGTGGGTCAAGCGGTCCTTATCTGCCGTCAAAATCTATGTTTCTATGAGACCAAAAGGACTTTAGGTGGAATTGAAAGTCCCTCATTTGGAACCCGACCCCTTTCACTACTGCAATGGAAGCTGCCATATGGCCTAGGAGCTGAAGAAAATGTCTTGCTGGACGAGAAACCAGAGGATGAAAAGAGGAAGTGAGATCTGTAAGGGCCTGAACTCTTGCCAGTGGGAGGAAAGCCTTTGCTTGAACAGTATCCAACTCTATCCCAATGAAGGTGAGAAGCTGTACTGGTTTGAGAACTGACTTTGGCAAACTGAGAAGGAATCCCAGGGAACTGAGCAGATCTTGAGTGACCTGTAGAACTGACTTGACCTGGCCAGAAGACTGTCCTATAATGAGCCAGTCGTCTCGGTATGGGAATAGAGAAAGGCCCTGCCTTCTGAGGAAGGCCACTACTACTACTGCAAGGCACTTTGTAAACACCCTTGGAGACGATGTTAGGCCAAAAGGCATAGCTCTGAACTGATAATGGCCTGAAGGCAACTTGAACCTGAGGTATTTTCTGTGGGAGCACCCGATAGGAATATGGAAATAGGCACCCTTGAGGTCCAGGGATGCTAACCAGTCCCCCTGGCCTTAGAAAGGGAAGAATTACTCCCAGAGTCACCATTTTGAACTTCGGTTTTAAGATGTGTTTGTTCAAATACCTTAAGTCTAGGATGGGTCGCCACTCCCGTCTTTTTTGGGGTAAGGAAATATCTGGAGTACAGACCCTTGCCCCTGTGTAGAGTAGGAACTCTCTCTCTATGGCTCTGAGGGCCAGCAGAGAGGAAACCTCTGCTTCTAGAGCAATGGTTTCAGAGATGCTTGCAGGTGGAAACGACCTGACCCTCATTTTTGGAAACTTTTTGAAACTGAGGACCAGTCCCTGGCTTACTACCTCCAGGACCCACTTGCCTGAGGTAACAGACTTTCAGGCCTGGAAGTAGTAAGCCAGCCTGCCTCCTACTGGGATTGGGGAGTCGACCTGGGCTGACATCAGGGTGTCTGCTTGGCAGGAGCCTTGGACTGGGAAGAGGATGCACCCCTACTCATCCCCCTCCTGCCTCTCCATCAGAAGAACCCCCTCTGCGGGGAGAGGAAGCCTGGACTTGGTAGAAAGGCCTGTGAAAAGGCCTGCCCCTGCCACTATACTGCTGCTTCTGATGAGTGGTTTGCCTTTCCTTGGCCTGAGCACTCCTGTATGTGGTCCTTTATTCATCCATTTTTTTCATGTAAGCCTCGGTCTGCTCCCCAAACAGAGAGTTACCCACTACAGGGAAATCCATGGCCTTAGCCTGGGTGTCCTGCAAAAGGCTGGTACATCTGAGCCAAGCAAATCTCCTGAGACACAGATGTAGCCATAACTCATGATGCCATATCATTTGAGTCCACAGCAGCATAGAATTGTACTTTGGACGCCTAAATCCCATCAGCAGCCACCTCCTCCAGCTCTTTGGCCAGATGGGGGGAAGCCTGTTTAGCCAGTTCCAGAACAGTATCCCACCTGGACTTCTGGTACCAGGCTGCATAGGCCATATAATTTGCCTGCCTGAGTCCCAAGGAGGATGACAAATATTTTTTGGCCATGGCATCCACCCTCCTGGAGTCTTTATCTGGGGTGTATGAAGCCAAAGGTATGTTAGCCCTGTCACAGGCTGCAGCCTGCACTACCCCAACATGGCTGCAATGATTGTACAAAAGCTCCGTACCTGAGCCTGACAACATGTACCTCTTTGTCCATTCTCTTGTCCCCTGGAGGTAAAGAGTTTGGTGTCTGAAGAATCTTTTTTGTCTGTTTCCCGAAAGATTTGTGGAGGGGAATAGACAACGTTTTAGACTCTGGGATGTCCATCATCTCAACAAAATCAGGCTCCTCTTCCTCCTCTGCAGCTTCTACCATGGTGAGCTGGAGGGTTTCAGACACCTTTTTGTAAAACAAATAGTGGGAAGGGGACTCAGAAAGTGTGGGAGGGAAGACATTGGAGAGTCCGTCTAGGGAGATGTCCAGTTCAATGGGTACATCCAGACCTTCTAAATCATTATCATCACCGTCCTGTTTTGGGAAGTCTTTGTCCCCCTCCCACTCCAATTCATAATAGGCATCCGGATCATAATCTGATGGAGTGGGATCTGACCGAACCAACAGCCTAACCGACTGGTCGGAGCGACTGAACAATGCTTTTCGCTTTGGCTATCTCATCAGCGGTTAGAGTTCGCGGTTCTGGATCTGAACCAGCTGATTTTCCTTTTTCTTTTTGCCAGGAACTGACCTCTCTGAGTCGGATCTCCTTTTGGGTTTTGCCCAGGTCAGTGGGCACCTCCTCAGGTTCGGCCGCAACCAAAGGGGGCTGGCCATCTGGGTCAGCGGACTTCTCAGACTCCTTTTCCTTTAGCCTATTCAATCTTTTATCCATAGTGGCTTTGGGAAAATTCTTACATATTTGGCAGTCTGTTTTGAGGTGGTCAAACCGCAGACAATAAACACATGAGGTGAGGATCAGCCTTGGCAAAAGCTTCCCCACACACACTACAGTGTTGAAAACCAATGGGTCCAGTTTTCTTCTTGGGTTTCTCAGACATGGCCAGGCTAACAAAATTACCCTTAATAGCTTTTACGCCAGGTAATAAATACTCCCCAATCGGTAAACAATTGTGTTACGGGATCTGGAAAGAAACTCGTAAGTTTAGAAAGTAGCAGGGAATGGGAGATGGTGTTGAAGGCCTTTGCTAGGTCGAGGAAAATGGCTGAGGTGGTATGCCCTTTACCCATGCCAGTGAGGGTGGCATTGGTGAGCCTTAGTAGGGAGGTAATGGTTGAGTGCGACTTCTGAAATCCAGACTGGTAGGGAGTGAAGAAGGAGGATGAGTCAAGAAAGGAAGAGAGTTGGGTGAGAACCAGGTGCTCCTGTAGTTTGGCTAGGATGGGGAATAGGGAGATGAGGTGGTAGTTTCCCGGCCTGGATGGATCGCCTCCCCCTTTAGGGAGGGGGATGACTATGGCACGCTTCCAGCCAGATAGGATATCAGCAAGCGTAAAAGAGATTGAAAAGGGCAGCAAGTGGGGTGGCGATGGCTGGGGCAGACAGGTGTAGCATTTTCGTGTCCAGTCCTGAGGGGCATTTGCCTTTAGTGGGATTGAGTGCCATCAGTGCTTTTAGCACTTTGGACGGGGTAACCAGATGAAATGAGATGCAGGAGGTTAGGGAGGTGGGTGGCATTTGTGTGTGGGGGGGTGCTCGTGGCAGGGCTCGGGAGAGAGGATAGAAGAGAGGCCGCACAGCTAGTGAAGAGGGTACTGAAAACAGAGGCCATTTCACCAGGTTCAGAGATGATGGAGTCTTGAACATTTAGGGTAGGAGTGGGTGGCTGGACGGGGGGTAAAGATTTGAGTATTTTCCAGAATTTTGTTGGGTGATTGAGGTTTGTGTTAAAGGCTGCCTTGAAGTAATTAGTTTTGGCCTATCGGATAAGTCAGTGCAGAAGTTTTGGAGTGCATGGTAAAGTTGGAGTGATGCCTGAAGCCGGTTGCCTTGTACATTTTCCGTGCCTGGTCCCTGGCGTGGAATTGGTCAATGATAAAGGTGGAGACCCAAGGCAGGTGGGCACCCCTTACCCGTGTTCTTCTGAGGGGCGCATGGAAATCCCACATGGCGAGGAAATTGGACTTGAAGAGTTCATAGGCAGTGTCAATGGAGGATGCCTTAGGGATGAAGGACCAGTCAACATGTGCCAGGTCTTTAAGAGTGCCTCGAGATCTAGGGATTTATAAGAGCTAGTGAGCAACGTCTTTGGGGGGGGAGGTGCTTTGGGCTTGTATATTTTCCTTACCATGTAGATCATGTGGTGGTCGATTAGGGAGTCGGGAAGTAGACCAGCTTCAATTATCCAATGGGGGTGTGAGGTAAGGGCCCAGTCCAAGAGCGAATGGTTCTGTGACTTGTGATTTCGGCAGGTGGGTTGCGAAATTTGCTGGGTGAGTTTTAGAGCATTTATTTTGCTACGTAGCTTGGAGCTGGCATTGGCGAGCCAATTATAATTTAAATCCCCGAGGATATGTAGCTTGCCCTCCAACGCAGTCGACTGTAGGGAGCCCAGGTGGTCCAGGATGATGGGCAGGGGGGTGTCAGGGGCGCAGTAGGAGCCAGCTACGTAAACTGGGACAGAGTGTGGGAGTGAGAGTTTGATTAGCATGGAGTCTATGGCCTGTGAAGGCGTGGATAGCTGGACAGGGGTGAACTGGAGCATGGAGGAGATGTACATGGCAATACCTTCACCTCTTTTTTTCCGCTGGCGATCTTATCACATGAGCGAGTAGCCAGGGATAGACAATTCTGCGTCCATGTGGTGGGGCTTCAGCCAGATCTCAGAGATGATCAACATATCTGGGGCGTAGTGATAGCACGATTGGTTGCAGAGCTGTAAGTTTGTTTAGAATGCTACAGATGTTCAGGTGCACTACTTTAAGACCTCTAGGTAGAGTAATAGGTATGGTGGGGTTGGGTGGGCTAGGTCCAGGGTTTAGTTCAATGTCCCTGGCCAGAAGGAGCAGTAGCACTAGCAGCTGTTTAGTCTTGAGCATTGTCCACTGGGGCTTGCGGAGGGCTGCGAGTTTCTGGGAGGGTTGCGGAGTGCCCTTTGATACAGAGGTGTTTAATACTGTTGTCCCAGTGTGAAAGGAGGGTGGCAGAATGTAAGCACTGAGAACCCAGTTGTTCAGGGGGCAATGGTGCAGCTGCTCTAGGGTGGAGGTTGTATGAAGGGGAGGTGGAACTACTCCAGAATCAACAGCAGAGGGATCTGACTGCGTTTGAGGGTAGGAGGCAGAAGGGAGGGAGGCTAGGAGTATAAGCTGGCCCATTAAAGAGAGATATAGAGGCAGCATACTGCTTGTTGGCTTTATGCAGTAGGGATAATGGGTATAGCGGCCACTAGAGGTGAGAGCAAATAATCTGCT
This sequence comes from Neoceratodus forsteri, assembly GCA_016271365.2. NCBI lineage: Eukaryota > Metazoa > Chordata > Ceratodontiformes > Ceratodontidae > Neoceratodus > Neoceratodus forsteri. The sequence continues at coordinate 1,526,152,382 of CM028131.1, forward strand.
AATGGGAGAGTGGGCTGATAGGTTATGGTAGTCACGTGATGATGCCTATTTAAGTTTTGCTCACCAAAGGTGGTGGTGGGGGAGGCAGGGACACACACCGTGGTTCAAAAATCTCTGGCGCTGATGCACTTTGCTGGTGCTCGAACACGGTCTGCATACGTACCTTTAGAGTGAGCTCTCCGGGATGGCAGCGGTGCTCCGACTAGGGGGAAGGCTGGCTGAGATGGCCCTCGCGACCACAGGGCAGGCTGAGGAGGAAAGAGAGGCAAATTTATAAGGTAACAGGAGGAGGAGCATAAACCTGAATACTGAGCAGCATGGGAGAGGCTTCTACAGTTTGTTAACCTGGCACTAATTAGAGATATTACTTAATTCAGATTAAATGTAAACATTTGTGCACATTGTAACAGGGACTCGGGGTTTTAAATTAGCATTACAGTGCAGCACCACAGCTGCTACAGGACTTTGGAGCCTGGTTTACACTAATTCAGATTCATTGGCATGCTCACAGAATTTTAAAACATAGCAGGAACTTCGGTGCACTCTGGAATAGCTCCTTAAATTAAATTCCCATAGGGACTCTGAGTATAGTTACTTAAGCATTAATAAGGCAAGCTGTAAAATTATTAAAGATATCCTCTACTTAAGTCGCATACCAGAGTGCTTAAGAGGGCCAGTAGCCTAACTGCAGTTGAAGCACCTAAATAATCTTGCAGAAAGTACTTAGCAATCCACAAATTCACTTAAAATTCCTGTACAAACATGTTACAAGTCTTGGAGACACTTAAGAAAACGAATGAGCAAAAAACTATCAGCACAGCTCAGCCGACTGAAAATGTGGAAGGCCTTTTTTAAACTTTAGCGCCAAACAGCAAGAAAGTACAGTTACGTAAGAACTTAACGTAACAGTAGATCTTCGAGACAGGCTCTTGCAGTAGGTAATTACATATAGGACTGATGCCTGCGGCAGGACCACAAACATTCCTAGCTAGCAGTCCTGGGGACTGCCCCATAGTCAGGTGACCGATGTCATCGCGGCGTCAGTATAAAGGTGGTCCCAGGCGCCCGCCTTCCAGTTCTTTCTCACCACAGGCCGGAAGGCCGGACGAGAGAGAAGCAGATGTTTCCATTCCTGGAAAAAGAGCTGAAAAAGCCTAGGGGGATGGAGGGCAGGAAGGTATTACCTACTGCAAGAGACTCTCTTGAAGATCTACTGTTACGGTAAGTTCTTACGTAACTATACTATCTTACTTCGAGAGGGCTCTTGCAGTAGGTAATTACATATAGGACTGAATCTCAAGCAGTCTGGAACAAATAAAAGGCACCGGGAGGAGGGACTACTCCAGAAAGTAGTAGAAGCCTTGCAATCTTCAAGACAGGAGGCCTTGCAAAACAACTAGCCCAAAGCCTGCTCTACGGCGAGAGGCAATATCCAAACTGTAGTGTTTCATAAAGGTGTGGACGGAAGTCCAGGTGGCGGCAGCGCAGATGTCTGCCGCAGAAACATTCTTGAAACAAGCCACAGAGGCTGCTACTCCACGAGTGGGGTGACCTCTGACTTGACCCGGAAGGGTCTTGTTGTACTTGTCATAACAAAAAGCGATGCAATGAGCTAACCACTTCGATAGGCATTGCTTGGGAACAGCATTGCCTTCCCTTTTGTGAGCAAAAGAGACGAACAACTGATCAGTCTTTCTGAGATCCTTTGTCCTGCTGGTGTAGTATGTCAGAATCCGGTGAACATCCATGGTATGGAGTAAATATTCTCCTTGGTTGGAGTACTGCGTGAAAAAGGCAGGTAACTCTATAGACTGATTTAAGGTAGACTCTGCTACCACTTTAGGTAGAAACTTAGGGTTCGTGCGAAGAGCCACTCGTTCTTTGTGAAAAATCAAATAGGGAATTTTACACATAAGGGCCTGGAGCTCGGAAATTCTTCGAGCGGAAGTAATGGCCACCAAGAAGAGCGTCTTCCATGAAAGAAACTTCAGATCTGCGGAGCCGCAGGTTCGAAGGGAGGAAGGGTAAGTTTCTCGAGAACAAAGTTCAAGTCCCAAGGGGGAGCAGGAGTCCGGACAGGGTGCCTCAGATGAAGGACCCCTCTAAGAAAGGTCTTACAGACCTCTAATTGGGCAAAGGCTTTATCTGCGAAAGGAACATGGTATGCTGAAATAGCGGCCATGTGCACTTTCAAGGAGGAATGACTGAGACCCAGGTCGAAGAGGTGACGTAAATATTCCAGCAGAACGGCCACTGAACAGGAGAAAGGCTCCACATTCTTAGAGGCGGCCCAAATAGAAAACCTCTTCCATTTCATGGCATAAGTGGACCTAGTGGAGGGTTTCCTAGCCTCCACCAGAATCTCCGCCACCTTTGGAGAGACACCAAAGCGAGACTGAACTAGGTCTGCAGGAGCCATGCATGGAGTTGTAGGGACTTGAGTCCCGGATGGACCAGGGTCCCCTGATCCTGGGTCAGCAAACCTCGAGATAAAGGAAGAGGAAGAGGAGGAACCTCTGAGTATTGTTGTAGAAGAGAGAACCAGATTTGCCTGGGCCAGAAAGGAGCGATCAGAATCATTCTCGCTCCTTCTGTTAGATTTCTGCAATACACGAGGGACCAGAGGAATTGGGGGAAAAGCACAGACGAATCTGCCCTTCCAGCTTAGAGACAGAGCATCGTTCCAGAAAGCGCCTCGCTCTGGAACGAGCGAGCAAAAGTTGGGAAGTTTTGCGTTTTGGGAAGAGGCGAACAGGTTTACCTGTGGAGTCCCCCAAAGCTGGAAGATGTCGTCTAGCACCTTTTGGTCCAATTCCCACTCGTGTGGCAGGGCAGAGGAGTGACTTAGCTTGTCTTCCAGGGTATTGTCGACTCCTGGAACATGAATCGCTGTGAAGTGAAGGTTGTGTTGAGTTGCCCAGTCCCAAACTCTCATTGCTTCCCTGCATAGAGGGTAGTATCGAGTCCCTCCCTGCTTGTTGATGTACCACACCACGCACATGTTTTCCGTCTGGACGGCTAGGTGACCGGGAAAAATGTATTGGTGAAGGGCTTGGAGAGCATATAGTACTGCTCGAAGCTCAAGCACATTGATGTGGAGAGCTAGTTCCAATCTGGACCATAATCCCTGGGTTCGGTGAGGACCCAGATGGGCTCCCCAACCTTTGCCTGATGCATCTGTGTTCAGAGTCTGGGAGGGGGAAGATTACAGAAGGGGAACCCCCGAAACAGGTTCTCTCGAACCACCCACCATTGCAAGTCTCGTGCCATCGGCAAGGAGATCAGAACTAGATGATCTAGGTCTACAAGTTGATCCCACTGGGAGTGAAGAGTCCACTGAGAGATTCTCATGTGGAGCCGAGCACGGGGAACTGTTGGGATAGCGGCCGCCATGAGCCCCAGGAGACAGAGAACCAACCTCGCCGGAACCCTCCTACGTTCTGATAGCAGGGAAATCTGTGACTGAAGAGAGGCCACCCTGTCCGGAGGCAGGAAGGCCTTGCTCACCGTCGTATCAAGGATAGCCCTGATAAACTGTAGTCTCTGGGAGGGATCCAGATGAGACTTGGAATGGTTGATGGTAATACCCAGGCAAGTAAAAACTTGCTGGGTGAGGGAGAGAAAATGTAGGAGCTCCTCCCTGGGCGAGGCTGAGCCAGTCATCCAGGTAAGGAACACCTGAACTCCCATACATGCATGAGTGGGCGCTACCACAGCCAGGCATTTGGTAAAAACTCGGGATGCCGAGGAAAGACCAAACAGGAGTGCCCGGAACTGGTAATGGTCCCTCTGAAAAGCAAACCGGAGATACTTGCGATGAGAAGGGAGAATGGGGATATGCATCCTGCATATCCAGCGCACAAAGCCATTGACCCGGCCGAAGAAGGGTCAGAAGGGTCTGTAGGGAGAGCATCCTGAACCTTTTGTATTCCACGTAAAGGTTCAGGAAGCTGAGATCGAGAATGGGTATGAGATCTCCCGTCTTCTTTGGGACCAGGAAGAAATGAGAATAGTAACCCATCCCTTGAAGGTGAGGGGGAACGGGTTCTATGGCCTGCTTCGCGAGGAGGGCAGAGATTTCTTCCCGGACCAAAGGAAGATGGTCCCTTGCGTAGGACGACTTCAGAGGTGGGTGGCGGGGTGGTTTCTGTAGAAACTCTTTAGAGTGCCCTTCCGCTATAATCTGAAGCACCCATGAATCCGTTATCCTCTCCCAACCCGGAAGGTGGAGGGAGAACCTCCCTCCTACTGGTTCCTCCGGTGTGTCCGGAAGTGGTGGGAGAGGGAGGAGTCAGGTGGTGTGGGGCAGCGCTGCAGCTGGGGCACCCGCTGCTTTTTTGGGCGGGGGGGGGCCTGGCAGCTGCGGGGGCCCGATGTTTAGTAGCCCGCCTTCCTTGGGGTTTCGCTTGTGGCCGACTGCATCTGCAACGGCGACGCTGCGTGTGATGGGGACGGTACATGGAATCACGGTTTCAGAACCGTCCCCTTCTCCTGCAAGTCGGTGATGATGTCCTTGACATCACCGCTGAAAAGCACCGAACCCCTGAAAGGTGCTTCCTGGATTGTGGACTGCACCTCCGGGACCAAACCTGACATGCGGAGCCAGGCATGACGCCGAAGACTCACGGCGAAAGCAGAGCTCCGCCCGGCAGTGTCCACTGCATCGTATGTCGTCCGCAGAATGTGGCGACTGGCCGAACGACCAGAACGGACTAAATCGGCTAACTCCTGCTTGACTTGAGAGTCAGGTAAGGAGTCAATCTTAGATTCCGCCTGGGTAAGGATGGCCTTCTGGTAATCCCCCATATGAGCAACGTAATTCAGGGCCCGAATTCCCAGTGTGGAAGAGGCGTAAATTTTTCTTCCATACTGGTCCAGGAGGCGAGATTCCTTATCCGGAGGAGGCGAGCTTAGATGTTTGGGATCGCTGACCGGCCATAGCGGCGCTAATCATGACGAATCTGCACAAGGGTGAAGTCCAAATAGTCTACACCTCTCTGGAGCCTGGTATAGCCTGTTAAGACTTCCTAAGGCGGGGCTAAAGCCGATGGTTGTTTCCAAATAGTGGAAACAAAGGTGGGCGTGAGGCTCGATCCAGGTGGCACTAAAGTTGGAGCTGTCAGGGGCAGGTCCAGATGTTGGCGAGTTTGACCCGCTGAGGATCTGGTTCCAAGGAGCGCCACTGATGTACTTCCTGGATTTTTCTGAGCAACTCCGTAAAGGAAGGGTCCTCCGGAAGAGACTTCGGAGGAGTCCTCGGCCGGGGCTTGGACGGACAGTGAGGCTCGTCGTCTCTCTCGGAGCATCCGTCGGAGGAATCCGAGAGGGAAGAAGAAGAATCGGAAGCAGAATAAGACTCCCTAACACAGCTAGGGGGAGGAACAGGTTTCCTGGGGGGGGGATTCCTGGACATGTGTCCTGCCCCTCTCGGGATCCAGAGGGAAGGGCTCTGGAGTCCGGAGGCGGTGAGGGAGTGTGCCATCTCGGCGTACGGGAGCCGGAGGCGGCATCGTTGCCGTAAGGCGGCTCTCTACTTCCTTGGTGAGCTGAGCCTTGGCCTCAGCCCACCAGGAAGCCAGAGTCTCCTGCAGATCCACGGCGGCCGAGGGTGGTGGAGGTGGAGGAGGAGGAGGGAAAGGAATACGGGTTGTATCCGTGGGCAGTATCGAAACCGGCTGCGGAAAACGGTGCGGGTATTGAAGCGTTAGGTACTGCGGCGCTGGAGAGGGACAGTGTGGGGTACTACGGCGCTGGATACTGCGGTCCGATGCGATGGCGTCCGGATAAGGCGGTACCGGCGCCGGAGGAGCTGCGGGAGCAGGCGGTCCGAGGTGGCCCCATGGGCGGGTCAACATTGAGAAGCCCGGAAGTAGGGCCCGATGGAAGGAAAATCCCCTGCCGGCATCGGGACGGCGTCTGAGGGCGGCGTCAGATCCGGTTCCCTAGGAGGAGGTCTGATGGAGGTGGAACATCCCTGAGGATGGGGAAATCCCGGGGTCAGGCTGGGGTGACTCGGGCTCCCGCACGGCAGCGAAGACTGCGGGAACCTGGTACGAACGGAGTCGGAGGTCTGTCATAGGTTCCATCGCCCGGGCGATGTCGGGGAGCCGACGGCGGCTTAGGGGCTAAGTCTCGGCAGGCGCGGAGGAGCAGCGTCCGTCTTCTGGGGTCCTCGCCGGAGGCGGGCTGGGGAGGACGGGCGGCCCGATCCGAGGGGCGGAGTCGTGTGCCACCCGAAGGGTCAGGCGTCTTATCGACCTTCTCCCGGGCGGGCGTCCGGGGAGGCCGATGTCCGACTTATGGGTTGCGCCGCCAGTGAGGCCGCAAGCCTGCGGCTGAACTGAAGCGGAGGCCTCCTTGCCTGGAGGCACCCGCAAGGCCAGCGTGAGCCAGACGGGTGGGCCAATGCCTCCTCCAAACCCTTGGAGGCTGCCATCAGAAGGTCCCCCGGAGGGGGTGTTTCCTGGGCCGCGACTCCGGCCGGAGTCGCGGGCGAGGAGGCCTTCTCCCGGTGCCTCTCCTTGTCCCGCTTTTTGCGATGTCCTTCTGGAGAAGTAGACACCTGCCTGAGCTTCTTCAATTCTTTCTACTTCTAAGACATCTTTTTCTTGAGAAGATGGGCTTCCAGGGACTGTTGGCGTCGTCTGCGGGTAGCCGCGTTGAAGTGAAGGCAATGTGGGCACTTGTCGACCGGGTGGTCGGGGCCTAGGCAGAAGAAGAAGGGAATGGCTGTCCTTGTGTGGCAGTTGGGCACCGCACGAGTCACACTTGTTTTTGTGCTCGGAGGGTGTAGGGGACGACATACACCGACGATGACCTGACGATAGAAGGAAAAAATACTTATAATTTTCGGTAAAACCGACGAAAGAGCAGGGCTGACTATGCACGAACTTTACCGCGGCGCTGCGGTAGAGGAAAAAGAACTGGAGCGGGCATCACATGGCGCCGGTCACCTGGCGTGGGGCAGTCCCTCGCCAGGGACTGCTAGCTAGAAATTTTTCCGTGGGGTCCTGCCGCTGGCCGGCGTCAGTCCTATATGTAATTACCTACTGCAAGAGCCCTCTCGAAGTAAGATCCTTTGTTCACACACATGCATTTCAAAAATCTCTGGCGCTGGTGCTCCGAATGTGGTCTGCATACAGTACCTTTAGGTGAGCTCTATGGGATGGCAGCGGTGCTCCGACTAGGGGGAAGGCTGGCTGAGATGGCCCTCACGACCACAGGGCAGGCTTTAGGTGAGCTCTGCGGGATGGCAGCAGTGCTCAGACTAGGGGAGGGCTGACTGAGATGGCCTTCGCGACCACAGGGTAGGCTTTAGGTGAGCTCTCCGGGCCGGCAGCGGTGCTCCGACTACGGGGAGGGCTGGCTGAGATATATGTATGACTGATAAAATTTTATTGTAAATTTCAATACAATCTGTAACTTGACAATTAAACACAAGTGTTTTTTATGTAACCCTGAAATCAAGTTATCTTTTGCACGCCAATGTATTTCTGTGAATATACTTTTGTTGCTGTTTATTCTGTTCTGCACTAGGTTTGATTTGGAACCTTTGTAAACGAGTCAATAGTTCAAAGATGTTAATCCCAAACTGAAAAAAAATAACTATATTCGCTTAAGTGATAATTGCGCCAAAATAAAATGGTGTTGATTTACATTTCTTTAACTCTGTTTATGCCTTCTCACTGGCCCAACAGGACCTAGCTCCAGCGTGGACACTGGGACTGACTTTCTCCCGCTCTGCCCGAGATCCTACAAGCGGACCTCCATCCCAGGGTGCTCTCATATCTCAACCCAAGTAACCAACCCCTCGGCTCGGAGTCCCTCGAGGTGGGACCGCCAACTCCTCCGGCACTCCATCTATAAATCTGGTGGGTGGCTGGAGTGAGGATGAGAGCCAGAGGTTGGCTGGATGGATCCGGCGATGAGCGTGGATGCCGTCCGTGGGTCTTGCCTTTGCCTTCCCAGGTGCCAGGGTTTTCTATTTTTCATGACTGGTCCCCCTGAGGCATGGCCGTGTGCAATGGCACCCAGCGCGTGATGGATGTGCGCTCCCACACCCACTCACAGGACATCTTGCCGCACCTCCCTGTGCTATGTGCCTCCTTGGCTATGGTGTCCCCAGTCTCTACTGGGAGCTGCTAGACCCGCAGAAGCCACAACCCACCCTCCCCAGGAGAGGAGAGGAGAGGAGAGCAGTCCTCCAGATGCTCGATCCTCTTCTTCCCTGACTGACCCCCAGTGCCCCAAGTTTGCTCCTGAACACAGGTCGCCGGGTGGCATGAGGTAAGGCAGATGCCTCAGCCCTCAGCGCCACCAGGCCGGCATCAATTTGTATATTTTAAATGGGCATAAATTAGGAGCTAACCATAAAGCGTGAAATTAAATTTGCACAATTGCAGCTGATTAGTGCCATACGATAAATATAACTTGTGCAAGAATAAACAGTTCTACAGTACTATGTTATCATGCTATGTATGACCTAATGGCTATGGTGAGATTCGGATTTGGATTTGTGATCTCACAGTCGAACACTCCAACCACCGGAGCACACTGTCTTGCTGATGCTGATCCTGACTTATGACCCTCAAAATCCCTGTGCACTTCTGACATTTGTAGCGAATAAGTAAGAATAAAGAGAGCTGAGAACTTTTGGGAAAACTGTTGGTTTATTGTGGTAATGTTACAAAACAAAAAAAAAAAGGAGGTACTGAAAAAATGTTGAATTAAAGCAATTTTACACTAGACAATACTAAGAAAAAATGTATTACACAATAGTTCTCCATATGTTAAAAAAGATGTGCTGAACCAGAACTTCTTTTAAAACAAAGTGTACAATAAAACTTGTACAAAGCAGGTACATCATCCACATTTCATACTGCTGAAAGACGAAAAAAAAAAAAACCCACAAAGAATTGCGACACTCAGTCTGGACATGAACCAGTACGACACACCACCATACCCTGATAAAAAAGCTATCCACTTTTCAAATGGCACCTCAACTGGGACCAAAGTAATGCATTTCAGTCTAAGAGAGAAAAATCAAAGGGCTCAAAACGTTCCCGGAAGGCTTTGGCCAGTGCTTCCTCTTCCTCACGACTGTATTTGCACTGTCTCCAGTCAGCTTTATCTGGGATATTCAGGATGACTTCACTTGCCAATACCTCCCTGTAATTCCAGAAGAAAGTTAAAATGTTGAATTACAAGGCATAAAGACATACCATATATAAATACTGGGTCAAAGGAAAATAACAATACTATTTGTATGGGAGTGCATAATTGGCTGCAAAATCTGGGCAGTTACCGAATACTGCTAGGAAATGGGACTCTAATGTCATTAGAAATTAAAAAAAAACCTAAATATGCCATTTACTATGAAAATGCACTTTTAAATGCTTACTTACTGTAGATGCTGTTTCCATGCAGCTGACAATCAGTAGAGTAGTAAGTCAAATCACTCTGCTCTACATCTAAAGTTTTGCAAGGCTTACACTTCAAAGTAACTACATGCCATAATTAACAAAGTAAAGTGGCTAAAATTTACTCTATGATAAACATTTTTAAAGTGAAAGTGGTTAACCTGACAATATTAAACTAATTGAGCAAGACATGTTTTCTGTGTGTGTGGTGTTTGGGGGCTTGACAGTGTCATATACTCTTTGGGGACTACGTTAGTGTGGTGCACATCTTGTGGGGCACTTGGCCCATGCTGTCTGTGCCCTGCTCCTCGAATCGGGGGCAGCCCGTCTCAGCGGGTCGAGTTTCTCTGTGCAGTGTGGCGTTTGAACAGCCACTGCATTCTACAGCCTTTCAGTTTGTCTGAACTGCTCTAGGAAGAGCCATGTGCTGTCGGAGCCAGTCGGGCTCTTTGGGGACTACAGCAGTGTTGTGGCCATCTTCTGGGACACTTGGTCCGTGCTGTCTGTGCCTTGCTCCTCCAACTGGGGGAGCCAGTCTCAGAGGGTGGAGTTTCTTTTTCCCTTTTATGTTCACTGTTCTAGCAGTCCACTGCTGCAGTCCTTTCGCTAAAGGGCCGCAGCTTAAGGGCATTACACTGTGGGTGTCAGCATGGGGCGGCAGTTGGCATAAGACTGCTCCCACAAAGTCATCAGACTCTTCAGCTTCTGTCAGTTTGTGGCTCAATTATCATTTTCTGGTTCTATATGTGCAACTATTTAATTTGTGTGTGTTATGTCTGATAGATCAGCTGTGGATGTAATCTCTCAATGTAGTCTAGCTAATGCTCATGCTGCGTTATTCTAGCAGAGATGTTTGATATCCTCATATAGCTCATTTACTGGTATCTGCTTACACACTTTGCATGGGTTGTTCTAATTCATAGCTGTTTGTTTATCCCTGCAGTTACTGTTGTTTTGGGGAGAGGATATGTTATCCATGATATTTGCTCCTGATTGTTTAATAGCGCATTTGTTTACAGTTTCTCCATTTTGTCTATCTGCCAGTTTGCATCCCTATTGCCACCCTGTCTGGGCCTGTTAACACCATACATCAAGTGACCTTTCCTGTTACTGTTCTCATTTATCTTGCATCTATTTGACTATTTCGATTTTTATTATCACTATGCTACTAACATCTCATTTTTCTCATCCCTAATCTACCTTTCTTCACCCTTCCTCAACTTGCTATATTATTCCCCCTTTCTACTCTCTCACTGTTTCCCTCTCCTCCACACCTACCCTAACTTCCTCAATTCCATCTCTTATCCACTCCCCCTGGTGCCCCTGTGTGAATTCCTTCCTGCTCCTTGGCTTCATCTTGAAACTCTTTGGCACCTTCTGTCCCATCTTCCTACCTATTCTTCCTCTGTGTTCCTCCCTTCCCCCTTCCCCCTTCTTCCAAGCAGCATAACTGTGTGTTAAAACTCATTGTCAGCTTACTACTTTTGTTAGTAGGTGACACTGAGATTAATCCTGGTCCTTTTACATCTTTACCTCTGCAACTTTCTGAAGGGTTGAGGATGGCTTATCTAAACATCCGCAGCCTTCTCCCTAAAATTGCCCAGTTGTCACCTAGCATGCTTAATCTTCGGCTGGATGTTCTAGTTACATCTGAAACCTGGCTCTCCTCTAAGGTCCAGAATTCAGCTGTAACTATATCTGTGCCCGTCTACCCTAAATAGTGACTCCTATAAGTCCAAGCACACTCTAATTACTACTGTTAAAAGACTGATCACATCTATAATAGACTCTTCCCTCTCCCCTTTTTCTACCCCCATATTTGTCCCTTCCACATTCCTTTGACACTGGCTCCAGCTCTAAATTCTCCATACCGTTATCACTATATATCTTTTTATATTAGATTTTATTTGTGTTCTGTTCACCTGATACGTATATTTCTTTACTTTTATGAAAAATTGTGTCCTACCCAAAACTAGCTGTATTTTCTGTTCCAAACATATACTACTGTCAATGCTACCCGCTGATACTTTGTATATACTGTATTATTGTATCTTACTTTATTTGTATTATTACTATTTTCTTGTGTGTTGCATCCCTTTTGTATTGTCCCTTGTTAACAAACCTAGGTCCACCTCGAAAATGAGCTTGCTCAACGGTGATCGCCTGGTTAAATAAAGACTTTGATTGATTGACCTGGCTACACCCTAGTCAGGCAAGATCACTCTAAAAGGGGTGGTGGTGTTGCAGTTTACATATCGACTAAGATTCAGTTTTCAACTGTTCTCAATGTTTCTTCCCCCTTTTCCCATGAGTTTATCTCCTTAAACTCTCCCTTCCCTTCTCTATTCCCATCTTTATTAGTGGTGTTTACTGCTGCCCTGGTGTATTCTCTGCTTCAGTTATTGAGCTTTTTTCCTCTATCTGTTCTAACTCTTTGAGCGGCGAGTTACTTATACTTGGTGACTTGGATTGCCACTAATGCAAATAAATTATCACAAAATGTAAAGTCACTTCAGCTGATCCAATTAATTTCTAAACCCACCCGTTTAAATTTTAGATCCTTAAACCACACACTGATTGACTAGGTCATCGCGTCTCATCCCCATCATGTAGTAGATGCTGGTATCATTCCAGATGCACTCAAGTGTTCATCATATGGTCTATTGTGTGCGTAAGCTACGCTGTCCTAAAGCTCCCCTAAATTCATTTACCTCAGGTCTTTTGAGTCACTTGACTTGGCCTCTCTCTCCTTGTTGACTTTTGGTCAATTGATTGGTCCCCCATCTCTGCAGCCAGTAATATAAACTCTTTTTCATTACTTTGAGTCTAAATTTATGGCTGTTTGGGATAGTCATGCACCCCTGCATAGAACCAGAGTGTGGGGTTCTCACCTTCCCTGGATATTGGCTGAGGTACTTACTTGTCTCCGCTCAAGAGATCTTGCTTGGTGTACTTTTAAAATCACTGGTTCACAGTCTTCATTTGCCCACTACAGACACCTTCATAATGCCTGTACCAAAGCTGTCAGACTTGCAAAGACTGAGTATTTTGGTTCTACACTCCAAAACAATATTAATAACCCCTCCAATTTTTCCAAGGTTATCCATTCCCTTTTCTCCCCCTCAGACCCAGTCTCTCCCTCCCACTCTAAAGATTGGTGACTCCCTTATCTCTGACCCTTCTGCTATTGCCAAGTCTTTTTTTTTTTTGAAATTACTATTTTTTCCTCCTTCCTGCCTGCCATCCTCGACCCTTCAGGAGCCTCAAGGTAGACATCCCTCTGCCTTCCACCCTGCCCGTATGACCCCACAGAGCTTTGGTTTACCCCCCGGGCGGGGATGGGGCAGAGACCCCTTACCCCAACAATCAGATTTTGTCGGTCCGGGGGCCATCAGGCGGGCGGAGGCACATCGAGGGCATGTCTCCGGAGGCTCCATCTTCCCAGCGATGGCAGGCGTTTTTCCCCTTTCTCCCAACCCCTACAGCGTAGGACTCCCCGGCGATCAGGCGCGCCAGCGCGGCGATCGCTGTCGGCAGCCTTCCCTTAACATTGGGGGCTTGCAGTACTCCGAGCCTCTGCTCGAGTCAGACAAATGTTTGAGCTATAGCCAGCCCTCCCGGAGTAGGCGAGCTGTCGGTAGGGCGCTCAAGCCTAACTCCCCAGCCGACCCACCAGCACCGAGTCTGCTCCCGAACCGGGTCGCGGCGTGGAGGCGAGTGTGGCGTCCAGCGCCTCAACCCTCAGCGCCACCGGGCCGGCTATTGCCAAGTCTTTTAACTCCTACTTTACTACCTATGCCTTTTCTCTTATCCCTACTTCCACCCCCTCCTTTGTTTTCTTTCTCTCCTATCATTCCGTAATCTTGGTGTTTTGTTCAGGAATAAAGTAAGTATTCCGCTCCATGCTCACCGAGAAATTGTACTTAAAATGATCCTTCCAATCTTTGACTATGGTGACTTAGTCTACTGTAGTGCTCCTACATCCTCCCTTGCCACACTGGACCCCCTTTTTCATCTTTTCTGCCACTCTGCTTTAGACTGCCCCCTCGTACTCACCACTGCTCTCTTTACTCAGCCCTTTCTCTTCCCCTCTCTTGATGCTAGGTGCCTTTCCCATTGTGTCCCTTTTCTATCCAAATTCGTGTTTGGCAATCTTCCCTATTATCTCAAATCCCTTCTTTCCTCTCCTCCTCCTCCTTCCTTCTCTGCAACAATACTTTCCATTCACTCACTATTCCTTCTAGAAAATCTGTTGGCCAATCTGCAGTTTCTTACTGCTTTCCTAAACTTTGGTTCTCCCTTCCCCTTTCTATTCATTCTGCCTCTCTTGCTTCCTCCTTAAAGTCTCTTCTTTCTGACTTTTGCCATCCTACTTGCAACTGCCTATGAGCCTTCCTCTTTTTCTCCATTCGTTAGCCTTGCTCTCTTGCTGTTCCACTGTTTTTTCTCCTTTTCTGTATACAGTAGTGTTTTATTATCTAGTTGCCTTCATTTACTATTCTGCCTATATTATTTCTGATTCTGTGTGTAATTACAATTTTATTGTTAGCCATCTCCTTCTCCTCTCTCCCCCAAGGACTCACCTGGAAATGAGCTATTTTTAGCTCAGTATGTATTTTCTGGATAAACTTTTAAATAAATAAATATACTTATATGTACTGGAGAACTGGATGAGCATCCAACAGCCACCACTTGCAAGCTTTGTGACTATGAGCAAGTCACTTAACTTCTCTGTGCTCTCAGGACACACCTGGAAACAAGATCAGCATAAGGCATTCCTTAGCATATCTTTCCTGACCAAAATTGTGACAAAAAAAAAAATGTGTGTGTGTATGTTATTATATATGTGATAGATAAACCACTCTGAGGTGTGCGGTCACGCTCTGATATACGCATGCCCTGATGTACGTCAACCACTCAAGGCATAGTATATCAGGCAGCACTACTGCACACCTCAGAGTGGTTTATCTATCTTATAAAATGTCAGAATTGTTTTTTGGGGGGGTAAAAGTGCAGGTGTGCGGCTGCGCTCCGATGTATGCCTGGTCATGAGATGTGTTTTCACCAACCAGCAGGGATAACTTTTCCTACCCATTTTACATAAGTATGTATGTATTAATTATACAATCGTGATAGTGCCTGTATATTGGGGTTGTGTAAGCACTTCTATGTTAAACTCAAATTATTGCACCTTAATAACTTTGCTTCCTTTCTACCACTTGACATGCAATTTGGAAAGCACAGCCTCTGTGCCAGGATCTCTGGGTCCTGTAAATTTCATGTAGATCAGTGCAGGGGAGGCAAAGTTACAGAGGTGCAAGAAAAACTCCAAAAGTTTCCATTTTTGAACATGTTTAAGACTTTTTTGCCACCCTATGACTAAAAAAAAATAGTAGGCTTTGAAACCTGAAACTTTCCGGTTTGACAGAGGTTGGTCCAAGGTGTGTGCTTTTGTTATTTTTAGGTCCCACTGTTAAGTAGCTTTTTAATTATTTAATAAAAATGTTCAGTTACTGAGCATGGGCAGTTCAGAATTCATAACTGAATTTTTGCGAAAGCAGCAATTTGCACTATACGACACAGCTGTCTAACATACAACAGCTCTGTCATATAGTGCAATCCCTGCAGCTGTCACCACTCATAGGTCAGGGATGGGACTACCGTCATTGTAGCCCTGCCATCCTGACTGTGCTGTGACCTTCAACTGTATACCTGCACACCAGCGGGCCCCAATCACCGGTGGCAGTGTATTTATTAATGTTTTTATTAGTACAGTCTGACACTGGGATGCCCACCCCCAGTGTGGGATGCACCCACAGCCCATTGTGCCATGTATTCACTCACACACACACACACAGACACACACACGGGTGGGACACAGGGGATGCCACCCCCAGTGTCCAGAGATAGATTACTTTTATATTGTATACCTGTAAAAAGAAAACCATCCCATCTTTTTTTTTATTTAAATCTGAAAGAGAAACCATCCCTTGTCGTCACTTACCCCATCCCCATCCCGATCCTCAAACTGAGCACCCATCCTTACCCAATACTTACCTCCGAGGTGGTCCGGTGTCATCTTCTGCAGACCTGGACACTCTGCATTCTTCAAAGCGGAACTGCAAACTGAGGAATAAAACTTAGTGCCGTATAATGTATTTAGCATAAGAGCCGGTTGCACTATATGGCACAGCTATCGTTTAGTAAAGGTCAGCTGTGTCGTATAGTGCAACCAGCTCCTATGCCAAACACATTATGTGGCACTAAGTTAAGGTACTTCCCCCCCGCCAGTTGTTCTCTAACCGGGGAGCCCACTCCCAGTGTCCCAAAATAGTTTATATAAAAAAAAAAAATGCACTTATAATCCAACACTGAGATGCTCACCCCTGGTGTCAGACCCCGATTCAATCCCCGTGACAGAATTCTGTACTGTACATTTCTCCCCATCAGTATGGGACACTGGAGAGCTCACTCCGTGTCCCCAAATGTGCATCCCACTCCCCGATACTGTGGGACACTAGGGAGCCCGCTCTTTGTGTCCCAAAATGTTTAATGTGAGAACCTGTTAAAAAAGGAAACAGTCTTGTGATGTCTTTTTTCCCCTGAAAAAAAGAAAACTGTCCCTCGTCATTCCCGCTGTACTCCTCCCCCATCCCAACCCTCCCATTGAGAACCCTGCACCCCACACCCCCTTTGCCCCATACGTGTCACCGGAGGGCATCCGCTGTCATCCTCTGTGGAGTGGGACACGTCTGCACTCTTCAAAGACAAACTACGAACTGAGGAATAAAGGTAAGTGCCATATAATGTATTTCAATGGGGTTTTCAACTTATGTCGATATCTTTGCCATTTTTTGATATTTTTTCACCAGAATTTCAACATGGGCTTCCTGGGACCCCATCTCATAAACACTATTACTGTCATTTCGTTACTCTGGCCTGGAAGGTGATTTCGCAGTCGCTGCACGGAATCAGCCTTGGGACCGATGCGAAATGACAATGCCAATGTTCATGAGATGGGTTCCAAAAAGTCGAGTGCTCTAAAAATCTGTTGTAAAATTAAAAAAAATGACCGTATACTTAGTGCTGCACAGTAATTTCTACACAGGCGCATAACGTCAGACTCACAATATTACTCCAGATTTTCAACATGCCCATTTTTTCACACCACCTCATGAACAGCACAGCTGTAATTTTTCACATCCTGCCCAAAATACGTTTTCTCACCTGTGGAGTGGAATGGCGCAGTCGCTGTGCGGAATCACCTTTCGGGACTGATTAACAAAATGACAGTGCCAGTGTTCATGAGGTGGGGTCCCAAAAGGACCATGCTGAAAATGTGGTAAAAGAATTCCTAAAAATGGGCACGTTACGAGTGTGTGTTGCGCAGTTTCTACACAGATGCATAACTCTGGTAATTTTCAATATTTTGACTACAAATTTTCAACATATCCATTTTTTACACCACCTCATGAACAGTACAGCTGTCATTTTTCACATCCTGTCCAAAACGTGCTTCTGTACCTGTGGCGCAGAATGGTGTTTCAGCTCGGATTTGAACATTTTCAACTGTGGGGTTTATCAGGTGGGGGTCATAAGAAGAATATGTTAAATGTTTGGGGTCAAAATAGTGAAAAAACCAAGAATTTATTAAGTAAAGTACAGTTACGTAAGAACTTACCGTAACAGTAGATCTTCGAGAACAGCTCTTGCAGCAGGTTACACCATTAGGACTGAAGCCAGCAGGCGCCAGGACCCCGTGGAAATTTTCTAGCTAGCAGTATTCAGCGGGGACCGCCTCCGATGTCAGGCACAGTACACAAGGAGGCGGTCCCCCATAATCCCCAGTTCTCCCAACGGAGACTCCCAGCCACTGGATGACATCAGAAGAGGAGACAGAGGATCCGCCATCAAATGGCAGTCAGAGATGCTGAGAACACCTGATCCTAGGAGAAGGATGTTAGAATGAGAATCTACCTCCAGTGGGGATGGTGGGAGGGAAAGTACCTGTGCAAGAGCTGTTCTCGCAGATCTACTGTTACGGTAAGTTCTTACATAACTGTACTATCTTGTGAAAACAATGCAGCAGAATACACCATTAGAACGATTCCCAAGCAATAATGGAAATCCCACACCACTGGGAGGAGGGAAGGTAGAAATCCATAATAGAACCTGAACCTATGACAGAAGTCCTTGAAGGACTGCTAGACCAAAACCTGCTCTTTGCCGCGATGCAATATCCAGGATATAATGCCTGATGAAATTGTGCACGGACCTCCAAGTAGCTGCAGCACAGATGGCCGAGGTGGACACATTTTTTAGGGCCGCAAAGGAGGTGGCCACCCCCCTTGTGGAATGACCCTTGATCGCGTCCGGTAAGGGTTTGTTGCGCTTCTGGTAACAGAACGTGATACAATGAATGAGCCACCTAGACAGCGACTGCTTGGAAACAGAAGCTCCCATCATCCTGTGGGCAAAGAAGACAAAAAGCTGGTCCGATTTTCAGTGGTGTTTGGTTCTGTTCAGGTAGTATCAGACACACCTATGCACATCTAAAGTGTGCAACATGGCCTCTCCTCGAATAGAATACTTGGGGAAGTACACTGGTAGATCGATGTCCTGATTAAGGGTGAGAGCTGAGACCACCTTAGGCAGAAACTTAGGGTTAGTCCGTAAGGATACCGTCTTGGTGAAAAACCAAATAAGGCTCTTTGCACATGAGTGCATGAAGTTCAAGAAATTCTTCTGGCCGAGGTAATGGCAACTAAAAACAACGTCTTCCAAGTAAGAAGACGTAGCTCGCAATCCGTGGCTGGCTCAAAGGGTGGCAGTGTAAGCTGCTCCAGGACAAAGGGTAGATCTCATGGCAGAATCGGATCCGTAATTGGAGGTCTAAGGTGGAGAACACCTCTCAGGAAGGTCTGTGCTATGTCTGTCTGAGATATGGTGCGTTGGCCTATAGGAAAGTGATAGGCTGAGATGGCACAGAGGTGTACTTTGATCGAGGAGCAGGCCAAGCCCGTCTGAAAAAGGGACAGGAGGTAGTCCAAGACCGACTTTTCTGGACAATCTGAGGCGAAAATCCGCTTGAGCCCATAGGCAAAATAGGCGCCATTCATGCGTAAGTATGGTGGCCAGTTTTCTCGCGCCACCAGAATATCAGCTACCTCACGAGACCCGTGTCAAAAATGTCTATGTCTCTAGGAGCCAAGCATGCAGGCTCAGCGAACAAAGGTCCAGATGGACCAAGGAGCCCGCCTCCTGAGACAGCAAGTGAGAGCTGATTGGCAGAGGCACCGGAAGTTCCTAGGATAGCTGATGTAGTAGAGGGAACCAGATCTGCCTGGGCCAGAATGGTGCGATAAGTATCAGCGCCACTTGCTCTCTGTGAAGTTTCAGAAGGACCCTCTGGATCAACGGAAAGGGGGGAAGGCACAGAGGAATCTGCCCACCTAGGAGAGGGACAATGCATCTCACCAGAAAACACCAGGCCCCGGATCTAGCAAGCAAAAATTGGGCAGTTTTGCGTTAGATGGGGACGCAAAAAGGTCTAACTCTGGTGTACTCCATCTGCGAAACAGATCCTCTACTACCTCCTGGAGTAGTTCCCACTCATGGACTCTGGCCTGCGAGCGGCTCAGGCCATCTGCGATGACGCTGTCCACTCCTGGGACATGAACAGCAAATACAGGTTACTCACCTGTAACAGGAGTTCTAGGAATGGTATATGTTGTTCATCCACACTCATTGGCAGTATCCTTGCCGCTTTAAATCTTGCCGGAAGGTCTTCAAGCTTGCTCCTCCCACCCACCCGGGTGGTATAACTCTCGGCTCCGCCCCATGACGCCAGATCTGGCCCGCTGGAAGCTCAGGTTGTGCGTCGAAGCCGGGGAGGTCGGGTGGGTCGTGTGGATGAACAACATATACCATTCCTAGAACTCCTGTTACAGGTGAGTAACCTGTATTTCTAGGGACATGGATATGTTGTTCATCCACACTCATTGGCAGACTCCTAGCAGTTCTCCGGGAGGAGGAGGCAAAAGCACACCCCATATACTTGCTTGGGAAAGAGACTGGAGAACGAGGCCCCAAAACCAGCATCCGGCGTGACTCAAGGTCGATGTGGTAGTGGGTAATGAAGGTGTTTGCTGACTTCCAGGTAGCAGCCCTGCAGATTTCCTGGATAGGGCGTCCCTGGAAGCAGCCACCGTTGCAACAGTATAGGCGGGTAGAATGAGCTCTTATCCTCTGGGAGCTCCATGCCCGCTAACTTATAGCAGAGATCTATGCAGGAGGTTACCCACCTGCTTATCGTCCAACTTGGCTGCCAGGTCTGCCAGATCTTGACTTCAGCGTGAGTGACAAACAGCTGGCGAACCTCTCCCGAATTTCAGCCGTCGCTCCTTATAATAGCGGCGCCCTTCTAGGATCAGAGTATGGAGCCTATATTGACCTCAGTGTGATTGGGGTAGAACACCGGCAGAGTCAACACCTGGTTAAGGTGAAACTCCGGCACCACCTTCGGAAGGAATTTCGGTGGGGCGCAGGGACAACCTTGTCCCTGTGGAAGACCAGGTAAGGAGACTCGATGGAAGCGCCTGGAGCTCTCCCATCCTTCTGGCTGCGTGATAGCCACCAAGAAGCGGTCTTCCACGACAGGTGAGAGAGCACACCTGTGCATAGAGTTCAATAAACTTGCCCATGAGCTTTGCCAGTACCAGCAGTAGATCCCACGGAGGTGGGGTTCCCGCACTGGAGGAAATGTGATCAAGGCCTTTGGCATGCAGACCACCTTCTCCTCGCCACCGACTGCTTCGGCCCGCGCCGGTAAGCAGAGATGGCTGCCAGGTGCTCTTAGGGTAGTCGACCTAAGCCCTTGACTAGAAAGGGACCATAAATAGTCAAGATGCTTGCCAAGGAACAGGAGGAAGGGTCCAAGCCCTTGCCTGACACCAAATGGAAAACCTTTTTCCATTTGAAGGCATAACATTTCTGGTGCGACTCATACGGGACGCCTCAACTACATTGAGGACCTCGTCGGAAGACCCAAAGCCTGGAACTCTAGCAGCTCAGGAACCAGGCCGTCAGGTGCAGGGATTGAAGGTCCGGATGGAACACCTTCCTGATTGACTGAGAGCAGGTCCGGGCGAGCTGGAAGCTGCGCGGAGTCCTGGAGCTGAGACTGAGGAGATCTGGGTACCAGAACTGGCGAGGCCAGTCTGGGGCTATCAGAATCACCTCGCCTTGTCCTCCTGCGCCATGAAGCACCTTGTGGATCAAGGAAATGGGAAAAGGCGTAAAAGAGGCCCGGGGTCCATTGCCTCGAGAAGGCATCCCCCTGCAGCGAGCCCTGCTGAGGGGGGCGGGCATGGAACAGACTCAGCTTCGCGTTCTCCATGGAGGCAAACAGGTCCACCTGAGGTGTGCCCCAAAGGGAGAACAGATGCTGTACTACCTCCGGCAGGAGAGACCACTCGTGGGATGCAGCCCCTATCCGGCTCAGGGCATCGGCCAGGGTGTTGGAGGCTCCTGCCACGTGAATGGCTAGGAGATCCGCCTCCAGGCTGCGCCGAGTGACCAAATGCGAGAGCTTCCTTGCATAGAAGCATGGGCGCGTCCCGCCCTGGCGGTTTAGATAATGACATGGTGTGGTATTGTCCGTCTGGACTCGGACCACTTGACCCCGGAGGACGGAGCAAAGGCGGTGAGAGCTAGCGGACCGCTCGGAGCTCCAGCAGGTTGATGTGGCATCGGGACTCCCGTGGGACCAGAGGCCAGAGCCAGTGTTCCCCAGATGGGCACCCAACCCATCAGAGAGGCATCGGTCGACAGAGAGACCGTCGGCTCGGGCGGACGAGACAGGATGCCCTCCTGCAAATGATCTGGAGACGGTCCACCACTGGAGCATTCCACATCCCTGTGTCACCGACTAAGCTGGTCCAAGGGATCGCTGGCGTTGTGACCACTGGCTGGCCAGTCCCACTGAAGGGGCGCATGTTCCAGCAGGCCCAGCGGACCACGCTGGTACAGGCCGCCATGAGACCCAGGAGGCGCAGGAAGTCCGGGCAGGCGCAGTGCCCAACCAGAAATGATCGGGCAAAGGAGGAAAGAACCTCGGCCCTGTCCGCCGGGAGCAGCTCTGGCTCGAAGAGTCGAGCTGCGCCCGATGAATAAAATCACCTGCTTGACTCGAGTTCCGACTTGGCCTCGTTGATAAGGAGGCCCAGTTGAGAACAGACCTGGAGGCCAGATCTCTGGACCACTCCGCCTCCTTCCTGGAGGGAGCTGCTATCAGCCAGTCGTCCAGGTAAGGGTACACCGGACCCTCGGCGCCCCAGGAATGCTGTCACCACTGCCATGCATTTGGTGAAACCCTGGGAGCTGGAGACAAGCCGAAGGGCATGGCTGGAACTCGAAGAGATCCTTCCGCTCGAGCGAAGGAATCTCTGGTGAGACGAGACGGATAGGGATGTGAAACGCGTCCTGCAAGTCCAGAGAGCAGAACCACCGCGCGTTCCAAGGATGGTATTATCTGAGCCAGAGTGACCATCCTGAAGGTTCGAGACCTTAGGAACTTGTTTGTGGTGTGGGTGGAATGGGCGCCAGCCCCGTCCGTTCGAACCAGGAAGTACCTGGACACAAACCCTGGGTCTGAAGGAGGTCCACCACCTCTCTTACCACCTCCTTCTGGAGGAGGAGAGTGATGTCGGCTCGACGAGCCGCCAGTGAGCTGGGGATCCCAAGCCCCCGAGGCGACGGCTCTGAAGGGTGGTGCCTGCTCGAATTCCAGAGGCAGGCCTCTTCCCACCACCTCAAGACCCACCTGTCCGTGGTAACAGCGGACCAGGCGGAGGAAGTGCGGGCCGTCCCCACGAGGACCCAGGGAATGAGTGGCCGGGGATGGGGCGACACCCCTCAGCCCGTCACTGGGCAGGCTTGGAGGAGGGACGGCCGAGGGACCTCCTGGGCCCTTCCTCCCTGCCTCCTGTTAGAGGAAGCGGCGGCTTGGGTTTGGGATGCCAAGGCCGAGCCTGCTGGCCTGGCGTTGCTGGGCAGGCGCGCGGGGGCTAGAAGGCAGAAAGAGCAGGCTGTGGTTGCGGCCTTTGTCCTTCTGAGCGGAAGACCGAGTCAAGGTGGCATTGGACTTCTCGATCCTCTGCAGGTGACCTTCCACCCAGGGCCGAAGAGGTCAGTCCCAAAGGGAACATCCGCCAACTTGTGCTGGGTATCCGAGTAAGGTGGATATCCTCAGCCAAGCCATGGCCGCATAGCCACTGCGCCAGCACCGATCTGGCACATGAGTCCCCTACATCCAAAGCAGTCTGGAGCTGCTGTTTGGCCACTGCCCTGCCCTGGTCCGCACCTGCTTAACCGTGGTCTGCAGATCGGCGGGAAGATGGATGACCTCATCCAGGGAGCCCAACAGGGCATGAGAAAATGTGCCATGAGGGCGGCGAACTGGCCTGGCAGAAGGCCGAGAGAGGCATAGCGTAGACTTTTCGCCCGACATGGTCAATTTCTTGGACTCCTTGTCAGGAGGTTTGTCCCATCCCTGGCGTTGCGGCGGACAGCTGTGTTAACAACCCCTCAGCAGAGGGTGTTCGAAAAACCAGACAAGGAACCAGTGGGGACCGCCTACTTCGCCATCCTGGCCGAGCGCAGGGCAGGAAGCAGGCGCCTGCCAAAGTTCCAGTGCTGGACCCACTATGGCCTCGGCCACGGAAGGCCTCCGTCGGAGAATCCCTCGGTCCAGAATCTCCGTGAGGGATACCTGGCCGTTTGGAAGCGGGTTCGAGCTCCATCCGGTAGACTCCGAGATGAGCGAGCAGTCCTAGGAAGGGACGACGGGCTATCGTCCATTGGCTGACCTCCTGAAGACTCCAAGTCCAGTCGCTTGGAGAAGAAGGAGAATCATCTTCGGACTCGGAAGAGTCCTCGAAGAAACTGCCTCTGGCCTGAGCCACCCTTCACCTGCCGAGGTCGGTCGGGAGTGAGGGTAACTGACAACCGATGGGGTAAACCCTTAGCCGACCGAGAATCCTTGGTCGAGCCCCAAGTGGTGGCTGTGGAGGCGGAGGTTCCACGAATCGGTGGAGCAGCTGGTTTTGGCCGAACAACCGGCCTGGGTATAGGCTCCTCGGACAAGTCGAGGGTTGTGTCGGCGTTCGGTGACAACCATAATGGCGGGAAGGCGCGGTCAGCTTATTCCCGGCCAGGAGGAGCTGTTGCAACATAAGGTCCTCGTACCGTCGGCGTAATTCGCGAAGCCTCCCTCATCGAGGAGGAGGGCGAGGGACGCCAGCGCCGCCGCTTCACCATCGATGCGAGACCCGAGACGCCTATGGCCGGTGAGAGCGGCTGGACGCTGAAGGTCGAGACGAGACCGAGAGTCCCGGAATTTCGGGGAGTCGGTGCGAGGAGGTGTCGGCCAGAACGGCACTCCCGCACGCTCGGAAGGTCCATCCGAGGCTCCGGAACCGGAGGCACAGGCGAGCCACGGGATCCTCAACTCCTCCCGGGGAACGGGAGAGGGAATCTCGGCTGCTAAAGCGACAGCCCGTCCAATGGGTCGAGAAAATCTCGACTTCATCAGTGGAGTCTCGGTCAACTGACCTGGCAGGACACCCGTGAGGCCAGTGGCGCGCAGCGATCGGGCAGCTTGACGGTCGGCGGCCCGAGAGAGGACCTTTCCGCTCCCAAGAGCGTCGACGGAGGGACTTACCCTTGTCCCTCTTTTTGGACCGAGAAAAGGTCCAGCAGACGCAGGCCCTTCTCATTTAGTGGAGAGGGACAGACAAAGCTCCTTAAAGGAAGCCGTGTAGGAAGAACCCAGAGAGAGCGGGATAAATGCCGCGGCCGAGGAAGATACGGCCCGCGCCGCCTCCTCTTCGAGGGCGACCATCCGCTCGAGCTGATCCGCCGAGCCCGCCGCCGCGGACACCGCCAACCGGGCCTCCTTGGACTTCACCGGAGGGAAACGCTTCTCGGGACGGCCCAGTTGCAATCGGGCAGCACGGTCTTCGAGGACGTAGGCCGAGAAAGATGAGCACAGGTCGCAAGCCTGCGGGTCGTGCTCAAGGCCTACAGTAGACACCACGGGAGTGTGGATCCGTCCGAGACATCTTCCCCGCATGGGCATCTCCGAAACTCGAGGTCGATTTTTCCATCGCAGCCGGTGGGATCGAAGACTGAAGTCTTTTGCAAAATATTATTTTAAATCCATAAGCGGAGAAATAGGAACCAGTCATAAGCGCAGGCGTTAGGAGGAACCTGAGCTTCAAGCGGTAGGAAGATCTGGCGTCATGGGGCGGGCCGAGAGTTATACCACCCGGGTGGGTGGGAGGAGCAAGCTTGAAGACCTTCCGGCAAGATTTAAAGCGGCAAGGATACTGCCAATGAGTGTGGATGAACAACATATCCATGTCCCTAGAATGAGGTTTGCGTCATGTTGCAAAACCCAATCCCACATCCTCATGGCCTCCCTGAAAAGCGGGTAGGAATGGGTGCCTCCTTGTTTGTTGAGGTAATACATCACCGCGGAGTTGTCTGTTTGTAACAGAAGAGTACCCGGTGGAATCTCTGACACGAAGGCCTGCAGGGCATAAAGAACTGCTCTCATTTCCAGGATATTTATGTGGAGGGGAGTCTCTTGGGCTGGCCACAGGCCCTTAGACCGAACACCGTCAAGGTGTGCACCCCATCCGAGCCCAGAGGCGTCTGCGGAGAGTGTCACAATCAGAGATAGTGCAATGAAGGGGACTCCCACCGACAGATTCTTCAGATCTAGCCACCATTGCCAATCCCAGATTACGGCCTTCGTGATCCGGACTGGGAGCTGCAGATGGTCTTGCTTTTGATCCCATTGTATCCGTAACATCCACTGGGTCACCCGCATGTGGAGACGGGCTAGCGGGACTGTTGCAATGGCCGCAACCAAGTGTCCTAGCAGGCAAAGGACCAATCTTGCAGGAACGGTCTTCTTCGCCAAAATGTCCCTGATGAGGGATCTGATATGTTCCGCTCTGTCCTGGGGGAGAAAAGCTTTCCCCTGGACAGTGTCCAGAACTGCGCCTATGAACTGCAGAGTCTGTGACAGAACCAGGCGTGACTTCTCTTGATTGATGATGATGATGCCCAACATCTGGAACAGAGACTGAGTATAATGAATGGCAGACATCAAGGCCTCCCGCGGGGGCGCCATTAGAAGCCAGTCGTCCAGGAAGGGGAACACATAATGGCCTTGTCTCCTCAGAGTTGCCACTACGACCACCATGCATTATGTGAATACTCGAGGTGCTGATGACAGTCCGATGGGGAGGGCTCGGAACTGATAATGGTGACTCTGAAACTCGAAGTGCAGAAACTTCCTGTGCGCTTGAGCAATGGGTATATGCAGATAAGCATCCTGCATGTCCAAGGACGCTAGAAAGGCGCCCTGCTTGAGCATAGGAATCAGACCTGGGAGGGTCACCATGCAGAAGCGTTTGTACAGGACCAGGTCGCTGAGGTCCAGTATCGGACGGAGGTCCCCTGTTTTCTTGGGAACCAGAAAGAAGTGAGAATAATATCCTGCACCCCTCTGGTTCCATGGTATGTGCTCTATAGCTTCTTTTCTGAGACACGCGAGCACCTCCAGTTGTAAGAGCAGGGCGTACTGACCCAAGTAACGGGAAAGCAGGGGAGGTCTTGCCGGTGGGTGTTCAAGAAATTCTATGAAGTGGCCTTTCTTGACCAACTGGAGGAGCCAGTGGCCGGCGGTAATCAACTGCCACCCTGAAAGGTGGCGAGCGATGCGACCCCCGACCTTTTGTGCCCGTTGATCTAGAGGAGGGGCGGGGGCAGGGAAGAAGTCATGCTGTGGCAGCACTGGTCTCTGCAGGCTGGGCCGGTTTAGTGTAGCACTGGCCTCTGCCTGGGGACGACCTGGCCTGGGCTTTACGCTGAAAAGTGCCCCTTTGTTGCTGGCCGGAACGTGGCTGCTGCCTTTGTTGCTGGCTGCGAAAATGGCTCTGTTTCCTACGAAAGGAACTAGGCCTGGATCTGTACGTGGCCTGTACAGACCTGACTGCCTTCCCGGCGTCCTGAAGTTTGGTGATAACCTTCTCCGAGGGTTCACCAAAAAGTACTTCGCCATTGTAGGGGACGTCAAGAGTGTTTTTCTGTACGTCCAGGGTGAAGCCAGAGACACGGAGCCAGGAGCGTCTCCGGAGACAGATGCCTGAAGCTGCAGCTCTGGCGGACGAGTCCGCAGAATCGTATGTGGCTCGTAGTACTTGGGTATCCACATCAGATCCTGTGCGGAGAAGGTTTAGGAGCTCTGCCTTCTGCTCGCCATCCAGAAGTTTAATCGACCAGGTCCTGGCCCTGTTCCCACAGGGTGTTTTGAAAATGTACCATGTGAATTAGGTAGTTCAGGGACCTGATGGAGCATATAGCAGCTGCGTACGTGTGCCTCCCCAGGGTGTCCAGTTGTTTGGATTCCTGGTCCGTGGCTGTGTGCTCATGTGCTGCGGTCTTTGGGACCGGTCATGCAAGGCCATAATGACCAGGGAGTCTGCCAGAGGTTGTTGAGCCAAGTACTGGTCCTCTTTCGTGGCCTTGTACAGGTGGTCAGCTTTCCTCAGCACAGTGGGAGTGGAGTGTGGACGTTTCCACACAGCCTTGGTGACATCCGTGAAGGTGTCCACCAAGGGTGGCACTACCACAGAGGCTTTGGGTCTTTCTGCCAAAGGTAACGGGCAAGGCACTGTCTTTCGGGGTCGAGGTCTTCAGCATCCCACCCCATGTTGTCCTGGATGTGCCTCATGATCTCAGAGAAAGAGGGATCATCTGGAGGAGACCTGGGAAGGTCATGTGGGTCAGGTGACGGAATGCTGAGTGGAGAAGGAGATCTGGAATAATCCAAGGTATCCGATCTGGACTCCTCTCCAGACGGAGTGTACCGATGACGTCTGGGTTGCTTGGGGCTGGGGGACCCTGATGGAGATCTGGAGGGAGGCCTTCTCCTGTCCTTGGATCTATCCCTAGGAGGTGAAGTCTGCTCCTTAGGGGTTGGTGGTCGTCCTGCTGGCCCCTTGGGTGGAGGAGGGGCGTAGGAGGTGAAGGAGTAGGAGGAAGAGGAGGAGGTTTTATGGGGACCACATCCTTTCAGATGGTGTCTCACCAGAAAGTAAAGAGGTCCTTTACTTCTTGTAGATTCATTCCCGACGACGGGCCTGGCGCCGGTGGTCTGTTGCCGGGGACGGGCATTTGTTTCTGTGGGTGTCTCCGGGGTGCGCGAAGGTTCTCTTGGAAGCCCGGCATCCTCAGTGTAGCCCGCTTGGTCTTCGGGCAGTGTCATGTCCTCCTCCGTAAAATCCCTGTGACCGGTGTCCACGGTGACTGAGGCGGTCTTCAGCTCCGGTGAATCGAGGCCCGGCGCCGAGGTCAGCGAATGCCCAGCAGGCGTCTGGTGCCTGGCTGGTGTCCGCGGCTCTGGCGAACGCCTAGCCAATTTCATATGCTTGGCCAACATCGGGTCAGTCGTCCGCTTTAGGGACGTCAGGTCTTTGGTCTTCCTGGGTGTTGGGTCCGGACCTCTAGGAGGCTGGGAAACCGATCTGGAGTTGGGGTCCCGACGTTGGGTCGATGAGGAAGACTTGTGGCATTTGGAAGAGGCGCAAGAGGGAGTGGAGGAAGCTGAGGGCCTTGAAGTCTTGATGGGCTGGAGAGTCTAAGAACCGCCTGAAGCCCGGACTTTGACCGGTGGGGGCTGAGAACAAGCCCTGGAGGGAGAGCGGTCCGATCTGGTGGAGCCTGAGCTGTGGGAGTCCAAGGCCTGGTTCGAGGATCTGGACCTTGCTTTCTCCTGGTGTTTGTCCCAGTGTTTATGGGCCTTGGAAGAAGAAATCGCCCCTGGTGGAAGGTTCTTGGTCCATCCTGCTAAGTTTTTCTTCCAGAAGATAAGCCTGAAATGCCTTCTGATGGCGGATCCTGGTGCAGCTGTTGAACCCTTAGCAAAAGGTGCAGCCCTTGGTGTCGTGGTCTGAGCCTAAGCACTGCACACAGGAGGAATGAGGATCCTTGAAAGGGATCTGTTTTCTGCAGGCACACTTGGAAAGGTGTCCCTCCAGTGAAGGAGTTGGAGAGGACATTAGTTTTGAAGAAACTCTAGAAGTTCTAAGTCGTTGTGCGCTAGGTAGAGGCCGATGCTGGTGAGTTGACGGCGGGAAAAGAACTGAGGATTCTGGGGGACCACCTCCTTATGTACTGTGCCTGACGTTGGGGGCGGGATCGACGTCCGAGGCGGTCCCCGCTGAATACTGCTAGCTAGAAAATTTCCATGGGGTCCTGGTGCCTGCTGGCTTCAGTCCTAATAGTGTAACCTGCTGCAAGAGCTGTTTCTTGAAATAAGATCATTAATTGCAGGAATGGATGTTGCATGTCTGGGGAACACGCTGCTTTACCGTGCCAGTGAGCTGAGCTCAGGTGTGAACTCAGTGAGCCGGTTTACTGGGACAAGGCTGATGGGGAAGGTGCTGCAGCATGCAGCACCAGTCATGGCCTGGGTAGAGATGGAGCAGTGTTTTGGCACAGACGCTACACCCTGTGGTGGGTCAGGGAACCTCACCCACAGGGTGTCGAGATGTGTGCTGGGGTCTGCCAGGCTCTTGCATGACTGTCTCCAATATTGTATTTAGCTCATTTTACACAGGTCCCAAAAGATACAGTTCCACTATCACTAATAGAAGGGAAATTAGTTGCAAAAAGCTGTATTAATGCAGAGATTAAGGTTGTAAAAATGCAAAGTGTACAAAGATGGGAAACGAAAAAACATTAGGGATTTGGGGCTCCGGAGTATTGGCGAACCAGTGATGGGGTCTTACTTGGGGTTGTCAACCCTAATGCCCACCTCCGCCTGGATCAGATGAGGTCATATGTGATATCTTCTGAATGAAGAAAGCTTTGACAGATTACGTTGGCTATACTTTATCACTATGAGGCACTAGGTTTGAGATGCATCTTGTGCTTCAAACAGGAGGCTATGAGCTGAGGGGTGGGCATTAGGATTAACAATCCCAAATAAGACCCCATCACTAATTCGCCAATAGTCCGAAGACCCAAATCCCTAATGTTTTTTAATTCCGTTCTTTGTACGCTTATCTTTAACCCTAATCTCTGCATTAACATAGTTTTTTGTAACTAATATATCTGTAGACATATATGTCTCTCTGCAAAAACTTTGTTAATGCACCAGTTAGGGTAACTTAGCATCATAAAAATTTGGAAATGTGGCGTTTGGGTTTCCAACCCTAATGCTCCACCCCCACCTCCAAGCAGCAAAAGGAAAAAACATTAGGGTTTTGGGTCTCTGCAGTCTTGGCAAAACAGTGGTGGGGTCTTCCTTGGGCATTGTTAATCCTAATGCTCACTCCCCCCCCCCAAGCCCGTGACCTCCAATCCGAAGCACAAGATACAGCTCCAAGCCACTGCCCTCTTGATATACTCTTTAAAGGCAGAGAAGTATGTCTTGGTACAAGCTGGCACTGCAATTTGTTGTACCTTTCTTCCCGCAGGGCCCAGTGTGAAGAAAGAAAAAATTACTCACCTTAGTAATTGTGTTTCTTCTAATGGCGTCTTGCTGTATTCTGACTGTATGCAGTTAGCCCCAGCACTTGAACTGCTCCAGAGAGGAGAGAGGAGAGAGGAAAGAGTTAACCCTATGCTAAGACACAGAACGTTGAGCTTGAGCTCAGTTTTCAAACCTCTGTCCCAGTTGCTCTTCAGTGTAACCGTCAGATTCCTATGAGCCCTATACTAACCAACTAGCAACCCAGAAATTGTTTTTAGAGCTTTTGTACCAAAATGTATAAGACATAAATTTAGGGTCCAAAGACTCATGTTGAGACCCCCAAAAAGAATCCAAGTAGGTAATAAACAAACACTGATAAAACATAGGAACAAGAAAAAACCTAAATTAAGAAGAGGCACCCAGGTACACCCCTGGGGTGCAACACTGCCTGCCAACCCACATCCCAAAACAACTAGGTTCCAGGAGGGGAGGCAGGGAGAGAGATCAGAATACAGCAAGACTCCATTAGAAGAAACACAATTACTAAGGTGAGTATTTTTTTCTTCCAACAACATGAAGTCTTGCTGTATTCTGACTATATGCAGACTACCAAGCAGTACCCCCTCAAGGAGGAGGGAACTACAGAACATATTTTGGGAACAGGATCTGCAGTACTGCAGTACCAAACCAAGCATGACTGCTTGACTGAATGTCCAGGGAGTAATGCTTGGTAAATGTGTGAACAGTATTCCAGGTGGCTGCTTTACAGATTTCCACTAAGGGTATGTCTCTAGCTGCTGTGACCGAAGCAGCTGTACCTCTGGTAGAGTGAGCCCTCAGGCCTGAGGGTGTCTCTTTCCCCAATTTTGAGGAGCAGAACTGTATGCAAGAGACAATCCACCTAGCAATAGTTCTCTTGGTGGCAGGCTTACCTTTACCCACCTCCCCATAAGTGAGAAACAGCTGGGAGCAGTCATTTCTATGGGGCTTAGTGGATTCTAAGTAATAACTCAGAACCCTCTTTACATCAAGACTGTTCAATCTCCTCTCTCCAGAAGAGGAGTGATCAGTGAAAAATACAGGCACTGTCATAGATTGGTTCAGATGGAAGTCTGATACCACTTTAGGGAGGAATTTCCTATTTAAACGAAGGACCACTTTATCCCTATGAAATGAGATGAAATCAGGTTCCACTAATAGAGCCTGTAACGCACTGATTTTCCTAGCAGAAGTAATAGTAACCAGGAATACAGTTTTCCAAGTCAGGTATTTGAATCAGCTGAGCAAAGTGGTTCAAAGGGAGGTTGCATCAGCTGTGCAATACAGATATTTAGGTCCCATAGAGGAATAGGATCCCTGAAGGGAGGATTGATGTGGACCAGACCTTTGAAGAGTTTCTTGCAAACTGGGTGGGAGACTAGAGAGAAGACCTTCCCAGCTGAAAGAAAAGCAGAAACAGCTGCCAAATGCACCTTGATAGTGGTAGGCCAAAGGCCTAAACTGTTAAGATATACCAAATAATCTAAGGCAGTGGCAATATCAGCTGAATCTAGCTGGATGTGTGCCTCAGAACACCAGAACCCAAACCTCTTCCATTTAGAATCATAGGTTTTTCTAGTGGATGGTTTCCTACTGACCTTAAGGATATTCAGAGCTGATTGTGAGAGATGTAGATCTGCATAGTCTAGCTCCTCAAGAACCAGGCCTTAAGCCTGAGTGTGTGAAGATTGGGGTACAATATCTTCCCCTGCGATGAGGTGAGGAGGCTGAACTATCTGGGAAGACAAAGGGGGAGTGTGTCTGATAGTGACAATAGTACAGGATACCAAGGCTGTCTGGCCCAAGCCAGGGCTATCAGAATCACAGTGCAGGGTGGAGACCTGATCTTTATCAGAACTCTGAATATCAGAAGAAAGGGAGGAAAAGCATAGAGAAACCTGTTGGTCCAATCCAACAGGAGGGCATCCAAAGGAACAGACTCCCGTAGAGAGGGCCTGCAGCAGAACAGAGGGAGCTGATGGTTGTCTGGGGCTGCAAAGAGATCGATCTCTGGAGTGCCCCATCACTTGAAAATGATCTGAAGAATGAGAGGATTCAGGGCCCACTCGTGGTGATCTTGGGAAATCCTGCTGAGAGCATCTGCAAGTACATTGTCCTTCCCTGGGAGATGCACAGCCATCACAGAAATCTGCAGGGAATAAGCTAGTGACCATATTTTCATTGCTTCGGTGCACAAGGCCAAGGACTGAGTGCCCCCCTGCTTGCTGATGTACCACATGGTTATGGTGTTGTCTGTCCTGATCTGCACCACTTTTCCCTGAATTAAACTCGAAAATGTCTGAAGACACAGAAAGACAGCCCTGAGTTCGAGAAGATTTATGTGTAGAAGAGACTCCTGATGAAACCAAGTCCCCTGAGCAGTATGCTGATCCAGGTGCGCTCCCCATCCCAACAGGGAATCCCGTCTGTGGTAAGAATCGCTGTGGGAACCTGACTGAGGAAGTGAACCACTTGCCTCAAGTTGTCCTCCTCCAGCCACCACTGGAGGGCCTGAATCAAAGTTAGAGAGACTGGAAGCAACTTGGAGATGGAATCCTTTTTCTGAGACCAAAAGGCTCTTAGATGAAACTGAATATCCCTCATCTGAAACCTTGCCCCTTGCACTACTGCAGTGCAGGCTGCCATGTGGCCTAGCAACTGCAGGAAGTGTCTGGCTGGCCAAGACACGAGTGGACGAAAAGAGGAAGCCAGAGAAATGAGGGATTGGACCCTTGAGAGAGGAAGGATGGCCTTGGCCTAAACAGTGTCCAGCTCCACTCCTATGAATGTGAGACGCTGAACTGGTTCCAGAACAGACTTTTTCAGATTTAGAATGAATCCTAGGGAGTGTAGAAGATTCTGAGTGACCCCTAGAACTGACCTATTATGATCCAGTCATCTAGATAAGGGAACAGAAAGATGCCTTGTCTTCTGAGGAAGGCCACCACTACTGCTAGGCATTTGGTGAATACTCTTGGGGCAGATGTTAGCCCGAAAAGGCATTGCTCTGAACTGGTAATGGCCTGAGGGCAGTTCGAACTGGAGGTACTTTCTGTGAGACTGCCTGATAGGCACGTGGAAATAGGCATCCTTGATATCCAGGGAGGCTAGCCAGTTTCCTGGTCTCAGAGAGGGAAGTATAATTCCCAGAGTCACCATCTTGAACTTTGGCTTTAGTATGTGTTTGTTTAGGTATTCTAGATCCAGGATGGGTTGCCATTCCCCTGTCTTTTTAGGGTAAGAAAGTACCTGGAGTATAATCCTTTTCCCCCTGCGAATGAGAGGTACCCTTTCCACTGCTTGCAGAAGCAGTAAAGAAGATACCTCTATTTGTAAGACCTGTGTTTCCTCTGCTGAGGAAGGACAGAAAGCCTTTGCTCTCAACTTTGGGAACCTGCTGAAGCTGAGAGCAAGACCCTGGCTCACCACTTACAGGACCCACTTGTCTTAAGTGACAGACTTCCAGTCCTGGAAAAAGTGAGCCAGTCTGCACCCTACAGGAATTGGGGAGGCGACCCTGGCTGACACATCAGGGTGTCTGTTTGGCAGGGGGCTTTGAGAGGAGGATGCAGCCCTCGTCATCTCCCTTCTGCCTCTTCCCCTAAAGAAGCACCTCTGCAGAAAAGAGGAGGCAGCCTGGGCCTGGAAGAAAGGCCTGTGAAAAGACCTGCCCCTGCCAGCCCTGGATTGCTGCCTCTGAGGAGTGATCTGCTTTTCTCTTGACTGCAGCACTCCTGTATGTGGTCTTGTTCTCATCCATCTTTTTCATGTACAGTACATCTCAGTTTGCTCCCCAAACAGAGAGTTACCAGTGACAGGAAAATCCATGGCCTTGGTCTGGGTATCCTGAGATAAACTGGTACACCTGAGCCAGGCAAACCTCCTCATGGAAACAGATGTAGCCATGACCCTGGAATGAACATCATTAGAGTCCATAGCAGCATGAAATTGGACCTTTGAAGCTTCAATGTCTTCCACAGCCACCTGCTCCAGCTCCTTGGCCAGCTGGGGAGGGGCATTCTTAGCCAGCTCCAGAACCGTACCCCACCTAGACTTCTGGTATCTGGCTGTATATGCCATATAGTTGGATTGCCCGAGTCCAAAGAGGATGCCAAGTACTGCTTCTTTGCCATGGCATCCACTTTCCTGGAATCCTTATCTGGGGGGTGAGATGCCAGGGGAATATTAGCCTTGTCACAGGCTGCAGCTTGCACTACCCCAACATGACTGCAATGGTTAGTAAGGAAAGCTGTACCAGGACCTGACAGAGCACATCTCCTGTCCATTTTCTAATCCAAAGGAGGTATGGATGTCGGAAACTGTAATATTTTTGGGGTCTGTTTCCCCAGGGACTTGTGCAGAGCGATAGATACCCTTTTTGACTCTGACATTCATCATCTCAACACAGTCATGCTCCTCCTGATCCTGTTCATCTTCTTCCACTGGAAGCTGAAGAGTCTCAGCCACCTTCTTGTAAAACAAGAAGTGGGAGGGGGACTCAGAAAGCCTGGGAGGAAACACATTAGAAGACCTGTCTGGGGAGATGTCAGGCTCAACAGGCTCATCTAGGTCATCATAACCTTCATCTCCATCTCCTTCCCACTCACCCTCATGAAATGCTTCAAAGTCATATTCAGAAGCAGACAAGTCCGACTGAACCGACCGTCTCTGCATCAGTTTGGTCAGAACGGAGCAAAGTGACTACACAATAGCAATTGCTTTGGCTATCTCGTCAGCGGTTGGACCATGGGTATGGGGATCCGAAACGGCTGACTTGTGCTTTCTTTTTTGCAGGAACAGATTCCGCAGAATCGGCTCTCCTGTTGCCCAAGGGAGTATCGCCCAGGTCAGTGGGCACCCCCTCAGGTTCGGTCGGAACCGAACCAGGCTGGCCATCCGGGTCAGTAGATTTTTCGGCTTCCCTTTCCCTCAGCCTACTTAAACGTTTATCCACAGTGGCCTTAGGAAAGTTTCTGCAGATCTGGCAGTCTTCTTTGAGGTGATCAAACCCCAGACAATAAACACAGATGAGGTGGGGATGAGCCTTGGCAAAAGCCTCCCCACACTCAGTGCAATGTTGAAACCCAGTGGGCCTGGTTTTCTTTTTGGGTTTCTCAGACATGCCTTTAACTACAAAGTCACCCTTACCAGCGTTTAAGCCAGGCGACTATCAAACCTATCGGTTCCAACCGTGTCACGGGTCGGGTGAAGAAACTGGAGAAATCAGCGTTTTTTTCAGGAACCGATAGATACTGGAAAACCACACTAAAATACCTGTGGAAACATAAACAACAAATCACTTCGGTTCCCAATCGGACCAACCGGAAAGAAACCGAAAACAAAAAGCAATTTCTCTCTAAACCATACTACTACCTACTAATACACTTACTGTACCAGGACAGAGATGTAAAGACTGAAAAAAATAAAGAAGCGGTTTACTAAACTGACCGATTTTAGCACAACCGAACTGAAGTGAAGGAGAGGATCTCAGGAGCGACTTCACAGTAAGGCGGAGTAAACAATCTGACGGTTACACTGAAGAGTACCTGGGAGAGAGGTTTGAAAACCAAGCTAGAGTTCAACGTTTTATGCTTTGGCAAAGAATTAACTCTTTCCAGAGCAGTTCAAGTGCTGGGGCTAACTGCATATAGTCAGAATACAGCAAGACTTCATGTTGTTTGAAGGAGATCATGTGTGACGTTTGCTCATGGAATGGAGAGGGCATAGCTGACACAGTTTTTATCAGTCACATTGAGAACTCAAAAATCGTTATAACTTTAAAATAGTAATTTTTTCCATCAAACCTTCCAAAGGCACACCCTTGGCATGGGCACCTTCAACTTTGAAAATTTTTATGAAAAAATTCCACACCGTCTAAGCTGTAGGTGATAGCAAAAAAAAGTACAGTTACGTAAGAACTTACCGTAACAGAAGATCTTCAAGAGAGGCTCTTGCAGTAGGTATTGACATATAGGATTGACCTGCCAGGCGTCGGGACCCTACAGAAAAATTTCTAGCTAGCAGTCTCTGGCAGGGGATCACCCCCACGTCAGGTGACCGGCGTCATACGACATCAGTATAAAGGGGCAGTCCCCCACGCCCGCCTTCCAGTTCTTTCCTACCAAGGACCAAAACAGGCAAAACGAGAGAGAAGAGGACATTTCCCCCCATGGAAATGGAACCAAAAAAGCTCAGGGGGATGGAGGGTGGGAAGGCAATACCTACTGCAAGAGCTTCTCTCGAAGAGCTACTGTTACAGTAAGTTCTTACGTAACTGTACTATCTTATATCGATAAGGCTCTTGCAGTAGGTATTCACATACAGGACTGAGTCCCATGCAGTCTGGAACAAGGAAAAGCACTTGGGAGGAGGATAGAGATCCACAGCATGGAATGTCAGGCTGAATGGGTCTCATGAAAGGAGACTTTGAAGCACAGCCAACCCGAAGCCTGCTCTACGTCCAAACTGTAGTGTTTTGTAAAGGTATGGACAGAAGTCCAAGTGGCGGCTGCACAGATGTCTGCCACTGACACATTTTTGAAACAAGCCGAAGAGGCAGCTACTCCTCTGGTGGAGTGACCTCTGACTTGACCCGGCAGGGTCTTGTTGTACTTGTCATAACAGAAAATGATATAATATGCCAACCATTTTGATAGGCATTGCCTAGAAACAGCATTGCCTTCTCTTTTGTGAGCAAAAGAGACAAAAAGCTGATCAGTTTTCCTGAGATCTTTAGTTAGAGTGGTGTAGTATCTCAGTATTCTGTGAACAACCAAAGTATGCAAGAGGTACTCCCCTTGATTGGAGCATTGTGTAAAGAAAGCGGGTAGCTTAATGGATTGATTCAGCGTAGATTCAGCCACCACCTTAGGGAGAAACTTAGGGTTGGTGCGTAGGGCCACACGTTCCTTGTGAAAAATCAAGTATGGGATTTTGCACATCAAGGCCTGAAGCTTGGAAATGCACTGAGCAGAAGTAATGGCCACCAGGAAGAGTGTTTTCTAGGAAAGGAACTTTAAATCGGCTGTAGCTGCTGGCTCAAAGGGAGGCAGGGTAAGCTTCTCCAAAATGAAATTCAAATCCCAAGGAGGGGGAGGAATGCGGATGGGGGTCTCAAATGGAGAACCCCTCTGAGGAAGGTCTTGGAGACTTCCAACTGAGCAAAAAGTCCTGTCCCCGAAGGGGATATGGTAGGCTGAAATAGCGGCCATATGGACCTTTAATGAGGAATGGCTGAGACCCAGATTGAAGAGGTGAACGCATGTAATCCAGGACTTTATTGGCTGGGCATGAGAAAGGTTTGAAGTCTTTCGAGCTAGCCCAAATAGAAAATCATTTCCACTTCATGGTGGACCTGGTGGAAAGCTTTCTGGCCTCTATCAAGATGTCCACTACGAGGCGAGCAACTCCAAAGTGGGCTTTTGTTACATCTGCAGGAGCCTCGCATGTAAATGAAGGGATTTGAGACCTGGATGAACAAGGGTCCCTTGATTCTGGGTCAACAAGTGTTGCGACAGAAGAAGTGGAGGTTCCTCTGAAAACTGTTGCAGAAGAGAGAACCAAACTTGCCTGGGCCAGAAGGGAGCGATGAGAATCATTCGAGCTTCCTCCGATCTGAGTTTGTTCAGGACCCTCGGAATTAAGGGAATAGTAGTAGTAGTAAAATGTTTATTTCTGATATCAGAAACAGGATAACCCAATTTAGCAGCAGCTAATTTACAATGGGGTCCTACTGTACAAAAATATCAATTTAATTCTTAAAAATGCTATAACATATATACAACTGAATTCATACATGAACAAAAACAATTTACAATATGTGCAAATCTCTCAAGTACAACAGCTTTTTGGAATAGGAGGGAAGGCATAAATGAATCTGCCCCCCTAAGCATGAAACAGAGCGTCCCACCAAAGAGTGTCTCGCCCTAGAGCAAGTGAGCAGAAGCTGAGAAGTTTTGCATTTTGAAGAGAAGCGAAGATGTCTAGCTGAGATGTTCCCCATCACTGAAAGATATCATTTACGACTTCTTGATCCAATTCCCATTCATGGGACCTGGCTGAGGACCAAATGAGTTGGTCCGCCAGCGTGTTTTCCACTTCTGGAATGGGAACCGCAGTCAAATGAAGGTGGTGATGGGTTGCAAAAAGCCAGACTCTCATTGCTTCCCGGCACAGAGGGTAGGAACGTTTTCCTCCCTGCTTGTTGAGATACCAGACTACGCACATGTTGTCTGATTGTATGAGATGACGACCGGGAAGGATAAGGGAGTGTAGAGTCTGAAGGGCATAAAGGACTCCTCTCAGTTCGAGCACATTTATGTGCTGGTTTTGCTCAAACTTGGACCAGCTGTCCAGAGTCCTGTGAGACCCTAGATGGGCTCCCCAGCCTTCTCCTGACGCATCTGTCATCAGCGTCTGGGAGGGGGGTTTGATACTGAAGTGAACTCCCAGGCATACAGTAGGTTCTCCTGCACCATCCACCATTGTAGGTCCCTGATCATGGGATCGGAAACTAGTATCTCTTGGGTCTAGATTGTCCAGGGTCTGGTCCCATTGTGACTGAAGCGTCCACTGAGAGTTCCTCATATGGAGCCGAGCGAGCGGGACTGTTGGAATGGCAGCTGCCATTAGCCCGAGGAGGCGAAGGGCTGACCTGGCTCTGACCTTCCTGAGACTGGACAGAAGATGGGCCTGAGTCTGAAGGGTGTCTATCCTGTCCGGAGGCAAAAAGGCTTTGCTGATGGTCATGTCCAGAAATCGCCCCTATAAATTGGAGGTGTTGGCAAGGGACCAAATGGGACTTTGCCCGGTTGATGGTGATACCCAGGCTGGTGAAAACCTGCAGGGTAAGGGAAAGGTAGTGCAAGGGCTCCTCCCTGGACGGGGCCGCCAGGAGCCAGTCGTCCAGGTACGTGAATACCTGAACTCCCCAGGTACGCAGGTGGGCTGCTACCACAGACAGGCATTTGGTAAATACTTGGGAGGCCGAGGAAGGACCAAATGGGAGGGCCTTGAATTGGTAGTGGTCCCCCTGAAAGCAAAAACGAAGGAATTTGCGGTGGGAAGGGCATATGGAGATATGCAGGTAGACATCCTGCATGTCCAGAGCGCATAACCACTTTCCCTGCCAAAGAAGTGGTAGAAGACTCTGCAAAGAGAGCATTCTGAAGCATTTGTACTCCGCAAACAAGTTCAGGGAGCTGAGGTCCAGGATAGGCCTCACATCTCCAGTCTTCTTTGGCACTAGGAAGAAATGGGAATAGTAACCTGTCCCCCAAAGACAGGGACTGATTCTATCGCCGCCTTGAGAGAAGGGAGATGATTTCCTCTAGGACCAGAGGAAGATGTTGCGGGGAGTAAGATGACTGGGGGGGGGGGGGGTGGTCTTCGGGGTAGTTTCTGTAGAAACTCTATTGAGTGTTCTGCTCATATCAACTAGAACACCCAAGCATCTGACGTTATCCTCTCCCAACCCGGCAGATGGAAGGAGAATCTCCCCCTACCGGTTCCTCTGGATCCTCCAGAGGCAATGGGAGAGGTAGGAAGTCAGGAGTGTGGGGCAGCACAGCAGCCGAGGCTCCCGAGGCTTTTTTGCTTTGGGGGTCATGGTTGCTGGAGGGGCCTGACGTTTGTTGGCCCGCTTGCCCTGTGGTTTCTGTCTGTTGGTTTTACCTATGAAAAGGACGCTGTTGCCCTTGATGGGGCATGTAAATAGAGTTGACAGGCTTGAGTGCAGTGCCCTTCTCTTGCAGTTCAGTAATGATGTCCTTGACATCACTCCCGAGCAGCACTGAACCCCTGAAGGGAGCATCCTGAATAGCGGATTGCACTTCAGGGACCAAACCTGACATGCGGAGCCAAGCATGATGCCGTAGAATGATCAGGAAAGGCAGTCTTTCAAGCAACAGAGGGAGGTGGATATTGCTTTACTTTTGTTACAATTGTTAAGATTTTCAGTGCAGGAAAAGTTTAAACCCTGGGCTAAGAATTTGTCATAAGTCCTGAAGTAAGTGCAGGTACAGGCTGTGTATTTGACCCAGACAGTGCCCCAGGGGGTGGAAACTGTTTTTTGTGTTTATCTGTGTGTGCCTTAAAAGGCCAGGCCAAACTGTATCAGGAAGTGCTTATAGCATAGCTACTTATTAGCCAATAGCTTTGAAAGAGTCTTACAGACCTGAGAACAACAGTATTATAAGCAAGTGTTGTATAGCAAACTCATCAGAACAGCTAATATTCTTCAGGTGAAGCTACCTCTGGCTGGAAGCTGCAATACTGAACATAGGATTTGCAAGAAAGCAAGTTGTGCTCACAACAGAGGGAGGTGAACCTTACAATTGTCTTAGGTTTGTAGC
Source organism: Neoceratodus forsteri (assembly GCA_016271365.2). Lineage (NCBI taxonomy): Eukaryota > Metazoa > Chordata > Ceratodontiformes > Ceratodontidae > Neoceratodus > Neoceratodus forsteri. Next base: position 1,526,192,743 of record CM028131.1, read on the forward strand.
AGATATTCTGCAGGTGAAGGCTACTTCTAACTGAAAGGTGAAATAAGAAACTTAGAATTTTCAGGAAAGACAGTCTTTCAAGCAACATAAGGAGGTGGATCTTGCTTTACTTTTGTTACAATTGTTAAGATTTTCAGTGCAGGAAGAGTTTAAACCCTAAGGGATGGAATACTGTTTACTGTGTCTGTCCTGGTGCACAGCTGACTTATTTTGGGGCTGACTGCTTTCAGAGCACAAATCACCAGGCTGTTTTGGGACTGGGGAGGTTTACCTGTGTCTGACTTGGATGTCCGGATTTTTCTCTGTTTGATTAGCAGGGTATTTTCTCTAATTGTTGTGTAGGGCATCTTGCTGACAGGAAGGCACTCATCGCAGCGGTGGCTCAGAGCTTTTAGCTGATTGTTTAGTGAAGGCACAGTTTAGACCCAACCCTGCCCACCCCTCACCCACCCCCCTAGAAATAGTTCCTTTATACCTGGGGTTCTGACATCATTTCCTCAAGAGTGCAAGGTACATATCACTGTCATATCCTCTCTAGCACACTGCACTGACAATATAAGCATACACATTGTATATTATATATATTTCTATATAACAAACCAATCACACACACACACACAAAAAATAAACAAACATGTGGGGAGTAGTGCAATGTAAAGGCTGTGGAGCAGCAGTCTTCCGGTAGTCTTTCTGGAGGCTGAGATGCTGCCCTATGTGCAGACAACTCTCTGCCCTGAGGGAGGAAGTTGCCCGTCTTCAGGCCACACTGGACAGTAGTAAGGGAACCTTCCCCCAGGCCACACTGGACAGTAGGAAGGGAACCTTCCCCATCCAGGGAGCACCACAGCCACCACCACTACCTCAGACGTTGCAAAGAAAGCACAGCAGTTGGACCACATGGGCTCAGGGAGGGTGAGGATGGTGGAACAGAGGCACACCCAGTCAGTTGTTCCACTCCACAATCCATACACCATTCTGGGAGAGTATAGCTCCCCTATGGATGCACTCAGAGGAGACTAAGGAAGCTGAGGACAACTGTCACAGGGAGGCCCACAGGAAGGAGGCAGAGGACACCACAGGAAAGGGCAGCTCCTGGTGGGGACTCAATTATTGGGGGATAGAACTGGGGGAGCAGGGAAAACTGAAGTAAGGTGTCTGCCTGGTGCCATGGCTTGGAGGGACAGGAAGCGCATCCTCAGGATCACGAGAACAGCTGCACAGGAGTCTGAGCTGGATGTCACTGTCCACCTAGGGACAAATGACTTGGCTCACCATGAGATTAGAGCAGTGCAGGAGGACTTTGTAGAGTTGGGGAGGGGCCTAAGACAAGTAGCACACACAGTATCCTTCTCAGAGGTGCTGCCTGTCAATGGCATGGGTGAGGCGAGGGTACTTTAGACCATAGTAATTGTAAATGGAGTCCACTCTGAAAAAAGAGGGGTTACTAGTGGGGTACTGCAGGGTTCAGTACTGGATCCAGTCCTTTTTAATGTCTTCATCAGTGACATTGCAGAGGGACTGGAAGGAAAAGTATGCCTTTTGCAGATGACACAAAGATCTGCAACAGGGTTGATACACAAGGAGGCGTGGAAAGGATGAAAAGGGACTTGGCAAGGTTGGAGGAATGGTCAGAAGTATGGAAGCTAGGATTCAATGCATAGAAGTGCAAAATAATGCACCTGGGAAACAAGAACCCAGCGGAAGAATACACAATGGGTGGGGAGGTAGTAACAACAACAAAAAAGGAAAGGGACCTTGGGGTAATCATATCAGATGACCTTAAGGTTAGCAAGCAATGTGAGAAGGCAGTAGGGAGGGCTGGGGGTACACTGGGATGTATAGGGAGAGGCATCAGCAGCAGAAAACAGGAAGTTGTTATCCCTCTGTACAGACAGTTGGTGAGACCCCATCTGGAGTACTGTGTCCAGTTCTGGAGACCCCATCTCCGCCAAGGACATAGACAGGATAGAAGGTAGTCAGGGAGGCAACTAAAATGGTGCAGGGTCGGCAGGAGAAGCCGTGTGAGGAGAGACTAAAGGAGCTTAATATGTATACCCTTGAGGAAAGAAGGAGAGGGGACATGATAGAAACTTTAAGTACCTCAGTGGAATCAACAAAGTCCAAGAGGGTAGCATCTTTCAAAAAAGAGACTTGCAGAACAAGGGACACAATTTAAAGATAGAGGAGGGGTGGTTCAGGGGCAATGTGAGGAAGTATTTCACAGAGAGGGTAATGGATGCATGGAACAGCCTTCCTGAGGAGGTTGTGGGGTCTAAAACTGTGGGAGAATTCAAGAATGCATGGGACAGACATAAGGTAATTCTTGTGGGGGGTAGGAAGAAATAGGCTGTTGGTTAACTAGAATCTGCGGCCTATCCTGTAGGTAGGGAAATGGGCAGACTAGATGGGCCAAGCGGTCCTTATCTGCCGTCAAAGTCTACGTTTCTATGATTCTATGTTTCATACAGTTTAATGAATGGTTGAAAAAAATGGTGTAGCGCACAAGGGTTTGGCTTCATTGGGGACTGGGGTTCCACCTGGAGGGACACCAGCCTATACTGGCAGGATGGTCTGCATCTGTCCAGGAAGGGAATAAGTCTTTTGAGCAATCGGTTTAAATGCTTCATTGGCAAGCTTTTAAACTAGTCAAGGGAGGAGGCACTGACAAGAAGCAGGGAATTCCCAGCCTCTCCCTACAAAACAGGGTACTAAATGAGAAAAAGACCGAGGTAGAAAGGTCAGTGGGGGATGCTGCAACAGATGGTAAAGCCATCAAAAAATGGAGAGCAACAAGTACCAATGCCCATAGTCTGGGTAACAAGCTTCCTGAATTAGTGGCCTTGATGGAGGAGGAACGTCTGGATATCGTGGCAGTCACAGAAACATGGTACACACAAAACCATGACTGGGACGTAAACATATCAGGATGCACTATCTACAGGAGGGACAGGGAGGGTAAAAGAGGAGGAGGAGGAGTAGCTCTTTACATAAGGGAAGGAATCAAAGCAACAGAACAAAAGGGTAAACAGGGAGAAGAAGCACTGTGGGTCAATTTGGAGATGGGCAATGGCACCACAATCCGCACAGGGGTTATATACAGACCCCCCTCTCAGGTAGAGGAAATGGACAAGGAAATGATAGAAAGTATACTTAGAATGGCAGAAAAAGGGGAGATATTGCTGATGGGTGATCTGAATATGCCAGATGTTAACTGGAGTGCAGTTGCAGCAGCCACTTCGAAGAGTGGGGTTATTCTAGATGCCCTACAGGGGCATGCCTTGAGACAACTAGTATTGGAACCCACTCGAGAGGGAGCAATCTTAGACCTGGTTCTCTCAAATGGAGATGGAGAGAGGATCACAGATGTAGAAGTGGGTAGCATCTGGGAACTAGCGACCATCGAACAGTATGGTTCATAATAAACACAGCAATAGAGTCAAGCCATACAAAGGCAAAAGTACTGGACTTTAGGAGGGCTGACTTTGCCAAAATGGGTGAGTGCCTAAGGAATGCACTAGCAAATGGGCAGGAAGGAGGGGTGGAAGAACAATGGGAATAATAAAAACTGCCATCACAGAGGTAACAAGCCTTTGTGTGAAGCAAATAAACAAAACAAAACGATGTAAGAAACCACTATGGTTCTCAAAGGAAGTGGCAGTGAAGGTTCAAGAGAAAAAGAAAGCATTCAGGAAGTACAAGGAATCACAGAAGAAGCAGGACAGAGAACTGTATCAGTTACAGCAAAAGGAAGCTGGGAAGGCAGTCAGAACAGCAAAGGCCCAAACTGAGGAAAAGATAGCCAACTCAGTTAAGAAGGTGGATAAAACCTTTTATAGGTACATCAGGGAGCGAAGGAAGACCAAGGGAGGATAGTGAGGCTTAATAAAGGGGAGGGGTGGGCACAGGGTGACTGTGAAAAGGCAGAGATACTAAACAAATATTTTGCTCAGTACTTACAAATGAAGAGGGCGGTACCTAAAACAAACAACAGAAACACTCTGGATACAGAAGTTGATACCAGCCATTTACAGAAGAAAGGGTTCTGAAAGAACTCTTAAAACTGAAGGTGGACAAAGCAATGGGGCCTGATGGTTCATCCCAGAATTCTAAAAGAACTAAGGGTAGAACTAGTGACACCACTGACAACCCTCTTCAACAAATCATGGGAGGATGGGGTGGTACCCGAGGACTGGAGGAGGGCAGATGTGATTCCCCTTCACAAAAGTGGGAGCAAGGCAGAAGCAGGAAACCACAGACCTGTTAGTTTTACCTCAGTGATAGGGAAAATGATGGAATCACTTCTGAAGGAAAGAACTGGCGGTATCTAGAGGACAGAGGGCACAGGACCCAAGGCAGCATGGATTCACAGTGGGAAGGTCATGCCAGATGAATCTGATAGATTTCTTTGACTGGGTGACCAAAGCAGTAGACCAGGGAGGGGCTGTGGACATGGCCTACCTAGACTTTAGCAAGGCATTTGACACAGTCCCACACAAAAGATTAATATAGAAGTTAGCCAGCCTGGGAGTGGGTCCCAAGATGACAGTCTGGGTAAAGAATTGGCTGGAGAATAGGACACAGAGAGTAACAGTAAATGGAGTCCACTCTGAAGAAAGGGGGGTTACTAATGGGGTACCGCAAGGTTCAGTATTAGGACTGGTCCTCTTCAATGTCTTTATAAGCGAGACTGCAGAGGGACTGGAAGGAAAAGTATGTCCCTTTGCAGATGACACAAAGATCTGCAACAGAGTTGATGCATAAGGTGGGGTGGAAAGGATGAGAAGGAACTTGGCAAGATTAGATGAATGGTCAAATGTATGGCAGCTTAGATTCAATGCTAAGAAGTGCAAGGTAATGCACCTGGGAAACAAAAACCCAGGGGAAGAGTACCCAATGGGGAGTGAGATACTAACAACAACAAAAATGGAAAGGGACCTGGGGTAGTCATATCAGATGACCTAAAGGTGGGCAAGCAATGTGAGAGGGCAGCAAGGAGGGCTTGGGGGGTACTGGGATGCGTAGGGAGAGGCATCACCAGTAGAAAACAGGAAGTTATCATCCCTCTGTACAGACAGCTGGTGAGACTCCATCTGGAGTACTGCGTGCAGTTCTGGAGACCAATATCATAAAGAGACATAGACAGGATGGAAGCTGTCCAGAGGAGGGCAACTAAAATGGTGCAGGGTCTGCACCAGAAGACATATGAAGAGAGACTAAAGGAGCTTAATATGTATAGCCTCGAGGAAAGAAGGGAGGGGGGGACATGATAGAAACTTTCAAGTACCTCAAGGGAATCAACAAAGTCCAAGAGGGTAGCATCTTTCAAAAAAAGAGGTGTGCAAGAACAAGGGGGCACAATTTGAAGATGGGGGTGGCTCAGAGGTAATTTAGGAAGTATTTTTTCTGGCGAGGATTGTGGAAGCATGGAGCGGCCTTCCGGAGGAGGTTGTGGAGTCAAAAACAGTGGTGGAATTCAAGCATGCATGGGACAGTCATAAGGCAATTCTAGGGGGTGGGGGTAGGAAGAAGTAGGCTGCTGGTTAACTAGGATCTGCAACTTATCCAATAGGTAGGGAAATGGGTAGACTGGGTGGGCCAAGCGGTCCTTATCTGCCGTCAAATTCTACTGTATGTTTCTATGTAGGCCTACGGTGAAAGCCAAGCTCCTTCCAGCTGTGTCCACTGCGTCGTAAGTGGCACGAAGCATGTGCCGACTGGCCGAACAAGCAGAACGGACGAGATCCGCCACTTCCTGCTTCGTCTGAGACTCAGGAAGGGAGTCTAATTTAGATTCCACCTGACTAAGGTTGGTCTTCTGGAAAGCCCCCATATGTGCCACATAATTCAGGGCCCCAATACCTAGGGTAGAAGAGGAATAGATCTTCTTCCCGTATTGGTCCAGACGCTGGGATTCCTTATCAGGCGGAGACAAGCTGAGGTGTTTGGGATTTGCAGAGCGGCCGTGAGTGTCGCTGATGATGAGAGAGTCTACCTTGGGGTGGAGGTTAAGGAAATCTACACCCTCAGGAGCCTGATATAGGCTGTCTGCCTTCCTCGGAAGGGGGGTAATGCAGAAGGTTGTTTCCAAATGGTGGAAACAAGATCCGCGTGAGGCTCTATCCAGGGTGGAATCAGCATAGGAGCAGTCTCGGGCAGATCCAAATGAGCAGCGAGTTTCTTACGCTGCGAGGTCTGGCTCCAGTGATTGCCGTGGATGGATTTCCTGGATTTTCCTCAATAACTCCAGAAAGGAGAGATCCTCCAGAGGAGACTTCAGAGGGGTCCTTGGCCTGGGGTGATCTGGAGTACGTGGCTCGTCTTCGGGATCAGAGCATCCCATCTCTGAGTCAGAGGTATCTGATGATGAGGAGGAAGACTCCTCCGTACAAGGGGGAGGGACAGCCCCTTTGGGGAGTTCCCTGGTGCGAGTATCCTCCCCTTCCTTCCTCGGGCACCAGAGGGCTCTCCTCTGGTATCAGGAAGGGGGGGAGGGAGTCTCCTGTCTCCGACGAGGGGATCCTGTACAGGGTCCAGCCTCGATAGACGACTTTTGACCTCATGAGTGAGCTGAGCCTTGGCCTCTGCCCACCAGGAGGCCAGTGTCTCCTTCAGATCCGCTGGGGAGTGGGTGGCGGAGGAAGGGGATACAGATATTGAGGATTCCGTAGTAGTAGTATTCGTAACCTGATAGCGGGTAGCCCGGCATTGGGTATTGGGGCGTCAGGTACTGCGGCATCGTGTACTGAGGTGCCGGATACTGTGGAGTTGGGTATTGTAGCACCGGATACTGCAGTGTCAGATACCTGGGTGCCAGGGGCTCCGATGGAGCAGAGGCCCAGCTGGTGGGCCAGGCGGTGATAATGCTGGCTCCGGCGTGGGCACGCTCCGACAGGGTCCGAAGGACCGGACGGTAAGGGGATGCCAGATGGCGTTGGGTATCCCGGCGTCGGAACCAGCGTCTGAGGGTTCGGTGTCAGGGTATCAGGTCCCAAAGGAGGGTTCCCTGATGGCAGCGTCTCAGTATCCCCCGTGATGACCAGGGAAGGAGGATTATAATCCCTGGGGGTCAGCTGAGGCGACCCGGCGACTTCACAAGGCAACTTGCCACATTGCGGAGAGCTTGGGGCGTCGGACTGTTCTGTAGGGTCTGTCGTCGGTGGAACTAGTGTCTGGCTTATTGGCCGAATCCGGGGCGGGTGTCGGCGGAGCTGACGTCCGACTTATTGGACTCCCTGCCTGAGGAAGATCACGCTGGAGATGCAGCCTTGTTGGGCAGAGGTTTGGCTGGGTGCTCCCCTGAAGGGGTTAGCGGCTTAGCAGCCTTGTCCTGGCAGGCGTTGGTGGGTCTGACGACTGACTTACTGGACCCACTCTGACCCAAGGCTGCGTGGTAGAAGTGGTCTTCACTGGAGCGGAGGCCTACTTTGCCCTGGAGGCTCCCGAAGGGCCCCAGTGTGAGCCAGACAGGAGGGGCGATGCCTTCTCAGTCACCAGCAAGACGGCTGCTGTTGAGCGATCCCCCGGAGGGGATGTTACCTTAAGTGCGTCGCGGCTCCTGTCGAAGCCGTTTCCTGTTCCTTGTCGCGCTTCTTCTTGTGACCTTCAGGGGAAGTGGATGCCTGCCTGAGTTTCTTTAGCTCTTTTTCCATGGAGGCCATTTTCTTCTTTAGGATATGGGCTTCCAGGGACTGCTGCCTACTTTTGGGGGTAGCAGAGTTAAATTTCTGGCAGTGCTGGCACTTCTCCACGGGGTGGTCTGGGCCCAGACAGAACAGGCACAAGGCGTGTCCGTCCTTGTATGGAAGCTGGGAACCACATGAGTTGCACTTATTTTTATGCGATTTGGAGGGCACCGGGGACGACATACACAGCAAAGAGAGAGATAAATTCGAAAAAACAGAGAAAATGGTTCAAAAAGTTCGAAAACTGATGGTCCGACGAAAGACTGACAAGCGTTGATTCCACCACAAGGAACTTTCACAAGCCGACAGCGGGAAAGAACTGGAAGGTGGGCATGGGGGACCGCCCCTTTATACTGACGTCGTATGATGCCAGTCACCTGACGTGGGGGTGGTCCCCCGTCAGAGACTGCTGGCTAGAAATTTTTCCGTGAGGTCCTGACGTCTGGTAGGTCAGTCCTATATGTGAATACCTACTGCAAGAGCAGTTTTGAAGTAAGAGCACAGGTTACTCACCTGTAACAGTAGTTCTAGGAGTGGTATATGATGTTCATCCACACTTTCTGGCAATTGCTTTTTCCTTTAAAACTTGCCAGAAACATCTTCAAGCTGGTTCCCCCCACCCACCTGGGTGGTAACTCGTTTGGCTCTGCCCCATGATGCCAGATCTTGCCCGCTGGAAGCAGTGTGTGTGTGTGTGTGTGTGCCGAACCTGGGGAGGTCGGGTGGGTCCGTGTGGATGAACATCATATACCACCCCTAGAACTACTGTTACAGGTGAGTAACCTGTGTTTCTAGGGATGTGGATATGATGTTGTATCCACACTTTCTGGCAGACTCCTAGCAGTTCTTTGGGAGAAGGGAGGCACGGTACACACACACCCTACTTAGTAAACGGAGATTGGAGAGCTGAGACCCCAAAACCAGCACTCGGCGTGACTCGAGGTCAATGTGGTAATGGGAAATGAAGATGTGTGCTGACTTCCAGGTAGCAGCCCTGTAGATTTCCTGGTTAGGGACATCCCTAGAAGCAGGCACTGTCGCGGTGGTATGGTGCGTGGAATGAGCCCTTAGCCCTCTGGGAGGCTCCCTGCCCACCAACCTACAGCAGAGATCAATGCACGATGTGATCCACCTGCCAAATGTCTGCTTGGCTGCAGGTCTGCCAGGCATGACTTCAGCGTAGATGATAAACATCTGACGAACCTCTCCCCGAACTCCAGTTGTGAGCTCTTTGTAATAAGAGTGCGCTCGCCTCAGGTCCAGAGTATGGAGCCTATGTTTGGCCTCCGAGATGTGATTTGGGAAGAACATCGGCAGAGTCATCACCTGATTCAGGTGAAACTCTGACACAACCTTCAGGAGGAACTTCCGGTTGGGGCGCAGGACAACCTTATCTCTGTGGAAGACCAGGTAATGGGACTCCGCCTGGAGCTCACTGATCCTTCTGGCTGACGTGACAACCACCAGGAAGGCGGTCTTCCATGACAGGTGAGACATCTCACACCTGTGCATCAGTTCAAATGGCTTGCCCATGAGCTTTGCCAAAACCAGCAACAAGTCCCACGGCGGTGGTAGTGGTGGTTCATGCACCGGAGGGGAAATATGGTCAAGGCCTTTGAAAAAGTACTAGATCACCTTCTCCTGTGCACCAACTGCTGACCAGCCTGCGCCCAGAAGGCAGAGATGGCTGCCAGATGTACCTTAAGGGTCGTCGACCGAAGTCCCCCTTGGGAGAGAGACCACAGATGGTCCAAAATGCTAGCCACTGGACAGGACGAAGGGTCCAACCCCTTGCCCTGACACCAAATGGAGAATCTCTTCCATTTGAAGGCATAGCATTTTCTGGTTGATTCCTTTCTACACGCCTCCATGACAAAGAGGACATCCTCTGAGAGACCCAAAGCCGGGAACTCTAGCCACTCAGCAACCAGGCTGTCAGGTTCAGGGATTGAAGGTCTGGGTGGAGAACCTTCCCCTAACTGATGTATGGGAAGATGCCTCGGGAGCCTGTTGCTGAGGCTGAGAAGATCGGGGTACTAAAACTGGGGGGACCAGTCCGGAGCCAGTAGGATCACCTGCGCCTTGTCTCTCCTGACCTTGAGTAATACCTTGTGGATCAAGGGAAGGCATAGAAGAGGCCTGGGGTCCAAGGTCTCGAGAAGGCATCCCCCTGCAGTGTTCCCTGCTGAGGGGAGCGGGCACAAAACAGCCTTAGCTTTGTGTTCTTCCTGGAGGCAAATGGGTCCAACTGAGGGGTACCCCACTGGGAGAAAAGATTGTGAACTAACTCTGGATGGAGGGACCACTTGTGAGATGCCTCGCCCACCTGGCTGAGGGCATCCGCCAGCTGACTGGAGGTTTCTGTCACATGGATGGCTAGGAGATCTGCCTCCAGGCTGAGCATGAGAGTCCACATGTTGAGGGCTTCCTTGCACAGGAGCAGGAAGTGCATCCCGCCTTGTTTGTTGGGTAGTACATGGTTGTAGTTTTGTTCTTCTGGACTTGGACCACTTGACCCCAAACAAATGGATCAAAGGCAGTTGGCGCCAGCCAGACTACTCGGAACTCCAACAGGTTGATGTGGCATCGGGACTCCTGAGTGGTTCTGAGCCTGTGGACTCCGTGTTCCCCCAGATGGGCACCCCAGCCTGTGAGAGAGGCGTTGGTCGTCAGGATGACCATCAGCTCACTGCGGACCAACGGGATCTCTTCCTGCAGATGCTCTGGGACGAGCCACCACTGGAGGGCATCCTACATTCTCTGGGTCACAGTGACCAGCTGGCTGAAGTGACCTTTGCACTGAGACCAATGGCTGGCCAGCTCCCACTGCAGGGAGCACATATGCCAACAGGCTCATCGAACCACGATGGTGCAGACTGCCACATAACCCAGAAGGTGCAAGAAGTCACGGGCAGGGCGCAAGTGCCCAACCAGAAATGATTGGGCAAAGGAGGAGAGAACCTCCGCCCTGCCTGCCTGGAGCCAAGCTCTGCCCTGATGAAACCGATCACCTGCAAGGGCACAAGTTCTGACTTGGCCTCACTGACCAGGAGGCCAAGGTCGATGCAGGTCTGGAGGACCAGGTCAGGGGACCGCTCCACCTCCTGCCTGGAGGGACATGCTATCAGCCAGTTGTCCAGGCAGGGGTACACCAGGACCTCTCGGTACCTCAGGAAAGCTGCCACAACTGCTATGCATTTGGTGAATACCCTGAGGGCAGAAGAGAGGCCGAAAGGCATGGCTTGGAACTCGTAAAGGGTTCATTCTGCTCGGAAGTAGAGGAACCTTCAGTGGGACACGCAGATTTGGATGTGAAAGAATGTGTCCTGAGGATCCAGAGAGCAAAACCATATTCTGTCCCAGAGATGGTATGATCTGGGACAGAGTTACCATCCTGAAGGTGTGGGACCTGAGGAATTTGTTCAGGTCGTGCAGATCTTGAATGGTGCGAAAGACCCCCATCCGCTCTGACACCAGGAAGTACCTGGAGACAAACCTTGGGTGTTCCAGAGGAGCCACAACTTTGACCATGACCTCCTTGCAGAGGAGCTGGGCTATGTCATCTCAAAGAGCAGACAGAGTGTCTGTGGATATCAAGTCCACCCGTGGGGCACGGGCTCGGCTTAGATGGTACTGCTTGAATTCCAGAGGCAGACCCTCATCGACCACTTCCAGAACCCACCTGTCCAAGGTAACAGCGGACCAGGAAGAAAGGAAGTGGTAGAGCTGGCCACCCCACAGGAGGTCCCAGGGGAGGTGTGGTGGGCATGAGGGTGGCAATCCCCATCTCGGCATTGAGCAGGCTTAGAAGAGGAGGATCCGGCTGAGGAGCCACTGGGTCCCTTCCTTTTGGGCTTTCAGACGGCCGAGGCCACAGATTTAGCCTGAGGACGCCAGGACTGAGCCTGCTGGCCACACTGATGCTGCACTGGTTTTGCCGCAGGAGCAGAAGACCGAAAGGGCTTGTGCTTCTGCTGCTTAGAGCCCTTGGACTTGCCAGCCCAGTGGCGCAGAGGGTTGAGGTGCTGGACGCCACACCTCATGCCACGCCGGCGACCCGGGAGCGGACTCGAGCTGCTGTGCGCTGGCAGGGGACAGGAAGGATTGAGCGTCCCATGACTGCTCTCCTTCCTCTGGGGTGGGCTAGGGAAATGTGTTGCGCTGCAGCGGCACCTAGCGGAGGCTGGGCACACAGTCAGTGGTGAGCATACTAAGGGGAGGGAGCGTGGTGAACGTCTGCACGCAGGTGACGTCACTGCACATCCGGCTCCCATTGGGAACATAATGGTGGAAAAATTGTGGGGTGACCTCAGTGGCTCATGGCCGAGCCCCACAACCCCGGACACAAGAAGTGTGGCCACCTGGTTCCTGGTCACGGGCCCCACTGGGAGAGGTGTCCTGTTAACTTTATCCAGTCCGTGTGTGTCTGAGCATTCTCCAGACCTGGACCGGGGGTGCGGGTGCCGGTGGACGTTGTGGCCCGCTCCGCACAGTAGGAGTAGTACAAATTGTTAAATGATAAAAAAAAAAAAAGTCCTTGGAGTCCTTCTGGGCAGATGTCACAGAGTCCAGGGTGGCACTGGACTTTTCAATGCGTTGGAGGTGACCCTCCACACCAGGCCCAAATAGGTCCGTGCTTAAGAATGGTACATCTGCCAGCCTGTGCTGGGTGTCTGCCATGAAGGTTGAGATGCGCAGCCAAGCCCTAAGGTGCATAGCAACTGCGGCTGCCACTGAGCGGGCACAGTAATCTCCAATGTCCTGGGCCATCTGAAGTTGCTGTTTGGCCTGGCCACAGCATGACCCTGGTCCTGAACTTGCTAGACCGTAGTCTGGAGGACCACAGGAAGATGAGGAATCACCTCATCCAGAGAGCCCAGAAGGGCATGGGAGAAGTGTGCCATCACGATGGCTGAGCTCACCTGGCAGAGGCCAAGCGAGAAGGCAGCATAGACCTTTTTAGCCAAGTGGTCCAATTTCTTGGACTCCTTACCTGACAGTCTATCGATGTCCCCGTATTGCCTGAGTGCCTGAACACGGAGTCAGCCACAGACTCCTCAGCCGAGGGATGCTCCATGAACCCATAAAGAGTACCAGTGGGCACCACATATTTGCAGGCCATCCGGGCCGAGGGTGCACGGAAAGAGGCGGGCTGCCAGAGGTCCAAGGCAGGGCCGACGATGGCCTTGGGCACTGGGAAAGCCTCTGTCGGAGAGTCCCCTTTATCCAGAATTTCTATAAGAGGGTAGCGAGCCCGCTTTTGAACAGGTTCCAGTTTCATCCCCATGGACTCTGAGATGAGATGGAGAATACCCATGAACGAAGTGGGGCCTTCACCCGTCAACAGATCCCCCATAGACTCCGAATCCAGTGGACAGGAGTGCAGAGAGGAATCCTTGGACTCCAAGGAGTCCGCATAAAGCAGGTGACCACCCAAGTCACTCTCGACCCGCTGTGGGAGGTCAGGTACAAGAGTGACCAACAGTCGATGGGGAAGCCACTTAGCTGACCGAGACTCCATGGACACAGCCCTGGTCGATGGCTGCTTGGGTGGCGGCTCCACCATGATTGGTGGAGAAGCCAGCTTTGGCCGAGCTGAAACAGTCTGGACCGGCTCCACTGGGGGAGGAATGGTGTCGACTGGCCCTGGTGGAGGCGTTGGCCATTTAGGCCGGGGTGGTAGCTGGCATCGGCTTCGGTCCAGTCAGCATTAACTGTTGCCACATAAGGTCTTTGTAGCATTGACGCAACTTGCGTCAAAGCCTCTCCTCACCCGAGGAGGACGAAGACGAATAGCGGCAGCGCCACTTCTCATGGTGCTGAGAACAAGACCGCTGATGTCGGTTGGACCTGCTCAACCTAGAGGAGGTAGATGACCTCGACCATCAGTGGTACCAATGGAGAGCCTCAGAGGGAGCTGGGGAGATCCGAAGCTCCTCTTGGTCTAGGTCAGTGACCAGAGGGGCTAACTCAGCTGACTGGGCTGCCCCTTCAGTAGTCACTGGCAGGACCAGGGTCCTGAAAAAGAGAGTTGTCGGCCTCGTCAGACGACAACTGGTCAATAGGGTTGAGAAAAATCTTGGCCGCATGGTCAGCCGGCATCTCAGCTGACTGGCCCAACAGGGCTTCCGTGAAGACAATGGCCACGGCCGCGGTTTCGACCGTAGTCAAAACCGAAAATTCCTGAAAGTGGGAATGATCCCTATCCCAGGATCATCAACGATGAGTCGTCTCTTTATCATTCTTGGACTCCTTCTTGCATGAGTGGGAACTGTGCGATTTGGAAGGGCCCTGCCCCTTGGTCGGGAGGGACTGGCACAGCTCTTTGAAGGAGGCTGAATAAGTGCAGCTCAACGGGAGCGGAATGAAGGCTGAGGCAGAAGAGGATTGAGCGGCGGCCTGTGCACCTCCTCCTCCTCAAAGGCCTTGAGTTGCTCCAACTGCTCGGCAGACCCTGCAGCTGCGGAGACCACCCAATGGGCATCCTTTGATTTGACCAGCGGATGACGTTTCTCAGTACGAGCCAACTTCAGGTGGGCAGTACGGTTCTCCAGGATCGTCGGGTGAAACGACTGACAAATGTTGCAGGCCTGCGGATCGTGATCATGGAACAGACAGTAGACGCACAAGGCGTGGTGATCAGTATGTGACATCTTCTGCCCGCATGGGCACTGGCAAAATCCAGGTGAGGATTTATCCTCCATCGCGGTCGTGATCAAAGATCGAGCTGAAGATGAAACTCAAATGAGTTTTCGTTTAAGTTTTGGAAGCAATTCCTAAGATTTAAGTGCTAGGGCCTACTCAACGCGGAAGTGGTAAGGAAGGAACCTGCTTCTTCCAGTGGAAAGGAAGATCTGGCATCATGGGGAGGAGACAAGGGAGTTGCCACTTGAGTGGGCGGGAGGAGCCAGTTTGAAGACATTTCCGGCAAGTCTTGAAGGGAAAGGCAACTGCCAGAAAGTGTGGATAGAACATTATATCTGTGTTCCTAGAATATACACAATGTAAAGTATAGGAAAACCAAACATGTTTTTTACCCCCTTTTTTTGGTGCTCCATATCTCAAAAATGGAACAAGATGCTGTACTGAAACTTTTCATGTCTTGAGACTCTGGCAGCCTGGCCACACATGCCAAATTTTGGATTATTTCATTACCGTTCCTTATACCTGTCCCAACCCCTCTTGAATTCCTCCACTGTTACAGTGGAGGAATTCAAGAGGGTTGGACAGGTATAAAGAACGAGTAAAGTGAGGAATGCCAGACATTGAGGTGCAACTCTGGTGGGGGATGGGGTGGGGTGGGGGATTATGGGGAGGAGAAGGGCTGCAATGGTGTCTTGACCATGTGCTGATTTTCGAGCAGACTCAACAGACCTTTAGGCCTGCTCTGCTGGCATCTTAGTATGTTAGTATGCAAAAGTTATTAAGGGGCAAAAAACAGGGTTTAACATTAAAACAGGCTACTCAACCCTAACTACAGAGGTGTGACCATGCCCCTATAATATATTTTTAGAGATTCAACTCCTACAGTTCATTAATGTGGTAAGGAAAATCAATTGGTTTATGACACACATCAGTGTTAAATGCAAGCAGTTGTAAAGCTGCAAATAACAGAGGTGCACAACGCCAAAGCAGCAAATTTGCAACTTCTTCATAAATAAGGTGCACATTGTACTTTCTGTGCTATAATGCCACCAAAAATGTTACAAATGTTCATCACTATACAGTACAATGGAGTATCAGAAATGGAAGGAGGAAGAACACATTTTTTCAGATTTCCTGCTTGTCTAGCAGGCATCTCTAATAACCACCCTCCTCCTCAGATACATTTTCAAGAGCTACTTAAAGAGCCCACGGCACTGTTGTGACAACTTTGAGAAAATGTAATGTTCAGCGCAAGAGAGCTTATATTTTAATATTGTTTCTGTACTTCTCATTCTTCTTTATTGCTAAGGGCATTCGCACGTAAACAGGATCATTGCCCTATCTGTTCTGGCTGCTTGCCTACATATGACATTACAGTTCTGTTTATGATATCATAGTCTCTTGCTGTGGGGATAATTACGATGCCATAAACAGGGGATTATTTTATTTATTTATTTAAAAGTTGATAACCGGGAAAAGCACCATGACCAGAAGCTAGTTTCCAGGTGCAACCCGGATTATGATGTCATATGGAGGATAGCAGAAAGGGCAGTTAAAGTGTAAGGGAAAGTAAGCCTCTTTCGTACAGCTGTCCTTGGTAATAAAGAAAAAATTTAAATATTTATAGAAAATACATGAAATATAAACTGCACTGTCTAAATCTCACATTTTTTCAAAATTTTTAGAACGGTGTCAGGGGCTCTTTAAAGGACTCTACATTCTTAGCCTTCAATACCTCCCTTGGTAAACTGTTCCACAGTCTAGCCACTCTATTGGTAAAAAGGTTTTCCTAACATCAAGCCTAAAGACTCTTGCGTCAAACTTTACTCTCCTTGCTGGACTGTCCAAAAACTACTTACATCAATCATTAAAACATAAACCATCTAGCCCTTTATTTAATGATTTATTTATCCATGATAACCTAAATAATATGCAAAATCTCATTTTCAGTGGGGTTCCTGCCTCTACCCACTTGCAAAGCTGGGTGCAGTGAATCAATGGGAGGTTAAAGAGAACCTTTTTCGGTACTCTAAAAATGCCTTCCCCTTACCTCCACTGGTGTGAAGTAGCTCCATTTCACAGATTTTAAAATGCAGTGCTTTAGAAAGGAAAGGGGTTGTAGTTGGGTTCCGTGGAATCAGACACTCGTTCCCTTCCACATTCTGTGTAAGCACTACACCCCTGTACTTAACACGTTTTGTGACAGAATAGTTTGAAGAGTGCAGGGGCATGTTCCATACAATTTAAAAGACACCCTTTAAATGAAAGATTTACGAAATCAAAGCCACTGCACAACTAACAAGAGTCTCGTCAGTTGAATGATGGCTTGGATTTCAGTGAAAACGATGTCTAACACACAAACACACACAAAAAAAAGAATCAAAAATATGTCCCTACTGAACTGCATGGAGTCCCCTCCCCCTGCACTCTTGCAACTATTCACTCACAAACTGTCTTACTTTGTGGGGGGGCATACTTGGAAGGGAAAAGAATTGGGCTGTTAGTTGGCACGATGGAGCCTAGTATCCTTTTTTCCTTTCTACAAGGCTGCAATTTATGGAAATTAAACTACTTAACTCCAGAGGAGTTGTCAGATTCAGGTGCTTGGGGAAGGGGTTGGCGCAGCAAAGTGCACAATAATTGCTCTTTAAAGCAGCAGTATTTGTTAGGCATCAAAAGATGATATACAGATTTTTTCATTCATACAGCTATTTGCTCGTTGGACTGCCATATCAACCTGACCTTTAGGCTTATCCAGTGACCTCCCAGCCATGCCAGCTGCTTCCCCACTGTCTGACCAATGGAGATCCACACCGAGCAGGGACAGACAGTAACGGCAACCATCAGACAAGTGGCCAGAAGACATGGAGGTTTTCCTGATTCTTGCCATGTCCCCATATCCCACCCACTCCCACTGACGCTGGCCAAGCCCTGTCAGGAAGCAAGCTCCCTGGCCTACCATGACGGAACCCAGCACTGTCCCTCCCTGGCTGGCAGTGCTGCTGTGAGGCAGCACTACTCACAACTTCCTCGGCTGCCAGATCCAAGTCTGCTCCTGAACCAGTGTCACTGATGTGGGACTGTGGTGTGCTACCTGCTGGGCCATCAGACAGCCCGTATCATTAGCTGGCCCACTGGCGCAGCGGTAGCGTTACCACTTGTGATGCAGGCAACCCAGGTTGGCAATGAGCCTAGGTCGTCAGGGGCCGGCTGGGGGGAGGATCAAGTATTCCAGAGACCTGTGTGTGTGTGTGTGCGTACCATGTCCCGCTGCAGCACTGCCACCTGCAGAGGTGCAGGTGGTAAGGTGCGTAGGACACAGGGTGGAAGGGACACATCACACTGCACATCGTGTAAGTGTGCCGACACACGCTAACGTCAGGGACACAGTCTCAAAGCAGGTGTCCCTACAGGGAGTGGCAGAATGGCACAACAAGAAGGGAAAAGAAGGAATAATACCCTGGCTAGCAAGGATGACTGCTGACCTCCTCAGGCCCCATACAGGCACCTCCCAGATCTGGATCTGTTGTTTTGGGGTTGAGGGACTCACCGCCACCCTGCCATGGAGGACAAGCCATGGGGACTCAAGAAGAGGTAAGACAAGGAAGAAGCTGGGTGACAAGGCTGAGAGGGTTGGCAGGAAGAAGGGCCAGCTGGGAGTGCAGGGGTGGGGGTTGGGAAAGGTTTAAAAAAAAAACAAAAAACCCAGCCCATATAGATGTTTTTAACAAAAAAAGTATTCTGAGGAGGGAAAAAAAAAAAAGGTTCGGTTAATTAGTTACAAAGATCTACTCGATACTACAGAATAAATTACAAACCTTCCAAACTGCAAAGGAAAATTCTTCTTAATTCTGTGAAACAGTTTTTCTCCTGTGTCAAGCTCCACATAAAAATACGGTGTTCCTGGCTGAACAATCTGGGGGGAAAAAGGACACCAAAGTGAGTCAAAGGGATACCTGCAAAGAAATGATGAGTGAGCTAAAACAGGAAGTGTGAAGAGACTAGGGCCCCCATGAATAGTCACAAATGCTGGTGGTGCAGACACGGGGTGCAAACAGGCTCCCACATAATAGAAACATAGAAACATAGAATTTGACGGCAGATAAGGACCGCTTGGCCCACCCAGTCTGCCCATTTCCCTACCTACTGGATAAGCTGCAGATCCTAGTTAACCAGCAGCCTACTTCTTCCTACCCCCATCCCCCAGAACTGCCTTATGACTATCCCATGCATGCTTGAATTCCACCACTGATTTTGACTCCACAACCTCCTTCGGAAGGCGTTCCATGCATCCACAACCCTCTCTGTAAAAAATACTTCCTTAAATTACCTCTGAGCCGCCCCCCCTCTATTTTCAAATTGTGCCCTCTTGTTCTTGCACCTCTTTTTTTGAAAGATGCTACCCTCTTGGACTTTGTTGATTCCTTGAGGTACTTGAGCGTTTCTATCATGTCCCCCTCTCCTTCTTTCCTCGAGGCTATACATATTAAGCTCCTTAAGTCTCTCTTCATATGTCTTCGGTGCAGACCCTGCACCATTTTAGTTGCCCTCCTCTGGACAGCTTCCATCCTGTCATGTCTTTATGAGATTGGGTCTCCAGAACTGCACACAATACCCAGATGGGGTCTCACCAGCTGTCTGTACAGAGGGATAATAACTTCCTGTTTTCTACTGGTGATGCCTCTCCTATGCATCCCAGTATCCCCAACCCTCCTTGCTGCCCTCTCACATTGCTTGCCCGTCTTTAGGTCATCTGATATGACTACCCCAGGTCCCTTTCCATTTTGTTGTTGTTAGTATCTCACCCCCCATTGTGTACTCTTCCCCTGGGTTTTTGTTTCCCAGGTGCATTACCTTGCACTTCTTAGCAGTGAATCTAAGCTGCCATACATTTGACCATTCCTCTAACCTTGCCAAGTCCCTTCTCATCCTTTCCACCCCACCCTGTGCATCAACTCTGTTGCAGATCTTAGTGTCATCTGCAAAGAGACATACTTTCTTCCAGTCCTTCTGCAATGTAACTATAAAGACATTGAAGAGGACCGTCCTAATCTGAACCCTCGCGGTACCCCACTGGTAACCCTCCTTTCTTCTGAGTGGACTCCATTTACTATTACTCTCTGTGTCCTATTCTCCAGCCAATTCTTTACCCAGGCTGTCATCTTGGGACCCACTCCCAGGCTGGCTAACTTGCATATTAATCTTTTGTGTGGGACTGTGTCAAATGCCTTGCTAAAGTCTAGGTAGGGCATGTCCACAGCCCCTCCCTGATCTACTACTTTGGTCACCCAGTCAAAGAAATCTATCAGATTGTCTGGCATGACCTTCCCCGCAGAATCCATGCTGCCTAGGGTCCTGTGCCCTCTGGCCTCTAGATACCGACAATTCTTTCCTTTAGAAGTGATTCCATCATTTTCCCTATCACTGAGGTTAAACTAACAGGTCTATAGTTTCCTGCTTCTGCCTTGCTCCCACTTTTGTGAAGGGAATCACATCTGCCCTCCTCCAGTCCTCGGGTACCACCCCATCCTCCCATGATTTGTTAAAAGGGTAGTCAGTGGTGTCACTAGTTCTACCCTTAGTTCTTTAGAATTCTGGGATGAATCCCATCAGGCCCCATTGCTTTGTCCACCTTCAGTTTTAGAGTTCTTTCAGAACCCTTTGTTCTGTAAATGGGCGGTATCAACTTCTTGTATCCAGAGTGTTACTACTGTTTGTTTTATGTACCTCCCCTCTTCCTTTGTAAATACTGAGCAAAATATTTGTTTAGTATCTCTGCCTTTTCACAGTCTCCCTCTGCCCACCCTCCCTCCCTTTATTAAGCCTCACTATCCTCCCTTGGTCTTCCTTGGCTCCCTGATGTACCTATAAAGGTTTTATCCCCTTCTTAACTGAGTTGGCTATCTTTTTCCTCGGTTTGGGCCTTTGCTGTTCTGACTGCCTTCCCAGCCTCCTTTTGCTTTAACTGATACATTCTTCTGTCCTGCTCCTTCTACGATTCCTTGTACTTCCTGAATGCTTTCTTTTCTTGAACCTTCACTGCCACTTCCTTTGAGAACCATAGTGGTTTCTTACATCGCCTTGTTTTGTTTATTTGCTTCACAAAGGCTCGTTACCTCTGTGATGGCAGTTTTATTATTCCCCATTGTTCTTCCACCCCTCCTTCCTGCCCATTTGCTAGTGCATTCCTTAGGCACTCACCCATTTTGCAAAGTCAGCCCTCCTAAAGTCCAGTACTTTTGTCTTTGTATGGCTTGACTCTATTGCTGTGTTTATTAGAACCATACTGTTCGATGGTCGCTAGTTCCCAGATGGCTACCCACTTCTACATCTGTAATCCTCTTCACCATCTCCATTTGAGAGAATCAAGTCTAATATTGCTCCCTCTCAGTGGGCTCCAGTACTAGTTGTCTAAGGCATGCCCCTGTAGGGCATCTAGAATAACTGCACTCTTAAGTGGCAGCTGCAACTGCACTCCA
Organism: Neoceratodus forsteri; assembly: GCA_016271365.2. NCBI lineage: Eukaryota > Metazoa > Chordata > Ceratodontiformes > Ceratodontidae > Neoceratodus > Neoceratodus forsteri. The sequence goes on from CM028131.1 coordinate 1,526,213,549, forward strand.
GTTAACATCTGGCATATTCAGATCACCCATCAGCAATATCTCCCTTTTTCTGCCATTCTAAGTATACTTTCTATCATTTCCCTGTCCATTTCCTCCCTGAGAGAGGTCTGTATCTAACCCCTCTTGGCGTATTGTGGTGCCATTGCCTGTCTCCAAATTTACCACAGTGCTTCTTCTCCTCCCTGTGTACCTTTTGTTCTGTTGCTTTTATTCCTTCCCTTATGTAAAGAACTACTCCTCCTCCTCTTTTACCCTCCCTGTCCCTCCTGTACACAGTGTATCCTGGTATGTTTATGTCCCAGTCATGGTTTTGTGTACCATGTTTCTGTGACTGCCACGATATCCAGATGTTCTTCCTCCATCAAGGCCACTAATTCAGGAAGCTTGTTACCCAGACTACGGGCATTAGTACTCATTGCTCTCCATTTTTGATGGCTTTACCTTCCAGTGCAGCATCCCCCACTGACCGTTCTACCTCTGTCTTTTTCTCATTTAGTACCCTGTTTTGTAGGGAGAGGCTGGGATTTTCCTGCTGCTTGTCAGTGCCTCCCCCTTTGACTAGTTTAAAATCTTGTCAATGAAGCATTTAAACCGATTGCTCAAAAGACTTGTTCCCTTCCTGGACAGATGCAGACCATCCTGCCAGTATAGGCTGGTGTCCCTCCAGGTGGAACCCCAGTCCCCAATGAAGCCAAACCCCTGTGCTCCACACCATTTTTTCAACCATTCATTAAACTGCTTGGATAATACAGTAGTAGAACGTTTAGTTACTTACCAGTAACAGTAGATCTTCCAGACAATCTCCTACATAGAGCTACACCTTTGGAACTGTAAGTTGGCTACGTCATGGCCACTTGGAAACTTTTGCCTAGCTGAGGCCGCCCATGTTGACACACACTGCTACCGCCACCTATATGACGTGAGTGGCCCCATATCACCTTGGTTTCCTGCTGGAGACGAGCTTGAGGTTGTACCACACTGACAGGAAAGGGAGACCAAAACCCCAACCAGGCCTACAGGACAGGGGATGGCATGCCAACTGACAGAACTGGGAAGCTCCTCTCCATGATTACTATAACAAAAAGAAAGCAGGATACAAACCAGTTGGAAAGGCAATACTTGGAGGCAGGGGCACTCATCTTCCTGGGGGTGAATGAAACAAAAAGCTGAGAGGACTGGCTGCAATACTTTGTGCGATCCAAGCAGAAGTGCAAAGCCCTATGGACAACAAAAGAATGTAGGAAAACTATCCCTGCATTCTGAGGGGAAGGAAAAACACAAAACGGTGGATGTCTGGTTTAATGTGAACTAAGAAACCACCTTAGGAAGAAAACTAGGATGAGTACACAATGAAACCCGATTCTGGTAAAAACAAGGTATCGGAGCTCCATAACTAAAACCTGCAGCTTGGAAACTCTCTGAGCAGAGAAAACTGCCACCAGAAAAAGCATTTTCCATGAAAGGAAACGCATGTCACAAGCAGCAGCAGCTTTGAACGGAGCCTATGCAAGAGACTCCAAAACCATGTTAATGTCACATTCTGGAACTGGCCTACAAACCAGGGATGCACATACATAAGCCTTTTGAGAAACCTACAGGACACCTCCAACTCTGCCACAGTTGTGACCCCTAATAGGGTATATGAAAGGTTGAACTAGCAGGACAGTTTAACTTCACAACAGAGTACTGGAGCACAAAGTCCAATGGGGACAGGAGGTGTCAAAAACATGCTGTACCGGTCATGAAAAATGGTCCAGGGTATGAGAGATAAACCAAATACTGAAATGTTTAAATTTCAGGGAGCACGTGTGCTGGGTAGATGGCTTTCAAGCAGCCAGACATCCAAAAACCCCCGGAAGACGTTGTATGGTAACCTCTACTTCTAGGAAAGGGACAACGCGTCACACGAAAAAACTTCCAGGCCCTGGAATGAGTGAGCGAAAAAAAACAAGTTACTCACCTGTAACTGTAGTTCTAGGAGTGGTATATGGTATACATCCATACTACTGGCAGAATTCCTGTCCCTCTAAGACTTGCCGGAAGGTCTTCAAGCTGGCTCCTCCCACCCAGCCAAGTGGCATCCTCCTCGTTACCACCCTGTGACATCAGATCTGACCCGCTGGAAGCCAGACCAGTGTCACACTTGCCAGAGGAGGTCAGGTGGGTCGTGTGGATGTACACCATACACCACTCCTAAAACTACAGTTACAGGTGAATAAAGAAGAGATGCATAAGAATTTACCATAACAGTAGATTTTCGAGGGGATCTCAGTCATCAGGTCACACCAAAGGAACTTCATCTGTGGAGGGAAATTCGCATAGAAGATTTTCAGCAGTACATCTGAGGGCGCCCACATCGTCAATGTCATCAACCCTATAAAGGCGTATGCAGCTCAGCTCTCTCCTCAGTTCTTTCCCCCGGAAACTAAGGGCACAAAACCCGTGCCATGGGGGATTGAGGAGAGAGAAAGAAGTGCCCAGGCCTGTATGAAAGACTGGATACACCAGACAGCCAGTTCCTAGACAAGAGCCCCAAGAAGGGGGATAGTGAGAGGGAAAGCAGGTGCAGTATAGCACAGTGGTTTAAGGCACTGAGCTGCAAATCTGGTGACATCCAGCAGACCAGACCTGGGTTTGAATCCCACAGCGTCCACTTACATACTGTGTGACCCTGAGCAAGTCACTTAACTTCCCTGTGCTCCCAAGTTGCGCCTGTAAAAAAGCTTTCAGCTTAGTGTGCTAATTCTGGTTAAACAATTAAAAAAAAAAAAAAAAAAAAGGCAGACCTGATGAATGACATCCTCTCAAAGATCTTGTTACAGTAAGGGCTTATGTAACTGTTCTATCTTCTTTGGGGATATCTCAGACATCAGGTCACACTGTAGGAACGAGTCCCAAGCAGTTACAGGTGCCGACAATATGGGACGAAGGCTCACTTAAACTTAAGATAGGAGGCCCTGCAGCACAGATCTGCCAAAACCTGCACAGGTTCTTGATGCAATGTCCGGACTATAGTGCTTGGTGCAAGTATGGACGGTACTCCAGGTGACAGCCACACAAATGTCAGTGGCTGAGACCCCTCGGAAACAAGCCACAAAGGTAGCCATGGCTCTTGTGGAATGAGCTTTAACTGCACCAGGAAATTCTTTGCCATACTTATTGTAGCAGAAAACAATGCAATTTGCCAACCATTTGGATAAACATTGTTTAGAAACTGAAGCGCCCTCTACCTGGGGCGAAGGAAACGAATAACTGCTTCAACTTTCTGCATTCCTTGGTCTGAAGCAAGTAATATGTCAGGCTCTGTGCACATCTAATGTATGGAACAGTACTTCCCCTGGATTGGCATGCTCTGGAAAATAAATGGGAAGGTGGATAGACTGGTTGAGTGTAAATTCAGAAACCACCTTAGGGAGAAACTTGGGAATTGTGTGCAAAGACACCCTGTCTTTGTGAAAAGTCAAATAAGGCTCCTCGCACTAGAGGGCCTGAAGCTCTAAAATTCTTCGAGCAGAAGTAATAGCAACTAAAAATAATGCTTTCCAAGAGAGAAAGGGCAAATCGCTAGTCACAACTGCCTCATAAGGAGACAGGATAGATTCTCCAAAACAAAATTCAAGTCCCAAGCCGGGACAGGAGAACGGACTGGGGGTTTAAGATGCAGGATGCCCCTTAGAAAGGTACGGGAAACATCCAGCTGAGCAACTGTGTGGTCACCCACAGGCTCATGAAAGGCAAAAATAGCTGAAAGGTGTACTTTGAGGGAGGAGTACTGGAGGCCCGAGTCAGACAGAGAGATCAGGTAGTCCAGGATATGGTTCACTGGACAGATGAAAGGATCCAGACTGTGTCTGGCAGCCCAGAAGGCAAACCGTTTCCACTTCATGGCGTATGTGGCTTGAGTGGAGGGCTTCCAGGTGGCCACTAGGACATCCACTACTCTGTTAGAGACCCCAAACCTGGTGATAGCTACGTCCTCAGGAGCCAGGCATGCAGATGGAGGGACCTGAGGTTGGGAGGAACCAGGGTCCCTTGATCCTGGGTCAGCAAGTTCCGGCAGAGGGGGGAAGAGGAACTGGAGGTTCCTCTGCCAGCTGCTGAAGCAGGGGAAATCATATCTGCCAAGGTCATAATGGAGCTACCAGAATCATGCTGGCCCCTACCATCTGCGGCTTGATTAGCAGCCTCTGAATTAGAGGAAAGGGAGGGAAGGTGTAGAGGAACCTCCCGCTCCAGGAGAGGGACAACACGTCTCACCAGAAAACTCCAGGCCCTGGATCTAGCGAGCAGAAATTGGGCAGTTTTGCGTTAAGCGGGGACACAAAAAGGCCCAACTCTGGACGACCCCTTCTGTCAGGCAAGTCTTCTGCAACGGATGAGAGAAGCTCCCATTCATGCATGCTGGACTGAGTCTGGCTGAGACTGTCCACAGAGTGTTTAACACACCTGGCACATGAGCCACTGAGTGTCAGACCATGATCCAATGCCCAGTACCACACTCTCATGGCCTCCCTGCATAGGGGTTACAAATGAGTCCCCCCCCTTGCTTATTAATGTAGTATACTACATTTAGATTGTCCGACTGCACCAGCAGCTGATGCAGAGCAAGGTGTTCTTGAAGGGCCTGTATGGCACAGAGCACTTCCCTCAACTCCAGGACAGTGATATGCAGGAAGGTTTCCAACTGGGACTAAGAGCTTTGGGTCTGGGAAGGACCCAGGTGTGCTCCCCAGCCCAGACCTGAGGCATCCGTGGTGAGGTTCTGCTGTGCAGAGGAGATCTGGAATGGGACGCCTTAAAGTAGATTCAAGGGGTCCATTGACCACTGCAGCACCTTGTGGACTGGGGAAAGGGACCAGGACTGGGTGATCTAACTCATCCGTACATTGGTCCCACTGTACCCAAAGGGTCCACAGGAGAATGTACATATGCAGCCTGGCTAGTGGAACAGTGGGAATGGCAGTTGCCATTTGGCCCAGCAATCTCAGGTACATACTGGCTAAAACACAGCAGCTTTGAGTGACTTCCCGAGCTTGGGATATTAGGTACTCTGCCCTGTTTTGGGGCAGGAAGGCTGTCCCCCAGTGCAGAGTCAAGAACTGCCTCTATATACTGCAGTCTTTGGGACGGAACAAGAACTGATTTGGGCAGACTGACAGTGATGCCCAGGGAGTGGAACAACTGGAGAGTTCGCTCTAGAGTCAGCAAAAGCTGTTCCCTGGATGGGGCCTTTAGGAACCTGTGACAGAGTCTGTGTACGCTAAGAGACCATTCGTTTTTCATCCTTAAAACTGTTGCAGCAGCACTGCTCTATTTTTTTTTTTTTTTTAACTATCCTCTAAACTTCTTCATCCACAGGAAAGGCCACCTGTAGATGTTCTTGCTATCCCTTGTTTCATCTCCTCTCTTTGGTCCCTGTGGTGTACACACATGCTCAGTTTCATTTTATTCTGTCCCGAGGTTTACGATTGGGCTCCAGCTCGATTGTGCGCATGTTCGCCTCCACGATCATTTGCATATGCCTGCTCGACTGTGCGAACGTTCCCTATTACGATTTTAGCAGTTTCTTTTAGCTCGAGAGACAAACTGGAAAAAGGGTCTCCAAATTGGTCTAGGTGGCTAGTCCTTTTGTTGTTATGTACGCTTACTGTCTGCAGGCCTTGGGGGGAATAGTTTCATTGCCTGCTTGGATCCTGCCTGATTACTTTATTCTTGCCAGTTTCTCATCACGAGCGCTACATGACTTGCTCCCAGGGCTTGTGAGGCATTACTCGGCAGCTGCCCATACAAAAATGGGTCTGTGAAGGAGAGAAAGTTGAAAGCGCTGTTTAGAGCGCTGGACTCGCTGTTTGTTTTTCTGCCTTCTACGTAAAACTGCCTCCCAGGATTAAAAAGGGGGTAGAACAGGATAAATCAAAAATAGTAAGTTAGCAACAAGGATAATTACCTAAAGAATGTTACTGTTTTGGTGCATTTTTCCTCCACAGGACCCTCCTTAGCTTCTGCTTTTCTAGAGCCAGATGGCCTCTTCTCTCCACCTTTTATGGACAGATGCTAGTGGGAGTGACCTGTTCCCTGTGTGGTTGGGATAAAAGTGTTTCATATTGTATTTTATCTGTATCTATGCATGAACCCAATTACTGTTAACTAAAACAATGATGAAAGTATATGGATTTGTTATTTTCTATGCATTTAAAGCATATTTTACATATAATTGTATAAAAAGGGGGGAGCTTTGTTTGTCACATGGTAGGATTCTAGTATAAAAGAGCTCAGCTCCCAGCCTTAGGAGTCTGTTGTAGGGTACTAACCCTAAGAGTCCCCTAGCCTGCTTCTAGGTGGTACTTTGCACAATTCTGTTAACTGTGATATTCCTGTTTTTGACTCTAAGTTTGTTGTATATGTTTTTCTTTATTTTGTCATCTCAGTCCGCTTGTGTTACTATTCTGCTGCAAGAATAATTATATTTTGCATCCTGACAAGTGTGTAAGAATCAGTCATTACCTAGTGTCTCACACTTGGTGTCAGAGGTGGGATACTGGAGTGCCCAAATGGTGCATAAGGTTGGATATTGCTGAGAGTCTCCTGGTAGACTGCAGATGCAGTGGGACAAGGCGGAGGAATCCAAACCCAGAGGAGTTCTAACTAGGACTATGTCGGAGCAGTGGCAGATCCCACTGACAGCTGGTTTGGGAGATGTGAGATGGCAAGAGGCGAAGAAAGAGGACAAGGAAGAGATGGAGGGTGCCAAGGGAGGCGAAGATGTTCTCCCTGAGGAAGAAGAGGAGGAACCACCTACAGACATGCAAGACCTCCTAAGATGGTTATGTGTTCGCCAAATGGACATGGAAAAACAGAGAGAGAGAGAGAGAGAGAGACAGAGAGCGATCGTATACAGAGTGAAGCCAGGTGGGTGGATACCCTCAGAGCCATACAAGCCCTTGGGTCACTCCGATAACCCCCGTGATGGCCCCTAGAGACATTAAACTTTCAAAACTGGCTAACAGTGATGACACTGAAGCATATATTACTACTTTTGAAAGAGTAGCAACAGCATGTGGTTGGCCCAGAGATCAGTGGGTGGTTTTGGTTAGCCCCTTACTTAACAGGAAAAGCCCAACTGGCACACAGCCATGTGGACAGCAAACATGCCACCAATTATGATCATGTATGTCAAGCCATTTTGAAAAGATATGTCATCAGTATAGAAACCTATCGTCAACGATTTAGGACATTTCATTACCACTCAGCAGATTCCCCCCAAGAAGCATATGTGAGTCTACAGGACTTATGCAAAAAATGGTTACAACCCACAGTGAAAACTATGGACCAAGACATTGAAACCATTGTATTGGAACAGTTTAAGATTCTGCCTCATGATGTCCAGATGTGGGTTGGGGAGCACCGCCCCAAAATACCAGAAAAAGCAATAAACTTGGCCAAGGATTACTTAACTACCAGACCTCAACACCAAAAAGGACATACTGAGGCAAGTGCTACTCTGCCAGCAGTAAGGCCATTTACTTCATCTTCTGGTAATGTTTCTAGTAATTCTGGTACTCCCAAAACAGACAGGCCTGTAAGACATTATAATCCAGACAATCTGTCGAGAATGCCAGGAAAAAGGACACATAGCTAGATTCTGCCCTAAGAAAAGTGGAACATGACAGGGGTCACTTGTATACATGGTGATGTACACTATTACCCCTTAAAAGATGTAAGATTGCAGGTGCATAATCAGACCCAACTACTGAAAGTGGGTCTAGATCTGAGACTACTGGTACCAGTTTTAACTAGACATGATTTCCTCACTTTTAATGATCTGCTTCCCTCAGCAACTGATATGTGTGTTGTGACTACCTGGGCCCAGGTAAAACAGGAACAAATCCTACCTCAAGAATTCCCCTTTGATGAGGAACTCTTCGAAGCACCGGGGAAAACCAGAAAAACAAAGAGTGAAAAGAGAAAAATAAAAGTACAATGGACTCAAAAGGAGGACTCTGATGATGACTTAATGCAATGTGTTAGTAATGATACTTTTTCTGATGAACAAAAACAGGATGCGACTTTACAGCCTTTTTTCTTACAGGTTGCTGAAGAAGGGGAAGAATCAACAGGTCCTGTGTATAGGGTACAGCAAGGGAAATTGTATAGGTGCTGTAAGAACCCCAAAACTAGGGAGGTTGTAGAACAACTGGTAATCTCTGCCCAGTATTGTTCCCAGCTCATTTACCTAGCCCATGATGTTCCCTGGGCAGGACACTTCGGCAGAGATTGTACTCTTAGTAGGCCACTACATCGTTTTTTACTGGCCTGGTATACACGATCTTTAGCAGACTATTGTAAGAGTTGTGCGGAGTGTCAGAAAGTGGCCCTGATTAATAGAAAAGAAAAGGTGCCTTTGCAACCCCTCCCCTAATAGCTACCTCATTCAAAAGAGTGACCATGGATGCTGTGGGACCTTTGCCCAAAAGTGCTTAGGGTAATAGGTTTGTTCTTGTCCTTTGCGATTATACCATCAAGTATCCAGAGGCTATTCCTCTGTGCACTGTAACAGAAAAAAAGATAGCAGAAGAATTTATGTAGGTTTTCAGCAGAGTGGGTATATTGAGAAAAATCCTCACGGACAGGGGCAGTAACTTCTGTTCTGTTTTGCAGTGGCTGTAACAGGCCCAGGGTATTGAAGCTATTCACACCTCACCTTATCTGCAGACAGATGGCCTGGTAGAACGTTTCAATAAAACCATGAAAAAAATGTTACAGAAGTTTGTAAGTGATGAAGGTAGGCATTGGGATGTATATCTACCATTACTTATGTTCGCATACAGGGAGGTGCCCCAGGCATCCACAGGTTTTTCACCCTTTGAATTACTGTTTGGAAGGAACCCTAGGGGCCTCCTAGATGTAATTAAAGAACATTGGGAAGATGGTAAGAAAACAGGTACCCACACAACCCTTGAATATGTAACCCAGCTGTGAAAGGTTATTGAAATACATCCAGGTGGCCCATCATCAGAATCAGGAAAGACAAAAAATATCAAAAAGAGAGGTATAATCAAGGGGTGGGCAGTAAGGTTTTCCATCCAGGGGATCGGGTCCTTTTGTTACTCCCCTCAACTGACAATAAGTTAACAATGAAGTGGCAAGGTCCTTATGTGGTCCAAAGACAGACAGGACCTGTTATTTATGAAATAGAAGTACCAGACAGGAGACGGAAACAGAAAATCTACCACACTAATCTCCTGAAGAAATGGTGTGAGAACCGAACCCAGCCCTACCCTAGCCATGTATATATATCCTGAGCAGCACGGTGATAGTGACATGGATCTAACCTATCAGAGGTTGGAAGCCTCTGAAGTAGACCAAACTCTGCACATCAGTCCTAACTTAGAACCCAGTCAGAGTGACATGGATCTAGCCTATCAGAGGTTGGAAGCCTCTGAAGTAGACCAAACTCTGCACATCAATCCTAACTTAGAACCCAGTCAGAGGAAAGAACGAGAGAGGGTAGTACAGACCTTCCATAAATCATTTACTGCTGAATCTGGAAGGGCACATGGGGTAGATCATCATATACATGTTACACAGGAAATGCCTAAACGGCTCAAACCTTATCGGTTGCCTGAAAAGGTGAGGGATGATGTTATAAAGGAGGTACATAAAATGCAACAGATAGGGGTAATATAGGAGTCTAAAAGTGAAAGGGGCTTTCCCACTGTGGTGGTGGAGAAGAAGAAAGGTGGGGTTCGGCTATGCCTTGATTTCTGGCGTCTGAATGCCATTTCAAAATTTGATGGATATCCTGTGCCCCGCACAGACGATATCAGACCGACTTGGCAATGCTCATTACATTAGCACGCTAGATCTCATTAAAGGGTACTGGCAGATCCCTTTAGATAAGGAAGCCAGAGGGAAAAAAAAACCAAAAAAACGCCTTTAGTATTCCAATAGGGCTGTTCCACTTTATTACGATGCCCTTTGGATTACACAGTACCCCTTCCATGTTCCAAAAATTTATGGATGGGATCCTCAGGTCACACATATCATATAGTACAGTTTACGTGGATGATGTGATCATGTTCAGCCATAGTTGGGAGGACAGTACAGTTACGTAAGAACTTACCGTAACAGTAGATCTTCGAGAACAGCTCTTGCAGCAGGTTACACCATTAGGACTGAAGCTGGCAGGAGCCAGGACCCCACGGAAATTTTCTAGCTAGCAGTCTTCAGCGGGGACCGCCTCCGATGTCGGTCCCGCCCCCGACGTTGGGCGTAGTACATAAGGAGGCGGTCCCCCCATAATCATCAGTTCTCCCGCCGGAGACTCCCGGCCGCAGGATGACATCAGAAGATGAGGATCCGCCACCAGATGGCAAAACAAGTAAATAGGAATGTCCCATCTAATGAGATGGGTGCATGACTCCGACCTACCTCCAGCGGGGATGGTGGGAGGGAAAGTACCTGCTGCAAGAGCTGTTCTCGAAGATCTACTGTTACGGTAAGTTCTTACGTAACTGTACTATCTTACTTTGAGATACAGCTCTTGCAGCAGGTTACACCATTAGGACTGATTTCCAAGCAGTAATAGCAATCATGCACCATCGGGAGGAGGAAAGGTAGAGACCTCGCTGTAACTCGAGCCTAGGACAGAAGTCCCTGAAGGACAGCTAGACCGAACCCCGCTCTTCGCCTTGATGCAATGTCCAGACTGTAATGCCTGATAAATGTATGTGCAGAGCTCCAAGTAGCTGCAGCGTAAATAGCTTGAGGTGGAGACGTTCTTTAACGACGCAAAGAAAGTAGCCACCCCTCTAGTGGAATGACCCTTGACCGCACCCAGTAAGGGTTTATTGCGCTTCTCATAACAGAAAGTAATGCACTGGATGAGCCACCTAGATAGTGACTGTTTAGAGACAGGAGCTCCCTTCATCCTATGGGCAAAGGAGATGAAAAGTTGGTCCGACTTTCGGTGTGGTTTGGTTCTGGTCAGGTAGTATCTGAGGCACCTTTGCACATCTAGGGCGTGCAGAAGGGCTTCTCCTCGATTAGAGTATTTTGGAAAATACACTGGTAGATCTATGTCCTGATTAAGGGTGAGAGTTGAGACCACCTTAGCAAAAATTTTGGGTTTGTCTTTAGGGATACCCTGTCCTGGTGGAAAACCAAATAAGGCTCTTTGTACATAAGAGTGTGCATTTCCAAAATTCTTCTGGCAGAAGTAAGTGCAACTAAAAATAACGTTTTCCAAGAGAGAAAACATAGCTTGCAATCCGTGGCTGGTTCAAAAGGTGGCAGTGTGAGCTGCTCCAGGACAAAAGGTAAGTTCCATGGAGGGATTGGATCTTTAATTGGAGGCCTAAGATGGAGGACGCCCTGTAAAAAGGCACAAGTAGTGTCTTGCTGGGCCACCGTCTGATGGCCTACTGGGGCATGGTAGGCTGAAATGGCACAAAGGTGCACTTTAATCGAGGAGTAAGCCAGTCCGGATTAGAAAAGGGAAAGCAGGTAGTCCAGCACCAGCATTTCTGGACAGTCTAATGGTGGAAAGCCATGCGCTTGAGCCCACAAGCAGAATCTACGCCATTTCATGGCGTAAGTTGCATGGGTAGGCAGTTTTCTGGCAGCAGACAGCATGTCTGCCACTTTTTGCGAGACCCCGTATCACATCATGGCTATGTCTCTAGGAGCCAAGCATGCAGTAGTTTAATGAATGTAGGTCCGGATGGACTAAGGAACCCGCCTCCTGAGACAACAGATGGGAGCTGATTGGCAAAGGCACTGGAGGTTCCCGGGATAGCTGGTGCAATACAGGGAACCAGATCTGTCTGGGCCAGAAGGGTGCGATCAGAATGAGCGTCGCTTGCTCCCGGCGAAGTTTTAAAAGAACTCTCTGGATCAACGGGAAAGGAGGAAAGGCATAGAGGAATCTGCCCGCCCAGGAGAGAGACAACACGTCTCGCCAGAAAACACCAGGCCCTGGATCTAGTGAGCAAAAATTGGGCAGTTTTGCATTGGATGGGGACTCGAACAGGTCTAATTCTGGAGTACCCCATCTGTAAAGCAGATCCTCTGCCACCTCCTGCAGAAGTTCCCATTCGTGGACTCTGGCCTGAGAGCTGCTCAGCCTGTCTGTGATGATGTTGTCCACTCCGGGAACATGAACTGCAATTAGGTTTGCGCCGTGTTGCAAGACCCACTCCCACACTCTCATGGCCTCCCTGCAAAGCGGGTAGGAGTGGGTGCCTCCTTGTTTGTTGAGGTAATATCATCAACACAGAATTGTCTGTTTGTAACAGAAGTGTACCTGGTGGAATCTCCGACTGGAAGGCCTGCAGAGTGTAAAGGACTGCCCTCATTTCTAGGATGTTAATGTGGAGATGAGACTCCTGGGCTGTCCACAGGCCCTGAGACTGAACACCATCGAGGTGTGCTCCCCACCCGAGCCCTGAGGCGTCTGTGGAGATGGTCAGAGTCGGGGACGGCGCTGTTAAGGAACTCCCGCAGAGAGGTTCCCTGGATGTAGCCAGCATTGCCAATTTCGAATTACGGTTTTCGTGATTCGGATTGGATGCTGCAGATGGTGTTGCCTTTGGTCCCACTGTACCCGTAACATCCACTGGGTTACCCGCATGTGGAGATGGGCTAGCAGGCAAAGAACCAGTCTGGCTGGGACGGTCTTCTTCGCCGACAACTCCCTGATGAGGGATTTAATGTGTTCCGCTCTGTCCGTGGGAAGGAAAGCTTTCCCTCTGACGGTGTCCAGAACTTTTCTGATAAACTGCAGCTTCTGGGATGGAACCAGGTGTGACTTCTAGTAGTTGATGAGAATACCCAGGGATTGAAACAGAGACTGGGTGCTATGAATAGCAGTCATCAAGGCCTCCCTGGAGGGTGCCATGAGAAGCCAGTCGGCCAGGTATGGGAACACGTAGTGGCCCTGTCTCCTCAGAGATGCGGCTACGACTGCCATGCACTTCATGAACACACGAGGTGCCGATGACGGCCTGAAGGGAAGAGCTCGGAACTGATAATGGCAGCTCTGAAACTCTAAATGCAGGAACCTCCGGTGCGCCTGAGCAATAGGAATGTGCAGGTAGGCGTCCTGCATATTCAAAGACGCCAGAAAGGTGTCCTGCTTCAGCATGGGAATTAGGCCCGGAAGGGTCACCATGCGGAAGTGTTTGTAAGCGACCGACAGGTTGAGGTCGCTTGAGGTCCAGTATTGACAGAGGTCCCTGTTTCTTTGAAACCAGGAAGAAGTGAGAATAGTACCCTAGTCCTCTCTGGTTCTCTGGAACGCGCTCCAAGGCTTCCTTTCCAGAAGCGTGAGCACTTCCTGCTGTATGAGCAGGGCATGCTGACCCGAATAATGGGAAAGCAGGGGAGGTCTTGTAGGTGGGCTGCCTACAAACTCTATATAATGGCCTTTTTTGACCAGCTGCAGAACCCACCTGTCGGTGGTGATCGATTGCCACCCTGGAAAGTGGCGTGCGATGCAACCCACGACTTTCTTTTCTCCGTCGATCATGGGGAGGGGCGGGGCCGGAAGGGCCATGCTGTGGCAGCAGCTTTGACCCTGGCAGGCTGGGCGACTTTGAAAATCGCTGGCCCTGCCTGGGGATGACTTGGCTGACCTGTGTGTGAAAGAGCCCATCTGCTGCTGACCGGAACGCTGTTGTTGCCTTTGTAGCTGGCCACGAAAATGGCTCTGGTTCCTACGAAAGGAACTAGGCCGAGACCTGTACATAGCTTGTACAGATCGGACTGCCTTCCCTGCGTCCTGGAGTTTAGTGATTACTCTTTCAGAGGCTTCACCAAACAGGACCCTGCCATTATGAGGGACGTCCAGGATGTTTTTTTGGATGTCCGGGGTAAATACAGAGACACGGGGCCAAGAGTGTCTCTGGAGACAAACTCCTAAGGCTGCAGCTTTGGCTCAAGAGTCCACAGAATCATATGTGGCTCTGAGCACTTGGGTCCCCACATGTGAACCAGTGCGGAGGAGGTTCAAGAGCTCCTCCTTGTGTTCGCCATCGGGCATCTTCTCAACCAGGTCCTGACCCTGTTCCCACAGGGCATTCTGGAACTGAACCATATGGGTCAGATAGTTCAGTGACCTGATGGCGCAAGTAGCAGCCGCATACGTGTGCCTTCCCAGGACGTCCAATTGCTTGGATTCCTGGTCCGGTGGCTGGGTGCTCAAATGCTGAGGTCTCTGAGACCGGTCATGCAAAGCAGTGATGACCAGGGAATCAGCCAGAGGATGGGTCGCCAAATACTGGTCCTCCCTAAGGGCCTTGTATAGGCGGTCAGCCTTCTTCGGCACCGCGAGAGTGGAATGAGGACGTTTCCAGGCAGCCTTAGTGACGTCCACGAAGGTATCCACGAAGGGCAGCACTACCACAGGCTTCGGGTCTTTTTGACGAAGGTAGTGGGCAAGGCGTTGTCGTTCGGGGTCAAGCTCCTCAGCATCCCACCCGATGTTCTCCTGGATGTGCCTCATGATCTCAGCGAAGGAGGGATCAACCGGAGGAGACCTGGGTAGGTCGTGTGGGTCAGGAGAGGGAATGCTGAGAGGAGAAGGTGATCTGGAACACTCTGAAATGTCCGACCTGGAATCCTCCCCCGATGGAGTGTACCGGCGTCGTCTGGGTCTCTTGGGGCTGGGTGACCCTGAGAGGGATTTGGAAGGAGGCCTTCTCCTTTCCGAAGATCTACCCCTAGGAGGCGGCGTCTGCTCCTTGGGGGATGGAGGTCATCCTACGGGCCCCTTAGGTGGAGGAGGGGGTGAAGGTGGAGTAGCAGGTGTAGCAGGAGGAGGACAGGCGGGGACCAAATCTTTCTTGATGGTGTCCCACCAGAAGGTAAAAAACTCCTTTACCTCCGCAAGATTCATTCCCGACGACGGGCCTGGCACCAGTGGCCTGTCACCGTGGTCGGGCGTCGGGTCCCCGGGGGTCTCCCGCTCTGGGGAAGGCTCCCTTGGGAGCATGGCGTCTCCGGTGTCGCCCGCCTGGTCTTCGGGCTGTGTGGCGTCCTCCTCAGTGGAGCCCCTCTGACTGGCGTCTGCCGGCGACAGGGATGTGGTCCTCTTCTCCGGGGTAGCCGACGTCCTCGGAGACGAACGCCTGGCCGGCGATGGGTGTCTGGGTGTTGTTGGCTCCTGTGAGCACTGGTGATGTTTGGCCAACTTCGGGTGGGCAGACGTCGGGTCCGACGTCTGTTTGAGGGACGTCAGGTCTTTAGTTTTGCGGGGTGCCAGATCTGAGCCTCGAGGTTGCTGGGAGACTGACCTGGCATCAGTGTCCCGGCGACGGGAGGAAGATTTATGGTGCTCACCTGACTTTGACGAGGCCTGGGAAGGAGTAGAGGAGGCGGAGGACCTCGAAGTCTTCAGAGGCTGGAGAGAGGAGGAACCGCTAGATGACCTGACCTGGACCGGGGGAGGATGTGACCGAGCCCTGGAGGGAGAGCGGTCCGATTTGGAACCGGAACTTCGGGAGTCCGAGACCCTCGGAGGAGACCTGGACCTCGACTTTTCCAGGGGCTTGTGGGTTTTGCTTGAAGGCTCTCCCCGGGAGGAAGTTTCCTGGTCTATGTTTTTGAGTTTCTTTTCCAGGAGAAACGCTTGAAGTGCCTTCTGGCGGAGGATCCTGGTGCGGCTGTTGAAGAACTGGCAAAAGAAGCAGACCTTGGTGTCGTGATCTGGGCCTAGGCAGCCATTGGCCAGGCTTTCAATGGGGGATCCCTGCAGGGATCTGCGCCGCAGGCGCACTTCATGTTGTGATCCTCCAACGATGTAGTTGGAGAGGACATCAGTTGCTCAAATTCAAAATTAAGACGAAAATCATCGTAGTTCTACAGTCGTCAGACGCCTAGAAAAGGAGACCGAGAGGTCCATACTGAAGTCGACGCGGGAAAAGAACTGAGGATTATGGGGATCGCCTTAGTGTATTGATGCCGCTTCAACGGCCGGGGCGGATCGAATGACAGTCCTGCTGAAGATCGTTAGTTAGAGCCAGAAATGATGCTGTTAGTTAGTTCTACGAGGTATTCCGCTGCAAGAGCTGTATCTCAAGCAAGATCAGTAGATCTGAGAACAGCCTGCAGCAGGTTACACCATTAGGACTGTGCGCAGGCCCAGAACCCATGGAAATTTTCATCTAGCAGTATTCAGCTGGGACCGCCCGGCGTCGGTCCTGCACCCGACGTCAGCGAGTACATAGGGTAGGCGGCCCCAGAACCTCAGTTTCCGCTCGGAGACCCCGCCACTGGATGACAATTAGAGAGGAGATTGAGGATCCGCCATCAAATGGCAATCAGAAAGAGGCTATAAACACCTTGTCCTAGGAGAAGGATGTTGGAACCAGAATCTACTCCAGCGGGATGGTGGGAGGGGAAGCCTGTTGCAAGTGCTGTTCTCGAAGATCTACTGTTACGGTAAGTTCTCACGTAACCGTACTATCTTACTTCGAGAAACAGCTCTTGCAGCAGGTTACACCATTAGGGCTGATTCCCAAGCAATTCTGGAAATCCCACACCATTGGGAGGAGGGAAGGTAGAAATCCTTGAATGACATCGAGCCTAGGACAAAAGTCCCTGAAGGACTGCTAGACCAAACCCTGCTCTTTGCCTCGATGCAATGTCCAGGCTGTAATGCCTGATGAAAGTGTTACTGAGCTCCAAGTTGCTGCAGCACAAATAGCTGAGGTGGATACGTTCTTTAAAGCCACAAAAGAGGTAGCCACCCCTCTGGTGGAATGACCCTTAACTGCGCCCAGTAAGGGTTTGTTGCACTTCTGGTAACAGAACGTAATACACTGAATGAGCCACTTGGACAGTGACTGTTTTGAAACAGGAGCTCCTATCGTCCTGTGGGCAAAGGAGACAAAAAGTTGGTCCGATTTTCGGTGGTGTTTGGTTCTGGTTAGGTACCATCTGAGACACCTATGCACATCTAAAGTGTGCAGAAGGGTTTCTCCTGGATTACAGTATTTAGGGAAATACACTGGTAAAACAATATCCTGATTAAGGGTGAGAGCTGAGACCACCTTAGGCAAAAATTTAGGATTAGTCCGTAGGGATAACCTGTCTTGGTGGAAAACCAAATAAGGCTCTTTGCACATAAGTGCATGGAGTTAAGAAATTTTTCTGGCCGAGGTCACGGAAACTAAAAACAGAAGTCTTCCAAGAGAGAAGACGTAGCTCGCAATCCGCGGCTGGTTCAAAGGATGGGAGCGAAAGCTGCTCCAGGAGGAAGGGCAGATCCCATGGTGGAATCGGATCCTTAATCGGGGGCCTAAGGTGGAGGACACCCCTTAGGAAGGCACGTGTCATGTCCAATTGAGCTACAGTGCCAAAACTAAACAAGCACAAAGGAAATCCAAAAAACTTCTGATCATAGGAGACTCCATGATTCGGGGAGTTGATACCCATCTCCAGCCATGGGTGATGGTCAGATGTCTCCCAGGTACATCAGCATGGAGAGACACTGACCGCATTGCTAAAATTGTTCACAAAGCAGGAGAAAACATTGATGTCCTAGTACACATAGGGACTATGATCTCGCCAGCCGGTCAGTTGTGGAGACCAAGGAACACCTGACTAGGCTGGGTGACAAACTATCATCTATTTCGTCTGGCATCTCCTTTCTGAGATCCTGCCAGTCTGGGAGAAGGAGCAGATGGACGGAAGGTCAGAGAAGGGAGATAGGGGAGCTAAACACATGGCTCAAGGACTGGTGCCAGAAAAGGACACAGATTTGTAGGAACTGGCAACAGTTCTGGGAGCGAAAGTTCTTTAAATTTGATGGACTGCATCTGACTAAAGAGGGAGTCAGTGCATTGGGGCAGAAGTTTGACGTCTTTGCAGAATATTTAAACTAGCAAAGGGGGAGAGGGGTGCAGCACCCCATACGTTGAATGGGAAGAACACCCCTCTCCCCTCAGCTAGTGGTCAAACTGGAATTCAGTGTGTTTGCTGTTCATTTGCATCACCAGGTAAGAAAAAAGGTTTGTCTCCCCATATGATGCACAGGGGTAATGCCAAACCTCACCCAACAACCAACACACCAAAATCTGGCCAATGGAAAATCATGTACACAAATGCTCACAGCCTGGAAATAAGATCCCAGACCTGCAGGCAATAATGTCAGAGGCTAAACTGGACATAGTAGCAATTAGTGAGGCGTGGTTTACCAGTAACCACACTTGGGAGACTTTAGTACCTGGCTATGTGTTCAGAAGAGACCGAGGTGCAAAAGGGGGAGGAGTGGCCCTGTATGTTAATGAAAATATCAAAGCTACAGAAATTCAGAATACACATAAGGAGCCAGAAGAACTGTGGGTCACCCTGGAAACAGGAAATGGGACAGCCATAAGAACTGGGTTGTCTACAGGCCCCAGACCAGAGGGAGGACATAGACACATTACTGTTAGAAGATATACAAAACATGACAGCTAAAGGGAGGTTCTGATAATGGGAGACTTCAACATGCCAGATACAGATTGGTCATACCAGCAGGAACATCTGCCAGAACTAGACTCATAGTGGATTCCTGCAGGGGAGGGCCTCAAACAACTGGTACAGCAACCCACAAGAGACAGGGCTATCCTAGATCTAGTACTGACTAACAAAGAAGGGATCACAGATCTCCAGGTAGAAGGTCACCTGGGGCCAGTGACCATCACATGGTATGGTTCAATTTGGCTACTACATCTAAATCATCCCATTCCAAGGCAAAAATATGGGACTTCAGAGGAGCTGACTTTGATAAGATGGCCAACAGAGTTAAGCTAGCCTCTGGCAAAAGAAACACAGGTGAGGAGGTACAGGTGGGGCAAGCATTATGATACAATACTTGAAGCAACATCCCATTGTGTTAGACAGAAAAGGAAGTGCAAAAAGAAGGAAACCACTTTGGTTCTCAAATAATAGTAGAAAAGGTCAGAGCCAAAGGCTGGCTCTTCAGAAAATATAAGGAAACACAGCGGATGAAGATAGGGGGCATACCAAACTGCCCCAAGGGAAGCAGGTAAGGCAGTAAGGCAGGCAAAGTCCCAAACTGAGGAAACACTAGCACAAACAGTAAAAGAAGGTGACAAGACTTTCTATAGATACATTAGTGAAAAGAGAAAGTCCAGAGGGTATCTGTTAATGGAGAAAAGGAGCATGTGAGGAGGAGGACCCTGTAAAGGCATCTATCCTAAATAGATACTTTGCTCAGTATTCACTGAAGAGAAGGTAGGGCAGGCACACAGCTCAGCATCATGGACACAGGGGGAGGGAGGTGAGCACTACTCCCTTCACAAAAGAAAGGGTCCTACAAGAGCTATAAGCTCAGGTGGATAAGGCAATGGGACCTGATGGCATACATCCCAGGGTACTTAAGGAGCTAAAGGAGGAACTAGCAGAGCCATTAGCAGAATTGTTTAGTGAGTCTCTGAGCACAGAGAGGTCCCAGAAGACTGAGAAGGGTCTTTGTGATCCCACTCCACAAGAGTGGTAGCAGGGAGGAGGCGGGAACTACAGACCGTCAGTCTTACCTCAGTAGTGGGCAAGATTATGGAAGCACTCTTAAGGAAAGGATAGTGCAACACCTGGAATCCATAGGGGCACAGGATCCAAGACAGCATGGTTACAAAAGGAAGGTCCTGTCAAACTAATCTCATAGATTTCTTTGACTGGGTAACCAGAGTGGTGGACCAAGGGGGAGCAGTTGATGTCGCCTACCTTGACTTCAGCAAAGCTTTTGACACTGTTCCACATAGAAGATTGATAAATAAGCTAGGTAGGCTCGGGGTGGGTCAGAAGTTGGTCAACTGGGTGGCAAACTGGTTGACTGGCAGAAAACAGAGAGTGGTGGTAAATGGTATACAGTCAGAAGAGATGCAAGTCACAAGGGGTACCTCAGGGATCAGTCCTGGGGCCAGTCCTATTCAACATCTTCATTAGTGACCTAGCAGATGGACTAGAGGGTAAGGCTTGTCTGTTTGCAGATGACACCAAGATCTGCAACAGAGTAGATGATCCAGATGGGTGGGCAGAATGAGAAGAGATCTGGATAAACTAGCAGAATGGTCAGAAGAGTGGCAACTGGGATTTAATGCAAAGAAGTCAAAATCATGCACATAGGAAGAGAAACCCTGAAGCCACTTATAGGCTGGGAGGGAGTTGCTAGCAGTCACAAAGGAAGAAAGAGACTTGGGCATCATCATCACTGATGACCTGAAATCATCCAAGCAGACCTCTAAAGCAGTAGGTAAGGCTAGGGGGTGTTAGGGTGTATTAGTAGGGTATCACAAGTCAAGAGGGAGGTAATAATCCTCTGTACAAGACATTGGTTAGGCCCATCTGGAGTACTGCGCGTATTGGAGCCACACCTTCACAAGGACATTAACCAAATTGAGGCAGTCCAGAGAAGGGCAACCAAAATGGTGCAGGGACTGCATCAGAAGACATATGAGGACAGATTAATGGAGCTCAATATGTATACCCTTGAGCAAAGGAGGAGAGAGGTGATATGATCGAGACATTTAAACACCTTAAGGGCATAAACAAGGTGAAAGAGTCTAACATGTTTAAATATAAGAAAATAGCAGGACAAGAGGACACAGCATGAGATTAGAGGGAGGCCGATTAAGGGGAATGGAGGAAATTCTTTTCACAGAAAGGGTGGTAGATGCATGGAATGGCTTACCACAAGAAGTAGTGGCTATGAATACAGTGCAGGGCTTCAAACAGGCATGGGATAGGCATAAGGGAGCAATACAAATGACTATGAATAGATAGGTCACTGACATAGCAAAGGCCGATGGCACATTTATAAGGTAGAAAAAGAAATGGGCAGACTGGATGGGCCTTGCGGTCCTTATCTGCCGTCAACTTCTATGTTTCTATGTTTCTTTGGCCTATAGGGACGTGATAGGCTGAAATGGCACAGAGGTGTACCTTAATCGAGGAATAAGCCAAGCCTGACTGGAAAAGGGACAGTAAGTAGTCCAAAACCAACTTCTCTGAACAATCCAAAGGCGAAAAACCGCATGCTTGAACCCATAAACAAAACCTGTGCCACTTCATGGCGTAGGTCGCATGGGTAGCCGGTTTCCTAGCAGCAGCAAGAATGTCTGCCATCTCTTACGAGACCCTGTGTCGCATTATGACTATGTCTCTAGGAGTCAAGCGTGCAGGTTCAGGGAACATAGGTCTGGGTGGACCAAGGAACCTGCCTCCTGAGACAGCCAAGTGGGAGCGGATTGGCAGTGGCACTGGAGGTTCTCGGGGCAGCTGATGCAAACGAGGGAACCAGATCTGCCTGGGCCAAAACAGTGCGATAAGTATCAGCGTCGCTTGCTCTCTGCGAAGTTTCAGAAGAACCCTCTGGATCAATGGAAAAGGGGGAAAGGCATAGAGGAATCTGCCCGCCCAGGAGAGGGACAATGCGTCTCACCAGAAAACACCAGGCCCTAGATCTAGTGAGCAAAAATCCGGCAGTTTTGCGTTGGATGGGGACGCGAAAAGGTCCAATTCTGGAGTACCCCATCTGCGAAACAGATCCTCTGCTACCTCCTGAAGTACACTACCAGTCAAAAGTTTTAGAACACCCCCGTTTTTCCAGTTTTTATTGAAATTTACGCAGGTTAATGTCTCAATGTACTCTGAAATTAAAGCATAGAACAAATAAACAATTGGAGATAAAAAAGAAATCATAGAATCATTTTGTTTAACAAAATTTAATCTAAATTTTTGACTCATCAAAGTAGCCACCTTTGCAGATATACTGTAACCGCACTAACACACTCGTGGCTATTCTTCCTACAATGGACATCAAATATTGTTCGGAAGTTCTTCCCAACACTGTTGCAGAAGTTCCTACAAATGTGTTGCACTTGTAGGTTGCTTGCTTTCACCCTTCTGTCCAGTTCATCCGAACCAGCTCGATGGGGTTTAAGTCTGGAGACTGTGCTGGCCATTCCATGATTTGAAGCCTACCGTCTTGTTCTTTTCCTCGAAGGTAGTTCTGACATAGCCTGGAGGTATGTTTTGGGTCATTATCTTGCTGTAGGATGAACCCCTGACCAACTAGGCGTGACCAGAGGGTACTGCATGGCGCTGCAAAATGCTGTGGTAGCCCTTTGGTTCAGGGTGCCAGTCACTGTGCTGTTGTCCTGTGAGCCGCCTATCACGCAAGCTGTTGACTCTCAGAAACTTGTCTTCTGATTCTGTTGTGGCTTTGGGTCTGCCAGACCTCTTCCTGTCAGAGTTTCTCCAGTTTCCAAGTGCCTTTTGATAGTGTAGGAAACTGTACTCACTGACACCTTGGCTTTCTTTGCAATTTCTCTACAACAGTTTTTGCTAACCTAAACTTTTTTTTTTAACCTCTAGCAGTTTACCGCTTACCTTTGTACCATTTCAGGTTATTCATTGGACTTGAATTGCTTAAATTTCAATAAAAACTGGAAAAATGGGGGTGTTCTAAAACTTTTGACCGGTAGTGTAGTTCCATTCGAGGACTCTGGCCTGAGAGCAGCTCAGGCCGTTTGCGATGACACTGTCCACTCCTGGAACATGAAAGGCAATGAGGTTTGCGCCGTGCTGCAAGACCCAATCCCACACCCTCATGGCCTCCCTGCAAAGCGGGTAGGAATGGGTGCCTCCTTGTTTGTTGAGGTAATACACCACCATGGAATTGTCCGTTTGTAACAGAAGTGTACCCAGTGGGATCCCTCATTTCCAGGATATTTATGAGGAGATGAGTCTATTGGTCTGTCCACAGGCCCTGAGACCGAACACCGTCGAGGTGTGCTCCCCAACCGAGCCCTAAGGCGTCCGTGGAGAGTGTCACAGTCAGAGACAGCGCAATGAAGGGGACTCCCACTGAAAGATTCCTCAAATCTAGCCACCATTGCCAATCTCGGACTACGGCCTTCGTGATCTGGATTGGAAGCTGCAGATGGTCTTGCTTTTGATCCCATTGGACCCTTAACATCCACTGGGTTACCTGCATGTGGAGACGGGCTAGCGGGACTGTTGCAATGGCCGCAGCCATGTGTCCGAGCAGGCAAAGGACCAGTCTGGCAGGAACGGTCTTCTCCATCGAAATGTCCCTGATGAGGGATCTGATGTGTTCCGCTCTGTCCGGGGGGAGAAAAGCTTTCCCCAGAACTGCGCCTATAAATTGCAGAGTCTGGGACGGAACCAGGCGTGACTTCTCATGATTGATGATGATGCCCATCTTGAACAGAGACTGAGTGAATCAGGGCCTCCCGGGAGGACACCATGAGAAACAAGTCATCCAGGTAGGGGAACACGTAGTGGCCTTGTCTCCTCAAAGATGTCGCTACGACCGCCATGCACTTCGTAAACACCTGAGGTGCCGATGACAGTCCGAAGGGAAGGGCTCGGAACTGATAATGGCAACCCTGAAACTCGAAGCGCATAAACTTCCTGTGTGCTTGGGCAACAGGTATATGCAGGTAGGCGTCCTGCATGTCCAGGGTCGCTAGGAAGGCGTCCTGCTTGAGCATGGGGATCAGACATGGGAGGGTCACCATGCGGAAGAGTTTGTACAAGACCAAGTCGTTGAGGTCCAGTATCGGACAAAGGTCCCGTTTTCTTTGGAACCAGAAAGAAGTGAGAATAATATCCTAGACCCCTCTGGTCCTGTGATACGTACTCTATAGCTTCTTTTTCCAGAAGCGCGAGCACCTCCTGCTGTATGAGCAGGGCATGCTGACCCAAGTAACGGGAGAGCAGGGGGAGGTCTTGCCAGTGGGTGGTCGAGAAACTCTATGAAATGGCCTTTCTTGACCAACTGAAGAACCTACCTGTCGCCGGTGATCAACTGCCACCCTGAAAAGTGGCGAGTGATGCGACCCCCGACATTCTGTGCCTGTTGATCCAGAGGAGGAGTGGGGGCCGGGAAGGAGTCATGCTGTGGCAGCACTGGTCCCTACAGGCTGGGCCGGTTTCGTGCCACGTTGGTCTCTGCCTGGGGACGACTTGGCCTGGGCTTTATGCTGAAAAGCGCCCCTTGGGTGCTGGCCGGAATGTGGCTGCTGCCTCTGTTGCCGGCTGTGAAAATGGCTCTGGTTCCTGTGAAAGGAACCGGGCCTGGATCTGTACATGGCCTATACAGATTGGACTGCCTTCCCCACGTCCTGGAGTTTGGTGATGACCTTCTCCGAGGCTTCGCCAAAGAGTACTTCGCCATTATATGGGACGTCCAGAATGTTCTTCTGTACATCTGGGGTGAAACTGGAGACATGGAGCCAAGAGCGTCTCTGGAGACAAACGCCTGAAGCTGCAGCTCTGGCAGATAAGTCCGCAGAATCGTATGCTGCTCAAAGCACTTGGGTACCCACATCTGACCCTGTGCGGAGAAGATTGAGGAGCTCCGCCTTCTGATCGCCATCCGAAAGCTTATCGACCAGGTCCTGGCCCTGTTCCCACAGGGCGTTCTGAAACTACCATGTGGGTGAGGTAGTTCAAAGACCTGATGGCGCATGTAGCAGCTGCATACGTGCATCTCCCCAGAACATCCAGTTGCTTGGATTCCTGGTCCAGTGGCTGTGTGCTCATATGTTGTGGTCTTTGGGACTGGTCATGCGAGGCCGTGATGACCAGGGAGTCTGCCAGAGGTTGCTGGGCCAAGTACTGGTCCTCTTTCGGGGCCTTGTACAGGTGGTCAGCCTTCTTTGGCACTGCGGGAGTGGAGTGCGGATGCTTCCACGCAGCCTTGGTAATGTCCGTGAAAGTGTCTACCCAGGGTGGTACTATCACAGGCTTTGGGTCTTTCTGCCGAAGATAGCGGGCAAGGCATTGTCGTTCGGGTTCAAGGTCTTCAGCATCCCACCCCATGTTATCCTGGATGTGCCTCATGATCTCAGTGAAAGAGGGATCATCCGGAGGAGACCTGGGGAGGTCATGTGGGTCAGGAGAGGAGATGCTGAGTGGAGAAGGAGACCTGGAGTAGTCCGAGGTGTCTGATCTGGAGTCCTCCCCCGGAGTGTACAGACGCCGTCTGGGTCGCTTGGGGCTGGGAGACCCTGATGGAGATCTTGAGGGAGGCCTTCTTCTATCCTTGGATCTGCCCCTAGGGGGTGGAGTCAGCTCCTTGGGGGTTGGTGGTCGTCCTGCTGGCCCCGTAGGTGGAGGAGGGGGCGTAGGAGGTGAAGGAGTAGGAGTAGGAGGTTTAACAGGGACCACATCCTTTCGGATGGTTTCCCACCAAAAAGTAAAGAGCTCCATTACTTCTTCAATATTCAAGCCCGACGACGGGCCTGGCGCCGGTGGTCTGTTGCCAGGGTTGGGCGTCGGGTCCCCAGGTGTCTCCGGGTTTGGGAAAGATTCCCTCAGGAGCCCGGCATCCTTGGTGTCGCCCGCCTGGTCCTCTGGCAGTGTGGCGTCCTCCTCAGTCAATTCCCTGTGACTGACATCCGCCGGTGACGTGGGGGTGGTCTTCCGCTCTGGAGAGTGCTGATGTCGGTCTCCTGGCCGACGCCTTCGGATCCGGCGAACGGTGTTTGGCTGGTGTCATCGGTTCCTGCGAGTGCCTGGCCAACGTCGGGTGATTGGTCAACATCGGGTCCGATGACCAGTTCAGGGACGCCAGGTCCTTGGTCTTTCTAGGAGCTGGATCCGGACCTCTGGGAGGTTGGGAGACCGACCTGAAGTCGGTGTCCTGATGCCGGGTGGAAGATGATGATTTATGGCACTTGGAAGACTTGGAAGAGGCCTTGGATGGAGTGGAGGAAGCCGAGGGCCTCAAAGTCTTAATAGGCTGGAGTGAAGAAGAGCCACTTGAAGCCCGGACCTTAACCGGGGCGGGGGGAAGGGCTGCGACCGAGCCTTGAAGGGAGAGCGGTCCGATCTGGTGGAGTCTGAGCTGTGGGAGTCCAAGGTTCGGTTCGGGGATGTGGACCTTACTTTCTCCCGGTGCTTATGGGCCTTCGAGGATGATTCTCCCCTGGAGGAAGGTTTTTGGTCCATCCTTTTTAATTTTTCTTCAGGAAGATACACCTGGAGTGCCTTCTGATGGCAGATCCTGGTGCGGCTATTGAACCCTTGGCAAAAGGTGCAGGCCTTGGTATCGTGGTCTGGACCTAGGCACTGCACACAGGAGGAGTGAGGACCCTTGAAAGGGATCTGTTTGCCGCAGGCACACTTCGAAAGGTGACCCTCATGCGAAGGAGTTGGAGAGGACATCAGTTAGAAAAACGCAGAAGTTCTGTAGTCATCGTACGCTAGGTAGAGACCGAGAGGTTGGTGCTGGCGAGTCGGCTGCGGGAAAAGAACTGGGGATTCTGGGGGACCACCTCATGTACTACGCCTGACGTCGGGGGCAGGACCGACGTCAGAGGCGGTTCCTGCTGAATACTGCTAGCTAGAAAATTTCCGTGGGGTCCTAGCGCCTGCCGGCTTCAGTCCTAATGGTGTAACCTGCTGCAAGAGCTGTTTCTCGAAGTAAGATCATCTATAACGCCTCACCAATGTTTTAAACACTATCACCTAGGCAGGCCTCACTATCAACCCCACTAAATGTTCACTGGCAATGACAGAGATGAAGTATTTGGGGGTTTTAACTAGTGACAGGCAGGTTAAGCCTGAAATAGGAGAAGTAGATGCTGTAGCACAGAGTACCCGCCCCATGACCAAGAAACACATCAGATCCTATTTGGTACTGGCTGGCTACTACTGGCGATTTGTGCCTAATTTTGCCACTGTCACCAGACCCCTAACAGACCTAACAAAGAAGAACAAACTTACTAAGGTTGCTTGATCACCAGCCTGCGAAGAGGCATTTTGTGTCATCAAGGCAAGCTTATGTTCCTCACCTGTTTTGAGGAGCCCTGATTTTTTCTAAACCCTTTATTGTGCAAACTGATGCTTTCAACACTGGGAATGGGGCAGTGTTGTCTCAGATCATCGAGGGAGAGGACCACCCCATTATGTATATTAGTCAAAGCTGCACGAAAGAGAGACAAAGTATTCCACTATAGATTATTCTCTATAGTTGATTTCATTGCGCCATATTGAGATTCCATAGCCTGTTACTGTACATACAGTAGTGTTATTATAGACTGTCACATTTTTTTAACTGAACATACTGGGGTGCGAGATCTCATTTGCATGGGGGTTCTTGACTGATCTATTTGCATTAGGCTAATATTGTAGTGATTTGTGGAAATGTAGGTATGTTAGAAGACTTGTCTTACACATACTTTATATTTACTTCTAGTTACCTTACCCTGGGGAGGGTGGAAGTTTTATTATACTGTGGTTCTATCCAGAATCCTTGGAGATGTTACGGCGCAGATAAGAGTAAGGTTAAATAGTGTCACAGTTTTACTCTGTAGATATTAGGATACATGATCCCTTTTACTTGGGAGTACACGTCAAGTTGTATTCCTCTGGGTAACAATTGCAGTGATTGATGTGAATGATGGTGCATTGGGGGGGGGAAGTGTGTGTGTGTGTGTGTGTGTGTGTTTGTATATACACACACACACACATATTATATATATCTCCTTAAAACTAGTTATCCCCCCCCCCATGTTATAAGGTTGTGGGGTAGGGTGTGTTGCGTGTGTGGAAGGGAGGACAGAATTTAATTTTAATTTCTTATTCAGATTCCTTAGACATTTTCGATACATCAAGTTGTTACACACTGAGCATTTATTGACATCAGTACATATCAGGCTGCATGGTCTTAATTTCTTGGTGGTCCTTGACCAGGGTTTTTTTGTCAATTTATATTATCATTTATGAAGTTCTGTTACTGCACTATAGGCTTCTGAAGTTTATAGGGCATAATATCTAGCTGGAGATTATAGCTGGGTAATGGGTCCAGCTAAGTTTTACACATCACACAGTGTGTAACTACTGACCTTTTTAAGGAAGCTTCACTGGTTACTCTTTGTCTGTAATACATAATAGATGCTTCTTGTAGTGCTAAGACAATCTTAGTGTATCTTTAATCCGGGTGGGGGTTGTTTTTCAGTAATTGCATTGTTATGCACATTGTGACACTCATAATTTGATTTAAGAGCCATCTGCTCAAGTAGTTATCTCATATGTCAATTTAATTTACATGCAGTAGAGTTCTTGGTATGTCTCCTGCACGCAGCACCTCTGACCCGGAGACTCTCCCAGCTGAAGGTGACAAGGTACTGTTTAGCTTCTCTGACATCATCTGTTTTTTTTAAGTGGGTATTTTAACAAATGGGGATTTTTTTCTGTTTTTTTCTGCATGATCTTGGTATTAAAAGTATTGTTTTTTCTAAATAACTGTCATTACGCTTCTGACGAAGGACTTGGTCCGAAAGCTAGAGCACTTTGTTCTTGTTGTTACATCTATGTTGGTCCATTAAAAGGTATCAACTCTTTTGCTTCTGGATTTGCTCTAAAGTGGACAGTAGAGGCTTTACGGTTTTATTTATGGGGTTCAGAATTTGAGGTATGGACCGACCATAATCCCCTCTGCTGGTTGCAGGTAATGAAAGAGAAGAGCCCTCGAATCATGCAGTGGTATCTTGCTCTACAACCATATAGGTTCACTGTTAAACATAGGTCAGGCACAGTACATGGAAATGTGGATTTTATGTCTCGCTGTGGTGCAGACACAAAGATTCAGACAGTATCAGACCTCAGGGTAAAGCTTGAAAAAGAAATCAGAGGACAGCCAGTTTTTATAGGGACCCCGAGGTGGAACTTCGAGAGTGCGTGGGCTGGAGCGCCTTCTCTCCTTGTGAGAGATCTGATCTGTCCTGTCTGAATCTTCCTGTGCTGAAATAAGAAAGAATGAGGTATGAAAACCTCTGGTTTTCTCTAGAGTGGGGAGGAGTATGTGACAGGGTCTGTGTATGCTAAGAGACCATTCGTTTTTCATCCTTAAGACTGTTGCAACAGCGCTGCTCTGCTATTCTTTTTTTTTTTTTTTAAACTATCCTCTAAACTTCCCCATCCACAGGAAAGGCCACCTGTAGATGTTTTTGCTATCCCTCGTTTCATCTCCTCTCTTTGGTCCCTGTGGTGTACACATGCTCAGTTTTATTTTATTCTATACCCTGCTCAGTCGTGTACACGTTCGCCTCCATGATTGTTTGCATACGCCTGCTCGATCGTACGAATGTTCCCTATTAGGATTTAGCGGTTTCTTTTAGCTAGAGACAAACTGGAAAAAGGGTCTCCAAACTGGGTTAGGTGGCTAGTCCATTCATTGTTATGCAGGCTTACTGTCTGCAGGGTTGGGGGGGTAGTTTCATGCCTGCTTGAGTCCTGCCTATTTTATTATTGGCAGGGTACTGGCTCGACGGCCTGCTTGTGCAGAAGGGACTGTACCTCCTCCAAGAGAATGGACAAATGAGCCAGGGGGGCAAACTGGAAGGCAGGAAAGGGGTTTCTGGAAGCTGTTCAATGAGCTCCAGTTTGTGACCCTTTTCTATGATTTGCAGAATCCATACATCCAAAGTTATGGTTCTCCATTGATTCAGATGGAGGGAGAACCAACCTCTGACCACCACCTCCTGGTCCGGGTCCAGAGGAAGGGGGGGTCCTGGCAAGGAATCAAACGGAGGTGGAAACAGCCACAGGGGCTAGTCCCACACTTCTGGGGCCCTTGGCCACAGCCCCAGCACTGGGGGCGGGGGGGGGGCAGGCAAGGCAGCCAGAGCTCTGCACTTCCCTTGGGGTCGGAAGGCTGTACCGGGTCTATTGGTCACTTTGGAAAAGGGAGGGCATCCCCTACCTCTTGGTTGGGTATGGTAGAGGGAGTGGACAGACCTAAGGGCCCTGCCCGAGGCTTGCAGATCACTGACAATGTCCTGGACATCAGGGACAAACAGCTTAGTGCCATTATAGGGGGCATTAAGCACCTTTTTCTGAACATTGGCAGCAAAACTGGATACTCTTAGCCAGGAGTGCCTACACAGGCATATGCTTGTGGCAGCTGCCCTGGCAATGGTGTCAGCCATATCCCACAGAGGGCTCTGAGGAGGTGCTTGCTAACATCCTCAGCTGCTTGGAGGCACTGAAACAGTTCCTGCTTTTGTATGCCATCTGGGAAGGCCTGGGTGTGGCCTTGCGCTTACTGTAATTGGCATTTTGGTACTTAACCATGTGAGACAGGTAGTTTGTAATCCCCAAACCCAGTGTGGAGGAGGCATACGCCTTCTTACCCCATTGAATGATTCTGCAAGATTCTTGATCTGGGGGAAGGGAAATACAGCTTACTCACCTGTAACAGAAGTTCTAGGAGTGGTATATGTTGTTCATCCACACTTTGTGGCAGGTTCCTTGCCACTTCAAATCTTGCTGGAAGGTCTTCAAGCTGGCTTCTCCCACCCACCCGGCTGGTAAAACCCTCAGCTCTGCCCCATGACGCCAGATCTAGCCCGCGTGTCGAAGCCGGGGAGGTCGGGTGGATGAACAACATATACCACTTCTAGAACTCCTGTTACAGGTGAGCAACCTGTATTTCTAGGGCTGTGGATATGTTGTTCAATCCACACTTTGTGGCAGACTCCTAGCAGTTCTCCGGGAGGATAGAGGCAAGGCGCGCACCCCCTAGTTAGGGAATAAGGACTAGAGAACCGAGGTCCCAAAACCAGCATCCCGGCATGATTCTAGGTCAATGCGGTAATGGGAAATAAAGGTGTGTGCTGACTTCCAGGTAGCAGTCCTGCAGATTTCCTGGATAGGGATGTCCCTAGAAGCAGTGGTATGGTGGGTAGAATGAGCTCTTATCCCTTTGGAAGGCTCCATGCCTGCCAACCTACAGCAGAGATCTATGCAGGAGGTGACCCACCTGCCTATCGTCCGCTTGGCTGTAGGTCTGCCAGGTGTGGCTTCAGCATAGGTGACAAACAGCTGGCGAACCTCACCCCGAACTTCAGCCGTTCGCGCCTTATAATAAGCAAGCACTTTTCTAGGGTCCAAAGTATGGAGCCTATATTCAGCATCCGAGGTGTGACTGGGGTAGAACACCGGCATAGTCAACACCTGATTCAGGTGAAACTCTGACACCACCTTCGGAAGGAATTTCGGGTGGGGGTGAAGGACAACCTTGTCCCTGTGGAAGACCAGATAAGGAGACTCTATGGAAAGCGCCTGGAGCTCTCCCTTCCTTCTGGCTGACGTTATAGCCACCAAGAAGGTGGTCTTCCACGACAGGTGGGAGATATCGCACCTGTGCACTGGTTCAAATGGCTTGCCCATGAGCTTAGCCAATACCAGCAGTAGATCCCATGGAGGTAGAGGTTCTGTAGACAACCGCTGCAGGAGTGGAAACCAAATCTGCTGAGGCCACCCTGGGGCTATAAGAATCATTCGAGCCCCTTTGGCCTGCAACTTCAGCAAGACTCTCTGAATGAGAGGGAAGGGCGGAAAGGCATAGAGAAACCTCCCTGCCCAGCAAAGGGATAATGCTGCCACAGAAACTCCAGGCGCAGTTTCCTCACGAGCAAAACACTGGAAGTTTGGCGTTGCATGGTGACGCAGAAAATACAGGTTACTCACCTGTAACAGGAGTTCTAGGAATGGTATATGTTGTTCATCCACACTGTCTGGCAGGTATCCTTGCCGCTTTAAATCTTGCCGGAAGGTCTTCAAGCTGGCTCCTCCCACCCACCCGGGTGGTAAAACTCTGCTCCACCCCATGACGCCAGATCTGGCCCGCTGGAAGCTCAGGTTAAAGGCCGAAGCCGGGCGAAGTCGGTGGAAATGTAGGGATGAACAACACATACCATTCCTAGAACTCCTGTAACAGGTGAGTAACCTGTATTTCTAGGGACATGGATATGTTGTTCATCCACACGGTCTGGCAGACTCCTAGCAGTTCTCCGGGAGGAGGGCGGCAAGGCGCACACCCCCTACTTAGGGAATAGAGAATGGAGAACCGAGGCCCCAACACCAGCATCCCGGCGTGACTCAAGGTCGATGTGGTAATGGGTGATGAAGGTGTGTGCTGACTTCCAGGTAGCAGCCCTGCAGATTTCCTGGATAGGGACGTCCCTGGAAGCACCCACCGATGCAGCAGTATGGCGGGTAGAATGAGCTCTTATCCCTCTGGGAGGCTCCATGCCCGCCAACTTATAGCAGAGATCTATGCAGGAGGTGACCCACCTGCCTATCGTCCGCTTGGCTGCAGGTCTGCCAGGTGCGGCTTCAGCGTAGGTGACAAACAGCTGGCGAACCTCTCCCCGAATTTCAGCCGTGCGCTCCTTATAGTAAGCGAGCGCCCTTCTAGGGTCCAGAGTATGGAGCCTATATTCGGCCTCCGAGGTGTGATTGGGGTAGAACACCGGCAGAGTCAACACCTGGTTAAGGTGAAACTCCGACACCACCTTCGGAAGGAATTTCGGGTTGGGGCACAGGACAACCTTGTCCCTGTGGAAGACCAGGTAAGGAGACTCGATGCAGAGCACCTGGAGCTCTCCCATCCTTCTGGCTGACGTGATAGCGACCAAGAAGGCGTCTTCCACGACAGGTGAGAGAGTTCACACCTGTGCATTGGTTCGAATGGCTTGCCCATGATCTTTGCCAGTACCAGCAGTAGATCCCACGGAGGTGGAGGTTCTCGCACCGGAGGGGAAATGTGATCAAGGCCTTAAAAAGTGCCAGACCACCTCTCCTCATGCCACCGATCAAGCTTCCTCTGCCTGTGCCCGTAAGCAGAGATGGCTGCCAGGTGCACCTTAAGGGTCACACCCAAGCCCTTGCTGAGAAAGGGACCAAAGGTAGTCCAATATGCTTGCCAAGGAACAGGAGGAAGGGTCCAGACCTCGTTCCTGGCACCAAATGGAAAATCTTTTCCATTTGAAGGCGAGCATTTTCTGGTCCACTCTTATGGGACGCCCCAATTATGTTGAGGACCTCGCCGGAAAGACCCAAGGCCTGGAACTCTAGCCGCTCAGGAACCAGGCTGTCAGGTGCAGGGACTGAAGGTCCGGATGGAATACCTTCCCCTGATTGACTGAGAGCAGGTCCGGGTGAGCTGGAAGCTGCCTCGGGAGCCTGGAGCTGAGGCTGAGGAGATCTGGGTACCAGTACTGGCGGGGCCAGTCTGGGGCTATCAGAATCACCTGCGCCTTGTCCCTCCTTGCTTTGAGCAACACCTTGTGCATCAAGGGGAATGGGGAAAGGCGTAGAAGAGGCCCGGGGTCCACGGCCTCCAGAAGGCATCCCCCTGCAGCGAACCCTGCTGAGGGGGGCCGGCATGGAACAGCCTCAGCTTCGCATTCTCCCTGGAGGCAAACAGGTCCACCTGAGGTGTGCCCCAATGGGAGAATAGATCTTGTACTACCTCGCAGGAGAGACCACTCATGGGACGCAGCCCTATCCAGCTTAGGGCATCGGCCAGGGTGTTGGAGGCTCCTGCCACATGAATGGCTAGGAGATCCGCCTCCAGGTGCTAGCCAGACGAGTGACCAGATGCGGAGAGCTTCCTTGCATAGAAGCATGGAGCGCGTCCCGCCCTGGCGGTTTAGATAGTACATGGTAGTGGTATTGTCCGTCTGGACCCGGACCACTTGACCCCGAAGAAACGGAGCAAAGGCGGTGAGAACTAGGCAGACCGCTCGGAGCTCCAGCAGGTTGATGTGGCATCGGGACTGCCGCGGGGACCAGAGGCCGTGCGCTCGGTGTTCCCCCAGATGGGCACCCCAACCCATCAGAGAGGCATCGGTCGATAGAGAGACCGCCGCCTCGGCCGGACAAACGGGATGCCCTCCTGCAGATGAACTGAACGGTCCACCACTGGAGAGCTGCCCACATCCCTCGTCACTATCACTAGCTGGTCCAATGGACCGCAGCGCTGGGGACCACTGGCTGGCCAGCCCCTCACTGAAGGGGCGCGATGTTCCAGCGGGCCAACGGACCACGCTGTACAGGCCGCCATGAGACCCAGGAGGCGAGGAAGTCCTGGTAGGATGCAATTGCCCAACCAGAAATGATTGGGCAAAGGAGGAAAGAACCTCGGCCCTCCAACCGCAGAGCCGTGTTCTGGCTTGAAGAGAGTCAAGCTCTGCCCCGATGAAAAGAATCACCTGCTTCGGCTCGAGTTCCGACTTGGCCTCGTTGATGAGGAGGCCGACCTGAGAGCAAACCGGAGGGCCAGATCTCTGGACCGCTCCACCTCCTGTCTGGAGGGGGCTGCTATCAGCCAATCGTCCAGGTAAGGGTAAACCCGGACCCCTCGGCACCGCAGGAATGCTGTCACCACTGCCATGCATTTGGTGAAGACCCTGGGTGCTGGAGATAAGCCGAAGGGCATGGCTTGGAACTCGAAAAGGGATCCCTCCGCTCGAAAGCGAAGGAACCTCTGATGTGACAGATGGATAGGGACGTGAAAGAACGCGTCCTGCAGGTCCAGAGAGCAGAACCACACGCCATGTTCCAAGGATGGTATTATCTGAGCCAGAGTGACCATCCTGAAGGTTCGAGACCTTAGGAAATTGTTTAGGTCGTGTAGGTCGAGAATGGGGCACCAGCCCCCCGTCCGTTTCGGAACCAGGAAGTACCTGGACATGAACCCCGGGTCTGAGGGAGGGTCCGCCACCTCTCTTATCACCCCCTTCTCGAGGAGGAGAGTGATGTCGGCTCGGCGAGCTGACAGCGAGGCTTCGGACCCCGAGGCCCCCTTAGGTGCGACGGCTCTGAAGGGTGGGGCCTGCTCGAACTCCAAAGGCAGGCCCTTTCCCACCACCTCCAACACCCACCGGTCTGTGGTGATAACGGACCAGGCGGAAAGAAAGTGGCGAAGCCGCCCCCATGGGGGGCACCTGGAGTGAGGCGACGTGGTTGGGGGTGACACCCCTCAACCCGTCACTGGTCAGGCTTGGAGGAAGGACCAGCCGAGGGACCTCCAGGGCCTTTACCTCCCTGCTTCCTGGAGGAGGAAGCCGGGGGCTTGAGTTTGGGATGCCAAGCTCGAGCCCTGCTGGCCCCTGGCGTTGCTGGGCCGGACGTGCATGGCGCAGAGGGACGAAAGGGTTGAGCTGCGGCCCGCTGCCTTTGTCCTTCTGTGCGGATGAGACCGAGTCCAAGGTAGCATTGGACTTCTCGATCCTCTGCAGGTGACCTTCCACCCCAGGGCCGAAGAGGTCAGTCCCCAGGAAGGGGACATCCGCAAACTTGTGCTGGGTATCCGAGGTGAAGGTGGATATCCTCAGTCATGCCCAACGGCGCAAAGCCACTGCGGCCGCTACTGACCTGGCACATGAGTCTCCAATGTCCAGAGCAGTCTGAAGCTGCTGTTTGGCCACTGCCCTGCCCTAGTCCCGCACCTGCCTGACCGTGGTCTGCAGGTCCACTGGAAGATGAGGAACTACCTCGTCCAGGGAGCCCAACAGGGCATGAGAGAAATGTGCCATGAGTACGGCTGAACTGGCCTGACGAAGGCCAAGGGAGGATGCAGCGTAGACTTTGCGCCCGGCATAGTCCACCCCTGGGACTCCTCGCTCGAGGTTTGTCCACGTTTCCTAGCATTTCCAGCGCACCGAAAATGCTGTCGGTAACTAGCCCCCGGCTGAGGGGTGTTCAAAAACCGGACAAGGAACCGGGTAGGGGACCGATACTTCCTGGCCATCCTGGCCGAGGGCGCAGGACAGGAAGCAGGGCGCTGCCAGAGCTCCAAGGCCGGGCCCACTATGGCCTCGGCCACTGGAAAGGCCTCCATAGGGGAATCCCCTCGGTCCAGTATCTCCGTGAGGGGATACCTGGTCCGCTTAGACACAGGTTCGAGCTTCATCCCGGTAGACTCCGAGATGAGCCGAGGCAATCCCAGATAGGACGAAGGGCTATCGTCCATCGACTGACCTCCAGAGGACCCAAGTCTACTCACCTGGAGAAAGGAAGGAATCGCCGTCGGGACTCTGAAAGAGTCGCAAAGAACACCCTCGGGCCTGAGCCACCCTCCACCTGCCGAGTGCGATCGGGAGTGGGGGTAATGTGAACAACCTATGGGGCAGTCCTGAGCTGACCGAGTTCTTGGTCAGAGCCCCAAATAACGGCTGTGGGCGAAGGTTCCACCAGGACTCGATCCGAGCAGCTGGTTTTGGCGAACAACCGCCTGGGAACAGGCTCCTGGGTAAGTCGAAGGGTTGTTTCGCCCGCCCGGTGACAACCACTTAACGGCCGGCGACAGCGTCGGCTTGTTCCCGTCAGAAGAAGCTGTTGCCACATAATCCTTGCATCACCGACGCATCCACGCGAAGCCTCCCTCATCTGAGGAGGACGACGAGCGGCGGGCGCCGCACGCGGTGCCGAGATCGAGACCGCCTATGACGGCGAGATCGGCCAATCAGCAAGAAGTCTGAGACCGAGAACCTCGGCTTTTCCGAGGGCGGTGCGGGGAGGGGATGGGGGGAACCGGCTCTCCCCTCGGCTCGGAGGGTTCACCCGAGGGCTCTAGAACTGGAGGCACTGGCAAGCCCACAGGATCCTCAACTCCCACCGAGGGAACCGGGGAGAGAGGATTCTCGGCTTCGCCTGGCGATAACCCGTCCAACGGGTCGAGAAAAATCTCGACTGCGTCGACGGGAGTCTCCGTCAACTGGCCTGATGGGGACACCGTGAGACCAGTGGCCGGAGCCGAACGATCGACCGAAGTCAATGGCCGACAACTCGGGAGGGGACCTTCCCGCCCCACAAAGCGCCGGGCGGAGGGACTTAACCTTGTCTTTCTTTTGGACCGGAAGAAGGTCCCAGCAGACGCTGGTCCCTCCCCAATGGAGAGGGATGATGTGCCTCAAAGAAGCTGTATAAGAGGAACCCAGGAGATGACAAATGTCACGTCGAGGAAGATGCGGCCAGCTCGCCTCCTCTTCGAGGCGATCATCTGCTCTAGCTGATCCGCCGAGCTCCGCCGCAGAGACCGCCGACTGGGCCTCTTTGACTTTGTACCGGAGGAAAACGCTTTCTCGGGACGCCTAGTTAAACGGGCAGCACGGGTTCTCGAGGACGAGGCTGAGAAGGAAGAGCACAGGTTGCAACTCGCGGGTCGCTCAAGGCTCCAACCAGTAGACACACGTGGAGTGGATCTGTCAGGCATATCTTCTGCCAAAGGGCATCTCCAAAAGGTCGTTACCATAGAAACAGGGATGAAGACCAAGTCTAGAAGTGCAAACGTTTAAATTAAAACTGAAGAATTAGGAACCAGTCTTATATTTGAGGCGTTAAGGAGGAACAAACCTGACCAAGCGGTAAGGCAGATCTACGTCATAGGGCGGAGAGCCGAGAGTTTTACCACCCGGGTGGGTGGGAGGAGCCAGCTTGAAGACCTTCCGGCAAGATTTAAAGCGGCAAGGATACCTGCCAGACAGTGTGGATGAACAACATATCCACGTCCCTAGAAGGTCCAGCTCTGGACAACCCCA
Source organism: Neoceratodus forsteri (assembly GCA_016271365.2). NCBI lineage: Eukaryota > Metazoa > Chordata > Ceratodontiformes > Ceratodontidae > Neoceratodus > Neoceratodus forsteri. Next base: position 1,526,250,922 of record CM028131.1, read on the forward strand.
CTTGTCAAAGAGCTGATCTGCTACGGTTTATAACAGCTCCCACTCGTGTGCTCTGGATTGAGACCTGCTTAGGCTGTCGGCCAGATTGTTTAGGACACCTGGAACATGCGTCGCTGATAGCAGAATGCATTGTTCCAGTGCCTAGTACCAGACTCTCATCACCTCCCTGCAAAGGGGGTACGGATGAGTGCCCCCCTGCTTGTTGATGTAAAAAAGGACCGCCATATTGTCTGCTTGAATGAGAAGAGAGCCTGGTACCGGGTCCTCCTGAAATGCTTGTAGGGCACAGAGGATCGCTCGCATTTCCAGTACATTGATATGGAGAGATCGCTCCTCGGGTGTCCAAACCTCTTGTGTTTGAGGAGTACCTAGGTGTGCTCCCCAGCCCAGATCAGATGCATCTGTCGTAAGGGTCTGACCCAGTGGCTCTGGATGGAACCAGACCCCTCTTTCCAATTTGCGGGGGTCCATCCACCAAAGTAGAGTTCTCCTGACTGGCTCGGTGATCCTGACTAGAAAGTGAAGATCGTTGGAGCCTTAGTCCCACTGCACCCTGAGCATCCACTGTAGGACCCGCATGTGGAGACGGGCCAGAGGAGTGACCAGAATGGCCGCCGCCATGTGCCCCAGCAACCTGAGGAAGTTCATTGCTGGAACCTGAGGAGTTATTGAGATCCCTTCAGCAATCTCCCGCAGGCGATCGCCCCTGTCCGGGGGTAGAAAAGCCATGCCCTGGATAGAATCCAGAACCGCTCCAATAAAGGCGAGTCTTTGACTGGGCTCGGGGGACGATTTCTGAAGGTTCAGGGTGATCCCCAACTCTTGGAATAGAATATAAGTGTCTTCAAGAGTTTGAAGCAGGCCTGACCTGGACAGGGCCGCAAGCAGCCAATCTTCGAGGTAAGGGAAGACGTAATGTCCCTGCCGCCTTAGAGCCACAGCCACCACTGCCAAGCACTTTGTAAAGACTCGAGGAGTGGAGGAGAGGCCGAACGGAAGAACTCTGAATTGGTAATGCTCCCCATGGAAGTGGAACCTCAGAAACTTCCGGTGGGGAGGGAAGACCCCCGATGTGCATATATGCATCTTGCATGTCTAGGGAGCGGAGCCAGTTTCCTTGATGCAGTAGGGGAAGTAGACCCAGAAGGGTCACCATCCTGAACCGTTTGTACTCTATAAAATACAGATTGAGGGAGCTGAGGTCCAAGATGGGATGACGGTCCCCTGTCTTTCTGGGGGCCAGGAAGAAGTGGGAATAAAACCCTTTTCCCCACTGATGCAAGGGGACTACCTCTATTGCCTTTTTCTGCAAGAAGGTCCAAATTTCTCCTTCTAGAAGTGGGAAGTGAGAAGGAGGATACGGGGAGTAGTTTGATGGAGTAGTTGGAGGGAACTCTGTGAACTCTAGTGTGTGTCCTCTCCTGACAAAATCCAGGACCCACTGGTCCGCAGTTATTGATCTCCACCCTTCGAGATGAAGGGAGAAGCAGCCCCCGACCATCTCCCCTGAGTCTTCCCTTGGGGGGGGGGGGGCCGAAGGGAGTCACTGGGCTGAGCCAGGCATGGGCAGAGAGACCTGGAAGGACTTGGGCCCATGGTTAGGAGCGCCTCCAGGTTGCTGGTTACTGGCTCTCCTACGAAAGCCGCCTCTCTGACCCTGCTGATTACCACGGGCTTGTCCACCGTGACTACCTGAGGGCTTGCACAGGGCCTCTTCTGATGCCGGTTGCCACGGTACATTTGGCGGAATGACCAGATGGACTTGCCCGACTCCTGGAGATGTGAAATCAGTGCTTCTGTCTCTGGCCAAAACAATACAGTACCTTGGAAAGACAGATCCCTGATACCGGACTGCAGATCCTGGTGAAAGCCTGAAACTCTTAACCAGGCATGGCACCTAAGACAAACCCCGGAAGCAGCTGCCCGGGCTGCCGTATCTGCAGTGTCGTACGAGGCTCTCAGGACATGAGAACCTATGTCGGAACCTGATTTAAGAATGTCCAGAAGCTCCGTCTTCTGCTCGGAATCTGGCATGGCTCTGAGTAGCTCTTGTCCCCTTTCCCATAGAGCATTCTGGTACTGGACCATATGCGTCAGGAAGTTGAGGGAACGGATGGAACAGGTGGAGGCAGAGTAAACCTCCTTGCCCACCTGGTCCAAATACTGAGACTCCGGATCGGGAGGCTGCGAGCTAAGGTACTTCGGCTCCCTGGACTTGTCATGGGCAGCCATAATGACCGAAGAGTCTGCCTGAGGGTTCTCTGCTAAAAAGGCTTCTGCCCTTGGGGCCTTATACAGCCTGTCTGATTTTTTGGGAACAGCCGGGATGGAGGCTGGGCACTTCCAGGTCGACCGGGTGAGGTCCTGAAATGTGTCCACCAAAGGAGGGACTACCAATGGCTTTGGCTCCTTTTGCCTCAGGTATTTGGCCAACCTCCGGCGTTCCGGATCCAGGTCCTCAGTTTCCCACTTACTGGAGGCCTGGATATGCCTCATGACGTCTATAAAGGTTGGATCGTCCAGAGCCGAGCGAGGTCCTTCTCTCCCGGGGACCGTCCGATCCCAAGAGAGGAAGAGGATGCCGATGAAGAAGAGGAAGAGGATCGACTACTAGGTCTGGAATAGTCTGACCTCTCCTTGTGACCAGACTCCCTCTGTTGTTGGTAGCTGGGGGACCGATGTTGGTCCGAAGACTGGCTCTGGTCCCAGGACCGGCGACGAAGTGTAGACCGGCATCGGCCAGTGGACAGATGTCGGGAGCGCTCTTGCCCAGAGGAACGAGTAGGGCTGCGAGTGCCAGACCTAGATCAGCGACGGTCTCCAGAGTCCTTGGAGTGTCTGCGGCGGTCTCTGGACAGAGAGCGGGAACAAGCCTTGGGTGGAGGCGTAGGCAGCCGCTCGGGGGACTTCCTCGGGGAAGGCTCACCGCCAGGCTGTGGTTTGCCTGCCGGGTCCGGTACCGTGTCTGGGCTGGCGACGGGGGTCCGCCTGGACCTGTCCCCACCAAAGGAGAACAACTCCTGCAGCTCATCCTTCGAGAAAATCTGAGCAGCTTGGCCGAAAGGGAGTATCCGGGACATCGGCTCATGGGCTGAGAGCCCTCTCGAAGCCCGGGGAGGAGGACTTGGGAGAGGGGACGCCAGCTCTTCTGTGGCCTTTCTGTGGCTGCACCTTCGCCCCTTCAACTGGCGTCGAGGTGGGACCGATGATGGTTTCCTCGGGCGCGCGGGAGAGTCCTTCAGCTCTGGAGGCTAACCTTTAGCAGGTGGTGCCAGTGCCTTGGGTGGTGTGGCGGCTTTGACCTCCAAGTTCTTGGTGGTAACCCTTAGCGGGGTTACCTTAGGCTTGGCCGGCTTCTCTGCTGATGGGCTGGCCTTGGCCTGGGAAGATTTCGGATGCTCACCTAAGCCCGGGGAAACACGGGCCTTCTTAGGAGAGGGTCGCGAGCGAGAGCGGGACTGCGACTGGGACTGGTGCCCCGGGACTGACTACAGTCTTTCCCGTGATGCTTGGGTCTTCTCCTTGCGCTTACCCTCTGTACGCTTCCCCTCTGAGGAGTGCAGATCCATCTTTTTCTCTAAAAGGAACGCCTTCAGGGCCTTGAGACGTCAGATCCGGGTTCGGCTGGTCAACGCCTGGCAGGCTGAGCAGGCCGCGGTGTTGTGGTCCAGCCCGAGGCAATAGACGCAGTGCTTGTACCTGTCCTTGGAGGCGATCTGCCTCCCGCAGTCGCACTTGTTCTGGTGTGGCTCCGGAGAGACCGACGACGGCGAAGACATCCGTCGAAAACACTGAAAAGAACCATCAAAAACGGCACAAAATGGGTTGAAAACACAGATTTTTCTATTTCTGGCAAGCTAGAAAATGAAGGTTTCTTCTCACGTGCGTGGGACGCGTCGGGAAAAGAAATGAGGTGGAGCTGGGTCCACCCCCTTTGTACCAGGGCTGACGGGGCCGGGCTGACGTCGGGGGCGGTCCCTGCTGTGTACTGCTGGCTGAAGAGTTTTCCGGAAGGTTCTAGTGCCTGCAGCATAGTCCTTACTGTTATAGCCTGCTGCAAGAGCTCCCACTCGAAGTAAGATCCACAGAAGTTTTTTCCTTCATTTTGTTTTGTTGATGTGCTTCACACAAAGGCTTGTTGCCTCTGCAATGGCTGTTTTGATTGTTCCCCACTGTTCCTCCACCACTCCTTCTTGCCCGTTTTCTAGTGCTTTTCTGAGGCGCACTCTCATTTTACCAAAGTCAGCCTTCTTAAAGTCCAATACTCTTGTTTTTGTATGGCTTGACTCTATGGCTGTGTTTATTGTGAACCACACTGTTTGGTGGTCACTTGTTCCCAGATTGCTACCCACTTCTAAATCCGAGATCCTTTCTCCTTCCCCATTTGAGAGTACCAGGTCTAAGACTGCTCCCTCCCGAGTGGGTTCCAACACTAGTTGTCTGAGGCATGCCCCCCTGCAGGGCATCAAGAATGACCCTGCTCTTGGATGTACCTGCAGCAAAGGTACTCCAGTTAACATTGGCATATTCAGGTCCCCCATCAACAATATCTCCCCTTTTTCTGCCATTTTAAGGATGTCTTCTATCATTTCCTTGTCCATTTCCTCCCCCTAAGATGGGAGTCTGTACACAATCCCCATGCAGACTGTGGTGCCATTTCCTGTCTCCAGGGTAACCCATAGTGACTCATCAACTTCCTGTTTACTCTATTTATTTACTTACTGCTTTTACCACTGTGTCGATGTGTTAGGTGAAGGCGAGGGAGTCATCAATGGTGATCCCCAGATATGTGAAAGAGTGAACTTGTTCTAGTGGCTTTGTTGGAGATGGTGAGGGGTGGGAGCTTCTTTTTGTGCTGTGGGCTGGCTGTGAGCAGCATCCTGGCCTTTTTGTAGTTTGCTTACCTGCCATCTGCCAGGTGCGGCTTCAGCATAGGTGACAAACAGCTGGCGAACCTCTCCACGATCGCCAGCAATGTGATCCTTATAGTAGGCAAATGCTCTCAGGTCCAGAGTATGGAGCCTGTCTGAGGCCTCTGAGGTGTGTTTTTGTGAAGTACACTGGGAGACCGATCACCTGATTAAGGTGAAACTCAGAGACAACCTTCGGAAGGAACTTCGGGTTGGGGTGAAGGACAAACGTGTCCCTGAGGAAGACCAAGTAAGAAGACTCCACCGAGAGCACCTGCAGCTCACTGATCTTTCTGGCGGATGTGATGGCCACCAAGAAGGCAGTCTTCCACAACAGGTGTGACATCTCACACCTGTGCATCAGTTACAATAGCTTGCCTGTGAGCACTGCCAACACCAGCAATAGGTCCCAAGGTGGTGGTTCACGCACTGGAGGGGAAATATGGTGAAGGCCAATAAAGAAACACCCGACCACCTTCCCCTGTGCCACTGCCAGCATATCAGCCCATGCCCAGTATCCAGAGATGGTTGTCAGATGCACGCAGAGGGTCGTCGACCGAAGGTCCAACTGAGAGAGGGACCATAGGTAATCGAGAATGCTAACCATAGGACAGGGGTCAAGCTCCTTGCCTCGGTACCCAATGCAGAATCTCTTCCATTTAAAGACATAGCATCGACAAGCTGACTCCTTCTGAGAGGCCTCCAACTACATGGAGGACCTCGTTGGAGCCTGCAACTCTGGCCGCTCAGGAACCAGGCTGTCAGGTGCAGGGACTGAAGGTCCAGGTGGAGGAACTTCCTCCGAGAGTACATCTGGGTGAAATGGCAGATGCCACGGAGGCCTGCTATGGAGGCTAAGGAGATCAAGGTACCAGAACTGGTGTGGCCAGTTGGGAGCCACCAGAATCATATATGCCTTGTCTGTCCGAACTTTGATCAGGACCCTGTGGATCAGAGGAAAGGCATATAGGAGGCCCAGGATCCAGGGCCTCACAGAGGCATCCCTCTGCAGTGTTCCCTGCTGAGGAAGAATCCGGTCCACCAGAGGGGTGCCCCACTTGGAGAACATACAGACGACTACCTTTTGGTGAAGAGACCACTCGTGAGATGCTTCGCCCACATAGCTGAGGGTGTCTGCCAGCTGACTGGTCACTCCAGCCACATGAATGGCCAGCAGGTCAGCCTTGAGGCTGAGTACGAGGGTCCAGATGCAAACAGCTTCCTTGCACAGGGGCTGGGAATGCATCCTGCCCCGCTTGTTGATGTAGTACATGGTCATCATGTTGTCCGTCTGGACCTGGATGACCTGACCCCGGAAATGCGGAGTAAAGGCTGTCAGGACCAGGCAAACAGCCCGAAGCTCCAGCAGGTTCAGAGGAAACTGGAGAAGCAGCATGCAAATACAAACAGAAAACTTATTTAAAATAGTCAAAGCATGCCAGTGTAAGCTGCAATAAGTCAAACCACAGCACATTACCCCAGCGCTTTGGGTATATTGTGCGACACTTCATCAGGGGGCATGGCTATGGTGCACTAACTCAATTTATTTCAAACATTTAAAGTGGTATTCACAAAACAGGTAAAGTGCACCAAAACACATCAGTGAAATGAACTGACTGTAATTATAAATATAAAACACCCAAAGGTGAAAATACCAAAATACATGAAAAAGATTGTTGAAAACACATAAGCAGTGTGAATAAATATAATAGGCCATGTAATAAATATCACGGACCATATTTCGAGTGTACAAGACACAGAAATTTTTTTTGCCAAAGCAGAAACTGTGTTCAAAGTTGAAACACCATAACTCCGACTATAAATATTAAAGTCACTTAACTAACATAGTTATGGGCAAAAATGAGGAGAAAAGGGGCAGGGGAAATGTGGGGGAGAAGCAAGCAAACATATAAATATATATAATATAGAAGATTAACCAAACCACTGGCAAATTTAAAGCTGAGTACCTGTAAAATGTAGCTCACACCAGGAAATTTTGGAGTTATCTGCCTAACATGGTATTAACTGACTTAAAAAAAAGGGGGGGGGGAAGGGGAAAAGGAAGAAAAAAAATATACCCTGGCTATACAAATGGAAACAAAAAGTAAGTAAGTTGTTGGAAAATACTATAATTTTTTTTTGTAAATATCTTCTTTATTTGTATTTTATAACATATATACATACAGTGGCGTGAAAAAGTATTTGCCCCCTTCCTGATTTTCTCTATTATTGCATATTTGTCACACTGGATGTTTTCAGGTCTTTAGAGAAAATGTAATATTAGATAAAGGGAACCTGAGTGAACAAATAACACTTTTTTTTTTTTAATTTCACTTATTTAATGAAAAAAGTTAACTAACACCAACTGGCACTGTGTGAAAAAGTAATTGCCCCTTACACTTAATAACTGGTTATGCCACATTTAGCTGCAATGACTGCAACAAACACTTCCTAGAATTCAATATCAGTCTTTCACATCGCTGTGGAGGAATTTTAACACTCTTCCTCACAGAACTGCTTTAATTCAGTAACATTTGGTAGGTTTTAGAGCATGACCTGCTTGTTTCAGGTCCTGCCACAGCATCTCTATTGGGTTTAAGTCTGGACTTTGACTAGGCCACTCCAAAACTTTAATTTTACTTCTTTTAGCCATTCTGATGTGGACTTGCTTTTGTGTTTTGGATCATTGTCTTGCTGCATGGCCCAACTACGCTTCAGCTTCAGCTGACGGAAGGATGACGGACATTTTCCTTAAGAATTTTCTGGTACAGAGCAGAATTCATGGTTCCTTTAATTATGGCAAGTCATCCAGGTCCTTAGGCAGCAAAGCATCCCACACCATCACACTACCACCACCATGTTTGACTGTTGGTATGGTGTTCTTACTGTGGAATGCTGTGTTTGCTTTCTGCGAGACATTATGGGATCCATGTCATCCAAAAGTTCCACTTTAGACTCATCTGTCCATAGAACATTTTCCCAAAAGGCTGTGGATCATCCAGGTGCTTCTTGGCAAATGAGAGACGAGCATTTATGTTCTTCTTGGTTAGCAGTGGTTTCCGCCTTGCTACTCTCACATGAAGCCCATTTTTGCCCAGTCTCTTTCTGATTGTGGAGTCGTGAACACTGACCTTAGCTGAGGCAAGAGAAGCCTGCAGTTCTTTGGATGTTGTTTTAGGATCCTTTGAGACTTCCTGAATGATTTTACGCTGCACCCTTGGAGTAATTTTGGCAGGCCGCCCACTCCTGGGAAGATTCACTACTGTTCCAAGTGTTCTCCATTTGGAGATTATGGCTCACTGTGGTTCGATGGAGTTCCAGAGCCTAGAAATAGCTTTGTAACCCTTTCCAGACTGATGAGGGCAACAAATTTTTCTGATCTTTTCAGGAACTTCTTTTGATCATGGCATAATGTGCTTGTTGAATCTTTGTGCTGGCAGCGTGACTCTGATGGTAAGGGTCAAAATAAGTGAGATTTATATTGAGCAGGGCTGGCTGTAATCAAGCCTGGCTGTGTTCAAGCAGCTGACTCTAATTATCCCTTTAATTGGGTTGATTTAACTAGGGGCAATTACTTTTTCACACAGTGCCCGTTGGTGTTGGTTAACTTTTTTCATTAAATAAATGAAATAAGTAAAAAAAAAAAGTGTTATTTGTTCACTCAGGTTCCCTTTATCTAATATTATATTTTGTCTAAAGACCTGAAAACATCCAGTGTGACAAATGTGCAATAATAGAGAAAATCAGGAAGGGGGCAAATACTTTTTCACGCCACTGTACATGTCAACCAGATCAGCAAGGATAACTTCATATGGATATACATTAACTATTTCAGTGCGGGCATCTCATCTCCGGTTAAAAACAAGAATAAGGTCTAAGGATTAAAAGTCCAGGTTAAGCACAGTTTCAGTGGGAGGCAGATCCCAAGTAGACCATCCTAGCCTCCTGAATAACAGATGGATTATTAGGTTTCCCAGACCCATAACAACTCTAGGTTCTTCTTGAAATGAGCGGTCCGTGACTCCTCTTAGTTACGTTTCTGGGCCCCCATTTCTACATGTCCCAGGTTCATGTCTTGGGGTCCTGTCACCCTTTACAGTCTCAGAGTCATCTCGAGAGCATCCCCCCAGCGGCAGACCAAGGGCCCTCAAGGGTGCCAGTCTCTCATCCCCTTCTCACTCTAACAGGAGGGGGGGAAAGGAAAAAAAAAAAAAAAAAACACCCTCCTACCTGTCCCGTCTCCTCTCCTCACGGCACAAGGGTAGTCTTTTAACATATAGTATATCTGCCACCGGGCCCACCCGGTGGCAAATTTCCCTTCTCGGTTATTTAGGCTGTGCGTTATTTTTTCCATAGTGTATATTTGTCTGGTGATGTCCCACCACTCTCTTATTGTGGGTATCTTGGGTGTCAGCCATTGTTTTGTAATGGATTTCTTTGCCACTGCAAGTAGAATAAGCAATAAATAGCTAGTAATTGGTCCACGCAAGTTCTGAGGTAGTACTGAGAACAGAAACACCTCCACTGTCAATTGAAAGTGGGGGTCAAATATCTCCTGAAATTGGGTTTGTAGGAGCGTCAAGTAAGGCTTCAGAAGTTGGCACTCCCACATTATGTGAGTATGGTTTGCCCTCGTACTACCACAGAGGCGCCAACAGGTTGCCTAAAGCTCTGGCTTAAAATGTTTGGTGATGATCAGGGTCCTAAAGTACTGAATTAGGCACTTCCATATGTACTCTCTCCATACATGTGAGCTGGTCACTCTGGCTGAGTATTTCCAAGCTCGTTGCCACTCCTCAGACGTTACTGGATAACCAGATTCTTGGCTCCACTGCAGGAGAATGTTGTTTGTGCATGCAAGGTTCTGTTCTCTCAAGGCTCGGTAATACAGCGATATTAGATGGTCTTACTTTAATGTTTTATTGAGGACTATATGGCTCTGCAGCAATGGTGGCCACCGTTCTTGATCCCAGATCATTGGGGGCAGGGAGTTCACATAGTGTCCGAGCTGCAGGTACCTATAGAAGTCCCTGTTTGGTAGGTTATATTTTCCTTGGATTTCCGCATAGGCCCACATTGTGCCCCGAGTCATTATTTGTCCCAAATATCTCAGTCCTTTCCTTTCCCATTGCCTGAAGCCACTATCTAAGTTATTTGGGGGAAAGTTACTCAGGCTTGAAATTGGGCTAATAAGCGGCAAGAAAGGAGTCAACTGGTGATTCCGTTTTATGCCCTGCCAGTCTCTCAGAGGCCCTCAGCCAGGGATTTGTATGCTTATATAGGGTCCCATCTTCCTTGTGCTGGTACAGAGCTTTAAAATAAGTGTCATCATCTAACTGGGCTCGTTCAATGTCCAACCAATGCGGACTATTTGTTTTGGTTTGTCTAGACATCAAATATGTCATAGTTACCGCTTGCTGATAGAGTTTCAGGTCTGGGAGACCCATAACCCCTTCATCCCGGTGCAGAGTGAGAATTTTTAGGCGTACTCTGGGTCTTTTGTTGGCCCAAATGAAGTTGGTAATGTGGCGATTTATTTCTTTAAATGTTGATAGGGGGAGGTGAATAGGTGTATTTTGGAATAGGTATAACGCCCTCGGAAGGACAACCATTCTAATTAAGTTAATCCTCCATGCCAACCCCGGGGGGGGGGAAGAGTCACCCAGGAGGCTAGATCTGCTTTAAGTTGTACTGTGAAGGGAGTATAGTTGCATTTATAGAATTCCTGGGAGGATTTAGGAATATGTATTCCCAAATAACTTAGTTTCCCCAGGTCCCATCTTCCTGGGATGTCTCTCTGGACGTTTTGCGTTGGAGAATAATAAAAGGTGAGCATCTGTTTTTGTTAGGTTCAGCCTGTAGCCCGACACCAGGCCAAAGGAGTCTAGTATTCATTTAACTATAGAAAGAGATTGTTCGGGGTTCTGCAAGTACAGCAGAACGTCGTCCACATAAAGGGCTATCCGGTGCTCCCCACCTCCCAACTCTACCCCTTCTAGTCCCGGCGTCTCCCTAATCTTTTGGGCCTGTGGTTCAATGAAGGCCGCAAACAAAAGAGGGGAGAGGGGGCATCCCTGTCTTGTCCCTCTATGTAGGGGAAAATAGGTTGAGTGGTGTCCATTCACCTTAACGCTCGCCTGTGGGGAGGTGTAGATATTTTGGAGGGCTGTTATCAGGGAGCGGGGGGAGCCGAACTTATGTAGAGTTGCATAAAGAAATGGCCATGTCACCCTATCAAACGCTTTTTCAGCGTTCAGGCTGACCAGCACAGATGGGATCCCTCTGGACTGCATCCGGTGCAAAACATGTTGGGTCCGCCTGATATTATCTGTAGTTTTGCGGGACCGGACAAATCCGGTTTGGTCCTTGTGGATTAACAGGGGGAGCACCCTATCCATTTGATGGGCCAACACTGCCATAAATAGTTTATAGTCTTGATTAAGTACCGATATGGGCCTGTAAGAGGAGCATAATTGTGGGTTTCTGCCTGGCTTGGGAATCACTGATATCGTGGCGTAAGACCAAGATGGGGGTGGGAGTTCTCCCTCCATTACTGCATTAAATATATAAAGAAGGTTAGGGCGTATCTCAGCCTCTACCACTTTATAGAACTCCGCCCCGTACCCATCCGGCCCAGGTGACTTCTGTGCCTTGGCCTTCGCGATGACAGTTTGCAGTTCCCTCTCTGTTATCGGAGAGGTTAGGGCTTGGCTCTGGTCTTCCGTCAGCCGCGACAGGGTGATTGATTGCAGAAATTCTGTGATTTGCTGTGGGGGTGTAGTGCTTTCTGGGGTGTATAAGGATCTGTAGTATGTGGTGAAGGCTTCCGCTATTTCATGCGTCTTAGTGAGACCTCGACCTTCAGTGGGATGGCACACTGATAAAATTGTGGCCGCTTTTTTTTTGCTTTCTAATTTGGTATGCCAGCAATCGGGTTGCCCTTGGTCCCACTTCATAGTATTTCTGGCGTAGGAAAGTTAGGGCTATCTCGGTTTGCTGCTGAATTAACCGGTCTAGCTCAAACTTAGCTTGTCGCAACTGGGGAAGCACTGTTGTGTCCCATTTGTAAAAAGTGAAGGGTGTCCTCCAGCCTACGTTTTTGCGCTTTGCGCTGTCTTTCCCGTTCGGCGGTATATTTTATTATATGCCCCCTCAGCACAGCTTTTACCGTGTCCCAATATATAGCAGGTGTAGTGTCCCCAACTGGATTGTCAGCTTTTATTTCCTGTACTTTCTCTATCAGGCACTCACGAAACCTCTCACTGCGCAGACAATATGGATTAAGCCTCCAGAGTGTCCACTTGGGCTGCATCTCGAAGTCCCACGTGGAGATCTGGGGGGCATGGTCCGACAGCGAAACGTCCCCTATTTGTATGCCGTGTATCGACCCCAAGTTTTCCACCGTGTGTATACCTGGTCGATACGGGAGTAGGTCTGGTGGACCATGGAGTAATAAGTGTAATTCCTCGTGTGGGGGTGGAGCTTCCTCCAGGCATCACACCACCCTGCTTCATTTACAAATTTCTTGAAGAATTTTTGGGTGGTCGACTGTTTGGGTGGTCTAGCATTAGTGGAGTCTAGGTTGGGGTTAATGATAAGGTTAAGGTCACCCGCCATCATGAGGATCCCCTTTGTTTATTGAACAATTTTATCCAATAAAGGTTTGAGATGGGACACCTGGGTTCCCGGGGGGAAATACACATTGACCAGGGTTACCGGTTTATCATTTATTGTACCCTGTACCAATATCATACGGCCTTCCTGGTCAGACCAGGTGCACTCGTGTTTAAACGGGGTACTTGGGGAGATTTTTATAACTACTCCTCTACGTCTCCCCATTCCGGCAGAGGAGTAAAACACCTGCCCCCTGCTCAATGTGGCAAGCTTTTCGTGCTCAATCGCACTCATATGCGTCTCCTGCAGGTATGTCAGGTCCGCTTTGGATCGCCTGATAAAGGATAGGGTTCTGGTCCGCTTAATAGGCGACGCCAGGCCATTAATGTTTAGGGAAAGTAATTTCATCTTCGCTGTACCCATTGCATTAGTTGTAACTTCCTCTCCTGCTTAACCCTCCCATCCTTCATTAGGGCCCCTGGTCTGCCGCCCCAGGAGCATGCCCCCACCAAGCAATTTTCCTTGAATCTGGTGACTATAACATCACAACCTTCAATACACAACAGTACATAACAACCATAAACCATAGTAAAACACTTAACATCACACTTAACCAATACATTATTCATCACTTACTAAATGGTACTTCCAAAAGTCAGGAAATCCTGATCCTGTGGTAAGAAAACCTTACCTATTGCCCAGAGTCACTGGACTTTAGCACTATGTGCTACTTGGGAACGGGTGAAGAGGATAGGTGACGATCATAGGCCGCACCCGTGGTCCCCTACGATCCCAACTTCAATTTATAGGGAAAAGTAACAATCTAAAGGTATTTTCCCACCTCAGGCATCATAACATATCATGGTCAGGGCCCGATGGGCGGCAAGGAACGAACAAGGAGGCTGTGTGTCTGCTCTGATGCGTGCTTACCCCCCCTCAAGTGCGGTGGAGCCTCCATCCGCTCCGCCCCTCACATTCAGCAAAGGGGAACCATCAAGCCCCTACTCTCTTCATCTGCGTCCAGCAACACAAAGTCGACCTCCAGGGTCTAGTGAATATTCTGACCCTGCATCTCTCTTCAATTAGTCGGCTTTATGTCTCCAGCACATAGTAAGGTGTTGGCCCAGTGTAGGTAACTGGTACTGTTGTCTTCTCCTCTCGGCCCCCTCTAGGGGAGGAGTCGAACTGGCAGTAGGAGAACCCCATCCAGTTCATGGAGGGCAATCCGCCTCTGTGCCAAACTCTTATCCCCCCCCCCCCGGGAGACCGGTGTGACGCCTCTCCACTATCGGGTTCATCCGGCCAGGTTCCCACCTGACTGCCCAGTTCACTAGGAGGGCGAGAGTATCTCATCAGCCACTCCACTGACGAGCAATAGGTGCAGACCTTTAGTCGTCAGGTATTGTGAGCTCAGTCGGATCTTTCCGTTATTCTTGCCACTCGGCCACTTTCATATTTTCATTTCATTATGACATTGTTCAAACCCTCCATCTCTGGCACTCTTAGAAACCCCTGCAGGAGTCCTGGGCAGGACTCGTGTAACCTCTCCCAAAGCCCCTGTCCAGAAGGCGGAAAGAGCCCCAGTCTTGAGGGCGATCCCAGCCTCCACTGCCAGACAATGCCGCAAGGTCCTCTCACTCCAGCCCCCGCCTCCCCGACCCCTCCCCATAGCATCATCCAGCCAACTCTTTCACCTCATACTTATCTGTCCATCCTAAGTGAGCAGTCTAAGTTTATTCAGCTATTAGGTACATCGTCATGTGGGCAGTTATTATGATTCACCCCCTCATGCCCCCTTGCCTCCTCCACTTCATCTCTGCCCCCTTCGGTCCTCTCCTCTTCCTCCCCTTCAACTCTATGCATCCTCCCTCCCCCCTTTTTAGTGAATTGCTGAAATCAAAGGTATTAGCTGGTCACCGGCTCCCGCTTTACGCAGCAAGCAGGGCCTCCTGCTCTCCCACAGTCTATCCATAACGTCCCACATGTCTCTGCCAAACTGCCCTCCGCCCTCCTGCCGGGCCCCCCTCCACCTCAACCCCCCTCATTCTCCTCTTCCCACCCAACTCTAGGGTCCCCCTCTCGTCCACTCCCTGTGGCTCAAGTCTTAAGGAGGGGGAATCTTCCTCCCTGCCCGCCATCAGGCAGTTGTCCAACAGCGCTCGAGATGCCAAAAACCTCATCTCCATATTTTCCACTGCATCTCTCCTTGTCCTTGAACCCCCGACCCCCAAAGCATGAGACCTTTACCTCTTCCTATTAACACCCCCTCCCTCTACTCCCCCATTTGTCCCCTACCCCCAGACCCTCCTTATCCATACCGCCCCTCATCCTTCCTATTCCAACCATTCCTTCCCTCCCCTTTCTGTCTTCAAATGGCCAGTAACCCTCTGGGCTTCTACCCTTCCACCCTCCTTCTGAGCCCCCCCCCTTTCTTCAGAAACCGAATTATAATGCCGCATTACTTCTACTCAGCCTTCAATAGACCAACATCCCTCAGTCTTAATAGTAGGGCATTTAAAGATACTTGCTGCCCTCTCATGTTTCCACACCAATCTCCAGCCTCTGTTGCTCCTCTGAGTATGACTGGGATGCCTTCAGAGCCCCAACTATCCTCTGGATGGCCTCCGCATCCTGCCTTCGTCTCGCATCCTTCTGTCCACTGTTCCATAATTTCTGGGCAATTTTAGAGGCAACCGATGGTTCATGGCGCACAACAGTTTGTGGAGTGTCCATATTCCTCCTCCTAAGTTCGGCCGCAACCTCCTCTGCTGATTCAAAAGCTCGCACTTTGTCTGGGAACAAAACCATCATCTTGGCGGGATAAGAGGTGCGAACCTGATTTCTGCTGCTTTCAAAATCCTCATCACTGGTGCATAGGCTCGTCTTCGCGCCATAATCTCGGGGGCATAATCATTATCAAAGAAGAGACATTGGGATTCATAAAGGACTTTCCCCTTCCTCCAGGCTAATTGCAAGACAGCCTCTTTCTCCTGGAATCTCAAGAACTTTATCAGGATGGTACATGGTCGGGAGCCCGGCGGTGGCCTAGGCCCCAAGGTGCGGTGTGCCTGTTCCAGCTCCAGTGTCATATTTTCAGGTAAGGGAAGCAGCTCTTTTAGAAGTTTTTGGATAAAAGAGAGCACGTCTGCCCCTTCGGACCCTCCGGGATCCCTGGACAACCTTATATTGTTTCTCCGGCTGTGGCTTTCTGCGTCTTTGGCCCGAACCCTCAGTGCAGTGACCTCGCCGTGAAGCTGTGCTATGGCGCGCTCTGCATCTGCCAGCCTGCCCTCCGTCTCGGTCATGCGGGCCTCACTATCCTCCTGGCGCTGCTCTAGTTTTCCCAGATCTGTCCAAAGGGCGGTAGCAGTTGATTTCATCTCCTTGCGGAAATCCCTTATTTCCGCTAACATCTGGGTCATTTGTTTTTGCAGTATAATATGGGATGCCTGCTCAGCCCTTACGTTGTTCCGGAACGAGGAGGTTGAGTCCCTTGAATCCTCACTCTCCGACCCCTTGTCCTGCGATTTTTCTTCATTCTGGTGGGTCAGGATCGAGTATATTTTTTCCCCCTTCTTCTTAGGCATTTTATGTTTTCCCTCCTAGATCTGCTGTTGACGGATGGTACTGGATAAGATTCTTTGTGAGGGTTAATTGGGGATCGCTGGGGAAGCCACAAGCTCTAGGCTGCCATACTCTTCATGACGTCACCGGAAGTCCCCAGAAAATACTATTATAACAAAAATCCCTCAGTTTTCTTATCTTAAGAATGGTATTATATCCAAACAATCATTTAGACCTGTAAGAATAAGAGCTCTCAAAGTGTATATCCATTTGGATTCTGCTTGTAGCAAATGTCCCACTCTGTTACCACCTCTTATTTTCCCAGCCACATGTTAAATTCCAACTAATTCAAAATCTACTGGATTATGGTTGTGGTGATTAGCAAAATGTAATCCAATCGGGGTATTTGGTTCAGGCTTCAATAATCACACGTACATGCTCTTGCATCCGCTCTTTCAAAGTTCACTTTGTTCGTCCAATATAAATCATAGGATGATTAAATTTTACTACATATACAACAAAATTTGTTGAACAGTTTATAAACTGTTTATACTGTACTGATCTATTCAAAGTCAGCTGTGCAAAAACATTGCTTTGAATGCAATACCGGCATACAATACACCTACCGTATTTAAAACAGCCTATTGGTTTAGAAGGCATCCATTCTGGTCGTGCATCAGTTAGTTTTACATATAAGCTGTGTGTCAAAAAAATCACTCAAATGTTTGCCCCTTTTGTAAGTAATTCTAGGGTAATCCCCACTGCATGACCAAGGTCCTGATCGCCTTTTAGGACATGCCAATGTTTCTAGACAATTTCTGTGATTTTTGGTGCGAAATGGTTAAAATGTGTTGCAAATGTCACCAGCTGATTAGCAGAACTGCATTGTTGCTTAGGATGCAAGACCGTTTCTGTCAAGTTCTCTCACTTTTTCATACACCTTGGTCAAAGATTCCTCTGAATACCCTCTTTTCAAAAAATTCATTTTCAAGGCATCTGCCTGATTATCAAAATCACATAAATCGGAACAATTCCGTCTGACCCTTATAAATTGGCCGTAGGGGATCACTCTCTAAGTGATGGGGATGGGCACTGGTAGGATGTAGCAATGTATTGCCGGAAGTTGGTTTACTACATGATTCTGAATAAATACAGTGTCCATCATCACCACTTAACTGCAAATCCAAAAAATATATTGTAGAAACATCTGTAGAAAATATAAAGTGAAGCCCCAAATTATTATGGTATAGAAAATCAACAAATGCAAGTGCAGATGCAGACAGATCACCACCCTGCCAAATAAGCAAGCAATCATCAATGTATCTGTCCCACCAAAAAAAGTGGGACAAAAGGGGGTTTCTGTTATGGGTGAATGTGATGGCGTTCTCCCACCATGCCAAAAATAGACTGGCATAGGAGGGCACCATCGTGGTACCCATGGCAGTACCCCTTGTTTGTAAGTAATGTTTTTTTTGACAAAAATGAAATAGTTACTAGTTAGAATCAATCTGATTGCTCCTAACAAAATCTCTCTTGGATACTCTGCAGCAACAGAATTTTGATCAACATGATATTCAATTGCTCTTAAAGATCAAATGAACCAGTCTTTCCATATTTTTAATAAAAGCTTGAATTCACATGAAATCAAGTCCCTGTGTTATGACTAGTGTTTCCTAAAAATATCACGCTGTTTGGTTTTGTGGTTTTCTTTAAATCAGCATCAGTTAGTGAGCTCTGCAGTAACTGAAAACAGTGAAGATTTTTCTGTCCCTATCAGTGAGGCCTGCAGAACGATGACATCCTTTTGGTCTAGCCTGCTGCTTCAGCAGTTAAGTCCCTGATTGACTGAAGAAGCTGTTGCACTTCCCAGTCAGAGCAGTCTGTAGAGCTAATTGTTTTCACTCCAAGTTTGTTACTACCCCTTTAGTTTGTGTTTAGATAGATTAGTTTAAAATCTATCATTCTGGTCTCATAAAAAGTTGATCATTTGAGTTTCAGTGCTGAACTGAAGTAGTATGAATAAATGTTTGTGAGAAATCACATTGTATCACAGCTGCCAGTTCTTTTTCATCAAAAACGCTGCATTGTTTTCCGGCTGTATAACACAGGGTTGTTTAGTGGATACAAAATAAACCTGTTAATTCATAGAAGTCGGGTGCCTTTGATGTAGCCTCCATAAATAGGTTCATGTAAGGACAATTTTGTTTTTATGTCAGATTGACAAACAGGTGTTTGCCACACACTGCTATTTCAGGAAACTGTACTGTATGAAATCACTTCAGTTCTTTGAGGGTTTCTGTGTGAAAATACATCATGTATGTGTATAACTAGAAATACTACATAGCATCCTGATGCCCCTGTCTCCTGCCCCTCAGTCAGGGCCAATGCACCCTGTTCCCATCTCCACAGAAAGGGCTGCTGTGTTCTGCTAAGCCCTAGAGTCCCAGGGCTTCTGCCCCCACAGCTGGGGCTGCTGTACCATGCTGCCCCGGGCACCAAAGGTGGGGCTTTTGATGCACCCTGCTACCTACTTGTACTGCCCCAAATGGGCAGGGCCGCTGCACTGTGTACACCCCACCTCACAGTAAGGGCTGCTGTACCCTGATGCCCCACTGTGTCCTGCCCCACAGTCAAGGCTTCTGCACCATGCTGTCCTCTGTCCCCTGCCACCACTGTGCCCTGCTGCACCACAGAGCCTCTTTCCTCCACAGTTGGGGTTGTTGCACCTTGCTGTTCCCTGCCACCAGAGTCAGATCCTTTGGTACACTGCCCAAACTGCTCGAAAGAAAAAAAATAAAATAAAATATATATATATATTTTTATTTTCATCTTGTGTTATAGGGTGAGGGACAGAGGGTAGCAGGGTGCAGCAACCCTAACTGTTCGGGTACAAGGAGATACGGGAGGCATCAGGGTATAGCAGTTCAAACTGTGGGATAGGGTGCTGCAGACCTGTTTGGGACAAAGGACATGGGCAGCAGGGTGTAGCAAAGGACCTGACTAGTGACAGGAGGAAACAGGGAGAAATTGCTCCAACTGTGGTGGAAGGGGACAGGGTGCAGCACATGCCCTGCCTTGTCTTATGGCAAGTGGCAGCATGGTGCAGCAGCCCTAACTGTGGAGGCATGGGGCTCTAAGGCACAGCAAGCCACAGCAGCCTTGACTGTGTAGACAGGTGCAGGATGCAGCAGCCTTGTATGTGGTGACAGACAGAGGACAGCATGGTGCATACGCCTTGACTATGTGGCAGGACGCAGGGGGACATCAGAATATGGCAGCCCTGACTGTGGGACAGGGTGCGTGTGGTGCAGCAGCCTTGCCCAGTTGGGGCAATGGAAGTGGGTAGCAGGTTCAGCAAATACCCCACCTCTGGTGGCCTGGGGCAGCATGATGCAGCAGCCCTAACTGTGAAGGCAGGAGACCTGGGACTCTAGGGCTTAGCAGAGCACAACAGTCCCAACTGTGGAGAGAGGAACAGGGGGCAACAGTGTGCACTGGTCCTGACTGTGGGGGTTGGGGACAGAGGGAAGTAGGGTGCAGCAGCCTCAACTGTTTGTGCAGGAGGCAGCAGGGTGTAGCAGCCCCGATTGTGTGGAGAAGACAGTGGTCAGTGGAGTGCAGCAGCCTCAAATGCGGGCAGGAGACAGTGGGCTTGTGGGGAAAGGGAAAGGGGGAAGCAGAGTGCTGCTGCCTCAACTGTAAGGCAGGTGACAGGGGCATCAGGATGCCATATAGTATTTCTAGTTGTACACATACAGTACACGATGCCTTTTTACACAGAAACCCTCAAAGAATTGAATTTTTTGAATTCATACAGTACATGTTCCTGAAATAGCAGTGTGTAACAGACACCTGTTTGTCAATCTGATATTAAAACAATATTGTTCTCACATGAACCTATTTGTGGAGGCTACATCAAAGACACACTATTTCTATGAATTAACAACATTTAGATTTATTTTATATCCATTAAACAACCCCGTGTTATACAGCCAGAAAACTAAGCAGAGTTTTGATAAGAACTGATAGCTGTGATACAGACAAGGTAGTTTCTCACAAACATTCATTCGTACCACTTCAGTTCAGCACTGAAACTCAAAATGATCAACTTTTTATGAGAACAGAATGATAGATTTTAAGCTAATCTATCTAAACACAAACCAGATGGGTTAGTAACAAACTTGGGAGTGAAAACAATTGGCTCTACAGACTGCTCTAACTGGGAAGTGCAACAGCTTCTTCAGTCAATCAGGTACTTGAATGCTGAAGCAGCAGGCTAGACCAAAATGATGACATCGCTTTGCAGGCCTCACTGATAGGGACAGAAAAATCTTCACTGTTTTCAGTTACTGCAGAGCACATTAACAGATGCTGGCTTAAAGAAAACCACAAAACCAAACAGCATGAAATTTTCAGGAAACACTAATCATAACACAGGGACTTGAATTCATGTGAATTCAAGCTTTGAACAAAACAGTTCATTTGATCTTTAAACCTTAGACTACCAACAGAACTGGAATGTACAGTACAAGATGGGGACTATGGGTTGCATATCAATTAGAGACCTATCCAGACTTTGTACCATGAAACAATAAGACGATTATCCTACGATTCTCATGTTTATCATAGTTAGGTTAACATAATATCTAGGGATCTCTGATGCTAAGGAGAAGGGGCTCAGATTGAGAGGGATGTTGATCTGGAAAGTATGGGAGGGGGAAGCAGGGGATTATTATTATTTAAGACTACAGTCTATGAGATCTTATTTTGGTCCATCTACCAAATAGAGAAAGATAGTAAGATGTTACTACAAAGATATGTTAAACAGCCCTGTGTGTATAAATTAAATGTCTGTAAATTAATTGCCTGTATAAGCTGTAACATGGAACCTCAACAATTATTATGCTGCATAGAATGTGAACATGTATGTGATATTCTACCACAAAATAAAATAAAAAGCTGTATTTAAAAAAAAAAAAAGAATTGGAATGTATAGGAAATTCAGGACTGAAATCAGTCCATGGCACAGCAAGGGTAAACCTAAATCATGATGTATACTAGTATACAAACTAGTAATGTCTACATTGACCCACATAAAATCCGAGGACCAGACCAACCCCTCAAATTTTGACAATACATCCATCAAATCTTGGATGCAACTTTGCTGAGTAACCACAATTTGTTTTAAAAGATAATCAACAAAAACAGAATTTTTTTTTTTCCGTTAAACAGCCATTACTAGTTCTTACTGCCCACATGGGGGGGTTGGTCTAGTCTTTGTGGATCTTGGGCAAAACGTATATGGTTGGAGTCACAGGATGTTCCACCCTTATAAAAAGTTCTTCCATCCGAGTAATATTTCCATCCAAAAAATCATGTGAAAAGGAGTCTATTCTGGCTTTCATCATTTTTGTAGGATCCTCAAGTCTTCTGTAGCTTTTGATGTCCTCTAGCTGTCTGTAAATTTCTGCCTCATATTGTTCCTTATTCATTATTACTATTTTTCCTCCATTATCAGCTTTTTTTTATTTCATTTGCTGTAAATCAAATAAAGCCCTTGACTCCTCTCGTGTGAGATTAGGATGGTGAGGGTTCCACTTGCTGGAGAATAATTAAGTCCTGTAGCACCAAAGACTGATAGGTTACAAGGGCTGGGGATGTATTTGGAGAGGGGCAAAAAGTGAATTTAGGTTTGAACAGAGAACTTTGTATTGGAATGTCGGAGGATGGCCGTGTGGCGTTTGCTGCATTATGCCTACTGGCTAGTTTGGACAAATCATCTGTATTAATGAACGATTGAAGGTCTGCCACGTCAGTCTCAACTAATAGTTTTGTTAGAATTTGTAAACGTGAAATTCTGGGATTGAAGGTCCAAGTTGTCAAACGTTGTACATCCCATTTTTTCTTTGCTGACAAAAAACTTTAAGTTAAATTTTTTAACGAATTTCCTCAAATCCAGATATATATTGAATTCATTTATAGGTGGGTCTGGTACAAAAGAGGGGCCTCATTCTGACACTGTTTGTTGTGAGGGCTCTAACTGGACACCAGCTAAGTTTACTACTTCTGTGACCTGCTCCTTAAATTCTCTAGTGATACTAGAGTTCTTGAAGTGCTGGCCTCTACTTTGTCTGCCCCGTCTTGTCTTGCATTTTTTCTACTTGGACAGATTTTTGCCTGCTGTGTAGTCTGCTGCTTTGATTGAGAAAAAGACACTTGCTTATCACCAGCTGGCCGGCATTCTGTGGATGAATTTCTGATATTGCTTTTATTACTTTTTCGACCCCTAGACTGTGAGCTCCAGCAGGTTGATGTGACATTGGAACTCCTTGGGGGACATGAGGGCATGGACCCTGTGTTCCTCCAGGTGGGCAGTCCAGCTCATCAGGGAGGCAGTAGTCATGAGAGTGACTGTTGGCACTGGGCGGACGATTGGGACTTCTTCCTGAAGATATTCCTGGACCAACCACCACTGGATGGCATCCCACATCTGCTGGGTCACTGTGACTGTTTGGTCGAGGTGGCCCTGACATTAAGACCACTGACGGGCCAGCCCCCACTGCAGGGTGCACAGCCTACAGCAGGCCAAATGGACCACGCTGGTGCAGGTCGTCATATAGTCTAGGAGGTGCAGGAAGTGCCTGGCATGGCACAACTGCCCAACCTGAAATGATCAGGGAAAAGGAGGAAAGATCCTCTGTCTTGTCCACCGGAAGCCGGGCTCAGGCTCGGCAAGAGTCGAACTCCACCCCAATTAAGTGAATCACCTGTGAAGGTACGAGTTCCAACTTGGCTTTGTTGACCAGGAGGCCAAGGTCCAAGCAGGTCTGGAGGGCCAGGTCCCTGGACCACTCCACCTCCATCAATGTACTTTGCCTTGTAATTGAGCTCCACGGTGAATTTTGCAGTGCTTCATGGGATTGCAGGTCACATGGGCTCTAGATTGTTCTGCACAGCCTCAGTTCTGTGTAGTGTGTTGTAGTGGAAGATGGAGACAGTTTCCTCTCAGAGCTCTGCGATTCAAATCCCCTAACAGCAGTTAAAAAAGCCTTTTTGAGCCTTTTATTTGCTCAAAATTCAGTACATTGATTGCAGGAAACCCTCCTGTGCTCATATCATCAAGTGTTTATTGTTCATGTGTGGAATTTGAATGTTAATTTAGAACAGTCAGTCTGTGTGCTGTGAAGTGTGCTTCAGGGAGGGGCATCTGTGGTGTAGGTAGGTAGATTAACTGGGAGAAAAAGGCAGTCTTTCTGTTTTGGTTATATTTTCTTGTATAACTGTGTTAATGTACACACAGTAATATTTTCAGTAATTCTTTGATTTTTTTTGCTGATTGTTGTGGTGCAGCAGTGTATAATTTCAGTTTGTTTAAAACATTTGGTTATATTACTAAAGGTTTTCAATTTGCTACGCACTACTTGGTGTGTGCGCGCATACAATGCATGCTATTAAATCAGACACCCTTTATTGTGCCACAGAGTAACTGCAGCAGTGTGAACCTGCTATCCACCTTTCTTACATGACTTTTTTAAACTGCTTTGTGGTATCTTTACTGGTAGTGAACTGTTACTGCCGTGCACTACCCTCCCATCTGGCAAAAGGTATTCTTTTCCAGATTTGGATTTGTGACTTGTGAGCACTAGTTAGGTGGTGTTGTGCCTTTGCGTCTGCATCTCTTGAGTGCGCAGCACAATCTCAATCAGTCTTTGCGTTTGCACTTTGCAGTACACCATTAATTCTGGGAGACTTTGCATTTCTTGTTGTGCTATCATTTCACTTTGTCAGCACTGGGGAATTTTCTGGACACAAGACAGTAGCATTTTGGGGATGCACATTAATTCTGGTGACTGTGTGTGACTACTGCACGCATGATTGAGTGCAGCATTAATTTCTGCCAAACTTTGCATTTCTTATGCTATCATTTCACTTCGTCTGCACTGGGGAATTTTCTGGACACAAGACAGTAGCATTTTGGGGATGCACATTAATGCTGGTGACTGTGTGCGTGAGGGGCTGCCAATATTGTTGTCACTCCATCTTATTTCGTGTTAAGGTGGAATGACAATGCAAAGTAATAATTACAAGGCAAAGTGAACCTTTTGCTTTGGCTACTCCACGTAGCGGAGTGACAACTTCACCAGCGGAATTTAATTTCACTGCATCTCTATCAGCCAGTCATCCAGGTATGGGTACACCCGGACCCCTCAGTGCTTCAGAAAGGCTGCCACCAGTGCTATGTATTTTGTGAAGACCCTGGGAGCTGAGAAGAAGCTGAACGGCATGGCCTGGAACTCAGAAAGGGTCTCCTCTGCACAGAACCGAAGGAACTGCCGGTGGGATGGATGGGGACGTGGAAGAAGACGTCCCGCAGGTCCAGGGAGCAGAACCACATCTTCTGTTCCAAGGACGGTACGATCTGCTTCAGAGTGACCACTGTGAAGGTACGCAACCGCAGAATTTTGTTCAGGTTGTGCAGAACCAAGATGGGGTGCAAGCCCCCCATCCGTTTGGGAACCAGAAAATATCTGGAGATAAACCTTGGATTGACTGGTGGGTCTAGGACGTGAACCACCACCTCCTTCTGGAGGAGCTGTGTGATGTCCTCCCAAAGGGCAGAAAACACATCTGCAGACACCACATCTTCTCAAGGGGTGCAGACTCAAACTCCAGAGGCAAACCCTAACCGACCACAGAGTACCCACATATATGTGGTAATGCTGGACCAGGTGGAAAGAAAGTGGCAGAGCTGGCCACCCATGGGAAGATCCAGTGGAAGATATGAAAGGCAGGGAGGCGGTACCCCGACCCATCACTAAGCAGGCTTGGGGGCAGAGGCAGGGCCAGTGGAGGACACTGCTGGACTTTGACCGCTGGGCTTCCGGATCACAGAACCAACTGACTTAGGTCTGGGATGCCAGGGCTGCTGATGCCCAGCCAGACTCTGGGGTGGCTTAGCTGCAGGGGCCCGACAGGGCTGAAAGGACTTTGTCTGGGGTTTGGAGCCTTTAATGTCCTTTTGGGCTGAGGTGATGGGAGTCCAAGGTGGCACTGGACTTCTCAGTCCTAGCGAGATGACCATCCACCCCTGGCCCGAACAAGTCGGTGCTCAGGAAGAAGCATCTGCCAATTTGTGCTGGGTATCTACTGTGGAGGTCAAGATCATTAGCCAAGCCTGGTGGTGCATAGCAACAGACCTGGCACAGGAATCACCAACTACCATGGCTATCTGAATTGCTGCTTAGCCACAGCACGGCCTTGTTCCTGGATTTGTTTGACCGCTGACTAAAGGTCAGCCGGAAGCCAAGGAAGCACCTCATCCAGGGTGCCCAACAAGGCATGGGTGAAGTGGGCCATCATTAAGGCTGAACTATACTCTTCATACCCTCTGGCCTTACTATGTTCGTGTCATCTCTCCCTCTAGTGTTGACATCCTCCTCCTGATGAAACCTCCCTCCCCCCATCCTTCCCCGCAAAGGGTCCACCCTCCTGGTTGGTCCCTTCATGCCTTCTTGTTCTATTGTTAAAATAATCTTCTTACCACACCCTGTTACTTCTATTGCCTTGTTTAGTATCCACCCTAGACGCTGGTGTATCCTTAATTTAACAATCTGCATACTCTGTATTATCCGATGTTGTTGCTAGTTTTTTTTACTGTATGTACCAGCCTGCACTAAGTGTCCAATTGTATTATTCCTTGCTCTGTTCCCTTCTGCCAGGACCATCTTGAAAATGAGCTTGCTCAATGATGACTCTGCCTGATTAAATAAAGTTTTGATTGATTGGTTGAACTGGCCTGCTTGAGGCCAAGAGAGAAGGCCACATACACCTTCTTGGCTGCATGGTTCAATTTCTTGGATTCCTTGTCTGGGTGGGCGAGGGGGGGGGGTGTCAACATCTTCAAAACTGCCCATCTGGCAGATCACGGAGTCTGCCACCAAACCCTCAGCCAAGGGGTGTTTGGTGAATCCTGATGGGGAAGAGCAGGAGCCTGGGCATTGCCAGAGCTCCAATGTGGGCCCACAAATGGCCTCGGCCGCAGGGAAGGTGACCCCAGGGAGTCGTCCTGGTTGAGGATTTTAGTGACAGGATACTTGGCCCTTTTTTGCACAGGCTTCAGCTGGATCCCTGTAGCCTCTGAAATTATTTATTTTTTTTATTTATTTAGGGATTTGGATCATACCTTTGAGCTCAGAGCTCTTTTACAAAGGTTCCACGTCAAACAGTGACAATGACAACAATAACAGTTTACATACAATTCTCGAATAGTACGTAGCTAGTATACAATAAGGTTACAATGTCATTCATAGTACCAATGGTGATAGTACAGCGTCAAGAGCATTCAACTAGGGTAAAGGACAGTGTTTATATGTAGCGAAGGAGATAAAGAGGTGTGACAGTCCAAGGAGGAGTCAAGGGGAGAGGAGACTGGGGGTGGGGGTGGGCGGCCAAAAGAAGTGGCTTTGTCTAGGAGATTGGGAGGTAGTGGTAGTAGGTTGGTTTTAAGGTTGATCCAGTGGGAGAAAAGGCACAGGGGGGAGAGGAAGACAGAGGGATAGGGCAAGAGGGAAGAGTGGGGGTTAAAGGAAGGGGAAGGAGAATGTGGATGAGTGGGCATTATGGGTGTTAGAGTCCTAGGGCAGTCACAAACTGTCCTAGTAAGAAGGTGTTGCCTTAGGCCATTTTTGAATTGTGAGATGCATTGGGAGTTTAGAATGTGCACTGGGATTTTATTGAGCCATTGGGGGCCCTATAGCTGAAAGCACGCTGTCCCTGCACAGTTCGACGGAAAGGTTTTGATAGGGCCCCCCTCATCCTGCCTCTGGTGGTATAGCTGGTAGCACTTGGTGTTAGGATGCTAGAAATGCATGGGGCGGTTTTGCCCATTAGTGCCTTTTTTCCAAGGAGACATGTTTGGAATATAATCCTGTTCTTTAGTGGAAGCCAATTGGTCTCCTCGTATAAGGAGCAGGTGTGGGTATTTTGATCTGCAGCCATTGTGAGCCTACATGCCTTGTTGAGGGCAATGTGAATCCTTTTTAGTGCAGTGTCTGTTGCTGCACCGTAGACCACCAATCCATAGTTGATGGTAGAAAGGATGGAGCTGGAGACTGAGAGACGGAGGGCCTCTGGAGTGAGATACTTTTTATGCCTATATAGTACACCCAGCTTGGTGTTCACTGCCTTTACCACTGTGTCGATGTGTTGGGCGAAGGTGAGGCAGTCATCAATGGTGACCCCCAGGTACCTGAAGGTCTGAACTTGTTCCAGCGGCTCACTGACTTTATTGGAGATGGTGAGGGGAAGGAGCTTCTTTTTGTGCTGTGGGCTGGCTGTGAGCATCACCTTGGTTTTTTGTAGATTAATAGAAGTTTATGGCTACAGAACCAGTCTTCCAGCTTGTAGAAGGATGCCTGCAGCTCAGAGTGTAGGGCGACTATTGATGAACTGCTGGTGAGAAGCACAGCGTCATCTGCATAAAGTATCAGTTTAGTGTCACAGACTTCAGGAAGATTATTTAGGAAGAGGCTGAATAGTAAGGGCCCCAATATTGACCCCTGTGGGACACCTAAAGATACCTCGTTGGAGCTAGATACTGTGTGCCCAATTTTTACACATTGGCTTGTGTGTGTTAGGTAGTCCTTGAACCAGTAGACAGCATTGGTTGTAACCCCCAGGTTCTGTAGTTGAGTCAGGAGGAGACCGTGATTGACAGTGTTGAAAGCTTTGGTGAGGTCTATGAAGACTGACCCCACCAGCTTTCCTTCGTCTAGTCCCTTGTGCGAGTAGTCTGTGTAGTCCAGCAAAGCTGTGGAGGTACTATGATTCTGCCTGAAGCCATGTTGGTTGGGACATAACAGGTTGTATTTGTTGAGGTAATCTGTGAGTTGGGCGGCCACAATCTTTTCCAGGGCTTTAGATAAGGGAGAGAGGATGGATATTGGCCTGTAATTGGTGGTGCATGTCATATCACCATTCTTGTGCACCGGTGTCATGAGAGCCTGTTTCCAGATCCCAGGGAACTGTGCAAGAGCCAGCGATTTGTTAAATAGTTTTGTAACTGGCACGATGATGACATCCAGTGTTAGGGATAGGAGTTTCATATTGATTCCATCACTCCCCATTCTCGTCTTGCCTAGTATTTTTTTTTATGTGTTTGTAAGCCTCCTTCACTGACACTTTTTTGAAGTAGAAGACAGGGATTGAGCCCCCTTGAGGCGTACAGTTGGTTTGTTCCCCAGCAGCGTGCAGGTAGTCGGGGGGTAGCACTCCAGCCGGATCAGTAAACGCTGTGTTGAGAGAATCCGCGATGTGCCGAGGGTCAGTAATCGTGACGTTGTTAATGTTGAGTGAGTGGGGGATGATCTTCTCATCCTTCCCAAGAAGGTTTCTGATGTTATCCCAAAATTAGGCGGAGTATGGTCCGTGGACAAATCCTCACCAGACTCCAGGCTGACCAGCCTGGAGCACACATAAGAAGAAGCCTCTGACTTTGAGGATTCGGCGAAAACGGGATGACCCCCTGAGTCCCTGCAAACCTTGTGGGTCTTGTCAGCGCGAGTGACAGTGACCGACAGCCGGTGAGGAAGGCCAGTGGTAGTTCAGACGTTCGTGGACAGAGGACCATCGTTTGGCTGAGGTGGAGTGGGTTCCACCCAAATGGGTATTGAGGCCGGAATCAGCTGAGCCAGAATCAGTCCAGGCAGAGGTGGTAGCAGCCAAGGGAACATTGGGGCAGCACATCACTGGTATCGCCCCACACCCAAAAGAGCTGTCACGCACACGAGCTCTTCAATGCTGCAACTTGCAGTGGAGCCAATCCTCCCCAGAAGAGGAGGAATAGTGGCTGCGCTGCTTTCCTGGAGTACCAAAAGCAAGAGTGTTGACTCCAGCAAAGGCTACTCTACCTCAATCTTCAGGTCCTTGACCTCAACCGCTAGGGAGGGGCAGGAACAGGCTAGGGATGCTTACGATCCCCCATAAGCTTGGTGTCCTGAGGGTTAGGGACCGGCTCAAGAAGCTGATCTGACCCACCCTGGGACTGAAGAGTCAGGACTGGAATCCTGGAGAGGGATGTATCCCCCTCGTCCTGTGACAAGGGGTCAACCAGGTAAAGGAAAATCTTGACACAGCCTGGTCAGCCCACATCTCAGCCGGCAAGCCCGATGGGACACCCTGGGGCCAGCGACCTGGACAGAGGCATCTGCCAAAGCCGACTCATCAATGAGACCAAGGCCTGAGAGCGCTTGTGGTTCCACGACCTATAATGGGACTTTTTAGACTTCACTTTGGAGTCTTTTTTAGAAAACTTAGACCCACGGGAAGGGCCTCTACGAAGGTAGGAAGGGATTGGCACAAGTCCAGGAATGCCCCAGAAAAACAGGCACCAGAGCTCAGTGGGACCAGCGCAGACACAGAGGAGGCACCGGCCACAGCCTGAGCTGCATCTTCTTCAAAAGCCGCCAACTGATCAGCGGACCCCACAGCCGCAAAGACTGCCTGACGGGCATCGTCAGACCGAATGAGAGGATCCTGCTCATCCAGATGGCCAAGAAGAACAGGTTACTCACCTGTAACAGTAGTTCTAGGAGTGGTATACGTTGTTCATCCACACTTCTTGGCATGTCCCTTTCCCCTTTAAGGATCACCGGAAGTCTTCAAGCTGGCTCCTCCCACCCACCCGGGTGGTATATACCTCGGCTCCCTCCCATGACGCCAGATCTTAGCCCGCTGGAAGCCAGGTGTTGTGCGTCCACAGCCGGGTGGGTCCGTGTGGATGAACAACATATACCACTCCTAGAATTACTGTTACAGGTGAGTAACATGTTCTTCTAGGACCGTGGATATGTTGTTCGTCCACACTTATTGGCAAACTCCTTGCAGTTCTTTGGGAGGAGGGAGGTAAGATGCACACCTGTACTTAGGGAACAGAGACTGGAGAACTGACGCCTCAAAACCAGCATCCCGGCGTGACTCAAGGTCGATGTGGTATTGGGTGATGAAGGAGTTTGCTGACTTCCAGGTAGCAGCCCAACAGATTTCGTGGATAGGGATGTCCTTGGAAGTAGCCGCCGATGCAGCAGTATGGCAGACAGAATGAGCTCTTATCCCTCTGGAAGGCTCCTTGCCCACCCAACTCACAGCACTGACCTATGCATGATGTAATCCATCTTGCAATCGTCCGCTTTGCTGCAGATCTGCCAGAAGCGGCTTCAGCGTAGGTGACAAACAGCTGGTGAACCTCTCCCCGAATTTCCGCCGTCCTCTCCTTGTAACAGGAGAGAGCATGTCTCAGGTCCAAGGTATGGAGCCTGTACTCAGCCTCCAAGATGTAATTAGGGTAGTATACTGGTAGAGTCAATACCTGGTTAAGGTGAAACTCTGACACCACCTTCGGAAGGAATTTCAGGTGGGGGTGCAGGACAACTTTGTCCCTGTTGAAGACCAGATAAGGGGATTCCACCGAAAGCACCTGGAGCTCCCCTGTCCTTCTGGCTGACGTGACAGCCACTAAGAAGGCCGTCTTCCATGACAAGTGTGACAATGCACACTTATGCATGGGTTCGAATGGCTTGCCTATGAGCTTTGCCAGTACCAGCAGTAGATCACACGGAGGTGGAGGTTCATACACCGGAGGGGATCTGTGATCCAGGCCTTGAAAAAGCACCCAACCACCGTCTCCTGTGCCAATGTCGGCTGACCGGCCCGTGCCAGGTAAGTAGAGATGGCTACCAGGTGCACCCTAAGGGTCACTGACCGTGGACGAAATTGGAGAGAGACCAAAGGTAGTCGAGAATGTTAGCCACGTGACAGGGCAGAGGGTCTAGGCCCTTGTCCTGACACCAAATGGAAAACCGTTTCCATTTGAAGGCATAACACTTCCTGGTCAATTCCTTTCTAGATGCCTCTACCACAGTGTAGACATCTTTGGAAAGACCCAAAGCCTGGACCTCTAGCTGCTCAGGTACCAGGCTGTGAGGTGCAAGGACTGAACGTCCGGATGGAATATCTTCCCCTGATTGAGTGATATCAGGTCTGGGCATATACAAAGACGCTCTGGGGGGCCGAGGAGATCTGGCATGGCCAATCTGGGGTTACCAGGATCACCTTTGCCTTGTCCCTCCTCACCTTGAGAAGCACCTTGTGGATCAAGGGAAATGGAGGGAAGGCGTAGAGGAGGCCTGGGGTCCACGGCCTCGAGAAGGCATCCCCCTGCAGTGAGCCCTGCTGAGGGGGGGTGGGCATGAAACAGCCTCAGCTTAGTGTTTTCTCTGGAGGCAAATTGGTCCACCATTGGTTTGCCCCAATGGGAAAACAGACCGTAAGCTATCTCTGGATGAAGAGACCACTCGTGAAATGTCTGGCCTAAGCGGCTGAGAGCATCCGCCAGATAGTTCGAGGCTCTTGCCACATGGATGGCTAGGAGATCCGCCTCCAACCGGATCACGAGGGTCCAGATGCGGAGCGCCTCCTTGCACAGCAAACGGGAGTGCGTGACGCCCTGTTTGTTGAGATAGTACATGGTCGTGGTATTGTCCGTCTGGGCTTGAACCACTTGACCCCGGTGCTGAGGAGTGAACACTGACAGTGCCAGTCTGACTGCTCTGAGCTCCAACAGGTTGATGTAGCATCGGGACTCCTCGGAGGTCCAGATCCCGTGTGGGCCCTTTTGTCCCCCATGTGGGCTCCCCAGCACATGAGAGAGGCATCGGTCGTGAGAACGACCATCGGCTCGAGGCGAACAAATGGGATCCCTTCCTGCAACTGGTCTGGGCCGTCCACCATTGGAGAGCGTCCCACGTCTTCTGGGTTACAGTGATCAGCTGGTCGAATTGACCGTGGCACTGAGTCCACTGAGCGACCAGCTCCCACTGGATGGGCGCATGTGCCACCAAGCCTAACGGAGCACTGAGGTGCACACCACCATGTAACCAGAAGGCATAGAAAGTCCCAGGCAGGGCGTAACTGCCCAACCAGAAAGGATTGGGTGTCCGCCAGGAGCCGAGGTCTGGCTTGACAAGAGTCTAGCTCTGCCCCAATAAAGCCTATCACCTGAGAAGACACGAGTTCCGACTTGGCCTCGTTGATTAGGAGGCTGAGTTGGGAGCAGGTCTGGAGGGCTAGATCCCTGGCTCTCTTCACCTCCTGTAGGGAGTGACCTGCCAGAAGCCAGTCGTCGAGGTAGGAGTAAATTCTGATCCCAAGACGCCGCAGATGGGCCGCCACCACTGCAATGCATTTAGTGAAGACCCGTGGGGCCGATGACAGGCTGAACGAAGCGGAGGAACTGCTGATGGGACGGATGGATTGGGACGTGAAAGAACGCATCCTGCAGATCCAGTGAACAAAACCACATGTTTCGCTCCAAGGATGGAATGATCTGGGACAGAGTGACCATCCGAAAGGTGCGAGACCTGAGATATTGATTCAGGTCATGGAGATCAAGAATGGAGCGCCAGCCCCCCATCCACTTGGGCACCAGGAAGTACCTGGAGACAAAGCCTGGGTCTGCTGGAGGATCTGCCACAGGAGCTATTGCCTCCTTGAGGAGGAGCTGAGCAACGTCGTCTGGAAGAGCCGACTGGGTGTGAGTGGAAATCTGTTCCTCCTGAGGGGGTTGGCTTGGCTGGGAGGGTGCTGCTCGAACTCTAGAGGCCAGTCCCTGACCAACCACTTCGAAAACCTACCTGTCCAAAGTGACAGCGGACCAGGCGGAAAGGAAGTGGCTGAGCCAGCCCCCCCACGGGAGGACCCAGAGTTGTCATGATGGGAGTCGGGGTGGCACCCCCCCCCCCATCACTGGGCAGGCTTGGAGGAGGAGGCTCCAGGACCTAAGCCTCAGCCTCCTTCGTAAGCCTGTTGGGGTCCAGGCTTGGGTCGAGGGTGCCAAGCTTGAGCCTGCTGCTGATGCTGGTGCTGCTGTCCCCCTTGGAAGGACTGCTGAGCCACAGGGGAAGAATGCTGAAAGGGCTTTTTCTTCTGCTGGTTCTTGCCCGAAGAACCCTTGGCAGACGTGGCGTCCAAGGTGGCACTGGACTGCTCTATATGCTGAAGGTGACCGGCCACTCCTGGGCCGAACAAGTCGGTCCCAAGGAAGGGCACATCAGCTAATTTGTGCTGAGTATCTGCCGGGAAGGAAGAGAGCCTCAGCCAAGCCCTGAGGCGAGAGGAAACTGTGGTGGCCATCGAGCGGGCACAAGAATCCCCAATGTCCAGGGCTGCCTGGAGCTGCTGTCTGGCAACAGCTCGGCCCTGGTCTCGGACCTGCTCCACCGTGGTCTGCATGTCCACGGGGAGATGTGGGAGGACTTCGTCTAATTACCCAAGGAGGGCATGAAAGAAGTGTGCCATGATGATGGACGAACTTACCTGACGAAGGCCCAAGGAGGAAGCTGCATAGACCTTCCCTGCCGAATGGTCCAAAAGCCTGGACTCTTTGTCGGAAGGTCGGTCAGTATCGGTAGAACTGCCAGTACGCCTGAACACAGAGGCGGTCACCAGACTCTTGGCTGAAGGGTGCTCTGTGAACCCCACAAGGAACCCCATGGGCACCATGTATTTGCGGGCCATGCGGGCAGATGGAGCTGGACAAGAGGCAGGATGCTGCCAAAGTTTGAGTGCCGGACCAACAATGCCTCAGCCACAGGAAAGGCCTCCGTCGGGGTATCCCCTCTTTAAAGGATGTCCGTAAGCGGGTACTCTGCCTTTTTCTGGATGGGTTCCAGGGTAATCTCTGTGGACTCAGAGATGAGGGGAAGGATCCCTTTGAAGGAGGAAGGACCTTTCTCCATCCCTAGGCCAACGGACAACTCATCACCCCAAGGGTTAGAGTGAAGCCCGATGACGTCAGAGTCCAAGGAGTATGGATACAGCGGCTTGCCGCCCAAATCACCCTCGACACGCTGAGAGCGGGCAGGGGTGACCATGACCAACAAATACCAGGGACCGTCTTCCTTCGAAGGAGCCCCTCCCACAGGCTGCTTAGGCGATGGTTCCACCACTATGGGTGGAGAATTCAGTTTAGGCCGAAAACGTGGATTTGTCAGCCACACAGGCAGGGGAACTGAAGATTTTGGCTCCAGCGGGGTCAGCTTCGGCCTAGGAAGTGAAAGCCAAGTAATGGCCGGGGAGGCAGCCGGTGTCGGCTTGTGCCTGGACAAGATCAGCTGTTGCCACATGAGCTCCTCATAGTGCCGGACAGTCCGCCGGAGCCTCTTCTCATCTGAGGAAGATGGGGATGACCGACGTCGCTGTCTCTTCTTAGAGTACTTATGGCTCTTCCTCGGCCTGTTGGTCGAGTAGGTTCTAGACCTCGATTGAGATTGGGAGGGCCAACTCGGTCGCTCTGGAGACACAGGTGGAACTGGCAACTTCTCGGGGTCCAGAACCGGGTCCTCAATGGGAACACCAGCAGGCTTGGTCTTCTCATCGGGGAAGACAGGGACCAGAGTCCTTTCCAAGGAGTTGTTTTCCGGAGCCGGCGACAGAAGGTCCGAAAAGCCAGTGGTCGAAGAAGTGATCTCGACTGAGGTCGAGACCGCATGCTCCTGGGACCTCTCTCGGTCCCAAGAGCGTCTTCACCGAGACGAAGACTTACTCGATTCCTTCTCCCACTTACTGGATCGGGAGGAGTACAAGCCAACAGGTGCCTCTCCCTGGGTGGGAAGAGACTGGCACAACTCCCAGAAGGAGCCCGAGAAGTTGGAGTCTAGGCTGAGTGGAACGAAGAAGCTCCGAGAGTCGGCTGCATGAGCCACTTCTTCCTCAAACACCTGCATGTGTTCCAATTGCTCGGTGGAGCCCGCAGCCGTAGAAACTGCCCACCTAGCCTCCTTGGACTTCACCGGAAGGTTTCTTTTCTCTGGTCTCCCCAATTTCAAACGTGCCAGGCGGTCGTCCAGAATGTTGGTATGGAAGGCCAAGCAAAAGCTGCAGAACAAGGTGTCATGGCTGACAACTAGGCAGTAGATGCATGTGAGGTGAGGATCAGTGCATGACATCTTCTGGCTGCAAGGACACCGGCGAAATCTGGGGGAAGATTTTTCTTCCATAATCAAAGACGCAAAGGCGCGATCGCTAATTCGAATGAGTTTTAATTTCGGTAAAACCAAGGTTTTGAAAGCCAGGGCCTACAAAATGCGAGAGCACGAGGGAGGCAACCTGAATCTTCCAGCGGAAAGGAAGATCTGTTATCCTGGGGTGGAGCTGAGGTACAGTATATACCACCCGGGTGGGTGGGAGGAGCCAGCTCGAAGACTTCCGGTGATCCTTAAAGGGCAAAGGGATATGCCAATAAGTGTGGATGAACAACATATCCATGACCCTAGAACAAGTCATGCAGACCGGTCCTCTAAAGTGCAGGGATGAAGTGTGCAACACAGGCTGCAAGCCTAGGGATTGTGTTCGTGGCCCAGGCAGTAGACGCACGTGGTGTGAGGGTCGGTGTGAGACATCTTTTATCCGCATGGACACATCCTGAAACTGGGCACTGACTTCAAAACAGAGGACTCCATTTTGTTACAACGGAGAATCTGCAGAACGAATGAAGACCAAAAAGTTTGGTAACAGTGATAGGGCCTACACCAGGCACGGAGCTGCGATGGAGGGAACCTCTTCTTCCAGTAGAAAGGAAGATCTGATGGCACAGGGTGGTGCCGAGGAGGATACCACCTGGGTTGGTGGGTGGGAGGAGCCAGCTTGAAGTCCTTCAGGCAAATTTTTTTTTTTTTTTTTTAAACTTACTGTTAATGCCCCCTCCTCACCACACCTGTTCCCTCCCTCAGGGACTCCCAAGGAGACCGCACAGGCTGGGCCGAAGATCGCAACCACTTCTGCTCCTCTGTGTGTCCTCCCTTATTCAAGCCCTCGGATTACTCCCCCCCCCCCCCCAAGTGGGGTGGAAGGGGGACCCAGAACCCTTCCATTCTTTGTTCAACATGGGCGGACACTGAGCTGCTTCTTCCCTGATCTCCGGCGCCCATCTCCAGGAGCCAATGTGTGGTTTCCCACGTTTTCTGGCCCCCGGCCCTGCAGATGTTGGCATGCAAGGAGGAACCAAGGAGACATAGGCACGCTGAAACAGGTCTTCACTCCGGACCCTTGGCTGATGTCCGCCCTTCCCTGTATCTTCTGCTTTCCCATCTGTACCTCCACCTGTACTGGTCCCATTATGGCCTTGGCCATGGGAAAGGCGATCCCCCCGAGATTTGTTCTTATCCAGGATGTCAGTAAAAGGGTATCCATCTCTCTTTTGCACTGGCTCCAATGAAATATTCATGGACTCCAAAACGAGCTGAAGAAGAGCCCCAAAAGACACTGGTCTGTGGTTGGTGGTCAGTTCCTCAACCGATTCCCAGTCAAAGGTATGCGATCTCAAGGACTGCACAGAGGACCCATCAGAGTCGTAAGAGTAGTCATCAAAGATGGCACTCTACTGTTTTCTACTCTGGAGTCAACCAAGGGGGAAATTTCCACAGACAACCAGCCTCACAAGCCAGTCCCCAGATAGGAGTCCTTGGTAGGATACCCCATACGGGTTGCTGTGGAGGCGGTTCCACCAGTAAGGGTGGAAAGACACGCACTGGAAAAAGTTGTCTCGAGTGGACCGGCGTGGGCTTAACCAGCACCAGCCAGTCGACCACAGTGGTTGGGTGTAGAGCCCTACCTTGGCAAGACCCACTGCTGCCAGAGGAACTCCTCGAAGCACCGTTCGCATCTGGCAGTGGAACCTCTCCTCATCCAAAAATGAAGAGAATGAGCAGTGCCGATGGCAATGCCTCCCGGTCGAGTGCGATCAAAGAACTTAAGAAGCCCGTCGATCTAGAGGCCAATGTCAAAGAGAAGCAGGCAATGGTGTGCTGTGGACCACATGCACTGGCGCAGACTGCATGACCTCCAGTGGAGGCTGATCCCCAAGTGGGAATGACCACTCCACATCCTCCTGAGTGAGGACCGGGATGACCGGAGTCTTGGAGATTGACTCATCATCGATCCATCCTGACAAAGGACTGGCAGAGTCAAGAAAAATCTCAACTGCCTGACTGACAGGTGTTAAGATTGGCAAGTTCGACAGGGAAACTGTAGAGCTAGCAT
Source organism: Neoceratodus forsteri (assembly GCA_016271365.2). Lineage (NCBI taxonomy): Eukaryota > Metazoa > Chordata > Ceratodontiformes > Ceratodontidae > Neoceratodus > Neoceratodus forsteri. Next base: position 1,526,288,103 of record CM028131.1, read on the forward strand.
CCTGTCCCTTGACCAAACTGGGGCTCGGCCACTTGACAGCCATGAGTGGTTGGGAAGTCAGGGGAGTGGGAGGAGCATTATCTTTCCCGATCCCATGATGGACAGTGGTGCTTCTTGCTTCTGTGCTTTTTACCGTGGTGGGCAGGACTCTCCCCGAGGTCTGGAGGGCTCGACATGTCATGGAACTTTCCCATGAAGGACATGCCGATACTGACCCCACCCAGGAGCTGCACCAAGGCCAATGAGGGGAAGGAAGGGTAGGTAACCAGCAGGGCACCTCAGGAATCAGTGCTGGGACCAGTCTTCCTTAATGACACTGATGAGAAGGATGGGAAGCTTTGCCTCTTTGCAGATTACACTAAAATCTGCAATAGGGTGGACACTCCAATGGGGTGGAAAGGATGAGCAGAGACCTGAGAAAACTAGAGGAATAGTTAAAGGTATGGCAGCTGGGTTTCAATGTGAAAAAGTGTGAAATAATGCACTTAGGGCACAGAAGCCCAGGGAGGAGTACAAAATGGGTGGAGTGGTACTGACATCTACCAGTCGGGAAAGGGACCTGGGGGTAATCATATCTGATGACCTAAAAGCAGCCAGGCAGTGCGACATGGCAGTCGGGAGGGCTAGTGGTATGCTGGGGTACACAGGGAAGGTAACACCTGCAGAAAGAGGGAGGTGATGTTGCCTTTGTCTAGACTGCTGGTAAGACCGCACACAGAATAGTGTCCAGTTCTGGAGCCCACATCTCCAGCAGGACACTGACAGAGTGGAAGTGGTCCAGAGGAGGCAACTAAAATGGTGCATGGTCCGCATCAAAAGTCCTATGAGAAGAGAGTAAAGGACCTCAATATGTACACCCTGGAAGACAGAACGGAGAGATGGGATATGTTAGAGACCTTTAAATATCTCATGCGGGTAAATAAGGTACAGGAGGGAACTATCTTTCAGAAAAAAATTTGCTCAAGAACAAGGAGGCATGCTAAAAGGTGGGTAGATTCAGAAGAGTTGTGAGAGAGTACCTCTCCACAGAAAGCGTGGTGGATTCCCGGAACATCCTAACACTGGAGGTGGTGAGGGCAAAAACAGTGGCAGGGTTCAAGAAAGCACAGGATAGGCACAAGGGAATCATAGTGGAAAGGAAGTGGGGGGGGGGGGAGAAAGGTGCAGATCAAGTAGGGTCTACCGTAATAATGTAGGGAAAATGGGCAGACTGGGTGGGCAAAGCGGTCCTTATCTGCCATCAAATTCTATGTTTCTATTTTGAAATATTGTGGTAGTTAAGGCTAGGATTTTCAATAAGGCAGCTCCTTGCCTTTTTTTTTTATTTTATTTATTTTTTTTTTTTTTAAACTTTCCTGTTGGAGGTTTATTGATATTTACCAATAAGTAGTTTTTGGGGAGGACAGCTGACCTTGTGTTTAAAGAGATTTAATGAATGGTCTGTGGACATCTCTTGGTCAATGAAATTTCTAGATTTTTTCTTGCCATTTTAGAAGGCCTTTTTTATACAGTGTGACATGAGATGCACTCATCTCAAACATTTAGTATCTGTTTTTGTATTGCCTTTGTACTGCTGTGTTTTAAGACCTCAGGTTGTACCTGTAAAAGGAATGAAAATTCCAGAATTCCAGTGTGCCTACAGATAAAATAAATTAAGTAAAATCTTGGACTCAGTCTCTGAATAAATAATATGAGATTACAGGGCATGCCTTTTACCATCTCTCATTCCTCACTGGACAACTATATGTAAATCAGTGCATCAATCAACTTTTACCAGAAAATGGGCATGGTAGATAATGTATAGGGAACTGGTGCAACCCTCACTCACCTTAGGATCCATTTCAGTCCCTTGATGGTTGCTGAAAAGTTGCTGGGCTGATGAGCCATTGGTTACCAGTACATGACGAACAAACCACATTTAAAGGAGTATAGTTTGTATAAACTGATGTTTTTGTATTGACCATATAAAGATGTGTGATATATGTAACGTATCCAACCTGTTTAATAAACATGAATTTAAAAAAAAGTTAAGATGGAGTAAGCTAGTGCTTTGGAACCCTTACTTGTTTGAGGTCTGAGCGCTCTGGGATTTCCAACAGCTCAATCTGTTGTTCCTGTGCCTGTTCAATGAAGGCCTCCTTGATGTCTTCTGTGGTGCAGCAGTCAATGGGAACAGGAACCACCTGTGGACACAAGCCATGCAGAAATAAAAAGTTACCATAGTAATCTTGTTTCTTCCAAGGGAATCTTACTGCATTCTGACATATGCAGTATGGTCTCACCATAGGACTGCCCCAGAGCCGAAATGGTTAATAGAACCTATGCTAATGATGGAATGCTAGGCTCTAGCTCAGTTTTCAAACCACTATCTCTGGAATACAGCATGTAACCATCAGATTCTCACAGAGCATGCATAAGAACAAGCTAACTAAACTATTCTAATAAATAACCAACACCCCCTTAAAACCAAACAATCCCCTTTCATTTAAAAGTGTGGGCATCACTAAGACTCAAGTTACAGATGCCCCAACAAGAAACAACTCAATTTTCAAACAGCATGGACAGCTGTAGTGCAGTGCCCATAGGTTCTAGCAGGGGAGGTAGGGCGGGAGCTCAGAATACAGTAAGATTCCCTTGGAAGAAACAAGATTACTACGGAAAGTAATTTTCTCTTCAAACGCCAGGAAATCTTACTGTATTCTGACATATGCAGGCTACCCAAGCAGTGCCTTTGGAGGAGGGCAGAGAATCTATTTAGGAAACAGACTCTGCAGTACTGATGTGCCAAATCTGGCATCACTTCTGGCATGGGTATCCAGGCTAATGTTTGGTAATGTGTGAACAGTTTTCCAGGTAGCTGACTTACAGATTTCCAACAAAGAAAAATCTCTTGCAGCTGCTATTGAAGTAGCTCTACCCCTTGTAGAATGGGTCCCAAGGCCTACAAGGGGTTCCTCGTCTACTCTGCTGTAGCAGAAATGAATATAGACAATAACCCAGTGGGCAATAGTCCTCTTTGAGGCAGGTTTGCCCTTTCCCACTTCTCCATAGGTCAGGAAGAGTCGAGTACTGTCCTGCCTAGGATTCTTAGTGTGACCCAAATAGTAGCTGATAGCCCTCTTAACATCCAGGCTATGCAGTCTCTGTTCCCCTGAACTAGAATGGTCAGTGAAAAAGACTGGCAAAGTGATGGACTGATTCAGGTGAAAGTCCGACACCATCTTGGGGAGAAACTTTGTGTTAGTCTCGAAGACTACCTTGTCCCTATGAGCTGAAATGTAATTTGGCTCTGTGGACAAGGCCTGGAGCTCACTGATCCTCCTGGCTGAGGTGACAGCTACCAGGAACAGAGTTTTCCAGGTCACATAATTAAGATCTGCTGAAGCCATGGGCTCAAATGGTGGCTGCATTAGCTGGCCGATGCATATATTGAGATCCCATACGGGAGTTGGCTCCCTGAGGGGGGGATGCAAGTGTAACAGATCCTTGAAAAAAACTTTATGAATACCTGATTCGCAGCCAGGGATGAACCCTTACCTACTGAGAGGTAAACAGAGACAGCTGCCAGGTTCACCTTAAGGGTGGATGGCCTGAGGCCGAGGGAATGAAGATGTACCAGATAATCCAAAATGACTGGCAAGCCAGCTTGGCTACAGTCTATCTCTTTGTGCTGGCACCAAACAGAAAACCTCTTCCACTTAGAGGCATAAGTCTTTCTAGTAGAGGGTTTTCTAGAAACTCTGAAGACCTCTAGCACCTCCTTCAGAGAGGTGTAGGTCAGTATACTCTAAGTCCTCAAGAGCCAAGCCTCGAAACTGAGGGACTGGAGATTGGGGTAGAGGATCCTGCCCTGCGAGGGGGTCAGTAGGTTGTGCCGCCTTGGGGGGGGGGGAAGAGACTGGTCTGGATATTGACAGGGTCAGGAGCTGTGAATACCAGGGCTGCCTGGCCCAGTCTGGAGCAATGAGGATCATTGTCACTTGTTGAGCCCTGAGCTTGTTCAGTACTCTGAACAACAGGGGAAACAGAGGGAAGGCATACAGAAACTTCCCTGTCCAATATAACAGTAGTGCATCCGGAGGCACTGTGCCCACTGCAGGAGGCCTGCAACAGAATTGTGGCAGTTGGTTGATTGTCTGGGGCTGCGAAGAGATCCACCTCTGGAGTGCCCCACCTTCTGAACACAACTTGCAGGATCGGCCTGTTTAGTGACCACTCGTGGTGATTCAGGTTGATCCTGCTGAGGGCATCTCAGAGGACATAGTCCTTCCCTAGGAGATGAACTGCTGAGAGGGAGATCCCCAGGGAGTAGGCCAAATTCCGTACTTTCATGGTCTCTATGCACAGGAGGGATGACTATGTGCCCCCTTGCTTGCTGATGTAGTACACTGTGGTTGTATTGTCTGTTCTGACTTGAATCACCTTGCCCTGCAGCACTGAGGCAAAGGACTGAATGCAGAGTTCCAGCAGGTTTATGTGAAGCAGGGACTCCTGCTGGAGCCCAGTACCGTGTGTGGTGTGCTCCCCCAGGTGGGCACCCCATCCTAGGAGGGAGGCATCTGTTGTTAGTACTCCTGTTGGTGGTTGCTGAAGGAAAGGCACCCCCTTTCTCTGAGGTTGTCCTTTTCCTGCCACCACTGGAGAGCTTGAAGGAAAGTTCCTGTGACAGGCACCATCTTTGACAGGGGAATCTCTTTTCTGTGACCAGTGAGATCTGAGATGGAATTGGATGTCTCATCTGGAACTTGGCACTGTTGCTGTTGACGCAGCTATGTGTCCCAACAGTTGGAAAAAATGCCTTGCTGGTCCGGGAATATGCAGCTGGAAGGAGCTGGCCAACTGTACGAGGCTGTCCACCCTCCCCTGAGGGAGGAATGCCTTTCCTCTTAGTGTGTCCACTTCCGATCCTATAAATTCTAGGAGCTGAACTGGTCTCAGCATTGACTTTTTCTGGTTTACCAGGAAGCCTGAGAACTGCAGGGTATCCTGCGTGGTGGTCAGTGCATCTTTGACCTGCTGAAGGGGACTGGCCTATCACTAGCCAGTCGTCCAAGTATGGGGAGACTGTAACTCCCTGCCTCCTTAAGTGTGCTACCATTACTGCTAGGCACTTAGTAAAAACTCTTGGAGCATAAGTCAGGCCGGAAGGCATGGCTCTGAACTGGTAATGGTCTGATAGCAATCTGAACCTGAGGTATTTTATGTGGGACTGCCTGATAGGAATGTGAAAGTAAGCATCCTTTAGGTCCAGGGATGCCAGCCAACCTCCCTGCCTGAGTGTAGGGAGAATGGTAGCCAGAGTGACCATTTTGAACTCTAGCGTTGTCAAATGCCTGAGATCCAGTATGGGTCGCCACTCCCCTGTTTTCTTTAGAGTGAGGAAGTATCTTGAGCAGAGTCCCTCTCCCTTTTGGGCCAAGGGAACAAGCTCCACTGCCTTCTCCTAAAGGAGTTTTGCTACTTCCGCCTCCAACTGAATTGCTTCTGATGGGGTGGCAAGTCTGAAAACTTTTGCCCTCAGCCTCGGTAAGACTTTGAAGCTGAGATCAAGACCCTGGCTCACTACCTCCAGGACCCACTTGTCCGTAGTGATGGATGTCCAAGCCTGGAGGTAGTGAGCCAGCCTGCCTCCTACTGGGAGTGGGGAGGTGACCCTGGCAGACCCCTCAGGGGGTCTGCTTTGCTTGTGCACTTGGCTGGGTACTGGGGCCAGCTCGACTGCTGCCCCTTCCGTCACTGCCTCTTAAGTACCCTCTCTGTGGCTGGCAGGCTGGGAGAGCCAGAGTCTAGAAGAAAGGTCAGTAGTGGGTTCTACCCCTACCTCCTCTACTCTGGTACTCTGAGGTGTTGCCGCCTTTTCCTTAGCAGCAGCACTCTTGTAAGCCATCTTGTGCTCATCCATCTTTTTCATGTAAGCCTCCGTTTGCTCACCAAAGAGGGATGTGGGCTCACAAGGAAAATCCAAGGCCTTTGCCTGGGTGTCATGGGATAGAATAGTGGCCTTCAGCCAAGCAAATCTCTGCAGGGACACTGAAGTTGCCATCAGTCCAGATGCAATATCACTGGCATCCACTGCCATCTGAAATTGGTATTTGGAGGCCTCTATGCCCCTTTTCGCAGCCTCAGCTAGGTCAGATGCCATGGGAGAAGGGCCGGCCTCAGCAATCTCATAAACATGTATTCCAGAGACTTTTCTGGTATCTGGAAACATAAGCCATGTAAGTGGTCTGCCTAATGACCAAAGAACCACCCAAGGAAGACTTCTTGACCATAGAGTCCATTTTCCTAGAATCTTTAACAGGTGGGTGTGATGCCAAAGGAATGCCTGTCTTATCACATGCAGCAGCTGGCGCCATCCCTTCATGACTGAGATGTCCAAAAAGGAACTCAGCTCCAGCCTTAGCCACCCAGTATTTCCTATCTATCTTCTTGTCCACTGGGGGAATGGAAGTGGGGGGTTGCAAAATTCTAGTGGCTTGTCTCTTTAGGGGTGGGTAGTAGCAACCTCTTAGTTGCTGGTAAAGCTATCATAAGTAATCTGGTTCCTCTTCCACTGTAGATTCCTGAGTGGAGAGGTCCAGAGTCTGTGCCACTTGCTTCATAAAAGCAAAATGTGAAGTAAAATCCTCAGGGAAGTCAGGGTGTTAAGGATCAGGGGAAACATATGGTTCAGGGTGCTCCCCAAAATCCTTATCATCATCGCCATAAATGTAAGGAGGAAAAGAGCTGCCTTTAGGAAGTACAAGAAAACAGGGAGGGGGGGAGGACAGGGAGAAGTACTTGACAGAATCGAAGGAGGTGACAAGGGCAGTAAGGGGAGCCAAAGCATCTACGGAACTCAGGCTGGCACAAGGCATTAAGAAGGGGGAGAAGGACTTCTTTAAGCACATCAGGGAGAAAAGGAGCTGTAAGGACCACATAGTAAGGATTAGGAAGGAGGGGTTGGGTGGAAACAGGGTGCGATAAGGCGGAAGCACTAAATGAGTACTTCTGCTCAGTATTTACTAAAAAGAGAAGAGGGGGGCGACACCCAAGGTGGGAGAAATGGCAGAAGCAGGGTGGGAAGTGGTGATAGATGGGGAAATCATGGAGAGCAGAGTTCAAGAGGGTTTGAAGGCACTGAGGGTGGACAAGGCGCCAGGCCCAGATGGCATCCACCTCAGGGTACTGAAGGAGCTGGCAGGGTCTTTGGCAGACCTATTTAATGCCTCACTACATTCGGGGTGTGTACCTCAGGACTGGAGGATGGCTCATGTGGTGCCCCTCCACAAGAGTGGCCCCAAGGATGAACCGGGAAACTACAGACCAGTGAGCCTCACATCCATCGTGGGTAAGCTAATGGAGACTATCCTGAAGGAGAGGCTGGTGGCCCTCCTAGAGGCCAAAGGACAGCAGACAGCATGGCTTCATACGTGGCAGATCCTGCCAAACCAACCTGGTGGAGTTCTATGACTGGGTAACTAGGCAACTGGACAGGGGCCATGCAGTGGATGTCCTGTATCTGGACTTCAGTAAGGCATTCGACTCAGTGCCACATGGAAGGCTGGGAAGGAAGTTAGTAGGCACAGGGGCGGGTGCAAAGCTGGTGAGATGGGTAGGAAACTGGCTGCAGGGAAGGCAACAGAGGGTGGTGGTGGGTGGGGAGCTCTCACACCCAAGGGCAGTGATGAGCGGTGTTCCACAGGGCTCGGTGTTGGGACCAGTGTTGTTTGGGATATTCATTGCAGACATATTATGGGACATCAAGAGCAAGATCAGTCTGTTTGCTGATGATACCAAGGTAGGCGCGGTGCTGGATGACCTAGGGGGATGGCAGGATGATTTGGCAAAGCCTGAAACCTGGTCAGACACCTGGCAACTGGGCTTTAATACCAAAAAGTGCAAGGTGCTGCATTTTGGGATGAAGAACCCAAGGAGGAGTTACCAGCTAGGGGGAGTGCAGCTAGCCCAGACAGAGGAGGAGAAGGATCTGGGTGTGCTCATTACAGGGTCAATGAACAACTCGGCACAATGTAGGAGGGCAGCTGCAAGGCCAACAAAATGCTGGGTTGTATTGCAAGGGTATATCCTCGAGGAGGGAGGAGGTGATTCTGCCACTGTATAGGTCATTAGTTAGACCACACCTGGAGTACTGCGCAGTACTGGCATCCCAATCTGAAGAGGGACATTAGTTACTGGAGGGGTGCAGCGAGAGCTACAAAGATGATCAAGGGGCTGGGGACCCATCATACGAGAGGAGGTTGAAGGAGTTGAACATGTTCTCACTGGAGGAGAGGAGAGACAGGGGTGACATGATTGAAACCTTTAAATACATGAAAGGAATAAACAAGACAGGTACAGAGGGGCTGTTCAAAGTAAGGGAGGGGAGGGACACCAAGGGCCATGATATGAGACTGGAGCGAGGAAGGTTCAGGAGGGAGATGAGGAGACACTTTTTTTTACAGAGAGGGTGGTGGCTGGGTGGAATGCGTTACCTGCTGAAGTGGTATGCAGTAGAACAGTGGACTGCTTCAAACTAGGATGGGACAGGACAAGGGGGAGGGTTAATGAAGGGGAAGGGTGGAAGGGAGGGGCAGCTACAGAATAAGTGGTGCTAGCTGCACATTCGAGCAGATTTGATAGACCTCTAAGCCTTTATCTGCTGGCAAATTTCGTATGTTCGTACATATGTTCGTAAATGTCCAAGCCCATGAGGCTGGGAGATCAGAAGGCTGTGGGTTCAGTTCCCACATCTGGCATTTGGGTTAATATCCCAGTACTGACACTGTAGTGCAGCATGAGAGGGGTGCTGCACTTCTGAGGTGCTGTCTTTCGGATGAGACGCTAAACCGAGGTCCCATCTGCCTGGACTGGTGGTAATTCAGGTGGATGTTAAAGATCCTATGGCACTTATCGAAAAGAATAGGGGAATTTTCCCCGGTGTCCTGGCCAAATTTCCCTCATTAACTAAAATTACCACCAGCAGCTTAATCTGGTTCAAGGTCAGTTGGCATTCATCTGTATCCCCCTTCCCTGGGTCGAGCCTGAAAATAGGCAGGATTTGTCTAGTGCACTTACCCGGCAACAAAAAAAAATAACTAAACTAAATATCAGGGTAATGTTCAAAGGAACCAGGAACTGAGGAGGAACCTGAAGTTTAAACCGACAGATGATGCAAACCAGGTTGCTGAACCAGAACCGTGGTACCAGTTTGTAGCGACTGGATTATCCTGATGGCATTAGCAATCTCCTCAGCCGTAGGAAACAGTGGGTTTGCCGATTGCGGTTCCTTCCCACAGAGCTTTGCCTCCTTTTTAGCAGATGTTGCCGGTTCAGTGGCAGTCTCTGTGGTTCTCTTTCTTCCCAGGGAACCTTCACCCTTGTCAGAGGGCTGTTCGTTCAGTTCCTTGGGTTTTTCTTTAGAGTGAGAAGGAGTCTGTTTATCTAAGGGTCAGTAGCCTTATAGGACATCTTTTTCTCACAGTCGGTTCAAGCACCTATCAAGCGTCGACTGAGGAAAGTTTTTACAAATTTCAGAGTCTGCATTCAGGTGGTCAAACCCTAGGCAGAAAACACAAATTAATTGCGGGTCAGCTTTAGCAAATGGTTCACCACACTCTATGCAATGCTGAAAACCCGTAGGGCCAGTTCTTTTCTTGGGTTGTGACATAACCCTTGAACTGTGTTTCTCGGAGTCAGATACACACATCTGTAAACAAAGACTTCTTTTTTTTTTTTTTTACGGTCAGTTCAGCGACCGAAGCGAGAACAGAGAGTTAACTCGGTTCCCAGCACAAGTTAAATTTAAACAAGAAACCGGCCCAGAGAAGTCAATTTTTTTAAGGAATTTCCGTAAGAAAATATTAACTAAAGTTTGGTTTCTTTCCAGCTGCTAAGAACTGGCAAGGAACGAAAACCTTACTGATATGATACTAAATCTAGACTAATTACCTGTAACACCAAAGACAGTGCTTTAAAAACGACAAGAAATAATCAGTACTTTAAAAAAACTGGGAAAATAAAATCTTCAAGAAAGATGAAGGAGAGCTCTCCGAGGCGTCTTACTTAGGCAAGCGGAGTAAAGAATCTGATGGTTGCAGAATGTATTCCGGGGACAGTGGTTTTAAAACTGAGCTCCAGCCTAGCATTCCATTATTAGCATAGGTTCTAGTAACCATTTTGGCTCCAGGGCAGTCCTATGGTAAGACCATACTGCATATATCAGAATACAGTAAGATTTCCTGGGATTTGAACCTGAGCTATGAATGAATGCATCTAAAAAAGTCAAGATGTGCCAACTGGAACCTTGCATTAGGAAACATGCGGATTCTCATACATGTATTCAACAGCATGTAAGAAGAATACAATAATCATCACTGGGACCTTTAAGTATCCCTCAGAAATGTGTCTCATCATGCCAGACAGGACCATCTGCCTGAGCAGACTTAAACTAATGACGGTGAGTTTATTGTCAGAGCTGTGAAGGTATCTGAAGTGCCAGGGCTTTAATGCATCTCAGTTACAAGGGTTCTGGCTCTACTGTACTCTATGTGATGGCTTTAGGCTAATTTAAGACTTGTATAAATCAGCCATAGGACAAGACCACCACAAAAACGTGCTCCGCTGATGCATGTAAAACAAAATAAACAGAGGCTACTTACATGTAACCACAGTTCTACTACTAGTATTTAGTTCCCATCCACTACTAGGCAGCCTTCCACTGAGCATGCTCTGTCAATAGAACAGTCTTCAAGCTCGACTCTTCCTACCGTTCAAACATGGGGTCCTCCAGCTACCCTGCAGCACTCAGATCTGCATGCTGGAACAGGAATCCAAAGTAAGCCTTGCCAGAGGAGGTCCATTTGGGTCGTGTGAATGTGAACTAGATACTACTACCAGAAAGAACAGTTACTTACCGTGACAGTAGATCTTTGAGAAAGTCTCCTCCATTGGGCCACATATTTGGAACTGCAAGCCACTGGCATCACCACCACACAGAAACCTGTGCTGTCTAGGAGGACCACCCATTATGATGTGCAATGTTGGTGCCTATATAATCATGGACTGCCCCACGGCTCCTCAGTTCCCCGCCAGAGATAAGCTTGGAGGGTCTCTTACCATGAGGAACCAGGAGATCAAACTGGTATCAGGCACATAAGAGGCATGAGACTGGAAACATGGTGTACACAAGATGCTTATGGACACCTCCAACAAGGCAGTGGACAAATCTGCTACCTTATACCTCAGTAAGGGAGAAGGAGGTGGGAGCACTGTAACCCAATGGAGGACATTCTTTACAAAATCTACTGTTACAGTGCATCACTGTTCTATCGTCACTGAAGCTATCTCCTCCATTGGGCCACACCTTTGAAACGATTCCCAAGCAAGTCCAAAGCACCCAGGGAGGATGGCAAAGTCTGATATGGCATCAAGATAGAAGGCTTTGTAGTACAGCAAAACCAAAGCTAGCACATCTACTTTGTCTAGACTGTAGTGCTTAGTGAAAGTATGCATAGTCCTACAAGTGGCAATAGCACATATGTCAGCTGCAATAACACTTGGAAAGAGAGTGATGGAAGTGGCATACCACATGTAGAGTGGCCACAGACAGCACTAGGAAGTTCCTTACCGTACTGCTTATAACAAAAAAAAAGTATAGTGAGCCAGCCATTTGGACAGGCACTGTTTAATAACACGGTCAACCTCTTTCCTGGGTGAATGAAACAAAAAGCTGAGAGGACTTTCTGCTAGTCTTCAATATACACTAAGTGTATGCAGCAATGCCTCACCCTTATTAGCATGCTCTTGATAAATACACAGGAAGGTATATGGTCTGATTCAATGTAAAATCAGAGATCATCTTTGGTAGAAAATGAGGATTGGTCTGCAAAGACACCCTGTCCTTGTGAACAATGAAATAAGGTGGCTCATGCATCCAACCCTGAATCTTGGAAATTCTACAAGCCGAAGTCATGGCTACCAAAAACAGTGCTTCCTATAAAAGGCAACATATCTCACAGGTTGCAGCAGGCTCAAATGGCGCCAGTCAATTTCTCAAGAATGAAATTCAGGTCCCAAGGCGGAACCAGTTTACAAATTGGGGGATGCATGTGCAGAATACCCTTTAGAAAGCTATGGAACACCTCTAGTTGTGACGCTGTGCACTCATCAATAGGGGCATGGAAAGCCCAAATGGCAGGCAAATGCACTTTAATGGATGAGTACTGGAGACTGAAGTCAGAAAGAGACAGAAGGTAGTCCAGTACAGTACTGACAAGACACGTAAATGGGTCCACTAAATAGCTTCAGAGAGTAGACGTGTTTTATAGAAGGCTTTCTTGTCCCAATCAAGACAGCAGCCACCTGGGGTGAAACCCCCAAAGGGGCAATGACTATGTCTTCAGGAGCCCTATGAAATCCCGGACTGAGTGTAATTGTCTAACCCAAAGTGGTCAAACAAAGGAGGACAGGTCCTTCTCTCTGTTCTTGGGCAGACCAGCTCTGGCTTGGAGAAAGTCCAGCACTGGTCCCATGAAGAGGCTCACCTAATTCAGGCTGAGCTTAAACTTGACCAGACTGGCCCTCAGGATGAGATCCTGGAATGTCAGGATGGCCAGATCCCGGGACTGCTCTATATTCTGTACAGCTAATGATTTTCTGTTTTCAAAAATGACTATTTCTGTTTGGCAAAATTTTAAAATCCATTTTTTTTCAATTGTTTCCACAAAATTGAGAGCAAATCAATATATTTTGTATAAACATGTGGCTTAAAATTGAGGTGTTTGCCCCAAAAGCTGGTGAATGTTGATATCTTCATTCAAAACTGACTCCAAAATACGGGTAAAAAAAAATGACATTCTACATTTTTACTGGTGTTTTTCAGTGAAAATGGAAAATCATTGTTCCGAGATCTGTGATAAGCTCCCTGTGATGAGCCAATCATGGAGGCACAGAAACCGTGATGCCTCTGCATCTGAGAAAGGCCCCCATGACTGACAGGAACTTGGTGAATAGTCTGGGTGTCAAGGACAGTCCGACCAGCACAACTCAAAATTGACACACAGTTTCATCCCCCTAAAAGCTGAGCAACTGTTCTGCCATGGACTAATGGGCACTGGGAAGTATGCATCCTGGAACTCCAGGTTGCAGAATTAAGTCCCTGGCGCCAGGGACAGAATAATCTGGTACAGAGCCACCATGCAAAACATCTGACTGTGAAGGAGCATGTTCAGCACTTACAGATCTCGAATGGAGCATCAGCAACCTTCCAACCTTAGGGCATCAGGAAAGACCACAACACAAACCTGTGCTGAGCTTGGTTTACTGGCACAAGATCTACTGCATATTGCTTGAGGAGCTAGAGAACTTTGCTCTGTAGTGGACAGACTCCAGCGACAGTGCGCCCTCGTGCAGTGCCCGAGACAGACAAAGCGATAAAATCTGGAATTCCAAAGACAACTGTGATCCCACCACTTACAGGACTCACTTGCCCAAAGTAACAGAAGATCACTGTGGCAGGAAGTGGGGAAGTCAGTCTTGACCAGGAGCTGCAGTAAGGTTTGGACAGAGGGGAATGGGGCCCCCATACCCATCCATTTTTGCCTTTGGCGACAGCCCCCATCCTCAGTACAGACCTCCAGAGACACCACCACCTTTGCACTGACCCTGACCTCCTGATTTATTGGAGGGCTTGGCTGGATGATGCTGCTGATATTGCTGCATGTGATGTTACTGAGGAAGCTGCTGACCTTGCATGTTCTAGACGGGGGCCACATAAGGTGCCCATACCATATGGCCAAGGCATGGGTTGATGCTTGCTGTTGGTGACCAGTGTTACTGAGTCCAGAGTTACACTGGACTTCTCAATGTATGTAAGGTGGTCCTTGACCACCGAACCAAACAGATCGGTCCCTGTAAAAGGCAGGTCTGCCACTGGCTTTTGGATTTCCTACATGAGTGGTGAAACCCACAACCATGCCTGTTGACAATTGGACGCTGCCGCATCCACCACACCTGCCAACATGCCAACCACTTCCATGACAGCCTGCAATGGGTGCTTAGCCATCATTAACTCCAGATCACTGAACTCTCGTAGATCTGGCGGACTCTTGTCAGAGGGCAGGTCGAAGAAGTCAGAGAGCTTCTTGAACAGCTCATGGCTATACTGAGCCATCAAAGCCATATAGTTAGGCTGCTGAATGCCTAGGGCTGCAGCTGCACAGATCTTTTGGCCAAGAGAGTCCGACTTCTTGGATCCCTTATCCAGCGGACTTGCCCTGCACCTTCACAATGCAGAATACCGTCTGCCACTAGCCACTCTGGTGACTGATGTTCTGAAAAGCCGTACAATCCGCCTTGGGGGACCGCATACTTAGGGTCCATACAACATGGCAGGAGGCTGGGTGCTGCCAAATACTGAGCTCCACGCCCAGGACTTTGGGACTGATAAGGAAGGCTACCCTCCAAAAAGGAATTTTGTTCAAGAATGTCCATCAAGGGGTAGGTCTCCTTCTGGACCTTCTCCAAATGGAGTGTCTATAACCAAGGGATTCTGTTCCATAAGGACAGTGAAGAAGGAATGGTCTCCCAATGGGGACCTTCTGTTAGCAGACTACCCCCAATGATGCAGGTTAACACAATGAATGATGTTTTCGAATCAGAGTCAGGATAGAGGAGCACTGACCTGGACACAAGATGTGGCCGACCTTCTCAGATAGGGTAGCCACCACCGACAAAAGATAGGAAAACACAGACTCAGGCCTAGAGTCCTTCAGAGTGCCCTCCTCCAGCTGCGGAGGTTCCACATCAGTCAGTTGCTGTGGCATAGCTGTCAGTGCTGGACGGGGAAGCCATAGGGCACATGACTGGAGTCAGTGCTGGGAAATGCAGTTAAAGCCAAGATGGGTCTATGAGAATCTCTGGTCGATTGTGACCACACGCAATGATCCATAGGCCCGCTGCTGTCAGGCTGCTCTCTTCCATCTGCAACAGGACTGATGCTGGCGGTAAAAGTCAGAAGACGAGGAAGAACTTGACATCACTGGCATCAACATCAACAGTAAGAAAAAATTACTCACCTTAGTAATGTTGTTTCTTCTAATGGAGTCTTGCTGTATTCTGACAATAGCAGTGAGTCCCAACCTTCGAACTGCCCCAGAGATGAAAGAGTTAACTTTCCATGCCAGGCATGGAACGCTGAGTTCGAGCTCGGTTGAGACTCTGTCTGTTGCTGTTTGAACTCAAACCGTCAGATCTTTACGAGCTAAACTCACTGAGGTCCTGTGTGGAAGCTGTAAACCTACACTAGCCAACTGGCTACTAAAATAATAACACATTTTTTGGTCCCAAAACAAAGACTCAAGTCAGGAGACCCAAAAAATGAAATAACACAACACCCACTCACCCAAAGAAAGGGTGATAACAAAATAAAGGTGGGGCACCTCCTGAGCGCCAACAATGCCACTGCCCACCCACATCCCAAAAACAAAGGTTCTAAGAGGGGAAGGCAGGGGGGGAGGTCAGAATACATCAAGACTCCATTAGAAGAAACAACATTACTAAGGTGAGTAATTTTTTCTTCAAACAACATGATGTCTTGCTGTATTCTGACAATAGCAGACTACCAAGCAGTACCTCCATGGAGGAGGACAGAACCTACTTAGGAAATAGGCTCTGAACACAGCTGTATGACAGAGCATCACTCCTAGCCTGGATATCCAGAGAGTAATGCTTGGTAAAGTGTGAACTGTTTTCCAGGTAGCTGCTTGACATATCTCTAAGATAGGAATATCCCTGGCAGCAGCCAGGGAAGCAGCTGCACCTCTGGTAGAGTGAGACCTCAGGCCTGAGGGTGGAACCTTACCTAATTTTTCATAGCAAAATTGGATGCAAGAGACAATCCACCTGGCAATGGATCTTTTAGTGGCAGGTTTTCCTTTGCCCACCTCACCATAAGTGAGGAACAGTTGGAGGGAGTCAAACCTATGACCCTTGGTACGCTCTATATAGTAGCTAAGGGCTCTTTTCACATCTAGACTGTGCAACCTCCTCTCACCAGAGGAGGAATGGTCAGTGAAGTACACAGGAAGAGACATAGATTGGTTAAGGTGGAAGTCTGAAACCACCTTAGGCAAAAACTTCCTATTAGTCCTCAGCACCACCTTATCCCTATGGAAGGAAATAAAGTCAGGCTCCACTGACAGGGCTTGTAGCTCACTTATGCGCCTGGCAGAAGTGATGGCCACCAGAAACACAGTTTTCCAAGTCAAGTACTTAAGCTCTGCTGAGGACAAAGACTCAAAAGGGGGTTGCATAAGCTGAGCAATGCAAACGTTAAGATCCCAAGCAGGGGCAGGATCCCTGAATGGAGGGTTGGTATAAAGCAATCCCTTGAAAAACTTGGAGAAAACAGGGTGAGCTGAAAGAGAAGAGGGCTTACCTCCTGAAATGAAAGCAGAAACAGCTGCCAGATGCACCCTTAGTGTAGCTGGTCTGAGTCCCAAGCTATTGAGATGAACCATATAGTCAAGTACTGTGGGCAGATCAGCAGCCACTGGGGAAATATGCTTCCCAGAGCACCAAATGGAAAATATTTTCCACTTGGAATTATAAGTAGTTCTGGTGGAAGGCTTCCTAGAAGCCTTCAGAATATCCATAACACCTTGGGAGAGGTGTAAATCAGCAAACTCTAACTCTTCAAGAGCCAGGCCTTGAGATTGAGAGATTTGAGATTCGGGTACCAAACTCTCCCCTGAGCACAGGTTAACAGGTTGTAATTCCTGGGAAGAGCCAGGGGAAGATGGGCTGATAAAGACAATAGGAGAGGATACCAGGGCTGCCTGGCCCAGTCTGGAGCAATCAGGATCACTTTGCAGGGTTGAGACCTGATTTTGACTACCACTTTGAACAGGAGAGGGAAGGGGGGGGAAGCATACAGGAACTTCCCTTCCCAACTGAGAACTAAGGCATCCAGGGAGATTGAGCCCAACACTGGAGGCCTGCAGCAGAAAAGGGGAAGTTGGTGATTGTCTGGGGCTGCAAGAAGATCTATCTGTGGGGTGCCCCATCTGGAGAATATCACCTCCAAGACCAGGGGATCCAGTGACCATTCGTGATGGCCCTGAGAAATCCTGCTGAGAGCATCTGCCAGGACATTGTCCTTGCCTGGGAGGTGTACTGCTGTGAGGGAGGTGTTCAGGGAATAAGCCAGAGACCACAACTTCATTGCTTCTGTGCACAAGGCCGTAGACCGAGTGCCTCCTTGCTTGTTGATGTACCACATTGTAGTGGTATTGTCTGTTCTGATCTGAATAACTTTGTTCTGAACAGACTTGGAAAAAACTTGAAGTGCTAGAAATACTGCTCTGAGTTCCAACAGATTGATGTGGAGCAGAGATTCCTGAGGGAACCACAACCCCTGGGTGGTCAGGTCGCCCAAGTGAGCCCCCCCCGAAGAGGGAGGCATCTGTAGTAAGGAATAAGGAGTAAGACTGAGTGACAAAGGGAACTCCTTATCTCAGATTGTTCAGATCCTGCTACCAGTGCAAGGCCTGGATCAGGGTTCGAGTCACTGGGATCAATTTGGTCAGAGGGTCCTTTTTCTGAGACCAAAACACTCTCAAATGGAACTGAATGTCCCTCAACTGAAATCTTGCTCCTTGCACCACTGCTGTAGAAGCAGCCATGTGCCCCAGGAGCTGCATAAAATGCCTTGCTGGTCGAGACACCTGTAGGGTGAAAGAGGAGGCCAGAGTGATAAGGGTCCTTGCCCCGTCCAGGGGAAGGAAGGCTCTGGCCCTTTCTGTATCTAGCTCTGCACCTATGAAGGTGAGGAGCTGCACAGTCTCTAGAACTGACTTTGAAAGATTCAGAAGGAAACCTAGAGAGGTGAGCAGTTGCTGAGTTATCTGTAGGTGTAACTTGACTTGGTCTGGGGACTGACCTACTATGAGCCAGTCGTCTAAGTATGGGAAAATGACAATCCTTTGCCTTCTTAGAGAAGCAACTACTACTGCCAGGCATTTTGTGAACACCCTTGGAGCAGAGGTTAGTCCGAAGGGCACTGCTCTGAACTGGTAATGGCCTGAGGGCAGCTCGAACCTGAGATACTTTCGATGGGAGCTTCTGATGAGAATATGGAAATAGGCATCCTTGAGGTCCAGGGACACTAGCCAGTCCCCTGGCCTTAGAGAGGGTAGAATTATTCCCAAAGTCACCATTTTGAATTTTGGCTTTAAAAGGTGCTTGCTTAAATATCTGAGATCCAGGATGGGCCGCCATTCTCCTGTCTTTTTTGGGGTAAGGAAGTACCTGGAGTACAATCCTTTGCCCTGGTGTAGGGGTGGAACCCGCTCCACAGCTCTGAGAGCCAGAAGGGAAGAGACCTCTGCCTTTAGGGCAAGTGCCTCTGAGGGATTTGCAGGTGGAAAAGATCTGGTTCTCAGCTTTGGAAATTTTTTGAAGCTGAGAACCAGTCCCTGGCTTACTACTTCCAGGACCCACTTGTCTGATGTTAGAGACTTCCAGTCCTGGACAAAGTAAGCCAGCCTGCTATAGGTGGTGGAGAATCGGCCCTGGCAAACCCATTAGGGTGCCTGTTTGGCAGGGGTTTGGCTGAGGAGTGGAAGCAGGCCTGCTTTGTACCCCTTCTGCCTCTCCCTCTAAAGAACCCCTCTAACACAGGCAGAAGAGGAGGCCTGGGCTTGGTAGAAAGGCCTATGAAAAGGCCCGCCCCTGCCCCTGGGATGCTGCCTTTGAGGAGTTGCCTGCCTTTCCTTGCCTGGGCACTCCTATAGGTGGTCCTATATTCGTCCATTTTCTTCATGTAATTCTCTGTTTGCTCCCCAAACAGAGAATTATCCACAACAGGAAAATCCATGGACTTAGTCTGGGTATCCTGTGACAGGCTAGTACATCTGAGCAAGCCATTCTACGAAGTGCCACAGATGTAGCCATGACTCTAGATGACACATCATTGGAGTCCACTGCAGCATGGAATTGCACCTTAGATGCCTCAATACCATCAGCAGCCACCTGCTCCAGCTCCTTGGCAAGCTGGCCAGGGACCTGTTTTGTTAAAGCCATGACAGTGTCCCATCTGGATTTTTGATACCTAGCAGTATAGGCCATATAGCTGGCCTGTCTGTGTCCCAAGGATGCTGCCATGTATTGTTTCTTTGCCATGGCATCAATCCTCCTGGAGTCCTTATCTGGGGGGGGTGTGAAGCCAAGGGAATATTTGCCTTATCACAGGCTGCAGCCTGCAGTACCCCAACATGGCTGCATTGTTGTGTAAGGAACTCCGTATCTGAGCCTGTCAATGTATACCTCTTGTCCATTCTTTTATCCACAGGAGGTATGGTGTTAGGAGTCTTCAAAATCTTAAATGTCTGTCTCCCAAAAGATTTGTGTAAGGGGATAGACAGCCTCCTAGACTCTGGGATATCCATCATTTCCACATAGTCAGGCTCCTCCTGGTCATCCACAGCTTCCTCCATAGGAAGCTGGAGGGTCTCAGCCACTTTTTCATAAAACATGAAATGGGAGGGGGGACTCAGAAAGCTTAGGAGGAGACACTCCTGAAGGTCTGTCTGGGGAGATGTCTGGGTCAATGGGCTCATCCAGACTTTCAAAACCACATTCACTTTCCTCATACACCTCTTCCTCCTCCTCCTCCTCCGGTTCATAATATTCCTCTAATTCATAATCTTGAACCGGTGGAACCGGCCGAACCGAGCGCCTCCCTGATGGTGCCGGTTCGGTCGGAACCGGGGAAAGCGACTGCACAATTTTTATTGCTTTGGCTATTTCTTCAGCGGTTGGAGAAGAAAGTTTTGGATCCACACCAGCTGATTTTTCCTTTCTTGTTCTCTTAGCTGGAACCGACTCCTCAGAATCGGATCTCCTTTTGCCCGAAGAAGTCTCGCCCTGGTCAGAGGGCACTCCTTCTGGTTCGGTTTGAACCGAACCGGGCTGGCCATCCGGTTCAGCGGACTTTTTGGCCTCTCTTTCCCTGAGCCTACCAACTCGTTTTTCTAGGGTAGCTGCAGGAAAATTTTTACAAATCTGGCAGTCTGCATTGAGGTGCTCAAACCCCAGACAATAAACATAGGTGGTGTGGGGATCAGCCTTGGCAAAGACTTCCCCACACACACTGCAGTGTTGAAACCCAGTGGGGCAGTTTCTTCTTTTGGGTTTCTCAGACATTGTGCCAGTCCTAACCAAACTTGCCCTTTTAATGGCAATCCGCCAGGCAAGACCCTCTTATCGGTTCCTGACCGTGTCACGGGTCGTGGAAAAAAACGTAATAAAATCCGTTTTTTTTTTTTAGAACCGATAAGAACCGGTAACCACACTCTAAAAGTTCAAATACAGATTGTTTAGCAACTTGATCGGTTCAAACCGAACCGATGAACCGTTTACAAGTTCCACACAGAATAGAAAATAATAAAAACCTATCTAGTACTCACGAATACCACAGACAGAGACTACACCAACAGGCTGCGGTTTAAATTTGGTCGAAAACTGAGAAAAACAGTACTTTAACCGACAAATTGAACCGAGCAGAAGGAGAAATCTCCAGAGCGACTGTTCAGTGAGGCGGAGTAAAGAGTCCGACGGTTTGAGTTCAAACAGCAACAGACAGAGTCTCAACCGAGCTCAAGCTCAGCGTTCCATGCCTGGCATGGAAAGTTAACTCTTTCATCTCCGGGGCAGTTCGAAGGTTGGGACTCACAGCTATTGTCAGAATACAGCAAGACTTCATGTTGTTTGAAGACTGGGATCCTGAACATCAAGTCAGAAACTGACATTGGTGCAAGGGCCTCTGGGTCTGGATACCCCAACAGAGTAACCATCGGTACTGGGTGAACAAGAAGTGCACCAGGGTCAAGATGAACAGCGGTTGCTGAATCAGTGGGGGCCCAACTGGGAGCTTCATTCGGCCTGATTCATCTTGTCTGGGTTGGGTCATAGTCCGCACCAGGGTCTGAGAAGAAATACATTTTCCGCTGTGACAGATACAACTTCGACAGAGTCAACTGTCAGATCAACCGGTGTCGACTCTGTTGGCTTTCCTGATAGAAACTTTGCAGACAGAGAGGCTCCACAGGTGGCACTACCTCCTTTAAGGCTGATCTACCATGCGATTCTTTTGGTTGGAGAGAAACACCTCAAGGGTCTTGTTAGTTGAGCAATGACTTTGATCTGACTCCGGTGGCCCTCTAAGATGGTGCTCTTTTAGGTTTAAAAACTGAGTGCTCTAATTTTGTTCTTTGGGCAGTGGTGGGATTTAAACCATCATCCCTAGTGTGAGGGGAGGAGTAAACACACACACACACACACACACACACACACACACACGTAGATTTACCATGCTGGCTACAACTTGAAATTCTGAGCCAGCATTTACTTAGTGGAGCTATAGTGGCCATGTTGTACCTGTAACTGTAGGTGCTGACTCCTGTAGTTTCTTTCAAACATTACACATCTTTTGCCTTTGCTTTTCAAAAACTTCTTGAGTGCAGATTTGTACTTCTCCAGTTCTTCCACGACTTCCGAGGAGAGGTCTACCACAGACTGGTAGTGTCCAATGGGCAGAATCAGTATGTGGTCAGATGTCAGGCTGCCTTTGGCAATGGCAAGGTAACACTAAAAAGAAAAGAAAAATATATTTCTGAACAACACTGCAGTGGTTTCTACCAAGTTTTTTCAGAGACTGAAGGGCTCCATAAAAGATGATTAATAGATTTTACTCATCAAATTTAAAACTGGCAAGTAAATTAGACTAGTTCTGTCCGGCGACAGAACTAGTCTGTTCAACTATAGGCCGATATCCATCCTACCACCACTACTGAAATTGTTAGAGAAGATCGTATCGGACCAACTGACCGAATACCTGGAGAAACACAATCTTCTATGTTCACAACAACACAGCTTCCGAAAAAAGCATAGTAAGCTAATCGCGTTGGTTGACTACACCGGCTTCATTTATGACGCACTGGACGCAGGCATGGCTGTGGGATCTATCTTTATAGATTTCACAAAGGCAACTCCTCCTCAGCAACTTGCTCTCTATCGGTCTCTCCCCAGACACAGTTGCCTGGTTTGCCAGCTACCTCTCGTGCAGAACACAATGTGTGAGAATCAGTGGACACCTCTCAGAACCTAAGGCAGTTACCCTTGGCGTACCCCCGGGATCCATACTTGGCCCACTGCTATTTAGTCTGGTCATAAACTCCGTTCCTTCTGTATGCCCCGCTCACATGATACTCTACGCAGATAATGCGGTAATCTCAGTAACTGGTGAGGAACTGTCATAGATCAACTCTGATCTCCAAACCAACTTCCAAAGGCTGGAATCGTGGTTCGAACAGAACCAGTTTCTGCTTAACTATAAAAAACAAAAAAAAAACAAAAAAAAAAAAACAAGGACATGCTTTTCACTCTGTCCCACAATAAGAAGAAATATGGTCCTTTAACAATCAAGAGCCACAAAGGTGACTTAATTGAGCGGGTATCTACTTTAAAATATCTAGGAATACAGACTGATGATACTCTGACATTTAACACTCACATTGAGCATGTCATAAAATCTGCCAACAGCAAATTAGGAGTACTTTACAGGCATAGGCAAGCAATGTCTCCAGACGCCCTGAAACTGGTCACCAGTAGCTTAATACTATCCATTACAGATTATGGGCTAGTGATCTACGGGGCAGGCTCGGAAACAGCATTGAAGAGGATCAAAACCCTCCTTAACAAGGCCTGCTGACAAGTTCTTGGGGCAGACTACATGATCCACCCCTGCACACTCTACACGGAAATTGGGTAGCTTCCACTTCAACAAAGACTAAAGTACCAGGCATGTCTATTAGGGAAGAAATCCATCCTCAGCCAAACACCCGACTCCATCAGTGAGCTTTTTAAACATGTAGTCAAGCCAAGAACACCAGAAGTACCATGAAGGGAATGCTACAGGTGCCTCATATGCGCACATTGCCCAAAGATCTATAGCTTACCAAGGTCCCAAGCAGCTACATGACATCCCTGCAGCCTTCCTTGATATAAGCAAACTGGGCCCATTTAAAAAGGCTCTCCGCTCCTACTTTGCCCATGAAAACAGCTGCAACTGCTCACCTCAACCATAGGCCCATTACTGTAACACAAGAGTGTAGAAAGATGGGACACCTATTAGGTCCTACACTCCTGTGTCCCCATTAACAACAAATGGAAATTACATACCTACTGTAATTCTGTTCTTTCTGTGTATCTTCACCATTCATCACCTTTGGGTACTTGGCTGGAGGTCATGACCCTGCGGGAGCTTTTTTTTTTTTGGATGGGTGGAGTCGATGCACCATTGGCGCTGCCCTTGAGGCCGACACACTGCGTGGCGCTTGCGGGTTGGCCGTTAGGTATTGTCGACTCTGCCCTCCCGCCAGTTCTGAGTCACCGTAAAGGTGAGAAAAAGAGTTGGGAGGGTGGGAAAAGGAAGTCCAAGGGACAGACAAAGGAAAAGATATATAAACTGAAAGAAGAAATAAATGACTGAGATGACAGAACAAATTTGAAGACTAAGGGTACTGGGTAGGGGCCCCAATCTCTGGAAGTAGAAAAGGAGGAGGGAGGGTGGGTTAGGATTTTAGAAATAAGGATAACAGTGAGAGGGGGGAAAAACAGGAGAAACACACCCTGTAACCTTGACCTGTCTCCAGTTTGTATAGAAACTGCGAAGGAGTAGCCAAGAGGCTAACTGCCAAAATTCAAGGCACAGAATCACTGGCAATAACTCCCAAAAAGCAGAATCAGCTATTCTGGAAGAAAAGACATGATACAGGGATATCTCCCCCTCTGAATAGGAGATTTTGGTGCAAGAAACCTAGTTTCTTAAATTAACTGAGGTTATGTCCAAAGGATAAGGAAATCAGAGGACTGACAGGGAGAAGGGAAGAAGGAAAGAAAGGAGGGCAACTGCCAACCCCCCCCACAGGGGTGGTGCGGAAGCACTGAAGAAGGAGTGCCCCCCATCCTGACCACTCTGCCCCTAAAGAAAATTATCCCTCTATGTGCCCCAGTTTACCCCACTCCTGACTAACAGAAAGGAGTGGGGGGCGAGAAAGGGGGGCCCAAGAGACTGAGGCCTCAGGGGGATGGAGGGTGGGACTATGATGAATGGTGAAGATACACAGAAAAATCAGAATTACACTAGGTACGTCATTTCCATATCTTATCTGTATCAATTGGGGTTTTATCCCTAATTGGCTGAGTCCCTTAGTTCTCAGTGGGTGACACACTAAGAGGGAGAACCTCGAGAGGCCCAAGAGTGGGGAGAGCGAGACGAGGACCCCCCCCCCCGGAAGGGGTAGGAAGTTGCCCAGACAGACGCCGTCTCACCCTATGGGAGAAAATATAGGTTCTCTGGTGAGCGGAGTTAATCACCCTACGCCAGACCAAGGGTGACAACTGGGAGAGACGCAGCCATGCCATCTGCCTAGTGCAGATCGCTGTCCCTACGGCACTGGTAGCTACCTCACTGGCGTCATATGATGCCCTTGCTTGGTGCCTTGCAAGCTCCAAGCCACGTGCAGAGTGTGCAATGGCTTGTCTGGTTTCCTCCGTGTCAGGCATCGAAGCTAGGAGTTGACCTAGCTTGGACCACAAGAACCTGTCATAGGATGCATAGTGGGCCTGATGTGCTGCAATAGAAAGCAGCAACCGTGCCGAGTAGAATGTCGTCCTCCCCCAGAAGTCAAAATCCAAGCAATCTTGATCTGGGGGCCAGTCATGGTGCAGGGCGCGGAGCCCATTGGGAGTATCCAAATGCGTCAATCCTGACTGGGGATGAGGAATGGAACCTGGAGACTCCGGTGGGGGAGGGGGGGAGACACAATACCGCCGGCAGAGATCCCTAGGGGCTGGGGCTCCGGAAAAGGGGTCTCTGCCAGGAGCACAATGACGTCTCCCGAAAGGAAGCAGGCCAGGGGGGGGCACCACAAGGGTGTCTGCACTGAAATCGCCTAGAAAGGCGCGTGTTGAGTGCTCTGGATTATGTTGAGTGGATGGGGTGATACACAGATCCTCCAATATCCTCATGAGGAATTGCTGATACTCAGCAAGATCAGCAGCTGGAGAGATGTGGACAGACAGCTCCTCTCCCCCAAAAGAGGGGGATGAGGAGTCAGAGGACCTCAGAAGTTCAGTAGCTGACTGCTCAGGGGGAGGTTGAAAAACCTGTCTGTCCATAGTAAGTGGGAAATTGAGCAGCCACTGCTATGAACTGCTCCCAGGAGAGAGGACCGCTAGGACCAAGAATACCCAGGAGTGCAGGAGAATATGGCAGAGGAGTGGGGGCAGAGCTGACAACAGAAATCAGCTGACCTCTGCCTGGGCTAGGGAGCGCACCAGGAGCCCTAGGGAAAGAAGGGGCTCTGGAAAACTCCACAGCCGACAGCTGATCAACCAAACTGGAACTGCCTAGGCTGTGCCCTGAAGAAGCCCCCCTGTGAGGTGACCGGGGCTGGGTAGATCCAGAAGAACGGTCCCCTACCACCAAAGAACGGGGCCCTCTCAAGGAAACCGAAAGGGGAAGGTGGAGATCCATGCTATGGCTTCTCCCAGAGCCTAGGTGGGCTCCAGAAAAAGGCTGCCACATGGACCCCATACCTCTCGACCCCTCAGAATCTGAGAGTGCCCTCCTCCTCGAGAGAGTCAGCTTAGGTAGCTGGCAGTCCTGGTCAGCCCCCGAAGGAGCTATCCAGGGAGCAGCACCTTACCCTCCTGTGGGTGCTCCGATCGGACCCAAAGTTGGGCGATCCAGGAACACCACCTGAGGGGGTACCACCACTGAGGGGTCAGAGAACCCTCCGAGACCAGGCTGCAGAGCAATGGAGGCCTGCACCACTGCCTGCTGGTCTGCACCCCTAAACCTGGTCCCGTGAGTCACTGCCCACTCCTCAGAGGGGGGCTGGCCCCAGTCTGTCGAGGACACTACCAAGGTGTCCACGTGAGCAACCAACTCGAAGGAATTAGACTGCCTGTCTGACTCAGAGTCCGACTCCTCTTCCGAAGAGGTGGAGACCTAAGTTCTGTGCCAAACAGTGTGTGGACGCCCACTACCATCCCGACTGAAAAGGGCACCAGAAACTGAAACTGCACCAGAGTCGGTGCCGACGTCCCCAACAGCACCATGAATGGTGCCAGAAGAGGACACGGCTCCAACAATGGCAGCAGCCTCAGAGCCGGAGCCTTTCATGGCGCATCTTGACCCATGGCGCCACAAGTGGCGCTGAGACCAGAGACGGCCCCGACTGCGTTCTTTGTGCCACGGTTGGAGGCCCCATGGCACCGCCACCCTAGCTGACAGTGCCGTGAGCGGCACAGAGGACAGAGACGGTGCCAACGACGGCCCCAACTGCACTCTCGGCGCAGAGCTCCAAAACCCTCATGACGCCGTGTCCATGTTCGGAGCCACGAGTGGCTCCAGAACTGGACACGGCACCGTGCTCAACCACGGTGCCGTGAATGGCGCGAGACAGTCAAGGACGGCACCGTAGAGCCTCCCACGGCACCGCTAGCAGAATCGGTGCCGTGACTGGCACCAACAGCAGCAACAGCAGCGCCGATGACTGCGCCATCAGTGCCCACGGCACCACAAATGGTGCCAAGGCCCAAGACGGCGTTGAGGATGGTGCAAACTCAGGCCTTCCGAGCCATGGATACAACACTGGGGAAGCCTTCTCCCCCCGAAGGGGAGATTGCCAAGGCACTGCCTCCTGCCTGTCCCCCGGTGGGGACAGACTGGGCCTCCTGCACTATGGAAGAGGCCTCTGCCACGGCTAGGCTACGAGAGGCAGAGGCCCCCTCCTTCTCGGTCCGTATAGAACTGGGAGGGGACCTGGAGGAAAGGCCAAGAGAATGCGGCCTGGCCCGATGAGTGCGCGTCCATCCTCCAAAAGTCGGCGGAGCTCGTCCCACTTTCCACGTGCGTTGCTTGATGACACGGCAGTCTATGGAGAAGCAGACGTCACACAAATCCATGTCGTGTAGCGGGCCAAGACACGCAAGGCAACAGTAATGCTGGTTGATGATGAAGTACCTATGGCCGCATGGGCACCGACGCATGGGGGGGGCCCGTCCCGTCTTCAAAGTTTTCTTGTCCCCCTGACCGAGACATGACCTATGGAAAAAGAACACTAAACAAGACCAGATGTCACAAAATAAAATAAGGAACAGTCTTACCAGGCAACCTCGAGTAAAGTGAACAGAACTGGCAGGATACTCTGAGACGACGGACACTGACACCGAATCGATGAAACGGAGTCGATGAATTTAGTCGAAACTGCGACATGAAGGCTTCCAAAGGTAGGCCTCTCAGAAGAGATTTTCTTCACAAGCTTCCCACAAGGTGACCTTGATGGCGGGAGACGAAGAACTGGTGGGAGGGTGGAGTCGACAGCACCTAATGGCCAACCTGCGTGTGCATGAGCGTCAGCCTCAGGCGATGCGATAGTATCCGACTCCGTCCATCAAAAAAAAAAAGCTCCCTGTGGGGCCTGGACCGCCGCTGGCACCCAAAGGTGATGTATGGTGAAGACTGACACAGAGCTCCTGCTCACCTCAATGACTAGGCCCTTTCTGTAACTCTTCCTAGCCTGACATGGCTGCCCTGACCCAAAAACTCCACCCCCCTTACAATTCCCCTCTACCCCATACCAGGCTATACCACCCCACACCCTTGCAACCTCTGACACCTTCATCCTTACTGCAGCCCTCCCCTTCCAAGCTGCTATGCCACTAATTGCCCCCTTGACAAAGCCTCCTCTGGCTGATAAGTGCATCTTCTAACTTGACAATGCCCTCACAGGCTGAGAACTAGTCATTAGCCCCACTCTCATTTACTCATCCATCCACCCTGTACCTTTACTGCACTTTCCAACTTTGCCTAATCTCTGAACCGCACCTTCAAGTGCCGCTATCATGCTTATCAGCACTTAGTAACAGCAATCATGTGGTATCCTAGTCTGTGGCATTTTATGTCTCAAAACGTTCGCCAACTGTCCCTGTATTCCTTTTTCACTGCCCTAGTTTGTAAATTGGCTTATATTAGGCATTCCATGTATCTAATGTATTCTTATGTACTTTATTAAATAGCTGAGGGTATGGCTGGCCCTATTCTTGCCCTCCTTGTACAATGCTGTTACTCTACCTTAATGATTATTGTGATGCCTGTGGTTCATGTATGTTACCTTTTTTCTACCTTGCAGTGCTTGTAACTGAGGGACTGCAGGCCCCACACCTGCCCCTGATTGCATAATTCTGTTAGTCTACTATATTGTTTTGTGATACTTGTTGCTCTTGTATGTCTAACCCTGTACTCTGCCTGACGTACTTGTTTGTACCTTGTAACCTCCTGGGTCGCACCTGAAAATAGGCACTTGGCTGTCTAGTGTGCTTACCTGGTTAACAAAAGCAAATAAATAAATAAATGTATCCTGTTACTTGACTTGGAGCCATTGAAAATTAGCCTTCTCGTTGTAATCCAAAACTTTCAATAATAATAAATTATTCTTCCTTGCCCTACCTGGAGCACTAAGCAAATGTCCAAATTCTGTGCCTGATTTTGTAATTGATTTATCTGTGTGCTTTTCTTCGATTAGAGAGGCAGAATGTCAGTGCACTTTAAAGCAGAACATCATACAAAATTGTACCACTACAGTTGCTAATTCAAACTCAATTTGCACATCATTTAGTTTAAAAAGACTAGTTGGTCCAGTGGTGCATCAACTTCTAAGTGGCACATCCGTGAGGTGCTGGACTCCTCAGGAAGGGTGGGACACCCAGCACTTCAGCACCTCTAGTTGGCCATCCATGGAGCAGCACTGAATGCCAAAGGAACCACTCATTTTCACGGCAAGAGGTACAGGTGGCAGCCTCAATGTTCCCAGGTCAGAGTGGGTGAGAGGAAAGCAAAATGGGAGAGGGACTCTCCATTCTGAACTGGTATTTCTAACTTCAATTTTGTCAGTTTATTTAATATTGGGATCAAAAAATTTTTTTTCAGATATTAGCCAGCAGGACTAGTGACTAGGAAGATCCATCAACCCCACAGACATTCTACAGGACAGCTTAAACAAACAAACAAAACACACACACACAGAAACGTGCCCCAGCTCTGCAATTTTCGTTGAGTTGCATGTTACCACACAGTGTCACACTGACATTTTCTAAAATGTACCAGAGACGGTCTAGATTTTCCTTTTTTTTGGTTTTGCTGCCTTTAAAGGTTTTGTGATTTTATTTAGCTTATGTTTTCTTTGAGTTGAGACCATTTTCATAATGAACATATTAGGAGTCAGCAGGTTACACCTGGAAAAAGAATTAAAATATGAGTAATCTTGGTTAATCATTAAAAACTATTGCCTTTTGGGTTAACAAAGGGAACCTGATTAGGCAGCAATGCCTCGACATCTGTAAGTTTTTTCATTCGGGGGTGGGTGGGCAACAGTTATTCACTATAGGAGGAGGGCAGATGTGATTCCCCTTCACAAAAGTGGGAGCAAGGCAGAAGCAGGAAACTACAGACCTGTTAGTTTGACCTCAGTGGTGGGGAAAATTATGGAATCACTTCTGAAAGAAAGAATTGTTGAGTACCTAGAGGCCAGCGGGGCACTGGACCCAAAGCAGCATGGATTCACAGCAGGAAGGTCATGTCAGACAAATCTAAGCGATTTCCTTGACTGGGTGACCAAAGTAATAGACCGGGGAGGGCTGTGGATATGGCCTACCTAGACTTTAGCAAGGCATCTGACACAGTCTACTTCAAAGACTAATAATCAAGTTAGCCAGCCTGGGAGTGGCTCCCAGGGTGGTAGCCTGGAGTAGAAAACTGGCTGCACAACAGGACACAGAAGTAACAGTGAATGGAACATTTCTGAAGAAAGGGGTTACTAGTGAAGTACCTCAGGGCTCAGTACTGGGTCCAGTCCTCTTTAACGTCTTTATAGGTGACATTGCAGAGGGTCTGGAAGGAAAGGTATGCCTCTTTGCAGATGACACAAAGATCTGTAACAGAGTTGATACACAAGGGGGTAGAAAGGATGAGAAGGACTTGGCAAGGTTGGAGGAATGGTCAGACATTGGCAACTTAGATTCAATGCAAGAAGTGCAAGTAATGCTCCTGGGAAATAAAATCAGGAGAAGGGTACACAATAGCAGGAAGTACTAACAACAACAATAATGGAAAGGGATCTGGGTGTAGAAATATCAGATGACCTAAAGGTGGGTATGCAATGTGACAAGTCAGTAGGGAAAGCCAGGGGATACTGGGATGCATAGGGAGGGCATCACAAGTAGAAAAAAAGCGAAGTGGTTATCCTTCTATACAGACAGTTGGTGAGACCCTATCTGAGTACACGTGCATTTTGGAGACCTCATCTACACAAGGACATAGACAGGATGGAAGCAGTCAGAGGAGGGCAACTAAAATGGTGCAGGGTCTACATCAGAAACCATATGAAGAGAGACTGAGAGAGCTTAATATGTATACCCTTGATGAAAGGAGGGACAGGGGGACATGATAGAAACTTTTAAGTACCTCAAGGGAATCAACAAAGTCCAGGAGGGTAGCATCTTTCAGAAAAAGAGATGTGTAAGAACAAGGGGGCACAATTTAAAGTTAGAAGGGAGACGGCTCAGGGGTAATGTGAGGAAATTCTTTTTCACGGAGAGAGTGGTGGACGCATGGAACCGCCTTTCTGGAGAGGTTGTGAGGTCTAAAACAGTGGAGGAATTCAAACATGCATGGGACAGACATAAGGCAATTATAGTGGGGGGTTGCAGGAAATAGGCTGTTGGTTAACTAGAATCTGCAGCTTATCCAGTAGGTAGGGAAATGGGCAGACTGGGTGGGCCAAGTGGTCCTTATCTGCCGTCAAAGTCTATGTTTCTATGTAAGCCTCAACTTCAGAAACTCTGACTTTCACACCTTCTTGCTCCACTGCACCAAGACCATTGTCAGCCATGTCTTACAGGCTCTCTCATCTCTAGTCTAGACTCCTTTCCTTCACCTCATAGAAACAAAAACATAGAATCTGAAGGCAGATAAGGACCGCTTGGCCCACCTAGTCTGCCCATTTCCCTACCTGATGGATAAGCTGCAGATTCTAGTTAATCAACAGTTTACTTCCTCCTACCCCCCACTAGAATTGCCTTATGTTTGTCCCATGCATTCTTGAATTCTCCCACTGTTCCTGACTCCACAACCTCCTCGGGAAGGCTGTTCCATGCATCCACAACCCTTTCTGTGAAAACATACTTTCTAACATTACCTCTGAGCTGTCCCCCCTCTATCCTCAAATTGTGCCCCCTCGTTCTTGCACATCTCTTTTTCTGAAAGATGCTACCCTCTTGTATTTTAATTCCCTTGAGATACTTTAAAGTTTCTATCATGTCCCATATCTCTCTTCATACGTCTTCTGGTGCAGACCCTGCACCATTTTGGTTGCCCTCCTCTGAATAGCCTCCACTCTATGTCTTTGCGGAGATGGGGTCTCCAGAATTGTACGCAGTACTCCAGATGGGGTCTCACCAACTGTTTGTACAGAGGGATAACAACTTCCTGTTTTCTGCTGTTGATGCCTCTCCCTATGCATCCCAGTATCCCCCAGCCCTCTTTACTGCCTTCTCACATTGCTTGCCCACCTTTAGGTCATCTGATATAACTACTCCTAAGTCTCTCAATTTTTGTTATTATCTCACCCCCTTCCCAATGTGTACTCTTCCCCTGGGTTTTTGTTTCCCAGGTGCATTACCTTGCACTTCTTTGCTTAAATCTGAGCTGCCATATATTTGACCATTCCTCCAACCTTGCCAAGCCCCTTTTCATCCTTTCCATAGATACATAGATACATAGACAGTGTCGGCAGATAAGGGCCTATGGCCCACCTAGTCTGCCCATTTGAGCTTGTAAGTTCAGTTTGTTTTCCTAGAAGTCTATTTCCCCTTACCCCTGACCTCTAGAATTCCTTTATGTCTATCCCATGCATTCTTAAATCCCGTGATTGTTTCAGCCCCACCACTTCCTCTGGCAGGTGTTCCACTTGTCCACCACCGTTCTGTGAAGAAATTCTTTCTCATGTTTCCTCTGAATCGTCCTCCTCCAACTTCATCCCATGCCCTCTAGTCCTGAAACATCTTTTTCGCTAAAAATAGTGTTTTCCTGCACCCTGTTCCTCCCTGTAAGATACTTGTATCTCTATCATATCCCTCTCTCCCTCCCTCTCCTCCAGGGAGTACATGTTCAGTTCCTTCAACCTGTCTTCATAGGATCTGTGATGCAACCCATGCACCATCTTTGTTGCCCTCCTCTGAACCTTCTCTACCCTGTCTATGTCCTTACGAGGTATGGTCTCAGAACTGTACACTGTACTCCAGGTGGGGCCTCACTAGTGTCTTGTATAGCGGAATTATGACCTCCCTTTTCCTGCTGGTGATGCCCCTGCCTATACATCCCAGCATCCTATTTGCTTTACCTGATGCCTTGTCACACTGTTTCCCTACCTTGAGGTCATCAGAGATGACAACCCCAAGATCCCTTTCCTGCTTGGCGCATGCTATATCCTCACCCCCCAACTGATATATTGTGCCAGGGTTTTGTGCCCCATATGCATTATCTTGCACTTCTTTGCATTGAATTTCAACTGCCAAACCCTTGACCATTCTTCAAGTTTCTGCAGGTCCCTTCTCATTCTGTCTACACCCTCTGGTGTGTCTACTCTGTTACAGAGCTTTGTGTCATTCCAGCTTTCCACCCCACACTGTGTAACCCTGTTGTAGATTTTTGTGTTGTCTGCAAAGAGACATACTTTTCCTTCCAGGTACTCTCCAATGTCACTTATAAAGACATTAAAAGACCTCTTCTCACATGGCACACTGCAATTAAAAATTTACCTAACAACGATACGCTTGTTCCATCATGAAAACTACAGAATAGACTATGCTAAGTAAACTGTGCTAGCTATCATCTGAAATACCACAGCATACATTTGGTTCAGCAGCTGACAGATGCTGTTCCAGGCTTTAGGGCCAGCAAATGGAAAGGCCGCAAGACCCTTAACGTTTTTGCAGGCCGAGGCAGAAAAAAATCTACACACACTGAAAATCAAAGTGCTTTTCTGATGGTCCTCTGCCTCAGAGATAATATGCAGGAGTTCTCTGTCTCGGGCAATTACTTACAGTATGAACCATGTGCAGCTGCCTTTGTTAATCCGGACTCAGCCATCCAAATCTTTATTGAGCAGACAATGATACCTTTTGAAAACTAGTTACAAATCCAGGGTTAATTCAAGTCTGCTCCTGCTGCCTTTGGATACACATGGACTGTAGCCCAAATGTGCACAGTATATCATTTTAGCAGCTTCTGGTTTTCAATGCCTCGGACTGGTGACTGGAGGGACCAAGCCAGGTGCTGCTGCTGCCTGGACTCTTCATTACAGGGGCTAGAATCTCAAGTTACTCAAAAGATATAAAAGTGTTCAAAGTGCAACATACATGTGATATAAAAGCATTCAAAACGGAACACGCATACAATATGAAAGTATTCAAAATGCAACACACATACCCTTGTCTTGTTGTCTTGACAATCTTGGGGAATCGATTAAAGTGCTGCTCCGTCTCATTTTATCTGGACTAAGTAGTTCTTTTTGCTTAAATGTTTTCCCAATTATATCCTTCTTCCCCACCCTAACAATCAAGTTTGTCATGGCTTTCCCATTCCACTGACTGGTACTGGGTGGGGGCAAACAGCTGCCTTCACAAGGAACACCAATTCAGCTCCATGATTGGATAGTGTGTAGGGGGTGAATGCCAGGCAGTTGCATGCCTCCATTCATAAAAGTAAAGTGCCTCAGCTCCGAGACTCATTTGGCCTGCAGTGTACGACTCTAAGGCTTGCATGCCTAGCGTGGTCCCTCAGACAGCAGCATTATGTGCTGTCATAGCACCCCAAGTTTCCACAGACATTAACGTTCATGAGCTACTTACATGTGAACCAATGCTGACCACCAAATGCTTTTCCACTTCAGGGCTGGCAAGACAAAACCAGCATGGCCCTGTTGGCTGGGCTTTAAGAAAGGGGAGGGAAAAAAGAGCACAATTAGTTTTGGTACAGGCATTAAAAAATGTGTACTACAATAAATCCAAATAATCCCAACATAATGAAAGACATGTCATTTTTTTAAGGATAGTCTGCACAGAAATTCAGGTTACTCACCTGTAACAGGAGTTCTAGGAATGGTATATGTTGTTCATCCACACTATCTGGCAGGTTCCTTGCCGCTTTAAATCTTGCCGGAAGGTCTTCAAGCTGGCTCCTCCCACCCACCCGGGTGGTAAAACTCTCGGCTCCGCCCCATGATGCCAGATCTAGCCCACTGGAAGCCAGGTTGTGTGTGAAGCCGGGAGGTCGGGTGGAGTCGTGTGGATGAACAACATATACCATCCCAGAACTCCTGTTACAAGTAATAAATCAGGTTACTCACCTGTAACAGGAGTTCTAGGAATGGTATATGTTGTTCATCCACACTCATTGGCAGTATCCTTGCCGCTTTAAATCTTGCGGAAGGTCTTCAAGCTTGCTCCTCCCACCCACCGGGTGAGTATAACTCGGCTCCGCCCCATGGCGCCAGATCTGGCCGCTGGAAGCTCAGGTTGTGCGTCGAAGCCGGGAGGTCGAGAGTCGGATGAACAACATATACCATTCCTAGAACTCCTGTTACAGGTGAGTAACCTGTATTTCTAGGGACATGGATATGTTGTTCATCCACACTCATTGGCAGACTCTAGCAGTTCTCCGGGAGGAGGAGGCAAGACTTACACCCCATATACTTACTTGGGAAGAGACTGGAGAACCGAGGCCCCAAAACCAGCATCCCGGCATGACTCAAGGTCGATGTGGTAGTGGGTAATGAAGGTGTTTGCTGACTTCCAGGTAGCAGCCCTGCAGATTTCCTGGATAGGGACGTCCCTGGAAGCAGCCACCGTTGCAGCAGTATGGCGGGTAGAATGAGCTCTTATCCCTCTGGGAGGCTCCATGCCCGCTAACTTATAGCAGAGATCTATGCAGGAGGTTACCCACCTGCTTATCGTCCGCTTGGCTGCAGGTCTGCCAGATGCGGCTTCAGCGTAGGTGACAAACAGCTGGCGAACCTCTCCCCGAATTTCAGCCGTGCGCTCCTTATAATAAGCGAGTGCCCTTCTAGGATCCAGAGTATGGAGCCTATATTCGGCCTCCGAGGTGTGATTGGGGTAGAACACCGGCAGAGTCAACACCTGGTTAAGGTGAAACTCCGACACCACCTTCGGAAGGAATTTCGGGTGGGGGCGCAGGACAACCTTGTCCCTGTGGAAGACCAGGTAAGGAGACTCGATGGGCGCCTGGAGCTCTCCCATCCTTCTGGCTGACGTGATAGCCACCAAGAAGGCGGTCTTCCACGACAGGTGAGAGAGAGCACACCTGTGCATAGGTTCGAATGGCTTGCCCATGAGCTTTGCCAGTACCAGCAGTAGATCCCACGGAGGTGGGGGTTCCCCGCACTGAG
Organism: Neoceratodus forsteri; assembly: GCA_016271365.2. Lineage (NCBI taxonomy): Eukaryota > Metazoa > Chordata > Ceratodontiformes > Ceratodontidae > Neoceratodus > Neoceratodus forsteri. The sequence goes on from CM028131.1 coordinate 1,526,323,676, forward strand.
GGAAATGTGATCAAGGCCTTTGAAAAGCGCCAGACCACCTTCTCCTCGCCACCGACTGCTTCCCGCCGCGCCGTAAGCAGAGATGGCTGCCAGGTGCACCCTTAAGGTCGTCGACCTAAGCCCTTGACTAGAAAGGGACCATAAATAGTCCAAGATGCTTGCCAAGGAACAGGAGGAAGGGTCCAAGCCCTTGCCCTGACACCAAATGGAAAACCTTTTCCATTTGAAGGCATAACATTTTCTGGTCGACTCATACGGGACGCCTCAACTACATTGAGGACCTCGTCGGAAAGACCCAAAGCCTGGAACTCTAGCAGCTCAGGAACCAGGCCGTCAGGTGCAGGGATTGAAGGTCCGGATGGAACACCTTCCCTGATTGACTGAGAGCAGGTCCGGGCGAGCTGGAAGCTGCCGCGAGTCCTGGAGCTGAGACTGAGGAGATCTGGTACCAGAACTGCGAGGCCAGTCTGGGGCTATCAGAATCACCTGCGCCTTGTCCCTCCTCGCCTTGAGAAGCACCTTGTGGATCAAGGGAAATGGGGAAAGGCGTAAAGAGCCGGGGTCCATTGCCTCGAGAAGGCATCCCCTGCAGCGAGCCCTGCTGAGGAGGCGGGCATGGAACAGACTCAGCTTCGCGTTCTCCCTGGAGGCAAACAGGTCCACCTGAGGTGTGCCCCAAAGGGAGAACAGATGCTGTACTACCTCCGGCAGGAGAGACCACTCGTGGGATGCAGCCCCTATCCGGCTCAGGGCATCGGCCAGGGTGTTGGAGGCTCCTGCCACGTGAATGGCTAGGAGATCCGCCTCCAGGCTGCGCACGAGTGACCAAATGCGGAGAGCTTCCTTGCATAGAAGCATGGAGCGCGTCCCGCCCTGGCGGTTTAGATAGTACATAGTCGTGGTATTGTCCGTCTGGACTCGGACCACTTGACCCCGGAGGAACGGAGCAAAGGCGGTGAGAGCTAGGCGGACCGCTCGGAGCTCCAGCAGGTTGATGTGGCATCGGGACTCCCGTGGGGACCAGAGGCCATGAGCCCGGTGTTCCCCCAGATGGGCACCCCAACCCATCAGAGAGGCATCGGTCGACAGAGAGACCGTCGGCTCGGGGCGGACGAACGGGATGCCCTCCTGCAATTGATCTGGAACGGTCCACCACTGGAGAGCATTCCACATCCCCTGTGTCACCGACACAAGCTGGTCCAAGGGATCGCAGCGTTGTGACCACTGGCTGGCCAGTCCCCACTGAAGGGGACGCATGTTCCAGCGGGCCCAACGGACCACGCTGGTACAGGCCGCCATGAGACCCAGGAGGCGCAGGAAGTCCCGGGCAGGGCGCAATTGCCCAACCAGAAATGATCGGGCAGGAAAGACCTCGGCCCTGTCCGCGAGCGCGCTCTGGCTCGAAGAGAGTCGAGCTGCGCCCGATGAATAAAATCACCTGCTTCGCGAGTTCCGACTTGGCCTCGTTGACAAGGAGGCCCAGTTGAGAGCAGACCTGGAGGCCAGATCTCTGGACCACTCCGCCTCCTTCCTGGAGGGAGCTGCTATCAAGCCAGTCGTCCAGGTAAGGTACACCCGACCCCTCGGGCGCCGCAGGAATGCTGTCACCACTGCCATGCATTTGGTGAAGACCCTGGGAGCTGGAGACAAGCGAAGGGCATGGCTTGAACTCAAGAGAGATCCTTCCGCCGGAGCGAAGGAATCTCTGGTGAGACGGACGGATAGGGACGTGAAAAACGCTGTCCTGCAAGTCCAGAAGCAGAACCACACGCGCTCCAAGGATGGTATTATCTGAGCCAGAGTGACCATCCTGAAGGTTCGAGACCTTAGGAACTTGTTTAGGTCGTGTAGGTCGAGAATGGGGCGCCAGCCCCCCGTCCGTTTCGGAACCAGGAAGTACCTGGACACAAACCCTGGGTCTGAAGGAGGGTCCACCACCTCTCTTACCACCTCCTTCTGGAGGAGGAGAGTGATGTCGGCTCGACGAGCCGCCAGTGAGGCTGGGGATCCCGAAGCCCCCCGAGGGGCGACGGCTCTGAAGGGTGGTGCCTGCTCGAATTCCAGAGGCAGGCCTCTTCCCACCACCTCCAAGACCCACCTGTCCGTGGTAACAGCGGACCAGGCGGAACGGAAGTGCCGGAGCCGTCCCCCCACGGGGGGACCCAGGGGTAAGGTGACGGGGATGGGGGCGACACCCTCAGCCCGTCACTGGGCAGGCTTGGAGGAGGGACCGCCGAGGACCTCCTGGGCCCTCCTCCTGCCTCCTGTTAGAGGAAGCCGGCGTTGGGTTTGGGATGCCAAGGCCGAGCCTGCTGGCCCTGACGTTGCTGGGCAAGGCCGGGCACAGAAGGACCAAAGGGCTTAGGCTGTGGCTCATGCCTTTGTCCTTCTGAGCGAAGAGACCGAGTCCAAGGTGGCATTGGACTCTCGATCCTCTGCAGGTGACCTCCACCCCAGGGTCAAGAGGTCAGTCCCAAAAAGGGAACATCCGCCAACTTGTGCTGGGTATCCAAGTAAAGGTGGATATCCTCAGCCAAGCCCGCTGACGATAGCCACTGCGGCCGCCACCGATCTGGCACATGAGTCCCTACATCCAAAGCAGTCTGGAGCTGCTGTTTGGCCACTGCCCTGCCTGGTCCCGCACCTGCTTAACCGTAGTCTGCAGATCGGCGGGAAGATGAGGGATGACCTCATCCAGGGAGCCCAACAGGGCATGAGAAAAATGTGCCATGAGGGCGGCCGAACTGGCCTGACGAAGGCCGAGAGAGACTGGCGTAGACTTTTCGCCCGACATAGTCCATTTCTTGGACTCCTTGTCAGGAGGTTTGTCCACATCCCTGGCGTTGCCCGGCTGAGAAGCTGTCGGTAACCAACCCCTCAGCAGAGGTGTTCCAAAAACGGACAAGGAACCGGTGGGACACCATACTTCCTGGCCATCCTGGCGAAGGCGCAGGGCAGGAAGCAGGGCGCTGCCAAAGTTCCAGTGCGGACCCACTATGGCCTCGCACGGAAAGCCTCCGTCCGGAGAATCCTCGGTCCAGAATCTCCGTGAGGGATACCTGGCCCGCTTGGAACGGGTTCGAGCTCCATCCGGTAGACTCCGAGATGAGCGAAGCAGTCCTAGGAAGGACGACGGGCTATCGTCCATTGGCTGACCTCCTGAAGACTCCAAGTCCAGTCGCTTGGAGAAGAAGGAGGAATCATCTTCGGACTCGGAAGAGTCCTCGAAGAGCTGCCTCTGGCCTGAGCCACCCTTCACCTGCCGAGGTCGGTCGGGAGTGAGGGTAACTGACAGCGATGGGGTAAACCCTTAGCCGACCGAGAATCCTTGGTCGGAGCCCCAATTGGTGGCTGTGGAGGCGGAGGTTCCACCGCAATCGGTGGAGCAGCTGGTTTTGGCCGAACAACCGCCTGGGTATAGCTCCTCGGCAAGTCGAGGGTTGTGTCGGCCGTTCGGTGACAGCCCTTAATGGCGGGGAAGGCGCGGAGTCGGCTTATTCCGGCCAGGAGGAGCTGTTGCAACATAGGTCCTCGTGCCGTCGGCGTAATTCTGCCGAGCCTCCCCTCATCCGAGGAGGAGGACGAGACGGCCTGACGCCGCTTACATCGGTGCGGACCGAGACCGCCTATGACGGTGAACGGCTGGACCGCGAAGAGGTCCGAGACCAGACCGAGTCCCGAATTTCCGTCGGTAGGAGGTGTCGCCGAACCGACACTCCTTCGGCTCGGAAGGTCCATCCGAGGCTCGGAACCGGAGGCACAGGCGAGCCCAGGATCCTCAACTCTCCGGGGAACCGGGGAGGGGAATCGGCTGCTAAAGGCGACAGCCCGTCAATGGGTCGAGAAAATCTCGACTTCATCAGTGGAGTCTCGGTCAACTGACCTGGCGGGGACACCGTGAGGCCAGTGGCGGGCAGTGATCGGTCGAAGCCGACGGTCGACGGCCCGGGAGAGGGACTTTCCCGCTCCCAAGAGCGTCGACGGAGGACTTACCTTGTCCTCTTTTGGACCGAGAAAAGGTCCAGCAGGCGCAGCCCTTCTCCTTTAGTGGAGAGGACGACAAAAGCTCCTTAAAGGAAGCCGTGTAGGAAGAACCCAGAGAGCGGGATAAATGCGCGTGCCGAGGAAGATACGGCCCGCCGCCTCTTCGAGGGCGACCATCCGCCGAAGCTGATCCCCGAGCCCGCCGCAGCGGACACCGCCAACCGGGCCTCTTGACTTCACCGAGGAACGCTCGGGACGGCCCAGTTGCAATCGGGCAGCACGGTCTTCGAGGACGTAGGCCGAGAAAGATGAGCACAGGTCGCAAGCCTGCGGGTCGTGCTCAAGGCCTAAGCAGTAGACACACGTGGAGTGTGGATCCGTCCGAGACATCTTCTGCCCGCATGGGCATCTCCGAAATCCGGGAGTCGATTTATCCATCGCAGCCGCGAGGGATCGAAGACTGAAGTCTTTTGCAAAATATTATTTTTAAATCCGCAAACGGAGAAATAGGAACCAGTCACTAGCGGAGCGTTAAGGAGGAACCTGAGCTTCCAAGCGGTAAGGAAGATCTGGCGTCATGGGCGGGAGCCGAGAGTTATCCACCGGGTGGGTGGGAGGAGCAAGCTGAAGACCTTCCGCAAGATTTAAAGCGGCAAGGATACTGCCAATGAGTGTGGATGAACAACATATCCATGTCCCTAGAACCTGTATTTCTGGGACATGGATGTTGTTCATCCACATCTATCGAGACTCTAGCAGTTCTCCGGAGGAGGAAGGCAAGCGCACACCCCTACTTGGGAATAAAGACTGGAGAACCAAGGCCCCAACCAGCATGTGTCAACTTCCAGGTAGGAGCCCTGCAGATATCCTGGATAGGGACATCCCCGGAAGCAGCCACCGATGCAGCGGAGGGGCGGGTAAAATGAGCACTTATCCCTCTGGGAGGCTCCATGCCCGCCCACCTATAGCGGAGATCTATGCAGGAGGTGACCCACCCGCTCATCATCCGCTTGGCTGCAGGTCTGCCAGGTGCGGCTTCAGCGTAGATGACAAACAACTGGCGAACCTCTCCCGAATTTCAGCCCTACGCTCCCTGAGAGGGCGAGCGCTCAATTAGGGTCCCAATGGAGCCTACATGCAGCCTCCGAGATGTGAATGGGATTGAACCCCGGCAGAGACAATACCCGGTTAGGGAAACGCTCCGCCACCACCTACGGAAGGAACTTCGAGTGGGGTGCAGGACAACTTTGTCCCTGTGGACGACCAGATAGGGAGACTCTAAGGAGCGCCTGGAGCTCTCCCAGCATTCTGGTTGGCGTGGTAGCCCCGAAGAAGGTGTTCTTCCACAACAGGTGGGAGAATCGCACCTGTGCATAGGTTCGAACGGCTTGCCCGTGAGCTAAGCCTATACCAGCATAAGATCCCACGGAGGTGGAGATACTTTCCCCGGAGGGGAAGCGTGATCAAGGCCTTGGAAAATCGCCAGACCACCTTTCCTGTGCCACTGACTACCTTCTGGCCTGCGCCCGGAGGACAGGGGTGGCTGCCAGGAGCACCTTAAGGGTCGTCGACCGAAGCCTTTGCTAAAGAAGAAGAACAGACCACAGGTAGTCTGGAATGCTTGCCGAGGAACAGGAGAGGGGACCAGGCCCTATCCAAACACCAAATGGAGAACTCTTCCATTCGAAGGCGTAGCATATCTAGTCGACTCCTGGCAGGACGCCTCAACAATGTCAAGGACCTCACCGGAAGACCAAAGGGCCTGGCCACTAGCCGCACAGGGACCAGGCCGCCAGGTGTAGGGATTGAAGGTCCGGATGGAATACCTTCCCCTGACAACAGAGATCAGGACCGGGTGGGCAGGAAGCCACCTCAGGAGCTTGGGGCTGAGACTGAGGAGAGCTGGATACCAGAGCTGGCAGAACCAGTCTGGGACTACCAGAATCACCTGTGCCTAGTTCCTCCTCGCCTTGCCTGTGGGTCAAGGGAAATGGGGGAGAAGCGTAGCAGAGGCCCGGGGTCCACGGCCTCAGAGGCATTCCCTACAGCGCACCCTGCTGAGGGGGGCGGGCATGAGACAGTCTCGGTCTCGCATTCTCCCTGGAGGAAAAAAAAGGTCCGCCCGAGGTGTGACCTAGAGGGAGAAAGATCTTGTGCTACCTCCGGCAGGGAAGACCACTCGTGAAGCGCAGCCCTTATCCGGCTTAGGGCATCAGCCAGGGTGCTGGAGGCTCCTGCCATCAAAATGGCTACGAAAACCGCCTCCAGGCTGCTCACGAGACCAAATGCGGAGAACCTCCTTACGCAATGGCAAGGGGCTCGTCTGGCCCTAGAGGGTTAGGTAGGACATGGTCGTGGTATTGTCCGCCTGGACCTAAACCACTGGACCCCGCACAAATGGAGCGAAACGGTGCGAGCTAAGCGAACCGCATGAAGCTCCAGCAGCTTGAAATGACATCGGGACTCCCAAGGGGACCAGAGGCAGTGCACTCTGTGTTCCCCTTGATTGGCACCCCCACCAATCAGAGACGCATCGGTCGCAGAAGACCGTCGACTCGGGGCGGACGAACGGGATGCCCTCCTGCAGATGAGCTGGAACAGTCCACCATAGGACAGCGTTCCCCAACCCCTGGGCTACTGTCACGGGCTGGTCCAAGGGATCGCAGTGTTGTGACCGCAGGCTGGCCAGCCCCCATTAAGGGGACGCATGGACTGGCGGGTCCAATCAGACCACGCTGGTGCAGGCCGCCACGAGGCCCAGGAGGTGCAGGAAGTCCCGGGTAGGGCGCAATTGCCCAGTCAGACATGACTAGGTAAAGGAGGAAGAACCTCGGCCCTGTCTGCCGGGAGCCAAGCTCTGGCTCGAAGAGTCAAGCTCTGTCCCGATAAAAAGATCACCCACTTTGACACGAATTCCGACATGGCTCCGTTAGAAAGGAGACCAGTCTGAGAGCAACCTAGAGGGCCAGAACTCTGGACCGCCCCACCTCCGCTCTGGAGGGGTTGAAGTCAGCCCGCCATCCAGGTAGGGGTACGCCCGGACCCTTCAGCACCGCAGGAATGCTGCTGGGAAGAGGCCAAAGGGTATGGCCTGGAACTCGTAAAGGGATCCCCCCGCTCTAGAAGCGGAGGAGTCTCCCAAGAAACGGACAGATCGAAGTGTGAAGAATACATTCTGGAGGTCCAGGAAATAGAGCCACATGCCTCATTCCGAGGATGGGATATCTGAGTCAGAGTGACCATCCTGAAGGTCCGAGACCTTAAAAAGCTGTTCAGGTCGTGCGGGTCAAGGATGGGGCGCAAGCCCCCCGTCCGTTAGGGGACCAGGAAATACCTGGACACAAACCCCGGGTCTGGAGGAGGATCCGCCACCTTCCTGATCACCTCTATCTCGAGGTGCAGGGCAAAATCGGCTCGGCGGGCCGACAGCGAGGCTGCGGACCCTGTGGCCCCCATAGGGGCGACGGCTCGAAAGGGTGGGGCCTGCTCGAAATCCAGAGGCAGGCCCCTACCCTAGCACCTCCGACACCCAGCGGTCTGCGGTGATAGCGGACCAGGCGGAGGAGGGGTGGAGCTGTCTCCCCACAGGGGGAACCGGGTAGGGGTGACGAGGCCGGGGGCGGCGCCCCTCAGCCCGTCACTGAGCAGACTTGAAGGAGGGACTGGCCGAGGGAGCTCCTGAGCCTTTACCTCCTTGTTTCCCCTTAGAGGAAGCCGCTGGCTTGGGGTCAGGATGCCAAGCGCAAACCTGCTGGCCCTCATGCTGGTGTTGATGGGCCGGTTGTGCCGAAAGACGAAGGGGCTTACGCAAAGGTTGCCGGTGGCCCTTGTCCCTCTGGGCGGGGGTGACCGAGTCCAGAGTGGCATTGACTCTCTCGGTGCCCTGGAGGTGTCCCTCCATCCAGGGCCAAGAGGTCAGTCCTAAGTAGGGGATGTCCGCCAACTTGTGTTGGGTATCCGCCGAGAAGGTGGATATCCTCAGCCACGCCCTGCGGCACATGGCCACCGCGGCCGCTACTGACCTGGCACAGGAATCACCTATGTCCAAAGCAGTCTGAAGCTGCTGCTTCGCCACCGCCCTACCCTGGTCCTGCACCCGCCGGACCACGGTCCGCAGGTCGGCCGGGAGATGAGGGAGCACCTCATCCAGGGAGCCCAAAAGGGCATGGGAAAAATGTGCCATCAGTGCAGTCGAGCTGGCCTGTTGGAGGCCTAGGGAGGATGCGGCGTAAACCTTGCGCCCAACATAGTCCATCCTTTTGGACTCTTTGTTGGGGGGCCTATCCACATCCTGAGCATTCACAGAACGCTGGAAGACATTATCGGTAACTAACCCCACAGCGGAGGGGTGTTCCGAAAAACCGGGCAAAGAACAGATAGGGACAGAATACTTCCTGGCCATCCTGGCCAAGGGCGCAGGACAGGAAGTAGGCCGCTGCCAAAGCTCCAAGGCAGGGCCGACGATGGCCTCAGCCACCGGGAAGGCCTCCGAGGGTGAACCCCCTTGGTCTAGAATCTCTGTCAGGGGATAAGAGGCCCGTTTGGACACGGGTTCAGAGCTGCATCCCGGTGAACTCAGAGATGAGCCTAAGCAGACCCAGAAAGAACGATAGGCTGACGTCCACAGACTGGTCCAGGGAGGACCCCGGGCCCTCCCATCTGGGGAACATGGAGGAGTCGTTGTCGGACTCCAAAGGGTCTGCAAACAGCTGCCTCAGGCCTGAGCCACTCTTCACCCGCCGAGGGCGGGTGGGAGTGAGGGTGACTGACAACCTGCGAGACAGGTTGTGACCTGACCGAGGTTCCACTGTAAATCGGTGGGGCAGCAAGATTTGGTCGAACAACCGGCCCAGAAGTGGGCACCTCAACTGCAGCGAGTGGTTGCATCGGCCATTCGGGTGGCAGCTGCTTGATAGATGGGGAATGAATCGGAGTAGATAGATTCCCGGACAACAGCAACTGCTGCCACATGAACTCCTCGTAACGTCGACGCCATCTGCATCCAAGCCTCTCCTCATCCGAAGAGGGAGATGAGGAGGAACAGTATTGCCACTTAACTCGGTGCCCTGACCGAGACCGCTGAAGTCGGCGGGAGCGGCTTGACCGAGAAAAGGACCGAGACCGAGAGCCAGATTCTCGGCGAAACCGAGGGTGGGTCCGGGAAGGAGCGGGGGACACCCGCTCTTCCCTCGGCTCAGACGGAATGACCGAGGACTGCCACCCCAAAGGTGCAGGCAGTACCTCGGCCTCCACCACGGAAACCGGCGAAGAGTTGACTGCTTTTGCAGTCGATCGCCCGGGTGACGGGTCGAGAGAAGACTTGACAATGTCAACGGGAGTCATGGCCGGCTGGCCTGACGGGGACACCGTGAAGCCAACGGCCTGAGCCGCAACCTCGACCGAAGTCGAAGGTCGGCAGCCAGGGGAAGGGGACCTCTCCCGCTCCCACAAATGCCGATGATGGGACTTATCCTATGACTCCCTTGACCCGGGCCGAGAGGCAGGTCCCGATGGCCCCTCTCCCTTCGTGGACAGGGACTGGCGAAGCTCCTTGAACGAAGCCGAATGAGAGGAACTCAAAGAGAACGGGATAAAAGCCATGACCGAGGAGAAGGGGGATGCAGTCTTGGCCGCTGCCTCCTCCAGGGAGGAAAAGAGATCGAGCTGCTCAGCCGGAGACAGCCAGCGGACACACGCCCGGCAGGCCTCTAAAAGATTTTTCAGTAGCGGGAAAAAACCTCGGGTTGCCCGAGCCCCAAATGGGCCGCACGATCCTCCAGGACGTTGGTCGAAAGGGTGCAGCACAATTCGCAAACTTACAGATCATGGTCCAAGTCGAGGCAGTAAACGCACATGGAGTGCGGATCTGTTCTGGAGGAATTCTGCCTGCCCGGTTGCCTCCGCAAGCCGGGAAACTAATTGTCCATCGCAGCTGCGAGGGAAAGAAGACCGAAGTTTCAGAAAACTTCCAAACTAAATTCGGATGAACCGAATAATCAGGAACCAGTCGAAAACGCAGAGCGCTAAGGAGGGAACCTGAGCTTCCAAGCGGTAAGGAAGATCTGGCGTCATGGTGCGGAGCTGAGAGTTTTACCACCCGGGTGGGTGGGAGGAGCCAGCTTGAAGACCTTCCGGCAGGATTTAAAGCGGCAAGAAACCTGCCAGATAGTGTGGATGAACAACATATCCATGTCCCGAGAAGATCAGTTCCTATTGCAATCAAAGTCGTAAGTGTTTTGCAGCTGCCATTGAAATGCACTGAGGGACTAGGATACACCTTTTTATGGCTGTCAGTGAGTGCGTGTGTGTGTCTTGCTATTGCTCCTTGCAGTTGTCTGTAACCAATTTTAACTTGACCTTGGCTACAAGCATAACAGCTTGGAAGGCAAGTGGTGTCCATCTCAGGAACACGCAGCTTACTGTAATGTCAAACCACTGTTTCACTGCACCTTAGCTCCAAACAGAATATGACACTGGGGTGAATACCCCCAGTGCGCCAAACAACAGCATCCCCCTCCTGCCCAATCCACGGATCACCGGTGCTGCCCCGACCAAACAGGATGCCAAACTCCAGTGCTAAACAACAGCGATGCCCTCCCTCCCAATCCATGGATCACTGGCGATTACCCCCCCCTCCAAACAGGATGCGACATCAGGATACCCACCCCTGTGCTACCAAACAACCGTGTCCCCTCCTGCTCAGTTCATGGATCACTGGTACCACCCTCCCTCGAAACAAGATGCAGCACTGAGGTACCCATCACTGGTGCTGCCAAACAACACACAGACACTCGAGTGCCCAGCCCCTAGTGCTGGGTGCCGGAAATAAAGGAAACCGTCCCTTGGAGTCTTTTTATTTTAAAACTGCAGTGCAACGAAATTGGGCAAAAATTTAACCCTACCATTTTTCACTATAAAATATTCAAGGCAACTTCCAGTTTAATTTGGTCATACAGTTTTCTAATTCCACCAACATTTGAGTATTTTATAACTGTTTTAATTTAGTTTTTTCTCAAGAAAAAAAAAAAAAAAGATGGCCAACACATTTCCACAGAAATAGCACTGTAGACATGGCGAGGGTCAGGACAGAAAAAAATAAGACAGTTTAATGGTGCACAGCATAGGAGTTACCAAGACTAGTATTTCTGACAGGTATGTGAATATTTTTCTTAACTGTAGTGGAGACTAGTCTTTTGGAAAATCAGTTTTCGTTGCACTGCTACTTTAAACATGTAAAAACAAAACTGTCCTTCGATGAGTTCTGTACTCCCGCAGGAACCATCCGGCCCCTCTCAGCACCCACCACAGCATACCCACCTCTCCACTTACCTACCTGGTGGGTACAGCATGGTCTCTCGAACATCCTCCTGCTTCCAACGCAAACTGCGACATGACTCAAAAAAAGGTTAGTTTGATTAATGGCTTTTCAATGTATTTTCAACTTCTACTCATAACCTTGTCATTATTTTAAATATCTTTGTCCCAAATTTTCTACATGGATTTTTTTCATCCTACCTCATGAACCAGGTAGGTGAAATTTTTCAGTATCCTCCCCCCCAAACTTGTTTTCTCAATCGCTCTGCCAAATCACGATTTGGAGGGATTAAAAAAATTCCACAGTCTTGATCATAAGGTGCCGTCATAAAAAGGCTTGGAAATCTGGGGTCAAAATGTTCAAAAACAACTAAGTTATATGAAGAAATGTTGACATTTCTTCAACACTTGCTCATAACTTTGCGATTTTTGCAGATTGCGTCCCCAAATGTTTCAACACAACCCTTTGTTATACCACATCATGAACATGACAGGTTTAATTTTCAAATTCCCTCCAAAACATGTTTTTGCAGTCACGTCACGAAATCATCTTTCGGACAGGATTTAAAAAATTCCACCTGTCTTAATCATTAGGTGGGGTCATAAAACGACTATGTTGAGAATCTGGGTGAAAAAACAACCAAGTTATATGAACAGATGTTGAACTTTTTCAATATTTACTACTCATAACTGATTTTTGCATAGTTTGGCCCCAAATTTTTAACACTGCCTTTTCGTTACATCACGTTACAAACATGACACTTTTGTTGTAGTTTATCTTTTTATTCACGTTTACACATACACATTACTTGTTCACTAGGCCACACACACATTGAGCATAAATGGAACAATATAACAAAGTTACTAAGACTTGCAGGAAATTACTCAGGCCACAGATTATATGTTACATTATGTACATTACATAATTAACACATGATAAACGATATAAGATATCCATCACGACATTCCAATAACAGATCATAACATTGCTAGGCACCCCAGTTATACGAGTGCTAAGGCAAAATATCTTGACAAATAGGGTTAAGTTCTAAGCCTGTAGGTTAACTGCAGCCTTTCACCTTCAGACTGTCTCTGTAACAACCAACTTTATTATCCAACAAATTTGCCCGCTTGTTACATGCTGATATTGTACCACTGCTGACTTTGAACTTTTGCACTTGCCTTACTTAAGTGTTCATTATTCTAATTATTTGTCACCTTGCAATATTCCTAACTGTACACACCCGCACCCTGGAACTGTTGGTCTTCTGGGTTTGTATCTTGCTCGATTTAATGTACTTGTGCTTCTGAATTGCCTTTTTCTCGTGCAATGTACTCTCCCGGATTGTTTCTGAAAATAGTCACTCAGTTGTCTAGTGTACCTACCCGGTTACCAAAAACCAAATAAATAACATAAAATAAACTAATGCTTCCTTTCTGATCAGTACAGTAAGTTCACACTAACATTAACTACAAACAGAAACTAGTCTACCTATGGACCACTAACAGCCTGTAGCCAAACATTAAACATGGTAAAATACTGGTGCATATGTAATACCTCCAGTAAACCACGCGGGGTTTGTCCATCAGCTGCGGGTGCTACCACTGCAGGATAGCAGGTTCCCTATCACACACTCTGAAGTAGGGCTGATGCTGGAGGGGGGACTGTCCCTCAGCCAATCGCTGCACTGGGGTGTTGATTACTCCATATGGATGTCCCATGATACCAAATTGTCTCAAAAAGGCACCCCATGAGTCACAGTATCGGTCAAGCGTGTTGACAGCCAAATGCAACCTACATTCAAATTTAGCTGACTGTGCCAAAATGGAGTTGAGTTCCATGGACGGGACCCTCTGCCATTTGCCAACGGTGTAGCAAAAGGCACTTTGCCTTTACTAAGACCATGGCAGCCCATTTTAGGCTCCGGATCAGGAGATGGGGAGCTCACTGAGGAGAATCTAGAATGAGGAATTCCAGAGAGTGAGGGACAGACTCACCCAGTGCCTGCATTAGAAAGCCCGTCACCTCAGTCCAAAAGCTCTGTAGTTTAGGACAGTGCCAGAGGGTATGTAGGAGATTCTCTCCTGCTCTACCATATCTCCAGCGTTCGTAATAAGAGAAAGCTGGGCCACGTGTAGGATTGCTGGCATATGGTACCACAAGTGCAACACTTTATTCTGCATAAGTTGTGATTGCATGTCCCTAAGAGCCGTGCGGACTGACTTGCTGCACTGCACCCATTCTAGATCACTGATCTGTGTGTTCATCAGAAGTGGCCACCTACGGTAGGTAGGTGTAGTTCGGTTGGGTAAGCTGTCTTGCAGGTGGCAATAGACATTGCCTGCCCTCCCTTTAGATGGGAAATCCACAGTTGCAGCGAGTGTCTTTGGGAGGTTTGTGGTATGTTCCCTAATCCTTTTCAGGGTGGGATTAAGTGCATTGTGGAACTGCAGATATTGTCACAAATCTGTTTGTGCTAATTTAAACCGGACCTGCAGGACCTAGAAAGAGTCAATGACCATCGAGCCCGACACCGAAAGATCCTTTACGAGCAGGATCCCCTGGCATTCCTATGTATGACTGACTAGATAGGTGAAATAAAAATAGTAAGGCTGTACTTTGTGTTTTGTGTGTGTGTGTGTGCGTGTGTGTGCTGCAAGGTAAAAAGGAGTGCTATTCTGGGGGTGTAACTTTCTTGCACCACCGACTGAGCCAATTAGGAACCAGTACAGAGGTCAAAAGTTGATCTGGGGAAATTATGCTCAAATATTATAGCTAGATATATCAATCTACCTCCCCAGTCCTTCCCCGTCTTGACATAGTAACAAGTGCCGTTCACAAAGGACAGTACACATCTCACATAATAAATCAGGAATTTAATCTCCAAGCAATTTTTTCATTCTGTCTGCTACTAAAACATGGTATGGGATATAAGCCCTTGTTAAAGGATATGGAAAGTTCAAGCATGTCCAGACATCCTTGCTACAAGTTCTGCTGCATGTTGATCTCAGAAGAAAAACTGCATGTTTGTGATGCTGCATCTGTCCTTCTGGAACATTGAGGTTTATGAGCCAATGCCAGTGCGTAAGTCAGCTCTGTGGGCAGGAAAAGAAACAAAGTCTGCTGCAAATACCTGGATGACTCTCATAGAAGGGCCTGAGGATCCCAATCATCAAATGACCTCTGAATTGAGCAAGCCTCCGTGGAGTATGCTATGAGCCCCTCCTCTACCTCCTGCAGTCCATTCCTTGAAGGTCACTAAGCCCCCAAAATGGTAAAGACAAGCACATTGTGTGACAGAATGGTCCCGGAGCGTTAAAATTACCAGTCTCAGAAAAGGAAGGATTGTGCTGTTTAACATGTGGTGACTTGCGATGGGAGTGGCACCCTGACATAGCTTAAAGATTTGGGGGGGGGGGGGGAGTTTAATTGCTGTAGACCCTAGTACATGGTGGCATAATCAAGCGTGAGGTATCCAACAGTTAGCAGTTCCCCCTTCCCAGTTTCCCTTGCTTCCCAAACCTACTTGTGGAGGGGCTGTGGGATAACAGATGGACCAAACACTGAACTTCAGGTTCAACACACAATCTCTGTGCGATGTTTATTCAAAATACAGGAAATAAGCTTCTGCAATGCCATATTCCTTCTTCAGTATCAGTTTGCAGCAACAGACTATGAATGTCCTTTCTCTGCACTTAGCCAGCACCTACTGACACTGATCTAAACAGTTCTAGTGAAAACCCTTCATCCCTATGTGGGTCTTGTTTGCCTGGGTAGTGGGGGGTTTAAAAACAAAAACAAAACAAACAAGCTATAGACAAAGAACCTCAGCGTAGAATCACTGAAAAAAGTGTTACCCAAAGGGCATTGGCAACAAATCAAGTTTCAAAGAAACACAACATCATACATACAAAATCATACATGCCCCCACAATGCAAAGCATTATGGGATACATATGCAATCACCACAGAATATTATGCTGGTTCAACTTTAAGCAGAAATGCATGGTGCCGAAAGGCCTCTGCATGTGTGATTTTGTATTTCTTTGAATCTTGGCTTCCTGGCCAAATGCCCTTTGGGGTAACCACTGCCTCAGTGCTTGCGCATAAAGATTCTTTGTCTTTATCATACTTCCATAATGCAATGCATCATGGGATATATGCAAATCACCATGACATTTCAGACTTGTTCCTCTTACATTAATTTACATGCATTTTAAATAGCACAACTAACTTAATTTCTATAATAGTCACCTAGTACTTTTTAACCATTATCAAAACACCAAGTGCCATGGTATTTTAAACATTTTCAGGTTTCATAAACATAAGGTATATACATTAAGGTATTTTATAACATAGTGCTATTACATACTAAATCCAACAATAAACACAACCTATTTTACACATACTCTGAAGTCACCACAATAACCTCCCTGTACGAGGACCTGAGAGGGAAAAGGAAAATCAAAGAGGACACTATAGCATAGTCAAGAGAGGGAGAAGGGGGTGCCCACAGGTGGCCAACCTTATGGACTAGAAATAGTAAAGGATAGATTAGGTTTAGAAATAGAAGAACTGTTGCAACAGAGTTAAGAAAAGGTCGGTCCTCAAGAGTGGCAGGAGCTCCTGGTCAGACTGCTATAGCCGAGCTGGATTAAAATATTTGGTACCTGCCTTATGCTGGGGGAAGCTGGTGTGGATTTCTGTGGTCCAGTACAGATGGCACCACTGTTGCAGGAAGGCATTCCTACGGGCCTGAGGAGTTTGATGTCAGCAGTGGGACTGCGGTTGCAACCACTGAGGCCCAAGATGACTGTATTGCCTGGTGCAGGTGCAGTTGCTGTGGTCATTTGATGAGGAAGTTCCTGGTGGGCCATCGATGAGGAATTTATTGGTTCTTGTTTGGGGTCTGGTTTGTGGAGCTCCACTGGTTCTGTTGCAAGTGGTGCAAATCGATTTATGGAAAGCAGAGTGCTCGAACAGGCTGTCTCCTTGCCGGATCTTCACTTCTGCTACAAGTAGCACTACAGGAACAGACCGCTTTGGCAATGCGGTCCTTGTAGATTTTGTTCTTGTTCCTACTACAGCATTTGGCCCAGGGTGGGAGCAGCCACTCATCCTCATCCAGATCCTGAATGTAAGGGTCAGGGGTTGCTGCTTGAGGAGTCAGGGTGGCCATCCATAGTGACTGCATACCTAGCGGCCTCCTGTATGGGTCGTGGTTGCCAAGGGGGTGGCCCAGCCTGGTCGGCTAGGTGAGTGATGACGTAGTCCATAGCGGCTTCTGGCGAGTTAAACAGGATTGGTACCCCATTGTGTACAATTTTCATGGTAGCTAGATATCGCATTGCCCAGTTGGTGGAATCTCTGCCTTGCTTCCATGAAGGCCCACTGCTTCACCGTGCGGTCCCATTAAGAAATCCTGAAAAATCATAACAGGATGCCCCTGCCATTCCAGGGTATCTAGCTCCCTGACATGCCACAGAATATCTTTAACTTGGTACTGAAGAAACCGTGCCATTATTGGACAAGGCCTTTCCCCCTTCTTCAACATAGGGGGCTAACGAGTGGTGGGCTCACCTGATGTCAAACATGGGTCCACAGGAAGTTTAAGCACCATCGGTAGAATGAGGGAAAGAAAGGTAATGGTGTAATTTAGCTCTGCTTTTTCTGTGAACCCCACAAACCTCAAGCTATTGCGCCTGCCTCTGTTCTCTAAATCATGCACCTTTTCCAGGAACTGGTGGAGGATTTTTTTTCTGTTCCCTTGAGTTCCATCCCTAGTGCTTGGTAGGTGATTTCATAGGTGAGGCTTCGCTTATCTGTAACAGTGAGCTGGTGGCCAAGGTCCCTAGTGCCTTCTGTATTTGCCAATATCATTTTGAAATCCTCTATGCCTTGAAGGACTTTGGCAAACACTGCCTCAACTCATTCACTCAGCTGGGAAGGAGGCCAGTATGTCAGAGCCATGTTGGTGCAGCGAGGCCGTATCAGAGGAAAAAAACTTTGTTGATGCTATACATCTATTTTACTGCTAGAATCCCTAAACAGTGACCACCGATCAGTTGTAGATGACTTCCAGGTACTGGCTGTACCTTTCAAGTCAAATGTTAGAAGCAGCAGGGAAGGCCCAGTGGTGCTGAGGGTTGAGGTGCTGGATGCCACACCTTGCACCATGTTGGCGACCAGAGTTTGTGAGCGAGCTCAGGAAGCCAGGGGTCGGCATGGGGTGGAGTAGAGGGGAAGGAGTGGAGCAGCAGTGAGATGCCGCAAGGCAGCTCTCCTCTCCGGGGAGGGATGTGAGGGTTCCCTGGCTCTTGGCTGCCACCCGGTGGAGGCTAGGTGGTAGCGCCAAACCATGAGGGAACCCTGGCATTAGGCTGGGTCGTGGGAAGGAGCCGTCACTGGAGCCACGGAGTGCAAGTGCGTCTCCATACACATGGCACGTTTAGGAGAGAAAACCCAGAAAATGCACGTCTCCCCCCGTTGCCAAAAAGGCGCAGGTGGTAACGGGGAAGCAAAAAGCAAGACAGAAAAAAAATAATCTTAGAAGCAGCGAGCCAACGGATTACCCAGGATATTAGTTCTGGTACTTAGTCGTATGGTTTTGTCAACCCTCCTCTATGAGTTCAGCGCCCGGATCATGACAGTTCTAATTTTTCAAATCCCTCAAACCATGCTTTCACAGTCACTCCATAAAATCATCTTTTGGATGGGATTTTAAAATTCCACCTATCTTGATCATAAACAAACCACGTGTTTTCTGTGATTCTGTGGCCGCAGAGTTTTCTCTGTGGAATTCACGACTGCGACCACACAGCATTGCGCGACAGCAGTATATCTTGTGCAATGCTTGGTATATAGCGCAATTGGTAAACTTTTGTGTGATTACCACTAATTATTTTGCAGTTTACAGTGAAGAATAGTTTTTCGCAGTTTACACCAACAGAGGAATACTGTTCTACAGCTTACATAAACTAAGGAATATTGTGTAATAAAATATTTATCCATAGAACTGCTGTTTGACAGCGGGTAACATCATAAGTGCTGTAAACTGCATTAACGGAGATAAATTACTTATCACACAATGTACCCTCTGTGTACTTTATGCAATAGGTTAGGACCTTATGTAACAGATTATTTATAAAAGTTTGTGTGTCTATTTGTGAGTCAGTGATTTTGTGTGTTCCCTCATCCCAGTTGCCTTTGCCAAGCATGCACTGTCCAAATAATGAGCCAACACCGTGACATGGCAGTTCATTGCAACCACAGAATTTACAAACTACCGTCGCAGAACTTCTGTGAAAAATGGTAACCATGACGCAAAATTTGGTCCCAATGTGCCACAGAAAAAATTGGGGCCTTGATCATAAGGTGGGGGCGTAATAAGACTATGTTCAGAATTTGGGATAAAAATGTGGAAAAACAATGAAATTATATGACCACACGTTGAATTTTTCCCATGCTTACTCATAACTGTCATTTGTGCAGCTACTGGTCCCAAATTTTCAAATGCCTCTTTTGTTACCCCACCTAATGAACATGATGGGTGTCATTTCTTGAATACCCTCCAAAAGGTGTTTTCAAAGTTACACCGTAAAATCACCTTTTTTTCCGCCCATCTTGACTGTAAGGTGAGGTCATAAAACAACTATGATGAAAATCTGGGGTCAAAATGTCAAAAAGTAACAAAGCTTTGAAGGATGCAGAATTTTTCCAAGTTTACTCATGACTGTGTCATTTTACAGATTTTGGACCCAAATATTCAACACAGCGCTTTTGGTACGCCACCTCATGAACATGACAGGTGTCATTTTTCAAATCCCCTCCAAAACACGTTTTCACAGTCGCACTACAAATTCATGTTTCAGATAGGATTTTAAAAATTACAGCCATCTTGATCATAATGTGAGGTCATAAAGAGTATGTTGGAAATGTGGGGTCAAAATGTCAAAGCATATCGAAAATGAGATACTGCCTCTAAACTGGCCTATCCTAGGTAAAATACATTGTAAAAATGGGTAAAAACAAGACACCCACTGGAAATGAGACACTGCATCTCCGCTGTGCCCTCTTGGGTACATACAGTCTAAAAATATGTAAAGGCAGGGCACCACTGAAAATGAGATACTGCATCTTCACTGGGTTATCCTAGGTAAATATGTTGTAAAAATATGTAAAGCAGGACCCCAATGAAAATGAAATACTGTATCTCATTTAGTCCATCCTGGGTAAATACATATTGACAATGTGTAAAATCAAGACCCCAGTACAGCCGACCCCACTGAAATGTGAATCTATGCTGCTCTATCCTGAGAAAAATTGTGGACCCCACTGAAAATGAGCAACTGCTTCTGAGCTGGGTTATCCTGGATAGATACATTATAAAAATGGGTAAAAGCAGGGACACTTTGAAAATGAGATACTGCATCTCTGCGGTGCTCTCCACGGTAAATGCAATATAAAAATGTGTCAAAGCAGGACCACGCTAAAAATGAGATATTGCATCTCATCTGGTCTATCCTGTGTAAATATATAGAGAAAAGTGTACAAGCAGAATCCCAGTACAGTACTGTACATAGTAAAACTGTAAAGGTGAGAATGGATGTGGTCTTTAAGTAAATAAAACTGTAAAAGTGACATACTAAAGAAGTTACCTACCGTAAGAAAAAATTACTCACCTTAGTAATGTTGTTTCTTCTAATGGAGTCTTGCTATATTATGACAACTGCAGTATGACCGCAGGTTAGAACTGCTCTGGAGGTGAAATAGTTAACTTTCCATGCAGGCATGGAACTTAGAGCGCGAGCTCGGTTGAAAAAACTGTCTGTTGTGCTTCAAAGGTAAACTGTCAGATCTTTACGACCTAAAACTCACTAAGGTTCTGTGTGGAAGCTGTAAACCTACACTAGCCAACTGGCTACTAACATAAACACTCATTTTTTGGTCTAAAACAAAGACTCAAGTCAGGAGACCCAAAAAATGCAAAAACACCACCAATTCACCCAAAAAGGTAGGTGAAAACAACAAGGTGGGCATCAAAAAAGTGCCAACCATGTACTGCCCACCCACATCCCAAACAGACGTTCTGAGAGGGGCAGGCAGGGAGGGAGGTCATAATATAGCAAGACTCCATTAGAAGAAACAACATTACTAAGGTGAGTAATTTTCTTCAAACAACATGAAGTCTTGCTATATTATGACAATTGCAGACTACACAGCAGTACCCCCATGGAGGAGGGACAGAACCTACTTAGGAAATAGGCTCTGAAGCACGGCTGTGCCAAACCGAGCATCACTCCTAGCCTGGATGTCCAAGGAGTAATGCTTGGTAAAAGTGTGAACTGTTTTCCAGGTAGCTGCTTGACATATTTCTAGAATAGGAATGTCTCTGGCAGCAGCCAGAGAAGCAGCTGTACCTCTGGTAGAGTAAGCCCTCAGGCCTGAGGGAGGAACTTTACCCAACTTCTCGTAGCAGAATTGGATACAAGAGATAATCCACCTGGCAATGGATCTTTTAGTGGCTGGCTTCCCTTTCCCAACTTCGCCACAGGTAAGGAACAGTTGGAGGGAGTCAAACCTATGACCCTTGGTACGCTCTATGTAGTAACTAAGGGCTCTCTTCACATCTAGGCTGTGCAGCCTCCTCTCCCCAGAGGAGGAGTGGTCAGTGAAGTACACTGGAAGAGAAATAGATTGATTAAGGTGGAAATCTGAAACCACCTTAGGCAGGAACTTTCTGTTAGTCCGAAGGACCACCTTATCTCTGTGAAAGAGATAAACTCCTGCTCCACTGACAACGCTTGTAATTCACTTATGCGTCTGGCAGAGGTGATGGCTACCAGAAACACAGTTTTCCAAGTCAAGTACTTGAGCTCAGCTGAAGACAAGGGCTCGAAAGGGGTTGCATAAGCTGAGCAATGCAAACATTAAGATCCCAGGCAGGGCAGGATCTCTGAATGGAGGGTGGTGCACAACCCTTAAAAACTTGGAAAATATGGGATGAGCTGAAAGAGAAGAGGATTTACCTGCTGAAATAAAAGCAGACACAGCTGCCAAGTGCACCTTGAGGGTAGTTGGTCTCAGCCCCAAAGAATTCAGGTGGACCATAATCCAGGACTGTGGGTAGATCAGCAGAGACTGGGGAAATATGCTTTTCTGAGCACCATATGGAAAACCTTTTCCATTTGGAATTGTAAGTAGCCCTGATGGAAGGCTTCCTTGAGGCCTTCAATATATCCATTACACCTTGGGAAAGGTGTAAATCAGCAAACTCTAACTCTTCAAGAACCAAGCCTTGGGATTGAGAGATTTGAGATTCGGGTACCAGACCCTTCCCTGGGCACAGGTTAACAGATTGTGATTCTTGGGAAGGCATAGGGGAGGCTGGACTGCTAAGGACAGCAGGAGTGGATACCAGGGCTGTCTGGCCCAATCCGGAGCTATCAGAATGACTTTGCAGGATTGGGATCTGATTTTGACTAGCACTTTGAACAGGAGAGGAAAGGGGGAAAGGCATAGAGAAACTTCCCCTCCCAATTGAGGGCTAAGGCATCCAGCGGGAGAGAGCCCAACACTGGGGGTCTGCAGCAAAAAAGAGGAAGTTGGTGATTGTCTGGGCTGCAAAAGATCTATCTGCGGGTGCCCCATCTGGCAAATCCTACTCCCAAGACCAGGGGATCCAGTGACCATTTGTGATGGCCCTGGGAAATCCTGCTGAGAGCATCTGCCAGGACATTGTCCTTGCCTGGGAGGTGAACTGCTGTAAGAGAGGTGTTCAGGGAGTAAGCCAGAGACCACAATCTCATCGCTTTGGTGCACAAGGCCGTAGACCAAGTGCCCCCTTGCTTGTTAATGTACCACATTGTAGTGGTGTTGTCTGTTCTGACCTGAATACTCTTTGTTCTGAACAGATTTGGAAAAACTTGAAGTGCTAGAAAACTGCTCTGAGCTCCAACAGGTTGATGTGGAGCAGGGATTCCTGGGAGACCACAGACCCTGGTGGTGAGGTCGCTCATGTGAGCCCCCAGCCCAAGAGGGACGATCTGTAGTAAGGATTAGAGAATGAGACTGAGTGACAAAAGGAACCCCTTGTCTCAGGTTGGTCTGATCCTGCCACCACTGTAGGCTTGGATCAGGGTTCGAGTTACTGGGATCAACTTGGTAAGGCGTCCTTTCTTTGAGACCAAAGGCTCTCAAATGGAACTGGATGTCCTCATCTGAAATCTTGCTCCCTGCACAACCGCTGTGGAAGCAGCCATGTGCCCTAGGAGCTGCAGAAAATGCCTTGCTGGCGGGAGACCTGCAGGGTAAATGAGGAGGCCAGGAGACCAGGGTCTTTGCCCTGTCTAGGGGAAGGAAAGCCCTGGCTTCCTGTGTGTTCAGCTCTGCGCCTATGAAGGTAAGAAGCTGGACAGGCTCCAGAACTGACTTTGAGAGATTCAGAAGGAAACCTAGAGAGGTAAGCAGTTGTTGCGTTATCTGGAGATGTAATTTGACCTGGTCTGGGGACTGGCCTACTATGAGCCAGTTGTCCAGGTAAGGAAAGATGGCAATCTTTTGCCTTCTTAGGTAGGCAACTGCTACTGCCAGACA
Source organism: Neoceratodus forsteri (assembly GCA_016271365.2). Taxonomy (NCBI): domain Eukaryota; kingdom Metazoa; phylum Chordata; order Ceratodontiformes; family Ceratodontidae; genus Neoceratodus; species Neoceratodus forsteri. The sequence goes on from CM028131.1 coordinate 1,526,346,569, forward strand.
TTTGGTAAATACCCTTGGGGCAGAAGTGAGGCCGAAGGGCATTGCTCTGAACTGGTAGTGGCCTGAGGGCAGCTCGAACCTGAGGTACTTTCGATGGGAGCCTCTGATAAGAATATGGAAGTAGGCATCCTTGAGGTACAGGGAAGCTAGCCAGTCCCCTGGTCTTAGAGAGGGTAGGATAATTCCCAGAGTCACCATTTTGAACTTTGGCTTTAAAAGGTGCTTGTTTAAATATCTGAGATCCAGGATGGGCCGCCATTCTCCTGTCTTTTTTGGGGTAAGGAAGTACCTGGAGTACAAACCTTTGCCCTGGTGTAGGGGAGAAACCCTTTCCACAGCTCTGAGAGCCAGGAGGGTAGAGACCTCTGCCTCTAAGGCAAGAGCCTCTGATGGAGTCATGGTGGAAAGATCTGGTTCTCAGCTTTGGAAATTTTTTTAAACTGAGAACCAGGCCCTGGCTTACTACTTCCAGGACCCACTTGTCTGATGTTAAAGACTTCCAGTCCTGGACAAAGTAAGCCAGCCTGCCCCCTACAGGTAGAGGAGAATCGGCCCTGGCAATCCCATCAGGGTGCCTGTTTGGCAGGGGCTTTGGGCTGAGGGGTGGAAGCAGACCTGCTTGTACCCCATCTGCTTCTTCCTCTAAAGAACCCCCTCTGAGTATAGGCGGAGGAGGAGGAAGCTTGGGCTTGGTAAAAAGGCCTATGAAAAGGCCTGCCCCTGCCTCTAGGAAGCTGCTTTTGAGGAGTGGCCTGCCTTTCCTTGGCCTGTGCACTCCTATAGGTGGTCCTATATTCATCCATTTCTTCATGTAATTCTCTGTTTGCTCCCCAAACAGAGAATTTCCCACAACAGGAAAATCCATGGCCTTGGACTGGGTGTCCTGAGACAGGGTAGTACATCTGAGCCAAGCCATCCTGCGAAGTGCCACAGATGTAGCCATGACTCTTGATGAAACATCATTAGAGTCCACTGCAGCATGAAATTGCACCTTGGATGCCTCAATACCATCCATAGCCACCTGTTCCAGCTCCCTGGCCAGCTGGTCAGGGACTTGTTTTGCTAGGGCCAGCACAGTATCCCATCTGATTTCTGGTACCAGCATAAGCCATATAATTTGCTTGTCTGAGCTCCAAAGATGCTGCCATGTACTGTTTCTTTGCCATAGCATCAATCTTCCTGGAGTCCTTCTCAGGGGTGTGAAGCTAGGGAATATTAGCCTTGTCACAGGCTGCAGCCTGCCTACCCCACATGGCTGCATTGCTGAGTGGGGAAATCAGTGTCAGAGCCTGATAAGGTATACCTCTTGTCCATCCTTTTATCCACAGGAGGTATAGTGTGAGGAGTTTTAAAACTTTTACTGTCTGTTTCGAAAAGATTTATGCAAAGGAATAGACAGTCTCCAGACTCTGGAATATTCATCATTTCTACATAGTCTGGCTCCTCCTGGTCATCAACAGCTTCCTCAACAGGGAGCTGGAGAGTTCAACAACTTTTTATAAAACATGAAATGAGAAGGGACTCAGAAAGTCTTGGAGGAGAAACCCTAGGGGTCTATCTGGAGAGATGTCTGGATCAATAGGCACATCCAGATCTTCAAAACCATATTCACTCTCCTCATATTCCTCTTCCCCTCCCCGGTTCATAAAAATCCTCAAAATCATAATCTTGAACCGGTGGAACCGGCCGAACGAGCAGCTTACCAGAAGGTGTCGGTTCGGTCGGAACCATAGAGAGAGACTGGACAATTTAAATAGCTTTAGCTATTTCCTCAGCAGTTGGGGAGAGAACTTTTGGCTCTAAACTAGCTGACTTTCTAGCCCTTTTTGATGGAACCGGCGCCTCAGAACCGGCTCTTTGTTTGCCCGAGGAAGTATCGCCCTGGTCAGAGGGCACTCCCTCCGGTTCGGTTGGTACCGAACCGGGCTGGCCATCCGGGTCAGCGGACTTTTTGGCCTCCCTTTCCCTGAGCCTACCAACTCTCTTATCTATGGTGGCAGCAGCGAAATTGTGACAGATCTGGCAGTCTGAACTGAGGTGGTCAAACCCCAGACAATAGACACATGTGGTGTGTGGGTCAGCCTTAGCAAAAGCTTCCCCACAAACACTACAGTGCTGAAACCCAGTGGGTCCGGTTTTTCTTTTGGGTTTCTCAGACATAATGCCAGCCTAACCAACTTGCCCGTTTATGGCCACACAGAAAAACTAATGTAAAACCTATCTATTACTTACATTACCTCAGACAGAGCTTGAACCGACTGTTTGCGGTTTAATTTCAGCAAAAACCCCAAAAATAATACTTTTAAACCGACAAAATGAACCGAGCAGAAGGAGAAATCTCCGGAGCGACTGTTCAGTGAGGCGGAATAAAGAATCTGACAGTTTACCTTTGAAGCACAACAGACAGAGTTTTCAACCGAGCTCACGCTCTAAGTTCCATGCCTGCATGGAAAGTTAACTATTTCACCTCCGGAGCAGTTCTAACCTGCGGTCATACTGCAATTGTCATAATATAGCAAGACTTCATGTTGTTTGAACAGCAGACTTTTGAGGGAAATCTCCTTCATCTCCTCCCATTGTGCCTCAACATGGAACGGTAAGCTGTCTGCATCAGGACCACTTGGAAATTTTTGCAGGCTGGAGACACCCACGTCTACGTGCCCCCTTCAGCACCTATACAACGTGGACATCCCCAAGCGACAAGGACCACACCAGGCACATTCGTGAGGATATGGAAACCTGACCATAGATGCCATTTGAGGCAGCAAAGGAGAATCAGCTTGAAAGAGCAGGCAGGAAGCCGGCCCAATGGCGCTGGAGGTTAAGGTGCCGGTCACTACACCTCGCACCATGCCGGCGACCCGGGTTCAGGAATGAGCCCAGGCCACTGGGGGCCAGCAGGGGTGAGAAGATTGAGTGTCCGGAGGACTGCTCTCCTCTCTTGGGGGAGAGAGGTTTGTCAGCCCACTCGCTGATTGCTCTCTAGCGGTGGCTGGAGGGCAGTACAAGTTGGGAAGGCATGCACTGGCATCCTTATGTCAGTATGGAGGGGGGGACGGGAGAAAAAGGAAAACAAGAGCCAGCAGGCACCATGATGATTGCACCGGCCAGCTCCAGCCTCCCCCAACGTCTGGATTTTGCTCTGGGGGTGGGGGTAAAACTGGCACCCCTTCACTCCGGCCATGCCACAGGGGGACCCGTGGAGGATTTAGGGGGCTGTTGGGTTGGGGAATGGTGCGACTAGGGACTGAGTTCCTCCGAGGGAGGGACTGGTGCTGCCTGCCGGGCTTGGGGACCCAAAAAAATCTATATAGAAACAGAGAACATAGAATTTGATGGCAGATAAGGACTGCTTGGCCCACCTAGTCTGCCCATTTCCCTACCTGATGGATAAGCTGCAGATCCTAGTTAACCAACAACCTACTTCCTCCTACCCCCCACTAGAATTGCCTTATGTCTGTCCCATGCGTTCTTGAATTCCCCCGTTCTCGACTCCACAACCTCCTCAGGAAGGCTGTTCTACGCATCCACAACCCTCTCCGTGACAAAATACTTCCTCACATTACCTCTGAGCCGTCCCACCTCTATCTTCAAATTGTGTCCCCTTGTTCTTGCACATCTCTTTTTCTGAAAGATGCTACCCTTTTGGACTTTGTTGATTCCCTTGAGGTACTTGAAAGTTTCTATTATGTCCTCTCTCTCTCTCCTTTCCTTGAGGGTATATATATATATATATATATATATATATATATATATATATATTAAGCTCCTTTAATCTCTCACTCTTCCTATGTATTCTGGTGCAGATCCTGCACCATTTTGGTTGCCCTCCTCTGGACAGCCTCCATTCTGTCTATGTCTTTGCAGATATGGGGTCTCCAGAACTGCACGCAGTACTCCAGATGGGGTCTCACCAACTGTCTGTACAGAGGGATAACAATTTCCTGTTTTCTACTGTTGATGCCTCTCCCCATGCATCCCTGTTTTCCCCTAGCCCTCCTTACTGCCTTCTCATGTTGCTTGCCCACCTATAGGTCATCTGATATAATTACCCCAGGTCCCTTTCCATTTTTGTTGCTGTTAGTATCTCACCGCCCATTGTGTACTCTTCCCCTAGGTTATTGTTTCCCAGGTGCATTACCTTGCACTTCTTTGTGTTGAATATGAGCTACTATACATTTGACCATTCCTCCAACCTTGCCAAGTCCTTTCTCATCCTTTCCACCCCACCTTGTGTATCAACCCTGTTGCAGATCTTTGTGTCGTCTGCAAAGAGACATACTTTTCCTTCCAGTTCCTCTGCAATGTCACTTATAAAGACATTAAGGAAGACTGGTCCCAGTAATGAACCTTGCTTACTCTCTCCTTCCCGTTTATTTTTCCACCTACTTTCCTACTGCCTATGTGCCCTTACAACTCTCGCCCTTCCTGTTCTGGGACAGGAACTTCCTGTATTCTTCAGTAGTCTCCTTCTTCCTTGCTTAGAGTCAGACCTCCAGCAGCTGGGGGGAAGAAAGAGCTACTTTTTTCCTTCAAGGTTGACGAAAGTAATGTGTCTCAGTGATCTTTCCCTTCCTACTGCCAAACAGGAAGTTCCTGTTGTCAGTTAAATCCAGTGGCTATAAAAGTAGAACTGGCTTAGGGTGGAGGGGAGGGAGGGCAATTAGTAAGAAAAGTTGTAGCTTTTTAGTCAGCTGCTTCTTGCTCTGAAGGCAAGATTCCTTTCTGCCAAAAGCTAGCAGCAGGAAGCTGTAATTGGAGACACCTGTTGTTCTACTGCCTAAGCTACACCTCCAATTAACTTCTCTCCTCCTGATTTAGCAAACTAAGTTGATACAGTCCCCTTCCCCAACACAGAAACACACACTTTTTTTTTTTTACCCTAAATGAGACCCTCCCCTACTTCTAATAAAGTATCTGCTTGCTCAAGCCCAACAGGCACAGACTCCTGCTGAAACAGAAGTGTTCTATAAGTAATAAGAGTTGTAGCTTTTTTATATAGAAAAAATAGAGCGGGCAGGATAATCACTCATCACCCAGAAAAGGGTGGGGGGAGGAAAAAGAACAGTTACATACTTACCATGACAGTAGATCTTCAAAAGAATCTCCTTCATCAGGCCACACCTATGGAACTCATAGCCACCAGGCACTAGGACCACATGGAAACTTTTTGCAAGCAGTCCACTACAGGCCACTCACAATGATCTCTAGTGTTGGCTCACCCATATAAATGTGAGTGGCACCTTCCCTCCTCAGTTCCCCGTCAGAGATCATGCTCAAAGGACCTTCCTGCAGCGAACCAGGAAAAAAGTATGGCTCTACTGACCAGGCGAAACAAAGACCAGCAGATAGACCCTTATGGAGAAGCAGGCAGCACTGACAAGAGTCCTAGGATCCTCAGGGGAATAGAGGGTGGGATGGCATGACTTGATGAAAGAGATTCTCTTAGAAATCTACCGTTACGGTAAGTACGTAAATGCTCTATCTTCTTCGGGGAGATCTCCATCTGACCACACTTATGGAACGAATACCACACAGTACTGACAGTAAACAGTCTGAGTGGTGGCGGGTACAGGGATAAGAAAGTGGCCCTGAAGTACAGCTAGACCAAATCCAGCTCTTTTCCAAGAGGCAATATTTGGACCGTAGTGTTTAGTGAAGGTGTGGACAGTACTCCAGGTGGCAGCTGCATAAATCTCTGCAGCAGACACATTCTTGAAACATGCAACAGAAGTGGCTATGCCTCTGGTGGAATGACCACAAACACCCAGAAGTTCCATTCCGTACTTCCTGTAACAGAAAGTAATGCAGTTGGCCAGCCATTTGGATACGTACTGTTTAGAAACAGGTGTGCCCTCTTTCCCAGGGCGAATGAAACAAAAAGCTGTGAGGAGTTCCTACCATCTTTGTACATTGTACATAGTACCTGAGCATTCTGTGTACATCTACAGTATGTAACAATGCTTCCCCTTGACTGGCATGCTCTGGGAAATAAAACTGGCAGGTGTATGGGTTGATGTCAACTCAGACACCACCTTTGGAAAGAACTTAGGATTAGTTTGTAAAGATACACTGTCTTTGAGAAAACAAGAAGGCTTGCACATTACAGCCTGAAGCTCTGAAATCCTTCAAGCAGATGTAATAGCCACTAAAAATAACACTTTCCAAGAAAGGAAACGTAGGCCACAAGTTGTGGTTGGCAAAATCTGAGCCAAAGAAAGCTTTTCTAATACAAAATTCAGGTCTCAAGCCAGGACTGGATTACAGACAGGAGGCTTCTAAGTGCAGAATGCCTCTCAAGAATGTACAAAACACTTCCAACTGAGCAACCGCACAACCCTCAATAGGCACACGGAAAGCCGAAACAGCAGCCAGGTGCACTTTGATGGCAAAGTATTACAGGCCTGCATCTGACAAACACAGCAGATATTTCAGAACCTGATTTACTGAACAGGTAAATGGATCAAAGTGATGAGATGTGGCCCACAAGGCAAACTGCTTCCACTTCATAGAATAAGTAGCTCTGGCGGAAGGCTTTCTGGCAGCCACCAAGACATCAGTCACCTTTTGAGAAACCCCAAATCTTGCAATGGCTATGTTGTCAGGAACTAAGCATGAAGGTGAAGGTACTTGAGGTCTGGATGGACCACGGTTTCCTGCTCCTGGGACAGCAGGCCCCGGAACAAGATAGGGGTACTGGGGGTTCCACTGCCGACTGTTGCAGTAAGGGGAACCAGATCTGACGAGGCCACAGGGGAGCAACAAGGATTAGAGCTGCCCCCTCCATCTGAAGCTTGATTAGCACCCTCTGAATCAGAGGGAAGTCATATAGGAAAGTACAGTTATGCAAGAACTTACTGTAACAGTAGATGTTTGAGAGATTTACTGTTACGGTAGGTCATTACACATAGGACTGCACCACCTGGTGTCAGGACTGTATGGCAAACTTTTCCGGCAATGACCAGTGGGGGGCCGCCCACCTGATGTCACGTGACTGACGTCAGCGTGACCTTCTCCCGCTGGAGATCCTAAAAGGAAAGACAAGAGAAGGAAACAGATTCTGGAGCCCAAAAGAAAATTGGGGGAAGGAGGGAGAGAAAAACATGTCCTACTGCAGGAACCTCTCTTGAAGATCTACTGTTATGGAAAGTTCTCACGTAACTGTACTATCTTACTTCGGGAGGATTCCTGCAGTATGTCATTATACATAGGACTGAATCCTAAGCAGTCCCTCTGAAAGAAAGACCGAGAGAGACACGGGAGGAGAAGCAACTGAAAAGACAGTACAGGATCGGCCTAGGGCAATAAGTCCTGCAGCACGGCTAGGCCAAACCCGGCCCTATGACTAGAGGCAATGTCCAGACTGTAATGTTTGGTGAAGGTGAGGACCGAACTTCAGGTAGCTGCAGCACAAATCTCCGCTGCAGATACATTCCACAAGAATGCTGTGGACGCAGCCATTCCACGAGTGGAATGACCTCTGACCTCCCCCGGCATAGGTTTGTCACACTTCTGATAACAGAAGTGATGCAGTTAGCAAGCCACTTGTATAAGCACTGCTTAGATGCTGCTGAACCCATGGATTTGGGGGCAAATGAGATGAAAAGCTGTTCAGACTTTCTGGAGCTTTTAGTCCTGTGGACATAAGGCAGGATTCTGTGTATGTCCAGCGTATGGAAAAGAGCCTCACCTTTGTTAGGATGGTTAGGGTAATACACCGGAACTTTGACTGTCTGAGGGTGAACTCTGAAACCACCTTGGGAAGAAACTTAGGATTGGTTTGTAAGACCACCCAGTCTTTATGAAAAAATCAAATAAGGCTCCTTACACGTCAGGGCCTGAAGCTCAGAAATCCTTCGAGCAGAAGTAGTGGCAACCAAAAATAGCACCTTCCAGGAGAGAAAGTGCAAGTCACAGCTCATCGCTGGTTCAAAAGGGGGAAGTGTAAGCTTCTCGATAATAAAATTCAAATCCCAAGGTGGGGTTGGGTTACGGATAGGGGGTTTCAGATGGAGAATCCCTTTCAGAAAGGTTTTTGAGATTTCCAGTTGCGTCACAGGTCTCCCCCTTATCAAATCATGATAGGCTGAAATGGCCGAGAGGTGAACCTTGAGGGAGGAGTAAGAGAGAACCAGATCAGACAGGTACAACAGATATTCCATGATCTGTGGAGCCGAGCATGTGAAGGGGTCCCAGCCTTTTGGCGCCACCCAAATGGAAAAGCGCTTCCATTTCATAGCATAGGTTGATCTGGAGAGGGCCTTCTGGCCTCTAACAGGACCTGGGCAACCTTATGCGAGACCCTGAAACAAGACTGTATTATGTCTGGAGGAACCACGCATGAAGATGCAGGGTCCTGAGCCCGGGATGCACTAATCTGCCCTGATCCTGAGTCAACAGGTCATGACTGAGAGGAAGAAGAACTGGAGGTTCCACTGATAGCTGCTGCAGAAGCGGAAACCAGATTTGCCTCGGCCAGAGAGGAGCTATGAGAATCATCCTGGCTCCCTCTGCCTGGCATTTCAGGAAGGCCCTCTGAAGCATGGGAAGTGGAAGAAAAGTGTACAAGAATTTCCCTGTCCAACATAGTTAAGTGTCATGCCAGAAAGCACCATGCCCTGGAATGAGTGAGCAAAAACTGGGAAGTTTTGTGTTGGATGGGGTGGCAAACAGGTCGAGTTCCGATTGCCCCCACTGCTGAAAAGGGGAGCCTGCCACTTCCCGACTTAATTCCCATTCGTGAGCAAGGGTGTAGGTTTTGCTGAGGCTATCTTCCAGGACAATGAGAACAGCTGGCACGTGGACGGCTGTGAGTGGCAGACCGTGTAGTACTGCCCAGTTCCACACTCACATTGCCTCCCTGCAAAGGGGTACAACCGTGTGCCTCCCTGTTTGTTGACATACCAGACTACCAACATGTTGTCTGTCTGGATAAGCAGAGATTCCCTGGGAAGGATGGACTGAAAGGCCTGAAGGGCATACTGGACTGCTCTGATCTCCAAGACGTTGATGTGCAAGGAGCTGGGACCACAGACCCCAGAGTTTGGTGGCCCCCATATGAGCTCCCCAATCCTGGATGGAAGCGTCCATGGTGAGAGTGCACCCGGGAGCAGGCCTCCAGAAGGGAAGGCCCTGGGACAAGTTTGAGGGATCCCTCCACCACTGCAGATCCTTCTTGACTGTGGTGGAAATCATGATCAGATGATCCAGATTGTCCCTGAACTGATCCCACTGAACACGCAAGGTGCACTTAGAGACTCGTGTGTAACCTGGCGAGGGGAACCGTGGAGATGCAGGCCGCCATCAACCCCAAGAGCCGGAGCATCGCTCTGGCTGGGAGGAAACTGGAGGAGGCTACAAGGGTCACCTGATCTTGAATGTCCTCTACCCTGTCTGGAGGGAGAAAGGCCTTGCACTGGACTGTGTCCAACACAGCTCCTATGAACTGAAGTCTCTGAGAAGGAGTAAGCATGGACTTGGGAATACTGACTGTAATCCCCAAACGAGAAAACAGGTCCAGAGTACATGAGAGAGCCTCCAAAAGATTCTCCCTGGACGGGGCCAAAATTAGCCAGTCGCCCAGGTACGGAAAGAGCTCAATGACCTGATGATGCACAGCTGCTGCCACCACCACCAGGCACTTGGTAAAAACCCTGGGTGCCGAGGAAAGACCAAAGGGGAGTGACATAAATTGGAAATGCTCCTCCTGGAAACAAAAGTGCAGGAAGTGGCGGTGGGCCGGAAATATTGGAATATGCAGGTAGGCATCCTGCATGCCCAGTGCACATAACCAATGGGCCTCCTGAAGACGAGGTAGAAGGCTCTGGAGGGTCTGCATTCTGAACTTTTTGTACTTGAACAGATCATGAGTCTGCTGAGGTCGAGTATGGGTCTGAGGCTGCCTGTCTTTTTTGGAAGCAGAAAAAAAAAAAGAGAGTAAAACCCCCGTCCCCTTTGACAAAGGGGAATTGGCTCTATTGCTGCCTTTTGCAGTAGAGCTTAAACTTCCTCCCTTACTACAAGAATCTGGTGGGGTGCGTAAGACGAGTAACTTGGTGGAAATTCTGGAGGAATTTCGAGGAACTCTAGAGTGTGTCCCCGTGAGACAGTTGCAAGTCCCATGTGTCGAGGTTATGCCTCTCCATTCCTGTGTGTGGAGGGTGAACCTCCCCCTCACCGGCTCCTCACTCTGGGGCTGAAGAGGGGGAAGTGGAAGGAGTCAGGAGGTGGCAGGGCCGGCAGAGGGTGGGCCCCCTGAATGCCTCTGGAACTTGGAGGCCGGAGGGGAAGAAAAGGAACCACCCGTGGCCTTTCTCTTGCCTTGACTGTGGGCCTGGGTTTGCTTTGCTGGCCTCCTGGTCTGTTTCCAAAAGAGCCGTTTCTTTTGTACACCCGATCAATGCATAGACCTAATCGACCTAAGGGCCTGGCCCTTGTCCTGAAGGTCCATTATGATGTCTTTGGTGCCCCCCCCCCCCAAAATAAGGACCGAGCCACAAAAGGGAGCATTGTGGATTGCGGTCTGGACCTTGTTAGCGAGCCCAGAGATGTGCAGCCAAGCATGCCGCTGAAGGGAGACGGCAGCCGCCGAGGTACGGGCCACTGCGTCGACCGAGTTGTAGATGGCCTGTAAGGCATGCCTGCAGGAAATTCTGGACAGTCTTAAGTCCCTGGTGAGGTCCTCCTTGAGGTCCAAGGGATCCATAGATTGGATTTGGGCCTCTAGCTTGGCCATGGTCGTCTTCTGAAAGAATACCATATAAGTTACGTAATATAGGGATCGGAGGGCACACGTAGCTGAAGAGTATACTTTCTTGCCATATTGGTTAATCTGCAGAGACTCTTTGTCAAGAGGAAAGGTGTTCGTGCTTCAGGAAAGTTGAGCAATCATGAGTCGCAGAAATGACGACGGAGTCAGCCTTTGGGTGCGAGCTTAGAAAGGGAGCACCTTCAGGGGCCCTGTAAATCTGGTCAGCCTTCTTGGGGACCACCAGGATGGAGTGTGACAGTTGCCAAATCGTAGTGGTGAGGAACCAGGATTGTGGAATAAGACTCTAGGTCCAGATGCTCTGCAAGTCTTTTCCTCATGGGGTCCTGTTCCTCAGTCTCCCAATTATAAAATTCCTGGTTGTCCCTCAGCAAGTCTGTGAAGGAAGGACCCTCAGGAGGGGATTTATTTTTTTTTTTATTTTATTTAGTTTTTGTTGACCGAGTAAGTGCACTAGACAAATCCTGCCTATTTTCAGGCAAGATTCGGGGGACGGGGATACAGATGAATGCCAACTGACCTTGAACCAGATTCAGCTGTTGGTGGTATTTTTAGTGAATGAGGGAAATGTGGCCAGGACACCGGGGAAATTCCCCTACTCTTTTCAATAAGTGCCATGGGATCTTTAACATCCACCTGAACTACCACAAGAACAAGCAGATGGGACCTCGGTTTAACGTCTCATCCGAAAGACGGCACCTCAGAAGTGCAGTACCCCTCTCATGCTGCACTGCAGTGTCAGTACTGGGATATTAACCCAAGTGCCAGATGTGGGAACTGAACCCACAGCCCTCTGACCTCCCGGCCTCAAAGGCGAGCGTACTACCTACTGAGCCACTAACACTGATATTTAGGAGAAGCCTTCCCTTTAGGGTCTGAAGACAGTTGATCGGATGGTCCTCCGAAGTATCCTGCCCAGAGTTTGGGTTGTCCAGATCATCTATGGGTTCAAAATCTGGGAGATGGATCTCGTGAGGGGTAGCCCCCGAAATGTGAACAGTGTGAACCAAGCTCACCGGGGACAAAGACCTGGGGTGGGGTCGGAGCCTGCACAGGGAGACAGCTCTCCAGGTCCAAAACCAATTCCGTCCTTGCCTCCTTCCACCAGGACTGGATCATTGTTTGGAAGTCCTGAGGCGGAGGAGGAGGGGGCACATGGGTAAGTGGGTAATGATACCCATGGGTACCTAAGCCCTGATAATGGAGATGAGTGTACCCCTGGTAAAAGGAGTATCCCGGATAATAATGTCCCGAATAATATAGATCTGGAGAAGGACCTGCCGGTGGAATGTCCGGTGAGAACCCATGAGGGTAGCTCGGGACATTAAAAGGCCCAGAAGGGCCTGGAAGACTCCTGTGCATCAGGGGACCAGATGTCAAGGGGACCAGCGTGAAACCCGCTGCTGTGTAGACAGGAGGCGGGGCGGGTGTCAGAAAACCTGTTGTCGGGACTGCCGACGTCAAGGAAACTAATCCGGTGTTGGTGGGGGGGCAGGCGCTGGGGCCGGACGTAGGGCGTCCGACGGCAGAGCCTGGTCTGGGACGGGGCAGGCGTCGGGACTGGATGAGAGGGATCTGGCATAGGGTTGGGCCAGAATGTCGGAGGAACGGGAGATGGGTCCGGCACCGGGGTAGGCGCTGGAGCTGGACAAAGGGGTCCCGATGGAGAGACCTGTCTCTCTTCCACTGGGGGTGCCGAGGGAAGGGGATCCGACGTAGAGGGGGCCCAGAGGAGCCTCCGGCATAGGGACAGTTGGCAGTGGAGGTTCCTCTAGCTCTTCGTCCCCTGCAAAGGACTGATGAATGGGAGCCAGAGTAAGGGTCACATTCAGCTATTCATCGCTCTCTTCCTGACCTGGGGTGGTGGGGAGCGAAACAGGAGCCACCAGGGGTGGGTGGGGAGAAGAGGGAAGACTCGGGGGGGGGGGATCTTCTGGGTGCTCAGACAGGTGTCGGGTACATCGGTAGAAGCCACCAACAGACGAGCAATGACTGGGCGGGCGCCAGAGGCGGCAGACTTACCAGACAAAGGGGCCGGGTGGGAGAGGGTGGAACCCCCTGCCGGCTTATCAGCCGAGACCAGATGAGTTCCTGAGGAGTGGAGGCTCGATTTATCGGTAGTTAGCAGCCCACCGGAGGAGCCGTAAGGCGGCTTACCAGTGGAGATCGGGAGCAGTGCAGTGGAAGGGCCTGGAGCATCCCCGGACGCAGCCTGGAGGACCACTACGGGAGGCAGTGGGTGAGAGGCCTTGCTGGTAGAAGGCTTACTAGAGTCCGGATGGTCCTTGTCCTCATGGCGTGGCGCTCCCGGTGTTTGTCTTTCTTTTTCTTCTTGGCCTCTGAGGAAGGTGAAGACATGAATTCCCGAAGGCGCTCCATTTCTTTTTCGATCATGGCCATCCTATTTTTTAAGAGATGGGCCTCCCGGGCCTGCTGTCTCCTCTTGTGAGTTGCCTGATTGAAGGGCTGGCAGTCTGGGCAACCTGTGGTGTCGTGGTCAGGGCCTAGGCAGAAACAACACCTTCAGTGACCGTCCTTGTGTGGAATTTAAGCACCGCAATCCTCACACAAGAAAAAGGACTCTATTTTAAAAGAAAAAAGTGGGTTTTAAAGACGATCAACTGCGCAGTTTTACCACGAGGTAGCATGCACAGGATAACGGAGGGAAAGAACTGGTAGGCGGGCGTGGGGACCACCGGCATTGCTGGAAAAGTCTGCCATGTGGTCCTAATGTCAGGTGGCGCAGTCCTATGTGTAATGACCTACTGCAGGAACCCTCTCGAAGTAAGATCCTCCCATTTCAAGAGAGGCAAAACGCATCTTGCCAGAAAACTCCAGGTCCTGGAGCGAGTGAGTGAGCAGAAATGTGGCAGTTTTGCATTTGTGTGGGGATGCAGAAAGATCAGACTCTGGACGACCCATCTGTCAAACAGGTCCTCTGCCACAAATGTCAGCAGCACCCACTCATGCATCCTGGACTGTGACCTGCTTAGCCTGTCTGCCAAGACGTTTTGGACACCTGGAACATGTACTGCTGACAGTTCTAGATTGTGTTATACAGCCCAGTACCAGACTCATTGCCTCCCTACACAGGTGGCAGGAATGAGTTCCCCCTTGCTTGCTGATGTAATGCGTCACACTGATGTTGTCCATTTGTACTAAGAGGACTCTGGGATAGGTGGGTCTGGAACGCCTGTAGGCCATACAAAACCATTCACATTTCTACGATGTTTATGTGGAGGGTGGTTTCCACTTTGGTCCACACGTCCTGTGTCTGATGTGGCCCCAGATGTGCACCCCAGCCTATCCCCGAAGCATCTGTAGTTCAAATCTGGTAAGAGGAGGGAATCAGGAAAGGAACCTCTTCAACAAACTGCTGGGTTCCATCCACCACTGCAGCAGCTTGTGTACAGGAGAGGTTACTAGAATCTTCTATCCCACTAGACTCTTCTCATATGCAGTTTGGCCAATGGTACTGTAACAATGGCTACTGCCACCAGGCCTAGAAGCCTCAGAAATCACCTGGCTGTGACATACCTGCTGTTGTGGACCATCTGGGCCTGTGCAATCAGACATTCTGCTCTGTCCAATGGCAGGATGGCTGAGCTTTGGGCTGTGTCCACAACTGCCCCTATATATACTCTAGGCACTGGCAAGGGGTCAAGACAGACGGTACATTCACAGTAATCCCTAGAGCATCAAACTGGTGTCTTGTCTGAGCTATGGTGTGTAAAAGTTGCTCCTTGGAGTGAGCTTTTCATTGCCAGTTTTCCAAGTAAGGAAAGACATAAAGGCTTTCCCTGTGAAGGGCTGCTGCTACCACTGCTAAGCATCTGGTAATGACCCATGGTGCAAATGATAAGCCAAAGGGCAATACCCTGAACTGGTCATGTTCCCCTTGAAACAGGAATCTCAAACATTTCCTGCGAGAGTTTCAAATTTTGATATGAAGATAGGCGTCCTTCATGCCCAAGGAACTGATCCAATCCCCTGCTTATAGTAGTTGGAATAGGCCCTGCAGGGTGATCATTCTGAACTTTTTGTTCTTGATAAAGAAGTTCAGATCCTCGAGATCCATAATCTGTCTCAGAGTTCCTGTCCATTTTGGGACTAGGAAGTACCAAGAGTAGAACCTTGTGTTCCTTTGTTCTGGGGGAATGGGTTCTACGGCCCTCTTCTGAAGCAAGGATTGTATTTCCTACACGAGCAAAGGAATACGATCTGGAGAATAATGTGAAGACATTGGGGGATGGTCTGTAGGTAGTTCTAGAGCATGGCCCTGTGTTATTTCCAGGACCAAGGCATCTGATGTCACCTCCTGCCACTCATCCAGGTGGAGGGAGAGATGGCTCATAAAGACCACCCCAGGAGGAAAAGGTGCCTGGGAGGTGACACAAGGAGTCAGGCAGAGCCAGACGGGGCTGCCGCTGCCACTCTGCCACCTCTAGGGGCCTTTGAATTGGTACCTGGGTGGTTCCTGGGGCAGGCAGGGCACCTGCTCCTCTGCCCTTACCCTGCTGTCTGGCAGTGGTACAGTGTCTTAGCACTGGCTGGGTGAAAAGACACCCTGCATCTATTCCTTGGCTGGGTATGATAGATGGAATGTACGGATTTCAGGGTTCTGCCAGAGGCCTGCAGATCAGAGAGGATATCTTGAACATCTGCACCAAATAACTTGTATCCTCTAAAGGGGGCATTGAGACGGGACTGATGCATGTCATTCACAAAGCCAGCCACCCTGAGCCAGGAGTACCTCCTAAGGCAGCTGCTCTGGTTGAAGCATCAGAGATGTCATAGGCTGTACTCAACAGGTGTTTCTCCACATCAGCCCCAGCTGTCAGAGCTTTGAGAAGCTTGACAGCTGGGGCTGTGAGCTCCTTCTGGGAGAGCTTGAGCAATTGCCTTTGCTTTCCTCCAGAGGGTATTTTGGTATTTGACCATATGGCCCTGGTAATTTGCAATCCTTTGGCCCAAAGAGGCTGAGCAATAGGTTCTTTTGCCCAGGACATCTAACCTTCTTGATTCCTTATCAGGAGGAAGAGAACTAAAGTGTTTAGGCACCTTAGACCTGTCATGGGCAGCATACGAAAACGCCAGCAGAAAAAGGCCAAATAGTCTATCAAGTCTGCTCGAGTGTGCAGCTCAGTTTACTTTACTGCAGCTGCCCCCTTCCACCTCCAGTCCCCCCAGCTTGATTATTCCAGCCCACAATCTTACTCCTCTCTAGCCTCCAATCAATATTGACATTATCTTTTGACCTGTCCCAACCCTCTTAAAACTGCCCAGTCTTCAGCGAGATCACCTCCTATGGTAATTTGCTTGACCTTGCCACCACCCTTTCCGTGAAATAGTGTCTCCTCATTTCCCCCCTGAATCTTCCCCCCTTCAATTTCAGACTTTGCCCCCTCGTGAACCTCCCTCCCTTTAAGCTGAACGTGCCCTCCATACAAACCCTATTCATACCTTTTAAGCATCTGAAGGTTTCGATCATGTCCTCCCTTTCCCTTCCATCTTCCAGGGAATACATGTTGGGCTCCCTCAATCTTTCCTCACAGGGTATGTCCCCCAGCCCTAGGATCATCTTTGTTGCCCTTCACTGCACCCCCTCCAGATGTCCGACGTCCTTTCTTAAATAGGGGCACCAGAACTACACAAAGTACTGCAAGTATGGTCTGACCAGTGACTTGTACAATGGCAGGATGACTTCCTCCCTCCTTGATGCAATTTCTCTGGCTATGTGCCCCAGTATTTTGCTGGCTCTTGCTGCCACCCTATGGCACTGCACAGAATGTTTCATGTCCCCTGTGACTAGCACCCCTAGGTCCTTTTCCTCCTCCAAAATGGATACTTGAACTCTCACCAGCCAGTAGCTAGTCCTGGGGTTTCTGGCTCCCAGGTGCATAACCTTGAACTTCTCAGCATTAAACCCCAACTGCCACATACTGGACCAGTGCTCGAGCTTTGCCAGGTCCTCCCAGAGTTCTTGCCTTCCTTCCTCACTTTCCACTCTCATGCAGCTATTTGCTTTGTCTGCAAACGGGCTTATTTTACTTTTGATCCCATCTGCTATGTCCCCGATAAAGATCCTAAATAACACCAGTCTAAGCACCAAGCCCTGTGGGACCCCACTGGTTACAGGTCTTGGGATCAACAATTTCCCCCGTACACTTACCCTCTGTCTGTCTGTCCTACAGTCAAGCTCCTTACCCACCCCACCATTTTCTCCCCAGTTTCCAGGTTCCTCAGCCTGCTGAGCATCCTTCCATGTGGCACTGAGTCGAAGGCCTTGCTGAAGTCCAGATACAGGACATCCACGGCTTGGCCCCCGTCGAGTGACCTTGTGATTCAATCGAAAAAGTCTATTAGGTTTGTCTGGCAGGATCTCCCTGAGACAAACCCATGTTGCCTTTCAACCTGGAGACCATCTGCTTCCAGAAAGACCACTAATCTCTCTTTTAGAATGGTCTCCATTAACTTTCCTGCAGTTACCCAGCTCACCCCGGGTCACCTCTTGTGGAGAGGCATCACATGAGCCATCTTCCAGTCCTGGGCACACACCCAATCTCCAGTGAGGTGTTGAACAGGTCCGCCAGAGGGCCAGCCAAGGACTCAGCTAACTATCTGGACTCTTGGATGCACTCCATCCGGTCCCGGAGCCTTGTTCACCCACATGGCCTTTAGACCCTCTAAAACCCTATCCACGGTGGGTTTTTCCCCCATCTGTTACCCCTGCTCCTCCTGTTCCCACCCCTCTCTTCCCCTATGGCATAGGCCTATCCCTCTCCCTGCTAAACACCGAACAGAAGTACTCATTAAGTGTCACTGCCTGACCCACTCCCCTTTCTGCCCATCCCCCTTCCCTCTTGATCCTGACAATCTCATCCTTAGTGTTCCTTTTCTCTCTTATGTACTGGAAGAAATCTTTTTCCCCCCTTCTCTTATCCCCTGTGCCAGGCTTAACTCCTTTGAAGGCTTAGCTGCCCTGACCGCTCTGCTCATCTCTCTGGATTTCCTCAATTACTCCTCCCTGTCTACCTCTTGCCTGGTTCTCTTATACCTGCTAAAGACTACTCTCTCCTCCCTCACTTTCTCTGCTACCTTCTTGCTGAGCCAGCTCGGTCTTTTGGTCCTGGACTTCTTACTCTGGGTCTCTGAACGTGTGTTAGTAGCTTCCATCAGACCCAGCTTGATAATGGACATTCTGTCAGCATCCATCTCTACGCAGATCTTGGCAAGATGCCCCACTAGGATATTGACCCTCCTACCAAAGTCCGCTCTCTGAAATCCACCATTCTCGTCTTGGTCATGGCTGCTTCCTTGCCCAAAATGAAGGAGAATCACACCGTGTGGTGGCCACTGCCTGCTAGGAGGTCCTCCATTACTATGTCTTGCAAGTTCTCCCTGTTTGACAACACAAGGTCCAGTATGTTACCCTCCCTGGTTGACTCTGTTACCCCCTGCACCAGGACGCCATTCTGGAAGGCCTCCAGGAGTACCTGTTCCCTAGCACTAGAGGTAGCCGGGGGGGGGGGGCTCCAATCAACCCCAGGTAGACTGAAGTAACCTACTATGGCAGTGTTGCCCTTACCACTGAGCCTTCTAATTTACTCCCCCAACTCTTTGTCAGTTTCCTTATCATGAGAGAATGGTCTGTACACCACCCCCAATCTAACTTTTCTTCCTTTAGAGTTTTGGAGCTGTACCCATAAGGCTTCAGGCTTGCCCTCCTCTCCCTCCTCCCTGGTGCACAATATCCCATCCCTTACATAAATTTCCAGCCCTCCCCCTTTCCCTCTGTCCTTCCAGTACAACCTGTACTTGGGGATCACGAGGTTCCAGTCATGGTACTGGGTGGCCCAAGTCTCCGTGATGGTTGCTATATCTACCTCTTCCTCCACCATCACTGCCTGAAGCTCTACTGCCTTGTTTGCCAGACTCCTTGCATTCAAGGATACCACTTTCCAATGTGATCGCTGCCGCCTCCCTTTATCCCCTCCCAATCCTGTCAACCAGCATTCATGACAACCGAATCCACCTCGGGTTGGCCTGCAAAGAAGGTTTGCCTGAGGGAGCTGGATATATTTTACCTGCCTTTCTAGGTATGCCAGCTATCATACTGGGCCCACACCAGGCAGCAAGGGTGACATCCTGCTAGGCTTGCTGGGAGGAGGGGTGGGATGATTATGGGAGGGTAATCAAGCAATTCCAACAACTCCACCAGGTTTGTCTTGGTTATGTACTGTTCCTCTAAATCACACCTCATGGCAGCCTGCAAGTGCTGCATCATGGTGATGAAAGAGGAGCCTTTAGGGAGGGGACGGGTTACCCCTGAAGAAGGGACCACTGTTCTCAGCGGGCCTAGCCAGTCAACAAAATTCAATAAATAAATACTAATGTAAAGTACTGAGTCCTCACTCCCTGGGGATATAGTGGAACTGGTCCTTTTACAGGAGCTTTCCACATAATCTTTCTCCTCCTCTTCTTCATCCTACATTACAAGGTCAGGACTGTACCCCTGACCGTCATATGCAGGGTCGATGGGACGCAGAGTGACCAGGGTGAGGCTGTCGATGCCCTAGAAGTGATCCAGCATGTGGGCCTAACAGGCGTCACTGCGGGGTGTTGGCTTACAGGCCCCATCGATGTGGCTCCTGTTACAGGAGGAGGTAGCAGACGCTTTAGTATGTCCATAAAGGATGAAAGTACCACCTGAACATTGGCACCAGAGTAGTTGACGGGAACACCAGCAGAGGTCACGGGGGAGACAAGATCCCCGATATTGACAGCAACACACCAGCCATACTAGGCCTGGTGGTAACAACAGCCGGCCCAGACCTACCGACTAGCTGGGTGGCATCGCATCAGAGCAGCTGACAGTGCAGCAGAGGTCGTACCTGTATGGGTGGGTGACCTGGAACAAACTGGGGAGGTCCTTGCCTTTTCTCTCTCCCTCTCTGGGTGTTTGTGTTTGCAAGATCCAACATCTTCTCCTGGACTTGGAGGGCCAGGATCTCGAGGAGTGGCTGGCGATGCAGCGGGGCTTTTCTACTGAAGCTCCTTCTCCATTCAGGCTAACCGCTTTTTTAAGAGGTGTTGTTCCAAAGCACCTTTTCGGTGTTGTCGGGTGGCCATATTGAACCCTTACAGATTTGGGATGCCTACAAGTTATGGTCCAGGCTGAGACAACACACACAGATGTCGAGTGAGTCTATATTTTTTCCACCACATTCACAATAATGGAACAGTTTCAGCAGCTGCGAAGCTGACATACATGCCATTGAGAATCACTTATCAAAAGTGATTACTATGGTGGAAAAACAAGAAAAACGGCGACTGCAACAATGGCGTTTCACTGCATGGTCCGTCAAGTATGGTCAACGGCGGGAATGGAGGAGGGAAGGGGCCGCCCACATTTATATGGGACAGCCAACATCAGATGTCATTGTGGGAAGCCCCTAGTGGACTACTTGCAAAAAGTTTCTGTGTGGTCTTACTGCCTGGTGGCTATGAGTTCCATAGATGTGGCCTGATGGAGAGCCTTTCAAAGATCACGGTAGGGAACTATTCAATCTTTTTTGAGGATATCTCCCTCCACTGAGCCACAACATGGAACAATTCTCAAACAGTACCAAGGACAGAGGGAGGATGGCAGGACTTAATGATCCTGCATAAGTAGGCCTTACTGAACACTGAGGCCAAAGCCTACATATCTATGAGAGACGATATCCAGACTGTTGTGTTTACTACTCCAAGTGGCAGCAGCACAAATGTCAGCAGCAGACACATTTTGAAAACAAGCTACTGGGTATAAAATAGAAAGAGATGGCAGAAGGAGACCACTGGTCCATGTAGCCTGCCTGATGTGTCATAGACCACTAGCGGTCCCTGGTCCTATTCCCCCTCCTCTGGGTTTTGTGCAGTACCCGAATTCTACTAGATCCCCCAAAGCCCTTGCTCTGTCCCACCCGTGTTTCAATGCTATGACAGACTTAACTTCTCCCTCTTCAGCTGGCAACCTATTCCATGGTTCTACCACCCTTTTAGAGAAGCAGTACTCCTAGTCCCTCCTGAAGTGTCCCCCACGCAGCTTCCATTCATGTCCTCTAGTGTCTGAGTGTGTTATCCTGCTGAACGGTTCTGAACATGGCACTTTGTTTATGCCTCTCATGAACTTGAATGTTTCAATCACATCCATCCTCTCACTCCTGATCTCCAGGGAGTACATGTCCAGTGCCTTCAGTCGATCCCCATACGAGAGTTCATGAAGCCCTTGTATCATTTTAGTTGCCGTTCGCTGAACTGCCTCCAGTCTGTCCCTGTGCTTCCTAAGGTAAGGACTCCAAAACCGAACATAGTACTCCAGATGGGGTCTCACCAGAGACCATGGGTGGAATGAGCACAAACGGAACCAGGAAGCTGCTTACCACGCCTTTGGTAACAAAATACAATTGTTCAGCCATTTGAACATGCCCCATGCACGTTATGTTACTGTTCTTGCAACTTCATTATCAGCCTGGTTAGTATCTCTTTGTAACAGTCTTTGTTCTCTTCCCTTTTCCCCCAAGACACACCTGGAAATGAGCCTTAGCTCAATGTGCCTCTCCCAGTTGCCAATTTTTAAACAAACAAAACTATCCACCCTTAACTAACAGTGGCACCGAAGACACATTACAGAGGCAGCAGAATCAGAGGCATTATAGGCCAATCTCAGTAGGTGCTTACTGACTTCTTGTCCGTTAGCTATAATTTGCTTAGACAGTATTTTATCCTGGCCTTCTTGCAATTTTTCAGCCCAGGTGGTCATTGTCTTCCCAAGCCAATTCTGTTATTTAATCACATATGCCTGATAGTTAGCAATTCTCAGGCCCAGGGAAGCAGAAGCAAAAGTTCTCTTCCTCATCACATCCATCTTCCTCGACTCTGTCAGGAGAAAGAGCTCATGTGTTTTGGAGCTCTGGATCTATCGTGACCAGCCATAATTACCACACAGTCTGTTTCAGGTGGTGAAGAATAGTAGGCTTTGTAGTAGAAGCTGGATAGTGTTTATCTGCCTTCCTGGGAACTGCAGGCAGTTGAACAGCCCTGTGCTTGACTGCCAAAGTGGATCCTCAAGTGCAGAATGGACAGGAGAAGTAATCACAATTGGAGAGGCAGAAGCCTACATGAACTCACAGAGATTTTTCTTGGAGGAATCCTCCTCTTCGGATTAGAACCCCAACTCGGCCTGAACCTGTTTAAGGAAGGTCTGAAAACAGAGATCTTCAGGGAGAGACCTTGGTGTGTTTTCACACTTTCTTATGAGCAAGAGGACAGAATAAAGCTTGAGCCAACCATATCTATCATCTCTTCCTCCTCCTCCATGTATTCTGGATTATATTACAGCTTGTCGTCTACTGATATTGGCTGAGAGTAGACGGGATGAGGAGACAAACGAGGAGTCAACAACAGGAATCCTGTTGATGGTGGCCATGCAGGGCCCTGCTCTGATGCAGGGACACAGAACTGCAATGCTGACTGGAATGATGATGGAGCAGCCGAAAGCTCCGATGAAGTGGAAGTGGCACCAGGAGCTGTGAGAGGAGTGAAGTGGATACCAGTCTGTTTTCTGAGGAGAAAGTCTGGAAAGCTCTCACTAACCTGAAGGTGGACCAAATGGGATGCATCCAAGGGTGCTAAAAGAGCTCAAGGAGCTACTGACTACACATCAGACAGACCTATTTAACAGATCACTGGAGACCGGCGTGGTCCTGGGGGCTGGAGAAGGGCAGAGGTAGTCCCACTTCACAAAGGTGGTAGCAGGGAGGAGGTGGGCAACTGTAGGCCTGTCAGCCTGACATCAGCAGGAGGCAAGTTAATGGAAACACTACTAAAGGAAAGGGTGGTATGACATGGCCTGATGCAAGAGATTCTCTTGTCCCTCTCGAACATCTACTGTTATGGTAAGCTCTTACGTAACTGTACCATCTTCGTTGAGGGTATCTCTTGCATCAGGCCACACCTATGGAACGAGTCCCAAGCAGTTAAAGACAGAGAGACAGTCTGGGTGGCTGGAGGCTATAGGCCTAAGACAGGAGGACCTGAAACACAGAAGACCAAAGCCTGCCCTTCTCCTAGAAGCAATGTACAGACTGTAGTGTTTAGCGAAAGTATGGGCAGAACTCCAAGTTGCAGCAGCACAGATCTCTGCAGCTGAAACAAGCAAATGAAGTGGCCATGCTTTTGGTGGAATGACCACGAATAATGTCAGGAAGTTCCTTACTGTACTTCCTATAACAAAAGGTAATAAAGCTGGCCAACCTTTTGGACAAGCACTATTTAGAAACTGGTAAGGCGCTCCTTCCCAGGGTCAAAGGAAACAAATAGCTGCGAGGACTTCCTGAAATCCTTCGTACGGTGTGTATGGTAAAGTAAATTTTATGTACATCTAAGGTATAGAGCAATGCCTCCCCAGGGTAATAAACATGCAGGTGGATGGTTTGATTTAAGACACCACCTTGGGAAAAAACTTAGGGTTGGTATGCAAAGACACTGTATTTGTGGAAAATCAAATAAGGAGGCTCATATATCAGAGCCTGAAGCTCAGAAATGATTCGAGCAGAAATAATAGCAACTAAAAATAACACTTTCCATGACAAAGTGTAGCTCGCATGTCGTGGATGGCTCAAAAGGAGACAAAGTAAGTTTCTCCAACACAAAATTCAAATCCCAGGCCGATACTAGGTTGCGGATGGGGGGCTTCAGATGGAGAATGCTTCCCAAATAGGTATGGGACACCACTACTTGTGCCACCATACAGCCATCAACAGGCACATGGAAGGCAGAAAATTAATGGAGTATTGCAGACCCAAATCTGAAACGGACAGCAGATACTCCAGAATCCGATTCACAGGTCCAGTGAAAGGGTTCAGATAATGGGAAGCTGCCCACACAGCAAAGTGCTTATACTTCATGAAATAAGTGGCCCTGGTGGAAGGCTTTCTGGCAGCCACCTGGACATCAGCCACCTTTTGGCTTCACTGGAGACTGGGGGTCCACCTGGAGGGATGCAGGCCTATACTCGCATGATGGTCTGCATCTGTCCAGGAGGGAAACCAGGATCCTAGGTGATAGGTTTAAATACTTCATTGACAAGTATTTAAACTAGCCAAGGGGGGAGGCACTGGAAAGGAGCAGGGAAATCCTAGCCCCCCCCCAAAAAAAATATCAGGGTACTAAGTGAGGTAGACACCAACATAGAGATGTCAACAGGGAGAAACGCTGGGGTAAATGGAGAAAGTGACAAATGCAATAAGGACAGGGATGGGACAAAAAGGGGTAAGGCCATCAAGAAATGGAGGGTAATGAGTACCAACGCCCGTAATCTGGGCAACAAGCTCCCTGAACTGGTGGCCTTGATGGAAGAGGGATGCCTGGATATTGTAGCAGTCACAGAAACATGGTACACAGACAACCATGATTGGGATGTTAACATACCAGGGTACACAACCTACAGGAGAGACAGAGAGGGCAGAAGGGGGGGGAGTAGCTCTCTACGTAAGGGAAGGGATAAAAGCAACTGAACAAAAGAGTAAACAGGGAGGAGAGGAGGCACTGTGAGTCACCTTAGAGAATGGAAGTGGCACCACAATCCGCACAGGGGTTGTATACAGACCCCCTTGTCAGGGGGAGGGAATGGACAAGGATATGATAGAAGGCATACTTAGGATGGCAGAGAAAGGGGAGATACTGTTGATGGGGGACCTTAACCTGCCAGATAAGTGGAGCACCTTTGCGGCAGCCACATCCAAAAGCAGGGCCATTCTTGATGCCCTTTAGGTGGCATGCCTCAAACAGCTAGTTTTGGAACCCACTCGTGAGGGAGCAAACTTAGACCTCGAACTCTCAAATGGGGACAGTGAGAGGATCTCAGATCTAGAAGTGGGTAGTCATTTGGGAACAAGTGACCACCAAACAGTGTAGTTCATGATAAACTCTGCTACACAGTCAAGCAATACAAAAGTGAGGGTTTTGGACCTCAGGAGGGCTGACTTTGGCAAGATGAGAGAGTGCCTTAGAAAAGCACTAGCAAACAGGCTAGAAGGAGGGGTGGAGCAACAATGGGCAAATATCAAAACTGCCATCACAGAGGCAACAAGCCTTTGTGTGAAGCAAATAAACAAATTAAAATGAAAGAAAAATCCACTATGGTTCTCAAAAGAGGGTGCGGTGAAGGTTAAGGAGAAAAAGATAGCATTTAGGAAGTATAAGGAAACAGAGAAGGAGCAGGACAGAGAACTGTACCAGTTAAGGCAGAAAGAAGCAGGAAGGGTAGTCAGAATAGCAAAGGCACAAACTGAGGAAAAGATAGCTAACTCGGTTAAGAAGGGGGATAAAACCTTTTATGGGTATATCAGGGAGTGTAGAAAGACAAAGAGAGGGATAGTGAGGCTGAACAGAATGGGCAGAGAGTGACAGTGATAAAGCAGGGATACTGAATGAATACTTTTGTTCAGTATTCACAAAAGAGGAAGTGGGGGAGGTGCCTAATCCAATTAACAGAAGCACTCTGGAGAGGGGGGGTTGATCCCAGTCCTTTCACAGAAGAAAGGGTTCTGAAAGAACTCCTAAAACTGAAGGTGGACAAAGCAACGGGGACAGATGGAATTCGCCCAGAATCCTAAAAGAATTAAGCAGAGAACTAGTGACACCACTGACTACGCTTTTTAACAAATCATGGGAGGATGGTGTGGTACCTGAGGACTGGAAGAAGGCGGATGTGACTCTCCCTCACAAAAGTGGGACCAAGACGGAGGCAGGAAACTACAGACCTGTCAGTTTGACCTCTGTGGTAGGTAAAGTGATGGAATCACTTCTGAAGGAAAGAACTGTTGAGTACCTAGAGGCCAGTGGGGCACAGGACCCAAGGCAGCATGGGTTCACAGCGGGAAGGTCATGTCAGACGAATCTAATTGATTTCTTTGACTGGGTAACCAAAGTAGTAGACCAGGGAAGGGCTGAGGACATGGCCTACCTAGACTTTAGCAAGGCATTTGACACAGTCCCACACAAAAGATTAGTAGTCAAATAAACCAGCCTGGGAGTGGGTCCCAAGGTGGTAGCCTGGGTAAAACACTGGCTGAACAACAGGACACAGAAGGTAATCGTAAATGGAGTCCACTCTGAAGAAAGAGGGTTTACTAGTGGGGTAACGCAGGGTTCAGTACTGGGTCTAGTCCTTTTTAATGTCTTTATAAGTGACATGGCAGAGGGACTGGAAGGAAAGGTATGCCTCTTTGCAGATGACACAAAGATCTGCAACAGGGTTGATACACAAGGGCGTGGAAAGGATAAGAAGGGACTTGGCAAGGTTGGAGGAATGGTCAGAATATGGCAGCTTGATTCAATGCAAAGAAGTGCAAAGTAATGCACCTGGGAAACAAAACCCAGGGCAAGATTACACAATGGGGCGGGGGAGGAAGTAACAACAACAAAAATAGAAAGAGACCTAGGGTAATCATATCAGATGACCTTATACAAGCAAATGCAGAAGGCGGTAGGGGAGGGCTGTATACTGGGATGTATAGGAGGGGTATCACCAGCAGAAAACAGGAAGTTGTTATCCCCTGTACAGACAGTTGGTGAGATCCCATCTGGAGTACTCGTAAAGTTCTGGAGACCCCATCTCGCAAGGACATAGACAGGATGGAGGCAGTTCAGAAGAGGGCAACTAAAATGGTGCAGAGTCTGCAAGAGAAGCCATATGAGGAGAGACTAAAGGAGCTTAATATGTATACCCTTGAGGAAAGGAGGGAGAGGGGGACATGATAGAAATGTTTAAGTACCTCAGTGGAATCGACAAAGTCCAAGAGGGTAGCATCTTTCAGAAAAAGAGATGTGCAAGAACAAGGGACACAATTTGAAGATAGAGGGGGCGGCTCAGGGGCGATGTGAGGAAGTATTTTTTCACAGAGAGGGTGGTGGATGCATGGAACAGCCTTCCTGAGGAGGTTGTGGGGTCTAAAACTGTGGGAGAATTCAAGAATGCATGGGACAGACATAAGGCAATTGTTGTGGGGGGTAGGAAGAAATAGGCTGTTGGTTAATTAGGATCTGCAGCTTATCCTCTAGGTAGGGAAATGGGCAGACTAGGTGGGCCAAGTGGTCCTTATCTGCCATCAAAGTCTATGTTTCTATGTTTTGGAACACCACAAAGTAAGCTACGGCTATGTCTTTAGGAGCCATTCATGGAGGTGTAGTGACTCAAGGTCCAGATGGAACAGGGTGCCCAGCTCCTGTGATAGTAAGCCTTTGCACAGTGGCATGGGTACTGAAGGTCCCTCAATCAACTGCTGCAGTAAGGGGAACCAGATCCAACGAGGCCAGAAGGGGGCAATAAGGATAACAGTAGCCCCTTCCATCTGGAGCTTCATACCCTCTGCATTAGCAGGAAAGGAGGAAAGACATAGAGGAACCTCCCTTTCCAAGACAGAGACAATGCATCTCACCAGAAAACTCCAGGCCCTGGAGTGAGCGTGCAGAAACACGGTAGTTTTGCGTTAAGTGGGGACACAGAAAGGTCCATCTCTGGATGACCTCACCTGTTGAACAGGTCTTCTATGACAGAGGTCAGCAGCTCCCACTCATGCATCTGAGACTGCAACAAGCTGAGCCCATCTGCCAGGATGTTTTGGACGCCTGGAACATGGACGTCTTACAGTTCTAGGCCATGTGCCAGAGCCCAGTAGCAGATTCTCATCGCTTCTCGACACCGAGAATACAAATGAGCCCCACTTAGTTGCTGATGTAATGTACTATACTCAGACTCTAAGTCTGTACCAACAGATGGCCCGGGGACAGACGGGCCTGGAAGGCTTGTAAAGCATACAGGATCGCCTTCATCTCAAGGATATTGATGTGGAGGGCAGCCTACAACTGGACCATGTCCCTAGAGTCTGGTGAGGCCCCAAATGAGCCCTCCAACTGCGAGGCATCTGTGGTGAGAATCTGCGGAGAAGGAATTAGGAAGGGGACCCCTTTCAACAGGTTGCTGGGTTCCATCCAACATAGAAACACCTTTTTGACAGTAGAGGAGACTAGAACTTATTGTCCTAGGTCATCAAGAGTGTTGGTCCCACTGGACCCTCAATGTCCACTGGGGGATCCTCATATGTAGCCTGGCTAAAGGCACCGTGACAATAGCCATGAGACCCAGGAGCCTCAGAAAGGTCCTAGGCATGACATATTTAGTGTTGTAAAGCAGCTTGGCCTGGGCCATCAGGCAGTCTGCTCTGCCCTGCCCTGTGGCAGGAAAGTGAAACCTTGAGCCATGTCCAGAAATGGCCCAATGTACTGGAGGTGCTAGCAAGGGGTCAAGACTTACTTGGACAGACTGACCATGATTCCCAGAGCTTGGAACAGCTGTCTTATAAGTTTCATGGTCTAGAGCAGTTGCTCACTAGGCTGTGCCTTCAGCAACCATTTGTCCAGGTAAGGGCAGACTTACAGCCCCTCCCCCTCCAGAGGGCATCTGCTACCACCACTAAACATCTGAAAAAGACCTGAATCACAGAATCCAAGCCAAAGGGCACTACTTGGAACTTACAGTGCTCCCCCTGGAACTGGACTGTGGGATGCACACACCCTGATATGCAGGTAAGCATCCTGCATGTCAAGGGAGCATATCCAGTCTCCCTGGTACAGCAGTGGCAGCAGGCCATGCAGGGTCACCATCTTGAACTTCTTGTACTGGATACAGAAATCCAGGTTCCTCAGATCTAGGATGGGTCATAAAACTCCTGTAGATTTGGGGACTAGAAAGAAGTGGAATCAACCCTCTGTTCCTCTGATCGGGGGCAGACCGGCTCTATGGCCTTTTTTTTTGCAGCAGCAGCGTGCAAATTTCCTCCACCAGCACTGGAATGTGGTCTGGAAGGTAGGTGGGATGGACTGGTGGATGATCTGGAGGCCACTCCAGAAGTTCTAGTGTGTGGCTGTGTTCTATCAGCTGCAGGATCCAAACATCTGTTGTGATCTCCTGCCACCTGTCCAGGTGGAGGGAGAAGCAACCTCCTACCATCGTCTCCTGCAGTGCTGGAGAGTGGGGGTCTGGCAAGGAGTCATGCTGAGGTAGCCCCCATGGCAGGGGCCACGAACCTTCCTCTGAGGGTCTTCCCAGTGGTGGAGGTAGGGGCATGGAGGGCCACAGCTGCCCAGCACTTGCCCTTGCGCATAGAGACCTGCTTGGCCTTATGGAAAGCCTAATGAAAGGGTACCCTCTGGCTACTTTTAGGATGGGTGTGGTAGAGGGTATGAATGGACTGAAGAGTCCTACCCGAGGCCTGCAGCTCAGAAGGATGTCCTGCACATCTGCTCCAAAGAGCTTGTAGCCTCTAAAGGGCACATTCAGGACAGACTGTTGCACATCTGTAGCAAAGCCAGAATATCCAAGCCAAAAATGCCTTCTCAAGCAGATGCCAACTGCCGCTGCCTTAGCGGAAGCATCGGCAGAATCATAGGCAGATCGCAGAAGATGCCTGATAATGTCGGCCCCAGACTGGAGGGCTTTAAGTAGTTCCTGCCTCTGGTGACTCTTTTGGAGGGTCTGAGTAGCATAGAAACATAGACTTTGACCCCAGATAAGAACCGCTTAGCCCACCTAGTCTGCATACAGAATAAGCTGCAGATCCTGGTTAACCAACAGCCTATTTCTTCCTACCCCCCGACAAAAATTGCCTTATGTCTGTCCCACACATTCTTGAATTCTCCCACAGTTTTAGACCCCACAGCCTCCTCAGGAAGGCTGTTCCATGTGTCCACCACCCTCTCTGTGAAAAAATACTTCCTCACATAGCCCCTGAACCGCTCCCCCCAACTTCAAATTGTGTCCCCGTGTTCTTGCACATCTCTTTTTCTGAAAGATGCTACCCTCTTGGACTTTGTTGATTCCACTGAGGTATTTAAAAGTTTCTATCATGTCCCCCCCTTCCTCCTTTCCTCAAGGGCAAACATATTAAGCTCCTTTAGTCTCTCCTCATATGGCTTCTCTTGCAGACCCTGCACTATTTTAGTTGCCCTTCTCTGGACTGCCTCTATCCTGTCTATGTCCTTGCGGAGTCAGGGTCTCCAGAACTGGACGCAGTACTCCAGATGGGGTCTCACCAACTGTCTTTACAGAGGGATAACAACTTCCTGTTTTTTGCTGTGATGCCTTTCCCTATACATCCCAGTATCCTCCCAGCCCTCCTTACTGCCTTCTCACATTGCTTGCTAATCTTAAAGTCATCTGATATGATTACCTCCAGGTCCCTTTCCATTTTTGTTGTTGTTACTACCTCCCCCCCGCCCCCATTTTGTAATCTTTCCCTGGGTTTTGTTTCCCAGGTGCATTATTTTGCACTTCTTTGCATTGAATCCAAGCTGCCATACCTCTGACCATTCCTCTAACCTTGCCAAGTCCCTTTTCATCCTTTACACACCTCCTTGTGTATCAACCCTGTTGCAGATCTTTGTGTCATCTGCAAAGAGGCATACTTTTCCTTCCAGTCCCTCTGCAATGTCACTTATAAAGACATTAAAAAGGACTGGACCCAGTACTGAACCCTGCGGTACTCCACTAGTAAACCCTCTTTCTTCAGAGTGGACTCCATTTACAAATACCTTCTGTGTCCTGTTGTGCAGCCAATGTTTTACCCAGGCTACCACCCTGGGACCCACTCCCAGGCTGGTTAATTTGACTATTAATCTTGTGCGTGGGACTGTGTCAAATGCCTTGCTAAAGTCTAGGTAGACCATGTACACAACCCCTCCCTGGTCTACTACTTTTGTTACCCAGTCAAAGAAATCAATTAGATTCTTCTGACATGACCTTCCCGCTGTTAACCCATGCTGCCTTGGGTCCCATGCCCCACTAGCCTCTAGGTACTCAACAATTCTTTCCTTCAGAACTGATTCCATCACTTTCCCTACCACAGAGGTCAAACTGACAGGTCTGTAGTTTATCCAAAGAACGCTCCACGCACAAAAAGCAGAACGGAGCAAGCCATGCAGCACTTCAAAAAGGTGGCTAGCCTACAAATGAACAAGTTCCAAAAGCAGAAGTGCGCAATGATGCCCCACTCACCAGTCACAAGTAAATGATGATTGTGGACAAAAACCACACAGTCCATCGCATGTATATCCAAATCCGTTCCAGGACTGCGATTTATTCCTTGTTTTCTTAGTTTCCAAAAGTAATACATAATACCACAACGCATAAGAAACTTTCAACTTTCCAACTAGGTGAATTACAGGAACACGGCAAGTAACAAAACACCCCTAGCGCCTCGACTCTCGCGAGTCTTCAGAGGGGGTAAAGCATTCAGTCAATCAGGTTCTTTTAAGGGCTTGAACTTGTTAACATGTATGAGCCCTTTCAGTGAATTGCCACAACAATTCCCATTTAACCCTATAATACCATATACACTTAAAACAGTATCATAATAAATAACTGGTATACAAGTATAAATAAATCATAGCATTTAAAGTTTTAAGTTTAAACCTGATATTCGAGCTGCAACAGCAGAATCTCTTTCTATTTCAAGCACATTTATCTGCACAAAAATGGATCCAATGGAGGCAATCTCAATCATAATTCAACCAATATCCTATAAAGAAGGAGAGAAAAAGCAGATGAGCAAACAATAAGTGACAGGAGAAAAATAAACATAAATACAGATAAAGTAAACATTGTTATTACAAACAAACAGCCAGCCAATGCAGAGGCTCAACTTCTTTGTGAATACTTACAGTCAAAAAATATAAATTAAAGCCTGGTAGCATAAATATGACTTCAGGTATCACAAGAAGTGAACAGTATAATCTTTCACTATTTTACCTTTCTACTTTTTTAGATATGGTCTCGCATCCCATTTCTCGTTAAGTCCATTTGGTCTTACACTATTCATTTTAAAGATCCACATACATTCCTGTTTTAAAAGTTTATTGGGTCTATCACCCCCAAATGGTAGTGGTGAGACATGTTCTATCCCCATAAATTTTAAACAGTCAGGTGATGAATCCTGACATAGGGCAAAATGGGTACCCACCGGTGTGTCCTGTCTTGCATTAATAATTGACCTTACATGTTCCTGAATTCTCCGTTTCAGTGGTCTAATGGTCTTCCCTATATATAAATGTTTACAAGTACACCATAATGCATACACCACATGTGAGGTGTCACAAGTTATAAGTTCTCTTATTTCTGTTTTCTTCTGTTGATCTCCTGGCTGTACAAGCATGTTCCTAGTGTTCCCATATTTACAAATGTTGCATCTCTTGCATGTGAAATAACCTTTGGATCTCCTAGGTAGCCAGGTTTGTCTTGGTACTATTTCTGCTTTCTTATCTTTACTGTTCACTACCCTGTCTCTAATATTTTGAGCCCTACAGAAAGTAATACAAGGTTTATGACTTACTGCTTTCTCAACCTGTTCATCTCCTAATAAAATAGGCCAATTACGAAAGATCACATTTCCAGTTCTCCCTGCCATATTATTATATTCCGTTACAAAGGTGCATAAATTCTGTTTCCTCTGTTTTCCTTTTTCTTCAAAATGTTGTCTCTATTTGTCTTTGTAACTTTTTCAAGTGCATTGTTCAATAGATTTGGAGTTTGTAGGGTTAAAGCTAAGCTTTTTATAGTTCAATTCATTAGACAATAGATCCAAAACCATCCCCTTATATATCTCATTACCACAATATTGCCACCTTTATCTGCCGGTTTAATAACTATTGTGGTGTCCAGGCTTAAGTTCTTTAAAGCTTTTCTTTCTTTCCAGTTAAGATTTTTTTTCTTTGAATGAAGCATCATTATTCAACAAGTCCTGAAATTGTTTTGTCACAGGCATAGATGGTACTATTACATGTCTTAGGGCAGAACTCTGAAATAGGGTGAAACAAAGTCGTCCTAAGTTTTTTAAAATCAAATGCAATATTATACATTTTATTACCTCTTACATCACTGGAGGTAATAGGTTCCAACAATGTTTCCTGTTCCAAAAGTAATCTTTCAGGAATGTTAGGCTCAAAGGAAGCTTCATCTGTTGTGGGACTAGAACCTGTAACCTGCTTAACATCAATTATTGATTGTATTGTTTGTTGTTTCAGTCTCCCTACTATTCTCTAGTCCTTCTTGTTCAAGAAAGAATCCTTCAAGAGTCTCTGTGTCTCTCTCAAAAAGAATATCTATGGTGGGACTTAAACCTCTGGATGCTCCGATTTTGCTTGCAACCAAAGTACAGTCTTGTGGAACTTCAGGGTCAATTTCTGATATACTACGTTCCATTTCCACTTGTTTTAATAATGTGTCATGCTCAGAATCATCAGGAAAGAAATGTGTTTCCTCTGCATTAAACCCCATGTTGTGGCTTAATAATGGTTCTTCAGTAAAAATTTCCAGATGCTAATCAAGTTCTTGTTCTCTGGAAAAATGCAATTTCAAATGTATTTTTCTAAAAAATGTTGTAAGTCCACAAATACTTGAAATGCATTCACTTGAGGGGAGGGTATAACGTTAAGTCCTCTCTTTAGTATTGATTCTTCACTCTTTTACAACTTTTTTTCTGATAGATTCAATATCTGTAAGCTATATCTCTCCTCCTTTCCCTCAAGATACGCTCTGTTCCTATGTTTGTGCTTGTACCTTCCCCCACATTTGCCTCTCCTGGTCTTCCCTTTTCTTTTTCTGTGGGGGGTGGGCATTTCTGAAAATTTTGATTTCTCCCAGATGTTTGTTTTTTATTCGATTCCCTTGGATCTGTAGTATTTGTATTAGTACTTGTATCACCTTTTTTATTTGAAAATCTAACTTTTGACCTTGGTCTTCCTCGGCTCTGGGACCTCTGCCTTCCCCAATTTAGAATTTCACCTTGCTCATAATCCACTGCATCCCTCTTCAATTTGGTGATTTTTCTCTGAATTATTCAGCTTCATGATCCCTTATTTTGTTGTTCAATTGGGTATTGTAGTCTTGAAATTCTACACTTTTCTTAAAGTTTTGAACAATAGATTTGATCAAATCCAACTCTTTTTGTAGCTCTGTGTGCTTAAAAAGATCTTTTATTAGTAACTCAATGAAAACTTTAGAGCATTCGGCTGCTGCTCTTGGCCATTCTTCCTTGAACTGGAAGTTATCAATGTCACAGGAGGGGGTAATAGTTCCTCTTAAACCCCTAGGTGCCTGTCCACGGCTAAGATAGATAGAGATAAGAAAGTAGAAAAAGTACCAAGACAAACCTGCCTACCTAGGAGGTCCAAAGGTTATTTCACATGCAAGAGATGCAACATTTGTAAATATGGGAACACTGGAAACATGCTTGTACAGCCAGGAGATCAACAGAAGAAAACAGAAATAAGAGAACGTATAACTTGTGACACACCTCACATGTGGTGTATGCATTATGGTGTACTTGTAAACTTTAATATATAGGGAAGACCATTAGACCACTGAAACGGAGAATTCAGGAACATGTAAGGTCAATTATTAATGCGAGACAGGACACACCGGTGGGTACCCATTTTGCCCTATGTCAAGATTCATCACCTGACTGTTTAAAATTTATGGGGATAGAACATGTCTCACCACTACCATTTGGGGGTGATAGACCCAATAAACTTTTAAAACAGGAATGTATGTGGATCTTTAAAATGAATAGTGTAAGACCAAATGGACTTCACGAGAAATGGGATGTGAGACCATTTTTAAAAAGTTCTAAAAAAATAGAAAGGTAAAATAGTGAAAGATTAGACTGTTCACTTCTTGTGATACCCGAAGTCATATTTATGCTACCAGGCTTTAATTTATACTTTTTGACTGTAAGTATTCACAAAGAAGTTGAGCCCTCTGCATTGGCTGGCTGTTTGTAATAACAATGTTTACTTTATCTGTATTTATGTTTATTTTTTCCTGTCCCTTATTCTTTGCTCATCTGCTTTTTCTCTCCTTCTTTATAGGATATTGGTTTAATTATGATTCTGAGACTGCCTCCATTGGATCAATTTTTGTGCTGATAAATGTGTTTGAAATAGAAATAGAAAGAGATCCTGTTGTTGCAGCTTGAATATCAGGTTTAAACTTAAAACTTTAAATGCTATGATTTATTTATAAATACTTGTATACCAGTTATTTATTATGATACTGTTTTAAGTGTATATGGTATTATAGGGTTAAATGGGAATCGTTGTGGCAATTCACTGAAGGGGCTCATACATATTGATAAGTTCAAACCCTTAAAAGTACCTGACTGATTGAATGCTTTACCCCCTCTGAAGACTCACGAGAGTGGAGGCGCTAGGGGAGTTTTGTTACTTGCAGAGTTCCTGTTCACCTAGTTGGAACGTTGAAAGTCACTTATGCGTTGTGGTGTTATGTATTACTTTTGGAAACTAAGAAAACAAAGAATAAATCGCAGTCCTGGAACGGATTTGAATATATATGCGATGGACTGTGTGTTTTTGTCCACAATCATCATTTACTTGTGACTGGCGAGTGGGGCATCATTGCGCACTTCTGCTTTTGGAACTTGTTGCAGGTCTGTAGTTTCCTGCCTCTGTCCTGTTCCCACTTTTGTGAAGGGGAATCACATCTGCCTTCCTCCAGTCCTCAGGTACCACACCATCCTCCCATTATTTGTTAAAAAGGGTAGTCAGTGGTTTCACTAATTCTCCCTTTAATTCTTTTAGAATTCTGGGGTGAATCCCATCAGGCCCCATTGCTTTGTCCATCTTCAGTTTTAGGAGTTGTTTCAGAACCCTTTCTTCTGCGAAAGGACTGGGATCGACCCCCCTATCCAGAGTGCTTCTGTTAACTGGGTTAGGCACCTCCCCCTCCTCCTCTTTTGTGAATACTGAGAAGAAATATTCGAAGCCTTGGCCTTCGTCCAGAGGGTATTCTAGAATTTGACCATGCGGGCAACATAATTCAAGACCCTAATGGTCAGCGTAGCCAAGACAAAGGTCTTATTCCCCATGAGGTCCAGCTTTCTGGACTCCTTATCAGGGGTCATTGAACAGAGGTGCTTAGACTTCTTAGTCTTGTCATGGGCAGTATTTATAACCACTAAGTCTGCCTTTGGTTGCTCAGGAACCCTTATAGCGCTCATAGTGCCAGCATGTTCACACTATCCTGTAGGTAGGGAAATGGGCAGACTAGATGGGTCAAGCGGTCCTTATCTGCCGTCAAAGTCTATGTTTCTATTTTGGTGCTTGGCAATCAGGGCGCCAAATGCGAGATGCACCCCCCCCCCCGACAAGGTCTGACCACCCCCGGAGTAAGAATCTATCAATAGGGGGGTGCGCCCTAATTGCCCGGCACTGGATCACAGGCGCGTTCTGATGGTGGAGTCACTCAGCAAAGTAGGGTTCTCCTGAAGGATGTTATCCACAAAATCCGCACTCACCTCCGTCGCTATAAATTGCTTTTATTAAATAAAGATAATAAAAGCTATTGATAACAGAGATGAGTGTGGATTTTATGGAGAACATTGTATTGGACTAATACCACACCTCCATCCAGTGGAGCTGTGACTGCTGTGGACATTTATCCTGAGGGAGTCTGGTACAATTTGTCTGCCTTCCTGGACATGGCGGGGATCAAATTGGGCTGTACCAGGCAGACAAAGTGGCATCTTTGAAGGCTGGTATGAGGGGAGGAGAATCTGGTAATTCCAAGTAATCGGTCAGATTCCTCCTGGTGACATCCTCCTCCTCGGCAATGACCCCCATCGCAGTTTGCAACCACTTCATCACTGAGATGAAATTGGGTCACTGGTGTGTGTGTGTGTGGGGGGGGGGCGCCTTGAGGTATAGTTGGCAGAGTCCTCACCCCTGGAAGACACGGTAGAATCACAACTGGGCAAGAGGACTGGCAACCCCATTGCATACATCCTCGTCATCATAAGAAGCTACAAAGTTTCCTGCACACACAAACCAAAAATAGGGATGCTGCATCACTATTCACACATAAAAAATATTTATTTACAGTGCACACCCATACCAGAAACAGCCTGACATTTTTCAGACACCAAGGTCCTTTTTCAAAAGCTGAAGTTGCAAACCAACAAGGCATCTTATATGGCAAATACAAAACATGTGATCAAAAAACCTCACAATAAAGTGCATTCTAACTGGATAAAAAATCCCTCATTCCAAAATATCATTAAAAACATATGATTACAAATCACATAGTAATCAAAAAGCAAATAAGGAAAACAAAAAGACCAAAAAGGAAAAAACAAATCTAAAATCACAACAGAAAAGGAAAAGAAAAAACACAAAGTGGGGGGGTTATATAGGGGTGGGGAGGGAAGGGGGAAGGGGAAGAAGAAAGAAAACACAACAAACAACACATCAGTTTTTGAGGAACAAAACATACCTCATAAAAACCTGCAACAATTATAAATAGCATATAAATATTTATTTATACAATGTATGCTTTGGGACAAATAGAGTATAAAAAAATGATATCCGAGCTGGCCAGTGAAGATAACATTGTTAACTTCATGTTCCTATACATCATACATTTATCTCCACGTTCCTATACGTCATCACAATGAAAGTGAAAGTTTTACACTTTCCATCCTGTAGCTTTCTCAAGTTACTAACAGGATCCCCATAGCGTTTTCTTTACAAACGGGACCTCCACCATGCATCTCTCAGATCTGCTTTCACCCTTTACACAAATAAATATTTTAAAATCATATCTGGTTGATCCTGCCACTTTCTTTTATCCACTTCTTCTTAGAATGTAGCGTGACCGAGCAGCTATCCTCAGAAATGTAGCGCGACCGAGCGCTATGAATCTCAAAACCTGAGGCACTGTCTGATATTCAGAATAAGGGAGCCACTACTGCCACACTTAGAAGAGTGTATTTTTTATTCTAGCACTATTTTGTCAAAAGAAGCTGCCGACAGTACTCAGACGAGAGTGAGGTCGGCAGCTTCAGCGCACCAGACAAAAGTGCGAGCATGTGTTGTTACGGCAACATATACTCCCACTTCCATCTGGTGTGCTAAAGCTGCCGATTCCTTCATTTTCGTCTGAGTACTGTCAGCAGCTGCTTTTGACAAAATAGCGCTAGAATAAAAATACACTTTCTAAGTGTATGGTAGTCCTTTCTCTAATATCAGTCAGGTGCCTCACATTTCGATATTCATAGCGCTCGACTACACTACATTTCCGTGGATAGCTGCTGGGTCACCCTACATTTCAGGTGAAAGCAGATAAACTGAAGTCACAGGATCAACCAGATATGTTTTTTCACTGTTTGTTTCTTTAAAGGTACAGGCAAGATCAACCACATATGGTTTAATAAATTACTTTAAAGTGGCAAAATCAGACATTTTTTACATATGACAAGTAATCAGTGGTGTTGGTGGGGGGGTTTATGCAGTGTTGTCTTGGGGTAGCCGCAGTTGGATCAATCACAATCCATTTTTTTTTTTTGTAATTTTAAAGTTGCAGGATCAACCACATACACTTTTCAAATAACATATGGCATCTCTTGTGTTAGAAGACACGCAATGTTGAGTTGGAATAGCCAATACCTCTATGTGAGGGATTATATCAAGTGGGCATTTGGGGGTTGTGTTCAGTGGGGCCCAAAACATACATTGTATAAACAGAACATGACATGGCCTGAGTGAAGATATCATATTTATCTTCACTCGAGGCCAATGACATCATGATATCTTCATGATGATATTGGCCTCGTGAAGATTATATATATATATATATATATATATATATATATATATATATATATATATATATATGTTAGTTAATTAGGGTAACTCCTTCAATCAAATAGAAAAAAAATATGCTTATAAATACAATTGATAACAGAGGTTGTGTCTGGAATAAACATATTATTAGGAATCTAAGGAGCTGAAAAAATGATAACACAAGACGACAATTGCTACACCAAAACCAACAGAGGTAAAAAATAAACAAGCATTTGTTGATGCCGAATGTTTGCTTGCTGGCATTGGCACTGGTAGTGTAGGAGTTACAGAGATGCATAATAGGAACAGCAGTGAAGTACTGAACTGAA
The DNA here is from genome assembly GCA_016271365.2 of Neoceratodus forsteri. Taxonomy (NCBI): domain Eukaryota; kingdom Metazoa; phylum Chordata; order Ceratodontiformes; family Ceratodontidae; genus Neoceratodus; species Neoceratodus forsteri. Next base: position 1,526,385,401 of record CM028131.1, read on the forward strand.
GCCAACCCTGTAGCTGAGGGAATACTAGGGCTGGGACTGAAGTGTGTGATGGAAAGTTCACTGCACATAGACAATAGCGACACGAAAGGCTGATAAGGGCTTCGGTTCCTCCGCACTTGTCGGATATACTGTATTAACCCTGCCTGCACAGAGTTGTTTGAACAGAATTTTCAGAAGGAAAAAACGTCCTGTGGCTTCAAACCTGCTTTTCCGTGTGTTTTAATGTCATTATACGTAGGCGTATTCTCTATTTATCTGTGAGGGGCAACTTCGTGTTAAATTGTGTAATTCAGCTATCCTGTAATAGAAAACAAGTTTTCTTGCAATTTTCTCTCACAGCGGAAAGCTTAATTTAATGCTTCATGGCAAGCTGCTGGACTTGGTAAACACATCAAGGAGCAGGCTGGGTTTACTGACCATTATAACAGTGATGCAAAATATGTGTCAGTTTTATGTTTTACATCTTGCATGTAACAATAATGTACGATACAAAGCTGAATCAGTAAGTAGTTGTATAAAATGACGGACATAACACAGCTATTCATATTACATTTTATGGGGACGGGGTTGTTAATAAATTTACCCATGTACCTTGAACCTGCATATTATTACAAACCCTGATACTTCCCCAGCACAATGATTAAAAAAAAATACATGTTAGAAATAGGTTTCTGTTTAATATCACTGATATTGACAGCAACTTTTCTCTGAGATGCTTAATGGATCTCCTTTGAAATACTAAAATTTGCCATGATAATATTGAGTTATTGTGTTAAAATGCAGTGGGAAATGCGTCACTATTACGCATGCACTTGTAAAACCTCTAGTCACACAACCTCAGCTGTCTAAAAAATGTACAGACTCATATTAGTAAAATTATTACCATTGATGGCTTCAGATAAACACTCAAAAAAGGCAAACTAACCCAATTAATAAAGCAACATCCTCCACAATGTAATTTTCATAATATAGTACCAGACTTCTCAGATGCATCATACAAATATAGCTGTTTTCCTCGTCTTATATTTCTTTTACTGTATTGCTCTTTTTATCTTTTGTATTTTTCTGAAGTACACCTCTGCCTTACAGTTTGCATTGTTCAGTGTTTGTCTTTGATGTTTCACGGTATTTTATCCCTGTCCGGTAAGTACCAAAAATATTACGTCATACTTTAGGATTTCAATGTAAAGAACTCTCAGGAAATTAATGAATGGTCTTAATAAATAATATATGGAATATCAACAGTCATACTGGGAAGCTGCATGGAAGGTAAAAATGGAGTAACATGCAATAGTTTAATACTGTCTGCTTATCAGTCTGTAAAGTCTGAGCACACAATTACTGGACTGACTGAAGAGCAGCAGCAGGGGTGTGTGTGCGCGTGTGTGTGTTATGCTGTCTTGGGCATAACACAAATATGAGTCCTTTCACTCACCCCAAAAATACAGGTGAACTCCACAGAAATGTAGCATTCAAAACATTCCCACTTGAAAAGGTACCTGAGTAGGAATGAAAGGCCTCGGGTCCTTTTTGGAGACTGTGTTTGGGTTTCACCTAGAACTTATGCACTTTCTGAAATGAAAGTAAATAAATACTTTTGAATACTAATTTTCTGTCGAGTTCTGCTATACTTTTGGGGTGTGTGAGTGAGAAGTCTCCTGCTGTTTACTATACAGTTTTTCACACAGCACCACACGGTCTCTGGAGGCCCCTCTCCACATTACATATATACCTGGTATTTTAGGAGTTGTCCATTATCCAATAACATTAGGAGTGGTGAAGCTACAGGTGATGTCACATGGGTCACAGATCACAAAGAAAATAGGAGGAATCATTTTATTTTGCCCATGTTATACTTTATTTCTGCAAGGGGTTCATGTGTTAACATAGTTGGATGTGCAGCTGCCTTACAATAGAGGATAATGGCTGGGGATTGGGTGATAACTACGCTGTAATCACCTCGAGTGGTTGCTAGGGCAACATCGTAAACCTCGAGAGCACAGCTCGAGAGGTTTACTGTATCCCTAGCAACCATGAGAGGTGATTTCAGCGTGGTTGTCACCCGATCACCAGCCATCATCTTTTATAGTGTATGGTCAAAAAAACACTGTTTGCATTCTGTGTGTGAGAATTATGGAACTCTGGTGCATTTTTTTTTGTTGTGCCACTGTTTGGAAGTTCTGAAGTGTGGTTAACAACTTTTAAAGTTCTAAACAGTGCATAACAAAACTGTGTAACTGCTGATTATGGTGGTTAATAGGCACTTACCATACATTATAAAGTTATAATTAAAGTTCCACAAACAGAACTTTCAGAGTCAGTGCAGTCAAGTCCCAGAATGAAATGATGCCAAGCTTCAATTCTGTTAACCTCCTGTGACAATATTTGCTTGCCAGATGTGACACAGAGTGAGAATAGTTGCCTGTTTTTGACTTAGCCAGGAGCATTATTCTCACTGTAGGCCATGTGATCCCCCCCAAAAAATATTACTGATATTTTGGGCCACATACCCACAACTTTAGCATCCACCCACCTGTCTGTCTGTCTATCTATCCATCTATCTATCTATCTCTCATGTACCTCCACTAGTAACTGGTAATACCCTTGACTGAGTGGCAAAGCCAATTGTTAGTTATGAAGGCCCTACCACATCATGTGAGGAGATAAACTGTCATTCCACTGTAGCCCACTACATATCTTATAGTATATGGTTAGGGCTTATTGTTGATGAAAACCGGTGGCTTTCTAAATCTTGTTGTAGGGCAGTTCAAAGGTCAAAAAAGTTGTACTATTGACGTGATGTCAGAACAACAGTACAGCAGCTTTTAGCTTTGAACTGCCTTCTGATTGACTCATACCAACAAGCTCGACATAAAAAAAATACTGGAAACATGGCGATGGCAGTTTAGCGAGCGGCAAGTAGAGGACTCTGCCCGTTTTGACACGAGGAGCTACCATTGCTCCATGTCACACAAGTGATTTTTTTTATTTTAAAAAGTACTAATGGTGACACCGGAGGAAGCAGAAGCAGCAACAAGCGAAACAAGCGTCAGTGGGAGCAGGGAGAAGCAGGAGCGAGTGGCAGCAAGGGCGGGACAAATTTGAATGGAGTGGGAGCAGGGAGATGCTCAAGTGAGAAACATGACGGTAAAACAAGCCAGCAACGGAAACAAAAAATGTTCATCAACAATAAGCCCCAAGCCATATAAAACAGTGGATGGTCGCCCATCCACAACTAATGCTGTTTCCCTCTTGGGAGTTGATTACATCAGAGAGACCTCTTGAGCTTCGCTCTCGAGGTCTCGATGATGTCATCAACTCCCTCAAGGGAAGCACAGCCTTGTTGTGGATGGGCGACAATCCACTATTCTATATATGTATGCCACAATATTTGTTGTCTTCATTAGCAGTTTACCCTGTTGTAGCATAGTCTGCATTTCATTCCAGTAAACTCATTTGAATAAACTCTCAATCTGGTACATTGTTCTATGTGCTAGTTTTAGATTCTAAGTGGATATAACACATTCTGTGTTAAAATAACCTTGTTCTAAGTGAAACTGTTTTTTATCCTGTTTGAAAAATAATGCTATTTTCTGTTTATTAACACACACACACACATACACACACCTATATCTACCTGTCTATATAGCCATCTCTCTGTCTGTCTGTCTATCTATCTGTAATAGCCTAACTCAAAATATATAATTTATTTTCAGGTGTGAGGGGTTAGGACCCCCAACTCATGAGTTGCCAAGCCACAAGGGAGTTCTGAAGGTCATGTCCACTCACAAAAGATGATAAACTGAATATCTTGAGTCACAGCATTGTGTATTATTTAACTTTTACAACACAGGTATATTTCCAGAGTACAGTGCAGCCAAGTCCCAGAATGAAATGATGCCAGGCTTCAACAATATTTCCCTACTGTGAGAAAATGTGCTTGCCAGATGTGACCTACAGTGAGAATATCTGCATGTATGTGACCTAAGCTGGAGTGTTATTCTCACTGTAGGCCATGTGACCAAGAAAATATATCACTGATATTTTGGTCTCTATACTCACAACCATTGCATCCATCCACCTATCCACCCACTCTGTCTGTCAGTCTATCTATCGATCTATCACCATAATAGGCTACAATTAAATAACACATTTATCTCCACTAGTAAGCGGTAAGACCCATAGTTCTGAGTAGCAGGGATGTGCCGGTGGGGGGTGGGGTGGTGGTGGTGGTGGTTAACCCCCCAACCCCGAAATTGGACCAGCACAATTAAAAAGAAACAGAGCACACAGAAAACCTGCCTGCTATGACTTCTTTGAATACCCCTCCCCAAACGAAAGTCTCAGTAGGAGCCTGCTGACTGGCAAAGCGAAATATTAGTTACAAAGATCTTACCACCTCTTGTGAGGAGATACCTTATTCCACTGTAGCCTATTTTGTATTTTATGAATTTCTTACTATTTGTTGTTTTATTAGCATTTTATTTCATTTTAGCATAAACTGCATTTCATTCCGGTAAACTATCATTTCAGTAAGCTCTCTGTCTAGTTCATTGTTCTGTGTTCTAGTTCTAGACTCCATGTGGAAATAACACATCCTGTGTTAATATAATGTGCTCCAAGTTTAACTTGGTTTTATCTTGTTTGAAAAATAATTTATTTTCTCACACGTCTATGTATCTGTAATGGCTTGACTCCAAATATCCAATGTATCTTCAGGTGTAAGGGGTTAGGACCCTAACTCCTGAGCGGCCATGCCACAAGTGAGTTCTGAAAGGCATGTCCTCTCACAAAAGATGTTAAGCTGAATATTTTGAGCCAGAACACTGTGTATTATTTGACTTTTACAACACAAGTATACTAGTTTGAACTTTTAAACGTGCTGAATTAAGATTGAATGTTTCTTTAATTTTAACAGCTGGGTTTAGAACTGTGCTAAACACTGTGATCATTTGCAGTATGAAAGCTACTCAGTGATACCAACTTTCAAGATCTCGACTGTGAAAACAATAACCTCAATATTTTTGTTATATCTTGCTGTTAGTGTTGTCTTCAGCCAAGATAAAACTTTTCTCTTGTAATTTTTAATTCCATTTGTGTATGTGTGTGAGAGCTCTCTCCCCCCAATCTTCCAGTGTAAACATTTACCCCGAAACACAAGTTTCAGGTCATACATTTCTGTTTTCTAAAGAAACAAATACAGTTACATCAAATGCTGCTGTGAAAATAGGTGACTTTTGGCACAGAACTTTGAAGTTGCTACGGATGTATCAGCTGCAAGGTGCTGACAATATTCCCACCGTATAACTGTTATCAGTATTTACCAGCAGCCCTGCCATCTTTTCCATCAATAAAATACTTTAGGTATATGCCTTTTTTATTATAACGTTATATAAACTAACAGGAGGAAAAAAGATGTTGAATGCAGTATTTGTTTATTTAATTTTTTATTGAGAGGTGCACTAGACAACAAAATGTGCCTTTTTTAAACATGGCATGGGAAATCATAACAATGGAGATTGACACAACAATGCACAGACGTATATGAAATACACGTCTATTGCATTTCGGTGGTTCAGCATTTGAATTTTACAACACATTAACTGTGCCTACAACTGAACTTCAAATAAGAGTTGATCCCCAAATCATCATCTCATGAAGTGTGATGCTCGGGGCTAAACTGAAGATAATATCGAAAAATCACATAGAGTTTTGTTCACACATTGGGGGTATACATTTTAAAGGCTACACTAACTCAAGTCTGCAGCATATAGATGGCAGTTTTGATATCAGCTGGAAGGCTACTGGTGACTACTTTTATGAGCAAGTTCTCCTGCTCAGAGATGCACCTAAACAGCATGATGAGCTAACAGGCTGCAGATAACCCAGAGCCTGCAGGTTCTTCCAGCACTCGGTCAAAAATTGACAATAGTTGCGCGAGATGTGAAACAAAACAAATAAACAACGTACCCCTAAAATTTCACGAGATTATAATACTTACAAGACAACACTATTGACCTCGGTTAACAAAAACAAACAAAAAAACTAAAATCAAGTCATAGTACAGTTGTCCCTCGTTATAACAAATGCCACGGGGTCTGTCTGCTTAGTTAATTATGGCGAGTATTCATTACAAATGAAAAATAAGACTTGTCATAATAAATTTGCAATTAATTTAAGTACACCTTGTCAGTAAATACTGTATCATAATTTATTACAAACATAATAAACACATGCCAGACTGTAGAAATCTCATGTTGAAATTTTAAAATGTATTAACATACAGTACTATAGTATTTATTTTTTATTTATTTAAAATAGTCCACTGTTTTCTGGGTTAGACCGTTATTAAGCACATCCTTGTTACACAGCAATATGAGCTGTCTTAACTGTAGCAGCTGTAAGGAGGACACAAGGGACTGCTGCTGCAGGTATCGCAACCCTGTCTCTAGTCCTACTATTCCCTCGGCTGAGCTTACTTTGATTTCTTCAATGCCTGTCACCCCTTCAACAGAATCTTCACTGTCTGATGAAGTGTGGTGCCCAGATTTCACTTCAGCCACAATGTCTTCGTCTGTTAGCACACCCGACACAGCCACAGTGTCACCCTGGGCAAACCAACTGCAGAAGTTGATTGTGGGCATCAGAACCAGTCCCTTCAATAAGCCCTAATCGTGCAGCAATGGTGATATCCTCTCTGTCAATTTCATCATGTTGAGTGGACACAGCAAGGGTAACAGTGGTACTGTCCTCAAATATTGGCCCAAGACTGTCTCGCCAGCAATTGGTCACTTTTTCAGCTGTAATTGAGTCACATGCAGTACCAGCAATGTACATCATATACTTAATGTTGTATGCCTTTAGAAATTTTATCAGCTCTGTCCTGTTCTCTTGTGCAATAATCTCCCTTAACAGCTGCTTCCGGTACAGTTTTTTCAGATTTGCTATTCCACCCATGTCCATCGGCTGGATGACTGATGTGGTGTTACTGGGCAGGTAAACAACCTTTATTTTCCCTTCTCTGCTCACCATTTCTTCGGCTTTTGGATGTGCAGGGCACTGGTCTAGTAGGAGAATAGCCTTAGTGTCCATACCTTTCGATCTAAGGAATCTATAAATTCCTGATGGAACCACTGTCTAAAAATATCCCTGGTCATCCATGAGTTCGCACTGTAGTCATACAAAAAAGGGAGGGAATCTCTGTTTATGTGATGGAAACATCTTGGGTTCACAAAGCGACAGATACATAGTGGTTTTAACTTATGGTCGCCAGTTGCATTTGTACAAACAAGCACCGTCACCCGGTCCTTAAACATTCTGTATCCCTTTGAGGCATCTGTCTCAGTTCTTGCAGCGAGGGTTTTGTCAGGCAAACACTTGTAGAAAAACCCTGTCTCGTCAGTGTTGTACAGCTGGCAAGGTTCATATCTCCCTCTTCTAAAATGTCTATCAATTTTGGCATGAATTCAGCAGCGGCAGTATCACCTGCCAACCTCTGTTCACCTGCGATTTTAAGTTGTCTGATGCCACTTCGACGTTGGAATCTCCACAGCCAGCCAGGAGAGTATTTGAAATTGTATTCATCTCCCATAAGCTGTTTTGCCAAAGAATCAGCCTTCTTTTTAACAGTGGCACTAGAGATCGGGACACCAGCTGCACGCTGACTCTCAAACCATATTTTAACAGCTTGATCCACCTCAGCATTGCCGGCAAGCCTTAATGTTTTTCGCTGCATACCCTCCTTCTCTAAGCAGTTGTCTGCGAAAGCCCTCAGAGACTCCTCTTGTTTACGGAAGGTGCAAATCATCGACTTGGCAAGTGAAAGTTCGGAGGCAAGTTTCGCGAGTCCCTCTCCATTTTTTAGCCTTTGTATGATGGCCAGTTTGGTACTGACATCCAGTGCCTTCCTTTTTTTTAATCTCAGCCATGAAGTTAGGACCAGCGTTGCTGTTTAGAGCTGCAATGAGAATGAGCTTGTAAGCCCCAAAAAAGTGCTTTCAAGTGCTTAATAACTTAATTGCAATGACTGCAAAAGACTGAAGCTAGTTACAACTACTACAGCTACACTATGCTTGACAGCTAATTAGGAATTAAAATTACAGCTTGGAAAGCATACTCACGGGGCATCTTAAAAATAAATTAAAACCATCAGCAGATGCTCTTTGATCGTTGGCTCATTGCTCGTTTATGAACTGAAAGTTTGTCTAATTGAATGTGAGCCTAGAATAAACAAAATTATCAAATTTCAAATGAGCGGACGAAATGAATGTATTGTAGCAGGAGCCATAAATATAATTTGTTTTAAGCGGGATTCGTTATGATGAGATTCGCTATAACGAGGGACAACTGTATTTGCTATACAAACATAGGATATACACCATTGGGCCCCCCCCCCCCCAAAAAAAAAAAATACTTTGCTTTGATTACAACATGTCAATGACACACGTTTTATGGACCAGGAGTGTATATTTAGAGAAGTGCTGGTCTGTTTTCAAATGAATCATTCTTCAAGACCACTGCACACTCATTGCCATGGGTTACAACACGCTAGTCTCTAAACATGTGAGCTAGAAGGGGAGACTCTGATTGCCATCTGACAAGATTGGAAATAAAAGTGATAAATCGCTCCAAACTTTTTTGGCGGCGCGGAGATGTTCTGTCAGTGTGCATGTGTGAAGGTGTCCAAACTGACAATGCTGGAGAGATAGCAAGCCTGGATTGAGAAAGAGACAGAGGGAAAGAGACAGAAAAAGAGAAAAGGAGGAAAAGAAAAAAAATACACCACACCAACGGCGTGAGCCAGGCACCATGAGATCCAAAGGCAGGGCGAGAAATCTGGCCACAAATAGGTGCAATCTCCCTTTCTATGTCTTAAGTCTCTGCCATCTTCTATATCAGGGGTTTTCAACATTTTTGTGCCCAGGGCCCCCCCTGACCAAATGTCAATGGTGTCGGGGACCCCCTACTTGTTGCTGCATGCAGATTCTGCGGCGATGAGTGAAAAGGTACTAATTTACTTATCAATATAAAACAAAATAACAAACCAATACAAAAAATGCTTGTATTGCCATTTTACTACCATTATATTTAAAAATATTAAAAATAATTTATGAATCAACACTGACCTGCCACCTGTTTGGGTGTACAGCTGACTTGCCACATTTATGAATCAACACTGACCTTTCCACCTCTATGAAACAACAACACTGACCTAACTGAAAGACCACCATCATCACGTTCATTGTGTGTGTGTGTGTGTGTGGGGGGTACAGCTGACCTGCCTTTATGAAACAACACTGACTGCAGGGAAGCAAAATGCTAACATGCCTTGATTAACATTCTTATTACATAGAAACATAGAAACATAGAAGTTGACGGCAGATAAGGACCGCAAGGCCCATCCAGTCTGCCCATTTCTTTTTCTACCTTATAAATGTGCCATCGGCCTTTGCTATGTCAGTGACCTATCTATTCATAGTCATTTGTATTGCTCCCTTATGCCTATCCCATGCCTGTTTGAAGCCCTGCACTGTATTCATAGCCACTACTTGTTGTGGTAAGCCATTCCATGCATCTACCACCCTTTCTGAAAAGAATTCTCACATTCCCCTTAATCGGCCTCCCTCTAATCTCATGCTGTGTCCTCTTGTCCTGCTATTTTTCTTATATTTAAACATGTTAGACTCTTTCACCTTGTTTATGCCCTTAAGGTGTTTAAATGTCTTGATCATATCACCTCTCTCCCTCCTTTGCTCAAGGGTATACATATTGAGCTCCGTTAATCTGTCCTCATATGTCTTCTGATGCAGTCCCTGCACCATTTTGGTTGCCCTCTCTGGACTGCCTCAATTTGGTTAATGTCCTTGTGAAGGTGTGGCCTCCAATACTGCACGCAGTACTCCAGATGGGCCTAACCAGTGTCTTGTACAGAGGGATTATTACCTCCCTCTTACGACTTGTGATACCCCTACTAATACACCCTAACACCCCCTAGCCTTACCTACTGCTTTAGAGGTCTGCTTGGATGATTTCAGGTCATCAGTGATGATGTGCCCAAGGTCTCTTTCTTCCTTTGTGACTGCTAGCAACTCCTCCCAGCCTATAAGTGGCTTCAGGGTTTCTCTTCCCTATGTGCATGATTTTGCACTTCTTTGCATTAAATCCCAGTTGCCACTCTTCTGACCATTCTGCTAGTTTATCCAGATCTCTTCTCATTCTGCCCACCCCATCTGGATCATCTACTCTGTTGCAGATCTTGGTGTCATCTGCAAACAGACAAGCCTTACCCTCTAGTCCATCTGCTAGGTCACTAATGAAGATGTTATTCTTAGACTATCAGCATTGATCTGCATCTTTACATTCTTAATATTCTTTGTACAGCATTAAACTACTCCTCTAGTATCACAGCAGTATTACAGGTATAGTGGAGGGAGATGTCCTTGGCGCCAGACAGAAGACAATGCCAAATGGAGCAGCGATTCTTGTGAACAGCACAATGAAGAAGATTTACAAAGCGAGCAGACGAACAGACCAAAATGGAGCCACTATACTTCAGGCTAATGCCGTTACAGTCTCCCTGTTAACAGAAATGAGCAGCAGGGCGGAAGGGATTTACAAATCGAGCAGCAGAAAAGCACACTAACCAAAATGGAGCCACAATGGAGAGCAACAGGGTAAAGTTGCAGCAGAGGCAGATTTCTGGGGGGCACAGCTGAAATCAGACTCAGCAGTGTGAATATTTTCATCATTGACAGCTACAGATGCGGTTATGTAGCAGCTACTTAACAGCAGTAAGTGTCACAGTTAAAGCCATTATCACAAGGAGCAAATGTGAATGCAGTAAGGCAAAACTACTAAACTAACTAAAACTGCAGCTTTTAGTTACTTGCGGTTGTTTACATTTTAAGTGCAGTTGCTATTTTCTGTTGGCGATCTGCGGACCCCCCAGGACTTGATCACGGACCCCCGGTTCAAAACTCATGTTCTATATAGTGGATTTATCTTATGTGTTGAGTGCTTTCACTTCCCAGCCTAGCAACAACCTGCAGTCTTTATACTAATAGCCCCAGACAGCAAGCCTGCAGTGGGGAATGAGGGAGGGGCGCCTGCAGTAGCAGCCCAAGCCTCGGCAGAGTAGATTTCACCGCAGACCCTTAGACTCAACTCGTAGTCTTGGGAGCAGCAAAGAGGAAAGGTGACTGGACTCGAGCAAAAGTTCAATGGGAGTTAGAGGAAGTTTGCAGCTTGGGAGCGCTAGGTAGTGTTTGGGGGGGGGTGGACAACGAACTGTCTATGACAGTTCAGATGCAGTGCTGATGTAGGTGTAGGCAATTTACATATTGCCGACGGCAGTATGCAAACTGCCTACACGTTACCACTGCTGACTGTGGCAGTGTATCCTTCACAACTGTACGCCACTGCATCTGAACGTCTGTCATAGACAGCTTGGACAATCAGTGGCACAGTGCAGCTGCACCTGCTAAAAGAAACAGGGCATTGGGAGTGGGGGAGGCACACCTACGAAAACTTGTATGGTGGCACTATGTTTCTTGCACGTGCGTGCAAGCAAACATAATAAATGTATTGAGAAAGCATCACCTAACTCAAAAATTCTAACAAACATACAATACTGATTGAGCATGTTTCAATCACATCTACTTTCTGATTTTTCTCTGTAGATAGGGACGTATTTCAAGATGTGAATTCAAACCTGGTATTTTAGTTGCATTAAGGGTTATTATCCCCAAATTTTCTCTGATTAACACCAGGTTTTCATAGTCTCCCCCTCTGGGGTTCCTACACACCTTATCAGTTGCTATAAAAGTAAACTGGTGTTGTTCCTGAACAAGGGAATTTACAATGTGTTGGGCTGTGGCATATGATATATCTTTCTTTTCTATAGCCCTACCATGTTCATTAACCCTTGTTTTGAAGCATCTCCTAGTTTTGCCAACATAAAAAGCATTACAATTGCAGATCACTAAATATATCACAACTTCCGTGTTACATGTTATATATTGTTTGATGTAAAAACTTCTTTCAGAAGTTTAAACTTGTGAAGGGGGAGGGATATAAAAAGGGGCAGTGCCAGCAGGTACGATAAATGAGGGTAATGGTCTCCCTTCCTCTAGGGGGTTAGGAATATGTGGAAATGGGTCACCAGGTAAGGTGCAGGAGCAGAGAAATGGCAGCTCAAGGAGGGGAAAGGGGTGGAGAGTGGACATGATAAATGCCAGGAGTTTAGGAAATAAAATGCCTGAGCTCCAGGTGATGCTCGTTGAGGGGGAGGTAGATGTGGCAGCAGTCACTGAGACCTGGACCACTCAAGGGCACGAGTGGGACTATCTGGAGGGCTACACTATGTTTAGAAAAGATAGGAGGGAGGGAAAGGGGGGTGGTGTAGCACTGTTAGTCAGAAAACAGAGAGTGGTGGTAAATGGTATACAGTCAGAAGAGATGCAAGTCACAAGTGGGGTACCTCAGGGATCAGTCCTGGGGCCAGTCCTATTCAACATCTTCATTAGTGACCTAGCAGATGGACTAGAGGGTAAGGCTTGTCTGTTTGCAGATGACACCAAGATCTGCAACAGAGTAGATGATCCAGATGGGGTGGGCAGAATGAGAAGAGATCTGGATAAACTAGCAGAATGGTCAGAAGAGTGGCAACTGGGATTTAATGCAAAGAAGTGCAAAATCATGCACATAGGGAAGAGAAACCCTGAAGCCACTTATAGGCTGGGAGGAGTTGCTAGCAGTCACAAAGGAAGAAAGAGACTTGGGCATCATCATCACTGATGACCTGAAATCATCCAAGCAGACCTCAAAGCAGTAGGTAAGGCTAGGGGGTGTTAGGGTGTATTAGTAGGGTATCAGAAGTCGTAAGAGGGAGGTAATAATCCTCTGTACAAGACATTGGTTAGGCCCCATCTGGAGTACTGCGTGCAGTATTGGAGGCCACACCTTCACAAGGACATTAACCAAATTGAGGCAGTCCAGAGAAGGGCAACAAAATGGTGCAGGGACTGCATCAGAAGACATGAGGACAGATTAACGGAGCTCAATATGTATACCCTTGAGCAAAGGAGGGAGAGAGGTGATATGATCGAGACATTTAAACACCTTAAGGGCATAAACAAGGTGAAAGAGTCTAACATGTTTAAATATAAGAAAATAGCAGGACAAGAGGACACAGCATGAGATTAGAGGAGGCCGATTAAGGGGAATGTGAGAATTCTTTTTCACAGAAAGGGTGGTAGATGCATGGAATGGCTTACCACAACAAGTAGTGGCTATGAATACAGTGCAGGGCTTCAAACAGGCATGGATAGGCATAAGGGAGCAATACAAATGACTATGAATAGATAGGTCACTGACATAGCAAAGGCCGATGGCACATTTATAAGGTAGAAAAAGAAATGGGCAGACTGGATGGGCCTTGCGGTCCTTATCTGCCGTCAACTTCTATGTTTCTATGTTTCTAAATGGCATGGGTATTGGAGGGGTAGAGGGAATGGAGGCTATTTGGGTCACCTTGCTGATGCCGGGGGTTAAGAGAGTAAAGGTCGGAGTGGTATACAGACCACCAGCACTACAGAGGTCCTGGAAGAAAGTTTGGTGGCCAATCTCGAGGGACATTGTGGATTGGGAAAGGGAAGAGTAGTGATAATGGGGGACCTCAACATGCCAGGTACAGACTGGCGGACTATGCCGTCACCAGTGGCCAAAGAGCAGAGGCTGCTGGATGTCGTCCAGGATTCGTTTCTGACACAATAGATGGGTGAGCCAACGAGGGAGGCTCAGACACTGGATGTGGTCCTGGCGGACAGTGATCAGATTAGAGGCCTAGAGGTGAGGGACCTGTTGGCAGGGAGTGATCAAGCCACAGTCTGGTTCTTCCTGGACCAGGGTGGGGGGGGGAAGCCAAATAAGGACAGTGGTAACCAACTTTAGGGGTGCAAACTTCAGGGAGATGGGAAGGATCCTTAAAGACTGTCTGGACAGGATAAGGCCAGATATGGATGCTGACAGCAGGTGGAAGATCATTAAGAGGGGAATACAGGAGGTTACCAGATCCTGCGCAAGGGAAAGGCGTAAGTTCGGTAAGGCCAGAAAACCCTGCTGGTGGACCTGGGAGGTACAGGAGATGGTGAGGGAAAACAAGGCGGCCTATACGCACTTGAAGTGCTCAAGGAGTGAAAGGTATCAGGACGACTATGAGCTGACAGCCAAGAGAGTCACCAGGGTGGTGAGAGCAGCTCAGGCAAAAAAGGAACAGTCCTTGGCCAGTGGGATCCAGAGTGGGGACAAGGGGTTCTTTAGATACATAGGGGGAAAAAGGAAAGTAAGGGAGCAGAACAGCAAGATAAGGACAGGGGATGGTTGGGCACAGGAGGCGGGGGGAACAGGCAGAAGTCCTGAATGAGTACTTTGCCTCAGTTTTTATCGGGAGGATGGAGGAGCTATGTCTTGCGAGGGGGGGGGCAAACTGGAGGAAGGGGTGGGACCGGTAGAGACCTGAGGCCCCAATGTGTCTGGGGAACGGCAGTGGCCACCACAGACAGATGGGGGGGCCAGCAGTGCAAGGTGAAAAGGGGAGGACGTGGAGGATGAAATCCCGGTAGAGCGAGTAAAGGAATCTCTCAGGTTCCTTCGGATGGAGAAAGCACCTGGGCCAGATGAGATACATCCCTGGGTGCTGAGGGAACTGGCGGATGTCCTGGCAGTCCCTCTAGCGGAGCTTTTCAACATCTCTCTGAGGACTGGGTGGGTGCTTCAAGACTGGAGGGTGGCCCATGTTGTGCCGATCAACAAGGGGGACTGAAGAGAGGAGGTGGGAAATTACAGTCCCGTTAGCCTGACATCAGTGGTCAGCAAGGTGATGGAGGGTATTGTCAAGGAAAGGCTGGGGGGGGGGGGCTCCTGGCGCAAACTGGGTACTTGGATGATAGGCAGCATTACTTTGTCATGGGAAGATCCTGCCAGACAAACCTTGCTGAGTTCTATGACTGGGTGACGAGGGCCCTGGACCAGAGTAGGCCAGTAGACATCCTCTTTCTGGACTTTAGCAAGGCATTTGATTCAGTACCCCACAGTGGCCTGCTGGCTAAGCTGAAGGAAATGGGGGTAGGGAGACGGTTGCTAAGATGGATAGGAAACTGGCTCTCTGAGCGTACTCAGAAGGTGGTGGTTGGAGGATTAGCCTCATCCCCAAGGTGGGTTACTAGTGGAGTTCCCCAGGGGTCAGTGCTGAGGCCACTCCTGTTCAATGCCTATGTCTCGGACATCAGGAGGGGGATCAGGAGTGAGATTAGTCTCTCTGCAAACTACTCAAAGCTGGGTGCAGTGGTGGAGGAGGGGAGGGTGGCCTTGCAGGAGGACCTGGAGGCTCTGGAAAGATGGTTGGGAAAATGGAAACTAAAATTCAATGTGGGGAACTGCAAGGTTCTACACCTAAGAATCAGAAATCAAGGCCAGAGGTATACCCTGGTAGCAGACATGATTCAAGTCACGGAGGGTGAGAGTGACCTGGGGGTACTGGCAGATGTCAAAATGAACAACTCAGAGACCTGGAGGAAGGCAGCAGCAAGGGCAAATAGGATGCTGGGATGCATCGCCAAGGAGATTACCTCCAGAAAGGCGGAAGTGATCCTTCCACTGTACAACTGCTTGGTTAGGCCACACCTCGAGTATTGTGTGCAGTTTTGGAGACCACATTTAAAAAGGGACATTACACTACTAGAAAGGGTCCAAAGGAGGGCAACGAAAATGATCTGGGGCCTGGGGGAGAGGACCTATGAGGAGAGGCTCAGGGAGCTCGACATGCACACCCTGGAGGAGAGGAGGGATGGGGGGACATGATAGAGGTCTTTAAGTACATGAAATGGATCAATAAAGGAGGCCCAGTCAGGGTGCTCTAAAGGAAGGAGGGTGGGACAATAAAAGGTCACGGGTGTAAACTGGAAGGGGACAGGCTCAGAGGGGAGAGGAGGAGATGTTATTTCACTGAAAGAGTGGTGGAGCCATGGAATGCACTGCCCAGGGAGCTGGTAGAGGTGGAGACTATGGACAGGTTTAAATTGGCATAGGACAGGTACAGAGGGAGTAAATCTGACTAGGCCCAGTACAGGAGGAACATCTGGAACTGGGCACAGTATAACCCGGGGAGAGAGACACCAAAGTCGACCCTCAGTGCGGGTGCTGAAAATTGAGCAGACTCCAGAGACTGTTAGGCCTAGTCTGCTGGCATTTTAGTATGTTTGTAATTACAACTAGAAAACGTTTTCATAGACAACACATGACTGCATGCAGTACACCTTTTGCACTTGAAACATCCCACTGGTTGTTGTAGCCAACTGTTAATAGTTTTAGTTTCAGTAAAATGGCTACGTACTAGAATGTCTCTCAATGTAGGTGCTTTTCTATAACACATTCTGACATGTTGGTCTGCAAGTTCTTTAAGCCCTGTATCTATTGACAACTCATGCCAGTGTTTTTTAATGATTTTTTCTCAATAAAAAGCTGGGGCTGAATAATCTGTAACAAAATTAAATCTGCAGTCAGTCACTGTGGGTACAGCCTGTGTTTCTAGGATGCTTTCTCTACTTATATTTTGCGTTATTTGCCTACCTTCCACAATTTTACCTATACTGTAGTTTATTTCTAATAATCTCTCCGTAAGTACTTCAGCACCTTGTATAAAGGTTTCCTCAGTTGAGCAGTTTTTGTTCTAAAAAAAAAAAAACTGTATACCCAGCCTCTAGCGATAACATACAGGAAGGATGGCAGCTATTAGCTAACAGCAAAGTATTTCCATCTGTCGGTTTTCTATAGATGTTGCTATCTAGACACCCCTTGTCATTCTTGTTAATTTTCAAATCCAAATGTGTAATCTCATCAGTACTACTGGTATAAGTAAATCTCAAATGAGGGTTCATATTATGAAGCCAGGATATAAAACTTTCAAATTCCATCATGCTTCCTTGCCACACTTCCAGTATATTGTCAATGTAACGTTTCCATAAAGTCAACTTTGACAAGAACATGTTAACATTTGGATTATATACTACATCTTCCTCCCACTTACCGACAAAAAGATTTGCTACAGAGGGGGCCCATGTGGCCCCCTTTGCTGTCCCTTTAATTTGTTTATACAGGTCTCGATTAAAAAGGAACACATTAAATTTCAATACCATTTCAAGCATTTTTAAAATAGTAGCAGTCAAAGCCCCATCATGTGAAGTTCGATTGAGAAAAGCGGCTATAGCATCCAGTACCCCTCATGGGAGACATTGATATATGAAGCCTCAATATCACATGTAACTAACAGCACATTCTTCTCCAACTTTAATGTAGGCAAAACATTCAAGACTTCCTTTGTGTCTTTCAGAAATGAAGGTAAAGATGAGACCAAGGGTTTCAGATAGAAGTCACAAAATTGTGACAGGGTTCAGTCAATGAGCCTATACCACTAAAAATAGGGTGGCCAGGTGGATCAGCCAGGGTTTTATGAACTTTAGGGAGGCTATAGAAAGTTGCTCTAACTGGGAACTGAGTAACAAGGAAGTCCTGAGTTTTACCATCTATAACCCCCTTCCCTAAAAGACTGTTGTCAATTCATCAATACTATACTTGAAATTATAAGTTGGATCATCTGTTAGTTTAACATAAAAGTCTCTATTCAACTGTCGCTGGGCCTCTCGAATGTACTTTTCTTTATCTAAAAGCACTACTGCCCCTCCTTTGTCAGCTCGCTTAATAATTAGCGTTTTGTCTGGGAACAATAGTAGATTTAAATCTTTGCTGCAGAAAATTGAATCTGAAGGCTTTCTTTGCCAAGAAATCAAATGTTAATGATCCAGTTACTGGGATAAATGCAAATGAACGAATCTTATCTTTTTGCACCTTCCCCCCCGTTTGGCAGTCTTCATCTTCAAAGAACTAGTAGAAAGATATTTGGAAACTGTCTTCAACATTCCACATTTTTTTTTGTTTTTTTTTATAATACCAGTAAACAAGAAAGAGACGCTATACAATCTTTAAAATCAGACACAACACTAATTATTAAGCGAGCTGACAAAGGAGGGGCAGTAGTGCTTTTAGATAAAGAAAAGTACATTCGAGAGGCCCAGCGACAGTTGAACAATAGAGACTATTATGTTAAATTAACAGTACTGGCTGAGAACGTCGCTGGGGGAGGTGGAAACCCCAATGATGACATGCTGCCGCCGGTCAAATCCAAGCTGGCGAAGCTCCCTGTCTGGTGGCCCTCAGAGAATAGAGACCAAAACAGCATGGGCTGAAAGGTCAGCGGGAGTAAGAGGAAGCCCGACGCTAAGCCAACGTTAAACTGATGGGAGGCACTGCCAGCACCGATCCCATGGAAGATGGGGTGTGGGAGGCAGAGGGGGCTGCCTCTGATGCGGAAGACAACACCACTGCAGCAAACGCCCAAAGAGGTGACCATGAGCGAACCAGGGAGGACCGCTCCTTACCACAGTCCTTGTCCCAGTGTTTGTGCTTCCCGGCATTGTCCTGGGCCTTGGTAGAGTGGGAGCCTATGGATGGTGCTGGGGAAGTGGAGGAGTTTCTGGCCTGGAGCTCTTCCACCATGCGGGCGACCTTCTGTCGCAGTAAGAAGTCTTCCATGGCCTTCTGGCGGTGCTGCCGGGTAGCCTGACAATCTGTGGCAGACCTCACAGGCCTCAACATCGTGGTTTGAACCTAGGCAGCGGACACAGGTGTCATGGTTGCCCTTATCGAAGATCTTCTGACTGCACTCGCAGTAGCAGAAAAGTTCTTCTGGATCGGTAAGCATAAATCAGAAAAAAGTACAGTTACTTAAGAAGTTATCGTAATAGTAGATCTTCGACAGAAACTCTTGCAACAGGTAACACAGGACTGTCGCCGGCAGGCGACAGGACCCCATGGCAAACTTCTAGCCAGCAGTCTATGGTGGGGACTGATGTGTCAGAGTTCTTCCGCCGGAGACTCCAGCATCCAGATTTAATGTGAACTGAACCAGGGACCGAGGTCAATACCTCATGGAGGTATTGGTCGACATAGGTCGTATGCAGCAGAAAACCTCTTAGGGGGAAGCAGGGCCGGAAATATACCTGCTGCAAGAGCTTCTCTCAAAGATAGTACAGTTACGTAAGAACTTACCGTAACAGTAGATCTTCGAGAGAGGCTCTTGCAGTAAGTAATTACATATAGGACTGACGTTGGCAGGTGGCAGGACCCCACGGAAAAATTTCTAGCTAGCAGTCCTGGTGAGGGACCGCCCCACATCAGGTGACCGCGCAGACGATGTCGGTATAAAGGCGGTCCAGGGCGACGAGAGAAGAAGAGATATTTCCTCAATGGAAAAGGAGCCTGAAAAAGCCTAGGGGATGGAGGGGGAAGGTATTATCTGCAAGAGCCTCTCTCGAAGATCTACTGTTACGGTAAGTTCTTACGTAACTGTACTATCTTACTTTGAGAGGGCTCTTGCAGTAGGTAATTACATATAGGACAGAATCCCAAGCAGTCTGGAACACACGAAAGGCACCGGGAGGAGGAACTACTCCAAGTAGTAGCAAAAAACCTTGCGGACCTCAAGACAGGAGGCCTTGCAAGACCGCTAAGCCGAAGCCTGCTCTACGGCGAGAGGCAATGTCCAAACTGTAATGTTCCGTAAAGGTATGGAAGGAAGTCCAAGTGGCGGCAGCACAGATGTCTGCCGCAGACACATTCTTGAAACAAGTGGCAGAGGCTGCTACTCCACGAGTGGAGTGACCTCTGACTTGACCCGGAAGGGTCTTGTTGTACTTGTTATAACAGAAAGTGATGCAATGAGCCAACCACTTTGATAGGCATTGCTTGGAAATAGCATTGCCTTCCCTTTTGTGAGCAAAAGAAACGAACAACTGATCAGTCTTTCTGAGATCCTTAGTCCTATCGGTGTAGTATCTCAGAATCCTGTGAACATCCATAGTATGGAGCAAATATTCTCCCTGGTTGGAGTACTGCTTGAAGAAGGCAGGTAACTTAATAGACTGATTTAAGGTAGACTCTGCTACCACTTTCGGAAGAAACTTAGGGTTCGTGCAAAGAGCTACTCGTTCTTTGTGAAAAATCAGATAGGGGACTTTACACATAAGGGCCTGGAGCTCGTAAATTCTTCGAGCGGAAGTAATGGCCACCAAGAAGAGCGTCTTCCACGAAAGAAACTTCAAGTCTGTGGAAGTCGCAGGCTCAAGGGAGGAAGGGTAAGTTTCTTGAGAACAAAGTTCAAATCCCAAGCGGGAGCAGGAGTCCGGACAGGGGGCCTGAGATGAAGGACCCCTCTGAGAAAAGTCTTGGATACCTCTAATTGGGCAAAGGCTTTATCAGCGAAAGGAACATGGTAAGCTGAAATAGTGGCCATGTGAACTTTCAAAGAGGAATGACTGAGACCCAGGTCGAAGAGGTGACGTAAATAATCGAGCAGAACGGCCACAGAACAGGAGAAAGGCTCCACGTTCCTGGAGGCCGCCCAAATGGAAAATCTCTTCCATTTCATGGCGTAGGTGGATCTAGTGGAGGGTTTTCTAGCCTCCACCAGAATCTCGGCCACCTTAGGGGAGACGCCAAATCGAGATTGGGCTAGGTCTGCAGGAGCCATGCATGAAGTTGAAGGGACTTGAGTCCCGGATGGACCAGGGTCCCCTGATCCTGGGTCAGCAATCCTCGAGATAAAGGAAGAGGAAGAGGAAGAGGAGGAACCTCTGAGTATTGCTGTAGAAGAGAGAACCAGATTTGCCTGGGCCAGAAAGGAGCGATCAGAATCATTCTCACTCCTTCCATGGCAAGCTTCTGCAGCACATGAGGGACCAGAGGAATTGGGGGAAAAGCATAGACGAATCTGCCCTTCCAGCTTAGAGACAGAGCATCGTTCCAGAAAGCGTCTCGCTCTGGAGCGAGCGAGCAAAAGGTGGCAAGTTTTGCGTTTTGGGAAGAGGCGAACAGGTCTACCTGTGGAGTCCCCCAAAGCTGGAAGATGTCATTTAGAACCTTTTGGTCCAGTTCCCACTCATGTGGCAGAGCCGAGGAGCGACTTAGCTTGTCTGCCAGGGTATTGTCGACTCCTGGAACATGGATCGCCGTGAGGTGAAGGTTGTGAAGCGCTGCCCAGTCCCAAACCCTCACTGCTTCCCTGCACAGCGGGTAGGATCGAGTCCCTCCCTGCTTGTTGATGTACCACACCACGCACATGTTGTCCGTTTGGACAGCTAGGTGACCAGGAAGGATGTATTGGTGAAGGGCTTGGAGAGCATACAGAACTGCTCGTAGCTTGAGTACACTGATGTGGAGAGCCAACTCCAATCTGGACCATAAACCCTGGGTTCGGTGAGGACCCAGATGGGCTCCCCAACCTTCGCCTGATGTGTCCGTGGTCAGAGTCTGGGAGGGGAGGAGGATGACAGAAAGTGACCCCCCGAAACAGGTTCTCTCGAACCATCCACCATTGCAAGTCTCTTGTCATTGGCGAGGAGATCAGCACCAGATGATCTAGGTCATCTACAAGTTGATCCCACTGAGAGCGGAGAGTCCACTGCGAGATCCTCATGTGGAGCCGTGCGCGTGAAACAGTCAGGATGGCGGCC
This sequence comes from Neoceratodus forsteri, assembly GCA_016271365.2. NCBI lineage: Eukaryota > Metazoa > Chordata > Ceratodontiformes > Ceratodontidae > Neoceratodus > Neoceratodus forsteri. The sequence goes on from CM028131.1 coordinate 1,526,407,024, forward strand.
GCCATAAGCCCCAAAAGACAGAGCACCGACCTCGCTGGAACCTTCCTGCATTCCGAAAGCAGGAAAATCTGTGACTGGAGGGAGGCTGCCCTGTCCGGAGGAAGGAAGGCCTTGCACACTGTCGTATCGAGGATTGCCCCGATGAACTGAAGTCTCTGGGAGGGGTCCAGATGAGACTTGGAATGGTTGATGGTGATACCCAGACAAGTGAAAACCTGCTGGGTGAGGGAGAGAAAATGCAGGAGTTCCTCCCTGGATGAGGCCGCCAGGAGCCAGTTGTCCAGGTAGGGAAACACCTGAACTCCCAAAGTACGCAGGTGGGCTGCTACCACCGCCAGGCATTTGGTAAAAACTTGGGAGCTGAGGAAAGACCAAATGGGAGTGCCTGGAATTGGTAATGGTCCCCCTGGAAAGCAAACCGGAGGTACTTTCGGTGCGAGGGACGAATGGGGATGTGCAGGTATGCATCCTGCATATCCAGCGCACAAAGCCATTGGCCCGGCCGAAGAAGAGGCAAAAGGGTTTGAAGGGAGAGCATCCTTAACTTCTTGTATTCTACATAGAAGTTCAGGGAGCTGAGATCGAGAATGGGTCTGAGATCTCCCGTCTTCTCTGGTACAAGGAAGAAATGGGAATAGTAACCCATCCCGTGAAGGTGAGGAGGAACGGGTTCTATGGCCTGCTTCACTAGGAGGGCAGATCTTTCTTCCCTGACCAAAGGAAGACGGTCCCTTGCGTAAGAGGACTTCAGAGGGGGGTGGCGTGGAGGTTTCTGTAGAAACTCTATGGAGTGCCCCTCCGCGATAATCTGAAGCATCCATGAATCCGATGTTATCCTCTCCCAACCCTGAAGGTGGAGGGAGAATATCCCTCCTACCAGTTCCTCCGGGGAGTCCGGAGGCGGTGGGAGAGGGAAGGAGTCAGGTGGTGTGGGGCAGCGCCGCAGCTGGGGCACCCGCTGCTTTTTTGGGCGGCGGGGGCCTGGCAGCTGCTGGGGCCCAGCATTTGGTGGCCCGCCTTCCTTGGGGTTTCGCTTGAGGCGGCTGGTCTGCGAAAGGACGCGCTAGAGGGATGGGATGGTACATAGAATCACAGATTTCAGGGCCGTCCCTTCTCCTGCAAGTCGGTGATGATGTCCTTGACATCACCACCGGAAAGCACTGAACCCCTGAAAGGTGCTTCCTGGATTGCTGACTGCACCTCCGGGACCAAACCTGACACGCAGAGCCAGGCGTGACGCCGAAGACTTACGGCGAACGCAGAGCTCCGCCCTGCAGTGTCCACTGCATTGTAGGTCGTCCTCAGAATGTGACAACTGGCCAAACGAGCAGAAAGGACTAGGTCAGCTAACTCCTGCTCGACTTGGGAGTCAAGTAAGGAGTCAATCTTAGATTCCACCTGGGTAAGGATAGCCTTCTGGTAATCCCCCCCCCATATGTGCTACATAATTCAGGGCCCTGATTCCCAGTGTGGAAGAAGCGTATATCTTCCTTCCACACTGATCCAGAAGGTGAGATTCCTTATCCGGGGGAGACGAGCTCAAATGTTTGGGGTGTGCTGACCGGCCGTGAGCGGCGCTAATCACAACCGAGTCTGCACGGGGGTGAGGATCCAAAAAATCTACACCCTCCGGAGCCTGGTATAGCCTGTTGGACTTCTGAGGAAGTGGGGCTAAAGCCGACGGTTGCTTCCAAATAGTGGAAACAAGGTGGGCGTGAGGCTCGATCCAGGGTGGCACAAGAGTAGGGGCCGTAAGGGGCAGGTCCAGATGTTCGGCGCGTTTGACCCGCTGAGGATCTGGCTCCAAAGAATGCCACTGATGTACTTCCTGGATCTTCCTGAGCAACTCCGTAAAGGAAGGATCCTCCGGAGAAGACTTCGGAGGAGTCCTTGGCCGGGGCTTGGACGGAGGGCGAGGCTCGTCGTCTTTCTCGAAGCATCCATTGGAGGAGTCCGAGAGAGAAGAAGAAGAATTGGAAGCAGAGTAAGACTCCCTGACTCGTTTTGGGGGAGGAACGGGTTCCTTAGAGAGAATCCCTGGACGCGTGTCCTGCCCCTCTCTGGATCCGGAGGGAAGAGCTCGGGAATCCTGAGGCAGAGAGGGAGTGTGCCATCTCGGGTGTACGGGAGCCAGAGGAGACACCATCGGCGTAAGGCGGCTCTTGACTTCCTTGGTGAGCTGAGCCTTGGCCTCAGCCCACCAGGAGGCCAGAGTCTCCTGAAGATCCACCGGCGGCCTGGGGGGGGGCGGTGGAGGAGAGGATAGTTATACGGATGATATCCGTGAAGGGGTATCCGTAGCCCAGCTGCGGGAATACCGGCGTCGGGTACTCGGCGTCGGTGTGGCCGGCGTCGGGGCCCTGGGGCCTGGAGTAAGCTGGTGTCTGATCGTCGAGGATGCCCAGGTACTGGAGGGGCTGCCGAGCAGAGCGTCCAGTAAGGACCCCCACGGCGGATCAACCGCGATAGGCCCGTGGGGCAAACCCGATGGAAGAGGAATATCCCCCGCGCCGGCGGCGGAGGGGCGGTGTCGAGCGGCGTCAGATCTGGTTCACGGTAGGAGGGGTCTGGCGGAAAAGCATCCATGTCTCGCCGGGGACGGGTGAAAAGTCCCAGTGTCAGGCAGGCTCGACTCCCCGGACGCAGCGAAGGCTGCGGGGAACCTGGAGCGACAGACAATGAAGGGTCTGTTGTGGCTCCAACACCGAGGCGCCGTCTGAGGCAGGCGTGCGACTTAAAAGCTGAATCCTGGTGGGCGCCAGAGGAGCCAGCGTCCGACTTAAGGGGTCCCTCGTCGGGGCGGACCCAGGGTGAGGCGGCCCGTCCGAGGGGACACTGCCATGCGCCACCCGGAGATCGGGCGTCCTTAGCGGCCTCTCCCGGCGGACGTCGGAGGAGCCGACGTCCGGCTTAAGGGAGGTGCCCGCAGCAGTAGGCCGCAAGCCTGCGGCAGTACTGGGGGCAGAGGCCTCCTTTTGCCCAGAGGCGCCCGTAGGGCACGAACGCGAGCTCGACAGGCGGGCTAACGCCTCCTCCAAAGCCTTGGAGGCTGCTGTCGGGCGATCCCCCGGAGGGGACGTTACCTGAACCGCGGCTCCAGCCGAAGTCACGGATGAGTAGGCCTTCTCCCTGTGCCTTTCTTTGTCCCGCTTCTTGTGTCCTTCTGGGGATGTCGACCCCTGCCTAAGCTTCTTCAACTCCTTCTCCATTGCAGACATCTTCTTTTTAAGGAGATGGGCTTCCAAAGAATGCTGGTGTCGTCTGCGGATGGCCGCGTTGAAATGCAGGCAATGCGGTCACTTTTCGACTGTGTGGTCGGGGCCTAAACAAAAAAGGCAGAGAGAGTGACCGTCCTTGTGAGGCAGTTGGGCGCCGCACGAGTCGCACTTATTTTTGGAAGTGGATGACATAAACCGGCGTTCACCTGACGAAATCGTACTAGAATACTAATAACTTTCGGTAAAAAACGATGAAATAGCAGGGCTGAGCACGAACTTTACCGCAGGGCGCTACATGAGCTGACAGTGGGAAAGAACTGGAAGGCGGGTGTCTGGGACCGCCACTTTATACAGACGTCGTCTGACGCCGGTCACCTGATGTGGGGGCGGTCCCTCGTCAGGGACTGCTAGCTAGAATTTTCCATGGGGTCCTGCCGCTGCCGGCGTTGGTCTATATGAATTACCTGCAAGAGCCCTCTCAAGTAAGATCTACTGTTACGGTGTTTACATAACTATCTTACTCAAAGTGAGCTCTTCAGTAGGCAACACAGGACCGATTCCCAAGCAGTACAAAAAAACTACTAAAGCCAGGAGGTAGGTAAGAGGAGACTGAAAGGGGAAGTTCTCTTAAGAGATGAGACCCTACAAAACTGCGAGGCTGAAGCCTGCTCTACGTCGAGAGGCGATGTCCAGACTGTAGTGTCTTAAGAAGGTATGGACTGTGTACCATGTAGCGGCTGCACAAATGTCAGATGCAGATATGTTTTTAAGTGCAGCATATGACGCCGCTATGGCCCTGGTGGACTGACCCCTCACCGAGCCCAGCAAGGGCTTGTTGTGCTTCTAATAGCAAAGGAAGATACAGTGGACTAGCCACTTTGACAGGGTCTGTTTGGTCACAGGGGCCCCCTTAGTTCTGGGGGCAAAAGAAACAAACAACTGGACAAGTAGAACCGCAAAATGCGGTGAACATCTAAAGTATGGAGTACAGTCTCTCCCCTATTGGAATGATTAAGATAATACATCGGAAGCTGGATGTCCTGATTTAAAGTCATCTTGGACACCACCAGGAACTTAGGACTGGTTCTTAAGGCCACCCGGTCCATGTGGAATACCAAATAAGGCTCCTTGCACATAAGGGCCTGAAGCTCGGAAATCCTTTGAGCAGAAGTAACAGCAACTAAAAATAATGTTTTCCAAGTGAGGAAGCGAAGCTCGCAATCTGTGGCTGGTTCAAAAGGGGGCTAAGGTCAGCTTCTCCAGAACAAATAATTCCCAAGGAGGAACTGGGTCCCTTACAGGGGGGGGTTATGTGAAGAATACCTCGAAGAATGATATGGGTGACCTCCATCTGTGCCACAGTTCTGCCCTGAACAGGAATATGGTAGGCAGAAATGGCTGCTAAGTGCACTTTGATGGAGGAGTAGCCCAAGCCCGAGTCCGAAAGAGACAAGTACTCGAGGAAAGTGTTTACCGGACAGGCCAAAAGGTTTAGGTGACAAGCCATAGCCCAGAGACAAAAGCGTTTCCACTTCATGGCATAAGTCACTCTGATGGAAGGTTTCCTGGCAGCCACCAGGATGTCAGCTACCTTGTCCGAGACTCCAAAGCGGAGTTTAGCCAAGTCCTAAGGAGTCATGCATGTAGGTGTAGTGACCAAAGGTTTCGGTGAACCAGGGTCCTGCTGTCCTGGGAGAGCAGGTAAGTGCTCACCAGCAAGGTAATCGGAGGTTCCACAGCCAGCTCCTGCAGCAGTGGAAACCAGCTCTGTCAAGGCCATAGTGGCACACCCAGGATCTTTTTATTTATTTATTTTTTTTTTTAAAACAGTTTTTTTATTTTAGCTTTTTACTTAGATGGTACCACAGAGCAGGTTTACAGGAGATCATCATCACATAAATGGGAATGCACACATGGAACACATCGATATACACAGTTGCAAGGGTGAGAGTCAATAATCAATGGTATGTTAAATATCATAGGTACAAAATAAAGTTACAATTCTCTACCCTAATTAAAATTATAACATTATAGCCATCACATAAATTTCAGTGAAGTGCACGAATGGGTCAGATCACCAATTCCCAGCCATAAAAAAATGTAAGGGGGGGGGGGGGCTCGGGGAGCCTGGGGGACTGCCAACCAGGGTAAAAAAAAAAAAGGAAGAGGGAAGATAAATTTTTCCATTTTAAATCAGGAAGAATCCCATCTATCAAGGCTATGAGAAGTTCCCAGAGGAAAAAAAAGAAGGTAAAGGGCCGGCCAGGCCTCAATCACAAAGTAAAAAAAAAAAAAAAGGGGGGGTCTTGCCACAGTCACTGCTAGCCATTATGGTGGTTGGTCCAATCTAAACTGAGAAATATTAAGAAATCAGACATTCCATCGATTCATTAATTTAGGTATTTTATTTTGTAGTCGAGCTGTCATATGTTCTAGTTTGTATATCTCAAACTGTGTCCTCCCAGGCTGAAATTGCAGGAGGGCCTGGACGAAGTCATAATCTCGTAATACATTTTTTGGCCACCCCAAGTAAGATATTGAGAAGGTATGTTTGGTGTGGGTCTTTAAAGTGAAGGGGGATAATGAAGAAGGATCCCTACAGCCGGGGAAAAAGTACCTAGATTCGGGAAAAGATCCATCACTCTATCCTTTATCAATGACCAATATGTTGTCAATACCGAGCAGGACCAGAGGATGTGCGTGTGTGTAGCAATCTCACAACCGCACTGTCTCCAACAAGAGGAGTCCCCTCCCGCTCAGTATTTAGCCGTAATTTGAGGGGTATGGAAGAATCTAGGCACCACTTTCCAGGAGAACTCTCTCCATGTATATGAGCTGGACGTTTTATGTCGTCTCCTCCAAATGCAGAGCCAGTCCTCCTGGGAGTGTGCAGTGTGGAGTTCAGCCTCCCAATGGAATTGTACTACATGCATAATCTGCGTTAGTGTCCCCTGTGGGGCCTTATAAAATCAGGAGACTAAGTGACTACGGTCTCCACCTCCTGCCAACTGGGAATAAGGGGGGATAATCTGGGCAGTAATATCCAGTCTAATCCTCCCATCCATAAGGTGACGGATCTGCAGATACTGTACCTGAAAAAATCTGTTTTATTTTAAAAGGAATTCCCGTTGTAGTAGATCAAAAGACTTGAAAATCGAATTATCATAAAATTGGTATGACTGTCGTAGACCTCGTTGGGCCCAAGTCTTAAAGGTGGCATCTAATCTAGCCGGGATCCAGGATGGGTCCTTGGAGGGTATTCCCATCCAATCTGATAGAAACTTATTAGCTGGACGAGATAACAATTTCATCAGGACTGGAGCATTCCTTTAGTAAATCTGGATCCGCCTATAATCCAAACTTTGTTATGCGGCAGAAAGACTTGGGAATAATTCAAGGAATTATCAGACATAATCTGCTCCACTTTGAGCCAGGGTGGGGCTAGGCTTTGAGGTGAAAGCCAGGTAGTGATATGTGTAAGCAAAGTGGCAAGCCAGTAATTAACAACATTGGGGAGAGCCAATCCACCTCCATCCTTGGGGCACTGAAGCTTATTAAGTGCGAGCCTGTGTCTCTGGTTCGCCCAGAGAAACTTTCTTTCGGATGAAATGTTAAACCAAGGTCCTATCTGCCTGGATTGGTGGTAGTTCAGGTGGATGTTAAAGATCCCATGGCACTTATCGAAAAGAGTAGGGGGAATTTCCCCAGTGTCCTGGCCAAATTTCCCTCATTCACTACAAATACCACCAACAGCTTAATCTGGGCCAAGGTCAGTTGGCATTCATCTGTATCCCCCTCCCCCGGGTCATGCCTGAAAATAGGCAGGATTTGTTGAGTGCACTTACCCGGTCTACAAAAACTAAATAAATAAATAAAAAACAGGTGTCCCACTTCCGGTTATCCTTCGTTGCAAGAGGTAATGGGATATTTAAGCAATAAGGCATGACAGGGTGTGTGTTAGTGTCTAATAACGTCACTCCTGGGGTGGGTTAAAGCACGAGGCATAGCCGAGTATTCAACAAAGTACTCAACAAAGTCCAAGAGGGTCGCATCTTTCAAAAAAAGAGGTGTGCAAGAACAAGAGGGCACAATTTGAAGATAGAGTGGGGGGGGCGGCTCAGAGGTAATTTAAGGAAGTATTTTTTCACAGAGAGGGTTGTGGATGCATGGATCAGCCTTCTGGAGGAGGGGGCGAAGGACAACCTTGTCCCTGTGGAAGACCAGATAAGGAGACTCGATGGAAAGCACCTGGAGCTCTCCCATCCTTCTGGCCGACGTTAAAGCCACCAAGAAGGCAGTCTTCCACGACAGGTGGAAGATATCACACCTGTGCATTGGTTCAAATGGCTTGCCCATGAGCTTAGCCAATACCAGCAGTAGATCCCACGGAGGTGGAGGTTCTCACACTGGAGGGAATATCTGATCAAGGCCTTTGAAAAAGTGCCCGACCACCTTCTTCTGCGACACTGACTGCTTGACGGCCCGCGACCGGTAAGCAGAGATGGCTGCTAGGTGCACCCTTAGGGTTGTCGACCGAAGCCCTAGCTGAAAAAGGGACCACCACAGGTAGTCCAATATACTAGCCAAGGAACAGGAAGAGGGGTCCAACCCCTTGTCCTGACACCAAATGGAGAATCTCTTCCATTTGAAGGCATAGCATTTTCTGGTCGACTCCTTACGGGACGCCTCAGCGACTCTGAGGACCTCGTCGGATAGACCCAAGGCCTGGAACTCTAGCCGCTCAGGAACCAGGCCATCAGGAGCAGTGATTGAAGGTCCGGATGGAGAACCTTCCCCTTGACGACTGAGATCAAGTCCGGGCAGGCTGGAAGCCTGGAGCTGAGGCTGAGGAGATATGGGTACCAGAACCGGTGGGGCCAATCTGGGACTACCAGAATCACCTGCGCCTTGTCCCTCTTCGCCTTGAGGAGCACCTTGTGGATCAAGGGAAATGGAGGGAAGGCGTAGAAGAGGCCCGGGGTCCACGGCCTAAAGAAGGCATCCCCCTGCAGCGAGCCCTGCTGAGGGGGGCCGGCATGAAACAGTCTCAGCTTCACATTCTCCCTGGAGGCGAACAGGTCCACCTGAGGGGTGCTCCAATGGGAGAACAGATCTTGTACTACTAGGAGAGACCACTCATGAGAAGCAGCGCCTATCCAGCTGAGGGCACTGGCCAGACTGTTGGAGGCTCCTGCCATGTGGATGGCTAGAAGATCCGCCTCCAGGCTGATCACGACAGTCCAAGTGCGGACAGCTTCCTTGCACAGAGGCAAGGAGTGCGTCCCGCCCTGATGATTGAGACAGTACATGGTCGTGGTGTTGTCCATCTGGACCTGAACCACCTGACCCCGTACAAACGGAGCGAAGGCGGTGAGGGCTAGTTGCACCACTTGAAGCTCCAGCAGGTTGATGTGGCATCAAGACTCCTGAGGGGACCAGAGGCCGTAGGCCCTGAGCTCCTCCAGATGGGCACCCCAACCTGTCATAGAGGCGTCAGTCGTTAAAGTGACCGTCGGCTCGGGGCAGACAAATGGGATACCCTCCTGCAGATGAGCCGGGACGAGCCACCACTGCGGGCCATCCCACATCTCCTGGGTCACCATCACCGGCTGGTCTAGAGGACCGGAGTGCTGTGGCCATTGGCTGGCTAGTCCCCACTGCAGGGGACTCATATGCCAGCGGGCCCAACTGACCACGCTGGTGCAGGCTGCCATGAGGCCCAGAAGGCGCAGGAAGTCTCGGTCAGGGCACAATTGCCCAACCAGAAATGACTGGGCAAAGGAGGAAAGGACCTCGGCCCTGTCCACTGGGAGCCAGGCTCTGCCTCGAAGAGAGTCAAGCTCTGCCCCGATGAATGGAATCACCTGTGATGGCACGAGTTCCAACTTGGCCTCGTTGATTAGGAGGCCAATCTGAGCGGAGACCTGGAGGGCCAGATCCCTGGACCACTCCACATCCAACTTGGAGGGGACTGCAATCAGCCAGTCGCCAGGTGAAGGTATACCTGGACCCCTCAGCGCCGCAGGAATGCTGTCACCACTGCTATGCATTTGGTGAAGACCCTGGGAGCTGGAGAGAGGCCGAAGGGCATGGCCCTGAACTCGTAAAGAGATCCCTCTGCTCTGAAGGGGAGGAATCGCTGATGAGACGGACGGATTGGGATGTGAAAGAACGCGTCGTGAAGGTCCAGAGAACAGAACCACATGCCTAGTTCCAATGATGGAATGATCTGAGCCAGAGTGACCATCCTGAAGGTGCGCGGCCTTAGGAACTTGTTCAGGTCATGCAGGTCGAGAATGGGGCGCCAGCCCCCCATCCGTTTTGGGACCAGGAAGTACCTGGACACAAACCCTGGGTCTGGAGGAGGGTCCGCCACCTTGCTGATCACCTCCTTCTGGAGGAGCAAGGCAATGTCAGCTCGATGACCAGACAGAGAGGCTGCAGAACCCGTTGTGCCCCATGGGGCGATGGCTCGATAGGGAAAGAACTGCTCAAATTCCAGAGGCAGACCCCTGCCGACCACTTCTAGCACCCAGCGGTCCAAGGTGATAGCGGACCAGGTGGAAAAGAAGCGGCGGAGCCGTCCCCCCACGGGGGGAACCCGGGGAGGAGTGACGAGGTTGGGGGTGACACCCCTCAACCGGTCACTGGGCAGGCTTGGAGGAAGGGCCCTCTGAGGGATCTCCTGGACCCTTCCCTCCAGGCTTCCTAGTAGAGGAAGCGGCAGACTTGGCCTTAGGGTGCCAAGTGTGAGCCTGTTGGCCCTGATGCTGGTGTTGCTGGGCTGGACCTGCCACAGGAGCGGAAGAGCGAAAGGGCTTACGCTGCTGCTGACGGCCTTTGTCCTTCTGGGCAGACGTGACCGAGTCCAAGGTGGCACTGGACTTCTCGATCCTCTGGAGATGGCCTTCCACTCCGGGCCCGAACAAGTCGGTGCCCAGGAAGGGAACGTCTGCCAGCTTGTGCTGGGTGTCTGCCGTGAAGATGGAGATCCTCAGCCAAGCTCTGCAGTGCATGGCCACTGTGGCCGCTAGTGACTGGGCACAAGAGTCACCAATGTCCAATGACGTTTGGAGCAGTTGTTTAGCCTCTGCCCTTCCCTGATCCCGCACTTGCTTGAGCATTGTCTGAAGGTCGGCCGGAAGATGAGGAATCACCTCATCCAGGGAACCCATAAGGGCGTGAGAGAAATGTGCCATCAGTAAGGCAGAGCTAGCCTGTCGAAGGGCTAAGGAGGAAGCAATGTCAACCTTCCGCCCCGAGTAGTCCAGCATTTAGGATTCCTTGTCGGGTGGTTTGTCCACGTCCCTAGCGTTCCTGGAATGCCGGAAAACGCTATCGGTCACTAACCCCTCCGCGGAGGGGTGCTCTGAGAAACCGGATAGTGAACTGCTGGGGACCGCATACTTGTGAGCCATCCTGGCCGAAGGCGCGGGACAAGATGCTGGCCACTGCCAGAACTCCAGGGCCAGGCCAACAATGGCTTCAGCCACCAGAAAGGCCTCCGTAGGGGAATCCCCTCGGTCCAGTATCTCCGTAAGGGGATACTTGGCCGGTTTTTGAACGGGTTCGAGCTGCATCCCAGTAGACTCTGAGATGAGTCGAAGCATACCCAAAAACGAGGATGGGCTCTCGTCCACCAACTGGCCCCCAGCAGACTCCAGGTCAAGTGGTCTGGAGAACAGGAAGGCGTCGTCGTCAGACTTCGAGGAGTTTGCAAACAGCTGCTGAGCACCTGAGCCACCCTCCACCTGCCGAGGACGATCGGGAGTGAGGGTGACAGACAACCTATGGGGCAAGCCCTGACCCGACTGAGAATCCTTGGTCAGGGCCCCAGTCTTTGGTTGTGGAGGCGGAGGTTCCACCACAATGGGTGGAGCAGCCGGTTTCGGCTGAACAACTGGTGCCGGGGTCAGCACCTCGACAACGACAAGGGGTTGTTTTGCCCGCTCCGGTGACAGCCACTTAATGGCCGGAGAAAACGACAGAGTTGGCTTGTTACCGGTCAATAAAAGCTGCCACATCAAGTCCTCATGGCGCTGATGCAACTTGAGCTAGAGCCTATCCTCCAAAGAGAACGAGCAATGACGCCGCTTTCCATAGTGCCGAGACCGAGACAGTCGATGTCGGCGGGACCAGCTGGACCTAGAAGAGGACCGAGACCAAGACCTCCGGGGATGCCGAGGGTGGGTCAGAGAAGGGACGGGGGGAAACCTGCCCCTTCCTCGGTTCAGGGACCTTAACCGGGGACTTTGGCACAGGAGGCACAGGCAAGTTCTCGGTAACCACCGGGGGAACCGGTGAAGAAGGGTTGTCGGCTTCTACAGTCGACAAACCGTCCGATGGGTCGAGAAAAATCTCGACTGCGTCAACAGATGTCTCGGCCGGCTAACCTGACGGGGACACCGTGAAGCCAGCAGCCACAGCCGCAACCTCGACCAAAGTCGAGAGTCGACGGTCTGGTGAAGGGGATCTCTCCCGCTCCCATGAACGTCGATGGTGGGACTTACCTTTAGAATCCTTCTTCTTGGACCGACTGGTATGTCCTGATGGCCCTTCTCCCTTAGTGGAGAGGGACTGACAAAGCTCCTTAAAGGAAGCAGTGTAGGAGGAGCCCAAGGAGAGCGGGATAAATGCTGCGGCCGAGGAAGAAGAAGCAGCAGCGGTCTGGGCCGCCTCCTCCTCAAGGGGGCGATCAACTGCTCCAACTGCTCCGCGGAGCCCGCCGCCACGGACACCTCCCAACGGGCCTCCTTAGACTTAACCAGCAGGTACCGTTTTTCAGGGCGCCCGATAAGTTATCTGGCAGCGCAGTCCTCCAAGACCGAAGCCGAAGATGACTTGCACAATTCGCAGGCCTGCGAATCGAGGCCAAGCCCCAGGCAGTAAATGCATGAGGAGTGTGGATTGGTCCGGGACATCTTCTGCCCACAAGGGCACTGATGGAAGCCGGGAGTCTATTTGTCCATCACGGCGGTGAGGGAAGACGAAGACCTCAGTCTTGTAAATTTTAAAATTAGTTTCAGGAAATCCGAAGAGTTTGGATCCAGGCCTAAGATGCAGAGCACTAAGGAGGGAACCTGAGCTTCCAAGCGGTAAGGAAGATCTGGCATCATAGGGCGGAGCTGAGAGTTTTACCAGGTGGGTGGGAGGAGCCAGCTTGAAGACTTTCTGGCAATATTTAAAGCGGCAAGGAACCCGCCAGACAGTGTGGATTGAACAACATATCCACGTCCCTAGAAACACTACACAATGTAAAGATTTGCTGGTTCATCTTGACCACTGCCAATGCCAGCCTACCATCTCTATCAGCATACTGATCAAGGAGTTGAAGATGAGAACGCTTTGGAATCAGACTCACTGACCCTCTTCTCCAACCCCTCTGGTAGGAGGACTCAATCAGTTCAGAAAAAACAAATCTGAGTAGTTTCCGGTGCTCCTCCGAAGAGAGGCGAGTCTCTTACAGTAGGACGACGTCCGGGTGTAATTTTTTAAGGGCACAAATAGTGTGGTACCTCTTAACAGGGCTGGCCAGCCCATTTACATTGTGAGAGATAATTTTAAAGAGGTGCTGCATGACCATGGTTATCAAAATCTATATTGATGTCCCCCATATCCCCCTTACCCCCCCCCCAAAGAAACATGCCCAACCTTTTGGATTTCCTGCTTTGTGAAATATTTATCTAGGAAAGTTACAACTGACCAGTGCTCCATGGTCCAAATAAAGAAAAATAAAAAGGAGGGAAAACGAAAAGGGGATCTTAAGGACGAACCTAATACAGAACAAGTATGCCAACTGGGCATTATTTTTGAGATCTGCTGAGTGAGGGAAGGAGTGTAAACTATATACATTCCCCACTTAGGAGTATCTGTGACTTCCAACAATACATGTGCCAATGGGATACGTATTGGGGACGGATTTACAAGCCGTCTGAAGGTGGACACCCTATCAGCTAAGTGATCAGGGATCCTGGGGAAACTCTTGCCCAAACTTCAGGAGGGGGTAGACTAGCTCAAGGATAACTAAAATCGGAGTAATCCATAAACCAAAAACTGATGGTGGGAGGGAAATATAGGAAGGGAAAAAAAGGTGCTCGTCCATCATTGCCAGGTTCCAAGATGACATGGGAACTCATGCCTCGCCCCCCAACCAAGGAAAGGTATATAAAAAGGAGGGGAAGAAACGAGAGATACCGAGATATATATCCCTCCCCAGATATATAAAATGGTTCGGCTGGGAAACAAGTATGTCAGGGGAAAGAGAGCCACCACACGTGTAGGCTCAAAAAGGCCCTCCTAATATAGTGACTCTTCTAAAATGGGCAAGAGGCCAAGCTCTCTTAGGCATAGGGAGATGGGCTCAGAGCTGAACATCTTATGGAGTGACCAGGGTAATTATAAGTTAATATTAAAGTGAAAATAAGTCCTCTTATAATTGGTCTGAAGGACCTAAGGGTTGAAGGAAAACCAATATCAATACTTCAGGTCCTTAATATATGCAAAGGAAGAGGGAAAAAAATGCTCCAGGCACAGATCAATATGTCCATCTTCAAATGAAGTTTTTAATAAGGATGGGTCCCTTTTATAATTTTAAGGTGGATAAGTCAGAAGTATCATTGTGTTCTAAGTACACTTTGTCAATGAGAGGTCTTCCCATGAATCCTGATCTGCAAGTCCCTGGGCACATACAAAGCAAGGTAGTTGATCATCAGGCAGGAGCCAGCAATGGAATGAGGGATATGTAAGGTCACCCGCCCGTCCGGGCAGCAGAGGGAAAAAATGTGAAGGGGGCTCCTCCATATGGGAGGAGATCACAGAGAGATGGTCGGGCCAGTGTCCATCCACTGGCATTGGTCTAGTTAGCCTCTCTTGGAAGCCCATATATAGGAGAGAGCAGCATGTGAGGGCTGATCCAGAGTATTTACTGCATCCTCTCCCCATAGAGCCTAATGCAGACAGGGCCAGGGCCCACCCGAGGGCATGATGTTTAACCTTTAAGTAGGATGGCCGCCATTCCAATCTGTCCGGGAGTCAAATTAATTTAAGTGCATGACAGTGCCATCAGACTGTCCCAGGGCCGAGAAGACTTCTGAGCTGCGTCCCATTTAACGGACTAATGCAGCAAAGTCGGACCTCAGCTAGGCCGAAAAAAGTGTAATCCTAACTTCAGGAGGGGCATCCAGGTCAAATCAAACACAAAAAAATGTCTGGCCAGGACCCACTAGCTTCATCCCGGGCAGGAATGCATTTGAGAACCCATCTTTAACAGGGCTGAAGTGCAATATAATTCAACCAAACTGATTTAAGGCCTGCTTTTAGGTAGAGTCAATTTTCTCCTGCCCCAAGCGATCTGACCACAATTCGCACTCTCAAGAGATCTAACTCTGGCAGCCATCTAGCTAATCCTGGAGGCCCCTGCCTGCACGGCCCAGAAGGAGGAGGAAGCTCAAGGACAGGCCTCCCACTGCTCTACTCCAATGTCTGTACCCGAACCAAGCCCTCTGCTCAAATCCATGATCCCTCAACCCATAACAAGGAGAGATGCATCTCCCCGCAATCCCCCTGCACCACTGACCGTAGCGAGGACCCCTCATAGCCCACCAAACATCTCCCTTTCAATTACTCACTGCGAACCCATAACCATAATTCTGATGAATCTCAGGTATTCTGTCTGGAGAATTGCGCCAACATCTACGTAATAGAGTCAATGGTAGCTTGCTGATCCGGTTGTTGTCTGGGGGGAGCTGTCCTGATATTGCTCCTATCTTCTGAAGCCCTTAGAGGAAGACGAACTGTGGCAGGTAGCGTAAAGCCATGTTTAAGATCCAAACGGGCATCCTCCATGGAAACATAAGACTGCTGTCGCAAGGGGTATTGAATTGCTAATTTATTGGGGTAAGGGGTTCCGAATTTAAGTTTTTGTTGTCTAAGGAATGGGAACAGCGGAATGTACGCCTGCCTCCTCTGCTTCGTGGCAGGAGCATAATCATTGTCTATGAATATGCGAATGTCTTCAAAGCAGAGTTGTGATTTAGCTCAAGCCTGTTTCAAGATGAATTCTTTTGTTTGAGCGCCACCAGGATCATTGTTGCCCCCTCTGCTTGTACCTTGAGAAGAACCTTCTGAAGGAGCGGAAACTGGGGAAAAGTGTAGAGGAACCTCCCCTTCCAGGAAAGGGACAATGCGTCTTGCCAGAAAACACCAGGCCCTGGATCTAGTGAGCAAAAACTAGGCAGTTTTGCGTTGGTAGGGAAGGCAGAGATCCAGTTCTGGTTTTCCCCATCTGTCGAAGAGTGCGTTGATGACAGCCTGGGGAAGAGTCCATTCGTGAGCTCTTTACCGAGTTTGGCTGAGAGCATTGGCCAGAGTATCCTGGACCCCAGAATTTGGACAGCTGAGATCCCTGGATGATGGGATATGGCCCAATTCCACACCCTCGCTGCTTCCCTGCAGAAGGGGTAGGAGTATGTACATCCTTGTTTGTTGAGATAAAAACACCACTGACATGTTGTTTGTTTGCACAAGGAAGTGTCCTGGGCAGAGCACAGTGTTCAAGGCCTGGAAGGTGCAGAGAACGGCTCTCATCTCCAAGATGTTTATGTGGAGAGATTCACAGACCAGGAGCCCCTAGTCCTGATAATGCCTAGATGTGTTCTCCATCCTGAGCCTGAGGCGTTGGACGTTAAGACCTGATTTGGCACTTCCCTTTGAAATGGCATCTCTTCATGCAGCGAAGAAGATGACATCCACCACTGGAGTTCCTGATGGACCGGCTTCATGATGGAGACTGGTTGATCCACGTTGTCCCATCGGACATGGGAGGGTCCACTGGATCGTCCTCATGTGCAGTCTCGCAAAGGAGACTGTAATTATGGATGCTGCCATGTAACCCAAGAGCCATAACAGAGTTCTGGTTGGTACTACTGAGGTGGTAAAGACGTGGTGAGTTATGGCCTGAAGCCGGGCAGCTCTGTCTTGTGGCAGATGGGCCCTCCATCAAGCAGTATCAAGGTGTGCCCTGATGAAGTTCAGACTCTGGAACAGAATTAGGAAGGATTTCGGGATGCTGATTGTGATACCTAGTTCCCTGAAAAGAGAACAGGTTTCCCGAATGGTCTGTTGCAGTTGTTCTTTGGATGGTGCTGTCAGTAGCCACTCGTTCAAGAATGGGAATATGTAATGACCCATCCTTCAAAGTGCCGCTGCTGCCACCACGAGGCACTTTGTGAAGACCCTCAGTGAGGATGAAAAGCTGAAGGGGAGCACCCTGAATTGAAAATGCTTGCCCTGGAATGTGAACCTGAGGAACCTCCTGTGAGACTTTGCCACTAGGATGTGTAGGTAAGCATCCTGCATGTCCAGTGATGCCAGCCAGTCCCCGTGGTGGATCATGGGAAGTAGGCCCTGAAGAGCGATCATCCGAAACCTCTTGTACTCTACAAATTGGTCGAGTTCGCCAAGGTCCAGAATGGGTCTCAGGTCACCTGTCTTTTTCGTGACAAGGAAGAAGTGTGAGTAGAATCCTGTCCCTCTCTGGATTGGGGGAACAGGTTCTATGGCCTTTTTTTGTAAAGCAGGCTTGAATCTCTGCCTGACTCAGATCTGTGTGTTCCGTGGAGTAATGGGATGGAGGGGGTGGCCTATCTGGTGGGATCTGGACAAATTCTATGGAGTGTACATTGTCTATGAGTTGGTGGACCCACTGATCGGAGGTTACCTTCCACCAGGTTTCTTTGTAAAGTGAAAAGCGACCTCTGATCGCCTCCCATGCTGGGGTCATGGGAGGATGTGGGTCTGGCCGGGAGTCAGGCTGTAGTTGGAGGGAGGAAAGCGGCTTGGGTTGAGTTGGTTTGGCTGAATGAGGTGCGTTCTGCAGAGCCTCTATGGGTGCCTCTCTGGCTGTAGCCTCCCCGCTGTGGCTGTCGTCTCCCTTGGCCAAGAAAGAGAGACCTGCAAAATTGTCTCTGCTTCGGGTGATACATGGACTATACAGTCTGAACTGCCTTACCAGAATCTTGTAAAAAATTTTCTCTGTGTCCTCGCCAAAGAGGACGGAACCTTAGAAGGGTGCAGCCAGGAGGTTAGATTGTACGTCCTGCGCAAACCCTAAAACCCGGAGCCAAGAGTGACAGCATAGGCATACTCCTGTCGCTGCCGCTCTTGCTGCCATATCTGTGGAATCATAGACTAAGAAGAAGACATGGGTGCAAATGTCCGATCCGGTCTGCAAAAGCTTGAGGAGTCCCACCTTCTATGGACAGTCTGGGATTTCTTGGACAATGTCCATCCCCTGTTCCCAAAGGGCATTCTGGAATTGAACTACGTGTGTTAAAAAGTGCAAAAGGCGGTGGAATATACTTAGCATCTAATGGAGTCCAGTTGCTTGTGTGCTGAGGTGTTTTGGCGTGCGAGATTGACCATGGGCTGCCGAAATCACCACAGAATCAGCTAATGGGTGCTCCTCCAAAAAAGGCTGCTCTTTGGGTGCTCTATAGGCTGCAGTGGAGGTATGTGGGCACTTCCATGCTGCCTGTGTGACATCCGCGAAGGTGTCCACCAGGGGTGGGATAACCACCGGCTTCGTATTTTTCTGGCAGAGATATTTCGCCAAGCGCATTCTCTCTGGGTTTAGGTCCTCGTTGTCCCATCCCATATTACAATGGATGTGTCTCATGACCTCTATGAAAGAGGGGTCACCAGGAGGGGATTTGGGTGCATCTTCTGGGTCCAGAGGAGAAAGATCCCCAGTGGACGAGCCAGAGTAGAAGAGTCTGAGGATTGGAAGAGGAGTGGGATCTGCGTCGCCTCTTCCTACTTCCATGCTGGTCAGGAAAGCTCGAGGGGCTCGGGCTCCATGACAGAGACCTATGATGCCTCTTGCAGAGTAGTCTTCCCTTTGGGTTTGTCATGGGGAGGAGGCTCTTTGCCATGGCCCTTATCGGGGGGTGAAGGTGCCTTGTTTATGCTCGGTGTTGGGTCGGATCGCTCAGGGGGCCCCATTATCCGGAGCTTTTGTCATGTCTGGTGGCTTGATACGCATTTGGTTGTGTCTTTGGGGGGAGGATGTCTGAACAGATCGTCTCCCACCAATGGCTGAAGAGGCCTCTGACCTGTGAAAGTTTCAATTTTGGGTCTGAACCCGATAGTGGGTCTGACGTTGGTCCAGCTCCTGTGTCCTGACCGGTGCCGGCATCTGACACTGTACGTTTGTCTGGTGTTGATGGACATACCAGGTGAGACGGCGTGGTGGTGTTAGCTGTACCGTCATCGTGGTCCGTTTGTCTTGGGGGACCGATGCCTGTTCATGCTCCATAGGGCTGTCATCGGGTCTGTCGTCAACCGGTGGTGGGAAGGAAACCAGAGATGACAGAGCTCTTGCCAGCGGTGCTGGTGTGTGGGTAACTTTATGTGCGTCATCGCAGGTCCGACAAATGCTCAGAGGGCTAACGTTTGTCCAATGTTCGTTTATCCGATGTCGGCTTGGCGAGTTTCTCTGCCTGCTTCTTAGAGTGCCTGGGTGGCACAGAGGACAATCTCCCAGAAGAGTGACCCGAGGCCTTTTGCCTGTCCTGGGAGTCGGCACCGCATAGAGAGGCTGACTGGGAAGGAACTGACTGGTGCCCATTACCTGCGTCAGTAGAGGGGCCTGTCGGTGGTACCGGTGGCCTGATTTGTATGGGCTGGAGAGAGGGGCCTCGAAACACAGATCCTCTGTCCTTGTTGCCAGTTGCCCAGACCACGGCTGGGGACTTGACCACGGTGAGCCTGGACACATAGGAAGTGGAATCTGAATTGCCCCTGGAGGGAGAGTGAGAGCCAGGGGATCTCTATCGTGAAGGGGACCTCTCCTTCCATCTCCTCTTATGTTTCCCCAAAGACTTTTTGTGGGAATGCTGGGAAGATTCTCTCTCAGAAAAAGATTCCCACTGCATGGCGGCCAGCCGTTGCTCCTTGAGATTGGCCTACAGGGTCTTCTGGTGACGGGATGCACGTCTGGCTGTTGAATTTTAGACAATGTTGGCAGTTCTGGGTGTTGTGGCCTGGGCCCAGACACAACTGACAGGCTGATTGGCCGTCTTTAGCTGGGATCTGCTTCCCACAGGTGCACTTGTTGGTGTGCCTAGAAGACGGCATTGGGGAAGACGACATACAGAAAAAATAAACGCTAAAAGCGAGTACTTTTGAAGAAAACAAAAGACTAAGTTTTGAGAAAATGGCAGTCGGACTAGCGAGAGGCAAGCCATGGAGCCGATGAATGCAAGTCGACGGCGGGAAAGGAACCGCCCACCCTTTACACCATGCGTGATGTCAGGGGCAGGCAGATGTCGGGGGTCGGTCCCCACCGCAGGCTTGCTATAAGTTTGCCATGGGGTCCTGTCGCCTGCCGGCAACAGTCCTAACTGTGTTACCTGCTGCAAGAGCTGACTCTCTTTAAAAAAGAAGAGAAATTTGGCAGTCATCGAAGCAGCGGTGTCTCCGTGGAGTCCGCAAAGTAAAGTTTCGACAGCCGGAAAAGAACTGAGGAGGGTGTGGGGCTGTCCACATTTACATGAGAGGGACATCGCTGTGTCGGTCACTGTAGCAGATCCCTTGTAGACTGCTAGCTAGAAAAGTTTCCATGTGGTCCTAGTGCCTGGCGGCTATAGTTCATTAGGTGTGGCCTGATGCAAGAGATACCCTCGATGGAGATTTAATTAAACTGTTTCTGGGCCTTGTATACTACGAAGAGACTTGAAAAAACAAGTTATTCACCTGTCACTGTAGTTCTAGGAGTGGTATATGGTGTACATCCACACTGTAGCAGTGTTCCTTTCCCTTTAAGAATGACTGGAAGATCATCAAGCTGGCTCTTCCACCCACTGAGTGGTATCCTCCTTGGCACTGCCCCGTTACATCAGATCTTGCATGCTGGAAGCAAGATAAGTGTGGCACGTGCCAGGGGAGGTTGGCTGGATCGTGCGGATGTAAACCATATACCACTCCCAGAAATACAGGTTACTCACCTGTAACAGGAGTTCTAGGAATGGTATATGTTGTTCATCCACACTGTCTGGCAGGTTCCTTGCCGCTTTAAATCTTGCTGGAAGGTCTTCAAGCTGGCTCCTCCCACCCACCCGGGTGGTAAAACTCTCGGCTCTGCCCCATGACACCAGATCTAGCCCACTGGAAGCCAGGTTGTGTATCGAAGCCAGGGAGGTCGGGTGGGTCGTGTGGATGAATAACATATACCATTCCTAGAACTTCTATTGCAGATGAGTAACCTGTATTTCTAGGGAGATGGATATGTTGTTCATCCACACTGTCTGGCAGACTCCTAGCAGTTCTCCGGGAGGAGGAAGGCAAGGCGCACACCCCCTACTTAGGGAATAAAGACTGGAGAACTGAGGCCCCAAAACCAGCATCCCGGCGTGACTCAAGGTCGATGTGGTAGTGGGTGATGAAGGTATGTGCTGACTTCCAGGTAGCTGCCCTGCAGATTTCCTGGATAGGAACGTCCCTGGAAGCAGCTACTGATGCAGCGGTATGGAGGGTAGAATGAACTCTTATTCCTCTGGGAGGCTCCATGCCAGCCAACCTATAGCAGAGATCTATGCAGGAGGTGACCCACCTGCCTATTGTCCGCTTGGCTGCAGGTCTGCCAGGTGCGGCTTCAGTGTAGGTGACAAACAGCTGGCGAACCTCTTCCCGAACTTCAGCCGTTCGCGCCTTATGATAAGCGAGCGCTCTTCTAGGGTCCAAAGTATGGAGCCTATATTTCAGCCTCCGAGGTGTGATTGGGGTAGAACACCGGCAGAGTCAACACCTGGTTAAGGTGAAACTCTGACACCACCTTCGGAAGGAATTTCGGGTGGGGGCGCAGGACGACCTTGTCCCTATGGAAGACTAGATAAGGAGACTAGATGGAAAATGCCTGGAGCTCTCCCATCCTTCTGGCTGATGTGATAGCCACCAAGAAGGCGGTCTTCCACGACAGGTGAGCGATGTCACACCTGTGCATCGGTTCGAATGGCTTGCCCATGAACTTAGCCAATACCAGCAGTAGTTCCCACGGAGGTGGAGGGTCTCGCACCGGAGGGGATATGTGATCAAGGCCTTTGAAAAGCGCCAGACCACCTTCTCCTGCACCACCAGAGCTGCTTCCGCCCTGCCCGACAAGCAGAGATAGCTGCCTGGTGCACCTTAAGGGTCACACGGCCGAAGCCCTGGTTGAGAAAGGGACCACAGGTAGTCCAGAATGCTTGCCAAGGAACAGGAGGAAGGGTCCAGGCCACCATTTGAAGGCGTAGCATTTTCTGGTCGACTCCTTACGGGACGCCTCAACAACGTTGAGGACCTCGTCGGAAAGACCCAAGGCCTGGAACTCTAGCTGCTCAGGAACCAGGCCGTCAGGTGCAGGGACTGAAGGTCCGGAAGGAATACCTTCCCCTGACTGACGGAGATCAGGTCCGGGCGGGCTGGAAGCTGCCTCAGGAGCCTGGAGCTGAGACTGAGGAGATCTGGATACCAGAACTGACAGGGCCAGTCTGGGGCTACCAGAATCACCTGCGCCTTGTCCCTCCTCGCCTTGAGAAGCACCTTGTGGATCAAGAGAAATGGGGGAAAGGCGTAGAAGAACCGGGGGTCCACGGCCTCGAAAAGGCATCCCCCTGCAGTGAGCCCTGCTGAGGGGGGCAGGCATGAAACAGTCTCAGCTTCGCATTCTCCCTTGAGGCAAACAGGTCCGCCTGAGGTGTGCCCCAGTGGGAGAAGAGATCTTGTACTGCCTCCGGCAGGAGAGACCACTCGTGAGACGCAGCCCCTATCCGGCTTAGGGCATCGGCCAGAATGTTGGAGGCTCCTGCCACGTGAATGGAAAGGAGATCTGCCTCCAGGCTGCACTAGAGTGACCAAATGCGGAGAGCTTCCCTGCACAGAGGCATGGCGCACGTCCCGCCCTGGCGGTTTAGATAATACATGGTCGTGATATTGTCCGTCTGGACCTGAACCACTTGACCCCGTAGAAATGGAGCGAAGGTGGTGAGAGCTAGACGAACCGCTCGAAGCTCCAGCAGGTTGATGTGGCATCGGGACTCTCGAGGGGACCAGAGGCCGTGCGCTCTGTGCTCCCCCAGATGGGCACCCCAACCCATCAGAGAGGCATCGGTCGATAGAGAGACCGTCGGCTCGGGGTGGACAAATGGGATGCCCTCCTGCAGATGTGCCGGAACGGTCCACCACTGGAGAGCGTTCCACATCCCCTGGGTCACTGTCGCTAGCTGATCCACCGGCTCAAAGCACTGTGACCACTGGCTGGCCAGTCCCCATTGAAGGGGATGCATGTACCAGCGGGCCCAACGGACCACGCAGGTGCAGGCCGCAATGAGGCCCAGGAGGCGCAGGAAGTCCCGGGCAGGGTGTGACTGCCCAACTGGAAATGACTGGGCAAAGGAGGAAAGAACCTCGGTCCTGTCCGCCGGGAGCCATGCTCTGGCTCGAAGACAGTCGAGCTCTGCCCCGATTAAATGTATCGCCTGTTTTGGCACGAGTTCCGACTTGGCCTCGTTGATGAGGAGGCCAATCTGAGAGCAAACCTGGAGGGCCAGATCTCTGAACCGCTCCACCTCCGCTCTGGAGGGGGCTGCAATCGGCCAGTCGTCCAGGTAGGGGTACACCCGGACCCTTCAGCGCCACAGGAAAGCTGTCACCACTGCCATGCATTTGGTGAAGACCCTGGGAGCTAGGGAGAGGCCGAAGGGCATGGCCCGGAACTCGTAAAGGGATCCCTCCGCTCTGAAGCTGAGGAATCTCTGATGAGACGGACGGATTGGGACGTGAAAGAATGCGTCCTGGACGTCCAGGGAACAGAACCACACGCCTCATTCCAAGGATGGTATTACCTGAGCCAGAGTGACCATCCTGAAGGTCCGAGACCTTAGGAACTTGTTCAGGTCGTGCAGGTTGAGAATGGGGCACCAGCCCCTGTCCGTTTTGGGACCAGGAAATACCTGGACACAAACCCCGGGTCTGGAGGAGGATCCGCCACCTTCCTGATCACCTCTTTCTCGAGGAGCAGGGCAATATTGGCTCGGCGGGCCGACAGCGAGGCTGCGGACCCCGTAGCTCCCCCCCCCCCCGAGGGGCGATGGCTCGAAAGGGTGGGGTCTGCTCGAACTCCAGAGGCAGACCCTTTCCCATCACCTCCAACACCCAGCAGTCCGTGGTGACAGCGGACCAGGCGGAAAGGAAGTGGCGGAGCCGTCCCCCGGAACCCAGGGGGGAGTGACGAGGCTGGGGGCGACACCTCTCAACCCGTCACTGGGCAGGCTTGGAGGAGGGACCAGCTGAGGGACCTCCTGGGCCCTTACCTCCCTGCTTCCTGTTGGAGGAAGCCATGGGCTTGGGTTTGGGATGCCAAGCTCGAGCCTGCTGGCCCTGATGCTGCTGCTGTTGGGCCAGACGTGCTGCAGGCACAGAAGGATGAAAGGGCTTGTGCTGCTGCTGACGGCGGCCTTTGTCCTTCTGGGCGGAGGTGACAGAGACCAGGGTGGCATTGGACTTTTTAACCCGCTGGGAGTGACCTTCCACTCCAGGGCTGAAGAGGTTGGTCCCCAAGAAGGGGACATCCGTCAACTTGTGCTGGGTATCCGCCGTAAAGGTGGATATCCTCAGCCATGCCCTGCGGCACATGGCCACTGCCGCCACCACTGATCTGGCACAGGAATCCCCTATGTCTAGAGCTGTCTAGAGCTGCTGCTTCGCCACTGCCCTACCCTGGTCCCGGACCTGCCGGACCGTGGTCTGGAGGTCAGCCAGGAGAAAGAGGGATCACCTCATCCAGGGAGCCCATGAGGGCATGGGAGAAGTGTGCCATCAGCACGGCCAAGCTGGCCTGGCGGAGGCCAAGGGAGGACGCAGCGTACACCTTGCACCCGGCGTAGTCCAGCTTTTTGGACTCCTTGTCGGGGGCTTGTCCATGTCCCTGGCGTTCCCGGAACGCCGGAAAACGCTGTCGGTGACCAACCCTCGGCGGAGGGGTGCTCCGAAAACCCGGGCAGAGAGCTGGTAGGGACCGCATACTTCCTGGCCAAAGGCGCAGGACAGGAAGCAGGCCGCTGCCAAAGCTTCAAGGCTGGGCCGACAATGGCCTCAGCCACAGGAAAGGCTTCTGTGGGTGAATCCCCCCAGTCCAGTATCTCCATCAGGGGATACTTGGCCCGTTTGGACACGGGCTCGAGCTGCATCCCGGTGGACTCCGAGATGAGCCGAAGCAGACCCATAAAGGACGATGGGCTATCGTCCAGTGACTGGCCCACCACGGAAGACTCCAGATCAACCTGCCTGGAAAATAGGGAGGAGTCGTCGTTGGACTCAGAAGAGTCTGCGAAATGCTGCCTAGGGCCTGAGCCACCCTCCACCTGCCGAGGGGTCGGGAGTGAGGGTGACCGACAACCTGTGGGGCAGGCCTTGAGCCGACTGAGAATCCTTGGTCGGTGCCCCCGATTTCGGTTGTGGAGGCGGAGGTTCCACCACAATCGGTGGGGCAGCAAGCTTAGGCCGAACAACCAGCCCAGACATGGGCATCTCGACTGCAGCGAGAGGTTGCTTCGGCTGATCAGGTGACAGCCACTTGATGGCCGGGGAATGCATCGGAGTCGACTTAGCCCCGGACAAAAGCAACTGCTGCCACATCAGCTCCTCACAGCGTCGACTCAATTTGCGCCGAAGCCTCTCCTCATCAGAGGAGGAAGACGAGGAGGAACAGCGTCGCCACTTACCTCAGTGCCGAGACAGAGACCGGTGATGTCGGTGGGATCGGCTGGACCGAAAAGAAGGCCTGGGAGGGAGCAGCGGACACCCGCTCCTCCCTCGGCTCAGACGTCTTAACCGGGGACTGCTGCACCGATGGCATAGGTAAATCCTCGGTTTCCACCGGGGGAACCAGCGAAGACGGGTTGTCGGCCTCACCAGTTGACAAACCGTCCGACAGGTCGAGAAATATCTCGACCGCGTCGATGGCTGTCTCGGCTGTCTGACCTGACGGGGACGCCGTGAAGCCAGCAGCCTTAGCCGCAACCTCGACCGAAGTTGACGGTCGGCTCTCCGGGGAAGGAGACCTCTCCTACTCCCACGAACGCTGACGATGGGACTTACCCTTGAGATCCTTCTTCTTGGACCGAGAGAAATGTCCCGATGGCCCCTCTCCCTTCGTGGAAAGGGAATGGCAAAGCTCCTTGAATGAAGCAGAATATGAGGTACCCAAGGTGAGCGGGATAAATGCTGTGGCTGAGAAGGAAGATGCGGCCTGGGCCGCCTCCTCCTCCTCCTCCTCGAGGGCGATCATCTGCTCGAGCTGCTCAGCTGAGCCAGCCGCCGCGGTAACCACCCAGCGGTCCTCTTTCAACAACTGAGTAGCGGGCTGGAGCGCCGGGGCTTGAGCTCAACCGCCAGCACGGTCCTCCAAGACGTTGGCCGAGAACAAACAGCAAGATTCGCAGGCCTGCGGATCGTGTTCTAGGCCGAGGCAGTAGACGCACATGGAGTGCGGATCCGTCCTGGACATCTTCTGCCCGCACGGGCACCGCCGAAAACCGGGAGTCGATTTGTTCATCGCAGCCGCGAGAGAAAAGGAAGACCGAAGTCTTGAAAATTTTAAAATGAGTTTCGGACGAACCGAAGGATTAGGATCCAGTCTAACATGCAGAGCGTTAAGGAGGGAACCTGAGCTTCCAAGCGGTTAAGAAGATCTGGCGTCATGGGGTGGAGCAGAGAGTTTTACCACCCGGGTGGGTGGGAGGAGCCAGCATGAAGACCTTCCGGCAAGATTTAAAGCAGCAAGGAACCTGCCAGACAGTGTGGATGAACAACATATCCATGTCCCTAGAACTCCAGTTACAGGTGAGTAACTGGTTTTTCTAGGAGTGTGGATATGGTGTACTTTTCCACACCATAGCAGGCTCCTAGCAGTTCTCTGTGAGAAGGCAGCAAGGCACACACACCCTACTTGGAAAGAAGAGATTGGAGAACCAAGGCCCCAAAACCAGCATCCTGGCATGACTCAAGGTCGATGTGATAATGGGAGATGAAAGTGTGTGCTGACTTCCAGGTAGAAGTCCTGTAAGTCTCCTGGATAGGGACGTCCCTGGAAGCAACCACCGAGGCAGCGGTATGTCTGGTGGAATGAGCCCTAAGCCCTACGGGAGGCTCCCTACCAGCCAACCTATAGCAGAGGTCGATGTAGGAGACTATCCACCTGCCAATCATCCGCTTTGCTGCCAGTCTGCCAGATGCAGCTTCAGTGCAGGTGACAAACAGCTGGCGAACCTCTCCCTGAACTCCAGCCGTGCACTCCGTATAGTAGGTGAGCACGCGCCACAGGTCTAGAGTATGCAGCCTATACTCAGCCACCGAGGTGTGACTAGTGAAGTACACCAGGAGACTGATCACCTGGTTAAGGTAAATCTTCAAAACAATCTATGGGAAGAATTTTGGGTTGGAGTGGAGGACAAGCTTGTCCCGGTGGAAGATCAGGTAAAGAGACTCCAAAGAAAGCGCCTGGAGCTCACTGACCCTTCTGGCGGAGGTGACGGCCACCAGGAAGGTGGTCTTCCATGACAGGTGTGATATCTCCCCCTGTGCACGGGTTTGAATGGCTTGCCCATGAATACAGCCAAGACCAGCAACAGGTCCCAAGGTGGTGAAGGTTCCCGCCGTGGCGGGGACAAGTGGTCCAAGCCTTTAAAAAGGTGTCCGATCACCTTCTCCTGTGCCACTGTTGGGAGTACCAGCCCACGCCCAGTATGCAGAGATGGCAGTCAGGTGCACCTTACAGAGTCGTGGACCAGAGGCCCGGCTGAGGGAGGGACCATAGGTACTGCAGAATGCTTGCCACTGGGCAGGACAAGGGAATTAGCTCCTTGCCCTTGCACCAAATGGAAAACCTTTTCAACTTGAAAGTGTAGCACTTGCGAGCCGACTCCTTCCAAGAGGCCTCAACAACACTGAGGATCTCGTTGAAGGGACCCAGAGCCTGGAAGTCTAGCCGCTCAGGAACCAACCTGCTAGGTGCAGGGACTGAATGTCTAAATGAAGAACTTCCCCTTGAAGCATGAAAGCAGATCCAGGCAGAGAGGAAGATGCCACAGAGGCACGCTGCTGGGGTTGAGATCAGGGTTCCAGAAATGGTGTGGCCAGTCCAGAGTCATCAGGATCACCTGTGCATTGTCCCTCCATGCCTTGAGCAGTACCCTGTGAATCAGGGGAAAGAGAGGGAAGCCATACAGGAGGTCCTGTGTCGAGGACCTTGCGAAGGCTTCCACCTGTAGTGTCCCACGCTGAAGGGGGGCAGGCACAAAACAGCCTCAGCTTTGCGTTCTCCCTGGAGGCAAAGAGGTTGACCTTGGGAGTGCCTCATCGAGCAAAGAGATGGTCAACCACCTCCTGATGAAGAGACCACTTATAAGACACCTCGCCCACCTGAGGACACCCGCAAACTGGCTGGACACTCCAGCCACATGAATCGTCAGGAGGTCAGCGTCCAAGCTATGCATGAGGGTCCAGATGTGGAGAGCTTCCCGACAGAGAGGAAGGGAGAGTGTCCCACCCTGTTTGTTGAAATAGTACATGGTCATGTTGTCCGTCTGGACCTGAACAACCTGACCCTGAACATGGGGAGGAACGCTGTCAGTGCCAAATGCACCACCTGGAGCTCCAGCATGTTGATGTGACAGCAAGACTCCTCGGGGTTCTAGAGCCCATGGATTCTGTGGACCCCCAGGTAGGCACCCAACAAGAGGCGCATCGGTCATTAGGGTGACCACTGGCCCTGTGTGGACAAAGAGGACTCCTTCCTGGAGATGGTCTGGGAATAGCCACCACTGGATGGATTCCCACATCCTCCAGGTCATGGAGACCAACTGGTCAAGGTGATCGTGGTGCTGAGACCACTGCCTGGCCAGCCCCCACCGCAGAGTGCATTCACCAGTGGGCCCAACGGACCACGCTGGTGCATGCTGCCATGAGACCCAGGGATGTGACGGTGGTGAG
The DNA here is from genome assembly GCA_016271365.2 of Neoceratodus forsteri. Taxonomy (NCBI): domain Eukaryota; kingdom Metazoa; phylum Chordata; order Ceratodontiformes; family Ceratodontidae; genus Neoceratodus; species Neoceratodus forsteri. The sequence continues at coordinate 1,526,435,265 of CM028131.1, forward strand.
CCTTGGTGGCCCGAAGGGGTGGCTGACCAAGGGCTCCTTGGGAAGGAGCAAGAAGCTTTTAAGGGTCTTCAAGCGGTGTCCCTGTGTGGCCTGGTTGAAGTCCTGGCAGTGCTGGTAGGCCTCGATATCATGGTCAGGGCCTACGCAGAGCAGGTAAGAAGTGTGGCCTTCCTTGGAGGGAAGATGCTTGCCACAGACACATTTTGTAGGCTGGTCGGAAGAGGGAGCTGGAGAAGAAAACATAAACCAAAATAAGATAACACCGGAAAATACAGGTTACTCACCTGTAACAGGAGTTCTAGGAATGGTATATGTTGTTCATCCACACTCATTGGCAGTATCCTTGCCGCTTTAAATCTTGCCGGAAGGTCTTCAAGCTTGCTCCTCCCACCCACCCGGGTGGTATAACTCTCGGCTCCGCCCCATGACGCCAGATCTGGCCCGCTGGAAGCTCAGGTTGTGCGTCAAGCCGGAGGTCAGGGTCAGGTGGATGAACAACATATACCATTCCTAGAACTCCTGTTACAGGTGAGTAACCTGTATTTCTAGGGACATGGATATGTTGTTCATCCACACTCATTGGCAGACTCTAGCAGTTCTCCGGGAGGAGGAGGCAAGACACACACCCCATATACTTACTTGGGAAAGAGAGACTGGAGAACCGAGGCCCCAAAACCAGCATCCGGCGTGACTCAAGGTCGATGTGGTAGTGGGTAATGAAGGTGTTTGCTGACTTCCAGGTAGCAGCCCTGCAGATTTCCTGGATAGGGACGTCCCTGGAAGCAGCCACCGTGCAGCAGTATGGCGGTAGAATGAGCTCTTATCCTCTGGGAGGCTCCATGCCCGCTAACTTATAGCAGAATCTATGCAGGAGGTTACCCACCTGCTTATCGTCCGCTTGGCTGCAGGTCTGCCAGATCGGCTTCAGCGTAGGTGACAAACAGCTGGCGAACCTCTCCCCGAATTTCAGCCATGCGCTCCTTATAATAAGCGAGCGCCCTTCTAGGATCCAGAGTATGGAGCCTATATTCGGCCTCCGAGGTGTGATTGGGGTAGAACACCGGCAGAGTCAACACTTGGTTAAGGTGAAACTCCGACACCACCTTCGGAAGGAATTTCGGGTTGGGGCGCAGGACAACCTTGTCCCTGTGGAAGACCAGGTAAGGAGACTCAATGGAAAGCGCCTGGAGCTCTCCCATCCTTCTGGCTGACGTGATAGCCACCAAGAAGGCGGTCTTCCACGACAGGTGAGAGAGAGCACACCTGTGCATAGGTTCAATAGCTTGCCCATGAGCTTGCCAGTACCAGCAGTAGATCCCAGGAGGTGGGGTTCCCCGACTGGAGGAAATGTGATCAAGGCCTTTGAAAAAGCGCCAGACCACCTTCTCCTGCGCCACGACTGCTTCCCGCCCGCGCCCGTAAGCAGAGATGGCTGCCAGGTGCACCCTTAGGTCGCCGACCTAAGCCCTTGACTAGAAAGGGACCATAAATAGTCCAAGATGCTTGCCAAGGAACAGGAGGAAGGGTCCAAGCCCTTGCTCCTGACACCAAATGGAAAACCTTTTCCATTTGAAGGCATAGCATTTTCTGGTCGACTCTTACAGGGACGCCTCAACTACATTGAGGACCTCGTCGGAAAGATCAAAGCCTGGAACTCTAGCAGCTCAGGAACCAGGCCGTCAGGTGCAGGGATTGAAGGTCCGGATGGAACACCTTCCCTGATTGACTGAGAGCAGGTCCGGCGGAGCTGGAAGCTCACTGAGTCCTGGAGCTGAGACTGAGGAGATCTGGGTACCAGAACTGGCGAGGCCAGTCTGGGGCTATCAGAATCACCTGCGCCTTGTCCCTCCTCGCCTTGAGAAGCACCTTGTGGATCACAGGGAAATGGGGAAAGGCGTAAAGAGCCGGGTCTAGCCTCGAAAGGCATCCCCTGCAGCGAGCCCTGCTGAGGGGGGCATGGAACAGACTCAGCCTGCTCTCCATGGAGGCAAACAGGTCCACCTGAGGTGTGCCCCAAAGGGAGAACAGATGCTGTACTACTCCGCAGGAGAGACCACTGTGGATGCAGCCCCTATCCGCCCAGGGCATCGGCCAGGGTGTTGGAGGCTCCTGCCACGTGAATGGCTAGGAGATCCGCCTCCAGGCTGCGCCTAGAGTGACCAAATGCGGAGAGCTTCCTTGCATAGAAGCATGGAGCGCGTCCCGCCCTGGCGGTTTAGATAGTACATGGTCGTGGTATTGTCCGTCTGGACTCGGACCACTTGACCCCGGAGGAACGGAGCAAAGGCGGTGAGAGCTAGGCGGACCGCTCGGAGCTCCAGCAGGTTGATGTGGCATCGGGACTCCCGCGGGGACCAGAGGCCATGAGCCCGGTGTTCCCCCAGATGGGCACCCCAACCCATCAGAGAGGCATCGGTCGACAGAGAGACCGTCGGCTGGGGCGGACGAACGGGATGCCCTCCTGCAAATGATCTGGAACGGTCCACCACTGGAGAGCATTCCACATCCCCTGTGTCACCGACACAAGCTGGTCCAAGGGATCGCAGCGTTGTGACCACTGGCTGGCCAGTCCCCACTGAAGGGGACGCATGTTCCAGCGGGCCCAACGGACCACGCTGGTACAGGCCGCCATGAGACCCAGGAGGCGCAGGAAGTCCCGGGCAGGGCGCAATTGCCCAACCAGAAATGATCGGGCAAAGGAGGAAAGAACCTCGGCCCTGTCCGCGGGAGCGCGCTCTGGCTCGAAGAGAGTCGAGCTGCGCCCGATGAATAAAATCACCTGCTTACTCGAGTTCCGACTTGGCCTCGCTGATAAGGAGGCCCAGTTGAGAAACAGACCTGGAGAGCCAGATCTCTGGACCACTCCGCCTCCTTCCTGGAGGAGCTGCTATCAGCCAGTCGTCCAGGTAAGGGTACACCCTGACCCCTCGGCGCCGCAGGAATGCTGTCACCACTGCCATGCATTTGGTGAAGACCCTGGGAGCTGGAGACAAGTCAAGGGCATGGCTTGAATCGAAGAGATCCTTCTGCTCGAAGCGAAGGAATCTCTGGTGAGACGGACGGATAGGGACGTGAAAACGCGCCCTGCAAATCCAGAGAGCAGAACCACACGCTGCCTGCGAGGATGGTATTATCTGAGTCAGAGTGACCATCCTGAAGGTTCGAGACCTTAGGAACTTGTTTAGGTCGTGTAGGTCGAGAATGGGCGCCAGCCCCGTCCGTTCGGAACCAGGAAGTACCTGGACACAAACCCTGGGTCTGAAGGAGGGTCCACCACCTCTCTTACCACCTCCTTCTGGAGGAGGAGAGTGATGTCGGCTCGGACCAGCACGCCAGTGAGGCTGGGGATCCAGGCCCCGAGGCGGCGGCTCTGAAGGTGGTGCCTGCTCGAATTCCAGGGCAGGCCTCTTCCTCCAAGACCCACCTGTCCGTGGTAACAGCGGACCAGGCGGAACGGAAGTGCGGAGCCGCCCCCGGGGGACCCAGGAGTAAGGTGGCGGGGATGGGGCTGACACCCTCAGCCCGTCACTGGGCAGGCTTGGAGGAGGGACGGCCGAGGACCTCCTGGGCCCTTCCTCCCTGCCTCCTGTTAGAGAAGCCGCGGCTTGGGTTTGGGATGCCAAGGCCGAGCCTGCTGGCCTGGCGTTGCTGGGCAGGCGCGCGAGGGCACAGAAGGACCAAAGGGCTTAGGCTGTGGTTTGCGGCCTTGTCCTTCTGAGGCGGAAGAGACCGAGTCCAAGGTGGCATTGGACTCTCGATCCTCTGCAGGTGACCTTCCACCCCAGGGCCGAAGAGGTCAGTCCCCAAAGGAACATCCGCCAACTTGCTGGTATCCGAAGTAAAGTGGATATCCTCAGCCAAGCCCGCGGCAGCACTGTAGCCACTGCGGCAGCACCGATCTAGCACATGAGTCCCCTACATCCAAAGCAGTCTGGAGCTGCTGTTTGGCCACTGCCTCTGCCCTGGTCCCGCACCTGCTTAACCGTAGTCTGCAGATCGGCGGGAAGATGAGGGATGACCTCATCCAGGAGCCCAACAGGGCATGAGAAAAATGTGCCATGAGGATGGCGAACTGGCCTGGCGAAGCCGAGAGAGGGGCATGCGTGAGACTTTTCGCCCGACATAGTCCAATTTCTTGGACTCCCTTGTCAGGAGGTTTGTCCACATCCCTGGCGTTGCCGAGCCCGGAACGCTGTCGGTAACCAACCCCTCAGCAGAGGGTGTTCTGAAAACCGGACAAGGAACGGTAGGGACCGTGATACTTCCTGGCCATCCTGGCCAAGGCGCAGGGCAGGAAGCAGGCGTGCCAAAGTTCCAGTGCCGGACCCACTATGGCCTCGGCCACCGGAAAGGCCTCCGTCGGAGAATCCCGGTCCAGAATCTCCGTGAGGGATACCTGGCCCGCTTGGAAACGGGTTCGAGCTCCATCCCGGTAGACTCCGAGATGAGCCGAAGCAGTCCTAGGAAGGACGACGGGCTATCGTCCATTGACTGACCTCCTGAAGACTCCAAGTCCAGTCGCTTGGAGAAGAAGGAGGAATCGTCTTCGGACTCGGAAGAGTCCTCGAAGAGCTGCTCCTCGGCCTGAGCCACCCTTCACCTGCAGGTCGGTCGGGAGTGAGGGTAACTGACAGCCGATGGGGTAAACCCTTAGCCGACCGAGAATCCTTGGTCGGAGCCCCAATTGGTGGCTGTGGAGGCGGAGGTTCCACCGGAATCGGTGGAGCAGCTGGTTTTGGCCGAACAACCGGCCTGGGTATAGGCTCCTCGGACAAGTCGAGGGGTTGTGTCGGCCCGTTCGGTGACAGCCACTTAATGGCCGGGGAAGGCGCCGGAGTCGGCTTATTCCCGGCCAGGAGGAGCTGTTGCAACATAAGGTCCTCGTACCGTCGACGTAATTTACGCCGAAGCCTCCCCTCATCCGAGGAGGAGGACGAGGACGAGCGGCGACGCCGCTTACCGAGGTGCCGAGACCGAGACCGCCTATGACGGTGGGAACGGCTGGACTGCGAAGAGGTCCGAGACCGAGACCGAGAGTCCCGGAATTTCCGGGGTCGGTGCGGGGAGGTGTCGGCCGGAACCGGCACTCCCTTCGGCTCGGAAGGTCCATCCGAGGGCTCCGGAACCGGAGGCACAGGCGAGCCCACGGGATCCTCAACTCCTCCCGGGGGAACCGGGGAGAGGGGAATCTCGGCTGCTAAAGGCGACAGCCCGTCCAATGGGTCGAGAAAAATCTCGACTTCATCAGTGGAGTCTCGGTCAACTGACCTGACGGGACACCGCGAGGCCAGTGGCCGGCCGAGCGGGTCGATCAAGCCGACGAACGACGGCCCGGGAGAGGGACCTTCCCGCCCCAAGAGCGCCGACGGAGGACTTACCTTGTCCCTCTTTTGGACCGAGAAAAGGTCCAGCAGACGAGGCCTTCTCCTTTAGTGGAGGGACAGACAAACTCCTTAAAGGAAGCCGTGTAGGAAGAACCCAGAGAGGCGGGATAAATGCAGCGCCGAGAAGATCCGGCCGCGCGCCTCCTCTTCGAGGCGACCATCCGCCTGAAAGGATCCGCCGAGCCTCGCCAAGGACACCGCCAACCGGCCTCCTTGGACTTCACCGGAGGAAACGCCTCGGACGGCCCAGTTGCAATCGGGCAGCACGGCTTCGAGGACGAGGCCGAGAAAGATGAGCACAGGTCGCAAGCCCGCGGTCGTGCTCAAGGCCTAGCAGTAGACACACGTGGAGTGTGGATCCGTCCGAGACATCTTCTGCCCGCATGGGCATCTCCGAAATCCGAGTCGATTTGTCCATCGCAGCCGCGAGGGATCAAGACTGAAGTCTTTTGCAAAATATTATTTTAAATCCACAAACGGAGAAATAGGAACCAGTCGCGAACGCAAGAAGCCGCTATGAGGGAACCTGAGCTTCCAAGCGGTAAGGAAGATCTGGCGTCATGGGGCGGAGCCGAGAGTTATACCACCCGGGTGGGTGGGAGGAGCAAGCTTGAAGACCTTCCGGCAAGATTTAAAGCGGCAAGGATACTGCCAATGAGTGTGGATGAACAACATATCCATGTCCCTAGAAAACAATGTTTTTATCGAAAGAAAAATAAATGAATCATGGGTTTGAAGCATGCGAAAAAAAGGTGGTCGACTGAAGTTGGTGTTCGTGAAGGTCCGACGTATGCGGGTCGATGGCAGGAAAAGAACTGGGGTAGATCAGGGGGACCTCCCCTTTTGTACCATAGGGGGATGGTCCCCTGCTATAGACTGCTAGCTAGAAATATTCCTGAGTGGTCCTAGCGCCTGATGGCTTAGTCCTACCAGTGTTTCCTGCTTCAAGAGCCCCCTTGAAATAAAATCACAATATCCTCAGCATGTCAAACAGTCTCAGAACAGTTTTTTTAAGTGCAGTGCAACAAGTACTCTGTCACTTCGTCTTTGGATACATACGTGGTTTCTTGGGCTGTTTTGGTTGGAAATGGTCTCCTCCTGCCGAGTGTCGCTTCTTACCCTGCTGCTTGCTTAGGTCAAAAAAGAACTGGGCAGCTGGCTCGTCCTGTTAACAGAGAAAAAGTGCTTGTAAACCACATACAAACACACACCCCAAAAATAATTACAGATTTCATATATGGAGTCTCTTATCTTTCACTGTAAAACCAAACAGAGCTTGCTCATTCCCAGCTTGGCCCAATGGTTCACCTAACAGCTGCATTAAATCCACTAAAATAAATTTTGGTGACAGCAAAGGAAGATGATGGCAACAGGAAAAGCAGCAGACTAGGTAACTCCTAGTACTCTGTATTTATAGTTTACTTAGTTTTAATCAGCTCAGTTATTCTGTTGGTTGTTATTGTAAAGCTACTCTGTTCGGTTAGAGGTTGGTGATCAAGAATCAAGTAAGAAAGAACAGTTACATAAGAACTTACCATAACAGTAGATCTTTGAGGAGATCTCAGTCATCAGGTAACAACCATAGGAATCTTCGCTGTCGGTGAAGGGGAATCCACACGGAGGATTTTCAGCAGTACAACTGGGGCCGCCCACTCCATCTACAACAGCCTACGTCAGCTACCCTATATAGGCACAGGCAGCCCTGCTCCCTCCTCAGTTCTTTCTGTCTGGAGACAAAGGAAGCGAGGCTCATGCCCTGGGGGACCTAGGAGAGAAAGAAGAACCCAGCTCCAAGTAAAACATGTGGAAACCGCAGATAGCCAGGTCCTAGACAGGAGCCCCAAGAAGGGGGACGATGGGAAGGAAATCATACCTGATGACTGAGATCCCCTTTAAGATCTACTGTTATGGTAAGTTCTTATGTAACACTTTCATCTTCTTCGGGGTATGTCAGTCATCAAGTAACACCCTAGGAACCAGTACCAAGCAGTGACAAGTGTAAACAGTCTTGGGAGGCTGGATCTCCATAAACTTAAGACAGGAGTCCTTGTAACATAGCCCTGCCAAGTCCTGCACCGGCCTGTGAAGCAATGTCCAGACTGTAATGCTTGGTGAATGTGTGGACTGTACTCCAGGTGGCAGCCACACAAATGTCAGCGGCTGAGACCCCTTTGAAACAAGCCACCGAGGTAGCCATGCCTCTGGTGGAATGAGCTTTGACGACGCCAGGCAATTCTCTGCCGTACTTACTGTAGCAAAACACAATGCAATTTGCCAACCATTTGGATACACATTGCTTAGAAACTGAAGTGCCCCCTCTACCTGGGGCAAAAGAAACAAACAACTGCTTAGACTTCCTGGATTCTTTAGTCCGAAGCAGATAACACTTCAAAGTTCTGCACACATCTAATGTATGGATCACTGCTTCCCCTGGATTGGCACGCTCAGGAAAATAAACAGAAGGTGGATGGACTAATTTAGTGTGAACTCAGAAACTACCTTAGGCAGAAACTTAGGATGTGTGCGCAAAGATATCCTGTCTTTGTGAAAAATCAAATAAGGCTCCTTCCACCAGAGGGCCTGAAGCTCTGAAATTCTTATAGCAGAAGTCATCGCAACTAAAAACAATGCTTTCCAAGACAGAAATTGCAAGTCGTGACTGGCTCAAAAGGAGACAGGGTCAACTTCTCCAAAATAAAATTCAAGTCCCAAGCTGTGCAGGATGCCTTTGAGGAAAGTACAGGAGACATCCAGCTGAGCAATTGTGCATTCACCCACGGGCTCATGAAAGGCAGAAATAGGCGAAAGGTGGACCTTGAGAAAGGAATACTGGAGGCCCAAGTCAGACAAAGAAATCAGGTAGTCCAGGATATGATTCACCAAGCAGGTGAAAGGGTCTAGGGAATGTTTGGCAACCCATGTGGAAAACTGCTTCCACTTCATGGTATGTGTGGCACAGGTGGAAGGCTTGAGAGCACCCACCAGGATGTTCACCACCCTTTTAGAGACCCCGAACCTGGCAATGGCTATGTTCTCAGAAGTCAGGCATGCAGATGGAGAGACCCAAGGTTGGGATGGACCAGGGTCCCCTGATCCTGAGTAAGCAGATTCCTGCAAAGGAGCAGAGGGACCTGGGTTCCTTTGCTAGCTGCTAAAGCAGATGGAACCATATCTGTCAAGGCCAGAATGGCAGCCACTAGAATCATGCTGGCCCCTTCCATCTGCAGCTTGAACAGCACCCTCTGTATTAGGGGAAATGGAGGGAATGCATACAGAAACCTCTCACTCCAAGAAAGGGACAATGGATCTTGCCAGAAAACTCCAGGCCCTGAATCTAGCGAGCAGAAACTGGGCAGTTTTGTGTTGAGTGGGGACGCAAAAAGGTCCAACTCTGGAGAATCCCATCTGTCAAACAGCTCTTCTGCTACAGATGAGAGAAGTTCCCATTCTTGTATGCTGGACCGAGTCCTGCAAAGACCATCCACTAGGGTGTTTAGGATGCCTGGCACATGTACTGCAGAGTCAGATTGTGTTCCAGAGCCCAATACCACACTCTCATGGCCTCCCTGCAAAGGGGGTATGAGTGAGTCCTGCCCTGCCTGTTAAAGTACTAGACGACACTCAAATTGTCTGACTGTACCAGTAGCTGTCCTGGAGCAAGGTGCTTCTGGAATGCTTGCATGGCAATAGCATCGCCCTCATCTCCAGGACACTGATATGCAGGGTGGTTTCCCACTGGGACCAGAAGCCTCAGGCCTGGAAGGGACCCAGGTCTGCTCCACAGCACAGACCCGAAGCATCCGTCGTTAAAATCTGATGCGGGGAAGAGATCTGGAAGGGAACCCCTTGTAGTAGGATCAAAGGGTCCAGCCACCACTGTAGTACCTTGCGTATTGGACAGGAGATCAGGACAGGTTGGTCAAACTCGTCCAAGCGCTGGTTCCACTGTACCCTGAGGGTCCACTGAAGGGTGTGCATATGAAGCCTGGCCAGTGGAACGGTAGGAATGGCTGCTGCCATTAAGACGTAACAATCTGAGTTACATACTGGCAGGAATGCACAGACTCCATGTGACTTCCTGAGCTTGGGCCATGAAGCATTCCACCCTGTTTTGGGGCAGGAAGGCCTTCCCCTCTTCAGAATCTAGAACCGCTCTTATACACTACAGTCTTTGGGATGGTACTAGAACCAATTTAGGCAGGCTGACAGTAATGCCAAGGGAACCGAAGAGCTGGAGAGTGCGCTCCAGAGTCAGCAAAAGCTGTTCCCTGGACAGGGCCTAGAGAAGCCACTTGTCCAGGTAAGGGAAGACATACTGTCGCTCTCTTCTGAGAGCTGCTGTGACCGCAACAATACAAAAGAATCGCAGTGCAGAGGATAAGCCAAAGGGCAGCACTTTGAACTAATAACGCTCACCCTGAAAGGCAAAACGAAGAAACCTCCTGTGAGGAGGAAAGACAGATGTGCAGGTAAGCATCCTGCATGTCCAGTGAACAGAGCCAGTCCCCAGTCTTGAGGAGGGGTATAAGGCCTGGCAAAATTACAATCCAGAATTTTTTGTACTGGACAAAGAGATCGAGTTCCTTTAGATCTAAAATGGGCTCCAGATCTTGTGTCTTTTTGGGTACCAAGAAGAACCTGGAATAAAACTCCTGGTTTCTCTGGTCTGCTTGCACAGAAGACACTGTACTTCCGTCCTGAGAATAGACAAGTGAGCCGGGGGATAGTTGGAGGGTGGTGGAGGGGTGTCTGGAGGCTGCTGGATAAGCTCCAGAGTGTGACGCTTCTCTATGATCTGCAGAATCCATGCATCTGAAGTTGTGGTTCTCCACTGATTCAGATGGAGGGAAAAACGACCTCTCACCACCGCCTCCTGGGTCTGAACCTGAGGAGGGGGGTCTGGCAAGGAGTCAAGCTGAAGTGGAACTAGCTGTAGAGGCTGGTCCATCATTTCTGGGTTGTTTGGCTGCTGCTTCAGCATTGGAAGGGGCGGGCAAGGGAGCCTGGGCTCTGCGTTTACCCTGGGCATGAGGACCCGATCCTGGCCGACTGGCCTGTCTATGAAAAGTAGACTACTCTCTACCTTGTGGTTGAGTGTGGTAGAGAGAATGGACAGATTTAATTGGCTGTGCCAGAGGCCTGCAGATCATTTATAAGGTCCTGAACATCAGGGCTGAAGAGTTTGGTGCCACTTAAATGAGCATTAAGCACCTTGTTCTGCACATCAGCTGCAAATCCAGAGACCCTAAGCCAGGAGTGCCTACTAAGGCAATATGCCAGTGGCAGCTGCTCTGGCCACTGTATCGGCCACATCATACAGTGCTCTGAGGAGGTGTTTGCTAACATCTTCAGCAGTCCGGAAATACTGAAGCAATTCCTGCTTCTGGGCGACATCAGGAAGGGCCTGAGTGGCAGCTTTGCCCTTTCTCCAGTTGGCATTTTGGTACATAACCATGTGTGACAGATAATTTGCAATACTCAGACTCAAAGTGGAGGAGGCATAAACCCTTTTGCCCCATAGGTCAATCCTGTGGGATTCCTTGTCCAGGGGAAGGGAGCTAAGGTGCCCAGGCACCTTAGATCTGTCATGAGTTGCCTTGATGACAACAGAATCAGTTTCGGCCTGGGCAGCATAATAAGGTAGACCCTGAGGAGCATTAGAAAGCTTGTCCGCCCTGCATGGCATAGCTGGCACCAAGTCTGGCCTGTGCCAGGCTGCTGTACTGGCATTCTTCAATGCAGAGAGCATTGGAGGAATGATCTTAAGAGGAGATTCAGGAATCTCCAGGAAATCCACCAGGTCTTTTCTGGTGACATCCTCTTCTTCAGTCTGGAAGCCCACTGCAGCAGACAACTGCTTCATCACATTAAAAAACGTGGAATCCTCAGGAGGAGACCTCGGAGTACACTTGACAGAGTCCTCACTGACCGAGGAGGCAGTGGATATATCTGAGATCAGGATCTCTTCCTCTTCATACTCTACATCATATGGGAGGATGAGATCAGGATGATATTACTCCTCAACGCCGGCCTCCTCATCTGGGTCTGGCATCGAATTCACCACCAGCGGCCCACGGGGAGTCTCCAAGGGTCGGCGAACAGTTGTTAACAGCAAAGGGGGCCTGTTCAAGGCTCCCAGCTGCTGAACAAGTACATTTGTGAATTTGATCAGTACTTCATTCAGGTCAAGAGTGGACATCAACGGATGGGGGTTCAATGGCACAGGAGCAAACATCCCTCTGGCTGTGTCCCAGGAGCCCAACGAGCCTGTAGCCCTGAAAGGGGAAAAGGCAGGCCTCGACGGGATTGTAGTCAACGTGCCCATCATCAATGGTGGAGGGGTTAATGACCTGGAGATTGACGACTGGGTGCCCTGTAAGTCAGGCGGAGGTGCTGTCAAGTATGGGTCTGGTAGGAGCAGAGACCTGGACAGCTGGCCTCTTCATCGAAGCAGCCTCCACCAAAGAAGAGCACCTCAAAGGAGGAGAGGCCAACAGGGAGCGGGATCGCTGCCGGGCAGAGCGGTCACAATCCCGGTCTTCTTTATGACCCCCCCGAAGACTTGCCTCGGGCCTTGGAGGCCTGGAAGCTCAGAGTCTGTGGGCAACTGGGTGGCCCAGAGCTGGCTACTTGTTGTTCCATGAATTTTCTGAGAGCCTTCTAGCGTCACCTGAGGGTAATTTGGTTAAACTTCTGGCACAGACCACAGTCTGAGATGTCGTGGTTAGGCCCAAGACAGCAGACACAAACAGAGTGTTTGTCTGTAGAGGCAAACTTCTTTCTACAGCGGCAGTGACAGAAAAGTTAAGAAGAAGGATTAACTCTCGACAAAAAGAATAAATCTGTTAAGAGATTTTGGTAAGAGTTAGAGGGAAAAAAAACGTCTGTAGGCCAAAAAAGGTGCAAACACTGTGACGAAGCTTCCATGGAGAATGTGAAAGTCTATGGCAGTGAAGAACTGAGGAGGGAGTGGGGCCACCTGTGCCTATATAGGGTTGTTGACGCTGGATGACATTGATGGAGTGGGCAGCCCCCAGCTGTACTGCTTAAAATCTGTGTGGATTCCCCCTTCACTGATGGCAAAGGTTCGTACGGTGTTACCTGATGACAGATACCCCCCGATCTGATTTTTCAACATTTGTTTTTAACTTTAAACATAACTTTAAATGGACTGTAAAACTATCCTCACTGCAAGCTAAAATTCATTCAAAGAACTCAGGCTGAAGAACTCTGAGAACCAGACACTTGGAATCAGTTTCATCTGGCCTAGCACCTAGGATAATTATTTATTTATTTAGTTTTTGTTGACCGGGTAAGTACACTAGACAAATCCTGCCTATTTTCAGGCATGACCTGGGGGAAGGGGATACAGATGAATGCCAACTGACCTTGAAGCAGATTAAGTTGTTGGTGGTATTTGTTTTTAGTGAATGAGGGAAATTTGGCCAGGACACCAAGGAAATTCCCCTACTGCATTGCTGGCAGTAGGGGGCCTTGCCGTGGTGAGTCAGATCACTCGGTGGTCTGACTCGGTGGAGGATGAACGTGGCAGTAAAGGACGAGTGGGGAGGTTCCCCCTCGAGAGTACAGGATGGTACTGAGCCCGAGGAGCAGTCGGCTCCAGCTAAGGATATGGAGGACGGAGAATTGTTTGTCTCCACAAAGGATTTGTCACTTTTGTCGAGACCCGAGCTAACGAGAAACCAGGCAACACTACCTAATGCTGAGGAGCAACTGCAGAAGCAACTTGTAGAGCTGCAGCAGGAACAAGAACAAGTCATGCAGAAGTTATCGTCACTCGGTGCGAAGGAGAACGCTGTCATTACCTGTACAGTGGCTGTCAGTGGGAAAGAGGTGGAGTCTGTGTTGCTGAGTCCAGGAGAGGAGCGGTCGGGTGAGTTCAACACAGAGGCTGCCGTGGAGCAGCTCGCAAAAACGGTTGGGTTATCGGAGAAGGCTGGCAGTGGGGAATCTTTGCGGATTCAGTGCCAAAAGCCTTCGAGGGAGTTGGAAGAACCGGCGGCATCTCAGGGCATCCCTCCAGATGCCAAGGAGCACTTGCAGGTCCCGGATGTGGCTTGGTCAGAGCTCGGAGGCTCTGGTTCCTCTGAAAATGCGGCCACACTAACTAAATCTGCGGGGTTTGTGTTCCGAGCAGCATTTAAGAATCCCTCTTCCACCCTGTTACCTACAGAAGGGAACTGTGTTTTTCAGACGGACCCTCGGCATCAAGAGGGTGTTTCGGAATTTTCCTTCTTGAAACGGCCAGTACATGGTCAGGAGAAATTAGGAGAAGAGGGGAAAGAGAAGAGAGCAGCAGTACTGTTTGTAAAACAGAACTTGGGGGCATCTGAGGAGAGAAAAGCAGAAGGGTCTACTAAGACACAGAGGGATCAGAGGGCTTCTGATACTGTTCCTTTGGGACAGCCCTTGACCAAGAAAACACGGTGCCCTAAAAAAACGTTGAGCGAGGCAGGATGGACTCTGGATAAAGGGTCTTGGCGCCCGACACCTGAATGGGACCCTAAACTCAATTTTTCACAGAATGAACTTGCATGGCAACCACAGTTACCTGTTTCACCGGTACTGACTGGGGCTCCTGAAGGGGGGCTGGGGGAAGGCAGGCCCTCTGAGGTGGTCTTGCAGGCTGAGGCTTCAGTAGTTACTTCTGTTTTAGGAATGTAGCAATAGTGGGAGGCTGTGCAGTGTACTCCAGTCTCTGAGAAACCCCTGATGTCTGATTTGTTTTCCAAGATTAAAAAAGAAGCTGCACCTCGTAGAAATGCGGTGCGTTTACGCTATAAAGGGGGTCTTGAGGTTCAACCCGATAGGTTGTATGTGGGGAAAAGTTTGTTAAAAGAATCCTTGCCTTTTTCACCCAGGGAGGTATTTGCATTTATAAATATATCTGGGGAGGTCAACTTTCATGTGAGTTTTCGTTCGGCCTATGCCCTGGATCTTTTTTGGGAAAGATACCACCAGGTTAAATTTTCGCCCATATGGACACCCTTCTTAGTCATTCCTTTAACAAAACCATTAATTAAATATGTTACCATCATGTTTAGGAATGAGGGTGTTCATGTGGACGATATTTCATACTGGTTGTCTCAAAAATGTGAGATCTTGTGTTCTCCAGAGGCAATACTGGATTCTGAGCAATTTTGGACTGGGGGAATAGAGATTCAAAGTTAAGTTAAGGCAAACTGATAAGGGGATTGAACATATTCCGAATTCCTTTTTGTTGGGGAGGGACAGAGGGGTCTGCTTTTATGCGGGGCAGCCCCGTGTTTGTTATAAATGTGGGTCCAGAACACATTTATCCAGTTCCTGTGATAAGCCTCGCTGTGATAACTGTGGGAAAGTTGGTCATATCGCATTTCAATGTGCTAATTTCACCAAATGCGACCTTTGTGAGGAAACCGGTCATGTGTTTTCAGAGTGTGTATGGGCAGCCAAAAATAAGGCCTCTAGTGGTAGCCCTGACTTGTTGATACAGAAAGCCCAGGACTTGGTTACAGGTGTGGACCTGACGGTTCCGGAGTCAGGAGAGGAAGGCATAGATCCAGTGGTGCATCCTACCATGGCCATGGTGCAGGGCAAGTGTTCTGAAGCGCTAGGCCAGAGATCTCCCATTCCTTCTCCTGTGTGTTATACAGCACAGAGAAAGGAAGGATCTCATGAGATCTCCAGAGCTCCGGCAGTGATTCCAGTAAGAAGGTCCTCTCAAAACCTTAAACCCCCTATAGTCTCCACCACAGCAGAGGTGAAAACTAGTAACCCCTTTTCAGTATTGGCAGCTCAATGGGGTGATTCAGAAATGGATTGCCATGAACCAGACTCTCAGCCGATGCAGGATAGTCCTCCTTCCCCCTTTCAGGTGCAGGAAGGGTATAAAGGGAAAAAGAAAAAAGATGGTTGACATGCATTTTTCTAACTGGCTGCATTTAAACTTGGTTCAGTGAATGTCCACAGTTTATTAAACTTTAAAAGGAGGCGAGTGATTTATGAGTTTGTGCATAATCATGCTTTAGATATCTGCCTCCTACAAGAAACGTGGATGTATTCCTTAGACCAGGCCAGGCTTTTTCAAAAAGAGTGGCGGTGGGGGCCAGCCTATTGGCCCTTTGGACAACAAACAGCAGATGGCATTGGATTTCTTTTCAATTTTTATGATTTTTCTTTAATTAAACTAATGGACTTAGTTCCAGGGCGGTTAATGATTTTGGACGGGGTGTGCAGATCCCTGACATGCCGCTTTATTAATGTGTATTGTTCGCAAGTAAAAGCAGAACGGGTGGCACTTTTTCATCTGATAAAACCTTTTTTATTGACCTCTTATGAGATTTTTTTGTGTGGAGACTTCAATTGTGAATTGAAGGCGGCTGGAAATCAAGCCAGGGGGCGGATTTATTGTGATTCCAACGCATTATGGCACTTAATAAAATCATCTGGTTTAGTTAATGGCAGTAACCGTCAACAGGGAGGGTTAAAATTCACTTATCAGAGACACCTCTATACATCTACGATAGATTATATTTTTTTTTCGGAGAAATTTCCCTTTACATTTCATACTTACCCAGTTTCCTTCTCTGATCACATGCTCCTTCAATGTACCTTTTTCCCTTATTCAGTACCACTTAGGCAGCGGGCACGATGGAAATTAAATGCACTTTTGTTAAAATACCCTGAAGTGGTAGGGAAGATTAAAACCTTACATTTTGCAAGACTTTCTGTGGCCTTTTTATATGACAATTTGGGGCAATGGTGGAAAGATTCCAAAGATGATTTCTGTAGATTATTAAAAAATCAAGGAAGATCGAGGGAAAATGAAAAAATTCTCCAGTATCTTAAATTATGGCAGCATTTGTATTATTTAATCTCGACGGCAACTACGTCAAAGACTGATCTCTCAGCTCAAATCTTAAAGATGAAACAACTTCAGGAGGTTCAGTATAATAGGGCCAGTACACTTCAGGTTCTTTTTCAATATGGGGTGAAAAAACAGCCTTCTGGGGATCCTTATGAGGCCTTCAAAAAATATAAACATAATACATCTTTGGATGCCCTTATGACTCAGGATGGACACCTAGTAAGGGATTCAAAAAACCTTCAAACAGTAATAAAAAAATGTTTTCTCGCTCATAGCCCAGAGACACCCCTTAGTGTACACACTATGAGGCAGTTTTTGGACAAGATAAAATTACCAGGCTCACAAGTGAATACATTGTTACTCATTTCTCCCATTTCCCGGACAGAAATAGTTTTAGCTATTAAACTCAAAAATCGGGTACGTCACCGGGGATTGAAGGGCTGACAGCAGAATTATATCAGTTTCCCGGAGGAATTCTCTGAATGCTTGGAGAAGGTTTTTAACTTTTTTCTAGCCTCAGTGGAGTTTCCAGTTTGTTTTCTGAGGGATTGTTAATTTTTTTATATAAATCAGGGGATAGACACCTCCTGGAGAGTTGGAGACCAGTTACGCTTCTGAAGTCAGATTATAAGCTATTGGCGAGCATTCTGAATACAAAGCTTAAACAGTTGGCGGTTACTGTTCTTTCCCCATCAATTCTGTGGTCTTCCTGGTAAAAATTTTTTTCAAGCGCATATGATTATTCGAGATTGGATAGAATATGCCAATTTGAATAAACTCTCTGGGTGCATCATTTCTGTGGACCAAATGAAGGCCTTCGATCAAGTTTATCACCCATTTTTATTCTTAGTGTTATCACACTATGGAGTGCCTGAGTGTTTTTTTAAATTGGATAAAAAACATTTATGAGACTACTATTACTCATCCCATGGTTCAAACAGAAATTGGGGAGGGGTTTCATGTTCCTATGGGGGTGCGTCAGGGATGTCCCTTGAGCCCTTTATTATATGCTTTCACTACAGACACTTTGATTCAATATTTGTCACAATATCCACTGTGGGATGGGGCCTGTGCCCCCCCCCCCCATTACAGGAATTACATGTACAGGCATATGCAGATGATTTGTGGTTTTTTTTGCTAAATATAACCAAGTGGCACAGTTTTTGGAGTTCATGGCCTCCTATTCAAGGATTTCCAATTCTAAACTTAATAAAGCCAAAAGCCAAGGATTGTTTATTGGAGTGGACTTTCCTGCTACTCTTTGGGTGCAAGGGCTGTGTATTTCATCTGAGCCTATAAACATTCTAGGTTTATTATATGGGGCTCAGAATTTGCCCAAGTTAAGCTGGGAAAAGGCATTAAACTTCATAGAGGGGAAAGTACATATTTGGAAACATTGGAAATTGTCTAAACTGAAGCGGGTACAAGTTATCAAACAATTTGTAATTCTGAGTTTATTATATACGGCAATAATATTTCCATTACCAATAAAATTTGAGACAAGACTATACAGTTTATTCTTTCAGATGGTGTGGGGAAATAGACTCAACCCAATCGAACGCCATTACATGCATTTGGCTAAAGAAAAAGGGGGATTGGGGATGGTGGACCCGGTAATTTTTTTCTCCACATTATTTACTGCATCAAATATTAGGGTGGGGTGGGGGACATCTTCCTCAAATGAGGGGATATTGATGAGACAGGTATTAGTTCAGTATTATTCTGTTTGGCTTACAAGTCCTCCAAAACCTATTCCTACACTGCTTATCCCTTGTTACTTTTTGCCAATTGCTAAGAAGTTATTTAAATGGGGGTTGTTGGCCCAAGTGGTGAGGGACAGTACAGGGACGCAACTGTATACCAAAGTCTTGCAGCTCCTATACCCGAGTGAACCTGCCTTCAAAAACTGTCCTTCAGGTCGCACAGAGACAGTGCTTCAGAGGTTAAATAATCCCAGACTGACGGAATATATGTGGGAAATTATATGGCTTACGGTATAAGGCAGGATTGGGGTGCGAGGCAATGCTAAATACAAGGCCATGAATGAAAGAAACTGCCTTTTTTTAGAATGTGTGGCTCAGAAGGAAACGGTGGAGCATTTTTTCTTTTTTTTTGTACATATGCCAGGTCTCTTTGGAAATTCCTGGCCTTTAAATGGAAGATGAGGTGGTTATGGTATTTAGATTGTGATACACTGGTGTTGGGTCAATTCTCTCAATTAGGGAAGAGGTATCATGTAGGGACTCTGCAGATCTTTTGTTGTGCTTTGATATATTATTTATGGCAGGCTCGATGCCAATGGGTTTTGTATCAAAAAACGATGCCTTATGATACAGTAAGGTTATTAATTCAGGGAGCCCTGGAACGGGTGTATTTGCATGATTTAGGATTTGCAACCACTAGACAGGTGACGGATTGGTGGAAAGGGTTTACCAGGTTTATTAAATACAAATAAGTTAAGAGTGGTATATAGTATTAGGATGAGAAGTCATAGGTTCTCTATGAATGAATGGAGGATTGATAGCAGGAACTGGGATGGAGTTGGGGGGTATAGCATGTATGAAATGTTCCTTTTTTCCCCCCGGGATAGTAGGATACATATGAGGGTTTGTAATGGGTTTGCATTTATTTGAATGTGGAAAAATGTTTCTGGCTTTTTGGAGGGATTCGTGGATTGTGGGGTTTGTGCCTAGTTATTTTCACTGATTATCTCTGTTCATAATGAAGGCAATACTTATTTGATTATTTACCTTATGATTTGTATATTATTTTGTGTAATTTAACACTGTTTGTAATAATTTCTTTTTGATGTTATTATAATAAAAAATTCCTCTGCTCTTTTCGATAAGTGCCATGGGATCTTTAACATCCTCCTGAACTACCACCAATCCAGGCAGATGGGACCTCGGTTTAACGTCTCATCCGAAAGACGGCACCTCAGAAGTGCAGCACCCCTCTCATGCTGCACTACAGTGTTAGTACTGGGATATTAACCCAAGTGCCAGATGTGGGAACTGAACCCACAGCCCTCTGATCTCCCAGCCTCAGAGGCGAGTGTGCTACCTACTGAGCCACTTACACTGCACATTCTGCACTGCTAATTCACATGGCTCCTAAACATAGAAACATAGACTTTGACGGCAGATAAGGACCGCTTGGCCCATCTAGTCTGCCCATCCTAGAGCTACTAAAGGAGAACTACAGTCAGAATTTAAAAAGAAAAATGTTATGTAGAGTGTTTTGTGTGTGTGTGGTCCTAGTGCATTCTTTCCTTTGTTTGCTGTTAGTTTTTTTTTTCTAAATATGCCTACTTGTCTTATGGCCCCTGTAGCTCTCTGTTGGTATGTTTTATTGCCTTTCCTTTTCCTACAATGCCTTATCTCCCATGTGACAGTGATGCGTTAGAGACAACTGACTCAGCTGGTGCTGGCTTACTGTTCAGCCTACAGCCACAGAACTGTGATTTTTTAAGTGCTTTTCATTATCCAATAAGCACTAATAAAGGCTACATTCACAGTTTGCTAAACACTTGAGGGATAGGCGAGTGGGTTATTCTTTAAGGAAAAGCTAGAGTCTTCACTAGTTATGGTAGTGATTACCTAGGGTAATGTATGTTTTTCTTTATGGCTATGTGTGGTTTGGTGAAAAGAAACACACTGAAAACAAAATATTCAGTCCTGCTGGCTAGACCTGGGCTTACACCTTGAAAACAAAAAGATTAAAGTAGAAAGAGTTATTTGAGGTCATAATAACAGGATCCTAAAAACACAGTACTGCTGCAGGGTGGACAGTAAGCAAGCACTCACTGAACTGATGGTTTCGGATGCATCACTGAACATGGGACAGGAGGCCTCGCTAGTCCCCACCAAGCTTCTCTTTACCATGCTGAAGAAAGTATGCAGTTAAATGCGATTGCTAAGATCAGCGATCCGCAGGTACGTCTGCTTTATTTAGGCTTGAAAAACATTGGAGCAAACTCCCCTATGTATTGCTTCTTAGTCTAGAGGCTTCATCAGGGACCCAACTGGAGGGGATACATAGGGGAGTTTGCTCTGTTTTTTCAAGCTTTGCTAAAGCAACTGAAACAAAAGTTGGTGCATGCACTCCTTTCTGCTTGTTCTCTACACCTGCAGCAGGACCGTCACAGTTCAGGAGTGTATCCTACTTAATTGCTTTAAACAGTGGCTTCTTTATCCGCCACAAAACATTGCCCACTACTGGAGGACTGAAATGATGAAGATGCACAGTCGTGCCCGACTCCCTATATAAGAGCTGGGGATGAGTCTATTTAAACAGGTAGAAAAGTTAAACTAGCCTTAATCAAAAAAAAAAAAACCTCTCTTCATGTCATAGTGGCTCAGTTGGTAGCATATCCATCTCTGGGTCAGAAGGTTGTGGGTTCTAGTCCAATACTGTGCTACACTCAGTGAAAACAGTTTTTGATACTAGACAGTCAGCTGAACATAACTAAAGTCACTCCTCTACCGATATGAGCGCAGAATAGTAGTTAAAACTATATTTCAAATGTCAAGTACTGACGCTGAGCATGCGCATTAGGACGACGCTAATGCACGTGCTTAGCATCTTTCCTGGGCTTGAGAATACCCCAACACACAGTCTAGCCATTCATGATGCAAAGGAAGGGGAGGAGACTACTACATCGTGCATAGCTGCACTGTTTGGGGGTATTAGTAATGTTTAGGAAGAATGCAATAAAAACAGATCAAGGATTTGAAACAAAATAAGGTTGGGTATAATTACACCATTAGCATGCATTTCAGTTCTACACAGAAAAAAAAAAAAAAAAAAACCCAGCATCAAAACATTTTGGAGAAGGGAAGCAATCCTTAAATGTTGTTTTTTCAAGTAGAATTTATATGATGCAGAAAGGGTTGGCAGTGTCACTTAAAGTATGCTACAGATTTGGACACTTTCTACCTGAATACAGTTACCTCCAGAAAAATGTAAACGGGTGAGGAGTCGAGTAATGAAGTCATGGGATGTGCTCTGCTGTTGTCTTACTATTTGTTTGCTTCCCTGTTCTTTTCATTTAATTTTTCCTCCTTCTGTCTCCCTTTTCCGAGTTTTCACTATCCTTTCTCTCTACCTGTCTCCTTATTTCTTCTTCACTTTTCTCTGTGTAACTTCCTTCATTAGTGCAACTGCAACAGCTCTGGGGACTAAGGCTTTGCTGTCACCATGATGATTTATAAAAAGCACGGAAGCACCACCATATATAAAAGCTTTTGAGAAAACACAGCAATAGAATTTTTTTTAAATTAGTTTTCAGTTCAGAAATATATCTACCAGACATCATAACCCTCTAGGAACAAAGTCTTCCATGGGAAGAAGTGCAGCTCACAAGTAATAAACAGGCTTAAAAGAAGGTGTAGTAAGGGTCTGCAGAACCTATTTTAAAATCCCACACCGGAACCAATAATGGACTGAGGAGGTGCAGAAGCAGAATACCTCAGAGGAACCTCTGAGAAACCTCAAGTTGGGACACAGCGTTGCCATCAGCGAGTGCATGAAAAGTCAACACCGCATGCAGGTGTACCTTAACAGAGGAAAACCTAAAGCCCGCATCTGTAAGGGACAGAAGGTAGTCCATAATCGGGCCACCTGAACATGTAAACAAGTCCAACTGACAGGTAGCAAACTACTCCAAAAAAAGTTCCGATTTCTGTGACAAGGTGTATGTAGCAGATGGCTTTCGGGACACCAACAGAACAGTGGCAACTGCTAGACAAACCCCAAAATGTGAGAGCTCTATGTCCTCAGGAGCCAGGCATAGCGAAGATCCAGAAGCACCAGAGAGCCCTACTCCTGTGACAGAAATCCCACTGATGGAGGGAGCGAGAAAGGGGCTTCCACTGCCAATTGCTGAATCTCTGTTCATATGAACTGCAGCACTTGGGTAGGCTGAAAAATAGGATTTCTTCTCTATGTTGATGATGGAGCCTAGAGACTGCAGGGTATGTTTTGTCTGGTGCAGGACTTCTGAGACTGCATCTGGTGAGTTGGCCATGACTGGCCAATCATCCAGGTAAGGAAAGACAGAAATCTCTTGTCTTCTGAGATGTGCTGCATCCACTGCCAGGCACTTTGCGAAGATCCTGAGAGTGGATGCGAGTCCGAATGACATGGCTGCAAACTGGTAATGGCTGGAAGTCAGCCAGAATCTGAGGAATTTTCTGTGGGACTGCCTAATTGGGATGTGGAAACAGGTGTCCTTCAGAACTGAGGAAACTAGCCAGTCCCCTTGCTTCAGAGAATTAATGACCCAATTTAAGATCACCATTTTGAACTCTGGTTTCAGCAGGTGCTTGTTCAGGTACCTTAGGTCAAGAATAGGTCGCCACTCCCCATATTTCTTCAGAGTAAGGAAGTACCTGGAATAGAGGTCTTTTCCCCATTGGGGAAAGGGCACTCTTTCCACAGCTTTGGCCGCTAAAAGGGTTTTCACCTCTATCTCCAACAACAGTTTTTCTGTTGGGGTTAGTGGTTTTGAAAGCTTGGGGCCTTGAAGGGAATGAAATTGAACTGAAGAGATACGCCCTGACCCACCACCTCCAGCAACCACCTGTCTGTGGTGATGAGCTGCCAATGACAGATGTAGTGAGAGAGCCTGCCCCTACTAGGAGAGGGGAGGTGACTGGAAAACAGTCAGGAGGACTGTTTGGTTTGTGTAGAGGGGGTAGCAGTGGAGCTTGCTCTCCTCTGGCCTCTCCTTCCTCTGCCCCTGAAGGCTTCTCTTTGGCAGAGTTACCATTGTAAGTAGTTTTGCACTCATCCATCCTTTTCATGTAAGCCTCAGTTTGCTCCCCGGAAAGGGAATTCTTCTCGCAAGGAAAATCTATAGCCTGTGATTGGGTATTCTGTGTGAGATTAGTAGTCCTTAGCCAAGCAAACCACCTAAGAGGAATGGCCTGCGCCATGACCCTCAAGGCTGTGATATTATTATCCATGGCCATGTGGAACTGGTACTTAGTAGCTTCTATGGCCAGTTTAACAGTTTCAGTGACATCCCTAACCATAGTGGCTCCCCATGTTGCACTATGGCCAGGACAGATTTTAAAAGGGCTCTTTGATACCTAGTTGCATACGCCATGTAGGTAGACAAGCGTAACAGCAGGGAGGAGTAGTATAGGATTTCTTTTCCACAGAATCCAATTTCTGTGACTCTTTTACTGGAGGCTGAGCAGACAGTGGCATGTTAGCTTTGTCACATGCTGCCGCCTGGACCACCCCTTTGTGATCTGGATGTGTGTGTAGAGAAAGTCAGCAGTATGTTTACCAAGTTGGTATTTCCTCTCAATATTTCTGTCCACCCCAGAAGCAGATGTAAGGGTTTCCAGAATTTTAAAAGTTGCTCTTTTTAATGCATTATATATGGGCAAAATCAGTTTCTTTGGAGGAGGAGGACCCATCATCTCTACATAGTCTTCCTCCATCTCTTGCTCGGCGTCATCCTGGAGTGGAAGTTCCAGGGTGTCCACCATCTGTTTAACAAAAGTAAAATGGGAAGAAACTTCATTATTTATCATCACACAAACCACCACCAGTGTGACCATCTGTGGCAATTCCTCATCATCCTCTCCGTCATAAAATCCCAGGGCATACCTAGGGTCATGGAAAGGAGTAATAGGCACCAATGGAGCAGAGAAAAAATAGCCCATTGATTGTAAAGTCTGATATAAACGCCAAGCCTCAGCCATTTTATTTGCAGAGGGCATATCTTTATTAACCACCGATGTCTCACTGTGCCTTTTGGGGGGAGGAGGGCAGTGGTAGGCTCATCTTTCCTTGATCTTTTTTGGAGGGACAAACAGAAAACTGCTCATTTTCTTTTTTTTTGTGGCTTGGCTACAATTTTTACTTTTATCAGATTTATTTACATTAGGAGTCCTCAGAAGACTTATCTTTATTTTGTTGTTGACTTTAGGTACCCTCCTCAGCACTTTTAGAGGAGGGGGAGGCAGACTGGGTGGCCATGCTAAATTGTGTAATACACAGTGTGTATATATAAGGGATATACAATGGTGAGCTGTCAGATAAATGATTTATCTACACAAGTGCTGCTTGACCTCGGGTAACTTCACGAGTGGCGTAAGCCACGAGTGAGGTGTCCGAGGTCAAACAGTACAAGTGTAGATAAATCATTTATCTGACAGCTCACCATTGTATATTTCATTTATGCAATAGGGATGCTTCTTATCAGTGCGGGAACATTTGGTTTTGACTGTTTATCTTCTTTTTTTAAATGATAATTTCTGGGACTTTTGGTTAACTTTCCTGGTGTATGTCCGCCTAGCGGGGTGGTTGCTATTAAATGAAACACCACTCATTTTGTAGAGAACTTCTTGCTGAACAAATGTCATGGTGACAGTATCATGCTACCTTTTTTGTTTTAAAGTTATTCGCATTTGTTTGATGAAAAAATGAAACAAAAATTTAATTTTATGCTGTTTTTTGCTAATTATAAAAAAAACTAAAAGGTATTTATTAATGAAACACCACTCATTTTGTAGATATTTTCAGGCTGAACATTTTTTGTGCTCATAGTACCATGCTGTCATTTTTAGTTTTAAAGTGATTCACATTTGTTTGTCTGAAAAGTGAAAAGAAAATTGGATTTTTTGCTGTTTTTTGCTAATTATAAAAAAAAACTAAAAGGTATCTATAAATGAAACACCACTCATTTTGTAGATATTTTTGTCCAGAACATTTTTGTGCTCACAGTACTATGCTATCATTTTTCGTTTTAAAGTTATTCACATTTGTTTGTCAAAAAAAGTGAACAAAAAAGCTTTGATTGACAGTTTGCATTTATCCCACATATGTGGGATAAATCTAGGGTGGTTAGATTTATTCCACATATGTGGAAATAAATGGATTTATTCAATGGCTTTTGGTCTCACACCTATTGCATAAATATATTTATGCCACACCTGTGAGGATAAAAAAGGCAAATATTTTCGATATTCTCAGGGTGGTCAGACCTACAGTGAGGATATCGCATTTATCCTCATTGTAGGTAAATTTATCCACACAGTAGGTAGAGATTGGCTCATTTGGAACTCATTTGCATATTCAGCTGCAGTAGCAGTAGTAACTGTGTTCAAATGCGAATAACTTTAAAACGAAAAATGATACCATGGTACGGTGAGCACGAAAGTTGTTCAGCACAAAAATATCTACAAAATGAGTGGTGTCTCATTTATGGGTAACTTATTTTTTTATATAATTAGCTGAAAAACAACGAAAAGTGCATTTTTTTCACTTTTTTCGACAAACAAATGTGAATAACTTTAAAACGCAAAATGATACCATGGTACTGAGAGCACGAAAGTTGTTTAGCACAAAAATATCTACAAAATGAGTGGTGTTTTATTTATTTATTACTTTTATTTTTTTATATAATAAACAAAAAAACAGCAGAAAATGCTATTTTGTTTTACTTTTTCGACAAACAAATGCGAATAACTTTAAAATGAAAAATGATAGCATGGTACTATGAGCATGAAAGTTGTTCACCACAAAAATATCTAAAAAATGAGTGGTGTTTCATTGATATATACCTTTTAGTTTTTTTTAATAATTAGCAAAGAAACTGCAGAAAATTCAATTTTTTTCACTTTTTGCAACAAACAAATGCATATAACTTTAAAATGAAAAATAGCAGCATGGTACTTTGTGAAAAAAGTTGATCAGGACAAAAATACCTACAAAATGAGTGGTGTTTCATTTATAGTTTTCTTTTAGATTTTTTATAAATTGGTAAAAAGTGGCAAGAATTTACTTTTTTTCTTTTCCACTTTTTGGAGGTATAGCATAAATGAAATACATGACCCCTACTGGAAATATTGTCGATATTTTGTTCTAGGTAACTGGATGACGATAACATCACTTGTGGCCGCCCACTCATGGTTATTGGGTCAACTGGCACCCTAACACAAAATATCAACACTATTTCCAGTGGGGGGGGGGGTTGCGCATCATATTCATACAATTATTTTAAAAAGAATAGTGGTTTGGAATGACAGAAAACTACCTCCACGCCTCTTGCCAGCAGAAGCCCACTGCACAGCTATAGAGATGTTTCCCTTGATATCAAGGCAGAGAAATACTCTAATATTTTACTATGTTTAAGTGAAAGTAGAAATGGAAAAAAAATGTAGGAAAGCGCTGCTAAACTGCGGCTTAAAATAGCAAAAACCGCAATAAAAAAAAAACTCAGAAATAATACACCTTACACCTAATAAACACTAGTAAAATAAGAAAACCGAGGGTATTTTACACGAACACATTAACCTTTACCTCAGAAATGGCGCCGAAACGTGGGGAGAAAAATTGGAGAAAGTCTGCGGTTCCCAGGAACTGTAGAAAAACTCTTAAAAGTAAAAGAAATACCTGAAAAAATAGCAAGGCATCACCAAAAAGTGAGAGAAAGCACAAAGGAAGGTCTCTGGACAGTCAGAAGAGAGAGCTCTCCAGGGCAGTATTGCCTAGCCAACGGAGTAGTAGTTCTGAGGTCAGGCTGACTGCAGGCAGCACCGCCCCCTCTTTCTTCCGATTTGTCAATGCATCTACTCATTTACATTGACTCCCTCCTCTCTGGGGCAGCTCAACCCAGCTGGCATTCTGCATGTGTCAACAGATGCTGAAGAATCCCTGGGGTGAGAGAAACAGGTTACCCACCTGTAACAGTAGTTCTAGGAGTGGTATATGATGTTCATCCACATTAACTGGCAGTGTTCTTTCCCTTTAAGATGATGCCAGAAAGTCTTCAAGCTGGCTCCTCCCACCCACCCAGGTGGTAACACCCTCTGCTCCACCCCATTCCACCAGATCCTGCCCGCTGGAAGCAGTTGTGTGCGCCAAAGCCAGGGGAGGTCAGGTGGGTCCGTGTGGATGAACATAATATACCACTCCTAAAACTACTGTTACAGGTGGATATGATGTTCTATCCACACTTTCTGGCAGACTCCTAGCAGTTCTTTAGGAGGAGGGAGGCAAGGCAAGGCACACACCACCTATTTAGGAAACAGAGACTGGACAACCGAGGCCCCATACCCAGCATTCCGGCGTGACTCTAGGTCAATGTGGTAATGGGACATGAAGGTGTGTGCTGACCTCCAGGTAGCAGCCCTGCAGATTTCCTGGATAGGGACATCCCTGGAAGCAGCCACCTATGCAGTGGTATGGCAGGTGGAATGAGCCCTTAGCCCTCTGGGAAGCTTCCTACCCTCCAACTTATAGCAGAGATCAATGCAGGATGCGATCCACCTGCCAGTCGTCCACTTGGCTGCAGGTCTGACAGGTGTGGCTTCAGCACAGGTGACAAACAGCTGGCAAACCTCTCCCCGAACTCCAGCCATATGCTTTATAATAAGCAAGCACTCACCTCAGGTCCACAGTATGGAGTCTATGCTAGGCCTCTGAGGTGTGACTGGTGAAGTACACCAGGAGATTAATCACCTAATTAAGGTGAAACTCCGACACAACCTTTGGGAGGAACTTTGGTTTGGGGTGCAGGACAAGCTTGTCCTTGTGGAAGATCAGGTAAAGATACTTCACCGAAAGTGCATGGAGCTCACTGATCCTTCTGGCTGATGTGATAGCCACCAAAAAGGTGTTTTTCTACGACGGGTGAGGGATATCACACCTGTGCATCGGTTCAAATGGCTTGCCCATGAGCTCTTCCAAAACCAGCAACAAGTCCCATGGTGGTAGTTCAGGCAACAGAGTGAAAATGTGGTCAAGGCCCTTGAAGAAGCGCTAGACCACCTTTTCCTGTGTCACTGACTGCTGCCCGGTCTGCACCCGGTAAACAGAGATGGCTGCCAGGTACATCTTAAGGGTCGACGACTGAAGACCCGACAGAGAGGGACCAAAGATAAACAAGAATGCTGGCCACTGGACGGACAAAGGGTTCAACCAATTGCCCCCGGCACCAAATGGAGAATCTCTTCCATTTGAAGGCACAGCATTTCCTAGTCGACTCCTTCAGAGATGCCTCCACAACAGTGAAGACCGCTTCAGAGGCGCCCAAAGCCTGGAACTCTAGTCGCTCAGGAACCAGGCTGTCAAGTGCAGGGATTGAAGGTCTGGGTGGAGTACCGTCCCCTGACTGATGGAAAGCAGGTCCGGGCATAGTGGAAGACGCCTCGGGAGCCTGCTGCTGAGGCTGAGGAGATCGGGGTATCAGAACTGGCGTGGACAGTCCAGAAGCCACCAGGATCACCTGTGCCTGGTCCCTCCTGGCCTTGAGGAGCACCTTGTGGATCAAGGGAAGGCACAGAAGAGGCCTGGGGTCCAGGGTCTCAAGAAGGCATCCCCCTGTAGTGTTCCCTGCTCGGGGGGGTGAGTACAAAACAGCCTCAGCTTTGTGTTCTCCCTAGAGGTGAACAGATCCCCATGAGGGGTGCCCCACTGGGGGAACAGACTTGAACTACCTCTGGGTGGAAAGACCACTTGTGAGACGCCTCGCCCACCCAGCTGACGGCATCTGCCAGCTGACTGGAGGCTCCTGCCACATGAATGGCAAGATCATCTGCCTCCAGGCTACACACGAGGGTCCAGACATGGAGAGTTTCCCTGCACAAAGGCAGAGTGCGCGTCACACCCTGTTTGTTGAGGTAGTACATGGTCGTGGTGTTGTCCGTCGGGACTTGGACCACCTGACTATGAATGTGCGAAGCGAATGCAGTCAGCACTAGTCAAACTGCCCGGAGCTCCAGCAGGTTGAAGTGGCATCGGGACTCCTCGGGGGTCCAGAGCCCATGGGCTCTTTGTGCCCCAGGTGAGCACTTCAGCCCATGAGAGAGGCATCAGTCAACAGGATGATCGTCGGCTCTGGGCGGACAAACGGGATCCCTTCTTGCTGATGTGCTGGGACTAACCATCACTGGATGGCGTCCCACATCTGATAGGTCACACATCTGCTGGGTCACAGTGACCAGCTGGTTGAAGTGACCCTTGCGCTGAGATCACTGGCTGGCCAGCTCCCACTGCTGGGAGCACATTCTCCAGCAGGCCCAACAGACCACGCTGGTGCAGGCTGCCATGTAGCCCAGCAAGCGCAGGAAGTCCTGGGCAGGACGCAATTGCCCAATCCAAAATGATCAGGCACAGCAGGTGATAGCCTCCGCCCTGTCCACTGGGAGCCGGCTCTGGCTCTGCAAGACTAGAGCTCTGCCCTGATGATGCTGATCACCTGTGAGGGCACGAGTTCTGACTTGATCTCGTTTTACCAGGAGGCCAAGGGAGACTCAGGTCTGGAAGGCCAGGTCCCTGGACTGTCCACCTCCTGCCTGGAGGGACCTGCAATCAGCCAGTCATCCAGGTAGGGGTAAACCCGGACACCTCGGTGCCTCAGCTAAGCTGCCACCACTACAGTGCACTTTTTGAAGACCCTGGGGGCCAAGGAGAGGCCTAATAGTATGGCCTGAAACTCGTAGAGGACTCCCTCTGCTCAAATGTGGAGAAATCTTTGACAAAACTGACTGATCAGGACGTGAAAGAACACCTGGAGATAAAACCTTGGGTGTTCTGGAGGATCCGCAACAGGAACCATGACATCCTTGCGGAGGAGCTAAGCTATGTCATCTCAGTGCTGACAGCATGTCTGCAGAAATCTAGTCCTCCCATGGGGTGTGGGCTCGGCAAGGAGGGTACTGCTCGAATTCCAAAGGCAGACACTGACCCACCACTTCGAGAATGCACCTGTCGGTGGTGACAGCGGATCAGGCAGAAAGGAAGTGGCGGAGCCAGCCCTCCACTGGAGGACCCAGGGGAGGTGTGATGGGCATGGGGGAGGCAACCCTCCTCTCTCCAAAGCCCTGGAAAAAATAGTCTCTGACCAACTTACTGAGCATCTAACAAAACACAACCTGCTCAGCAAGGAACAGCATGGGTTCAGAGCTGGCCACAGCACCATCACGGCTCTCGCCGAGCTCACAACATTCATCCATGAGGCGCTCGACCAGGGTCACTAGCAGGGGCTATCTTTATAGACTTAACTAAGGCCTTGACACGGTCAGCCACGAATTACTCCTTCAAGTCCTGCCGCACTAAATGTAGTCTCCGAGGCCGCTGCCTGGCTAAAGGACTACCTCACAGAACGCTGTAGCAGTGCAAGATTAAACTCCACCATCTCACTCCCAAGCCCGCTCGCTTCCGGTGTTCCGCAGGGGTCAATCCTAGGCCCACTGCTCTTCACTCTCTTCCTAATTCTCCCAAAGCCTGCAGTGGTCATCTCTTACTCTATGCTGATGACGGTTCTCTACTGGAAACACCCCAACCGCACGTACTCCAGCACACTCTCCAGGAATACTTCCGAGCTGGAAACTGGTTCGCTGACCACCGACTGATCATTAACTATTCCAAAACCAAGGCCATGACCTTTGCTCACCGCAAAGCCCGCACAGCCAGATGGCTCTTCACATTTCCAATGCGGATGGTTCCCTGCTGGAGCGCGTCAATCACTTCAAATACCTGGGGTCACCCTGGACACCTCTCCTACCACACAGACATGTACGCCCTCTCGGCAGCAATCAACTCGAGAGTGGGTCCTCTACAGAATCAAAACAGTCTGCCCGCCATGCCATGCAAATAGCTGTCACATCCTCCATCCTCTCCCTAATTGATTACGGGATTGTAATCTACGGCACTGCTGATAACTCCACCCTAAGCTGCATCACCACTGCTCTAAACAAAGCATGTCGCCTTGTCTCGGGCAGTGACAGACTCACCCACACCTGCGACCTATACCGTCTGACTGGCTGGCTTAATTTCGACCAAAGGCTCAAGTACCACACCTGCATTCTAGCAAAAAAGATCCACCTCCTGCTAGCGCCAACCGCCCTTCACATCATCATCAAACCGGCCCCTCTCAGGCGACTACCAGACTCACGGCTTTCACATCCTTCGTGGTCCCCATGTCGAACGCCCCTGCGCAGAGATCCCTCCGCTACTGCACCCATTTGGCTAAACACTCTTCCGCCTCCCTCTCCCAATCCCGCAGCATCCATCTCTTCAAAGCAGGCCTAAAACCTTCCTAATGGATAGCTCAAAATGTGCATGTACTCGTTGGCCTACCTGTCTCCGCTCCCCTCCCCACACACGGCCCTTCTGACCTTTCTAACCCCCATGCTCACTCCAGGGACGAAATGTATGTCACCCACCTGCCCAACGAAAGAAAAAAAAAAAAAAAAAAAAAAAAAAAAGTCCCTCTGCCATGATACCGAAATTAACTCAGTAATGCCACTTGTTTATTATGCCTTGAAAGTTGCCTTCCATTGCCTTTCTGTCATATGTCTCTCCACCATCTGTAACCACCGGAGAGCTAATGTTACTAAAATGTGATTTGTACATAAAACTGTAAATAATTTGTGCCTGTATATAATCTTGTCCTGGCCTGTTCCGTCTGTCTTCCCCCAACTCGTGTTCCCCCCCTCCACCCTTTGTAACCGACATGGAGCCTTTGCAAAAGAGTCTTTGACTCAAAGGTTTGTAATTCCGAATCTCAGTAAATAAAATAAAATAAATAAACCCTCATCCAGTCACTGGGCAGGCTTAAAGGAGGAGGGTCAAGCTGAGGCGCCACCGGAGCCTCTCCCTCCAGGCTTGATGACAACTGACACCACCGACTTGGGCCAAGGTCGCCGGGCCTGAGCCTGCTGGCTAGCTTGGGGCTGGGTGGGTTTGGACGCAGGAGTGGATGTGGATCAAAAGGGCTTCCTCTTCTGCTGCTGCTTGGAGCCCTTCGGGTCCTTCTGAACAGAAGTCACAAAGTCCAAGGTGGTATTGGACTTCAAGATACGGGTGAGGTGGCCCCTGACCCCAGGCCCAAACAGGTCAGTGCCCAAGAAAGGGACATCTGCCAGCTTGTGCTAAGTGTCTGCTGTGAAGGTCGAGATCCTCAGTCAAGCCCTGCGGTGCATGGCCATTGAGGCAGCCACAGAGCGGGCACAGGAGTCCCCAATGTCCATGGCCGTCTGGAGCTTTTGCTTGGCTACAGCCTGGCCCTGTTTGACCATGGTCCGAAAGTCTGCTGGCAGATAAGGAAGCACCTCATCGAGAGAGCCCAGCAGGGCATGAGAGAAGTGGGCCATGAGGAGCGCCAAGCTCGCCTGGCGGAGCCCAGGCGAGGTGGCAGCGCAGACTTTCTTAGCCGCATGGTCCAACTTCTTGGACTCCTTGTCCGGTGGCTTGCTAAATCCCCGATGTTGCTGGAATGCCTAAACACAGAGTCTGCCACCAATCCCTCAGCTGAGGGGTGCTCTGTGAATCCAGAGATGGAACAGGTGGGCACCGCGTATTTGCGGGCCATCCGGGCAGAAGGCACAGGGCAGGAAGTGGGGCACTGCCAAAGTTCCAGGGCAGGGCCAAGAATGGCTTCTGCCACTGGGAAAGCCTCTGAAGTGTCTTCTGTGTTGAGTATCTCGGTCAACAGGTAACAAGCCTGCTTCTGGATGGGCTCCATTTTCATATCTGTCAACTCAAGAGATCAAGTGGAGAAGCCCCATAAAGGAAGATGGGCCTTCATCTGTCGAGAGGTTCCACACAGACTCTATGTCAACCGGAATGGAGTGCAGGGTGGACCCCTTGGATTTCAAGGAGTCGTCAGAGTGGTCAACCGCCTGAGTCCCCACTGACTCTTCACAGATGGTCAGGGGTGACTGTGACAGACAGTCGATGAGGAAGAACCTTAGATGGTCAAGACTCCTTAGCTGGAGCGCCGGTCAGTGGCTGTTTAGGTGGCAGGTCCACCACTAGTGGAGACGTCGGGGTCAGCTGAGCTGGGACTGTTTTGGTCAGCTCTGTCAAAGGAGACGGCATTGGCCTTTCAGGCGACAGCCAGATGAAGGCCAGCATAGGAGCTGGAGTTGGCCTGATGCCAGTCAGCGCCAAATGTTGCCACATCAAGTCCTCATAGCATCACACAATTTGCGCCAAAGCCTCTCCTCACCCAAGGACGATGAGGATGAAGTGTGGCAGCAATGCCACTTCCCGTGGTGCCGAGAGCACCGGTGTCGGCAGGACTGGCTTAACAAATGGGAGGAAGATTGAGACCTTGACCTCAACTGCCGGGGGTGTGCATGGCAGCAGGGCTCGGAGGGATGTTCCTCAGGGTTTTGGTAATTGATCAGAGGCGGCAGGTCAGTGGACTGATCCGTTTATTCAACGGTCTGAGTCAAGACCAGAGTCCTGGACAAGGAAGTTTCGGCCTCTTCAGTCAACAACTGGTCAGTTGGTTAGAGAAAAATCTCACCCAGCACCTCAACCAAGGTCTTGGCCAACTGGCCCGATGGGGTTACCATGGAGCCAGTGGCTTGGGCTGAGGATTTGACCAAAGTCAAATCCAGAGAAGCATAGGAATCACAGGCTCTCGACCGAGAGCACTCCCAATCCCACGAATGACGGCGAGTCCTTTCTTTTTCGGGCTCTTTTTTGGATTTAGATTTGTGCCCAGAGGGTCCTTGACCAGGGTCGGCAGGGACTGACAATTCCTTCAAGGACCCCGTGAAAGTCGAGCCCAGCTGGAGCGGCACGAAGGCAGAAGCTGAAGAGGAGTGAGCTGTTGCCTGGGCCGCCTCCTCAAATGCGCGTGCTGTTGATCGGATCTCGCTACACGGAGACTATATGATGGGCATCCTTGGATTTGACCGGAGGGTTCCGAAGCGCAAGGCGGCCCAGTTTAAGTTGGGCGAGACCTTCCTCCAGGACGTTTGGGTGAAAAGAACGATAAAGGCCGCTGGCCTGGGGATTGTGGTCGTGCCCCAGGCAGCAGATGCACGTGGAGTGTCGGTCGGTCCTGGACATCATCTGCCCGCAAGGGCACCGGCAGAACCTGAGAACAGACTTATCATTCATGATAGTTGTGACTGAAGGTCGAGCTAGATACATAGACAGTGTCGGCAGATAAGGGCCTATGGCTCACCCAGTCTGCCCATTTGAGCTTGTAAGTTCAGTTTGTTTTCCTAGAAGTCTGTTGCCCCTTACCCCTGACCTCCAGAATTCCTTTATGTCTATCCCATGCATTCTTAAATCCCGTGATTGTTTCAGCCCCCACCACTTCCTCTGGCAGGGTGTTCCACTTGTCCACCACCCGTTCTGTGAAGAAATTCTTCCTCATGTTTCCTCTGAATCGTCCTCCCTCCAACTTAATCCCATGTCCTCTAGTCCTGGAACATCTTTTTCGCTTAAAAATAGTGTATTCCTGCACCCTGTTCCTCCCTGTGAAATACCTGTATGTCTCTATCATATCCCCTCTCTCCCTCCTCTCCTCCAGGGAGTACATGTTTAGTTCCTTCAACCTGTCTTCATAGGACTTGTGATGCAATCCATGCACCATCTTCGTTGCCCTCCTCTGAACCTTCTCTACCCTGTCTATGTCCTTACGTAGGTATGGTCTCCAGAACTGTACACTGTACTCAGGTGGGGCCTCACTAGTGTCTTGTATAGCGGAATTATGACCTCCCTTTCATGCTGGTGATGCCCTGCCTATACATCTCAGCATCCTATTTGCTTTACCTGCTGCCTTGTCACACTGTTTCCTACCTTGAGGTCATCAGAGATGATAACCCTAAGATCCCTTTCCTGCTTGGTGCATGCTATATCCTCACCCCAACTGTTATATTGTACCAGGTTTTGTGCCCCATATGCATTATCTTGCACTTCTTTCATTGAATTTCAACTGCCAAACCCCTGACCATTCTTCAAGTTTCTGCAGGTCCCTTCTCATTCTGTCTACACCCTCTGGTGTGTCTACTCTTTACAGAGCTTTGTGTCATCAGCTAACAGTGAAATTCTGCCTTCTAGGTTCTGTGCAATGTCACTGATGAAGATGTTGAATAGGACCGGTCCCAGCACTGATCCCTGTGGTACCCCACTGGTCACTCTTCCCTCTGTGGAGTGACAGCCATTTACCACCACCCTCTGTGAAGAAGAAACTAGAGAGACTTTAAGTTTCAGAAGTAAATCCAAAGCCTTAAGCATGAGGGCCTGCTCAATGCGGAAGCAGTAAGGGGGGAAACTGCTTCTTCCACCAGAAAGGAAGATCTGGTGTCATCAGGTGGAGCCGAGGGAGTTACCATCCAGGTGGGTGGGAGGAGCCAGCTTAATCATTTTCCGGCATCATCTTAAAGGGAAAGGACACCGCCAGTTAGTGTGGATAGAGCATCATATCCACGTCTCCAGAATAGCTTGTTTCTAGAGGAGTCTTGTGGGGGAAGAGAGTATAGTATGATAATAAATACAGAGTACGGAAAATATAGACAAACAAAAATATAAATATACAGGGATTTACAGGTGAACACAGGTGAACACAAGCAGCTCCTTTTAGTACACCAGTGTGGTAATTCAAGTAATACACAGGTAAAAACACGTATGTACACAGACAGACCGGTAAAATCGAGAGTGCTTTGGGTGATAAATGGAGAGCCAGCAGACAGGGGGTGGTAGCTAATGGAAGGGCAGTGGTGAAAACTGAAGTGAGAGGGTGGACATGTTGGTACAAAGGTGTGGTAAGGAAGACAAAGAATGCAAGATAAGAGTCTGAGAAGGGGGAAGGAGAGGAAAGGAGGTAAGAAGGAGTGAGTAGGGAGTGGGAAGAGTTGGGGGGGGGGGGGATACCATCCCTAAGGGTGAAACCAGCTACGGCTGGATGAGACACAAAGTACATTCAGTCTGTGACAAGTCTGAAGGACTGGATAGGCAAGTGAGAAGTACAAAAAGGGTTCATGAGATCGAGACCCTTGCAGGCTGAGTCATTAACTTCCCTATGGGCTGCATACAGCCCAGGTCCATGTTGGGGAAGTGCTGCTTGACTTAGCGCTGCCCCAGCATTGCCCTATATTCAGTCAGGGAGTGCCGGTTCGCCATCCAACTGAATATACCATCCTCAGGGTTGGGCACAGGGGCAAGCACAGCGCAAACCTTTGCACTGCGCTGCTGCACATATCTGAATACAGGGCAACATATGTTTTAAATATATCTTTATTTAGTACTTCTGTCACCCCCACAAATAAATATGGATTTTCATCATCCTTTTTTTTTTGCCTGTACAGTGGAACCACACTACAGGGTTGTCAGTCATACAATGTCTGGGCCTCCCCCTCTCTAAAGAGTCGCATTGTTTGGGGAAACTTGTACATAATTCATGTAGCTTGACCTCCCTTTGAATATCTGACCTCCTACTGTTGATATATCTACATGCCCCCTCTCCTATTTTCTGCTGTTCCCCTGTCTGGACAGATAGCTATGAAAATACTAATTTAAGGGTATTCGTTATACCCAGCTGAACTGAGCTTATTCCCTTCCCCACTGAGGGAACATTTAGTCAGTATTTTCTAAATGAGTATATATCTTTTTTGAGGGTTCCTGTTTAGACACAGAGCCAGATAATGCTGCTCAAGCAGGCTGGGGGTGTGGCGAGGGTCCCCCTTCGTCATGACATCATGAAGCATCCAATGTCTTCACACTAGACATCAGAACACTCAGACATCCCCCTGGATGGAACCCTTCTTACAGTTGGCCGCTCACACTACTGACACTCGTGCTACTGAAACACAGAGGAGCAATGGATGTTTAGACAACTTAACTGGTAAGAAAGACTTTTTCTTGCTGGTAGGAACAGAGAACATTACCACATCACAGGCAACACTGCTCAGCATTTAGCGTGAGGAAACAGCACTAGTTAATATTTATGAATGTTGCTTCTTTGTTTAAACAGAAAATGAGACTTCCTAGAACACATTTACCGCGAGTAGAAGCACATTACACTTTGCACTTGGGGAAGATTGTGAGAATAAGATACTATCCTGTGTTAACTTGCATTTTATAAATCAATATTATCTTTGCAGAAAAATCAAAGTAAGCTTCATAGAAGGCATTGAGGACCAGTATTCTATCCTACGCTTAAATGCTACATATGAATATAATGGGGCTGCACAGAGCATTTGGATACTGGCATTATATCTTTATTGCCCCTCCCACTTGATGTTTTAGTGCTTTTTGGCTGTATGAATCTATACAATTTTTTCATGTGATGTTACAAATGTAAGGTATAGACAATGGTCTTACAGAAATCGAGTACAACTGGGTGGAATCTTATAATAAAAATAATTTTATTTTTAAGCATCTTTCAAAATAGCAAGGCGCTGTACAAAGTTAAAACAGAATTCATAAACAGCAAATACAATAGTAACAACACAACAGATCCATGTAACTATGCTGTACTGATAAGCCTGATGCCACAAAAAGGTTTTAAAAGCCTGTTTAAATCCCCCTACAGTCATGCACTCCCGAAGCTGACAGGGTAGAGAGTTCCAGAGGGTAGGGGCCGCAAACAAACGATCAGGCCCCAGAAGATTTCAAAGTCACCCTCGGAATCTCCAGCAACCCCTCGACAGCCGAGTGGAGCTGTCGCACAGGGCAGTAGGGAACAAGACGCTCTTTCAAGTAATCAGGGCCAAGTCCATGTAGGGCTTTATAAGTCAGTAAGCCAACTTTAAAGGTGATCCGCCACTGAATTGGCAGCCAGTGCAGATCGCGCAGCACAGGAGTAATACGCAGGGACCGGGAAGTCCCCGTTAGCAATCGTGCTGCAGCATTCTGCACTAGCTGCAAACGGCGGATATCAACCCCAGGAAGCCCTAAATATAGGGAGTTGCAGTAGTCAAGGCGCAAGGTCACAAAGGCATGGACCAACGTAGGAAGATCGCAAGATGGAACAAGGTGCTTGACCCTGGCGATGTTCCTAAGATGATAAAAGGCAGACTTGACGACTGTCGACACCTGAGATCGAAAGGTCAGCCCGTCGTCAAGCACCACCCCCAGGTCCCGGAACTGTTCAGAGGTAAGAATCTGGGAGCCCCCCAGAAAAAGTCCTGAGGACTGACCAGCCCTCAACCCCTCTATCCAGTGACCCGGGTCCACAACCATCACCTCAGTCTTTCCCGTGTTCAACTTTAACCAGTTCGAATTCATCCAATCCTGGATTTTAGCGAGGCAGTTACTAAATACTGAGAGAGCACTATCCTGGTCGGGTGCAAAAGACAGGCAGAGCTGGGTATCATCAGCATAGCAGTGAAACCTCAGCCCATACCATCTTACAATGTCTCCGAGGGGCAGCATATACACTGCAAACATGGGGGACAGTACCGAGTCCTGAGGGACCCCACATGACAGAGGGAGTGAGTCTGAAGAAAAGATTCAAGACACAACTCTCTGCATTCTGCCAGTGAGGAAAGATGTAAACCACATGAAAACCGTACATGTCAGGCCACAGATGAGCCTCAGGTGCTCAAGTAGCACCCCATGGTCCACAGTGTCAAAAACTGAGGAGAGATCAAGGAGCACCCAAATGGAACGGTTTCTCTGATCTCTCGCCATCAGGAGATCACTGAGCACCCGAACCAGAGCAGTCTCTGTACTATGCCTCTTACGAAAACTGGACTGGAGAGGTTCATAGATATTATGGATGTTCAAGTGGTCCTCCAGCTGAATTGCCACTACTTTCTCGATAACCTTCCCTACAAAGGGAAGGTTCAAGATTGATCTGTAGTTTCCCAGAGGGTCCGGTCCAAAGAAGCTTTCTTCAGGAGGGGTGTTACCACCACCTCCTTCAGGGAGCTCGGGAACTCACCAGAATCCAAGGAGCACCGGACTATCTGAGCCAGGACTGGGCCAATAGTATCATAACAACCCATAACCAGGGAAGCTGGACCCGGGTCCAAACTACAGCATGTAGGGCGCATACCCTGGACAATCTGCATAACATCCACGAATTCCGGCAGGTCAAAGGTACTCCAGGAGACACGAGGTGCAGTGACCGAGCACCGACCAACAGCATCCCCCACAGAGTGAGTCAAGAGGATCTCCGACCTGATGTCGTCCACTTTATTCACAAAAAAAAAAAAAAAAAAACCGAGCAAGCTCATCGCACTCCATTTGCGAAAAAGCTCTTCGGAGCTGCAGACAGGTTGGGTTGTACAACCTGTCCACAATTCGGAAGAGTTGAGCTAGTCGATTCTGAGCGACAGCAATCTCCCTGCACAGGAATTCTGCCTTCTTACGGGAGATCGCTGATTGGTAGGCCCATCTTGATGCATATTTGTATTTTGTACGTAGTTACACCTACCACCCTTTACACTCTGAAACGCTGGTGGGTTCTAAGTAATTTTACAGTCTGTACTTTAAAATAAACATACACTGATACACTTTCCAGTGGGTGAGTGGTCGATTCTTCCTCTGTAGCGATTTGTTTGGCACCTGCAGGAACAGACTACTCCCTGAATAGAATTTTCTCTTGTGCCTAGGGAGATCTAGTCATCACCTTTCTCCCTACTCAGCTCTGTCAGCTGACCAGAACCCCCAGAAACCAGCTTACCTCCTGCTGCCAAAAGCGACCCTTAATGACAAGTGCACCTTATGGGTCAGCCCCCCATTCAGAATCTGAATTCAGTGGAGGCACTGGTCTCCATGCTGGACAGATGGTTGCTGCAGGGCCCCAAGTGTACCACAGGATGGGGACTCACCATCCTGTTAGGAATGGCAGTTTCCAGCTTTCTCCACCCCGAGACACCGCACTAACATGCTGCATGTGTACACACAACAGGCATGCCTACAGCTGCAGCTGGGACATCTTCCCACCCTATAATGCCTTTCTGCACACTTTTGCCTCCTGAGCTCCCTTAGGAGGAATTATAGTGAAGAGAGACAGGCAACCACACACTCCAATGATGGCAAGCAGAAGTGCTACTGTGGCACCATCAGGAAAACCTTGGCAATGTAAAATTTGAGCCATACATGTGGACCAAAATCCAGAGCCAAAAACTTGTAGAACTGTGGGCAACAACTTTGCAACTATCAGAATCATCTTGCCAAATGCATAATGCAAATCCCTCCCCCCCATACACAAGAAAAAAAAAAAAAAAAAAAGGAACACACAAGACCTTGGTTAGGAGCATGTTACAGAATCCCAACAGCAGCATACCTCTTCAGATGGTGCGGGTCTTGTTTTCTGTCCTTCTTTCACGGGTTTTCTGTATGGGTTTTCAGTGACATCTTGTGGCTGTTTCACTAGTTCTGCAGGGTCCATCAAGCTCATTGGGACTATGCTAAAAGCATAGAGATACTGCATAAACAAAGAATTTGAGATATCTGAACAACATCCAGCACTAAAACAGGACTCCAAACACTGCTAATTCTCTTCCACTTAAAAAGGTTAAAAGAAAGTCGAAGAAGAGTCAGTGAGGCCAGCTCTGGGGCGCTGAGTGGTGGCGGATCAGTTTGGCACACTAGCAACGAGGGTTCATGTCCCTATCTCAGGATGTCAGGAGCGGAGGTCAGCAGGGAGAGCTAGGAGTGCTGAGCGCAGATGCTCTCCTCCTGGCTGGGTTTCAGGTGCTTCTCCTATAGTGGCACCAAGGTGAGGCTTGTGCTGGGCAACTGATGTTGTGGGAAGCCACAGTGTTGGGGCCCCTCCCCAGGCAGTTATGAATGCGCACTTTGCCAATCAGGTTGGTGGCAGTGGGCCAAACAAATGTAAGAAAACTGTCCACTCACTGGACGCATGACACCTCAGACTGATGGTCGCCCAGGTTCACCGGGGCACAGAAACATGCCGTCTCCTCCCCTGCACATCACCATCTAAATTAACTTTCCGCCCCTCCTGAGTACACAGTCTCAGCCATGCTGAAAGTAGGAAACTGCCTTGGGGTCAAGGTGGGGGAGCAGGCCGAGCACTGGCACCACTGTAGAGATGCAGGACTGGAGCAGATAAAGGAGAGAAATATGAAGAACACACCAGTGAGCATGGGGGACAAACAATTAATTTAAACAACCCCCCCCCCCACAGAAAAGGCCAACATTTACTTCCCCATGTACCTGTGACTAATATATCAATCAAATATATATACCTGCACCAATCAAGCAATTACATAGAAACATAGAATTTGATGGCGGATAAGGACCGCTTGGCCCACCTAGTCTGTCCATTTCCCTACCCAACGGATAAGCTGCAGATCCTAGTTAACTAACGGCCTACTTCCTCCTACCCCCCACTAGAATTGCTTTATGTCTGTCCCATATATTCTTGAATTCCCCCACTGCTTTTGACTCTACGACCTCCTCAGGAAGGCTGTTCCATGCATTACTACAACCCTCTCTGTGAAGAAATACTTCCTCACATTACCTCTGAGTCGTCCCCCCATTATCTTCAAATTGTGCCCCCTTGTTCTTGCACATCTCTTTTTTTGAAAGATGCTACCCTCTTGGACTTTGTTGATTCCCTTGTGGTATCTGAAAGTTTCTATCATGTCCCCACTCTCCCTCCTTTCCTCGAGGCTATACGTTTTAAGCTCCTTTAGTTTTTCTTCATATGTCTTCTGGTCCAGACCCTGCACCATTTTGGTTGCCCTCCTCTGGACAGCCTCCACCCTGTCTATGTCTTTGCAGAGATGGAGTCTCCAGAACTGTACACAGTACTCCAGGTGTGGTCTTACCAACTCTCTGTACAGAGGGACAACTTCCTGTTTTCTACTGGTGATGCCTCTCCCTATACATCCCAGTATCTCCCCAACCCTCCTTACTGCCTTCTCACATTGCTGGCCCACCTTTAGGGCATCTGATATGACTACCCCCAGGTCCCTTCCATTTTTGTTGTTGTCAGTATCTCACCCCACATTGTGTACTCTTCCCTTGGTTTGTTTCTCAGGTGCATTACTCTGCACTTCTTTGCACTGAATCTAAGCTGCCATACATTTGTCCATTCCTCGAACCTTGCCAAGTCCCTTTTCATCCTTTCCACCCCACCTTGCGTATCAACCACGTTGCAGATCTTTGTGTCATCTGCAAAGATACATACTTTCCCTTCCAGTCCCTCTGCAATGTCACT
The DNA here is from genome assembly GCA_016271365.2 of Neoceratodus forsteri. Taxonomy (NCBI): domain Eukaryota; kingdom Metazoa; phylum Chordata; order Ceratodontiformes; family Ceratodontidae; genus Neoceratodus; species Neoceratodus forsteri. The sequence goes on from CM028131.1 coordinate 1,526,477,425, forward strand.
TATAAAGACATTAAAAAGGACCGGCCCCAGTACTTAACCCTGCTTTACCCCACTAGTAACCCCTCTTCTTCACTGTGCACTCCATTTACTATTACCCGTTGTGTCTTGTTGTCCAGCCAGTGTTTTACCCAGGCTACCACCCTGGGACCCACTCCCAGGCTGGCAAATTTGTTTACTAATCTTTTGTGCGGGACTGTGTCAAATGCCTTGCTGAAGTCTAGGCAGGCCATGTCCACAGCCCCTCCCTGGTCTACTACTTTGGTCACCCAGTCAAACAAATCAATTAGATTTGTCTGACATGACCTTCCTGCTGTGGATCCATGCCGTCTTGGGTCCTGTGCCCCACTGGCCTCTAGGTACTCAACAATTCTTTCCTTCAGAAGTGATTCCATCATTTTCCAAACCACAGAGGTCAAACTGACAGGTCTGTAGTTTCCTGCCTCTGTCCTGTTCCCACTTTTGTGAAGGGGAATCACATCCGCCCTCCTCCAGTCCTCGGGTACCACACCATGCTCCCATGATTTATTAAAAAGGGTAGTCAGTGGTGTTACCAGTTCTTCCCTTAGTTCTTTTAGAATTCTGGCGTGAATCCCATCTGCCCCACTGCTTTATCCACCTTCAGTTTTAAGAATTCTTTCAGAACCCTTTCTTCTGTGAAAGGACTAATATCAACCCCCTATCCAGAGTGCTTCTATTGACTGGATTAGGTATCTCCCCCTGCTTTTCCATTGTGAATACTGAGCAGAAGTATTCGTTCAGTATCCCTGCTTTTTCACTGTCACTCTCTGCCCAACCACCTTCCTCTTTATTCAGCCTCAGTATCCCTGCCTTAGTCTTTCTTTGTTCCTCGAATGTACCTATAAAAGGTTTTATCCCCTTCTTAACCCAGTTGGCTATCTTTTCCTCGGTTTGGGCTTTTTGTATTCTAATTGCCTTCCCGCTTCCTCCTGCTTTAACTGGTACAGTTCTCTGTCCTGCTCCTTCTGCTTCCTTATACTTCCTGAATGCTATCTTTTTCTCCCTTACCTTCCCTGCCACTTCTTTTGAGAACCGTAGTGTTTTTTCTTTCATTTTGATTGTTTATTTGCTTCACACAAAGGCTTGTTGCCTCTGTGATGGAGGTTTTGATGTTTCCCCAGTGTTGCTCCACCCCACCTTCTTGCCTGTATACTAGTGGTTTTCTGAGGCACTCTCCCATTTTGACAGTATCAGCCCTCCTGAAGTCCAGTACCTTCACTTTTGTGTGGCTTGACTCTACAGCTAAGTTTATTGTGAACCACACTGTTTGGTGGTTGCTTGTTCCCAGATGGCTACCCACTTCAAGACCAGAGATCCTCTCTCCATCCTCATTTGAGAGTACCAGGTCTAAGACTGCTCCCTCTCGAGTGGGTTCCAAAACTAGCTGTTTGAGGCATGCCCCCTATAGGGCATCGAGAATGGCCCTGCTCTTGCATGTGGCTGCAGCAAAGGTGCTCCAGTTAACATCTGGCATATTCAGGCCCCCCATCAGCAACATCTCCCCTTTCTCTGCCATCCCAAAGACGCCTTCTATCATTTCCTTGTCCATTTCCTCCCCCTGAGATCAGCGGGGGTGGTCTGTATACAATCCCTGTGCAGATTGTGGAGCCATTTCCAGTCTCCAGGGTGACCCACAGTGCCTCCTCTCCTCCCCGTTTACCCTTCAGGTCTGTTGCTTTGATTCCTTCCCTTACATAGAGAGCTACTCCTCCTCCTCCTCCTCCTCTTCTTCCTTCCCTGTCTCTCCTGTAAATTGTGTACTCTGTTATGTTGACATCCCAGTCATGGTTCTCTGTGTACCATGTTTCTGTGATTGCCATGATATCCAGGCATCCCTCTTCCATCAAGGCCACCATTTCGGGGAGCTTTTTACCTACACTACGGGCATTGGTACTCATTACACTCCATTTTTTTAATGGCTATTTCTTTTTGCCCCATCCCTGTCCTTACTGCCTTTGTCTTTTTCTCCATTTACCCATGCCCTCCTCCCTATCGACTGCTCTATCTTGGTTTTACCTCACTAACTACCCTGATTTTGGGGGAGGGGGGGCGCGCTAGGATTTCCCTTCTTTTCAGTGCCTTCTCCCTTGGCTAGTTTAAATGCTTGCCAATGCTGTCCAGAAACAATCAACTACAACTCTGACCCTCCACCCTGGGGAGTGCTTTCCTTCCTTTCAGATACCTATTTCACAGAGGTTAAGTAACAGGTCTAGTCACAAATGACTGCAAATATCTCCCAGCTACAGTTCCTCCCTGGCAAATTAAAGTTAAAATGAGCTCACTCATTACATCCTCCACGTCACTAGGAGCTTTCAAATCTATGCTTTACTCTCACCTCTCAGCCTCTAGCTCCTGTGACTGCCTTGACTAATGATTCTTTCCTCATGGCTGTTTTTACTATTTTTCATCCTCCTCCTCCTCCTCTGCTCCTTTCTTGACAAAGGCATCTGAGTACCTCTAACTACTCTAAGTCTGCTCCCCTCCCCATATCTCCTCCTACCCTTCCCACCTTGACCATTCCTCCAATGTTTTGTTTCTTTCCTGTGATGTACTGTATTATACTGGCTTACTGAAACCTTTATAGTTTGCTGACCGTTCTATGTAACACGTCTTGTTTGTTTGTACACTGATGACGTGGAACCTTTGTAAAAGAGCCATTGGCTCAAAGGTAATAATTCCTAGAACAATAAACTAAACTAAACTAAAACTAAGAAAAGTCAACCCCAAAAACAGAATCGATACTAGTTATTTACACAGATCCAAAAAGTAATAATTCAGTTCGGTGTAGTCTAGAAAATAACCTCCTTGATTTAAGGAAGATGTGGCTGCTTTCTCTGTCTCAGCAGATATATACCTGCACTAAGCAATTAAAGCTATATACCTGCACTAATTAAAGCTATATAGCTGCACTAAGCAATTAAAGCTATATACCTGCACTAATTAAAGCTATATAGCTACACTAAACAAACAAAGGTATATATCTGCACTATAAAAAGTACACAGCTGCACTACATCAAATCATATGGAATACCACTAATAATACAATTAACACAGCATTAAGAAGCTAGCCAACCCAATTAAGCTGCAAAAGAACCTGGGGGGGGGGAGAGACACTTTCATAAAACCCTCCCAAACCCCAAAATCTTCCAAACTCCTACCTGCAGTCATTACACACCATTCTCCTTGCTATAAGAGACCTTCGGTTGCCATAATGTGATCGCAAATGCGATCTCCATCAGTAACAATCCTAATGTATTATATTTCACAAACAATGGGTAAGGGTGCAACACTCTGAAGTATATCCATCTTGGGGACTAATTAGGGCAATAAAGCCCCATCTAGCCCTAATTAGCCCCTCAATGGGTATACATTCTCTCTCTCACTCTCTCAGATTGTGGTGTACAGAAAGCTGACCTTGCACATTTTGACCATACAGAGGCAATAATAAGAGAAGCTAGTGGAGGATATAAAAGGCTTTAGGAACTGAAATTATATTATTACAATTAACCAGGCAGGATCAGGCTGGACCAATACAGACCCATTTTCAGTCATGCACTGGGAAAAGGGAATCAGGACAGAATGTTTTACAAGAGAATCGTCTGCTGGAAATCTTTCCACAAAGTAAACTACCTAAGGTACAAATCTAAGTTCTATTCTGCTCGTTGCTGAAAATGTCACAGTAGAAACTGGTAAATCCTATCCCTCCAAGCTAGCAAAGTGGCGTTCGAGACAAGGGTTTAAGCTTGTGCCCCAGAATATCACACAGAAACAGGGCTTCAGTCTCCCTCTCACCAGATAAAAGATCTTTTAGCTGGGGAAGGTCCATTTACAAAAACACAAAATGTGTTAAATATTTTGTTCCTATGTTTGAATTAAACAAGAGAACGGTTGCCATTTGGAGTACCCAACTTCCATTCTAGAGAGCAGTGCACATTTTTTAACACTTGGAAAGTAAATTTTTTGTAGCAGTGAATTTACCATAAGTGCCTGTGAAAAACGGCAGTTTTGTTTATCCACATGACATGCACAGTACTGGCAGTCAGAGAGCAAGCTTCCTCACAGTACTTTATCCTGCCACTGAGGAGCACTTAGTTTCAGTGGCTCAGCAGTTAGCAATTTTACCTCTGAGCCAGGAAGACTGGATGGCTGCAGTTTTAAGACGCACACCAGGTATTTGGACTAAAATTATACCAAATGAAGACTGTGCACAAAAGGAGCCACAGTCACAGATGACAAGTGAAAGGGTGTTTATTTAAAATGTCTGTCGTGCCATGGAGGTCTGCCGTGCTAATATGTCTTAAAGAGCTCAGAAATGTTTGACTGGGTAGACCCCATCCCCTGAAGAAGAACAAAGTAGGTTTGAAGCGACAGCATTAAGAGCAGTTTGTTTTGCACTGTTTCAATTAAAATGTTTTACACACGTCATCAGCAACTCTGGCTCCTTTTGAGAGCTGCTTCGTTTGGTATAGTTTTTTGTTTTATTTTTTTAATTTGTGGCTGCAGCGCTCTCAGTCGGGACGTGCACTGGGATTTGTGTTTTGTCACTTGAACCAGTACCCAACCTGGACAATGCAGCTCTGCACTAGATGGGTGCTGCGCTACTGGGGGTGCCATATAGTGGATGAAACATAACTGCAACCAAGATCCCTTCTGCCAGTCTCTGGTGGCTGTCCATGTGGAAGTTAAGGATGGTGACCAGTCCAACATTCCCTCTCTCAGTAACACAGAATCGGACCCCAAGTCCATTCAATCCATGGCTGACATTTGCGACTGCCAGCAAGGGTGCAGATTAGTGGCAGTTCTGTGGTGTCGACACCCACCACTGACTAGTCGGAATGAACTATTCTGCCATGTATTTCAAAACAGACAGAAAGCATGCAATACAAATACAAGTAATTGAATTACCTTCTTCTTGCTAGCATTGCTGACACTGGCCAGGGAAATGAATCGGGTTGCATGCTGTGCAGCTTCCTGTAACACCATATGATTCCTGTGTCCATCCCAAAAGAGAAACAGTTAACCATTTTATAGTGATAAAGTCAAAGAGCAAAAAACGTATTGCAGTAGTATACTACCTGTCAGCAACAGTGCTGCTGACCCCTCCATAAAAGAAGCCCTCTGTTCCTAGTACTCCACAAGGATTACCCAATTTGATTATTACTTACTCACAAAAGCACCCAAATAAAAACAACTCATGCCTTTCTAGATTTCATACAGCCTGAGGTGGGTAATTCTACTTAACTGTTTATTTTCTACGTTTTCCTTCTGAAGAATACACTTACAAAAAAATGTAATATTATAGCACACCCCACATCTTTTCAAGTAGAAGGTCTTAACATCAAAAGGGAAGAAGTAGTAATGGTTTGTTTTCCTTTGCTTTTTTACACACCTGAGGTGTGTGATGCCACTTAAACAAGAGTGAAGACTGAGTGGTTTAAAGCAGCAGTGCATAGCAGAGAACATTTTGGACCGCACTTTTATTTTATTTTAGACTGCCCCCTATCTCCTGACTTGTACGCTACCCTTTTTTTTTTTTTTTTAAATATAAAAACACATTTTATGTCTGCTTTACCACTGTTTTATACAGTTGAAATAATAAAAGAAGGGCTCCTTTTAGTATGGCTCGGACCAGGTTTTCATCAGTATCTCGGATGTTTCTGAACATCCATTGTTTAAGATCACTTTTCTTGTGACTATAATGAAAGTACAGTTACGTAAGAACTTACCGTAACAGTAGATCTTCGAGAGAGGTTCTTGCAGTAGGTAATTACATATAGGACTGACACCGGCTGGCGGCAGGACCCCACGGAAAAATTTCTAGCTAGCAGTCCCTGGCGAGAAACCGCCCCCACGTCAGGTGACCGGTGTCACACGACGTTGGTATAAAGGGGCAGTCCCGGACGCCCGCCTTCCAGTTCTTTCCCGCCACAGGCCCGGAAGAGAGAGAGAGAGAGAGAAGCAGATGTTTCCCTTCCTAGAAAAGGAGCTGAAAAAGCCTAGGGGATGGAGGGCGGAAGATATACTATTGTAAGAGCCTCTCTCTCGAAGATCTACTGTTACGGTAAGTTCTACGTAATTGCACACTATCTTACTGAGAGGGTTTGCAGGTAATTACATATAGGACTGAATCCCAAGCAGTCTGGAACAAATAAGAGGCACCGGGAGGAGGAAACTACTCCAGAAAGTAGCACTAGCCTTGCAAGCCTCAAGACAGGAGGCCTTGCAAAACAGCCAGCCCGAAGCCTGCTCTATGGCGAGAGGCAATGTCCAAACTGTAGTGTTTCATAAAGGTATGGACGGAAGTCCAGGTGGCGGCAGCGCATATGTCTGCCGCAGACACATTCTTGAAACAAGCCGCAGAGGCCGTTACTCCTCGTGTGGAGTGGCCTCTAACCTGACCCGAAAGGGTCTTGTTGTACCTGTCATAACAGAAAGTGATGCAATGAGCCAACCACTTCAACAGGCATTGCTTGGAAACAGCATTGCCTTCCCTTTTGTGAGCAAAAGAGACGAACAACTGATCAGTCTTTCTGAGATCCTTCGTCCTGTCGGTGTAGTATCTCAGAATCCGGTGAACATCCATGGTATGGAGTAAATATTCCCCTTGATTAGAGTACTGCGTAAAAAAGGTAGGTAGCTCTATGGACTGATTTAAGGTAGACTCTGCTACTACTTTAGGTAGAAACTTAGGATTCGTGCGAAGAGTGACTCGTTCTTTGTGAAAAATCAAATAGGGGATTTTACACATGAGGGCCTGGAGCTCGGAAATTCTTCGAGCCGAAGTAATGGCCATCAAGAAGAGCGTCTTCTATGAAAGAAACTTCAGATCTGCAGAAGCTGCAGGTTCGAAGGGAGGGAGAGTAAGTTTCTCGAGAACAAAATTCAAGTCCCAAGGGGAGCAGGGGTACGGATGGGGGGCCTTAGATGAAGGACCCCTCTGAGAAAGGTCTTAGAGACCTCCAGTTAAGCAAAAGCTTTATCTGCGAAGGGAACATGATAGGCTGAGAAAGCAGCCATGTGAACCTTCAGGGAGGAATGGCTGAGACCCAGGTCGAAGAGATGACGTAAGCACTCCAGCAGAAAAGCCACTGAACAGGAGAAAGGCTCCACGTTCTTGGAGGCTGCCCAAATAGAGAATCTCTTCCACTTCGTGGCATAAGTGGACCTGGTGGAGGGTTTTCTAGCCTCCACTAAAATCTCCGCCACTTTTGGAGAGATGCCAAAACGGGATTGGGCTAGGTCTGCAGGAGCCAAGCATGCAGTTGAAGGGATTTGAGGCCTGGGTGGACCAGGGTCCCCTGATCCTGGGTCAGCAAACCTAGAGATAGAGGAAGAGGAAGAGAAGGAACCTCTGAGTATTGTTGTAGAAGAGAGAACCAGATTTGCCTGGGCCAGAAAGGAGCGATCAGAATCATTCTTGTTCCTTCTGTGGTTAGTTTCTGCAATACTCGTGGGATCAGAGGAATTGGGGGGGGAAAGCATAGACGAATCTGTCCTTCCAGTCTAGAGACAGAACGTCGCTCCAGAAAGCGCCTCGCTCTGGAACGAGCGAGCAAAAGGTGGGAAGTTTTGCGTTTTGGGGATAGGCGAACAGGTCTACCTGCGGAGTCCCCCAAAGCTGAAAGATATCATCTAGCACCCTTTGGTCCAATTCCCACTTGTGTGCCAGGGCAGAGGAGCGGCTTAGCTTGTCTGCCAGGGTGTTGTCGACTCCTGGAACATGAATCGCCATGAGGTGAAGGTCGTGGTGAGTTGCCCAATCCCAAACCCTCACTGCTTCCCTGCATAGAAGGTAGGAGCGAATTCCTCCCTGTTTGTTGATGTACCACACCATGCACATGTTGTCCGTCTGGACGGCTAGGTGGCCGGGAAGAATGTATTGGTGAAGGGCCTGAAAAGCGTATAGCACAGCTCGAAGCTCGAGCACGTTGATGTGGAAAGCTTGTTCCAGTCTGGACCATAAGCCCTGGGTCTGATGAGGGCCCAGATGGGCTCCCCAACCTTCGCCTGATGCGTCTGTGGTCAGAGTCTGGGAGGGGGGAGGATGAAAGAAGGGGACCCCCCGAAATAGGTTCTTTCGAACCATCCACCACTGCAAGTCTCGTGACATCGGCGATGAGATCAGAACTAGTTGATCTAGGTCGTCCACAAGTTGATCCCACTGGGAGCGAAGAGTCCACTGAGAGATCCTCATGTGGAGTCGAGCTCGGGGGACCGGCGGAATAGCGGCCGCCATGAGCCCCAGAAGACGGAGGATCGACCTCGCCGGAACCCTCCTGCGTTCTGATAGCAGGGAAGTCTGGGATTGAAGAGAGGCGCCCTGTCTGGAGGCAGGAAGGCCTTGCTCACCGTCGTATCAAGAATAGCCCCGATGAACTGTAGCCTCTGGGAAGAGTCCAGATGAGACTTGGAATGGTTGATGGAAATACCCAGGCAAGTGAAAACCTGCTGGGTGAGGGAGAGAAAATGCAGGAGTTCCTCCGTGGATGAAGCCACCAGGAGCCAGTCGTCCAGGTAAGGGAACACCTGTACTCCCATTGTATGCAGGTGGGCTGCTACCACAGCCAGGCATTTGGTAAATACTTGGGGTGCCGAGAAAAGACCAAAGGGCAGCGCCTTGAATTGGTAGTGGTCCCCCTGAAACGCAAAATGAAGATACTTGCTGTGAGAAAGGCAAATGGGAATGTGCAGATAGGCATCCTGCATATCCAGTGCACAAAGCCATTGACCCGGCCGAAGGCTCTGCAGAGAGAGCATCCTGAACCTTTTGTATTCCACATAAAGATTCAAGGAACTGAGATCTAGAATGGGTCTGAGATCTCCAGTCTTCTTTGGGACCAGGAAGAAATGAAAATAGTAACCCATCCCTTGAAGATGAAGGGGGACGGGTTCTAGCGCCTGCTTCGCGAGAAGGGCTGAGATTTCTTCCTGGACCAAAGGAAGATGATCCCTTGAATAGGACGACTTCAGGGGTGGGTGGCGGGGTGGTTTCTGAAGAAACTCTATGGAATGCCCTTCCGCTATAAGCTGGAGCACCCAAGAATCCGTGGTTATCCTCTCCCAACCCGGAAGGTGGAGGGAAAACCTCCCTCCTACTGGTTTCTCCGGGGGGTCCGGAGGCGGTGGGAGAGGAAAGGAGTCAGGTGGTGTGGGGCAGCTCCACAGCCGAGGCACCCGCTGCTTTTTTGGGCTGGGGGGGCCTGGCAGCTGCGGGGCCCGGCGTTTAGTGGCCCACCTTCTTGGGGTTGCTTGTGGCCGACTCTGTCTCATGAAAAGGACTGCGCTGCTGGTGTTGGGGACGGTACATGGAATCCACGGATTTCAGAGCCGTCCCCTTCTCTTGCAAGTCGGTGATGATGTCTTTGACATCACCGCCGAAAAGCACCGACCCCCTGAAAGGTGCCTCCTGAATAGCGGATTGCACCTCCGGAACCAAACCTGACACGCGGAGCCAGGCATGACGCCGTAGACTCAGAGAAAGCGGAGCTCCACCCTGCAGTGTCCACTGCATCATACATCGCCTGCAAAATGTGGCGACTGGCCGAACGAGCAGAACGGATGAGGTCTAATAACTCTTGTTTGACTTGGGAGTCAGGTAAGGAGTCCAGCTTGGATTCCGCCTGGGTAAGGATGGCCTTCTGGTAATCTCCCATATGGGCGACGTAATTCAGGGCCCGAATTCCCGGTGTGGAGGAGGCGTAGATCTTTCTTCCATACTGGTCCAGGAGGCGAGATTCCTTATCCGGACGTGCTGACCGGCCGTGAGCAGCGCTAATCACGACTGAGTCGGCACGAGGGTGAGAGTCAAGATAGTCTACACCCTCGGGAGCCTGGTATAGCCTGTTAGACTTCCTGGGAAGTGGGGCTAACGCCGACGGTTGTTTCCAAATCGTGGTAACAAGGTGGGCGTGAGGCTCGATCCAGGGTGGCACTAAAGTTGGAGCTGTCACGGGCAGGTCCAGATGTTCGTGGAGTTTAAGTCGCTGAGGATCTGGTTCCAAAGAGTGCCACTGGTGAACTTCCTGGATTTTTCTAAGCAACTCCGTGAAGGATGGATCCTCCGGAGGAGACTTCGGAGGGGTCCTCGGCCAGGGCTTAGATGGAGAGCGGGGCTCGTCATCTCTCTCTGAGCATCCCTCGGAAGAATCCGAAGAATCCAAGAGAGAAGAAGAAGCAGAAGAAGAAGAATAAGACTCCCTTACACGACTAGGGGGAGGAACGGGTTCCTTGGGTGGTACCCGTGAACGCGTGTCTTGCCCCTCTCAGGATCCAGAGGGAAGAGCCCTGGAGTCTGGAGGCAGTGAGGGAGTGTGCCGCCTCGGACGTACGGGAGCTGGTGGCGGCACCGTCGTTGTAAGGCAGCTCTCACCTCCTTGGTGAGTTGGAGTCTTGGCCTCGCCCACCAAGAGGCCAGAGTCTTCTGCAGATCCACCGCGGCCGTGAGGGCGTGGGGTGGAGGAGGGAAAGGTATACGGGCTGTACCTGTAAGGCAGTATCCAAACCGCGGCGGAAACCCGGCATCCGTACTGCGCGCCGGAAGGACCGGGCGGGTACTGCGCGCTGGATACTGGCGGTTCTGGGTACGACGGGCGCCGGATAAGATAGCAGGTACCCGGAGCCGGGGAGCTGCCGAGCAGACAGCCCGGCCGGTGGCCTCACGGGCGGGTCCATTAAGGGGCCCAGAGGGCCCGAACGGAAGGCGGATATCCTGCCGGCGTTGAGGCACGGCACCAGGGGCCGACGCCAGATCCGGGTTCCATCGGAGGAGGGTCTGACGGAGGAGGAAGATCCCGCATCGCCTGGGATGGAGGAGAGGAAACCCCAGGGTCAGGTAGGGTGACTCAGGCTCCCAGACGGCAGCGAAGGCTGCAGGGAACCGGGTAGACGGACGTGGCGGGGTCAGTCATCAGGTTCCGTCTACGTCGGAGAAGCAGAGTGCAGCGAGGGGGATTCCAGGCGCCGGCGGCCGTCGCCGCTTATGGGAGCCCTCACCGGAGGCGGGCCGAGGGGAAGGGACGGCCCAGTCTGAGGGGGAAGTGGTCGTGCGCTGCCCCGAAGGGTCGGGCGTCTTATCGACCCTCTCCATGCGGACGTCAGAGGAGCCGACGCCTGACTTAGAGGAGTCGCCCACGCCAGTAGGTCGCAAGCCTGCAGCCGAACCAGGGGCGGAGGCCTCCATTCGCCCGAAGGCGCCCGCAAGGCCGGAGTGCGAGCCAGATGGGCGGGCCGACGCCTCCTCCAAACCCTTGGAGGCTGCTGTTGAACGGTGCCCTGGGGGGGATGTTACCTGGGCCGCATCTCCGACGGGAGACGCGGTAGAGGAGGACTTCTCCCGGTGCCTCTCCTTGTCCTTCTTTTTCCGATGTCCTTCAGGGGAAGTGGATGCCTGCCTCAACTTTTTCAACTCTTTTTCCATAGAAGACATCTTTTTCTTGAGGAGATGGGCTTCCAGGGACTGTTGGCGCCATTTACGGGTAGCCACGTTGAAGTTGAGGCAATGCTGGCACTTATCGACCGGGTGATCGGGGCCTAGGCAGAAAAGGCACAGGGAATGGCCGTCCTTGTGTGGCAGTTGGGCCACTGATCGCACTTGTTTTTGTGCTCAGAGGGTGTAGGGACGACATACACAGATGATATACTTATGATTGAAAAAGAATAACTATTTTTCAGTAAACCACCAGCGTAGGGGCTGGACGAAGCACAAACTTTACCGCTGCAGGCACTGCACGAGCTACAATCGTGGGAAAGAACTGGTAGACGGGTGTCCGGGACCGCCTTTATACCAATCGCCATATGACGCCGGGTCACCTGACGGGGGTGGTCCTCACAGGGACTACTAGCTAGAAATTTTTCCGTGGAGTCCTGCCGCCGGCGTCAGTCCTATATGTAATTACCTACTGCAAGAGCCCTCTCGAAGTAAGATCTAGCAGGCAACAGACACTGCTCTCTGACCTTATGGGACAAGTGTTCAAAAACAGTTGAGAAAACTGATGAACACCTGGTATGACCCAAATTAAAGGCAGCACTTCTTTTATTATTTCAAATATGAAAAAATTGCTAAAGCAGACTCTCAATGGGGAAAGAAGGGTATCATACAAGTCAGAAAACAAGGGGCAATCTATAACAGCAAAAAAAAGGTGCAAGTCAAATTTTTCATTGCTATCATGCACTGCTACTTTAACCAGGCATTACACACCAATGGTGTGTACAAAAACAAACAAAAAAAAGTTACCAAACTCCCCACAATATATATTTTTTATAACTGCTGGTTTTACAAGAAAACTAATTTATACAAGGAGGAGTTACCAGCTAGGGGGAGTGCAGCTAGCCCAGACAGAGGAGGAGGAGGAGGAGAAGGATCTGGGTGTGCTTATTACAGGGTCAATGAACAACTAGGCACAATGTAGGAAGGCAGCTGCAAAGGCCAACAAAATGCTGGGCTGTATTGCAAGGGGTATATCCTCGAGGAGGGAGGAGGTGATTCTGCCACTGTATAGGTCATTAGTTCAGACCACACCTGGAGTACTGCTTGCAGTACTGGCATCCATATCTGAAGAGGGACATTAAGTTACTGGAGGGGGTGCAGCGCAGAGTGACAAAAATGATCAAGGGGCTGGGGGACTTATACGAGAGGAGGTTGAAGGAGTTGAACACGTACTCACTGGAGGAGAGGAGAGACAGGGGTGTGTAAGAGGTCTAAACCTCACTTTCAGGTTCTTGGCAATATTGGAGATGCAAATAATCACAAACAAGTTGCATTCGAGTAATAAACAAGTTTATTACTACAAACAGGGATGAATCACAGTTGCCCTAAGCAGTTCTTACCAATACGAACCGGGAGCCAGTGCTAAGCGTTCCCTACACCTCGAGGTTTCTTTGTAGTCTCTTGGGCTCTCTCGGGTCGCCGAGGTGTATAGCCTGTGCATAACATTATATACCCATGATAATTACTATGGTTACTGAAAGATAGAAACATTTCTAGTTACAGAGATGAGCCCTATTAGGCTAAATTAGAGGTGGCTCCACGGTCCAAGATAACATTATATAATTCTGTAAAGTCATCAGTTTTAGAACAAAGACGTTCTTATACAAAGTCTTACATAACAAGGTGAAGTGGTGTCCATCAATCGAAAGATGGCAATATTGCCTTACACATTATAATTACTTCAAGGACAGGTGTCTTGGCATCTGACAAGTAAGAAATAGACAGAAAATACATGGTATAATGTGTGTGCATTAGCAAGCAAAGTGAGTTACAATAATATGTATTCATATCCTGACATCTACTCTTATGCGGTAGATGCCCTATGTATTAGTATAGCCTATGCCTAACGTTAGCTGTCTACGTGTACCCCTGAGGGTATCAATTAGGTGCAGGGACCTCGTGATAACATTCTCCCCTTGTTGCCTAAAAAGGGCAACACAGGCGAAATGGGGAGTGGGCAGGAGCAGGGTCTTTACAATCCGAGGCACGAGCCTTGTAAAGAAACTCAAGCTGCTCACGGTGTTGGCGAAGAGTACGTCGTAGGCAGCAAAGCATAATAATCAAAGTAAATATCAAAAATGCTTGTATTATAACAAAACCTTTAAAAGTAATCTCTAACCAAGTGTTAGTCAAAGCGTTATTAATGTCTCCATCATTCATCAGGTCAAGGATGGCTTCATTGGCTTTGGTTATATTATTGCTGATGTGGATGAGGTGTGTGTCCTTTCTATCTAACAGTGATTTCAGTGTAAGTGTAAGTGGATCTATGTGTACATTAAAGTAGGGTAGGTATTCTTCAAGTGTAAGTAAATAATCTGGATTACCATCAATAATATCTGCTTCCATAAGGGGGACGGGGCTTATGACTGTATGTCCAATAACAGTTTTCTGATGGGGAACAAAACAGAAGTTGGGGTAATCAATTGCACAAGTAACAGAACCATAAGAATACGTTTTCACATTAGTGACTATGCAGTATTCACTGTCAGAGTTGTACTGTGATCGTACAGTAGGCAGTCTCATTTTGCAACTGGACAGGGCATGTGTAGGTCGCCTTGAGATCCGTGTTGACAGGGATGAGCTTCCTCAACGATAGGACTGGTAGAGCTGATAGGGTGACTGCGTTGATTCAAAAGCGTTGGTGCCATTCTCAGTGATGTCAGCATCCATAGTGAAAGTCCAGTCAATGATGTCTGGAGAGTAGCCACAAACAGGGCATATAACATCAAACACATCACATCGGCACAGGTAGATGTATTGCTTTTTCGCACAACAGTCCGTGTGCGGTGCCACCCAGGCATCCAGGAAGGAATGGTAGACCAGTAGAGGAGGTAGATCCAGGCTTTCTCTGTAGATGTCTTCGTCCAAATGCCCTATGGAATGCTCCAGTGCCAGCTTGTCGAACAAAGCTGTAGTGGGATCAAAGCGTGGTAAGGAGACAGTAAAAGAGACAAACATGGTATCTGTTATAGAACATTTCTTAGCAGAAAAACAAGGACCAGTGTTTGGATGTCTGGTCACAAACCCCAAATTTCGAGCTGTGGAGAGAGGAATAGACAGAGTCTGTTGCATACATAGGGAAATACAAGATGGAGATTTACATTTAGGACAATACCATTTAGATAGACGTCTGTCATGTATAATATCAGGAATCCTACCAGTTTCTAGGTCTCTGAAAAGGTTGTTAATGGTAGTGAGTATGTATGAACCATATGCAGAACAAAGTATTTCCCTACCAATGTATTGTCTATCAGCTTCTCTATTGTTCTGTTGTATGAGTGCGTTAATCTTATCTTTGGAATCAGTGAAGGCTTTTGCAATGTCGTGCATGTTGTATACAGTGTATCTTTCTTTCCTGACTAAGGCCATCCACACCATGCAATAAAGGTGGTAAAACATCATTAACCAAACCAGTGCAGAACTTTGCAGAATGACTTTTGATAGCAGCAATGTCTGCTTTGTTCCAAATGGACATAGCAGTACCAAAAAGACCTGTGACAGTTCCGTGGCACCGTGACATCAGAACTGTCAACTTCACGTTTAGTACGTTTATGAGTAAGAGTACTAGGAGGAGGTTTCCTCCTAAAATTACCTCTGTGTTCAGTAGAATAAACCCCAGTAAAGGGATCTTTGGCATGTATCTGAAATGCAGCTAAACTATCTATCAACAAAGTACTGTAAAATGTGGAGGTATTGGTATTGTGACACATACCAAATTCTTTCATATTCCAATAAGTAAGGTTAAATAAAACAGGTATATGCATAAACTGTAAATTGTTAATCAAGGAACCTGGGAGGGCAGTGGCTGTGAGACCACTACGGGGACCAGGGGTATGTTTTGGACATTCCAAAAGCTGTTTTTCAGTAGGAGGTAGCACAGATAGATACATGGCAGCAGAGGCCATGTGGTGTACAGCACAAAATCTGCGGGCAGAATCCTGAGAAAGAGAGTTACAATAGGAAGGGTCAATTAAAGCAGTAATGTTATACAAACCAGAGTGTCTTAATGCAGTTTGTAACAAGGACAGTGAACCATTCGGGACAATTTAGCGTTGCTGCCAACCTGGAAAGTTCCCCTAGAGAGTTTGGCCACAGGAGAACTTGTCCTTGTGATGTGGTTTGCCACCCAATCTGAAGGGTAGATTTGTCCAGGA
This sequence comes from Neoceratodus forsteri, assembly GCA_016271365.2. Classification (NCBI taxonomy): domain Eukaryota; kingdom Metazoa; phylum Chordata; order Ceratodontiformes; family Ceratodontidae; genus Neoceratodus; species Neoceratodus forsteri. The sequence goes on from CM028131.1 coordinate 1,526,493,082, forward strand.
GCAACGCACGAGGCAGTGAGGTATGCATCGGAACCTTCCTGGACAGTAATCATAGTGTCTGGAATTTTGATGGAAACTCCTCTGTAGGAGGTGCTGGAGGATCAAGGTGTCAAGGAGGTCCGGTACCGTGCCTTGGGCGAAAGGGAGTACTCTGTAAGGTAGAAATAGGAACAAGATAGCCATCTTGTCAATGTATCTGAAAAGGGAGATGAAAGATTAGTATATTAGTACAGTTCTCCAATGGGGTTAGGAAGAGTAAGTTTTAAGCTCCTTTGTACAGTTTCAATTGGTTTGCATGTAACCATTTGTCAGTCAGTTTATTGTTATGGAGGAGTCTAACTTGATAGACTGCTGGACTGAGCTTGTTGACAATGGGGTAAGGGCCTTCCCACTTGTTGGAGGAGGGTGGATGTGCAAATCAAGTACCATTACCTGATCTCCAACTTGCCAATCCACTTTTGTGCATGTTTGTCAAATTGTATTTTGATTGTTGCTGGGCCTTGCCCATGCAATTGGCAGCATACAAGTGTGTGTGTATGAGGTCTTTCTAAGTTTTTTCCACATACTGATCTACAGACACGCGGTCCGCAGTGGGTGTGCAGGTCAAAGAGCAAGTGTTCAGGTAGTCTCATTTGTCTGCCAGTCATTACCTCAAGAGGGTGTAAGCTGGGTAGTGGCTGAGGCGACTCTAATTGCCATAAGGAGTAAAGGCAGTAGGGAATCCCAGGTCTTGGGATTGTCTCCATGAATTTGGAAAGCATTTGCTTAATCCTTGCCTGTTAGCTCTTTCTACTTGACCTGAGGATTGAGGGGTGATAAGGTATGTGGAACTTTGCTGAACCCCTAGGAGTTCAAGGGACTCTCATCAACTCACCTGTAAAACTGGTTCCTTTATCGGAGTCTACCTCGAGAGGCAGGCCCCACCTGGAGAAAATCTGTTCCACCAGGATTTTGGCGGTTGTCTTTGCAGTGCAAGTCTTGGTGGGGAAAGCCTCTACCCACTTAGAGAATAGATCGGTCACTACAAGGGCATACTTGTTTCTACTGGTATTGGTCAAAGGACCAATAAAATCAATCTGAATGGCATGCCAAGGGCCAGTATGTCTCTGTGGTAAAAATTTGGCATTCCGTTTTGTAGGTATCGGATTGTTTTGGGCACAAACAAGGCAGTTGTCAATGTATTGTTTAACATCTTTGGTTATCCCAGGCCACCAGGCGGTGGTTTTGAGGCGTTGGAGGGTATTTTCAGTCCCTGGTGTCCACCAGTGGTGTGTCATGTACCTGGTGCAAAATTCAGATCTCAATGTCTGGGGACCACCCACAATTTGGTGGTAGTATCCTCTGGCTGGAACCAAATGAGTTTATCATCAGGGGATAAGTGTAATTTACCTTCATGCCTACGTGTAAGGGTTGGTGAGGAAGTCTTTCTTCAGTACCCTTATCCAAGAATCTGAACACTTCTTTGAGTTCAGTGTCCAAGTGTTGGGCTGCTAAGAGGTCCAAGGGAAAAAGATTCAGATTTCTTTTTAAGAGCTGCAACCTGTACAGCCGCATTGGCCTCTGGATGTTCCATCGCCCAGACATCCCCTCGGGCCCTTCCTTGGCAAGGGTGTCTGCTGTTCATTGAATGCGTGGTAGGGATCATGTAAGGAGTGAGCTTTAACCTTGTGTACATAGAGTTTGTGTGGGTATTTGACCTAATGCGTGTATGTAAATCACCAATTCTTTGTATTTCACTGAGCTGCCATCAGGAGAGAGGAAGGAGTTCTTCCGCCAGAAAGGGAGAAATTCTGTAAGGAGCAACAAACCCAATTAGAGTCAGTAAAATGATGGTGTCCTGAGTTCCATGTTGGATAAACTCTAAGTGCAGCGCCACTGCTGCCAGCTCTGCATACCGTGATGAAGCTACAGTACAGCGTTTAGATATCCTGACAGTGTTCCCATAAGGATACACCACCATGATACCCATCCCTCGCGATTTGTTCACCTTGATAATATGATGCTGATCCATCAGTGAAAACGCGCACAAGGAGGTGTTCTCTAATACCTCAGGGGTGGTAGGGAAGAATGGACCTGGATCTGGGAGATCAGGTGACTGCAAAGCGTAGTCGTGGGGCTCCCTGAAAGAGGCGCCGTGCTAGTAGAGATGGAACTTTGGTTTGATGGACCTGAATCCCTTATCCTGGAGGATGAGTGACCAATGTGTCGGCCTGGTGTTAGAGACTGACCCATCCTTCACTCTGTCTGAGAGCAAAAAGGTAGTAGAGTATGATTGGTGTTAAGAATCAGTGGAGAGTACCCAATGATATACAGGAAGTGCTTGACCGCCCAATAAGTGGTCAGAAGATTCCTTTCACAAAGGCCATACTTCTGTTCTACTGGGGTCAAGAGCTGCGATGCATATGCAATAGGTCTCAAAGTGCCATGTACCTTTTGGGCTAACACTGCTGACATAGCAATGTCAGAGGTGGCACACTCTAGATGAAATGGTAATGTTGGATTGGGGTTTACCAGTGCTGGGGCGGAGGCCAAGGCCTGCTTCAGTGACGTCACAGCCTGGGTATGGACAGGGCCCCAATTCCATGGAACTTCCTTTTTGAGTAAATCGTACAGTGGAGCGGCTTTCTGTGCAAAATCACAAATAAAATCTCTGGAGTAGTTTACCATACCTAGAAACCTCCTAACAGTTGCCACACTGGTAGGTAATGGCAAATCTTGCAACCCTTGAATCTTTTTCCAAGTAGGACTCCGACCTTGATCTGTTATCTTCAAACCCAGAAAGAGTACTTCTTTCTGACATAGTTGTGCTTTTGCAGGGTTACACTTCAAGCCTGCTCTTTGAATAAGAGTCAATAGTTCATCCAAGAGATCCAGATGTTGTTCCTGTGTGGCGGTGGCCAACAACAGGTCATCTACATACTGTAAGAGACATTGGGGGGTTGAGAAACCTTGTAGGGCATCCATCACATGGAGATGGAAGAGGGATGGGCTGTTATGGAACCCCTGTGGCAAGCAAGTCCACGTGTATTGGAACCCTTCAAAAGTGAAGGCAAACTTATATTGACTCTTGAGGGCCAATGGTAATGACCAGAAACCATTGGAGATATACAGAGCACTGAACCATTTCTGATCTGGTGTTAAAAGTCGAAGCACATTCGGTGCAGACGCCACAGTTGGGGAGCAACTGGGAGTGACCTGATTCAGTTTCCTGTAGTCAATTGTAAGTCTCAAGGTACCTGTGGGTTTCTTCACAGGCCAAACAGGAGAGTTGGCAGTGGAGACACAGGTTCTGATTACTCCTTGTTTAAGGAGTGACTGGATTGTTTCTCGAAGAGAGGGTAAGGCTTCGGAGGGAAATGGGTATTGCCTTTGTCTCTCATGTGCCGGGCCTGGCACCTCAATAACGGTATGCATTCTGCCACAATCGTGTTTGTTAACTGCAAACGCTTCCAAATGTCGCTTGTAGAATAGGTAGAAGCTTTGGGAAAAGTTCATGATTCTTGAATAAATCTATGACGTCATACTCTTTGTTGTTAATGGATATCGTTGCCACAGCATGTGAGTCAGGAATTAAAACAGTATGGTATTGACCCTGGATCTGTATCAACAGCATGTTTGCTAGATCCACCACACAGCCGTGTGGTGCAAGGAAGTCATTCCCAATCATGCTAGGGTGATCGTGCAACACCATCAGTTGGAAAGCATGTGAGGCCTTCAGATGGCCTAGTTCTACCGGTAAAGGCAGAGAACGGTATGCAGGTAACCTAGCACCATCAACTCCTGACATATTGGTCTTCCGTCCGGTAGACCATGGAGACGTTTCAGGTGGTTGTCGGTAACACAGATACAAGCTGCACCTGTATCTAACAAGACAATTAATTGGCCCCGACCTCGGCCTCGGTGCAGGGCCTTGCTTGTATCCAAGACCAGCTTGTTTACAATGCGGACTGGGGCCTGTAATTGTCAATCCGTATTGTTGGAGCGTGCAGAGGTTGGGCTTGGCTTGCATGGATGACTTGCTGTGTTGCACTGATGCAATGTGGCGGGGCTTCGGGTTCAGGCTGGTATGGGTCTGCGTACCCATACCTCGGTGTCTCCATGGCCAGTAGTGTCATGGGTCGCCGGTTGTACTGCTGCAAGTGTTTGTGCGGGAACGGCATCCGCTACAGAACGCACCTGCCCCAGGAGCTCCCGAAATTTTCGGTTTTCTTCAGCTATCTCTTTATATGAGGGACCCGATCTTTGTAATGGCTTCCCTTTGCCTTTGTGCCTTCTGATCTTAGGCCAATTCCGGTTCCCACCCCACTGTTGTTGTTGTTGTTGGGGGTTTTGCTGGGTGCTAGCTGGAGGGTCCGATGGAGATTTGGGCTGTTGTTGCTGGGTCTGCCCTTCCACCGTGTAGTGTGTCGTGGTCCCAGAAGCGGGTTCCACAGCGGCAACCTTTTTGGAACCGGAACCCAAATCGCGGATGTACAATTGGTACACTCTCTTGGTTTTACGAAGAATATCGGCAAACCAATCCGTATTCGGGTATGTGGTTGGCTCTACTTTCTCTCTCATGGCTGGGATCATGTTTCTAAGAAACAGGGTCTTATATTCAATAAGATCTACATCCGTGGCTTCTTGTGCCAGATGTTTCCCTGCTCGATAGGCCATCCAGAGTCTCTGGTGGTAAGTCGCTGGACTTTCTTTAGCATTTTGCTTCACGGGGTATGCTAGCATTACTCCAACCACACCAGGGCTGTGAGTGGAAATGAGCTCAGCTGGAGCATTGGCCAAAGGTAGCGCCCCATCTTGGCGAACTACTTTGGGAAGTTTTGCCCATAAACCAGGATCGATGGTCTGGCGTAGTATTTGGACCTGGTATTCTCTTGGTGAGACTAAGCATCCTCGCACTTGAGCAGCTTTTTCCAAATGGCAGCTGAGGTTGTCAGAGCAGGTTCATCCGACCGATGCTGTCAGCAATTTGCTGAACAGAGTAGGCCATTTGCAGGGGATTAGTTGGTGGTCGATCAGGCAGGGTGAGCGTCTCGCACCATCCAATACGCTGCGCGGGCTGCAGCTTCAGCCGCAGTCCGAACAACACCTTTCCTGAGTGCCAGCTTCTTGAAAATTTGTCGAATCTGACTTCTAATGGCTTTCATACTTCTTTCAGGAAGAGGAACATTTCCCAATGCCCTATCAATCATGGTTTCAATCTCTTGCCTGTCTTCACACTAATATGCGTGGCTACGGGCGCCCGTCGGGACCAGGTCTTGGGCCTGCTTGCCCCCATCATGGGCGCCGCCATGATGGCGTTTCCCATGATGAGCGTCACAACGTCGTCTACGAGTGACCTGGGAAGTGGTGGGCGGGGACCCGCCATACTGTGGATGGCTGGGTGGGGAATCTGGGCCATAGTAGGGACGTGACTGGGCGTTGTACTGCGAGATGTCGTCGTCGGATGGCTCCCCCTCCGACGACGAATGAAAGGCAGGGGCTACGCCACCCATTGCCTTAACATGGCCAGTCAAAAACTCTCGCTGATGGCGCAGTTTATCCATCTTAGCTCTACATTCATCATGACTCACACTTGCAACATTCATATCAACCTGATCCTGTTTCTGTTTCTGCAAAACACGGCTATCGGCGCTCAATCACGACTGTCCCTATAGGCTGTTTCTAAATCATTACGTACCTGATTGATCTCGCCCTGCAGTTCACCCATCTCCACTAATTGTGCATTCACGGCACTCAGCAAATCATTCATTTGTACCACCTGACTCTTATCCTGTCTTAAACTTTCACACTCATTCTTCAGAGTACACATTTCTTGTTCACCAGCCTGTGCAGAATGATGCAATAGTGAATCCTTTTCATTACGCAGAGATTGGAGTTCTGACTCCAAGTTCTGCTGTATCCGAATACATTCTGTTTCCTGCAGACCCATCTCCTGCTTAAGAGATGCGATCTGCAGATCAAGGGTTCGAAACCTCGCTTTGAGGCTTCCAAAGCAGTGTAGAGAGCAGCGACCATCAACCCTTTAGCTGGCAGCTTATTGGTTGATTCGTCGCCTCTGCGATACTAGTTGAAATCCCCAGTACAGGGTTTCGATTGACCTGCGCCCTGCTAAGTCAGCCTCATCCTCCATGGGCGTAAGAAAGTTCGAGACATCGAGTCTCAGTTCTGCGCAGATATCTGATACTGTGGCCCATTTATGTGGGAGGAACAAAATTCAAACTGTGAAAACACCACGCTGCATGACGATCCACAACACGAGTACTTTAAACACAGCCGGGCTACTGTATAAGTTGTAGGCTTGCAATTCAAAGCTGCTATGGAGTGGGTCGAGACGGCATCGACCACACCCGAAAAGTCATCCAGACCTTGCAAGTATCTACAAACTGGTAGAAAAGACGGGAGAGGTGATATGGAAATGTACACCTGCAGTCCCCGTGGGAAAAGGGAAATTTATAGCAACAAGTGAAAACTTACAACACCCAATATCGCCTGCACGCGGTCGCCAATTGTAAGAGGTCTAAACCTCACTTTCAGGTTCTTGGCAATATTGGAGATGCAAATAATCACAAACAAGTTGCATTCGAGTAATAAACAAGTTTATTACTACAAACAGGGATGAATCACAGCTGCCCTAAGCAGTTCTTACCAATATGAACCAGGAGCCAGAGCTAAGCGTTCCCTACACCTCGAGGTTTCTTTGTAGTCTCTTGGGCTCTCTCGGGTCGCCGAGGTGTAAAACCTGTGCATAACATTATATACCTATGATAATTACTATGGTTACTGAAAGACAGAAACATTTCTAGTTACAGAGATGAGCCCTATTGGCTAAATTAGAGGTGGCTCCACGGTCCAAGATAACATTATATAATTCTGTAAAGTCATCAGTTTTAGAACAAAGACGTTCTTATACAAAGTCTTACATAACAAGGTGAAGTGGTGTCCATCACCGAAAGATGGCAATATTGCCTTACACATTATAATTACTTCAAGGACAGGTGTCTTGGCATCTGACAAGTAAGAAATAGACAGAAAATACATGGTATAATGTGTGTGCATTAACAAGCAAAGTGAGTTACAATAATATGTATTCATATCCTGACATCTACTCTTGTACGGTAGATGCCCTATGTATTAGTATAGCCTATGCCTAAACGTTAGCTGTCTACGGTGTACCCCTGAGGGTATCAATTAGGGTGCAGGGACCTCGTGTAACAGGTGACATGATTGAAACTTTTAAATACATGAAAGGAATAAACAAGACGGGTACAGAGGGGCTGTTCAAAGTAAGGGGGGGAGGGCCACCAGGGGCCATGATATGAGACTGGAGTGAGGAAGGTTCAGGAGGGAGATGAGGAGACACTTTTTTACAGAGAGGGTGGTGGCTGGGTGGCATACGTTACCTGCTGAAGTGGTATGCAGTAGAACAGTGGACTGCTGCAAACGAGGATGGGACAGGACAAGGGGGAGGGTTAATGAAGGGGAAGGGTGGAAGGGAGGGGCAGCTGCAGAATAAGGGGTGCTAGCTGCACATTCGAGCAGACTTGATAGACCTCTAGGCCTTTATCTGCTGGCAAATTTCATATGTTCGTACAGTGCCACTCTTCTCAATGGTCATTAAAACTAGAAGAGCTGTGCGGTACAAGCCACGCACTTTTTTTTTCTGAAAGGAAAACGAAAGTCTTTTGCCATTGAAAGGCTTCAGTTGATTGTTGCTCCATTACATTAAAAAAAAAAAGTAAAAGATCCATTCATTCTGCTCTGTTGGTACCTACTGCCAAAACAGCCTAACATGAGCGGGCTTAGGCTGTGCCCCCTAGTGGCAGTTCTGCCCTTCTTCCCATGGCCTGAACCCCACCTTCATTTTTCAGCAGCCCCCAATGTCTGTCCCATCCCATAATAAAGCCAGCCACGGTCTCCACTTTTCACTACCTCCCTGGCAACTCATTCCAGATGTCCACCACACTCTCAGAGAAGAAATGCTTTCTCACGTCCTTTTTGAATCTGCCCCCTACCCGCAAGTCTGTACCCTTGCCACCTTGTTGGGGACTCCATGCAAGGCTTGAAAACCTGTTGAAAGTCACCCTGTTTATTCCCTTAATAAATGTAAATGTCTTGCTCCCTCCTAGCCTCCAGTGAACACATGTTGAAGCTACCCAGCAGCTCCTCATACAACCTCCCTTGCTGGACTAGAATCATCTTAGTCACCCTCCTCTGGAATGACTCCCGCCAATCTCTGTCCCTTTTCAGGTGAGGGTTCCAGAACTGTATGCAGTACTCTAGACTCTGCCTCACCAGATACCTATACTGGGGCAAATTCACTTCCTTATTTTATCCCAGCATTCTACTGGCCTTCCCATATGCTTTATTACACTGGGCCGTGACTTTAAGGTATCCGCTATGAAGACCCCAAGGTCCTTTTCCTCCGTAGCCTGGACTTCCTTGACACCTCCTAGCCAGTGCTCAGTTTGGGGATTATTTTTGATAATATGCAGGACGTTGCATGTTTTTTGCACTGAATTTGAACTACCAGACCCCTAAACATTGCTCCAGCATTTCCAGATCCCTTTTCATATATCCGATTACCTTCCTCACTGTCCTCCCTCCCACATAATTTATTATTACCTGCAACCAGGCTAATATTACCCTACATACCTTCATCTAGATCACAGATGAGCATGTTAAAGAGAATCGGCCCCAGGACTGACCCTTGAGGTACCCCACTGTCACATCCTTCTCAGAGTGGTGACTGTTTACCAACATCCCTTGGATCCTCCCTCCAGCAAGTCTGCAATCCACCTGATCAGACCCTCCCCATTTCTAAGTCCCCTAGGTTCTTCCACCAACTTTCTATGCGACTCTGAGTCAAAAGCCTTACTGAAATCCAAATACAGGAAATCTACAGCTTGGCCTTTGTCACTGTGTGTGTCACTGAGTCAATGACGTCAGTGACCTTTGTGTGGCACGGCTTCCCCTTTACCAAGCCGTGCTGCCTCCCGTCCTGCAGACTGCTCACTTCTAAGTACTCCACTTTCTGCTCACTGAGGAGAGTTCCTAGCAGGTTGCCAACAATAGTGGTCAGGCTATTATTCAAGGGAGGGGTCCATTTAATTTTTAGGCCTGGGAAGTATTTAGTGCTAGCTTCTTCAGCCTGGTGCTGTTTTCATCTAAAGGGTAGTAATGCCATCCACAGACCCGTCTTGAACCCCCATCTTTAAACCAAGCCTCAAATGCACTGGCGTCTCCAGCCACAGACTCATGTCTGATACTGCCGTGTAATCTTGAGACAGTTTTCCATTGCCATGTCGTGAGGTGACGTTATGCCATCTTGCAACAGCCCTTCAGGTCAGCCAATGAGTAACTGCTGAAAATACAGGTTACTCACCTGTAACAGGAGTTCTAGGAATGGTACATGTTGTTCATCCACACTGTCTGGCAGGTTCCTTGCCGGTTTAAATCTTGCCAGAAGGTCTTCAAGCTGGCTCCTCCCACCCACCCGGGTGGTAAAACTCTCGGCTGTGCCCCATGACGCAAGGTCTAGCCCGCTGGAAGCCAGGTTCTGTGTCGAAGCCTGGGAGGCCGGGTGGGTCGTGAGGATGAACAACATATACCATTTCTAGAACTCCTGTTACAGGTGAGTAACCTGTATTTCTAGGGACATGGATATGTTGTTCATCTACACTGTCTGGCAGACCCCTAGCAGTTCTCCGGGAGGAGGGAGGCAAGGCACACACCCCCTACTTGGGAAATAATGACTGGAAAACCGAGGCCCCAAAACCAGCATCCTGGCGTGACTCAGTCGATGTGGTAGTGGGTGATGAAGGTGTGTGCTGACTTCCAGGTAGCAGCCCTGCAGATTTCCTGGATAGGGACGTCCCTGGAAGCAGCCACCGATGCAACAGTATGGCGGGTAGAATGAGCTCTTATCCCATTGGGAGGCTCCATGCCCGCCAACCCATAGCAGAGACCTATGCAGGAGGTGACCCACCTGCCTATCATCCGCTTGGCTGCAGGTCTGCCAGGTGCGGCTTCAGCGTAGGTGACAAACAGCTGGCGAACCTCTCCCTGAACTTCAGCCGTCCGCTCCTTGTAATAAGCAAGCGCTCTTCTAGGGTCCAAAGTATGGAGCCTATATTCAGCCTGAGAGGTGTGATTGGGGTAGAACACCGGCAGAGTCAACACCTGGTTAAGGTGAAACTCCGACACCACCTTCGGAAGGAATTTCAGGTGGGGGCGCAGGACAACCCTGTCCCTGTGGAAGACCAAATAAGGAGACTCAATGGAAAGCGCCTGGAGCTCTCCCATCCTTCTGGCTGACGTGATAGCCACCAAGAAGGAGGTCTTCCACGACAGGTGAGAGATGTCACACCTGTGCATTGGTTCCAATGGCTTGCCCATGAGCTTTGCCAATACCAGCAGTAGATCCCACGGAGGTGGAGGTTCTCTCACCGGAAGGAATATGTGATCAAGGCCTTTGAAAAAGCGCCCGACCACCTTCTCCTGCGCCACCGACCGCTTTCCGGCCCGTGCCAGGTAAGCAGAGACGACTGCCAGGTGCACCTTGAGGGTCGTCGACCGAAGCCCTTACTGAGAAAGGGACCACAGGTAGTCCAGAATGCTAGCCAAGAAACAGGAGGAAGGGTCCAGGCCCTTGCCCTGACACCAAATGGAGAATCTCTTCCGTTTAAAGGCGTAGCATTTCCTGGTCGACTCCTTACGGGACACCTCAACAACGTTGAGGACCTCGTCGGAAAGACCCAAGGCCTGGAACTCTAGCCGCTCAGGAACCAGGCCGTCAGGTGCAGTGATTGAAGGTCCAGACGGAATACCTTCCCCTGACTGACTGAGATCAGGTCCGGGCGGGCTGGAAGCCGCCTCAGGAGCCTGGAGCTGAGACTGAGGAGATCTGGATACCAGAACTGGTGGGGCCAGTCTGGGGCTACCAGAATCACCTGCGCCTTGTCCCTCTTCGTCTTCAGAAGCACCTTATGGATCAAGGGAATTGGGGGGAAAGGCAGAGAAGAGGCCCGGTGTCCACGGCCTCGAGAAGGCATCCCCCTGCAGCGAGCCCTGCTGAGGGGGGCAGGCATGAAACAGTCTCAGCTTCGCATTCTCCCCGGAGGCAAACAGGTCCACCTGAGGCATGCCCCAGTGGGAGAACAGATCTTGTACTACCTCCGGCAGGAGAGACCACTCGTAGGACGCAGCCCCTATCCGGCTTAGGGCACCAGCCAGAATGTTGGATGCTCCTGCCACATGGATGGCAAGGAGATCCACCTCTAGACTGCACACAAGGGACCAAATGCGGAAAGCGTCCCTGCACAGAGGCATGGAGCACGTCCCGCCCTGGCGGTTTAGGTAGTACATGGTCGTGGTATTGTCCGTCTGCACCTGGACCACTTGACCCCGTATAAACGGAGCAAAGGTGGTGAGGGCTAGACGAACCACTTGAAGCTCCAGCAGGTTGATGTGGCATTGGGACTCCCGAGGGGACCAGAGGCCGTGCGCTCTGTGCTCCCCCAGATGGGCACCCCAACCTAGAGAGGCATCGGTCAATAGAGAGACTACTGGCTTGGGGCGGACGAACGGGATGCCCTCCTGCAGATGCGCTGGAACGGTCCACCACTGGAGGGCATTCCACATCCCCTGGGTCACTGTCACTAGCTCATCCAAGGGATCAGAGTGCTGTGACCATTGGCTAGCCAGCCCCCATTGAAGAGGATGCATGTACCAACAGGCCCAACGGACCACGCTGGTGCCGGCCGCCATGAGGCCCAGGAGGCGCAGGAAGTCCCGGGCAGGGCACAATTGCCCAACCTGAAATGATTGGGCAAAGGAGGAAAGAACCTCGGCCCTGTCCGTTGGGAGCCGTGCTCTGGCTCGTAGAGAGTCGAGCTCTGCCCCATTGAATTGTATCACCTGCTTTGGCACGAGTTCCAATTTGGCCTCGTTGATGAGGAGGCCAACCTAAGAGCAAACCTGGAGGGCCAGATCCCTTGACCGCTCCACCTCCATTCTGGAGGAGGCTGCAATCAGCCAGTCGCCCAGGCAGGGGTACACCTGAACCCTTCAGTGCATGGGAGATGCTGTCACCACTGCCATGCATTTGGTGAAGACCCTGGGACCTAGGGAAGGCCGAAGGGCATGGCCTGAACTCGAGAGGGATCCCTCTGCCTCAGCCGAAGGGAATCTCTGGATGGACGGATTGGGACGTGAAAGAACGCTGCCCTGAGGTCCAGAGAACAGAACACATGCCCGCTCCAAGGATGGAATGATCTGAGCCAGAGTGACCATCCTGAAGGTTCGAGACCTTGGGAACCTGTTCAGGTCATGCAGGTTAGAATGGGCGCCAGCCCCATCCGCGTTGGGACCAGGAAGTACCTGGACACATACCCTGGGTCTGGTGGAGGATCCGCCACCTTCCTGATCACTTTTTGAGGAGCAGGGCAAGTCGGCTCAGGAGCCGACAGAGGCGCATCTGCCCCTCCGAGGGGCGACTGCTCGGAAGGGCGGGCCTGCTTGAACTCCAGAGGCAGGCCCTTTCCTACCACCTCCAACACCCAGCGGTCCGTGGTGATAGCTGACCAGGCGGAAAGGAAGTGGCGGAGCCGTCCCCCCATGGGGGGAACCCAGGGGGAGTGACGAGGCTGGGGGCGACACCCCTCAACCCGTCACTGGGCAGGCTTGGAGGAGGGGCCAGCCGAGGGACCTCCTGGGCCTTTTCCTCCCTGCTTCCTATTAGAGGAAGGCGCAGGCTTGGCTTTGGGATGCCAAGCGCGAGCCTGCTGGCCCTGATGCTGGTGTTGCTGGGCCGGATGTGCCGCAGGCGCAGAAGGGCGAAAGGACTTACAGTATGTTGCTGACGACGGCCCTTGTCCTTCTGGGCGGAGGTGACTGAGTCCAGGGTAGCGCTGGACTTTTTAATCCGCTGGAGGTGACCTTCCACTCCAGGGCCGAAGAGGTCAGTCTCCAAGAAGGGGACGTCCGCCAATTTATGCTGGGTATCCGCCGTGAAGGTGGATATCCTCAGCCATGCTCTGCGGCACATGGCCACTGCGGCTGCTACTGATCTGGCACAGGAGTCTCCAATGTCCAGAGCCATTTGGAGCTGCTGTTTCGCCACTGCCCTTCCCTGATCCCGCACCTGCTTGACCGTGGTCTGCAGATCATCCGGGAGATGAGGAATCACCTCATCCAGGGAGCCAATGAGGGCGTGAGAGAAGTGTGCCATCAGCACGGCCGAGCTGGCCTGGCGGAGGCCAAGGGAGGACGCAGCGTACACCTTGAGCCCTGCGTAGTCCAGCTTTTTGGACTCCTTGTCGGGGGGCTTGTCCACATCCCTAGCGTTCCCGGAATGCTGGAAAACACTGTTGGTGACCAACCCCTTGGCAGAGGGGTGCTCCGAAAACCCAGGCAAAGAGCCGGTAGGGACCGAATACTTCCTGGCCATCCTGGCCAAGGGCGCAGGACAGGAAGTAGGCTGCTGCCAAAGCTCCAAGGCTGGGCCGACAATGGCCTCAGCCAACGGAAAGGCCTCCGTGGGTGAATCCCCTCGGTCCAGTATCTCCATCAGTGGATACTTGGCCCATTTGGATACGGGCTCGAGCTGCATCCCGGTGGACTCCGAGATGAGCCGAAGCAGACCCATAAAGGACGATGGGCTTTCGTTCAGTGACTGGCCCCCAGAGGACTCCAGGTCAACCGGCCTGGAGAACAGGGAGGAGTCTTTGTCGGACTCCGAGGAGTCCGCGAAGAGCTGCCTAGGGCCTGAGCCACCCTCCACCTGCCGAGGACGGTCGGGAGTGAGGGTGACCGACAACCTGTGGTGCAGGCCTTGACCCGACCGAGAGTCCTTGGTCGGCGCCCCCGATTTCGGTTGTGGAGGTGGAGGTTCCACCACAACCGGTTGGGCAGCAGGTTTCAGGCGAACAACCAGCCCAGACTTGGGCATCTCGACTGCAGTGAGAGGCTGTTTCGGCCGTTCGGGTGACAGCCACTTGATGGCCAGGGAAGGCGTTGGCGTCGACTTGCTCCCACACAAAAGTAACTGCTGCCACATCAGTTCCTCATAGCGTTGACGCAATTTGCGCCGAAGCCTCTCCTCTTCCGAGGAGGAAGACGAGGACGGGTGGCGGCGCCGCTTACCTCGGTGCCAAGACCGAGACGGCCGATGTCGGCGGGATCGGATGGACCGAGAAGAGGTCCGAGACCGAGATCTTCTGTGTCTCCGAGGATGGGCCTGGGAAGGAGCGGGGGACACCCGCTCTTCCCTCGGCCCGGACACCTTAACCGGGGACTGCTGCACCGAGGACGCAGGTAGATCCTCGGTTTCCACCGGGGGAACCGGCGAAGAAGGGTTGTCGGCCTCACCCGTCGACAGCCTGTCCGACGGGTCAAGAAAAATCTCAACCGCGTCGACGTGTGTCTCGGCCGGCTGACCTGACGGGGACGCCATGAAGCCAGCGGCCTTAGCTGCAACCTCGACCGAAGTCGACGGTCGGCTGTCCGGGGAAGGGGACCTCTCCCGCTCCCATGAATGCGGACGATGGGACTTACCCTTGGAATCCTTCTTTTTGGACCGAGAGGAATGTCCCGATGGCCCCTCTCCCTTCGTGGAAAGGGACTGGCAAAGCTTCCTGAACGAAGCAGAATACGAGGTACCCAAAGAGAGCGGGAAAAATGCCGCGACCGAGGAGGATGATGCGGCCTGGGCTGCCTCCTCCTCGAGGGCGATCATCTGCTCGAGCTCCTCAGCCGAGCCAGCCACCGCAGTAACCGCCCAATGGGCCTCTTTCAACTCTACTGGCAGATAGCGCTTCTCGCGGCGCCCAAGCTTCAACTGGGCAGCGCAATTCTCCAAGACGTTGGCCGAGAACAAACAGCATGACTCGCAGGCCTGCAGATCGTGTTCTAGGCCGAGGCAGCAGATGCACGTGGAGTGCGGATCTGTCCTGGACATCTTCTGCCCACAAGGGCACCGCCGAAAACCGGGAGTCAATTTGTCCATTGCAGCCGCGAGGGAAAAGGAAGACCAAAGTCTTGAAAATTTTAAAATGAGTTTCGGACAAACCGAAGAGTTAGGATCCAGTCTATCACGCAGAGCGTTAAGGAGGGAACCTGCGCTTCCAAGCGGTAAGGAAGATCTGGCGTCATGGAGCGGAGCCGAGAGTTTTACCACCCGGGTGGGTGGGAGGAGACAGCTTAAAGACCTTCCAGCAAGATTTAAAGCGGCAAGGAACCTGCCAGATAGTGTGGACGAACAACATATCCATGTCCCTAGAAATTCTGTTACACAAACGTCCCATCTACATCACTTCCTTCTTTCTTAAATCCCACAGCTGCCATACACTGCGTAAAAATAACTTCATCCAGTTTGACGTGCCTAGAACACATACTCTCCATGGCTGTGCTGCATTCAGCTATACCATACCAGCTTACTGGAATAAAATACAAACCTCCCTCAAACTCACTAAACTTGTGTCTGTCAACTCCTTTAAATCCCTGTTTGACAAGTTTTACAGGGAAACCTGTCAATGTCCCAATGGGTAGGTCTATCCAACATGGTTTTCCTGATTGATGCAGCACTTCTCACCCCCACACGCACACACACTTCCCTGCCTCCAACTTTGTAGCTAGCAGCAGTACCCTCCTCGGTCACTCCAGACCTTCCCCACTTTTAGACCCGAAAATATTTTTGGGCTATTGTTTGCCAACCCTTATCAATGCTCACATGCCAACTTATTGCTCATGTATTCCTTCTGCCTCACTCAGTCCCCTGATGATGTTGTTCTTCCCCCAGCTCAACTGTCATATTTCGACTCAACTGACATATTTCTGCACTTAGTTACCTGCTCTTAGTATGTTATAATTCTTCACTGTTGTATAATGTGGTTGTTTGCCCACCCATATCAATGTCCTCCTGCCAAATTATTGCTCGAGTATACCTTTTGCTTCCCCCAGTATCCTGCTGTTCCCCTAGCTCAACTCTCCCTATGTCATATTTCTGCACTTATAGTCTTCCTACCTTAATATGTTGCTAAGATTCTTATTGTATGTTTTGGAATCATTCATTGTAAAATCTGCATATGTATTACTGTGTACTTTGTTGTCCTTCCAGGACCCCTGTGTAAATGAGCATGCTCAATGGAGTTTTTCCTGCAAATAAACTTGAAAACAAATGTCTGTAGGCCAAGTAAAACAACTCTAAGGTCTAGAATGTATCGGAAACAAACACTCTGGTTCTTTAGTGTACCCAGTTGAGCCCCACCATTCAATCCCACAGCAGGGATGGTTAGGTTTTTGGTTTTTTTACCATTACCTCCACAAACCTTTTTTTTTTGCACCACTATGAATTAATTGTTGCCAGTACTGTCCGGTATCACTATCATTTGGGATTTCACAGCCATTTTTTTTGAAAGAAGCATAAAATGCAAATTCTGAGGGGGGCCTCAATGGAGATGATCACTAACGTATATAATGTTTCTGTGTTCGGACAGTTTCTTGGCCAAGTCTTGATGAGATATTGCTTGCTGAACCCACAGTCACAATCAGCAGTAGACAGTGGTATTGCCATGAAAACAGAAGCAAGAACACATAAACATGGGTAAAACCCCTTCCTTTGATGAAAAGGCTACACACTTCACTGACTGTTATGAACAACAGTTGTTCCTTCTCCACTACAGATATGAAGTGGCAGTACTCCTGTTTGCTAGTATCTTTAAAATCTATCCGAACTGGGATGAACTCCATTCCGCTGAAATACCAGCAAACATTTCCGAAAACTGAAGAGGAAGAAAATGCTATGGTATCATCAAGAAAATGAAGAACCAGAAGAAGAAGAAGAAGAAGAATTATGCCCTGAAGAACAATGACCTAAACAAGATGAACTTTGGTAAGAAAAAAAATCAAAGCGGCTTCTGTCCTGTGCCCGTCACTGTCTTTAAGTATGTTTCCCGAAAACTCTCACTCAGATCTAGCTTCTGGTGGCACACTCTCTCTAAACTTTGTAAAGGGTACACCTGTACCTACTTCAAGTTCAAAGAGTTTCTGAAAAGTGATGATCAACATGTCATGCATTTTACCAAAATATAATTTTTTCTGCTGGAAAGCTCGACTGATAAATCCAAGCTGGTGGAGCACATCAGAAAAGTAATGAGAAACATACAGAAATGCGTAGGTGGAAATGGATTTCTGCAAGCCATCAGCTTTGGCACTTTTCATGGCATCAAGCACACTGATCAGACTAGAAAAATTAACCAGTAATGTGTCAACTGCACATTCAAATGCAACCATCTTGAGTGAAAATAAACTCACTGAATGTATGTTTCTCATTCAGAACACTCTGAATCTCTTCTAAAGCATTTGAGTTTTTGGGTGATTTTTCACAAAACCTGTAAATGCTGTTAAGCAGCTCCTGGTATTTTACAAGACAAGGGATGGGTACAGTGGCATCCGTAGTGACAAGCCTCATTCTGTGTGAAATGCAATTAAATTATAGAATTCCTGGGTACATTCCCTATAGCCTGGTGACCACTCCAGAAATAAACCCTGTCATGGCTGCAGCCCCATCTATGGCAACACCAAACAGGCTGTTGAGATGTACAGTATGTGGGACTTCACAATAACCTCAGCAGTAGCAACAGGGAGTTGGGTCAGAGCCAAAAAAAAAAAAAAACATGTTGCTGGTAAAACAGAAACCACACTAATAAAGCACACATACACCATCTGATTTTGCTCCACTGCAAAATCTGTCAATTCATCTAGCAGAATGCTAAAGCAGGGACTGCATTTCAAATTGGTAATGTTGCCCTCAATCACAGACTGGAAATCCCTAACTGAAGGCTGGTGAATGTAATGTGTGTGTGTTCAGTAAGCAATAACCCACAACAGAGTGTGCAGTTACTGGGGATTAATCAACACCCTGGCTGTGTTGTCAGGTATAAGGCCGCAAGCAGAGTGCTCTCACAGCACCCGGGGTGTTTATTAATCCCCAATAACCGCATACCCTGGAGTGGGTTATTGTGCTTATAACATGTGCTAAGCATGATTATAAAATGGGCTTAAAAAATCCACAATGCTGATTGGCTGAAACCTAGTTTCAGCCGTGTCCTTATCAGCATGTATTGTGCCAATAGGCACTACCCTTCATTCCCCAGCCCAACAACAGCACAGGATCAGTGAGCTGTGCCGGCTGAAAACAGAAGCAAAGCCTGGCACAGCTCGCAGCGCAACATCCCATCGCTGTGACCCAGCTCCGGTCTCGGTGCCAGCTGCAGCCCTCCCCCCCACAAGAAATACAGTATCTGTCGCTGTTGCCACCTTTAAAACTCCTTACCATCATACTGTAAGTATCACTTACCGCTCATTTGAAATATGAAAATTATCACCTTTTTTCTCGTTCTCTTAAAGTGTCCTGTCATCCAGTGAGGGCTGAGCACGTGCCGCCATGACGCCATTTCAAATGATATCGGAAAAAAAAAAAAAAACGCTTCGCCATCTTTACCATCACCTCTTGTCTACTCAATTACAAGTCAAACATTCACCGTAAACCATCCGATCAAAAGTTATTTTGCAGTTTCCCACACTGCTGAAAATGCAAGCTCCTCGCTTCAATGACCCCAAGAGAGGCAGCACTGGCTGCCGGGAAAACCGATAGTACGCAGAAAATGACAGCATGCTCTCAGTCTTTCCACAGCAAGTACAGAAATGGTATTATTAGATAAAATAGCCTGTGCTCGTGGTTCTACTGTCTCTGTGTGGGTGTCGGTGTGGGAGGGGGTGGGGAAAGGACCAGCTCCACTGCCCTCACAAAACAATTCGGGCCACTTACTTCCTCGTCCCACAAACAGCCTTTGGAAAGCAGCTTCCCAAACATAAATAAAATAATAACCATGAATTGTGTTTCACAGGGGAGCATAAACTGTCTTTGTAGCAATGATAGCCACACAACATGACCAATATACCGTATATGTAAAGCCCTCTAGTGCAAATCATGACAGTACTTTTACAGGGGGACTATTTTTTTTTACTATTTCTTGTATTAAAACCTTTTTTTTTTTTTTTTAAATATTTCTAACTTTTTTATTTTTTTTTTATAATTAGTTGGGGGGCCCATTTTATAAGCGCAATAAGACACTCCGAGGTGTGGGTTATCTCCTGATAAAACACGCCCAGGTGCATAAGGCACTCGGCGCAAGCGCCTCGTGCCTAACAACGCACCTGGGCGTGCTCTTATCAGGAGATAACGCACACCTCGTCGTGTCTTATTGCTTGCTTATTGATCCCATTAACAGAAGGCGTTTTTTTCCCCATGAAATACATTACTTTTCTGATGTGTCCTTCTGCAACACAAAGTAGTTCCACTGTGGCACTGCTTTAGCCATGTAGAAAGTGCAGCACAGACAGGGAATATGCATGGCTGTAAACTGAACAGAGAGACACACAGACAGGATACTGTGGTTTTCGTCGCTGTCACTGTTTCTGTTGCTCTCTCTCTATGCTGTGTTCCACAGTCAAACTGCAGCACGGAGAGTGAAGGCATCACTCTTTTGCAGGCTGTTGCTCTGTCTCGCTAGCTGACAAGACAATCAGAGTGCTGAACAGCACAAAAGTACAGTTATGCAAGAACTTACCGTAACAGTAGATCTTTGAGAGAAGCTCTTGCAGTAGGTAAATACCATTAGGACTAAGTCGCCAGGCACTAGGACCACACAGAAAATTTTCGCTAGCAGTGTCTGGCGGGGGACCAATCACCCAACGTCATTGTGATGCTATATAGTGAGCGGTCCCCATGCCTGCCTTCCAGTTCTCCCACCAGAGACCCAGAAAGGTGTGACAGGAGTGGGCTCCTGGAACCAAGAAAAGGATACGTAAGAAGGAGCAGCAGAAAAGACTCAGGGAGAAGGTGGGAGGGAAAGCAGTACCTACTGCAAGAGCCTCTCTTGAAGATCTACTGTTATGGTAAGTTCTTACATAACTGTACTATCTTACTTCGAGAGGGCTCTTGCAGTAGGTAATTACCATCAGGACTGAGTCCCAAGCAGTCAAACTCAGACAAGTCTGAAACATGGGAGACAAGAAAAAGTCTGCAATACATAGGGATCTAAGACAGAAGTCCCTGAAGGATGACGAGGCCAAAGCCAGTCCTACGCCTAGAAGCAATGTCCAAACTGTAATGTTTAATGAAGGTGTGGACAGAACTCCAAGTGGCTGCCGCATAGATATCAGCAGCAAAGACATTTCTGAAACAAGTAATAGATGCAGCCACGCCTCTGGTTGAATGTCCTTTAACTTCACACGGAAGTGGCTTGTTTTACTTCTAATAACAAAACAGGATGCAATTTGCCAACCATTTGGACAAACACTGTTTAGAAACAGCAGTGCCCTCTCTTTTGGACGCAAAAGAAATGCACAACTGATCCGTTCTGTGGACCAACTTCATCCGGTTAGTGTAGTAGTTATGCAAAATTCTATGTACATCTAAGGTACGCTGAATTTCTTCCCCCTGATTAGAACATTCAGGGTAATACACTGGTCAGTGTATGGTGAGATCTGATTCAACGTGAACTCAGAAACTACTTTTTGGTAAAAACTCAGGATTTGTACACAGAACCACCCAGTCTCTGTGGAAAATCAAATAAGGCACCTTATACATCAGGGCCTGAAGCCTGGAAATCCTTCAAGCAGACGTAACAGCAACTAAAAAGGCAGCTTTCCACGGAAAGTAGCGCATTTTGCAACTCACAGCCAGTCCAAACGAAGGCAGAGCGAGTTTCTCAAGAATGAAATTCAGATCCCAGGGAAGGGCAGGGTTCCTTACTGGGGTTTTGAAATGGAGGATCCCTTTCAGAAAGGTTTTGGATACCACCAACTGTGCCAAAGTTCTGCCATCCACCGGAGTATGGTAAGCAGAAATGGCAGACAAGTAGACCTTTAGAGTGCAGTAACTCAGCCCCAGGTTGGACAGATGCAGCATGTACTCCAGGAGCTGCGGTGCAAGGCATGAGAAGGAGACCCAACCCTTAGCTGTGGCCCAGATGGAAAATCTCTTGCATTTCATAGCATAGGTAGATCTCGTGGACAGCTTTCTTGAAGTTCATGATAGCCTACACCAGTACCTCAGCCACTCTGGAGGAGACTCCAAAACACGAAGTAGCTATGTCAGCAGGTGCCACGCGTGAAGGGACTTGAGGCCTGGATGGACCCGGGTGCCCAGTTCCTGAGTTAGAAGGCCCTGGCAGATAGGTAGTGGAACTGAAGGTTCCACCTTCAATTGCTGGAGCAGAGAGAACCAAATTTGGTGAAGCCAGAAAGGTGCGATCAGGATCATGTGTGACTCCCTGCCTGTAGTTTCAGCAGTACTCTCTGCAACAGTAGAAAGGGAGGGAAGGCATATAAGAACCTCCCTTCCCAACAAAGAGAGTGTGCGTCTCACCAGAAAGCACCACACCCACCAGCCCAGTGGCGCTGAGGGTTGAGGCGCTGGATGCCACACCTCGCGCTACACCGGTGACCTGGGTTCAGGAACGGATCCGGCCCGCCAGGGGTTGGGAGGGGGAGGATCGAGCATCCGACTGCTCTCCTCTCTCTGGGGTTGGTAATAGGGCTTGCATCGCTCTGTAGCGGTGACTGACGGAGGACAGCCGCACTATAAGTAGCTTGCAAAATAGGGGAGGAGAGTGTGGCAGGCGTCAGCACTATGTGCTCGGACGCCACTGCACCGCCGGCTCTCCATAAGGGAGAAAAAGTGGAAAATACAGAGGGCGATCTCTGCGGCTGATGGTCATGCCATTGCACCCCCAAGTAGTGACCTGAGAGTGGCATGTACCCAGTGCGGTGCGAGAGCGATAATGGCCGGCCCATCGGGGGTACGGGTTCATGTGTCCTGTGCACACAACTGGGCCTGGGGGTGCAGGGGCCGATGGCCGGAGATCGTGGGGGCCGCTCAGCTGAGGAGGCAGGAAAGATAAATAATTAAAAAAAGAAAGCACCACACCCTGGAACGAGTAAGCAGAAACTAATGAGTAGTTTTGCATTGCATTGGGATGTGAACAGATCGCGGTCTGGTTGACCCCAGAAATCTAAGATTTCCTCTACCACTGACTGTCTCAGTTCCCACTCGTGAGCCTTGGCTTGGGTGAGGCCGAGGCTGTCCACCAGGATGTTCTGAATGCCCGGGACATGCACTGCTGAGAGATGAAGGCCGTGGTGGACTGCAGAGAACCATACGCACATCTCTTCCTGACGTACTGGAAACGAGTGTGTCTCTCCTTGTTTGTTCAGGTACCAGACTACACACATGTTGTCTGTCTGGATCAGGAGAGATCCTGATCTGAGGAGAAGCTGGAAGGCCTGTAAAGTGTACAGCACTGCTCTCCATCTCTAGCACATTGATGTCTAAAGATAGTTCCTTCTGAGACCAGGAACCCTGCATCCTGTGATTTCCCAAATAGGCTCCCCAACCCAGTCCCGAAGTGTCCATCATCAGGGTCTGGGAGGGGGGAGGAGGTTGAAATGGGACACCTCTGCTGAGGCTGTCCAGGTTCTGCCACCTTTGGAGATCTTGGGCCATAGGAATGGAGACCAAGATCATATGATCCAGGTTATCTGAACTTTGATCCCACTGTACCAGAAGTGTCCACTGCGTGACCCGCATGTGGAGTCTGGCCAGGTGAACAGTCAGGATGGCTGCTGCCATGAGACCCAGAAGAGGTAGCACTGATCTTGCCATAGTCTGATGTTGGGAGGCCATAAAGTTGGCTTGCCTCTGCAGAGTTTCCGCTCTGTCCGGTGAGAGGAAGGCTCTTCCCTGGACCGTATCCAGTGCTGCTCCAATGAACTGCAGGCACTGTGATGGTGAAAGGTGGGACTTGGGGTGATTCACCGTGATGACCATTTGGCTGAACAAGTCCAGGGTAGCGGACAGGGAAGCTACAAGACTGTCCCTCGACGTTGAGATACAGGAACACATGGATGCCCTGACGGTGTGATGCTGCAGCTACCACCGCTAGGCACTTTGTGAACACCATGGGTGCTAACGAAAGGCCAAAAGGAGAGCTTTGAATTGAAAGTGCTCCCCCTGGAATGTAGACCTGAGGAAGTGGGAGTGGGACAGAAAAGTTGGGATATGTAGGTAGGCATCCTGCATATCCAGGGCACAAAGTCAGCATCTCTGGTGTTGCAAGGGAAGGAGGCCTGGAAGGGTCAACATGTGGAACCTCTTTTACTCCATGTACAGATTCAGGCTGCTCAGGTCTAAGATTGGTCGGAGCTCGCCCATCTTTTTGGGCACCAGGAAGAAATAGGAATAATATCCCTTGCCTGCCTGGGTCTGAGGAACGAGCTCTATGGCTGCTTTCCTTAGCAGAGTTTTGATTTCCTCTCCGATGAGATGAATGTGTCCCAGAGGATAATAAGAGCAACCTGGAGGGTTTTCTGGAGGTCTCTGTAGAAATTTTATTGTGTGATCTTGAGCTATGAGCTGAAGTAACCACGAGTCTGATGTGGTCGCCTTCCAACCCGGTAGGTGGTTTGCAAACCTGCCCCCTACCAGTTCCACCTGAATTGACGATGGAGGCGGGAGGGCCTGTCGCGAGTCAGGAGGTAGTAGGGAGGGTAGAAGAGGCCGTCCCAGAGGTTCTCTGGGACTTGGGGTTGGAGAGCTGTACCTGCCGAGGGAGCCTGACATTTGTTCTGACATCAGTTGAGTTGTTGTTTGTGTTGACGCATTTGGTGCCTCCGAAATGGCTGCTTGGGCTTATTAGGAGGTTTATACATGAACTGGACAGAGCGTAACGCTTTTCCCTCGTCTTGTAAGTCAGTGATAAGGTTTCTGACATCACCCCCAAAGAGAACAGGTCCCCTGAAAAGGGCGTCTTAGATGGCAGACTAGACTTCGGGTGCCACCAGAAATTCTCAGCCATGAGTGTCTGCATATGCTCATGGCAGTCGCCGTACCATGGGCTGAAGCCTCCACCACATCATAGGTGGCCCTAAGGACATGACGGCTGGCCAATCTGACTGTTTGAGCAATGTCTGTTTTCAGGTCAGTGTCAGGAAGGGTTTTGATTTTGGATTCTAACTAGCCAGAATGGATTTCTGGTAGGCCACCATATGAGCCACATAGTTAAGGGCTCAAAGGATAGTGTAGAAGACAAATAGAAATTACGTCCAAACTGGTCTAGATGCCTCGATTCCTTGTCCGGAGGGGAGGTGCAAAGATGTTTAGGTTTGGCAGAGCGGCCATGAGCCACACTAATGACCACAGAGTCAGCTTTGGAATGGATGCTGAGGTGGTCTTTTCCTTCAGGAGTGTGATAATGTCTGTCAGCCTTTCTGGATATTGCAGCTAGAGATGAAGGCTGTTTCCAGATAGTTTATGCCTTGTCCTCATGAGGGCCCATACATGGGGGAATGAATGTGGGAGACTGATCCATCAAATCAAGGTGCTCAGCGAGCCTCTGACGTTGAGGATCTCATTGCTCGGTCTTTCAATCATATGCTTCCTGAATCTTTCTGAAGAGCTCCATTAGGGAAGGGTCCTCTGGAGGGGACTTGGGGGAATTCCTTCGGCTTAGGTTCCTCCGGAATAGGGGACTCCTAATCCAAGCCTGATGGGGAGGAGACGGACTCAGATTCCGAGGCTGGACTCCTGTCAGATCTTCCAGCCTAAGGAAGTGGAATCTCAACGGCCACCAGGAGCCCCTAGAATGGCTGGGCAAAGTAATGGTTTCGTAAGACCTACCAGAGGTCGATGGGCAAGACTCCGACAATGAAGGGAACCTTGACCTATAAAGCCCTGCATGGAATGGGACAGAGTTAACTGCAAGAGCTCCTGGTTCCCTACAGCCCCAGCAGTCTTCTCCGCTCGACTGATGAGGGGGTTGTTAGAGGTTCTCAGGGTGTGGCTAAAAACATCTGGGACTCTGGCCTTTATGTTTGCAGCATCATCCCTGTGGAACTCTCTATCTCGTCAGATTAGAGTGCACGACCGCAGAGAGCTTCAAAACCAGCTTGAAAATGCATCTTTTCCAGCAGGCTATTAGTATCTGTTATTTATGGATGGTGAGAAATTTTAAATTGAAGTTGAAGTTGAATTTTGTAAGATCTTTAATTGTTTTTGCGATATGTTTTTATGTGCAGCGCTTTGATATTGGAATTGCGCTATATAAATAAAATTATTATTATTATTACTTGTCGTCGGTTCTGAGGGGACAATCGAAGGGGTAGTCACCAGCTGAACGTCTGTCCAGTTCAGATGCAAATTGTGTCTTGGCTTCATTCCACCAACAGCTTAACATCACCAGCAAGTCCACCTGAGGCTGGGGCGGCAGAGGAGGCGGTGGTTGAAAAACAGAAGTATACTCAGATGGAGGGTAACCCGGCATAGGGTACTGAGGCATTGGGTACCCAGGCGTAGGACATACCAGCGTCAGATAGTTAAGTGATGGATAGCCCGGTGTTGGGTACCCAGGCGTTGGGACCCCTGGTGATGGATATCCTGGGGAAGGATAATGTGGCACCAGGTAGCCAGGCATCGGGTAGCTCAGCGGAGGACCCGAGGGATCCAGTTGAGGGCCCAATGCAGAGGCCAAGGGACCTCCAGTGGGTCCGATGGAGGGGCCTGGTGATGGCTCATTGGCAGGACCTGGCAAAGGAAGGTCCGGTGTCGGACCTCCAGGCGGAGGGTCTGTTGTTGGCCCCAAAGGGCCGAAATGTCCTGTCAGGGTCTGGGGAGAAGCGGAGGGCCCAGATGGAGGGATGTCAGGTGTAGGCACCAGGCCCAAGGGAGGCTCTGGCGTTGGAACGATCCGGCGTCGACAGCAAGGTGGTGTCGATGGGCGGTCACTCTCCCCCCTCCAGTTCCAGAAGTGCAGGGGAATCTGGAGGATTCACCACTGGAGGTGGGGAGGGAGGCTGCGGCACAGGTGGCCGCTGGTCCGGAGGCTCAACATCAGGCCTGTTGTCGGGGCCAGACGGAGGGTCCGGGACTCGGCATTCGCCACTGGAACTGGCATCCGACTTATCAGACGTGGCCGAGCTGTCCTCAGAGGAGCTGGCGACAGACTTATCGGCCGTGCCACTCACTTTAGATCAGGTGGTTTTGATGGGCCTAAGGGTAGCAGGTGTCTCTGACTTCCCGGAGACTCCTGCCGGAACCAAGACCAGCTCCGGTGGGGGCACTAACGGCTGCTCAGTGGCAGCAGAAGCAGTCTTGGTGGGAGGGGCGCTTCCCCAGGGGAAAGGCCGCTCGACGTCAGCAGTCCCAGAGGGGAGCCGCGGGTGGGAAGGAGACCGATCCCGGTCCCGATGTCTCTCCTTATCCTTCTTCTTGTGATCTCCCTCTGGTGAAGAGGAAGAACTCCCTGAGTTTCAGCAGTTTCTTCTTCATGGAGACCATTTTTTTTTTATATATATATATAAATATGGGCTTCCAGGGCCTGTTGACAGCATTTCTGTGTGGCTTGGTTGAAGCTCTGGCAGGCCTCACAGTCCTCGGTCTTGTGCTCTGGGCCCAGGCAGAGGGAATGGCCAGCTTTGTGAGGGAGTGAAGATCCACAGGCGTCGCACTTGTTTTTATGCGAATTGGAAGGCATTGGAGACGACATATACAAAGCATAGAAATGCTAACACTCTAAGAAATAAAGAAAAAATGAGTAGAAATACTAATCTAAAATGTAGTCGACAGTAGCAACATTCTCCGTGAGGTATGACATGCACGGGTAGATGGCGGAAAACAACTGGAGGGCGGGCGTGGGGACTGCTCACAGCCCCCCACCAGACACTGTCAGCTAACGTTTTCTGTGTGGTTCTAGCACCTGGTGGCTTAGTCCTAAATGGTAATTACCTACTGCAAGAGCCATCTTGAAGTAAGATCCATGGCTATGCTGTCCCGCTCATGATCTGCACAGCGAGAGAGAGGACACTGCAAAAAATTACCCAGTCTCCTTGGTCACGGTCTCTCTCTCGATCTCTCTCTCTCTCTCTCTCTCTCTCGATATTGTTAGCTGGCTGAATTTACATCCCCCAGTGGCTGTACCCCATTTCCAGATTTAGCTGCTCATTTTAATCACTGAGACAGGCAGCGGGTCTGGTGCAGGTGATGGACCTAGAAGACAGGAGCAGCCAGTGCTGGATGATGCACTAAGTAGCCCAACTCAACCAACACATGCCCTGGGGAAAATACTTTTTTGGGCTGTTGCAGTAGGCAGCCAAGTTCTTCGGATGGCAGTGCATTCACAGCATTGACAGAGTCCCACGGAGCAGCAGCTGCAATGGAGATGCCTCCCGTGCTGTAAGTTCCAGCAATGCCATGGGGACTTTCATTAAGGGGGGGGCTTGGGACAGGATCCGCTCCGTGTCTTGGGTTGGTGCACCATTGTAGCGACTGAGCTGCACAGACTGGTCACGGAGGGTGCTTTTCTGTGCATGGGTGGTGAAACCGTGCTGTTTCTGTTCTCCCCCGAAGCGGGGTGTGGTGGGGGTGTTAACGATTCCAGGGAACACCAAAAGGTGGAGAAGCAGACAGTGTAAGAAACACAGAGTGAACCAGACAGACACACCGAGGATTGCAGCAACTTCCTCGTCCCGGTGTGTCTCTCTGACGTGATTGCTCGCTTTAACACAAGACGAGAGAGACAAACGGACACATACGGGAGATTGCTGCAAATGTCATCACCGACTCTGCTTGGGGAAAAAAATATATAACAGGAGGGGAATTCAAGAACGACAGACAGCGAGACAGACACAGAGAGGGGATTCTGCAGCAATTCAGATTCAGAAGCCCCAAGCTCTCTGTCTCCCTGTCACTATGTCTGTGTCTTTCCACTGCACAGATCACTTTTCCCAGATGTTCACATATTTTTACAACATGGGGTGCAGATGCCAACTTGTGTATGTTTCAAGCACAATGGGGAAATACAGGTTACTCACCTGTAACAGGAGTTCTAGGAATGGTATATGTTGTTCATCCACACTTACTGGCAGGTTCCTTGCTGCTTTAAATCTTGCCGGAAGGTCTTCAAGCTGGCTCCTCCCACCCACCCGGGTGGTAAAATTCAAGGCTCTGCCCCATGACACCAGATCTTCCTTACCGCGTAGTAAATGACGATGGTGTTTTTGCCCTGAAGATTGAGGGGGTGGACGTGTCTAAGGAAGGGCTGAGTTGGCAACTGAGATCTCCGCCTAGTATTAGGATCCCCTACTGCCTTGTCAGGATAGCAACTATTAGTTGCTGTATGGCTGAAGCATCAGAACCTGGTGGGACATGAATACAGGTTAATCACCTGTAACAGGAGTTCTAGGAGTGGTATATGTTGTTCATCCACACTGTCTGGCAGGTTCCTTGCCGCTTTAAATCTTGCCGGAAGGTCTTCAAGCTGGATCCTCCCACCCACCCAGGTGGTAAAACTCTCGGCTGCGCCCCATGACGCCAGATCTAGCCCACTGGAAGGCAAATTGTGCATCGAAGCCAGGGAGGTCGGTTGGGTTGTGTGGATGAACAACATATACCATTCCTAGAACTCCTGTTACAGGTGAGTAACCTGTATTTCTAGGGACATGGATATGTTGTTCAATCCACACTTACTGGCAGACTCCTAGCAGTTCTCTGGGAGGAGGGAGGCAAGGCACACACACCCTACTTAGGGAATAATGACTGGAGAACCGAGGTCCCAAAACCAGCATCCCGGCATGACTCAAGGTCGATGAGGTAGTGAGTAATGAAGGTGTGTGCTGACTTCCAGGTAGCAGCCCTGCAGATTTCCTGGATAGGGATGTCCCTGGAAGCGGCCACTGATGCAGTGGTATGGTGGGTAGAAAGAGCTCTTATCCCTTTGGGAGGCTCCATGCCCGCCAACCTGTAGCAGAGATCTATGTAGGAGGTGATCCACCTGCCTATCGTCCACTTGGCTGCAGGACTGCCAGGTGCGGCTTCAGCGTAGGTGACAAACAGCTGGCGAACCTCTCCACAAACTTCAGCCGTCCACTCCTTGTAATAAGAGAGCGCTCTTCTAGGGTCCAAAGTATGGAGCCTATATTCGGCCTCAGAG
The DNA here is from genome assembly GCA_016271365.2 of Neoceratodus forsteri. NCBI lineage: Eukaryota > Metazoa > Chordata > Ceratodontiformes > Ceratodontidae > Neoceratodus > Neoceratodus forsteri. The sequence continues at coordinate 1,526,522,127 of CM028131.1, forward strand.
GTGTGATTGGGGTAGAACACCGGCAGAGTCAACACCTGGTTAAGATGAAACTCTGACACCACCTTCGGAAGGAATTTCGGGTTGGGGCTCAAGACAACCTTGTCCCTGTGGAAGACCAGATAAGGAGACTCGATGGAAAGCGCCTGGAGCTCTCCCATCCTTCTGGCTGAGTGACAGCCACCAAGAAGCAGTCTCCCACGACAGGTGGGAGATATCGCACCTGTGCATCGGTTTGAATGGCTTTCCCATGAGCTTAGCCAATACCAGCAGTAGATCCCACGGAGGTGGAGGTTCTTGCACCAGAGGGGATATGTGATAAAGGCCTTTGAAAAAGTGCCTGACCACCTTTTCCTGCGCCACCGACTGCTTTCTGGCCCATGTCCGGTAAGCAGAGATGGCTGCCAGGTGCACCTTAAGGGTCGACGACCGAAGCCCTAGCTGAGAAAGGGACCACAGGTAGTCCAGAATGCTGGCCAAGGAACAGGAGGAAGGGTCCAACCCCTTATTCTGACACCAAATGGAGAATCTCTTCCATTTGAAGGCATAGCATTTTCTGGGCGACTCCTTCGGATGCCTCAACAAGCTGAGGACCTCATCGGAAAGACCCAAGGCCTGGAACTCTGGCAGCTCAAGAGCCAGGCCGTCGGAGTGCAGGGATTGAAGGTCCAGGTGGAGTACCTTCCCTGATTGACTGAGATCAGGTCCAGGCGGGCAGGAAGACGCCTCGGGAGCCTGGAGCTGAGGCCGAGGAGATCTGGATACCAGAACTGGTGGGGCCAGTCTGGGGCTACCAGAATCACCTGCGCCTTGTCCCTCCTCACCCTGAGAAGCACCTTGTGGATCAAGGGAAATGGGGAAAGGCGCAGAAGAAACTTCAGGGTCACAGCCTGAGAAGCATCCCCACAGCGAGCCCTGCTGGGGTGGGGGTGGGCATGAAATAGCCTCAACTCCGCATTCTCCCTGGAGGCAAACAGGTCCACCTGAGGTGTGCCCCAGTGGGAGAACAGATCGTGTACTGCCTCCAGCAGGAGAGACCACTTGTGAGATGCAGCACCTATCTGGCTTAGGGCATCGGCCAGAGTGACGGAGGCTCCCGCCACATGAATGGCTAGGAGATCTGCCTCCAGTCTGCTCACAAGAAACCAAGTGTGGAGAGCTTCCTTGCACAGAGGCAAGGACTGCATCCCGCCCTGGTGGTTTATGTAGTACATGGTCATGGTGTTGTCCATCAGGACCTGGACCATTTGACCCCGTATAAATGAAGTGAAGGCGGTGAGGGCTAGTCAGACCGCTCAAAGCTCCAGCAGGTTGATGTGGCCTTCGAGACGCCCGAGGGGACCAGAGGCCATGTGCTCTGAGCTCCCCCAGATGGGCACCCCAACCCATCAGAGGCACGTCGGTCGATAGAGTGACTGTCGGCTCTGGGCGGACAGACGGGATAACCTCCTGCAGATGATCCGGAACGATCCACCACTGGAAAGCGTTCTCCATCTCCTGGGTCACTATCACTGGCTGGTCCAGAGGACTGGAGCGCTGTGACCATTGGCGGGCCAGCCCCCACTGCAGAGGACGCATATGCCAGAGGGCCCAACGGACCACGCTGGTGCAGGCTGCCATAAGGCCTAGGAGGTGCAGAAATCCCGGGCAGGGCGCAACTGCCCAACCACAAATGATTGGGCAAAGGAGGAAAGAACCTCGGCCCTGTCCGCCGGGAGCTGTGCTCTGGCTCAAAGAGAGTCGAGCTCTGCCCCGATGAACTGAATCACCTGTGTTGGCACGAGATCCAATTTGGCCTCGTTGATAAGAAGGTCAATCTGAGAGCAGACCTGGAGGGCCAGATCCCTGGACCGCTCCGCCTCCAGCCTGGAGGGGGCTGTAATCAGCCAGTCATCCAGGTAAGGGTACACTAGGACCCTTCGGCGCCGCAGGAATGCTGTCACCACTGCCATGCATTTGGTGAAGACCCTGGGAGCTGGAGAGAGGCCGAAGGGCATGGCCTGGAACTTGTAAAGGGATCCCTCTGCCCTGAAGCGGAGGAATCACTGGTGAGACTGATGGGTTGGGACATGAAAGAACGCATCCTGGAGGTACAGAGAGCAGAACCACACGCCTCGTTCCAAGGATGGAATGATCTGAGCCAAAGTGACCATCCTGCAGGTACGAGACCTTAGGAACTTGTTCAGGTCATGTAGGTTGAGAATGGGGTGCCACCCCACCCCCGTCCGTTCTGGGACCAGGAAGTACATGGACACAAACCCTGGGTCTAGTGGAGGATCCACCACCTCCCTGATCACCTCCTTCTGGAGGAGCAGGGCAATGTCGGCTCGGCGAGAGAGACGAAAGAGAGGGGCTACCCGGACCTCGTAGCCCCCGTGGGGAACAGCGGCGATAGGGTGGGGACTGCTCGAACTCCAGAGGCAGATCCTTTCTACCACTTCCACCACCCAGCGGTCCGTGGTGATACGGACCAGGCGGAAAGAAAGTGAGACCATCCCCCAGGGGAACCTGGGGAGGTGACGAGGTTGGGGGCGACACCCCTCAACCCGTCACTGGGCAGGCTTGGAGAAAGAGCCGGCCGAGGGGCCTCCTGGACCTTTCCCTCCTGGCTTCCTGCTGGAGGAAGCTGCAGGCTTGACTTTGGGGTGCCAAGTGCGAGCCTGCTGGCCCTGATGCTGGTGTTACTGGGCCAGACGTGCCACAGGGGCTGAAGACTGAAAGGGCTTACGCTGCTGCTGGCGGCCTTTGTCCTTCTGGGCAGACGTGACCGAGTCCAAGGTAGCAATGGACTTCTTGATCGTTTGCAGATGACCCTCCACGCCGGGACCGAACAAGTAGTACCCAAGAAGGGAACGTCTGCCAGCTTGTGCTGGGTATCCGCTATAAAAGTGGAGATCTGCAGCCAAGCTCTGCGGCGCATGGCCAGTGCGGCCGCTTCTGACCGGGCACATGAGTCAGCTATGTCCAAGGAAGTTTGGAGTTACTGTTTGGCCACCGCCCTTCCCTGATCCCGCACCTGCTTGACAGTTGTCTGGAGGTCAGCCGGGAGATGAGGAATCACCTCATCCAGGGAGCCGAAAAGGGCGTGTGAAAAGTGTGCCATCAGAACGGCCGAGCTGGCCTGATGAAGGCCTAGGGAGGAAGCAGCCTAGACCTTCCACCCAGAGTAGTCAAGTTTCTTGGACTCCTTATCGAGTGGCTTGTCCACATCCCGAGCGTTTCCGGAGCGCCTGAAAACGCTGTCGGTCACTAGCCCCTACGCGGAGGGGTGCTCCGAGAAACCGGAGAGTTTACCAGTGGGAAGGGCATACTTTTGAGCCATCCTGGCCGAAGTTGCTGGACAAGAAGCTGGCCGCTGCCATAGCTCCAGGGCTGGGCCAACAATGGCTTCAGCCACCAGGAAGGCCTCCGTGGGGGAATCCCCTCAGTCCAGTATCTCCGTGAGGGGATACTTGGCCCGCTTTGAAACGGGTTCGAGCTTCATCCCAGTGGACTCTGAGATGAGCCGAAGCATTCCAAGGAACGAGGATGGGCTCTCGTCCACCGACTGACCCCCAGTGGAATCCAGGTCGAGGGGCCTGGAGAACAGGGAAGAGTCGTCGTCAGACTCCAAGGAGTCTGCAAACAGCTGCCGAGGGCCTGAGCCACCCTCTACCTGCAGAGGCCGATCGGGAGTGAGGGTGTCCGACAACCGATGGGGCAAGCCCTGACCCAACCGAGAATCCTTGGTCGGGGCCCCAATTTTAGGTTATGGAGGCGGGGGTTCCACCACAATGGGTAGCACAGCTGGTTTCGGCCGAACAATTGGTGCCGGCTTCGGCTCCTGGATTACAATGAGGGGTTGTTTCGGCCACTCTGGTGACAACCACTTAATGGCCAGGTAAGGCAATGGAGTCTGCTTATTCCCGGTCAAAAGGGGCTGCTGCCACATCAGATCCTTGTAGCGCCCTTACCAATTGGCGAGAGCTTATCCTCCAAGAGGACGAAGCGAGGATGCCCGGGCGCCGCCGCTTTCCATGGTGCTGAGAATGCCAATGTCGGCGGGATTGGCAGGACCGGGAAGAGGTCAGAGACCGAGACCTTCGGTGTTTCCAAGGGTGAGTGAGAGGGGGCTGGGGAAACCCGCTCCTCCCTCAGTTCAGGGACTTTAACCAGGGACTCCGGCACAGGAGGCACAGGCAAGTCCTCGGTTTCCACCGGAGGAATCGGTGAAGAAGGATTGTCGGCTTCTCCAGTCGACAGCCGGTCTGATGGGTCGAGAAAAATCTCGACTGCGTCGACGGGTGCCTCGGCTGGCTGACCTGACAGGGACACTGAAGCCAGCGGCCTTAGCCGCAAAACTCAACCTAAGTTGAGAGTCGACTCTCCGGGGAAGGGGACCTCTCCCGCTCCCACGAACGTCGATGGTGGGACATACCCTTGGAGTCCTTCTTCTTGGACCGAGAGGAATGTCCCGAAGGCCCCTCTCCCTTGTTGGAGAGGGACTGACAAAGCTCCTTGAATGAAGTCGTGTAGGAGGAACCCAAAGAGAGCGGGATAAATGCCACGACCGAAGATGATGATGCGGCCTGGGCCGCTTCCTCGTCAAAGCGATCATCTGTTCGAGCTGTTCAGCTGAGCCTACCATGGACACCGCCCAACGGGCCTCCTTCGACTTGACCAGAGGATAACTTTTCTCAGGGTTCCCAAGTTGCAATCTGGCAGCGCGATCCTCTAAGACCGTGGCCGAAAAGGACTTGCACAAGTCGCAGGCCTGCGAATCGTGCTCAAGCCCAAGGCAGTACACGTACGTGGAGTGCAGATCAGTCCGGGACATCTTCTGCCCACAGGGGCACCAACAAAATCCGGGAGTCAATTTATCCATCGAAGCTGTGAGGGAAGATAAAGACCGAAGTCTTGTAAATTTTAAGATTAGTTTCAGGTTAACCGAAGAGTTTGGATCTAGGCCTAAAACGAAGAGTGCAAAGGAGGGAACCTGAGCTTCTAAGTGGTAAGGAAGATCTGGCGTCATAGGGCAGAGCCGAGAATTTTACCACCCGGGTGGGTGGGAGGAGCCAGCTTGAAGACCTTCCGGCAAGATTTAAAGCGGCAAGGAACCTGCCAGTAAGTGTGGATTGAACAACATATCCATGTCCCTAGAACAAATCATTAAGGATCGGCAACAGGCAGACTGCAGCTGTCTCCTGCTTGGGAACAGTACTGCTCGCTTTGCCATATGTTTCAGTGGCTGCCTTTCATAAATCATTTCCCCACACAGAGCAAGTGCAGGTCTGCCCAGGGGTCTGTCTACTGCCCCTTCACAACTAGGTGTGTGTATACTGGGGATTAATGAACAGTCACCTGATGTTCCTGTAGCAATGAAGTCACTGCATTTCAGTACTCCATGTTATAATCAGCTTTACTGTTTGAGATCTTCAAGTCCATGTTCAATGCATAGTCAGTTTGTCTCTGGGATGGCTGTATTTGGGAAAGACTATTTGTCAGCAAAATAAACACAAACGCTATTGTAGCTGCCTCTGATTTTTATTATCTGCCCTTGCTGCAATGCTTTTGCCAATATATCATCCTTTGACTGAATTATGGATTTTCAAGGTTTCATGTTTTGTGATGCTTTCTGCCTCCGTGACTGAACTTATGCATCTAAACAAATCTGGCAGTGCATGATTTGTTCTCTTGCACTGTACCTCAGCCACAGTCTGTCACATTTCCAAACTGGCCTGCACAGTCTTCTCTGTCTACCAAATTTATAATCAAAATCAGAATGGCCTGCAGTGAAACTCCTTGCCTTTATTTAAATACACTACTTTTTATGTTTACTTGCACAAGTGCAGCAAACATACTGTTATAAGAATGGGGTTTCAGAGGCATGTCACTGTCAGATCCAATGCAGCACAGGCTGCAGTGGGCTCATCAGTGACAGCCTAATGGTCAGCAAGGCTGACCATGACACTGTTACATGCTTGTGGGTTGGAAAATTCTTGAAGCTGAATTCCTATCCAAAAATGTGTCTTGGGTTAAAATTCAAATGACTTCTAGCAAAGTGTTTCCTGGGGATTTATTTTGCAGTGCTTTGTTGGGACCAGTCCCATGATGTGGTGCAGCTGGAATGCAGGAACAGGTCCCCCTTATTCCCTTCCCAAGTGGCCAGGGCTAGCCTTGTGGTCATTCTTACCCACCATAGTCATTGTTACCCTTTCCCCTTCTCTCAACTCTCTCCGATACTGATTAAAAATTGCCAGCTTCTGCACTGTTTCAGTAGCCATCCATCTTTAGAATCAACTCTGCATGCATCAAAATTGCATTTATTCAGGCTCTGTAGATTTTCTATGGGCACAGCAAGCTGATGCAGATCATTAGAGTCCACCAGGACCTTATCAAGTCCATCCAGCTTCACCCTTTTTTTTTTTTCCTTTATTTCCATCAATAGGCAGACACTGCAAGACAGAAGCCTGCTGCTACTGTAATTTCAGGCTCAGCCAAGTGACTGACTTAGGACTTCACCTCCAAGTTCTTTTTTCCTTTTTAATTTATTTTACTCCCCCTGTGGCTGCTGTTTGGCTGCTTTGCACGGAGGGTGGTGGTAAATAGAGTTCACTTCAAGAAAGGGAGGGTGACCAGCAGGGTGCCACAGGGATCAGTACTGGGACCAGTCCTATTTAATGTCTTTATTAGCACTGCAGAGGGGCTAGAGGGGAAGGTATGCCTCTCTGCAGATGACATTAAAATCTACAATAGGGTTGACACGCTGGGGTGTGTGTGTGGAAAAATTTAATAGAGAGCTAGGAAAGCTGGATGAGTAGTCAAGGGTGTGGCAGCTAAGCTTCAATGTGAAGAAGTCCAAAATCATGCACTTGGGGAGCAGAAACCTGGGGGGGGGGGGGAGTGGTATGAGTGACCACCAAACAGGAGATACCTGGGGTAATCATATCTGATGACATAAAGGTGACCAGAGAATGTAACGAGGCAGTGGGGAGAGCTAGTGGGATGCTAGGGTGCATAGGGAAGGGTATCACCAGTAGAAGAAGAGATGTGGTGTTACCGCTGTATAAATTACTAGTGATACCTCACCTAGAGCACTGTGTCCAGTTCTGGAGACCACATCTCTGGAAGGACAGAGACAAGAGTAGAAGCAGTCCAGAGGAGGGCAACTAAACTGGTGCAGGGTCTACATCACAAACCCTATGAGGAGAGACTAAAAGACCTCAATATATATACCCTGGAGGAAAGAAGGGAGAGGAGGGATATGACAGAAACTTTCAAATACCTCACGGGTATAAATAAGGTTCAAGAGGGAAGCACCTTTCAGTAAAAAAGACACCCAAGGGGTCATGATATGAAGCTGGAGAGCTGTAGACTCGGGAGATATGAGGAAGTACTTTTTCACAGAAAGCGTGGTGGATGCCTGGAACAGTCTCCCAGCAGAGGAGGAGGTGGTGGGGGCAAAAATGGTAACGGGATTCAAGAATGTATGTGACAGAGCTAAAGGAACATTAGCGGTAGGAAAGCGGTGGTGGGGGAGTAAAGCTGGAGATCAAATAGGGTCCATGGTTTTACAGTAGGTAGGAAAAATGGGCAGACTAGGTGGGCCAAGCGGTCCTTATCTGCAGTCAGACTTCTATGTTTGCAAGCCATCTTGCACAAGCTGCTATCTGCAGTTTAACAGCCTGAGTTATTGTTCTTTATATCTCAGTGCTATTCAGTTTTTAGTAATTTTTCTGGTAAAACGAAACAAGTTTTGTGTTTAGCTGTTCAGTGCCACAGCACTCCCTCCCCTTCCAACCACAACATCTCCTAAATGCCATAAGTATCTTATTTTGAAGCCACACATATGCTCCTGGAGGAAGCCATCTGGCACAAACCAAGATGTCCTAACTGTCTGAGACCCGTGACCACACCGATACTACTGTCAAGTGTGCACAGTGCTCATGATCCCCTCCCGTCTTCTTCAGATATGTTGCCCACCCCGGCAATCACTCTGATAAGCCATCTGGTTGACCCGCCACTTGTGCTACTGCCCTAAATGTTGTGCATCACATGAGCGCACTATTAGCATCTCACTGTGACAGGACACAGTATTATCAAGCGTTGTCTCTTCTCCCGGGGGTTGCCGTCCACAGTCCCACTGCCACTGGATGGAGATCTGGTGGCTGGCGCAGATGGTAATGGGGAGAACAGTAGGGTGGGGTGTCGCACAAGGCGCGATGTACCTCCACACGCGTGCATCGCGTCGGGGACGTGCGGGCCGGGACAAAAAAAAAGTACAAACTGAATAAAGTACCTAAGAGGAAAAAAGAAAGTAAGGTATTAAAGTAGGTTTTACTTCAATGCCAGAAATCAACTAAGGCATTTTACTCAATCCAAATGGTTGACAGCAGGAGAAACAACTAAGGAGGTATGGGGCCACCCACATTACACAAGGAGTGCTGACATACTTGGATGCGGACAGCCCTAGCTACACAAAAGTTCTAGAGTGGCCCTCACACCGGCGGCTTACAGTTCTAAAGTGTAGCTCTATGGAGGGAGACGAAGATAAACAGTAATTATTAAAGTGTAATAAACGTTATTATACAGGCTTGGCTCTACCAGTGCACTAAGAACATACAAGCTGTATGAGAAAGTACTTTTGTATTAAGGAGTATCAGTACTGATGTTTATGAATGTAATATTTTTGCTATCTCTTAACCAGACCACTCCTGATAATGGAACACTTTCCCTCTCTCAGTGAACTTACCCAGTTAATAAATAAATACGCACAGCGCTATAAAAATTTAAACATACAAACTAGAGAACATTACAACAATCAAGCAATTCAAGCTGTACCCACATGCTGTACACACGTTTTTTATTATTTCAAAACAAATGAAATTAAATGGTCATTAACTGGGGCTTTCTTTTAGGGGGAGTGCTAATTTAACTCTTGAATAACAACGGAGGGGGAAAGGGATAGTGGGACAATGTTTTCTGGTTCCCTGTAAGCAGAAGCACAGAAGAGAATACTATAAGTGCACATACCTATATGGAAGCCTTTCATAATGTGCTCCCTCTGACCCTGCAAAGTGATATCTTGGTTTTAGCCTCATGGCAAGATCTGCCACTGCTGTCGATCCACAGGTTCTTGTGTCCACCTCTCCCTAAAAAAGAAAAACGGCAGCAGTCTTTATTTTCTGCTACTGTTGCAAAGTCAGAAGCCACAGCATGAGAAACAGAAGGGTGCTGGTAAACCTAGTGAGATATTTGCTGTGGTACTCTATTCCAGGAGCAGCTTAGTTTCTGGGACATTCAGCATCATACGGTGTGCCCAACTCTCATGTTAAGGCAGGCCATCGAGTTAAGTACATTAAAGCAGCTCTCTTTACTTCTGTTTTGCAGTCATTACATGCAGAAGTAGAAACTAAGGAATTAATCACTGGCTTCAATGCTTGTAATAAATAAAAAGATAGTAACACTGTAATTTAAGGTCACAAGGGACTATAGGTCTATCAAGCCTCCCACCCTCGCTTCCTAAGGACAGATCAACAAGTATGCTGGAACACTGGATAAGCCTACCTCCCCTTTATCTGCCAACATTTCTGTGTTTCTGTTTAAACATATGCTAATTTATAGATTTCTCACCCACCTTACCACCCAGGACTCACTGTAATTCCCTTAGTAAGCAGATTTTTGGCCAGGCTTACCTGAAGGGCTGTACTGTCTTTATGCCTACTGGAAGGTTGTTCCACAGACTTGCCAACCTCTGGGAGAAGACATGTCTCTAGCGTTGCTCAGACTGTATTCTAGAAACTAGGATACCAACAGATACCTCCCATTTGGCCAGACAGTTGCTGTGGTAGGACAGTAGTGCTATCTGACCATGAATCCTACCCTCTAGGATCCAGTGCACGGATCCTACAAAGGTCGCGGAGCTTGTGGAGCCCAGCAACAAATGTTGTGGATCCTAGCAACAGATCCAGCTTGGGTCCTAACTATCTCCTAGGATCCATAGCTATATGACCCTGGATCCTACATCTGTCTTTGGTAGGATATCTGGTGGGATCCTAGGTAGGATAACAACACTACCTGACAGATAGCGGTAGGATCCACAAAAGCACTATCTGAGCAACTCTACATGTCTCCTAACAATATCACCAATTTACTACATCTGAGCTTCAGGGAGCCTCCCCTTGTTCTGCTGGAACACACTAGATGAAACCTCTCAGTCTGTCTGACCTTGTCAATACGCTGCACTTTCTGGAAGACTGAGATCATGTACCCTGCTCAGTCTCCTCTTGCTCAGGCTAAACACATTAAGGGCCTCCCCATTTCTAATCGCTTTGACCTCCACACCACAGATCATTACAGTGGTCTTGCATTGCACCTTCTCTTCTGCCTCAATGAGGTTTTTTTTTTATTTTTTGGGGGGTTCAGAACTGCACTCTTTACTCAAGAAGGGCCCTGACGAAGGCCTTGTAAAGTAGTAAAATCGCCCTTATATATTAATGAAGCAGAGTATTTTTCCCCACTATTCTCATGAAGCATGGTGTAGGTTTAAATATGCAGTCTTCTTGCGACTTTCCTCTGATTCTGGATGGTGCTTCAGTCATGGAGTAAAATAAAAGTTAAATAAAGTAAGAGTAACACAGTATTAAGTATGATTTACACTGGGACACAGCCTTCTCCATCCTAAAGCCTTAGTAAGAATCTTAGTATAAAAGTGCTTCATGGTTGCTAGGACAAAATAAGGGTAAAGCACCAAATGCTTCATGGGTACTAAAAGGTCCATGATTCACAAAAGCATTTGGTACAACATAATCCAATTAAAGTGGTACATCCAGCAGTAAGAACCCTACATCCAAGTGTGGGTCTGGTCACAAATGGTACTTTGAGTGAAAAATAACATTACTGACTGGTTACTGTAGTAAAGTAGATTTTACCTGGCTGATTCTGCCGATCCAACACGGACATTGCTATAACCAGAAATCCCAGAATCGCCGCGGCTGATGACAGAGATGAGCTACAGCCTTGACAGATTCAACAGCCTGCAGTGTGTTAGAGCCTTTTTAAGCTCAGACTTGCTGCTTGCTGACCCCACCGTTCTCCCAGTGCTAAACACAGTCCACTGTGATTGTACGGTACTGTACAGGTGGACAGTGGGACCAGCAACCAAAAGATCAGAGCTTATAAAAACTCTAATGCTTTATGTACATAAATAGAAACATAACATAGAAGATGTCGGCAGATGAGGACATCTTGGCCCATCTAGTCTGGCCTACTTACAGCTCTACCGGACACCCAAACTCAGTTTTCAGTCTTTACCTGTCACCTTGTTTCCAAGATCCCCTTATATCTATCCCATGTATTCTTGAATGCTGTAACCGTCTTGGCCTTCATCACCTCTGCTGGGATAAAGCAGGCTATTGAATCTTCCACAGCTGCAAGCCAGCTCTGATGTCAGCTGCAGGGGGTTCTGAGATTTCTGGTTACAGTAAATGTCAGGGTGGGAGACAGCAGGGTCAGCCAGATACTCTTTACTGCAGTATAATAGATTGTAAGTAAAATGTTGTTTATGCACACTAATTGCAAATTGAGACCAGCCCCACACTTGGGTGTGGAGTTCTCAGTGCCGTTTCCCTTTTAACACCTCCGGGCCCCCCCTGCCTAACTATCACTATCACCAAGGGCAACCACTCTGACCATCCTAGCGAAACACCTAGAGAATCACAAAGTAACAAAACAATGGCCATTTCAAATTATGATGCAATCAATGACAACATTCTCCCCCTAGGGGAGCTACTATTGCCATCTTGCAAAGCCTACAAAAACTACAGAGTAAACCCACAAACAAACCCATAAACATGCAATTGTAAATCTTAACACAACAACCAGAGCAGATATTTAAACACACAGCCCCTCTATTCAATGCAATCACCATATATTTGCAGTATTGTCAAGAGTTTCTGTTAGGCCATTGCTTGAAAAATCTGAAACCCCATCTTTACCCCAAGCAGATTTTCAAGGGTCCAACTAAACTTTGTAGGTATGAGCCAAGGAAATTTCTCACTTCTACGAACACTCTGTACAGAAATTTAAGGTAAAAAGAAATTAGTGCATCATAGGATCCCCTGCTCAAACAGAAAAAATGTTGAGTGGGAAACAGGAGTCCTGAGACCCTTATTATGGGGCTAGCAGAAAAGAACAGTTACGTACTTAACATAACAGCAGATCTTCAAGAGTGTCTCTCATCAGGCCACACCTATGGAACTCTACCTATCCGGCACTGGGACCACATGGAAACTTTGCAAGCAGTTCACTAGAGGCTGCCCATGATGACATCCTACATTGGCTCTCCCCATATAAATGTGGGCAGCCCCTTCCCTCCTTGGTTCCCCGCTGGAGATCATGCTTGAAGGACCACCCTCTCGGGAACCATAAGAGAATCTACAGCTCATCTGCCCAGACGAGGCAGAAAGCAGCAGGTATACCTTCCTGGAGAAAGAGTTCCAAACCTCTAGATCCTTACGGGTATGAAAAGGTGAAAGGGGGGGGAGAGAGAGAGAGAACAGCACAGCCTGATGAAAGAAATTCTCTCGAAGATCTACTGTTATGGTAAGTATGTAACTGTTCTATCTTCTTCAAGGATGCATCTTTCGTAAGACCACACCTATGGAGCGAGTACCTAGCAATACTGACAGAGAACATTCTGTGTGGCTGGAGCTTGCAGACCTAAGAAAGAGGGCCTTGGAGCATAGCTAGGCCAAAGCTTGCCCTTTTTCGAGTGGCAATGTTCAGACTGTAATATTTAGTGAAGGCGTGGACAGTACTCCAGGTGGTAGCTGCACAGATCTTAGCAGCAAACACATTTTTGAAACATGCAACAGAAGAAAAAAATTACTCACCTTGGTAATTGTGTTTCTTCTAATGGAGTCTTGCTGTATTCTGACAATCTGCCGTTAGTGCCAGCCTTTAAACTGCCCCGGAGAGTATAGGGTTAATTTTCTATGCAGAGCTCGAGCTCAGTTGAGGTCTCTGTCTGCAGCACTCTGAAACCCAACTGTCAGATTCTTACAAGCAAACACTCACTAACTATACTATGTGGAAATTGTAAAATTTTTAACTAGCCAACTGGCAACAGAAAGTTTTGGATTCCGAAAGGAAGACTCAAGTCAGAAAACCCAAAACCAAAACCCATCTAAAATAAAGATAATACAAAACTCAGATAAAAAGGAGGGTGTGCAAGATGCACCCCTGGGGTGCAACACTGAGCCTGCCCACCCACTTCCCAAAAACCAGGTTCTGAGAGGGGAGACAGGGCGGGTGGTCAGAATACAGCAAGACTCCATTAGAATAAACACAATTACTAAGGTGAGTAATTTTTTCTTCAAACAATATGAAGTCTTGCTGTATTCTGACAATTTGCAGACTACCAAGCAGTACCTCCATGGACGAACCTACTTTGGGAATAGGCTCTGAAGTACTGCTGTGCCAAACCAAGCATCATTCCTAGCCTGGATATTAAGAGAGTAATGCTTGATAAAGGTATGGAGTGTTTTCCAGGTGGCTGCTTGACAAATTTCTAACAGAAGGATATCCCTGGCAGCAGCCAGGAAAGCAGCTGTTCTTCTTGTAGAGTGAGCCCTCAGGCCTGAGGGTAGAATTTTTCTGTTTCTCATAGCAGAATTGTATACAAGACACAATCCATCTGGCAACAGTTCTCTTGGTGGCAGGTTTGCCCTTTCCCACTTCCCCATTAGTGAAGAACAACTGGAGGGAATCAAACCTGTGACCCTTGGTACGCTCTATTTAGTAGATAAGGGCTCTTTTAACATCTAAACTGTGTAGCCTCCTCTCTCCTGAGGAAGAATGATCAGTGAAGAAGACAGGGAGAGACATAGACTGATTCAGGTGGAAGTCAGAAACCACTTTGGGCAAGAACCTCCTATTGGTTCTAAGGACCACTTTATCTCTATGAAAGGAGATAAAATTAGGTTCCACTGACAGGGCTTGCAATTCACTGATACGTCTGGCAAAGGTAATGGCTACCAAAAACACAGTCTTCCAAGTCAAGTACTTAAGCTCTGCTGAGGACATAGGCTCAAAGGGAGTTTGCATTCCTGAGTTGAGCAATGCAAACATTTAAGTCCCAGACAGGGGCAGTATCCCTAAAGGGAGGATTGATAGGAAGCAATCCTTTAAAAAATTTACAGAACACAGGATGAGATGATAGTGAGGAAGGCTTCCCCACTGACAATAAAGCAGAAACAGCTGACAAGTGTACCTTGAGAGTAGCTGGTCTGAGGCCTAGGCCATTAAGATGGACCATATAAATCAAGAACTGTAGGCAATTCAGCAATGTCTGGAGAGAGATGTTTCTTGGAACACCAAATGCTGAATCTTTTCCATTTGGAGTCATAAGTCTTTCTGGTGGCAGGCTTTTGAGAGGCTTTGAGAATATCCAGAACCCCCGGGACAGGTGCAAATCTGCATACTCTAACTCTTCAAGAGCCATGCCTTGAGATTGAGAGACCAAAGATTGGGGTACCAAATCCTCCCCTGAGAGGAGGTTAACAGGTTGCAATTCCTGTGAAGAGACAGGGGAAGATGGACTGCTAGAGACAGCAACAGTGGGCACCAAGGCTGTCTGGCCCAGTCTGGAGCAATCAGAATCATTTTGCAAGGTTGTGACCTTACCTTGACTAGAACCTTGAACAGCAGAGGAAAGGGAGGGAAGGCATACAGAAACTTCCCTTCCCAGTTCAAAATCAGAGCATCCAGAGGGACTGAACCCAAGACTGGGGGCCTGCAACAAAACAGAGGAAATTGGTGATTGTCTGGAGCCGGAAAGAGATCCATCTCTGGAGTGCACCACCTTGAAAAAAATCACTTTCAACACCAGGGGATCCTGAGACCATTCGTGATGGCCCTGGGAGATCCTGCTCAGTGCATCTGCTAGCATATTGTCCTTCCCTGGAAGGAGGATTGCTATCAGAGAGGTCTGCAGGGAATAAGCCAGGGACCACAATTTCATGGCCTCCATGCACAAGGCCGTAGACTGAGTGCCTCCCCGCTTGCTGATGTACTACATGGTGGTGGTGTCTGTTCTGACCTGAACCACCTTGTTCTGCACAGACAGAGAAAGCTTGCAGGGCCAGAAAAACTGCCCCGAGTTCCAGGACACATATGAAGAAGGGACTCCTGAGGGGACCACAGTCCCTGGGCTGTGAGAGCTCCCAGATGAGCTCCCCACCCCCAAAGGGAAGCATCCGTGGTGAGGACCACTGAATGAGTCTGAGTGACAAATGGGACCCCTTGCCTTAAATTGTCCTGATCCTGCCACCATTGAAGAGCTTGGATCAGTGTCCGAGTCACTGGAATCAGTCTGGTAAGAGGATCCTTCCTTTGGGACCAAAAGGCCCTCAGATGGAACTGAATGTCCCTCATCTGGAATCTTGCCTCTTGCACGACTGCTGTAGAAGCTGCCATGTGGCCCAAGAGCTGAAGGAATTGCCTTGCTGGTCGGGACACCTGAAGGCTGAAGGAAGAGCCAGTTCTGTAAGAACCCTTGCCCTTTCCAGGGGAAGAAAGGCTCTTGCTTTGACATTATCTAGCTCTGCCCCAATAAAGGTAAGAAGTTGCACTGGTTCGAGAACTGACTTGGGGAGGTTAATAAGAAATCCCAGGGAAGTGAGCACTTGCTGGGTCACTTGCAGGTGAGACTTGACTTGGCCTGGAGATTGACCCACTATGAGCCAGTCGTCCAGATATGGAAAAATGGAAATCTTTTGCCTTCTTAAAAAGGCCACTACTACTGCCAGGCACTTTGTGAAAACCCTTGGAGCTGATGTTAGGCCAAAGGGCATTGCTTTGAACTGGTAATGGCCAGAAGGCAACTTGAACCTGAGGTACCTTCTGTGGGAGCACCCGATAGGGATGTGAAAATAGGCATCTTTGAGGTCCAGGGAAGCTAGCCAGTCCCCTGGCTTAGAGAGGGAAGAATTATTCCCAGAGTCACCATCTTGATCCTTGGTTTTAAAATATGTTTGTTCAGGTATCTTAGATCTAGGATGGTTCGCCATTCTCCTGTCTTTTTTGGGGTAAGGAAGTACCTGGAGTACAGACCTTTGCCCCAGTGTAGGGTAGGAACACTCTCTCTGACTTCTAAGGCCAGAAGAGATGAAACCTCTGCCTCTGGGGCAAGGGTTTCGGAGAGACTTGCAGGTGGAGAAGATCTGGCTCTCATCTTCAGAAATTTTTTGAAGTGGAGAACCAGTCCCTGGCTTACCACTTCCAGGACCCACTTGTCTGAAGTAACAGACACCCAATCCTGGATGAAGTCAGCCAGCCTGCCCCCTACAGGGATAGGAGAGTCGACCTGGGCAGGCCCATCAGGGTGTCTGCTTGGCAGGGGCCTTAGGCTGAGCAGTGGATGCAGCCCTGCTCATCCCCCTTCTGCCTCTCCCTCTGAAGAACCCCCTCTGTGAAAAGGGAAAAGTGGCCTGTGCTTGGTAGAAAGGCCTATGAAAAGGACTGCCCCTGCCCCTAGATTGCTGCCTTTGAGGAGTTGCCTGCTTCTCCTTGGCCAGTACACTCCTGTAAGTGGTCTTATATTCCTCCATCTTCTTCATGTAATTCTCTGTCTACTCCTCAGAGAATTACCTTCCACAGGGAAATCCATGGACTTAGCCTGGGTGTCCTATGAGAGGCTAGTACATCTGAGCCAAGCCATTCTCCAAAGAGCCACAGATGTAGCCATGACTCTTGATGACACATCACTGGAGTCCACAGCAGCATGAAACTGTACCGTAGATGCCTCAATCCCATCCGCAGCCACCTCCTCCAGCTCCTTGGCCAGCTGGGGGGAGGCCTGTTTAGCCAGTGCCAGTACAGTGTCCCACCTGGACTTCCGGTAGCTGGCTGCACAGGCCATATAAGAAAAAATTACTCACCTTAGTAATGTTGTTTCTTCTAATGGAGTCTTGCTATATTATAGACATTAGCAGTTTGTTCCAGCTCTAGAACTGCCCCGGAGTGAAATAGTTAAAACCATTCCAAAATAGAATTTTGCACGGAGCAGCTCTATCTGTGTCATTTCAAACTTGAACTGTCAGATCTTTACGAGCCAAACTCACTAAGGTCTGTGTGGAAGCTGTAACCTACACTAGCCAAATGGCTACCTAAATAATAACAACCATTGATGGTCCCAACACCCAAGACTCAAGTCAGGAGACCAGAAATACTAACACCATTCTAATAATATGAAAATGGAACATAAGTATAATAAAACACACACACGCGTACACATACACACCCCCAAAGTCCCAAAGGGGACAAAATGCTAACAGGACATAAGTAGTGCCCACACTAAGTTGCCCGCACCCCACCAAGTAGAGGTTCTGAGAGGGGCAGGTTGGGGGGGAGGTCTATAATATAGCAAGACTCCATTAGAAGAAACAACATTACTAAGGTGAGTAATTTTTTCTTCAAACAACATGAAGTCTTGCTATATTATAGATCAGCAGAATACACAGCAGTACCTCCATGGAGGAGGGGCAGAACCTACTTAGGGAATAGGCTCTGAAGAACAGCTGTGCCAAACCGAGCATCTCTCCTGGCCTGGACATCCAGGGAGTAATGCTTGGTAAAAGTGTTACCGTTTTCCAAGTAGCAGCCTGGCAAATCTCTAATAAAGGGATATCTCTGGCAGCAGCTAGAGACGCAGCTGTACCCCTGGTAGAATGAGCCCTCAAACCGGGGGCTCTGCCCACTTTCTGATAACAAAATTGGATACAAGAGACAATCCACCTGGCTATTGATCTCTTAGTGGCAGGTTTGCCTTTCCCAACTTCACCATAGGTAAGGAAAAGTTGGAGGGATTCGAACCTGTGACCTTTGGTACGCTCTATATAATAATAACTAACTAAGAGCTCTCTTAACATCCAGGCTGTGCAACCTCCTCTCACCCGAAGAGGAGTGATCAGTGAAAAATACTGGAAGGGAGATACATTGATTAAGATGGAAATCTGAAACCACCTAGGCAAAAACTTCCTATTAGTCCTAAGGACTACCTTATCCCTGTGGAAAGAAATAAAGTCAGTCTCCACTGACAAGGCTTGCAATTCACTTATCGTCTGGCAGAAGTGATAGCCACTAGAAAAACAGTTTCCAAGTTAGGTACTTAAGCTCTGCAGAAGACAGAGGTTCAAAGGGGTTGCATTAACTGGGCAATGCAAACATTAAGGTCCCAAGCAGGGGCGGTTCCGAAAAGGAGGATTAGTATGGAGTAATCCCTTAAAAACTTGGAAAACACAGGATGAGAGGAAAGGGGATGACTTTCCTGCTGACACAAAAGCAGACACAGCTGCCAAATGAACTCTCAGGGTAGCTGGTCTGAGACCCAAGGAATTAAGATGTACCATGTAATCTAACAAAATGGGCAATTCAGCAGATTCTGGGAAATATTTTTCCCAGAACACCAATGAAAACCTTTTCCATTTAGAACTATAAGTAGCCCTAGTGGAAGGCTTTCTGGAAGCCTTTAGGATCTCAAGAACACCCTGAGAGAGGTGTAAATCAGCAACTCTAACTCCTCAGAGCCAGGCCTTGAGGTTGAGGAGTTGAGGTCCGGATACCAAACCCTTCCCTGGGCACAAGTCAACAGATTGTGATTCCTGGGGAGGCACAGGGAAGATGGACTGTCAGAGACAGAAGGAGTGGGTACCAGGGCTGCCTGGCCCAATCCGGGGCAATCAGAATCACCCTGCAAGGCTGAGATCTGATTTTGACTTGTACTTTGAATAGGAGAGGAAAGGGGGGGAAAAGCATAGAGGAACTTCCCCTCCCAATCCAGAAGAAGGGCATCCAGGGGAACTGAGCCCAGCACTGGAGGCCTGCAACAGAACACAGGAAGTTTGTGATTGTCTGGGGCTGCAAAAAGATCTATCTGAGGGATGCCCCACCTGGCAAAAACTATCCCCAGCACTTGAGGATCCAGGGAACATTCATGATGGCACTGGGAAATCCTGCTGAGGGCATCCGCTAAGACATTGTCCTTCCCTGGAAGATGAACTGCTATGAGGGAAGTGTTCAGGGAATAGGCCAGAGACCACAACTTCATTGCCTCGGTGCACAAGGCCGAAGACCGAGTGCCCCCGTTTGTTGATGTACCACATTGTTGTGGTGTTGTCTGTTCTGACTTCTATCACCTTGTCGTGGACAGATGCAGAAAAAGCTTGAAGAGCTAAAAGACAGCTCTGAGTTCCAGCAAATTGATGTGGGCAGAGATTCCTGGGGACCAAACTCCCTGAGTGGAAAGATTAAGCCCATGTGTGCTCCCCAACCCAGAAGGAAGCATCTGTAGTGAGAGTCAAGTCGTGAGAAGGGAAATGAAGGGACCCCGCTCTTAAGTGCTCTGATCCTGCCACCACTGGAGAGCTAGGATCAAGGTTGAGTCACTGGGACCAACTTGGAAAGGGGTCTCTTCTCTGAGACAAAAGGTTCTCAAGTGAAACTGAATGTCTCTCATCTGAAATCTGGCTCCCTGCACAACAGCTGTGGATGCAGCCATGTGCCCCAGGAGCTGCAGAAAGTGTCTTGCTGGTCGAGACCTGCAGAGTGAAGGAAGAGGCCAGAGCCACTAAATTCCTTACCCTTTCTGGGGAAGAAAGGCTCTGGCTAGCTTTATCCAATTCTGCCCCTATAAAGGTGAGTACCTGGACTGGTTCCAGAACCGACTTTAGTAGGTTTAGCAGAAAACCCAGGGAGGTGAGAAGCTGCTGGGTGACCTGCAGGTGAGATTTACCTGTTCTGGGGACTGGCCTACAATGAGCCAGTCGTCTAGATGAGGAAAAACAGCAATCCTCTGCCTCCCTTAAGTGGGCCACTGCCACTGCTAGACACTTTGTGAATACCCTTGGAGCAGAGGTAAAGCCGAAGGGCATTGCTCTGAACTGGTAATGACCTGAGGGCAGTTCGAATCTGAGGTACTTCGATGGGATCTTCTGATTAGGACATGGAAATAGGCATCCTTGAGGTCCAGGAGGCTAGCCAGTCCCCTGGCCTTAGGGAAGGTAAAATCATTGCCAGAGTTACCATTTTGAACTTTGGTTTCAAAAGATGCTTGTTCAGATATCGGAGATCTAAAATGGGCCGCCATTCTCCTGTCTTTTTTGGGGTAAGGAAGTATCTGGAATACAGACCCCTGCCCTGATGCAGAGGAGGAACCCTTTCTACTGCTCTGAGAGCTAACAGGGATGAGACCTCTGTTTCCAGAGCGAGAGTTTCTGAAGCACTTGCAGGTAGAAAAAGTTTGCTTCTAAACTTGGGAAACTTTTTGAAGCTGAGAACCAGACCCTGGCTTACTACTTCCAGAACCCACTTGTCTGAGGTTAAAAAGCCCAATTCTGACTGAGTAAGCCAGCCTGCCCCACTGGTACAGGAGAATCCGCCTGGGCACCCCATCAGGGTGCCTGTTCATAGGAGCTTTAGGCTGGGGGTGGGGCAGGTCTGCCCACCCCTCGTCTGCCCTGCCTCTGAAGAAGCCCCTCTGAGCATAGGCAGAGGAGGCCTGAGTATGGTAGAAGGCCTGTGGAAAGGCCTACCCCTACCTGGGCATGCCTTTGAGGTGGCTTGCTGCTCCTTAGCCTGGGCACTCTTGTAAGTAGTCCTATATTCATCCATCTTCTTCATGTAATTCTCTGTCTGCTCTCCAAACAGAGAATTTCCCACTAGGAAAATCCATAGCCTTAGTCTGGATATCCTGTGACAAACTAGTACACCTGAGCCAGGCCAACCTACTAAAAGCTACAGATGTGGCCATGACCCTAGAGGAAACATCATTAACATCCACAGCAGCATGAAACTGAACCTTAGAGGCTTCAATGCCATCAGCAGCCACCTGTTCTAATTCACTAGCCAGCTGGCCATGGGCCTGCTTGGCCAGTGCATAACAGTATCCCATCTAGATTTCTGATACCTAGCTACATAAGCCATATAATTTGCTTGCCAGAGTCCCAGAGAGGCTGCCATATACTGTTTTTGCCATGGCATCAATCTTCCTGGAATCCTTGTCAGGAGGATGTGAAGCCAAGGAATATTAGCTTTATCACAGGCAGCAGCCTGAACTACTAACATGACTGCATTGCTGAGAAATTAATTCTGTATCAGGGCCTGACAATGTATACCTTCTGTCCATCTTTTATCTACAGGAGGCACAGAATTAGGAGCTTTTAAAATTTTAATTGTTTGTTTCCTAAAGACTTATGTAAAGGAATAGACAATCTCCTAGACTCTGGAATATCCATCATTTCTATAAAAATCAGGCTCTCTTGCTCATCCACAGCCTCTCCTAAAAGGAAGCTGGAGGGTTTCAACAACTTTTTATACAACATAAAATGAGATGGGGACTCAGACAGCATGGGGAGATTCTAAAGGTCTGTCTGGGAGATGTCCGGTTCAATGGGCACACCCAGACCTTCCCAGCCACATTCATACTGTTCATAATCCTCCTCCTCCTCTGGTTCATAAAATTCCTCAATATCATAATCCTGAACCACTGGGACGGACAAACTGACCTTTTACCAGATAGCGGTGGTTGGACGGACCCTGAGACAGTGACTGGACAATTTGTATGGCTTTTGCTATCTCTGCAGCAGTTGGAGAAGAATTTTGGACTCCAGACCTGCTGATTTTCTTGTTTTCTTTACTGGAATTGGTTCCTCAGAACCAGCTTTTCTTTGCCCGAGGAAGTCTGGCCCTGGTCAGAGGGCACTCCCTCTGGTTCGGTTGGCACCGAACCGGGCTGGCCATCTGGGTCAGCGGACTTTTTGGCCTCTCGTTCCCTGAGCCTGCCCAATCTTTTTTCCAGGGTGGCTGCAGGGAAATTCTTACATACCTGGCAGTCTGACTGGAGGTGGTCAAACCCCAGACAATAAACACATGTGGTGTGTGGGTCAGCCTTGGCAAAGACTTCCCCATAAACATCACAGTGTTGAAACCCAGTGGGCCCGGTTTTTCTTTTGGGTTTCTCAGACATAATGCCAGCCTAACCAAAAACTTGCCCTTTTAACGGCAGTGCCAGGCAAGACACCCTTATCGGTTCCTAACCGTGTCACGGGTATTGGAAAAAACCGTAATAAATCCGTTTTTTTTAGAACCGATAAGAACCGGGAACCGCACTCTAAAATAGTAACTTTTAGTTTTAAATGAGTTTTAAACCCACTAATCGGTTCAAAACCGAACCGATAACTTACAAGTTCCACACAGACAAAACCTTCATTTACTTACGGTTACCACAGATAGAGCTTGAACCGAACGGTTTTGCGGTTAAAAT
The DNA here is from genome assembly GCA_016271365.2 of Neoceratodus forsteri. Classification (NCBI taxonomy): domain Eukaryota; kingdom Metazoa; phylum Chordata; order Ceratodontiformes; family Ceratodontidae; genus Neoceratodus; species Neoceratodus forsteri. The sequence goes on from CM028131.1 coordinate 1,526,544,424, forward strand.
AAAACTATTCTCGGTTAAATCCAACCGAGAAAACACTTTTTAAACCGAGAAATGAACCAAGCAGAAGGAGAAATCTCGGGCGACTGTTCACTGAGGCGGAGTAAAGAATCTGACAGTTCAAGTTTGAAATGACACAGATAGAGCTGCTCTCGTGCCAAAATTCTATTTTGGAATGGCTTTAACCATTTCACTCCGGGGCAGTTCTAGAGCTGGAACAAACTGCTAATGTCTATAATATAGCAAGACTTCATGTTGTTTGAATTAGCCTGCCTGAGTCCCAAAGAGGATGCCATGTATTGCTTCTTTGCCAAGGCATCCATCCTCCTGGGGTCTTTATCTGGGGGGTGTGAAGCCAAGGAAATATTAGCCCTGTCACAGGCTGCAACCTGCACGACCCCAACATGGCTGCATTGCTGGAAGAAAAGCTCTGTGTCTGAGCCTGATAAAGTATACCTCTTGTCCATTCTTCTATCAACAGGAGGTACAGAATTAGGAGACTTAAAATTTTTTGTGTCTGTTTCCCAAATGATTTGTGCAGGAGAATAGGCAGCCTCCTGGACTCTGGGATGTCCATCATTTCAACAAAATCAGGCTCCTCTTGATCCTCTGTAGCTTCCTCCATAGGAAGCTGGAGAGTTTCAGCCACTTTCCTGTAGAACAGATAGTGGGGAGGGGATTCAGAGAGCCAAGGAGGGGAAACACCAGAAGGTCTGTCTGGGGAGATGTCCAGTTCAATGGGCACATCCAGACTTTCTGCTCCATCATAGTCATCATCTTGTTCATAATCCCCCTCCTCCTCAAATTCCAGTTCATAAAAATCTTCAGGGGCATAATCCTGAACCGGTGGAACCGACCGAACTGAGCCCCTAGCTAATGGAGCCGGATCGGACGAAATCGGGCAAAGCGATTCAACAATCCGAATCGTTCAGGCAATCTCATCGCGGTCGGAACATGAACCTCCAGATCCAAACCAGCTGACTTGTCTTTTCGTTGGAACCGATCCCTCAGGATCAGCTCTCCTCTTGCCCGAAGAAGTATCGCCCTGGCCAGAGGGCACTCCTTCTGGTTCGGTCAGAACCAAACCGGGCTGGCCATTCGGGTCAGCGGACTTCTCGGCCTCCTTTTCCCTAAGTCTACCTAATCTTTTCTCCAGGGTAGACTTAGGAAAGTTTTTACAAATTTGGCAGTCTGTATCGAGGTGTTCAAACCCCAGACAATAAACACAGGCGGTGTGGGGATCGGCCTTAGCAAAGACCTCCCCACACTCACTGCAGTGTTGAAACCCAGTGGGCCCATATTTTTCTTGAGTTTCTCAGACATGGCCAACCTAACCAAACTTACCCTGTTTTTTTTTGGCAACTGCCAGGCAAGACTCCCTTACTGGTTCCTAACCGTGTCACGGGTATTGGAAAAAAAGTTTAAAACACTTTTTTTTTTTTTTTTTTAAACCAATAAGGAGCAGTAACCACACACTAAAGAAAGGCACAAGAAAGCAAACTAATGGATTGGTTCAGCCGAACCGAATGAACAAGTCTTACAATTTCCACAAAGTAAACAGAAAACTATCCAAGTACTCACGGTACCGCAGACAGAGCCTGAACCGACAATGCGTAATTAATTTCGGATTTAAATTCGGAATGAACAGACAACTTTAACAGACTTTGAACCGAGCAGAAGGAGAAATCTCCGGAGCGACTGTTCAGTGAAGCGGAGTAAAGAATCTGACAGTTGGGTTTCAAAGTGCTGCAGACAGAGACCTCAACCAAGCTCGAGCTCAACGTTCTATGCATTGCATAGAAAATTAACCCTATACTGTCCGGGGCAGTTTAAAGGCTGGAGTCAACTGCAGATTGTCAGATTACAGCAAGACTTCATGTTGTCTGAAGTGGCCATACTTTTTGTTGAATGCCCACAAACACCACCAGGAAGTTCCTTACCGTACGTCCTGTAACAGAAAGTAATACAGCTGACCAACCATTTGGACAGGCACTGTTTAGAAACAGGAGTGCCCTCTTTCACAGGGGCAAAAGAAACAAAAAGCTGTGAGGACTTCCTGCAGTCCTCCGTACTGCCTATATCGTATCCGAGTATTCTGTGTACATCATGGGTATGGAGCAGTATCTCTCACGGATTGGCATGCTCTGGAAAATAAACCGGCCGGTGGATGGTTTGATTTAAAGTAAATTCAGACACCACCTTTGATAGAAACTTAGGGGTTTTATTTACTGTAATCTCGGATTAACACCTTTGAGAACAAGCTCATCACATAGGTTCCACGTCTGAATTACGTTAACAGTGATTTAAAAAACAAGACATTTAGGTTTAGAGTAGGGCTTTAAGTGCTGGCTAATAACAAATACAGTCTAAATAAAACCTTATGTAATCAAGACAGGGACAGCGGACTAAGTCAACTGGCAAATAAAAGAGCAAGGAATTTCAGTATATAAAGCAGTATGGATAAGTCGGATTGTGAGGTTCATGAAAGGCAGAGGTAGGTACTGCACAGACTATGTTAGTCAGGGTGGGGTGAGCACTGCACAGGAAACTAGCAGAGTGAGTCAACAGACAAATATATGCACAGGGAGAATCTGTGGAGGATTAAGGTAGTTTGAAGGAGAGAGGATAGGTCAGACTGGGCGATTCATGAAGGCAGTGGTAGGGAATGCTACAGACTGCGTTTGTCAGAGTGGGGGCGCGTTGTACACGGAAGTAGTGGCCAAGGACAGCAAAGAATAGAAAACCCTGCTCAAGCTGCAGGGAGTCATGAGCCCATGAGGCCTTGTCAAAGGCATAACTGGGGGGTAGGGCTGAGGGTAGATGGGGAGAGGAAGAGGAGGAGGGAAGCAGGGGTGGAGGGCAAGGGGGGGGTTTGACAGAAACGGGAGGAAAGGCTAGATTACAATAGGACACAGAATGGAAAGAAATAAGTGCTAGGTACAAGGGGCCATGTGGTCACGCAAGAATGTTGCCTAGGCACCAGGTAAGACAGCAATCGATGGGCTATGGGAAGCAGTAACAGCTGGCATTAGCAGTGAGATGTTTAAAAGAAGCTCTCCCCAGGTTCCCCTCGCTGCACACCAGGTCCGAAGTTCCCCAGCTGGCCACTGGAAGGGTTGTGAGGGCTAAACTGAAAGAAGCCCTCCCCAGATTCCCCTCACTGCACACCCGGTCCGAAGTTCCCAGCTGGCCACTGGAAGGGCCATGAGGGCTAAACTGAAAGAAGCCCTTCCCAGGTTCCCCTCGCTGCACACCCAGTCCGAAGTTCTCCAGCTAGCCATCAGAAGGGTTGTGAGTGCTAAACTGAAAGGAGCCCTCCCCAGGTTCCCCTTGCTGCACACCCGGTCCGAAGTTCCCCAGCTGGCCATCGGAAGGTATGAGAGACAGAGAACTGTGTCAGTTTAAATCTTAGTGCCTTTTTCCTGCTCATCCTGGGTGCTCTACTGCGAGACTGTGTGTTTTTCATAGCTAATAGTACAGTCACTGCAGCCTGCGACTTTGTTACTAAATCTTGGCTGGTTAATATCACTAAATACAACTCTTGTTGCAGCCTGTTAGTTTTTAAAGAAAATCCTGTCTGCTAAGTGTAATTTATTGAAGCAGACACTGCAGTTCACTTGGACCTGCTGCTGCTTGCTGGATTTTATCGCCCTCCCACCCATCCTCCACCCCCTCACAGTTTTAAATGCACCATCTGATTCTGCCCATTGTGGCTCCCTGCCAGTGCACATTCTGTCTCCGCCTTCTTCTGTTACTCTCTGCCTGATATTCATTGGGCTAGGCAAACCTGCCACTCCTCTCATCAATCAAACCTATATACCTCTGATTTTAGAACTGCACAAAACTCATGCCATAATCTAATTTCAAAAGGGTGTTTCTTGTTTCCCTTCCTATTCCTAGTTGTAACTCAAACCAGGACTCGGCATTTCTTCTACTCTCTCCCATAATTATTAAAAAAAAAATACCTTCCCACTTGTCCAGTCAGTCCCTTAATTAGTTTATTTTTTCCTTTTACTTTCAGTCACTGGATACTTTAGGTACCTTTACAAAGTGATAGCCAGAATATCAAAATGCAGAGCTGCTTTACTCGAGTACAGGCAGTACTGAGATTCTATTTAACCTGCATATTTTGGCTTATTGTGCAGTACATCGACCTCTGCCTGCCACTCATTTTATCCTTAAATGCCCCTGTATTGTTGCATGGGATCTAAGAAAGGACATTAAGCTAAGTATTCTGTGGCCAGGTCCCAATTTACACTTCTATAGCAACATCTGATTGATGCCGACAACTGTGATCTTTTTCCCCTAGTCTTCCACTAGGACAAGGCCAACGACCAGGGAAAACGGCCACTAAAATAAAACAAGGGGTTTCTCCCGCAGGCACCTACCCCAAATTTCCAACTTAATAACTGATTCCACCAGGAGATATACTGTTCTTCCAACATGGCCCCAGAATACTCTTTATACAAATATGGCACCACTTGCCTTAAGTCCTACTGGACTAGTAACTCACCGGCCTCTCTCCCAAATAGGGGTGTACTCCTGGCCCTCATATACATACTGTCTCTCCTCTGGGTGGACATGTGCTTAGGGGAAGGACTTCTTGACCCCATGAGGCAAAATCTCAGCGACCCTGAGCCTTGTGGTCATCACTACTGGACCTCTCCCACAACTAAAAATGAAAGCCTCATAGCACACGAGTTGGTAAAGCATGGCTCCTATTATGTGGTGATCCACGATGCATGCAGAAGGCTCCACAGCCTCTCAAAACCTTCAATTAGGCAAGTGTTAGCTCGACTACTTGCTCCTCTTCTGCTCCATGGAGGAGACATTCAGCCTAACCCGGGGGCCCCTCTAGACAATTTCCTTGTATCCACCCCCCAGGATCCTCACTGGGCATCATCGAAAGGCTTAAGGATAGTGCACATGAATGTATGCAGCCTTAGACCTAAAATCCATGAGGTCCAAGCCTGGCTTAACCTCTACAAGCCAGACATCCTTGCAATCTCAGAGACCTGGCTCAAGGCCCATATTCATGACCACGAGATCATGATCCTTGGATACAATACCTTCAGACAGGACAGGGCAGAAAAGAGAGGGGGAGGGGTCCTAATCTATACGAAAGACACTCTAAATGTGAGTCTACTAAAGCACAACCTTGGTAGCTGCCAGGACAGGGAGTCTATCTTCATCCGTCTAACCCTTGATAATGCTAAGCATCTCACCATCGGCTGTGTCTATAGTCTTCCTAAGAATGCTCAACTTGCTCTTGAAGGCATCACCAAATTGGTTGGCAGCGAATTAACCAGTGAACTCCTAATAATGGGAGATTTCAACCTGAACTGGGCCACTGGCCCCAACAAGGTCCTCAAGGGTGCAATCCAAGACGCAAACCTGGAACAGGTCATCCCTCTACCTACCAGGCTTAATTATAAAACAGGGAACCACACTACTCTTGACTGGGCTCTGTCATCTAACTCCCTCAACATACAGAAAACAGGTATATTGGCTGACACCATTAGTGATCACTCCTCAATATTCTGTATTTGGAAGAACAAAGCACCAAAGATTCCCCCCAGAATACTCACAGTACGTGACTTCTCCAATTTCATGCGAGCAAAATTTAATGACTACCTAAGTAGCTTGGACTGGAGCCTGATTAGGCTCCTCCAGACATTGGACGAGGCCCTTGCCTACTTCCAAAACTCACTCCTCAATGTGGCATCTCTCTCTTTGCCCCCTTCAAAATACTTCATACAAAGGAGGCTGCCATAAATGGATCTCCCACTCTGTGAAATCTCAGATGAAAAGAAGGACAAGGCTTGGAAGAAATACCGGCTCTCCCACCTTCCTGCAAACCTGGTTACTTACAAAACCCTAAGAAATAAATGCAAGCTAGACATCAAACTTGCCAAAAAGGAGTATGTGACCCTCCTCCAACGGTCCACACTGGGGAATCCTAAGCTTTTCTGGGCACAAATCAATGAACTGCTGCTTAAGGGCAGCTCCAAGGAGGCACAAGGTCAAATTGAAGTACAAGGACAGTGTATCAGTGATTGCCAGCTCATAGCCTCAGCAATCAACCACCACTTCACCAACCTTGATGCATACAAGGTAGGGCTACCAACGCCCATGCCTGTACAGACCTTTGATGAATCCCCCAATCTGAATGGACCCCAATTTCACCTGAGAATGGTCAACGTGAGCGAGATGCGTAAACTTCTGATAGCCCTCAAACACAAAGGCTCTAGTGTAACCTGCAGCAAGAGCGGTTTCTTGAAGTAAGATTGCTAGTTTATGGGCAACTGAGAGACCACCTGGAGCTCCACCAAATCCTAGCTCCTTCACAGCATGGCTTTCGGGCAAACCATGAACAGACACAGCACTCATCAAACTCACAGTGGACCTATTCAGGGCAATGGATAAGGGAATGTCGACGGGTGCTATCTTCATAGACCTGTCCAAGGCATTTGACCTTGTGGACCACAACCTTCTTCTTACTAAGCTTCAAGGCACTGGGCTTGATACCCAGGCCCTAAACTGGTTCAAGAGCTACCTCTCAGGCTGCTCCCAGAGGGTCATTTGGAAGGGAGAGCTTTCCGCCCCTATACCCATCGAGGAGGGTGTGCCTCAGGGCTCAGTTCTTGGCCCCCTCCTGTTCTCTCTCTCTTCACAAATGACCTAAACCAGCACTGTGGGGATAGCTCAGTAGTTCAATACGCAGATGATACTGTCATCTTCCAAGCCAGGTCCACACCACATGATCTGGGCCCTCTCCTACAAGGGGACCTAAACACTCTCGAGGTCTGGCTCACATTAAACAGAATGAGCCTCAACACAGCAAAAACAAAAGCCATGCTGTTTGGTCCTAGATCCCTTGGCCAGGATCGGATCAATTCCCTAAAACTAACTACCCTTGGGGATAATCGAACAGACGTACTTGACAACATAAAATACCTAGGGCTAACTACTGACCAGGGTCTCACCTTTAAGTCCCACGTTGACCAGGTAACAAAGTCTATCCACATCAAACCTGGCACTATGTACAGGCTAAAAAAACAACTTATCCCAGAGGCTAGACGAGCAATCGCATCCAGTGTCCTCCTACCCACATTAACCTATGCTGCCCCGGTAATACAGGGCATGGCAGAGGGCGAGGTCAGCAGGCTTCAGGTCCTGTACAACAAGGTCGCGAGGTTTGCGACAATGTGTCAACCAAGAAGCCACCCCTGCATCTCACTAGCCCAGCTGCAATGGCATTTTCGAGGCTCATCTACAGTATCCCCTACTCTGCCATGCATACAAATTGCAGAGCCCGGTGGCCCCACCAAGCCTAACAGGAATAATCATGGCTTAGCCTAACCCTCGAATGCTCAGGACCTCAGGTTGGTCCCTACTGGCAATCCCCAGAGTCAAGATTTACAAGGGAGGCAATTCCTTCGCTCTCACAGCCCCTAAATTGTGGAACACTCTTCCACCTCTAGTACAGGAAGCCCCCTCGCTACCAATCTTTCGCACTAGGCTTAAGTCGCATTTACTTGCTACAAGCTCATGCCACTGTGAGGGTACATGATAATCACCCCCAATCCTAATCACAGCACCCACCCCTCCCTTCTCACCTTAACCTACATTAAATCATGCCTTAAATCTTTCAAGTGTTGCACTTATAGTCTACGATTTGAATAATTGCCTGTACTGTTATCCTCATTATCTTGTCTACTTCTTGTAACCCTATATCACCTGACTGTATGTATTGTATTGCTTCTGTTCCCTGGGCCGCCCCTGAAAAGGGACCTTCGTGGGCCCAGCGGGCCAACCCGGTCATCAAAATTCAATAAATAGCTCACATATGATGGGGCCTAATGCTGTTATGCAGGAGATGGCAGGTGGAAGATTATTAATCCATTTGGGGGCACGGTAGGCAAAAGCTCTTTGATCAAGGGAGGCTAGACACCTAGGAATTTTATAGACATAGTTGTCTGAGCTGGTGGTGGAATGGCAGATTTCATAGGGGGTAAGGAGCTTCTGGACACCCATAGGCATGAGTCCCAGACACACTTTCTTGGCCAGGAGGGATGTTTGGTACCAGAACCTACCTGAGAACTGGAGCCCGTCAGCCTGGTCATATAGGACACGTGTGTGTAAGCCATGTGGAGCCTGTTAGGAGTCAAACATTATTTAGGATGACTTTTATACAGTGGAGGGCAGTGTCTGAAGCTGAGTCATAGACTACTATGCCGTAATCAACTAGAGAGACCACTGAACTCTGGATAGTGAGATTTAGGGCCTCTGAGGTAAGATTGTGTTTGTGTCTATGAAGCAGACCAATATGGATGTTTACAGCCTCTGCAACATTTTCAATGTGGGAGGCATAAAACATAGTGCTGTCTATTGTGACCCCGAAGTATATGAAATGCTGGACAACTTCCAATCTAGTCCCAGACTCATTTGTTATACTGAGTGGGTGGGAGCGATGCCTATTCTGGGGACTGGAGAACAACATGTTTTTTTTTGTAGTTCATAACTAGTTTTTGTTCTCTGAACCATCTTCCCATTGTAGAAAAGCTGTCTTGGAGCTTGCAAGTTAAAGGGGTCAGGGTCAGAGGTATACAGGACTGCATCATCTGCATATAGAAGAACTGGACAGCGACTGGTGAGCTGGAGCCTGTTTAGGAACAAACTAAATAAAATGGGGGGAGCCCTGGGGAACACAAGTGTGAACGGGTCTACTGTCAGACAGAACTTTTTCCATCCGAATTTGCTGAAAGTGATTAGTGAGGTAGCTCTTAAACCAGGTGACTGTATCTGCAGACTGACCAACAGATGCAAGCTACTCGACAAGAAGGTCATGATTAACTGTGTCAAAGGAACAAGGCGCCGACAAGTGAGCCATGATCCAGGGAACTATGTATATACCCAGTGAGCTCTAGCAACGCAGTAGTGGTGCTGTGACCGCTGCGAAACCCATACTGCTGCGGGCACTGAATGTTGAACTTATCTATGAATTCAGTTAATTAGTCAGCAACTATTTTTTCACAAGCCTTAGATAATGGCGGTAGTATTGAGATGGGCAGATAGTTACCTAGGGAGGTAAGATCCCCACTCTTGATGACAGGTGTCACCAGGGCTTTCCATATCTGTGGGAACAGAGAAAGTCTGAGTGAGGTGTTGATTATATGTGTAAGCAGAGCCAGAATGTCTTCGGGGAAAATCAAATAAGGAAGCTTACACAGAGCCTGTAGCTCTGAAATCCTTTGAGCAGAAGTAATGGCAACAAAAAACAATGCTTTCCAAGAAAGAAAGAGTAGGCCGAAAGTTGTGGCTGGGTCAAAAGGAGCCAAAGTAAATTTTTCCAACACAGAATTCAGGTCCCAAGCCGGGACTGAATTATGGATAGGAGGTTTTATGTGTAGAACATCTCTCAAATACGTACGGGCCACCTCCAGCTGAGTGACCATAAAACCGTCAATAGGCACACAGAAAGCTGAAATGGCAAAGTGCACTCTGATACAAGAGTACTGCAGACCTGCATCTGACAAGGAAGGACAGCAGATACTCCAGAACCTGATTTAAAGGACAAGTAAATGGGTCTAAGTTATGAGAAGTGGCCCACAAAAGCAAAACACTTCCACTTCACAGAATAAGAGGCCCTGGTGGAAGGCTTTCTGGCAGCCACCTTATGGGAAACCCCAAATCAGGCAATGGCTATTTTCAGGAGCCATGCATGACGATGAAGGGACCCGAGGTCTGGATGGACCAGGGTTCCCTGCTCCTGTGACAGTAACCCTTGGCATATGGGCAGGGGTACTGGTGGTTCCACTGCCAATTGCTGCAGTAATGGGAACCAGATCTGACAAGGTCACAGGGAAGCAACGAGTATCAGAGTTGCTCCCTCCATCTGGAGCTTGATTAGCTCCCTCTGAATTAAAGGGAAGGGAGGGAAGGCATACAGGAACCTCCCCTTCCAAGAGAGAAACAATGTGTCTCACCGGAAAACTCCAGGCCCCGAAGTAAATGAGCAGTAAAGCGGTAGTTTTGCATTGTGCGGGGACTCAAAAAGGTCCAACTCCAGATGGCCCCATCTGTCGAACAGGTCATCTGACACAGAAGTCAGCAGTTCCTACTTGTGTATGCTGGACTGTGACCTGCTTAGCCTGTCTGCCAGAACGTTTTATGCACCTGGAACATGCACTGCTGACAGGTCTAGACTGTGTTCTACAGCCCAATACCAGACTCTCACTGCCTCTCCGCACAGGAGGGAAGAATGAGTTCCCCCTTGCTTGCTGATGTACTGCATTACACTGACATTGTCCATCTGTATTAACAAAGTGCATAGGGACAGGTGGATCTGGAAGGCCTACAGGCCATACAGAGCAGCTCTCCTTTCTAGGATGTTTACGTGGAGGGTGCTCTCCGCTTTGGTCCATGTACCCTTTGCCTGACGGGATCCTAGGTGTGCCCCCAACCCATACCCAAGGCATATGTGGTTAAAATCTGTTGAGATGGGGGGATTAATAAAGCAACTCCCTTCATCAGATGGCTGGGTGCCACCCACCACCGAGGCACCATGTGGACTTCTGTTCTATGTTGTCTGTACGCTGATCCCACTGGACTATGTGTCCACTGCGGGATTTTTATATGCAGTTCGGCCAGTGGTACTGTTACAATGGCTGCTGCCATTGGTGCTAGGAGCCTCACGAAGGTCCTGGCTGCAACATACCTGCTGTAGTAGATCAACTGGGTGGCAAACTGGTTGACGGGCAGAACACAGATAGTGGTGGTAAACGTTATACAGACAGAAGAGATGCAAGTCACAAGTGGGGTACCTCAGAGATCAGTCCTGGAGCCAGTCCTCTTCAATAACTTCATCAGTGAAACTGCAGATGGACTAGAGGGTAAGGTTTGTCTATTTGCAGATGACACCAAGATCTGCAACAGAGTAGATGATCCAGATGGGGCGGGCAGAATGAGAAGAGATCTGGATAAACTGGCAAAATGGTCGCAAGAGTGGCAGCTGTGGTTTAATGCAAAGAAGTGCAAGATCATGCACATTGGGAAGAGAAACCCTGAAGCCACCTACAGGCTGGGAGGGGAGTTGCTGGGAGTCACAAGGGAAAAATGAGACTTGGGCATCATCATCACAGATGACCTGAAAGCATCCAAGCAGACCACTAAAGCAGTAGGTAAGGCTAGGGGGATGTTGGGGTGTATTAGTAGGGGTATCATAAGTCGTAACAGAGAGATAATGATCCCTCTTTACAAGACACTGGTTAGGCCCCATCTGGAGTACTGCGTGCAGTACTGGAGGCCACACCTTCACAAAGACATTAACCAAACAGAGGCAGTCCAGAGAAGGGCAACCAAAATGGTGCAGGGACTGAGGGACTGCATCAGAAAACATATCAGGACAGATTAATGAAGGTCAATATATATACCCTAGAGCAAAGGAGGGAGAGAGGTAATATGACTGAAACATTCAAACACCTTAAGGGCATTAACAAGGTGAAAGAGTCTAACATGTTTCAATATAAGTACAACAGCAGGACAATAGGACATAGCATGAGATTAGAGGGAGGCTGATTAAGGGGTAATGTGACGAAGTTCTTTTTCACAGAAAGGGTGATGGATGCATGGTACGGCCTACCTCAGGAAGTGGTAGATAGGTATACAGTGCAGGGCTCCAAACAGGCATGGGATAGGCATAAGGGAGCAATACAGATGAGAATGAATAGATAGGCCATCGACAGAGCAAAGGCCGATGGCACATTCATAAGGTAGAAAAAGAAATGGGCAGACTGGATGGGCCTTGCGGTCCTTATCTGCCGTCAACTTCCATGTTTCTATGTATGTATGTATGTATCTGGGCCTGTGCAATGAGATGTTCGGCTCTGTCCACAGGCAGGAAGGCCGAGAGTTGGGCTGTATCCAGTACTGTTCCTATGCATTGCAGATGCTGGCAAGAGGTTCAGGATAGACTCTGGCACATTGACAGTAATCCCATGAGCATCGAACAGGTGTCAGGTGCATGCTGGGATGTGGATGAGGTGCTCCTTGGAGTGAGCTTTGAGCAGCCAATCATCCAGATAAGGGAAGACATAAATGCCCTCCCTGCGAAGGGATAAGCATTTGGTAAAGACCCATGGCGCTGAAGACAAGCCAAACGGCAATACCCTGAACTGGTAATGTTCCCCTTGAAACAGTAACCTTCAATATTTCCTGTAAGGTTGGTAAATCATGACATGAAGACAGACATTCTGAGTCCAGCCTGACGGCGCTGAGGGTTGAAGCGCTGGACGCCACACTTTGCTCCATGCCAGCGGCCCAGGTTTGGGAGCGGACTCGGGTCGCTGGTGGGTCGGCCGGGGGGGAGCACGGCTTGAGCGTCCCACGACAGCTCGCCATCTCCAGGGAGGGTCGATGCCCACCACTCTTGCGAGACTCCAGGCGGAGGCTCGGGGGAATGCAAGCTCCCAACAGAAGGGAGATGGGCGGCCCAGGCACGCAGTAGAAGTCGGCGTCTAGCGCCTTGACGTGTGGGGCTAACGCTGCATGGGGAGGAGAAAAAGTAGAAAAACTCCTGTCTGTTCCGGAAGGACGGGCTTCCTGGGGCATGCCTCAGATTTACCACTGCTCACTGACTACCTCCAGACCCGACGAAAGGTAGAATTACAGTAGTCCGCCCCACCTCGTCCATACTTGGGGGGCAAGCCGAAGCTACATGGGGGTCTGGGAGATAAGTATCTGTGAGCAGGTGGTAGGAGGATGACCCCTTGGATGCCCTGAAGGGTCGGGGTTGACAGGCAGCAGGAGGGGGGAAAAGTACAATTTAAAAAAAAAAAGAAGATAGGCATTCTGCATATCCAGTGAACAAATCCGGTCCCCAGCTTGCGGCAGTGGGATCAAGCCTTGCAGAGTGACCATTCTGAACTTTCTGTACGTGATGAAAAAGTTCAGGCTGCCGAGGTCCAAAATGGATCTCAGATCTCCTGGCCATTCTGGGACTAGGAAGTACCAAGAGCAGAACCCTGTGCTCCTTTGGTCCAGGGGAACAGGTTCTATTGCCCTTTTCTGAAGCAGGGTTTGACTTTCCCCCAGGAGCAGTGGAATGTGCTCTGCAGGGTAATGAGAAGGCACTGGTGGATGGTCTGGAGGTAGTTCCAGAGCACAACCTTGCACTACTATTTCCAGGACTCAGACATTCAAAGTCACTACTGTCCATTGGTCCAACCAAGAAAGTGCTGTTCCCTTTATGAGAGGTATCTGCTTTGTAAGTGCTATAAGAGCTATCTGGCTGTGTTAGTGATTTTCACGAGCATGCGGGGTATGCTTTCTCTCTGCACTGGCTGTAGGTGTGTTGCACAATAATCTGGTGATGTGCACTGTTGTGGGGGCTTTTACATGAGCTTCTGTGTCACTTCCAATTCTTGGTTTCTGATTTTTTGCAGTGGTATTAGATTTTTTTTTTTGGGGGGGGCTTAAATATTATTAATCATAATATACATTATGGGAGTACCATATATCTAATTAACTGCAGTAATATTAAATCTGCTATATCTGTGTAACAATTTTATTAAGGTTTTTACATGTATTTAGTTGAAAACTTTTGCAATATATTGCAAATAAATGTTTTTAAAATTATATGTTCCATATGCGTGTATCATTTAATCTCACATGTATGCCGTGTATGTCTTCTGTGGTTCCTGACCGAAGTGTAAAAATGAATGTGGCTCCGAACCCTGACCAGACTAAGTACCACTGCTTTAGAGACTTCCGAATGGGTACCAGGGGTGGCTCCAGGGGTAGGCAGGGCTCTTGCTCTTCTACCCTTACTCTGTTGTCTGGCAGTGGAACGGTATCTGGTACTGTTCGGATGAAAAAGCACCCTCTGTCTACCCCTTGGCTGGGTATGGTGGAGGGAATGGGCAGATTTCAGGGTTCTGCCCGAGACCTGCAAATTGGAGAGGATATCTTGGACATCTGCACCCTCTAAAAGGGGCAAAGAGAATGGACCGTTGGAAATAATTCACAAAGCCAGCCACCCTGAGCCAGGAGTACCTCCTGGGGCACACCACCGAGGCTGCTGCCCTGGCAGAAGCATCAGAAATGTCATAGGTGGTATGCAGGAGGTGTTTACCTACGTCTGCCCTAGATGTAAATCTTTTAAGATGTTCCTGCTTAGGTGTTGCTTCTGGAAGAGCCTGAGCAGCTGCCCTAGCCTTCCTCCAGAGGGTGTTTTGGTATTTGACCATATGGGCCAGGTAGTTTGCAATTCTCAGGCCCACAGAGGCTCAGGGAAAGGTTATTTTGCCCACAACATCTAACCTCCTGGATTCCTTATCAGGAGGGAGACAGCCATGGTGTTTTGGTGCCTCAGACCTGTCATGAGCAGCATTTATGACCACTGAGTCTGCCTCAGGTTGCCCTGCAAAAATAATTGGTGGTGTTTTCGGGCAGGGTCTGACGGGTATGGTCGACGGCAGGAAAAGAACTGAGGAGGGAAGGGACCATTCACGTTTATACTGGGACAGGCAACATAGGACGTCATTGTGGGCTGCCCCTAGTGAACTGCTTGCAAAGTTATCTGTGAGGTCCTAGTGCCTGGCGGCTATAAGTTCCATAGGTTTGGCCTGATGAAAGAGATCCTCAAAGAAGATCTACATGTACCAATCCACCAGGATGACACCTGGAATACTGATTCTGAAAGGAAAGGTTTCCTCTAGATACACTGATGTCTAGCTGTACCTGACTAGTTAAGTAGTATTTAGGGTACCATTTCATTACATTTTTTAAATTTCAACATTTTTAAAATCATTTACACCACATCTGCTCATCACATTTCACTTCAGTCAGGCAGCAGAACCCTTCCTATATAGCACTGTTTAAGCTGACATCTGAAACACTAAACATTTTGGATAATTGCCACCTGAACTTTTCAGCCAAATGACAGAAAGTACACTTACGTAAGAACTTACTGTAACAGTAGATCTTCAAGAGGAGCTCTTGCAACAGGCAATAATCTTAATCTTAAAGACTGAGCCGCCAGGCGCAAGGAACACCTGGAAAACTTCTAGCTAGCAGTATACAGCGGGGGACCGTCCCCGGCGTGCCAACATCAGCCAACAGTATAAAAGGAGCGGTCCCCCAGCCCATCCGCAGTTCTCCCATCGGAGACCCCAGCATGTACAGAAATTGGAAAACTGAGACAGTTCCTTGTAAATGAAAAAAGCTGCAATGGAGAAACAGCACTTAGGGTGAAGGAGGGAGGAAATGCAGTGCCTGCTGGAAGAGTTCCTCTCGAAGATCTGCAGTTACTATAAGTTCTTACATAACTGTACTATCTTACTTCGAAGGGGCTCTTGCAGTAGGCAATAACCGTAAGGACTGAATCCCAAGCAGTAGAAGAACAGACTCAAGTCAACTGGGAGGAGGACAACAGCAGTCATAGGAGCTTTATGACAGGAAGCCCTGGAGGACAGCAAGGCCAAAACCATCTACGCCAAGAGACAATATCCAAACTAGTGCTTGACAAAAGTGTGGACAGAACTCCAAGTGATGGCTGCGCAAAAGTCTGCAACGGACACATTTCTGAAGGAGGCAGAGGAGGCAGCCATGCCCCTGGTAGTAGAATGACCTCTGACCTGGCCAGGCAAAGGCTTGTCGTACTTGCGGTAGCAATAAACAATGCAATCAGCCAACCATTTAGATAGGCACTATTTGGAAGCAGAAGCCCCTTCTTTCCTGGGGGCAAATGAAACAAACAACTGGCCAGATTTTCTGAAAGGGCGGGTACAGTCCAGATAAAAACAAAACACTCGATGATCATCTAGAGTATGTACTAAAGCCTCCCCTGATTCGAATACTCAGGAAAATAAACAGGCAGGTGGATGGATTGATTCAAAGTAAACTCAGACACCACCTTAGGCAAAAAATTAGGACTGGTCCGCAAAGATACTCTGTCTTTGTGGAAAACCAAATAAGGCTCTTTATATATCAAAGCAATCCTCTGAGCTGAAGTAATGGCAACTAAAAACAAAGCTTTCCATGACAGAAAGTGCAGCTCACAGCAGGTTCAAAGGGAGGAAGAGTAAGCTTCTCCAAAATAAATAGCAAATTCCATGGTGGGACTGGGTCCCTAATGGGAGGTTTCAAATGAAGGATGCCCCGCAAGAAGGTGTGGGACAGATCCAGTTGGGCAATAGTTTTGCAGTCAATGGGTGCATGGTATGGAGAGATGGTGGAAAGGTGCACCTTGATAGAGGAGTAGCCCAGATTGAAGTCTGAAAGGGAAAGGAGGTACTCCATGATGAGATTTACTGGGCAAGTGAAGGGATCCAAATGCCGGGTGGGAGCACAGATGTAAAACTGCTTCCACTTCATGGCCTAAGTGGCTCTGGTGGAGGGCTTCCTCACAGCCACTAGAACATCCACCACCCTAGAGGAAACCCCAAATCTTGCGATGGCCAAGTCTGAAGAAGCCACACATGGAGATGAAGAAACTTGACATTCGGGTGAATCAGAGCGCCCTGGTCCTGGAAGAGCAGGTTGGAGCACAGAGGCAGAGGAAGAGGAGGTTCCACTGCCAACTGTTGCAACAATGGGAACCAAATCTGTTGCGGCTGGTAAGGGGTTATCAGAATCATGTCTGCCCCCTCTGATTGCAGGTTGAGAAGAACTCTGCAGAAGCGGGAAGGTAGGAAAGGCATACAGAAACCTCCCTGTCCAAGAGAGGGACAATGCTTATTGCCTGAAAACACCAGGCCTGGATCTAGTGAGCAGATCTTGGGCAGTTTTGCGTTGAGTGGGGACACAAAGAGGTCTAACTCGGGACGACCCCACCTGTCGAACAGATCCTCGACCACGGAGGATAGGAGCTCCCACTCATGTGTTTTCAACCTGGACCGACTTAGGCTGTCGGTCAGGACATTTTGGATGTCTGGAACGTGAACTGCCATTAGAACCAGGTCGTGTTCTACTGTGCAGTGCCAAATTCTCATGGCCTCCCTGCAGAGGGGGTACGAATGAGTCACCCCCTTGCTTGTTGATATAGCAGACTACCAACTCGGATACGAAGCTGCCTGACCGTCGAAAGCTTTAAATCAGAGTTAAAAACATATTTATTCCAAAAGGCCTATGGGGAGTAGTTATTGCACTGACATGAAATTGGAATTGTATTTTATTGTTGTTTATTATGTTACATGTATGTCTTATGTATTTAATTACTGTACAGCGCTTTGACTTTGAAAAGCGCTTAAAAAATAAATTTTTACTTACTTACTTGTCTGTCTGAATCAAGAGAGGACCCGGGAGGAGAGGAGTCTGAAAGGCCTGAAAGGCAAGGAGGACTGCACGCATCTGGAACACACTGATGTGGAGATGCTGCTCCTGCCGAGATGAGGTCCCCTGGGTCTGATGGTCTGCCAAGTCAGCACCCCAGCCCAGACAGGATGCATCTGTCATGAGAATCTGAGTGAGAGATTCCACCCAAAAGGTGATCCCTCTAAGGAGGTTGGAGGGTTTCATCCACCAAGACATCGTTTGCTGCAAAGGGTTGGAAACTAGGACTCCTTGTTCCACATCGTTCATGCGTTGGTCCCACTGCACCAGTAGGGTGCACTGAGGCACCCTCGTGTACAGGTGGGCACGCAGAACAGTGACAATGGCTGCCGCCATGTGTCCCATGATCCTGAGGAACGACCTGGCCGGGACTTGGCGCAACAAGGATCAATCGGGCCTGTGCTCTTAGTCGGTCTGCTCTGTCTGAAGGTAGGAAAGCCTTGTCCTGAGCAGAGTCTAAGATTGCACTGATGAACTGCATTTTTTGACTTGGCCAGAGGGAGGACTTGGGTTGGTACAGGGTGATACCCAGCATCCGAAACACATTGAATCTCCATTATCCAGAGCAGCTGGCCTCTGGAAGAGGCTGTGAGAAGCCAATCATTGAGGTAGGGAAAGACAAAGATCCTTTCTACTGAGGGTCACAACCACTACTGCCAGGCACTTGGTGAAGACCCAAGGTGCCGAGGAGAGGCCGAAGGGCAAGGCCCTGAACTGATAATGGTTCCCCTGGACACAAAAGCGTAGGAACCTCCTGTGAGGCTGAAACACTTGGATATAGAGGTAGGCACCCTGCATATCCAAGGAGCACAGCCAATCTCCTTGATGAAGGAGGGGTAGAAGACCCTGAAGGGTAACCATCCTGAAGTGTTTGTATTCTATATATAGATTTAGGTGGCTGAGATCCAAGACTGGTCTCAGATCACCAGTCTTCTTTGGGACCAGAAAGAAATGGGAATAGAAACCCTTTCCCCTTTGTTTTGTGGGAACAGGTTCTATGGCTTTTTTGCTCAGCAGTGCCTGGATTTTCTCCTAGAGTAGGGCAATGTGATCTGGAGGATGGTGGGAGTGCAAGGGAGGGTTGTCTGGGGGGGTATCTCTTGAAACTCTAGTGTGTGCCCCCTTTCTACCAGCTGAAACACCCACTGGTTGGAAGTGATTTTGTACCAAACGTCAAGGTAAAGGGAGAAGCAACCAACCACTGCCTCCCCAAAGCCTCTGCCAGGGCGGGGGCGGGCAGGAGTCATGCTGAAGAACCTGGGATGGGCAAGGCGGCAGGGTAGGCCCTAAGGGCTCTAGGAGCTGAGGCTCCTGTCGCCACGGAGGGGGATTTACGTTTGAAGACTCCTCTGGGCTGCTGTCCCCGGGACTGCTGATGTTGATTCCTCTGAAACGGCCGTTGAGGTTTAGGCTGACACCAGTATAACAAGTGTACGGTCTTCAGGGCCTGGCCAGATACCTGTAGGTGGAAGATAATGCTCTGGATATCCCCGCCAAAAAGCACCGACCCCCTGAAAGGTGCATAAAGGATTTTGGCCTGCACGTCCACGGCAAAGCCAGAAACCCCAAGCCAGGAATGGCGACAAATACAAATGCCTGTGGTTGCCACTCGTCCAGCCATATCAGCAATATCGCAGGAAGCCTTAGGGCATGATTCCCAATGTCTGACCCGGACTTCAGAAGTTGGGTCAAATGAGCCCGGTGGCATCATCTGGCAGGGATTGCACCAATTCCAGGGCCTCGTCCCACAGAGCATTCTGGCACTGTACCATGTGGGCTAGAAAGTTCAAGGACTGAACAATCAATGTGGCTGAGGCATAGACCTTCTTGCCCCAGAAATCCACCTGACGAGACTCCTTGTCTAGAGAGTGCATACTAAAGTGTCTGTCTCTCAGTACCATGATAAGCAGTGTTCATGGCCACTGAGTCAGCCATGGGGTGCTCCCCATAAAAGGGCTTATCCCTGGGGGCATGGTAAAGTGTGTCCGTCTTCTTGGGCAGGGCTGGGGTGGAAGACAGGTGATTCCAGGTGGCCTTGTTGACATCCTCAAAGGAGTCAATAAGGGGAGGTATGACCTTGGGCAGTGTTTCCTTCTTACAGAGGAAGGCTGCCAGTCGGCATTCTGGATCCAGTTCCTCCAGAGTCCCAGCCCATGAGGGACTGAATGTGCCTCATGACGTTCAGGAATGTCGGATTGTCAGGAGGGGATCTGGGGGTATCTCTAGGCTCCTCCAGCTCCGAGGGTAACCTGGAATCCTTGGAGTCCTCAGTGAAAGGAGGAGGAGGAATTCCCCGCAGACTAATCAGATTCTGAGACTGGCATTGGTGAATGGTGATCCTTTTTACACCGGTCCTCCTGGTCACCAGGAGACCGGGAGTGAAGGAAATACCCAGACCCGTGAGGGTGAAGGTTCCCTCAGAGGTGGGGTAGGAGGTTCCTTACTCTGCATGAACTCCCACCAGGCTGTGCACAGGGCGATGTATTCCAAGGGCGGAAGGAGGGGAGGTGGTGCCGGGTGGGAAGGTGTAGGATCCCCTGGCGTCTGTCCCTGAGGCTTCTCAGGTTCTAGCATTGGTCCCTGAGGAACCGAGTGACTGGATGACGGCTCCTGAGGCAAAGGGCTAGCAGGCGTGTCTTGTAGGACCCGGCGTCAGTGTAGCAGGTGTTGGCTGCGGCTGTCCTGAAGCAGTGACCGATGCCGGCTGAGCTTTAGCGGATGACGGTGCTGGTGTGGCCGGCGTTGGCCGAGGAGAAGGGGGATGACACTGGTCAGGCAACACTGCCCACGCAGAAGTAGCCTGCATAGGGGTGGAAGCCTCCATCGGAGACAGTAGCATCGCCCTTGAGGGACAGGCGAGCACATGCTCAGAGCATCGCTTGGAGGTGTCGGTCCCTAAACGTGGGACTGACATAGGTAAAGCTAAGACCGGAAGGGCGAGACCTGCCATCCGAAAAGCCAGTTGAGCCACCTGGCTGAGAACCCACAGGGAAAAAGGGGCCTGAGCTTCAGGGATTGGGGATGACATCCAAAGCCCAGAGGAGCCTTCGCCCCCGAGATGGTGATGAGGGTAGGAGGCGAAGACACAGGCAGCCCGGAGGGAGTGATGGCTGCCAGAGAAGCAGGGACTGACCTCCCGCGGGAGGAAGATCCAGAAACAGCCGCAGACTTCTGCAGTGACCATTAGTGGGAAGCTGGCCGAGACCGATCCCTATCCTTGTCCTGGTGCTTGTGCATCCCACTCAACTTCTTCTCTTTGTTGGAAGAAGAAAGTAGAAGCCCCAGAGGCCGGGGAGGAAGGAGGGCTTGCCCTGGAGCTCCTTCTCCATCATCACTAACTTCTGCTGCAGAAGGAAAGCCTGAAGGGTCTTTGAGTGGCGTCTCTGTGTGGCCTGGTTAAACTACTGGCAGGCTTCAGTGTCATGGTTAGGGCCTAGGCAGAGCAGGCACGAGGAGTGGCCCTTCTTAGTGGGGATCTGCTTCCACAGGCACACTTCATTCGCCGGTCAGAAGATGTTACTGGAGAAGAAGACATACAGGAACATGAAGAAAATAAAAGACGGACTGTGAATAATAAAAATAACAAATCACAGTTGAAATGCGATGAAAATGGCGGTCAACTACAAGCAGGAGTCTGTGAAGGTCCAAGCTGCGTGGGTCGATGGTGGGAAAACAGCTGGGGATGGGCTGGTGGACCGCCCCTTTTATACTATTGTCTGATGTCGACCAGACGTTTTCCGCGTGGTCCTAGCACCTGGGGGCTCAGTCCTTACAGTTACTGCCTGCTGCAGGAGCCCCCTCGAAGTAAGATCTCTTACTCTGCAGCCTATGGAACTGCATTAACACTTCAGCTAACTGAACAATACTATCTGTAGCTAAATACAGAAATTCTTTGTAAAATGTTGTTAGGCATTGGTGGCTTAAACGCTGTATATAAAGGCTTGCAATGGGGACTTAGCACTATTAATGTAAGGCAAAGAAATATTCTAGTATGTGTTACACAAACACAGGCTTACTACACAATTTCTTTAAATAGCTTTTCTTTTAAATAATAATCCTGATGCAGACTCCCCGTGGGTCTGAATGGGGAAGGCACTGGCCTGAGGCTGGTTTTTGAAACCACTGCATCACAACCACATCGCCAGTCCCTTCTGGAAGGAACTTCATGCTGTTATTTACTATTCCAACTACTTGCCACCACCTAGTACCACAAATTGAAGGAGACGGTGATCAGATTCAAACCCAGGGCTGGTGGGTTGCGGCACACCTGATAGGACATTTGGCAGTGTGCCAACAAGCTGGAACGACAAGTGGCGCAGTTTTCTTGCTTTTGTGGTTCCCAACCCATTTTTCTGTGACATAGAAACATAGATTTTCACGGCAGATGACTGCTTGGCCCATCCAGTTTGCCCATTTCCCTACTTAATGGATAAGCTGCAGATCCTAGTTAACCAGCAGCCTACTTCTTCCTACCCCCACCCCTAGAATTGCCTTATGACTGTCCCATGCATGCTTGAATTCCACCACTGTTTTGACTCACAACCGCCCTCGAAGGCCGTTCCATGCATCCACAACCCTCTGTGAAAAATACTTCCTTAAATTACCTCTGAGCCACCCCTTCTATCTTCAAATTGTGCCCCCTTGTTCTTGCACACCTCTTTTTTTGAAAGATGCTACCCTCTTGGACTTTGTTGATTCCCTTGAGGTACTTGAAAGTTTCTATCATGTCCCCCCTCTCCCTCCTTTCCTCGAGGCTATACATATTCAGCTCCTTAAGTTTCTCTTCATAAGTCTTCCGGTGCAGACCCTGCACCATTTTAGTTGCCCTCCTCTGGACAGCCTCCATCCTGTCTATGTCTTTGCAGAGATTGGGTCTCCAGAACTGCATGCAGTACTCCAGATGGGGTCTCACCAACTGTCTGTACAGAGGGATAATAACTTCCTGTTTTCTACTGGTGATGCCTCTCCCTATGCATCCCAGTATCCCCCCAGCCCTCCTTGCTGCCCTCTCACATTGCTTGCCCACCTTTAGGTCATCTGATATGACTACCCCCAGGTCCCTTTCCATTTTTTTTGTTGTTAGTATCTCACCCCCCATTGTGTACTCTTCCCCTGGGTTTTTGTTTCCCAGGTGCATTACCTTGCACTTCTTAGCACTGAATCTAAGCTGCCATACATTTGACCATTCCTCTAACCTTGCCAAGTCCCTTCTCATCCTTTCCACCCCACCTTGTGCATCAACTCTGTTGCAGATCTTTGTGTCATCTGCAGAGAGACATACTTTTCCTTCCAGTCCCTCTGCAATGTGCTTATAAAGACATTGAAGAGGACGGTCCTAATACTGAACCCTGCGGTACCCCACTAGTAACCCCCCTTTCTTCAGAGTGGACTCCATTTACTATTACCTCTGTGTCCTATTCTTCAGCCAATTCTTTACCCAGGCTGTCATCTTGGGACCCACTCCCAGGCTGGCTAACTTGTATATTAATCTTTTGTGTGGACTGTGTCAAATGCCTTGGCGAAGTCTAGGTAGGCCATGTCCACAGCCCCTCCCTGATCTACTACTTTGGTCACCCAGTCAAAGAAATCTATCAGATTTGTCTGGCATGACCTTCCGCTGTGAATCCATGCTGCCTTGGGTCCTGAGCCCCTCTGGCCTCTAGATACTCAACAATTCTTTCCTTCAGAGTGATTCCATCATTTTCCTACCACTGAGGTTAAACTAACAGGTCTGTAGTTTTCTGCTTCTGCCTTGCTCCCACTTTTGTGAAGGGGAATCACATCTGCCCTTCTCAGTCCTCGGGTACCACCCCATCCTCCCATGATTTGTTAAAGAGGGTAGTCAGTGGTGTCACTAGTTCTACCTTTAGTTCTTTTAGAATTCTGGGTGAATCCCATCAGGGCCCCATTGCTTTGTCCACCTTCAGTTTTAAGAGTTTTTTAGAACCCTTTCTTCTATAAATGGGCTGGTATCAACTTCTGTATCCAGAGTGTTTCTACCGTTTGTTTTAGGTACCTCCCCCTCCTCTTCGTTTGTAAATACTGAGCAAAATATTTGTTTAGTATCTCTGCCTTTTCATAGTCATCCTCTGCCCACCCTCCCTCCTCTTTATTAAGCCTCACTAACCTCCTTGGTCTTCCTTCACTCCTGATGTACCTATAAAGGTTTTACCCCTTCTTAACTGAGTTGGCTATCTTTTCTTTGGTTTGGGCCTTTGCTGTTCTGACTGCCTTCCCAGCTTCCTTTTGCTTTAACTGATACAGTTCTCTGTCCTGCTCCTTCTGCGATTCCTTGTACTTCCTGAATGCTTTTTCTCTCTTGAACCTTCACTGCCACTTCCTTTGAGAACCATAGTGGTTTCTTACATCGTTTCGTTTTATTTGCTTCACACAAAGGCTTGTTACCTCTGTGATGGCAGTTTTTAATTTTCCCCATTGTTCTTCCACCCCTCCTTCCTGCCCATTTGCTAGTGCATTCCTTAGGCACTCACCCATTTTGGGCAAAGTCAGCCCTCCTAAAGTCCAGTACTTTTGCCTTTGTATGGCTTGACTATTGCTGTGTTTATTGTGAACCATACTGTTCGATGGTCGCTAGTTCCCAGATGGCTACCCACTTCTACATCTGTGATCCTCTCTTCATCTCCATTTGAGAGAACCAGGTCTAAGATTGCTCCCTCTCGAGTGGGCTCCAATACTAGTTGTCCAAGGCTTGCCCCCTGTAGGGCATCCAGAATAACCCCACTCTTTGAAGTGGCTGCTGCAACTGCACTCCAGTTAACATCTGGTATATTCAGATCACCCATCAGCAATATCTCCCCTTTTTCTGCCATTCTAAGTATTCTTTCTATCATTTCCTTGTCCATTTCCTCCCCTGAGAAGAGGTCTGTATACAACCCTGTGCGGATTGTGGTGCCATTGCCGGTCTCCAAATTTACCCACAGTGCTTCTTTCACCTCCTGTTTTCCCTTTGTTCTGTTGCTTTGATTCCTTCCCTTATGTAAAGAGCTATTCCTCCTCCTCTTTTACCCTCCCTGTCCCTCCTGTAGATAGTGTATCCTGGTATGTTTATGTCCCAGTCATGGTTTTGTGTGTACCATGTTTCTGTGACTGCCACGTTATCCAGATGTTCCTCCTCCATCAAGGCCACTAATTCAGGAAGCTTGTTACTCAGACTACGGGCATTGGTACTCATTGCTCTCCATATTTTGATGGCTTTACCTTCTTTTGCAGCATCCCCCACTGACCTGTCTACCTCGGTCTTTTTCTCATTTAGTACCCAGTTTTGCAGGGAGAGGCTGGGATTTTCCTGCTGCTTATCAGTGCCTCCCCCCTTGACTAGTTTAAAAGCTTGCCAATGAAGCATTTAAACCGACTGCTCAAAAGACTTGTTCCCTTCCTGGACAGATGTAGACCATCCTGCCAGTATAGGCTGGTGTCCCTCCAGGTGGAACCCCAATCCCCAATGAAGCCAAACCCCTGTGCTCCACACCATTTTTTCAACCATTCATTAAACTGCATGGTGCAAAGTACCCTCGCCTCACTCATGCCACTGACAGGCAGCACCTCAGAGAAGGATATTGTGTGTGCTACTTGTCTTAGGCCCCTCCCTAATTCTACAAAGTCCTTCTTGTAGGGGGCATGAAATGTTTGTGACAGGTTTGGTTGGAGAGAGAAAAAAAAAAAAAAGTCCTCCTTAAAGGCATAGTTCTTTTGAGTTGAGAAAATGAAGCCCACTGGGAAACGAGAGCTACAAACAGACCTGATGAGGAAGACAGAAAAAAAATAAGACCAAAATAAAGGGCTTGCACACCAGGCAAAATGTCATTTAAAAAAAAAAAAAGAAAAAAAAACAGAACAGAACAAAAGGGAAAACAGGGAGGAGAAGAAGCACTGTGGGTAAATTTGGAGACCGGCAATGGCACCACAATCCGGACAGGGGTTATATACAGACCCCCTTCTCAGGGGGAGGAAATGGACAAGGAAATGATAGAAAGAATACTTAGAATGGCAGAAAAAGGGGAGATATTGCTGATGGGTGATCTGAATATGCCAGATGTTAACTGGAATGCAGTTGCAGCAGCCACTTCAAAGAGTGGGGTTATTCTAGATGCCCTACAAGGGGCATGCCTTAGACAACTAGTATTGGAGCCCACACGAGAGGAGCAATCTTAGACCTGGTTCATCAAATGAAGATGAAGAGAGGATCACAGATGTAGAAGTGGGTAGCCATCTGGGAACTAGAGACCATCGAACAGTATGGTTCACAATAAACACAGCAATAGAGTCAAGCCATACAAAGGCAAAAGTACTGGACTTTAGGAGGGCTGACTTTGCCCAAAATGGGTGAGTGCCTAGGGAATGCACTAGCAAATGGGCAGGAAGGAGGGGCGGAAGAACAATGGGGAATAATAAAAACTGCCATCACAGAGGTAACAAGCCTTTGTGTGAAGCAAATTAACAAAACGAACGATGTAAGAAACCACTATGGTTCTCAAAGGAAGTGGCAGTGAAGGTTCAAGAGAAAAGAAAGCATTCAGGAAGTACAAGGAATCACAGAAGGAGCAGGACAGGGAACTGTATCAGTTAAAGCAATAGGAAGCTGGGAAGGCAGTCAGAACAGCAAAGGCCCAAACTGAGGAAAAGATAGCCAACTCTGTTAAGAAGGGGGATAAAACCTTTCATAGGTACATCAGGGAGCAAGGGAAGACCAAGGGAGGGCTAGTGAGGCTTAATAAAGAGGAGGGAGGGTGGGCAGAGGGTGACTGTGAAAAGGCAGAGATACTAAACAAATATTTTTGCTCAGTATTTACAAAGGAAGTGGGAGGTACCTAAAACAAACAGTAGAAACACTCTGGATACAGAAGTTGATACCAGCCCATTTATAGAAGAAAGGGTTCTGAAAGAACTCTTAAAACTGAAGGTGGACAAAGCAATGGGGCCTGATGGGATTCATCCCAGAATTCTAAAAGAACTAAGGGTAGAACTAGTGACACCACTGACTACCCTCTTTAACAAATCATGGGAGGATGGGGTGGTACCCGAGGACTGGAGAAGGGCAGATGTGATTCCCCTTCACAAAAGTGGGAGCAAGGCAGAAGCAGAAAACTACAGACCTGTTAGTTTAACCTCAGTGGTAGGGAAAATGATGGAATCACTTCTGAAGGAAAGAATTGTTGAGTATCTAGAGGCCAGAGGGGCTCAGGACCCAAGGCAGCATGGATTCATAGAAGTTGACGGCAGATAAGGACCGCAAGGCCCATCCAGTCTGCCCATTTCTTTTTCTACCTTATAAATGTGCCATCGGCCTTTGCTCTGTCAGTGATCTATCTATTCATAGTCATTTGTATTGCTCCCTTATGCCTATCCCATGCCTGTTTGAAGCCCTGCACTGTATTCATAGCCACCACTTCTTGTGGTAAGCCATTCCATGCATCTACCACCCTTTCTGTGAAAAAGAATTTCCTCACATTCCCCTTAATCGGCCTCCCTCTAATCTCATGCTGTGTCCTCTTGTCCTGCTATTTTCTTATATTTAAACATATTAGACTCTTTCACCTTGTTTATGCCCTTAAGGTGTTTAAATGTCTCGATCATATCACCTCTCTCCCTCCTTTGCTCAAGGGTATACATATTGAGCTCCGTTAATCTGTCCTCATATGTCTTCTGATGCAGTCCCTGCACCATTTTGGTTGCCCTTCTCTGGACTGCCTCAATTTGGTTAATGTCCTTGTGAAGGTGTGGCCTCCAATACTGCACGCAGTACTCCAGATGGGCCTAACCAATGTCTTGTACAGAGGGATTATTACCTCCCTCTTACGACTTGTGATACCCCTACTAATACACACTAACACCCCCCTAGCCTTACCTACTGCTTTAGAGGTCTGCTTGGATGATTTTAGGTCATCAGTGATGATGATGCCCAAGTCTCTTTCTTCCTTTGTGACTGCTAGCAACTCCCCTCCCAGCCTATAAGTGGCTTCAGGGTTTCTCTTCCCTATGTGCATGATTTTGCACTTCTTTGCATTAAATCCCAGTTGCCACTCTTCTGACCATTCTGCTAGTTTATCCAGATCTCTTCTCATTCTGCCCACCCCATCTGGATCATCTACTCTGTTGCAGATCTTGGTGTCATCTGCAAACAGACAAGCCTTACCCTCTAGTCCATCTGCTAGGTCACTAATGAAGATGTTGAATAGGACTGGCCCCAGGACTGATCCCTGAGGTACCCACTTGTGACTTGCATCTCTTCTGACTGTATACCATTTACCACCACTCTGTTTTTCTGCCAGTCAACCAGTTTGCCACCCAGTTGACCAACTTCTGACCCACCCCAAGCCTACCTAGCTTATTTATCAATCTTCTATGTGGAACAGTGTCAAAAGCTTTGCTGAAGTCAAGGTAGGCGACATCAACTGCTCCCCTTGGTCCACCACTCTGGTTACCCAGTCAAAGAAATCTATGAGATTAGTTTGACAGGACCTTCCTTTGTAAACCCATGCTGTCTTGGATCCTGTGCCCTATGGATTCCAGGTGTTGCACTATCCTTTCCTTAAGGAGTGCCTCCATAATCTTGCCCACTACTGAGGTAAGACTGGCGTCTGTAGTTCCCGCCTCCTCCCTGCTACCACTCTTGTGGAGTGGGATCACATGAGCCCTTCTCTAGTCTTCTGGGACCTCTCCTGTTCTCAGAGACTCACTAAACAATTCTGCTAATGGCTCTGCTAGTTCCTCCTTTAGCTCCTTAAGTACCCTGGGATGTATGCCATCAGGTCCATTGCCTTATCCACCCTGAGCTTAGCAAGCTCTTGTAGGACCCTTTCTTTTGTGAAGGAAGTAGTACTCACCTCCCTCCCCCTGTGTCCATGATGCTGAGCTGTGGGCCCTGCCCTACCTTCTCTTCAGTAAATACTGAGCAAAAGTATCTATTTAGGATAGATGCCTTTACAGGGTCCTCCTCCTCACATGCTCCCTTTTCTCCATTAAGCTTAGCAATACCCCCTCTGGACTTTCTCCTTTCACTAATGTATCTATAGAAAGTCTTGTCACCTTCTTTTACTGTTTGAGCTAGTGTTTCCTCAGTTTGGGACTTTGCCTGCCTTACTGCCTTCCCTGCTTCCCTTAGGGCAGTTTGGTATGCCTCCCTATCTTCATCCCGCTGTGTTCCCTTATATTTTCTGAAGGCCAGCCTTTTGGCTCTGACCTTTTCTGCTACTGTATTTGAGAACCAAAGTGGTTTCCTTCTTCTTTTGCACTTCCTTTTCTGTCTAACACAATGGGATGTTGCTTCAAGTATTGTATCCTTAATGCTTGCCCACTTTGCCTGTACCTCCTCACCTGTGTTTCTTTTGCCAGATTCACAGCGGAAGGTCATGCCAGACAAATCTGATAGATTTCTTTGACTGGGTGACCAAAGTAGTAGATCAGGGAGGGGCTGTGGACATGGCCTACCTAGACTTCAGCAAGGCATTTGACACAGTCCCACACAAAAGATTAATATACAAGTTAGCCAGCCTGGGAGTGGGTCCCAAAATGACAGCCTGGGTAAAGAATTGGCTGGAGAATAGGACACAGAGAGTAATAGTAAATGGAGTCCACTCTGAAGAAAGGGGGGTTACTAGTGGGGTACCACAGGGTTCAGTATTAGGACCGGTCCTCTTCAATGTCTTTATAAGCGATATTGCAGAGGGACTGGAAGGAAAAGTATGTCTCTTTGCAGATGACACGAAGATCTGCAACAGAGTTGATGCACAAGGTGGGGTGGAAAGGATGAGAAGGGACTTGGCAAGGTTAGAGGAATGGTCAAATGTATGGCAGCTTAGATTCAATGCTAAGAAGTGCAAGGTAATGCACCTGGGAAACAAAAACCCAAGGAAGAGTACACAATGGGAGGTGAGATACTAACAACAACAAAAATGGAAAGGGACCTGGGGTAGTCAATCAGATGACCCAAAGGTGGGCAAGCAATGTGAGAGGGCAGCAAGGAGGGCTGGGGGATACTGGGATGCACAGGAGAGGCATCACCAGCAGAAAACAGGAAGTTATTATCCCTCTGTACAGACAGTTGGTGAGACCCCATCTGGAGTACTGCGTGCAGTTCTGGAGACCCAATCTCCATAAGGATATAGACAGGATGGAGGCTGTCCAGGGAGGGCAACTAAAATGGTGCAGGGTCTGCACGGAAGACATATGAAGAGAGACTTAAGGAGCTGAATATGTATAGCCTCGAGGAAAGGAGAGAGAGGGGGGACATGATAGAAACTTTCAAGTATCTCAAGGGAATCAACAAAGTCCAAGAGGGTAGCATCTTTCAAAAAAAGAGGTGTGCAAGAACAAGGGGGCACAATGTGAAGATAGAAGGGGTGGCTCAGAGGTAATTTAAGGAAGTATTTTTTCACAGAGAGGGTTGTGGATGCATGGAATGGCCTTCCGGAGGAGGTTGTGGAGTCAAAAACAGTGGTGGAATTCAAGTATGCATGGGACAGTCATAAGGCAATTCTAGGGGGTGGGGGTAGGAAGAAGTAGGCTGCTGGTTAACTAGGATCTGCAGCTTATCCAATAGGTAGGGAAATGGGCAGACTGGGTGGGCCAAGCGGTCTTTATCTGCCGTCAAAATCTATGTTTCTATGTTTTAAAAAACAATATCTGCTAGCTTCTTCCCATCTGTACTTTTTCAATATTGCGAACTGGTGATTTTTATTTATTTATTTATTTTTTTTTAATGATTTGCCTTTTTGTTCACAACCATCTAAAAACAGGTTACTCACCTGTAACAGTAGTTCTAGGAGTGGTATGTTGTTCATCCACACCTCTTGGCATGTCCCTGTCTCCTTTAATTCTTGCCGGGAGGTCTTAAAGCTGGCTCCTCCCACTCACCCGGGTGGTATAATCCTCGGCTCCACCCCATTACGCCAGATCTTGCCCCACTGGAAGCTAGGTTGTGCGTCACAGCTGGGGAGGTCGGGTGGGTCAGTGTGGATGAACAACATATACCACTCCTAGAACTACTGTTACAGGTGAGTAACCTGTTTTGCTAGGGACATGGATATGTTGTTCATCCACACTTCTTGGCAGACTCCAAGCAGTTCTCCGGGAGGAGGGAGGCAAGGTGCACACTCCCTATTTAGGGAATAAAGACTGGAGAACTGAAGCCCCAAAACCAGCATCTCGGCCTGATTCAAGGTCGATGTGGTAGTAAGTGATGAAGGTGTTTGCTGTCTTCCAGGTAGCAGCCTGACAGATTTCCTGGATAGGGAAGTCCCTGGAAGCAGCCACCAACGCAGTGGTATGGCAGGTGGAATGAGCCCTTAGCCCTACGGAAGGCTCCCTACCCATCAACCTATAGCAGAGATCAACGCACATTGTAATCCATCTGACAATCGTCCACTTTGCTGCAGGTCTGCCAGGTGTGGCTTCAGTGCAGGAGACAAACAGCTGGCGAACCCCTCCCCGAATTTCTGTCATCCTCTCCTTGTAGTAGGAGAGAGCACATCTCACGTCCAGAGTATGGAGCCTGTACTCAGCATCTGAGATGTAGTTCGGGTAGAACACGGGCAGAGTTAATAGCCAATTAAGGTGAAGCTCTGACACCACCTTCAGGAGGAATTTCGGGTTGGGGAGCAGGACAACCTTGTCCCTGTGGAAGATCAGGCAAGGAAACTCCACCGACAGCGCCTGGAACTCCCCAGTCCTTCTGGCTGACGTGATAGCCACCAGGAAGGCCGTCTTCCATGACAAGTGTGATAACTCACACTTGTGCATCGGTTCGAATGGCTTGCCCATGAATTTAGCCAAAACCAGCAGCAAATCCCACAGAGGTGGAGGTTCACACCCTGGAGGGGATATGTGATCGAGGCCTTTGAAAAAGCACCAGACCACCTTCTCCTGTGCCACAGTCTACTGACCGGCCCGCACCTGGTAAGCAGAGATGGCTGCCAGGTGCACCTTCAGGGTCGAAGACCGAAGACATCCTTTGGACAGAAACCAAAGGTAGTCTAAGATGCTAGCCACAGGACAGGACAAAGGGTCCAGGCCCTTGCCCCGACACCAAATGGAAAACCTTTTCCATTTGAAGGCATAGCACTTCCTGGTCGACTCCTTCCTGGATGCTTCCACAACTGTGAGTACATCCTCGGAGAGACCAAAGGCCTGGAACTCTAGCCGCTCAGGTACCAGGCTGGCAGGTGCGAGACTGAAGGTCCAGATGGAGTACCTTCCACTGTTGGACTGATATCAGGTCCGGGCGTGCTGGGAGACGCCTCAGGAGCCTGTTGCTGAGGCTGAAGAAATCTGGATACCAGAACTGGCGGGGCCAGTCTGGGGATACCAGAATCACCTACGCCTTATCCCTCCTCACCTTGAGAAGCACCCTGTGGATCAAGGGAAATGGAGGTAAGGCGCAGAAGAGGCCTGAAGTCCACAGCCTCGAGAAGGCATCCCCCTGCAGCAAACCTTGCTGAGGGGGGCAGACATGAAACAGCCTCAGCTTGGTGTTTTCCCTAGCGGCAAACAGGTCCACCATCGGTTTGCCCCAGTGGGAGAACAGGCTGTAAGCTAGCTACCTCCGGATGGAGAGACCACTCATGGGATGTCTCACCTAAGCGGCTGAGAGTATCCGCCAGTTGGTTTGAGGCTCCTGCCACATGGATGGCTAGATCATCTGCCTCCAATCGACTCACGAGTGTCCAGATGTGGAGCGCTTCCCTGCGCAGCAAATGGAAGTACGTACCGCCCTGTTTGTTAAAGTAGTACATGGTCGTGGTATTGTCCATCTGGCCTTGAACCACTTGACCTTGGAGCTGCTGAGCGAAAGCCGACAGCGCCAGTCTGACCACTCTGAGTTCCAGCAGGTTGATATGATATCGGGATTCCTCGGGGGTCCAGAACCCATGGGCCCTGTCGTTCCCCATGTGGGCTCCCCAGCACGTGAGAGAGGCATCAGTCATGAGGATGACCATCGGCTCGGGGCGGACAAACTGGATCCCTTCCTGCAGATGATTCAGGACGATCCACCACTGGTTTGCATCCCATATCGTTTTAGTCACAGCAATCAGCTGGTCAAAGTGACCTTGGCGCAGAGTCCGCTGGGCGGCCAGCTCCCATTAAAGGGGACGCATATGCCACTGGGCCCATCAGATCATGGTGGTGCAGGCCGCCATGTACCCCACAAGGTGCAGAAAGTCCCGGGCAGGGGCAGTGCCCAACCAGAAATGACTGGGCAAAGGAGGAGAGAACGTCTGCCCTGTCCGCCGGGAGCCGGGCTATGGTTCAGCAGGCATCGAGCTCTACCCTGATGAAGCATATCGCCTGTGAAGGAACGAGCTCTGACTTGGCCTCATTGAGGAGTAGACCAAGCTGAATGCAGGTTTGGAGGGTCAGATCCCTGGACCTCTCCACCTCTTGCTGGGTGGAACCAGCTAAGAGCCAATCATCGAGGTAGGGATCGACTCTGACCCCTCAATGCCTGGGGTGGGCTGCCACCATTGCAATGTATTTGGTGAAGACCCTAGGGCTGATGACAGGCCAAATGGCATGGTTTGGAACTCGTAGAGGGTTCCTTCTGCTCCGAAGCGGTGGAACCTCTGGTGAGACGGACAGATTGGGACATGAAAAAATGCATCCTGGAGATCCAGTGAGCAGAACCACATGTTCTGCTCCAGGGATGGTATGATCTGGAACAGAGTTACCATCCTGAAGGTGTGTGACTTGAGAAACTGGTTCAGGTCATGCAGATCTAGAATGGGGCGCCAGCCCCCATCTGCTTTGGGACCAGGAAGTATCTGGAAATGAACCTTGGGTTGACTGGGGGATCTGTCACTCGAGCCACTGCCGTCTCTCAGAGCCGACTGAGTGTGGACTGATAGCCTTTCCTCCCATGGGGCATGGGCATGGCTGGGAGGGTACTGCTCGAATTCCAAAGGCAGACCCTGGCCGACCACTTCTAGAACCCACATATCCAGGGTAACAGTGGACCAGGGGAAAAGAAAGTGGCGGAGCTGGCCCCCCCACGGGAGGACCCAGAGCTGGCGTGACAGGAATAGGGGAGGCAGCCCCTATCCCATCACTGGGCAGGCTAGGAGGAAGAGGGTCCAGACTGGAAATTGCCTGAACTCCGACCTCCCTGTCTGCGGGCCGCTGGAGGCCCTGGGCTTGGCCAAGGGCACCAAGCCTGTGCCTACTGCTACCGTCCACCCTGGAAGGAGGGCTGCTTGGCCACAGGAGCAGGGTGCCGAAATGGCTTCTTCTTCTGTGGCTTCTTGGTGCCAGGGGCATCTTTCTGAGCAGAAGTGACAGAGTCCAAGGTGGTACTGGACTGCTCAATTCGCTAAAGGTGACCATCCACACCTGGGCTGAAGAGATCGGTGCCCAGGAAAGGAACATCAGTGAATTTGTGCTGGGTATTCGCCATGAAGGGGGGACAATCTCAGCCAGGCCCTGTGGCGCATGGCAACTGCGGCTGCCACCGAACAGGCGCACGAGTCCCCGAGGTCCAGGGCTGTCTGGAATTGCTGCTTGGCAACGGCCCGACCCTGGTTCCTGGACCTGCTTGACCGTAGTCTGAAGATCCACTGGGAGCTGTGGGAGAACCTCATCCAAGGAGCCCAGCAGGGCGTGAGAAAAATGCACCATGACGACGGCCGAGCTTGCCTGACGGAGGCCTAGGGGAGAGGCAGCACAGACCTTCCTGGCAGAGTGGTCCAATTTTTTGAACTCCTTGTCCGGAGGTCTATCCGTGTTTGCCAAACTTCCTGTGCGCCTGAACACAGAAGCGGTCACCAACCTCTCCACAGAGGGGTGTTCTGTGAACCCCGAGTGGGACCCAATGGGCACTGCATACTTGCAGGCCATCCAGGCTGACGGCGCTGGATAGGAGGCAGGGTGTTGCCAAAGCTCTAAAGCCTCCGGCACTGGGAAAGCTTCCATCGGGGTATCACCCGTCTTTAGGACATCTGTAAAGGGGTACAGCGCCAATTTCTGGATGGGTTCCAAGGACATCCCCGTGGATTCAGAGGTGAGGCAGAGAATCCCTGGGAAGGATGAAGGGCCCTCCTCCGTTGACAGACTACCCACCGACTCATCGTCTAACGGACGATAGTGTAGGTTGGTGTCGTCAGAATCCGATGTATCCCCTAATCAATGAGCTCTGGATCTTTCTCGCCCCATGCAGCCCCCACCCACCCCTACTTACCTTCTCTTTTCCCACTTTACCCCTACCCCACCCATGTCTTCTCCCACTCCTCTACCTCCCTACTCATCCCCATATTTCATTGCCTTTCTTTCCTCTCTCTCTCCTCTTTCTCCCACACGTTTCCCCCAATTCCTCACATACTACCCTACCCCCTTCCTTATCACTCCCTCTACCCCACACCTGCCTGCACGTTTCCTCTCCCCCACCTTCCATCTCCTCGCTTTCTACCCCCCTTTTTTTCTTTTTCCTTCCTATTAACCCCTCCCCATCTTGATCCCCTGCCTCCCTTGACAATGCTTACCCTGACTGCTACTCTCACTCCAATCCCAAGCCCTGCTCTGGCTGCTGCTCCCCACTGTTGCTCACGCTCTTGAACCCCCCCTCTGCCCGCTCTCTCAACACTGTTCCTACCTATGTCAGCCTGCGGGAATATACTACTTCCATTCTAGAGGGAACGATGCTGAAATCTTCTTGCGAATTTCTAAGCTGTCTGGGAACCTAAAATTATAATCTTCTGCATAGTGAATTTAATCCATTAAGTAACTAGTGCTACTCTACCAATTATGAATTCATTGTTATTTTTTTACTTGAATCTGTATTACCAATGTATTATTCCCGTTGCCAGTCTTATCTGTCTTGTACGATGTCTGACTTGGAATCTTTGTAAATGAGCCTATGGCTTAAAGGTATTTAATCCCAAACTGAAATAGAATAAAAATAAATAAAGTATCCGGATAAAATCGGCTGGCAACCAAGGTCCCCCTGAACATGCCTGGGGTGGTCGGGCGTGAGGGTGACCGATAACTTACGAGGAAGGCCCGGAACAGTCCAAGCTTCCTTTGAAGACGACCCTCCCGTGGGCTGTTTAGGCGGCGGCTCAACCACAAATCAGTGGAAAGGCCAATTTTGGCTGAACTGGGGCAGGTTTTACCGGCTCCACAGGCGGAGGAACTGAGATAATCGGTGTTGATAGAGCCGGCTTCAGTCTAGAAAGCGAAAGCCAAGTAATGGCCAGTGTAGAAACCGAAGCTGGTTTCTGGTTGGACAAGATCAGCTGTTGCCACATGAGATCTTTGTAGCATCGATAGAGTTTTTGTCGAAGCCTCTCCTCCTCAGAGGAAGACGAAGATGAATGTCAGCGTCATCTTTTCTTTGAGTGCTTATGCACCTTCCTTGGCCTATCGGTTGAGGGAGTCCACCACCTTGACCTCAAATCGGACTGGCCGACCGGGCCGCTCGGGGGAAACTGGTGATTTTCCCGGATCAGGGACCATTTCCTCGATGGGATTACGAGCTGGCTGGGTCTCCTCATTTGGAAGAGGCCACACAGGAGTCCTAGTAATAGAGTTGTCGGCCTCATCGGGCATCAACAGATCAATCTGGTCGAGAGAAAACTCCACCGTGTCATCAACTGAAACTTTGACCAGTTGGCAAGGCCAAGAAGCCGTCGGCTGAAGAAGCTGTCTCGACCAAAGTAGAGACTGGAAATCCATTGGACCGAGATCGTTCCAGATCCCAAGAATGTCTTCGACGAGATGAAAAATCTCTCAGTTTCTAGTCCTTTTTACGGAACCAGGAGACATGCACACCCAAAAGTCTCTCGTCTTTAGTGGGGAGAGACTGCCACATCTCCCAAAACTAGCCAGACAAGGTGGAGCCCAGACTGAGTGGAACAAAAATTGGCCGAGAGGAGAGCTCCACAGCCCACGCTGACTCTTCCTTGAAGGCCTGCATTTGCTCTAACTGTTTGGCGGACCCCGCAGCCACAGAACCACCCACTGGGCCTCCTGATTTCACTGGAGGATTCAGTTTTTAGGGCCTGCCCAACATGAGAGCGTCATGAGGCAAGTCGTCTAGAACGTTAAAGTGAAAATGCGAGACAAATCTCGAGGCCTGAGTGTCATGGCTGACACCCAAACAGTAAATGCACGTAGTATGCGCTCAGTGCGAGCATTTTCACGCATGGGCACTGATGGAAACCAGAGGAAGATTCATCTTCCATGATTGAATACCAAAATTCACAATTGCTAGCTCGAACGAGCTTAATCTTCAGAGAGTCCGAAGGAAACGAAGCCAGGGCCTACAGAACGCGGGAGCGGTGAGGAGACAACCTGAATCTTCCAGCGGAAAGGAAGATCTGGCATCATGGGGCGGAGCCGAGGATTATAACATTCAGGTGGGTGGGAGGAGCCAGCTTTTTTTATTATTATTATTTATAACTATTTTTCCCTCTGGATTTTGCTCGTGGAACCTCTCAGGCATCCTGCCCGTTTCCTGCCGCCTGAGGCCCCTCCGTACTGTGCCTCCTCTCTCCCCCCCCCTTCCTACAGCCAGCACCCCCGGTTTAACCCGCCCGGGTTGGG
Organism: Neoceratodus forsteri; assembly: GCA_016271365.2. Taxonomy (NCBI): domain Eukaryota; kingdom Metazoa; phylum Chordata; order Ceratodontiformes; family Ceratodontidae; genus Neoceratodus; species Neoceratodus forsteri. The sequence goes on from CM028131.1 coordinate 1,526,581,303, forward strand.
TCGCCCCTCCTCTGGGGCGCTCTTCCATGTCACACTCTGGCTGCAGGTAAGGGCCTGGGTGGAGGACCTGGAAGGCCAGTCTGAGAGAGCCCGGAGGTGGGCATAGGGGACAGGTGCCGTTGCCTGTCCCACGTGCCAGTGTTTTCCCTGTTCTGCGCTCTCCCCCAATGCATGGCACACGCCCGATATCCTGCCTGCGGACACGCTAGTTACGTGCTGCCGGTCTCCACCGGGGGTCGCTGGCACGCCGGGTCATCACCCCCCCCCACTTCCCGGGTAGGAGAGCACCACAAGGGCACTCATCCTCAACCTTGCCCCTGCCGACAGCATCAGGGCACTGTACTCCGGACCACAAGCATATGTCAGAGTAAATGGGGGAAATCTCTAGGAGATTCACCCTGGGCAGGGGTACTCGGCAGGGGTGTCCCCTGTCCCCTTTGCTATTAGCTCTATATATAGAGCCATTGGCCGAGGCAATACGTACCACTCAGACGGTACAGGGAATTGAAGCTGGTGGTCAACAACAGAAAATATCCCTATATGCAGATGACGTTCTACTCTGCATATCCCAGCCGGAGACCTCAATCCCGCAGGTATGGTCAATTTTGTCAGAATTTGGTAGACACTCCGGATATACCCTTAACAAAACTAAAACTGAGATATTATCCTACTACTACTCACCTTCCCACAAGATTGTAGAATTTCTGCCACTTAAGTGGACAGCTGACAAAATCAGATATCTGGGTGCCTGGCTAACCAGATACAATACTCATCTTTTTAAAGCTAATTATGTCCCACTTTTTAGCCAGATAAGTGGGCCTTGATAAGCCTCCCATTACACTCAAAAATACACACTATCACCATGAATGTTCTTCCCAGGTACTTATACCTATTCCAATGTTTGCCGACTTTCATACCTAAAATACATTTTCAGGACTGGCAAAGAGCAATCATAAAGTTCGTCTGGAACAACAAGAGACCTAGAGTAAACGCTCATACTCTTTATTTGAGTAAGGCTAAGGGAGGTAGAGCCCTCCCTGACCTCGAAGATTATTATCTTGCCACGCAAATTAAGAGGGCACTACAGTGGTCCACCCCTACTTATGTTGCTAACTGGAAGAAAATGGAGAGGATGGAGGAAGAGGAACATGGTCCATTACTTAGTGTCCGTATACACAAGTTAAAATTGTCAGGTACTATCCTACCCCCCGCCAGTGAGGGACACCATAAGGGACTTGCAGAGCCTGGCAAAAATACAAAATAAAATCCTCTCTCTGGCCCCTGTATAGGCCATCATGGGATACAGCCTTTGCCCCGTCCCTACTAGACCACACTTTGAGCCTGGGAGAAAAGGGGCCTGACTTATATTAAGCATTTCACGGTAAGGGATGAGGTGATAGACTTCGCCACCCTTAAGAATGACTTTGGCCTCCGAAATACTGATCATTACCGGTACCTGCAGATTAGTGATTATATCCATCACTGCCGCAGAACGGATCCCCAACCTGATACGGGGTTCCCCCTTGTAGAGAATTTCTACACAATTTTAACCTCACAGAAAACCTCAGGCCTCATCTCTACACTCTATAAAGCCCTTATGGACTTAAAGAAGGACCACTTAGATAAAGTTAAACGTAGATGGAGAGAGGAGGGGGGGAGATGATTTACGGGAAATCAACTGGGACTCAGTATTTAAGCTGGCAGCTAGAACCACATGTTCCCCCCTTTGGCAAGAGTATAGTTGGAAAGTGAAGATACAATACTTTCTCTCTCCCCTCTCTCTGAGTAGAAGAGTCCCTGAGAGGGATTCTTCTTGCTGGAGAACATGTGGGGAGACGAGGGCAAATTATTTGCATTTCTTTTGGTCATGCCCATGGCTTGGACCTTTCTGGAGGGACGTTTCCCAGGCACTTGCCAAAATGTTTGCCTTGGATGCCCCCCTAGACTGGCCCTGCCTTATTCTGGGAGAGCTTCCCCAAAACCTGACTGGAGCTGACAAGATATATCTCTGGGCCATCCTCCTGGCAGCAGCCCACAAAAATATTACTAGACTGTGGCTGAAAAATGACTGCCTACTATAACTACCTGGATGCAATTGGTTCAGGAAATCGCAGAAATGGAAGAAATAACCTATAAGATAAACCATAAGACAACAATATTTATGAACATACGAAATTTGCCACCAGATAAAGGCCTAGAGGTCTATCAAGTCTGCTCGAATGTGCAGCTAGCACCCCCTTATTCTGCAGCTGCCCCTTCCTTCCACCCTTCCCCTCCATTAACCCTCCCCCTTGTCCTGTCCCATCCTCGTTTGAAGCAGTCCACTGTTCTACTGCATACCACTTCAGCAGGTAACGCATTCCACCCAGCCACCAACCTCTCTGTAAAAAAGTGTCTCCTCATCTCCCTCCTGAACTTCCTCGCCCAGTCTCATATCATGGCCCCTGGGCCCTCCCTCCTTACTTTGAACAGCCCCTCTGTACCCGGCTCTTGTTTATTCCTTTCATGTATTTAAAGGTTTTAATCATGTCACCCAGTCTCTCCTCTCCTCCAGTGAGTACATGTTCAACTCCTTCAACCTCCTCTCATATGATAAGTCCCCCAGCCCTTGATCATCTTTGTAACTCGCTGCACCCCTCAGTAACTTAATGTCCCTCTTCAGATATGGAGCGCCAGTACTGCACGCAGTACTCCAGGTGTGTCTTAACCAATGACCCATACAGGCAGAATCACCTCCTCCCTCCCGAGGATATACCTCGCAATACAACCCAGCATTTTGTTGGCCTTTGCAGCTGCCTTCCTACATTGTGCCGAGTTGTTCATTGACCCTGTAATGAGCACACCCAGATCCTTCTCCTCCTCTGTCTGGGCTAGCTGCACTCCCCTAGCTGGTAACCTCCTCGGGTTCTTCATCCCAAAATGCAGCACCTTGCACTTTTTGCATTAAAGCCCAGTTGCCAGGTGTCTGACCAGGTTTCAAGCTTTGCCAGATCATCCTGCAACCCCTGCCACCCCTAGGTCATCCACCACCGCTCTACCTTGGTATCATCAGCAAACAGATTGATCTTGCTCTTGATGTCCCATGATATGTCTGCAATGAATATCCCAAACAACACTGGTCCCAACACTGAGCCCTGTGGAACACCGCCTCGTCACTGCCCTTGGGTGTGAGCTCCCCCCACCACCACCCTCTGTTGCCTTCCCTGCAGCCAGTTTCCTACCCATCTCACCAGCTTTGCACCCACCCCAGTGCCTACTAACTTCCTTCCCAGCCTTCCATGTGGCACTGAGTCGAATGCCTTATTGAAGTCCAGATACAGGACATCCACTGCATGGCCCCTGTCCAGTTGCCTAATTACCCAGCCATAGAACTCGACCAGGTTGGTTTGGCAGGATCTGCCCGCGATGAAGCCATGCTGTCTGCTGTCCTGTAGTCCTTGGCCTAGGAGGGCCACCAGCCTCTCCTTCAGGATAGTCTCCATTAGCTTACCCACGATGGATGTGAGGCTCACTGGTCTGTAGTTTCCCCAGTTCATCCTTTGGGCCACTCTTGTGGAGGGGCACCACATGAGCCATCCTCCAGTCCTGAGGTACACACCCTGAATGTAGTGAGGCATTAAATAGGTCTGCCAAAGGTCCTGCAAGGACCTCTGCCAGCTCCTTCAGTACCCTGAGGTGGGTGCCATCTGGGCCTGGCGTCTTGTCCACCCTCAGTGCCTTCAAACCCTCTCGAACTCTGCTCTCCATGATTTCCCCATCTGTCACCACTTGCCACCCTGCTTCTGCCATTTCTCCCACCTTGGGTGTCACCCCCTCTTCTCTTTAGTAAATACTGAGCAGAAGTACTCATTTAGTGCTTCTGCCTTATTGCACCCTGCTTCCACCCAACCCCCCTCCTTCCTAATCCTACTATGTGGTCCTTACAGCTCCTTTTCTCCCTGATGTACTTAAAGAAGTCCTTCTCCCCCTTCTTAATGCCTTGTGCCAGCCTGAGTTCCGAGATGCTTTGGCCTCTTACTGCCCTTGTCATCTCCTTCGATTCTGTCTGCAAGTACTCCTCCTGTCCTCCCTCCCTGTTTTCTTGTACTTCCTAAAGGCAGCTCTTTTCCTCCTTACCTTTTCCATGACCTCCTTGCTCAACCAGATCGGTTTCTTAGCCCTAGCCTTCTTGCTCTGGGCTTTGCAGCAGGTTTTGGTTGCCTCCACTATCCCCAGTTTTATGAGCTCCCACCTCTGGTTAGTGTCCATACTAGATTGAATTCTGGCCACGTACCCTTTTACCACTTCCCTCATCCTCCCAAAGTCGGCCCTCCTGAAGTCCAGCACTATTGTGCCAGATTCCACTCCTTCCTTGCCCATATCCAATGTGAGCCATACTGAGCGGTGGTCACTCCCTGACAGCGGTTCGGGATTTGCTTGGAGATGGACGAGATGGGAGCTCTGGCGAGAAACATTTGCTGTCCTGAGTTCTGGCCCGCCTCCTTGAAGTCTCACTCCTAGCTTAATACTTTTCAAATTGGCTACAGCTGACTTATCGATTGCGGTTGGGTGGTGCCAGGCTGCTTGGGGTATGGACCATTTGGTCTTAAGAGCACAACATGATTGATTTTTCAATGTTTTCAACGTTACTGATTCAGAAATGCATTCTATTCTGACTTCCTTCTTTTTAAAGATGGTATAAAAGAGGGATTTTATTATGTACCAAACCTGATATATTCCAACTATGTAAAACAGAATTTAAACTGTCTGGCTTATCTGTAATAACTGTACCCAATGGTTGTTAATAAACTTAAATTTAAAAAAAAAAACAAAAAAAAACCTTGCCCCTGCCGACTGCCAGTGCCCCGAGTTAGCTCCCAAACCCAGTCGCCGGCGTAACACGAGGTGTGGCATCCAGTGCCTCAACCCTCAGCGCCACAGGGCCGCCTAGGAGGAGCCAGCTATAAGACCTTCTGGCATGAATTAAAGGGGAAAGGGACATGCCAAGAAGTGTGGATGAACAACACATTCCATCAAGCGCCAGAGATTTTCATGTTTTCTCATCTCCCCCCACCTCTGCGGAGCTCAGGCGTGCAATGACTGGCCAGGCGTCCGGCGAGCTCACGCCCCCGAGTGCCATTTAGCATCACCTTGTTCCTAGCTACCCCTCACCATCACCAAGGGTCGCTCCAGCAGCGACGGTCCCTATACCCTCCACGGAAGGAGAGCCATCCAAATGGACACTTGATCCCTCCTCATCCCTGCAGACCCCAGATGGCCCGGGCTTGTTCCCGAACTCGGGTTGCCGGCATGGCGTGAGATGAGGCATCTAGTACCTTAACTCTCAGTGCCACTGGGACGGCATGCATTCCCATATTAACACCTGTAGCGCTCCTTTTTCTGGCTGGTGAGGGGGACAGGGACGTGAATGTTGGTTGACCCATATCCTCCCTCCCCAAGGGGGAGGGTACCTCAGCTGTATGACCTGCCTGGTCCTCAGCTGACCTCTGCACTGAATTCCAGGGCATACACCCAGTGCTCTAGATAATATTGGTAGGTAAGAGTTATTTACTCATCAGTTTTGAAGTATGGTGAATAAAACCAAATTTGGATGCGTACAAGTGATTTAAATGTGGAAAAAAACTGCTCCTTTTGACTCAAGAGTTCTGAAACAATATTCCTTGGGGTATGAAGCATTTCCAAGTGTTGGGATGAGAACTGTTTTCAGTAAAAAATTAAAAGTCTGAAAAGCAAGGGAGTAAAACAGGCCATTACAAGCCTTATCTGGAGTACTGCATGCACCTGAACCCATATCTCCCAGGCGGGGCGGCACCGATGGACTACTTAAATAGTTTATTTAAAAAAAAAAAAAAAAAAAAACTGAAAAGTTTCAGTATTAGCATCTTCTTTTGAACTCTCACATGCCTCCAAACTGAGAAGCCCAAAAAGCTGAGAAAAGAACGATGTAAAGGTACTGGGGTGATACCAAAAGCAGGTTAAAACCTACTTGACCTCTAAATGTAAGCTATGCATTAGCTAGGAGCTCTAAAGCACTTACTAGACTATTGCCATACTGCCATACACCTTTGGGCCACTGGGAGGTCAGCAAGATGTCCACACCCTTGAATTCAGAGTTGGATATTAATGGGATCATCAGAGATTTCACATCCTTAATGGTGAAGCAGTATGCAGGGGCTGGCTCACTTTGGGCTTCAATGCCGCTGAGGTAGGCTATCTGTAACCCTGATGCACCAGTGAAAACTCCTCTACGACCTGGATTTGAAAACATAAGGCGAGTGTGAGAAGGTAGGTACCACGTACCAACGAGCCTAAAACAAAGAACACAGCATTCACTCAATTAACATGCACTGCACAAAAAAAAAAAAAAAAAAAAAAGGCAGACAAATATTTGCTTTTAACACAACAACTGCAGTAACCATCTTAGGATTCATTTTAAACATCACAGTCATAAACACTGATCAAGCAAATGATTTGCTTCATGTGTTTCAAGCTTTTGTTCCAGCAGCACGTGTGATGCCTTTTAACCAGAACTACACAGCCTGACCCAGTCCGAAAGATGACAGAAAAGGAACTTGGAAATACTGCATAGTTTGAAGTTAGTCCCTAAAATATATTCTAGACATAACACAAGAAGCTACAGGTATCAAATGGCAAGAGATTATTTATTTTTTAGTTATATTTATTTTTACCCAGAAAGTGATATCTACATGAAATTCCCAGACAAAATCCATTGAGACAGCAGTACTCTAAGTTCCTTTATTTATTTATTTATTTATTTATTTCAATCTCTGATTTGCAACCTTTGAGCTGGGAGCTCACTTGCAAAGGTACCATGTCAAAAACTGCAGAACAGATAACCAACTAGCAGTTATTAATCAAATTACAAAAATGTCATAATAAACTACAGGTGATGTACATCATCTGCTAGAACATCAGCAAGGTATGACAAACTTATTATACACAAGTTGAGGGAGCAGTAAGAGATTATGATTAGGAACAGATCCAAGAAGCAGGGAACTGGTATCCATTGTCATTAGGGTGGGGTGGGTCGAGAAGTTGGTTGAGAATAGGGAGGGGGTGGGTACAGATGGGAGAGGGTGGAAGTAGAAGAGGGAGTCGAGAAAAGGGATGAGGAATGGGGGTGATGGAAGTCGAGGGGTGGGATATGTGTCAAGTGTGAGTAAGTGCTGTAAGGGTAGTGGAACCACTTAGTGAGAGGGAGTCTGCATGATATGGGCAGACACTGGTCATTAGTGGCTGTTAGAGTCAGCAGGTGCACTTCTTCTGGCCAATGAGGTGGGAACATAGGCTGGCCTTGAATTATCCTACTTTCGTCTCAGCAAGCAGGTTATTAGGAAGGGAGTTGATCAGATGCGGGGCACAGTATCCAAAGGATTGCTGGCCTAGCACTGTGCATCTGAAAGGCACTTTAAAGTGGTTCTGTTGTGTGCCTCTGCTCAGTCTAGGTGGAACAGCAGGGCAGAGCATGGATTGAACCCCAACAGGGGTCAGGCCATTGGATGCTTTTGCTAGGAAGCGGATTTGATAACGACTTCAGAGTTCGAGATCCAGCCAACCAGTGAGCGAGTACAAATCGCATGTGTGGGTGAGGTGTGGAGTTCCGAGGAGAAGTCTATACACCCCACTAGCAGCAAACAAATTAGGGCATAACCTTCCTCATCCCTGCACACCACCCCCAATTAGAAGTGTCAATAATATTTGTTTTTACTAAGAGGGGGTCTTCTTTGAAGCTTGAGAAGCGCTGGTTTAGACACTCCATAATGCTGTTAATTTGTTCACGTTTATTTGTCAGTGCTTCACTGGCATCCCGTAAACCTTTTAGCTGGTAACCTTTGAAAGAAGCTGTACCAGCTTCCAGATCCGTGACGGACTCTCTTTTGAACTGCGCAAGTCTGGAACCATCTCTTTCTACAAGATGTTCTAATTCAGCGAATACAGCCATGACAGTGTCCGTAACCACTGGAAGAGAAAGATGAGCATCTTGAAAAGCATGAGAAACTGATGACAGGCCAGTTAGAATGTCGAGACAAAAATGTGAAAACAGCAAGAATTTCACATTACAGATTTATTTTCTCCAACCCTTTATCGTAGCTTTATCAGTCTGAGGGATGTCCCGCCTAGTATTGCACACAAGCTCGTCCCAGTGACACGTAAGAGTGGAGCAGTTTTGCAGTACAGCAAGCAGGGAATCTTTTTTATGTGTCACCCATCTCATTCTATGGGCCTTTTCAAACTTCACGAGTGTAGACTGCTGAGCTTCCGCAACTCTTTTTAGCTCACGATAATGCCTGGGTGAGTTCTCATTAAAGTAAAATATGTAAACCAGGATACTGTCAATTTGTTGAGCAAAATATGTATTTTTGAATGCATCTTCTGCTGCCAGTTCCAGCCTGTGCACGACACAGTTAACTGTGATGAACCAATGGCAATCCTGTTTTAGCACTGCCATCATCCCTTTGTTTCCGTCAAAATTCACAGAGGCACCATCAGCTCCTGCACCAATGCAGGACAATTCTTTTAAAATCGATGTTATGACCCAAAACCTGTTTGTATGCCGATATCATAGCTGACTTTAGCCCATTCACATCGGCAGACTCTACATCAATTAATGTCAGGAATTTCATTTTTGGTTGACCATCTTCAAGAATAACATACACTATTTATTTTTCCGTGGCTGTTCTGTCTGTTGTGCCATCCATAAATACAGAATGGTATCTGTAAGTTTTTTTATTTATTTAGCTTTTGTTGACCGGGTAAGTGCACTAGACAAATCCTGCCTATTTTCAGGCACGACCCAGGGGAAGGGGATACAGATGAATGCCAACTGACCTTGAACCAGATTAAGCTGTTGGTGGTATTTTTAGTGAATGAGGGAAATTTGGCCAGGACACTGGGGAAATCCCCCTACTCTTTTCGATAAGTGCCATGGGATCTTTAACATCCACCTGAACTACCACCAATCCAGGCAGATGGGACCTCGGTTTAACATCTCATCCGAAAGACGGCACCTCAGAAGTGCAGTACCCCTCTCATGCTGCACTACAGCGTCAGTACTGGGATATTAACCCAAGTGCCAGATGTGGGAACTGAACCCACAGCCCTCTGATCTCCTGGCCTCAGAGGCGAGTGTGCTACCTACTGAGCCACTGACACTAAAGTTGTTGTATCTCCCTTCAAATGACTGACAGTGGGTTGCCTCAAATGCCCTGCAATAAAATAAATGTAGCACAAGCTTTGTCATTGGCATATGCCTCTCCAAGCTCAACTCCACGTCTTTTCTCAAGTGCTACAAGCTTCCCAAATTTATGAAAAGGGTCCTTTTCTTTAGCCAGGAAGTATGCAATGTCAAACAGTTTTTCCATTTTATGAAGAGATGTTTTATTCATTTTTAAAATGCATTTCTCTATCTCACCCCCTGTTGGTCTGCTCTCTGCTAGAACGCTTTCTTTTGCTTGTTCATGACCTTCAGACAATGCGTGTCTTTCGCAATTAGTTTTTTTTACATTGTTTGTGCTGGAGATATAAGAATCCATATTAGTAATGTTACCTATTTTAGTGGCCCACCTACGAAAGATGTCTAGTTTAGCTTTGCAAAACTTGCACCCTCTCCCAAGGTTTATTTATTTTATATTTTTTATTTACATATCCAGTGTAATAAGCAGATCGGAGTGCCCAACCCCGCTACCCGTATCACACCCTCCCCCCTTACCATAACATAGGTTGCGACAGTTGGGTGCCCACCCCCAGTGCCACCAAAGATCATCCCAACACTGGAGTGAGCAATCCCCAGTGCAAGCTTGGGTCCCCCTCAAATAAAAACATCCATTGTAGATCCTTTTTTTTTTTTTTGCCTGAAAAAGGATACTGTCCATTGGCAAACTGACCACCCCATCCCCCACCTACCCCTTCACTCACCTGAACATATCCCACAATGGAGCTCAACGTTCCACTCTCCAATCAAAATCACATCTTGCTGCTGGAACTGACGACTGGGATATGAGAAAATAAAGTTCAGTTTAATGTATTTCAATGGCGTTTTAACTTTTATTCATAATATTGTCATTTTTGAATATTTTTAAACCAAATTTTCAACGTGGTCTTTTTGGGATCCCACCTCATGATCAAGGAATGTGAAATTATTCAAATCGATCCCAAAAAGTGACTTAGTGGTCACTGTGTTAAATCACCTTCTCAGGCAGGATCTGAAAATTTTCACCACCCTTTTTTCATGAGGTGGGGTTCATAAGAAGTCTATTTAAAATTTGGACTAAAAATATTAAAAAAAAACCAACATAGTTATGAGTGTACCTTTAAAATTTTTCATCACATAGGGCCGGCCTGGTGGCACTGAGGCTTGAGGTGCTGGATGCCACACCTCGCTCCACGCTGGCGACCCGGGTTCGGGAGCAGACTCGGGTCACTGGAGGGCCAGCCGGGGGAGAATGGCTTGAGCGTCCCACAACAGCTCATCTTCTCTGGGGAGGGGGGGGCCAATGGCCATGCACTTGCCTGAGATCGGAGTACTGCAAGCCCCAGATGTAGGGGAAGGGCGGCCAACACGCAGTGTGGATGTCGGCACATTGCACCTTGACATCAGAGGCTTGCATACTGTAGGGGAGAAAAGCGAGGAAAACGCCTGCCAATGCCAGGAAGATGGGCTTCCAGGAACGTGCCTCTGATGTGCCCTGCTCAGTTGGCCACCTCCAGACCGACAAAATGAAGGATTACAGGGTGTCTGGTCCCCCACTTCGTCCCCGCTCACGGGGTGGGGCAAGCTGCAGCTCCATGGGAACTGGAGGTAGGTTCGGGTAGGCCGGGAGGACAACTCCTTGGGGGCCCTGAAGGGTCAGAATCGACAGGATGAAGGGTGGATAAATAAATGATAAAATATATATATATATATATTTCAACACACACTCCCTCATAACTTTGGTAATTTTCAACACTTTGATCCCAAATCTTCAACATAACCATCTTTCACACCACCTCACGAACGTGACAGCTGTCATTTTTCAAACCCTGTCCGAAACGTGTTTCACACACGTGGCGAAGGATGATATTTTGGCCAGGATTTGAACATTTTCACCTACTGGGTTCATGAGAAGGCTATGTTGAAAATTTGGGGTCAAAATGTTAAAAAAAACAGTAAAATTATGACACATCGAAATTTTTCTACGCTCATTCATAACTTCGGTATTTTTGATATCGGTCACTGCACAGAAGTGTAGGGCCAGCAGGGCCCTGCACTTTCATAGCTGGATGGAATCTTCCCTTGGTGCAGGGCCCAGAGGGCCCCCGAGCATGTGAATCTATTCAAGCAGGTCCCAAAGGGACCTGCGTGAATGAGGATATGATATGTCTATCTCAACAAGAAAAGGAAATATTTTGCAAAAAATTGTGTTAATGCACCAGTTAAGGTTCAACTTAATACAACAAAAGTAGGGAAATGCAGCATTAGAGTTTCCATCCCTAACTCCCCATGCAGCAAAAGAAGAAGAAAAAAAAAATTTTTAGGGTTTTAGGTCACTGGAGTCTTGGCAAATCAGTAGGGTCTTCCTTGATGTTATCAACCCTAATGCTCATTCCCACCCCTGAGCAAGCAAGGTCAGATGTGATCTCTTTTCTTCATGCATGGCATGAGGGGTGTGCCTTGTGGGTGTGAACCCTAATGCTCATCCCATTTCATAAGTAACTAAGATAAGATGGGTACAGTATAAGAGAATCAAGTGAGCATTAGGCTTCGCAACTGTAAGACATGCCTGTCACACCTGTTCCTGCATGCAGGGTGGTGGTGGTGGTGTTTTATGGTTGGAAACCGAAGGTAGGGTGGGGTCTTATGGTTGAGAACTCTAAGATGGCATTTCCCCTACTTTGATGCTGGTACCCTGGTGCGTGACAAAGCATCATGCACAGACATGAAGCGCCAAGGGCTAGTCTCACCTGGGCTCAAATAAATTTCTCTGCATTGGCTTGCACCTAAATTCTTTGCCTTTTTTTTTTTTTTTTTTTTTTACACACACACATATATATATATATATACACACACACACACACACACATATATACATATATTTATTCTTCAGCAGTGAGTGCAGCCTGTTTTGCGTATTTGCTGGCCAGCTGTTTGGTCTGCATTCTCCCTTTTCACCCGTAGCGTGGTGTTGTAGAGTTGTTTGTTTTTTCCTTTTGTTGGTTGGGTTTGTGGGGGTGGACAGCAAGGGTTAGAAAGCCTAATGCCACATTTCCCTACTTCTGTGGCATTAACTTAAACCCTAACTGGTACATTAAAGTTTTTTGTAAGAAATTATAGTGATGCAGTAGTGCCACTATAATGAAAGTTGAACAGGGGTTTCTATGTTAAACCAAAAAACTTTTCACTTTAATAGCTTTGCAACTGTTCAACAGATTTTCATGACATTTTGCAGGACGCGGCCGGGGGGGTTAGATCTCCTGATGTGCCAAGTTTCGTTCCAGTCAGATTTGTGGATTCAGAGATCCGGATGGCAAAAAAAGTATATAAAAACACAGGAGGTTTCACTGTTTTTTCTCTCTCATTGTCTAGCGCCAAGATGGTTTGGAATTTTGGTCTGAAATTCTCGGGGCAGAAAGGGGCTGGCATACAGTGATGCCTTTCCTGGGTTTGGTGAAAAAATATTAATCCGTTCCAAAGTTATTACATTTTAAAATTTCGGTTCTGAGCATGCTCAGTAGAATCTTTTGGATAGGCGCTCTGAATGAAAAAATAATTTGGTCCATACAAAAGGATCCTTTTTATGAGGAACATTTTTTTCAGTATATTGCCATCTTGTTTCTTTAAAAAATTTCAAAACCACAAAAATGACATCCAGCACACACACATTAACACATGTGTATTGTTAATTGGGGCCCCATTAGGTGGATTCTGCAGTTAGTTTGTGGAAAAATGACCAGAAATGTCTTTTTTATACATTTAAAAATCCTTTTTCGTGAGCCGATTTTCTTTTTTCTTATGGCCATATGAAAAGGAATTGGCCTATATGAAAAAAGATCCCTTCATACTAAAAAAGAATTGTGACTTAGTTTTTTTCTGATTCTTTTCTCATATGAAGGAATCCTTTTTCATATGGGTCTTTCATTTGATATGAAAAGGATCCATTCATAAGGAAAAAAAAGATTTTGGACTTAGTTTTAATGAGTATTACGAGAACAACACATAACCCCCCCCCCCAAAAAAAAAAAAAAATTAAAGCCATTTAAAAAAAAAAAATATCAAAATTTCCATAAGATAACATTGGGACTTTAACAAGCCATCCAGTGAAGCAAATAAATAGCCGTTTTGGCAGAAATGGAAGTGTAGGGCCTGGAGGGCCATGCACTTCCACACCAACAGAGATGTATGCATCTATGGAGGGATGGAAGGGCCATGGGCTACCACAGGCAAATGAGGATACAATTATACTAGCTTAAAAAGTAAGGAAATTCATTGCAAAAAAACTTCATTAATGTACTAATTAGGGTTAAAGTGACAAAAGTAGGGAAATGTGGTGTTACAGATCTCAACCCTGACACCCACACCCACCCTGCAGGCAGCAACAGGAAAAACCATTACAGTTTGACCTCTCCCGTCTTCACAAATCAGGCATGGGGTATACCTTGGGGATGTCAACCCTAACACTCACCTCATTCTCATATACTCTGCACATCTCACCTTATTGACTGATGCAATGGGGGTGAGTGTTAGGGCTAAAAACCCCAAGGTATACTCCATGCCTGATCTGCAAAGACACAAGAGAGGTCAAACTGTAATGGTTTTTCCTGTTGCTGCCTGCAGGGTGGGGGTGGGGTGTCAGGGTTGGGAACCCAAACACCACATGTCCCTACTTTTCTCATTTTAACCCCAACTGTTGCATTGACAACGTTTTTTGCAATGAAAAAAAAAAAATATTTATAACAACTAATTACAGAAAAAATACTATTTCAAAAAGTAAGGCAATTCACTGCAAAAAACTTTGTTCATAGAATCATAGAATGGTTTACGAGTTCTATAGGCAAGCCTATTATGAATTCGCCACCCTTTTACTGGTGGTTAATGCACGAATTAGGGTTAAAGCAACAAAGGTAGGGAAATGTAGCATTAGAGTTTCCAATCTTAACACCCCACCCCTCCCTAAGTAAATAGAGATGGGTACACTATGTGAGAATGGGGTGAGCATTAGGGTTGACAACCCCAAGGCACACCCCACGCCTGTTGCTGCCTGCAGGGTGGGGGTGGGATGTTAGGGCCACCTTTCCCTGTTTTTGTCAGTTTTATTTAGTTTTTGTTAATCGGAAGGAGGACTAGACAATTTTTAATCTATTTTCAGCCTTGTCCGGAGATACAGATGTATGCCAACTAGACCAGATTTTAAGCTGCTGGTGGTATTTCCAGTGAGTGGGGGACATTTGGCCAGGACACCGGGGAAATTGCCCTACTCTGCCTGCAGGGGTGTGGTCACTTCCTGTGGACAGGATGGAGGGATCCAGTTTGCAGCCTGACACAGGAGGAGGAGGAGGAGGAAGTGCTGATGTGGCAGGGGAGATGGCCTCCTTCCCTGTCGTTTTTATTCCAGAGGCTAAAAATGCTGATATTCAACAAAATGCTGTTGTAAAGGACTTGGATTAAAATGCTGAAGCAGATATAGAATGGTCACAATCTGGGACTGAAAAAGATTACAGGTACCTATAAAATATTCTGACTTCATTATGGAAAAGGAACGTAGACTGTTTCAAATAACTGATGCTGAAAAATGTTTTCGCCTAGAGAAAGAAGCGCTACAAGGAAGATCTGTCAGTTTTACAAGCTGTAACCCAGACAGGTTGTGTAGATAACTCATCTGGAATACAGAGAGGTGATGTGGCAGGGCCGAGAACAGCTGAGCTACAGCTGACTGAAGCCCCTGAATTTGTGGACGATGTGGCTGGCAGTTTAAAAACAACAGGCTGTTGTGTGCCTAGAACCGTGGCAAGGATTTTCTTCGGAAAGCTTGGTGCATACTGTTGCAAATAAACCAGAAGCGCTACACCCTGAGAATCCTGTGCCCTCAAATTATGCATCAAACAAACGACTCAGTGCCACAAACACTGCTGCAAACAACTTCTTTACCCAAACCAACTACTACAACAAATACTGCTGCTATATAGGGAGTCCCTATCTTGCAAAAAACAACCAATGCGAGTACTGAGATACACACTGAACATTCTAATGAAAAAGAAGCTGCTGCTATTTTAGGCCTTACAAAGGGGAGAGGGAATGATGTGCAAGGCATGTGAAACTTTCAACCTCCGCCCCTTCCTAAAACTCTTGAAACTTCTTTGAAAAGTGTGGTGTGGACACAATACATCTGGAAAGTGGGTTCCTGACCCCAACCATAGCCCTATACCAGGAATCTCAAAGGGTACTGAAACTGTGTTTGCTACTGACAAGAATATAAATACTGGACTAAGACAAGGGAATACCCCTTTTGTTACCGATTCAGACTTAGATCTCCACACCGAGGATGTTATTCATGACACCCAGCTCCTTCCAAAAAGGCCTCATTTACCTTCCACATCAGAGTCAGGAGCTGAACAATCTAATCCTCCAACAGGGGGAGACAGAATGGATACGGTCCCCCCCCTCCCCAAAAGATTGAAAATGCTCAAACTGCTTGTGCTAATTTTCGAGGCAATTAATTTCTTCAGCAACCTTTACCAGCACAATGCCATAATGCAGTGCAGTGGCAACATGCCACTCAAGAACTCTGCCCAGCAGCGGAGACTGAAGTCGGGGATTGCCAGAGCCTGTAAGAGGTAAAGTGTCCTGCACTACAGCCTGACTGTTGTGAGGCACTTCCCACCCACCCAGGGTTGGCGCTTCATTTATTGCTGCTGGCAGGTCACGTGTCACATCACGTGACCTACCCTCCTTTTTACTAAGTGTCCACTTTCCCATTTGCAGCTTATAGACACCAACCACTAGGGGTCGCTGCACTCTCTACTCTAGCTCCTCTTTCAACTCTCTACCCCTCCTAGCTACTGCTTGAAAGCTGACCCACTAGACGTCACTGCAGTTCCCTTTGAATCCTTCTACCACCTACTTTCTTCTCTCCTCCCATCAGCCTACCACTAAGCACCTGCCAGCATCAAACCTGGTACCCTTTTGTCCAAAGTCTACTGACTAAGCACTAAGCCAATGAACCAGGCCAACATCTTCCTCTACTTTCAAACTCTTAACCCTTCCTCCCTCCTTTTCTGAATTAAAAAAAAACTTTCTACACTCTGTCCCTGAGCTGTGCTCAAACCCAGTACCCTTGCAGTCGGAGTCGGCAGCTCTACCTCTGGACCACATTGCCTACCTATTTTATTCCTACTTTCTAAGCCTTTTAGTCTCTTACCCCCCCCCCACCTGCCAAAATATAAGTTTACTACTTCTCTCTTGCTGCCTTTGCAGGCTTTGAACCCTGCACCCTCACTTTCAAAGTCAGCAGTCCCACCACTCAGCTAGCACACCTGTCTATTATTACTGCAGGATTTCAAAACTCTAAAAACGCTCTAACCCTCTGACACTGCTAAAGTGTTATCTGAGTGCTTCTGCAGACCTTGAACCCAACTCCCTGCTGCTACAGCCACTGGCTGGGCTCCTTCCTGCTACCCTGGTCAAGACTTGAACCTAGTACCCTGTGCACTTCAGGCACCAGCCCTGCCACTACACCATAGCAGCAACTAGGCTTAGAGGTGACCTTTCACTACTATCTGCCCTCTATCATCCTAGTACCCCCATTCTTTCTTCACTTCAGCTCCCCCACCCTTACCAACTATGCATGTGCACCCCCTGCTCGCCAGCCTCTCTCTTCTCCTCCTCCCTTTGCCTTCCACATACCCTAGTGTCCCTATTAACCCTCAGCCTCACTACTCCAGTGTTCCTACCTACCCTCCTGTCCTCCCCTCCTCCTTTACCACTGCTCCTCCCCCTCCCTCCTCCTCCACACACCCATATGCTCCTCTCACCTCACCCCCATCCAGACATTACCTTTCCTCCCCCAGCTCCCTTGCGCCTGATCACGCAAGCCTTCCCTGCCTGTGCTGCCCTACCCACTCCCTGTGCTACGAAACCCCTTCCTCATCCTATCGCCCCGCGGAAACTCTACATCTGGCACCCTCTGACCAGAGCACTCTCCTCCTTCTACTCCTAACAGTGAACATACATCCCAACCCAGGCCCTGCCCCTCCCACCCACCCACCCAGCCCATTGGTCTTCAAGTAGCCTCCATGAACATATGCAGCCTGCTGAAGAAATTTGACACCCTACAGTGCTGGGCCTTGGCTCATCAACCAGACATCATAGCCCTGGTTGAAACCTGGCTGTCAAATCCACCCCTGACTCATTTGTTTCCTCCCAGGCTATACCTTATACGGGAGGACAGAGTAAGCAAGCGAGGGAAGGCTGTGCAATCTACACTAGGGACACAATACTTGGACACGCCTCCCACCCCTGCCCTTGTAAATGGGGCCCAGGCTCTTACCCTCAAACTCACCCTGGACCCCTCTAGGAGCCCTCTCTATCTCACCACAGCCTACGTTCCCCCAAAGAACCAGCACCCGGCCCTGGTATCTTTAACGGACTACCTGGCAACCCTCCACCATAAGGCGGAGCAAATCCTAGTTGGGGACCTTAATGTAAATTGGCTCAGCACCTCCTCATCTGCGATCAGAGACTCATTTGCCGCCCAAGACCTGACCACAAGAATAAACCATAAGAGAGGTACCAGCACCCTTCTGGATGTTATTATAACTAACCGACCCCATAAAATCCAAAACATCCAGGTCCTCCCAGACTCCCTAAGTGACCACTCCCCTATCCTATTTCATTGGGCAGTCTCTAATCCCAAACCCAAAGCCTAGACCACCCTCCGCAGGCGCCTCCGCCCTGGTGGGCTGAAAAAACTTAAAGTATTCCTCACCCAGATAAACTGGTCCCCCATTCATCATGCAACCGACATTGACACTGCCCTCGCCTTCTTCACTCACACCTTCAACATGGCCTGTGATCTCTTTGCCCCTCACCAAAATCCGGTCCAAAAAACAGAATGCACCTTGGGTTAGTCCGGCCCTTCTACAATTACTAAGAAATCGGGATAACCTCTGGCACCTTGCCACTGAAAACGGGTCGTCTGTCTGATAGGCAGGCTTACAATGCAGCCTGGAATAAGTGCTCATGGGCCATCAGGAAAGCCAAGGCCGACCATTACCAGGCCTCCCTTACCTCCTCCTGGGGCTCGGCCCGAACTTTCTGGGATAATATTAAGCAACTTAACGGATAAGCTCGCTCCCCTGCCCCATCCCAGCTCACTAGAAATGGCACTACCACCACCGAGCCTGCCACCATAGCTAACTGGTTCAACACCGCTTTCACTGACCTTAGCTCAGTCCTCCCTAGTAATTTCTTTGACCCTCCCCCCAACCAACCTCCCCCTGTCCTCCAGCGCCCCAGCTTCCACCTGCACAAGATTTCCACCCGGGAAGCCAGACCCATCCTAATCAAAGCTTTGAATGGCAACAGTCCCGGCAGTGACTCACTGGACCCCAGTATCCTCAGGCTGGTGCTAGATGAAGTCCTTGCCCCACTCACCAGCCTAATTAACCAGTCACTCTGCCTGGGACAATTTCCCACAGCTTGGAAAACAGCCATTATCACACCAGTTCATACAGGGGCGACAGGTCATCGGCCAACAACTACCGGCCAATCTCCATCCCCCTTCCCCCATCTCTAAAGCCCTGGAGAAAGTGGTGGCCATTCAAATCACTGATTATCTGGCTAAGCATAACATCTTATGCCCAGAGCAACATGGCTTCCATGCTGGTCACAGTACCAGCACTGCCCTAATTGAATTCTCCAACTTCCTACACTCCTCCTTGGATACCAGCTCCCTAGCTGGTGCAGTGTTCATCGACCTCTCAAAGGCCTTGACACCGTCTCCCATCCACTTCTGCTGAATGCACTCTGCACACTGGTCTCTCGGCTGGCCCCCTAGCATGGTGCACAAGCTATCTTGACGCTCGATCACAGTGTGTAAAAATCAATAGCACAGTCTCCGATACCCGTCCCATTCACTCTGGGGTCCCCCAAGGCTCCATCCTGGGCCCCCTTCTCTTCTCGCTCTATCTGAACACCTGCCCAGTGCATGCCCTGGCAAAATTCTACTGTATGCAGATGACGCTGTCCTTTCTGCCACCCACCGCAATCCCGTCTCCCTCCAGGACACCCTACAGCAGTCTCTCAACAGTGCCGGAGCTTGGTTTAAGGAGCGCAGACTCGTTATCAATCTTAAAAAGACCAAAGCTATGCTCTTTTCCCACCCCCAAAACAAAGCTAGCAACCACCCACTCTATATCCTTCCAAGTACCAATCAGCCACTGGAACAAGTCTGCTCCTACAAATACTTTGGGGTTACCTTCGACTCAGCCCTCACATTTCACAACCACAGCAATGCCCTAACATCCGCCACTAACACACGACTTGGCATTCTCTTCCGCCATAGAACCTGCCTTCCCCCAAATGCTCTCCGGCTCGCTGTTACATCATCCGTTCTGTCCCTTGTAGACTATGGTCTACCAGTCTATGGTGCTGCTGACACCACTGCATTCAAAAAAATTCACTTAACCCTGAACAAAGCCTGCAGATTGATTACTGGTGCCCCCAGGCTCACACACACCTGTCAGCTGTATGTCGAGGCTAAATTGCTTACCCTGGATGAACGGCTCCAATACCAAACCTGTCTCCTCACAAAAAAAACCCTACTCGGGCTCTCCCCTTGGGGTAACGGCATCCATCCACCAGAGCCCTCCCACTATTGCAACACGGTCTTCCAACAAGACCACTCTAATGGTCCCCAGATCAAGAACCAGCCGTGGCCAGAGGTCCTTCTGCTATAGAGCCCCAACCTGGTTTAACTCTCTCCCTGCCCCCATCACCAATGCCACCACCATCTCCAAGTTCAAAACCACTCTTCGAAACCACATCATCAACACTCGTAACTGCTCCTGTCTCTGAAAGTAGCCTCCACCTTTACTTCTCTTGACAACGCCCTCCGGGCGGCTCTCCACCTAACCATCCCCACCACCACTTCCCTGTACACCGTGCCTATGTTTAACCTGGCCAGTGCCAGTTGTTTCAGTGTTTACCTATTAGATTGCTCACTATTGATACCAACTTGTGTAACACCTGTTCTCAATTACATGTACCCTGTAACCCAAATGTATTTGTCTGACCACAGTGTGACGTGGCGCCTCTGTTGAACGCCTATTGTTTTGCAAACCTACGCTATGTAACCAAAAACACAATGTATGTCTTTATGTGACGAAGTACCTTTGGAAACGAGCCTCTGGCTCAAAGGTTGTAAACTGATTTTACAAATAAATAAACATCTAGAGGGTGTAGAACTCACTTTGGACAGAATCTATGTTGGAAAGAAACTAATTAAATAATTTTTTTTTTTTCTCTTCAAACAACATTTATGAGCTTATTCATGCATCTGGGGACACATTATACAATATTAGCTTTAAGACGCCTCAGGGACTTGATAGATTCTGGTCCAAATATGAAAAACTGCAGTATTCTGCTCAATGGCTTGCTTTCAGAACTGTACCTTTAACAAAACCCGCTATAAAAAATGTTACCATTTTATTAAGGAATGAAGGGGTAGCAGTTCACGATATCACTCACTAGCTGCAGCAAAGACATGGAGTTTTACAGACCCCACAGTCCATATTTGACACAGATCACATATGGACTGGAGGGTGGTGTTAAAGTCAGGCTGCACAGTACAAACTCAGGGCCACAACATCTGCCTAGTAGCTTGTTTTTAGGCCAGGACTGGGGACACTGTTTTTAGCCAGGCCAGCCAAAAACATGTTTTAAATGTGGCTCCTATACTCATTTAAGCTCTGTTTGTGACAGTGTAAAATGTATTGCTTGTTTTGAATATGGTCACCTAAGCACAGACTGCCCTACAGGTGTGAAGTGTAATCTCTGTGAAGAGTCTGGTCATTCCTATTGTGCTTGCCCCTGGGCTACCCACAATAGGGATGATAGGCCGGACCAGGCCACCATTTTAACAGAAGCTCAAAAAAGAGAAAAAGCAGCAAGACATACAGCTGAGAGAGCTGTTGAAGCAGACTCAGACATCTGCCAGAATCAAGTAAGGGAAACCCTTGCTTCAGAACCTTCTACAGATCAGAGCGTTACACCTCAGCAGCCTGTTTCCCAGGAACCACAGTCCAGGATACTGGAGGGTGATACCACCTCTCCACCTGCATCTACAGTTCCTACGGTCTCAGAATCACTCCCTACTGAAGTACCATTAGAAACCCATCCCCAGGATGTCTGCTGCTCCTGAGATTACTATGCCCCCTCCAGAAATTACAGTGGTTTCAAAAAAAAAAAAAAGGCAGCACACGAGACAACAAACCTCAAAATCTAAGATGCCCAAACCCACTACCTCCCCACAAGGTATTCCACTTGCTAAAAAGTTTGAGGCCTTCGCTACCAGACAAAGAAGTATGGAACCGAATGAGGACACTGATTCTTCCTCTACCATATCTTCCCAACATATCCATACCTCAGATTCAGAGGAGGATACCCCATCCTGCCCTACAGTGGAAACCCGTAGGAGAGGGCGCCTGGGCACTAGAACTAGGTGCAGTACATGACTGAGTACCACTTAATGATCTTAACATAACCATGTCGTCTGGGAGTTCTCCATTATCCGTGGCCTCTATAAATGTTAACAGCATTAAAAATGCCAGGCGTAGACTGATAACTTTCTCAGTTTTACAGGATTTAAACTGTGATGTGCATTTTTTGCAAGACACCAGGCTACATACGACCACTTTAGTTATAACAGCAAAAAAGCTTTGGGCCTGGAGACCCTCCTATTTTTCATATGGTATGGAGGCTTGCGACGGAGTTGGAGTGTTATTCAGAGGGCAGGATTTTCAGATATCCAAATTTGTTGACACTGTACCAGGGCGTGTACTATTAATTGACTTTTTCAGATTTAATATAGCTTTGCGAGCTATCAATATACAGTATATGCACCCAAAACAAAAAGGAGCATTTGTCAATGCCAAATGTTGATTACTTTGCTCTGTTGAGCTTGCTCACTCCCCCTCTGTCAGTCGCTCGTTCTGTTTCTCTTGGCACTGCAGGCTGCACTTTTGTACTGGGCTCCTGCCTGAGTTGGCACCTTTGTCTGACAAAGAAATCTGTAGCTGTCCTGACAGAGCTCCGTTGAGGTTGCCAGTCTCCCTCTCTCACGCGCTCATTCTGTTTCTCCTGGCACTACAGGCTGCCCTTTTGCACTGGGCTCCTGCCTCTGTTGGCGCATGTTTCTGCACACAAAGAAATCTGCAGTAGTCCCGACAGAGCTCTGTTGAACTCGCTCCCCCCCCCACTCGCTTGTTCAGTTTCTGCCAGCGCTGCAGGCTGCCCTTTTGTACTGGGCTCCTGCCTGTGTTGCTGCCTTTTTCTGCCCACAAAGAAATCTGCAGCAGTCATGACAGAGCTCAGTTGAGCTTGCTCACTCCCCCTCTCTCAGTCATTCGTTCTGTTTGTCCTGCCGCTGTAGGCTGCCCTTTTGTACTGGGCCCCTGCCTGCACTGCTACCTTTTTCTGCCCACAAAGAAATCTACAGCAGTCATGACAGAGCTCAGTTGAGCTTGCTCACTCCCCCTCTCTCAGTCATTCGTTCTGTTTGTCCTGCCGCTGTAGGCTGCCCTTTTGTACTGGGCCCCTGCCTGCACTGCTACCTTTTTCTGCCCACAAAGAAATCTACAGCAGTCCCAACAGAGCTCCGTTGAGCTCACTCACTCCCCCTCCCTCACCTGCTTATTCTGTTTCTCCCGGCACTGCAGGCTGCCCTTTTGTACTGTGCTCCTGTGTTGGGCCTTTTTCTGCCCACAAAGAAATCCGCAGCAGTCACGATAGAGGTCAGTTGAGCTCGGTCACTCCCCCCTCTCACTCGCTCGATCTTAATCTGTCCCAAACACTGATTTTCCACAGTGACCGTGCTATTCTGCGGCAGGAGTGCAAAAACATACTCCGACCAGGATGTGAAAAATGACAGCTATACTGTTCACAAGGAGGTGTGAAAAAATGCCAGCGTTGAAAATGTGGCGTGAAAATATTACAAATTTGTGAAGTTACAAGGGTGCATGGAAGCAGTTCAACGCACGCTTGTAACACAGTCATTTTATGGACTTTCGTCACCAAGTTTTCAACATAGGGATTTTAGGACCTCTGGTCATGAACAGTGTCGTGTCACTGTCATTTTCTTAATCTGTCCCGAACACTGATTTCCCACAGCAACCGTGCTATTCTTGCTACAAGTCACGAAAACACATTTCGGCAGGATGTGAAAATGACAGCTGTACTGTTCATAAGGAGGTGTGAAAAAATGCCAGTGTTGAAAATATTGTAAGTTACAGGCGCATGGAAACTGCACAATGCACGCTCATAACACAGTCATTTTATGGACTTTCATCACAAAATTTTCAACATACGCATTTTAGGACCTCTGCTCATGAACAGTGTCACTGTGGCTTTCTTAATGTGTCCCGAACACTGATTTCTCAGAGCGACCGTACTATTCTGTGCTGGCAGTGCAAAAACACATTTCGGACAGGATGTGAAAAAATGACAGCTGTACTGTTCATAAGGAGGTGTGGGCATATCCAGTCACTGCTTTGTCTCCACTCCAGAGACCCTGATGTAATACAGGACCACGGAGGACCCTGGGACGGAGGGCGGGTGAGTGAGCAACTCTAAAGTTCTGGCACAGTTCCACTGAGCTCGCTCACTCCCCCTCACTCACTCGTTCTATTTCTCCCGATGCTGCAGGTTGCCCTTTTGTACTGGGCTCCTGCTTGAGTTGGCACCTTTTTCTGCCCACAAAGAAATCTGCAGCAGTCCAGGCAGAGCTCCATTGAGTTCGCTCACTCCCCCTCCCTCACTCGCTCTCTCATTCTGTTTCTCCCAGTGCTGCAGGCTTCCCTTTTGTACTGGGCTCCTGCGTTGGGGCCTTTTTCTTCCCACAAAGAAATCTGCAGCAGTCCCGATAGAGGTCAGCTGAGCTCGGTCACTCCCTCCTCTCACTCACTTGATCTTAATCTGTCCCAAATACTGATTTCCCACAGCGACCGTGCTATTCTGCTGCAGGAGTGCAAAAACATATTTTGGCCAGGATGTGAACAATGACAGCTGTACCGTTCACAAGGAGGTGTGGAAAAATGCCAATGTTGAAAATCTGGCGTGAAAATACAGCAAATTCGCAAACTTACGAGGCGTGCATAGCAACTACTGGCATGCGCTCGTAAAACAGTCATTTTTGGATTTTTTCCACCAAATTCACAACATAGGCTTTTTGAAAGGCCATCTCATGAACACTCGCACTGTCGTTTCGTTAATCAGTCCCGAAAGGTGACTCTGCTCAGTGACCACGAAATCACCTTTCCGGGCTGAATAACGCCATGACAGTGACAGAATTCATGAGGAGGGGTCCCAAAACCCCCATGTTGAAAATATGGTGCCAAAATTCCAAAAAAATGCCTGAGATATGCATCAAAGTTGAAAAAACCCTATTTATTCCATTATACAGCTTACCAGCATTTCCTCAGTTTGCAGTCGGCTTTGAAGAGTGTAGACGTGTTCCCGGTCCACCAAAGATCATCGTGCAGGACTCCAGAGAAGTATGTGGTGAGGGGTGTGGGAGCCAGGTGCGCAGTGGGTGTGTGCAGGTTGTGGGAGGGGCAGGAGACCGCAGAGGACCGTTTTCCTTTTGACAGGTTACAAGGAAAAAATAAATAAATAAATCACAGATAATAAATTAAAAAAAAAAAAAAAAGTTAACAGGGCCATTTGGCATGCTGGGTGGGCTCCCAGCGTGCCAGAGTGATTTTTTTTTGGGGGAGCTCTAGCCGATGGGGATTGGGCACCCGTCAGCACAACTGCACTGGGTGTTTGGGGAGTGGGGATTATGCCGATGGGGAGTGGGTTTCCCCCGTCGGCAAATGAAAGTGGGAGGGGGGGGACATAACGCCGACAGGGAGTGGGCTCCCCGTCGGCAACATGAACGCAGGCACTGAACCAGACGGGGATTGGGGCCCCCCTCGGCAGTGGGGGTGCTTTAATATTGTTTGTGAAAATGGCAGCAAGCCATCGCCATGTTCAAACACAATATCACAGTAACAAGGATCCGCCCAGCAATGATTGGTCGATCCCTCATTGCAGCGGAATGGCTTATGCTACAATGACGAGGCAGCCATTGCTGCAGCGGCTGAAACCTTACAAGGTTGTGGAACGCTGGCTGAACTAGTGTTAGTAGCAGCGTGCCACTCCATTGGAAACAGCAGGCCAAGCTTTCAAGAGTCTGGGGCACTGGCCACAACAGGCTACCGCCTCCACATCCTGCTCCGTAAAGCTGCCTCAATATGTTTCTTGTGCCTTCGTGCAATCAACATAAAAAGTAGGGTCGATTTATTTGAAAGCATAAAGCCTTATCTTCATACTACAAAGCATATACAGTGCCTTCAGAAAGTATTCACCCCTCTTGGATTTTGTCACATTTTGTGATGTTGCAAACTCAAATTAAAATACATTTATATGGGATTTTTCTGTCATGTATCTACACAAATTATAATGTCAAAGTGGAATGAAACTTCTGGAATTTTTTTGCACATGTAATTTAAAATAAAAACCTGAAATGTCTTGATTTGGTAAGTATTCACCCCCTTTGCTATGACACTCCAAATTGAGCTGAGGTGCATCCAATTTCCTTGTGAGATCACTCTAAAACTTGAATGGAGTCCACCTGTGGTCAGTTCAAATGGTTGACATAGAAACAGACTTTGATGGCACATAAGGACTACTTGGCCCACCCAGTCTGCCCATTTCCCTACCTATTGGATAAGCTGCAGATTCTAGTTAACCAACAGCCTATTTCCTGCAACCCCCCACTATAACTGCCTTATGTCTGTCCCATGCAAGTTTGAATTCCCCCACTGTTTTAGACCCCACAACATCTCCAGGAAGGCGGTTCCATCGTCCACCACTCTCTCCGTGAAAGAATTTTCCTCACAATACCCTGAGTCGTTCCCCTCTAACTTTAAACTGTGCCCCTTGATCTTACACATCTCTTTTTCTGAAAGATGCTACCCTCCTGGACTTTATTGATTCCCTTGAGGTACTTAAAAGTTTCTATCATGTCCCCGTCCCTCCTTTCATCAAGGGTATACATATTAAGTCTCTCAGTCTCTCTCTTCATATGGTTTCTGATGTAGACCATGCACCATTTTAGTTGCCCTCCTCTGGACTGCTTCCATCCTGTCTATGTCCTTGCGTAGATGAGGTCTCCAAAACTGCACGCAGTACTCCAGAAGAGGTCTCACCAACTGTCTGTATAGAGGGATAACCACTTCCCTTTTTCTACTTGTGATGCCCCTCCCTATGCATCCCAGTATCCCCCGGCTCTCCTTACTGACTTCTCACATTGCTTACCCACCTTTAGGTCATCTGATATGACTACACCCAGATCCCTTTCCATTATTGTTGTCGTTAGTACCTCCCCTGCTATTGTGTACTCTTCTCCTGGATTTTTATTTCCCAGGTGCATTACTTTGCACTGAATCCAAGTTGCCATATGTCTGACCATTCCTCCAACCTTGCCAAGTCCCTTCTCATCCTTTCTACCCCCCCTTATGTATCAACCCTGTTACAGATCTTTGTGTCATCTGCAAAGAGACATACCTTTCCTTCAGACCCTCTGCAATGTCACCTATAAAAGACATTAAGAGGACTGGACCATACTAAGCCTAAGGTACTCCACTAGTAACCCCATTTCTTCAGAATGTGTTCCATTCACTATTACCTTCTGTGTCCTGTTGTGCAGCCAGTTTTGCTACCAGGCTACCACCTGGGGCGCTCTCCAGGCTGGCTAACTTGATTATTAATCTTTTGTGTGGGACTGTGTCAAATGCCTTGCTAAAGTCTAGGTAGGCCATATCCACAGCCCCTGCCTGGTTTATTGCTTTGGTCACCCAGTCAAAGAAAATCGATTAGATTCGTCTGACATGACCTTCCTGCTGTGAATCCATGCTGCTTTGGGTCCTGTGCCCCACTGGCCTCTAGGTACTGAACAATTCTTTCTTTCAGAAGTGATTTCATCATTTTCCCCACCACTGAGGTCAAACTAACAGATCTGTAGTTTCCTGCTTCTGCCTTGCTCCCACTTTTGTGAAGGGGAATCACATCTGCCCTCCTGCAGTCCTCAGGTACCACCCCATCTTCCCATGATTTGTTAAAAAGTGTAGTTAGTGGTGTCACTAGTTCCTCCCTTAGCTCTTTTAGGATTCAAAGGTGAATCCCGTCAGGCCCCATTGCTTTGTCCACCTTGAGTTTTAGGAGTTCTTTTAGGACTCTTTTTTCCTGTAAATGGACTGGCGTCAACCCCACTACCCAGAATGCTTCTACTGTTTGGTTTAGGTAACTCCTTCTCTTCTTTTGTGAATACTGAGCAAAAGTATTCATTCAGTATCTCTGCCTTTTCACTGTCTCCCTCTGCCCACCTCCCCTCTCCTTTATTAATCTTCACTATCCCTCCCTTAACCTTTCTATGCTCCCTAATGTACTTATAAAAGGTTTTAACCCCTTTCTTAACTGAGTTGGCTATCTTTTCCTCAGTTTGGGCCTTTGCTTTTCTGACTGCCTTCCCCACTTCTTTCTGCTTTAATTGATACAGTTCCCTGTCATGCTCAGTCTGTGATTCCTTATACTTTTTGAATGCAGCCTTTTTTCTCCTTCACTTTCCCTGACACCTCTTTTGCGAACCATAGTGGTTTTTTTATTCTGCTTTGTTTTCTTTATTTGTTTCACACAAAAGCTTGTTGCCTCCATGATGGCAGTTTCGATTTTTCTCCATTGTTCTTCCACCCCTCCTTTCTGGCCATTTGCTAATGTATTCCTCAGGTATTCACCCATTATGCCAAAGTCAGCCCTTCTAAAGTCCAGTATCCTTGTCTTTGTATGGCTTGTCTCCATGGTTGTGTTTATTGTGAAGCACACTGCGCAGTGGTCGCTTGTTCCCATATGTCTACTGACTTCTAAATTTGTGATCCTCTCTCCATTTGAGAGTACCAGGTCTAAAATTGCTCCCTCCCGAGTGGGTTCCACCACTAGCTGTCTAAGGCATGCCCCCAGTAAGGCATCGAGAATTACCCTGCTCTTGGATGTGGCTGCAGCCCATGTCGCCCAGTTAACATCTGGCATATTCAGGTCCCCTATCAACAGTATCTCCCCTTTTTCAGCCATTTTGAGAATGCCCTCTATCAATTTTGTTTCCATTTCGTCCCCTTGAGACGGGGGCATGTATACAACCCCTGTGCGGATTGTGATGCCATTCCCCGTCTCCAGGGTGACCCAGAGTTCCTCTTGTCCTCCCCCTTTACTTTTTAGTTCTGTAGCTTTGATCCCTTCCCTTACGTAAGGCTACTACACCTCCTCTTTTACCCTCCCTGTCCCTTCTGTAGATTGTGTACCCTGGTATGTTGACATCCCAGTCATGGTTCTCCGTGTACCATGTTTCTGCGACTGCCACAATATCCAAGTGTTCCTCTTCCATCAGGGCTACTAGCTCTGGAAGCTTGTTTCCAAGACTATGGGCATTGGTACAGATTGCCCTCCATTTAATGTTGGCTTTATCCTTTTTTACCCCATCCCTGCTCTTATTGCCCTTGTCCATTTTTCCATTTACCCCTGTCCTGCCCTCTGTCAAGCTCTGTACCTCAGTGTTTACCCTACTACCTGCCATGTTTTGTGGGGGAAGGCTTGAACTTTCCTGTTTCCTATCAGCACCTCCAGGCATGCTATTATGTGGCCTTTTCTCAGGAGTGGCTTCTGTCTAGCCACTCTCCCATCTCCATAGATTTCAGAGGAAATACACCTGTCTATATAAGGTCCCACTGTTGACAGTTCATGTCAGAGCAGAAACTCTACCATGAAGACCAAGGAGCTGTCCGTAGAACTCCGTGATAGAATTGTGAGGAGGCATAGATCTGGGGAGGGGTATAAAAACATTTCTAGGGTTTTGAAAGTTCCCAGGAGCACAGTCAAGTCCATCATTTGGAAATGGAAAGATTACAGAACCACCCAGACTCTTCCTAGATCAGGCAGTTCTACCAAACTGAGCAACCGGGCAAGAAGGACCTTGGTCAGGGGAGTGACCAAGAACCCAGTGACCACCCTGACAGAACTACAGAGTTTCATGGCTGAGATAGGAGAACCTGTCCAGAGGACAACAATCTCTGCAGCACTTCACAGATGTAGCCTCTATGGGAGAGTGGCTAGCTATTCCTGAGAAAAGGCCACATAATAGCATGCCTGGAGTTTGCAAGAAGGCACGTGGCAGACTCTGAGACCATGTGGCAAAAGAATCTCTGGTCTGATGAAACAAAAATTGAACTCTTTGGCCTGAATGCAAAGCGCTATGCCTGGCGCAAACCAAACACAGCTCATCACCTGTGTAACACCATCCCTACCACGAAGCATGGTGGAGGCAGCATCATGTTATGGGGATGCTTTTCAGCGGCAGGGACAGGGGCACTTGTCAGGATAGAGGGAACAATGAATGGAGCCAAATGCAGGCACATCCTTGAGGAGAACCTGCATCAGTCTGCAACAGACCTTGGACTGGGGCGAAGATTTACATTCCAACAGGACAATGACCCCAAGCATACAGCCAGAGCAACACCGGAGTGGCTTCAGAACAAGAAGGTGAATGTCCTTGAGTGGCCCAGCCAAAGACCAGACTTGAATCCCATTGAGAATCTGTGGAAAGACTTAAATATTACGGTTCACAGACGCTCCCCATCCAACTTGACAGAGCTTGAGCAAATCTGCAAGGAAGAATGGGCGAAAATCCCCAAATCCAGATGTGCAAAGTTGATACAGACATACCCAAGAAGACTCAAAGCTGTAATTGCTGCCAAAGGCGCTTCTACAAAGTATTGACTCAGGGGGGTGAATACTTAAGTAAGCAAGATATTTCAGTTTTTAATGTTTCATAAATTTCTGTTGCACAATAAAAATATTTTTGCCCCTTTAAATTGTTGAGTATGCTGTATGAATCAAGGGGGAAAAATAATTTCAATGCATTAAACATTCTGGTAGTAACACAACAAAATGTGACAAAATCCAAGGGGGGTGAATACTTTCTGAAGGCACTGTAGTGTGTGTGTGTGTGTGTGTGTGTGTGTGTGTGTGTGTGTGTGTGTGTATTTCAACTGTGTCTTGTCAAAACCAGATAGGGGAGCTAAAACTCCTAAAGAATTTTGTGATACTTTATGTATACAGCAGATTATTCGGACTGCTGGTCTGAAAGCATCTTTCAGGACACTGCATAAACAAGGAGGTTACACATATTTTAGAGGAATTCATGCCACCCGTATTGACTTCATTTTAATCTCACAATATCTTTTGGTTTTGAAAGCAGAAACATGTCCCCTATAATAACAGATCATGTCATTTTAACTTTTACCTTTGATGTAGTAGAAAAAGTCCCAATAACAAAAGCTATTGCAAACTAAATAAGACACTTCTAGAAAATGAAGAACTAACTGAACAAATTCAGGACCTTTTTAGGGCTAGAATGATGGTTGTATTCTTAACAGAAGATTAAACATATGATGGTCGGAAACAAAAAATATGGTAAAGACACATTATACAATATGCAAAAACAGTGGCTATTTCAAAATATAAAAAATATCTTACTTTGCGAGAACAACTAACAAAACTTTAATTCTGGATGTACAAGTTTTCTAACCCAAATTTCAAAAAAAAAAGAAAGAAAGAAATGGAAATGCTCCAATATGAAAGAGCTACACCACTTTTAATGGAACATAAGATATGTATACCAGGAAAATGTGTACTGTTGTGGAAATGTTTTCTCTGGGTGTAAAAAAAAGAATACAGGATAGGACTATATTTTCCTTACACACTTTGGATGCAACTGTAGTACACACCACCACAGAAATATTAAAAGTAATACACACATATCTTAGACATTTATACAGGGCACACCCTATAGAATAGTAACAAATTTCACACTATTTGAATTCCATAAACACAGGACCCATACCACCCTCTATATTTGCAGTAATGGTGTCCCCTATTTCCAAAGATGAGATTAGAAATGCTACCAATAATCTAAAAAAATAACACAGTACCAGGACTTGATGGTCTTCCTTCTGAATTGTATAAAAAGTTCCGTACAGAACTTGTTGAAATTCTATAGGTGGTATTTAATTGGATAATATCTTCCGACACTTTTGATTTTCATTTTGGTACTGCAATTCAAATTTTTATACATATGAAAAATGACCAGTCAGATCTTAATAACTGGAGACCCTAAAGTATTTTAAATACGGTTTTTAAAAATATTAATGAAAATATTGACATTCCGCCTTGCTAAAGCAGCCCCCTTTGTGATTTCTTTAACACAAACATGTTCTGTGGAAGGTAGAAATACAGGTATTGCTGAAAATCTACTCCTGGTTAGAGAAATGGTAGAACAAGGGAAAGAAGATAAAATGCATGGGTACATTCTATCCCTGGACCAGGCAGGAATGCCAACTTTTAAGAATCTTTGTGGGTGCTCACTGCTAGTAGGTAGTAATTTTCCTGTGACCAGGTTCCCTAGTAATCTTTTTTTGCAGGCTGCCCTCGAAATATTGAGGGTGCTTATGTCAACTTTGTCACCCAAGCACCCATTGAGTCAGCTCCAATGGGACCAGGAGAAAGCATTTGATAAAAATATCACACTCCTTTTTACATACAGTTTTGCTTTTATATGGGATTCCACTTACATTCTGTAACTGGTTAATGAAGATCTACAATATGGCCATAACCCTCTTTAATGGCTACCTTGGATCGCATATACCAATAAAACGAGGGGTTAGACAGGGTTGTCCCATGAGTCCCCTGCTGTACATTTTCTGTTTAGACCCAGTTTTAAGGAAAATTCAGGAGGATGGTAACATCCTTGGGCTGTCTCCACAAACAGGGAATCAGACATTAAAAATAGCTGCATATGCAGATGATGTGCGTTTATCTATAGCTAATGCTTGAATCAGGGAACAGGGCAATCTTCCATTTTCAGCAATACATAGAGGTTGCTGGAGAATCTTTAAATATTAATAAATGCAGAGGATGCATCCTCAGTAATTCTACAAACAGTGTAAATGATATTGTAAATATACCCATTTCTGAGGAACCTATTAAGATACTGGGTATAAAATACGGTAGTGGTGATAATAGTTTACTAAATTGGGAAGAGAAATTAGAAATAGGTAAACAAAAAGTATCACAATGGAAACACTGGCAACAAACAAAAAAAGTGCTTATTATTAAGATGTTTTTGTATACCTATTTTTCTGTACCTTAATATGGTTCATCCAATATCAGTAGCTTGTGAAACTACTCTCTTGAGCCTAGTATTTCAAATTGTGTGAGGTAGCAGACTAAACCCTATAAAACGGGAAGTACTATATTTTTCAGTCACACAAGGGGGGGGGTTGAATCTCATTAACCCTATTGCTTTTTATTTCAGTATTTTTGCTAAGTATAACATAATTGATAATAGAATTCCCTCTTCAGCGTTATGGGTTATTTTTGCTGAATACTGGTTATACCCTTTTTATTTATTTAAGTTAGTTTTTGTTGACCGGGTAAGTGCACTAGACAAATCCTGCCTATTTTCAGGCACGACCCGGGGGAAGGGGATACAGATGAATGCCAACTGACCTTGAGCCAGATTAAGCTGTTGGTGGTATTTTCAGTGAATGAGGGAAATTTAGCCAGGACACCGGGGAAATTCCCCTACTCTTTTCGATAAGTGCCATGGGATCTTTAACATCCACCTGAACTACCACCAATCCAGGCAGATGGGACCTCGGTTTAACGTCTCATCCGAAAGGCGGCACCTCACAAGTGCAGCACCCCTCTCATGCTGCACTACAGTGTCAGTATTGGGATATTAACCCAAGTGCCAGATGTGGGAACTGAACCCACAGCCCTCTGATCTCCCGGCCTCAGAGGCAAGTGTGCTACCTACTGAGCCACTGACACTGACTTTTATTACATTTTGGAAGGCACATCCTATATTGCCAGCATGGTATAAAACCATACCTGCAATTTCTAAACCAATACTTATCAAAATACAGAAATGGACACTAGAACCCTTTCAAACCATAGCAGTAAACAGAAAACTCTTATATGACACTATACAAATAAATCGTTTTTTTTACAAACTCCTAGTCTTGAGGGAATAGGAGATCAACACATCAATAAAATGTATATATTACTAAATGATAATATGATCCCACCAGAATGTGGGATGTTATATGGTTGTGCTGTCATGGACGGTTAGAGTTAAAAGGAAATGCTAAACATAAACCACAAACTGAAAGAATGTGTCCTAGACCATCGTGTGGGACTTTAGAAGAAACTATGGAACCTTTCTTTCTATCTTGCCCTTTTGTGGTAGATTCTTGGACAGAATTAGCTCACAGATGGAAACATGCTTTATGGCATGCTCCACGATATGAAGAAATAATAGGAGGGTGCTTTGTTTTCTTATACAGCTTTGCATACTGTGTACAGTAAGATCACTCTTTACTATTATAACATTTACGCTTTGGTAAACAAGATGTAAGTTGATAATCTATCTCCAGGACAAGTTATACAAAATGTAGAATCCTTGGTACATGCACAGTGTACGTATGAAAAAAAACATATCCTTTTTGGTCTGGAGAGAAAGATGGATTGCAGTGCCTTTTTTAAAAGAGAGTATAGGATGAGTAACATATTTGGAATGAGTTATTTTCAATTATTTACTTTATGCTTTTCTCCGTTTTTTAAATTACATCAGCTTTTGTGCACTTTTGTACTTTGTTCTTGTTTGTATATTTGTTTCATTTTCTGATACGTGTATGATTGTATTTATTCCTTATAATAAAAAATTCCTCTACTCTTTGAGAAGTGCCATGGGATCTTTAACATCCACCTGACCTACCACCAGAACAGGAAGATGGGACCTCGGTTTAACGTCTCATTCAAAAGGCGGCACTTCAGGAGTGCAGCACCCCCCTTATGCTGCACTACAGTGTCACTATTAGGACACTTTAACCCTTACTGGTGCATTAACAAAGTTTTTTGCAATGAATTTCCTTACTTTTTGAGATAATTCTTTTTCTGTAATTAGTTTTTATAAACGCATGAGTTACTGTAACAAAAAAAAACAAAACAAAAAAAAAGTTGACCATATTCATTGAGGGTTGTGGTATTCAAACCCAGGTCTAATATCACTGTGTCAATGTTCTCTTATTCTAAGACAAGACAGATCCAAAGTAATAGCCTATAACAATTTCCTGTTTCTCTGTATTGCCAGAAGTCTTTTTTTTTTTTTTTTTTTTTACTTTGCATATTTCTAAGCCGTTGAATTGTCTGAACAGGGTATTAAATAAGCCGAAAATCTTGATTAGTAGTTCTCTGCATGAAAGTGCTAATTGGCTGTGAAAATGCATAGCACTTAGCACAGAATGATTAGCAAAATTTAAAAAAATGCATACACTGTTTTTATTCATTTTGTCTAATGTGTCATGGACTTGCTCAAAAAATGGTTAGAAAGTCTACAGCTAAGCATTTCTGGCATTACTTTCTATTTTGTGTAGCATTTTGCTATGCTGTACCAGCTACAGTATTTAATACCCTGCTGAAACTTTACCAGTGAACACAAAATCAAGACTCTGGTGTCTAATGTCTATTTTAACATAAGTTAAAACATGACTACTTTCCGTCTGTCGCCATTTAACATACTGATTTGTAGCCCATGTTTCAAAACAATTCACACTTCCCAAAGAGTTACTTTTCACCCAATTTTTCTAATTCCCTCAATTTTAAAAATAGGTATGCAAATAAGCTCATGATTATTCATGAACTACGGTTACAGTGACCTTTTTAAAAACATGGGGCACGTAAATACCTCTCAACCTTCTGTTCCCCAAATGTGGAACACTGCTTGTCAAAATGTGGAACAAATGGGCAAAATGAGGAACACAATCAAATCTCTACCCAAGAAGCTCAAAACACTGTTAAAATGTTGCATTCATGTTCGGAAAGTCTGTTATTAATTGAATAATATTTTTTGCATTATTTACTATGGATTTTTGCTTTAAAATCAAGTCCTCGCAATGTGGAACAGGGAGCTTTTGTCAAGTAAAATGAGGAACGTTCCTCGTAATGTGGTACTATTGGGAGGTATGGGCACATAAGAAACTGTTCTTCTAGCAATGTGAACAGGTGAAACCAAAAAGAAATTGTTGCAAACAGTGACTTTGAACAGACCAAGCTTCCCAAAGAGGGACAACTTGTAGTTTTCACCCGATTTTTCTAATCCCCTCAAGTTTAGAAAAGGGTATGCAGAGAAGCTCATGATTATTCATAGACTATTATGCAACTCTAGGCATCCAGCCACTCCCCTTTATACATCTACTTCCAAGTGTTTACTGAACATTTTAAAATTTAATAATTATGGAACGGATTAATATTTTTTCACCAAACCAAAGAAAGGCGCCTCTGTGGGCCAAGCCCTTTCTACCCTGAAAATTTCAGACCAAAATTCCAAACCATGTGGATGCAAGGTAATGACAAAAAAAGAAAAAAAAAAGTGACTTTTTAACGTGTTTTTTTCGCTATCCACATCTCAGAAACCATACATCCGACCGGAACAAAATGTGGTACATCAGGAGCTCTACCACACAAGACTGTGCAAGTACTACCATCTCTAGGCAGTTGCTGAATTACACAGGAGTTACATTATAAATTATACACTTGCCCTGTCTAGAACTGATCTCTCCTGCCATCTGTAGGCAGTCACTGAATTACACAAGCTCCATTTAAGCAATAATGTACAACAGGGGATGTGTTGTGAGATTTAAACATAGTATCATGGTAAAAGCCAGCAGAATAGGCACCATGGTCTATCGTGTCTGCTCAGAGGCCAGCCCCCTACTGGGAGCTCGCTCCACCACCACCCCCAGTCCCAGAGGTGGTCTTCCCTGGCTTCAGTATCCCCCTGTACCTGACCCAACCCTTATTGAATCCTGCCACTGTGTTCTCTTCCAGCAGACTCCTGGGCAGTGCGTTCCATGGATCACATACCTAATAGTAACTTTGGAACGGATTAATATTTTTCACCAAACCAGCGAAAGAGACATCTGTGGCCAAGCCCTTTCTACCCTGAAAATGTCAGACCAAAATTCCAAACTGTCTGGGTGCAAGGCAATGACAAAAAACAGCAAAACACATTCTTTTGTGTTTTTTCACTATATGCATCTCGGAATCTGCACATCTGACCCGAACAACACTTGGCACATTAAGAAATCTAGCTTATAAGACCATGCATGCAAAATTGTGTGCATATCCACTGAATGACTGCAAAGATACTTTGCGTATCATAAGTGCCGATCGCCTGACAACCACATGGTTCACTAGCTATCTTACCGGTCGCCACCAGCAAGTCAAAGCGGATGGCTCTCTCCCCACTTTAAAAGCTGTACAAAGAGGAGTACCTCAAGGGTCTATCCAAGAACCACTGCTGTTTGCAGTCTATATCAACAACCTAAATGTCAGAATAACAGATGCTAGAGTCCATCTATTTGCAGATGACACCGTGCTATACATAGATACAGTGCCTTCAGAAAGTATTCACCCCCCCCCCCTTGGATTATGTCACATTTTGTTGTGTTACTACCAGAATTTTTAATGCATTGAAATTATTCCCCCCTTGATTCACACAGCACACTCCACAATTTAAAGGGACAAAATATTTTGTGTAACAAAAATTTATGAAACATTAAAACCGAAATATCTTGTTTACTTAAGTATTCACCCCCCTGAGTCAATACTTTGTAGAAGCGCCTTTGGCAGCAATTACAGCTTTGAGTCTTCTTGAGTATGTCTGTATCAGCTTTGCACATCTGGATTTGGGAATTTGCGCCCATTCCTCCTTGCAGATTTGCTCAAGCTCTGTCAAGTTGGATGGGGAGCGTCGGTGAACCGCAATCTTTAAGTCTTTCCACAGATTCTCAATGGGATTCAAGTCTGGGCTTTGGCTGGGCCACTCAAGGACATTCACCTTCTTGTTCTGGAGCCACTTCAGTGTTGCTTTGGCTGTATGCTTGGGGTCGTTGTCCTGTTGGAACGTAAATCTTCGCCCCAGTCAAAGGTCTATTGCAGACTGATGCAGGTTCTCCTCAAGGATGTGCCTGTATTTGGCTCCATTCATTGTTCTCTCTATCCTGACAAGTGCCCCAGTCCTGCAGCTGAAAAGCATCCCCATAACATGCTGCCACCACCATGCTTCATGGTAGAGATGGTGTTACACGGGTGATGAGCTGTGTTCGGTTTGCGCCAGGCATAGCGCTTTGCATTCAGGCCAAAGAGTTCAATTTTGTTTCATCAGACCAGAGAATCTTTTGCCACATGGTCTCAGAGTCTGCCACGTGCCTTCTTGCAAACTCAGGCATGCTATTATGTGGCCTTTTCTCAGGAGTGGCTTCCATCTAGCCACTCTCCCATAGAGCTACATCTGTGAAGTGCTGCAGAGATTGTTGTCCTCTGGACAGGTTCTCCCCATCTCAGCCATGGAACTCTGTAGTTCTGTTAGGGTGGTCACTGGGTTCTTGGTCACTTCCTGACCAAGGTCCTTCTTCTTGAGTTGCTCAGTTTGGGAGGATGGCCTGCTCTAGGAAAAGTCTGGGTGGTTCCGTAATCTTTCTATTTCCTAATGATGGACTTGACTGTGCTCCTGGAACTGTCAACACCCTAGAAATGTTTTTATACCCCTTCCCAGATCTATGCCTCCTCACAATTCTATCACGGAGTTCTACGGACAGCTCCTTGGTCTTCATGGTAGAGTTTCTGCTCTGACATGCACTGTTAACACTGGGACCTTATATAGACAGGTGTATTTCCTCTGAAATCATGTCAACCATTTGAACTGACCACAGGTGGACTCCATTCAAGTTTTAGAGTGATCTCACAAGGAAATTGGATGCACCTGAGCTCAATTTGCAGTGTCATAGCAAATGGGGTGAATACTTATCAAATCAAGACATTTCAGGTTTTTATTTTAAATTACATGTACAAAAAAATTCCAGAAGTTTCATTCCACGTTGACATTATAGAGTAATTTGTGTAGATACTTGACAAAAAAATCCCATATAAATGCTTTTTAATTTGAGTTGCAACATCACAAAATGTGGCAAAATCCAAGGGGGGTGAATACTTTCTGAAGGCGCTGTAAGCCCTCCAAAGACCAGGCCTGCAATGACCTCCAGCTTGAATTTAACCAGCTGCAGGAACATCTGCTTCATCTGAAGCTGCTAATAAATGCCAAAAAAAAAAAAAAAAAGGTTATGCTCCTTGCCCCATATCTAGGTACAAAGAAACCCAAGAATCCCTTCATTATCCCTACTATTCGCACGCTACTAGGTGAGCTCCTAGAATTCGTGGCAAACTTAAAATACTTGGGAGGTTTGGGTTGATGACAGGTTATCCTTCTCGGTACATATCGAAAACTTGGCTAAAAGACTAAGACAAAGGCTTGGCATCTTCTTTCGGATTAAGCACGTATTAACCCAGGAGGCAAAAATCCGCCTAGTACAAACTACATTCTTACCATGCCTAGACTATGCTGACATTCCTGAATGGCCACGGGCCATGTACCCTCCCAGCGAAACTTGACACCCTCTATCATCAGGCTATTAGATTCCTTACTAATGCACCTTATTCCACACATCATTGTACCCTTTACTTCATGCTTGGCTGGAATTCTCTCAGCTACAGAGGGCATCAAAAATGCCATCCTCTGGACACTCAGAGCTCCCAAAATACATCACTGACTGCTTGCCTCTCTGCCAGTCAGGGAGTTGCCTTCTTAGAAGTCTCTCATAGTCCTCTCTTGTAATTCCCAAGGTAAATACACGCTTCGGCAAAGCTGCCATAAGTCACTTTCTCCCCGTCCTATGGAACAAAATGCAAAAAACGCTAAAAATAGTTCTACCAGTGAAAATACCCTTTTTCAAAAGTATCTATGCCAGAGCTTTCAAGGAATCCTGCAACTGTCCACGCTAATTTAATTACTACGGTGCTCCACACCTTTATACTGTCCCATTTGTATCCTTTGTCCTGCTAGTAGGATGTATGTGTCTGCTCTTGACTACTGTATTGTATGATTTTGTACCTTCTAATGTTCCATGTATATGTATAAACTGTAATTTAATTGCAAGACTACACCTATTATGCTTTGTATCTTATGCTTGTATATACTTTCCATCTTCTGTTATACACCTGTATCTGAACCAATCCACCTTGTAAATGAGCTGTCTCAATGGTGTTTCGCCTGGATAAATAAAGACTGATGGATTACTGTGCAAAATTTAACGCTCACTACTGCCATCTGTAGGGCAGTCACTGAATTACATGAGTTCCGTTTAAGCAATAATGCACGACAGGAGGCGTGTTATCAGATTTACACATGCCTAATAACTTTGGAACGGATTAATACTTTTCACCAAACCAACGAAAGGCACACCTGTAGGCCAAGCCCTTTCTACCCTGAAAATTTCAGACCAAAATTCCAAACTGTCTGAGCGCAGGGTGATTTTGGGGGGTTGGGGGGACACAAACACAAACTTTCATTTTTTTTTTTTTTTTTTAGTTTTTTCGCTATCTGTATCTCAGAATCCACACATCTGACCGGAATAAAACTTGGCAAATCAAGAGATTTACCAGAGACTGCACATGCAAAACTGCACGGAAATCAGTTGAACAGTTGCAAAGAGATTAAAGTGCAAAATTTAACTCTCACTACTGCCTTCTGTAGGGCAGTCACTGAATTCTGTGAATTCCATGTAAGCAATAATATCCTCCACGGTGGGTGGTACTGGGCTATAGCGGACCACCCCAGGGGTGTAATGAGGCCAGCTGCCACAGGTGGAGGACCTTATAGCCCAATACCGCCCACCCTGGAAGGTATTACTGCACTTAGAAACTGTTGAAAAATAGTCCCTCCACTGCTGTATGTGGCAGTAGAGGGTGCTATGTGTGGTAGTATTTACTTTTGCTCTGCACTCTGCCAGGAAATAAGCAAATAACTTAGTCTGAAACTCTTTAAAGGGGTATTTTGAAAGCCCAGTAACTAAAGCTGTGAAAGGAGAGGTATTGGCCATTCCTAAGATGCAGAGCTGCCTTTGGAAGAAAACAAATTTATAGTTTGAGGAAATGTCTCACTCTCTCATAACCTGTGTGAAAGCAAAAGCAAGCATGCGCTCCATTTTCTGAGCAATGAATTGTTTCACTTTATTTTCTGTGCAGACAATGACCCCTCCCCCCCGGGCAGGCAACACAGTCAAAGTAATACTGTTGGTGTGCAGTTTGTAACAGCAGCTGGTGCTGAATTGCCAGTGTAAGGCTATGACAGGTGGAGCAGGACAGCAGCAAGCCTGACGCTCCCATTTCCATGTTTGAAGGCTGCCGCCGAAACTAAAGAGTTTGTGGATGAATGATTTATTTATTTATTTTTTTTTTAATTTACTTCTGAGTGTCATGAATGTGAAGGAATGACTCCGAATATATGGTCGGGATACTGGTTGAGTGCACAGCGAGACCGCTATCTACAGACAGTTGGTTCTGAAGCAGAGGTGAGTGGAAAGGGGCAGGGGATGCAGAAAAGGAAGTTTTTCTTTTTTAATCTTGAGATGAAAGGGATATTTGTTAAAGCACTCGGTCGATAGCACTGAGCAGGGCACGGTGGGGGGGGGGTGTCAACTCCCTTGTTTACCAAGTGGAAATAAATGTTGGCTGGCGAGTTTGAAAATTTGGGGTGTCCAATGAAAACCTTAGTAATGGGGCATCCCGAATTGGCACTTGTTTTTTTACTGGGCCCTACTGAAAAATAAATGCATGCCTGACCATGGCTTTCAGCCAGTCAGCATACTTCATTTTTCAATCCCATTTTCTAACTATACAGGCACAGTCATGCCTGTATATTAGGGTTGAGTAGGTACTTTAATGTTAAACTTCAGTTTTTGCACCTTAATAACTATGCCCTCGTTCAACCAATTGAAATGAAAATTGCAAAGCACAGCATTTGTGCCAAGATCTTTTGAGTTGTAAAATTTCATGTAGACTGGTTTAGTGGGGGCAAAGTTAGAGATGCAAACAATGCAAAAAATCACTGTTTTTAAGACTTTTATTTGCCCCCCAATAACTGAAAAAAATATGAGGATTTGAAACCTGAAACTTTCAGGTTTGAGAGAGTTTGGCCCAAGGTACGTGCTTTTGCAGTTTTGTTGTATAGTAGACAAGTAGATTTTAAATAATTTATAAAACATTATTCATCCTTGGGCAGTGTAAAAAAAAAATAAGCGTTCTACCGAGAGCTGTTTTTTGCGAAACCGTGATGTCCTGTTGTCATATTTCGTTATGTGCATCGTATCGCATACTATGGTGTTTCATACAGCAGAACGGCACAGTATATGATACGACACACACAAGGAAAAAGTTTAAAGTTGTTTCCCTCTGCGAAACAGATGCCACAATCCCCTTTTAATTACAAAAAAAAAAAAAAAAAAAAGTCCCTGGTGATCTAGCGGACCCCCCCAGCCCCAATCCCTTCTGTATGAGGAAAAAGAAAAAATTACTCACCTTAGTAATTGCTTTTCTTCTCATGGAGTCTTGCTGTATTAGGACTATAGCAGTCAGCCTCAGCCTCTGAACTGCCCCGGAGAGGAAAGGGTTAACTCAGAGAAGTCTGGAGTTCCACAGCAGGCGCTGTTCAAAGCTCTATCTGTGCAGTTTGAAGTCAAACTGCCAGATTCTTTCTGACTAAACTAATATAGCAAGTCTGTGTGGAAAACCCTACACTAGCCATTGGCTACCTACCAGTAGTAGAACTACAAAACACACAACAATCACAGAATAGCAACAAAATTATTAAATATTGTTAGCATCACTGAAAAGAAGCATTAACAGACCCCTCTCCCAAAAGACTCAAGTCCAGGAGGGGGCCACCTACACTCAACGAACAACGAATTACCTAGTTCCTAAACCCAATAAGCAAGAAAAAGGCATGACACAGTGCTTATAATTAATTTGCCAACCCCATACCCAAGGAGGAGTTCTGAGCGGGTAGAGGGAGGTTGTTCGAATATAGCAAGACTCCATGAGAAGAAAAGCAATTACTAAGGTGAGTAATTTTTTCTTCAAACACCATGAAGTCTTGCTGTAATTAGGACTATAGCAGATACACAGCAGTACCTCCATGGAGGAGGTCAGAACCTACTTGGGAAATAGGCTCTGAAGCACAGCTGTGCCAAAACGGGCATCCCTCCTGGATTGAACATCCAAGGAGTAATGTTTGGTAAAGGTGTGAACTGTTTTCCAGGTAGCAGCTTGACAGATCTCCAAAATGGGAATATCTCTAGCAGCCGCT
Source organism: Neoceratodus forsteri (assembly GCA_016271365.2). Taxonomy (NCBI): domain Eukaryota; kingdom Metazoa; phylum Chordata; order Ceratodontiformes; family Ceratodontidae; genus Neoceratodus; species Neoceratodus forsteri. Next base: position 1,526,623,923 of record CM028131.1, read on the forward strand.
AGAGATGCAGCTGTACCTCTGGTAGAATGAGCCCTCAATCCTGAGGGGGGCTCTTTACCCAGTTTTTGGTAACAGAATTGGATACAAGAGACAATCCACCTTGCAATTGTTCTCTTAGTGGCAGGTCTCCCTTTGCCGACTTCCCCATAGGTAAGGAAGAGCTGGAGGGATTCAAACCTATGACCCTTGGTGCGTTCCAAATAGTAGCTTAGAGCTCTTTTGACGTCCAGACTGTGCAATCTCCTCTCCCCTGAAGAGGAATGCTCAGTGAAAAATACTGGGAGAGAGATGGATTGGTTGAGATGAAAATCTGAGACCACCTTTGGTAAAACCTTCTATTAGTCCTAAGGACTACCTTGTCCCTCTGAAAAGAAATGAAATCTTCTTCCACTGACAAGGCTTGCATCTCACTTATACGCCTAGCAGAAGTGATGGCCACTAGAAAACAGTCTTCCAAGTCAAAAACTTGAGGTCTGCCGAAGACAGGGCTCAAAGGGGTTGCATTAGCTGAGCAATGCAAACATTCAGGTCCAAGCAGGAACTGGTTCCGAAAAGGAAGGTTATGTGAGTAACCCCTTAAAAAACTTGGAAATTACAGGGTGAGAAGAGATGGAAGCAGGTTTACCTGCTGACACATAAGCGAGACTGCTGCCAGATGAACCCTTAAGGTAGCTGGCTTAAGGCCTAGAGAATTTAAGTGGACCAGATAGTCCAATAAAACAGTCAAATCAGCAGATTCTGGGAGATTTGCTTCCCAGAGCACCAAATGGAAAACCTCTTCCACTTAGAATTATAGGTGGCCCTAGTAGAAGGCCTCCTGGCCTTCAAAATATCCAAGACACCTTGGAGAGGTGTAGATCAGCAATTCTAGCTCCTCAAGAACCAAGCCTTGAGGTGGGAGGGAACTGAGGTTCGGATACCACACTCTCCCTTGTGCACAGGTCAACAGGTCGTGGGTCCTGGGCAAGCTCTAGGGGGGTGGACAATCAGGGACAGAAGGAGGGTACCAGGGCTGTCTGGCCCAATCTGGAGCAATCAGAATCACCTTGCAGGACTGAGTTCTGATCCTCACTAGTACCCTGAAAAGGAGAGGGAAGGGAGGAAGGCATATAGATATTTCCCTCCCAATCCAACTGAAAGGCGTCCAGTGGGACTGATCCCAACACTGGAGGTCTGCAACAAAACAAGAGGAAGTTGGTGGTTGTCTGGGGCTGCGAAAGATCTATCCGAGGGTGCCCCATCTGGCAAAGATGACCCCAGCACTAGAGGTTCAGGGCCCATTCGTGGTGGCCCTGAGAAATCCTGCTGAGGGCATCCGCTAGGACATTGTCCTTCCCTGGAAGGTGAACTGCTATCAGGGAGGTATTCAGGGAGGTAAGCCAGAGACCACAGCTTCATTGCTTGGTGCACAAGGCAGAAGACCGAGTACCCCTTGCTTGTTGGTACCACATTGTTGTGGTATTGTCTGTCCTGACTTGAACTACCTTGTTCTGGACAGAAGCTGAAAAAGGCCTGGAGAGCTAAGAGGACAGCCCTGAGCTCCAGAAGGTTGATGTGGAGCAGAGATTCCTGAGGAGACCACACCCCGGGAGAAGGTCGCTTCAAGTGAGCCCCCATCCTAGGAGGGAGGCATCTGTGGTAAGTGTGAGGGAGTGAGGAATGGGTAAGAAGGGGACCCCTTGAGTTAGATTGCTCTGGTCCTGCCACCACTGAAGGGCCAGGATCAGAGATCTTGTCACTGGGACTAATTTGGTGAGGGGGTCCTTCTTTTGGAACCAAAAAGATCTCAGGTGGAATTGGATGTCTCTCATCTGGAATCTTGCTCCCTGCACGACAGCTGTGGACGCAGCCATGTGTCCTAGGAGTTGCAGAAAGTGCCTTGCTGGCCGAGAGACCCGCATGGTAAAGGAAGATGCCAGGGCAATGAGTCTGTCCACTCTCTCGGAGGGGAGATATGCCCTGGCAGACTTTGTGTTCAACTCTGCACCTATGAAAGTTAGTACCTGAACTGGTTCGAGAACTGACTTTGGAAGATTCAACAGGAATCCCAGAGAGGTGAGAAGCTGCTGGGTGACCAACAAGTGAGATTTTCGTGATCTGGAGACTGACCACTATGAGCCAGTCGTCCAGGTGGGAAAAAGCCATGCCTTGCCTTCTCAGATGAGCCACTACCACAGCCAGACATTTTGTGAAAACCCTTGGGGCAGAGGTAAGGCCGAAGGGCATTGCTCTGAACTGATAGTGGCCAGAAGGTAGTTCGAACCTGAGGTACTTTCTGTGAGAAGGCCTGATCAAGAAATGAAAATAGGCGTCCTTGAGGTCCAAGGAAGCTAGCCAGTCTCCTGGTCTCAGGGAGGGCAAAATCATTGCCAGAGTTAACATTTTGAACTTTGGTTTCAGAAGATGCTTGTTCAGGAACCTTAAATCTAAGATGGGCCGCCATTCTCCTGTCTTTTTTGGGGTAAGGAAATACCTTGAATAAAGACCCTTGCCCTGATGGCAAAGGGGAACCCTCTCTACTGCTTTGCATCCCAGCAGAGAAGAAACCTCTGTTTCCAAAGCAAGGGCTTCCAAAGGATTCGCAGGTGGGAAATGTCTGGCCCTCATCTTTGGGAACTGTTTGAAACTGAGGACCAGACCTTGGCCTACCACCTCCAGAACCCACTTGTCCGAAGTTAGGGACAACCAGTTCTGGCTGAAATAAGCCAACCTGCCCCCCACCGGTACAGGAGATTCGGCCCTGGGCACCCCATCAGGGTGCCTGCTTGGCAGCTGTTTTTGGCTGAGAAGAAGGGGACGGTCTGCCTGAGCCCCGTCTGCCCCTGCCTCTGAAGAAACCCCTCTGAACAAAGGCTGAAGAGGCTTGAGCTTGATAAAAAGGCCTGTGGTAAGGCCTACCCCTACCCCTGGGGGCATGCCTTTGGGGGCATGCCTCTCTTTAGCTTGGGCACTTTTGTAGGTAGTTCTGTATTCATCCATTTTTTTCATGTAATTTTCTGTCTGATCACCAAACAGAGAGTTACCTACTACAGGGAAATCCATAGCCTTTGCCTGAGTGTCTTGGGACAAATTAGTGCATCTGAGCCATGCCAACCTACGAGAGCTACAGAAGTGGCCATGACCCTAGAAGAAACATCATTAACATCAACAGCAGTATGAAATTGAACTTTAGAGGCCTCAATGCCATCAGCAGCCACCTGTTCAACTCACTAGCCAGCTGACCCTGGGCCTGCTTGGCTAACTGCAAAATAGTGTCCCATCTAGACTTCTGATATCTAGCCACATAAGCCATGTAATTAGCCTGCCTGAGTCCCAAAGAAGCTGCCATATATTGCTTTTGCCATGGTATCAATCTTCCTGGAATCTTTGTCAGGGATGTGATGCCAAGGAATATTAGCCTTGTCACAGGCTGCAGCTTGAACAACACCTACATGACTACACTGCTCAATGAGGAAGTCTGTATCTGGGCCTGATAAAGTATACCTTCTGTCCATTTTTTGTCTACAGGAGGGACAGAATGAGGATTTTAAAATCTTTGTTGTTTGCTTCCTAAATGATTTATGCAAAGGAATAGACAACCTTCTAGACTCTGGAATATCCATCATTTCAACAAAATCAGGCTCCTCTTGCTCATCCACAGCCCTCTAAAGGGAGCTGGAGGTTTCTCCACCTTTTATAAAACACAAAATGAGAGGGACTCAGACAACAGAGGGAGACTCTAAGGGTCTGTCTGGAGAAATGTCCGGTCCAATGGGCACGTCCAGACCTTCCCAGTCACAAATGCACTGATCAAATTCCTCCTCCCCCTCCTGTGGTTCATAAAACTCCTCAATAACATAATCTTGAACCCCTGGACCTGGACGAGCCACCCCTCTGCCACTTGTGGAGGGCTCTCCAAGTCCCTGAGACAAAGACTGAACAATCTGTATGGCTTTTGCTATTTCTGCAACAGTTGGAGAAACTATCTTAGACTCCAAACCTGCTGATTTCTTTGTCTTTTTTGCTGGTGCTGGTTCCTCTGAACCAGCCTTTCTCTTGGCCGAGGAAGTAACGCCCTGGTCAGAGGGCACTCCCTCTGGTCCAGTGGGTACTGGACCGGGCCAGCCATCAGGTCAGCGGACTTTTTGGCCTCTCGTTCCTGAGCCGGCCCAATCTCTTCTCCAGGGTGGCTGCAGGAAATTTTACATATCTGGCAGTCTGAAAGGAGGTGGTCAGCCCCAGACAATAAACACAAGTGGTGTGTGGGTCAGCCTTGGCAAGGCTTCCCCACAAACATCACAGTGTTGAAACCAGTGGCCGGTTTTCTTTTGGGTTTCTCAGACATAGTGCCAGCCTAGCAAAACTTGCCCTTTTCTTCAGGCCGTGCCAAACAAGACACCCTTATCGGTTCCTAACCGTGTCCAGTATTGGAAAAACCCGATTAAAGCGAGGTTTTTAGAATCGATAAGAACCGGGTACCTCACGTCTAAAAATTCACCAAAATACAAAAACGATCGGTTCAGACTGAACCGATAATTATTCCACACAGACTAAATTTTCGTTTACTTACGGTTTACCAGATAGAGCTTAAGCCCGAACTTGGCGGTAATTTTTGAGACTTTGGGTTTTCTCGAACCGAAGAACCCGACCGAAAACCGCGTAGTGAACCGAGCTGAAGGAGCTGATCTCCGGAGCGACTGTTCAGTGAAGCGGAGTAAAGAATCTGGCAGTTTGACTTCAAACTGCACAGATAGAGCTTTGAACAGCGCCCTCGCGCTGTGGAACTCCAGACTTCTCTGGAGTTAACCCTTTCCTCTCCGGGGCAGTTCAGAGGCTGAGGCTGACTGCTATAGTCCTAATTACAGCAAGACTTCATGGTGTTTGAAAAAACAAAAACGTGTTGTCTTGTTGTGGTATTTCATTAGGTGTGTCATATCACATACTATGGTGTTCTGTACAGTAGAACACCACAGTATATCATGACACACAAGGAAAATGCAGAAAGCTGTTTTCCTCTTGTGCTCTGTTCATTATATTATGTCTCCCTGGTGTCTAGTGGCACCCCTGCCACTGTCTGACCGCTGTCCCCGTTTCCCTGGTGTCTAGTGGTACCCCCCCCCCCGATGGCCATAAGTATATTGTATTGTCTTATTGTTCCTGGAAAGAAGAAAACGTCCTTGTCATATTGCTATCCCACCCCCATCCCAACCCTCTCACTGAGCATCCACCACCCCACCCCTCCCTTACCCTATACTTACCAGCCAAGGTCAAATGGTGTAATCCTCTGTAGACTGAGACACATCTGCACTCTTTAATGCTGAAACCGTAAAATGAAAATTACGTACTTACCGTAATTCTGATCTTTCTGTGCATCTTCCCCATTCATCACCTTTGGGTATAGTAGCTGGAGGTCATGACCCCATGGGAGCTCTTGTTTTTTTTGGGGGGATGGGCAGAGTCGACGCACCATCGGCACCGCCCTCGAGGCCGATGCACCGTGTGGTGCTTGCAGGTTGGCAGTTAGGTGTCGTCGACCCGCCCTGCCGCCAGTTCTGAGTCGCTGTAGAGTAAGAAGGTTGTGGGGCGGGGGGCAAAGGACAGATAAAGGAAAAAATATACAAACTAAAAGGAGAAATAAATGACTAAGAGGACAGAATAAAGCTGGGAAACCAAGGGGATTGGGAAGGGGCCCCAACTTCTGGAAATAGAAGAGAAGGAGGAGGGAGGGAAGGGTAAAATAATTTTATAAGTTAAGAATGTTGGGGGGGGGGGAGAACATACCCTGGAACCTTGACCTGTCTCCAGATTTTATAGGAACTGCGAAGGAGTAGCCAGAAGGCTAAACTGCCAGAATTCAAGGCACAGAATTACTGGCAATAGCTCCAACATAAGCAGAATCAGCTATTCTGGAAGAAAAGACAGGATACAGGGCAATAACCCACCCCTTGAAATAATGTTTTGGTGTAAGAAAACTAGTTTCTTAAATTAATCTGAGGGTTGCATCCTAAAGGACAAAAAAAAATAAAAAATCAAGGGAAAAGCTAACGGAGAGAGAACAGAAGAGAGGGCAACCACCAACTCCCACCCCAAAGAGGTGGAGCCAAGGCACTGAGGAAGGAGTGCCCCCTATCCTGACCACTCTCCCCCTAGAAGAAAAACATCCCTTTATGAGCCCAAGGTCACCCCACTCCTGACCAACGGAAGGGGGGGAGAGGGCAAAGAGATGGAGGGGGGGGGACCCAGAGACTGAGACCCCAGGGCGATGGAGGGTGGGATTATGGTGAAGATACACAGAAAGACCAGAATTATGGTAGGTACATAATTTTCACATCTTATCTGTGTCAATCTTCACCATTCATCCCCTTTGGGTGAATGCCAAGCCCCGAAGGGGGCCCTAAACCTTAAAGGACTAAGTCCCTTAGCTCTCAGTGGGTAGCACACCAAGAGGGAGAACCTTCACGGGTCTGAGAGGCCAGAGACTGGAAGAGTGAGGCAGGGACCCGGAGAAGTAGGAGGATGCCCGACAGGCGTCGTCTCACCCTACGGGAGAAGAGGTGGTTTCTCTGGTAAGCAGAGATAATCACCCTATGCCGGGCCATGGGTGACAACCGGGGGGGAGAGAGAGAGAGAGAGCCATGCCATCCACCTAGTGCAGATCGCTGTCCCTACGACCCTGGAAGCTACCTCGTTGACGTCGTAAGATGCCCTCGCTTGGTGCCTTGCTAGCTCCAGGCCACGTTCAGAGAGTGTAATGGCTTGTCTGGTTACCTCTGTATCAGGCATCGAAGCTAGGAGTTGACCTAGCCTGTACCACAGGAACCTGTCATAGGTAGCATAGTGGGCATGATGTGCAGATATCAAAAGAAGCAACCGTGCCGAGTAGAAAGTCCTCCTACCCCAGAAATCAAAATCCATGGAGTACGCATCTGGGGGCCGGTCACGGTGAAGGGCGCGAAGCCCATCGAGAGTATCCAGTTGCGTCAGTCCTGAACTAGGATGAGGCAGACTACCTGGAGACTCCAGGGGAAGGGGGTACAATACCTCTGGCGGAGATCACTAGGGGCTGGGACTCCGGAAAAGGGTCTCTGCCAGAAGTGCAATGACGCCTCCCAAAAGGCAGCAGGCCAGGGTGGCACTACAAGAGTGTCCGCACTGAAATCGCCTAAAAAGGCGCTCGTCGAATGCTCTGGATTATGCCGAGTGGGTAGGGTGATATGCAGGTCCTCCAACATCCTCACGAGGAAACGCTGATACTCCGCGAGATCAGCAGCCTGGGAGATGTGGACAGATGGTTCCTCTCCTCCTGAAGGAGGAGGATGAAGAAGCAGAGTACTTCAAAGGTTCAGAGGCTGGCTGCTCAGGGGGAGGTTGGAAAACCTGCCTGTCCATGGCCCTAACATAAGAGGGGAAATTGAGCAGTCACAGCTCTGAACTGCTCCCAGGAGAGAGGGCCACTCGGACCAAGAATGCCTGGGAGAGCAGGAGGTGGTGGCAGAGCCAACAACAGGAATCGTCTGTCCTCTGCCTGGGCCAGAGAGTGCATCTGGAGCCCCAAGGGAAGAGGGAGCTCCAGAAAACTCAAACAGCCAGCAGCTGGTCAACCATACTGGAACTGCCTGGGCTGTGCCCTGAAGATGTCCCACGTGAGGTGACTGGGGCTATGGAACTCCAAAAGGACAGACCCCTACCTCCAAAGAATAGGGCCCTCTCAAGGAGACCAAAAAGGAAGGGTGGAGGGTCTGCACTACAACTCCTTCCAGAAACTGGGCGGGTCCCAGAAAAGGGTCACCGTGTCGAACCCCTACCCCTTGGAGTCCGAAAAAGCCCTTCTTCTCGAAAAAGCCAGCCTAGGCAGATGGCAACCCTGGTCAGTCCCCGAAGGGACTATCCAGGGAGCAGCATCCTCCCCTCCTGTGGGTGCTCCAGGCACATCACCTGAGGGGGTACCACCACTGAGGGGTCAGAAAAGCCTCTGAGGCCAGGCTGCAGAGCAATGGTGGCCTGCACCACTGCCTACTGGTCAGCACCCCTGACCCTGGACCCAGAAGCAACTGTCCACTCCTCAGAGGGGGACTGGCTCTGGTCTGTCGAGGACACTACCAAGGTGCCCACATGAGCAGCCAACTCCAAAGAGTCAGACTGCCCAGCTGACTCAAGAGTCCGATTCCACCGGAAACCAAAGTCCTGTGCCAGATGGTACATGGACGCCCGCTGCTATCCCGACCGAATGGGGCACAAGTTTGAGGGACTGCACCAGAGTCAGCGCCGAAGCCCCCAACCGCACCGCGAAAGGTGCAAGAAGAAGACACAGCACTGAGAACTGCAGCAGTATCAGAGCCAGAGCCTGTCATGGCACCATCCCAACCCACAGCGCCGCAAGCAGTGCCAACAGCTCTGACAGCTCTCTCAGCACCACAAACTGCACCAAGATGGGAAACCCCCATGGCGCCGTGTCCTTGCTCAGTGCCGAAAGCGGCACCACAGCTGGACATGGTGCCATGCTCAGACACGGCGCAGCAGCGAGAAACAGTCAAGGACGGCACCATAAAGCCTCCCACGGTACCGTCAGCACCATCGGCGCCAGAGAAGGCGCCAAGCAATGGACCGGTGCCGACCTCAGTGTCGTCAGGGCCCACGGCACCGTGAATGGCGCTGAGGCCCAAGACAGCACCGGACGGCGTGGAGGACGGCGCCAACGCAGGCTTTCCAGCCCGAGGAGATGACACCGGGGGGGGTTCACCCCCGCAGGGGAGCGTGCTGTCTGGTGCCTCGCCCGCCCCCAGGGGATGGACTGTGCCTTCAGCACCACAGAAGAGGCTTCTGCAATGGAGAGGCTACTAGGAGCAGAAGCCCCTTCCTCCGCAGTCCGTATAGAACCGGGAGGTGACCCAGGAGAAAGGCAGAGAGACCGCTGCTTGGCCTGACGAGTGCACGCCTGTCCCACGCTAGTCGGTGGAACTCATCCAACTTTCCACGCGCGTTGTTCGATGACACGACAGTCCATGAAGCAAGTCTCACGAATCCATGTAAGTGAGCGGGCCCAAGACATGCGAGGCAACAGTCATGCTGGACGGTGACACAGTACTTATGGCCGCACAGGCATCGATGCATAGGGGGCCGTCCAGTCTTCGAAGTTTTCTTGCCCCCCGACCGAGACATGACCTACGGAAAAAACAACCAAAGACTGGACGTCGCTAACAATAAAGAAAAGGAACAGTCTTACCAGCGACGTTGAGTGGTGGAGAACAGTGGAACAGGCAAGCTATAGAACGGTGTTGAACTAAGTCGGCGTAGACGGATTCGGTGTCAAGAAAACGGCGTTGAAGTTTCAAAACTAAGGCTTGAGAGAAGACAGCAGGCCTCTTGTGCAGAGCTTCACAGGTGGGCCTCCTCGGCGGAAGGCAGAACACTTTAGCAGGAGACGGTCGGCGACACCAACAGCCAACCTGCAAGCGCCGCGCGGTGTCCATTAGAGCCTCGGTGGCGCCAATGGTGCATCGACTACACCCATCAAAAAAAAAAAAAAAAAAAACTCCCACGGGTCGTGACCTCCGAACACTATACCCAAAGGTGATGAATGGTGAACACTGACACAGATAAGATCTGCGGAATACAGGCATGTGCCATATCATGTATTTCAATGGCGTTTTGAACTTGTGTTCATAACTTGATCATTTTTTGGAATATTTTCACCAAATTTTGAACATGGTCTCTTTGGGACCCCACCTTATGAAAACTGTTGGTGGAATTTCATCATTTGGTCCCAGAAGGTGATTATTTCTTTATCGAATTTTGTTGACCGGGTAGGCCCACTGAGACTAGAAGTTCCTTTTTCAGGGGTGACCCAGGTGGGGGGGGTTACATATAGTAATCAACTGAAATTGAACCAGATTCAGCTGTTAGTGGCATTTTTAGTGAATGGGGGAAATTTGGCCAGGACACTGGGAAAATTCCCCTACTCTTTTCGAGAAGTGCCATGGGATCTTTAACGTCCACCTAAACAACCACTAGAACAGACAGAACGGACCTCAGTTTAATGTCTCATCTGAAAGACAGCACCTCTGAAGTAAAGTATCCCCCCTCACGATGCACTCCTGCGTCAGTATTGGAATTTATCCAAAGTGCCTGCGAAAAATCACCTTTCGGACAAAATTAACAATTTCACCACCAGTGTTTACGAGGTGGGGTCCCAAAAAGGCCATATTGAAAATTAGGTGAAAAAACTCCTAACAATTACCAGGTTATGAGAGTTTGCTGTAATCTTTCTGTGCACGCGCATAGCTAAGGTCATTTTCAACATTCTGACCCCAAATTTTTAACACAGCCATTTTTTCACACAATCTCATTAACATTACGGCTGTCATTTTTCACATCCTGGCCAAAAAGTGTTTTTGCATCTCTGGTGCGGAATGGCGTTTCGGCGGGGATTTGAAAATGTTCATCTACCGGGTTCATGATGTGGGGTCATAAGAAGACTATGTTGAAGGTTTGGGTCAAAATGCTAAAAAACATAGAATTTATTGAATAACGTTTGGAGGGATGTCCATTCCACCACTTGGGAACCACATTACCTTACCGTGTCAGTAACCCGCATGCAGGTGTGAACTCAGTGAGTTATTGGGACAAGTCTGATGGGGAAGGTGCTGCAGCACCTGGCCCGGCCTGGGTAGGGACAGAGCAGTGTTTTGGCACAGATGCGACACCCTGTAGTGGGTCAGGGAGCCTTACCCACAAGGTATTGACATATTTGTCGAGGCCTGCTGGGCCCATGCACTGGATCAGAACTGTCTCCAGTACTGTATTTATCTCATTTCGGGACCTGCACAAATGAGAATATAATTCCACTACCACAAAAAAAGAGAAAGGAAATTAATTGCAAAAAAAAAAGTACATCAATGCAGACATTAGGGCTGAAGAACGCAAAGCACACAAACTAGGGAAATGAAAACACATTAGGGATTTGGGTCCTCGGAGTATTGGCGAATCAGTGGTGAGGTCTTCTTTGGTGTTGTCAACCCTAATGCCCACCCCCTTCCCTGGGCAAACAAGGTCAGATGGGATCTATTTTCTTCATTCAGGGCCCTCAGGGCCCAGTGTAAAGTAAGCTACAACACATTCTGTTGGCAGCATGTGGCAAGACATACTTCTCTGCCTCTGAAGAGTATCATTTTGAGGCACTGACTTACAGATGTACCGTGTGCTTTGAACAGAAGACTATGAGCTTGTGGGACGGGGTGGGCATTAGGGTTGACAACCCCACAGAAGACCCCCCCCACCACTGATTTGTCAACACTCCTTAGACCCAAATCCCTGTTTTTTCATTTCCCTACTGTGTGTGCTTAGCGTTCTTCAACCCTAATGTCTGCATTAATGTAGTTTTTTTGCAATTAATATTCCATTATAAATTATAACGTGTAGAAAAACTGTTAAAGCTGTAAAATTAAAAAAAAAATTATAAAACTGCTTTCAAAAACATTACTGTAACTACATTTGAACATAAAGGAGTCCCTTTTTAGTTATATCAGCTAGCTCTTACTTTGGTAATGGTTACAGTACTATAACAGCTAATTTGCTGAGTTACAAACAGCAATGAGGAAGGTTTACTTATATTTTTCCTTAGACAGAGGTGCAGTGTCCTATTTTAGTAGTGGTCACTGCAGTAAGGCACCTAATATGTCATAGATGGGCATATGAGTCAGTTAGCTATGGCCATGTGTGCCTCACCACATATCAGTGGAATTTCCTAGTAGGGACACTAGCCAAGTAGATATCTAAAGATTTTTTTTTTTTTTTAAAGCTATCCATAGTTTCACTATAGACAATAGTGGTAGGAAGGGAGCTCCAAATGGCAAATTACTCTTTGGTTAATTTCCTGTTTTTTTGTTGTCTCTCCCCTCTTAGCTGCGATTGTGAAACCTAGAGTTTCTTTCAATCAATAAATGTTTCTTGCATAGTCCAATAAATTCCCAAAGTCTGTCATCACGTAATGCTTTGTGAACCAAGCAAAGGTCACTTCTCATGCATCGATATTCTAAAGAATAAAGATCAAGAGTTTCCAATCGTTCCTCAAAGGTTCGCAACCGACCAAGCAGTTCTCATAACCTCATAGGTTCCAATATGTATATATGCATAACAAGGCACTCTGGGTACAATACGAATCTGTCTTCTATTTTCCTTACTGGGAGGCACAGTCTCCTATTTTGTAGTGGTTTCAACAATACAAGACCACAGATGTTTATTTTCAAAATGAGGCACTGTGCACACAGTACATAGTGAACACGATTTCTTTACTGTGAGATGTATTCTCGTAGTTCTGTAGTGAGTACAGAAATATCTAGCCAGTTTTCCAAATTCTCTCAATTTAAAAAAAAAAAAAAAAGGCATGCAGATAAGCTCGTGATTATTCATGAACTCGACTTACACTGACATTTTTGAAAACATGGGGCACATAAAAATAGAGGTAGGCAAACCAGAAACTTTTCAGCTACAGCCAAGCCAGAGCCAAGGCAGGGGGCTGGCTTGACTCTACCAGCCAAAACACGATCCAAGCCCTGGCTACTGCACACTATTCTTTACATGGCAACTGAACATTCCAGACACTCCGCCAACTGTACAGGGTAACAAAAATGCTTACTTTTACCATAATTGGCTCGGCTTTACCTTGGCTATCAATTGCTTATAAAGGTCGAGCCAAGCCAGGCACTAACCTCGAACCAGACTTGAACCCGATATGGCTTGCCAACCTCCATTAAGGAACTGTTCTTCTTACAATGTGAACAAGTAAAACCAAAAAAGAAACTGTTGTAAACAGTGACTTTGAACAAACCAAGCTTCCCAAGGAAGGATCAGCCTGTAGTTTTTAAATCAGGATTTTTCTACTTCCCTCAATTAAAAAAAATAGTATGCAAATAAGCTCATTATTATTCATGACCTATGAGGTGACATTAGGAGTCACTTGAACACCTAGAGTCACCTCATTGCTCATAAATAATCATTTTACAGCTAAAAAGTGCTGACTGAGCATGCTCAGAACCCAAATTTTTAAAATGTAATAACTTTGGAATGGATTAATATTTTTTCACCAAACCTGAGGCAAGCTCTTTCTACCGTGAAGATTTCAGACCAAAATTCCAAACCGTCTGGGTGCTAGCTATGCTTTTAACAAAAACAGTTTTTTTTTTTTTTAATGGTTTTTCACTATCCACATCTCAGAATCCACACATCCAACCAGAATGAAACTTGGCGTATCAGTAGAACTACCACATGAGATCACGCATGCAAAATTTCATGCAAATCCGTTGCACAGTTGTGAAGACGGTACAGCACAAAAACTGGGGTTTAACCTTAAACTGCCTACTCAACCCTAGCTATAGTGGTGCTACCACGCACTGTGCAAGTATATAACACACACACACACACACACACACACACACACACACACATTCTTTGGGGGGAAAAAAAGCATCAATGCACCGCTTAAGGCTCAACTTAATGCCATAAAAGTAGGGAAATGTGGCATTACGGTTTCCAACCATAACTCCTCACCCCACACCCCAAACAGCAAAAGGAAAACACATTAGGGTTTTGGGTCTCTGGAGTCTTGGCAAATCAATGGTGGGGTCTTCCTTGGGGGCTGTCAACCCTAATGCTCACCCCTTCCCCCAGCCTGTAGCATGTGGTACAGCTCCAAGCCAGTGCCTCATAGACTGATAACACTCTTCAACGGTAGAGAAGTACGTCTCACCACATGTTGCCAACAGAAGCTGTCGTAGCTTTCTTCATGCGAGTCCTGTGTGAAGACAAGAGAGCACATCTGACCTTATTTGCCCAGGGAAGGGGGTGAGCATTAGGGCTGACAAGCCCAAGGAAGACCCCACCACTGATTTGCCAAGACTCCAGACACCCAAAATTCTAATGTTTTTTTCCTTTTGCTGTTTGGTTGGTGGGGGTGGAGCGTTAGGGTTGGATACCACATGTCCCTACTTTTTGGGGCATTAACTTGAACCCTAACTGGTACACTAATGCAGTATTTTTTTTTGCAAAGAATATACACTGCTCCCTTTTTACAGCAAATCTCACTATAGCGAAAACGCGGTTATAGCGAATGATCACAGTGACTTCCGGCATTTCAGACGTTTGTTTCTTACATTTACAGTAATGTATATCTTATCAGGCTGTGTTAAGCTTTGTTCCGACCAGTCTAATGAACACATATCTCTCTCTAAGAAATATATTTAAACATACTGTAATTAAATAATATATAATACAGTATTCAGCAAGGTTGTGTTAGCTGACTGAAAGAGACAGAGCCGTAGTAGACATCTGAGTCAGAAAGCAGTGGGTGACAAGCCTTTCCAATACCCTTCTTTTAACTGAAGCAACCTATCTCAAGCTCACCCTTCTACCCCAGCCACACTGCCCAGCCCCTCAATCTCACCTCCTCGCTGTGACATGACCCAGATTCTACGATTCCACTTTGTAAACAGCTGTTCTCGTGTTCTCGGCAAGTAAACAGCAATGCTCACCGCGACTGATCTCACTTTTATGTGGAATGGACAGAGTAACTGCAGATAGGGATCTGAGAGCTGCAGGCAAATTTATTTATTTAGCTTTTGCTAACCAAAGTACACTAGACAAACTCATGCCTATTTTCAGGTACGACCTGGGAGAGTACAGGAAATCAAAGAACATACAGAGTACAATTTGAAGCAAGTAGGGCAGATACACAGATGTCAGGAGAAGCATAACATACATAGTATCTCAGGTCACGACAGTAATCATAGTCAATATGCTAAGGTACAGCGTCACTGACATGTCACCAGCAAAATATATATATATATATACACACACACACACAAAATTTACATATTTGCAAGATACATGGAATGAATACACTCAAGTATACTGTGCAGAGGACCAGGCTGACCAGGCTAATCAGGGAGGGTTAAGACAGTCGCATACTGACGAGAGCTTCAAGTGGTTCCACAGAGAGGTGCGTAGGCTCGACTGGGGGAGGTCCGGACCTGGACAAGAAAGGAGTTCCACAGTCTAGGAGCACATGACGCAAAGTCCCTGTCCCCCATTTTGGTACGAGTAGGCGCGACCTTAAGGATAGCAGGGCCCAGTGACCTTAGGGGGTAGGTAGTGGGGGCTGCTGGTACAAGGAGCTCCACCTGTCCGGGGGGGGGGGGTGCCAGTACCCAGTACCTTACCGGTGAAACTGCCCACAACAAAATTCAAATAATTGGGCGGGGAGAGCCAGTTGAGCTTACTGTACAGATCACAGTGGTGAGTGAGACGAGGGACTCCAAGAGCAAAACGGCAGATGTTATTATAGGCAACGGTCCATCTAGAGAGGTGGATCTTGGAAGTATTGGCAAACAAAAGGAGCCCATAACAGAGAGATGGTAGAAAACACCCCTCTAGCCAGTGCTAGGTGAGCAGTCAGAGTAAGGTTATTCTTTGCCCTGTAAGCCAGACCCAATTTCCAGTTAACAGCTCTACATGCATTTTGGACATGCTGACCAAGATTGAGCTGAGGGTCAAGTGTCACCCCAAGGTATTTGACAGAATCGGTGGTGAGAACAGGAGTACCATCAATACCAGAGATGCACATAGGGACAGAGGAGGCTTTTAACTTGGCCAGGGAACTGAACAGCACGGCCTGGTTCTTTTTAAGATTTAGGACCAGCTTATGGGATGATATCCAGGAATGGACACTCCTGAAACCCTCACTCAGCTGGTGGTTAATGACCCCAATATCCTTTGAATGAGTGAGGATAACAAGGTCATCAACATACAGGACAGCCCTGCAGGAGGCCGCCGAGGAGGGAAGGTCGTTGATGAAGATGAAAAAAGCAGGGGCCCAAGGACTGACCCCTGAGGACACAGGGGTGGCGTCAGAGAGCACCTTACTATATTTGATCAGTTGCTGCCTTCCATGAAGGTAGTTGGAGAACCAACTCAGGGCCGGAGGGGATAAGCCCAAAGACCCAAGTTGAAAGCATAGCAAGGCATGGTCAACAAGGTCAAAGGCTTTAGAGAGATCAATAAAGATGACCCCAGAGAGTCTGCCCTGGTCCATAGCAGCCCTTATCCCAGAAGTGACAGAGACCAGTGCAGAAGTGGTGCTGTGCCCTTTCAAAAGCCATGATGCGAGGGAGACAAAAGCTCATGAGCCTGGATATAATCCAAGAGTTGTCCCACCACAACTTTCTCAAGGAGCTTGCTGATGGCAGGCAGAATGGCAATCGGACGATAGTTGTCAAGGACCCTGGGATTGCCCTGTCTGAGCACAGGGACAACCCGTGCCACCTTCCACAGGTCTGGGATAACCCCAGAGGCTAAGGATAGGTTGATGATATGGGCCACAGGGGAGGCAATGTAAGCAGCGGCAAGGCAGAGAAGCTTTGGTTCCATGCCATCAAGGCCAGCACTAGAAAAGGGTGAGAGACCAGTTAGCAATCTCTGCATTTCTTTTACCGTCACAGCCTTGAGAGAGAATGGAGGACGGGGGGAAGGTGCCAGTTGAAGCGGAGGGACTTGGATAGGACTTTCATGACCAGTGGAGGAGAACAGTGAGGTGAACGCAGACAGGTCTGAGAAGTGAGCATTGAATGCATTTGCGATGGTTAGTGGATTATTACAGCTAGCACCATCAATGAGCATGTCTGGAGCCTCACAGGAGGAGAAGCCACTCACTATGTTTTTAATATTCCTCCAGAAGTTCCTAGGGTCCTTAGCTAAGGTCTGCAAGGCAGCTTTACAGAAGTCGCTTTTGGCAACCCTGATAGACTTTTTGCACTCATTCCTGAGCCTCCTGTAACGTTGGAATATGGTCTGGTCCACTGAGACCTTGAAACTGGCCAACATTTATCTCTAGCCCTCATGAGAGCAAGGCTCTCATGCAACCATTGTGACAGCCCTTACCCTCTGTCTGACGAGGGGGGCATGCTTATCCTGTAACATCCTGAAGATACTATTGAAGTGACAGACTGCCGAGGAAGCATTCTGGGCATCCATCACTGAAGACCAGTCAAGGAACATGAGCTCCTCCTGGAAAGTCCCCGGGTCAAAACTGGAGAAGTCCCTGACCTAGATGATTTTGGGAGGGATCTTGGGGGTGGAGATCTTCCATATGCTGTACACCGGGGCATGGTCAGAGATGGAGTCTGGGAGGGTACCTGAGGAGCTAATCTGCTCAGGCCTGTTGGTCAGGACCCAGTCCAGAAGAGAGCTGTTACCACCTATGGACGACCATCTGGTGGGTTCCTGAATGAGTTGGGACATTGAGAAGCCAGCTAGCAGAGTTTCATACTGTTTGACATTGCCTCCAAGCCAGTTTAGGTTGAGATCCCCTAGGATTATTACCTCATTGTTTCCTGTCCTGGAACCAACAGATTCAAGAAGGGAGGATAAGCCCAGTACACCACCCATGGGGGGGATTATAGGTATATATAATGTGCAGTTTCTTTGCATTCCCAAGTAGCAGAACAGTATGCAACAGCTCACAGGAAGACTGCTCTGGCTCAGAGCAGGTCAGCACCGACAAGTTAAGGTGGCTCCTGTAGTAAACCAGAATACCACCCCCTTTTTCCTGGACGATCCTGCCTAAGGAAGTCAAAGCTGGGAAGCACACAAGCAGAGTCTGGGATCGAGGGTTTAAACCAAGATTCGGTTAACCCTAGGATGTCAGGCTTGTAGTGGGTGACCCAAGCAAGGAGTTCAGCCATGTTGGGCAGAAGGCTACAGACATTAAGATGAGCTATTTTCAGCCCATTCTCTGACTGCCAGCCCACAGGAGAGGAGAGGGCTTGACATGCAGGACCTGGGTTCAACTCCACATCCCCTGCCAGGACGAGTGTCACCAGTAGGAGCCAGAGGAAATGCCTCAGAGGGGGAGTGCCCGCCTTAGTGGACGTCCTGCGGCCAATGCGCATGACCACTTTGATAGGGTACAGGAAGCATTGCAGGTTAAGGCAGCAGATGGGCTAGGGAGTCTGTCTGTCCCTGGTGGCTATTAGGTTAGAAAAAGTAAAGTCCCTCTCATCAAGTAATCCTGGTGAGAACCCGAGTTGCCCCATGTGGAGAGCACAGTCCAGAGTGATAATAGGGAGGAACAATACCATGAGCAGCCCTATGGCGAGGGCGTTAGAGATGGGGACTGATGCAGACCCCCTCCTGGAATGCTACAGGGCCCCCATAGCTCTAAATGCACACCGGAGTCAGACTTAAATACAACCGGGGCCCAGGAGAAATGAGGGAGATAGGGGTGACCACACCCCCCTAGGCTACCTGGAGGGCACTAAGGAGCAGTCAAAAAGGACAGTTAGACCTGCAGCCGTCACTCCACCAGGAGCAGAGTACCACTGGGTAGCCTATTTCACACTTGCAGCCCAACACAGTAATTTTCACGCAAGCAGCCCATGATAAAGCAGCGAGACAAGGGCAGACAATACAATAAGATAAACACACGTCACCAATGGCTAGTGACTACAATAGACTACAACTTTATAGACCACAGCTGACTGCAGAGAAAGATCAGCTATAAAGATCTGTACCACCCATAGGATTAGACAACACCCCCACAGTAGGTATGGAAGAGAAGGGGGAAAAAGGCAGCAGCAGCATAATACAAGTAGTCCCCTAGAGTTGTGAGGACAGAATTAATCCCTCCCAAATTAGATCCCCACAGGGGACAGACAGTAGGACCAGCCAATCACCCACTCTAAGCATAGTACAACCCCCAGGTGGGAGTGGCTTAGGCCCATTTAATGCGAGGAGGGAACGGGCGGTTGGGTGGGAAATTTTCAATCCCAGGCAGCGAGCAAAGCCAGTGAGTCCTTTGTGCGAATGTCCCACTCGCCTTTTCCTTCTATGCAATCTCCTGCTGTGCAGCAGGGTACAGTCCAGCTTAAGTCTCCATGCCAGTGGCAAGGTAATCAGCGGGGGCACCAGGCAAAGGCCACCCTAGCTACCACACACTCGCAACACAGGGCAAACAAGTAATATTTCTGGGTGTTCCGCCGCCTTTGTACTGGCGAGTGACGCTACAGCTAAGTGCAAGCAACCAATCGGCGCAACGGCAGGGCTTCAATTTTGAAATGGCGCCAATTTTCAATCCCCAGGCAGCGAGCAAAGCCAGCGAGTCCTTTGTGACGAATGTTGAAAAATAGCTGAGCTCTAAAAGAAATGGTAGTAAGATACAGACTGAGCAAAGGCACGTGAGGGTCTGAGATCTCACATCTAATGTTGGCAAGCAGTGTTTCACGCCCCAGATAACTTTGGATAAAAACATGTTTTTTGGTTTTGTTGAAATGCTGTATTTTTGTTTACAATCAGACAAGGCTTCCTACTTACCAGAGGGTGTTCTAGATGGTATAACAGAGGCAGCTGACAGGTAGCGAGTTTAAAGTGCTACAGAAGTTTCTATTTTCTGCATCCCTCAACATAATGAATGGGGGGAGCCGCTATAACAAATATACATTATGGCTCCCATTTCATTTGTTACAGTGAGGGAGCACTGTGTGTGTGTGTATGTATATATAGATATAGATAGATATAGATATAGATATAGATATAGATATAGATATAGATATAGATATAGATATAGATATAGATATAGATATAGATATAGATATAGATATAGATATAGATATAGATATAGATATAGATATAGATATAGATATATAGATATATAGATATATAGATATATAGATATATATATACACACACACACACACACATATATACACACACACATATATACACACACACACACACACACAGATTAAATATACACACAGAAATACAAGATGGGACTTTTACCCCATAGGAACACTTACTGTGTATCTCCATGTACAGCTCACCAATTAATGCTATATACACGCCAATTAAGTAGGTATACCTCCTAAGCGTCAGGTGGCACTGAGGGTTGAGGCACTGGATGTCACACCTTCCCCACCTGGCGACCGGGTTAGGAATGGACTCCGGTCACGAAGTGCGGCTGTAGGAGGTAGGACAGCGCGCCGCAGCGGATGCTCTCCTCCTCCAGGGGATGGGGTTACATGGGCAGCGATGCCCACAAAGTGTTACTGCCTGTGGAAGCACAAGCAGCAAGGTGCAATGTCTCCTTACAGGGAGTCGGGGGGTGGGGAGGGTGCTGTGGACGCTTGACAGCGGCGTGCATAAGCATGCCATTCATCTGGATGCAAGTCCTCTGCATCTGTGCCTTCAGGGGGTAGGGACCAGGAGAAAAACCAAAGGCAAAAAAATCTCCTGGTCTCTCGCAGAATGACACTGGGTCCATGCTACATCAGGGGTCAGCCAAAAAGACTGGAGGAAAGGAGACCAGGAGAAAGTTTAAAAAAAAAAAAAAAAAAAAGCTGTATACCTCGGGATGTACACCTGAATACCTCCAGAGGAAAACCAGTATACCTTGGGGAAAAAATGCACCACCAAAAACTTGCACACAGGTTGCACATTACCACTAAATAATCAGTAACCAATCATGCACAATGCACCAAACAACAACATTTCCTAAACTAAACACACCTACATAAATCACTGCTAAGCCAAGAAATACAGGGAACCACATAAAAACCCATCTCTGCTGTTCCCCATTCTCCAGCCACAACGGCATGTCCCACAACACGCCACCCCCAATGCTGCAAAACGAAAGACAGGGGACCAGACAATACCATGCAATACACACACACACACACACCCCCTCACAGCTATGTTCCTCGAAGCTCCTCCTGAATGCTGCTGCTAACAAAAAAAAAAAAAAAAAGGGAAACAGACAGTAAACAACTCACTCCCCTTTACTCACCGAACAGCCAGGTCTCTTGATGCTCCTCTCCCATCAACTGCCAAGCCCTCCATGCTCCTGTCTACTTCTCCCTCGACCCTCCAGCTGCCTCCTCCAATGATATGACCTCCACAAGTCTGCCGCACCCATCACCTACAGGCTACATTGCTCCAGACCCCCCCGGCCATACAATCCACACGTCAACGATGTCACAAGCACCTCTCAGCTGCCTTCCCTCCCAAAGCTACTCTACAGAGCAAGTATAAACCTCTGTCCCTCACCATCAAGAACCACGTGGGGACTTCACTTGAACATGTGCCCGAGTTTAAATATCTCGGCATCACCTTGGACCGTTCCCTTTCTTACACATGGCACATTGGCAATATAACTAAAGCTGCCAACATATGGATCAGCCTGCTCGACAAGCACAAAACACTGCATGACCACTGATGCCCTTAGACTGGCCATCTATAGCTCCGTCACCCCCATCGTCAACTATGGTCTAGGCATTTATGGCTCTGCTTCCCTACTGCCCTCCAGAGGATATCGGTGGCACTCAACAAGGCCTGTAGGCTTCTAACGGGTGCCGCCCACCTAACACACACCTGTGACCTGTACGCCCAAGCCGCATGGCTAACACTCCTTAGTAGAATACAATACCAGACCTGCTTGTTAACCAAAAAAGTAGTTCTCCTTCAGCTCATGCCATCAGGAGCGGCAAAGCTCCTTACTGCCAACAGCAGTACCCAGCTCACATGCAGCGCTCTATATCAAACCTTCCAGGTCCCCAGATGCCAGACCACAATGGGTCAGAGAACAAAGAAACACAACTGAGACGCTTGGTCCTTTTAAAAGGCAACTCTGATTATTCCTCGCCTCTACCACTCATTGTGACTGCCTCTCCTAAGTAACTGCCTCCTCATTTTACCTTAATCGAAGGTGACTTGTAACCTCCCTTAAAGCTCCACTTTTTGGCACCAGTTTCCCCACTCACCCCCCAACACCGCCTCACCCACCCCTCCCTCCCTCTCTAATGGCACTTTCAGATATGGGGCCCTCCAGCCCATCCACCCTGCACTTCTGCCACCACCTCTACTCACCGACAATGGCCCTTTAGCCCGCCAACCCCTCCCCGACACCCTCCTACCCTATACTAACTATATACTGTTCACCCTGAAACTTGTCTGAAGCTGGCTTATGTTGTCTCTCGCCATTTTTGGCTGTATAATAAATGTTTAGACATCTGTGTTTTTTAGACCGTAACCATTGTTGACCTTTGTATGTATGTTACCCTACATCCTTTGACGTGGAACCATTGTAAATTAGCAGTTCCTGCTCAAAGGTATTTGTAATCCTAGAGTTTAATAAAAAAATAAAATAAAACTGCCACTCTTTATGATGCCACCAAACTAAAGGTCAACCATCGATAGACATGCCCCATTTTATAGGGGAACCCTACAATATGGAAACATAGAAGGGTATAAAAAGAGCCCAGTAGCCTTCACTGTTTCTGTTTGATTTCACTGCTCTGTTCTGAGTGCAGCAGAGGCCATTGTGCTGTCATCAGGCACTGTTCAAGCTGCTCTCCTATTGGTTAAGAGCTCCTCTGGGACCCACCTAAGTAAAAGTAAATGACCGATGATCCACTTAACACTGAAGTAAATGAGTTATTTCATTTAGAATTCTGTGGCTAAAATAAATAATTTCTCTTTAGGGATTGACATTCACCTATATTGTATGAAAGAGGGATATTCCATAGGGCATGCAGAAATAAATATTTTATTTACTTTGGAATGCTGCAAACAATGCTGCCTAGCACCAAGTGGAGAAGCGACGGGGAGTCCCGTGTTATAGGTCAGCATTGTCTGCAACACTCCAGAGAGAAAAAAAAAAAAAAGCTAATTTCTAGATGCCTTATAGAATATCTTGTTTATACATACAATGGAATACTGAATGCCTTATTTATACATACAATGGAACACTGAATGATACTGTGATGAGGCTACAGGGAAATAATGTAGGCTGCAGGGAAAAGTCAACCCGGAGGGGAATATATTTTTTATTCAGCCCTGTTATTTATCTCTTCCATGGTGTGTGTACAGGGCTAGCTCTGCCACTCACCATTAGAGCCTAAAAAAATAAAGATGCTTCTTGAATCCCGCTATCAGATGTAGCTTAAAATAACTCTTCCTTGCCAAACGGCACAAAAGAAAACATTCTGATGAAGAATAATGGCACAACAAAATAAAAAGATAAAGCTGCCCTGACATTTTGCCAGATGAAAACAAACCTAGCCAGCAAGTGAGACAATCCTAACACAATCTCTGCACTGTACCAACTGATATTGTTGGTCTTTTCAGTCCCCAGTACTACTGCTTCCCTGTGTGTTAATGGCTAGTGCTGTGGTTGCTAGCATAGCATAATGGTACTAATTTTGTGCATGTGTATTAATACAAAGTAAATGTCCAGCAGGGTGGGAAAAATCAGGTAGCCAGGCGGCCAATGGCTACTTAAAAAAAAAAAAAAAAAAAAAACACACACTGGTTTGGCTACCATATTTTGAAAGTTATTGGCCAACTTGGCTACCTGCCCACAAAGTGATTTGGGGCCCTTAAAAAGGATGGGCATTACAAATATTGGTTTGCTACCAGATTTTGAAAACTAGTGACCAAACTGACCACCAGCTCACAAACTGATCTGTCCCACCCTGATGTGCAGGCTGGTAAACAAATTCTTAAAACAAGAAAGTGGGAGTGAATCACGCAAAAATGGGAGTAAAATTATCATTTACTCCCTTTAGTGGTTCTCCTGTAAAAGTCAGAACTTGCAAATCAGGGAATGATTTGGAGCAATGGATAGTACACGAGGCCCAGATATTCAAAAGGGTTAGCATGGCGCAACAGTGTTACCATGTACAGCCACACAATCTTCGCCCTGGTAGCGATATTTAAATAAGAACTGCGCCTGGCACACAGGCGCATCAGTAATGTCGTGCAGGCGCAGATAGGGGGTGTGCCCATGCGCGCAACCCTACTTGCGCCTGCACAAAGCTGATCTCCCAAAAAAAGGAGCAATGGCCGCCACCCACAGGTGAGCTGCCGTACTGCAGGCGCAACATGGCAGCTACCACATGTGGGTGGCCACCCTAGCTCCGGCAGCACCTCCATGGTGGTGCCCCCCCCCCCATGCCCGATCGCAGGCATTGGTATGAAATAATAGAATCCTATATCCCTGGTGGTCCAGTGCACCATTGTCAGCCCGATCGCGGGCTTCAGTAAAAGTATAATGATTTCTATATCCCTGGTGGTCCAGTCAGCGGTGGGTGGCAGCACCCCACCCACCTGCTGCCCCGCCGCCTGACACCGTCGGTAGGGCTGTACACCCATTGGTCCATAGCGTGAGCCAATGGGTGTGCAATATCTCATCTACACATTCAGATATGTCATCTGGAATGTGTCTGGCTATGGGATTGCCGCCATTGGCTCTGGCTGCGGACCAATGGTGACCGACTCCCTCAGTCGGCGGCGCTGCAGGTGGTGCTGCCGCCCACCGCTGACTGGGGGCGGGCGGTGGGGATCAGTGGGCGGGTGGGAGGGGTCACTGGACCACCAGGGAATATAGGAATCATTATATTTTACTGAAGCCCACGATCGGGCTGACAGCAGTCCACTGGACCACCAGGGACATGGATGATTCTTTTATTTTACAAATGCCCGTGATCGGACTGTGGGGGAACTGCTGCGCTGCAGGAGTCGGTCCCCGGCGGGTGCTGCCTAACAGGCGCCAGGCGCCAAGTCCCAGGATCGGCGCACCTGCATGCAAAAGAGATAATGACATGCAAATGGCCCCATTTGCACCTTGCATACATTATGGCCCCATTTGCATGTGCACTTTTGAATATCGCGGTTGTTGCACCTAGCGCAATGGAACTTGCGGTAGCGCATCCCCCCCGCTCCACTCTGGCCACTGCGCCATGCGCACTGCGAGTGGCCAGGGTGTGATATTCAACGATGCTGAGCCATGGCGCAGCTCCATTGAATATCGCCCAGTCAACCCCCCTGCGCAGCCAATTTGCGCTGCGCCCAGGCTTGCGCCACAGCCTGGTGCAGTTTTAATATCTGGGCCAGAGAACATAGTTCAAATCCCGGCTCAGGACTAGTTCACATGTGCCACCAACAGGTCAGTTGACCTTTCTGTACTTTAATTTTTTAAGCTGTTAAAGTGGGTTTAAACAAAATCCCACTGAAATTGAAGCTCCCACTGAAACAGAGATGCTGCATTTCAGTTTGGTTTAGTTTATTTTACCAGTAAGAGACTCCGTTGAGCAAGCTCATTCACAAGAAGGCCCTGGGTAGGACAGCATAGGATAGTGTACAATACAATAAATTGTTAAATACAGTGGGGGGGGGGGGGGAATAAAAAATCAGCGTGGAAAATTACAGCAGAACTGACATACACAAAATATAACACAACAGAAGTATAGGAATTGATAGAAATAAGTAAAACCATGAATTCAAAAATTATTAGACCAGTACATGGGAAATAAGAAATATGAGTATCACCACTGAATAAGTGGCGGGCTTACAAAGGGTCACATGACCTCCTAGCTCGTACTATCCTATGAATCCTGTGACGTACACAGCAAACACATGTAAACACAGCATAACAATAACAATAACGCAGAGATCACAAAGAATTCCATCCAAAGGACTGCCTGCCAGTAGTTCTATTTCAAGATGACAGTAAAGACAAAAATCCTATCTAAGAATGGGATCAAGCACAATTATATACACAGGAGTCACTATGCTACAGTCATGCGATTTGGCACTTGCACTGGCATGTTTCTTCACATATCTTGTTTAGGAGGGCTTTAAACACACCAGTACTGACAAGACTGGTAAGTTTGAGAGTATTTTGTAATTCATTCCATGCTACAGGAATGACACGACTAATGGCTGATTTTCCATATTGGTTGGCATATGTCAGGGTCTCTAAGAGGATGGAATTATAGTTCCTTAATGTATAACTACTACGGGACTATATGGCAAAGTCTGAACTGTAACAAGGGAGATTTTTAGTTAGTGCTTTGTAAATCCACATATATAGGTTTTTAAGCCTCCTTAAAGTTAGCGATTGCCACCTGACCATTGTATATAAAGTGCAATGATGAGTTCTGGGTCCAGAATTTGTGACAAAACAAAGGGCTCTATGATACAGCACATGAAGTTTATTTACGAAAGTGTTAGCACAGTCACTATAGACTAGATCAGCATAATTCAACAGGGGGAGGAAGGTAATTTGTACCAATCTTTTTCTTATTAGTGGAAAACGGCTATTGTTACTGTAGAAAAACAAAACAATCTAAGTCTCAGTTTTTTTACAGAGTGATTCTATATGTGCACTGAAAGAGAAAACATTTACCTAGCCAAATTCCAAGATAATGTATGTTATCTACCACTTCTAATGATTCCTCTGTTAAAGGTAGAGATGGCGGGCACGGATATTGCACAGGATGTTGAGACGGAGGGCTGGAAGAACATAACTTTGGTCTTTTCTGCATTTAGTAGCAATTTAGAATGAAATAGGTTAATATGTAATTAACTGAATTCTGCTTATAGGTCAGTGCATACCCTGGATAGAGTACGTCGCAAAATATAAAGGACAGTGTTAGCAAAAGAACGGAGTCTAGCAGTACTGATATTTCTATTAATGTCATTTATGTAGCTCATAAATAGCAAAGGGCCTAGTACAGAACCTTGAGGAACTCCTCTCGTTAGTGGTGTTAAGGAACAGAATTCTCCATCTGCTTTAAATTTGTTGTTGTCTACCGTTCAGATAATTTGAAAACCAGGAGAGTGCAGAGGTTCCCAGTCCGACTCTTTCTAGTTTTTTATTAATACACTATGATCTATCATATTGAAGGCTTTGTTGAGATCAAGAAAAAACGCTCCAGTATGCTGCTTACAGTCTAGAGCTGCGAGATGGTCATTGGTTACTTTAGCTGCGGTCGACACTGTACTGCGTTTAGGTTTAAAGCCAGATTGCATTGTGTTGAGGAGATTAAACTACTCCATATGGTCCCTGATCCAAATATTTACCATCTTTTCGAAAAGCTTAGCTAGACTAGGGAGAATTGATATTGGTCTATAACTGTTTAAAAGACTTGGGTCTCCAGATTTGAAAAGAGGAATGATGTGTGCCATTTTCAAGACCATAGGTAGTTCATTATTGGATAGTGAAAGGTTAAAAAGGTGGGTTACTGGTGCCATTAGATAGTAGTAGCCAATTTTTAGAAATTGTTTAGTCCATCAATACCTGCACTTTTATCACAGGTACACAAATTTGGAAAAAAAGAACAAAACACAACTAAATGTATACTGTCCACAACAGTGAATGATCCCCAGGCTGTCGCTGTTGAAAATCTGTCCGTGAACCCTGGCTCAGGTGAGAAATGAAACAAGATCCACTTCAGTTTGCAGTGGACAACAGTAAACAAAGTACAGTTACGTAAGAACTTACCGTAACAGTAGATCTTCGAGAACAGCTCTTGCAGCAGGTAACACCATTAGAACTGAAGCCGGCAGGCGTCAGGACCCCACGGAAAAAAATTCTAGCTAGCTATCTTCAGCGGGGGCCGGTCCCGCCTCCGACATCAGGCGTGGTACATAAGGGGGCGGTCCCGCCAGAATCCCCAGTTCTCCCGCCGGAGACTCCCGGCCGCAGGATGACATCAGAAGGGGAGACCGAGGATCCACCGTCAGAATACAATCAGGGAGAAAATCCCGATACAAGCAGGAGCAGAGCCCTGCCTCCTTTAAGGGGGAAGGTACCTGCTGCAAGAGCTGTTCGAAGATCTACTGTTCGGTAAGTTCTTACGTAACTGTACTATCTTACTCGAGATACAGCTCTTGCAGCAGGTAACCTCATGGGACCGATTCCCAAGCAGTAACGCTACCAGAAGATCCGGAGGAGGTAGAAAGACAAGAAATAACATTCCAAGCCCTGACTCAGGACAGGAGACCCCTGCATACCGCTAGGCCGAAACCGGCTCTTCGCCCGAGGCGATGTCGAACAGTGCCTGATAAAGGTATGCACAGAACTCCAAGTGGCTGCAAGCGCAAATAGCCGAAATGGAGACATTCTAAGTGCTGCAAAGGAAGTGGCCATACCCTGGTAGAATGACCCCGGATAGAACCGGGAGGGCTTTGTTTAACTCGTAACAGTACGAAATACACTGGACAAGCCAGCGGGACAAAGTCTGTTTGGATACTGGTTGGCCCTTCATTCTCTGGGAGAAGAGACAAAAAGCTGATCAGAACCCGAGAGGGTTTAGTTCTGTTAAGGTAATACCTCAGGCTGCGGTGAACATCCAGGGTGTGGAGCAAAGCCTCCTCTATTAGAGTAACTGGGAAATAGACCGGAAGGTCGATATCCTGGTTTAAAGTGAGTCGAAACCACCTTAGGCAAAAATTGAGGTTCGTCCTCAGGATACTCTGTCCCGTGAAAACCAAATAAGGCTCTTTGCACATGAGGCGTGAGCTCAGAAATCCTTCTGGCTGAAGTAACAGCAACCAAAAATAACGTCTTCCACGACAGAAAATGTAGCTCCAATCATGCGCAGGTTCAAAGGGAGGGAGCGTGAGCTGTTCCAGGACAAAGAGCAGATCCCATGGAGGCACAGGGTCCCTAATGGGAGGCCTAGGTGTAACACTCCCTAAGAAATTCCGAGGCGCCCAATTGAGCTATAGCACGCTGTCCACAGGAGGTGATAGGCAGAAATGGCACAAAGATGTACCTTAATAGAGGAGTAGGCTGAGGCCTGAATGAAAAAGGAGAGGAGATAATCCAAAACTACTCCCACGGACAACCTAAAGGGAAAGGTCACAAGCCCGTGACCATAAACAAAAACAGGCGCCATTTCATGGCATACGAGCATGCGTTGCCGGCTTTCTGGCTGCGAGAGAACCTCTGCAACCTCTTACGAGACCCGTGACGCCAAGATGGCTTGTCTCTAGGAGCCAAGCATGCAGGTTCAGAGAACGCAATCGGATGGAGCAATGAACCTTTCTCCTGAGACAGTAGGTGGGAGCTGAGCGGTAACGGGAGCGGGGGTTCCCCGAGATAGCTGTGCCAGCAAGGGGAACCATATCTGTCTGGGCCAGAACGGGGCTACCAGAATCATTTGTGCGTGCTCCCTGCACAGTTTGAGAAGAACTCTTTGGATCAACAGGAAGGGAGGGAAGGCATAGAGGAATCTGTTCACCCAGGAGAGGGACAACGCGTCTCGCCAGAAAACACCAGGCCCTGGACCTAGCGAGCACAAATTGGGCAGTTTTGCGTTGGATGGGGATGCGAATAAATCCAGCTCTGGAGTTCCCCATCGAAGGAACAGATCCTCTGCCACCTCCTGAAGAAGTTCCCACTCATGGACTCTGGCCTGGGAGTGGACTCAGGCCGCTCATGATCGTGTTGTCCACCCGGGAGCGTGAACCGCAATCAGGTTTGCGCCGTGTCCGATCACCCAATCCCACACCCTCATGGCTTCCCTGCAAAGGGGGTAAGAGTGTGCCTCCTTGCTTGTTGAGGTAATACATTACCGCCGTGTTGTCTGTCTGAAGCAGGATAGTGCATGGTGGAATTATCGACTGAAAGGCCTGAAGTGCATAGAGGACCGCCCTCATCTCTAGGACATTGATATGGAGATGAGCCTCCAATGGGGTCCATGCACCCTGAGACTTCACCCCATCTAAGTGTGCCCCCCACCCGAGACCTGAGGCGTCCGTGGTGAGGTTATCTCCGGGGACGGCGCTGCAAACGGGACGCCCTTGGAAAGCGACCCAGGGGCTAGCCACCACTGCCAGTCGCGGATCACGGATTTCGTGATCCTGACCGGATGCTGCAAATGGTCTTGCCTTTGGTCCCATTGCCTTGAGCATCCACTGGGTTATTCGCATGGAGTCGTGCGAGGAGGACTGTAGGAATGGCCGCAGCCATGTGTCCGAGCAGGCGAAGGACCCGACCTGGCCGTGCGGTCTGGTTCGATGATAAGGCCCTATGGGGACCTGATGTGTTCCGCCCTGCCGGCCGGAAGAAAAGCTCTTCCCTGGACCGTGTCCAGTACTGCGCCTATAAACTGCAGCTTCTGCGACGGTACCAAGAGAGACTTCTCGTGATTTATGAGGATGCCCAGCGATCGGAACAAGTCCTGAGTGTTCTGGATCGCGAGCAAGAGCGCCTCTTTGAGGCGGCCATGAGAAGCCAGTCGCCTAGGAATGCGGGAACATGTATGGCCCTGTCTCTTAGAGATGCTGCCACGACTGCCATGCATTTGGTAAAGACCCTTGGTGCGGATGACAGCCCGAGCGGGAGAGCCGGAACTGAAGATGGTGGCCTAGAAACTGAGCGCAGGAACCTCTGATGCGCTTGAGCTATGGGGATATGCAGTGCGCGTCCTGCATGTCTAGGGACACTAAAGGCACCTTGTTTCAGCATGGGGATAAGACCCAGAAGGGTCACCATGCGGAATCTCTTGTATGCGACCGACATATTGAGGTCGCTTAGGTCCAGAATCGGACGGAGGTCCCCTGTTTTCTTGGGAACCAGGAAGAAGCGAGAATAATATCCCTGTCCTCTCTGGTTCCCTGGGACGTACTTTATCGCCCCCTTTTTTAGGAGCGCGAGTACTTCTTGCCAAATTAAGATTCCGTGCTGACCCGGATACCGGGAGAGCAGAGGAGGCCTCGAGGGTGGCTTTTCTGCGAACTCTATAAAGTGGCCGACACTGACCAACTGCAGAACCCACCTGTCGGTGGTGATCACCTGCCATCCCGGCAGGAAGTTCGCAATGCGACCCCCAACCATAATTTCCCGTTGATCCTGAGGGGCGGGGGCCGGAAAGGAGTCATGCTGTGGCGGAAGATGGGCCTGTCGGCCTAGGGGTGCGCTGACCTCTGCTAGCGGGCTGTTTACCCTGGATTCTGCGGAAACCAGAGCCCCTCTGTTGTGTAGCGGAGCGGGGCTGTTGCCTCTGTGTCCGCCCACGAAAACGGCTTTGGTTCCTACGAAAGGAACAGAGCCTAGGACGGTACATGGCCTGTACCGACCTCACCGCCTTCCCGGCCTCTTGTAGTTTGGTAATAATCTTCTCCGAAGGATTACCAAATAACATATCTCCCTCGAAAGGGGCGTCCATAATGTTCTTCTGGACGTCCGGGGTGAAGCCGGAGACACGAAGCCAGGAGTGTCTCCGGAGGCAAACGCCGGAAGCTGCTGCTCGGGCCGATGAGTCCGCGGAATCGTACGCGGCTCTAAGCACTTGGGTTCCTACTGCCTGAACCCAAGCGGAGGAGCTGGACATCCTCCTCCTCCTTCTGCTCATCTTCGCAGTTTCTCAGCTACCTCCAGACCCCTGTCTCACAGAGCCGCTCTGAAACTGAACCATGGGTCAAGCATTTAAGGATCTGATGGCGCAGGTAGCGGAAGCATACGTGCGCCTGCCCAGAGAGTCCAATTGCTTGGATTCTGGATCCGGTGGCAGGGTGCTCAAATGCTGCGGCCTCTGTGACCGGTCATGTGAGGCTGTTATGACCAGAGAATCGGCCTGAGGTTGGTGCGTCAAATACTGGTCCTCCTTAGGAGCCTTGTATAGACGGTCAGCTTTCTTCTGCACCGCCGGTAACGAATGTGGACGCTTCCACGTGGCCTTGGTGATGTCCACAAAAGTGTCCACCAAGGGTGGCACCACCACAGGCTTGGGGTCCTTCTGCCGAAGATACTTGGCAAGGCGTAACCTTTCCGGGTCTAACTCTTCCGCATCCCACCCCATGTTCTCCTGGATATGGCGCATGATATCCATGAACGAGGGGTCATCCGGAGGAGACCGTGGCGTCTCACGTGGGTCCGGAGAAGGGATGGAGATTGGAGATGGGGATCTAGAGGTGGAGTAAACTGATCCCGTGTCCTCCGTCGACGGCGAACGTCGGCGTCTCCTGGATCTCTTGGGGCTGGGTGAACCAGAAGAAGATCTTGACGGAGGTCTCCTCTTTGTTGATTGAACCCCGGGAGGAGATCTGGACTCCCTGGGGAGAGTTGAACGGCTAACCGACCCAGCAGGCGAAGGGGGGGCCAGAGCCGGAGGAGGAGGAGGAAGAGCGGTGGGCGCCACGTCCTTCTTGATGGTGTCCCACCAGTATGTGAAGAGATCCTTCACATCCGCTAAATACAATCCTGACGACAGCCCAGGCGCCGAGGGCGGTCGTCGGGTCCCGGCGACGGCTCCACAGAGACCTCGGGCGGTGGCGAGGGAGCCCTGGGAGACTGCACGGCCGGGTCGCCTGCCTGGCCTCTCGGGCCATGCCAGATCTTCTCCGCTAGCGACTCCTGCCCGCGCACGGTCAGAGGCACAGGAGTCCTCTTCTCAGGCGTGGCGGGCGTTGGTCCCCAACCCGGCGTCCGATGGGAAGACTTAGGCCGACGACGGCTCCGAGGAGGGGTAACGGGCAGTCGACTGAGGTCGAGCCGGCGTCGGGTCTACCGGCCCCTTCAGGGGGGTAAGTTCTAAAGTTTTCCGGGGCGGAACTGAAGAGGACCGGACGTCGGGTGCCGACGGGCGGGAGCCCGACTTATGGTGGTGGTGGTGGTGACGCTCCCCGGACTTCGCCGAGGCCTTGGGGGCGGAGAAGGACGACGGCCTGGCGGGAGGGGCCTGAGAAGAGCGTGAAACTGGAACCGCAGCCGGGGAGAGAGAAGAGGCCCTGGATGGAGACTGGTCTGACTTCGACCCGGAGCTGCGGGACTCGGAGGCCCGAGCTGGAGACCTGGAAGGGTCCTTCTCCCTTCTCTTCTTTTCGGCGTGCTTGTGGGATTTCGAAGATTCCCCCTTAGAGGACAGGACTCTCAATTTTTCTTCTAGCAGGAACACCTGAAGAGCCTTCTGTCGCCGGATCCTCGTGCGACTATTAAACCCTTGGCAGAGGGAACAGGCCTGGGAGTCGTGCTCTGGGCCCAGGCACCGGACGCAGGCCGTGTGAGGATCCTTAAAGGGGATCTGCTACCCGCAAGCACACTTCGATGTATGCCCGGAGGTCGGAGAGGACATCAGCGAAAAAATATTCGAAGTAGGAGTAAATTCCCGTAGGAAAGTTCAGCAACCATGCGTCGCGCACTAGACTAAGACCGGAGGGTCGAGGCATGCAAGTAGACGGCAGGAAAGAACTGGGAATTCATGGACCGCCTTATGTACCACGCCTGACGCCGGAGGCAGGATCAAGGCCGGGGCGTCCCCGCTGAAGATAGCTAGCTAGAATTCTTCTCCGTGGGTCCTGATGCTCGCCGGCTTCAGTTCTAATGGTGTTACCTGCTGCAAGAGCTGTATCTCTAAGTAAGATCATCAAAAACCTCATGGTTGCTACTAACTCACTTACATGAAACATGACTTCGGCAGATGGGAGCACTCGTGCACATAGCCAAGAGCAGTCTGCAGGAAAGCTACTGTAATTTAATATAAAAAAGTGACAGTCTATTTAGTCATTTCCATATGAGGTATGCTTGCCAGGATTCTGATTCCCTAGCATCAACCTAAAGACTGACCTTGTTCTATTAGGTTGCAAACAAACCAGCCTGAGCTGTCTAACCAGCGATATCCATGTTAACAGATGTTGTTCATGCACATACATACCCAGGTAAGTAATGTTCTCCGCTAATTCACTCCCATCCACGGCTGGGAAATATTTGAGGGTCTCCTGATTATTGGCTCCCAATATGCATGTTGGAATAGGAGCTAAAAAAAAAAAAAAAAAGAGAAGAAAAGACCTTCACAACACTGTACAAAATGACTGGAATATCTTTTGACTTAACACTCTCTAGATTATGCTTCTCAGTTTGTTTTGGGCAGGCAATTCATGCCGAACAGCTGTCTGCCTGAGTAGTTAAATTAGTGTAATGTGAATTTTCTTCTCAAATGATTAGGTTACTACAATCTCACTTTCGACAGTACACAGACAAACCCACAAAAATCTGCATTCTGATGATGTGAAGTAGGGAACAGGGGAGTCAGGCTAATAGAGTGTAAGCGTGATCGGAAACACTTAATACATTTCTTTAACTTTGCAGGCAACTGCTGTACAAGTTAAGGGGGTAGTAAAAGTAATACTACCCTCATAATATGTACAATTGCTTACAAAGTTAAATCATGATGGGAATGTGAAAGGAAAAGTGCGACTCCCACTGGAACTTGAACCCAGGTCCCTGGTATACCGTTGTAGTACTTTGTATTATGCTTACATGTGCACATACATAATGTGTGTACCTGGGCATTGCAGGACCAAGAATTGGATTATAAATTGCATGTGTGCCTGTGGGCCAAAACCTGAAAAGATATATGAAAGCACTTTTGGGACATGACAAAAGGTCACAGAGAACATTTTTCAATACCAAACAAAAAAAGGCCAGATTTGACCAAGTCCTCACACCTACTTAAGCTATGAAAAACATTTGTTAGTTAAGCAAGTAGAAAAGTACACCTAGTTACATCCTTAGGAAGAGAGGTAGATGGAAAACATCTCGTTACTCTAACTCTGGCAGTATAGCCTAGAGGTTAGAGTAACAAGCTGTGAACAAGCTTGATACATCCAGCAGACCACACTTTGGTTTGATTCTCACAAGCCCCACTTGCATACTGTGCAACTCTGAGCAAGTCACTTAACCACCCAGTGCTCCCAGGTCACCCCTGAAAAACAGGCACTTGTGCCTAGTGGTCCTTACCTGGTTATCAAAGACCTAAAAAAAATGTTCCGACTTATTTTTGTTAGCATCGGAACTGTACAATACCCTTTTCCTTCAGACATATATGGCTTGCTTCCTGGAAAAGGTAGTTGGTAAAGCTGTCATGTCATGGAGGATAGAGTCCTTTGTACTCCATATAAACCAGGAGTGCAGACAGTGAAGTGGAGATCCTCTCCTTCCTGCTACAACCTTCATGCTGATAGAGGTAACAGAACCGAAGCAACCTTCATACTAGAAAAGCACTTCACAAGTCCTCCAGGCTAAGATGTCCGATTAAAGGCACTGTTAGGTAATTATCTCACTGTCAGTACATAACTTAGAAATATTTTGCTTTGGTATTCTCTTGCCAAACTAGAATAGTTCTATTATTTGTAACTTGTAACATGCTGTGCAACAAACTTAGCAGAAATTTTACAGGAAGCATCTGTGTGTTGCATTCTTTTGGTGTTTCTTATTATATCCTCGAAGGCTAGATTTGAACTCTGATTCTACCATCTAACAGCATGCCAGTACTCTTAACCACTAAGCTATGGGAAGTTCAGTGATCAGTTGGCCTCTGGGCCTTCCCTTGAGGGCACACACATGCTTTTCTATGTGTTGGGTTGCCAGTAACTTAGGCATATGTCAGCAGTGGTTTTACTGCACTGAGAAAGTTGTCTGGTGTCTCTGACATGCGCCTACATTGCTGGTTATGCAACACATAGAAAGGAATGTGTGTGCCTCAAGGGAAAGCCCAGAGGTCTGCTGATCACTGAGCATCCCGTAGCTTAGTGGATAGAGTACTGGCACAGTATGCCAGGGGCCTGGGTTCAAGTTCTAGTGGTACTGTAGTCCCATTTCCCTACTTTGCATCATCAAAACACAAATTTTGTAGGCAGGGCTGCAGCATCCCTTGGCAGCTCAGCTTGCTCTAGAAAGTGAGATTGTAGCAGCATTAAGGGGTGACAAAATTATATAATCCTTTGAGTATGAACATCAAATGAAGATTAATTTAGCTCCTCGAGAAGGCAGATTCTTAATATAGGCTGCCTGCATGGAGGACATAATCGTGTCAGCTGCCCTTTAAGAGTTTTAAATTCTCTGACATTGTCTATGGTCTACCCACACTTTCAGACTTCTGAGCAAATAAAAACCCGGTGTGGGGAGGGGCTTTCGATAATTATCAAACTACAACAGTCAGAATATTCAATGCCTTTCATGCAATGAATCTCCATGTGTTGATCCCAGTATACACAAAAAAATTAGCTACAAGCAAAAGGATCTCAAGTTGCTTTAAATAAATAACTAAATAAATAGTAAAGTTTGGTTGGTGTGATAACATGAAAAATGACATGCTGATGTTTTTGAGCAAGAAATTCAAAATGTAATTGGATGCTATAGCAAGGTTCCGACAAAAAAATAACTCACCTCAGAGGAATGCAGGGGAAAAAAGAATGTAAGGAGTAACTCAGAAAGATAACATGGCCCCAAACCATACGTGGCTTTGTCAAGCAGTAGGAGATGGTCAATCTGCTATCTAGAAGGAAGCCACTGGCAGGACTACAGAAAGGAAGTAACTGTGACCCCAAGAGAAGAGTAAGCAGGAACAGAAGCTCCAGCCCGAGCTAAACTTAAGCAAGGTAAGTTCCAGTTTCCTTTTTTAAATTGTATTTTTTAGCTCCGTTTGTGATGATGGTGGTGTCTAGTAATGAATTTCTTTCTGTATTTGCAGGGAGGAGCCGCACTGAGAAGCAGAAGATTCGAGGAGGCCAAGACGACGCGAGAGGGGACTGGGACCAGAGGAGAGCCGCGCGAAGCATTGTGGTGGGGCGAGCAGGCAGCGTGATGCAGATTCGGCTGAGTAACTCGCAGAGGAGCAGTGTGCAGCTGAGCAGACAACTGGGAGTCTCTACAAAAAAACAAGTACAAACTTTTCAATTTATTGTCCACGGAGCCTGGAGGAGTGAACTCAAAGGGAGGACAGTGGCATGACTGGTGGGAGGCCCCCCCATCAGTGCAAGGCAGGCTCCTCATGGGATGGGCCTGAACTGTGGGCAAAATGGAGATGAATCAGGGAGAGGAAACAACAAGAAAGTAAATGTGAACCAAGTAACTTACCCCGCTTGGCAGAGATGAGTAGAGTGGTGTAAACAGTCTTTATTTTGTGCCCAGACCAATGCCCGTGACTGATCTGATGGAGGAAAAAATATCAAACTTTACTGTGCTCTTGCAAACTGTTTGGGAATAGAAAACAAATAAAAATTGTGCCCTGGTTTTTCCAGAGAGTTCTGAGGGGAGATGAAACAAAGGGAAAAGTAATTTGTGTGACTAGATGTGCCCTACTTTTGGCAGAGATGAAGGAACAACAGTGGTTCAACAGTCAT
Source organism: Neoceratodus forsteri (assembly GCA_016271365.2). Lineage (NCBI taxonomy): Eukaryota > Metazoa > Chordata > Ceratodontiformes > Ceratodontidae > Neoceratodus > Neoceratodus forsteri. The sequence goes on from CM028131.1 coordinate 1,526,660,856, forward strand.
GCCCAGCTTTAAAATATGCCCAGCCCTTACTGCAGCAGTGATGATGGGGGATTAAGCAAACAAACTGTGTTGACTTGCAAGTAGCAGAATATTTCTGGGAACAGAACAGACTAAGAATTGTGCCCTGGTTTACTCCAGAAAGTTCTATGAAGGGGAGGAAACAAAAGAAAAACTTCTGTGACATTTAAGTAAATGTACCCTGCTTTTGGCAGAGATGAAGGAGAAAACAGTGGTCATGCCCACTCTGCCCACTTTATTTTGTGCCCAGCCAGCCTTTTTTTTGCAGCAGTAATAAGAACTGTGTCCTGGTTTTTCCAGAGTTCACAGAGGAGAGGAAACAAAGTAAAGTAAAAAAAAAAACCAAAAACATCTATTGTATCAGTGTCCTGCTTTGGCAGAGATTAACATAGAAACACAGAATTTGATGGCAGATAAGGACCACTTGGCCCACCCAGTCTGCCCATTTCCCTACCTAATGGATAAGCTGCAGATCCTAGTTAACCAGCAGCCTACTTCTTCCTACCCCCAACCCCTAGAATGGCCTTATGACTGTCCCATGCATGCTTGAATTCCACCACTGTTTTTGACTCCACAACCTCCTCCGGAAGGCCGTTCCATGCATCCACAACCCTCTCTGTGAAAAAAATACTTTCTTAAATTACCTCTGAGCCGCCCCCTCTATCTTCAAATTGTGCCCCCTTGTTCTTGCACACCTCTTTTTTTGAAAGATGCTACCCTCTTGGACTTTGTTGATTCCCTTGAGGTACTTGAAAGTTTCTATCATGTCCCCCCTGTCCCTCCTTTCCTCGAGGCTATACATATTAAGCTCCTTTAGTCTCTCTTCATATGTCTTCCGGTGCAGACCCTGCACCATTTTAGTTGCCCACCTCTGGACAGCTTCCATCCTGTCTATGTCTTTGCAGAGATTGGGTCTCCAGAACTGCACGCAGTACTCCAGATGGGTCTGACCAGCTGTCTGTACAGAGGGATAATAACTTCCTGTTTTCTACTGGTGATGCCTCTCCCTATGCATCCCAGTAACCCCCAACCCTCCTTGCTGCCGTCTCACATTGCTTGCCCATCTTTAGGTCATCTGATATGACTACCCCCAGGTCCCTTTCCATTTTTGTTGTTGTTAGTATCTCACCCCCCATTGTGTACTCTTCCCCTGGGTTTTTGTTTCCCAGGTGCATTACCTTGAACTTCTTAGCACTGAATCTAAGCTGCCATACATTTGACCATTCCTCTAACCTTGCCAAGTCCCTTCTCATCCTTTCCACCCCACCTTGTGCATCAACTCTGTTGCAGATCTGCAAAGAGACATACTTTTCCTTCCAGTCCCTCTGCAATGTCACTTATAAAGACATTAAAGAGGACCAGTCTTAATACTGAACCCTGCGGTACCCCACTAGTAGCCCCCCTTTCTTCAGAGTGGACTCCATTTACTATTACTCTCTGTGTCCTATTCTCCAGCCAATTCTTTACCCAGGCTGTCATCTTGGGACCCACTCCCAGGCTGGCTAACTTGTATATAATCTTTGTGAGGGACTGTGTCAAATGCCTTGCTAAAGTCTAGGTAGCCATGTCCACAGCCCTCCTGATCTACTACTCTGGTCACCCAGTTAAAGAAATCTATCAGATTCGTCTAGCATGACCTTCCCACTGTGAATCCATGCTGCCTTGGGTCCTGTGCCCCTCTGGCCTCTAGATACTCGACAATTCTTTCCTTCAGAAGTGATTCCATCATTTTCCCCTATCACTGAGGTTAAACTAACAGGTCTTAAGGGGACAAAAACACAAATACACCTGCTTGCTCTGTTGCACTGGGGAAGTTTTAACTCTTGTGTGCCCTGCCCATCGAACCTGAGGGAACAAATAAATTAAGACACTAGCCCTGCTGCCAGCTAGAGCTTTGCTGCAGCAGTGAACTTTGGGGAACTTGGGGTTCTGGAACCTTTCAAGTGTGTGCCCTGCCATGGCAGAGATCAGGGACAAGTTAACATAAGACTAATGCCCTGCTGCCAGCTTTCCTGCAGCAGTGAACTTTGGGGAAGCGTTCTGTTCACAACTCTGAAACTTTAAGTGTGTGCCCTGCCTATGGCAGAGATGGGGACAAGTATAACAATTAACTGGGGGGGGCACGCTCAGGGAGTCACAAGCAAATCTGCAGCTGCCATTATCTATTTTTTTTTTTTTTTCAGTACAGTGAGTTAAGCCAGATTACAGTAACTTGATGTGTTAAGTGCACACAGCTTGGCAGAGTCTTGTTTTGATAACTTCAAACTTTTTAATAATTGCAGTCCAACATGGCTGGCAGAGTAAAATTAGCAACTGCAGAAGGATGGCGCAAAAAATATGATCCAGACAAAAACTGGCTACAGATAAGCAGTGAGGGAAACTGTGCAGTGTGTGCTAGTTGCAAATTGTGCTGTCAGTATAAAGATGAGCTATGTAGGTTTAGGAACTTCAGTGAGGCATTCACTGCAGGGTTAACAGGTCCCAGCTAAAAGCTTGACACCATTCGGAAACATCTTCAAACAGAGCTGCTCAAGAAAGCTCTTAACATTTTGAAATTTGGTAAAACATGGTTACCACTTGAAATATATCGCCATTCCACAACTGGTAAGTTTAAAGTAATCGGGAGGGGGGTAGGAGGATTGGACCCCAGAGCTAAATAACTAACTTATCTGCAGGGAGCGCTTTCAGTAATGCAGAGGAACAGCATAGAATGGTTCTAAGCAGGCTGATGGAGATCCTGTACATGATGGCCAAAGAGGACATCCCTATTAAAAAGTCTGAAGCGATAGCAGAACAAGAGAAGCGCCATGGAGTACATTTGGGCAATAAATACAATAACACTGTAGTGGGAAAGAACTGACAATGTGTATTGGCAAGAACCTAGAGGAAAACCTACTGGCTACTGTAAAAAAATGCTAATTATTTTTCAGTTCTTATGGATGGTAGTAAGGATAGTGGTGTAATTGAAAAGGAACTGGTTTATGTAATTTATGTTAATCCCAGCACTGGTCACGTGGAGACTAAATTTTTACGAATGAAAGCAATATCAGATGGCACAAGTGAGGGACTCAAAAATCTCCTCAGACATTCTCGCAGAGAGTGGCCTTTAATGGAAGAAAAAAAATGGTTACGTTCAAGGCTGATGGGGCAGCTGCCAACATGCGTGTAAGATGGTGTCTTGCTGCACTTTTAAGGGGAAGACCTACAGTGGTTGGTTGCTGTTCATTGTTTCTCACACAGATTAGAACTGGCCATGAAAGATGCTTTGGATAATATCTACTTCCATGAAGTTTCAAACTTTCTGACCCAGCCTTTTTATCTCTATCAGAAAAGTCCTAAGTGACTTAGAGAGTTGCAGTCCCTTGCCCAGGCCATGGAGATGTTAGTCGAAAAGCCCAAGAAGGCCCATGGCACTCAGGTGCAGCATAAACTTCTTGCCACCCAGGCTGTTACCAAATCATTCCCCGTAATCACTGCCCATTTAGAATCTATGGCCGCAGACTCAACTCATGATCAGGCCAAAACCAAGGTAGTGCTGCAAATTTTGACTAAATTCCAAATGGTTGCACACCTTTTGTATTTTGAACAGTTGCTTCAGCCACTTGCCAGGTTCTCACTAGCACTTCAAAAAGGAGTTGTTGAAATGCCAGAGCTACTTAGCTCTGTTGAAACTTTGAGAAACACTCTTGACCATGCTAAGCAGAGTGGCCACATAGGTGGCAGTGAACTTGACAATCTCTTTAAAAAATGGGTCCGACGTTCTTTCAGGATCATGTCCTGAAGTCATTTACAAGGGTGTAAAATTAACACATCTAAGTGCTCAATCTATTAAAACATTTAAACAGCAAAGTAAGAAACACATTACAAATATTGAGAACTGTTGTGAACAAAGGTTCGGTTTGAATGATGAAAGTAGTATCTATAACAGTGCAAGTGTTAGATACCAGACTTTGGCCAACAGTCCAAAAGAAACTTGAGCTGTATGGTAACAGTGACATCACTCAAGTAGCTGACCATTTTTCAGCTCTTTTGCAGCCTGACTGTGACACCAATCAAGGGCTTGCAGAATGGCAAGAGTTTAAGATTTTTGCTCAAACTAATTTCATCAATTATATGTCTGCCCCTGCTGTCTGGTCAAAGCTGGCATGTGATTTCCAAAATTCTTATCCAAATCTGTTGAAGCTTGTCAATGTGTTGCGAGTATTTCCTGTGTCTAATGCAATAGTAGAAAGGTGTTTTTCAACTATGAACAAGGTAAAAACTGACTGGAGAGCAAGACTGGCAGAGGATACTGTAGAAACATTGATTTGCATTAAAAAGCAGGGCACCCCTTCAGATGAATTCAACCCAGACAGGGCTGTAGACATATTTTTTAGTGCTAAACCAAGACGCCCTGGCGATTTGGCAGCTGTGGATGGTGGACACTCCCCAGGTCCCTCCCCCCAAAGCAGGCCAGAATAACCGGCTACATGCCTGGTGGAGAAGAGTAGCAAAACAGTCCTATCCTGGAGTTTATGGTCAATTACTGTCCCAGGTGGAGCAATTTTTATGGGGCAGGTCATTTTAATTGTCACGACTCATGATCACATCACGATTATAAGTCACAAATTCACGGTCTACTTTGGCAGACATCATCCTTCACGGCTTTTAAAATATATTTGCTGCTGCACAATTGCTGTATTCAGACTCTGACGGCTAAATAAAACAGTATCAGTCTCAGAAACGTGGGTACAATGTGTATTTTATTAATACAGAGCAAGATAAGTAGATTTTATGGTGTTTTGAGCAAAAATATCAGTTTTTAGTAATTGCTAATCAACTTCGGTCAATTACTAATCATTTTTTACTTTGACTAGAGAAGGCTGCTAATCAAGTCTCCAACACTAATTTATGCCTTGTAACAGAATTCAACTACCATCAAAAGTCATTTAACCAATTTATTTTGAAATTTCGCACAGCAATATACCCACTTGCACAGTGCTACTCACCAAAATGAAGTGCACTTCTTACAGTTTTTGCCAATTATATCTAGAAACACACAATTTGATGGCAGATAAGGACTGCTTGTCCCACCTAGTCTGCCCATTTCCCTACCTAACGGATAAGCTGCAGATCCTAGTTAACCAACAGCCTACTTCCTCCTACCCCCTACTAGAATTGCCTTATGTCTGTCCCATGCATTCTTGAATTCCCCCACTGTTTTTGACTCCTCAACCTCCTCAGGAAGGCTGTTCCATGCAGCTACAACCCTCTCCGTGAATAAATACTTCCTCACATTACCTCTGAAACGTCCCCCCTCCATCTTCAAATTATGCCCCCTTGTTCTTGCACATCTCTTTTTCTGAAAGATGCTACCCTCTTGGACTCTGCTGATTCCCTTGAGGTACTTGAAAGTTTCTATCATGTCTCCTCTCTCCCTCCTTTCCTCGGGGTTATTTATATTAAGCTCCTTTAGTCTTTCTTCATATGTCCTCTGGATGGCCTCCACCCTGTCTATGTCTTTGCGGAGATGGGGTCTCCAAAACTGCACGCAGTACTCCAGATGTGGTCTTAGCAACTGTCTACACAGAGGGATAACAACTTCCTGTTTTCTACTGGTGATGCCTCTCCCTATGCATCCCAGTATCTCTCCAGCCCTCCTTATTGCCTTCTCACATTGCTTGCCTACCTTTAGGTCATCTGATATAACTACCCCCAGGTCCCTTTCCATTTTTGTTGTTGTCAGTATCTCACTCCCCCATTGTGTACTCTTCCCCTGGATTTTTGTTTCCCAGGTGCATTACTTTGCACTTTTTTGTGCTGAATCTTTACTCCATACATTTGACCATTCCTCCAACCTTGCCAAGTCCCTTCTCATCCTTTCCACTCCACCTTGTGCATCAACCCTGTTGCAGATCTTTGTGTCGTCTGCAAAGAGACATACTTTTCCTTCCAGTCCCTCTGCAATGTCACTTATAAAGACATTAAAAAGGACCGGCCCCAGTACTGAACCCTGCGATACCCCACTAGTAACCCCCATTTCTTCACTGTGGACTCAGTTTACTATTACCCTCTGTGTCCTGCTATCCAGCCAATGTTTTACCCAGGCTACCACCCTGGGACCCACTCACAGGCTGGCTAATTTGTTAGTCTTTTGTGTGGGACTGTGCCAAATGCCTTGCTAAAGTCTAGGTGTCCACAGCCACTCCGTGGTCTACTACTTTGGTCACACAGTCAAAGGAATTGATTAGATTCATCGGACATGACCTTCCTGCTGGAATCCATGCTGCCTTGGGTCCTGTGCCCCACTGGCCTCTAGGTACTCAACAATTCTTTCCCTTCAGAAGTGATTCCATCATTTTCCCTACCACTGAGGTCGAACTAACAGGTCTGTAGTTTCCTGCCTCTGTCTTGCTCCCACTTTTGTGATGGGGAAATTACATCTGCACTCTTCCAGTCCTCAGGTACCGCACTATTCTCCCATGATTTGTTAAAAAGAGTAGTCAGTGGTGTTTCTAGTTCTCCCCTTAATTCTTTTAGAATTCTATGGTGAATCCCATCAGGCCCTATTGCTTTATCCACCTTCAGTTTTAGGAATTCTTTCAGAACCCTTTCTTCCGTGAAAGGACCAATATCAACCCCCCTATCCTGAGTGCTTCTATTGACTGGATTAGGCACCTCCCCCTCCTCTTCCTTTGTGAATACTGAACAGAAGTATTCATTCAGTATCCCTGCTTTTTCACAGTCCCTCTCTGCCCAACCACAATCCTCTTTATTCAGTCTCAGTATCCCTGCCTTAGTCTTTCTTTGCTCCCTAATGTACCTATAAAAGGTTTTATCCCCCTTCTTAACCGAGTCGACTATCTTTTCCTCGGTTGGGGCCTTATGTTATTCTGACTGCCATCCCCGCTTCCTTCTGCTTTAACTGGTACTGTTCTCTGTCCTGCTCCTTCTGTGTTTCCTTATACTTCCTGAATGCTATCTTTTTCTCTCTAACCTTCCCTGCCACTTCTTTTGAGAATCATAGTGTTTTTTTTCCTTCGTTTTGATTTATTTGCTTCACACAAAGGCTCGTTGCCTCTGCGATGACAGTTTTGATGTTTCCTCATTGTTGCTCCACCCCACCTTCTTGCCTGTTTGCTAGAGCTTTTAGGAGGCACGCTCCCATCTTCACCAAATCAGCCCTCTTGAAGTCCAGTACCTTCACTTTTGTATGGCTTGACTCTAAGGTGAAGTTTATCGTGAACCACACTGTTTGGTGGTCACTTGTTCCCAGATGGCTACCCACTTCAAGATCAGAGATCCTCTCTCCATCCCCATTTGAGAGTACCACGTCTAAGACTGCTCCCTCCCGAGTGGGTTCCAAAACTAGCTGTCTGAGGCATGCCCCATGTAGGGCATCAAGAATGGCCCTGCTCTTGGATGTGGCTGCAGCAAAGGTGCTCCAGTTAACACCTAGCATATTCAGGTCCCCCATCAGCAATACCTCTCTTTTCTCTGCCATCCTCTGGGTGTTTTCTGTCATTTTCTTGTCCATTTCCTCCCAGAGACCGGTGGGCTGGGGGGGTCTGTATACAACCCTGTGCGGATTGTGGTGCCATTTCCAGTCTCCAGGGTGACCCACAGTTCCTCCTCTCCTCCCTGTTTACCCTTTAGTTCTGTTGTTTTCATCCCTTCCCTTACATAGAGAGCTACTCTTCCTCTTCCACCCTCCCTGTCCCTCCTGTAGATTGTGTACCCTGGTATGTTGACATTCCAGTCATGATGCTCTGTGTACCATGTTTCTGTGACTGCCACAATATCCAGGCATCTCTCTTCCATCAAGGACACCAGTTCACGGAGCTTGTTACCTAGACTATGGGCACTGGTACTCATTACCCTCCATTTCTTGATGGCCTTATTCCTTTTTGCCCCATCCCTGTCCTTACTGCCTTTGTCTTTTTCTCCATTTACCCCTGCCCTTCTCCCTATCGACTGCTGTATCTTGCTGTTTACCTCACTAACTACCCTGATTTTTTTGGGGGGGGGGGGCCTAGGATTTCCCCTCTTCCTTTTCAGTACCTCCCCCCTTGGCCAGTTTAAATGCTTGCCAATATAGCATTTAAACCTATCACCTAGGATCCTGGTTCCGCTCCTGGACAGATGCAGACCACTGTGCCACTATAGGCCTGTATCTCCAGGTGGAGCCCCAGTCCTCAGTGAAGCCCAAGCCCTGAGCTCTGCACCAGTTTTTCACCCACTTATTGAATCCCATGGTGTGGAGTACCCTAGCCTCACCCATACCATAGATAGGCAGCACCTCCGAGAAGGTTACCATGCGTGCTACTTGTCCAAGGCTCCTCCCCAACTCCACAAATTCCTTCTGCACACTCCGATCCCTTTCCCAGCCAGGTCATTTGTCCCTAGGTGGACAATGACATCCATCTCCCTCCCCTGTGCAGCTGCTCTCGCGATTCTGAGGATTTGCTCCCTGTCCCTCTAAGCCATGGTCCTTACCTCCCTCTCCCCACCCCCCACGTTCTACCCTCCTTAAGATGGAGTCCCCTACCAGGAGTAGTTTCCTGCCCCTGTGGGGTCCCATGCCACCCTCCTGTGGGTCTCCTTTGTGGAGGTTCCCAGAATCCTCCTTGGTCTCCACTGCGGGTGCCTCCGCAGAGGAACCACACTCTGCCAGAATGGCATATGAATTGTGGAGCGGTACAACTGGAGGGATGCACCTCTGTTCCACCACCCTCCCTGAGCCCACTGTGGTCCAACCGCTCCTCTAACTTGGCAACCTATGAGGCAGTGGCCCTGGTGGTCCCTGGGTGGGAAAGGAGGTCCCCTGAATGCTGGCCAACTCAGCCTGGAGATGAGCAATCTCCTCCTTCAGCCCAGAGAGGTGCCCGCAGATGAGACACCAGATCTTCCAGAATGTCCCCCAGAAGACTGCTGCTCCACAGCCACTGCACCACTCCCATCATGTCTTCATTTGTGGTTCCCTACTTTCCTGCTGCTCCTAATGCAGGATGACAATTTCATCCACTGGTAATTATCCCAAGTTGTCATGCAGGAAACACTGACATCTTTATTATGGCGTGCTTCAGCCTGGTGGCCAGCATTGTAAGTGCAATGCCTATGTTTTATTGGGGGGGGGGGGGCAAGTTAAAGTTGCAGAACTGGCACAGTGCAGTTAGAAATGTAGCCAATTTAAATGTTAACTAGCTAGCTGAACAGGTAAACAAAAACTGATTTATACATATTTACAGTCTAAACAAATTTCTGGTGACAACAGCAAGGACACTGCTTGTTTACTGTGAGAAATGGAACAGCCACCATGTGGTGTCTGTGCCACACTAAGAATACCTTGGTTTTCCTTTGTTTCAGCCTTTGTAAGTATTGTCCCTCCTATTCCTTGCTCCAACTTCCATGTCTCCTCTTTCTCCAATGACGATGGCACTTAAACTAGCACTGTACTTAGCATAACATTGGCCTATCTGTCTAATACTGCCACAGCCAGTGCAATCTGATGGGATATGTACTGGATGCCGATCAGGCAACAAATGGCCAGCAATGTCCTAATGCTGTAAGCCTTAAATGGCCTGGGACCCTCTTAAAAACATCCTGGAGTTGCCAGCCCCAAGTCAGGCTCTGGGCTCATCAGCTGACGTGCTGCCCAATATTCTTCAGTCTAGCTCACTTAAAGCAGCAATGCACACTGGGATGAAAAACTGACCTATACTTTTGAATTCTTTTAGATTGCCCCTATCTCCTGTCTTGTCTTGGGGACTCTGCCTAGACAGTATGTCACAGGGTAAGCAGTAGGTCATGGGGCATGGTAGGGAGACAAAACAGGTAAAAATGGATGGATCAGTGGTCTTTATCTGCTGACTGTCTGTTTCTATGTTCGTATGATACCATGTGCTATCCATGTTGAACCACAACAAAACAGAGATGCAGAGTGTGCAAAAATCGGAGTAACAGTACACAGTAAATGCTGTAAAAGATTTATTTGTGGATACAAAAGATAGCATGGGTTCAGTGATATTTTTTGTATCCACAGATAAACCTTCTGCAGTATTTATTTGTACTCTTACTCCAATTTGTTGTGCACTCCTCATCTTTGTTTTGTTGTGGTTCACAGTGTTGGCTGAATGCAGCACCATTTCTTGTGCATCAGCCAGCACTTGTTGCTTTGTTCCCCATTCTGAGTCTGCTTTAGCACTTTTTGTTTTACACACGTGAAATAAAGAGCACGCCTTATTTTACACATGTGAAAAAAATGAACACTCCTTTTTAATACAGCTCAGTCCAGGTTTTCATCAGTATTTTTCTGTTGCTTTTGAACACCCACTGTTTAATATCACTTGTCTTGTCACTAAAATGAACTAACCTGCAGCCGACAGTGCTCTTTGACCTTATCGACAATAGGTGTACAAGAACAGTTGAGAGTACTGTGGTGGCAGTATAGCCTAGAGGTGAGAATAACAAGCTGTGAATGAGCTTAGAGCATCCAGCAGACCTGAGTTTGATCCCCACAACCTCCACTTGCTACTGTGCGACTCTGAGCAAGTCACATAACATTGCCAGTGCTCCCGGGTTGCCCCTGAAAACAGGCACTTGTGCCTAGTAGGCCTCACCCAGTTATCAGAGAATAAAGAGAAAAAGAAAAAAGCCTGGTCCAAGCCATATTAAAAAAGCGTGCTCTTTTTATTATTTTGAATGTATGACAAAAGTACTAAATCAAACTTAGAATGGGGAGAGAAGGGTATTATACCATTCTGGGCGCTGAGCCCCGGTTTCACTTTTCAAATAACAATTATGTAGAAATTGCACCTTGGTTTTAAAAAACAAACAATGACATTGTGGAAACCAGGACATTCAGCACTATCAAGCCATCAGTTTCATTTCATGCCCCCCCACATCTCAATGTTGGGACCATGCAGTAAGAAGCAGACCGTGGAATTTCGGTCAGGACGACCAAAAGTCTTTTTATCAAAAATACACGTTAAAAACGGCACTGTATGCATTTTAAGCAGAATCAGAGCAACTACTCACTAAAGCTCCGTTAACAGGCACAAAAATACAAGGGCAGTAGAAACAGCTTAAAAAGCTGACAGTGTCCCTTTAAAGGACTAAACCACTTCAAGTGGAGTGCCATGCAGAGTGGTGAAGATGGGGGGGGAGATGGTGAGTATGGCTAGTTTCTGACTGGTACCAAAGGTAATGGAAACTGTCTTTTTAGTGTTAACTGGTTAGAATGGAACCAGTGGAGGACACTGTAAATCCTGCTGGAGCATGTTTTCGACAGCTGCAGAGAAAAGACCAGAAGTGAAGAGGACTGTCATCTGCATACATGTGTATATGCAAGTTGACACAGGCAGAGTAGTGGTCATTGAGGAAGGCTGAGAAAAGGAGGTCCAAGGATGGAGCCCCGGACTGGATAGGAAGGGGAAACCTGTACAAATTGTAGACGGATGGTTAGATAAGAGTGGAATCAAGCAATAGCAGGGGCAGAGAGGCCAGCATTTCTAAGTTTGTCCAGGAGAGGCGGGTGGGACACAAAGTCGAAGACTTTGGGCAGGTCGACAAAAACTGCTGCAGTAAGGAGCCTCTGGTCCATCCTGGAGAAGATGACATCAGTGACATGCAGCAGGGAGGAGATTGAAGAATGGTGTTTCTGGAAGCCAGACTGGAAAGGTGATAGGAAGTTAGTAGACGAGAAGAAATAGAGGAGTCTGGTGTGGACCAGTTTCTCTTGCAGTTTAGAGAAGGAGGTGAGGACGGAGGTGGGACAGAAGTTATCAGAAGAATATCAGTCATTCCCTTTGTGGAGAGGAATAACTTTGACCATCTTCCAAAGACTAGGGAACAGTGCAGAGAGTGAAGGAAAGATTAAGCAGGCGAGTAAGGGGAGCTGCAATAGCAGGAGCGGAGTGGTGTAGTAACTTGGGGTTGAGACCATCAGGACTGGACTTTGACGGGTTGAGGGAGGGAGGAAAAGGCAAATAGGGTTTTCTGGATAGTGACTGTGGGGAAAGTAGTAACCTGATGAGGTATGGGGAAGGGGAGAAGTAGAGGGAGGGGGAAGTTAGCAGTAGAGGAGGACGGAAGGGAAAAGGTTGTGGAGAACTTGTTAAAGAGACACACAACAGAGGCATGGTCAGACACAGGTGAACCATTTTCCATGAGAATGGGGGAAGGAGGGAGGCCTGAGTGGGCAGGGGGTCAAAAGGGGAGTGTATAACCTTCCAAAATTTAGATGGGGAATTTAGGACTGACTGGAGGTTGGCTTTGAAATACTGTGATTTAGCCGACCGGACAGCCTTAGTGCAATTGTTCCTCAGAGCCCTGTAGAAGATGTGGTCAGGGAAGGATCAGGATAATTTGTAACAGGCCCAAGCATGGTCCTGGGATTTGCACAAGTCAATGGTATCAGTGGTAATCCAGGGATGGTGGGATGTTTTTACTCAGAGTTTCCTGAGGGGGGCATGCTGTCCCAGACAGAGAAAAATTTTGAATGAAAAAGAGCAAGGGTCACATCAGTATCTGAGGCAGTAAGGACGTCAGACCAGTTAACAGCAGCGAGGTTGCTCAGTAGACCATTAATATTTAGCAACCAGAGAGACCTAGCCCAAATATATTTAGGTAACAAGGGAGGGTGTCAGATTTTTCAGATGCAGAAGTTCACTAAAGTTATCTGGCAAAATACCAGTGGCTACGATGTGGTGGGGGTGGGAGGTTAGAACCCAGTCCAATACAGAATGGTTAGCAAAGTACGGAATGAGTCGGGTGGGTTCTGAAATAATCTGTGTCAAAGTAAGTGACTCAATCTTGTAAATGGTTGGTCTAGAGGATGGACAAATCCACTTAACACTGAAGTCCCCGAGGAGGATGAGTTCACCTTTGGAGGAACAAAGAAACAATGGTGAAGAGAGTCTACCAGGGAAGAGCGAGAAACCTTAGAAGAGGCATAAAGAATGGGTACTGAGGACGAGAAGGAGAGTTTAACTAAAAGATATTTGAGTGAGGAGGGAATAGCCTCCTTGCTGGCCGCAGTGCATGTCAGACTCTGGCGAATGTAAATGTCATCCCGCCACCACATTTACCCGTATCCTGTCCGAGAAGATGGTAATCAGGTTTTAAGTACAGTTGGTGACCATGCAGCATCAGTGACAGACCCTCGGTTCTAAAATGCATTGCCAGTAAACATTAGCGTTTCCCTGTCTGACGTTCATTTTAAGCAGGCATCAAAAACCTACTTATTTAGGTAAACTGATGACTGATACGGACAGAACCATTAAATACTGTAGTAAATCAAGGTTTCTACTGAGGTGTACTGTGCTCTGTGTGTGTGGGCTCGCCTGGAAGGATCAGCGGTTCCCAGCTCCTCAGAATCAATATGTGATTTCTAGTGGGAACTCTGATGCACAAAGCATCCAGCAGTGTGGATCAGAATAAATCATCAGTCATCAGAGAAACCATGGGACGGAGACCGCCTCAGTCAGATTCACGAAAACTGCCCTCACGGGTTCTGATGAGGATCTTATGTTGGGGGCGGTCTTCGTGGACCTGACCAAGGCATTTGATCTTATTGATCACTCCTTGTTATGTTTCAGACTAGCTGAGTTGGGTTTCTCCAAGAATGTTGTTCTTTGGTTTTAGGATTATTTAACAGGACTCGGTTTGTTAGTATAGGTTCCTCTATTTCTTCTGTTTTTCCCATTGATTCTGGTGTCCCACAGGGATCGATATTGGGTTCTTTATTATTTTCCATTTTCATTAATCAATTACCTTCCCTCTGTAAATCTTGTGAGTGTTTACTTTACGCACATGATTTGATTCTTTATTCTCCAGCTTCTCATATTTCTAGTTTAACATCTGGATTACAGCTGGAATTCATTGATATTTGTAAATCAGTTTAAGGCAAATTCTTTTGATTCTAAATCTTAATAAGACTAAGTCAATGTCGTTTTGTTCTCAAACTATTTTAAAAGATAATCTAAGTTTATCCATTCACAATGCAGAAGGCATGCTTACTGAACAAGTTTATGAATTTAAATACTTAGGTGTCCATCTTGACCCTTGCCCTAACTCTCCATGCTCAGGTAAAAGTTGTTTGCGGAACCGTTAACCAAAAACTCGGTTTATTATAAAAGTTTAAAAAATGCTTTTCCCTTGATACTAAGCGAGCTACAGCAACAGGGATGTTGCTGCCTCATCTCGACTATTTTGGGAGTTATATTACAAGCTGTCAAGAAACAGGCTGCAACCACTCGAACCAACTGGGGAAGTGAGGGAGACCTCGCTGTTAGAGGGCCCCCTTCCCCACACCCAGGCCCAGAAGCACGTGGACCGCTGCTATCCCAAGCTGACACCTCCCCTGCACCGGAACAGGGGACGACCAGAGACATTGACTTTTGTTTTTCCCGCCCACCCAGTTGGTGGTGTGACTGAAAATACGGCCGAGCCACGCCCACTGACTCACCCATCCAATCAACACAGAGTTAGTGGGGTTACGCCTGTCAATTAACTATTAAGTGACTCATACCACAGGCCAACGGATGCTTGTGAACCCCTAGCCACTAACTCTCAGTGCAACTGTGGTCAAAGCTATATCTCTCTCACCCTAAAGAAACTGTCTATGATACTAATCTCTTTCAAAACTGTTTGACTAGTGAATAACTCTTTCTCTTTCTCTCCACGACTGCTGCACTTGCTATTACCTCTTCTCTTACCTGTTGCTCCATATAGGGTGATTGTGATGACTGCCTTAGAGTAACAATTCATGACTAATGCGCTGGCTGCCTTAGAGCAAGAATTATTGGCTTTACTATACAGTATTTTAGTTGGCTAAGGTATTTCTACCCATTTAATTTCTCACTCTGGCAAAACTAAGTGCCCCAATACAGTGACGTAACAGACTAAGGTTTATTTTTCTTCACGTTTTATACTACCTACAGTATATTATATCTGAACAACTGCTTATCTGTAACCTTAAGTCAATGACTGCCTGCCTTTGAGTAAAAAAAACATAGCCCTTCCACAAGGAGCGGTAGTAGCCCAAGGTCTCCCTACGCTACTAGCACACATTGAGGCAACACCTAACATTAGCTGCCAAACTTGAAACCTCAACATTTGACTGCTCATCTTGCAGGTTAACTCAAAGCCCCAGCGTCCGCTGCTCTCCGTACTGACCTAAGTCAGGTAACCTCAGCACACCCAACCCCAACTGATACGGTGCAGATATCATCAAATTATGCCTGACAAAGTATATATCACCTCCCTTGCACCCCCTTGTGCTCGCACCCAAGGTGTCCCTCCACCTAACAGGGGCATACTCCTAGCTATAGTCTACTCACTGACCCTACTCTGGGTGGACAGGCTTATTGACCCATGCCAACCCGAACCAGTGAGCAATCTGCACAAGCCCCCCACTTCTATAGCAGCTACCCTACCTCAGCTTTGGCTACTCCCTTAAAGGGGCATGAGATGGTAAAAAAGGGAGTTTGCTATGACCTGTTTTACTATGTGAGCAGGACGCGTCGAAGACACCACATCTCCAAAACCATCACTAGTCTTCTCAGGCTTCTAACTGGACTACTACTCCTGTCCGGGGATATCCAACCCAACCCTGGCCCGAATACCTCCAATACCTTGGTAGCATCCCCCCGGACCCTCACTGGGCAGCTACCAAGGGTCTGAAGATTGCACACATGAACATATGCAGCCTCAGACCTAAAATAAATGAAGTCCAAGCCTGGATGGATCTCTACAAACCAGATGTCCTAGCCATCTCAGAAACCTGGTTAAAAGCCCACATCCTGGACCACGAGATACAAGTTCCAGGTTACAATAGCTTCCGCATGGACAGAGTATCCAAAAAAGGGGGAGGGGTACTAATCTACACAAAGGTTGAACTCTCGGTGTCGCCCCTAACCCTGGAGACCAATCTCACTGCCGAGGGAGAGAGTATATACATCCGTATAACCCTAGGACAAGCCAAACAACTTATAATCGGATGTGTCTACCACCCACCAAAAACAGCCATCCAATCCCTGGAAGCCATCACTAACTTGCTCACTGGCAAGGCTGCTATGGAGCAGGTTATCCTGGGTGACTTCAACATAAATTGGACTCAGGACCCTGGCCAGGCAGTGATGTCCTTAACTCAAGAAGCAGGTCTGACGTAGGTCATCTCTGAACCGACCACACTGAACTACAAAACCGGAACCACCCACCCTTGACTGGGCTTTGGTGTCGTCCACTCTAACATACAGTGTGCGGGCACAATGGCAGACTCCCTGAGTGACCATTCCCGATCTTCTGTATATGGAAAACAGACCACCAAGGTCCAGCCAAGAATCCTCTCACTGAGACTACTCCAAATTCTCAGAGCTGCAATTCAATAACTATCTAAGTAGCCGGGACTGGAACCCATAAATGCTCTCCCAACTCTTTCTGAGGCCTTGTTATACTTCCAGGGTGAACTTAACACAGCTGCCAATCTCTTCGCTCCTATTAAGAGACTGAGGGTTAAAGGCAGCTGCTACAAGTGGATCACTCCCTCCCTTAAAGCCCTCATGGCCACTCAGGATAAAGCCTGGAAAAAGTTTAGGCTCTCCTCCTCATCGGCAGATCTTGCGGATTACAGAGCCCTAAGAAACAAAGCCAAGAGAGCCATAAAACTTGCTAAGCGAGAGTACCTAACACACCTCCAGAAATCCAGCCTGGGCAACCCTAAGCAATTCTGGAACCATGTTAACGATCTTATCAAGGGGAGTAAAAAGCCTGAATCCTGCCCCATAGAAATCAATGGTCAGCTCTCAACTGACTCTTCTCAAATATCTGCTGCCCTAAACAGGCACTTCTCAGACCTAGAGGCCTATAAGACATGCCAGTCCCCTCCAGCCTCCCCCTCAGGCTCAGCTGAAGCACCTCACAAGGAGCGACCCCTCTTTCACCTGAGACTGGCCAAACGGACAGAAGTCCTTACCCTCCTAAGGAACTTGAAACCCAAAGGGTCAGGTGGACCAGACGGGATCAGCCCCCGGCTTCTCAAGGCAGGCACGACCTCCTTATCCTGGCCTATAACCATGCTCCTCAACAGATCACTAAGGGAAGGAGCGGTCCCTGACCAGTGGAAACACGCTAATGTAGTACCTATCCACAAAGGGGGACTTAGGGATAAACTTAATAACTATAGGCCTATCTCCCTCCTCTGCTCACTCGCCAAGGTGCAAGAAAGGATAGTCTACAATCAACTCAGAGACTACCTAGAAGCACACCTGCTCCTTGCCCCCTCCCAACATGGATTCAGAACAAACCATGGAACTGATACTGCCCTCATCAACTTCTCGGATGAAGTTCTTAGGGCAGCTGACAAAGGGATACCCACTGGGGCAGTCTTTATCGACTTAGCCAAGGCGTTCAACCTCGTCGACCACAACCTGCTGCTACAAAAGCTGCAAAATATTGGCCTTGACACCCATGCCCTCAAGTGGTTCGGGAGCTACTTATCAGGCCGGGCTCAGAGGGTCACATGGAAAAACGTCACATCTGACCCGCTACCCCTAAATCAGGGTGTACCTCAGGGATCTATACTAGGCCCCCTACTATTTTCCCTGTTTACTAATGAACTAAGCTCCTTCTGTGGGGAGAGTTCGGTCGTACAGTACGCAGATGACACTGTCATTTTCCATACCATGAATAATGTAGCTACTCTAGGCCCTATCCTCCAAAAGGATCTTACATCCCTAGAGACTTGGCTATGCGAGAACAGAATGGTACTCAATGCTGACAAGACCAAGGCAATGCTATTCGGCCCAAGATCCCTAGGACTTGACAGGTCCTCCTCTCTGCTTAACCACACCTCTGGCAAAGACATCAATGTAGTTCCCTCCTTAAATACCTAGGCTCACGCCTCAATTGGTAGAACATCACTTACAAGGAACACGAGACCAGGTCACAAGGACCCTGCATCGCAAACTCGGCACCTGTACCGACTCAGGAACCAGCTCATCCTCGAGGCCAGGCTCTCCATTGTCACTAGTGTTCTGCTTCCTACCCTGACCTTTGCAGCCCCGATAATACAGGGCATGGGAAAGCAAGAGATAACCAGGATGCAAACCCTGTATAATAAAATAGCTCACTTTGCCACTCAAGACCACCCACGACGTCACCACTGCGACACTCTAGCCCAGGTCAGCTGGCCTTCAATGGTTGCTCGCCTCCAATTTCCCCTGCATGTCCAGGCCTACAAGCTTCTCAAACCCCACGCTCCGCCTAGTATTGCCAAGACCATAACTCTCAAGCTCAACCCAAGGAACCCAAGGACCTCAGCAAGAACACTATTAGAAGTCCCTAGGGTAAGAACAAACACCGGCGTTAGATCCTTTTCCTCCCAAGCACCTTGCCTATGGAACAAGCTCCCTCCCTCTGTCCAAGACGCCCCCTCACTCACTAACTTCTGCACCAGGCTCAAGTCCCATATGCTGACCTCAAGCTCATGCCACTGCCACGGCTCATAAGGCTCCTTAGGCACTCCCTTCCTCACAACACACCTTCTACTAGGAAATGCCTACCTACTGCTTACCCCTAACTGTCCTCATCACCTGGGGTCATATGCTTCCTTCTGAATTAAACTACATACTGAGAATTACCTACTCAAACTGTGTCATGATGATAACCATGCCTGTACCCGCTGTGTCCTTGAACTTCCACATGTTGTAACAAACAATGTATACAAATGTTCTCTTTTTGTTTTGCTCTTTCTGTATATTACTAGTATTATTATGTCGAATTAGCCCTGAAAAAGGACCTTGAGGGCTTAATTGAACTACCGGTCACCAAAATTTAATAAATAAATACCTATATTGTATAACAATATCTGTTTTGTTTTGGACCTTCCTTTACGCACCCATTGTTTCTTGTATTCCCAGTTAGGCTGGTTATCCCACAAATCAAGGTTTAGTTATTTTTTGTAGTGTTTAATTTTTAAATCCTTTTATAAAACAGGCAAAAGAAATCTTGAATGCTGATTGGCTGGAAGCCCTCTCCAGCCGTGTCCTTATCAGCACATATTTCAACGCGCACTACTTCGACCAGCCAAAGCCCCAGCATAAGGAGAAAACCATCCATACCACTGATCTCCTGCTGCAGCTCCTCAACTAGCATCCAATGAAACAGCTGTAGTGGGAGAACGGTGGCACTGAGAGAGTAACAAGTCTCCAACGTCCCCAATCCTGTACAACTATCTTATTTCTTTACTCACTTCCCTTTCTTTCCATCGCTGCTCCAGGCTTCAGCTCTCCCTGTGCTTCAAACTATGCCAAATTTGATCTCTGGACTCCTAACTACAGACCGCAATCAATTCTGCCAACTACATGGCATGGTTTTCAACTCAGTTCCATTACCGAGCCTCTAAGCATGGCACCATTTTTTTGGGGGGGAGGGGATAACAGCCTGCTCCTCTGCCTCTAATGTTTTCAATAGTTTCCCCCCCTCAAAAGAAAACAACATTCCCCAGAGCAGATGGTTTTAAAACTGCAAATCACAAAACGCTGTCTACGGTGCCTGCCAAGGGAGACGCTCGCTCACCGATAAGTACATCACTGCCTGCAACATAAAGAGAAAGGGAAAATAAAAAATAAATTAAAAAGTGTTTGTGTGTTGGAGGACACACACAGTTGGGAGGAAAGAGACACATAACCACACGTGCACGCTTAAATAGCACGTAAGGCTGGCAGTCGAAAGTGCATGGCTGGCAACTTAAAATAAAATAAATTACTAATAAAACAAAGTGTAAATTTGGTGAGGATGAGACAGAGTTCGGAGACAGATGCTAATAACCCCAGTGGCTCCATATATATGCTCTGCAACTTCCACTACTGAGAGACTATTTTCTTTGTTCTCGTATCTAACAAACTTTAGACTTCAAATTTTATTTAATTTTTTTTTTTTTTTTTTGAACTAGAATTGGTTTATGGAAATTTATAAGCACAATAAGACACTCAGAGGTGTGGGTTATATGGCCTGATAGAGACCCTTCCCAGGTGCTAAAGGCACTTGCGCGCGCCTCATGCCTAACGCACCTGGGGCATGCTCTTATCAGACCATAACCCACACCTCGTCGTGTCTTATTGCTGGCATATTCAAACATATTATTTCCTTTGAGTAGTCTGGTCACTGTTCGTGATACTGCCTTAAGTTTAAGGTCCTTTAAAGGGACCCTCCTTTATTCACCTCCCTTTAAAACTAAGCTGGGTCTCACCCTTTTGCTTATGCTGCCCCCTATTTTGGAATTTGTTACCCGAGAATGTGAGATCAGTCTCCTCCCTTCAGAATTTTAAGTCTAACCTAAAGAGTTTTTTTTTTTTGTTTGTTTTTACAGGAACTAGATGTTTGTACTTGTCCTCTGTAATATCATGCATTGTATTACTTCAACTGTTTATATGTTTTTTTTTGTGTATTTTTATTTATGTTTGGGTTGAACCTCGTTCCAGTGTCCTTACCTGGTTAACAAAATTAAAACGAAAATGAAATGAAAAACGAAGGGAGGACCCCTGAAGCCTTAATTTGCCATGATAACAGAAAACACAAAAAAAGTAAAGTGCCCAAAATGTGAAGATTTTATAGAATCAATCATTAGGACTCACAGATTTAAAATTTTGGGCTTCACATTTGCCCTACACCCAATGGAAAGCCATATACAATACCCCTAATTAAAGGTTAAAAATGGTTTAGTCATATAGAGGTGTTAGTGCACTGAAATGTAGATTACCTTTCTTTTTTCCAGTCTTGTATTCCTCCCATTCAGCTTCAGCCTCGGGTGTGGATGCAAAGAAATTCCCCACACACAGCAGTAACTAAAAACAATGGTCAAGAAAAAGGACAGAGTAAATGTAATGAAATTATGACAGTGTTAATGAGCCTTACTCATCACTTATCACACGTCTAGCCAATACAAATCATGCAGAACGATACCTCTCAAGAGGAACTGGGACTAAGCTTGCTACTTTCTGGTAGTCAGCATGCACAGAGCTTAAACTGCACATAAAAGCCTGGCATTAACATGGCTTTAGCAAACCAACTCTAATAATATCACTCATGGTTTAGCAGTACTTCTATCTGTGGTTTTGGATGTAGAAAAACATTTTGAACAAACTGATATTAAATAACCTACTACATTACGTTTCATACTCTTTTATAATTTTAGAATGCGCTATTAAACAGCAGCTCCGTGAATTTTAGTAATTTTTTTCTACCCCATCTTAACAGCTTTTTATGCTGTACCAGAGTGCAATAACTACAGAATAATCCTTTAAATCTAGGGATACATTTCTGTTTGGGCTCTGCCATCCTTCTACATTCATAAGGACTCAACTTCCATTCGGTGTTTTAGTGCGTTAGCTAATATGCACTGTGCCCTGCTTCATGTATGTTCCTTATAAAACAGAACTGTTCCCATGTGCTTAAGAGATTTTATTTTTTTATACTCCTGTTTACTGAGAGAGGTTTATACAACACACATGTTGCAAAATGACTGCATCAAAATTGGATTATGTTACCTACCATGGCACTTTAAGTTCCAGGCGCGTCTGAAGCCACACCCTCCTTTTACGGTTCTAGTTGACCATTGCTGCCTTGTTCATGTACTACAGCACATGTTAGACCACAAAGCTCCTACAGCAGGTGCTCAGAACTATGGGACAAACAAGGCAGCTCTCCCTCCCTGGTCCGTCACTTTCCTAAGCCATTTCTTTGAAAATCTATGTGTCCAAAGATTAAATGCAAACATTACTTTCTCCATCTCATGTATCTGTTGTACCACCTGTTCCCACAGTACCCCAGTTGGCAGTGATTTTTCCAGCCAGTTTCAGGTAACTGCTATAGAGGCCACAGCTATCAGGATCTTCCATAACTAATGCTTGGAAGAATTAATTTGGCTTGCCAAGACAAAGTAACAATCCTTTATTATTCCCATAGAAATACTTCAAAATGCTTAACTGCTATGCACACCTTTCTGTGGGCTGTTAAAACGAACAAAAAAAAAAAAAAACACACTACTTGAGCATTTGTATCTTCTGCCAGCCCTGGAGGAGGGAAGGTGTGGGGCTGCCTGACATGAAACAGTGCGACACGGCTTTCCTTCTACATGCAGGATGTTTTGTCTTGGAATCCCTTCCAGAAGCCCCCTTCCACTGTGGGTTCAACTGGAGATGGCTTGTGTGGTTGTCTCTCGCTGTGGTGGATTACTTTTCCCAGGTTCCCCCCACACTTCAAACTCCCCCACTGACCAGTGACACAAGGGTTACCTGTCTCTGCCTGTTTACTCTTGTAGAATGGGATAGGACCCGTTTGTGACTTAGACCACTGTGCTGCAACTCATGCTTTAAGATTTGAAGGTATGCCTGTTATATGGTTTAACTGGCAAGATGGGGCATAAATACCCTGAAGGACATCCTGGATCCCATGACTGGCAAGCGTCCCACCTTTGCTAATTTAAAGTACTGTATAAGCATCTGGACCTCTGTTTCTGGCAATGCCTCCAGCTTTGAAGCCCCCTTACACAGTGCACTGCTCAGAAACCTCCCCCGTTAACCTCAGATCCACTGGAGGAATGGACGACTGCCTGCTTGACTCACAAAGGGCAAGCCAGCCATCTGTACAGCCGTCCAGGATGCTTTGCCACCTGTGGGCTCTTCCCTGATAGTCTTGGGGAAGGAGAACTGCAAATGAAGAGGAGTGTAGCGGGGCCTAGAGAACAGCTTACTGGACTTCTCGTGAATGGAAAGTTTATCCATTTTAAAATCCTCCATTGCATTTATCGGACACCTGAAGTTCTGCACAAGTGGGATGTGCTTCCACACAGCGACTGCTGATGGTTTTTCACTCAAGGGTGGATTTTACACAATTCTGGGACATTGCCATGGTATTTAACATTATTGGGCCCAGGTTTTTCACACATGCCCCACAGCATTGGGTTTCTGTCCTCCAAGGGTTCCAGCGCTGACAGTGTTGAGTGTTTACCCCGCTTTCCTGGGATAAAGTAACCCAGATAAACTTTGGACTGGCAGGGGCACTTCCCTCAGCCAAGCAAGTAATGCTGTGGTACTGCAGGGACCCACAGTTGCCCACTCGAGTGGCTGGCCATGTTGTTGCAGACCACCATCTATAAGTAGGTTCCTTAGAGTGGGACGATAACATCGCTACTGTAAATGCCCTTTGGCATGATCCCTGTTCTTTTCTAACCTACTATTCAATGTGCTAGCTGTATATTGGTTTTACTGCCGACTACCATCTTTAGTCCTTTGTGAAAGATGCCGCCTTTTACCTACGTATGTATATATACAGGGCTAGAAATATTTTTTTTTGAGATGCCTGTCCGAGGGACAGGTGGGATGTAAATTTTGCCTGTTCGGCCAAAGTTTTACCTGTCCACATTGTTGTGACGCAAATTTTAAACTTAAAACATAAAATGTACTGTAAAGTGGAAATAGAGAAAACTGTTGCTTTTGGGGGCTATTTTTCAAGGTAAAACACTGACTGAGTCTTGTCTAGTCTATTTCTGAATCAGAACTTGAATCTCTACAGCCGTATGGTCTCACATGAGGTCTTCTCTTTTGTTTTCCAGATGTGAACCATAGTGTTATGGCATCCTGCAGGTCAAATGATTTGTTAAAGAGGGTAGTCAGAGGTGTCACTAGTTCTACCCTTAGTTCTTTTAGAATTCTGGGATGAATCCCATCAGTCCCCATTGCTTCGTCCACCTTCAGTTTTTGGAGTTCTTTCAGAACCCCTTCTTCTGTAAACGGGCTGGTATCAACTTCTGTATCCAGAGTATTTCTGTTGTTTGATTTAGGTACCTCCCCCTCTTCATTTGTAAATACTGAGCAAAAATATTTGTTTAGTATCTCTGCCTTTTCACCGTCACCCTCTGTTTACCTTGCTGTGCCAGCTGTTGCCTGCCATTAAAATACCCAGGGTGCCTCACAGCAGATGATGCAAATTGAAGGTACACTACATGTACTCAATATGTCTTTGTTGCTCCATCACCACTTTCAGATTAGAGTGTTCAGGTATTTTATTGATGATTCTTTACACAACATGCAATTAAAAACATGCGAAAACCTTATTTGAGGCATCTTGGTCCCTACAGCTTACACCATGGCTCGTGAACACGGGCCTTTAAAATGTTTTTTGGGAGGAGACTATCTTATTAGCTTATAGAGAGAGAGATGAAACATGGTAATGAACTTTATTAACCAGCCTGGCACTGCATCTCAGAGGTTTCTGGGAAAAAATTCTGGCAGTTCTCATCACCATTTAGTTCAGCAGAGGGAGCCAAATTCTCATCACAGATGCAGCAAATCTACAGACTTTGCAAAGGCCTGCAGAACAATCAAAAATAATTTATGCTCAGGTACATGTTGGAGGACAGGAGAAATGGAGACAATATTAACAGAGTTCAAGTACCTCCGCCAGTGCTCCAGATAAAAATGAGTAGTGGCCTATTTTACTCAATTTAAAATACACTCAAATTTTTTGACAAGTACCTACACTCATCTCAACCCTTGGATATGCTCCACTGATACTTTAGAAGGATCCATTTTCCAAATTTAAAGCACTTTTACTCATCTACTCTCAAAAATGGTTAAGTACATTACTCTTGAATGCAGTTTATCTGGAACACTGACCTCAGTGGAATAAAAGAAGTGGACTGAAGTGAGCTGTTCACAAATGAATTTGAACAGAGGCACTGGGGTTAATGCTGTCAACATTCATGGTAATGGGGCACTGTCAGAGGGTCTTCCTTCTTTACTTAAGTTACTCACTATCAGAAGCCCAGATTAAAATGTTTTATTTCTCTCCGACTTGTGGCTTCTTTTTAGCAGGGCTAGGCTTTTTTTTCTGCAAATCTGCACATACAGTGGAGTATGGATGGTTTGTTTTCCACCACATGCTATGAGATTCTGCAGCAGACTGCACTACAGAGCCCTCAATGCAGCCCTGAGCCCTGCGTGATTATCCTATTTTAAAGTTTTTAAACAGTCACCAGAGAAGTCCTGAAAGCCTTTTAAATTAATTTATTTCCAGTTGTGGCTTCCAAAACAAAATTATAAGTCCCCACTCCCCTCCCACTCCTCCTCCTCCTTCTTAGGTCCCGTCTGTCCCCCGACCCAGACAGCAAGTCCTAAGATGAGTTCAGTTTTTTCATTGATTCAAAATAAAAAAGGTCAGAGCCCTGAAAAGGGCTGTTGTGTATAGACTGCTGCTGCACAAAGCAAATATTTGCTCTGCGCTGAGCCTCCGATATACAAGGCAGCACAGCACTCGCTCTCCTACTTGCCGAGCTCCTCATGATGCAATGGCTAGAGTGAAAGTGAGGAGAGCGAGTTAGGATACCCAACTGCGCATGTGTGGTTGCTGTTCAGCTCCTGTTAGTGTAGGAGTCTTCCCGCCCGCTGACACCACAAGTGTTGCTCTGAGAGGTCAGGTGACACTAGTAGCTGCAATCACTTGACCCTCAGTGGGAAGACTGAATGGGTGGGCGGAGCTACGCTTGACATCGACACGATGTCATCAGGATTCCTTTGTCCCCTGTTTGCCGCATTGATTTTGCTGGGTCCTAGTGCCCAAAACAATACTGGCACTGCAATGCAAAACCGCCTGTCCAAGGGACAGGTGGACTTCACAAAACAGCTGTCCCACATGAAAACCGGCTGTCCGGGACGGGTGGACAGCTGGTTATTTCGAGCCCTGTATGTATAAGTGTATAATACTATAACCGGATCCAACTTCCTGTTCTATGTATGTAGCATTTGGTGCTACTTATGGATTTTGAAATGCTACACTGACTTAAGTATCCATGGCCACTTACCATTATTATACTGATTGATCCCTGCAAACTTGGAAAACTGGGAGAGGGTAAGTTTACTCCTCCTACTTGATCTGGAATGTTTTCTTGATATTAGGTACTTTGAGAAACAGTGATCCTTAAGTATCTGACACTGACTAGGAAACCATAGCATCTGTTGATACACCAATGTGTAAGCAATGAGGACATGACGTGGTGTGTGTTAAACAGTTCTAACACACGGCTGGGGGGGTAGTGAGGCATGAGGCCGAAAAGTGTGTCCAGCCCCCTAGATGTGTGTTAGAACTGTTAACCCACACCCCAGAGTGACTTACTGTACTTATGAAATGGCCATCTAAATTGTAGATGAATGTTAAACCTAATAATATTCTTAGAACTGAGTTACAAAAAAAGTAATATTTTTGTGTTGATTGGACGTAAAATAGTTTCTCTGCCTTCAGTTTACTGTGGATTTTTTTTTGGGGGGGGTTTAGGTGTGTTGCCCTAGTATGGCTACCCTAGTTGTATTTTTTTTTTTTTAATGTCGGTGTGATAGCACTGCCGCCCCCCCCCAGTCTAGTCATTTGGTTTGTTTGGAAATGGAAGTTTAGATGGTGCATGATTTTTTTTTATTATTTTTCTTTTCAAATGATTTGACTCTGGTATGGCAATAGGCAGCCCCTGGGAGGATACACCAGTAGCGATTGTCACAAAAGAAACATCTGCAGATCTGTAGGGTGAATGGAACAGCAGCAGTATGTAAGGTAACTGGACATGATGTTTTGATGGGCTATGCAAAAGCAAATGAATACAAAAATTACTGAACAGGAGAAACCATGAAGGGCTAAGGCAGGGCAGTAGTGAGCGGTCAGGACTTGGAGGTCAGCCGTTAATGAGAAGTGAGGAGCACAAGGCAGTGGGCGGACAGCAGCTCATGGATGGGGTTTTGTTTTGGGTTTACTTTTTTCAGTATAGGGTTTTGTGCTTTTCAGTTATTAAAATAAATCTTACATAATTTGTGAAAATAAATGAGAAGTGAGCGAAGTAGTGAGTTGGGTGGTAGGTGAGCTGCAGGAAGCCAGTGGGCGAGCAGGGAAAAACGTTGCAGCAGGCATGAATTTGTTTCCTCTATTTGTGCTGTGTGGAGCACTACAGGATGCCGTGCTGTGTGTGTTCTTTATGAGACATGGATGGTAGAGCGGTCATGGTGTGTTTTTGTGTAGTTTGGGATTTTTTCAGTTTTGGCTACTGTGGCCACTAAAAGCAGTATGGCTGCCATTTGAGGTAATAAAGTTGTGTGTGTGTGGGTGGAGGGGGAGTGATATCTGAGGAAGGGTGAAGGTGTCTCCAACTGGATTCATTTCTAGCCATGCGTTAAATGCTTATAATTACTGGGTTCCGTTTTTTTCAATGGCAAAATCCGTGTATTAAATACCATAATAGGTATTACGGCATTTACGCGGTTTCTTCCCCTGCAAATGCACTCAAGACGATACACAAACACAGCTCAAGCTTCGCAGTGTCCATTTTTCCTCACATACCACTCACCAGAAAAACTCACCTGCAGTTCTCTGTTTGTATTACCAATTAAAGCGTTTCATCAGCATAAGGCAAGACTCCAGCTTCTTTTTTTATTTCAAATTTCAACAGGAAAAATTGGAACCCTTCAATTACGAACATATCGAACATACGGAATTTGCCAGCAGATAAAGGCCATGGGGTCTATCAAGTCTGCTCGAATGTGCAGCTAGCACCCCTTATTCTGCAGCTGCCCCTCCCTTCCACCCCTCCCCTTCATTAACCCTCCCCCTTGTCCTGTCCCATCCTCATTTGAAGCAGTCCACTGTTCTACTGCATATCACTTCAGCACGTAACGCAATCCACCCAGCCACCACCCTCTCTGTAAAAAAGTGTCTCCTCATCTCCCTCCTGAACCTTCCTCGCTCCAGTCTCATATCATAGCCCCTGGTGGCCCTCCCCTCCCTTACTTTGAACAGCCCCTCTGTACCTGTTTTGTTTATTCCTTTCATGTATTTAAAGGTTTCAATCATGTCACCCGTCTCTCCTCTCCTCCAGTGAGTACATGTTCAACTCCTTCAACCTCCTCTCGTATGACAAGTCCCCCAGCCCCTTGATCATCTTTGTCGCTCTGCACTGCACCCCCTCCAGTAACTTAATGTCCCTCTTCAGATACGGATGCCAGTACTGCACGCAGTACTCCAGGTGTGGTCTAACTAATGACCTACTGTATACAGTGGCAGAATCACCTCCTCCCTCCTCGAGGATATACCCCTTGCAATACAACCCAGCATTTTGTTGGCCTTTGCAGCTGCCTTCCTACATTGTGCAGGGTTGTTCATTGACCCTGTAATGAGCACACCCAGATCCTTCTCCTCCTCTGTCTGGGCTAGCTGCACTCTCCCTAGCCGGTAACTCCTCCTTGGGTTCTTCATCCCAAAATGCAGCACCTTGCACTTTTTGGCATTAAAGCCCAGTTGCCAGGTGTCTGACCAGGTTTCAAGCTTTGCCAGATCATCCTGCAACCCCTGCCATCCCCCTAGGTCATCCACCACCGCGCCTACCTTGGTATCATCAGCAAACAGATTGATCTTGCTCTTGATGTCCTATGATATGTCTGCAATGAATATCCCAGACAACACTGGTCCCAACACCGAGCCCTGTGGAACACCGCTTGTCACTGCCCTTGGGTGTGAGAGCTCCCCACCCACCATCACCCTCTGTTGCCTTCCCTGCACCCAGTTTCCTACCCATCTCACCAGCTTCGAACCCGCCCCTGTGCCTACTAACTTCCTTCCCAGCCTTCCATGTGGCACTGCGTAGAATGCCTTACTGAAGTCCAGATACAGGACATCCACTGCATGGCCCTGTCCAGTTGCCTAGTTATATTTTTATATAATATAATTAATAAATATAATTAGGAGTGGGGGGGTGGCAGTTGGGGAAGAGATATGCAGAGACCAAAGGTTGGGAAACCATATGAGCTTACCCCCCATAACAGTGACAAAGGACAAATGGCAAGTACTGTTGGTGATGCTAGGAAAGGAGGGCAGAATGGGAGGGGAGGGTGGAAGGTGGTTACCCTTAATGCTAGGAGCCTTGGGAGGAAAACTGCAGAGTTACAGGTTCTCATGGCAGAGGGAGGTGGACATTGCAACCATCACGGAAACATGGGCCACCCAATACAATGACTGGGACCTGTCTGTACCAGGGTACAGGTTATTTCATGAGGACCGGGTGATTGGGAAAGGGGGTGGCACTATACGTGAAGGAAGGACTGAAGTGTGTAGGAGGAAGGGAGGAGGGTAGTACTGAGTCGCTTTGATGCAAATTCAGGATTCCAAGAATAGGATTTTAGAATGGGAGTGGTGTACAGGCCACCATCTCAGACGGAGGAATTAGACAGGGAACTAGCGGACAGATCAGAAGGACCTGCAGGAAGGGTAGTGTGGTGATTGTGGGGACTTCAACATGCCAGGAGTGGACTGGAGCACCCCAACAACCAGGAACAGAAGGAGCAGGTACTGCTGGATGCCTTCCAGGACAGCTTCCTGCTGCAAATGG
This sequence comes from Neoceratodus forsteri, assembly GCA_016271365.2. NCBI lineage: Eukaryota > Metazoa > Chordata > Ceratodontiformes > Ceratodontidae > Neoceratodus > Neoceratodus forsteri. Next base: position 1,526,690,272 of record CM028131.1, read on the forward strand.
TCAGTGAACCAACCAGGTTAGGGAATACCTTGACCTTGTGCTGGCAAATGGGACTTTGTGAGAGAACTTACAGTGGAGGAACTGCTGTTGGGAGTGACCACCACTCAGTATGGCTCACACTGGATATGGGCAAGGAAGGAGGAATCTGGCACAATAGTGCTGGACTTCAGGAGGGCAGACTTTGGGAGGATGGGGGAAGTGGTAAAAGGGTACCTGGCCAGAATTCAATCTAGTATGGACACTAACCAGAGGTGGGAGCTCATAAAGCTGGGGATAGTGGAGGCAACCAAAACCTGCTGCAAAGCCCAGAGCAAGAAGGCTAGGGCTAAGAAACCGATCTGGTTAAGCAAGGAGGTCATGGAAAAGGTAAGGAGGAAAAGAGCCGCCTTTAGGAAGAAGTACAAGAAAACAGGGAGGGGGGAGGACAGGGAGGAGTACTTGACAGAATCGAAGGAGGTGACAATGGCAGTAAGGGGAGCCAAAACATCTACAGAACTCAGGCTGGCACAAGGCATTAAGAAGGGGGAGAAGGACTTCAAGTACATCAGGGAGAAAAGGAGCTGTAAGGACCACATAGTAAGGATTAGGAAGGAGGGGGGTTGGGTGGAAGCAGGGTGCAATAAGGCGGAAGCACTAAATGAGTACTCTGCTCAGTATTTACTAAAGAGAGAAGAGGGGGGTGACACCCAAGGTGGGAGAAAATGGCAGAAGCAGGGTGGGAAGTGGTGACAGATGGGAAATCAATGGAGAGCAGAGTTCGAGAGGGTTTGAAGGCACTGAGGTGGACAAGGCGCCAGGCCCAGATGGCATCCACCCCAGGGTACTGAAGGATGGCAGAGGTCCTTGCAGGACCTTTGGCAGACCTATTTAATGCCTCACTACATTCGGTGTGTGTACCTCAGGACTGGAGGATGGCTCATGCGGTGCCCCTCCACAAGAGTGGCCCCAAGGATGAACCGGGAAACTACAGACCAGTGAGCCTCACATCCATCGTGGGTAAGCTAATGGAGACTATCCTGAAGGAGAGGCTGGTGGCCCTCCTAGAGGCCAAAGGAATTAATGTATTATAATTATATATAACAAAATATGGGGTGCAGTGTGTTTCACTCAAATTTAACACACACATCCTCGTTGTTGGATGGCTATCATAAACGCCCTCTGGCTTCTTCCTCGCGGTTTATGTGCCATCCAACAACTCGGGTGTGTGTTAAATTCTTGTAATACACTGCACCCCATACTTTATCCTATATGTAACGCATGGCTAGCAACCAATCAGATTGCTAGAAAGTTGCTGGCTATTTCATAAACTCTATTAGCTAATCCCAACTAGTATGAACACAGTGATGTGTACCAACTGCTACCACTTCTGGTGTGTAACCTTTAAAATCCAATAAACATCTTTGTTAAAAACAAATTTTTTTCACATAATTTGGCACAGATAAAACACACAGTTAAAATGTAACTTTATGCAGAGTTCCTTATTACAGAAAATATGCAAACCAGTGAATGAAAAAAACAGTTCTAAAGACATGGGAGTCTAAAGTGGAGTTTAGAACCTCCAAACTTTGGCCTGAAATACTTGACAAGCCACTAAAAAAAGAAAATTGCACACCAAAGGACGAACTATAACTGTTCAGAATGAGAAATACTTTGGAAAACTAAAAAAAAAAAACGTAGTGATATAGGTTGTGTCTTTCAAAGTAAGTGGTCCCCCCTTTGGAAAATCGGTTTAGAACATGGCAGTTACATAAAAGTCACATGGGGTGACAGTTCATGTAGAAATGGGAGGTTACTGCATGCAAACGGAATTATGGAAATTATAATCATTTTATCCCACAGTAACAAGTGTTTACCCAAAAGCTGGGTGTCCCATTTCACAATTTCCACTAGAGGATCCAAATTCTTTGACTGCATCAACTATTGTAGATTTCACAAAGCATCCCTGACTAACAGTCAGGGATTGGTAAGTATTTATGGGTGCTACTAGAATACGTAAGCTAAGGGTGGTTGAAACACCATGAGACAGGGTAAACCTAGGACTATTCAGAGTTCTGTTTATACCCAGAAAAGGCAGCATACTGTTCAACGTGAGAAAGCACAGGTCTAGAGCGGAGAGTAATGGGAGGATAAGCAATAGATCAGCAGCATGTGTCGACAAGGTCACACGGTACATTTAGGCTCTAGTGAGGTTTAAACTGCTATCCCCTGGTCCCCAAGGTGGTGCTCCAACTACTATACCACAATGCTTCCTATGTAAGTAGCAAGTGGACTACGCTGCCTCCCTGAAGTATTAGCGAGAGTACTGCCAACCCTTATGACAGAAATACAATTAAAACTAGGAGTAGCAAATCCAATGACTAACATATCAAATTCAGATTTCTACTTCATTTAAAACAAGCATTTGTCAGTGCCAAATGTTTGCTTGCTGGTATTGGCACTAGTACTGCATGAGTTAGAGAGATGCATAATAGAAATGGCAGTGAAGTACTGAACCAACACCAACTCCCACCCTGCAGAGACTGACAGGTGTTGGGGTGTGCCTTTGGGTCACCGGCCTGAACACTCACTCATGCCATTCCACCTCACCCCACCCTGCAGACACCGACAGGTGTCACGGTGTGCCTTGGGGTCTTCGACCCTTACGCTCACCCCATTCCATAAGGAAATAAGCTGAGACGGGTGCAGTATACGAGAATGGGGTGAACGTTAGGGCCAAAGACCCTAAGGCACACCTCGAAGCCTGTCAGTGGCTGCAGGGTGGGGGTGGGGTGGAATGGTGTAAGCATTACGGATGACGACCCCCAGCCACACCCCCATCTGTCAGTCTGTACAGGGTGGGGCGTTACAGTTGGAAACCTTGCGCCCCGGGCATTTGTTGATATTTTCACTCCAAATTTTCAACATGGGCTTTTTGGGACCCCACCTCATGAACAGTGGCACTATCATTTCGTTACTCAATCCCGAAAGGTGATTTTGCACAGCAAATGTGCCATTTGGTACAACAGGTGCTAAAATACATTTTGTGCAGGATGTGAAAAATGACATCTGTACTGTTCATAAGGAGGTGTGAAAAAATGGCAATGTTGAAAATCTGGAGTGAAAATACAAAAAAGTGGCGAACTTACGAGCATGCATAGAAATTGCGTAACACATGCTCACAACGCAGTCATTTTTGGGAATCTGTTCACCAGATTTTCAACATGGCCTTTCTGGAACCTCACCTCATGAACAGTAGCACCGTGACTTCATTAATCCATCCCAAAAGTTGATTTTGCACAGCGACTGTGCCATTGGTGCAAAAACACATTTCGGGCAGGATGCAAAAAATGACATCTGTACTGTTCATAAGGAGGTGTGAAAAAAAATGGCAATGTTGGAAATTGGAGTAAAATATAAAAAATTACAGAGCGCTTAGCGTATGCATAGTGAGCAACGATGCTCAGAACAAGACTTTATTTTTTGAGTTTGTTCACCAAACTTGCAACATAGCTTTTTTGGGACCCCACTTCATGAACAGTGGCACTGTCATTTCATAATCAGTCCCAAAAGGTGATTCCGCCCAGCGACCACTAAATCACCTTTTGAAACCAAGAAACTAAATGACAATGACAGTGTTCACGAGGTGGGGTCCCAAGAACCCGTTGTTGAAAATTTGGGACCAAAACTCCAAAAACTGGCTGAGATATCAACCTAAATTGAACCCCCCCCAATTCACTGCCATTATAGGGCTTAGTCATTTCTTCAGTTCCCGGTTGGTCTTTGAACAGTGCAGACGTGTTCCCGGTCCACAGAAGATCGCTGCTACTGACTTCCGGAGGTAAGCATGGGTGAAGGGTGTGTGGTGAGGTGGATGCGCAGAGGAAGGTTACGGGTTGGAGGAGGGGGAACGACGAGAGACCACTTTTTTTCAAGGTTTTAAACAAGAAATACATTGTGGGATGGTTTTCTGTCACAGAAGTTTGCAATTGCTTCCATCAATCCTAGCTCACTTGCGTCTGCCCCCAACTAACCTCCCATTGTACACCCGATCTTTATTACTGCACAAATCGATCCCTAAGTTACTTACAAACCCTACGGCCTCACTCTTCCTTCCACATTTGTCCAACCCTACATGTCCCCAGCCTGTTAACCTTCCTCTTCTGGTAGTATAGCTTCCCAGTACCAGCCCCAGCTTTGTCTGCCTTACTTCCCCTACCCCATGATTTCCTTCGCTATGAGGTTTTGTTAATTTGCCCATGCATCTTCTTCCTTTCATACAGCACCCTCTTAGCTACCCTCCTCCTTCCCCGAATATGTTATAACATACAAGAACTTTAAACCATGAATATGTATGCTAAACCATTTCCAATTATTTGTTTACTCTGCTACTTTACTGCTTTATCCTTATGTACACCTACACTGACTGTCTTCTTGCCTGTACATAAATGTATTGCTACTTGACCTCGTGTGATGCAGGCCCACCTTGTAAATGAGCTTGCTCAATGGTGTCTGCCTGGATAAATAAAGATTTGATTGATTGATTTTTACAGGTGAAAATAAAACAGATTTCAGCACACTGGGGTGGGCTCCCAGTGTGTCAGACTAGTTGGTGGAAATCAATGCCGACTTGGGGATTGGGCATCCCGAGGTCAGCTGACAAAAAGGGGGTGTGGGGGGCACGCATCTGACACTGGGAGTGGGCATACCGGTGTCAGAAGAACATAATTACTTTGGCACACTGGGGTGGGCTCCCAGTGTGCCACAACACTGGTGGAGGGGACATGCAGATACAGGGTCTGGGTACCCCATTGTCAACAAAATATATGTTCGGGCTGGGGGCATACCGACAGGGACTGGGTATCACGACGCGCTTTGGGGCGGAGAAAGAGTGTGGGGCCGCGTGAGCCACCAATTATGTGCAGTGCGTGCTCATTTACTTCAGCAGGAAGACACTGAGCAAACAAGTTGTTAGAAAGTTCAGTCAGCGCGACACGTGCCCTGTAATGCGCATGACTGGAATTTGCCCAGTTGTCCGGAGGAGTTGGGGGGGGGGGGTGGAATCTGCCACTGCAATGACTAAATTGTCTGTGACTGGAATGGCAGATTTCTTTCAAGTCTGACACTCGCTCTGAAACTGCCATCATCGGCAGCTTCCTTGTTGATTGGTAGCCGAGGGACGAGCCCCTGAAAGCATTGGCTGGATTGGTCAAACATTGCCACACCTCTGCAATACTCTACTCTCCTCAAAATGTTTCTTGTGTGCTGTGCGCACAAGCAAACATAAAAATTACAAGTATTTTTGTAATCTGGATTTTTTTGCCTGTTTAAAAAGAAAAAAGTTTCAGTAAAGACTAAGAAGTTATGTCATGTGACGCCAGCTAAGACATGCACAGCCTAGTCCTCACTACCAGCAACACTGTAGGACCACTGGCTCACGAAGACCAATCACCAGTTTTGCACTTTTCACCCCTCCTGAACTTTGCACCCTTGCCTCTCCAGAAATATGCAAACGCGGCCCTTTCAAAATGTATCCTCACTCCTCCCAAAATGTGTGCCTTGCAGTTCTGTCTCAGAAACGTCACATTAAAGGGGAATTGTCAGCACTAAGAACCCCACATCCAAGTGTGGAGTTGGTCCCAAATTGCACTTCGTGAGCAAAAGCCTTTTGTGTGTTTACTTACTGTTTGTTACAGCACAGTAGATTATATCAAACTGATCCTGTTAATTTACGAGCTGGTATTTTCTATAAACTACAAATCCTAGAATCCCCTGCAGCAGACATCAGAGGATAGCTACAGCAGTGGGAGATTCAAAAGCCTGCAATGAATGTTATAAGCTCAGATCAGATATTTGTTGGCCATGCTGTTCAACGGAGGCCAAGTACAGTCCTCCGGTGCTGTACTTACCCCAGGGAGGACAGTACGGTGAAAGATGGAGGCTACGATGGACTGACCTCTACACAGCAGCAGAAGTAGAGCACAGCATATAGAATATTATAGTATTTATTTTGTAATTTATAGTTGTTTTATACTATTTTGTTTGTTAGTGTTGGTGATAAATGTAGCTTAGCGTTAGTGAGATAGGGTATTTTTTAGTGAAGTAGTTATTGGTAGGTCGTGTATCTGGATTTTGGTGGCAGAAAACTGAGTTTGGAGCTCCGGAGTCGCTTGCTGTGACCCTGTGGTTCCTTTTGGAGCATTCTCTGTTGATCCAGCCCCAAGGACTGATTCGGAATAATTGAGGCCTTATTTTTACGGCTTGACTTGAGCTGGTGTGACCGTATTGTAAGGAGGACTGGGGGAGTTGGTGTGTGTCGAGGAGAGTGGCGAAGGAGTGGATCCTGACTGGAATCTTGCCACGGAACTGTGGGTCTGGTGTGCTGTGGACAGAGTTCAATGGCTGACTGCTTTGTTTTCAGTTGAACTGCTTCCTGAATCCTGACTGGATTTCTGCCTGCTTTTTGATCTGGGAGTTCTACAGGACTTGTGCCGGTGGTTTAAACTTTTTGATCTGGAGCTTGCCATTGTTGGATTGCGAGCTGCCTGTACCTCCTGGGCTGGGGGGAACGCTTGGTTGTGCTTGGCTTGTGACCCTGCACGGAGTCAGAATCGGGGCTTGCTGGAGGGTTGGCCCTTGATTCTGTTACTCCCATGCTCCTTGTGGAGTCAGCTGGTGGGCTGATTCGAACAGGAGCAGAGGTGTTGGGTCTCTTGTACAGCCGAGGGGCGGCTGTCTCTGGAGCACAGGGGGGTGGATTTTGGAATGGTCATCCCCAATATGTGTGTTGGAGATCTGGGAGTCTACAGAAGATCCTGGACTAAGAATCTGGACTGATGCACTGCTTGGTTTGATTTTTGTATTCCTTATTCTTTACTTTTGGGCTGGATTTTGTTTTATGGGCAGTGAGAGAGCCCTATGACTGTCTAAACTTGAAAATGAATCTGTGATTTTCTAGAGGGATAGGTGAAAAGTATCACCTAGAAGACTATCTGGCAATGAGAGTGCCTAGTGACTGATTAAACTCTATGTAACTCTGTTAACTCCAAGGATATGTGAGAGATATCATCTGGAATACTGTTCTATACATAATTCTGAGGAGGTGGGAGCTCCTCAGGCTCACATTGCTAAATTATTTGAATGTTTAAACTACTGCTTTATCTACTCATCATTTTTCTGCTGCCATATAGAAGTGGATTGTTTATTACATTATTTGGGTGGGGTGTTATTAATTTGTGATTGAATTTGTAAGTGTTTTTGTGTGATTGAGTTGGTTGTGTGTGATTTGTGGTGTATTGTTTTGATTGCATGGTGTGAGTGATAGTTACTACTGTCTGAGATGTGTTGGGAAGGTATAGGAATGGTCAGGTGGTATTTCCCCACTAGGCTTGGGGATCTCTGCCCTTTGACTGTCACCCATTACCTTTGGAGGCCTACAGGAATTGTCGGGCCTCAGGGATAGTCAGGAAAAGGAGGAGGAGGAGGCATGGGAGAACTGGGCCTGGTGGGGGAATGGAAAGGGGTGGTCAGATTGAGGTAGTAGGGACACAGAGATGCCCTGGGGGCAAAATGGGACCAAAGGAGGGGTCCTCCCTGTCTGGTTTCTATACCCAGGGGCTCTGCTGTGTGCAGACAGGTTGCACTGTCTTCCTTGATGACCTATCCTACTTGGGCGGCGTTGTGCAATGCCAGGTCTATTAAGAACAAGACTGCTATAACAGCAGATCTTGTTAGGACGTCAGACCTGGCATGCATCACCGAGACCTGGCTGGAGGACAGTGCTGGCCCTATACTGGCTGCTGCTATTCCGGCTGGGTACTCTGTGATACACTGCCCGGGGTGGATCATAGGGGCGGGAGTGTAGCCATTTGTTTTCACACCAAACTGGGCCTTGTGGATGTCCCAGCGGGCCCACTAAATCCTTTGAATATATTGTGGGTGTGGGGTATAGGACTCTGCTCATCCACCATCCACCATGAGATGTGAAAGAATTCCTACAGGAGATTGCAGACTTCATTGTCGATACGGTGTTGGGATCCCCCAGATGGTTAATTATGGGGGATTTCAATGCCTGGGTCAACTATGAACTCTTACATTTTGATCGAGACCTCCTCCAACTTATGACTATGCTGGGCTTCACACAGGTTGTTTCCTCCACAATGCATGTTGGTGGTCATTCATTGGATTTAGTGTTCCTCCTGGGGATGGAGATCTCTGACTTGGTGGTGGAACCAGTCAGTTGGTCGGACCATCACACCATAAGGTTCAGTTCTGGGGCTCCCCTCAAAGGGCCTGCCCCTGTGAAGATGGTCCAGTACTGCCCTTTGAGGGGGGTTTGACCCCAGATGGCCTAAAGGCGGTGCTGGACCTATCAGGACTATCGAATGAATGCTTGGATCTGAGGGACCTTGTGCTTGCCTATAACAGGGTGGTTACGAGTGCCCTGGATTCCATTGCTCCTGTTCATCCACTCACCCTTCGACCAAGATCCCCATGGTTTGATGGGGCCTTGAAGGAGCTGAGGAGAGTGGGGCGAAAGCTAGAGAGGGCTTGACGGAAGCCAGGCCTGGAAGTTGACAAGCTTAGACTGATAGATCATTATGTTGTCTATCAATCGACTATCACCTGTAAAAAGGCAGAGTTCCTGTCCAGAGAGATTGCCTCTGCACATAAAAATCGACCAGCTCAGCTCTTTCGGACTGTGGACAGTTTGTGCAATCCAACCTGTCTCCAGTCTGGTGGAGCACTGTCACAAGAGACGTGATGAGTTTGCTCGATTCTTCACAGATAAGGCTGTGACCATCAGGTCTAGCATCCGTCTCACCCCCTCTAATAGGCGCGGCAGAGGTCAGCGGATGGTTGCAAGCTCCCAGTCTGTCTGGCTCGACTTTGGCTGACCAGATATAATGGATGCTGTGAGGATCATTCAGACTTTGCGGCCAATCAGCTGCAGTTTGGATCTGGGCCCAACGTGCCTTCTTGTGGGGGGGTGTGGAGAAGATCGGCCTGGTCCTGGCTGAGATGGTCTGGCAATCATCGAAGAGAGGGATCTTTCTTGATCCTGTTAAGGAAGGAGTTGTTTGACCACTCCTGAAAAAGTCCTCCCTTGATCCAGATAATCTTGCTAACTACAGACTAGTCTCTAACCTGCCTTTTGTGGGCAAGGTTATTGAGAAGGTGGTTGCGCAGTAGCTGGATGATCATTTGTCTATCCACAACATCTATGATTTTCTCCAGTCAGGATTTAGGAGGAGGCATACCACCTAGACAGCCCTTGTTCGGGTGCTTAATGATCTCTTAGTAGCGAGAGATCGAAGGACACGTTCCATCTTGGTCCTTCTTGATCTTTCCATGGCATCTGACACTGTGGACCATGGTGTGCTACTGGAGCGCCTGCGGTTCATCTGTGGACTGTCTAGTACTGTCCTCAGATGGTTTCAATCTTACCTTGAGGGTAGGACACAGAGTGGTCTGTGGAATTTATTCCTCTGATCCTCTCCCCCATCCTGTGGGGTTCCACAGGGCTCCATTTTGGCACCCATGTTGTTCGCAGTGTATATGCTGCCACTGGGGAGACATTAAGTGGTACAGGCTGAGTTTTCACTGCTATGTGGATAATACTCAGCTATATGTGTCCTTTGCGCCCGAGCAGGGAGATGTTCTTACGGTGTTTAACAACTGCCTATCCAAGACTGGAAGAGTTCTAGTTGGCCGAGGTTGAACCCCGATAAGACTGAGGTGTTGGTGGTGGACCCTGATTGTCGGAGGGTGTGTGGTTTGGCAGGGTAATCCTCTGGTCTTTGGCTCGGGGGTGTCCAGCTACCCACCTCAGACCAAGTGCGGAACCCGAGTGTTATTTCTGATGATGGTCTGACCTTGAAATCATAGGTGTCAGCTGTTGTCAAGACCTCTTTTTACCATCTAAGGAATATTGCCCAGGTGAAACACTTGGTTCCTTCTGATGATCTTTCTATGTTGGTCCATGCCTTCGTGACCACTTGCCTTGACTACTGCAATGCCTTATACCTAGGGCTCCCGGGGGTTGATGACAGTCGCCTGCAGCTAGTGCAGAATGTGACAGCCAGGCTGCTGGTACATCTAGGACCATTCATATAACACCTGTGCTTCACGGACTGCATTGGCTGCCAGTGTGATGGCGTATCACCTTCAAGGTTAGTTTGCCAACCTATAAAGCCCTACATGACCAGAGACCTTGCTACCTGCAAGATCTCCTTTCTCCCTACTGTCCCTCCTGACCACTTCGATCCACCGACGAGGGATTGCTAGAGATTCCCAGGATGCGATTGGAGACATCAGGGGCCCGTTCTTTTGCTTATACGACCCCGATCCTGTGGAATTCTCTACCTCCTCAGATAAGGGAATGCCTGACCGTCCAAAGCCTAAAAAGAAACTGAAAACATATTTGTTCAGCCTAGCATTTATGAATGACGATTAAATATAGTGTTGCCACAGTTGCGATTTAGATTAATTTGAATTTTTTTATATTTATGATTTTAATATGTTGTACTGGAGACTGAATTTATGTACAGGCACCTTGGTTTAAGAAAGGCGCCTTTTAAAGAAATAAAATTTGATTTGAAACAAAAGATCAGAGCTTATACTGTAACATGCACTGCAAGCTATTAAATCTCCCACTGCTGTGAACAGTAAGCATGTTAAAAAAAGGTTTTTGCACACAAAGTATAAATTGGGACCAGCACCACACTTGGGAATGGGGCTCTCAGTGCTGACTGTTTCCTTTAAATTAAATAAAAGCTGAATTGTAAGTATCATATTTTAAAATGTTTTCATGGATAACTGAAAATCATTTTAATATCAGTTACAGCAGAAAAATGCATGCAATATTTTGCATTGCAGCCTTGTCTGGAACAGTATCACCTTTGGGTGAAATCAAAAGCACAACACTTTGTGAAGCTGTTGATTAAAACTGCAGGTAAACCTTTACGCGGCATCCAGAGCAGCACTGTAGTTCCATTACTTTCCTACTGAAACACTGGCTTGGAGATCACACAATGTACCAGCCTACTAAAGTCACTAGCATATTACATGAACCTTCGAAAGTTGAACTTCCCACTGCATCTCACAGTATAGCTGTCTTAAATACAGAGAATAATGTATGGGCAACATATACAACAATGCTGTGTTTCCAGCTCAAGGCTGAGATTACATCATAGGGACCTTGACAGCACAGCTCGAAAGCTCCCCCGGAGATGGAAACACAGGCTGAGTTGGGCACAGCTTACCATACATTATTTTATACAGTATACATTTTCAAACATATTATTAGAATAAAAATATGTGTTCCTCCGATACAAAAACGTTCCCCATTTTCACTAATTTTAAAAACATAAACCCACGCTGTACCTAGCTGCTTAATACCCATCCGCCTACAGTCACAAATCAAAACTCATCTTTCGTTTTCATAGTAAATGTATTTTCTTTCATGATGTCCCAAACCATCAGTATTGTATTGTATAACTGATGGCTACTGCATTTTACCTATTGTTCAAAATGTACATTAGCCTCCTCTGTCTTATCCCCTCCTCCACTCCTCCAACCTCCTCCCTCTCCCCCCATTCCATCTACCTTCCCTCCTTTTTCTTGCCACTGCCACCCAGCCCTCTTTCCTCCCCTTTATCTTCCTCCCTTCCTATCCACCCAGGTTTTACAGCAGTAAATACAAAGTTATGCATTTTGGCCCCTGAAACCCAGAATATAATTCCATTCTAAATGGCCAACAACTAAAAAAAATCTGAATCCGAGAAAGATTTAGGGATTATTATAGATAAAAATTTCTGCTTCGACAATCAAATCACTGAGAATATTAACAAAGGCAACAGAGTTTGGTGGTCTATTAAGTGCAATATAACATTTAGAGAGGAATCAATTATCCTTCCTCTGTAAGGGGCATATATTCATCCCCTTTTAGACTACTCTTCTCAACTCTGGTGTCCTAAAAAAAAAAAAAAAAAACACTGCACTCATAGAAAAAAATACAAAGACAAGTAACAAAATATGTGCAAGGAGCTAGAGATTTAAATTATAATCAAACGCTAAATAAATTTGGCCCAATATCATTAGAAAGTAGAAGGATGAGAGGGGATCTTACGTTAGCAAGGAAAGTAATCAATGACGATTACATCATGACTGAAATGGGTCCAGAGTTTAAGTAAATTAATATCAACACCAGGGGACAGCACCTGCAGTTAAGGTGAAACCATTTTTACGTTCGCTTGCGCGCATGCGCAAGGAACGTTTTGGAAGAGTAGCACACTTGGAGGTGTGCCTCTCCCATCCAATGCACTGCTCCCTTGAGCAGGCGTGGCGATGCTGCACCAATGGTGCAGGAGCTCAGTATGACAGCGTGTTCCTCTGCTTCAAGCGAAAGCACCGCTACCATACTGAGCGCCGCCGCCATCCCCTTGCGCCACGCGCGCCTCCCCGCATGCGTGTCACGCCGCCTCCAAAGCTTGCCACGCTGGGGAGCCCACCCAGCTGCTTGCCGACGGGGTGCCCAATCCCCGCCGGCTCCACGCCCAAGTTATCCTGCTGCCACGCTTAGGAGCCCACCTCAGCGTGGCAAACGTCCCACGCCGCTTTTTTTTTTTTTTAAACCTGTAAAATAAAACGGTCCCACGGCAGTCTCCCAGCCCCCCAGCCTTCCCACACCCCCCACCCATACTTACCTCCGACTCCGCACGACGATCTTCGGTGGACAGGGAACACGGCTGCACTCTTCAAAGCCGACCGCGAACTGAGGAAATGCCGGTAAGCTGTATAATGGGCTAGATAGGGGTTTCAACTTTATTGCATATCTCAGTCATTTTTGAATTTTTGCACCAAATTTTCAACATGGGGTTTTTGGGACCCCTTCTCATGAATGATGTCACTGTCATGGTGTTATTCGGGCCCGAAGGGTGATTTCGCAGGCACTGCGCAGTCACTGCACGAAATCACCCTTCGGCCTCGAATAACGCCATGACAGTGACATCATTCATGAGAAGGGGTCCCAAAAACCCCATGTTGAAAATTTGGTGCAAAAATTCAAATGACTGTTTTATGAGTCTGCGCTATGCAGTTCCCACGACGCCGTAGTTTATGAATTTTCAATATTTTCACTCCAGATTTTCAACACTGCCATCTTACCACACCTCCTTATGAGCACTGCAGCTGTCATTTTTCACATCTTGCCCAAAACGTGTTTCTGCCTATGTAGCGCACAATGGGGGTAACAAAAAGGTCATGCTGACAATTTATTGTGCAAATACCAGCAATCGCACAGGGCATTAGGGTAAAGCACCATACATGCCAAACACCACTGCAAATACCTGCAAGCGAACGTTCAGCATTGACAAATGCTTGTTCTTTAACCAAACGAGCATATTTTTTTTCCCCTCAAAGAATAATCAAACTCTGGAATTCACTGCCCATAAATGTAGTTATTAGTGATTCAAAGGATACATTTAAAAACAGATTGGATAAGTTTGTACTCTTAGATCACACCTTATGTTATTACAGGGGACAGACAGGAGCTCTATATGAGCATCTCGCCCTCTGCTCCTTCTCCTTTTCTTAGTGAATCTTCGTTTTCTCTTTTCCCCATCCCTTAACCTCGAGGTTCTCCACAGCGCCCTCCCTCCCTCCCCTCCTGCCCTCCCTTGCTGAAAAGGCTGGAAATCCCACACCATCTTCTTGCTCTTGTTCCTACTCCTTCTCCCATGTGGCAACATGGAATCCAACCCTAGACCCTCTCCTCCCTCCACCTCTCCAACTACTAAAGGCCTGAGCATACTTCACCTCAAGGCTCAGGGCCTTCTTCCAAAACTCGACCTGTCTGGATTTCACGACATTCTCCAGATATCCTCGGCATCTCTCAGTCCTTGCTCTCTTCCAGGATCCCATACTCAAGCCTGTCCCTTCCGAACATCTTTTCAAGCAGGACAGGAAAACAAAACGTGAGGGTGGTGTTGCTATCTATGCCCATCACAGCCTCTCTTGCACCATGGCTGTCAGAGAGATCATATCTTCCTCCCATTAATTCCTCCTCGTCAGGCCATCATTCCCCTCCTCCATATCCATCTTCATTGGGGTTTCTACGCCTGGCAAAGAATATCCTCCTACTGCCTGGATGATGCCCTTTCCACCATCAACTCTCACACCTCTGCTGCTGAACTCATCCTGTTCGGGACTTCAGTGTCAATTGGCTCTTCCTGGCATCCAGGCTGACCAGCCACAAGGCTGAGTCCCTTAATCTCACACAGATCGTTACCAAACCAACCCGGCTCAACCCCCACTCTCCACAGCCTTTCCCTCCTGGTCGGATTCTCTCCTGCCACCCCTACCGTAATGTTGCATCAGGTATCTTGTTGGACGCTTTCAGAGATCACTGTATGATGTTTTGCATCAGAAAGATCTCGCATCCATCCCAAAAATACATCTGGACCAAGTCCATCTGGTCACTCAACACCTCTGCTCTCATGAGTGACCTTGTTGCTGTAGACTGGATAGCTATACCCTCTGCTACAGATAGCGACACTGCTCTTGTCCTGTTTCACTCCAAATTTTCTTCAGTTTGGGATAAGCACGCCACACTCAGAAAATCCAGGGTCAAAACTCACAATCACCCCTGAATTCACTGACCAGGGCAAGTCCCATGAACTGGTTTGGGCACGTTACAAATTAGCTCACTCCCTTCCTTAATCCTCTTATACAGGAAAAATCAGAAAATCCTGTACAAAGGCTGTCTGGGCTGTGAAATTGCAACATTTCAAGGCCAACCTTCAGAACAACCGTAATGCCTCTTTAAAGTTCTGGAAAGTAATTCACTCCCTCTTCAATCTTCCCACCCAGTCCACCCTACTGGTCCTTCTGGAAAATAGTTCACCGGTGGCGGATACCTACTCTATTGCTGCTCACTTCAGTAAGTTCATCACCACTTGTGCTATCCATTCAACTCATCCTCCAGCCTCCACCAATTCTCCTCATATTCCATCTCCTCTCCAAGGGTTTCCTCTTTCCCTGTTACTACCCAGGAAACCCTGACTGCCCTTTATTCCCTTAACCTGTGCAAATCCAGTCCCGACAGGCTAGATCCTATGTTACTCCATCTCTCCACTCCTGCCATAACATCTCCTCTGACTCCCCTACTCAACCTTTCCTTCTCCCACAGTGCTGTCCCTCAGTCCTGAAAGCTGACAAACATTCTTCCACTCCACAAGGGGGAGACCATTTCTCCCTGGGTAACTTCCGGCGATTCTCCCTCCTCCCTTCCCTTCCTAAGCAGCAAGAGAAGCTCGTCTAAACCAGATTCTCCGATTTCCTATCCTCCAGAATTCCACTCCCCATTGCAGTGTGGCTTCTGGAACCATCACTCCACAGTCTCCTCCTTGTTGCGTGTAACTGATTCCATCTTCATCTGGAATCGAGCAGTAGTCTGCTCGGTATGCTTTTCCTGGTAAAACTCTTGAACTCTTACATCTTCTCAGGGATTGATAAGGGGCATATCACAGATGCCATTTCCACTGATCTGGCCAAAGTTTTTGACTCTGTGTCCCACCCACTCCTCCTGGTAAACAGAGTTCTGCGGCCTCTCATCTCCTGCTGTCGACTGGATCCATTCTTACCTCTCAGGTCGTCTGCAGTCAGTACAGGTTGGTAGAACCCTGTCACATCCATTTCTCATCCAGGCAGGGGTCCCATAAGGCTCCATCCTAGGGCCCATCATGTTCTGCATCTTCCTTAACAACCTTCCATCAGCCTGTGCCAACTCGTGCATAAACATATACGCAAGTAACAGCCATCTACACCTCTGGTCCCTTTACCACAGCCGTGGAAGGTCCGCTCCAGCATGACTTCCACAATGTCCTGCGCTGCTTCCAATCAAACCAACTCTGAATCAACACAAATAAAACGTGTCAATGACCTTTGGCATCAGCAAGAAACTGTCCAGACTCCCAACTCTGCTTATCTTCTCCACCTCAGAAGGCACCCTCTAAATGTGGTTCAGTCCTTCAAGTACCTCAGTGTGTGGCTAGACCGCAAACTTGACTTCTCTGCCCATATCAATGCCATCCATTCCAAGCTCTGCCCAAAACTTGGTGCCTTGTACTGCAATAAAGATTGTCCATCTTCAAAGGTCCGCTGTAAGCTAGTCACCAAAATGGTGCTCCAGGTCACTGACTATGGATGTGGTCTATGGTACCACTCTCTCAACCGCCCTGGTCAGACTGGACAGGCTCTGCAACTCCTTCTGCCACTCTGTGAACAACTCCCTCTCTCATAGTCATCACTGCTCACTTTATTCTTCTTTAACCATTCTCCCTCTACCCTCGTATCACCAGATGCACTGTGTCCAATCCTGGTTTGGGTCCCTTCCCTCTTACCTCTCATCACTCCTCTCCCTCATCCCTTCAGACTCCTGCTCTCTTCACTCTAGGGATCCTTGCACTTTCACCATTTCTCATACTTCCTTCTCTGCAGGGTGAGCAACCTTTTTCTATCATCTCCCATCATTCTGGACACAACTACCCTCTTCCCTCTACTTCAATGCCTCCCTTGGCTCCCTCAGGTATCAGCTGAAACTCCATCCCTCTGCCCCTTGCTCCTGTTTTCTCTCTACTTGACTGTTCCCTTTACACTGTCTTCCTAATCTAGTGAAGGGGTAGCAGAAATGCCTTATTTTGTTGCTGCTACCTCAGCTGTTTATTTTGCACTTACTCCTGTAATTAATTTGTGTTCTTTGCTCTTCATTGTAACTGCAAATTTTGTCTGTGCTACATATTTTGTATGCCCTGTTCCCTTCCCCCGGGGCTTAGGGGTCGAAATTAGTTTTGTAACCACTAGCCAGCAGGTCTAGTGATTGGGAAAATCTACTTGCCCCACAGACTTTTCCACTGGCCCAGCTGATCTACTTATTGAAATCTTACCTTCTCCAGTACAAGTCCACAGGGCTAGTTAAAGGAAAATCTTACCAGCCTGATAGAATATCTACCACCATTTGGCTAAGGTCACAACTGGAAATGAGCCTCGGCTCCGTGTGCCTCTCCCAGTTGCCAATTTTCAAATAAATAACTAAGTGATCATTCCCAGTAGGCACTTCCATTTATAGCAGTGCTCACTGAAATGGAAGCTCCGAGGATCGTCGTCTGGCATGGGATGTGGTTGTGAAAGAAAATGCATGTACAATGAAAGTGAAGATATGTTTTTCGATCTGTGACTGGGGCTGGGTGAGGTGGGGGGTTAAAATTAGTAATAACTAGAAAGTTTTGGTTTGGGAAAGAGAAGTGAACTAGTAATTGTGGATGACGCAGCAACTGTGGTACAACAACTTGCTGCAACACAGCAGCTACAGTACTACCGTGGTAGTGCAGCAATTATGGACATATCTACATCCATACACAACAGCCTCTAACCAAAAACTACAAGTAAATAGGGCCTCCGAGGGATGTCTTGCATGGTATAAAACACCCCAAGCATGAGGTCTAGGTAAGAAGACTGCTAAACGAAGCCAAGCAGTTCTGTCTGCCCAAACCTCACAACAGGAGTCTCTTACACCATAACAGACATTCCACAGAGGCCCTATTACCCTACTATTAATCACTAGAGCAACAGTTCTCAAACTTTGTCATAGTGAGCCTCCCCTAAGCCATGGAAAAGATCTTGAGCCTCCCCAAAATACTGAAATATTTTTGGGCCTCCCCATAGAAAAATAGCCTACTTTTCACAGGTGCATCAGGAATAAATTGAAACCTCTTTGCATAGCTGGCTCTCAAGTTAAGCTTATTGTAACCCCCCTCCCAACAGGACAACCTACTTGCTCCAATATTTTGACTCTTGAACCATTGTTACCCCTTACTGCCATACCTTCATGGATCAGATTGCTTTCTGTTTGCCCTCTAACTGGAATAACCTTCCTGATGACCTCTGCCTCTCCCCCGCTCTTAAGCAACTTCTCAGGGTCATTTTGCTCCCTCCTGCTCTTATTCCTAGTACCTGTATGGTTAACTCTTGTATTTGGACAGTTCTGCTGCCAGTCTAATTGATCAATTGTTTCTCACATTGTTAGTTTATTGTTAATTTGTTTGCACTTTTATTCATCTTGTATTGCTTGAGTGTTTTGCAGTTACATTCTGAACTGTATTCTCTCACTCCCCTTCCCTGGGTACACCAGATATAAGCCATGGCTCAATGTACAGTACCTTCCCTGGTCATAGACTTGTAAATAAATGCATAAATTCACCTACTATTATCCTCTTTCAGTTTGCCTTATCCCTTCACACAAAATCTATAAAGTTCAAAAGTGATTTATAATACTTTTTCAAGACTTGCTTGAGCCTCCCCTGGAACAGGTTGGAGCCTCCCCAAGGAGGCTGGCCTCACCATTTGAGAACCCCTGCACTAGAGTGATTGAGTTTAGAGTACTTTCATTTTATTATGCCTTCCTCCCATAGCGCCAAACTTGAGCAACCCCTCCTATTGCTTCAGCACAAGAGCACGCTATACACAGAATACGAAGTACAGTGGCTCTGCGCGTTGATTGGCTGAAATCACATTAGTGATTTATAATATTAATAAAATGTGAATCAAAAATACACAAAGTACAAACAATAAACTAAAGTAAAGTATGTGGGAAGTACAAGAAAAACAATCTTACATCAAAATCACCACTCTTCTTCTGAACAGTCCTCACTCTGTTAAACAAAGCAGTAAGTTTCCCTTCAACATCACCAGAGACCAATCTAAAAAGAGAAAACAACATTTTTTACACTTCTCCAGAAAAGATTCTCTTCTCATAACATTATATTATAGGGGTGACTGATAACTCATTTGATAAAAACAGCTATCAGTACCACTGAACAGATTCATTCTAATGACGTGTAGACAGGCAACAAGAACTGCAGGTTATCAGCACTGTCATTACGTAGGTGCTGCTATCAGCCCTCTCTACAAGTCACTGATAACATCAATGCCGAACTACATTCAGTTGTAATGCTGCTGGTGATGTTTCAGCTGCAGTAAAGCACAAATTAAAGTACAAATTTGTAGCACAGCAACACAGAAGCACAAATGAAACCCCCAAACACAGCAGAAAACTAGCAAAATAACCACAGAAGTACACAACCAAACACCACAATGAAGTCAACCCCTAGAATATAAAACGAATACATGATGCTGCAGCATCTAATAGCGGTTTATATCATTGTGGAAGTGAGCCTCGATAGTACGGCTCCGCCGCAGAGCCACCGTGATAATCCTCGAGCTCACTTGCCATTCGTGATGATAAAACCGCTATCAGATGCTGCAGCATCACGTATCCCCTTATTACAAATTAGGCAAGGGTAAAAAACGCAAAGGGTGCATAGTTTCAAACAGGATTTCTATCATTCTGTGTCCATGGAAACAATCTTTTGCAAGAGTTCTCAGCTCTACTTCTGCTGGCATATCAAACTGCTCAGCTTGCTCTCATGCTTCTACTAGTCTGCCACAAGAAAATATAAGATTATGTACTTTTTTCAGCAAATACAATATTTTCTCTTGATTTTATTTATTTTTTTATTAATTTATTTTACACACAGGATACCCCAGCTAAGATACTGGTTTCAATGGGATCCTGCCTTTACCCACTTCCACAGCTTTTTTCAGGTACATGAGTGAGAAGAGAAAAGCATGGGAAAGGACAGCATGGATAAGGAGAATGACAGAGGGAGACTGTGCAGAACAAGACCAAGTAAAA